>CM059426.1:32493002-37293002 GCA_030390025.1 Squalus acanthias | reverse complement strand
GGAGGCAAGGGCAATCTGCTTTCCAGCTGGCTCATGACTCCCCTTCGCAACCCCGACACTCCTGCCCAGCACTCATATAACGAGAGCCATGCTGCCACCAGGAATAGCATTGAGCAGACCATCGGTCTGCTAAATCAACGGTTCCACTGCCTTGGCTGCTGAGGAGGAGCCCTCCAGTACTCAGCTGAGTGGGTGTCCCATTTCGTGGTGGTGTGCTGCATGCTCCACAACTTGGCCAGCATGAGGGCCCAGCCCATGCCACCAGAGATTGCAGGACCACCTCAGGAGGAGGAAGAGGGCGAGGAGGAGAAGGAGGAGGCTGAGGAGGAAGAAGAAGACACGGAGGACGAGGAGGAAGAGGAGGAGGAGGAGGAGGAACAGGAGCGAGAGAGGAGGCAGCCAATCAATCAGCCTTCCGGAAGGGCGGTCCGTGATCGCCACATCAGACTGCGGTTCGAATGAATTAAACCCCAGATCCCCATTGCTCACCACATCCCCATCATTCCATCCCTGTCGCAGGTCATATCACAGCGCAAAGCTGAAATGAGACACACCACAAAATTATCCAAACTGAATCCAAAAATCAGTGAACACATATTTACACCAAAAATATTAACTATTCACCCTTGTGCAATCCCTTAGTGCTTGTCGTTACTGTGCCTTTGCCTACTCTAGTGCTCCTACAAAGTGTTGGCCCAGTGGCTGCAGCAGGGCTGGTGGAAGGCTGCTGAGTGTCCGTGCGGGAGACTTCAGATGGCCTTGCAGGATACCCTTCACCAGCTCTGGACCTGGAAGGCCCAGCTGTAGACTGCACCACCTCAGCGTGGGCGGCAGCAGTCTGGGCTGGCTGGATGACAGGCAGTGACAAGGACAATGGCGGAGTGCTAGTGGTGGGTGCAGGAATGCTGTCATCCTGAGAGAGGACAGCAGGTTCCTGCTCGACTGACACACTGCCAGTCCCTCGGGGCAGCACCTCAGCATCCCTAGCAATCTGTTGGGGCACAGATTGCTGACTTGCTGCAACAGGATGAAAGCCCCGGTGGACGATGGTAGACCCATCCACGATGGCAGCAGTCAGAGCTTGCGTTGCATCAAGCTGAGACTGCATGAGAGCAGTCTAAGATTGGATGCCACCAAACATAGACTGCATTACAGCACTAAGACGTTGTGTCGCCTCTACCTGTGCTGCAATGGAAGCTGCCAGATCACCCATCACACGGCATCAGGTCTGGGTCACCACGGTCTCACTGGGAGTCCACCATCCTTTGCAGACTGGAAATGATGGGCTCCATGGTGTGCGCAGAGCCTTGTGCAATGTTGGAGGTGGACTCCTTCACGCTCCTTATCATTGCCGAGAGACTCTAGGGCACCCTTGCCACTGCAACTATCATCTCCGTGTGCATGTCCATCACCCTTCTTCTAAAGGCCTCCCCATCGAGGTCCTCATCTGAGTTATGTGCAGCAGAACTCGCGTACGAACTCACCCTCCAGGGAGCTGGCCCCCGAGCTACCCTTTCCCCCTGGCCTTGCTGCAGCCCATTCGTCCCTGGTGCCTCACCCTGTGCAGATCCCACTACTATACTAGCCTCTAAAGAACATGTAGTGCCAGTATCTGAGCTGGTGCCTGCGGGTGAGAGATGCAGTGACGCAGTGTGTTCTTCCTCCTCCTCTTCTCCCGCCTCGCACTCTACAGTGCCCTCAGGGACAGGCTGCTCAGGTGCTTGCTGATTTTATGAAAGCATAAAGGCACAAGAGTCGGGTTAAGGTGAGGGGAGTGGGGCAGGAAGGGAGAAATGCATGCATACAGCATGATTAGCTGGAAAGTGCGAAATGCTTGTGGGGTGAGGGGGAAGAGGGATTTGAGAAGAAGGAGTAGGGATGAACATACCGTTGTTGTCCCCAAGGGGGTCAAGGTCGGCGGTGGCCACGGCGCCCACCACCTGGCACCCAATGATTTGCAGCACTCTTTCCTCCAGCTCAGGAAGTGGTTGGGTGTCGGCTTGTCCCCCGCTTGTGCGCTCTTGCTCCCTCCAGTTGTGAGCCACCTTGGCCTGCAAAAGAAAGGAAAGTATGTGAGTGAGTGTGGAGCAATGTGTTTGGGTGATGTGCCTGCCATAGTTGAATAGCTGTCATTGTGTGCAAGGTGTGAGATGTGGGTGTGAGTGTTGGTAGGCAGAGATTGTTGGTGGGTGAGTGCTGGTGGTGTGGTGCTCTGGGTAGTGTGTGAAGATTGTGGTACAATTGGTGGTATGTAGCATTTGTTGAAGCACTCACTCACTCTGACCACCTGAGTGAGGTTGTTAAATTTCTTCCTGCACTGGATGGGTCCTGGGGACCACAGTGCTGCCCGAGACGTGCTGCGCTACCTCACTCCACATGGTGTGGAAGACTTGTGGTGAGGGCCTCCTGCCACTTGCCGGGTAGAGCACTGCCTTCCGTCTCTCCACAGCAAAAACCAATGCCTCCAATGCTCCTTCAGAGAATCTGTGGGCTCGCTCCCTGGTGTGTGGATCTGCCATGAGCACACTTGGTTCAGTCCTTCGGCTCCTTCTCCTTGTTCTGCTTCTGCTTGCTTAGGCAGCTGCACAGCCAGCAATGCTGAGAATGAGGTGCTCCAGCATCAATGAACCTCCCCTTTAAGAAGTGAAAAAAGCCTGTGGCAATGATGAGTTGCGATTAGACTGCACCCGATATTGGTCCACCCTTTGTGTGTAATGTCAATGAGCTTGGGTTTTAAGACTTGGGGGGAGAAATTTGGTATCGCCCCGTTTGGGGGTCAATTATCGGCCAGGCGCAAAGTTTAGAGCCTGGCGCTAATTATCGCCTCCAACTGCAAACTTTACTTTTATTGCCCCTGGAGGTGATTGGAGCACTAAATCAGGTGCTACACACCTCTCTTAAGGCGCTAACGCTGAGGAGCGAGGCACTACCTCAGAGCGCTGGCGAAGCTCATGTGATGTCAGTCAGCAATGGAACACAGACACAATGGTGCCGGCCAGTTCTTAAAGGGGAGGGTCGATTTTGCTCTCCATCCACACCCTGCTCATTGCAGCCTTGAATCTCGGCCTGGAGAGACCTGTACATCAAATCTGCTGGTAAGAACAATGGAGAGACCCAGGGAAAGAGCTCAGAGTGCAGCCCCCAGAGTCTCTTCTAAATCGATTCAAGGAAGGTCAAATCAAAATGAACCTGCAAAGTGCTGCTCAGTACCCAAAACTCCTTCACACAGCGTTGAATCTCTCCAGAAGTCTCTCTCTCTCTCTCTCTCTCTCTCAGAATGCGTGGAGCAAAAATGTCGCCGACAAAAAAAGGCAGGAAGCAGTCACCTTTAAATAGCGCTCCCCCAGTCCCTTCCTGACTGCAAAACGTTCCCCTCAACCTGTCGTTGCTAGCAGCAGGCGTAAAGGCAGGGGGCGCCACTCAATATCCGGTCCGGGGCACTACTGGGGCGTTGTATGCTCAACTGATGTCACAATCTGCGGGCGCAGGAGATTAGGGCGGTAGTGTTTAGCGACGCTGCAAAATGTCTGGTCAATTTCGCGAGCGGCCCAAACAGCACCGCGCCCGGGCACTAGTTGCTTTGCGCCCCGTTAGCACCCTCTTAGGGCGCTAACGGGAGGTGCAAAGCAACCAAATTTTTCCCCCTTGATTTAGGACTCCAATCATTTTTTGGAGCAGTGAGCACGAATTTTGCGTGCAGTCTGAAGCATTTGCGCCTTGCACTAATTCTCCAACTTTTCTACTGACACTGCCCATTCCTGGGCTATAATGAATTTCTAGCCCGAAGTTTGCGTTTGTGATGTTATGTTGGTGTTGCACGCCGATTGATATCACAACGCCGCCATTTTGTCCAGCATGGCGCAGCCAATTACTGGCAGTGGAATGGTAAGGATGAAAATGGCAACTGCAGCAGGACCCACTAGCAGCTGGCAAAAGATCGGCGGCCGACGTTTTAGCGCCATTTAATGGCACTACGGAGTGGGGCTCAGGCCATGACTTTCTAGCGCTGAAGTGTTTTGATAGATTGGATAGAAAAAAATTAGTTCTGATGGTTGGAGAGTCAGTGATGCAGGGTTATCAATTTAAAATTGTCACTAAATGAGTGAGGAACGAGGTTAGGAGGAATTTTTTTAATCAGCGGATTGTCAAATCATGGGATACCTTGCCACGAGGAACAGTTATAGCAGAGTTCTTTGTACCTTCAAAGGAAAAATTAGATAATTTTTTGAGGTGGAGGAAGATACAAGGCTATGTGAAGAGTGGGGGCAGAGTGATTGATTTTGTCTAGCAATCAGCTAGCACAGACACAATGGGCTGAATGGCCTTTTTTTGCAAATTTTTATAGTTCAATAGCTGGGAAAAAGTGGCGTACTCACCCTCTTGAAAGGTGTTTGAGGAAACCTCAGGAGAAACTAATTTAAATGGAAAGAGTGGAGGCACTAGATATGAAAGGATGAAATGTAAGAAATATTCAAACTAGATCATAAATAAATTCACCCACAGGTTTATGCATACTATTAAATAAGAAGTTCAAGTTTCAGCGCTGGTAGCTGAGTGGCTTCTTAATTCTGTGTAACATTGGGAATAGAATACTCTGATTTTATTCTTTAATAAAAATTGCATGAGGAATTGTAAGTAGCAGCTTGATATTTTGAACGCTTTAAGAGTTCTCATTTTGCTACAAGCACAATGGGTCCTATTTTGTAATTCCAAAAAGGTTTAATGATAACTAGTGCCAAATGGGAAGTTACAGTCGTGATTTTAATGTACTCTTGTCTTTAATAACCGCTGTGCTCACTGACCTACATTGGCTCCATCCCAGGCAACACCTCAAACTTAAAATACTCAAATAAAAACAGAAAATGCTGGAAATACTCAGCAGGTCAGGTAGCATCTGTGGAGAAAGAAACAGGGTTAACGTTTCAGGTCGATGACCTTTCGTCAGAACGTTCAAATACTTATCCTTGTGTTGAAATCCCTCCAAGGGCTCGCCCCTCCTTATCTCTGTAACCTCCGCCAGCTATAAACCCTCCGAGATCTCTGCATTCCTCCAATTCTGGCTTCTTGCACATCCCTGAGTTCCATCGCCCCACCATTGGTGGCCATGCCTTCAGCTACCTAGGTCCTAAGCTCTAGAATTTCCTCCCTATTCCTCTCCGCCTCTCTACCTCGCTCTCCTTCTTTATGATGCGCCTTAAAACCTACCTCTTTGACCAAGCTTTTGGTCACCTGTCCTAATAGCTCTTTGTGTGGCTTGGTGTCAATTTTTGACTGATAATGGTCCTGTGAAGCACCTTGGGACGTTTTACTATGTTAAGGGTATTAAATAAATGCAAGTTGTTGTTGTTGTTTATTTTGGTATTGTTAATACCAAGTGACATATTCTGATCTGGGTTTAACTGAATGGAGAACATTTAAAGTCAGGCAATATAATAGGGGGTCATGCTCGTTGTGATTCTCACTCTGCAATTATTGGTCTTGTGAGGTCGACGTAAGTGACATTTTCTGATAATACTATTCCTTTATGCTAAAAGCAAAATTCTGCGGAGAGAAAAACAAAGTTAATGCTTCAGATCGATGGCCTTTCATCAGAACCGGAAGAAAATGTTTTTATTTTACACCTTTATGCTAACTGTGTTATAACTCCCAGTGGAACCAGGCTTTGCTTTTTCCTCAATCTTATAAAATCATAGAATCAAAGAATGGTTACAGCACGGAAAAAGGCCATTCAGCCCATCGAGCCCGTGCCGGCTCTCTGCAAGAGCACTTCAGCTAGTCCCACTCCCCTGCCCTTTCCCTGTAGCCCTGCACATTTTTTTCCTTCAGATACTTATCCAACTCACTTTTGAAATGTGTGATTGAGTCTGCCTCCACCACCCTTTCAGGCAATGCATTCCGGATCTTAACCACTCGCTGCATAAAAAAGGTTTTTCTCATATCGCCTTTGGTTCTTTTGCCAATCACCTTAAATCTGTGTCCTCTGGTTCTCGACTCTTCTACCAATGGGAACAGTTTCCTTCTATCTACTCTGTCCAGACCTCTCATGATTTTGAACACCTCTATCAAATCTCCTCTTAATCTTCTCTGTTCCAAGGAGAACAACCCCAGCCTCTCCAGTCTATCAACGTAACTGAAGTCCCTCATTCCTGGAATCATTCTTGTAAATCTTTTCTGCACCCTCTCCAAGGCCTTCACATCCTTCCTAAAGTGTGGTGCCCAGAATTGGACACAGTACTCCAGTTGGGGCCAAACCAGTGTTTTACACAGGTTCATCATAATTTCTACACTTTTGTACTCTATACCTCTATTTATGAAGCCCAGGATCCCGTAAGCCTTTTTAACCGCTTTCTCAACCTGCCCTGCCACCTTCAACGATTTGTGCACACATACCCCCAGGTCTCTCTGTTCGTACACCCCCTTCAGAATTGTACCATTTAGTTTATATGTCCTCTCCTCATTCTTTCTACCAAAATGTATCACTTCACACTTTTCTGCGTTAAATTTCATCTGCCACATGTCCGCCCATTTCACCAGCCTGTCTATGTCTTCCTGAAGTCTATCACTATCCCCCTCACTGTTCACTATACTTCCAAGTTTTGTGTCATCTTCTTCCCTTTTCTGCTCTCCTATCCTTAAAGCACTGATTCCATGCTGAGGTATGGGCCCATAGGCGTTGACAGTCCTTTGATATCTCACGAAAGAGGCCAATCTTTAGATTTGAGCCTCAAAGTAGGTCTTCAACCACAGAGGGCTTCACATTTTCTAGCAGGACTCTAGATGATAATCAAGTGGGAGCCATGGCTAATTTTTACCCTTCCTACCCCGGGGGTATCCAGGCCAATTGTATCACTCCACTGCTGCCTGAGCTGATATTAACTCATTCAGAGCGGACTGGGAATTGAACCTGTGACCCTCTGATCTGTACAACTTAATGTTATGTTCAATAGTGCCTTTGGACCATCAAGGGAGAATAAACAAAGCTTTGCTAATACTATGAGTTAAATCTGTTACGTCTCTATTACTTCTCTAGACCTCTTCATTGCCTCTATGCTGTCAGACTACTAATCCGACATCTGATCTTGGATGAGCTGTAGTTTGTAGAAGACTGATGCCATCTCCTGCCATAAACTCTGTACCCTTGCTACTGCTCCATCCACCTCCCTGGCCACTGTCTTAGGCTGAACCAAACTGTTTGCAAAATAACAACAGAAAACGCCGGAAAAACTCAGCAGGCCAGGCAGCATCCGTGGAGAGAGAAACAGAGTTAACGTTTCAGGTCGAAGACCTTTCGACTGTTTGCAACCTTGGTGTCTTCTTTGACCCCAGATCTATATCCTCTCCATCACAAAAATTGCCCACCTCTGCCTCATATCAACCCATCTGCTGTTGAGGCCCTCATTCATGCATTTGTCACCTTCAGACTTGTAAATTCCTAAGCTGACCTATATTGGCTTCTGTTTCCCAAGCACCTCAAATTTAAAATTCTCATCCTAGTTTTTAAATCACTCCATGGCTTTTGTTGTACACTTCCAAAGTACGTCATTGGCTGTAAAGCATTTTGGGATGTTCTGAGGTCGTGAAAGGTTCTTTCTTTTTCTTTCTTTCTTTGCAACTTCCTCCAGTCCTACAACCAGAACTCCCAAAACTCTCCATTCCTCTGATTTTGGCCTCGTGCATCCTCCCCTCCCTTTGCCCTACCATTGGTGGCCTTTCCTTTAACCACCTAGGCCCCACACTCTGGAATTCGCTCCCTAAACCTGCTGCATCGCCACCTCCCTCTGCTCTTTAAGACTTTCATTAAAACCCATCTCTTTGACCAAGCTATTGGTCACTGCTCCTATTATCTCCTTCTTTGGCTTGGCATCTATTTTTCGATTTGCCTTTGTGAAGTACCTTGGGATGTTTTTATACTTTAGCCACACTATATTTGAGTGCATATTGTTGTTTGCTGTTGTAATATAAGTGTAACAATGTATCACTTGGGAATGTATCTGTTCATGAAAGAACAGGAAGGTGCACACTTTGAAAACAAGGAGATCCAAGACTAAGTTACACCCCTTGAATAGGGTAGCCTTGAAAATCTGCACCTTTTTGGTGAGAATGTAGGACTCACAAGTTTTCTCAGTTAATTCAAACCATGGATGTTCCCAGGTAATCAAGCCATAAATTACACCAGGAGGATTTGTGTATATAGAAACATAGAAACATAGAAGATAGGAGCAGGAGTAGGCCATTCGGCCCCTCGAGCCTGCTTCGCCATTTGATGAGATCATGGCTGATCATCCAAACTCAGTACCCTGTACCTGCCTTCTCCCCATATCCCTTGATACCTTTAGCTTTAAGAAATATATCTAACTCATTCTTGAATATATTTAATGACTTGGCCTCAACTACCTTCTGTGGTAGAGAATTCCACAGGTTCACCACTCTCTGGGTGAAGAAATTCTTCCTAATTTCTGTCTTAAACTGCTTACCCATTATCCTTAGATTATGACCCCCGGTTCTGGACTCTCCGACCATTGGGAACATTCTTCCTGCATCTAGTTTGTCCAGACCTGTCAGAATTTTATATGTTTCGATGAGATCCCCTCTCATTCTTCTATACTCCAGCGAGTATAAGCCCAATCGACCCAATCTCTCCTCATATGTCATTCCTGCCATCCCAGGTATCAGCCTTGTGAATCTTCGCTGAACTCCTTCCATGGCAAGAACATCCTTCCTCAGATAAGGTGACCAAAACTGCACACAGTACTTAAGGTGTGGTCTCACCAACGCCCTGTACAACTGCAGCAGAACATCCCTGTTCCTATACTCAAACCCTTTCGCTATGAAGGCCAACATACCATTTGCCTTCTTCACCACCTGCTGCACCTGCATGCTAACTTTCAGCGACTGGTGCACAAGGACACCCAGGTCTCGTTGCACTTCCCCTTCTCCCAATCTATTGCCATTCAGATAATAGTCTGCCTTTCTGTCTTTGACAACAAAGTGGATAACCTCGCATTTATCCACGTTATATTGCATCTGCCACGCTTCTGCCCACTCACCCAACCTGTCCAAATTATCCTGGAGTTTCTCGGTATCCTCCTCGCAGCACACACTCCCACCCAGCTTTGTGTCATCTGCAAACTTGGAGATATTGGCCCAGAAATTTGACTCGGAGGCTTGCCGCGGGGGTAAGGATCGCACGTGATATCACACTCCGCGCCGGCCGTTGTGTTTTGGGCCCACAGGAACTTCGGGTCCTGGGCCTCTCCCTAGTGCCGGCGCGCAGTGTGTGCGTGTCCCAGGGGCGCAGTTAGTGCGATGCGACCTCTGGGATCATGTGGGCCATGGAGAGCCAATGGCAGCAGACTATCTTTCATTCATAGATTTGACAGGAGACTTGTCAAATCTGTGAATTGAAAGAGACCCCAAAAGAACAGCTAAACCTCAAATAAATTTAAAAAAAACATCACATTAATAAAATAACTATAGTTAAATAAATTAACCACTTTAAACAAAAATTTTAATTTTTGAAAAAATTAAAAAAAAAATTAAAAGTTATAAAAATAAACTTACCTTTCTTTAAAGTCTCTAAAAAAGATAAACCTGTTGAAAAAAATTAAAAATTATACTTAATTAACTACTTGCCTTGTTCAAAAGGGGTCTTATGCCTCCTTTTTACATGTGTATAACCTTCCATACTTACCCTCGCGTTGAAACCTGAAAAAAAACCTAAGTGTGCTGCGTGCGCACAGCCTGTAGTGCACACGCGGTTCACCAAGGAACCGCCTCTTCGCCATACCGGAAGTGCCGGTTTCCCGCGCATGCGCAGTGCATGCAAGAAACCGGCACTTCGGCTTTGAATACGGGTGAGTACAGAGCGCGTACTCACCCGGGAAGGGCCGAATTTTTGGGCCATTACATTTAGTTCCCTTATCTAGATCATTAATGTATATTGTGAATAGCTGGGGTCCAAGGACCGATCCCTGCGGTACCCCACTAGTCACTGCTTGCCACTCGGAAAAAGACCCATTAATTCCTACTCTCTGCTTTCTGTCCGCCAACCAGTTCTCTATCCAAGTCAATACCTTGCCCCCAATCCCATGTGCCTTAACTTTACACGCTAATCTCTTATGCGGGACCTTATCGAAAGCCTTTTGAAAGTCCAAATACACCACATCTACTGGTTCTCCCTTATCTATTTTCCCAGTTACATCCTCAAAAAATACACGGCACTCCTTAATGGTGTCATAAAACCATATGGAAAACTCAAACCATTTAGTCTAACATTAATGGGACATAAAGATGTCACATCTCCCCCTTTTATGTGGAAAAAACCCTCAACAAATCTTGATGGATCAGCTGGAAATGTGACATAAAGTCTTTCATGTACTAAGGAAGGCCATGCCTCTAGTGGTTGTTGCCACTCCTCCTCTTCATGCTGCTTTTCATCTTGCACCTGCTCCTCTTCCTCTTCCTGCTCCACTTCTTGCTGCCCAGGTGGTGGTAAGGGCTGCTCCCCCATGATAGCAATGTTATGGAGCATGTTGCAGACGACCACAAATCTAGATACTCACTCAGAGCTGTACTGCAGTGCTCCTCCCGAATTGATTAGGCAGCGGAAGCGTTGCTTGAGTACTGTCTAGTTGACCTTTTTGGTGGCAGCTGTGCCTGGGTTCCTGACAGGAGTCCTGAGCCAATTCTGAAGGGGATCGCCCTCATCGCCCAGTCGCCAACCTGTAACCAGACGGCCTGGTTGTAACAAGGATGACACAGAGGACTGGAGCAGGATAAATGAATCATGACTGGCGCCAGGAAACCGGGCACAGACCTGCACTGCCTGTGCTTACAAACAATCTAGAGGTTGAGGGAGTGGAATCTCTTTCTAATGGGAACAATGCCAGGATGGTGATGAAAGAAAGAAAGACTTTCATTTATATAACGCCTTTCACAACCTCAGGACATCCCAAAGCGTTTACAGCCAATGAAGTACTCTTTGAAGTGTAGCCTTTGTTGTAATATAGGAAACATGGCAGCAAACTTACACACAGCAAGCTCCCACAAACAACAATGTGAATATGACCAGATAATCTGTTTTTTTTTAATGATGCTGATTGATGGATAAATATTGGCCAGGACACCGGGGATAACTCCCCTGCTCTTTTTCAAAATAGTGCCATAGGATCTATTTACATCCACCTGAGAGAGCAGACAGGGCCTCGGTTTAACGTCTCATCCAAAAGACAGCACCTCTGACAATGCAACACGCCCTCGGTACTGCACTGGAGTGTCAGCCTAGATTTTTGTGCTCAAGTCTCCTGAAATGGGATTTGAACCCGTAACCTTGTGACTCAGAGGTGAGAGTGCGACCAACTGAGCCATGGCTGACACTGAGGAGCATGTAAGGCGATATGGGTGCAGTCTACAGTACCTTGCACCCTGTGGAAGCCTGCAATGCATACGAAGTTTAGTGTGCTCTCGTCCTGCTTCACTCCTGTCCATGGGGAAGGAAATGGACCTGTTTCTCCTGATGTAGAGATCCTCGGTGACCTCCCTGATACAGCGGAGGACTACAAACTGCGAGATGTCACTGATGTCACATGCTGCAGCATGGAAAGAGCCTGTGGCATAAAAGTTAAGGGCCATGGTGACATTGAAAGCCACAGGCAGTGTTCTTCATGCCCTGGTTCGAGGCTTGAGTTGTAACTCAGTGATAGCCTCTTTGCTGAAGCAAAGTTGCCTGAGACATTGCACCTCAGTGAAGTTCAGGTAGGAGAAATTCTTTCTGAAGACCCGCTGTGGGTATGGCCTGCTCAGTGCCATCGTCCTCCTCCCTCTTCTGCTCTCTCCTGCCTTCTTTGCTGCTCCCCCTCCTTCTCCAGCCCCAAAGGCAGCACTACCTGACCAGCCATGACTACAGTCAAACTATTTTGAAGGCTGCCAAAAAAAGTGTGACACCAGCAAAAACTTCTTCTCAGAAGTGAGAATTAGGTTTTCTAAGTCAGAACACAGGCCAATAAATGCCCCGTAGTTAACCATCAGCGGCGGCGGACCTGCGGGGAACCAGGCGGCGGCGGCGAGGTTTAAGAGGCGGCAGAGACCAGGTAGGCTTACCAATCTCCGACCTCGGAGGGAGAGAAGTAAAAAGTAAGCGAAGTGTGACGTCACCAGAAAGCAGGTAAGTGATTGGTTGGTGAGTATTTCTCTCTTTTTAAACTTAAACTCTGTGGTTTATAGTTTCTAAGCTCTCTGTGGTGTAGCGGGGACTGTTGGTAAACCAGGGCCCTTAAGTATATCATTTAACTGCAGTGCAATTGGTGGGATTGAAGAGGAGGTGGGGTGGCTATGTTAATAAAGGAAGGAATCACTGTATTACAGAGAAATGATATTGGGTCAAAGGATCAGGATAATGAAACAGTTTGGGTGGAGATAAGGAATAATAAGGGGATAAAAACATTAGTGGGAGTAGTATATAGGCCTCCTAATAGTTGCAACTCTGCTGAAAGAAGTATTAATCAGGAAATAGTTGGGGCATGTAATAAGGGAACAGCTATAATTATGGGGGATTTTAACTATCATATTAACTGGACAAATCAAATTGGGCAGGGCAGCCTTGAGGAAGAGTTTATTGAGTGTATTAGGGATGGATTTCTTGAGCAGTATGTAACTGATCCTACAAGGGGGTAAGCAACCCTGGACCTGGTCCTGTGTAATGAGTCAGGATTAATTAATAATGTCCTAGTTAAGGATCCCCTTGGAATGAGTGACCATAACATGGTTGAATTCCATATCCAATTAGAGGGTGAGAAGGTTGGTTCTCAAACAAGCGTACTGAGCTTGAATAAAGGAGACTATGATGGTATGAGAGCGGAATTGATTAAAGTGGACTGGGAAAATAGATTAAAGGGTAAGACGGTACATGAGCAGTGGTGTTCATTTAAGGAGTTTATTTTACAACTTTCAAAAAAAAAATATTCCACTGAGGAAAAAAGGGTGTAAAAGAAATGTCAGCCATCCGTGGCTAAGTAAAGAAATTAAGGATAGTATCCGACTAAAAACAAGGACATATAAGGTAGCCAAACTTAGTGGGATGATAGAAGATTGGGAAGTCTTCAAAAGACAGCAAAAAGTAACTAAAAGGATTGATTAAGAAAGGGAAGATAGATTATGAAAATAAATTAGCAAAAAATATAAAAACAGATAGCAAGAGTTTCTATAGTTATATAAAAAGAAAAAGGGTGGCTAAGGCAAACGTAGGTCCCTTAGAGGATGAGACCGGGAAATTAATGGTGGGAAACATGGAGATGGCAAAAATGCTGAACAAATATTTTGTTTCAGTCTTTACGGTAGAGGACACTAAGAATATTCCAACACTGGACAAACAGGGGGCTCTAGGGGGGGAGGAGCTAATTATGATTAAAATCACTAAGGATTGGTACTCAGTAAAATAATGGGACTCAAGGCGGATAAATCTCCTGGACCTGATGGCTTACATCCTAGGGTCTTGAGGGAAGTGGCAGTAGGGATTGTGGATGCTTTGGTAATAATTTTCCAAAATTCCTTGGACTCAGCAAAGGTCCTGGCAGATTGGAAAACTGCTAATGTAACACCCTTATTTAAAAAGGGTAGTAGGCAGAAGGCTGGAAATTATAGACCAGTTAGCCTAACATCTGTGCTGGGTAAAATTTTGGAGTCTATTATTAAGGAGACAGTAACGGAACATTTAGATAAACATAATTTAATAGGACAAAGTCAGCATGGCTTTATGAAGGGGAAGTCATGTCTGACAAATTTGCTTGAGTTCTTTGAGGACATAACGTACAGGGTGGATAAAGGGGAACCAGTGGACGTAGTGTATTTAGACTTCCAGAAGGCATTCGACAAGGTGCCACATAAAAGATTATTGCTCAAGATAAAAAAATCACTGGATTGGGAGTAATATTCTGGCATGGGTGGAGGATTGGTTATCTAACAGGAAGCAGAGAGTTGGGATAAATGGTTCATTCTCAGACTGGCAACCAGTAGCCAGTGGTGTTCCGCAGGGGTCGGTGCTGGGTCCCCAACTCTTTACAATCTATATTAACGATTTGGAGGAGGGGACCGAGTGTAACATATCAAAGTTTGCAGATGATACAAAGATGGGAGGGAAAGTAGAAAGTGAGGAGGACATAAAAAACCTACAAGGGGATATAGACAAGCTGGGTGAGTGGGCGGAGATTTGGCAGATGCAATGCAATATTGGAAAATGTGAGGTTATGCACTTTGGCAGGAAAAATCAGAGAGCAAGTTAGTATCTTAATGGCGAGAAACTGGAAAGTACTGCAGTACAAAGGGATCTGGGGGTCCTAGTGCAAGAAAATCAAAAAGTTATTATGCAGGTGCAGCAGGTGATCAAGAAGGCCAACGGAATGTTGGCTTTTATTGCTAGGGGGATAGATTATAAAAACAGGGAGGTATTGCTGCAGTTATATAAGGTATTGGTGAGACCGCACCTGGAATACTGCATACAGTTTTGGTGTCCATACTTAAGAAAAGACATACTTGCTCTCGAGGCAGTACAAAGAAGGTTCACTCGGTTAATCCCGGGGATGAGGGGGTGGACATATGAGGAGAGGTTGAGTAGATTGGGACTCTACTCATTGGAGTTCAGAAGAATGAGAGGCGATCTTATTGAAACATATAAGATTGTGAAGGGGCTTGATCGGGTGGATGCGGTAAGGATGTTCCCAAGGATGGTTGAAACTAGAACTAGGGGGCATAATCTTAGAATAAGGGGCTGCTCTTTCAAAACTGAGATGAGGAGAAACTTCTTCACTCAGAGGGTAGTAGGTCTGTGGAATTTGCTGCCCCAGGAATCTGTGGAAGCTACATCATTAAATAAATTTAAAACAGAAATAGATAGTTTCCTAGAGGTAAAGGGAATTAGGGGTTACGGTGAGCGGGCAGGAAATTGGACATGAGGCTGAGTTCGGATCGGTCAGGGCCCTGTGGGTGGCGGAGCGGGCCCAGGAGCTGAGTGGCCGGGTCCTGCTCCTACTTCTTGTGTTCTTTAGATTTGAGGTTAGGATCAGATCAGCCATGATCTTATTGAATGGCGGAGCAGGCTCGAGGGGCCGATTGGCCTACTCCTGCTCCTATTTCTAATGTTCTTATGTTCTTAAAAGGACAAACCAGCAACTAACCTGTATGTGGTGGATGAGCCCTTTAAATAGCGTTGCTGAAGGGTCATTTCTGCCTGTTAGCAGCATGAGTTGCCAAATGGCTTTATCTCGTGGTGAGTTAGGCCCTGGGGCAGTGCATTTCCAGTGTCAGGCGACTTAGGTGCCTGTTTTGTGCCTGAAAAAAGGACTCGCCGCCATTGAATTTCTAAGGCTTTATTCTGGTCTCCAATCGCTAGGGCTGTCTGGAGTGGGTCTTGAACCCTTCATCCTCAGAGCAGAAATGCTAACCACTAAACCGAAGGCTCATTCCCGCTTGTCATGTACTAGATTTTAATAAATTAACAGATTAGAATGATTTCTTCAGTATAATGCACTGTACTAGTGGCAGTTTTCAACCATGATGTGAAATGCATTAAAAATGTTATGGCCTGTACATAGCTTATTTATCAGCAGATGAAGAAAACATGATGATTTAATTAAATGCTCTTTAAAGCAACAATATCCATTTTCAAGTGAGGTACTTGTCAAATGTCAGTTTCTTGCATGCTAATCAATTAACTTCCGTTCCTTGTGTGCTAGGGGGAATAATTCAGAATCAAAACAACAGCTTTGTGTTAGCTATGTACACAGTGTTCATGATCAGATTACTTCTTCAAGGCATAAATTAGGTGTAAATATTTTAGAAGATGATTATATAACAAATACATTAAATGAGCTCTTTACAGCATTCTACATAAATAATCATCATAGTGAATGTCTGAAGTCAAATTGGTTGAGCAACCTACAACATATAGAAAGATCATCGGTAGAAGTGTTACAAAGTTAACTGTACGCAAGGCAAAATCAATGCATCACATCTATTGCTTCTTCTTCTCACTTTAAAAGAAACGTCTGCAACATTCATGGCATCTACTCAAATCTCATCCTGTTCATTTGCATCTCCAGTTTCCTGGCCCCATCTTTTGTTGCTCACTGAAACAAAAGTAACTTTTGGTACTTTAGAACTCTCTTCAACTTTTTGTCAATCAAAATCAAATCTTTCAATTATAACTTCCCCTCAGCTAAATTCAATCTTTTGCAGCTTCACTGCTCACCATTTAGTTCTGCTTTCCCTTTTCTACTCACAAGGTCAGCACTAACATCAAGGTCTTTGTTATCCTGTATTTCCTCCATCAATTTAGCCTACCCACATGCTTGAATGCCCTGGTACTTCAGCTAATCGCTAACACTTTTTGATAACTTTTAGACTGTATCTGGCTCTTCACCACTGTGCTCTTCTGACCGCTGCCTCATATCAGCTTCTTGCAGAATACCCTGCGACATATCACACTATGAGAGTTATTTTCCGACGAGGCTGAACGATTTGGGACACTTCTTGTTGGAGCAAAGAAGACTGCGTGTGGATATGATTGAGGTCTACAAACTAATAAGATTAGATATGTAGAGGATCAGACAGGGCGAAGGGGCCATTAGTATAAGATAAGCAGAGGTAAATTCAGGTGGGATTTACTGAGATAGTGTTTGATTTTTAGAACAGATAACTGAGGGATGTTATAGGGCAGCAGTTTAGATCATTTCAAGTTAAATTGGAAAAAATACCTTGAAGAGAAATATATTGACAGATACAACTGCTAGGAAAAACAAGAAGGCAAATGACATCATCCTATGATGATACATTTTCCATAATTTGCTCTGTAGTCATTCCCAGGCTTGAGATTTTCAATATTACTCTGTTCCTACCCCTCATTAAAATGTGGGGCCTTAATGAACTGCCCCACCACATACAAAAGCAAAATACTGCAGATGCTGGAAATCTGAAATAAAAACAGAAAATGCTGGAAATACTCAGCATGGGTCAGGCAGCATCTGTAGAGAGAGAGCAACAGAGTTAACGTTTCAGGTCGATGACCCTTCTTGTGCAGGGTGTATCCGCTACAGAGTAGGCCTCAGCCCTCCATGCATGATAATACAGAGCATCGATGCCCAAACTCCTGGGGCGCTTGAGCACTTTACATCGCATTATCACCCCCATGATGAGCTAAAACTTTCCGATGCCACTTAAAGGCAGTGGGCATCTCTTAAAACGGAGGTGCATTCTGGTTGCAGACTGCAGGAAAACTTCCCAGATTGAAGATTGATTGAATTGAAGGAAGGTCAGACAGGGCACTCAGGTTCTACGCATTGGAGGCCCTGCTACAGGTGGCGACAGAAAGAGGGAAATCCTGTTGCACCCAGGGGGTAGAAAGCCCTCCAGGCAACACCTTTGTTGTCAGTAGGAAGAGGTTGCAAAGGAGGTCAATGCCAGGAGCTTAGTGCCGAGGACATGGCTACAATGCAGAAAGGAATTCAATGACCTTACCAGAGTTCTCAAGATAAAAGTACTGCTCTCTTACTCTCTGTTCACTCCTCCATTACTTCCAGCCTCACTACTCACAATGCTCCCCTCTCCACTTTCCATCACTGTTCTGCAATGGCTGCATCACCCTTCACTCCACTTCCTTCTCCTCATACTCACAAACTCAACACTATTGCAACCCTCACTTCACCACACCTCATATATAACATATGGCATACCAACTATTCGGCAACGAGAGGCACATTCTTTAAATACATCACAAGACTGTCACCAACACGCTCCTTTTTTCTTATAAGAGAAGGTTGCACACAACTTCAGACAGGAAGCTGCCACCGGAGGAGGCTGAGCCCGGCTGCATATCCTCTCCCTTGTGGAAGAAAATATGCTGGCCATCAAGGGCAGGGCGAGAGTCGTAGTATAGTGTGAGTGGCAATGCTGGAGGAGATGTCGCACAGAGTTTCTTCCCACCTTATCCTTTTTTTCCCCTCTGACTTCTATCTCACCTTACACACACTGCATGACAAACTGCGGCTGCTTTTGACAGCCATTTTTCCTCTGCCCTGCTGTCACATTAATAGCTAACCCTTGTCCTTTCTTTTATTTCGTGTGTTGAAAACGCGGAGATACCTCTGTCACTTCAGGAAGATGAGGCCAGCCTTAACATAAGACTAAGGGAAAGCCGTTTGGCCTACTGAAGCTCAACTCTCCAGCACTTTAGCTCTTCCATTGAAGCATCCAACAGCATTCTGAATGTCCTTAATATTATTGTCTTTACTACACAGTGTAGCAGATTGTTCCAACATTTTGACTGAAGATCTTCTAATATCGGTTTTAAATTTATTTTTCATGAACTTAAATTAATGTCTTGTTCTATTTTCCTGATATTCTAGGTTTATATAATCTGTACCAATTCATATTTATATGTTTTTATGAGGGCTCCTCTCCTTTTACAGCTTTCTGTTTAGCATGTAGAATCTGAGCTTCAATAATCTGCCATCATAGCTCATCCCCTATATAATTGGAATCAGTTTTGTTGCTTTTCTCTGTGATGTCTCCAATGCGTATATGCTTTTGGTGGTCTTGAACACAATACTCCAAGTGCACTCTGACCAGTACACTCTGTAATGCCTTTGCTACAACTTCTGAAGCCTTGACATATTCTATTAGCTCTATTAAATTGCTTTACTACTAGGTTTAGACATTGGAAGTGATGAATCTACTATTAGTCCCAGATCTCCTTCTATTTCACTCTACAATAATTCAATACCCCTCATTGTACACTTATGACACATATTTATTTAAAAACGTGCAATGCTTTGTGATTGCGTAACATATCTAAATTTAAAAGGTGCTCTATTATCAAAGGAAAATGATAAAATTACATATTGTGATACATAAAATTAAATCTTGGCTGATGATTCCATGCCTACATCCACAAATGTCTGCTGAGTAAAGACATCAGTCAACTTATAGAAAGACCTTGAGTATTTTGATGATCTATCTTTGAAGCCTTCCAGACATGGTGCACTGCTCAAATCATTGACCTTCCACCTAACCATGCATTCTCATGGAAGAGGCAAAGAAATAGAGGAAAAATCTGCAACCAATTCAGGAACATCTTTGGGAAATTCCTCTCAGACTCCCTAAGACAAACAAGTATAACTGCACTCCCATAAAACCTCAGAATCTCAACTAGTAGCAATTTACTTTCTATGAATGAAAGAAGGATAACTGTACAGGATGTTCTGCCTGCACCCCACTCCTCAACCCTCCCCCACCCCTCCCCCACCCCTCCAGCGTCAAGGGGGAGAAGTGTTTCTGGAGGGATTCCTGAGCTATCTCGGGAACAGAGAGCTGGCGTGAGTTCAGTGGAGGCCCTTGGAAAGGCCCCAACGTTTCCTGGACAATGGCAATCAATCCTGGAAGAGATTGATTACCTTAACTTTTTTTTTATTCGCTTACAGGATGTGGGCATCGCTGGCAAGGCCAGCATTTATTGCCCATCCCTAATTGCCCTCGAGAAGGTGGTGGTGGCCCTTCTTGAACCGCTGCAGTCCGTGTGGTGAAGGTACTCCCACAGTGCTGTTATGGAGGGAGTTCCAGGATTTTGGCCCTTATTTGCCTTATGGCTTTCTTAAGAGGTGAAGAAATATGAACTTGCATTTTTCTTTGGGCCAGGAAAGAAAAATGTGGTCCCTCTAATGAAGCAGCTATGGGCCATTCGCCATCCAGGATTAGGATCAATTTGCATATGCAAGGCAGGTGCCCTGGGTACCTAAATCGCGCCCACTTCCAATATGGCGACCAGCGCACTTGCAGGGTAGATCGGGCTTGGGTGGTCACAAGACAATATTCATCCACTATTGTTCACTCTACGTCTAAAAATCAGGCAAAACAACGTTGAATTTCTCCAGGAAAAGCATTATTGGTTTTGATTCCTGCATTTTACATCTTGAGTAATCAGTCCACCCATTCTACCAAGGATGCTGACATCGCAATTTTCGGACTTTACTGCATTATTTAGGAACCCAAATAATGCAAAATGACCTCCTAGAGGAGTTGTCACACTGCAGGGCATGAGTGAATTCAATAGTTTTCTGAGTTATGCTGCTAATTTTGAGTCAATGGAAAGTTTGAGGTCCCGCATAATGAAAGCTTTACAGTGCTTCCTGTAGAACAGGCATTGACTAGCACTGTGGTGTTTCTATGGTCAGATAGCACCTGCCCATTGATCAAAAATAAATCAATTTTCTTCACGTTGGATATGTATTGATGTGAGGAGCTCTGATGTCTACATGGGTGCTAGCTACAACAACCCTTGACTATTGGCAACTCTGCTGCCTGGTGAAAGTTCTATGCCCATCCAGCCAATGACTACTTTCCACAGGAATAGTGATGACCACGTTTCCCTTAGCAAATATGGCTTCGGGCACTTATTTGATACATCTATGGACTGCATACTGGCTAATCTGGTAGATTTCTTGTGCGGTGGCTTGGAAGGAACCAGTGGCAGTAACGTTTAATATTGTGGTAATTTTCCATATGGTCATTGCTAGATAGGCGCAATAATGCCTGCAAATATGGTTGGTGGCAACTTGTTAGGTGTCGCCTTTGCTGGAAGATGATTACTCTGGCATGCCTTCTTTAATGCAGTTCCATAAAAAGCATGACATGCTGTGATTGGGGCTGTAAATAAAGCATTCACACCTATGGGAAGTGATGTCCCTGTAAAAGTTGTCTCTAGGTAAGGCTGGAGCATCTGGCATAGCTCAATGACAGCTGCTCTTGCAAAGTGATGAATCTGAAGACAGGTCTCCTCTGTCATACCCAGAGGTATCAAGGTCTGTAAATGGGCGTTCAGAGGTACTGGTAGGTGTGCACATTACGCTTTAGGTACAATTGGGCATGGATTTACTGCAACCTCATGAATGTATCTTCCTCGTCTAAATCATGAGGTGCAATAGGAACCCTTAAAGGAATGTCTGGGGTAGAAAATAGTCTGATCCTGATCCTGAAAATAGCAATGCATGCCCGAACAGAGAGGCCCGAGGCCATCCTGAAATTGGGTCTCGTCTACATCTTTGGGTGAGCTGCTGGTGCCTGTCGTGCCTCCACAGGCAGCTTGCCCGATGAGAGAAATGAATTTTGATGCTGCCGGCAGTGGCCCTCAGGTAAGTTCCAGGGGAGTGGGGGGCAGGATCAGGCAACTGGGGACGGACTGATCGACAGGACTGTGGAGTCGAGGGGGAGCACACCTGCTCCTCCTGGCTCCAGAGAAAATTTAATTTGAAAGAAAATACACGTAACAATTACCTTTTGTTGGCAGCCATAAGAAGAATCCCAGAGTCAGGATTCAGGCCTGCCTCGCTCATCGGGATTCTTTTTTACAGAGGGGTCCGTCAACGGGCAATAGGGCCCTCATTAACATATCAAAATTATGAGGGGTCTAGACAGAGTAGATAGAGAGAAACTGTTCCTATTGACAGAAGGGTCGAGAATTAGAAGACACAGATTTAAGGTGATTGGCAGAAGACCCAAAGGCGACATGAGGAAAAACTTTTTTGCGCAGCGAGTGGTTATGATCTAGAATGCACTGCCTGAAAGGGTGGTGGAGGCAGATTCAATCATAGCTTTCAACAGGGAATTGGATAAGTACCTGAAGGAAAAAAAATTGCAGGGCTATGGGGAAAGGGCGGGGGAGTGGAACTAGGTGAAGTGCTCTTTCAGAGAGCTGGCACGGGCTCGACGGGCCAAATGGCCTCCTACTGTGCTTTAACCATTCTATGATTCTATATTCAAAGGGCCTAACACATATTTTAGCGCCCGCTAAGGATGCCTAGAAAATGGTCCTCATGAATTTAGCTGTGGAACCAATGCCTGGGTAGATTGAGTGCAAGCCATCCCACTGCTAAATTGATATGCTTTGCACCTGTTTTACGTCCGAAGAATGGACGCAATGCATAGCAATTTCTACCCCGCTATCCTCAGAACTTTGTTTGCTAATACTTCAGCTGCAGCCGTAACTAATAATACTTAATGAAAGAATGGTTCCAGGGTGAGGGACTTCAGTTACGTGGACAGACTGGAGAAGCTAGAGTTGTTCTCCTTAGAGCAGAGAAGATTGAGAGGGGATTTGATAGAGGTATTCAAAATCATGAGGGGTCTAGACAGAGAAACTGTTCCCATTGGCGGAAGGGTCGAGAACCAGAAGGACACAGATTTAAGGTGATTGGCAGAAGAACCAAAGGCGACATGAGGAAAAACTTTTTTACGCAGCGGGTGGTTAGGATCTGGAATTCACTGCCTGAAGGGGTGGTGGAGGCAGATTCAATTGTGGCTTTCAAAAGGGAAATGGAAGGAAAAGAAATTTGCAGGGCTACGGGGAAAAGGCAGGGGAGTGGAACTAGTTGAAGTGCTCTTACAGAGAGTTGGCACGGGCTCGACGGGCCAAATGGCCTCTTTCTGTGCTGTAACCATTCATAAGAACATAAGAAATAGGAGCAGGAATAGGCCACTTGGCTCCTCGAGCCTGCTCTGCCATTCAATAAGACCATGGCTGATCTTGGGCTCAAAGCCACTTCCCTGCCCGCTCCCCATAACCCTTCACTCTTTTATCTTGCAAAAATCTGTCTATCTCCACCCTAAATGTATTTTAATACCCAGCCTCCACGGCTCTCTGGGGCAGAGAATTCCACAGATTTACGACCCTCTGAAAGAAGAAATTCCTCCTCATCTCAGTTCTAAAAGGGCGACCTTTGATTCTATGATTCTAAGTATAGTAAATAAATCAAGCAAAAATATTGCATTCCAAGAACTTAATGCAGGAAGTTAAATGCAACCAAATAACAATGCTTCTTCCAAAAATAAAAGTTTCAAATTCTAGGTAAACTAAGAATTCAACTTTAACGGATCAGGTGTTGTAAATTTTCAGTCTGTCTTAGATATTCTCTTGGGTAGAGCAGCGCTGGTCACTCCCATAAGTGTTCCAAGCATCTTGCATTCAGGAGTGTGCTCATACTGCCCAATATCTAACTGTAAGACAATGAAACCTGAGGGTGTAACGATAGGACTACCTTGTGACCTGAGCTGGGTAATGGAGCAGAAACGGCTGGAGTGGCGCAACTCGCGGCATGCGCCGTGGATTCGATTTTTTTCTTCACCCTTCAGGTCGCATTATTTCTGCGCTGCAAATTGCTGGAAATGCAAATTGATAACAGCACAACAACGTCAATGGGGCATCTGGGACCTCCTGAACATCAGCTTCAATGGTCCAGCTCCTTAACCTATGACATTTAAGGATAGAGAAAGAAACAGAGAAAATGACGAGGCAGGAACAACAACAACAACAACAACTTGTATTTATATAGCGCCTTTAACATAGTAAAACGTCCCAAGGCGCTGCACAGGAGTATTTTAAGACAAAAAATTTGACACCGAGCCACATAAGGATAAATTAGGGCAGTTGAGGTAAGTTTTAAGGAGCGTCTTAAAGGAGGAAAGAGAGGTAGCGAGGCGGAGAGGTTTAGGCAGGGAATTCCAGAGCTTAGGGCCGAGGCAACAGAAGGCACGGCCACCAAAGGTTGAGCAATTATAATCAGGGATGCTCAAGGAAGTAGATTGAATTAGAGTTAAATTAGATACAGAAACAAAAATAACATGAGGAAAATAAAGATTGGATTAAGAGAGAGAGAAAAAAGAGACAGAAAGGAAAAGTAAGAAAAAAAATTAAAAATTGAAGTATTAAAATTTTAAAAACTTCTAGGAAAGAAAGACTTGCAATTATATAGCACCTTTCACAACCACCAGATGTCCCTAAGCACTTTACAGCCAATGAAGTACTTTTTGAAGTGTAATCACTGTTGTAACATAGGAAACGTGGCAGCCAATTTGCGCACAGCAAGCTCCCACAAACAGCAATGTGATAATGACCAGATAATCTGTTTTAGTGATGTTTATTGAGGGATCAATATTGGCCAGGACACCAGGGATAACTTCCTTGATCTTCTTCAAAGTAGTGCCATGGGATCTTTTACATCCACCTGAGAGAGCAGACAGGGCCTCGGTTTACCATCTCATCTGAAAGACGGCACCTCTGACAGTGCAGCACTCCCTCAGTACTGCACTGGAGTGTCAGCCTAGATTTTTGTGCTCCAGTCTCATGCAGTGGGACTTGACCCCACAACCTTCTGACTCAGAGGTGAGAGTGCTACCAACTGAGACACAGCTGACACCTCAATTTGTTACTTGAAGGAGTTCCCTTTCTGAGCCTCCAAGGTTGAATTTCATGTCAGGACCATAAATCACATCATTAACAGGGTCCTTACGACATGAAATACCAGCCCAAAATATCAGTGGCGAGATTTATTTGTATTTATGGTGCAAATCCAGCAATTTCTTAACATTCATGCGAAAGGCTGACAGCGAACTGCCTTTTTTGCAAGGCTTATGATGGAGCATCCAGCAATTTGTGGTGATTCGCAACTCACGGTGTATCTCCTCCTTGCCACAAATTGTTTTATTGCGCACTAATGATGGTGGGGTGCGTGAACTTGCCATAATTTTCCCTGCAATTTCTGGCCCATCGTGTCCTCCAATGCACTTCTTCAATCTTTTCAATGGCAGACTGTGAAACACTCAGTGAGACGAGGCCAGATATGAATCATTAAGCTGTTTTATTTTACATTTTACAGACAAGTGAACTCACAGAGTAACAGTCAAAGCAAATTGTCCTTACTTCAGTCAATCTTATTCCTCGAAAAAATGAGAAAAAGTAATAAACCACACATTCTGTCATTTTCATGGACTCACTTGTTTTTGGCATTACCTTTTTCTATACAATTTCAATCTGCAAAAATTGGCCTGTTGTATTTTAGCTACCAGCTGTAGGCTTCCAGTCTGAAGTTTGCATCTCCTTGTTTAAAAATCTAAGTGAACTGCGCCCCCACCCCCCCCCCCCCTCCCCGCCAAAAGTATGTTCTCAGAAGACATCTCAAGTCATGCCTACATAGATAGAATTGTCCTCACACAATGGGTGTGAATATTTACTGCCCCCATGTAAAATGAGGAACAAAAATCTTTCTGCCCCCAATTATTGTGGAGATCTCTTCAATATCGGGCTAATTAACACCTCAAGCTTGCTTCCATTTTAGTGCTGTAGCCTGTGGTTTTTTAACCTGTGCAAATTAATTATTTTTCAACACAACATAAACATAACAATCCTAAATCCTTTCAGCATTCCCACATTACAACAGTGACTACACTTCAAAAGTGCTTCATTGGTTGTAAGGCACTTTGGGACGTCCTCTGGTAGTGAAAGGCGCTATATAAGTCTTTCTTTTGTTTTCTTTTAGCATGACTCAAAGAATAGCACACTTGCCTCTGTGCCAGAAGGCCAGGGGTTCGAGGCTCAGTCTTGAGCAAATAATCTAGGCTGATACTTCAGTGCAATACCTAATGCGGTGTCATTTTTCAGAGAAGACATTAAAACAAGGCCCCATCGGCCTGTTCAAATGGGTGTAAAAGATCTCTTTGTACTCGTTGAAGAAGAGAAGGTGAGTTCTTCCAGTGTATTGGCAAACATTTATTCTTCAAACAACACTGTCAAAACAAATTATCTGGTCAAGTGTCAGCCTTGACTCAGTGGTAGCCCTCTTGCCTCTGAGTCAGAAGGCTGGTGAGTTCAAGTCCCACTCTAGAGTCTTGAGCACATAATCTAAGCGAACACTCCAGTGCAGTATTGAAGGAGTGCTGCACGGTAGAAGTGCCGTCTTTCGGATAGAGGTTAAAATGAAGCCCTGTCATTGTCTCAGTGCTTTTGTGGGACCTTGCTGCATTTCCTACATTACAACAATGATAACACTTCAGAAAGTACGTTGTTGGCTGTAAAACACTTTGGGACATCCTGAGGTCATGAAAGGTGTTATATAAATGCACGTTCCTTCTTTCTTATTAACTTAACTATTTGTGGGACCTTGCTGTGTGAAAAATTGGCTGCCATGCTTGCCTCCATTGCAACAGTGACTACATTTCAAAAATGAGAAGTTGCACAACACCAGGTTATAGTCCAACAGATTTATTTAATTTTACAAGCTTTCGGAGCAGTTCGCTCCTTCGTCAGGTAAGTTTAGCAGTGAGAGAATCTCCCAGAATTCACAATTTAAACACAGACAAAATATATTCAAATCTTTCCCACATCAAAGAGCATAGCCAAGACAATGAGATGTGTCCCAGGGGGTCCAACGTGTCAAACCACCTGCTGGCTGCATATCCTGTCAATCTGTGTAGGTTCTTGTGTTAGCCTTTTTTTAAAAAAAACACCTGGGAAGACCGGCCATGATGTCAAGTCACGTTCTGTATCGTGACATGAACCCGATATCGCGATTGAGGCCCTCCTCATGAGTGCGGAACTTGGCTATCAGTTTCTGCTCTATGATTTTGCGCTGTCGTGTATTTCGAAGGCCGCCTTGGAGAACGCTTACCCGCATATCCGAGGCTGAATGCCCCTGGCTGCTGAAGTGTTCCCCGACTGGGAGGCAACCCTCCTGCCTGGCGATTGTTGCGCGGTGTCCGTTCATACGTTGTCTCAGTGTCTGCATGGTCTCGCCGATGTACCATGCTCTGGAGCATCCTTTACTGCAACGTATCAGGTAGACAACGTTGGCCGAGTCACATGAGTATGTACCGTGTACCTGGTGGGTAGTGTCCTCACGTGTGATGATGGTATCTGTGTCCATGATTTGGCATGTCTTGCAGAGGTTGCCGTGGCAGGGTTGTGTGGTGTCTTGGTTGCTGTTCGCCTGAAAGATGGGTAATCTGCTGCGAACGATGGTACTTTTGAGGTTAGGCGGCTGCTTGAAGGCGAGTAGTGGAGGCGTGGGGATGGCCTTAGCAAGGTGTTCGTCATCATCGATGACATGTTGAAGGCTGCGAAGAACATGGCGTAGTTTTTCCGCTCCGGGGAAGTACTGGACGACGTAGGGTACTCTGTTGGTTGTGTCCCGTGTTCGTCTTCTGAGGAGGTCTATGCGGTTTTTCGCTGTGGCCCGTCGGAACTGTCGATCGACGAGTCGAGCGTCATATCCCGTTCTTACGAGGGCGTCTTTCAGTGTCCGTAGGTGTCCATCGCGTTCCTCCTCGTCTGAGCAGATCCTGTGTATTCGCAGGGCTTGTCCATAGGGGATGGCTTCTTTAACGTGGTTAGGGTGGAAGCTGGAGAAGTGGAACATCGTGAGGTTGTCCGTGGGCTTGCGGTAGAGTGAAGTGCTGAGGCGTCCGTCTTTGATGGAGATTCGTGTGTCCAAGAATGAAACACACGAATCTCCATCAAAGACGGACGCCTCAGCACTTCACTCTACCGCAAGCCCACGGACAACCTCACGATGCTCCACTTCTCCAGCTTCCACCCTAACCACGTTAAAGAAGCCATCCCCTATGGACAAGCCCTGCGAATACACAGGATCTGCTCAGACGAGGAGGAACACGATGGACACCTACGGACACTGAAAGACGCCCTCGTAAGAACGGGATATGACGCTCAACTCGTCGATCGACAGTTCCGACGGGCCACAGCGAAAAACCGCATAGACCTCCTCAGAAGACGAACACGGGACACAACCAACAGAGTACCCTACGTCGTCCAGTACTTCCCCGGAGCGGAAAAACTACGCCATGTTCTTCGCAGCCTTCAACATGTCATCGATGACGACGAACACCTTGCTAAGGCCATCCCCACGCCTCCACTACTCGCCTTCAAGCAGCCGCCTAACCTCAAAAGTACCATCGTTCGCAGCAGATTACCCATCTTTCAGGCGAACAGCAACCAAGACACCACACAACCCTGCCACGGCAACCTCTGCAAGACATGCCAAATCATGGACTCAGATACCATCATCACACGTGAGGACACTACCCACCAGGTACACGGTACATACTCATGTGACTCGGCCAACGTTGTCTACCTGATACGTTGCAGTAAAGGATGCTCCAGAGCATGGTACATCGGCGAGACCATGCAGACACTGAGACAACGTATGAACGGACACCGCGCAACAATCGCCAGGCAGGAGGGTTGCCTCCCAGTCGGGGAACACTTCAGCAGCCAGGGGCATTCAGCCTCGGATATGCGGGTAAGCATTCTCCAAGGCGGCCTTCGAAATACACGACAGCGCAAAATCATAGAGCAGAAACTGATAGCCAAGTTCCGCACTCATGAGGAGGGCCTCAATCGCGATATCGGGTTCATGTCACGATACAGAACGTGACTTGACATCATGGCCGGTCTTCCCAGGTGTTTTTTTTTAAAAAAGGCTAACACAAGAACCTACACAGATTGACAGGATATGCAGCCAGCAGGTGGTTTGACACGTTGGACCCCCTGGGACACATCTCATTGTCTTGGTTATGCTCTTTGATGTGGGAAAGATTTGAATATATTTTGTCTGTGCTTAAATTGTGAATTCTGGGAGATTCTCTCACTGCTAAACTTACCTGACGAAGGAGCGAACAGCTCCGAAAGCTTGTAAAATTAAATAAATCTGTTGGACTATAACCTGGTGTTGTGCAACTTCTCATTTTTGTCCACCCCAGTCCAACGCCGGCATCTCCACATCATGACCTACATTTCAAAAGTAATTGACTCCAAAATGCTTTGGGATTCATGAGGTTCAGAAAGGCACTATATAAATACAAGTTATTTCTTTCTTTTCATGAAAAAAAGAGACCAGAAATTCCAAAATGTTACACCAGCCCCAAGGATTAGTCATATGTCTGTTTTATATGGGTGAGCTGAGTCCCAGGACTGAGATTCTTCAAACAACATGACTTTTTTGTTAACATTACTTTTCCTTCACTAGAATGATATCAGAACGGAGAGGTTATACCTATCAGGAAAGATTGAACAGGCTGGCGCTCTTTTCTCTAGAAAAGAGAAGACTGAGGGATGATCTGGTAGCGGTCTTCAGGATTATGAAAGGGTTTGATAGGGTAAACATAGAAAAGATGTTTCCACTTGTGGGCAATACCAGAACTAGGGGCCATAAATATAAGATAGTCACTAATAAATCCAATAAGGAATTCAGGAGAAACTTCGGGCTGGATTTTGCCAGTGCTCAGAGTGCAGGATTGGAGGCGGATCCGCTGTCAAAATAGCAAAAATTGACAGCGGGTAGGAAACCCGCTGTCAACCCGCCTCCATGCGAGTCTCCCAGGTGTCATGTCTGTCTGCGCAGAACTGACCCAACACCAAGCGGCAGGGGAGACAATTGAACTCATTAAATGGCTTGTTAACAGAAAATTTACTGGTATTTTGAGCCTACCTTGTAATTTTACGTGCTCCCCCATGGGTTACCTGCTGCTGGGGAACACGCCAGCTCACCCTGTCGTGAGTTGAGTCTGCTTTGATTTATCTGATAAGCTGACAGCTGCAGAAGTGGTATAAAGGATGCCATGTGGCAGATGTTCAGTTTCAGAGCTCAGAAACTGTTGGTTACTGCATTTGTAAGACATATAGAGATGTTTTTAGCTTGCAAGTGTTTAGAGCCAACAGTATATTCAGTGCCACCTCATTGGAACAACCTCTCTCACCATTGACAGATCACTTCTGTCATCTCAACTGCAGCTGCCATCCATTCCAGCAATATCGGTGGCCTTGAAAAAATCACACCTTGGTCCTCTGAATCCATCCACGATCAGCCCCAACACCAATATCACCAGGCACACCAACATCACCAACAACATCACCAACCTTCTCCGCCATCACCTGATGCTGCACAGGACACAGGGCATCAGCCCCTGACAACATTGCTGCCTGGGAGGCCAGCGATGGCATCACCATGGCCAGATTTACTTCACTTGATGCTGTAAACCCTGGCTGCCACATGATGCGCCAGGTTGACACCATCCCATACCAGCACCGTGAAGCATCCCTTTAATGTCCAACCATTCCCTTCACACTCATCACCATTGTGGGGGGAGGGGGGGGGGGGGAAATATGTCTCAACATTCACTGGAACTCACTAAGACACTTCTCAAGGTGTGTACAGATCTGTCCAATAAGGTGAAGTGTTGAAAATATAGATTTCAATGTATGACAACACATTACCAGAAACTTCACATGAACATTGGCTAAAACACACAACTGCCTACCCTTGTGTGTTGTTAATTGGTATGCTTGCAGTAGGATGAGGGTGAGTGTGAGGGGTGGCTAGTGAGATGGGGAAGTGATAATATAGATAGAGAGGGATGGGTGGAGGTGCAAGGTAAGTTGGTGTGAGTAAGGATGTGCAGGAGTAGAGTAGGGAAGGCAGAGTGATAGGGATGTGATGAGTGGCACAGCAGGATGAGATTGAGTGTGGCTTTGAAGTAACATTTCGTGATCTACTGAGATCATTGAAAGGTTTGCGCCACTGCAGCCAGGCACTCCTGACGACATCCCTGCTTGTGTCCTCCTGTGCAATGCGCAACCAGACTGCATTGATCTCCTGGGGAGGTCTCTTCCGCCCATGGGAAGGGAAGAGAAGCTCCCTGCGTGCTGTGACTTCCTCCATAGTATATGGAGGGAGTCATGCGAGAGCCTGGGTGCAGATGTGCACCTTTGTGCAGTGCTTGTCAGTGTTTGCAGCACCTCAATGCTGTAGAACACTGAAAGCACAACTGTCAAAATCAATTTTGGCGTGGTCCCTCTAAGGAAACCGGCTGATGACGCGTCATCAAATGACATCATCAGACCCGCTTCCTATTAATTCGCCAGGAACCCCGCAGGGCGGGCTTAACAAGGCCAAACTACGGAAAATCTTTTTCAGAGAGTGGCTGCAGACAGGAGCGGGACCGGAACCCGCCAACCAGCTCTTGCGCCACCATCCCGCCTCCGCAGGGAAAACCCAGCCCTTCCTTACCCAGAGAGTGGTTAGAACGTGGAACTCGCTACTACAGGGTGTAGTTGAGGCGAATAGCAGAGATGCATTCAAGGGGAAGCTGTATAAGCACATGAGGGAGAAAGGAACAGAAGGATATGCTGATGGGGTTAGATAAAGAGGGGTGGATGGAGGCTCACGTGGAGCATAAACACCATGCATGGACCTGTTGGGCTGAATGGCCTGTTTCTGTGCTGTAAATATTTTGAAATACTTTGTAACTTTGTAATACAATGAGGCAAATGCTAGCTAGCAGCAAAGTTGAGCTTCTAATTTAAAACTCTCATCCTCGTGTTTAAATCCCTTCATGGCCTATTTCTGTAAGCTCCACCAGCTATTCAAACTCCATCTCCATCCCCTCAGAGCTGCATTCTACCGATTCTGCCCTCTTAGGTCCCAAGATTGGCAGCCATACCTTCAGACGTGCAGGCTCCACAATTTGGTGTTTCTTCCCTAAACTTCACCACTTTCCTCTTCTCCTTTAAGACTCTTCTTAAAACCCACCTCTTTGACTAAATTTTCGGTCAGCTGTCCTAATATCTCCTTCTTTAACTCGGCATCAGTACCTCACAATTTTGGGGTTTATAAATCCATCTTAAATTAATTCAGTTGCTAGGTCTCTATATGAAAATGATCAGCTTCATCTTCATTTTAATATGCAATTCTCTAAATATTTTGTTGAAAATGATTGATTTTTAAAATAATCCAATTCTGCCCTCATTCATCTTGTGTAAGGTATCACATTATTGAAATAAAAATCAATTAAGACACAGTTTAACCTTTGCTTTTAATTGGCACGAAAAATTACTCAGAATATCAATGAATTTTGAACCAGTTCTTAGAAATCTGCATTTGAGCATTCTCAAGGGAACCATTTTGTGCGTGCATGGTCAGAGCATTCCATGTGTGCAGGTGGCCATTTTGTTTAAAATAGCCAGTCCAGTTTGGACTTGCCAAAAGTCTGCAGTCACCTCATGGGAGAGTTCTTTAAACAAAAAGTAATCCTCCTTCACATTCCTTCCCCTTTAACTTACTTTGTGTTATTATCAAATACAACATCACACAATTGGAAAACATTTGAAGCTCCCTGAGTGAGTGAAGTGAAAGTTTTAAGTTCTGCTGAAACTTTTGAAAAACTGAAAGGAAACAAGATCCCAGCAGTGAGGATTATTTTATTACTTTCTCTCTCTCTGTTTCATTATAGTGAACATCCGTCAGCTTAGTTTATTCTTGGACAATATGAAGGGGCTAATAATGAGGTCTCAGTGCAGCAACACCGTAACTGATGTTTATCAAGCATGTACCGTGTCTCCACTCTAATTAGTTGACCTCATACCATAATGTGAGATCAGCTCAATTAAATATCTTTCACTGCTTCTGACATGCAGGGCATAATGTGCTGTGCAGCACCATGGCAGTCAGAGGCTGGAATGGTCAGGGGCCAACAGTTAATGAAGGACTACTGGCTGCCCAACAAAAACTGGTGTATTTTTGAGCCCCTGGTGTGGTGGCCAGATTGGTTCTGCTTCTTCTCATTTGCTAATTGACAACAACGGATATACTGAATCCCATTATCATGTGGCACTGTGGAAGCAGGAATAGAAATAAAAAGATAGCTAATAGCCACAAAGGCTTTTCAAAGACCTCAACAGAAACAAGAAAAGAAATAAAAGCAAGGAGAAAAGTTTCAATAATGGCCCGACAATGTGGTAATCCGGTCTTTGCAAGCGAATTTCTGTATGGGGATCTGTGCTCAGCAAACTGCCCCCCACCCCCCCCACGCCCCGCCCCCCGAGTGGCTAATTTATTTGGGCAGTAAAAGAAACAGCATTAAGTAGGCAGAAAGTATGGAAAATCACATCAAAGGTGTTATTTTCTCATTTTTTTTGCATCTGTCCAGAAACTGGTGCATGCTTCCTGGAGCCATCAAAAGTTAAATCACAAAATTGGACATTGTGGAAATGTAGTCCGAGTCCTAACGTTACTGATCTCTGAGTAGTTTCATAATAAGTTAATGTCCATTCTATAACCAAAAATAGACCTCTTTCTTCCCCCTTTAAATAATGATTTTTTTTTTTAGTTAGGCTGAACTATGTTTATGCATCCAGGATGAGACAAATCCGTCAGGCCCATACATGCTCACACTTAACCTTCAATTAATTTCATTCCTGTGCACCTTCCCTTTCCCCAAATCACGAGGGCAAGAAAATCAGTAGGATTGTCAAAGGGTCCTCTTTTACCTTTCATGAGTGATCAGATACATCCCAGGAGGTCCCAAAAACCACGACTTATTTTCCGGAATAATTTACTCTGACATTCTGTATGCCGTAATCACCTTGTTTTCCAGGAATCCATCTAAGGATTGTAAGGAATCAGTCTCCAGAATTCTGTTCCAAAGGTCGGCTATCGTCTGGGAAAAGTAAAACTTCCAGAGATCCAGCCTCGTTTTATGCTTCTTCAGTTGTATGGGTGGTAGTTCGACCCAACCCCATCCCGCAAACACACAATCTAATTGCATGATGTTCATGCCTGTTGGTAATATTAAATACACTAGATCAGAGGCATTCTAAGTCGCTGTTTCTCCACTGAGTAAAAAGCCAAGGTTTCAAGTCTATCCTCACAGCTCAATGGTCTCAGGCCAGGGATCACATAGAGTGTACAGCACACAAAAAGGCCATTCAGCCCAACCAGTCCATGTCGGCGTTTATGCTCCACTCAAGCCTTGGCGTTTATGATCAATGTTGTCTTTCTCTGCACTTTCCCCAAGGGGGCCAGAATTGGACACTGTACTCTAAATTAGATGATACAAAAGCGTTAGATAACCCTATTATAGTGGTTCCTGGTTTTGTAATGAATCTTTGCTTTGGCTGCTACCATTGGACATTGAGTTGAGCCTTGAGAGAGGGATCAATGCTCACTCTTAAATATTTCTCCCTCTCAGTTAGCTTAAACCAACACCCACTTATATTATTTACTATGCTTTTATTATGTGAAATCAATGGAAGTAAAAATTGGACAGTTTCTATAACGGTGGTTTAATCTGCAATGTCAGTTTTATGCCCCGGCAGCAAATTGAAAATTTACCCCAGTTGCTCTGCTGCCTATGCCTTCAACTAGATCATTAATGAATATAATGAAAAGAAGGGCACCTAGCACTTAGCTCTGAGGCACCAACTCGCAAAATCTTTCCATTTCACCCCCACACCCGGATATGTAATTTTCTTGCACGTTCCCTCATGCGAATCTTTATTAAAAGCCAGCAGAAGCTGCCATGATGCAGCCAACCATATCTGCAAGCCCTAACATAATTAACTGGCAATGCCTTTCAGGAACTGGCTCACCAAGCTTTGTGTCTGCATAGAGCCAAATGCAGAACTATGTCATCTACTGCAACAATACCTGTAGTGAACATGCAACACTGGGCTGCTAAAGGCAGTGACAGTAACAGTGATCGGCACTAAGATAACTTGTTGGGTTGGGGAATTGGGAGCCGATTGTGGTCAGTGCATGGGAAGGGGAGGCTGGGGCAGGGTAGGCCCAAGATTTCCTTGTGGGGCCCAGAGGAGCACTTCTGCTGCCTCCTAGCTCATAATGAAACCATTAAAACTGTAGAAAAATTTACCATGCTGGACCTCTTCTGGTCCTGGATCCACCTGCTGGCAGCTTTTCCTAGAATCATAGAAATTTACGGTAGAAGGAGGCCAATAGGCGCATCATGTCTGTGCCAGTCGAAAAAGAGTTATCCAGCCTAATCCCAATTTCCAGCTCTTGGTCCGTAGCTTTGCAGTTTACGGCACCTCAAGTGTATATGCAAGTACTTTTTAAATGTGATGAGGGTTTCTGCCTCTACCATCCTTTCAGGCAGTGCGTTCCAGACCCACAACACCCTCTGGGTGAAAAACGTTCTGTCCTGGGCCTTCTCCGCCACTCCCTTTATGCTGCTGCTGCCTCCACTGCTGCCGGCTCCCGCTCAGGTCTGCGTTCGTTCCTCGACACCTTCGTCACGGTGTGTGGCTTGCACGGCCTGGTGTCAAAATCACTTTGAGGTCTGAATTACTTCATTGGATCCTAATATTTGAATATTTACCAGGGCCGCATCTGCCTGTGATGACGCCTCACACGCCTCCCAAAACCCTGGAGTTAAATTCACATTTGGTGGGAGTGCATTGCGAATGGGGAGGTCAGTACTCTTTTCCTATTTGAACCCCCTGCATGCCCCGTAGTCATCAGGCACAGGGGGTTAAATCAGGGTGTAAGAATTTTTACTCGCTATGCTGCTTCTTACATTTAAGGAAGGATTTAAACTAGTTTGTCAGGGGGCTGGGAACCTAAGTGTGGGCCCAGAACAGAGAGAAATAAAGCTGGAAGTGCAAGTTAGAAAAGTAGTCAGCAAAACTAGTAGGGAGCAGAAACAAAGGCCAACAGTAAAGAGGGTCAAAGTGCAGATAAATATTAAACAGGCAAAGTTGAAGGCACTTTATCTAAATGCACGTAGCATTCGCAACAAGGTGGATGAATTAATGGCACAAATAGAAGTAAATGGATATGATGTAATTGCCATTACAGAGACATGGTTGCAGGGTAACCAAAGTTGGGAACCGAATGTTCCAGGTTACTCAACCTTTAGGAAGGACAGACAAAAAGGAAAAGGAGGTGGCATAGCGCTGTTAATAAGGGATGAGATTGGTACAGTAGAGATAAAAGATCTTGGCTCGGCAGATCATGATATAGAACTGGAATCAGTTTGGGTGGAGCTAAGAAACAGCAAAAGGAGGAAAACATTGGTGGGAGTTGTGTATAGGCCACCAAACCGTAGTGGTAATGTAGGGCACAGTATCAATCAAGAAATTAGAAGTGCATGTAACAAGGGCAATATGGTAATCATGGGGGACTTTAATCTACATATTGACTGGGCAAATCAAATTACCACTAATGGTGTGGAGGACGAATTCTTGGCATGCATGCGAGATGATTTCCTAGATCAGTATGTGGAGGAACCAACCAGGGAACAGGCTATTCTGGATCTGGTACTGTGTAATGAGAAAGGGCTAATCAATAACATTGTGGTAAAGGGGCCTTTAGGGACAAGTGACCATAATATGATTGAATTTTACATTAAGTTTGAGAGTGATGTAGTCCAATCTGAAACTAAGGTCTTCAATCTAAACAGAGGAAACTATAAGGGCATGAGGGACAAGTTGGCCATGGTAGATTGGGAGACTACACTAAAAGGTATGAAGGTGGACATACAATGGCTAACATTCAAGGAAATAATGCATAATTTGCAACAAACATATATTCCTCTGGGGCATAAAAACCCAAAAGGAAAAGTGATCCAACCATGGCTAACAAAAGAAATTAAAGCTAGTATTAAGTCAAAGGAGGAAGCTTATAAAGTTGCCAGAAAAAGCGGTCAGCCTGAGGATTGGGATCTTTTTAGAAATCAGCAAAGGGGAACCAAGAAATTGATAAAGAAAGGGAAAATGGAATATGAGCACAAACTAGCGAAAAATATAAAAATGGATTGTAAAAGGTTCTATAGGTATGTGAAAAGAAAAAGACTGGTGAAGGTAAATGTAGGTCCTTTACAGTCAGAAAAGGGAGAATTTATAATGGGGAATGAGGAAATGACAGAGAAATTAAATAAATACTTTGTTTCTGTCTTCACGGAGGAAGACACAAAAAACCTCCCAGAAATGCGAGAAAACCAAGGGTGTGGCGAGAATGAGGAACTTAAAGAAATTATTATTAGTAAAAAAACAGTACTAGCAAAATTAATGGGACTAAAAGTCGATAAATCCCAAGGACTGGATGACCTACATCCTAGGGTTTTGAAAGAGGTGGCCATTGGGATAGTGGATGCATTGGTTGTCATCTTCCAAAATTCTATAGATTCTGGAACGGTTCCTGCAGATTGGAGGATAGCAAATGTAACCCCACTATTTAAGAAAGGAGGGAAAGAGAAAACTGGGAACTACAGACCTGTTAGCCTCACATCAGTAGTTGGGAAAATGCTGGAATCTATTATAAACGATGCAATAACTGGGCACTTAGAAACTAATAGTAAGATTGGGCAAAGTCAACATGGATTTATGAAAGGGAAATCCTGTTTGACAAACCTATTGGAGTTCTTTGAGGATGTAACTAGTGGAGTAGACAAAGGGGAACCGGTAGATGTGGTGTATTTGGATTTTCAGAAGGCCTTCGATAAGGTCCCACACAAGAGGTTGGTGAACAAAATTAAGGCACATGGAATTGGGGGTAATATACTAGCATGGATTGAGAATTGGTTAACAGACAGAAAACAAAGTGTAGGGATAAACAGGTCTTTTTCAGGATGGCAGGCTGTGACTAGTGGGGTACCGCAAGGATCGGTGCTTGGGTCCCAGCTATTCACAATCTATATCAATGATTTGGATGAGGGGACTAAATGTAACATTTCCAAATTTGCTGATGATACAAAGCTAGGTGGCAGTGTCAGTTGTGAAGAGGATGTGAAGAGTCTTCAGGGGGATCTCGACAGGCTCAGTGAGTGGGCGAGAACATGGCAGATGGAATATAATGTGGATAAATGTGAAGTTATCCACTTTGGTAGAAAAAACAGAAAGGCAGAGTATTTCCTAAATGGTGTAAGATTGGGGAATGCAGATCCTCAAAGGGACCTGGGTGTCCTTGTACATGAGTCACTGAAAGTGAATGCGCAGGTGCAGCAAGCCATTAGGAAGGCAAATGGTATGCTGGCCTTCATTACAAGAGGATTTGAGTACAGGAGTAAAGAAGTCTTACTTCAATTATATAGTCATGATGCGGAGATTTTAAATAAATCTGTTGGACTATAACCTGGTGTTGTGCGACTTCTCAATTATATAGGGCCTTGGTGAGACCAGACCTGGAGTACTGTGTACAATTTTGGTCTCCTTAACTAAGGAAGGATATACTTGCCATAGAAGGAGTGCAACGAAGGTTCACGAGATTGATTCCTGTGATGGTGGGACTGTCGTATGATAAGAGATTGAGTAAACTAGGCCTGTATTCTCTTGAATTCAGAAGAATGAGAGGGGATCTCATTGAAGCATTCAAAATTATTACAGGGCTTGATAGGGTGGATGCTGGTAGTATGTTTCCCTTAGCTGGGGAGTCTAAAACCAGGGGCCATAGCCTCAGGATAAAGGGTAGGCCATTCAGGACTGAGATGGGAAGAAATGTCTTCACACAGAGGGTGGTGAATCTTTGGAATTCTCTACCCCAGAGGGCTGTGGAGGATCAGTCATTGGGTATATTCAAAACAGAAGTCAATAGATTTCTGACTAGTAAGGGCATCAAGGGATATGGCGATACAGCCGGTGAATGGAGTCGAGGCAGAAGATTAGCCATGATCTCATTGAATGCCGGAGCAGGCTCGAAGGGCCGAATGGCCTACTCCTGCTCCTATTTCTTATGTTCTTATTTTCTTAAGTGTCAGTATCCCTTTAAATTTTACTGGATCACAATTTTCCAATCCTCTCATTTAGATATCTCTCTGGTCAAGGCCAGAGCTGCACAAGGTGGTATGATTAATTATGCTAATGAACTAACCACAGAAAATTGTGTGCAATCAATACACTACAGTGGTAAAATTAGTCTTGGGTAATAACACAAAATGGGCGATATCAAATCGGCAGCCTGTTTTACACCTACCCTGATTTTCTTTTCCATTAACTTCGATGAAAAAGAAAAACGGCCAGCGTGTAAAATGGGCTGCCGATTCACTACCGTCTATTTTGCACTCTTGCTGAAGACCAATTTCACCCCCTACTCCTCTGGTCAGCTTTGCACTCATTTCTAGTCACCCTGGAGCCAACATGACCTGAAAATTGAGCTTCACGCGTGAAGTGTGGCCAATTGGGCCCGGTAATGGAGCATTTGGGGAACAGTTACATTGGCTCCTGGTTAAGCAGCTCCTCGTTTTCAAATTTCTCACCCTTGTTTTCAATTCCCTCCATGGCCTCGCCTCTCCCTATCTCTGTAATCTCCTTCAGCCCCACAACCCCCCGAGATATCTGCACTCCTCTAATTCTGCCCTCTTGAGCATCCCTGATTATAATCGCTCAACCTTTGGTGGCCGTGCCTTCTGTTGCCTAGGCCCTAAGCTCTGGAATTCCCTGCCTAAACCTCTCCGCCTCGCTACCTCTCTTTCCTCCTTTAAGATGCTCCTTAAAACCTGCCTCTTTGACCAAGCTTTTGGTCACCTGCCCTAATTTATCCTTATGTGGCTCGGTGTCAAATTTTTTGTCTCAAAATACTCCTGTGCAGCGCCTTGGGACATTTTACTACGTTAAAGGCGCTATATAAATAATATGTTGTTGTTGTAGTACGGCAGCATGAAGGACCCTCGTCAGGGTTGAAGGATAGGAAACTAGGGAAACAAGAAAAAATGGACAAGAATTGCACACCAATACAAGGATTGGTTGAAGAATCAGTTGAATTATTAAAGGGTTTTCTAGTCAGTAATATCATATTATTCATGAAACAGCTCTCCAAACTAATTCAAGCTCATTAGGATTGATGTCAATACCCATTCTATTCCTGCTGGAACATGGAACATTGATACATTTTTGATGTCAGAATATATAGGGGTAAAAATTCACTTGGTTGCGCCTCCCGTTAGCGCCTTAAGAGGGCGCTAATGGGGCGTTAAGCCGCTAACGCCCGGGCGCAGCGCTGTTTGCGCCGCTCGAGAACTTAACTTGAGATTGTGCGGCGGCGCTAAAACTTACCGCTGCGACCACCTGCGCGCGCAGATTGTGACGTCATTCCATGGTGCAACGCCCTTGGGGCGCCCCGGAGCGGAAATTGAGTGGCGCCCCCTGCCTTACCGCCTGGCGCTTCCAACGACCGGAAGACTGGAACGTTATCAATCGGTGTGGGGCTGGGGGGGGCGCTATTTAAAGGGGGCCTCTTCCTGTCTTTTTCTGTGGTCGACATTTATGCACCACTCGTTCTGAGAGAGAGAGAGAGATTCGGAGAGAGAGAGAGAGAGACTTCTACATTGACTCAACGCTTTGTGAGGTAGTTTTGCCTATTCATCCTAACTTTGTTGCTACTTTAGTTGCTGTACCTCATTACTTTTCTGGCAAAGAGAATATGGGGGCTGCAATGATTGGGGGCGTCGTCCTGCTCCAGCTGAATCGGAGGATAGTGAGACGCAGACAGAGAGTGGCAATGATGGCCAGACGGAGGAGGGCCATCAGGCGCATGTACAGGAGAGCTTACCCTCCCAGGGTATATCGTGAACAGCTCTCCTACATCCATATGTCCGAGGAGCTGTGTTTGCGAAGGCTGCGATTCAGCAAGGAGGTGGTCACTGAGCTCTGCCACCTGCTGCAGCCAGATCTGCAGCCTCAGCTGAGGTCCAGGACGTCTCTGTCGGTGGCAGTGAAGGTCACAGTGGCTTTGAACTTCTACGCCACTGGCTCATTCCAAGCTGCTGTTGGGGACCTCGCCAATATCTCCCAGTTTGCGGTGCATTGCTGCATCCGGCAGGTCACCAATGCCCTCTTCAGAAGGAGACGAGACTTCATCTCTTTCCCTATGACCCCAGACAAGCAGCGTGACCGTGCTCTGGGCTTTGCGAGGGTAGCGGGCTTCCCCATGGTGCAGGGCGCCATTGACTGCACGCATGTGGCTTTGCGTGCTCCGCGAGAGAATGCAGAGGAATTCAGGAACAGAAAGGGGTTCCATTCCTTGAATGTGCAGTTGGTCTGTGACCACAGACAGGTGATACTCGCTGTCAATGCCCACTATCCTGGCAGCTGCCACGATGCTTTCATCCTGCACCAGACTACTGTGGCAGAACTTTTCGAGGCACCGCATCAGCCAGTTGGTTGGCTTCTGGGGGACAAGGGGTACGCATTGAGCACCTGGCTGATGACACCGCTCCGTATGCCAAACACCCCTGCTGAGCTGCGGTACAATGAAAGCCATCATGCAACCAGGAACATTATTGAGCGCACAATCGGCGTGCTGAAACAACGGTTCCGCTGTCTGGACCATTCCGGAGGAGCCCTGCAGTACTCGCCTGAGCAAGTTTCGAACTTCGTAGTCGTGTGCTGCATGTTGCACAACATGGCAATCCTCAGGACCCAGCCAATGCCACCAGGCCTTGTAGCACCACCAGAGGAGGAGGAGGAAGAGGAGGAACAGGACGAGGACGATGATCATCAGCAGCACCAAGGCGGGAGGGCGGCCCACAATGGTCAAACTGCAAGGGCCGTCCATCAACGACTAATAGCAAGCCGCTTCTAGGGCCCCTGCCATTGCTACAAACACTAATCAACCCAGCACGCAACCCCTAAGCCGGCCAAGGCACCAATAATTCCAACCACCAGCCATGTATATTTTGAATACAGAAACTTATTTATTTTACAAACTGTGTGTGTGTCAATTCCTCATGACAAACTCATAGAAATAAACACAAAAAAACAGTCAATAACATAACTGGTTCTCACAACCTGGAGATAATGTCCAAAACACTAAACAAAAGTTGGACCATGAACCTCGGCCTTTAATAAAAAAATGACCAGCATTTTGGCACACCTCCTACTTTTTGCCCTTCGAGGGTGATCTCCTTCCCTTGCGCACTTCCCCCCTTCTAACCCTACTGCTCCTCCGTAATGGGACCTCAGTGGCTGCAGCAAGGCTGGTGGAAGGCTGCTGCTCGTCAGACCCTGACACTGCAGATGCCCCTGAAGGACGGCCTCGACCACTTCTGGGCCTGGAGGGCCCGGCTGCAGACTGCAACAACTCTGCATGGGCGGCAGCAGTCTGTCCTACAGGCGGTGGCAAGTGCAGTGGAGAAGTGACAGTGTTGGCAGCAGGAATGCTGTCATCGTGAGAGAGGACAGCAACTCCCTGCTCGCCCGACACACTGGCTCTCCCACGGGGCAGCACTTCAGCATCCGGAGCAATTTGCCGGAGAACAGATTGCTGGCCTGCTGCGGCGCGGTGACAGCCCCGGGGACATGTGCACGAACCATCGAGGATGGCAGCAGTCAGTGCTCGCGTGGCCTCAATCTGAGTCTGCATGAGAGCAGTCTCAGATGGGTTCCTGGCAGCCAGTGACTGAATTGCAGCACTAAGCTTTAGTGTGGCATCCGCCTGTGCTACAGCGAAGTGCTCCACACTCCTTGCCAGTGACTCAATGCATTCGGGCACCCTTCCCACTGCACCCATGAGCTCAGTGTGCATGCCCACCGCCTGGCTGTTCATTTCTGCAATCAGCCGCTCCTCCTCTGCGTCCATTGCAGTAGGAGTGTCTGGCATACTCTCCCTCTGGGGAGAAGGCCCCCGTTCTTCCCTCCCCCCCCCATGGCGTTGCTGCAGCCCGCTGGGTCCTGGAGCTTCACCATCATCAGCCCCTTCCCCCCTGCTCCCCTCCGGGGAAGGCGTGTTCCCAGTGTGGGCATGGGCTTCCTCGGGAGAGGGTGGCACTGATGCTCCGGCTTCCTCTTCCTCCTCAGCTGCAGCATCACTCCCAGTGGCAGCTTCAGGGCCCGTCTCCTCAGCTGGTGAATCACCATCTGAAAGCAGGGAGGTACAAGAGTGGCTTTAGCGTGAGGACAGGGTGGCAGTAAGGGAGGAATAAGTGCAGCGAGTTAGCAAGTTGGATTGAAAGTGTCAAAGGCTGGTATTGTGAGGGACAAGTGGAAGGACAGAGGACAAAAAGGTGATGACCTTACCATTGCTGTCCACAACGGGGTCGGCGTCTCCAGTGGCGACGGGACCGATCACCCGGCTTGCCACAATCCTGTGGACGCGCTCCTCCAGATCGCTGAGGGGTTGCAGCTGAAGCCGCCCTCCACCTGTCCGTTGCTGCTGTCTCCGATTATGAGCCAGCTTAGCCTGCAAGAAAAAGGACAGCATCTGAGTAAATATACAGCCATGGTCTTGCCTGATGTGCCTCCCATAGGTGAATAGCCCTTACAATATACAGCCATGGTCTTGCCTGATGTGCCTCCCATAGGTGAATAGCCCTTACAATATACAGCCATGGTCTTGCCTGATGTGCCTCCCATAGGTGAATAGCCCTTACTGTATGCAAAGTGTGGAATGTGTGTGTGTGTTTGATGAAAGGGCCATAGGTGTTGGATGAGTGTTGTGCATTGGGGTTTTAAGACCCTCTGGCCATAGAGTGAGGTTGAGATGGAGGGATGGAGAGGTATTGAGAAAAAGCCACTCACCCTGACGACCCGAGTGAGGTCGTTGAACTTTTTGCGGCATTGAACATGGGTCCTGGGCACCATGCTCCTGGAGGAGACGCTCTGAGCCACCTCCCTCCACACTCTTCTGAACTCGCGTGGCAAAGGCCTCCTGCCACTCTCCAGGAACAGCATGCATCGTCTGCGCTCCACTGCGCCAACCAGAGCATCCAAGGCCCGCTCGGTGAAGCGATGAGCGCGTTCTCTCACCCTCTCCATGCTTGGCAGCAAAATGGATTACAGGTCTCTCCAGGCTGAGATTCAAGGCTGCAATGAGCAGGGTGTGGCTGGGGAGCAAGTGGCCCCCCCCGCTTTAAGAAGTGTCCGGCGCCATTGTGTCTGTGTTCCCTCGCTAACTGGCAGCAGCTGCGCTGCGCTCGCGCGCTGAGTTAGCGCCTCACTCCTTGGCCTTTGCGCCTTAAGAGAGGTGTGCAGCGCCTAATTTAGCGCTCCACTCACCTCCCGGGGCGGTAAAAGTGAAGTTTCCTGTCAGTGCCGATAATTAGCGCCAGGCGCTAATATTTGCGTCCAGACGATATTTGCGCCCCAAATGGGGCGCGACCTAATTTCTACCCCATAATCTTTTATAGGATGTAGCAAAACTAATTGAAGATGAAAGTGGATGATTGGGTGTCCTGGGGTATCATACTTTTATGTATTTTCTTTCTAATTAATGTGTGTACATCAAAAGACTTCCACTGTTAGAAAGATTTGCAGCCATGGGTTTTTGATTTAAAATCTTCCTCTCCAAGGGTTCTCACCATTACCTTATTCTTATTTGATAATATGTTTGCTCAGATGTTCAAGAGTAGACCTGGGATTGTAATACAGATAGGAAAAAAGGTTGGTGTTTTGTTTGAAGTGATGCTTGCTTTCAGGAAGTTATCTATTAAAGTAAAAATTATATATTTTTTGAGGTTTCTGTTTTAATTAATAAAACAGCTCAGAGTGTTTTTGTGAGAAAGCACTTTATTGAAAGTCTTGAGGGAGAATTTCTCGCAACCCCCTGCCATGGTAGTCTGGACGTCTGGACTAATAATCCAGACAAAATGAGGGAAAAATTGGGTTGGTTAGCACCTCCCGTTAGCGCCTCCGGGGGCGCTAATGGGACACTAATGACTTACCGCCCGAGCGCAGCGATTTTAGCGCCACCCACGAAATTCACCTGCCGTTTTGTGGTGGCGCTAAACACTACCGCCACGATCTCCTGCGCCCGGAGATTATGACGTCATCCAAGCATGCAACACCCCGGGAGCGCCCCGGACTGGAAATTGATTCTCGCCCCCTGCCTTAGCGCCTGTCACGAGGAACGACAGGTAGAGGGGGACGTTTTGCAGTCAGCAAGGAGCTGGGGGAGTGCTATTTAAAGGCGTGCGCTTCCTGCTTTTTCCTGTCGGCAAAATATTTGGCATACGCAGGTTGAGAGAGGGAGAGAGACATCTGGAAACATTTAACACTGTCCCACAAGGAGTTTTGTTCCTGAGCAACACTTTTCAGGTTCCTATTTCTCTGAGCTTTACATTTACCACATTTACAAGATTAAATGGGGGCTGTACTAACTTGGGGTGTCGTCCTCCAGCTTCACCTTCGGAGGCAGCAGAGGCGCAGAGCGAGAGTGGCAAATGTGGCCAGAGGGAGGAGGGCCAACAGGGCTCTGCACAGGAGACCTTACCCTCCCAGGGTATTCCGGGAGCAATTATCCGACATTAATTTGTCTGATGAGCAGTGTTTCAGAGGCTGCGCTTCAGCAAGGAGGTGGTCACTGAGCTCTGCCACCTCCTACAACCAGATCTGTAGCCTCAGCTCAGGACCAGGACGTACGTCTCTGTCGGTGGCAGTGAAGGTGACGGTGGCTCTGAATTTCTATTCCAGCGGCTCCTTCCAGGCTTCAACTGGGGACATAGCGAATATCTCCCAGTTCGCTGTCCATTACTGCATCCGATGGTGACAAATGCTTTGTATAAAAGGAGAAGGCTGTACATCTCTTTCCCCATGACCCGAGACAAACAGCATGAACGCGTATGTGGCTTCGCTAGGATAGCGGGCTTCTCCATGGTTCAGGGCGCCATTGACTGCACGCATGTGGCATTGTGGGCACCTCATGAAAATGCAAAGGTGTTCCGCAACCGCAAAGGCTTCCACTCTCTGAATGTGCAGTTGGTGTGTGATCACAGACAGCACATCCTCGCCGTCAATGCCCGCTATCCTGGCAGCAGCCACGATGCTTTCATCCTGCACCAGACTGGTGTCCCAGACCTGTTCTGACCACCGCGTCAACCTCGTGGCTGGCTCCTCGGGGACAAGGGTTATCCACTCTACACCTGACTGATGACACCGCTCCGTAACCCCAACACTCCTGCTGAGCTCGCATACAATGAGAGGCATAGCGCCGCCAGGAACCTCACTGAGCAGACAATCGGCGTCTTGAAACAACGGTTCCGGTGTCTTGACCACTCTGGAGGAGCCCTGCAGTACTCTCCCGAGCGAGTATTGCTTTTCATTGTTGTGTGCTGCATGCTTCACAACCTTGCAATTCTGAGGACCAAGCCATTGCCACCAGGGATTGGTGCACCACCTCAGGAGGAGGAAGAGGGAGAGGAAGAGGAGGAGGAGGAGGCGGAAGAGGAGGATGAAGAGGAGGATCAGCAGCACCAACGTGGGAGGGAGGCACTCAATGTTGCCTCTGCAGAGAAGATGGCTTCTGGGATGAACAAGTGCAGCATCACAAGCATCCCGCAGCCCCTATTGCCGGGCAAACCTCCAATGAGTCAAATGAGCAAAGTTGTAAAGTTCCAATAAAATTTTTTATTTATCTGACAAACTGTGTCTTATTTATTCAGCGCAACCAATAACAAAAAAACACAACAATTCATTAACTAACAAAACTCATTCTTACCACATGGAGATAAGTGTAAACAGAGTGAACAATATATTAACTTGAACATCAAATTTTGGCACCAACATTCCCCCCATTTATTGGAGAATTTTTACTTATTCGCCCTTCAAGGGTGACCTCCATCCCCTGCGCACTTCCCCCCTTCCCACCCTACTGCTCCTCCATAATGTGGTCCCAGTGGCTGCAGCAAGGCTGGTGGAAGGCTACTGAATGTTGGATCCAGAGACTGCAGATGGCCTTGAAGGACACCCTCGACCAGCTCTGGGCCTGGAGGGCCCGGCTGCAGACTGCATCAACTCTGCATGGGCAGCAGCAGTCTGGGCTGGCTGTGTTACAGGCTGTGGCAAGTGCAATGGAGAAGTGGCTGTGGTGGGAGCAGGAATGCTGTCATCCTGAGAGAGGACAGCACCTTCCTGCTCGACCAACACACTGCCACTCCCACGGGGCAGTACCTCAGCATCCGGAGCAATCTGCTCGAGCACAGATTGCTGGCCTGCTGCGGTACCGTGAGATCCCCGGTGGACAGTGGACGACCCAGCGAGGATGGTAGCTGTCAGCGCTTGCATGACATCAATCTGAGACTGCATGAGAGCAGTCTGAGACTGGATGGCACCAGCCAATGACTCGATTGCAGCACTAAGCCGTTGCGTTGTGTCGGCCTGTGCTGCATTAGATCCTGCCATCTGACCCATTACATGCGGCATGGGCTCTGGATCCCCACAGTCTCCCTGCAATTCAACCATCCTCTGCAACGAGGCAAGTATGGGTTCAAGGGTTTGCGCACAAATGGCAGCTGTGCTGGCGGTGGACTCCTCCACGCTCCTAGCCAGTGCATCCATGCTCTCGGGCACCCTTGCCATTGCACCCATGAGCTCAGTGTGCATGCTCATTGCCTGAGTATTCATCGCCGCGATATCAAGGTCCTCATCCGAGTCCTGTGCAACAGAACTCGTGCGCGCCTACTCACCCTCCGGGGAGATGGCCCCCGAGCTTCCCTTCCCCCATGGTGTTGCTGCAGGCCACTGGGTCCCGGAGCTTCACCCAGATCAGATGCAAACTCCCTGCTCTCCTCCAGTGAACGCATGGCCCCAGTGTCGGAAGTGTCACCCTCGGGAGATGCAGGCAGTGAGGCTCTGGCTTCCTCTTCCTCCTCCTCTGCTGGGAGGCTGAGGGACAGGCTGCTCAGCTGGTGGTTCACTATCTGAAAGCAGGAAGGTACAAGAGTGGCTTTAACGTGTGGGCATGGGGTCAGGAAGGGAGCAAGGACTGGAGACAGTTAGTTAGATTGAAAGTGTAAAAGGCTGGTGTTGTGAGGGGGAAGTGGTATGAGAGAGGAGAGAAAGCTGATGAACATACCGTTGCTGTCCCCAAGGGGGTCGACCTCTCCAACAGCCACAGCACTGATACATGACTGGCAATGAGTCTGTGGACTCTCTCCACCAATTGTGTGAGGGGGTGCAGCTCCGCCTATCCTCCTCCTGTCCTTTGTTGCTCCCTGCAATTATGTGAAAGCTTGGCCTGCAAGAAAAAGGACAGCGTGTGAGTGAGTGTGCAGCCATGTGTTTGGCAGATGTGCCTACCATAGTTGAATAGCTGTTAATGTGTGCAAGGTGTGGGATGTGCATGTGACTTTAATGAGATGGGCATAGTTGTTGAGTGAGTGTTGGGCATTTGAGTACTTACACCATCTGTGCATAGAGTGAGGTTGAGATGGTGGGATGTAGAGGTTTCTCAAGCAGGTACTCACCCTGACCACCCGAGTGAGGTCGTTGAACTTCTTACGGCACTGCGTATGCGTCCTCAATGAAAAATGCTGGGCAACGTCCCTCCAGACCCTTGTAAACTCCCGGGGCAATGGCCTCCTGCCAGTCTCTGGAAAGAGCACTGCCCATCGGTGTTCCACAGCGCCAACCAGAGCCACCAATGCCTGGTTGCTAAAGGGCTGAGCTCTCTCCCTGGGCCTCTGAGTATCCATTATAAATCTTGGATGATGATTTTTAACTGCTTGCAGGCCGATGTTAAACGCTGCAATAAGCAGAGTGTGGCTATGCAGCAAGATGGCCCCTCCCCTTTAAGAACTGGCCGGCGCCAGTCTGTCTGAGTACAAGGTGATTGACATCGCCTGAGCTTCAGTAGCGTTCTGAGGTAGCGCCTCGCTCTCTGATGTTAGCGCCCTAAGAGAGGTGTGTAGCGCTTGATTTAGCGCTCCAATCACCTCCAGGGGTGCTGGAGACAAATTTTGCGATCAGCGGTGATAATTAGCACCGGGCGCTAAAATTTGCGCCCGGCCGATATTAGCACCCCAAAATGGGTGATACCCAATTTTTCCCCCAATGAGTTCAAATGAAGAATTTGACTTCAGTTTAAAAGGTCTGGTAATTTAAAAAAGCTGGCACCAGTAAAAGTGATCACTAATGCCCTTTAGGAAAGGAAGTCTGCTGTCCTTACCCAGTTTGGGCTATATGCAACTCCAGTCCCACACCAACCTGGTTGATTCATACCTGTCCTCTGAAGTGGCCTCGCAAGCCATTCAGTTATATGAGGGATGGGCAAAAAATGCTGGCCTTACCAGTGATGCCCACAGCCTGAGAATGAATTAAAAAATGGAACAGGGAACATGGCAATGGGAAGTAAGGGTTGTTAACGACTGTAGCAGGGTGATTGAGGCCATAGGCTGATGAGGGCCCTGATCCCAGAGGAAGGGTATGGCCCCTTTACGACCCTCCCCTTTAAAGATAATTGCACCTGGAGTGGGAGGAGGCTTTTCCCAGCCAGCTGAGCATAAAAGGGGAGGTTCAACTGAAAGAGGCTGGGTGTTGAGGAATGCACTGTGTTATCTTGCTTTGTGTTATGTGCATGCAAAAAGAAAGTGTTTGGTACTTGTATTGGTCAAGGACTACTGTTGGTAAGAAAAAAGAGGCTCTGAGAAGGTAGGACCCTGTAAATCTATGTAGGGCTAAATATCTGCTGCTCTTTCGCACACCTCCACTGTAACTCTTGCAGGAGTTCATTGGAACAGCTGTAAATTAGGTTGGGACCTGAATACACTCAATCTTGATCTTGCATCTGTGATCTCTATGGGACCTTCTTTAAGCCCAGGGCTAGGGACAGGGATTCCCAATGCCATATCCATGTTTTCACATCCCCCTCAATTGGAAGCTGAACTGTTGGCTTGTCTGGTGAGACCAGGACCCAGATTCTCCTCTTAAGGATTGCAATGCAATGGTGTTAATGTGAAGCCGCCCCTAACCCTATCACAATTTCCTCCCAGAATCCTCATTGGCCATGGATGCCAGAAAATTTCAGTTCTTTGGCTTGCCTCAACTGGGTGTGAGGGAATTGCAGTTCTAGTGCAGCCTTTAAAAGGCTGCAGCCAGTAAAGGCCAATATTACTTTCAGCAACATGGTAGAAGGAGCAGCTGCCTTGAGGGTGTCAGCAGCTGAAAGAACCCTCATTTTCCAATGTGTCCATGGAGGTGCTGGTGGCAGAACTGAGAGCCAAAGGGACCATTTGATGGACACAGAAGGCAGGAGGCCCCCTAAGCGAGTGGTGCATGCTGTCTGGATGGAGGTGGCAGAGGCAGTCAATGCAACCTCCACCACCCCAAAAACTGCCAAACTGTGCAGTACAAGGTTCAATGACCTCATAAGGATGGCCAAAGTATGTCAAGGCTCTGGTATCAAAATACATCCTTTACCAATCATACAGCTGCACTCACCACCTTACCTATTATACTCTTTCTCTCTCAGCATATAGGTGTTAGGCAAACTCACGTCTGTAAAAGAAAACCTCTCCAAACACCCATAATCAACCATTTTCTCAACTCACTTTGCCTACCACAAGGGCTTCTGCTAATCTTTAGGGCACTACATGTAAAGGGACAAGGCACCTTCAGCACTCATCATCATGGCATGCATGACCTCATATGGGGAAAGCCTCCATGACACTCACTGTCCTATGACATTGTCTTCTTTCCCTCCAGAGGAAAAAAGGCATACAACCTCTGCTATAGAAGGGGAACCAGAGGAGAACCATCACTGAAAACACTGAGCCTGCAAAAAGAGATGTTAGACTTAATAAGAGAGTCTGCAGGAAAGAGCAAGATTGGAGATGAGCCGACAAGAGAAAGGCTGGACAATACTCATTATATGAAGTTTCAGCTTCATGTATTTTATCAAAGTATTGCAGTGCCCTTACACTCACCTGCTATTTCTTCAAGGACAACTGTCACTGTGTATAACAGCGAAACAAGCTCTCTGTCCTTTAACTCATAGGGGTTGCCTTGCCTTTCAGTGACTGACCAGGAATGCCCAGACCTACTGCTGCTGCCACATACCAATTCCATCCTGGTTTCTTACTTGCACAAGCACCAGCACAGAAACAGCCATTTGCGATAAATTAGTTCGACTGTCAGAAAGGTTGTCACTGGATGAATCCCTGAGCACAAGTAAGATTGAGGGCTTGTGGGTGAAAGAGGGGCAGCGTGCTATTCCTGCAAGGAGGAGGAAGAAACTACTGCCCTCAACTGAGAAGCCTAGGGACCTAGATCTCTGGCCCACTCTTCAAAAGAGCAATGATTTGGGAGCATTGATCTCATGGAGATATTTTCACACATATTGTTGGGAAGATGGATATGTGGGAGGATTCCACTACCCATAGTTGCAACACAATGCAGGAAGATTTGTATGACCTGCAGAAGATTCTGAAGACTGTGAAAGCCCAGGGGTTTACTGCAGCATCAGGCCACCAGGAGCAGCTTCTAAAGAAATTGGTGGCCTTTTAAATGATAGCTAACAGTGTTGTAATATTCTTTGAACAATACATTTTTGCAGGGCATCCAAAACCTGATTAGGACTATTCAGTCAGTAATAACACCAAGCAGTGCCACCTTCAGAAACTTTACCCAGCTCCAGTAAGCTGCAAGGAGTAGGCTCTGATTTTGCTATCTCTCCAGAGAGTAGCAATGATCCCACTTCCTTAATGTTCCCTCCAATGTCTTCACAAGAGTGAGCTTCAGACACTGCAAGTGCCAGGCTGTCCGAAGCTGGTTCTTTGGGACGGAAGCTATTATGAATTGATTCACCTCAGGTCTCTAAGGCTCCAAGAAAACCATCCCAGACACCCACCACGCAACCTGTGGGGAGAACTTCATAGGAGTAGTACATCTGGAGTTGGAACAAGTAAGTTAGCTGGCATAAAGGGTAGTCATAGTGTTAAGAAGCAATTGTAGTAAGTGAGACTTCTTGGTTCCTGGAAAATGTTGTTTCAAATAAAGACAGTTTGACTACATAGAATTATAGAATCATAGAAATTTACGGCACAGAAGAAGGCCATTTGGCCCATCATGTCTGTGCCGGCAGAAAGAGCTATCCAGCCTAATTACACTTTCCAGCTCTTGGTCCGTAGCCTTGCAGGTTACAGCACTTCAAGTGCATATCCAAGTACTCTTTAAATGTGATGAGGGTTTCTGCCTCTACCACCCTTTCAGGCAGTGAGTTCCAGACCCCCACCACCCTCTGAGTGAAAAAAGTTCTCCTTAATTCCGCTCCAATACTTCTACCAATTGCTTTAAACCTATGCCCCCTGGTTAATTACCTCTCCTTCCTATCCACTCTATCTAGGCCCCTTGTAATTTTACACACCTCAATTAAATCTCCCCTCGGCCTCCTCTATTCCAAAGAAAACAACCCCAGCCTATCAAATCTTTCCTCATAGCTAAAATTTTCCAGTCCTGGCAACATCCTCGTAAATGTCCTCTGTACCCTCTCTAGTGCAATCACATCTTTCCTGTAATGTGGTGACCAGAACTGTACGCAGTACTCTAGCTGTGGCCTAACTAGTGTTTTATACAGTTCAAGCATAACCTCCCTGCTCTTATATTCTATGCCTCTGCTAATAAAGGAAAGTATCCCATATGCCTTCTTAACCACCTTATCTACCTGTCCTGCTACCTTCAGGGATCTGTGGACATGCACTCCAAGGTCCCTCTGTTCCTCTACACTTCTCAGTATCCTACCATTTATTGTGTATTCCCTTGCCTTATTAGCTCTCCCCAATTACATTACCTCACACTTCTCTGGATTGAATTCCATTTGCCATTTTTCTGCCCACCTGACCAGTCCATTGATATCTTTCTGCAGTCTACAGCTTTCTTCCTCACTATCAACCACACAGCCAATTTTTGTATCATCTGCAAACTTCTTAATCATGCCCCCTACATTGAAGTCTAAATCATTTATATATACCACAAAAAGCAAGGGATTTAGTACTGAGCCCTGTGGAACCCCACTGGAAACAGCCTTCCAGTCACAAAAACACCTGTCGACCATTACCTTTTGCTTCCTGCCACTGAGCCAATTTTGGATCCAACTTGCCAGTTTCCCTTGGATCCCATGGGCTTTTACTTTTCTGACCAGTCTGCCATATGGGACCTTGTCAAAAGTGTTGCTAAAATCCATGTAGTCTACATCAAACGCACTACCCTCCTCAATACCTCCTCAAAAAATGCAATCAAGTTCGTCAGACACGACCTTCCCTTGTAAAGAATAGCCATATTTCAGAAAAATACACCATCCTATGAAAGAATTTTGATTATTAAAACATGACAAACTGGGTTTAAAAATCTGCAAGCCTTAACAAGCTAAAGCTGTAAATACAAGCTTCTGAGATTAGATGAGTCATTAACACAAAGCTGTAAACACCATACAAGCTTTTGAAATGGGAATTGGTTGTTGACACTGAAACAATGGCCCTGTTGAAGCAGCAGGGTTGGAGCTTCCAAGAAGTCTGCAGTTTGGAAAGAACACAATAGCTATACCCAGTTTAAAGTGTTATAAACTAACACTTCGAACAGAAACACAGAACATTAAAAAACCATATGCCTTCATAAATATGACATCAAATGAAGGACAGGAGACATAATTCTTAGTACAACCAATTGAAGTAGCTAGGGGGACAATGAGATACCCGGTGGAAGTGTTTTTAATTTACATGTTGTAAAAGATACAAACAGAAGACTTTCATAAATATGACATCAATAGATGCACCAAGCAATCACATTGTGTTTGTATTGAACTTGGAACAGTTAGGAGACACGACGTCTGCTTATAACCAGCTGAGATGATTTAGGAATTGAATAGAGGGCCTTCGTAAGAATGGCATCAAATAGATACATCAGTTATAACCGTTTTTTATGATAAGTTTTGAACACCTACACAGCAGACACAAGTCTGCAAGCTAACAGCTGAACTGACAGTAAGAAGAGAAAGAAGTCAACAGAAATATAACTAGAGATAATTAGCTTACATCAGCAGAAAACTTCAAAGGATATACCACTGAAAAAAGGGTATCAAATATGGGACTTTCAAATAGGAAAACAGAATTCGCTGGAAGGGGCAAACGATTCTCAACTTCAGAGGCAAACTCTGTAAGTTTACAACTCTTTGAGTCTCGGGTGATCAAAGGTACTTGTATTTGATTTTGGTGGATATCCTGGATTAAGAATAAGTAGAAATGTAAAAATGAAACAAAGTTAAGATTTGAGAATAAGGATCTCTGAGAATAAGAAATGTAAGCTATTTGTATTTTGAACTGTTAATGTTGTGACTGAATCACCAACTGTTAACTACATGTCGGTTCTTTAATAAATCTATATATTTTTAGAATTGTCTCACATAGTACTTCTGTATCAAACTCGCAAACTCAATCTCTGTTCACTCTTTGGTGAGGAGTTGCAGAATTCTGGGGGAATTTTCCGTACCCTCATAATATCCGGAAGGTTACAGTCCAGTTAAACTTATTAAAAGTGCTATCTGGAGGACGGTAACATCTTCAAGTCGTTCCTTTCCTTTAGGGAGAGATAGTCTGAACCTTTAGACCCAATTAAGCGTCTTATAGGATTCGGCTATCTCTAACTTTAGTCGAAGGTGAACGTCTGGGGAATATGCCTGATCCGGGGTGGCCCAAAAAGGGCTAGGACTAGTAATTATCCCTTCACCCTTAACAAATCCATGATGACTGTCCTTGATTAATCTGTGCCTTTGTAAATGACGATTAATACTGTCCCTCAGAATTTTTTCCAATAATTTTCCCACCACCGAGGTTAGGCTGACTGGCCGTAATTACTTGATCGATCCCTTTCTCCCTTTTTAAACAAGGGACCACATTAGCAGTCCTCCAGTCTTTCGACACCACACCTGTTATCAGGGAGGATTGGAAAATGATGGTCAGATCTCCGCTATTTCCTCTCTTGCTTCTCTTAACAGCCTGGAATACATTTCATCTGGGCCTGGCGATTTATCTACTTTCAAACATGCTAATCCCCTTAATATTTCCTCTCTCACTATGTTTATCTCATCTAATATTTCACACTCCTCCTCCTCCTTAGCTACAATGTCTCCACTGCCCCTCTCTTTGTGAAGACAGACGCAAAATATTAATTAAGAACCATACCCATGTGTTCTACCTCCATACAGAGGTTACCTTTTTGGTCTCTAATAGGCCCTACTCTTTCAACAACAACAACTTGTATTTATAGTGTGCCTTTAACGTCGTAAAACATCCCAAGGCGCTTCACAGGAGTATTATAAGACAAAAAATTTAACACCAAGCCACATAAGGAGAAATTGGGGAAGGTGACCAAAAGCTTAGTCAAAGAAGTAGGTTTTAAGGAGCATCTTAAAGGAGGAAAGAGAGGTAGAGAGGCGGAGAGGTTTAGGCAGGGAATTCCAGCGTTTAGGGCCTAGGCAACAGAAGGCACGGCCACCAATGGTTGAGCGATTATAATCAGGATACTCAAGAGGGCAGAATTGGAGGAGTACAGATATCTTGAGGGGTTGTGGGGCTGGAGTAGATTACAGAGATAGGGAGGGGCGAGGCCATGGAGGGATTTCAAAACAAGGTGGAGAATTTTAAAATTGAGGCATTGCTTAACCGGAACCAATGTAGGTCAGCGAGCACAGGGTTGATGGGTGAACGGGACTTGGTGCAAGTTAGGACACGGGCAGCCGAGTTTTGGATGACCTCAAGTTTACGTAGGGTAGAATGTGGGAGGCCAGCCAGGAGTGCTTTGGAATAGTCAAGTCTAGAGGTGACAAAGGCATGGATGAGGGTTTCCTTAGTTATCCTCTTGCTTTTTAAGTATTTATAGAACATCTTTGGTTTTCCTTGATTTTACTTGCCAATATTTTTTCATGCCCTCTATTTGCTTTCCTAATTTCCTTTTTAGTTTCACCCCTGCACTTCCTATACTCCTCTAGGCTTTCTGCAGTATTTAGCTCTTGGTATATGACGTAAGCGTCCCTTTTTTGCCTTCTCCTACCCTGTATGTCCCTTCACATCCGGAGGGCTCTAAATTTGGGAGTCCCACCCTTTTTCTTTGTGGGAACATATTTGCTCCGAACCCTCACTATCACCTCCTTGAATGCCTCCCACTGCTCTGACACTGATTTACCTTCAAGTAGCTGTTTCAGTCCCCTTTTGCTAAACCACATCTCAGCTTAGTAAAATTGGCTTTTCTCCAATTGAGAACTTTTACTCCTGGTCTATCTTTGTCCTTTTCCATAACTACGCTAAATCTAACTGAATTATGATCACTACCACCCAAATGCTCGCCCACTGATACCCCTTCCATCTGCCTAGCTTCATTCCCTAAAACTAAGTCCAGAAATGCCCCCTCTCTTGTCTCTCTACGTACTGGCTATAAATGTTCTCCTGAATGCATTTTAAGAATTCTGTGCCCCCTATACCTTTCACACTGATTCTATCACAGTTAATATTAGGGTAGTTGAAATCCCCTACTATTACTGCCCTATAGTTTTTGCACTTCTCAGAAATTTGGTTACATATTTGCCCTTCTATCTCCCTCTGACTATTTGGGGGTCTATAGTACACTCCCATCAGTGTGATTGCCCCTTTTTTGTTCTTCAGTTCAACCCATATGGCCTTATTTGATGATCCTTCTAACATATCATCCCTCCTCACAACTGTAATTGTTTCTTTAACCAATATTGGAACTTCCCCCCCTCCTTTATTATCCCCCTCTCCACCTCGTCTGAAAACCCTGTAACCAGGAATGTTGAGCTGCCATTCCTGCCCTTCTTTCAGCCATATTTCAGTAATAGCTATGGTATCATACTTCCATGTGTCTATCTGTGCCCTCAGCTCATCTGCCTTATTTATTAGACTCCTTGCATTGAAGTATATACCTATAAGCACTGCCAAACACCTTTGTTGTCTATTTTCTAGCCTTTGTTTCCTCTGCCTTCCAAACTAACTTACTAATTTACTGCCTTCCATTTCTAGCTTTGTTTTTCTCCGTTCTGAATCTACACTCAGGTTCCCAGCCCCCTGCAAGCTAGTTTAAACCCTCCTCAACAGTACTAGCAAACTTCCCTGCGAGGATATTGGTCCCGGCCCTGTTGAGGTGCAACCCATCCGGTTTGTACAGGTCCCACCTCCCCCAGAACCAGTCCCAATGCCTCAGGAATCTAAAGCCCTCCCTCCTGCACCATCTCTCCAGTCACGCATTCACCTGCTCCATCCTCCTATTTCTGTACTCACTAGCGCGTGGCACCAGGAGTAATCCGGAGATTACTACCTTTGAGGTCCTGCTTATTAATCTCTTTCCTAGCTCCCTAAAATCTGCCTGCAGGACCACATCCCTCTTTCTACCTATGTCATTGGTACCGATATGGACCACGACCTCTGGCTGTTCACCCTCTCCCCTCAGAATGTCCTGCAGCTGCTCAATGACATCCTTGACCCTAGCACCAGGGAGGCATCATACCATCCTGGAGTCACATCTGCGGCCACAGAAATGCCTGTCTGTTCCCCTAACTAATGAATCCCCTATCATTATTGCTTTTCTGACCTTCCTCCTCCCAGCTAAGTGTCGGCTGTGGCTCAGTGGGTAGCACTCTTGCCTCTGAGTCAGAGGGTTGTGGGTTCCAGGGACTCGAGCACAAAAATCTAGGCTGACACTCCAGTGCAGTGCTGAGGGAGTGCTGCACTGTCGGAGGTGCTGTCTTTCAGATGAGACATTAAACTGTAGGCCTGTCTGCTCTCTCAGGTGGATATAAAAGAACCCATGGCACTATTTCAAAGAAGAGCAGGGGAGTTATCCCCGGTGTCGTGGCCAATAATTATCCCTCAATCAACATAACAAAAACAGATTATCTGGTCATTATCACATTGCTGTTTGTGGGAGCTTGCTGTGAGCAAATTGGCTGCCGCGTTTCCCACATTACAACAGTGACTACACTTCAAAAGTAGATCATTGGTTGTAAAGTGCTTTGAGATAGCCGGTGGTTGTGAAAGGCACGATATAAATGCAAGTCTTTCTTTCTTTTCCCCCCACCCTGTGCAGCTGAGTCACCCATGGTGCCGTGGACTTGGCTCTGGCTGTACTCCCCAGAGGAACCATCACCCTCACCAGTATAATACCAGTTAGAGAGCAAGATGCACTCAGGGGACTCCTGCACTACCTGCCTGCTTGGACCTCCTTGTCTGTCTGGCAGTCATCCATTCCCTCTCTGCCTGCAAACTCTTAAGCTGCGGGGTGACCACCTCCTAACACGTGCTATCCACGAAGCTCTCAGCCACGCGGATGCACTGCAGTGACGCCAGCCGCTGCTCAAGCTCCGAAACCTGGAGCTCGAGCTCCTCCAGCTGATGACACTTCCTGCACATGTGGTTGTCCAGGACACGAGAAGCGTCCTGGATTTCCCACATGGCACAGGATGTGCATTCGACCGGACTGAGGTGCCCTGCCATGCCTCTATTTATTAGACTACTAACTAAACTTCTTAGTTTAACCCACTGTCCTAACTTAGAGAGAAAAAAGACAAAATTATTTACTCAAGTTTAACAAGAACCACTGAGCTATTAAACACGAAGAACCTTGATATTAGATATCTAAACACTTAACTTAGAGTCCTCGGGTTCTGTGGCTCCCCTTCCCCTTTTGAGTTGGAGGTAAGAAACCGCCTTCCTCCTCTCCACCAAATTCCTACTATCAGCAAATTCTTCAACTCTGCTTGCGATCCACTCCAATTGCGATTCACCCAGCTCTGTGTTGAAGCTCTGAGTTGTAAGCTTATTTCTGTGTATGCTTTCAACTTCTGGGAGTTGGATGATGGCAGGGAAAAAGTAGACTTCTGTCTTATGAAGAAATTGGCAAAAGTTTTTGAAATTAAAGGACTTTGTAAGGGTGTGGGATAGGAGAATAGGCAGGTGTTAAGAGACTTTAAATAAACCTTAATTTATTGAAAGTTGCGGGCTATCAGTAGTGCTCTCATTACTCTGGCAGCTGGCTGGCTCTACTCTTCCACTTCCTCTCCTTCTTGTTCCTCCACCTCGTGTTGTGGGGATTATTAAGTAAGACCTTCATGATATGTAATCCCTGATGAGTGAGTGTCTATCTGCAAGAAAGCATTACCTGTGGTGATGCCTGACTCTCAGAGCCTCCAACCTAGCTTCTTCCATATCTTCATATTCCTCCTCTTCATAACATCCAAATATGTCTATTCCCATTGAGAAATTAATGGCCCAAAAATTCGGCCGAGAACGGGTGAGTACTCAGTGCGTACTCACCCGTATTCGTTCCCGAAGTGCCGGTTTCCTGCATGCACTGCGCATGCGCGGGAAACCGGCACTTCCGGTATGGCGAAGGGGGCGGTTCCTAGGTGAACCGCGTGCGCACTAGAGGCTGCGCACATGCAGCACACTTAGGTTTTTTTTCAGGTTTCAACGCGAGGGTAAGTATGGAAGATTCTACACAAGTAAAAAGGAGGCGTAAGACCCCTTTTGAACAAGGTAAGTAGTTAATTAAGTATAATTTTAAATTTTTTTCAACAGGTTTATCTTTTTTAGAGACTTTAAAGAAAGGTAAGTTTATTTTTATAACTTTTACATTTTTTTTTAATTTTTTCAAAAATGTAAATTTTTGTTTAAAGTGGTTAATTTATTTAACTATAGTTATTTTATTAATGTGATGGGTTTTTAAAAAAAAATATTTGAGGTTTAGCTGTTCTTTTGGGGCCTCTTTCAATTCACAGATTTGACAGGTCTCCTGTCAAATCTATGAATGAAAGATGGTCTGCTGCCATTGGCTCTCCATGGCCCACGTGATCCCAGGGGTCGCATCGCACTAACTGCGTCCCTGGGACACGCACACACTGCGCGCCGGCACTAGGGAGAGGCCCAGGACCTGAAGTTCCTGCGGGGGCAAACAAGGACGGCAGACGTGGTATGTGATATCGCGCGCGATCCTTACCCCCGCGGCAAGCCTCTGAGTCAAATTTCTGGGCCAATATCTAGAGTGTAAAGCAGTACTTTGAACAGAAATGCGTAAAAGTAACAGCAAAAGTCCTGACTCAACCCCCAAGTACTAAAAAGGATCATGATACAATGGCCCAGAAATTCAGCGCTTGTTGGGTGAGTACGCGCTGTGTACTCACCCGTACAGCCACCTGAAGTGCCGGTTTCTTGCATGCACTGGAAACTGGAACTTCCGGTGTCCTGAAGGAAGAGGTTCGGAGTTCAATCGCGTGTGCCGGAGAGGCAGCGCGTGCGCATTGAACTTCGGCATTTTTCTCAATTGGTGCAGTGCGGGTAAATCCCCAGCAGCTGCGCTTTTAAAAAGCAAGAGTAAAGCCTTGTTAGAAGCTCCGGAACGACCAGGAAGAAGAAATCTTTCACCAGTGGGGCTACTAAACTGAACATTTTTAATTCTGAAAGGGAGCAAAGTTTTTTTCATAAAGGCTGAGGTAAGTTTCCAAATGTAAAAATTTTTTTAAACGGGTTTGGACCATTTGGAGTAGTGTAGTTATAATGAGCAACTCTCACTGTGTGCAAGGCCTAATTGAACTAGATTTTTTTCTTAAATATGAAAATGACTGTTTAAAAATGAATTATTTAACATTTCCAAAAGTTTTAAAAAAGAAAATGATCATCAATTATATTCCTTTAAGTAAGTATGTATGTATGACTTTCTGAAAATGTTACAGTTATTGGAAAATCATCTCAGGCCGTGATATTCATCAGGTGGGTATGACGTGTTCCCAATCCGATACCGCACATTTCCCACCATAGACCCACGTGATTTTCTAGCCACTCACTTTATTAAAATTACTTTAACAACTCTTTCCATTTTTTCCTTACAAGTACTTAATCTGTTTAAAGAGGAAGCCTGTGAGGGAGAAACATGCCCTTTGAGAATGCTGCCCTGGTCCTCGGTGCGATTTTGCTTCAGAGAATTGGAAACGCCAGGGAACAAGAAAGACGGAGGAACCATAACCGTCTCCTGAGAAGGAGGAACTACTACCCACCCCAGAGAGTGTACAGGGAGAGGCTGTCATTTGAGATGCTGTCGGAGGAGTTGTGTGTGAGGAGGATGCGCTTCAGTAAAGAGGCAATCGGCCGACTATGTGACATGTTAAAGGAGGACCTTCAAACACGCTCGAAGACCCGCACTGCCTTGTCAGTGAACATGAAGTTAACCACAGCACTGAACTTCTTTGCAAGTGGGTCATTTCAGGCAAGCACCTGTGACATTACCAACATCTCCCAGAATGCTGCGAGGGCCTGCATTCACCAGGTCACAGATGCAATTTTCCGTAGGGCTTCAGAGTTCATTGACTTTGACTTGTCCACTCGCCATCAAAAGAAGATGGCCCTTGCATTTTATACCATTGCTGGATTCCCCAAAGTGATTGGGGCCGTCGATGGAACCCATATTGCATTGAAGGCACCAGTGGATGCACCTGTGACATACATCAACAGGAAGGGGTTTCATTCATTGAATGTCATGATAGTCTGTGATGCGCACCTCAGGATCCTAAACGTGAATGCAGAGCACCGGGGAAGTAATCATGACTCCTTCGTCCTCCGTAAGTCGAACTTATATGGCACCCTCAGCGCATTGCCTCCAGGATCCGCATGGATATTGGGCGACAAGGGCTACCCGCTAAGACCATGGCTGATGACTCCCTACCGCAAGACCAATAATGAGGCTCAGGAGAGATACAACCAGGCACACGTGTCCACACGGCAAGTGGTGGAGAGGACAATCGGACTTCTGAAATCACGCTTCCGGTGCCTGGACAGGTCAGGGGGGACCTTGCAGTATTCTCCTCAGAAAGTGGGAAGGATTGTGGTGGCCTGTTGTGCTTTGCATAACTTTGCCCTGCGGGAAGGACTGACCCTTAACGGTGCAGAGGAGCTCCCTGCTGAAATGGAGGACGTAGATGATGCCAATGTGCCTGTGGCCAGGCCTGATGGGGAGGAGCCAAGTGCTGCTGAAAGTAAGGCTGCTCGGGAACAGCTAGTAGCCAACACCTTCACGAGGTAGTGTCGCCTTGTACCTCCCCCTCCCCCAGCAAGACAAAGAAAGGAACAGACACAATTTAAAGTGAAACAGTGAACTTTTATTGCAGCATCAAAGACTTTTGAGGTTCAGTTTTGATGTACATAGTTTATAACTTTTAAATGTTAACTAGCTATTTTCTACTTTTCAAATATTCGTAAACATAAATAGTTTAGAATAAAATTTGTAAACAGTTTAAAGTGACTTTTTTGGTTTCTTAGTGCAATAAAGACATTCAAGATGGAAACTAGCTATTTTCTAAATTTCAAACAGTTGTAATGTTAAATTTTTTTGCAAATAAAAAAGTTGAATTTTTTCAAAGTGACCAGAGGCTGTACTTTTTAAATGAAAAGGTTACATACACTTTCAGTCACAAATATATATTTCAATAAAAAAAGCAACGAAAACATTTAACATTTAAATAAAACGAAAAATTAAACAATTGAACGATTTGCCCCCTCGCATCTGTGCCTGAGGGTCAAAGGATGTGCATTGTGCAAAAGGTGACACCCTACTGTCTCCTGCGCTTTCCCGCTCCCCGTGACCGGAGCCCTGTGCTGCGACTTGAAAGGCCCCTGTGTGCCATCTCTTGCCCTTCAGCAATTGCCTCCTGAAAGGGTTGCTGCTGCTGCTGCTGCAAGGCAACGTTTGCTTGCATCACAACTGGAGGAGCAGCTGGCTCTTGGGCCCGCACTGTTTCTGCGCTGGGAGCAGGTAAGGGCGGCTCTGCGGGAGTCAAAGTAATGGCAGCAGAAAGTGGTTTAAGCATATGCAAGAGTCCAACGAGAGACTCATTTATTTGATTAAGCGCCATTCCAACATCTTGTTTGTGCAAGAGTCCAATGAGAGACTCATTTATTTGATCAAGCGCCATTCCTACATCTGGTTTTTCCAACTTCAAAACTATCTGATTAAGTGACATGCCAATATAATCAATTCCCTGCCTGATCGAGGCAAGAGAGTCAACTTTCTTCTCAGTAAGAGAACACATCGATTCCCTCAACCCTTCAATCTGCTGCATCTGAGCTTGTAAGTCATTCTGTACTGTTGAATGTATTTCTGCTTCTCCCACATGCTCTGCAGTATCAAGCTGGTGTCTGTCTCGTACAGAGCCAGAGGGGCCAGGAGATGGAGAGGTACTCTGCAGCAACCCAGGTTCCATACCCTCCTCTTCCACTAGATGACAAAGCACAAGTTGCTCCTGCTCCTCCACCACCACCTCACTCACTGCTCCCACTGCATCAGCAACCCCTTCCCCAATGCCCTCTGCGGCTGCAGACTCAACGCACTGCTCATCCCGTGTGTGAGAAGTCTGCTGTGCACCTGTGGAAAGGAAACAGTAAACATTTGCAAAGGTAAAGCATGATCTGCCACATCACAGAAGCTGATATTCAACACACATCTAACATTTTTAAACATATAGCTGGCCAGAGCAACTCACGTTTATGTATACCAATGTCTAATTCTACACCAGCCAAGGGGCAACCGCGACTAAATCCAAACAGATGCTCGACCCTTTCCTCATGTTCGGATAAATCCCTTAACGTGACAACACCACCGCCTGTCAGTGCACATTCTCTGGCGTTGTGAGCAGTTTTATTCTAAAATGAAAACAGAAAATATGAAACGTCATCTTTTTCTGCAGATTACACCCACCTGCATTTGAAACATGGAGACAGCCTGCTTTGCAGACTGGGTTTTTTTTTCACTCAATGAAATTTTACAACTCAAACCAATGGAATTAAGATAAGAGCACAATGGATGACCCTGAGCTGGCCCCAAAGCCATAACATTTTATGGCAAGCTCATGTGCCTGGATGATGAAGTCACTTGACTAAACATATGCATATAGCTTTTTAAAACTAGTTCAGTTAAATTTAAAGACATTTTACAGTTGACTTTTCTAATAACTGTACAAACCTTGACAGATCGCAATAAATCACTAAATTTCTTGCGGCATTGTTCCACTGTCCGTGTAATGTGGAGTTCGCGCTGACAGCCTGGGCAACTTCAGACCAAGCTAACATCTGTCCTTTTCGCGGCGCCCTGGACTTCTCATTCCCAATGATCCGCAGGCGCTTCACCTCAACCTCGTTGAGGAGTGTGCTGAGATCATCGTCACTGAAATTGTGAGTTCTCTTAATGATGTGAATTGTGCTCATTCCAGCCATTTCACTTTGCTGATTAAATAAAATAAAATGAATGAAAATAATGCTTTCAGGGCTTTTAAAACTATTTAAATTACTTCAAATCTCTTTAAAACTGTTTAAGATTCTTCCAATTCATGTAAAAGTCTTTAAAAGTTTGTAAAAGTTAGCAAAACATTCATTAAAATACAAAGAAACAACTTACCATGCTGTTCTGCATCTAAAAAAGGTTTGCATCATGTGAAAAAAATCGGGGGCGTGGCCTTTGCAAATGCGACTTCGGAGGGCGTGTCTTCACTACCCTCCGCTCCGGAGGCTCCACGCACACTGCGCTCCTGGGCGGTGTGACGTCAGACGCTGCCCGGGAGTCCTCTTCAGAAAATCCTAATTTCCAGTGGGCCAGAAGCAGAACGGCAGACGCGGTAGGTAAGTGCGCGCGCGATCCTTGCACCCGCGGCAAGCCGGAGAGGCGAATTTCTGGGCCAATATTTGAAACATCAACTTTAGTAGCAGCAAACAAACTGGCCTACTCAACGTGGTTTCTGCCTCAAGGATGCCCTGTAGCCTCTTTTACTGCCACTGATAGTATGGCAATTACTTGGGGTGGGCTTTGAACAGAATAATGGAGAATAGGGTGGCGGGGTTAGCCACAGCCAAGTTAAGTGTGGCAAAGTAGGCTTCTGTCAGCCCAATGTGCATTTTTTTTGTGGTGGATTTCAGACGGTAGCCTAAAGAACATATTTTACTCTGTTTGCCGCCTCCAAATCCACCCCAAACTGGATGGTAGTTCAGAGACGAATCCAGGCTCAGATGCACCAGGCAAGAATGCACCCAGTGAAGATTTTCATTTCCCCTGTGCACAAACATATAGAAAATAGATTAACTTTTCTTTATTTTTCACTTTTCCTTATGTGCAGTACCATGGGTGACCCACTAAGAACATAAGAAACAGGAGCAGGAGTAGGCCATTATCACATATGATAATGAGGCAGCCTACGCTGGCTGCACTCAGGGAAACCAGTCCTAGGGAGTGCCTGCAACAAAGAGCTAAGTAACTTAAATGAATATAGAACCGGGAGGAGCAGGAGTACTCCTCCTGACCCCATATTTAATCACTGCACCGACCTCAATTCCACTTTCCCGCCCGATCTCCATGTCCCTTGATTCCCCTGGAGTCCAAAACTTAGCAGGATTTGCTTCACAAACTGATTGACGTGACCAGAAGCTGAATTTAAAGGGTCACTCACCTGCAGGAACTTAGGGCTAGAAATTCATTACAGCCCAGGAATGGGCAGTGTCAGTAGAAAAGTTGGAGTATTAGTGCCAGGCACAAATGCCTTAGACTGCACGAAAAATTTGTGCTCACTGCTCAGTAAAATGATTGGAGTCCTAAATCAAGTCTTAAAACCCAAGCTCATTGGTGTTAGACTTAAAGGGTGGACCAATATCAGGTGCAGTCTAATCGCAACTCATCATTGCCACAGGTTTTTTTCACTACTTAAAGGGGAGGTTCATTGATGCTGGAGCATCTCATTCTCAGTATTGCTGGCTGTGCTGCTGCCTCAGCAAGCAGCAGCAGAACAAGGAGAAGGAGCCGGAGGACTGAACCAGGTGTGCTCACGGCAGGTCTATGCCCCAGGGAGAGAGCCCGCAGATTCTCCGACAAAACGTTGGAGGCATTGGTTTTCGCTGTGGAGAGACAGAGGGCGGTGCTCTACCCGGCAAGCTCTCGCCACAAGTCTTCCGCACCATGTGGATGGAGATAGCGCAGCATGTCTTGGGCAGCACTGTGGTCCCCAGGACCCACACACAGTGCAGGAAGAAATTTAACGACCTCACTTGGGTGATCAGGGTGAGTGAATGCTTCAACAAATGCTACATACCACCATCTGAACCACACTCTTCACACACTGCCCAAAGCACCACACCCCCAGCACTAACCCACCAACAATCTCTACTTACTAACACTCACACCCATATCTCACACCTTGCACACAATGACAGTTATTCAACTATGGCAGGCACATCACACAAACACATTGCTCCACACTCACTCACAAACTTTCCTTTCTCTTGCAGGCCAAGGTGGCTCACAACAGGAGGGAGTATGAGCGCACAGGCGGGGGACAAGCCAACACCCAACCACTGTCTGCGCTGGAAAATTGAGTGCTGCAAATCATTGGGTGCCAGGTGGTAGGTGCCGTGGCCACTGGCGATGGTGACCCCCTTGGGGACAACAATGGTATGTTCATCCCTACTCCTTCTTCTCACATCCCACTTCCCCCTCACCCCACAAGCATTTTGCACTTTCCAGCTAATCATGCTGTATGCATGCATTTCTCCCTTCCTGCCCCACTCCCCTCACCTTAATCCGACTCTTGTGCCTTTATGTTTTCAGATAATGAGCAAGCACCTGAGCAGCCTGTCCCTGAGGGCACGGTAGAGAGCAAGGCGGGAGAAGAGGAGGAGGAAGAACACACTGCGTCACTGCATGTCTCACCCGCAGACACCAGCTCAGATACTGGCACTACACGCTCTTTAGAGGCTAGAATAGTAGCGGGATCTGCACAGGGTGAGGCACTGGGAACAAGTGGGCTAGAGCAAGGCCAGGGGCAAAGGGTAGCTCGGGAGCCAGCTCCCCGGAGGTCAAGTTTGCATGCGACTTCTGCTGCACAGGACTCAGATGAGGACCTCGATGGGGAGGCCTTTAGAAGAAAGGTGATGGACATGCGCACGGAGATGATAGGTGCAATGGCAAGGATGCCCGAGAGCCTGTCGGCAATGGTAAGGAGCGTGAAGGAGTCCACCTCCAACATTGCACAAGGCTCTGTGCACACCATGGAGCCCATCATTTCCAGTCTGTAAAGGATGGTGGACTCCCAGAGAGATCGTGGCGACCCAGAGCTGATGCCGCATGTGATGACCAATCCGGCAGCTTCCATTGCAGCACAGGCAGAAGCGATGCAACGTCTTAGTGCTGTAATGCAATCTATGCTTGGTGGCATCCAATCTCAAACAGCTCTCATGCAGTCTCAGCCTGATGCTACGCAAGCACTGACTGCTGCCATCGTGGCTGGGTTTACCACCATTCGACCGAGGCTTTCACAGTGTCTCAGCAGGACAGTAATCTGTGCTCCAACAGATTGCTAGGGATGCTGAGGTGCTGCCCCAGGGGAGTGGCAGTGGGTCAGTCGAGCAGGAACCTGCTGTCCTCTCTCAGGATGACAGCATTCCTGCTCCCACCACTGCCACTCCACCATTGCTCTTGTCGCTGCCTGTCATCCAGCCAGCCCAGACTGCTGCCGCCCTTGCTGAGGTGGTGCAGTCTACAGCCGGGCCTTCCAGGTCCACAGCCAGTCAAGGATGTCCTGCAAGGCCATCTGAAGTCTCCCGTGGGGACACTCAGCAGCCTTCCACCAGCCGTGCTGCAGCCACTGGACCAGCTCTTCGTAGGAGCACTAGAGTAGGCAAAGGCACAGTAACGACAGGCACTAAGGGATTGCACAAGGGTGAAAATTAAATAATTTTGGTGTAAATATGTGTCCACTACTTTTTGATAAATTTATTACTTCACTTACCATTCTTTTGTGGTGTGTCTCATTTCAGCTTTGCGCTGTGATATGGCCTGCGAGAGGGATGGAATGATGGGGATGTGGTGAGCAAAGGGGATTTGGGGTTTAAGTCATCCTGGTGTGAGGCTGGAGGTCTGGTTGGAGGAGGTGGCCGAGTTCTGCGACCACCTTCTTGGTGATGCGGAGCCGTCTAATACACTGCTCCTCACTTAATTGAAGGTAGGTGAAGTGCTCTCGGAATACCCTCAGAGGGTAAGGCCTCCCGATAAGAGCCCTGATGTCCCTCTTCATCTCTCTGCACACATCTTCCCATCATTCTCGCTGCCTACGCTCTCTCCACTGTAGATCCTGGAGGGCGAGGTGGCATGCCAGTACAGCCCCCATTAATGTTACCAAGTGTAGCAGTTTGAATCTTTGAAGAATAAATGTAACTACTTTTGCCAGAAGACTCCTGATACAAAAGAACCTTGAAATTACTGAATGAAACTGTTGCAGTGGGTGAAACTAACAACAAACCACTGAAACTGCACTAACCTGACAACTGCGAGTGATTACTGATGATCCCTTTAAATAACATCCCTGGAACCGGCTTCCTGGTGCTACACGCCAGCTCTCCCTGTTGGTGTTTACTCCAGGCGGTGAGGTAAGTGGCGAGAATCAATTTTGCAAATTGGGCGGTCAGTGAGCGTTGCACACTCACTGAGTTCACGATCCACCTGGCATTGATATTCCCGGCGATACCTCTTAGCGGCGGCGCTACGGATTTGGCGTGCGGCATTGGATTTGCCTTGCCCCGGCGATACTGGTCTAACGCCCCATTAGCGCCATCTACTGGTGTTAATGGGAGGCGCTAAGGGGACAAATTTTTCCCCCTTAGTTCATTAGAATCTGTGTGTCATTGTGACTGTGCATTTTCAAGACAGTTCTGAGCTGCCAGTTTGCTTCTTTCTGATTTTTTTCCTCTTATCTACCCTCACGAAACACTCACTGCTTATCATGGGTGCTGATTTGGCTTCACTACTTTGGATGGACGAACAATTGTAGGAAGAGGCACAACAGCAGCCTCGACAGCCAGGTAAAGCAGCAGGTGGGCCTGTTCGAAGACAGGGTAGCTGCTCCTAGAAGGCCTCAACCAGCCCACAGGGTCTGTAGGCCAATAAATATTTTCTTGGATATTTCTGAGGAGCACTGCATCAGGAGGCTGCATTTCACCAAGCAGACTGTCGCTGACCTATGCAGCCTGTTGCAGTAGGACCTGGACCAGGGAGCATACTCTGCCAGTGATTGCCAAAGTCATTACCACCCTTACCTTTTTTGCCACAGGCTCCTTCTAGCCTGCTGCCGGGGGCCTCACCCGCATCTCCCAGTGCATCAAGTTGGTCACCAATGCTTGGGAGTGTTGCAGTGCGTGATGGTGTCTCCTTATAGATGGTTTCTCCTCCTCTGAGATATCTTCTTCTACAGGCTGCGTCTGTTGAGGAGAACCTAGAGGAAAGAGGCAAGTGTTGGGATGGCACTGAGACTGGACAATAGCAGATGACAAGCTTCACAATGCAGCTTGATGTAGTTAAGCTGTGTAATTGTCTGTTTCTCAGAGGTTCATGAAGGGATATAAGTAATAGTCAGAGACTCCGTTTAGGTAAGCCTCACCACAAAATGTCTTATTCTGAAAGCTCTGGAGGAGTCACTGATTAGCAGCACTTGCTACTCCAGCTCGGAGAGGTTCATTATGTTGCCTGGTCCTCTGCCACTTTACTCCTAACTTCCTAATTTTTAACTTGTGTCCCTTTGTATTTCAACCCTTGATCACTGTGAGCAATTTGCCTCGAATTGAACATAATTTTCTAAGTGTGTTCTTACTAATGAGTTAAACACAATTAAAGTGACCACTTTCAACTCATAATCAAATGGTTCTTATCCTACTGGGAACAAATTAATCACCTGTGAAAGGTAATTTGTGAGAGTTGAATCATGTGGTTTGTGAGATCTGATTAAATTCTGAGCTTTCACTTGATTACTTTCAAGAGTTAGATAGATCTTTCAAAAATTCCCTGTTTATGTCCTCCTTTTCCCATCAGTGATCCTGGTCTCCATCAGGAGCGCCCCGCCAGCCTGTCTGCTCCACTGGCTGTCTGTTAAATGTAAGAGAGGAATGTTCTTTGGGTATGAAAGAAAAAAGAGAATGTGGCTGCTGTGCTGGCTGAGAAACTTACCGATCAGGAAGTTCCCAGGTGGTGGTCAGGACAGTGTTCAATTAGTTGATCTCATTTGGGTGACAGTAGGGGAGCTAAAATTGGCTTCAACATTCCTGGACTAGGAAGGGATTGAATTTGCCAGGAACACACTTGTAATGGCAGGAGAACTCTCCACTGAAGCTACGGAGCCCAAACAACAACATTTTTGAAAGATGCACAAAACAAAACAAAAATGGCCTCCTCTATGCAGTGCCCACCTCTGGGATACTCTCTCCTGCTGATATGACCACTTCTGCAGTGGTGTAGCTTCCAGTTGGGCGGTTAGGGGAAATAGCATAGCGAGGTTGGCCGCTCCCACCCACCTTCATTGACAATTTTTAAACTTGTTTTGGGGATGTAGGTGATACAAGCAAGGCCACGTATTTTACCCATCCTTAGTTGTCCAGGGGAGGTGATGGTGGGTCTTCTCTTTCTTTCAATCACTGCAGTCTTTGTAGTAATTGTATTCCCACCAGGACGTTAGCTAGAGAATTCCAGAATCTTGCCATTAGTGCCAGGTGGCCTGTGTTAATTATGAAGCTTTAGACATTGTCATCAGGGGAATGGTGTTCTCTTTATTTTGCAATTATTTTTGTTTTAGTGTTTAAGTCTCTCCCAGGAATAATGCCCACCTTGAAAAAGTTCTGCTTTTCTCGCTGCGGGGGGCAGGGGGGTTAAAAAGTGAAATATGTGCAACATACCCCAACCTGCCGTGCACATGCCCAGCACCTTTTTTTATAACGGTGGATACCGTGGCTTTTGAATATCCCGCCATGGTGAGGCTTAATTAATATATTTAAATCGGGCTCCCACAGTGCAATTGGGAGCTTGATTTTGAAACTAACTGGTGCTGTATGGGTTCCCTGGGGGTCAGGACACGCGACAGTGAAAGGAAGGCGGGAGTTGCCGGCTTCTCAAGGTAAGTGCCTCTTTCAGCACCCCTTGTGGGCCAGGAGGAGCAGGAATGCTTCCCCCAGGCTCCTCAAGGAAACCTTCGGCCTCTCACAGCCCCGAGTGTCAGCCTCCCACCACCCCCAGGCTCGATTGCCGCCCTCCTGCTCGCGGGTCCCCGGCTGCGGCCTCCTGCCACCGGTGTTCCCTCAAATGGACAGCTTGGCTGCCGGGCGGGAGGCGGGAGGTGGAGCTACAATATGTTAATGTGGTCCTGCCATTAAGTTCGGCAGGACCTCCGCGTCCCTGGCCTTGCTGGGTTTTTCAGCCTCACCCGCACCCTCTCTACTTCCTCCTAAATATCGGTGCCCTTAAATCTCTCCACAGATGCTGCTTGACCTGCTAAGCGTTCCCAACATTTTCTGTTTTTATTTTAGATTTCAAGCATACGCAGTATTTTGCTTTTTTTCTCTCCTCACTCCTGGGTTTTTTCTCACTTTATTGATTTCAACCTTCCTATCCTGACCTTGTCTGATTTTCAGCAGAGATCTTCTAATTTCCCCAGTTGCCTTGTTCACTCCTTGGGGGAAAAATTGGGTTGCTTTGCGCCTCCCGTTTGCGCCCACTAATGGGGCGCAAAGCCCCTAGCGCCTGGCCGCAGCGCTGCTAACACCTCCCGCGAAATTCAGCGGGAGGTTAGCGGCGGCGGTAGCCGGTAGCGCCCCGTTGTGCTGCGCCTCTGGCGATGATGTCATCACCGTGCACAGCACCCCGCTCGCGCTTCAAAATTCCATTGCGTCCCCTGACCTACCGCCGGGCGATCTGTCCAACAGGGTCAGGGTGCTGCTTTTGTGGCCGCGGCGGCGCTAATTAAAGGGCAGGTGCCGGGCGGCCTCTTTTTTTGGGCCGCCTGCCAGCACCTGCCCCCTTTCGCCTCCTCACGCTGGGTGCCGGCCGCAATTGGTCAGCCCGATGCTCCTCTTGAGTGCCGGGCTCTTTTCCCGGCACCTTGCTCCCCGGTGGTCCAGCAGGGCCCTGCTTTGCGCTGCGCCTGGCCCCTCCCCTTTAATCAGGGGAGGGAGGCCTGTAATACTGCAGCGCTACGTGCCGACGCGTGTGGTGCTGCTGCACGTAACGCCACGATATTGAATGGTAGCGCCCCAGGAGGGAGGGGGGAGCGCTTCCAGTAGCGCCCCGCCTGCTGCTTGGGGCGCTACCTCTCAATTTATGGCACGGGGTGCTAACTTTTTTGGGGCGCTAAAAGTAGTGAAGTTAGCGCCCTAAAGGGGGCATGACCGAATTTCCCCCCCACCTTGTTTCACTGCCCTGAGCTGAATTTCTACAGATTTTTATTGCAATTTAACGGTGGAGAAATTGGGCACGTTAGCGCCTCCCGTTTGCGCCTCCGGGGGGCGCTACCAGCTTTGCGACCGGGCACGGCGATAGTTCCGACGCCCGCGATATTGAGGTGGAGGTTTACGCCGGCGGTCACCACTAGCGCCACGATCTCCTGCACCCTGAGATCGTGACGTCATCCGGGTGCGCAACGCCCCGACTCTGAAATTCACTCTCGCCCCCTGCCTGAGTGCCTGCCGTTAGCAACAACAGGTAGAGCAGGCGGAATGCAGTTGGATGAGCTGGAGGAGCACTATATAAAGGTGTCAACTTGCATTTTTTTTTTAGTCAGCAAAGAATGCTGCCATGTCAGTTTGACAAAAGCAAACGGGCATTTTGAGCGATTTCAGCGTTCTCAACTTGAAGGGTATTCTGGCTGAGAAAAATGTACCACTTTCATTTGGGTAACATTTGATAGTGCAACATTTCCATCATTTAATGGGGGCTGTACTGGCACTGGACCTCACCTGCCAGTGTCACCGTCAGAGGTAGCGGAGGCAGAGCGAGAGATTACAAAATGTGGCCAGAGGGAAGAGGGCCAACAGGGCTCTCAACAGGAGGCCTTACCCTCCCAGGGTATTCTGGCAGCATTTCTCCTACATCAATCTCACTGTGTCTTAGAAGGCTCCACTGCACCAAGGACGTGGTCACAGAGCTCTGCCAGCTACTACAGCCAGACCTCGAGCCTCACATCAGGAGCACCACGTCTCTCTCAGGGCAGTTAAGGTCACCGTCGCCCTCAATTTCTACAGTACTGGATCCTTCCAGTCTGCAACAGGAACATATCTAACATATTGCAGTTCACCGTCCATTGCTGCATCCGTGAGGTCACAGATACTCTCTACAGAAGGAGAAGGGACTATATTTCCTTCCCCATCACCAGAGAGAAGCAGGACGAGCGTGCATGTGGCTTTGCCAGGATAGCGGGCTTCCCCATGGTGCAGGGCGCCATTGACTGCACCCACGTCGCTTTGTAGGCACCTCATAACAATCCTGAGGTATTCCGTAACCGCAAAGGCTACCACTCACTTAATGTGCAGTTGGTGTGCGACCACACACAGCGCATCCTCACCATTAATGCACGCTATCCTGGCAGCAGCCACAATGCCTTCATCCTGCGTCAGACCGGTGTGCCAGCACTCTTCCAGCCACTGCATCAAGCTCGCGGAGACAAGGGCTATCCACTCTCCACCTGGCTCATGACACCCCTCCGCAACCCCAGCACACGTGCCCAACACTCATATAATGAGAGACCTACCTATTCTGACCTTGGAACATCATTGAGCAGACCATTGGAGTGCTAAAGCAACGGTGCCGCTGCCTTGATCGCTCGGGAGGAGCCCTCTAGTACTCGGCTGAGCGAGTGTCCCATTTCATCGTCACCTGCTGGATGCTGCACAGCTTGGCCATCATGAGGGCGCAGCCATTGCCACCAGGCATAGCGGGACCACCTCAGGAGGAGGAAGAGGGAGATGAGGAGGACTTGGACGAGGACAAGGACAAGGAGGAGGACGAACAGGAGCACGAACAGCAGCAAGGGAGGAGGTAGCCACTCCATTGGCCTTGTGGAAGGGAGGTCCATGACCGCCTCATCAGACTGCCATTCCAATGAATTCGAGGCCACTTCCCGGTTGCTCATCCAGTCCCCATCATTCCATCAATTTCCCATTCTATACCACACCCCAAAGCTGAAATGAGACAGAGCACCATTTCTGCAACATTCCAATAATAAATTTATACACAATCAGTAACCACATAGATACAACAACAATATTAATTAATGACCCTTGTGCAAACCCTTACTTGCCCTCTTTACAGTGCCTTTTCCTAATCTAGTGCTCCTACGTGGTGTCTCCCCAGTGGCTGCAGCAGGGCTGGTGGAAGGCTTTTGAGTGTCGGTGCCAGAGACTACAGATGGCCTTGCAGGACACCCTAGACCAGCTCTGGGCCTGGAAGGCCCGGCTGTACACTGCGCCACCTCAGAATGGGCGGCAGCAGTCTGGGCTGGCTGGATGACAGGCAGCGACAAGGGCAATGGCGCAGTAGCAGATGTGGGACCAGGAATGCTGTCATCCTGAGAGAGGACAGCAGGTTCCTGCTCCATTGACACCCTGCCACTCCCCCGGGGCAGCACCTCAGCATCCCCACTAATCTGCTGCAACACAGATTGCTGGGCTGCTGCGACACCGTGAGATCCCCGGTGAACTGTGGTGGACTCAGCAACGATGGCAGCAGTCAAAGCTTTCATGGCATCAAGCTGAGACTGCATGAGAGCAGTCTGAGACTCGATGCCACCAACCGTTATCTGCATTACAGCACTAAGACATTGGGCTGGATTTTGTCAATGGGGACGTGATGGAGGCGGGACTCCCACTTTTTGGGTTGTAGTCTCGCCTCCATCGATTTATGGCCAACCCATGCTACTTTCCCTTGATTGACTTTGTTAAGCCCTCCCAACGGGCTCAGCAGGCCAATTAAGGGACACCTGAATACTGGTGACGTCAGCGATTGACATTTCATCTGTCAAGAGCTTTTGACAGATGAAATATCAGCTCTGTGAAGCTGTCAAACACTGATAATCTGTCTTCTAACTTGAGTCCTTCTACTCAGACTCAGTTAGAGAGCTGTCCAGACCAGAAAGCAGAGGCTGCAGCTTTTGACAGCTCAGCGGCCATTCTGCTTTCTGTGCCGGTGAGCTGAGGGACTCCCGAGACCTGAAGGGAGGAAGCCTGGAGGAGAAAGTAAAGGTAAGTAAAACTTATTAAAACACATTACACACACCAAACACACTTACCTCTGCACTCATGCACCCATCACTCACCTGTACACCGGACATCTCGACCCCTCCAAGCCCTGCAGACCGACGGTCCGCCTTGCTAACTTGGCGTGGTTTGGAGCCGTTGGGCAGCCCACACTTCAGGGCTAAAAATAGGGATTAGCCAAAAAACTGCCTGTTAACTACCTGTTAACAGGCAGTTAATTGGCACTAATCCCCTTCCCACCTCGGGGAGGCGGCTCCCAGCACAGGTCGGGTACCCGCCTCCTGGGACATTGGCATGGAGGCGGGTTGGGGGCGGGATGGGTACGTGCCCCCCGAATCTGCAATTTTCCCACCACTCCCGCCTCCAAACCCGCCTCCACGGGGCTTGGAAAATCGAGCCCATTGTGTCGCTTCCGCCTGTGCTGCAATGGAAGCTGCCACATCGCCCATGACACGCATCATGAGGTCTGGATCCGCACGGTCTCTCTGGGAGTCCACCATCCTCTGCAGACTGCCAAGGATGGGCTCCATGGAGTGCGCAGAGCTCTGTGCAATGTTGGAGGCGGACTCCTCCACGCTCCTTACAATTGCCGACAGGCTCTCGGGCACCCTTGCCATTGCACCTATCATCTCAGAGTTCACCCTTCTTCTGAACACCTCCCCATCGAGGTCCTCATCTGAGTCCTGCACAGCAGAACTCGTGCGCAAACTCACTCTCCGGGGAGCTGGCTCCCGAGCTACCCTGTCCCCCTGGCCTTGCTGCAGCCCGCTCATCCCCGGTGCATCACCCAGTGCAGACCACTCTACTAAACTTGCCTCTAAAGATCGCGTAGTGCCAGTATCTGAGGTGGTGCCTGCGGGTGAGAGATGCAGTGAGGCGGTGCTTTGCTCCACCTCCTCTTCTCCTGCCTCACTCTAAGTGGGACGCTCAGGGACAGGCTGGTCATCTGGTTGCTGAATCTCTGAAAGCATAAGGGCACAAGACTCGCTTTAAGGTGAGGGCAGGGGGGGCAGGAAGGGAGCAAGGAATGCAGACAGTATCAGGAGCTGGAAAGTGGGAAAGGCTTGTGGTGTGATGGGGAAGTGGGATGAGAGAAGGAGAGGGGTTGAACATACCGTTGTTGCCCCCAAGGGGGTCGACGTTGCTGAGGGCCACGGCACCCACCACCTGCTGCCCAATGAGTCGCAACACTCGCTCCTCCAGGTCTGAAAGCTGCTGGAGCTGCGCATCACCCCCACCTGTTCTCTGCTGCTCCCTCCTATTGTGGGCCATCTAGGGATGCAAGATAAACAAATGTGTGTGAATCAGAGTCCAGCTATGTGTTTGTGGGAGATATGCCTGCCGTAGTTGAATAGCTGTGATTGTAGGCAAGGTAGGAGATGTGGATGTGAGTTTGAGTAGGTGCAGATGCTTGGTGGGTGAGTGGTGGTGGTGTGGTGGTTTGTGATGTGTGTACAGACTGAGGTTCAGATGGTGGTATGTAGGACCTGTTGAAGCATGTACTCACCCTGACCACACGAGTGAGGTTGTTGAATTTCTTCCGGTACTGTGTCAGGCTGCGTATGACCACACTACTGGCCGAGACCTCCTGGGCTACTTCCCTCCACATTGCCCTGAAGACCTGGGGCAATGGCCTCCTTTCAGTGTTCGGGAACAGCACTGTCCTACTTTGCTCTAATCCCACAACCAATGCCTCCAATGCCTCATCCGTGAAATGACGAGCTCTCTCCCTGGGAGTGGGATCAGCCATCACAATCAGGGGATTAAGTTGGTTGCACGTTGCCTTCACAGCCAGCAATGCTGATAATGAGGATCTACACAACAATGCAACCTTCCCTTTAAGAGCTGGAAGGGGCCAGTGTGAAGGATCATTCCCGATTGCATTGCACCTGAAATTCATTATTGATCTGCTGGTAGCGCCCCTGTAACGCCTACTGAGGTCATTAGCGCTTCATTTAGCGCTCCAGCGATAACGGGGCGATACCGAATTTCTCCCCCAACATGTTTACTTTTTATGTAAGGCAGCTGGAGAAATCTTTTGATTTACAAGTTTTTATACCCTTCCAGCCAAAATAAATCCCATGATGTGGAGATGCCAGTGTTGGACTGGGGTGGACAAATGTGAGAAGTCGCATAACACCAGCTTATAGTCCAACAGCTTTATTTGAAATCACAAGCACAGGATGCCCCGGAGCATGGTACATCGGCGAGACCATGCAGACACTGCGACAACATATGAACGGACACCGCGCAACAATCGCCAGGCAGGAGTGTTCCCTCCCAGTCGGGGAACACTTCAGCAGTCAAGGACATTCAGCCTCCGATCTTCGGGTAAGCGTTCTCCAAGGCGGCCTTCGAGACACACGACAACGCAAAATCGTTGAGCAGAAACTGATAGCCAAGTTCCACACCCATGAGGACGGCCTCAACCGGGATCTTGGGTTCATGTCATGCTACATGTAACCCCACCTGATGTAGAGTCATCCAGACTCAAGTCGTCGTTGGCTTGTTCTCTCTACACAGATGCGGCCGGACCTGCTGTGATTTCCAGCAAAAAAAGTTTTTTGTTTTCCATACAGACACCAGCATCTGCCACATTGTCTTTGATGTAATGTTTTCCTGACTGACCTGTTTGGACACCATCCACACCTTTGATTGCCGTGATTATCTCTCTGCCGAGGCGTGATAAAGGGCAGTTGGAAAGATTAACTGTAATCATCTGGCAGTGTTCTCTGACTATATATGCTGTGCCTATATGCATCTCTTCACTTCACCTGATGAAGGAGCAGCGCTCCGAAAGCTTGTGATTTCAAATAAACCTGTTGGACTATAACCTGGTGTTGTGCGAATTCTCACATTTAGCCAAAATAAAGATCAAAGATTCTTCTTCTTTTAGTAGGTCACCATTGACAACTAATAAATCATTTTGTCTATATGAGTGATTCCTAACAATGAAATTGTCTTTATTGCAGGCCTCAACTTTGCTCTTATTTCCACTTTATTTCTCCTTTCCTTGGTTTCTAGTGTCTTTTATATTTCAGTTTCACTGCTTTCCAAACAGCTGCTGTTGAATCTCTACACCTCCAACCAGTAAAAACACCATTCACGTGTTGTCGGGAGGATAGTGGCAATGAATCCACACATTTTATGGAGAGATGTGCTGCTCATCATGCTGCTCGTATTGAATTTCTGGTACCTGCTGTCTGTCTAGCCAAAGTTCATTAACGGTCCTATCAGCTAGTGACCATCCTCCTTGGAGATGAGAGGTAAGCAGGGTCCTTTTGGGGTTAAGTTGGCTCCAAGGTGACATGAAAGAAGGAGAAGGAACTTGCATTTATGTAATGCCTTACCATGCCCTCAGCACATCCCAAAGTGCTTCACAACCAATGAATTACTTTTGAAGGGCAGGCCTTGTTGGCAAATACAATAGCCCAATTTGCAGAGAGCAAAATCCAACAAACATAAATGAGATGAATGAATGAGTATTTTTGCTGATATTGGTTGAGGGAGTAATGCTGACCAGGACAGTGGGACAGATCCCTGCCCTTCTTTCTATAGCACCATGGGATCAGACAGGACCATGGTTTAATGTCTTAACCAAAAGACAGCCGCCCCAACGATTCAGCAGTCCCGTAGTACTGTACTGAAGTGTCAGGCTAGATGATGTGCTCAAGTCCTGGAGTGGGCCTTGAAACCCATAATCTTCTGACTCGGAAGTGAGAGTGCTACCATAAAGCCAAGGTGGCAATTCTGTCAGAGGCAGATTAGAATTTACCCATCTGTGGCAGACTCGGTAATCTGGTAAATAAATTCGTTAAAATAATCCAGGGTATTACCGATGACTGACAAGCCAGCGTAGCTCTTTAATGGGGCTTAAAGGGGTATTCTTCCTATTAGACTCCAGATAACACTGCAAGCCAATGTAGAAAGAAGTTTACTACTGCTCTATGCTGACAAGTTACATAGTTTTAGCTGGTTAAACTCCAGCACCTATGTGCCCATTGGCTCTTGCTAACCTACACCTAAGAGCTCTAGAATTAGATAAATAGGGTGTATCCCTATGGGGAGAATCAGGCCAAAATTTCACAGGGAAGGTGATGTGGGGGGGGGTCCTAGCATAAATGCTGGGATGTGCTTGTCCAGGATCCTTGCCACTGACTTTGCCACAATTAGCTGGATCGGGGGAGGTCCCTTAATTTGAACGGCAATAATTAAGGGCACATCTTGGAAGCTCGCCCACCTGAGGAACTATCCTTTCCTATGCCTTTGGCCTTGTAAAAGACAGGTGAAAATTCCACCCCTTCCAAAACACATAGGCCGGAATTTTGTTCGGGGAGGTGGGCTGGGAGGACTCCGAGGCAGGTGGGACACTCGGTCGGGATCAGCGGGAGGGGGTTCGGGATCGGCGGTGGGGAGTTCGGTATCGGCGGTGGGGAGTTCGGCAATCAGGAAGGGGATCGGTGATCGGGAAGGGGGTCGGCAATCGGAAGGGGGGAGAGAGGATCAGGAGGGGGTTGCAAGATCAGCAGGGGATCGGAAGGCGATCGGGGGTGGTCGGGGATCGGGGAGGTTGTGGATCGGCATGCAAGAGGGGCTCGCGGGGTGGGGGGGATCGGGGAATGCAGGGGGGTGTGGTGGCCAGGGATTGGTGGGGGGCGGGCGGAGGAACAGCAGGGGCGCCAGAAGATCGTGGCCGGCCTCATCGTCATTGTTGAGGGGGGAAGCCTGGGAATGTGATAGGGGGCCTTGTGGGTGTTTCTCCAATCTCGGGGGGTAGGTTATGTAGGGACCCGGGATCTACCTCAACTCCACTTTCCTGCACTATCCCCATATCCCTTGATTCCCTTGATACCAAAAAATGTATCGATCTCTGACTTGAATATACTCAACGACTGAGCCTCCACAGCCCTCTGGGGTGGAGAATTCCAAAGATTCACCACCCTCTGAGTGAAGAACATTCTCCTCATCTCAGTCCTAAATGGCCGACTCCTTATTCTGAGACTGTGACCCCTGGTTCTAAACTCCCCAGCCAGGGGAAACATCCTCCCTGCATCTACCCTGTCAAACCCTGTAAGAATTTTGTATGTTTCAATGAGATCACCTCTCATTCTTCTAAAATCTAGAGAATATAGGCCTAGTCTACTCAATTGCTCCTCATAAGACAATCCCCCCATCCCAGGAATCAGCCTGGTGAACCTTTGTTGCACTCCCTCTGTGGCAAGTATATCCTTCCTTAGGTAAGGAGACCAAAACTGTACACAATACTCCAGGTGTGATCTCACCAGGGCCCTATATAATTGCAGTAAGATGTCTTTACTCTTATACTCAAATCCTCTTGTAATAAAGGCCAACTCACCATTTGCTTTCCTAATTGCTTGCTGTACCTGCATGTTAACTTTCAGTGATTCGTGTACAAGGACACCCAGGTCCCTCTGAACACCAACATTTCCCAATCTCTCACCATTTAAAAAATACTCTGCTTTTCTATTTTTCCTACCAAAGTGGATAACTTCACATTTCTCCACATTACAGGAAACTCTTTATTAACCGGCACCGATGGGACCGGCGTGGTGCCGGTTAATCAAAAAGTCCGGATAATGGAGAGTTATATCTCCCAACGTACGAGAGCCCCGTACACATTGACATGCGCCTGCATTCGGAGCTCCGTCACCCCGGGGACCGCCAGCTGACCATCTGTTGTGTCCGCTGCCTACCCGGGCTGCACATTGCCCTCCCAATCTACACGCTCCGATACAAGGCAAACGCCTCAGGGTTTTTTTTAAAGTTAATTTTAAATGAGAGATGAAGGAAAACCCCGGTTACCTACTCAAGAATTTTGCCGGTTAAGAGAGATTTCCGGACATTTGGGTGCCGGTTAATAAAGAGTTTCCTGTATATTCCATTTGCCATGTTCTTGCCCACTCACTTAGCTTGTCTATATTCCCTTGAACCCTCTTTGCATCCTCCTCACAACTTAAATTCCCACCCAGCTTTGTATTATCAGCAAACTTGAATATATTACATTTGGTCCCCTCATCCAAATCATTGATGTAGATTGTGAATAGCTGAGCCCAAGCACTGATCCTTGTGGTATCTCACTAGTTATAGCTTGCCAAACCGAAAATGACCTGTTTATTCCTACTCTCTGTGTTCTGTCCATTAACCAATCCTCAATCCATGCCAGTATATGACCTCCAATCCCATCAGCCCTAATTTTGTTTAATAACCTCTTGTGTGGCACCTTATCGAATGTCTTCTGAAAATCCAAATACACCACATCCACTGGTTCTCCACTATTTCCGGGAAGTTTTTTGCGTCTTCTTCCATGAAGACAGACACTAAGGGCTGGATTTTCTGCCCGGGGACAGGATGGTGGCGGGTCTGCTGTTTGGCGGGTTCCAGTCCCGTTCCCGGTTGCAGCCGCCCTGCAATAATGATTTTCCCAGATTGGCCTCATTAAGGACCTGGCCCAATCAGTGGATGCGGGTCGGGTGATCGTGCTTGATGATACGCTTGGAGCCTTTATATTTAAGGGGACCATGCCCCCTTTGATTATGACTTTCGTTTTTCTGCTTCCGAATGCTGGTTGCTGCAGGCATGGCAGTGCAATGAACCAAGGCTGCTCCCCGGTTTGATGATGACTCCCTCCATGCTCTTGTGGAGGAAGTAAGAGGATGTAAGGAGATCCTCTTCCCTTCCGATGGGCAGAGGAAGCCTCTTCAGCACACCAAGGCAGCCTGGCTGTAAATTGTTGAGGAGGTCAGTGCAAGATCAGCGTGTACACGCACCTGGGTGCAGTGTAGGAAGAGGTTTAATCATCTGCTGCATTCAGCAAAAGTGAGTATAACACCACACTTGCCTTCAATCTGCTTCCCATCTCCTCTTATCCCCATCACTCTGCATTGGCAACCTATTCCTGCACATCCAAACTGACCCTAACATCCCTTGCACCTTCACCCATCCCTCTCTCTCTAGGTACAGAATCACTTAACCATCCTACTACGCACCCCTCACACTCGCTCTCACTGTTATGCAATGACAACAACTAACAACGCACCTTGGTATTGGCACCTCACTTCATCATTGTCTCCCTCTAAACATCTATGTATTCCATTCTTTACACTCACTCCATCAATCTCTCTGAAACTCCACTTGTGTCCCTCATTGCAGGAAAAGAGAGCCCTCAATAAGAGGGAGAGGGGGAGGACAGGAGGAGGCCCACCATCTGTGGTGCATCTAATGAACGCTGAGGAGGCAGCTCTGGAGTTCATGGGAGATGCAGAGGAGCTGGAAGTGGGGAACGGAGAGATGGGCAAAGTACAGCAAGCTGGTGACAGAATTGATTTCCAACCCACTGATTTTGCATTCATGAGTGACTCACATGGGATCTGATGTTCATAGAAATTGAGGTCTGATCATCTGCACAATGGGATGTGTCTACAACCTACATATCACATGTCTAACTCATGCCTTTACTCCCCCACAGGACCATCACGAGCCCCCCTCCCCACTATCCAGGGGGAAGAGCAGGAGGACTCCTCAGAGGAACCTCCAGCACTCCTAGCTCTGTGCCTCTGGGGCCATCCAGAAAGAGAGCAGTGCTGGAGCTTCAGGAACAAGTGCAGGAGGCTCTGATTGGGTTTGCAACCGTGGTAACTGCGAGTGTGCAGAGAATGGAGGAGACCATATCAAACATGAGCAATGCTATGGTGCACGTAATGGCGAATGTAGGTGCCACCATGGAAAGGATGGCAACCTCCATGGAGGACATAAATCACCAGACACAAACCAACATGGTGACTCTTCTAGATAGATGGTCAGTTATGGAGGATAGATGGGCATCTATCATGGAGAGGAACCAAAGGTACATAGACGTCCCCGTTATGAGGACTGTCAGTACAGAGATAGGTCCACATGGCCCCACTGATGTGCAGCAAAGTGCTCTCCAGCTACTTGCTAGCAGTGAAGTGCGAGTGACCCATGAGAGGGATGGTGGTGGTCGAGAACAAGGAAGTGGGGACTCATCTCCAAGCGCTCACACACCCATGCCGCTGTGGAGCCCTCGGTCAGAGCCTTTGCCCCTGCATAGCTGCAGGCGGAGCAGACTTTGGCGGAGCCCTCTAAGGCTCCCAAACCCAGAGGACGACTGCCAAAGGTGTCTAAGCATGCGCCGCAGGGAAGTGAGCAGGCTGCCTCTACATCTGCTGAAGCCACAGGGGAAGCACCACGTAGAAGCACGTGTAAGAGAAAGCTAACACACAAATAGTCACAAGAGTAGTCACTTGGGTGTTTTCATATAATCTAAAGTTATGTTTATGATCTTTATTTCTGTTGTATTAAAGTAATGCGATGTGAATGATTCAATGCGTTGCCCTATGTGTGCTCAGAATTGGAAGTGGCACTGTGAAAGGGTGAAAGGGCACCTATCATCTGCAGTGATGGTGGGGAGAGTGATAGGAATGCGCAGTTCATTGTACAGATGCTGTATTATGTGGAATGGAGGTCCTGCCAACCTTCATGTGCATGTGCCAGCCACATGTCTGTGCTGCATAAAGTTACGCAAATCTGGCATGGAATAGTCCATCCCTTGCCTCACGGCCAGCAATGTGCTCGTGTTCTAGTTGCACTGGGACAGCCGCCTCCACCAGGTGCAGCCTCATTCGGCTCTTCCTCCTCCTCCTCCTCTTCTTCCGAGGCGGTTGTGCGCTGAGCCAATTGTTCCTCAGGCAGCAGTAAGACATGCTGCAGTGTGATGTTGTGCAGGACACAGCAGACCACGATGATTCTGGAGACCCTGGCTGGTGCGTACTGTAGGGCTCCACCAGATCTGTCCAGGCATCTGAAGCGCAATTTGAGCAAGCCTATGGTTTGCTCTATGATGCTACTGGTGGAAATGTGGCTCTCATTGTAGCGCTCCTCAGCTTCGTTTGATGGCCTCCTCATCGGTGTCATGAGCCACGTCTACAGGGGATAGCCCTTGTCTCCAAGTAGCCATCCGGAAAGTTGGGTTGGCAAATTGAACAGCTGAGGCACAGTGGACTGGCGCAGGATGTAAGAGTCATGGCAGCTGCCAGGGAACTTTGCGCAAACATGCATAATGTTCTTCCTGTGGTAACATACCAGCTGCACGTTAAGGGAGTGGAAGCTCTTGCGGTTCACAAATACAGCTGGGTTGTGATGGGGTGCCCTGATGGCCACATGTGTGCAGTCGATGATACCCTGCACCTTTGGGAAGCCTGCCAGATTGGCAAACCCAACCGCCCACGCGTTAACACTTGCTTCATCCATTGAGAAGTGGATGTAATTGGCCGACTTGGCAAACAGGGCATCGGTAACCTGCGTGATGCAAGTGTGTGCAGCCAACAGAGAGATGCCACTGATGTCTGCTGCTGATCCCCAAAAGGACCCTGATGCAAAGACATTGAGGGAGGTGGTGACTTTGACAGCCACTGGTAAGGAGTGTCCAAACGCTCTTCAGGGCTGCAGGTGTTGGTGCAGCATTGTGCAGATGTCTGTGACTACCTCTCGTGAAAGTCTCAGCCTCCTTTGGCACTGCTGCTCAGTCATGTTGAGGAATATATATGTTGAGGAAGCTCATCCTCTGCCTGTAAACCCTGTGTTGGGGGTATCTCCTGTGGCGCGGTGCAACCCTGCGCTGACGGCCTCTGCCCTGTGCAGCATCAGGTGGGTGAGGAAAAGGTGGCGCTCTTGTTCCTGCTGCTGGTGTGCCTGGTTCTGCTGCTGCCGCGGCTGCTCGTCCTCCGAATCTGAGGACCAGGATGAGAGAGTATAAATGGTTCCCATTCTGCTGATATATATGTCACTTGAGGATGAGATGGTATAAGCGCTCAGTCAAAGTGGAGAGAGGTTATTCCAAGGAGATCACAGTGCATATAGATCTCACAACACACACTTACAACCTCAATACACCTGAAATATGTCTTCCAAATCCTGAAATCATAAAGTTCTGGCATTTGAAATTCAACTGATGTGGCAGGTTAGCTTTTATGCTACAGTTGCAGCTGTGAACTATTCAGCTTGTTGGAAGACCCGACACAATCAGCTGGCGTGTTTGTCGAACAATGTGGAACACGGTGAAAATGTGGCAAAATTGAAAAACCCTGTCAAAATAGCATTTAACAGATAGATAACAAGTAATTACCTGAAGTGCCTCTCCCGCCGCTTGGTGTCAGGTCTGATCTGAAGTCACAGACCCGACACTTTGGAAAGTCGCGTGGAGGCGGGTTCACGGTTAGTTCGCAACCCGCCGTCAATCATTTGGATTTAACTCCTGACCGGCCTCCAAACCCGCCATCTAAGCACTGGCAAAATCGCAGCCTAAGTATTTGTTTAATTTCTCTGCAATTTCCTTATTCCCCATTATAATTTCTCCACTCTCAGCCTGTAAGGGACCCACATTTACTTTTGCTAATCTTTTCCTTTTTACCTACCTAAAGAAGCTTTAACAGTCTGTTTTTATGGCTCTCACTAGTTTCTCTCATATTCTATTTTCCCTTTCTTTATCAATTTCTTGGTCCTCCCTTTGCTGAATTCTAAAATCCTCCCAATCCTCAAGCTTACTACTACTACTCCGTGGGAGATCTACCAATGATGTTAAGTAGTTGTGTCCATTTACAGAACAGGGAGTGAGCACCAAACTCAAGGACTGACTGCAGCCGATCAGTGAGGTACAACAGTGAGGGACCCAAGATTAACTAGGTGCCAGTTCATGGACTACCTATGAGCAATGCCATGGAAGATCAACTAGTAAAAAGAAATGCAACTATTCCGCTGTACAATGTATAAACATTATTGGTATGTTAAACTGTTCATATTGCTCATTTTGACTTTCACAAATTATGAAACTGGAAAAACATGCTGAGACAAACCTTTCTATGCCCACAACCTTTTATCTAATCAGTGGGTTGATGTTTCCATTGTTTGTGTTCCCTTCACAAAGTAAACCTGTTCAGATCTTCTACCCGACAACATTCATTCCTCGATAGAACAGCCTGTTATTCACAGTCAGTGCAACTCTTGTGCAGCCTCCTGCCTCAAATTTACTCATTTTATAAACCTTTTGTGATGATTTATGTCACTGTGACGCAGAGGGTGAGAGTGAGGCTTGCCTTGTGATGTCATGGTTTAACCTGTCCAGTTAAAGGGGCCATCAGGTCCAGGGGATTTTATTGGCTTTCAGTCCCATTAATTTCTCCATTACTATTTGTTTACTAGTACTAATTTCTTTCAGTTCTTCATTCTCGCTAGAGTCTTGGTGCTCCACTATTTCTGGGAAGTTTTTTGCGTCTTCTTCTGTGAAGACAGACACAAAGTATTTGTTTAATTTCTCTGCCATTTCCTTATTCCCCATTATAATTTCTTCACTCTCAGCCTGTAAGGGACCCACATTTACTTTTGCTAATCTTTCCCTTTTTACTTACCTATAGATCTTTAACAGTCTGTTTTTATGGTTCTCAATAGTTTACTCTTATATTCTATTTTCCTTTTCTTTATCAATTTCTTGGTTCTCCTTTGCTAAATTCTAAAATCCTCCCAATCCTCAGGCTTACTATTCTTTTTGACAGCATTATAAGCCTCTTCCTTTGATCTAATACTATCTTTAACTTCTCTTGTTAGCCACAGTTGAACCATTTTTCCTGTGGGGTTTTTGTGCCTTAAAGGAATGTATTGTCATAGAGCCATAATGGCACAGAAGGAGGCCATTTGGCCCATCGAGTCCATGCTGGCTCTTTGTAGAGCAATCCAGTCAGTCCCATTTCCCCGCTCTATCCTCGTAGCCATGCAAGTTTATTTCCCTCAAGTGCCTATCCAGTCTCCCCTTGAAAACATTGAGTGTCTCCGCTTCCACCACTTCCATCGGCAGCGAGTTCCAGGTCCTCACCACTCGCTGCATAAAAAAGTTTCTCCTCACATCCCCCCTGTATCTCTTGCTCAAATCCTTAAATCTGTGTCCCCTAGTCCTTGTACCATCAACTAGTGGGAACAGCCTTTCCCCGTCTAGCCTATTCAAACCTGTTATAATCTTGTACACCTCTATCAAATCACCCCTCAACCTCCTTTGCTCTAACGAAAACAAATCCAGCTTCTCCAACCTGTCCTTGTAGCTAAGATCCCCATTCCCCGGAACCATTCTGGTAAATCTCCTCTGCACCCTCTCAAGGGCCTTCACATCCTTCCTAAAGTGTGGTGACCAGAACTGGATGCAATACTCCAGTTGCAACCTAACCAGCTCTTTATAAAGATTCAGCATAACTTCTGTACTTTAGTACTCAATACCTCTATTTATGAAACCCAAGATCCCATATGATTTGCTAACCACTCTCTCAATATGTCCTGCCACCTTCAGGGACCTATGCACATTAACTCCCAGGTCCCTCTATCATCGTGGCAAATTTAGTAATTCTACTTTGTATTCCAATATCCAGGTCATTTATATATATCAAAAAAAGCAGTGGCCCCAGCACTGACCCTTGGGGAACACCACTGTCTACCATCCTCTAGTCTGAAAAACAGCCATTTACCACAACTCACTGTTTTCTGTCCTTAACTCAATTCCTTATCCAAGCTGCCACTGACCCATCTATTCCATGAGCCTCAATTTTGTTAACCGGCCTTCTATGTGGTACTTTGTCAAACGCCTTCTGAAAATCCATGTAGACAACATCCATTGCATTCCCTTCATTGATCCTCTCTGTTACTTCATCAAAAAAATTCAATTAGATTAGTCAAACATGATCTGCCTTTTACAAATCCGTGTTGGCTCTCCTTAATTAGCTTAAACCTCTCCAAGTGCCCGCTAATTTTTTCCTTGATTATTGTTTCCAAAACTTTACCCACCACTGATGTTAAACTGACCAGTCTGTAGTTACTAGGATTGTCCTTACTCCCTTTCTTGAACAATGGTGTCACATTTGCCACTTTCCAATCCTCAAGCACCTCCACCGCATCAAGGGAAGATTGGAAAATTATGGCAAGCCCTTCCGCAATCTCCTCCCCCAATTCCCTTAGCAATCTGGGATGCAAGCCATCTGGACCAGGTGACTTATCCACTCTAAGCATACCCAGCCTTTCTAATACATTCTGTCTATCAATTTTCACCCCTTCCATTGCTTCTACCTTTTCCACTTCTACCAATATTTTGTCAGCATCCACCTCCTTCGTAAACACCAATACAAAGTATTCATTGAGTATTCTTGCCCTACACCTCTAAGCATATAACACCTTCTTTGTCGCTAATAGGCCCCACCCCACGTCTTACTACCCGCTTACTATTTACATGCTGGTAGAAGATTTTTGGGTTCCCTTTTATGTTAACCGCCACTCTACTCTCATATTCTCTATTTGCCAATCTTATTTTCATCTTCACTTCCCCTCCACTTTGTTGTAAATTATGTATTAATTTGTTAAATGCTAGCCATTGCTTGTCTACCATCATACCTTTTAATGTAGTTTCCCAATCTACCGTAGCCAACTTGCCCCTCATACCTAAGTAGTTTGCTTTGTTTAGATTTAAGACTGTAGTTTCAGATTTAACTAAATCACTTTCAAACTCAAAATAAAATTCTATCATATTATGGTCACTCTTCCCTCAAGGCCCCTTTACTACGAGGTTATTAATTAGCCCTTTCTCATTGCACAATATTAGATCTAAAATAGCCTGTTCCCTAGTTGGTTCCTCAACATACTGATCTAGAAAACGATCTTGCATACATTCCATGAATTCAGCCTCCACACTATTACTGCAAATTTGGTTTGTCCAGTCTATATGTAGATTAAAGTATCCCATGATTACTGTATTACCCTTGTTACATGTGCCTCTAATTTCCTGATTTATACTCTGCCCTACATTACAACTACTGTTTGGGGGCCTATAAACAACTCCCACCAATGTTTTCTGCTCCTTGCTGTTTCTTAGCTCCAACCAAACTGATTCTACTTCTTGATTTTTGGAGCTAAGATTCTTTCTCTCCACTGTGTTTATCCCATCCTTTATTATCAGGGCTAACCCTCCTCCTTTTCCATTTTGCCTATCTCTTCTAAACGTTAAGTATCCTGGAATATTTAGTTCCCAACCTTGGCCACATTGCAACCACATCTCCATAATGGCTATATAGATCAAACCTATTAATTTCTATCTGCGCTATTTATTCATCTATTTTGTTGTGAATGCTTCGCACATTCAGATCTAGTGCCTTTAACTTTGACATTGCTATTTTTCCCTGATGTCACCTTAGTCACTGATGCCTTATTACCTTTGTTACTCTCTCTGACCCTTCCTCACCCACTCTGCTTACTTTTACCCAAAACACTACTCTGCTCCAGAGCCTTGACATTTCTCTCGCTGCATATAAATTTACTCTTTCCTGAATCCTCCCACCCACCCCCCTTCATTAGTTTAAAGGCCTGTCTACTGCCCCAGTTATTTGGTTCGTCAGGACACTGGTCCCAGCCCAATTTAAGTGGAGCCCGTCCCAAGGGAACAGCTCCCTCTTTCCCCAGTACTGGTGCCAGTGCCCCATGGACTGAAACCCCTTCCTTTCACACCATTCTTTGACCCACGCATTTAAATCTCTAATCTGTTTGTCCCTATGCCAATCTGTGCGTGGCTCAGGTAACAATCCAGAGATTATTACCATTGAGGTTTTGCTTTTTAATTTGGATCCTAGCTCCGCAAACGCCCTCAGTAGAACCTAATTCCTAGTTCTACCTATGTCGTTGGTTCCTACATGGACCACAACAACTGGATCTTCCCCCTCCCACTCCAAGTTCTGCTCCAGCCACGAGGAGATGTCTTTAAACCTGGCACCGGGGAGGCAATACAACCTTCGGAACTCTCAGTCGCAGCTGCAGAGAACAGTATCTATCCCCCTGACTATACTGTCCCTGATGCGGACCATAAGTACATTCCCTTTCACTCTCCCCACTTGAATGGCCTCCTGCACCACGGTGCCATGGTCAGCTTGCTCATCCATCCTGCAGGCTTTTCACTCATCCACACAGGCAGCAAAACCTCATACCTGTTGGACAATCGCAAAGGCTGAGGCTCCTCCAGCACTGCACCTGGGGTCCCCTTACTTGCCTGAGTTGTAGTCACACCCTCCTGTCCCTGACTACCAACCAGACCTGCACCACTACCTAACCTAGGGGGTGTGACTGCCTCCTGGATCAAAGTGTCCAGGTAACTCTCTCCATCCCTGATGCTCCGCAATGTCTGCACCTCAGACTCCAGCTCAAAAACTCTGAGCTGAAGTTTCTCAAGATGCAGGCACTTACTGCAAACGTGATTGTCCAGGATCACAATGCCTCCACAAACTCCCACATGCTGCAGTTGCGGTACACTACCTGCACTGCCATCCCTATATGACCTTGTTTTATTTAATTAAATTTAATTACATTTGTAATTAGGTAACTTAGTTTACAGTGTAGTTTCTTGACTACTTACTTAATCTAGATTAAGTTATGGGTTCTGAAATTAAATGTCTACCTGTAATATGTAAGGGTTTCTGACCCGTGTGGCTCTGTGCTCAGCCTGGGTGCTAGTGCGAGGTTAGGCCTTGTTGCCTGTTCTGGTCTCCAGCCAGTCTGGGAGCACTAGACACCTGTGAGTGGTTCGACCCACTCGCCCTTACGGTTCTGACACTGGATTTAGATGCGAGAGCAGTAATGGAGAGAAAACTCAGGTAGACCCGGTTGAATGGTACGAAATGGAAAATCTTTAATGCATATTATTCAAGATTACGAAATACATGTCATAAGCACAGATTAATGACAGTACAATCTTACACGCAGTTATGTAACTAATTTCAGGGAAACGAGGAACGAACGACACATCGTAAATGGGGGCACACATTACAGTTATCCTTAAAACTTAAACCCTCCCCTATCAATACCTGCTCTAAACTAGATTTGTAGGATCGAGACTCATGCTCACCACTCGTGATAACTCGGAGAATTCCGAAAACTCTGATCGGCTGTTTTTCACCGCAGCACCTGATCACCCACGTGTTGATCAGGGGTCTCTGTACCCCACTTGTTTACTCGTTTCTGCTCCGGCTAGCAGGCTGGACCGTCTGCTGTCATGAAGATCTGTGTTGTCCTCGGAGTTCCGATACTACTCAAAAAAGAGTCTTCCTGTGCCCTCGCACTGATGCGATAAAATTTGAAGAATAGTCTTCCGATGCCAGTTCTGTAAAGCTCAAAAGATAGTCTTCCTGGGCAAGGAAAATGTCTATTCGACCTACAGGCGCGGTCGGGGCTTACTGACCGTGGCGATACGTATGGTCGTCTTCTTCTCTTCTCATCTCATCTCATCTCATCTCATCTCATCTCATCTCGGGCCTTCGGTTCCAACACCGTTTACCGACTTCTCGGGATGGTGTGCCCGTTCCAAGGCTTCACAGCCCAGTTCCACACAGATCTTCGCGGCAAGCCACGAGGCAGATCCTGGCGGATCGTAAAGTTCAACAGTCTTTAAAGCTGCAAGAGGCAGAGACACGAGGCAAGCGGCAAGGAGTCGAAAGGATAAGAGAAAGATGGACGGTTGCAGCTTACAGTTATAGTGCAAAAACTCTTCTTTTCCCGCCCAACCTTAATGTCTTTTCCTTTGTTAGGGTTTTGGCGCTCAAATTTCTTGTATAGGGTGATCTTCATTTTAATGGGTTTCGGGGATACTCGTAACTGTCTGAGTACCTATTAATATTTCTCCCATTGTGTAACCGGTCGGTATTCTCCCTGGAGGGGTTTTTGGGGCTTCCAAATGTTTTCTGTAACTACCCGCTAACGGCTCTCTCATCGTAGAGTCGTGGGGATTTTGCATATTAATGTCTTTGGATGGGTTTTTGATCACTTGGTACAATAGCCCTTATTCGCACCTGGGAGACCGATTTCAGTATTTATGTGTATACTGCAAACCCATAATGTCTCGTGTATTATCTCAAATGTGCTGAGTCTTGATCGATCTCGCACAAATGTTTATTGGAACGCCATCTTGTCTGCTTATCGAAAAGTCTAGAATGTTCTGCCACGAGGCGTGGCGGCCATTTTACAGGCTGCTTGTGTCCACTTTGAAAACCTGACAGCATTCTGCTGAAATAAAGCTGTTTGAACGAAACTATGTGTTTTCTCCTTATTTATAAAATCGCGATTATATTGCGAATTCTACAAATACAAAGCACTACAAGTAGTACGTAAGAACATAAGAAATAGGAGCAGGAGTAGGCCCTTCGAGCTTGCTCCACCATTCAATAAGATCATGGCTGATCTTCTACCTCATCTCCACTTTCCTGCACTATCCCCATATCGCTTGATTCCCTTAATATTCAAAAATCTATCGATCTCTGTCTTGAATATACTCAACGACTGAGCCTCCACAGCCCTCTGGGGTAGAGAATTCCAAAGATTCACCACCCTCTGAGTGAAGAAATTTCTCCTCATCTCAGTCCTAAATGGCCGACCCCTTATTCTGAGACTGTGACCCCTGGTTCTGGACTCCCCAGCCAGTGGAAACATCCTCCCTGCATCTACCCTGTCAAGCCCTGTAAGAATTTTGTATGTTTCAATGAGATCACCTCTCATTCTTCTAAACTCTAGAGAATATAAGCCTAGTCTACTCAATCTCTCCTCATAGGACAATCCCCCCATCCCAGGAACCAGTCTGGTGAACCTTCATTGCACTCCCTCTATGGCAAGTATATCCTTCCTTAGGTAAGGAGACCAAAACTGTACACAAAACTCCAGGTGTGGTCTCACCAGGGCCCTATATAATCGCAGTAAGATGTTTTTACTCTTATACTCAAATCCTCTTGTAATAAAGGCCAACATAGCATTTACTTTCCTAATTGCTTGCTGTACCTGCATGTTAACTTTCATTGTTTCATGTACAAGGACACCCAGGTCCCTCTGAACACCACCATTTCCCAATCTCTCACCATTTAAAAAATACACTGCTTTTCTATTTTCCTACCAAAGTGGATAAAGTAGTGTAGGCAAAAAGCAGCAAGTCCTTCCCCCTCTCCTCAAGAAATTCCCACTCTTTCCAAATTCCCAAATAAAACACTCTGCTTAAGTACACTCTGTTTTAATCCCACTCTGAGCAGAGTGCGCTGTGTTCTGCAGACCGGTTTGTGCTTATACTCTAGGAGCCTCACCCAATTTACAAGTGTTGACACAGCTTCCTTGCTCCTGGTGATTAGCACCTATTCAAGACAAACAAGTTAACTGCCACTGGCAGGTAGCTTCTGTTAGCTACAGTTTTTAACGTTCTAGGTTAAAATCAAAATGATAAACTAAATTTCACTTCTCACATCTGCTAATTACCGAATGATTACCAGAAATTCCCACTCTTTCCAAATTCCCAAATAAAACACTCTATTTAAGTAGACTCCGTTTTAATCCTGCTTTGTGCAGCATATAAGCCCTTAAGCCAAAGTATCTTAAGAGAATTAATAACAACGCTATGGTATTAAAATTGTAGATTTATGGCAGTCACGCAACCTAATAAAGGTTTGTGTTTGAGGTTCTCACTGGACTGTTGGAAATTAAATATTCCTGAATCATCACCACCAGACAGCTTGAAGACATATGCTCTGAATTCCATGGCGGTTCACCGTCTCCTGCTGTAACATCAGTGGGAGCCTGGCAGAAGCCGCACCAATGGATGGTACCTTAGTGAGATTACATATAGAGATGCACATATTAATCAGAATAAGCTCCTCATTCAGTCCTTTGAGAATCTTCAGAGGCCCTTGCCTGGAATGGCAGAGAACATGCAACAGTACTGCTCCGATATCTGTGTTGGCATGTGAGTGGGTTTTGAGACCCTGCAAGACACCATGAGAGACAACTCCAGGCCATCCTGTGGAAGGGCCCCACATTGCTGATTAACTGTATTCCTTCAAGGGAGATCGTGACCTGTTACTGGCAGGGACAGAGATCACCTCATACAAGAGATAATTATTCTATTAACAGCCATTGATGTCTGGTCTTCATAGGTAAGAGGGTATATACTTATAGGCTGGATTTTCTGATCCGCTGTCCTCAAGTGCATGTACTTTACAGCAGGGGTTTATTGTGAACTGTAAAACAGAGCAACTTTTGAGTTTACAAGTGGCATCAGTGTGTTGTATCCCTCCAATTCTTCAATGTCACTTGCTGTGCCTTTTTGCTATATATGAACCATTTGACCTACTGCAGCTCCTCATTGTCCCTCTGCTCATCTCCTTATCTGTGCAAAAGATGTACTTCATTCCTTCTTTAAGGATTTCTTCCTTCTGATTAACCAACACCTCTGAATCATTTAACATTTCTGTTGAATTCTACTATGCATTGAACAGCAACACATCTCTGACTGATTTCATACAAATGTAAAGTTTTAACATTGTGCATTGTTATGATAATGAACATTTATAAAGGGTAGTTCCACAATCCGTCGTGTTGTGCTTGTAGGTAGCTTGTGCCGGCCTGTCGTAGACCCAGCTCTCACCCACATTCCCTGCAAGCACGGCTGCCTGCTGCCAGAGTGGGACTGCGGAATCGCACCTCTACTTTATTATTCAAATTTCTCCCCTTTTTCTCCTGAAGGCATTGACTCAGGATGGGTTAAAGTTATATGGATACTGGCCACATTATGGTGTTTCAGGCAAGAGGCCATTCTTCACGTCTAAGCCTTCACACTGAAGGTCTGGTAGACAGTTCAACCGTAGGGGCCAACACTGTTGTCAACTGATACATAGATACATAGAAGATAGGAGCAGGAGTAGGCCATCCGGCCCTTCGAGCCTGCTCCGCCATTTAATGAGATCATGGCTGATCCTCCAATTCAGTATCCCGTCCCCGCCTTATCTCCGTAACCCTTAACCCCTTTTGCCTGTAGAAATATATCTAATTCCCTCTTAAATATATTTAATGAGCTGGCGTACACTGCCCTCTGTAGCAACGAGTTCCACAGGTTCACCACCCTCTGAGTGAAGAAATTCCCCCTCATTTCTGTCCTAAATGGTTTAGCCCTTATCCTTAAATTATGTCCTCTAGTTCTGTTCTCACCCACCAAGGGAAACATTCCTTCTGCATCTAGTCTGTCTAGACCTGTCAGAATTTTATATACTTCTATGAGGTCCCCTCTCAATCTTCTAAACTCCAGTGTGTACATCCCTAAACTACATAGTTTCTCCTCATAGGTCAATCCCGCCATTCCTGGTATCAGCCTGGTGAATCGCCGCTGCACCCCCTCCATGGCAAGAACATCTTTCCTCAGATGAGGCGACGAAAACTGTACACAGTACTCGAGGTGTGGTCTCACCAGTGCCCTGTACAGCTGCAGCAAGGTATCCCTGTTCCTGTATTCCAACCCTTTTGCTATGAAGGCCAGCATACCGTTTGCCTTCTTGACCGCCTGTTGCACCTGCATGCTCGCCTTCAGTGACTGGTGTACAAGAACACCCAGGTCTCTCTGTACTTCCCCCTCTCCCAATTTATTGCCATTTAAATAATAATTTGCCCTCCCGTTCCTGCACCCAAGGTGGATAACTTCGCACTTGTCCACATTATAGTGCATCTGCCATTTATCCGCCCAATCACCCAGTCTGTCCAAATCGCTCTGGAGCTTCCTGGTCTCCTCCTCTGAGCCCACCCCCCCTCCTAGTTTAGTGTCGTCTGCAAATTTGGAAATGCTGCATCCGACTCCCTCATCCAGGTCATTAATGTAAATTGTGAACAGCTGGGGACCCAGGACAGATCCCTGTGGTACCCCACTTGTTACTGCCTGCCATTCAGAAAATGAGCCGTTTATTCCAACTCACACATAGGAGTAATTTTGACTTTAGGTGAAAAATGTAAAAAGAGGGATATCGATTCAGCCACTCATTATACATCTCTCCGATTTTCAATTCCATTGACTTCAAATCGCCCATTTTACACTAAGACCTAAAGTCAAATTATCCCCCATACACTTTCCAGCAGAGGTCACTGGATAGCAGTCAGGACTGGTTACCCTGGCTGATTTTTTTCCTCATTAGGTCAGAGGCACTTAAGTCAATTGTAGAAAATCTACAAAAAGAAAATACTGCAGATGCTGGAAATCTGAAATAAAAACAGAAAATGCTGGAGATACTCAGCAGGTCAGGCAGCATCTGTGAAGAGAGAAACAGAGTTAATGTTTCAGGTCGATGACCTTTCGTCAGAACTGGAAAAAAGCAGGAAATGGAACAGATTTTTAAGCAAGTGTAGGGGCTGGGAAAACGGGGAGGGGATGAAAGAACAAAAGGGAAGGTCTGTGATAGGATAGAAGGCAGGAGAGGTTAAGAGACATTAAGAGATATTCAAGGCAAAAGGAGATGGTAATGGGACAGGTTAAGAAACAAAGGATGGCTCTAGATGAAGTGTAAATTGTGCTGGCAGAATGAAAGACAGCTGCCATGTGGGAGAGAAGAACAGAAGGCACAAACAAAAAGTGCGGATAAAAAATATATATATGATAGGGGTCGAGGTTATGATCTGAAATTGTTGAACTCTATGTTGAGTCCAGAAGGCTGTAAAGTGCCTAATCGAAAGATGAGGTGCTGTTCCTCGAGCTTACGCTGGGCTTCAGTGGAACAATGCAAGAGGCCGAGGACGGTGAGGTCTGAGTGGGAGTGGAGCGGAGAATTAAAGTGACAGGCGACCGGAAGCTCGTGGTCCCCCTTACGGACTGAACGGAGGTGTTCCGCAAAGCGGTCACCCAATCTGCATTTGGTCTCCCCAATGTAGAGGAGACCACATCGTGAGCAGCGAATACAGTATACTAAATTGCAAGAAGTACAAGTAAATCGCTGTTTCACCTGGAAGGGGTGTTTGGGGCCCTGGACAGTGGGAAGGGGGGAGGTATAAGGGCATGTGTTGCATCTCCTGCGCTTGCACGGGAAGGTGCCGGGCGAAGGGGAAGGGGTGTTGGGGGTGATAGAGGAGTGGACCAGGGTACCGCGGAGGGAGCGGTCCCTTCGGAATGCTGAAAGGGGAGGTGAGGGGAAGATGCGTTTGCTGGTGGGATCAGGCTGGAGGTGGCAAAAATGGCGGAGGATGATCCGTTGAATGTGGAGGCTGGTGGGGTGAAAGGTGAGGACAAGGGGAACTCTGTCGTGGTTCCGGGAGGGAGGGGCAGGGGTGAGGGCAGAACCACTCTACTGTGGTTGACACGGCCCTCGACCATGTCCGTTCTATCTCCCGCATTTCTGCTCTCACCCCTTCCCCTCCCTCCCGGTGTGTGGGGGGCCAAGCCCAGGGGGGTCCGAAACCCGGGGGGTCCTATCCTATCCCCGACCCCGGGGCTGAGTCACAATCCCGGGGTGGTGGGGGGTCCGAATTCCGACTCCGGGGGGTGCGGGCTGCTGGTGGGGGAGCTTGGGGAGCTGGGAGGAAGCACTCCTGCTCCTCTTGGCTCACAAGGATTGATCCCCGAGACTGTGGCCACCTCATTGCTGCTACCGGGTATCCCGAGCCCCGGGATCCCTGACTGCCTGCAGTAAAACCTGCACAGCAGGTTAAAGTAGAAGATTCAGGCCTCATTATCATATTTAAATTGCCAATCTGCCTCCTGACAGCGGGCTGGCTGCCCGCCCCCCCGTCCCGCCTGAGTAAAAGGTGAAAGTGGGCGGATTGGGGTCAGGTTGGGGTCGGGCTTTAGATTTATACAATGTTCACTTCAACCCACCCGTTTTTTCCTGTGAAAACTCTGGCCTAAGTGTCAGCCTTGGCTCAGTGGTTGCATTCACCTCTGAGTCAGAAAGTTGTGAATTCAAGCCCCACTCCAAGACTTGAGCACAAAATCAAGGTTGAAACTTTAGTGAAGTATTGAGAGATGGCTGCCCTATCACAGGTGCCACATTTCGGATGAGACTATAAACTAAGGCCCCATCTGCCCTCTCACGGGGACGTAAAAGATCCCACGCACTATTTGAGGAGCAGGGGAGATCCCCAGTGCACTGGCCAACATTTATACCTCAACCAACACTACCAAAATAGATTATTTATCATTCATCTCATTGCTCTTTTTGGATTCTTTATTTGCAGAAGATGGCTGCTACATTTTCAAACATAGTGCGCTGGATTTTGTCAATGGGGACGTGATGGAGGCGGGACTCCCACTTTTTGGGTTGTAGTCCAGCCTCCATCGACTTGTGGCCAACCCACTCGATTTTCCCTTGATTGACCTTGTTGAGCCCGCCCAGCGGGCTCAGCAGGCCAATGAAGGGCCACCCAGCAACAGGTGACGTCACAGATTGACATTTCATCTGTCAAGAGCTTTTGACAGATGAAATATCAGCGTTTGACAGCTCCTTGAAGCTGTCAAACACTGACAATCTGTCCTCTAAGTTAATTCCTTCCTCTCAGGCTGATTTAGAGATCTCTGCAGAACAAAAAGCAGAGGCTGCAGCTTTTGACAGCTCAACGGCCATTCTGCTTTCTGTGCCGGTGAGATTTCTGACTCCCGAGACCTGAAGGACTGACACCTGCAGGAGGAAGTTAAGGTAAGTAAAACTTTTTTCCACACTTTATACTTACCTTACACACTTACCTCTGCACACATGCACCCATCACTCACCTGCCCACTGGACATATCGACCCCTCCAACCCCTGCAGACCCACCGTCCGCCTCGCTAAAACGGCGTGGTTCGGACCTGTCGGGAAGCCCACACTTCAGGGCTAAAAATAGGGATTAGGCAGAAAACTGCCTGTTAACTACCTGTTAACAGGCAGTTTATTGGCACTAATCCCCTTCCCGCCTCGGGGAGGCGGGTCCCAGCACAGGTCGGGTACCCGCCTCCTGTGAAACTGGCATGGAGGCGGGTTGGGGGCGGGATGGGTTCGGGACCCCCGAATCTGCTATTTTAACCCCCCACACGCCTCCAAACCCGCCTCCACGGGTCAATGAAAATTCTACCCAATGACACACTTCAAAGCATTTTATTTTATTCTTTGTGAACTGTTTCTGAGATAAATAATAAAGCATTATATGAAAGAGTTGTTCCACCATAAATTATTGACACATTGAGCATTTATAGGAAAGTATAAAATAGTTGTCTTGTCTGACATACTTAGGACTTGCAAAAACATTTGCTGCACTGATATTGTGTTTAATGACTGCACCAGACTGAACTGGAAGTGTAAAATTGCTGATGCTTACTTTTCTATTTACACCCAACAGTTGAAAGCTAAATAATCTGGCGCACAAGTATTATTTTTTTCTGAATGAATTTGATGTTTGAGGATTGATGAGACAGCTGTTGGTTAGTGTGCAGTTTGAAATCCTTCCTTTAATATCTCGGTACCAGATGCGCTCATGCACCATTTTGCTTTAAGCTGTTAGCAAATGATCATTTCCATGACGGAAAGCACTTTGCAAATTTGATACCTTTTCTGGCCCTGTTCCACTCACGTGATTAGGCTTTGCTTTCCTGAAGTTTGATTTCCTGGATTTCTTTTTCTATTACTGGCAAACATAGTGAACGTATTTCTAAGATTTTTTCCCCCAGTCGTCACTCTTTAGTCCTTCTATGCAGAGATATTGGAGATAAATTTGACTTTGTGTGATAGTGTATAATAGGCGAAAGCGAATTGGAGCAAAAAATCTGGAGAGGTGTAAAACTGGCTGCCGATTTGCGCTCACTCGTTTTACACTATAAGAACATAAGTAACAGGAGCAGGAGTCGGCCAATCGGCCCCTCGAGCCTGCTCCGCCACTCAATAAGATCATGGCTGATCCAATCTTGTCCTCAACACCACTTTCCCGCTCTCTCCCCATACCCCTTGACTCCCTTGTAGTTCAAATGTCTGTCAATCTCCGCCTTGAATATACTCAGTGACTCCGCCTCCACAGCTCTCTGGGGTAGAGAATTCCAAAGATTCACGACCCTCTGAGAGAAGAAATTCCTCCTCATCTCCGTCTTAAATGGGCAACCCCTTATTCTGAAACTATGCCCCCTAGTTCTAGATACCCCTACTAGGGGAAACATCCTCTCAGCATCCACCCTGTCAATCCCCCTCAGAATCTTATATGTTTCAATAAGATCACCTCTCATTCTTCTAAACTCCAATGAGTATAGGCCCAACCTGCTCAACCTTTCATCATACGTCAACCACTTCATCCCAGGAATCAACCTAGTGAACCTTCTCTGTACTGCCTCCAATGCAAGTATATCCTTCCTTAAGTATATCCTACCGCACGTCAAAATCCATCCCATTGTGACTGATGCCAAGGCACAGATCTGCAAATCTCAGCAACTCTTCGGTACATCATCCAAGTAACATTCTGCATGTGTAATCCAAGCTGGTGAATGTCAACTACTATACATTTGTGGGTGGGAGGATCACAGCTGACCCTTTGGACACACATGCACTTTCCAGCAAGGATAGTGGTCGGGAGTAGGAACCATGGCTGTTTTGCTCTCTCACCTCCCAAAAAGCATCTTAGTGCTCCATTACTGCTTCAATAATAGGGACGATATTCCTTGGGCCCATGTTGGGGTGCGCACCACGTATGTACTGCACCCATGTTCACAAATTCCTATTGGGGGCTCATTTTAATATTAGGGGCGTTATGTGGGTGAGCACCATTTGCTGTAACTGGATGCAGAGTAGAGGGAACAGGAGGTTGGAGAACCGTTGCAGGCCTTAAAGGCCTGCATGAACTTAAAAGGGTTGCAGCTTTTTGGTTCTAAGGGAAAGCCTGCAGAGGAAATGCTACAGAGAAGGCAAAGTGCGCCATTTTGAAAGCATGCAACTTCATTACAAGAATCCTGGAGCGGGTGGAAAAAAATATTTGTGCCAGAAGGTCAAACGTGTAAGTGCTAAAGAGGAATACCTGGTGGCTGATTTAAAATATTGTGCAAACCTGCAATCAGGAGGGCTGCTCGCATAAGGGCACCCTGCTTTGATGATGAGGTGATTGAACAATTGCTGTAGGATGTTGAGTAATGAGGAGATGCCCTGTTTCCACACCATGGAAGGAAAGTACTCAGACTGTGGCATGAAGAGAACGGTAAGAGGTGTCTGAGCTCCTAAACTCCAGCAGCACTATTCATAGGAAATTTAATGACCTCAATAGGAGAGGCAAAGTAAGTCTGACACATTGTATACATAGTGGGCTGAAAATCCGTGGCCCTTCTGGCACAGCGCTACTGTAATTCCACTAGGGTACAGATAAACAGCAGGAAATTGGGCCGGGACATGGATACACCTGGTCCTGGCTTTCTTCAGCAGTTTCTGTGGAGCTATTTTTTGGGGTGGAGGCAGCAGAAGATGGTGAAGTGGGTGGACTTGTCCCAACTCAGGGCTCAAAGATCTCTTCCCTTCACTCTCAATCTTGAATATTGACATTGTTTCTACCTGAACCACTAACCCTAGAAGATAATTAAGGGAAAGCTAGATAAGTACATGAGGAAGAAAGGAATAGAATGATATGGTGATCGGATGAGATGAAGTAAGGTGGTAGGAGGCTCGTGTGGAGCATATACACCAGCATAGACCTGTTGAGCTGAATGGCCTGTTTCTGTGCTGTAAATTCTATGTAATTTTATGTAAGTGAATTCCTCAGCCTCACAACTCTCTGTGTAAAGAGGTTTTTCCTGCCCTCTGTTCTAAATCTCTTTCATTTAATTTTGTATTTATAGCCCCTTGTTCTTAAACTTTCAACTACTGGAAACAGTCTGTTTCTATCTACCCTGTCCCATCCTTTCATAATTTTAAACACTTCTATCATATCACACCGTAATCTGCATTGCTCTAACAAAAAAATAAAGTATTTCTTTGTATTTATATTTCTTCTAACCAGGCAGCATTCTAATGAATTTGCATTGTACCCTCTTTAAAATCTCAATACCTTTCCTATAATGTGGAGCCCAAGAGTGCACAGAGTACTCTAACTGAGGACCTATTGGGCCAAAAATTCAGCCCTTGCCAGGTGAGTACGCACTGTGTACTCACCCGTAAGGCGTCCTGAAGTGCCGGTTTCCTGCATGCACTGCGCATGTGCGGGAAACCGTAACTTCCGGTCTGGTGAAGGGAGCGGTTCATAGGTGAACCGCGTGCGTGGTAGAGGCTGCGTGCACGCAGCAAACTTAGGTTTTTTTTCAGGTTTCTACGGGAGGGTAAGTATTGAAGAACCTGCGCTTTTAAAAAGGAGGCGCAGGACCCGTTTTCAACAAGATAACTGGTTAATTAATTATAATTTAAAAAAAATTTCAACAGGTTTATCTTTTTTAGATACTTTAAAGAAAGGTAAGTATTTTTAGCACTGTTAAAAAGTATTTTAATTTTTTCAAAAATTTAAATTTTTGTTTAAAGTAGTTAATTTATTTAACTTATAGTTATTTTATAAATGTGATGGTTTTTTAAAAATTTATTTTAAGTTTAGCTGTTCTTTTGGGGCCGATTTCAATTCATAGATTTGACAGGTCTTCCTGTCAAATCTATGAATGAAAGATGGTCTGCTGCCATTGGCTCTCCATGGCCCACGTGATCCCAGGGGACGCATCGCACTAACTACGCCCCTGGGACACGCAAGCACTGCGCGCCGGCAGTTGGAGCAGGCCCAGGAGCTGAAGTTCCCGTGGGCCCAGAGGTCAACGGCAGGCGTGGTAGGTAAGTGCGCGCGCGATCCTTACCCCCGCGGCAAGCCGTAGAGGCGAATTTCAGGGCTATTATTATTTTAGACTCATCATTACCTTTTGGCTTACATATTCTATACCTCTTGTGATAAAACCTAGAATTGCATTCGCATTTGTTACAGTCTTGTGAACTTGAGGTGTTGCCTTTAATGTTCTGTAAACATGGGGGTAGAAATTAGGTCGCGCCCCATTTGGGGCGCAAATACCGTCCGGACGCAAATATTAGCGCCTGGCGCTAATTATCGGCACTGACAGGAAACTTCACTTTTACCGCCCCGGGAGGTGAGTGGAGCGCTAAAGCAGGCGCTGCACACCTCTCTTAAGGCGCAAAGGCCGAGCAGTGAGGCGCTAACTCGGAGTGCTGGCGAAGCTCATGTAATGTCAGTCAGCAATGGAACACACACACAATGGCACGGGCCAGTTCTTAAAGGGGATGGTTAATCTTGCTTTCCATCCACATCCTGTTCATTGCTGCCTTGAATCTCGGCCTGGAGAGACTTGCACATCAAATGTGCTGGAAAGAACAATGGAGCGTACCAGGCAAAGAGCTCAGAGTGCAGCTCCCACAGTCTCTACTAAATCGATACAAGGAATGGCAAATCAAAATGAACCTGCAAAGTGCTGCTCAGTACCCAAAACTCCTTCACACAACGTTGAATCTCTCCAGAAGTCTCTCCCTCTCTCTCTCAGAATGCGTAGTTCAAAAATGCCACCAACAATAAAAGACAGGAAGAGGCCCCCTTTAAATAGCGCCCCCCCCAGCCCCGCAGCGATTGATAGCGTTCCAGTCTTCTGGTCGTTGGAAGCGCCAGGCGGTAAGGCAGGGGGCGCCACTCAATTTCCGCTACGGGGCGCCACAAGGGCGTTGCACCATGGAATGATGTCACAATCTGCGCGCGCAGGTGGTCGCAGCGGTAAGTTTTAGCGCTGCCGCACAATCTCAAGTTAAGTTCCCGAGCGGCGCAAACATCGCTGCGCCCGGGCGTTAGCGGCTTTGCGCCCCATTAGCGCCCTCTTAAGGCGCTAACGGGAGGCGCAACCAAGTGAATTTTTACCCCATGTACTCCAAAATCCCTCTGCTCTTCCACCTGACCATTGAGAATATAATTACTTCCATTATTAATTTTAACAAAAATGCATCAGCTCACACTTACTAATGCCTATATAGATAGAAAGTATGAGGGGGGGTGCTCAGAGGTGGATTCACCAATCACGAGAGAGCAGGAATAGGAGGTGCAGGAGGAGGTAGAGAAGGAGGCCACTCAGCTGAGATGGAGGGCTTCACCTCCAGCAGGCAGTGAACCTAGATTTCCTTGATAACAACAGAAAATGCTGGAAAAACTCAGCAGGCCAGGCAGCATCCGTGGAGAGATTTCCTTGATCCAGCTTTCAAAAGAAGATTATTTTATGGCTTTTAAGAACTTGCATCGATAGATTTTTGTTAGATAAGGGTATTAAGGGATATGGAGAAAAGGTGGGCAAATAGAGTTGAGATACAGATCATCCATAATCTAATTGAATGATGGAACAGGGAGAAGGGCTGAGTAGACCACTCGTGTTCCTATGTTTCTATGTTCATATGGGATACAGTAGCAAACTATTGCTTGCAATATGCTATCATATTTGAATTCTTAGTATTATTGAGTTCAAAAAAATGAAAAGTAGTCCACAATAATTAAATATTGATTTAAATGAAATCTTTCAGCATTTCTGCTCTTAGGTTTTTGCCAAAAGACATTTCACTCAAGAAGCTTAACATCCTCAAGGACAGAGAAATTCACTTAATCAGCGCTCGTACCACTGGATTCAATATCTACCCTTTCATCACTGTCACAGTGTGGCTACAGTATGTATGATCTATAGGATGCACTGCAGCAACTCACCAGGGTTACTTCAACAGCTTCTCTCTCCCCTGAAACCTCTGTCACTGAGAAGGACAAGAGCAACAATGTCATGTGAATGCCATCACTGGCAAATTGCCTTCCAAGTAACACACCATCCTGACTTGGAAACTCTGGAATTCTCTCCCTAAACCTCTTTGCCTCTCTACCTCTCTCCTCCTTTAAGACACTCATTAAAACCTACTTCTTCAACCAAGCATTTTTCCGACATTACAACAGTGACTACACTTCAAAAGTACTTCATTGGCTGTAAAGCACTTTGGGAGGTCCTGAGGTTGTGAAAGGCGCTATATAAATGTAAGTCTTTTTTTCTTTTCTTTCTTTATCTGTCCTAATATCTGCTTATGTAGCTCGGTGTCAGATTTTGTTTGATAATCACTCCTGTGACGTGCCTTGAGACATTTTACTATGTTAAAGGCGCTATATAAATACATGTTGTTGTTGTTGTACCTTCATCTTTGCTGGGTCAACATCCTTAAATTCCCTTTGTGGGAGCACCATCAGTACAAGAACTGCAGTGGCTCAAGGAGAAGGCCGGCCGTCAGTACCTTCTCAGAACAACCAGGGATGGGCAATAAATGTGGTCTTGCAAGCGCCACCTGTATCCGAGAATAAATAATAAAAAATCTCTTGAAAAATCTCAACATGCTTGTCAGTCCTTGCTATATGTTTTTCAAGTAGCATTCTTAGAAGTTTTATGACAGCTGATAAATTTGGCAATAACGACCCTCAGTCGTACACCAGGCCCAGATACTGTTAGACTGATTTTTTTACTGCTTGCATTTTATCATGTGTTTGATTGCTTCTACCTTTTTTCCATTTGCCATGAATTCTTCTGTTGTAAATATGGGTCCTATACAACTGACCTCTTGCACTTTGAACTCAAATTTATTCCTATTCAGCTTCACAGTGTGCTTCACAGTGTGCTGTCTTACTGGCTGCAGGAGTTTCCCTACCTTTTATTATGTTTCTATTTGTTCTCTCTCCTCAAAGTTTAGAAACATTCTCCATTTAGGAGTTAGCCGTTAGCTTGAGAAACTTTGACCACAGGGAAAACAAAGGAATTTATTAAAGGATGGCTTCGCTGTAAAGATCAGAAGCCTGCTTGTAGGCAAACATTTTTACAAAGCCAAACGCTGCCGTTGCAAGAACTAAATTGTTTGCTAGCAGCTAATTGTTGCTCAGATTTACAGCATACTTTTTCCAGGAGTGATCAAAGATTTTTAGAAAGAGGAAAGAAGGATTACATCTACTAACTCGCAGTTCATGAACCAGTTCAATAAAGTGGCAGCTATGAAACTGGAGTTGTATCTTCTCTTTTGACCCTTTTGTACTTTTTAGACTCTGATGGTGATTTTCAACTTCTGGCTGTTGTTTATTGTCTGCAAAATGGGGGGTGCCAGTTAAAAACTGCGGGGGATGGGGGTGGTGGGGGGGAGTATTTTGGCCACCCTATTGATGACCAAGGGCCCACCTGATGCAATTTTCAAAAAGAAAGAATAACTTGCATTTATATAGCACCTTACATGACCACCGGATGTCTCAATGAGCCTTACAGCCAATGAAGTACTTTTGAAGTGTAATCACTGTTGTAATGTAGGAAACACGACAGCCAATTTGCACACAGCAAGCTCCCACAAACAGCAATGTGATAATCTGTTTTGTGATGTTGGATTGAGGGATAAATATTGGCCAGGACACCGAGGATAACTCCCCTGCTCTTCTTTCAAATAGTGCCATGGGATCTTTTATGTCCACCTGAGAGAGCAGACAGAGCCTCGGTTTAACATTTCATCCAAAAGATGGCACCTCCAACAGTGCAGCACTCCCTCAGTACGGCACTGGAGTGTCAGGCTAGATTTTTGTGCTCAGGTCTCTGGAGTGGGACCTGAACCCACAACCTTCTGATTCAGAGGCAAGGGTACTACCCACTGAGCCACGCTGACCTGGGCCTGTAAATGAGCAAGAAGTCCAACTGCCTGGAACAGGCATAACGCTTGCTTAAATGATTAAAATGAGGTCCTACAACAGTTGTAGAATAGTAATTTTCAGGTACAAGTGGGCAGAGCATACGTCATGCATGCTTCGCCTATATGTACCAGATGGTGAGCGGGCTAACCAGCTGCCCATAAAGGGACCACTGGAGGCCGTTCACAAAACGGCCCTGGAAATTTTTAATTTTTATTTTTGTGGGGTCAGGAGGATCACGACATGTACTGCATCTAAAGTTGTAATTTGAATACATCCTCACATTTCTTCAACGTTGCATCAGCTCTAATTCTTGTAACTGCAACTGATGTGAACGCAACTTTAAAAAGTTCTTAGATTGCCCAATAAGCCTTCATGAAACTTTCACCATTTTCCTGGGTGGGGGATCATTACTTAGGCCGGGCAGGATGCCAGCCACAAGTGAACCCACCACTGTGAGGGAGGAAGAAATGAAAGTATTGCAGCAAGACACCTGATGTGCCATCAGAAGAGGAGGATACCACATTAAAAGGGGGCGGAAGATCCCCAAAGAGTTTCATGTAAAATTTAAAAAAAGGCTCTACATGAGACGAAGAACCTCAAAGAAGCAGTAAAGGGTCTTAAGGGAGGGAAAGGCTCATTTCGCTCCAAGAGGGGATTCAGCAAGCCTTTGCCCTGCCCCAGGGTACACCTCCACCCATCTCCTGGCAGACCCTGCTTTGGCGGTAACAGTGGAAAATCAGGCAGTCTGCTAGGAACAGCCTCCCTGCCATAGTTTACATGCCGCATGCTGTCTGGGCTCAGGTGGCCTACTGCCTTGTGACAGTAAAGGTAGGGAGATTGAAGTCACAGGAATGAGGTGGCCATCTGCTTTTGCTTCATTTTCCACAGCTATTGCAGGTTGTAAATTGTGTTTTCTTGTAATCTGGTATTAAATTTAGATCAGTGTTACCACTCTCACCTCTGGGTCAGAAGGTTGGAGATTCAAGCCCCACTACAGAGACCTGAGCACATAATCCAGGCTGACACTTCAATGCTGCACTATCGGAGGTGCTGTATTTTGGATGAAATTTTAAATCGAGGACCAGTCTGCCATCTCAGATGGATGTAAAATATTAAATGGTACTATTCAAATAAGAGCAGTGAGGAGTTCTCTCCGGTGTCTTGGCCAATATTTATCCTTTAACCAACATCACTAAATATAGATTATCTGGTTATGTATCTCATTGCTGTTTGTGGGACCTTGCTGTGTGCAAATTGGCTGCTATGTTTCCATGCATTACAACAGCGACTACACTTCAAAAGTACTTCATTAGCTGTGAATAGATGTCGTGAAAAGCGCTAAATAAATGCAAATTACTTCCTTCTGAATATCTATCGTCATCCACCCTAGCCTCAAGCCGGAGACCCGATCAATTGGATATAGGAACAGGAATAGGCCATTCAGCCCCTTGAGGCTGTTACACCAATAGATCATGACTGATGTATACCTCAACTCCATTTCCTGCCTTTGCGCCATATCCCTTGATACCCTTATCCAACAAAAATCTATGATCTCAGTCTTAAAAATGTCAATTGACACAGCATCCACAACATAACCAGATAATCTATATTTAGTGATGTTGGTTGAAGGATAAATATTGGCCAAGACACTGGAGAGAACTCCTCACTGCTCTTATTTGAATAGTACCATTTAATATTTTACGTCCATCTGAGATGTTGCCAGTTCCAGATGTCCACTACCCCTTACATGAAAAAGTGATTCCTGATTTTACTCCTAAATGGCCTAGCTTTTAATTTTAAGATTATGCCCTCTTGTTCTGGATTCCTCCACCAGAGGAATTAGTTTCTCTGTATCTACCTTATCGAATCACTTTATCATTTTAAACATCTTGATTAGATCACCTCTTAACCTTATGCAACCAGTCTTCATAATTTAACCCTTTAAGTCCCGGTATTATTCTGATGAATAAGCACTGCACCCCTTCCCGCACAAATTGTGCATTTCATGGGATGGGATTCAATCATTCTGACAGCAAAGAGGGCAGAAATTTCTACCCATTTCTATCATTAAGGGTGGTGGAAGCAGATTCAATAGTAATATTCAAAAGAGAATTGGATAAATACTCCAAGTCACATACGATCCTGACTTGGAAATATATCGCCATTCCTTCATGGTCGCTGGGGCAAAGTCCTGAAACTCCCTCCCTAACAGCACTGTGGGAGTACCTTCACCACACGGACTGCAGCGGTTCAAGAAGGCAGCTCAACACCACCTTCTCAAGGGAAATTAGGGGTGGGCAATAAATGCTGGCCTTGCCGGTGACGCCCACATCACATGAATGAATAATTTAAAAAAAATACTTGAAGGGAAAATATTTATAGGGCAATGGCGAAAGAGCAGGGGAGTGGGATTAATTGGGTAGCTCTACCAAAGAGCTGACACAGGCATGATGGGCATAAAGGCTTCCTTCTGTGCTGTGTCATTCTGTGGTTCTACCAGGTTTCCACCGCTTGATAGCTGCCACTAAATTCCAATGGGCAGAGTGAGCAATTCTTTTGCCCACCCCCTTCTGTCCAATGTCAGTTTGAGCGTATGTCTAGGGAAAAGTGTTCCCAGGCTTCCCTAGAAATCCTGCCAGATATGGCAACAATGCAGCCAGTGATACGTGTAACTACAGAAAACAAGTTTATTTGCCATACTGGGTCACATATGGGCCCCAACTAAGAAGGTAAATTAATTATTTACTGTTACTATATGGACCTACCAACGAGGAGTAGCAGTCACTACTTGGGCAATCTCTGACATCTCTGACCAGACAGGCCTGAGCCTCCTTCCCACGGAACAGCAAAGTGCCGCTGAGAAATTGCGATGCTTCCTCTGGGTGAGTACTCCTACAGTGCTAATACTGATGTGGGCACGCACCCCCTAATATGGTAATGACCCCATCTCTGGGATTTGGGAGTGGAACCATGATGTGGATAAAGCAACTGGATATCAGGGCTTTTCATTCTGACGATCCTATGTGTAAAAAACAAAGGCCTTGAATTGTGCGGTCGGTATGACAGCGTACTCAGATTTAAGCGCATGCGCTAAATTTCAAACTTGCAATCTGTCAAGTTCCGACTGTACATCAGCTTCACTACACATTTCACCGACCCATTCACATCAACATCCTGGTGAAAAGTTGGGCTAATTGCCCACCTACTGCGCATAAATTACCCTGAATTTTTTTATGTCTGGTGCAAACAGGCACAGGAGCCTGTTGCACAGTGTAAAAGGAGGGGGAATGAGATAATTATATTAGTTGGTGGCTGCTGACTGAACCGTTGAGTGTTTCCAGCATTTTCTGATTAAAAATTTACTGGCCAAACATTTTTTTCCATGTGTCAAAATCTTTCCCGAAGAGTTTTTGAACCCAGATATTAAGCACAGTAACAGCAATAGGCACTTTATAGATTGGATATATTGGTTTAAGGGCAACATTTTTGTGTGCCAAGTATTTCTCAACATATTACAATAAAAAAAACTACTGATTTGTGGAAGCATTCTATACTGGGGTTTGCTACTTTATGGGAACAATTCAAATAATGGAGCATCTAATCTAATACTGAGTAGGTAAGAACCGTATATCTAACAAATGCAGTATTATTATTTACAGATAGTTATGAAAGATGTTTGATCAAATGTACATCTGACATAACTAAATTATATATACCTACCGTTTTAAATCTCTTCAACCAACATTTCCAATTAAGAGTGGCTATTAAACACTGTGTAGATTGTAAATATATGCCGGTAGAAGAATTCTGTCTTCTTTGACATATATTTACAATCCTGTTTTGGCAATCTTCTCTGTTTCCTGATTGGCTAAGAGTAAGAAAGTGAAAGGAGCACTGTCCCATGTGATCCCAGGTTCGCATACGCACAACGGTGCGCTCCTGGGATCTGTGGGCCACTACGTTGCACACAACTCTGCAGCATCTGAAAGCAACTTCAAGAAGGGGAGTTCGCACGAGGTAAATGCGGATTTCATTCGGATGTCAATGGTGTCCTCCTTAGGTACGCCGTCGACCGAGAATTCAGGGCCATTTTCTCTTAAACTCTCCTTTTGTTCTTTTAGTAATTATTTTAAATTCATACCCTCTAGTTATCAACTAGTTTTTCCTGATTTACTTCATCAAAACATCCCATCATTTTGAACACTTCCATCAGCTCTCCTCTTAGCCTTCTTTATTCCAATGAAATGAGTTCTATTTATTATTCCATCCTCATAATTAAAGTGTCTTCATCCCTGGTATTGTCTTTTTCACTCTTCACATGCCTTGAAATCTTTCCAAAAGTAAGGCACCCAAAACTAGAAATTCCCCTACTCCCCGCCCTCACCCCTTTAATTTTAGGTGTCTCTATGTTTCTGAACAAAGCCCAGGGTGCTCCAAGATAATTCAGCATTGTTGAAGACTGAAAAATGAGGCTTTTGTTTCTACAGTATTGTTGTTTTCTGCCTTAATGAAGGCCAGCAACAGTGGTGTAGTGGAAGGTATACAAGAAAATATTGATGTATCCAATATATATTTTTGCAGACTACGGTCTTGGTTCTAAAAGCACAAGATGGCAAATCACACAAGGTCAAGGTGATACATTGTCAGATGAAGCTAATGTGGTAATCACAGCAGTAAAGTGTTCTATTGCACTGTTGCTGTGTCATATTATCAAATATTTATTTTGAGGCTAAAGCCTAGAAACGACTGTTAGTGATAATAGCGGATGGCGCTTCACACATTAGTGACATTACTTTTCTATTTTAGCAGAAGTGTTTATCTGTTTAAACTAGGTAGATTCATGCCTGCTTTAAAATGGCAGAGACAGGAGTACCATATAAACACATTAAACATTTGTCTCCTGCTATCACTAACAGAAATTTCTAGGCGTAAAAATATAGTTCTAAGACAAAACATTATTTAGTAACTAAATTTCCACAATGTACCTGATTCACTGTTAAAATTCTCAGTTCAGTTTAGCGGAGTATATTCTTGCATATGAAGTGGTATACACATCAAAATCATTTGTGTATATGTACAAAGTGTACTTCAGAATGCTGGATATGCACCCAATGAAATGGCAAAATTCAAAACTTTCTGTGGGAGGTGGATGCCCTCAACTCCTTCCCTGAAAAAAAATCCCAAATATGATGTGTAGTGTACCCATCTCTAATATCACCACTACACCACTTTCAGCAAGAATATATGGAGGGTATATGCTGCCCACATGCAGTAAGACCTGGACGACATTCAGGCTTGGGCTGATAAGTGGCAGGTAACATTCGTGCCACACAAGTGCCAGGCAATGACCATCTCCAACAAGAGAGAGTCTAACCACTGCCCCTTGACATTCAATGGCATTACCATCGCCAAATCCCCCACCATCAACATCCTGGGGGGGTCACCATTGACCAGAAACTTAACTGGACCAGCCACATAAATATTGTGGCTACAAGAGTATTCAGTGGCGAGTGTGTCACCTCCTAACTCCCCAAAGCCTTTCCACCATCTACAAGTCATAAGATCAGGAGTGTGATGGAATACTCTCCACTTGCCTAGATGAATGCAGCTCCAACAACACTCAAGAAGTTCAACATCATCCAGGACAAAGCAGCCCGTTTGATTGGCACACCATCCACCACCTTGAACATTCACTCCCTCCACCACCGACACATCGTGGCTGCAGTGTGTACCATCTACAAGATGCACTGCAACATTATTCAAGTAAGGCTCAACCATAAAAATGGTTTGGGCCTCCAGTGAAGGTCATCGGGCAGGCAGAGGGTTCATTTCACCCATTGCCCACCTGATGAACAGGGTCTCTTGAAAATCAATCCCTTTATCTATATTTTAGTAAAAATCTTACATATGGCGTACACTTCCTGTCCACAAGAATCACTTCCTGTAATTTTTTTGTCAAGATTTATGTAAACATACGCCTAAAATAGGAAACTCCAATGCCAATATGTTAACATTTTATAATGGTAAAACTATGTGTACAAATTTCACTGTCACATTTGTTGAAGAACCAACAAAATTACTCAAAATTGTTTTTTTGAAGAAAACTTCATCTGAAGATTTTTTCTCAGGAAATTAAATTTCTATTTTCCAAAATAAGGTTTAAAAAAAATGGACTAGAAATATGTCTCGGGCGGTGGTGAAAAACGGGCAGTATCGGATCGGCCACCCGTTATACACAGTGCCTGATATTCAGTTCTATTGCAGTCAATGCAACTGAATATCAGGCACTGCGTATAATAGGCGACCGATCCGATACTGCTCGTTTTTCACCATCGCCAGAGACGAATTTCTAGGCCAATGTATTTTGTTAATTCTCAGCATGTGTAGTTTACAGAATTTCCCACCATACAATCTGTGCATGCAGAGTATTATTTAAATGGTGATAGATTGGGAAATGTTGATGTACAAAGGGACCTGGGTGTCCTTGTACACCAGTCACTGAAAATTAACATGCAGGTGCAGCAAGCAGTTAGGAAGGCAAATGGTATGTTGGCCTTCATTACATGAGGATTTGAGTACAGGAGCAAGGATGTCTTACTACAGTTATACAGGGCCTTGGTGAGACCACACCTGGAGTACTGTGTGCAGTTTTGGTCTCCTTACCTAAGAAAGGATATACTTACCATTGAGGAAATGCAGCGAAAGTTCACCAGACTGATTCCTGGGATGGCAGGACTGTCATATGAGGAGAGATTGGGTCGACTAGGCCTGTATTCACTAGAGTTTAGAAGAATGAGAGGGGATCTCATTGAAACGTATAAAATTCTGACAAGGCTAGACAGACTGGATGCAGGGAGGATGTTTCCCCTGGCTGGAGGGTCCAGAACGAGGGGTCACAGTCTCAGGATACAGGGTCGGACATTTAGGACTGAGATGAGGAGAAATTTCTTCACTCAGAGGGCGGTGAACCTGTGGAATTCTCTACCACAGAAGGCTGTGGAGGCCAAGTCATTGAATATATTTAAGAAGGAGATAGATAGATTTCTAGACACAAAGGGCGTCAAGGGGTATGGGGAGAGAGCGGGAATATGGTATTGAGATAGAGGATCAGCCATGATCATATTGAATGGTGGAGCAGACTCGAAGGGCTGAATGGCCTACTCCTGCTCCTATTTTTCTATGTTTCTATGTTCTAACAGGAGTTGATATTCCTTATGTGAAGACTTGAGAGTTTCTTTCTTCTGCCGTTGTCACCTCCAGGCTTGACTATTTCAATGCTCAACCTTCCATCATCCAACCTCTGTAAATTTCAGCTTATCCTATGCTCTGATGTGCAATAATATAAACATACATACAATGAGAAAGTTCATAATGGGTTCATTATCTTTCATAATAACAACTTCTTCAAGAAACAAAAGTCTTACTTTAGAACAGCAAACGCAGCCAGTTCCATCTTCTTACAAACTCACTATATGAAATTCAAGCATGCACTGAAAGCTAAGTCTCTCATTCTGATCAAACACCAGAGTTTAGAATTGCTCCCATACTGTTTTAAAGTCCTATTTTTATTCTGTTATGTATCAAACCAATACTTATGTTATTACCTTAATGTAGAAGGTCACACAGAAACTTCATACATATTATAATTAACAAAAGTGATCAGGTATCAAATATAATGCTGAATAACATGGCTGGTATGAATATTTCATAAGTTTGTGCAAACAAATCTTCATAATTGTGCACGCCAATTCTCTTTGCTTCAAAGGAGTAATCTGCTAATTAAATCAAGTCAATGAACCAGTTTGATCTTTTGATCAAATATGTTATTTGACCTTCAGGTAAATTGAAACAAGCAATTCATGCTACGGATGCTCTCCTGATCATTTGAAAAAAAAAGTGACATTGCCAGTTAACCCAGTTTGGTCCTTGAGACATTAGCTCTGAAATTCCTGGGCCCTGATGGTTATCTATGCTGGCAGATTAAGAATTTGGGGCAGGACTTGTTTATGCCAGGTATCTGCTCATTTTTTTGTGTGCCCCCAAATTCCTCCAGAAATGGGGCCGAAGGATTCCTGTCAGTGCCTCCTGTGCAGGGTCCACTAGGTGTGCCTGTATGAATCAGTGGTCCATAGAGTGCAAGAATCAGATCCTGGCCGAAGTAATGTCCACAACTGTGTGAAATGTCAATTACCCAATGACAAGCTTAAACTGAAAAAAATGTCTATTTCAAGGTATCTTCAGTTGGCAGAGCTGGCCCCAATAATACTGCAGCAAAGTGCCACACCAACATTCCACACGTCTCCTGCCTCTATTCTTCTTTGAATAGTACCATGGGATCTTTTACATCCACCTAAGAGGGCAGATAAGACCTCAATTTAATGTCTCATTTCAAAGATGGCACCTCCAGCAATGCAATACTCCATCAGTACTGCACTATTGATAAATATTTGGCTGAAGAAAAACTTCCTGGTGTCAGTCCTAAATTTGTCTCTTTACTGGTTTGAACCGGTGCACTTTTGTACTACTGTCACAGTTTAGTTTGAAGCCATATTCCAGATTTATCTTTTCTATACCATTTATAAAGTTTCTCAGTTGCCTCTTTTAAGGGCTGAAAAGCCTATGGCTGGAATTTCCCCCCCAAAAAAATGGGTGGGTTTGGAGCGTGGGGGCAGTTAAATTATTAAAAATGGAATTCCTGACCTAATCCCGCCTCCATCCCGTTCACTCCTGGTTTTGATGGAGGTGGGACGGGGGCGGGATGGAGGCGGGATGGGGCAGGCGACCAATCCACTCCTAGCAGGCGGTACGTCAATTTAAATATTATAATGAGGCTGGAAGCCTCCTTTTTAACCTCCAATTTGTTTTTAACTGCCTGTGGACAGGTTTCACACAATTCGTGAAATCCAGCAGTTAAACCGAGGTGAGGACAGCTGGATCCAGGAGGTAAGTGGCTTTATACCTACCTCCTGGATCCAGGGTCCCTACCTAACCCACCCCCGCGATCGGAGACCCCCTCACAAGGCTTCCGATTGCCTTCCCAGTCCTCCGACCCCCACCATGAGGCCTCCTCCTGACCCCCACCACTGATGCTGAGGCCGGCCATAATACTCCGGTGGCCAGCCCCGATCCTCTCTCCCCCGCTACCGATCCTCGATCCCTGACATCGCTGCAGGAGTTCCTCAGGGCAGTGTCCTAGGCTCAACCATCTTCAGCTGCTTCAGCAATGACCTTCCCTCCATCATAAGGTCAGAAATGGGGATGTTCACTGATGATTTCACAGTGTTCAGTTCCATTCGCAACTCTCCAGATAATGAAGCAGTCCGTGCCCACATGCAACAAGACCTGGACAACATTCAGGCTTGGGCTGCTAAGTGGCAAATAACATTTGTGCCACACAAGTGCAAGGCGATGACTATCTCCAACAAGTGAGAGTCTAACCACTGCCCCTTGACATTCAATGGAATTACCATCGCCAAATCCTCCACCATCAACATCCTGGGGGTCACCATTGACCAGAAACTTAACTGGACCAGCCACATAAATACTGTGGTTACAAGAGCAGGTCAGAAGCTGAGTATTTTGCGGCGAGTGTCTCACCTCCTGACTCCCCAAAGCCTTTCCACCATCTACAAGGCACAAGTCAGGAGTGTGATGGAATACTCTCCACTTGCCTGGATGAGTGCAGCTCCAGCAACACTCAAGAAGCTCGACACCATCAAGGACAAAGCAGCCCACTTGATTGGCACCCCATCCACCACCTTAAACATTCACTCCCTCCACCACCGGCGTACCGTGGCTGCAGTGTGTACCATCTACAAGATGCACTGCAGCAACTCACCAAGGCTTCTTTGGCAGCACCTCCCAAACCCGTGACCTCTACCACCTAGAAGGACAAGGGCTGCAGCCACCTCCAAGTTCCCTTCCAAGTCACACATCATCCTGACTTGGAAATATATCGCCGATGAGTCAAAATCCCTAATAGCACTGTGGGAGTACCTTCACCACATAGACAGAAGTGGTTCAAGAAGGCGGCTCACCACCACCTTCTCAAGGGCAATTAGGGATGGGCAATAAATGCTGGCTTTGCCAGCGACGCCCACATCCCATAAACAAATAAAATGGATCACATCACTCCTTAATTCCCCATCCCTCTGCAGATCTTGCTTGTGTCCCTGGGAATGAGCCCCTTTCCGGGTGCTGGGCAATGAGGTAGAGCTGAGCAATGAGGTAGAGCTGGCCAATCCTCAGCCCCTCCACTTACACAAGAATCCACTCAATTAGGTGATCAAAACCCCTTTTTCATTCTCAACCTCACCCCCACCTACTTCAGTACCATTCACAGATAACTTTACTTTACATTTACATTTGCATTTGTTCTGCCCATTTCCTTTCTTTTTTCTAGCTCATTTTGTGGTGCCTAAGCTGCCTCCTCAGAAATCGCTACACTTCCTAGTTTTGTATCATTTACCACTTTACACTGAGCTTCTGAATGCAACTCATTAAAGTAAATTAGGGATCCAACATTGATCCCAGGAGCATTCAACTTCGTTCATGTAGCTGCTGCTTCCTCGCCTTCAGCCAATTTCTTATCTCTCCCTAGATTTACCGTACAACATTATTTTCTTTGCATACCCTTCTTATCCCATCATATATATTGCCATCATTCTTATCCTGCCCAGAGAGTCTAAACCCCTATTGTTATTCATGTCCTCTGCTTGCTTGTTAACTCAAGTCAAAAGGTTTCCTTTTGTGCCTTTTTCTTGGATATTAATTTGCATTCTTTAATTTCCAAATTTTCCTGGCGATGATTAAAGTAGTTGAAGCAATTTGACTTGCTCACAAGGTATTACTCAAGGAATACATTGATAAATTAATGGGTACTTAGCAGGAGCTGTTGTTTGGCGTGCTCATAAGATCTATTCCACTTCTAATTAGACTTCAGTGCATAATACATCAGTTTGGCCCAAATTCTATTGAGACAGTTTAACTTATCACAGAAATCTATTTTAGCCACATTTTCCAATCTGTTTTTTAAGAGCTGTGTTGCATCTGATGTTATGTGTGGAAGCTTTAAGGATGGACGTCCAATGTCAGTTGTGCATAAACCATTTAGAATTTTTAGGTCACAGGATCACAAGATCATCAGATACTTATAGAGGAGGAAGGTCATTTGGCCCATCAGAATAACCCCACACTCCTTCTGCTGCATCTAATTGTTTCTTAAATGACTCTTTTTCCTTCAACACTGCTCGGCAGCCCGTTTCAAGTGTTGATCATTGTCTATGTAGAAAGAAAAACCTTCTGCTCTCAGTCTTAAAGTTACATTTTGCTAATTGAAGCTGTGTCCTATCAAAATTCGAGATGAGCCTTTTCCACACCTTTAAAAAAGGTCACCTCTCAGATGCCACCTATCCAGGGTGAATAGCCCAAGCCTCTGCAGCAATATTCCCGATAATTTCTTTTGGGCCGTGCGGTCCCTTTAACAGGCTGCACGGCTCATTCAAAATTCCGCACAGGCGCGGTTTTATTCAATTTAAAAGCCGGCTCATCAGCCGCGTGGCCACGCAGCTTAAAGTGAACAGTCCTCTCCAGTCTTTTCTCATAACTCAGACCCCTGACAATAGTAGTCAACTTCGCGGCTCTTCCCTGCACTACCTCCAGTGTTTGTGTATCTCCCAAGTTTTCAGTAACCAGAACTGGACAGAATACTCAAGGTGTCGTCTGACCAGTGCAGTTTAATCACTACCTCCTTTAACTTGTACTGCTCTGCTCTGGCTATGTAGTTCAACATTGTACTGGCTTTGTTGATTGCTGCTTTGCATTGGATGGGCATGTTGAGCGTTAAGTCAATAAGACTCCTAGGTCTCTTTCAACCTCACCTTTAGCTATTTCTGACCATTCATGAAGTATACGTGTTGCCTATTTTAACTTCCTATGTGCAATTCTTTACACTTGTCTGCATTAAATTTCATTTGCCATTTCTTGGCTTACCGCTGAGTCTGTGCAGGTTCATTAATAATGCAGTGCCCCCCAGGTTACCATGTGGCATAACAGTCAATGACTAGACTCTGAAGCTTCACTGATCTCTTGATCATTATATTACACAAACTATAAGAAGAGTTCCTCTTGTGGCACAAACTTCACAAACTCAGTTCTAGAACTGAAAGATTCATGTGAAGAAAATTCCCAAGCCTTTGCTGAAAGGATCTGCTGGTTTTTGTGCAGATTTGAAACCTTCGGCTTGCAGTCTTCCATCCACATATTTTATTTCTCACTGTTTTAATTCTTCTCTCTACCTTTTAAAAGGATGGGTCTCTCCCCTGTAATCCTACCATCCTGTCGCATCAGCAATATCCAGCTCAGTTTCAGGCTTCCAGCTGCTCCTCTCTGCCACAAGTCCTTTGTTGGCTTCCACTGTTCACTGGGTTGGTCACTCAGCAGTTTTCGACACCGTTTCCCCCACCCTGCCTGTTGGCCACTTTCACAACTTTGTAGCCATTGTTTACTGGTAGTGCTTACCACCTGTGGCCTGTCTCACTGCCACTGGTCTACCCGTCCTGGTATCTCAATCCACAGCTCAATCTGAGGCCACTTGCTGTGGCTGGTACTCATTTTCAGGCTTTTTTTCTTGGCGTTCTTTGGTGCTACCGGGAAAACTGGTTGGCTGGAAAACGGCCCGTTCAGTGACCATTGTGGTCATTGGTGTCTGTGCCCTGCAGCATCGTTGCTGTACTCTGTCTTTCCACTGGTCTGCGCCCTGTTCTGGAATTATTATTGCTGATGGTGCCTCTGACTTTGGAGAAAGATGCTTCTACGCACCGTTGCTCTGCTCCCGACTATGCTTTGTGAGTTAACTACTAAAGTCTGCAACTGTGTTAGGTTTCCCTTTTAACGATGAATAGGCAAGTCAGGATTACTTGGATGGAAGACTGCAAGCCGAAGGTTTCAAATCTGCACAAAAACCAGCAGATCCTTGCAGCAAAGGCTTGGGAATTTTCTTCACATGAATCTTTCAGTTCTAGAACTGAGTTTGCGAAGTTTGTGCAACAAGAGGAACTCTTCTTATAGTTTGTGTAATATAATGATCAAGAGATGAGTGAAACTTCAGTCTAGTTATTTACTGTTATGCCACATGGTAACCTGGGGGGCACTGCATTATTAATGAACCTGCACAGACTCAGCGGTAGCTCCAAACAGATTAGGAACAGGTTTGCCTGCGGAATGAAACTGAAACAGAACATGGTGAATCATATTTTAAGCAGCTTTCCATATTAATAACTTAAATCTGAACGATCTTTTAAATGATAATAAAATTCCTCTCATGCAACTTCACCAAGCTCTCATAGTGTACCCACTCCCCTGGCCCCGCCCCACCTCCAGCCAATGAAAATGAGGGAATGCTAGTCGCATCCTTGACTATTCAAAACAACAACTTGGGGGGGGGAAATGCATCCCCTTAGCGCCTCCAGTTAGTGCCAGCAGATGGCGCTAATGGGGCGCTAGAGCAGTATCGCCAGGCTGAGGCGAATCCAGCACCGTATGCCAAATCTCGCCCCACCCCCCGTAGTGCCGCCGGTTAGAGTTACCACCAGGAACGTCGACGCCAGGTGGATCGTGACATCAGTGAGTGTGCAACGCTCACTGAGTGCCCGATCTGCTAAATTGATTGTCGCCACCTACCTTAGCGCCTGGAGAAACACCAACAGGGAGAGCTGGCGTGAAGCACCAGGAAACTGGCTCCAGGTATGTTATTTAAAGGGATCTTCAGTAATGACTCGCAACTGCCAGGTTAGTGCAGTTTCAGTGGTTTCTTCTCAGTTTCACATACTCCAACAGTTTATTCAGTAATTTCAAGGCTCTTTTGCACCAGGAGTGTTGTGGCAACTAAAAAGTAGCTACATTTATTCTTCAAGATTCAAACTGCTACACTTGGTAACATTAATGGGGGCTGTACTGGCATGCCACCTCGTCCTGCAGGATCTACGGTGGAGGGAGCGTAGGCAGCGAAAATGACAGGAGCATGTGCGCAGAGGGATGCGGAGGGCCATCAGGGCTCTCACCAGGAGGCCTTACCCTTCAAGGTTATTCCGAAAGCACTGCTTCTACCTTCATTGAAGCGAGGAGCAGTGTATTAGACAGCTCTGCCTCACCAAGGAGGTGGTCACAGGACTCTGCCACCTCCTCCAAACAGACCTCCAGCCTCACACCAGGGTGACTTAATGCCCACATCCCCTTTGCTCACCAGATCCCCATCATTCCATCCCTCTCGCAGGCCGTTTAACATCGCAAAGCTGAAATGACAGACACCACAAAAGAATGATAAGTGAATTAATAAATTTATCAAAAATCAGTGAACACATATTTACACCAAAAATATCAACTATTCACCCTTGTGCTATCCCTTATTGCCTCTCGTTACTGTGCCTTTGCCTACTTTAGTGCTCCTATGAAGTGTTGGCACAGTGGCTGCAGCAGGGCTGGTGGAAGGCTACTGCGGGAGACTTCAGATGGCCTTGCAGGATGCCCTTGACCAGCTCTGGGCCTGGATGGCCTGGCTGTAGACTGCACCACCTCAGCATGGGTGGCAGCAGTCTGGGCTGGCTGGATGACAGGCAGCGACAAGAGCAATGACAGAGTGGCAGTGGTGGGAGCTGGAATGCTGTCATCCTGAGAGAGGACAGCAGGTTCCTGCTCCACTGATCCACTGCCACTCCCCCAGGGCAGCACCTCAGTATCCCTAGCAATCTGTTGGAGCACAGATTGCTGGCCTGCTGTGATACTGTGAAAGCCCCGGTCAACGGTGGTAGACCCTGCCATGATGGCAGCAGTCTGTGATTGGATGCCACCAAGCATAGACTGCATTACAGCACTAAGACGTTGCGTCGATTCTGCCTGTGCTGCAATGGAAGCTGCCAGATCGGCCATCACATGCGGCATTAGCTCTGGGTCGCCACGCTCTCTCTGGGAGTTTACCATCCTTTGCAGACTGGAAATGATGGGCTCCATGGTGTTCGCAGAGCCTTGTGCAATGTTGAAGGCAGACTCCTGCACGCTCCTTACTATTGCTGAGAGGCTCTTGGGCCCCCTTGCCATTGCACCTATCATCTCTGTATGCATGCTCATCACCCTTCTTCTAAAGGCCTCCCCATCGAGGTCCTCATCCGAGTCTTGTGCAGCAGAACTCGCATGTGAATTTTCCCTCCAGAGCTACCCTTTCCCCCCTGGCCTTGCTGCTGTCCACTCGTCCCCGGTGCCTCACCCTGTGCAGATCCCGCTACTATACCTAGCTGGTGTCTGCGGGTGAGACATGCAGTGACGCGGTGTCTTCTTCCTCCTCCTCTTCTCCCGCCTTGCTCTCTACCGTGCCTTCAGGGACAGGCTGCTCAGGTGCTTGCTCATTATCTGAAAGCATAAAGGCACAAGAGTCGGGTTAAGGTGAGGGATGGTGGGCAGGAAGGGAGAAATGCATGCATATAGCATGATTAGCTGGAAAGTGCGAAACGCTTGTGGAGTGAGGGGGAAGTGGGATGTGAAAAGAAGGAAAAGGGATGAGCATACCGTTGTTGTCTGGTACCACAGCGCCTACCACCTGGTGCTCAATAATCTGCATCACTCGATTCTCCAGTGCAGACAGTGGTTGGGTGTTGGCTCGTCCCCCACCTGTGCGCTCCTACTCCCTCCAGTTGTAAGCCACCTTGGCCTGCAAGAGAAAGGAAAGTGTGTGAGTGAGTGTGGAGCAATGTGTTTGGGTGATGTGCCTGCCATAGTTGAATAGCTGTCATTGTGTGCAAGGTGTGAGATGTGGCTGTGAGTGTTGGTAGATAGAGATTGTTGGTGGGTGAGTGCTGGGGGTGTGGTGTTTTGGGCAGTGTGTGAAGATTGTGGTACAGATGGAGGTATGTAGCATTTGTTGAAGCATTCACTCACACTGACCACCTGAGTGAGGTCGTTAAATTTCTTCCTGCACTGTGTGTGGGTCCTGGGGACCACAGTGCTGCACTACCTCCCTCCACAAGGTGTGGAAGACTTGTGGCGAAGGCCTCCTGCCACTTGCCGGGTAGAGCACTGTCTTCCATCTCTCCACAGTGAAAACCAATGCCTCCAATGCTTCATCGCAGAATCTGTGGGCTCTCTCCCTTGTGCGAGGATCTTCCACTAGTACACCTGGTTTAATCCTCTGGCTCTTTCTCATTATCCTGCTTCTGCTTGCTGAGGCAGCTGCACAGGCAGCAATACTGAGAATGAAGTTCTGCAGCATCAATGAACCTTCCCTTTAAGTAGTGAAACAAGCCTATGGCAATGATAAGTTATGGTTAGACTGCACCTGCTATTGGTCCACCCTTTAATCTAACACCAATGAGCTTGGGTTTTAAGACTTGATTTAGGACTCCAATCATTTTATTGAGCAGTGAGGATGAATTTTGCCTGCAATCTAAAGCATTTGTGCCTGGCGCTAATTCTCCAACTTTTCACCTGACACCACCCATTCCTTGGCTATAATGAATTTCTAGGATAGTGCCTTTAATGTTGTAAAACATCCCAAGGCACTTCACAGGAGCATTGTCAAACAAAATCTGACCCCAAGCCACATGAGGAGATATTGGAGTAGATGGACGAAAGTTTGATCAAAGAGGTAGATTTTAAGGAACGTCTTAAAGGAAGAAAGAGAAGTAGAGAGGTGGAGAGAGCCAGAGCTTAGGGCCTTGACAGTTGAAGGCACAGCCGCCAATGGTGGAGCGATTAAAGTTGGGGATGCTCAAGAGGCCAAGGGTTGTAGGGCCGGAGGAGATTACAGAGATAGGGAGGGGCGAGTCCATGGAGGGATTTGAAAACAAGAATGAGAACTTTAACATCAATGTATGGCTTAACTGGGAGCCAATGCAAGTCAGCAAACACAGGGGTGATGGATGAACAGGACTTGGCGCATGCTAGAAATGTTGGTGTTCACAGGGACCTGGGTGTCCTTATACACAAATCGCTGAAAGTTAACATGCAGGTACAACAAGCAATTAGGAAAGCAAATGGTATGTTAGCCTTTATTACAAAAGTATTGGAGAACAAGAGTAAAGGGGGGAAAAATTAGGTCGCGCCCCATTTGGGGCGCAAATATCGTCTGGACGCAAATATTAGCGCCTGGCGCTAATTATCGCCACTGACTGGAAACTTCACTTTTACCGCCCCGGGAGGTGAGTGGAGCGCTAAATCAGGCGCTGCACACCTGTCTTAAGGCGCAAAGGCCAAGGAGTGAGGCGCTAACTCAGAGCGCTGGCGAAGCTCATGTAATGTCAGTCAGCAATGGAACACACACACAATGGCACGGGCCAGTTCTTAAAGGGGATGGTTAATCTTGCTTTCCATCCACATCCTGTTCATTGCAGCCTTGAATCTCGGCCTGGAGAGACCTGCACATCAAATGTGCTGGAAAGAACAATGGAGAGTACCAGGCAAAGAGCTCAGAGTGCAGCTCCCACAGTCTCTGCTAAATCGATACAAGGAATGGCAAATCAAAATGAACCTGCAAAGTGCTGCTCAGTACCCAATACTCCTTCACACAACGTTGAATCTCTCCAGAAGTCTCTCCCTCTCTCTCTCAGAATGCGTAGTTCAAAAATGCCACCAACAATAAAAGGCAGGAAGCGGTCACCTTTAAATAGCGCTCCCCCTTTCCCTTCATGACTGCAGAACGCTCCCCTCAACCTGTCGTTGCTAGCGTCAGGCGGTAAGGCAGGGGGCGCCACTCAATTTCCGCTCCGGGGCGCCACAAGGGCGTTGCACCATGGAATGACGTCACAATCTGCGCGCGCAGGTGGTCGCAGCGGTAAAGTTTAGCGCCGCCGCACAATGTCTAGTTAAGTTCCCGAGCGGCGCAAACATCGCTGCACCCGGGCGTTAGCGGCTTTGCACCCCATTAGCGCCCTCTTAAGGCGCTAACGGGAGGCGCAACCAACTGAATTTTTACCCCAAGAAGTCTTACCGCAATTATACAGGGCCTTGGTGAGAACACACCTGGAGTACTGTGTACAGTTTTGGTCTTCTTACCTAAGAAAGGATATACTTGCTTTAGAGGGAGTGCAACAAAGGTTCACTAGACTGATTCCTGGGATGGGGGGATTGTCCTATGAGGAGAGATTGAAGAGACTAGGCCTATCTTCTCTAGAATTTAGACGAATGAGAGGTGATCCCATTCAAACGTAAAATTCTTACAGGGCTTGACAGGGTAAATGCTGGGAGGATGTTTCCCTTGGCTGGGGAATCTAGAATCAGGGGTCACAGTCTCAGAATAAGTGGTCATAGAGTCTTTCCTCATAGAGTCATAGGGCTGGATTTTCATTGACCCGTGGAGGCGGGTTTGGAGGCATATGGGGGGGGTAAAATTGCGAAAACTGGCGGGCGGGCACAAGTCCGCCTCCATCCCGCCTCCACGCAATTTTCATTAAATCGTGTCTGCTGGTCCCGCCTCCGTCCCGCCTCTAAGAGACGGGATTAGCTGTCCTGGTGCAGTTGTACAGGGCCTTGGCGAGACCACACCTTGAGTACTGTGTGCAGTTTTGGTCGCCTTATCTGAGGAAGGATGTTCTTGCCATGGAAGGAGTTCAGCAAAGATTCACAAGGCTGATACCTGGGATGGCAGGAATGACATATGAGGAGAGATTGGGTCGATTGGGCTTATACTCGCTGGAGTATAGAAGAATGAGAGGGGATCTCATCGAAACATATAAAATTCTGACAGGTCTGGACAAACTAGATGCAGGAAGAATGTTCCCGATGGTTGGAGAGTCCAGAACCAGGGGTCATAATCGAAGGATAAGGGGTGAGCCATTTAGGACGGAAATAAGGAAGAATTTCTTCACCCAGAGAGTGGTGAACCTGTGGAATTCTCTACCACAGAAGGTAGTTGAGGCCAAGTCATTAAATATATTCAAGAATGAGTTAGATATATTTCTTAAAGCTAAAGGTATCAAGGGATATGGGAAGAAGGCAGGTACAGGGTACTGAGTTTGGATGATCAGCCATGATCTCATTGAATGGCGGAGCAGGCTCGAGGGGCCGAATGGCCAACTCCTGCTCCTATCTTCTATGTTAAGGCCCTTAACAAGCACTAAATTGGCTCTATAATGCCATTTTGAAAGGCCTTTGTGATTTTGACCCTTGTTCTACATGAAGCACGCCTGTTCTGAAACACAATTGTGAAACCTGGCGGGAGCACATATGGCTGGCTGGGGAGATCTCTCTCTCTCTCTCTCTCTCTCTCTCTCTGTGGTGGTGTAAAAATATCTGGGAGCAGACTTAGGGCTGCTGCTGCTCATTTTGCCTCCAGGTCCTCTCACAGCAAAGGCCAGGCAGTGTTTGAAGACCTTCAATGCAGCAGCAATGGCGACTTTCAGACTGAAAACATTAATTGGTTCATGGGTTCCCACATGCTGGAACTCAATTGCCCAATTAGGTGAAAATTGCATCAATCTCCCACATCCAATTGCAGTCGGGTGGATAACACAAAAAGTGGATAACACGACCCCAACCCATCCCAGTATCAAAATGCAGCCCATAGAGTCATAACGGCACAGAAGGAGGCCATTCGGCCCATCGAGTCCATGCCAGCTCTCTGTAGAGTAATCCAGTCAGTCCCATTCCCCGCTCTATCCCCGTAGCCTTCCGAGTTTATTTCCCTCAAGTGCCTATCCAGTCTCCCCTTGAAAACATTGAGGGCTGGATTTTACCTGCCGAGACGAGTTGGGGGTGGGACTGCTGCCTTCCGGGTTCTAATCCCGCCCCCAGCAACGTTCGATGCACAGATGCTATTTTCCCCTGATTGGCCTTGTTAAGCCCATCCTGCAGCCAATTAAGGGAAAGCCGGTGTCAGATGACGTCAGTTGATGACGCTTCATCTGTTGGTTTTCTTAAAGGGACATGTACCATTTATTTTTGACAGATGATCTGTCAGTGTTTGACAGCATTGAGGTGCTGTCAAACACTGACAATCACTGTACAAAGGTGAGTCCTTTCACTCAGGCTCTCCAATGACTCTCTCCTTAGGATAAAACAGATGGCAGCTGCAGGTGAGGCTACAGAAGCAATCTGTCACTTCTCCCAATGAGGTGAGGCCACACAACCACTTCAATGCTTGTCACCTACAGAAAAATCTAAACACATTAAAAATGACTTTCCCAACATCTCCTTACCTCTGATACTCACCAGTGTCCCATTGGATCCTTCACACCGCTTCTGCAGCTGTCATCTATACACAAACATTACAACAGACCCACAGCCGCCTCACTTACCCTGGCGGGGTTCCCCGATGTCGGGAAGCCCGCAGCAGAAGTCTCAAAATGGGAAAAAGCCTCTTAACTGCCTGTTAACTAACTGTTAACAGGCAGTTAAGTGGCTGTAATCCCCTTCCCGCCGCTAAGAGTCAGGTCCCTGTGCAAATCGGGGACCTGACTCCCGGGAAGATTGTTTAGAGGCAGGCTGGGAGCAGGTTCGGGACCCGCTCCCATTCTTTTTGATTTTGCCAGCAGTCCCGCCTCCAATCCCACCTCCTCAGGGCTGGTAAAATCCAGCCCTGAGTGTCTCCGCTTCCACCACTTCCATCGGCAGCGATTTCCAGGTCCTCACCACTCGCTGCGTAAAAAGGTTTTTCCTCACGTCCCCCCTGTATCTCTTGCTGAAAACCTTAAATCTGTGTCCCCTAGTCCTTGTACCATCAACTAGTGGAAACAGCCTTTCCCCGTCTAGCCTATTCAAACCCGTCATAATCTTGTACACCTCTATCAAATCACCGCTCAACCTCCTTTGCTCTAATGAAAACAAATCCAGACTCGAAGGGCCGAATGGCCTACTCCTGCTCCTATTTCTTATGTTCGTATGTTTCTTATGATATGGGCAGCAGAGTTTTGGATCATCTCAAATTTACAGAGGGTAGAACGTGGGAGGCCAGCCAAGAGCTCGGAGCCAGGAAGCAGAGTGTAATGGTTGATGGGTGTTTTTGAGACTGGAAGGCTGATTCCAGTGGGGTTCCGCAGGGCTCAGTACTAGGTCCCTTGCTTTTTGTGGTATATATCAACGATCTTGACTTGAATATAGGGGGTATGATTAAGAAGTTTGCAGATGATACTAAAATCGGCTGTGTGGTTGATACTGAAGAAGGAAGCTGTAGACTGCAGGAAGATATCAATAAATTGGTCAGGTGGGCAGAACAGTGGCAAATGGAATTCAATCTGGAGAAGTGTGAGGTAATGCATTTGGGGAGGGCTAACAAGGAAAGGGAATACACATTAAATGGTAGGACACTGCGTAGTGTAGAGGAACAAAGGGACCTTGGAGTCCACAAATCCCTGAAGGTAGCAGGCCAAGTAGATAAGGTGGTTAAGAAGGCATACGGAATGCTTGCCTTTATTAGCTGTGGCATAGAATACAAGAGCAGGGGGGGGGTTATGCTTCAACTATATAAAACACTAGTTAGGCCTCAGCTAGAGTACTGCGTGCAGTTCTGATCACCACATTACAGGAAAGATGTGATTGCACTGGAGAGGGTACAGAGGAGATTTACAAGGATGTTGCCAGGAGTAGAGAAACTTAGCTATGAGGAAAGACTGGATAGGCTGGGTCTGTTTTCCTTGGAACAGAGGAGGCTGAGGGGAGACCTTATTGAGGTGTATAAAATTATGAGGGACATAGATAAAGTGGATAGAAAGGACCTATTTCCCTTAGCAGAGGGGTCAAAAACCAGGGGGCACAGATTTAAAGTAATTGGGGGAAGGTTTAGAGGGGATTTGAGGGGAAATTTCTTCACCCAGAGGGTTGTGGGGGTCTGGAACTCACTGCCTGAAAGGGTGGTAGAGGCAGGAACCCTAACCACATTTAAAAAGTACTTGAATGTGCAATTGGGATGCTCTAACCTGCAGGGCTACGGACCAAGAGCTGGGAAGTGGGATTAGGCTGGATAGCTCTTTGTTGGCCAGTGCGGACATGATGGGCCAAAATGGCCTCCTTCCGTGTTGTAACTTTCTATGATTCTATGATTCTATGAAGAGTGCGTTGGAATAATCAAGTCTACAGGTAACAAAAGGCATGGATAAGGGTTTCAGCAGCGGATGAGCTGAGTAAAGGGAGGAGTCAGGTGATGTTACAGAGGTGGAAATAGGCGGTCTTAGATATGGCGCGGATATGTGGTTGGAAGCTCATTTCAGGGTCAAATATGACACCAAGGTTCTGAACTGTCTGGTTCAGCCTCAGACAGTTGCCAGGGAGAGGGATGGAGTCGATGGCTAGGGAACGGAGTTTGTGGAGGGGACCAAATTCGGCCTTCCCAAGATTCATTTGGAAGAAATTTCTGCTCATTCAGTACTGGATGTCGGACAAGCTGTCTGACAATTTAAAGACAGTGAAGGGGTCGAGAGAGGTGGTGGTGAGGTAGGGCTGGGTGTCGTCAGCGTACATGTGGAAACTGACGCTGTGTTTTCAGATAATGTTGCCGAGGGGCAGCATGTAGATGAGAAATAGGAGGGGGGCCAAGGATAGATCCTTGGGGGACACCAGAGGTAACGGTGCAGGAGCGGGAAGAGAAGCCATTGCAGATGATTCTCTGGTTACGATTGGATAGATAAGAATGGAACCAGGCAAGTGCAGAACCACCCAGCTGGATGACGGTGGAGAGGCGTTGGAGGAAGATGGTGTGGTCAACCGTGTCAAAGGCTGCAGACACATCGAGAAGGATGAGGAGGGATAGTTTACCTTTGTCACAGTCACATTGGATGTCATTTGTGGCTTTGATAAGAGTCGTTTTGGTACTGTGGCAGGGGTGAAATCCTGATTGGAGGGATTCAAACACGGAGTTCAGGGAAAGATGGGCATGGATTTGGGAGGCGATAGCATGTTCAACGACTTTGGAGAGGAAAGGGAGGTTAGAGAATGGGCAGTAGTTTGCAAGGATGGAGGGTATTTTTTTTGAGGGGCCCACTGGTAACCATTACCATCAACACAGGACATTCTACCACCCACAAGAACAAAACTGCATCTCGCTCAAATCTGCTAGCAGAGAAACTGAACACATGAAGTCACATTACAAGCAGGCTATTGCTTTGGTCTCTCCCATGGTCAGTGGACAATCAATGTATTTACATATGAGTATGACATGACTTATATACAAGCCTGCACAAAACATGATTCCATGGGCAAAGATGCTTGCTGCACATTAAGTGCAAAGGGTCTCAAACCCTTAACGTAAGTGGGAATTGAGGACTGGGACCGATAACCCCAGAAAACGCCCAAATGAACCAAAGCCCGTGCACACAGCGGCCAGCTAATCGGGTGGATCCTTATGTAAGTGGAGGACTAGCCAGCTCTACCTCATTGCCCAGCACTCATAGAAACATAGAAACATAGAAACATAGAAACATAGAAACATAGAAACATAGAAACATAGAATCTAGGAGCAGGAGTAGGCCATTCAGCCCGTCGAGCCTGCACCACCATTCAATACGATCATGGCTGATCATTCAATCCAGTACCCTGTCCCTGCTTTAATCCCCACAGTACACATATCCCACCCGACCCCCGTAACCCCACGTATTTAATTCCCCCTAACATATCCCATCCTATCCTCATAACCCCACATATTTAATCCCCCCCTAACACTAAGGGTCAATTTATCATAGCCAAATCAACCTAACCCGCACTCAGAAAGGGACTCATTCCAAGGAACACAAACAAGATCTGCAGAGCGATAGGGGATTAAGGAGTGATGTGATGGGAAGGGAGAAAAATATATAACAACATGGTGAAGAGGAATAACTACCCCTGGCAGTGCATGCATGGGAACACTGCAAGGGGAGTTGGGGGTAGCAGCCCAACAGGTCATAGGAATAAAAGTGAACTGGAACAACTGGTCAACCGGGACACAACATGCCATATTGTCCCCCAATATAGCCTGTCTAAAAATTGGTAAATAATTAGTATACTTCATAGTGTCAGCTGTGGCTCAGTGGGTAGCACACTCGCCTCTGAGTCAGAAGGTTATGGGTTCAAGTCCCACTCCAGAGACTTGAGCACATAAATCTAGGCTGACACTGCAGTGCAGTACTGAGGGAAGGAATGCTGCACTGTCGGACGTGCTTTCTTTCAGATGAGATGTTAAACCGAGGCCCCACCTGCCCTCTCAGGTGGACATAAAAGATCCCATGGCACTATTTCAAAGAAGAGCAGGGGAGTTATCCCCGGTGTCCTGGCCAATATTTATCCCTCAACCAACATCACAAAAACAGATTATGTGGTCATTATCACATTGCTGTTTGTGGGAGCTTGCTGTGCGCAAATTGGCTGCCGCGTTTCCCACATTACAACAGTGACTACACTCCAAAAGCATTTCATTGGCTGTAAAGCGCTTTGAGACGTCCAGTGGTCATGAAAGGCGCTATATAAATGCAAGTCTTTCTTTTTTCTTTAGGGGGAGAAATTCAGTATCGCCCCATTTGGGGCGCAATTATCGGCCAGACGCAAAGATTAGCGCCTGGTGCTAATTATCGCCTCCGACTGCAAACTTGACTTTTATCGCCCCAGGAGCTGATTGGAGCGCTAAATCAGGCGCTTCACACCTGTCTTAAGGCGCAAAGGCCGAGGAGCCATGCACTACCTCAGAGCGCTGGCGAAGCTCATGTGATGTCAGTCAGCAATGGAACACACACACAATGGCGCCGGCCAGTTCTTAAAAGGGAGGGTTGATCTTGCTTTCCATCCACATCCTGCTCATTGCAGCCTTGAATCTCGGCCTGGAGAGACTTTTACATCAAATCTGCTGGAAAGAACAATGCAGAGTCCCAGGGAAAGAGCTCAGAGTGCAGCCCCAACAGTCTCTTCTAAATCGATACAAGGAAGGGCAAGTCAAAATGAACCCACAAAGTGCTGCTCAGTACCCAAAACTCCTTCACACAGCGTTGAATCTCTCCAGAAGTCTCTCTCTCTCCCTCTCAGAATGCGTGGTTCAAAAATGTCACCAACAAAAAAAGGCAGGAAGCGGTTGCCTTTAAATAGCGCTCCCCCAGTCCCTTCCTGACTGCAAAACGCTCCCCTCAACCTGTCGTTGCTAGCGGCAGGCGGTAAGGCAGGGGGCGCCACTCAATATCCACTCCAGGGCGCTACCGGGGCATTGCGCACTCGACTGACGTCACGATCTGCGGCGCAGGAGATCGTGGCGGTAGTGTTTATCGCCGCCGCAAAATGTCTAGTTAATTTCGCGAGCGGCGCAAACATCGCCGCGCCCGGGCGCTAGTTGCTTTGCGCCCCATTAGCGCCCTCTTAAGGCGCTAACGGGAGGCGCAACCAACTGAATTTTTCCCCCTTAGTGTTCAAAGTTAAAGCCATAAAGATGATTTTTAGTTCAGTTATAACCTTTCTATTTATACAGGCAACACTGTTCTTTGATGTACTCCCTTTTTGCCTTATAGGGATATATTTATTTTGTAGTCTAGGCAATTTGTCTTTGAAGATTTCCTGCTGCTGATCCATTAACCCATTTGCAAATTTTTCTGCCCACTAATTTAAGTCAGATCCCTTCTTACCTCGTTTAACTTTTTTTTTTCCATTCCAGCATCCTTACCTTTGACTCTTCATTATCCTTTTCTATTCTTACATTGAACCTAACTGTGTTGTGGTCACTATTTCCTAATTCTTCTGCTACTCTTACATCAGCTATTTGCCCCACTTCATTTCCCAGAATTAAATCAAGCAATGCTTCTTTTCTTTTTGGTCTAGAAACATACTGATCTCGGAACAAGTGCTGGATACATTCTAAAATGTATTCCCCACTTTGACCACATGCATTACCTTTATTCCAGTCTAATTTGTGATAGTTCAAATCACCCAATATTATTGGCCTGTTGTTGTTAACTCTGCAGATTACCACCTCTATCTCATCTCCACTGTTTGGTTGTCTGCAATGCAAACCAAGAACCAAGAACTGTATCATTTCCCTTCTTATTCCTTAACTCTATCCATGTGGATACTGTCTTAACACAACCCCCCTAGATCATAGGAACATTGGAACAGAAGTTGGCCACTCAGCCTATCAAGCCTAATCTGCCATTCAATGAGATCATGGCTGAACTGTATCTTAACTCCATCCACCTGCTTTGGCTGTAAATATCCTTTTATACCCTTGTCTAGCAAAAATCTATCGATCTCAGATTTAAAACTATTAATTGAGCTAGCATCTACTGCTCTTTGTAGGAGAGAGTTCCATACTTCTAACACTCGTTGAGTGAAGAAGTGTTTCCTAACTTCTCTCCTGAATGGCCTGGCTCTGATTTTAAGGTAATGTCCCCTTGTCCTAGACTTCCCCCACCAGCGGAAAATGTTTCTCTCTCTCTACCCTATCAATTCCTTTCAAAATCCTAAAAACCTCAATCAAATCACACCTTCACCCTCTATATTCCAAGGAATACAAGCCTAGTTTATGTAATCTCTCCTCATAATCTAACCCTTGGAGCCCTGGTAACATTCTGCGCTGCAGTCCTTCCAAGGCCAATATATCCTTTCTAAGGTGCAGTGCCCAGAACTGTACACAGTACTCCAGATGTGATCCAACCAGGGTTTTGTATAGCTATAGCAAAACGTCCTCCCCTTTATATTCGAGCCCTCTAGTTATAAAGGCTAACATTCCATTAGCCTTGTTGATTATTTTTAGTACCTGACTACTACATTTTAGTGATCTGTGTACATGGACCCAAAATCTCTTTGGACTTCCACTGTTCCTGGCTTTTCACTTTTTAAATAATACGTGGATCTATCCTTTTTTGTTCCAAAATGGATGAACTCGCTTTACCTGCATTGGAATCCATCTGCCATAGTTTCATCCACTCACTTAATCTATCAATGTCACTTTGTAATGCTATGCTCCCATCTACACTACTGACTAATATAGTGAGTAGTTGAGGCCACAGCACAGATCCTTGTGGGACACCATTAGTCACTTGCTACCAATTCAACTACGTACCCATTATCCCAACTCTCTGTCTTCTACTGCCTAACCAGATACCTAACCAGGTCAATAATTTGCTTTCAATTTCATGAGCTTTATTTTAGCTAACAGTCTCTTGTGTGGAACCTTATTGAATGCCTTATTGAAGTCCATATAAACTGTATCCATAGACATTATCCTGTCTACTACATTAGTTACATCCTCAAAAAAATTAATTAAGATTCGTTAGACATGACCTACCCTTTAGAAATCTACGTTGGCTCTCTTCAATCAGCTCAAATTTCTCCAAGTGCTCAGTGTTGACTTAAACAAAGTTCTGTTTGTTCACTTGAGTAATAACGAATTCAGTCTTCTGGTTATAATCATTTTATTCTTCAATTTCAGCATAAAAAGCAATTTACAAGCAGAGTATAGTCACAGATGGAGCGCGCAAACCTAGGCATGGGTTTTTCCATGCTCCCGAACAAAGGAAAAAGCTTACATTTATACTTCTTCTTAGGCAGTCCCTCGGAACCGAGGATGACTTGCTTCCACATTAAAAATGACTTTGCAGGTGACTGATGAGTCCAATGCGGGACCTACAGTCTCTGTCACAGGTGGGGCAGACGGTGGTTGAAGGGGCGGGTGGGTGGGGTGCTTGGGTTGACGTGCGCTCCTTGCGCTGCCTGCGCTTGGCTTCCGCTTGCTCCCGGCGAAGAGACTCGAGGTGTTCGGCGCCTTCCCGGATGCTTCTCCTCCACTTTGTGCGGTCTTGGGCCAGGGATTCCCAGGTGTCGGTGGGGATGTTACACTTTTTCAAGGAGGCTTTGAGGGTGTCCTTGAAGCGTTTCCTCTGCCCACCTGGGGCTCTCTTGCCGTGCCGGAGCTCCGAGTACAATGTTTTGGGAGTCTCGTATCGGGCATACGGACAATGTGACCTGTCCATCGGAGCTGATCGAGCGTGGTCAAAGCTTCGATGCTGGGGATGTTGGCCTGAGCAAGAACACTGACGTTGGTGCGCCTATCCTGCCGATGGATTTGCAGCATCTTGCGGAGGCAGCGTTGGTGGTACCTCTCCAGTGCTTTGAGGTGCCTGCTGTACATGGTCCATGTCTCTGAGGCATACAGCAGGGCGGGTATCACTGCTGCTCTGTAGACCATGAGCTTAGTGCCGGGTTTGAGGTCCTGGTCTTCAAACACTCTCTTCCTTAGGCAACCGAAGGCTGCACTGGCACACTGAAGGCGGTGTTGGACTTCGTCGTCGACGTCTGCCCTTGTTGACAGTAGGCTTCCGAGGTATGGAAAGTGGTCCACGTTGTCGAAGGCCTTGTCATGGATTTTGATAATTGGGGGGCAGTACTATGTGGCGGGGGCAGGTTGGTACAGGACCTTTGTCTTACGGATGTTTAGTGTAAGGCCCATGCTCTCGTACGCTTCAGTGAAGGTGTTGACGATGGTTTGGAGTTCGACCTCCGAGTGAGCGCAGACGCAAGTGTCATCTGCATACTGTAATTCGACGACAGAGGATGGGACGACCTTGGATCTGGACTGGAGGCGACGGAGGTTGAACAGTTTCCCGTTTGTTCTGTAAATTAGCTCCACCCAGTGGGGAGCTTACATTTATACACTGTTTTCTTATCAAACTGGAGCAGGCATTACCTAATATGTTGTCTCTGGCTACTGCATAGTCCAGAGAGACAAGTCTGCATCTTCTTCAACATACATCAATAACGTTAGAGGCACAAAGAACATTGTGGCCTTGAAGTGTAAGCTGGTCTCTAGACTTTTCTTATTCTAACATAATATTTCTAATCTAAACATTTTATTCTATCCAAGGCCGTTTGGTTGCAAACACCAACTGTTGCTAAGTGAAATCTCTCTCTCTCTCTCCCCAATGATACCAACTATATTTTTTCCCCCTATATCAAATGAAATAAACATGAACACCATTCAGAATCGGAATTAACCGAATTCTAATTGCCAACAGCTCTCTGTCTCTCCCAAAGCTTCAAATTAAAAATTCTCATCCTCATGTTAAAATTTATTCATAGCCTCACCCTTTTGTATCTGTGTAACCTCCACTAGAGGTAAAGGGACCATTGCCACATTTCTTTTGATGTTTGTGCTGTCCGTGTTCCACAGCATTGAGGTGCTGCAAACACTGACAATGACTGCACAAAGGCAGAGAGCTGCACCCAGGCTCTCCCATGACTCCCTCCATATGCGTATGGAAGGAATCACAGCACGCAGTGAAGTCCTCTTCCCTTCTAATCGGCGGAAGACACCTCCCCAGGAGATCAACCTGGTTGCACATTGCACAGGAGGGCACAAGCAGGGATGTGGTCAGGAGTACCCGGGTGCAGTGCCGCAAAAATTTCAATGATCTCAATAGATCACGAAACATCAGGTACAAAGCCACACTCAATCTCATCCTGCTGTGCCTCTCATCACATCCCCATCACTCTGCCTTCCCTGCCCTACTCCTGCACATCCTTACTCACACCAAATTACCTTGCACCTCCACCCATCCGTCTCTATCTATATTATCACATCCCCATCTCACTAGCCACCCCTCACACTCACCCTCATCCTAGTGCAATCATACCAACTAACAACACACACAAAGGTAGTTTTATGCAATGTTCATGTAAAGTTCCTGTTAATGTGGAGTCAAACATTGAAACCCTATTTTCAACATTTTGCATTCTTGGACAGATTTGTGTGCACCTTGGGAAGTGGCTTAGTGAGTTGCAGTGAATGGTGAGACATAACGGTACCACCCGCAATGGTGATGAGTGTGAAAGGAATGGCTTGGGCATTGTAGGCATGCTTTATGGTGTTGATGTGGGATGGTGCCAACCTGGTGCATCATGTGGCAGCCAGGGTGTACAGCGTCAAGTGAAGTAAACCTGGCCATGGTAAGGCCATCCCTGGCCACCTGGGCAGCAATGTGGTCGGGTGCTGATGCCTCTGTCCTGTGCAGCATCGGGTGATTGCGAAGAAGGTTGGTGTTGTTGATGCTGCTGGTGTTGGGGCTGATCGTGGTGGGATTCTGAGGACCAAGGTGAGAGAGTATAAAGGACACCCCTGTTGATGGAATAGATGGCAGGTGAAGTAGAGATGACAGAAGCGATCTGTCAATGGTGAGAGAGGTAATGAGGTCAGACTGGATGGAGACTTGTGTAAAGACTTGCAGCATGGTGAATCTGTTGTGGAAATGCAGTAAGGAAGAGCTTGTGGCTGAGGGAAGATATCTCTGTAAGGTGGGAGCTTTTACTTTACATTTGAAGCTGTCAACTCAACAACTGATTTAATGACAATTCATCTCCCACCTCAGCTTAACAGCAGTGAGCAGCGAGGACCCCGTGGGTGAGCACGTAAAATCAAAATGTGAGCTCAAATGTATTCTTAATGATCTTTAAACAAAGTCATTATTACCTGAATTGGGTCCCCCACCGCTGCGTGTTGGGTCTGCTCAGCACTGACAGACCCGACATCAGGGAAAGGCACATGGTGGCGGGTTCACAGCGGGGTCCCGACCCGCTGGGGAAAAAAAACACTTTCCCACCCGACCCGCCACCGATTGCGCCCACTGACCCCCAGGAAAATCTCAGCTTTGGCTCCAGAAAATGATCTTGAATGCGCTCAAGCATCATCCTTACGTTCTAGTGCTGTGATAGAATCTTGCACTATCATTGTCTCCCTAGCCCCATTTGTCCCTCCCTATCTCTCCTGAAAATATCATAACCAGGAATATTAAGTTCCCAATCCTGTCCAAATCTAACCCATATCACTGAGAAACTACAAAATAAAATCCCTCTATAGTTATTAATGCTTCTATCTCTTCATTTTTGTTTCGAGTGCATTCACAGACATACCGCTTAATCCCAATTCCAATTTTTTGCAATGTTGTCCCCACCAGATCCTAACCACTCGCTGCATAAAAAAGTTGTTCCTCATGTCGCCTTTGGTTCTTCTGCCAATCACCTTAAATCTGTGTCCTCTGGTTCTCGACCCTTCTGCCAATGGGAACAGTTTCTCTCTATCTACACTGTCTAGCCCCCTCATGATTTTGAACACCTCTATCAAATCTCCTCTCAACCTTCTCTGGTCTAAGGAGAACAGCCCCAGCTTCTCCAGTCTATCCACGTAACTGAAGTCCCTCATCCCTGGAACCATTCTTGTAAATCTTTTCTGCACCCCCTCTAAGGCCTTCACATCCTTCCTAAAGTGCGGTGCCCAGAATTGGACACAATACTCCAGTTAAAGCCGAACCAGTGTTTTATAAAGGTTCATCATAACTTTCTTGCTTTTGTACTCTATGGTCGCGATTTTCCGAGTGGAGGCGGGATGGAGGTGGCTTTGATGCTTTCAGCTGCCCTCCACTTGCGAATTTGCGTTAAGTGGGTTGATTAAGCACGTCGTGCGCGCTGCCCGGCCCAACCAGTGGCCTCGGGTCTGCTGCTCGCCTCTGCTGACGTCTTTCAGCCAGTTGTATTTAAGGGGTCCATGCATCCTTGTTGTTTCTGGTCAATGCTTTCCTGCTGCTTCTAGTTGTGCCACTTCACAGAATGACTGCTGCAAGACCCAAGGCTTCTCCCGGATTCGATGATGACTCCCTCCATGTTCTTGTGGAGGGAGTGAGATGTCGCCAAGAGGTACTGTTCCCCTCTAATGGCCGGAGGAAGTCTCCTCAGCAAACCAAAGCAGCCTGACTGCAAATTGCTGAGGAGGTGAGCGCCAGGTCATTGTGTGGTCGCACCTGGGTTCAGTGCAAGAAGAGGTTCAATCACCTCATACACACAGCAAAAGTGAGTATAACATCACTCTTACCTTCAATCTGCTCCCCATCTCCTCTCATCATCAGCACTCTGCATTGCCAACATATTCCTGCACATCCCACTTTACCCTTACATCCCTTGTACCCTTAACCATCCCTCTCTCTCTATGTACACAATCACTCCACCATTCTACTGTGCACCCCTCACACTCGATATCACTGTTATGCAATGACAACAACTAACAATGCACAGGGAGGGACCTTGGTATTGGTAACTCATTCCATCTTTGTCTCCCTCTAAGCATCTATGCTATGGATTCTCTACACTCACTCGAACATTCTCACTCAAACTCCACTTGTGTCCCTCATTGCAGGAAAAGAGAGACCACAATAAGAGGGAGAGGGGCAGGACAGGAGGAGGGCCACCTTCCATTGCCCAGCTGACCACCGCTGAGGAGGCGGCTCTGGACATCCTCGGAGGTGCTGAGGATCTGGAAGTGGGGGACAGTCAGACGAGCGCAGTAGAGCAAGCTGGTGACAGAATAGATTTGCAGCCCTCTCATTTAGATGGCATGAGTGCATGATATGGCTTCTGATGTTCATTCAGATTGAGTACTGATCATCTGCACTATTCAATGTGCATGCTACGTTAATATCACATGTCTAACTCATGCCTTTACTCCCCCACAGGAACATCAAGAGCACCCCCCCCCCCCCCCCACTGAGCAGGAGGAAGAGCCGGAAGACTCCTCAGAGGAAGCTGCAACCTCTGAGGGTGCAGTGTCAGCAGAATTGAGCGCACCCAGCACCAGCGCAGAGACGCACACCTCAGATGCTCATTTGCGAGATAGATTAGTGTTGTCACCTGGTGTATCACAGCTCATAAGAGAGCATCAGCAGATGGTGGAGAAAGGGACAGCAGTGGAGTGTCCGCGTCGGAGGCCACAGGACGCTCCTAGCTCTGCTCAGCTGCATGTAGACGCTATGCCTCTGGGGCCATCCAGAAAGAGAGCGGTGCTGGAACTTCAGCAACAAGTGCAGGAGTCTCTGACAGGTTTTGCATCCACAGTAGCTGCGAGTGTGCAGAGAATGGAGGAGTCCATCTCAAACATAAGCAATGCAATGGTGGAGGCATTGGCGCATCAACGCACCACTTTGGATAGGATGGCAGCCTGCGTGGAAAGGATGGCTACAGCCATGGAGGAAATAAGTCGCCAGAGTAAAGAAAACATGGTGACTGTTCAGAATAGACTGACATCTCTGGAGGAGCGATGGGCAGCTATTGAGCAGAGAGGCCAGAGCTTCATGGAAGTCCTTTTGAGGAGGACTGCCAGTGCAGATACGGGTCCTCATGGCAACCCTGAAGTGCAGCAAGGTGCTCTCCTGCCACTTGCCAGCACTGAGGTGCGGCTGACCCATGAGAGTGATGTTGGTAGTCGACAACAAGGAAGTGTGGGCTCTTTTCCAAGTGCTCACACTCCCATGCCACAGCAGAGCCCTCGGTCAGAGCCCCATCAGATTCCTCACCCAATTCAGATGGCCGTCTCAGCCCCTGCACAGCCGCAGGAGGAGCAGACTGTTGCCGAGCCCTTCCAGGCTCCCAAACCCAGAGGACGCCCACCAAAGGTGTCGAAGCAGGAGCAGCATGAAAGTGAGCAAGGTGCCTCCACAACTGCTGAAGCCACAGGGGAAGCACCACGTAGAAGCACATGTAAGAGAAAGTTAACACACAAATAGTCACAAGAGTAGTCACTTGGGTGTTTTGATGTTATACAAATTTAAGATTATCTTCATATTTTCCATTGTAATAAAGAAATGCGATGGCAAACATTCAAAGAGTTGGCCTATGTGTGCCCAGAAATAGAAGTGTCACAATGAGGTGTCAGGGCGCGTTTCGTCTGTAATGATGGTGCTGAGAGTGATAGGAACCCACACTTTATTGTACAGATGGTGTTTGGTGTGTTAAGAAGGTGGCAGCCACATGTGTCTGCTGCATAAACTTAAGCAAATCTGGCATGGATTAGTGTATCCCTTGCATCACGGCCAGCAATGTGCTCACGTGCTGGTGGAACTGACACATCCACCTCCGCAAGGTGTTCCTCCTCTGAGGAGGGGGAGGCTGTGCGCTGAGCCACTTGTTCCTCAGGCAGCGGTAAGCCACGCTGCAGTGCGATGTTGTGCAGTGCACAGCAGACCACGATGGTTCTGGTGACCCTGGCTGGTGAGTACTGTAGGGCTCCACCTGATCTGTCGAGGCATCTGAATCGCATTTTGAGCAAGCCAATGGTTTGCTTGATGATGGCTCTGGTCGAAATGTGACTGGCATTGTAGCGCTCCTCAGCTTCGTTTGATGGCCTCCTCAATGGCGTCATTAGCCACATCTTCAGGGGATAGCCCTAGTCTCCAAGTAGCCATCCAGAAAGTTGGGTTGGCGGTTTGAGGAGCTGAGGCACAGTAGACTGCCGCAAGATGAACGAGATGAAAACTGTCAGGGAACTTGGCGCAAACATGCATAATGTTCTTCCTGTGGTTACACACCAGCTGGACGTTAAAGGAGTGGAATCCCTTGCGGTTCACAAATACAGCTGGGTTGTGATGGGGTGCCCTAATGGCCACATGTGTGCTGTCTACGATGCCCTGCACCCTTGGGAAACCTGCCATATTTGCGAAGCCAACCGCACGCACGGTTACACTTGCTTCATCTGTGGAGAAGTGGATGTAATTATGCGCCTTGGCAAAGAGGGCATCGGTAACCTGCGTGATGCAAGTGTGTGTGGCTGACTGGGAGATGCCGCTGATGTCTGCTGATGTTCCCTGGAAGGACCCGAAAGCAAAATTTGAGTGCGGTGGTGACTTTGACAGCCACTGGTATGGGGTGTCCACACTTTCCTCTGGGCTCCAGGTGTTGATGCAGCATTGCGCAGATGTCAGCGACTATGTCTCGCGAAAGTCTCAGCCTCCTTTGTCACTGCTGCTCACTCATGTTGAGGAAACTCCTCCTCGGCCTGTATATCCTGTGTTCGGGCTATCTCTTGCGGCGACGTGCAGCCTTCTGCCTGGGCAGCATCAGGTGGCTGAGCAGTAGGTTGGCGCTCCTGTTGTTGCTGCTGCTGTTGTGCCTCTTTCTGCTGCTGCCACGGCTGCTCTTCCTCCGATTCTGAGGACCAGGATGAGAGGGTATAAATGGTTCCCATTCTGCTGGTATATATCTCAGTTGAGGAATAGATGTTATAAGCGCTCAGGCAATATGGAGAGAGGGTTTTCCAAGGAGGTCACAGTGCATATGGATCTCACCTTAACCACTTACAAGCTCAATAGACCTGCAAAAAGTGTTCCAAAACCTCCAAAACCAAAGTTCCGTCATCTGAAACTCAGTCATGTTACAGGTCCGCTTTTATGCTGCAGGAGCAGCTGTCAAGAATTTGCGTAGTTGCTGAACCCGGCACAATCAGCTGGCGTGTTTTGGGAACGGCGTGGAACAGGCTGAAAATGTCCTAAAATGGGAAGAGCCTGCTAAAATCGGATTATCAAGCTGTTAACTGCCTTAAGTGCCTCTCCCGCCGCTTGGTGGCAGCTCCGATCGGGACTCCCAGACCCGACACTTGGCAAAGTTGCGTGGAGGCGGGTTGACGGCGGGTTCGGGACCCGCCGTCAATCAAAATGAATTTAACCTCTGACCCGCCCTCTGAGCGCCGGCAAAATCGCGGCCTATGCCTCTACAAATGTACTTCTATCCATTTCACTGGTTCTAAAATAGGTTTTAGCTGCTCTCCTGCCTTTTCTAGGAGATTCTTCATTTGCTTGATGGCTTATTGGGGGAAGGCAGCAGCAACCAACTTCCTGGCACCATGGGTGGTTCTGCTGCACAGAACGGGAGGAAAAAGAGTGGGAGAGCTATAGTGATAGGGGATTCAATTGTAAGGGGAATAGATAGGCACAAACGAGACTCCAGGTTGGTATGTTGCCTCCCTGGTGCAAGGGTCAAGGATGCCTCGGAGCGGCTGCAGGGCATTCTGGAGGGGGAGGGTGAACAGCCAGCTGTCATGGTGCATATAGGTACCAACGATATAGGTAAAAAATGGGATGAGGTCCTAAAAGCTGAATATAGGGAGTTAGGAGGTAAATTAAAAAATAGGACCTCAAAGGTAGTAATCTCAGGATTGCTACCAGTGCCACGTACTAGTCAGAGTAGAAATAGAAGGATATTTCAGATGAATACGTGACTAGAAGAATGGTGCAAGGGGGAGGGATTCAAATTCCTGGGACATTGGAACCGGTTCTGGGGGAGGTGGGACAAGTACAAACTGGACGGTTTGCACCTTGGCAGGACCAGGACCAATGTCCTTGGGGGAGTGTTTGCTAGTGCTGTTGGGGAGGGTTTAAACTAAAATGGCAGGGGGTTGGGAACCTGTGCAGGGAGACAGAGGAAAGGGAAGCAAGGATAGAAGCAAAAGACAGGAAGGAGAAAAGCAAAAGTGGAAGTCAGAGAAATCAAGTCTGTAAATCAAACATGGCCACAGTAAACAATAATTCTAAAAGGTCTAAGAGTGTTAAAAAAACAAGCCTGAAGGCTTTGGGGTAGAAATTAGGTCGCGCCCCATTTGGGGCGCAAATATCGTCCGGACGCAAATATTAGCGCCTGGCGCTAATTATCGGCACTGACAGGAAACTTCACTTTTACCGCCCCGGGAGGTGAGTGGAGCGCTAAAGCAGGCGCTGCTCACCTGTCTTAAGGCGCAAAGGCCAAGGAGTGAGGCGCTAACTCAGCGCGCGAGCGCAGCACAGCTGCTGCCAGTTAGCGAGGGAACACAGACACAATGGCGCCGGACACTTCTTAAAGCGGGGGGGGGCCACTTGCTCCCCAGCCACACCCTGCTCATTGCAGCCTTGAATCTCAGCCTGGAGAGACCTGTGAATCCATTTTGCTGCCAAGCATGGAGAGGGTGAGAGAACGCGCTCATCGCTTCACCGAGCGGGCCTTGGATGCTCTGGTTGACGCAGGCCGAGGTTCATGGTCCAACTTTTGTTTAGTGTTTTGGACATTATCTCCAGGTTGTGAGAACCAGTTATGTTATTGACTGTTTTTTTGTGTTTATTTCTATGAGTTTGTCATGAGGAATTGACACACACAGAGTTTGTAAAATAAATAAGTTTCTGTATTCAAAATATACATGGCTGGTGGTTGGAATTATTGGTGCCTTGGCCGGCTTAGGGGTTGCGTGCTGGGTTGATTAGTGTTTGTAGCAATGGCAGGGGCCCTAGAAGCGGCTTGCTATTAGTCGTTGACGGACGGCCCTTGCAGTTTGACCATTGTGGGCCGCCCTCCTGCCTTGGTGCTGCTGATGATCATCGTCCTCGTCCTCTTCCTCCTCTTCCTCCTCCTCCTCTGGTGGTGCTACAAGGCCTGGTGGCATTGGCTGGGTCCTGAGTATTGCCATGTTGTGCAACATGCAGCACACGACTACGAAGTTCGAAACTTGCTCAGGCGAGTACTGCAGGGCTCCTCCGGAATGGTCCAGACAGCGGAACCGTTGTTTCAGCACGCCGATTGTGCGCTCAATAATGTTCCTGGTTGCTTGATGGCTTTCATTGTACCGCAGCTCAGCAGGGGTGTTTGGCGTACTGAGCGGTGTCATCAGCCAGGTGCTCAATGCGTACCCCTTGTCCCCCAGAAGCCAACCAACTGGCTGATGCGGTGCCTCGAAAACTTCTGCCACAGTAGTCTGGCGCAGGATGAAAGCATCGTGGCAGCTGCCCGGATAGTGGGCATTGACAGCGAGTATCACCTGTCTGTGGTCACAGACCAACTGCACATTCAAGGAATGGAACCCCTTTCTGTTCCTGAATTCCTCTGCATTCTCTCGCGGAGCACGCAAAGCCACATGCGTGCAGTCAATGGCGTCCTGCACCATGGGGAAGCCCGCTACCCTCGCAAAGCCCAGAGCACGGTCACGCTGCTTGTCTGGGGTCATAGGGAAAGAGATGAAGTCTCATCTCCTTCTGAAGAGGGCATTGGTGACCTGCCGGATGCAGCGATGCACCGCAAACTGGGAGATATTGGCGAGGTCCCCAACAGCAGCTTGGAATGAGCCAGTGGCGTAGAAGTTCAAAGCCACTGTGACCTTCACTGCCACCGACAGAGACGTCCTGGACCTCAGCTGAGGCTGCAGATCTGGCTGCAGCAGGTGGCAGAGCTCAGTGACCACCTCCTTGCTGAATCGCAGCCTTCGCAAACACAGCTCCTCGGACATATGGATGTAGGAGAGCTGTTCACGATATACCCTGGGAGGGTAAGCTCTCCTGTACATGCGCCTGATGGCCCTCCTCCGTCTGGCCATCATTGCCACTCTCTGTCTGCGTCTCGGTATCCTCCGATTCAGCTGGAGCAGGACGACGCCCCCAATCATTGCAGCCCCCATATTCTCTTTGCCAGAAAAGTAATGAGGTACAGCAACTAAAGTAGCAACAAAGTTAGGATGAATAGGCAAAACTACCTCACAAAGCGTTGAGTCAATGTAGAAGTCTCTCTCTCTCTCTCTCCGAATCTCTCTCTCTCTCTCAGAACGAGTGGTGCATAAATGTCGACCACAGAAAAAGACAGGAAGAGGCCCCCTTTAAATAGCGCCCCCCCCAGCCCCACACCGATTGATAGCGTTCCAGTCTTCCGGTCGTTGGAAGCGCCAGGCGGTAAGGCAGGGGGCGCCACTCAATTTCCGCTCTGGGGCGCCCCAAGGGCGTTGCACCATGGAATGACGTCACAATCTGCGCGCGCAGGTGGTCGCAGCGGTAAGTTTTAGCGCCGCCGCACAATCTCAAGTTAAGTTCTCGAGCGGCGCAAACATCGCTGCGCCCGGGCGTTAGCAGCTTAACGCCCCATTAGCGCCCTCTTAAGGCGCTAATGGGAGGCGCAACCAAGTGAATTTTTACCTCTTTGTGTCTTAATGCGAGGAGCATTCATAATAAGGTGGATGAATCAGCTGCACAAATAGATGTAAACGGATATGATATAATTGGGATTACGGAGACATGGCTCCAGGGTGACCAAGGCTGGGAATTCAACATCCAGGGGTATTCAATATTCAGGAAGGACAGGCAAAAAGGAAAAGGAGGTAGGGTAGCATTGCTGGTTAAAGAGGAGATTAACACAATAGTAAGGAAGGATATTAGCTCTGATGATGTGGAATCTGTATGGGTAGAGCTGAGAAATACCAAGGGGCAGAAAACGTTAGTGGGAGTTGTATACAGACCCCCAAACAGTAATGCTGAGGTTGGGGATGGCATTAAATGGGAAATTAGAGATGCGTGCAATAAGGGCACGGCAGTTATCATGAGTGACTTTAATCTACATATAGATTGGGCTAACCAAATTAGTAACAATACTGTGGAAGAGGAATTCCTAGAGTGTATACGGGATGGTTTCCTGAACCAATATGTCGAGGAACCAACTAGAGATTAGGCCATCTTAGACTGGGTATTATGTAATGAGAAAGGATTAATTAGCAATCTTGTTGTGCGAGGCCCCTTGGGGAGGAGCGATCATAATATGATAGAATTCTTCATTAAGATGGAGAGTGAAGTAGTAGTTGACTCAGAGACTAGGGTACTGAATTTAAATAAAGGAAACTATGATGGTATGAGGCGCGAGTTGGCTAGGATGGATTGGGGAATGTTACTTAAAGGGTTGATGGTGGATAGGCAATGGCAAACATTTAAAAATCGCATGGATGAACTACAGAATTTGTTCATCCCTGTGTGGCATAAAAATAAAACAAAAAAGGTGCCTCAACCGTGGCTAACAAGGGAAATTAGGGATAGCATAAGATGCAAGGAGAGGACATATAAATTGGCCAGAAAAACCAGCAAACCTGAGGATTGGGAGCAGTTTAGGATTCAGCAAAGGAGGACAAAGGGATTAATTAAGAGGGGGAAAATAGAGTATGAGAGTAAGCTTGCAGGGAACATAAAAACTGAGTGTAAAAGATTCTATAGATATGTGAAGAGAAAAAGTTTGGTGAAGTCAAGCGTAGGTCCCTTGCAGTCAGAATCAGGGGAATTTATAATGGGGACCAAAGAAATGGCTGACCAATTAAATACATACTTTGGTTCTGTCTTCACAAAAGAGGACACAAATAACCTCCCAGAGATGTCGGGGAACATAGTTTCTAATGAGAGGGAGGAACTGAATGAACTCAGTATTTGTAGGGAAATGGTGTTAGGGAAATTGACGGGATTGAAGGCTGATAAATCCCCAGGGCCTGATAATCTACATCCTAGGGTACTTAAGGAAGTGGCCCTAGAAATAGTAGATGCATTGCTGGTCATCTTCCAAAATTCTATAGACTCTGGAACAGTTCCCATGGATTGGAGGGTAGCTAATGTAACCCCACTATTTAAAAAAGGTGGTAGAGAGAAAACGGGGAATTATAGACTGGTAAGCCTGACATCGGTAGTGGGGAAAATGCTAGAGTCCATTATAAAAGATGTAATAGCAGAGCACTTGGAAAACAGTGACAGGATCAGACAAAGTCAACATGGATTTACAAAACGTAAATCATGCTTGACTAATCTACTGGAATTTTTTGAGGATGTAACTGGTAGAATAGATAAGGGAGAACCAGTGGATGTGGTGTATTTGGACTTTCAGAAGGCTTTCGATAAGGTCCCGCATAAGAGATTAGTGTGCAAAGTTAAAGCACATGGGATTGGGGGTAAGGTACTGACTTGGATAGAAAACTGGTTGGCAGACAGGAAGCAAACAGTTGGAATAAACGAGTCTTTTTCCGAGTGGCAGGCAGTGACTAGTGGGGTACCACAGGGATCGGTGCTAGGACCCCAGTTATTCACAATATATATTAATGATCTAGATGAGGGAACTAGATGTAATATCTCCAAGTTTGCAGACGACACAAAGCTGGGTGGGCGTGTGTGCTGTGAGGAGGATGCCGAGAAACTCCAGTACGATTTGGACAGGTTGGGTGATTGGGCAGATGCATGGCAGATGCAGTATAATGTGGATAAATGCGAGGTTACCCACTTTGGTGGCAAAAACAGGAAGGCAGATTATTATAGATTGGGAAAAGGGGAAGTGCAACGAGACCTGGGTGTCCTTGTGCACCAGTCGCTGAAGGTAAGCATGCAGGTGCAGCAGGCGGTTAAGAAGGCAAATGGTATGTTGGCCTTCATAGCGAGAGGATTCGAGTACAGGAGCAAGGATGTCTTGCTGCAGTTGTACAGGGCCTTGGTGAGACCACACCTTGAGTATTGTGTGCAGTTTTGGTCGCCTTATCTGAGGAAGGATGTTCTTGCCATGGAGGGAGTTCAGCGAAGATTCACCAGACTGATACCTGGGATGGCAGGAATGATGTATGAAGAGAGATTGGGTCGATTAGGCTTATATTCGCTGGAGTTTAGAAGAATGAGAGGGGATCTCATTGAAGCTTATAAAATTCTAACAGGACTAGACAGACTAGATGCAGGAAGGATGTTCCCGATGGCGGGGGAGTCCAGAACCAGGGGTCACAGTCTAAGGATAAGGGGTAAGCCATTTAGGACTGAGATGAGGAGGAATTTCTTCACCCAGAGAGTGGTGAACCTGTGGAATTCTCTACCACAGAAGGCAGTTGAGGCCAATTCATTAAATATATTCAAGAAGGACTTAGATATATTTCTTAAGGCTAAGGGGATCAAGGGATATGGGGAGAAAGCAGGGACAGGGTTCTAAATTTGGATGATCAGCCATGATCGCATTGAATGGCGGAGCAGGCTCGAAGGACCGAATGGCCTACTCCTGCTCCTATCTTCTATGTTTCTATGTTTCTATATGTCCTTCATATTGGCACCATGAATTCCCAGTCATGTATTCGCAGTAATTGCTTCAGTTTTATCTTTCAGTTTCACGATGAATTCAAATACGTTGGTATTTGAAATGAAATCATCTGCTGAACAAATTAAAGTAATTGATTGTAGAACTCAAATTAGTTTGGGTGGTGCTAATAATTTAGAAAGTGTCATTTATTAATTAAAACGCTGTGTGAATTATGAATTATTTTTGTTGTGCTCTCAATAAGATATACTTCATTGATTTGTTTTCTGTCCTCATTAATGTAACAAAATCTTGTACATTCCCTTATGATCCTCTATGAAATGATGATTCAAACCTCGTCTCACTCTGAAGGTGATCACCCAGATTAAGTTTGTGTCAGCAGCTCCCCTAACAACCTAGTGGGCAAAGAGACCACTTTTTGCAGTACTGAGTCATGCAAACCAGGAAGATCACAGGTTAAATTTCATAGAATCATACAGCACTGAAGGAAGCCATTTATCCCATCGTTCCTGTGCTGGCTCTTTGAAAGCTATCCAATTAGTCCCACACCCCTGCTCTTTCCTCGTAGCCCTGCAGATTTTAATTTTTTAAGTATATATCTACTTCCCTTTTGAAAGTTACTATTGAACCCGTTTCCACCATCCTTTCAGACAGTGCATTCCAGATCATAACAACTCGCTGTGTAAAAAGATTCCTCCTCATCTCCCCTCTGGATTTTTTGCCAATTATCTGGTTACCAATCCTCCTGCCAGTGGAAACAATTTCTAGCGTACCGTAATTCAAAATAAAAGCATTCATGATGGAAATCTGATATAAAAGCAGAAAATGTGGGAAATGCACAACAAATGACCCTGAAAAAGTTGACCTATCTTTCAGCTGTTGACTGAACTGCTGTGCATTTTCTGTTTTTATTTCCATCTTTCCAGCATGTTTTTCTATGACATGATTTTTCATATGGAAACTGAACATTGTAGATTAGAATTTCTTGCCCATCACATACAATTCATCAGATATTCCCTGATTTAATATCTCTGGGGGAAAAATAGTTTGCCTTATGGAATTCTCATTGAACCTTCATTGAAACGTATAAAATTCTGACAGGGCTAGACAGACTGGATGCAGGGAGGATGTATCCCCTGGCTGGGGGGTCTAGAACGAGGGGTCACAGTCTCAGGATACGGGGTAGGACATTTAGGACTGAGATGAGGAGACATTTCTTCACTCAGAGGGTGGTGAACATGTGGAATTCTCTACCACAGAAGGCTGTGGAGGCAAAGTCACTGAATATATTTAAGAAGGAGATAGATAGATTTCTAGACACAAAAGGCATGGGGAGAGAGCAGGAATATGGTATTGAGATAGAGGATCAGCCATGATCATATTGAATGGCGGAGCAGGCTCGAAGGGCCGAATGGCATAGAAACATAGAATCTAGGAGCAGGAGTAGGCCATTCAGCCCGTCGAGCCTGCTCCACCATTCAATACAATCATGGCTGATCATCCAAATCCAGTACCCTGTCCCTGCTTTAATCCCCACAGTACACATATCCCACCCTACCCCCGTATTTAATTCCCCCTAACATATCCCATCCTATCCCCACATATTTAATCCCCCCCTAACACTAAGGGCCAATTTATCATAGCCAAATCAACCTAACCCGCACATTTTTGGACTGTGGGAGGAAACCGGAGCACCCCCACGCAGACACGGGGAGAATGTGCAAACTCCACACAGACAGTCACCCGAGGTCAGATTCGAACCCGGGTCCCTGGCACTGTGAGACACCAGTGCTAACCACTATGCCACCGTGTTACCCCTACTCCTGCTCCTATTTTTCTATGTTTCCATGTTTCTAATTCAAGGAGAGAGAAAAGAAACACAGGATGATGTGAACCTTCAGCTTAGCTGAATACAAGCCCTGAATTTATTGTCAGCCGTTCAAAGAATTTCAAAGCCCTGCTGCATATCCCATATCAGCTGCAACAGAGAAATGTGGACAGAAGGAGATTTACGATCCTCACCACAATAATATAGAAAAGCCAACACCATCACTTGGAGTATTTACTTCATCTGAGTGTAAGGAGTTCACTGCAAACCCCAGAGAGTGTGCTGCATAATCTTTTATTGCAGCAGATGCTGCTGACAGAAAGTCGCTATAAAATCCATTCTGATTGATAATATTTGTACCTCCTTGCTGTGAACTTTACTGGGGAATTATTTATTTTTGTGTACTTTTTCTGTCAGTCAGTCATCTTACAGCCAAGAAAGCACTTGAAATTATAATGTTTGTTATTAATCATACCATAGAATCATAGAAATTTACAGCACAGAAGGAGGCCATTCAGCCCATCTTGTCTGTGCCGGCTGACAAAGAGCTATCCACCCTAATCCCACCTTCCAGCACTTGGTCCGTTGCCTTGTAAGAAACAAAAAAAGATGTGAGTGCATAAAATGATGTGGGCCCTGATAGATTTCCAGCTTACTCCTGTCATAACTCCAGCGAAGGTTAAGTGAAAGGTGCTAGAAATGTGCCAGGACCTCACCTGTCATGGGAGTTTCCAGGGGGATCTTGTCTCGGGCAGAACCTCCATCCAACTAAACATGTTTCTCTATGCTAGGAAAAGGGGCCAAGGGAGAAGTGGGGGAGGACTCTCTGGGCTTAATTTTCCCGGTGCTCAGAGTGCGGGTTTGGAGGCGGGTCCGCTGTCAAAATCACAAAAATTGACAGCGGGTCGGTATCTCGCTGTAAACCCGCCTCCTTGTCAGTTTTCCAAGTGTCAGGTCTGTCATCCCTGAACAGACCCGACACCAAGTGGCGTGTCAGCCAATTTAGAGAGTTAAAAGCTTATTAAAAGATAGTTAAGAACCATTTTTTCATGTACTTAACATTTTACTAGGTTTTCAACGAGGTTCCCGGAGAGCGGCTATCATGTCAGGTAAGTATGTTGGGTTCTCAATGACTGTGGATTGCTGTGAATAGGTGAAAACTGCAAAAGTGGTGTAAAACCTACCATTTCAGAGCTGTTCCCTTCCCAATCTTAGAGGCTGGAGCATTAATGATTTTGAGCTTTATGCATGTTGAAGTGTTTGAAGTAATCTCTCTATCCACTGTCACCTCCTTGGAACAATCTATCTCAACATTGACAGATTATTTCTGTCATCTCAACCTCACCTGCCATCTATTCATAGAAACATAGAAGATTGGAGCAGGAGTAGGCCATTCGGCCCCTCTAGCCTGCTCCGCCATTCAATGCGATCATGGCTGATCATCCAAATTCAGAACCCTGTCCCTGCTTTCTCCCCATATCCCTTGATCCCTTTAGCCTTAAGAAATATATCCAACTCCTTCTTGAATATATTTAATGAATTGGCCTCAACTGCCTTCTGTGCTAGAGAATTCCACAGGTTCACCACCCTCTGGGTGAAGAAATTCTTCCTCAGTTCTGTCCTAAATAGCTTACCCCTTATCCTTAGACTGTAACCCCTGGTTCTGGACTCCCCGACCATCGGGAACATCCTTCCTGCATCTAGTCTGTCCACTCCTGTCAGAATTTTATAAGTTTCAATGAGATCCCCTCTCATTCTTCTAAACTCCAGCGAGTATAAGCCCAATCGACCCAATTTCTCCTCATACATCATTCCTGCCATCCCAGGTATCAGCCTAGTGAATCTTCGCTGAACTCCTTCCATGGCAAGAACCTCCTTCCTCAGATAAGGCGACCAAAACTGCACACAATACTCAAGATGTGGTCTCACCAAGGCCCTGTACAACTGCAGCAAGACATCCTTGTTCCTGTACTCAAACCCTCTCGCTACGAAGGCCAACATACCATTTGCCTTCTTAACCGCCTGCTGCACCTGCATGCTTACCTTCAGCGACTGGTGCACAAGGACACCCAGGTCTCGTTGCACTTCCCCTTCTCCCAATCTATTGCCATTCAGATAATAATCTGCCTTCCTGTTTTTGACACCAAAGTGGATAACCTTGCATTTATCCACATTATACTGCATCTGCAATGCTTCTGCCCAATCACCCAACCTGTCCAAATCATCCTGGAGTTTCTCGGCATCCTCACAGCACACACACCCACCCAGCTTTGTGTCATCCGCAAACTTGGAGATATTACATCTAGTTCCCTTGTCTAGACCATTAATATATATTGTGAATAGCTGGGGTCCAAGGACCGATCCCTGCGGTACCCCACTAGTCACTGCCTGCCACTCGGAAAAAGACCCGTTTATTCCAACTCATTGCTTGCTGTCTGCCAACCAGTTCTCTATCCAAGTCAATACCTTGCCCCCAATCCCATGTGCCTTAACTTTACACACTAATCTCTTATGCGGGACCTTATCGAAAGTCTTTTGAAAGTCCAAATACACCACATCCACTGGTTCTCCCTTATCTATTTTACCAGTTACATCCTCAAAAAATTCCAGTAGATTAGTCAAGCACGATTTACCTTTTATAAATCCATGTTGACTTTGTCCGATCCTGTCACTGTTTTCCAAGTGCTCTGCTATTACATCTTTTATAATGGACTCTAGCATTTTTCCCATTACCGATGTCAGGCTTACCGGTCTGTATTTCCCTGTTTTCTCTCTACCACCTTTTTTGAATAGAGGGGTAACATTAGCTACCTTCCAATCCATGGGTATTGTTCCAGATTCCACCGAATGTTGGAAGATGATCAGCAATGCATCTACTATTTCTAGGGCCACTTCCTTAAGTACCGTAGGATGTAGATTATCAGGCCCTGGGGATTTATTGGCCTTCAATCCCATCAATTTTCCTAACACCATTTCCCTACAAATACTGATTTATTTCAGTTCCTCCCTTTCATCAGACCCTATGTTCCCCGACATCTCTGGGAGGTTATTTGTGTCCTCCTTTGTGAAGACAGAACCAAAATATGTATTTAATTGGTCAGCCATTTCTTTGTTCCCCATTATAAGTTCCCCTGATTCTGACTGCAAGGGACCTACGCTTGACTTCACCAATCTTTTTCTCTTCACATATCTATAAAAGCTTTTACACTCAGTTTTTATGTTCCCTGAAAGCTTACTCTCATATTCTATTATCCCCCTCTTAATTAATCCCTTTGTCCTCCTTTGTTGAATCCTAAACTGCTCCCAATCCTCAGGTTTACTGCTTTTTCTGACCAATTTATATGTCCTCTCCTTGGATCTTATGCTATCCCTAATTTCCCTTGTTAGCCACGGTTGAGTCACCTTTTTTGTTTTATTCTTATGCCAAACTGGGATGAACAAATTCTGTAGTTAATCCATGCGGACTTTGAATGTTTGCCATTGCCTATCCACCGTCAACCCTTTGAGTGACATTCCCCAATCAATCCTACCCAACTCGTGCCTCATACCATCGTAGTTTCCTTTATTTAAATTCAGGACCCTAGTCTCTGAGTCAACTACTTCACTCTCCATCTTAATGAAGAATTCTATCATATTATGATCGCTCCAACCCAAGGAGCCTCGTACAACAAGATTGCTAATTAATCCTTTCTCATTACATAATACCCAGTCTAAGATGGCCTGATCTCTGGTTGGTTCCTCGACATATTGGTCCAGGAAACCATCCTGTAAACATGCCAGGAATTCCTCCTCCACAGTATTGTTACTAATCCATCAGCATCGGTGCCCTTGAAACTCTCTCAACTTGGTCCTCAGAATCTCAACACGATCAGCCCCAACACCAGCATCACCGGGCACACCAGCAGCACCAATATCCACACCAACCTTCTCCGCAATCAACTGATGCTGCACAGGACACAGGGCATCATCACCCCTGCACATTGCTGCCCGGGACGCCAGCAATGGCTTCACCTTCTCCAGATTATCTTCACTTAACACTGTACACCCTGGCTGCCACATGATGCACCAGGTTGGCACCATCCCACACCAACACCATAAAACATCCCTACAGTGTCCAAGCCATTCCTTTCACACTCATCACCATTGTGGGGGGAGCGGGGGGGGAACGTTATGTCTCACCATTCACTGCAACTCACTAAGACACTTTCAAAGGTGCACACAAATCTGTCCAAGAACGCAAAGTGGTGACAATAAGGATTTCAATTCTTGACAACACATTAACAGAAGGTTTACATGAACATTGGCTAAAACACAGAAGTGCCTCCCCTTGTGTGTTGTTAGTTTGTATGATTGGACTAGGATGAGGGTGAATGTGAGGAGTGGCTGGTGAAATGGGAAGTGATAATATAGATAGAGAGGGATGGGTGGAGGTGCAAGGTAACTTGGTGTGAGTAAGGATATACAGGAGTAGGGTAGGGAAGGCAGAGTGATGGGGATGTGATGAGTGGCACAGCAGGATGAGGTTGAGTGTGGCTTTGCAGTAACATTTCATGATCTACTGAGATCATTGAAAGTTTTGCGCCACTGCACCCAGATCCTCCTGACCACATCCCTGCTTGTGCCCTCCTGTACAATGTGCAACAAGGCTGCGTTGGTGTCCTAGGGAGGTCTCTACTGCCCATTGGAAGGGAAGAGAACCTCCCTGCGTGCTGTGACTCTTTCCATAAGCACATGGAGGGAGTCATGGGAGAGCCTGGGTGCAGTCGTGCCCCTTTGTGCAGTTCTTGTCAGTGTTTGCAGCACCTCAATGCGGTCAAACTGTCAAAATGAATGTGGTCACAGTCCCTTTAAGGAAACCAGCTGATGATGCGTCATCGAATGATGTCATCAGACCCGCTTCCTTTTAATTGGCCGGGAACCTCGCAGGGCGGGCTTAACAAGCTCAATCAGGGCAAAATCATTTAGAGGAGGCGGGATGAAGACGGGTGCGGAGTTTGAGGCCGCTGTCTGCTCCGGCCGCACCGGACTCGCCACAGCTGGCGAAATCGCGGCCTTTATGTTGGGACTTTCTGCTTCCCTGACCTCAGTGAGACCCATGGAAGGCTGGAATCTATGTCCCCAGTGAAATGAAGTATATCGGCTTCTAGAAGGATGCAACTGGGCCCTCACTCGGGTATCCGCACCAAGCAAGCAGCCTGGACTCTCAATTTATTTTATGGGGATGAACTGGCACAAGAATTATTTTTGCAAGGGGAAGGAGAGAATCCAGGCCCCTACCCCCCACTGCAGATCAGCAGGCAACAGAGTTTCCGGCCTATGTGAGCAGGCAGGCACCTGCCCATAGTGGCACAGGCGCTTGCCAGGCCCATGCTATAAAGGTGACTTCCCCTTCATACTCCAGTGGGGTCAACGCTGGAGGCACTAACAAGCGCGATCCGGATGTAACTTCTGGAATCACAGCCTGTGTCATTTTAACTAACCACATGTGACTGTCGATCATAGAAAGAGGTCAGGGAACTTCCCGCACTTGATTCTGGATACAAAGTTGATACATCTCCTCACTAAGAAGAAAGAAATCATTAAATAAGAGCAAAAGCAAAATACTGCAGATGCTGGAAATCCGAAATAAAAACAGAAAATGCTGGAAACACTCAGCAGGTCAGTCAGCATCTGTGGAGAGAGAAACAGAGTTAACGTTTCAGGTCGATGACTTTTCATCTTAGAACTGAATCTAACAGTTCATAAGCAAGTACAGAGCCAGGGAAAAGGGGGCGGGGTGGGGAGGAAATGAAAAAAGGGAATGTGTGTGATAAGGTGGAGGGCAGGAGTGATTTAATGAAAAAAAGGATGATGGTGCAAGGCCTGATCAGAACACCTCATCAATTATAAAGGCCAACCATTCCAGTTTGAAGCCTTTCAAACAGATCATACTTTATTATCTCCAAAAGCCTCTCTTCTTTTTGGCTAATTAACAGTCCATCTAGTTGTTTGGCTTGAAACTGTATGCACTTATCATGCTTAGATGTATAGATCTATATGTCCTTTACCATCAAAGGCTAGTAAATCAGCTCTCTAGCTCTCCAAAGACAACCTTCTCTTCGGATGTGGCTCGAGCAAACTCTACACTTCATCTCTTCTCTATAATTACTCGATCTCCCTTGAATATCGGTCTACCTGTATCTGTAATGCTGAAATACACGGTAATCTAGGGTGGCAGACTCTAGTTTCAGGCCACCCTCAGATAATTGTCATTTCTAACAATTTCAGAATTTCATCTACTCTAATAATTTACAAAAAATCTTTGTTACTCTATTCTCACGGGTAAATATTGCAGCATAATAATGGTTTTTATCTCTTTTTGCAAATGCGCACCAATTGACATGATATCCTAATTTCCAACCTATCTGCTCATATGAAGAAGGTACTATAGAAACATAGCACCATAGGATTTACAAAATAGAAGGAGGCTATTCCGCCCATGGTGTCTCTGCCAGCTCTTTGTAGAGCCATTCAAAACTGCTCTCCTCTGCCAAAATTGCTCACTACTCCAGGATCATCCTGGAATACAAAGATAACCCCGGGCTTCTCTTCTTTTCTACACAACCAACCATCACCTTAAACCCCTCTCCCCTGCACACCACCGCACCCTCATCTCTAACAGCAAGTATGAGGAGTTCATGGACTTCTTGTCACTAAAATTGAGACCATTCGTTCAGCTGCCTCTACTGCATCGCTCCCAATCCCCTTGCCCCATCTCTCCTAATGTCTCCCTGTTTGACCCGACATCCTATTTTTTTTGGTTCTGCTTCTGTAAAGTGACTTAGGACATTTTTCTATGTTAAAGGCACTACATAAATGCAAGTTGTTAAATAATACATAAAATGGACAATTACTGTAAAAGCAGCAGGAGACATTACGTTGAATGACTGAGTACTGATACATATTCAGTTCAATTCAATCTGATCTCAGTGCCAGCACAAGTTCTTCAAACAATCTAGCTGTATAAATTCTTCAGGCATTTTTGTAACCTTGCTGAGTTTGAAAAATATCTGTACTGCCTACAGTTGCACTTATGTTATTATACCACCTAACATATAAAATATATCAAAGAAGAAACAAAATGTAATATTGACACATTTAAAACTCACATCTCAATAGTAGAACGTAACAGTTTTAGCTGCTAAGTCAAGAGTACATTGATACAGTCGCTCTGTACATGTGCAATATTAGCTGTGAGCATGAAACTGATCTGTAATGCTATATTAAAATACATTTCAATGATATAAAGGAAGCTGAGCAAACACATCTAAACACAAACAGAAGAAAAATCATTGAAAGCTAAAGTGCAAAGAAAAATAATACAATTGCTTAAAATACATATTTATAATATTAAAGAAACTGTCCACTGATCAACATATGAAAATATATCTATAATTTATTTAAAACACACAGTATTATGAGAAATATATTCATAGAGTACTGTTAGTCCATGTATTAATTTGATATATATCATCACATCTAAAGAGGAAGTGTACTATAATGAATTATATAATGGGAATCACAACCTGCCTATCATGTTCCTGGAATGGAACTTTGTTATATGACACCACACACAGTTGCATACACAATGGGGCCAATAATGCAGCCTCAGGCCTATTGCTCCTCAGGGGCTGTGTGCCCAATAATGTATAGAGCTGACCCCGCCAGATAATACAAGGCTAATTAACTAAGTTATCAGTGTGATGCTCCCGGAGCATAGAGCATGATGGGCTAGGACTGCGCAAGGCTCGGGGACATGGTTTCCTGAACAGCTTCTATTAAAGGGCTGCTACTCCATACAAGAAGGGTGGTCTTTTTTGGAACAGGGGGCCACCTCCCCAGATCTGTGTGGATAGCAGTGCAGAAAGGGTCAATGCGGCCTCAGCTATCTTCAGAACCAGGAAACAGACCAGAAAGAAATCTGCTAGCCTCAGGAAGATTGACGAGGTAAGCGCTGCACTAATTTTGCTTCCTTTCAAAATGTCGCCGTATACGGCAACTTACCAGTGCTTCTTTGTAAGTTTGTTGGTGCATCACAATGGGATAATGCACAATACTCTGCCAACTGCTCATGCATTTTCCAAATACACTGGCATGTCCTTTTTCCAAGACCTTCTGCATTGTTAGTAAAAAAACACAAACTCCATTAAATACAGCAATGTATCAAGCAAGCTGCCTACATGCTGCATGTTGATACATTCACATGCAATGGCTGCTGCTCTGGGCATGTGGGACACATACACCTTCCCTTGGATTCCTGTTTCCAGTATATGTTCCTGTTCTATTTGTTTGCATAACAGAGGGCGCACATAACAGATGCTGGCAGATGCAGACGGGTGTGGGATAAGGTAACTTCAACTGCAAGCCTTGACTCTTTTGCAGGTAAGTGCTCTGGAGATGCTGAACCAGGAGGCAATAGGCTAGTGGAAGAGTGAGATCAGTGTAAAAATAAGTCAAAGGGAGGAATTTAGTGGATTTAATAGGAGGTTTTTTTAAATGGTAATGAAGAAAATAATGGGAACTAAAAGAAATAGGTGAGGAAATTACAGATGTATTAGTCATAATTTTCCAAATGCTCTCTAGATTCAGGAATTGTGCCTTTGAATTGGAAAATTGCAAATGTCAGGGAGGGAGAGAGTAACCAGGAAACTACACATCTGTCAGTCTAGCATCAATTGTGAGGTAGTTTCTGGAATCTGTCATCACAGACAGAGTGAGCACTTAGAAAATTATCAGGTGATCAAAGAGAGCCAGCATGGATTTGGAACGGGTAGGTCATGTCTGATTAATCTAGTTGAATTATTTTCAGGAGCTCACCAGCATGGTGGATCATAGAATGATATGGCACAGAAGGAGGCCACTCAGCCCATCGCGCCTGTGCCGGCTCTTTGATAGCACTATCCAATTAATCCCACTGCCCCACTCTTTCCCCATAACTCTGTAAGTTGTTCTTTTTGAAGTATATGTCCATTTCCCTTTTGAAATTTACTATTGAAGCACTTCCACAACCCTTTCAGGCAGTACAGTCCAGACCGTAACACTCACTGCATAATAAAAAATATTCTCATCTCCCCCTGATTCTTTCGGCAATTATCTAATTACCCTGATCAGCTTTATAAAAGAGGGGTAGGAGGAGGTTCGTGTGGAACATAAATGCCAGCATAGACCAGTTGGGCCGCATGGCCTGTTTCCGTAATGTAAATTCCCAAAGCCTTTCCACCATCTACAAGGCACAAGTAAGGAGTGTGATGGAATACTCTCCACTTAGAACATAAGAAATAGGAGCAGGAGTAGGCCATTTCCTGGATGAGTGCAGCTCCAACAACACTCAAGAAGCTCGACACCATCCAGGACAAAGCAGCCCGCTTGATTGGCACCCCATCCACCACCTTAAACATTCACTCCCTCCACCACCGGCGTACCATGGCTGCAGTGTGTACCATCTACAAGATGCACTGCAGCAACTCGACAAGGCTTCTTCGGCAGCACCTCCCAAACCCGCGACCTCTACCACCTAGAAGGACAAGGGCAGCAGGCGCATGGGAACACCACCACCTCCAAGTTCCCCTCCAAGTCACACGCCATCCTGACTTGGAAGTATATCGCCGATCCTTCATCGTCGCTTGGTCAAAATCCTGGAACTTCCTCCCTAACAGCACTGTGCGAGTACCCTCACTACACGGACTGCAGCGGTTCAAGAAGGCAGCTCACCACCACCTTCTCAAGGGCAACTAGGGATGGGCAATAAATGCTGGCCTTGCCAGTGATGCCCAGATCCCATGAGTGAATAAAAAAAAAAATTCTATGTAATCTTAAATGTGTGTCCTCTGGTTATCAGTCCTTTTGCCAGTGGAAACAGTTTCTTCCTATCTACTCGATCAAAATCTCAATTTACTTCTCACCTCTGCAACTCTTCTCTGCCTGTCTGCCCTCTCAAGTGGACATAAAATATCCCATGGCACTATTTCGAAGAAGAGCAGGGGAATTCCCCCTGGTGTCTGGCCAATATTTATCCCTCAACCAATGCCATTAAAAAAATGGATTATCTGGTCATTATCACATTGCTGTGTTGGGAGCTTGCTGTGTGGAAATTGGCTGCCACGTTTCCTACATTACAACAGTGAGTGCACTTCAAAAGTAATTCATTGGCTGCAAAGCACTTTGGGACATCCAGAGGTTGTGAAAGGTGCTATATAAATACAAGTCTTTTTTTTTCTTTCTTTGGTGGTGTCCTGTACTAGTTAAATATATATGTGTTACAGGTGAGTTAAATATCTGTACTCACCCATTAATAAAACCACAATTTTATTTTGATGTTATGGTGGTCTATGAAACAATGATTGATGTTTTTAATTCTAAATTATTTTTTCTTAATATTTGCAGCATATTCTGCAATGGCCATTATATCTGCCAAAAGGGCATATTAATAATTTAAAAACCCTTAAAAATTGTTGCACATTATGAGAAGGAGATGGCAATAGTACCAAAAAATTAATTTAGAAGATCCTAAAATATTTATGAAATAACTAATATTCTTATGAAAGTATTGTGCTTTTTTCTGGTGAAGTGAATGTTTCCATATTAAAGCTTTAGCTTATAGGAAGTTAACATTTTAGTTTGTTTTATGACCTTATTTGTCATTTATTTAGTGACCTTGTTTGTTCTTTTCCATTTGAAAGATGTGACTAGTTGAATGATTGATGACAGACAAATTAGCTAAATAATAAATGGGAGCTTGTAAGACCCTTCAGCTAAAACTACAGCAAGAGATTACTGTGATGGGAAAATAGGGACTGCTAAATAGGGATAGGAATCAGATATCAGTTTAACTGGGAGGACTTCAAAGCCACTGCAGTACTCAGTACAAGTTTATATTATTGCAGCAACTTGACTCAGGGCTTGTTAAGTTTTAATACAGTTCCTATAAAAGCTGAAATGTTAAAATGAGAGTGTGGCCATCAGGGCCTTTAAAAAATTAAATAGCTACAAAGAATTATGAATAACTTAAATCTCTTTTTTGTTTAATTTTATTTAAGACAGTAAATGCCCATATTTGGAGGTATTGGCTTGGAAAATTATCATGTCATGTCCTACTCTAACTCATTCTTTACCAGGACCGTAAAACTGCAACTCCGTACATCCCTTAGTCATTCACTGCTCCTTCAATCTCCATGCTTTTAGGTTAAAATTACCGCCTTTTATTTTAAAAGAGTAAATCAACACAGTTTTTGCTCAGAATTTGACTCATGCATCTACTATTCTATGAAGCAAAAACATTTTAGAATCATAGAATGGTTACAGCACAGAGGAGGCTATTCGGCCTGTCGAGCCCGTGCCAGCTCTCTGCAAAAACACCTCAGCTAGTCCCACTCCCCCTTTCTTTCCCCGTAGCCTTGCAATTTTTTTTTCCTTCAGGTATTTATCCAATTCCCTTTTGAAAGTCATGGTTAAGTCTGCCCCACCACCCTCTCAGGCAGAGCACTCCAGATCCTAACCACTCACTGCGTAAATTTTTTTTCCCTCATGTCACCTTTGGTTCTTTTGCCAATCACCTTAAATCTGTGCCCTCTGGTTCTCGACCCTTCCGCCAATGGGAACTGTTTCTCTCTATCTACTCTGTCTGGACCCCTCATGATTTTGAACACCTCTATCAAATCTCCCCTCAACCTTCTCTGCTCTAAGGAGAACAACCCCAGCTTCTCCAGTCTATCCACGTAACTGAAGTCCCTCATCCCTGGAACCATTCTGGTAAATCTCCTCTGTACCCTCTCAAGGACCTTCACATCCTTCCTAAAGTGTGGTGAGCAGAACTGGACGCAATACTCTAGTTGTGGCCTAACCAGAGCTTTATAAAGGTTCAGCATAACTTCCCTGCTTTTGTACTCAATACCTCTATTTATGAAGCCCAAAATCCCATATGCTTTGCTAACCACTCTCTCAATATGTCCTGTCACCTTCAAAGATCTATGCACATGAACCCCCAGGTCCCTCTGTCCCTGCACAATCTTTAGAACTGTGCCATTAAGTGTATATTGCCTCTCCCTGTTCCTTCTGCCAAAATGCATCACCTCACACTTCTCTGTATTAAATTCCATCTGCCACTTGTCTGCCCATTCTGCTAGCCTATCTATGTCCTGTTGCAGTCGATTGGTATCCTCCTCACTATTTACCACACCTCCAAGTTTGGTATCATCGGCAAATTTTCAAATTTTACTCTGTATTCCAATATCCAAGTCATTTATATATATCAAAAAAAGTGGTTCTGGCACTGATCCTTGGGGAACACCACTGTCTACCATCCTCCAGTCTGAAAAACAACCATTTACCACAACTTGCTGTTTTCTGTCCTTAAGCCAATTTCTTATCTAAGCTGCCATGAGCCTCAATTTTGTTAACCAGCCTTTGTCAAACATTTTCTTAAAATTCATATAGACAACATCCACTGCATTCCCTTCATCAACCTTCTCTGTTACTTCATCAAAAAATGCAATTATATTAGTCAAACACGATCTGCCTTTTACAAATCCGTGCTGGCTCTCCTTAATTAAGTTAAACCTCTCCAAGTGCCTGTTAATTTTTTCCCTGATTATTGTTTCTAAAACCTTACCCACCACTGATGTTAAACTGACCGGCCTGTAGTTACTAGGATTGTCCTTACACCCTTTCTTGAACAAGGGTGTCACATTTGCCACTTTCCAATTAAATGACAAATTAAATGCCTGTTTAGTCTTTCCTGATATTTATAAGCCTTTCATTTCTGGTATCGCACTTTTTAAATCTTTCTTGTACTTTCTCCAGTGTCTCTATATACTCTTTGTAATATGGAGACCAGAATAGTGCACAGTACTCTAAGTGTATGAAAGTCTGACGAGACAGCTACAATGCGGCTTCATAATACCAATGGTATGCTTCATCATTTTTCTGGATGCAGCATGAGTGTTCTGTTTTTTATCAGTGATTGATGCAAGGCTTTCATGAGCCATGGCTTCACAAGGATAGTCTTGCTCTCCCAGAAGCCATCCTTCTAATTTTTCATTCCTCTTCAAATTAGGAGTAGTACAATTAATTGGTTTAACATGAGGTCATTGTGAGAGCAGGAAAAACAGGCACTGCTCCAACATTATTCTGGGTTGGTTTAGACCATATTTAGACTGAAATATAAAAGTCCCATGTAGAGTGTTGTGGACAGGAACCCAAACAGCAAATTGGGTGCCAACTTTGGACTTGAAGAAAGTCTGCAGTTCTGTGGAATTGCTGATGTTTTTCAGTGACAAAGTAATTAGGTTGTTGGCCCTGCTGAATAATGCACCTGTGACCTCTTTGCTATATCTCTTGACAAGAAACTGAGGAACACTGCATATGTCTCCAGTGAAAACCTGGAAAGGTTCAGATAAAGAAAGAAAGACTTGCATTTAAATAGCGCCTTTCACAACCTCAGGACGTCCCAACGTGCTTTACAACCAATTAAGTACTTTTGGAGTGTAGTCACTGTTGTAATATAGGAAATACGGCAGCCAATCTGCGCACAGCAAGCTCCCACAAACAGCAATGTGATAATGACCAGATAATCTGGTTTTTTAGTGATGTTGATTGAGGGATAAATATTGGCCAGGATACCGGGGAGATCTCCCCTGCTCTTCTTTGAAATAATGCCACAGGATCTTTTACGTTCAGCTGAGAGAGCAGAAGGGGCCTTGGTTTAACATCGCATCTGAAAGATGGCACCTCCAACAGTGCAGCACTCCCTCAGTACTGCACTGGAGGGTGACTTGAACCCACAACCTTCTGGCTCAGAGGCAAGAGTGCTACCGACTGAGCCACGGCTGACACATTGAGGGCCACTGTAACTTGAACGGCCTCTGACAGTGCCATATGAATGGTAGATCTTGTCTGCAAGTCTTTCTGAAGGAGATTTCACAACTCTCACAGTCTACTTTCCAAACCGCTACCTCCTTGACACATCTTTTCCACCATTCCTAGGTGGATGTGCCTGGTATGGCAGTGTTGCACAGTCTGATGGTATAGCTTGCATCTGACATCATAGGCAGCACTTTTCTGGTCTTGCTGGTCAACCTGTGCCAAAAGCATTGCTAATGAAGAACTGAATCCAAGGCCAGAACTTTAAGTTTCTGATCAGTCCGGAGCTGGGGGGCGGGGGGGGGTGGTGGTGGGGGGTGGCGGGGCTCGGTAGACCACGGGAAACCCGGAAGTCCAGGTTTCCCCGCACGCTACCTCCACAGCATGCGTGTGACATCACGGACAGGTTCCCCGCCTGGAAGTCCCCCTGATTGATAGGATGCCGCAACCACAGGTAGGTGCGAGCCCCAAGCCCGGGGGTTCCGATCCCGGGAGATTGGGACCGATCCCTGACCCCGGGCGGAATTCGGATTAAATTAAAGTTATGTGCCAGACCAGATTGCTACCTCCAGTACAAATGGATTGTGTTGGGAAAGAATTCAATGTGAGTCTGTCACCCTGCATCTAAAATGATCACATAGCACTGTACCTTACAATTCATGCTTCCATGGTGACAGAGACGTTAGGAATTACTGGCACGGTTCACTCAGGCATGGAGGGGAAAGATCGCAATCTCACACGTAAGAGTGCCACTGAATTCAGGAATGTTGGTGGACCTGCGATTTGAGGGAGGTACTCTGTCAAGGTACCTCCCAATGGAGAGGAAAAATACAGATACTGGATCTACTGGGACTGTTCCCAAACACTCCTTCGGGACAATTGCATTGGCTGATGCCTTTTCTATCCTTGGGCTTTAGAATCTTCAATTTCATATATCTTGCTCTTATTTTAAATCAGGCTGAATCAGCCTTGAGCGAATTCTCAACGTTGTAAGTTTTCAGCATTTTTGTTATTTCTAACATGCTGCTATTATTCTAAACTGGATCTTAAAAATTGGCCGTAATATGCATGAACGTACACAATGCCAAGAAATCCGTGGTTTGAATGATAATTTCACTGTAGAATTCGAGAAGCAGGACCCTAAGGAGGTTTTATGATACTCTGAAAAGTCTGTCTATTGCTGCCCGATGAGAGTACTAGCATGTTTCTGCACTTTCAAATCAAAATAGGGTAAAAAAAATGACAGGAATTTCAGGTGAAGTATTTTTCTTTTGTGCAGTCAACTGTAATTTTCTACTCGCTGACAGCATACCAGTTCAATCATCACCTCGTCACTATCCAGTTATATGCAGTTTCACACAGATAGTTTATTAATATGCTTCACTGAGCAAGAATATAGGCAGCTGCTCTGTCAGAAGCTCTAGTCTTTCTTCAATCTTTTCCCAAACTCTGCCTTTTCAGCAGTGTCATTAATCCATTAAAATTCCTTCCTTGTATCCAGCACTGTTGGTGATTCTCAAGTACTCACATCTGCCTTATGCGAAATGTAACACAGCATATAGTTCGCTCCCTGATTATTCTCCTCCACTTTCAAATCAACTAATCCTATGACACATTTTGCATCAGTGTAAAGTGATTTTGGCATTGCACTGCCTCAGAACATGGTATAACTCAAATGTGGAGTTGCCCAAATTCAATGTAGACCAGCAGTGTGCCCCAAAGAGATCTGCAGTCTGAAACTGTTTCAGTTTCACACCAGTTACAATAGAACTGGAACCAGTGTGACATGAACTCTATTAACGTAATTTTTAGCCCTTTTAATGTTTATGAATCATTGCTTTCCATGAGACCTTCACCAACATTAAAATTTAACTGGTGCTTTGATGCCAATGATCAGTATAGCACACTTGAGCAGACGTGGATCTGACAATACATTTGGAGTGACCACCTCATTGCTCCAAATGGTAGCGGTATGGAACATAAGAACATAAGAAATAGGAGCTGGAGTTTGGCCATTTGGCCCCTCGAGCCTGCTCCGCCATTCAATAAGATCATGGCTGATCTTCTACCTCATCTAGTTAAGAATCTTTAAAATCAGTTGTTATCGCCAATTAAAAACCTGTTTTTTGGGGTTTTATTTTTGTATAAAAAACAGGACAGTATCAGTGGGAACAAATTCAGAGAAGATCAGTAAAAACATGTACACCAATTACTGGAATGTATCACATGCTGTCATGTGAACTGAATATACTGAGGATGGGTATACTTTTCCAGATCAAGGCTCGGGCTCAGAACCCACAAATGCTTCTGTTTAAATTGGGCAAGTAAATCAACAGTATAAATTACAAAATCAAACATTATTATCCTCCTCATTACAAATAATTATAAATACATATCTTACTTTCTCTGTGATCATAGTCCTTGGCCTCGATATTGACAGGGGTAGGTTTTCCAAGCCATTAGTTTCAGTCGGGCGGAGGTCCCGGTTTCCCCGCATGCTGTGGAATTTTAACTCCATAGCAGCGTATTTTTTTGTTGTTGACAGAATCCCCGCAGCCTAATTGACAGGCTTGGCTCCCAGTCGGACGGGGAGCACTCCGCAGCCGCAGATAAGGAGCATGCAGCTGCTAGTGGGAGCGTGGGGGTGGGGGTCCGATTCCGGGGTGGGGGTGAGGGTTCCGATCCCCAATCAGGTGGGGGGAGGTTCTTTGGATGGGGGGGGGGGGTCTGAAGAGGGTGGGGGGGGGGGGGGGTTCAATTCCAGGGAAGTAGGTAAGCTTGAGGGGCAGGGGGAAGCAGTCCTGCTCCTTCTAGCCCACAAGCACTGCTCTAAGGACACTTACCTTTTTCCCGAAGCTGTCCTCGCCTTCCTCAAGGCCCGGGAAACCCAGCCGGCCAGGGTTAAAATTTGTAAGAGTTGGAGTCGGGTTTGAGATTTTAAAGACTTTTACATCTCACTTTTGGGGGTTAAAATTCACCCCACAGCTCCCTTCTTACATTGGGGAGTACACTGCAGTTTGAAAAAAAAGTGCAGATCTTCCGTCACTGGCACAGTCCTAAAAACACAAAGCTTTTGGTCGCTGTCTGCAAAGCTACAGACTGTATTTCTTCACGTAAGCTTACCCATAGAAATATGATGGGAAATAGACAACGGTAATCTGACTATATTGGAGACTCCAACCGAGTGTGTCTTTAGGGAGAACGCAAGAACATAAGAACATAAGAAATGGAGCAGGAGTAGGCTATTCGGCCCCTCGAGCCTGCTCTGCCATTGAATAAGATCATGGCTGATCTTCTACCTCAACTCCACTTTCCTGCACTATCCCCATATCCCTTGATTCCTTTAATATCCAATAGGCCCAAATGCATACAGAGCTATGTTAGGGATGGCAGAGGAACACTCACCTTCTCACTAAACATTCTTGTAAAATATACAACCCCAGTAATTGTAAGTGCATTAAATACAGAGCTCCTATGTGCCCACGTCCAGTTATCCTACATTCAAGAACTGAAAGAAAACCATACCCTGAGGTCATGGGAAGGTCTGGTAAATGCAGTAAGAAATATTTAGCTGAAAGAGGAAACTATCTCACTCCTAGTATTCCATAACCTAACCACTGCCCATAATATCAGGAACAGGCAAGGAGAGGTACTTGTAAAGCACACTTGCGCACCTGATCTGTTGCTCTATAGTCTGGAAGAACGGGAATGGTTTGTGCTTGATGTGAGGTGTTACATGTGAGATGACCAATATGCAGAATGGATAGTGACGTCATCACCGTGCGCAGCGCCCCGCTCGTGCCCCGGCCGCGATCTTTGGTAGCACCCCCGACAGGGTCAGGGGGGCCTACCTGCGGCCGGGGCAGCGCTAATTAAAGGGAAGGTGCCGGGCGGCCATTTTTGTTGCTGGCCGCCTGCCAGCACCTGACCCCTCTGCCGTCCCCAGCCTCCTCTGAAGCCCCCCCGTGGAGTGCCGGCTGCGCTGCGTGAGCCCGGCACTTCTCTTGAGTGCCGGGCTCTTTTGCCGGCACTCCGATCCCTGGTGGCCCAGCTGGGCCCCGGGTCACGCTGCGCAAGGCCCCTCCCCTTTAAGAAGGGGAGGAAGGCCTGCAGTACCGTGATGTGCCGCAGCGCATGGTGCTGCGGCACGTAGCGCCGCGATAGTCACTTGCAGCGCCCCAAGAGGGAGGCAGGGCGCTTCCAGTAGCACCCCGCTTCCCTCTTGGGGCCCTACCGATGAATTTCGGCCGCGGGGGGCGCTAATTTTTTCGGGGCGTTAAAAGTAGTGCCCTGGTGAAGTTAGCGCCCCAAAGGGGGCGCGACTCAATTTTTCCCCCCTGATATATTGTGCTCCTAATGACAGAGTACAAAAAGGCAGTGTGCAACTAGAACACCAGATTAGTTTAGGGCAGATTTTAGAAAGATGAGGAGCATGCTAGCTGAGGGGAGGTGGAAAGAGAAATTGCCACACAAGCCTGTAGGAAACAGTGGGATGTTATCAAAAATGAGATATGTAAATTCCATTAAAAAGACGGAAACTACTAGTAGTTTTAGGATGCTATGGATAAATAAAGAGGTTAGAAACCAATTAAAATTGAAGAAGATGGCCTGTGAGGACTATAATGATAATTAATAAGCAAAGGAGAATATGAGAAAATAAGAGGTTAAGAACAGGATAAGGAAAGCCGAGAGAAGGTATGAGAAAAAGAAAATCAAAAACATCAAAAGGAACATTAAAGTATTTTATATATCAGTCGGTAACCAGAGGATACAGATTTAAGGTTCTGACGAAGGGTCATCGACCTGAAACGTTAATTCTGTTTCTCTCTCTACAGATGCTGCCTGACCTGCTGAGTATTTCCAGCATTTTCTGTTTTTATCATAGATTTAAGGTGATTGGCAAAGGAACCAGAGGCGACATGAGGAAACTTTTTTTTACGCTGTGAGTTATTGTGATCTGGAATGCATTGCCTGAAAGGGTGGTAGAAGCAGATTCAATCGTAACTTTCGAAAGGGAATTGGATAAATATTTGAAGGGAAGGAATTTACAGGGCTATGGGGAAAGAGCAGGGAAGTGGAAAAAATTGGATAGCTCTTTCAAAGAGCCGGCACAGGCACGATGGGCCGAATAGCCTCCTTCTGTGCTGTATCATTCTATTATTCTATGATTCTATGAAGTATATCTGGGAAAAGAGAATGTTAAAAGTGTGGTGGGACCCCTGAGAGGAGAAGATTGTCAATTTATAGTGGATGATCAAAAAATGGCAGAGATATTTAATAAATATCCCCGGGCACTTTCTGCTTTCTATTCCCGTGCGTAGTCTTGCCAACTAATGTACCATTAATTCTTTGAACTCTGATTTTTATTTAACGAGTCAGATGTGAAACTTTTATGAAATCCCTATGTGAATATGGTCACGTTCTTGTTAAAAGTAACTTGCTCTTATCAGCCTACTACTGCATGTTATTCAAACCAGAGAAAACACTCAGCTGATGCACTCATACTCTAATGGACTGAAATGAGGTTACAAATAATGCGAAAACACAACTGACATAGCTCAGGACTGACCCCTGCTGTTTAAGTAAAGAAGTCACATGTGTTGCTTTCAACGTTTCGTCATACAAGGAAAAAAATAAAGGAATGGCTAATGGTTACTATTTATCTGTAGATCATTTTAATAGTATTAATGTATTGCTAAAGTCTTAGCTATTCTTTTAAAAAAGCATTTTCCTCTTTCCCTTCTACTTTCTCAATGTCACACACCATCCACTGCTGAGTGGATGGATGATCAACTTGCCACTTAATATTCCCCAACATTGCCTGACACAAGTCACTGAGAGCTACAGGAGAGGAGCCTGGGGTGACCGATGCCCTCTGACTTTCTCCACTCCCTTTGGTTACACAATCCTTGCCGTCAGCTCTGACAGCTATTCATTGGGCCACCAGAACTTTGCATTTACTGAGCTTTTCCACGGAGATCTGTATCTTATCCATTACCTTTAATCAATATTGCATCCACAACATTTGTGCTAATGGTATTAGTGTTATTGTATTATAGATGTGCTAGGATACCCTTAAAGCATATCTGCTCCTTATTACTGTCATTGGCGTACTCTGTTTCCACAGAGATGCACTTAGGAGATGCTGGCATTGAGGGGAACCAGCTCAGTGTTGTTGACGTTGGTCAATTTAATTTGGTCTTTTGGAAAACTGATATAAGGTCATCTGTGAGCTCCCTCCTCACCCCTCTTTATCTTCATTGAGTCTTTAATGCAATTTAGCAAACATTTATTAGAACTGAAAACATGAACAATCTCTGAAGCAATGGAAACCATTATACCTAGCAGAAATGGATCCCTTGCATTGGCATCACCTCAGTTCTGCTGCCCTACTTCCATTTCACAGTTCAAATAATGGTTGTAAGTAGTTCAATCTTTAATTAAGAACATAAAAAATTAGGAAGAGGCTTAAAGGCCAATGGAGCCAAGAGGCCTGTCCATTTTGGATAGATCCCAATCCCATCTACTCTCCTTCTCAGCACATCAATTCCTAAGGTTAGATGTTCCCCCGATGCGGACTTTGGGCAGCCAGCCAGTGGAGCATGCCCAGTTTGAGGGCTGGGCCTCATTAGCATTTGGCCACCGGGCTGCGTGTGGAGAATGAGCGCCTGGGGGCAGCCCATTGGCTCGGGGCCGCTGCAATATCGAGCGACCTGGCCAGCCTCTGGATCGGAAGAAGGTAAGTCCGTGAGGGTGGACAGATCCAACCACGGGTGGGCGGGGTGGGGGGGGTGGTGGGTAAGCTGGAGCGGCAGCGAACCAGACTGGTTTTATGGAGCCCAAGGGAGCATTCCTGCAGCCTCACACTTCCACAAAAATACAACAAAACTCCACTGTGGGCTCCTCTTCGGTTAGACCACCAGATGTTATTGGGCATGCCTGTACTTTCCTAAATTGGCAAACAGGATTTGCTTATTAAAAGGTTGTAGTGCCTGAGTCAGGTAGGCACTCCAACTGCCCAGCAATAGGCCCAGGGGAAGATTTCAGCGGCCAGAGTGACAGCAGGAACGGGCATTAAGTAATTCCCCACTATTTTTAGGATGCAGGGCGGGAGGCCTCCAAATCTCCCTCCTCCTCTCTCCAGAAATGCGCAGAATTGTCTCTTGATCCTGTTTCAGTGCCCACTTCAGTGGTAATTTATTCTGGAACTATTACCTTTGGGTGAAAAGGTTCCACCTGACTACCCTTCTTGCTCAAAACCTATTGGGTATAGGAGACACAAGAGCAGAGAATGTTAATGGGAGATTTAATAGAGGTATTCAAAATTCTGAGGGATTTTGATAGAGTAAATAAGGAGAAATTATTTCCACTGGCAAGAGGGTCAGTAGCCAGAGGACACAGAGTTAAGATAATTGGCAAAAAGAACCGGAGGGGAGATGAGGTGAACTTCATTTATGCAGTGAGTTGCTATGATCTGGAATGCATTGCCTGAAAGGGTGGTAGGAGCAGACTCAATAGTAACTTTCAAAAGGGAATTGGATACATACTTGAAAATTAAAAATTTGCAGAGCTAGGGGGAAAGGGCCGGGAAATGGGACTAATTGGATAGCTCTTTCAAAGAGCCGGCACAGACACAATGGGCCAAATGGCCTCCTTCTGTGTCATATTTTTCTATGATTCATATGAGTCGATGATTAATCTTTAGGTTGCGCCCAATTGTATTTGAACCTTTCCTCACAATGAACCATTTGCTCGATCAACTTTGTCAATCCTTTTCATAATCTTTTCGATTAGAGCAACTTCTGTCACTCATTAGAATTATATCTGACCCAAGGTTAGGTTACAGATTTGTTATCTCTCCCAGGCATTCACTGTTTCTGTTTTAGAGCCCAGTGCTTTGGGTAGTGTATAATGATTGTCTATTGATGTGAGAATATCTTAGAAATATTGTATGCAGATATCTGAATTCCATGTTTGAATCCCTCCAATCAGATTACTGCTCTTGCCACAGTACCAAAACAGCTCTCATCAAAGTCACAAATGACATCCTTTGTGACTGTGACAAAGGTAAACTATCCCTTCTTGTCCTTCTTGACTTTACTGCAGCCTTTGACACGGTTGACCACTCCATCCTTCTCCAATGCCTCTCCACCGTCATCGAGCTGGGAGGGACTGTATTCACCTGGTTCCATTCTTATCTACCTAATTGTAACAAGAGAATCACCTGCAACGGCTTCTCTTCCCATTCCCGCATCATTACCTCGGATGTTCCCCAAGGATCTATCCTTGGCCCCCTCCTATTTCTCATCTACATGTTGCCCCTTGGCAACATCATCCGAAAACACAGTGTCAGTTTCCACATGTACACTGACGACACCCAGCTCTACCTCACTACCTCTTCTCTCGACCCCTCCACGGTCTCTAAATTGTCAGACTGCTTGTCCGACATACAGTTCTGGATGAGCAAAAATTTTCTCCAATTAAATAGTGGGAAGACCGAAGCCATTGTTCGAAAGCCCCGCCTCAAACTCCGTTCCCTAGCCACTGACGCCATCCCTCTCCCTAACATCTGTCTGAGGCTGAACCAAACTGTTCGCAAACTTGGTGTCATATTTGACAGTGAAATGAGCTTCCGACCACATATCCATAGCATAACAAAGAACGCCTATTTCCACCTCCGTAACATCGCCCGTCTCCGCCCCTGCCTCACCTCATCCACTGCTGAAACCCTCATCCATGCCTTTGTTACCTCTAGACTTGACTATTCCAATGCACTCCTGGCTGGCCTCCCACATTCCACCCTATGTAAACTTGAGTTCATCCAAAACTCGGCTGCCTGTGTCCTAACTCGCACCAAGTCCTGTTCGCCCATTTCCCCTGTGCTCACTGACCTACATTAGCTCCTGGTTAAGCAGCGCCTCGATTTCAAAATTCTCATCCTTGTTTTCAAATCCCTCCATGGCCTCGCCCCTCCCTATCTCTGTAATCTCCTTCAGCTCCATAACCCCCCGAGATATCTGCGCTCCTCTAATTCTGCCCTCTTGAGCATCCCTGATTATAATCGCTCAACCTTTGGTGGCTGTGCCTTCTGTTGCCTAGGCCCTAAGCTCTGGAATTCCCTGCCTAAACCAATCCACCTCGCTACCTCTCTTTCCTCCTTTAAGACGCTCCTTAAAACCAAGCTTTTGGTCACCTGCCCTAATTTATCCTTATGTGGCTCGGTGTCAAATTTTTTGTCTTAAAATACACCTTTGCAGCGCCTTGGGATGTATTACTATGCTAAAGGCGCTATATAAGTACCCATGAGGACGGACTCAACAGGGATCTCGGGTTCATGTCACGCTACAGAACATGACTTGACATCGTTGTCTGTTTTTCCAGTTTAAAAAAAAAAGTTCAAAGCTTAACTGCAGACAGCAGCATTTAACACGTTGGACCCCCTGTGACCCACCTCATTGTCTTAGATGTACTCTGATGTGTCTTTGATGTAATGCTTCCCTAACAGATTGTATCTCTGCAGACACATTGTTCTCTGTGTATATATACGGTGCAATCGATTTGTATTCCCTCACTGTACCTGATGAAGGAGCGGAGCTCCGAAAGCTCGTAATTTTAAATAAAACTGTTGGAGTATAACCTGGTGTTGTGCGACTTCTCATTTCTGTATAAATGCAAGTTGTTGTTGTTGTTGTCTAACTTCATGTAACTAAGAATATTGCTTTTTGACTTGACCTATAATTAGAATCAAGCCCTTTGAGTGAGAAAATGTATTTGCAATACTAGATATGTACAGACTACTTAAATATAGAACAGCAATTTCTTTTTAGTGAAGTAGCACTGAATGACCTTTACAGTTTTAATATATGCACATCCATAATATCCCAAAAATTGATTTTCTGAACACGTGTTTGATTGATATTATACAGCAGGAGTGGAGAACTGCTTAGCTACTCACTGGGTAAATAAACCTGATGAACAATGAGGGAGTCTTCAGGATTGAGTCTTTGTCATGGATATTCTAGTTTTCTTCCTTAACTCTAATCTCTTTAATTGTCCTTATGGGGGTATTTTTTGAAGCTATTGCATTACTTTAATTTTTGTAGCAACCTTTTATTTTAAATGATCATGGTTATTTAGCTGAATAGTAAGGCTTTCTCTATTGGTTCAGAGGAAAAGGCAACGTATAATTGAACCAAACAGATAAGTAGGACCCAGGTTTAATCCCCAGTCTGTGCTCAATTAGCTAATGCGACATAGGAATAATGCAATTGGCCTCAGTGCCCTTGGCTGGGGTGGAATATTCAGCCAAGGTTTCCACTCCCAATAGCTGTTCAGTGACCCTGCTAGAATGTGGATGCTGGTCAAGACAATATTCTCTTGCTATTAATTCGACTCACACATGAATAATGGTTGATTGCACAAGATATTGTAGGTTGGCCATGTGCTAGGAATCTACTCCAGCAAGAGTCAACATCTTCAGGGGAGGGAGGAGAACTAGAGGGTAAGAAAAATGCAAATAACTAATAAACTGCCCAACTTGGCAGTAGCCCGAACTCTCGTGCACATTCGGTGCAGGCCTTTGAACTGCTAAATTGGATATAGTTGCCCATAAAATGGGTGCAACAATGTTAAATTTAGATCCCAAAGTTTATCTTTTAATCTATCAAATACTTTTCATAATTTTAAAAACCTCCAATAAAGCTCCTGTTTGCCTTCTCTGCTGCAGAAAAAGTTCCAGTATCTCATCTCTTCTCATATTTATAATTTCTCATCCTTTGTATCATCCTGGTGAATGTAAAAAAACAATGAATTTAATTACAATAGTTTTCACGTAAGTCTGCCACTGAGGCTTGCCTTGTCACTTTCTGCCCTCCTCTACACAGAGCTACAAACTGACGATTTAATGTTGTGAAGGAATAAGCCATATAACCTATTCAGAAAAATATACCATTCTATGAAAGAATTCTGGCCTTATTAAAACATAACAAACTGGGTCTGGAAATCTAGAAACCTAACTATGAAAAAGCTGTGAAAGTATTCTGGCTATAGAGATAAGATAGTTGTTGACATTGAATCAATAACCTTATTGAAACAGAAGGTTAAAGGCTCCTGACAGGCTGGCCTTTGGGAACAAGACAATGGTTCACCCTGGTTAAGGTGTTCTAATTTACACTTCATAAAGAAGCACAAACATCTGCCTTTGTAAAAATTACATCAAGTAAAACGCACCTGCTGTTACACCGTTTTTTATGGTAAACTTAGAACACCTAGAGAAGAGACATAGGGGTAAAAATTCACTTGGTTGCGCCACCCGTTAGCGCCTTAAGAGGGCGCTAATGGGGCGCAAAGCCGCTAACGCCCGGGCGCAGCGATGTTTGCGCCGCTCGAGAACTTAACTTGAGATTGTGCGGCGGCGCTAAAACTTACCGCTGCGACCACCTGCGCGCGCAGATTGTGACGTCATTCCATGGTGCAACGCCCTTGGGGCGCCCCGTAGCGGAAATTGAGTGGCGCCCCCTGCCTTACCGCCTGGCGCTTCCAACGACCAGAAGACTGGAACGCTATCAATCGCTGTGGGGCTGGGGGGGGCGCTATTTAAAGGGGGCCTCTTCCTGTCTTTTATTGTTGGTGGCATTTTTGAACTACGCATTCTGAGAGAGAGAGGGAGAGACTTCTGGAGAGATTCAACATTGTGTGAAGGAGTTTTGGGTACTGAGCAGCACTTTGCAGGTTCATTTTGATTTGCCATTCCTTGTATCGATTTAGCAGAGACCGTGGGAGCTGCACTCTGAGCTCTTTGCCTGGTGCTCTCCATTGTTCTTTCCAGCACATTTGATGTGCAAGTCTCTCCAGGCCGAGATTCAAGGCAGCAATGAACAGGATGTGGATGGAAAGCAAGATTAACCATCCCCTTTAAGAACTGGCCCGTGCCATTGTGTGTGTGTTCCATTGCTGACTGACATTACATGAGCTTCGCCAGCGCTCCGAGTTAGCGCCTCACTGCTCGGCCTTTGCGCCTTAAGAGAGGTGTGCAGCGCCTGCTTTAGCGCTCCACTCACCTCCCGGGGGCGGTAAAAGTGAAGTTTCCCGTCAGTGCCGATAATATTGAACTCTCAAATGGGATAGTAGACTCGCTTTAAAGGGGCAAGGCGATTCTCGGCTTCAGAGGCAGCTCTGTAAGTCTCCAACTCTTTGTACCTTGGGGATCAAAGGTATTTGATTTTGATTTTGGTGGATATCCTGTAGAAAACTAAGAACTGTAAAACTGTAGCGAAGTTAAGATTTGAGAGTAGGTTCTCTGATAATAGAATTGTAAGCTTTCTCTTTTTGGAACTGTTAATGTTGCGATTGACTCACCAACTGTAAATTACATGTCGGTTCTTTAATAAATCTATATATTTTTAGAATTGTCTCACATAAGACTTCTGTATCAAACTCGCAAACTCAATTTCTGTTCACTCTTTGGTGAGGAGTTGCAGAAGTCTGGGGGAAGTTTTCTGGACCCTCATAATATCCGTAATGTTACAATCTACTAAACTTATTAAAAGTGCTATCTGGAGGACGATAACATTTTCAGGTTGTTCCTTTCCTTTAGGGAGAGATGGTCCAGACCTTTCGACCCAATTAAGCGTCTTTAAAATTCGGCTACCTCAAACTTTAGTTGAAAGTGAACGTCTGGGAAATACGTCTGATCCAGGGTAGCCCTAAAAGGGCTAGGACTAGTAATTATCCTTTCAGTTCATGCCCAACGTGTGTGTTAATGAGTTGATACAGAACCCTATACTTATATTTATATCTATATCCATCTTGTAGATTGTTAAGTATAGAAGGAGTGTTTTACTGACAGTGGTACTAAGACCCAGATTTAAGTCTCTAGAGATGACAAGTCCCTGATCAGGCTTTGTAGAACTTAAATCAGAACTCCCTCAATATACCATTGAGGTCTAGAAATGTCTTATAAATTCATATTGAACCCTAACCGAGGTTAGGTCCTGACGAAATGGCAAACCCTGTCGGAATTGGCCAAGTCTTTTAATTAGGAAATTCAAATGATTGCTTTATTAGGGGAAATAATCCTATCCCTGTACCTCCACAGGACCAAGTAATAATTTTTGATGGATCGTCAATGACGATTAAAAAAGGGACATCCCAATAATCCTCAGCTGGGATGGGGATAGTAGTAGGGACATTTTGTGATTCCTATTCTTTTTATCCAGACCTTTAGACCCAATTAAGCATCTTTAGGATTCAGCTACCTCAAACTTTAGTTGAAAGTGAACATCTGGGGAATACGCCTGATCTGGGGTAGCCCTAAAAGGGCTAGGACTAGTAATTATCCCTTCAATGTCATTGAATGTCAAGGGGAGATGGTTAAGCTCTCTCTTGTTGGAGATGGTCATTGCCTGACACTTGCGTGGCGTGAATGTTACTTGCCACTTATCAACCCAAGCCTGAATGTTGTCCAGGTCTGGCTGCATGCGGGCATGGCTTGCTTTATTATCTGAGGAGTTGTGAATGGAACTGAACACTGTAAAATCATCAGCAAACATCCCCACTTTTGACCATATGTTGGAGGGCAGGTCATTGATGAATCAACTGAAGATGCCTAGGACATTGTCCTTTGGAACTCCTGCAGCGATGTCCCGGGGCTGAGCTGATTGGCCCCCAACAACCACAACCATCTTCCTTTATGCGAGGTATGACTCCAGCCAGTGGAGAGTTTTCTCCCTGATTCCCATTGATTTCAATTTTACTAGGGCTGCTTGATTCCACACTTGGTCACTCTCACCTCACCTCTGGAATTCAGCTCTTTTGTCTATGTTTGGACCAAGGCTGTAACGAGGTCTGGAGCCAATTGGTCCTGGCAGAACCCATACTGAGCATCAGTGAGCAAGTTATTGGTAAATGCCACTTGATAGCACTGTCAACAACACCTTTCATCACTTTTCTAATAATTGAGAGTAGACTGATGGGGTGATAATTGGCCAGATTGGATTTGTCCTGCTTTTTGTGGATAGGACATACCTGGGCAATTTGGTCACAGCAAGCGCCCACAAACAGCAATATGATAATGATCAGATAATGATCATCTGCAGGATGCACTGCAGCAACTCACCAAAGGTTCTTCGGCAGCACTTCCCAAATCTGTGACCTCCACCACCTAGCAGGACAAGGGCAGCAGGTACATGGGAACACCATCACTTCCAATTTCCCTACCACATGACACACCATCCCAACTTGAATATATGTTGCCATTCTTTCATCATGACTGGGTCAAAAACCTGGAACTCACTACCTGGGAGCACCTTCACCACATGGACTGTAGCGGTTCAAGAAGAAGGCCCACCACCATCTTCTAAAAGGCAACTATGGGTGGACAACAAATGCCAGTCTTGTCAGCTGCTCCCACATCCCAGGAATACATTTTTTTAAATGCTTATATTTTTTGAACACATGAATTTCTGGATTGAAACCAGAAATTTCTGATGCTCCCTAAATATTTTTCCAATTAACTGTTGATATACTTAGACAGACTAGAAGGATAATTTTAACCTAACCCACTCAGTGGGAAACTGATGGAATCATATTGACTGCCTGTTCCACACCCCACTTGATTTTACTTTCCATCGACTTCAATGGAGTAAGCCTTCATGGCTGATCCTTTGTTATGCGTTTCTAAGTCTCTCTTTTTGTCTTAATCTTACTTTTGAATTATCCATTCCTTGAACTCAAGTCTGGCACGTAATCCACAAATTATTAGAAATGACAGGTTCTGGATGGAAAAGAAAAAATACCAAGACATACTGAAAAAGTCTTTGGAAATAATGATAATGACGTGAACATGAAGTGAAAGCCAGTCTGTCAGCACAGTAGGAGGTGGATAATGCAGGATGGCTGTCAACAATATATATACATAGAAATATATATATATATATATAAATTATCTAAAGCATCTGATAAAATGTAAATAATTAGGATATATGCCAATCACAGTGGTTTCTGCATTAATCTGCTTTTCTATTCTGCCTTGTCAGCTGAAAATTTTGTTTTTCGTCGCTTAAGAAAAACAAATACAAAATTAATTTGCTGCTCTGGGACTCTGATATAATTTTCCATTCCTGGTGAGTCTGCTAATTATAAGACTGCAAACTCTGCATAAGTTCATTCTTTGCAGTAATTGTGTTTTTTGTATGTGAATTTTGTGCATGTCAAGGTGTTGGATTTTAACATTAGGGAATGGAACACACTCTATTTTGGGTATTAGTTTCAGCATCAAGTACTGGTTAGATGAAAGACTGCTAGATCCAGTTTCTTAAAAAAAAAGCAAAGTGGTCCAAATCTGCTCATTTCAGACATATTTATAAGCATTTGAATTCTATTTGGACAATTTTGGCTTCAGATGTACATCTTTGCTGATGTAATTTTTGAGCGAACGTCAACCCACAATCATACGCACATTGGGAAAAGACAATTGATTTTCATTATTTTCAGTTTCTTTCCATCTGTGTGTGTGTGTGCGTGGTGGAGGGGGTTGGGGGTGCAGCTGTCTGAACCCTTGTGGTACAATGGTGAAATATATCAAAAGCAAAATACTGCGGATGCTGGAAATCTGAAATAAAAACAGAAAACGCTGGAAATACTCAGCAGGTCAGGCAGCATCTGTGGAGAGAGCAACAGTTTCAGCTCGATGACCTTCCATCAGAACTGGAAAATGTTAGCGTTTTAACAAATTTTAATCAAGTGCAGAGGCAGGAAAAGGAAGGAGGGGAGGAAAGAACAAAAGGGAAGGTCTGCGATAAGGTGGAAGGCAGGAGTGGTTAAATAACAAACGGGATGATGGTGCAAGGCAAAAGGAAATGGTAATGGGACAAGTAAAGAAATAAAAGATGGGTCTAGAGGAGGTGTAAATGGCAATAGCAGGATCATAGCCAACAACTGGTGTCCGAAAAAATGGGAGAAGTGGTTATGATCTGAAATTTTTGAACTCAATGTTGAGTCCGGAAGACTGTAAAGTGCCTAATTGAAAGATGAGCTGCTGTTCCTCGAGTTTCTGATGAGTTCATTGGAACAGTGCAGGAGGTCGAGGTCAGAGTGGGAGTGGGGCAGAGAATTAAAATGACAGGTGACCAGAAGCTCAGGGCCACGCTTGCGGGCTGAACAGAGGCGTTCCGCAAAGTGATCACCCAATCTGCGTTTGGTCTCCCCAATGTTGAGAGACCACATCGTGAACAGCAAATACAATATACTAAATTGAAAGAAGTACAAGTAAATTGCTGTTTCACCTGGAAGGTGTGTTTGGGGCCCTGGACGGTGGGAAGGGAGGAGTTAAATGGGCACGTGTTGCATCTCCTGTGCTTGCACGAGAAGGTGCCGTGGGAAGGGGAGCAGGTGTTAGGTGTGATTGAAGAGTGGACCAGTGTGTCGTGAAGGGAATGAGTTTCAGAGCAGGTGGGGGCAGGTTAAAGCCGATGAAATTGACAGCGTATCGGGAAGCCGGCTCCAACCCGCTGACTTCGAGGCTTCACTCCAGCACATAAGGCTGCAAGTGCAAATGCCCCTCGGCAGAGATGGGTTGGCAATTAACATATGATAATCGCTCAATTAGAGAGATATGGGGTGGTGGAATTTTACCCCCCAAAAATGGGTGGGTTGGGGTCGGGTGGGCGGTTAAGGTTTTAAAAAACTGAATCCCGACCCCAACCCGCCCATTTCCGGTTTTAATGGAGGCAGGACAGGGGGCGGGCAGCCAACCTGCTCCCAGGATGCAGGACGCCAATTTAAATATTATAATTAGGCTCCATGTCTCGTGGTGATCCAACATTTCAAATTTAACTCTGGCTGGCCGGGTTTCCCAGGCCTCGGGAAACCCGCCAGCTAAAGGAAGGCGAGGACTGCTGAATCCAAGAGGTAAGTGCCTTGCCAGCTCCCCATGATGGGAAACCCCACCCCCGACCCTTACGATCTCTCCCCGAGGCCTCCGACCCCCTCCCCCCCGAGGCCTTCAATTTGGCCCCCGAGGCCTCCGACCCCCCAACCGAGGCCTCCGATCTGCTGCTCGAGGCCTCTGATCTGCCCCTCGACCCTTCCAATCTCCCCCCAACCTTCCCCTGAGGCCTAAGACCTCCTCCCGAGGTCTCCTATCCCCCCTCCGGCCTTCGATCCTCGGCCCCCGGCCCCCAATCCACTCGCCGCCCCTGATCATCCTCCAGCCCCGATCCTCCTCCGCCCTCCCCCCACCAGCCTCGATCCTACTCCGACCCCAATCCTCCGGCCTCCCCCAACCAGCCCTGATCCTCCTCCGTTATCCACCCTCTGGCTTCGATCCTCCTCCGGCCCTGATCCTCCTCCAGCCTCCGACCCTCCTCCCGATCCCTACCCGCCCGACGGCCAGCCGGCCTCTCCATGTGGCTGGCTGTGAGTGGGACACAGCGATTGAAAATGCTAATCAAGCCCTGCTGTTAAATTCAGGAGAGCCTGCGGGAAATCCATTCTCCTGGGTTTCCCCATCTGTTTTCCAGCAACCCACCCCCCACCGCAGCACCCACTCCCCCCCACCCCACCTGCTCCTTACCAGTCTCCAAATTAAAATTCCAGCCATTGACACAGATTTTTGACCTTACTATGTGGTCCACGGGTTTCCCAGGCTTCCTGCAACTTGCCATTGCAAATATATCCCCAGTTTCTGTTAGTCCACGACAGTGTTACTTTTCTCTGGAGCTTTTTTCTGGAGCTCTCTGTGGTCCAGGACAGTCAGGTGATGGTTAAAATATATCTTTGGCAGTATCTAGTGGAGGTAGGTTACAGTCATATACCCTCATAATCCAGTGAGCACAGATGTATTAATCACACACTTACACTGTTCCAATGAAGCTCAACGTAAGCTCGAGGAACAGCACCTCATCCTTCGATTAGGCACCTTGCAGCCTTCTGGACTTAACACCGAGTTCAACAATTTCTGACTATAACCTCGGCCCCTATATTTTTTTTATTTTTTTCCCCCTTGTTTTCTCACATGGTAGCTGTTGATGATGCTGCCATCGCCATTCATACCTCATCTAGAGTCATCTTTTGTTTCATAACTTGTCCCATTGCCTCTCCTTTTGCCTTGCTCTATCATCCCTTTTGTCAGTCAATCTCTCCTGCCTTCCAGCCTATCACAGACCTTCCCTTTGTTCTTTCCCCCCCTCCTCCCTGCCCCTGCTTAAAAATCTCTCTTCCCTAACCTTTTCCAGTTCTGACGAAGGGTTCGACCCGAAACGTTGACTCTGTTTCTCTTTCCTCGAGGCTGCCTGACCTGCTGAGTGTTTCCAGCATTTTCGGTTGTTATTTCAGATTTCCAGCATCCGCAGTATTTTGCTCTTGTATTAATCACACTGACTGCGCACACTTCTCCCCAGAGACTGGGCAACATTCCATTTTACCTTACCTGAACCGTTTCAAGAACATGTAACTTTAATGTCTATTAGGATTATAAATAGATTTATAAAAATAATGGAAATATTCTTTCAATGGGAAAGCATATTCATTAGGTTGTTATGCTAATATATTCTTGACAAGACAGAGCTCAACACTTTATCAGAAGGAATGTTTTAAACTGTTAACGGTGAACATTTCAGTGTTGCATTGGCAATCCTAGCAGTGGCAAGGAGCCCTCTAACATCTGATGTGCGTCAGGAAAAAAGAGAAAAGACCATCTGACTCATTGGGGGGAACATTATACGGAGGAGCGCATGGGTTTGGGTGTGGGTAGGGGGTTAAAGCCGATTAAATTGGCAGCGCGTTGGAAAGCCGGCTGCAACCTGCCGATTTCCTAGCTTCACTCCAGCACGTTAGACTGCATGTTCACAACCCCCCTCAGGAGAGGCGGGTTGGCATTTAACATATGTTAATCGCTCAATTAGAGAGATATTGACACAGATTTTTAAGTTTCCCGGGCTTCCTGAAACATGCCTGTGAAAGCAAGGCGAGAACACTCACTTTTGCGGGCTTTTTTACAGAGGCCAGTGTCGGGAGCAGAGAGAGCAGCAGCACAGTCAGTAGTTAAACTCACTTTCGCGGGCTTTTTTCCAGAGGCCAGTGTCGGAAGCGGAGAGAGCAGCAGCACAGTGAGCAGTTAAACTCACTTTCGCGGGCTTTTTTGCAGAGGCCAGTGTCGGGAGCGGAGAGAGCAGCAGCACAGTGAGTATTTAAACTCACTTTTGTAGGGCTTTTTACACAGGCCAGTGTTGGGAAAGGGCCCTTGAGTATATCATTTAATTGAAGTGAAATTGGTGGGATTCATTTAATTTAATTTTAATTAATTAATTAAAGGGTAAGTCATGGCAGGAGAGCTCTGCCCCGTGATATGCTCCTCCTGCTATATGTGGGAAATCAGGGATGCTTCCTGTGTCCCTGACGACCATGTGTGTGGGAAGTGTATCCAGCTGTACCTACTGATAGACCGCATTACGGCGCTGGAGCTGCGGATGGATGCATATTGGAGCATTTGTGATGCTGAGAACATCGTGGATAGCACGTTTAGCGAGTTGGTCACACCGCAGGTAAAGGGTGTACAGGCAGGAAGTGAATGGGTGAACACCAGGCAGAGTAAAAGGTGCAGGCAGGTAGTGCAAGGGTCCCCTGTGGCCATGCCCCTCTCAAACAGATATACCACTTTGGATACTGTTGGGGGGGTGACTTATCAGGGGAAGGCGGCAGCAGCCAACTTCCTGGCACCATGGGTGGCTCTGCTGCACAGGCTGGGAGGAAAAAGTGTGGAAGAGCTATAGTGATAGGGGATTCAATTGTAAGGGGAATAGATAGGTGTTTCTGCAGCCGCAAACGAGACTCCAGGATGGTGTGTTGCCTCCCTGGTGCAAGGGTCAAGGACGTCTCGGAGCGGCTACAGAACATTTTGGAGGGGGAGGGCGAACAGCCAGGTGTCGTGGTGCACATAGGCATCAACGATATAGGTAAAACATGGGATGAGGTCCTAAAAGCAGAATATAGGGAGTTAGGAGGTAAATTAAAAAATAGGACCTCAAAGGTAGTAATCTCAGGATTGCTACCAGTGCCACGTGCTAGTAAGAGTAGAAATAGGATGATATTTCAAATGAATATGTGGCTAGAGGAATGGTGCAAGGGGGAGGGATTCAAATTCCTTGGACATTGGAATCGGTTCTGGGGGAGGTGGGACCAGTACAAATGGGACGGTCTGCACCTGGGCAGGGCTGGGACCGATGTCCTAGGGGGAGTGTTTGCTAGTGCTGTTGGGGAGGGTTTAAACTAAAGTGGTAGGGGGTTGGGAACCTGAGCAGGGAGACAGAGCAAAGGGAAACAAGGATAAAAGCAAAAGACAGGAAGGAGAAAAACAAAAGTAGAAGGCAAAGAACTCAACGGTTTAAATCAAACATGGTCACAGTAAATAATAATTCATATAGGTCTGAGAGCATTAAAAAAACAAGCCTGAAGGCTTTGTGTCTTAATGCAAGGACCATTCGGAACAAGGTGGATGAATTAGCTGCGCAAATAGAGGTAAATGAATATGATTTGATTGGGATTACAAAAACATGGCTCCAGGGTGGCCAAGGCTGGCAACTCAACATCCAGGGGTATTCAATATTTAGGAAAGATAGGTAAAAAAGAAAGGGAGGTGGGGTAGCATTGCTGGTTAAAGAGGGGATTAACACAATTGAAAGGAAGGATATTAGCTCTGATGATGCGGAATCTGTATGGGTAGAACTGAGAAATAACAAGGGGCAGAAAACATTAGTGGGAGTGGTATATAGACCTCCAAACAGTAATACGGGGGTTGGGGACGGCATTGAAAGGGAAATTAGGGAAACATGCAGTAAGAGCACAGCAGTCATCATGGGTGACTTTAATTTACATATAGATTGGGCTAACCAAATTAGTAAAAATACTGTGGAGGAGGAATTCCTAGAATGTTTACGGGATGGTTTCCTGGACCAATATGTCGAGGAACCAACCAGAGATCAGGCCATCTTAGACTGGGTATTATGTAACGAGAAAGGATTAATTAGCAATCCTGTTGTAAGAGGCCCCTTGGGTCAGAGTGATCATAATATGATAGAATTCTTCATTAGGATGGAGAGTGAAGTAGTTGAATCAGAGACTAGGATCCTGAATTTAAATAAAGGAAACTACAATGGTATGAGGCGCGAATTGGGTAAGATTGATTGGGGAATGTCAGTCAAAGGGTTGACAGTGGATAGGCAATGGCAAACATTCAAAGACTGCATGGATGAACTACAGAATTTGTTCATCCCAGTGTGGCATAAGAATAAAACAAAAAGGGTGACTCAACCGTGGCTAACAAGGGAAATTAGGGATAGCATAAGATCCAAGGAGAGGACATATAAATTGGCCAGAAAAAGCAGTAACCCTGAGGATTGGGAACAGTTTAGGATTCAACAAAGGAGGACAAAGGGATTAATTAAGAAGGGGAAAATAGAATATGAAAGTAAGCTTGCTGGGAACATAAAAACTGACTGTAAGAGCTTTTATAGATATGTGAAGAGAAAAATATTAGTGAAATCAAGTGTAGGTCCCTTGCAGTCAGAAGCGGGGGAAGTTATAATGGGGAACAAAGAAATGGCAGACCAATTAAATGCATATTTTGGTTCTGTCTTCACAAAGGAGGACACAAATAACCTCCCAGAGATGTTGGAGAACATAGGGTCTGATGAAAGGGAGGAACTGAAAGAAATCAGTATTTGCAGGGAAATGGTGTTAGGGAAATTGTAGATGCATTGCTGATCATCTTCCAACATTCGATGGAATCTGGAACTGTACCCATGGATTGGAGGGTAGCTAATGTTACCCCACTATTCAAAAAGGGTGATAGAGAGAAAGTGGGGAATTACAGACCGGTGAGCCTGACATCGGTAGTGGGGAAAATGCTAGAGTCCATTATAAAGGATGTAATAGCTGAGCACTTGAAAAACAGTGACAGGATCGGACAAAGTCAACATGGATTTACAAAAGGTAAATCGTGCTTGACTAATCTACTGGAATTTTTTGAGGATGTAACTGGGAAAATAGATAAGGGAGAACCAGTAGATGTGGTGTATTTGGACTTTCAAAAGGCTTTTGATAAGGTCCCGCATAAGAGATTAGCATGTAAAGTTAAGGCACATGGGATTGGGGGCAAGGTATTGACTTGAATAGAGAACTGGTTGGCGGACAGAAAGCAGAGAGTAGGAATTAATGGGTCTTTTTCCGAGTGGCAGGCAGTGACTAGTGGGGTACCGCAGGGATCGGTCCTTGGACCCCAGCTATTCACAATATACATTAATGATCTAGATAAGGGAACTAAATGTAATATCTCCAAGTTTGCAGATGACACAAAGCTGGGTGGGCGTGTGTGCTGCGAGGAGGATACCGAGAAACTCCAGGATGATTTGGACAGGTTGGGTGAGTGGGCAGAAGCGTGGCAGATGCAATATAACGTGGATAAATGCGAGGTTATCCACTTTGGTGTCAAAAACAGAAAGGCAGACTATTATCTGAATGGCAATAGATTGGGAGAAGGGGAAGTGCAACGAGACCTGGGTGTCCTTGTGCACCAGTCGCTTAAGGTAAGCATGCAGGTGCAGCAGGCGGTGAAGAAGGCAAATGGTATGTTGGCCTTCATAGCAAAAGGGTTTGAGTATAGGAACAGGGATGTCCTGCTGCAGTTGTACAGGGCCTTGGTGAGACCACACCTTGAGTACTGTGTGCAGTTTTGGTCGCGTTATCTGAGGAAGAATGTTCTTGCCATGGAAGGATTTCATCGAAGATTCACAAGGCTGATACCTGGGATGGCAGGAATGACATATGAGGAGAGATTGGGTCGATTGGGCTTATACTCGCTGGAGTATAGAAGAATGAGAGGGGATCTCATCGAAACATATAAAATTCTGACAGGTCTGGACAAACTAGATGCAGGAAGAATGTTCCCGATGGTCGGAGAGTCCAGAACCAGGGGTCATAATCTAAGGATAAGGGGTAAGCCATTTTGGACAGAAATGAGGAAGAATGTCTTCACCCAGAGAGTGGTGAACCTGTGGAATTCTTTACCACAGAAGTTAGTTGAGGCCAAGTCATTAAATATATTAAAGAATGAGTTAGATATATTTCATAAAGCTAAAGGTATCAAGGGATATGGGGAGAAGGCAGGTACAGGGTACTGAGTTTGGATGATCAGCCATGATCTCATCGAATGGCGGAGCAGGCTTGAGGGGCCGAATGGTCAACTCCTGCTCCTATCTTCTATGTTTCCATGTAACACAGCGGCAATTGAGGAGGTCAATCAAGCTCAGCGAAATATGGCACTGCATACTCAGTACTCACAACTGCTTTCTTACCTGCTAGTGGGAAAAGGTGTTCACAGTACTTTTGCTAAGAGTTGACTTTCTACACTTTGGAGGTTTCTTCCACATTTTGGAGGTTAGATCTACACTTTGGAGGTATGATCTATCAGATCAGGATGGGTGCCGCTTGTGCTGCCTTAGATTGGACCTCAGATGAGGACCAAGTTTATCAGCAATAACATCAAAAACCCAGGAGAGTTCAATTGCAGCGGGAGCAGAGCTGAGATACAAACCTGTATAAAGAAGTAAAAAGTAATCAAAGTTTGACATCACCAGAAAGCAGGTAAGTGATTGGTTGGTGAGTATTTCTCTATTTCTCGCTTTTTTTCCAAACTTGAGCGTCTAAATTTAAGTGCCTTGGTGTAGATTAAAAGATATAAGTGTTCCAAATTTTAAACCTAATCAATTAATTGAGATGGGAGACCAGGCAATGTGTTCTTGTTGTTGCATGTGGGAGCTCGTGGACACCATTGAGGTCCAGGGCGAACACATCTGCAGCAAATGTTGGTTGCTCGAGGAACTTCGGCTCAGAGTTGTTGAGCTGGAGTCCGAGCTTCAGACACTGCGACATATTAGGGAGGAGGAGCGTTACCTGGGCACTATATTCCAGGAGGCAGTCACACCCACTAGAATAATTACTTCCAATTTGGCCCATGGTCAGGGACAGGAGGGTGTGACTACAAGCGAGGCAGGTATTGGGATCCAGGAGGTAGTGGTGGAGGAGCCTCAGCCCTTGGCCTTGTCCAACAGGTACGAGATTCTTGCTCCCTGTGTGGACGAGGCCAGGGACTGCAGGGAGGATGAGCAAAGTGACCACAGCACCGTGGTACAGGGAGCCATTCAAGTTGGGCGAAGCAAAAAGAAATGTTGTAGTGATTGGGGACAGAATAGTGAGGGGGATAAATACTGTTCTCTGCAGCCGAGAGCGTGAGTCCCGAAGGCTGTGTTGCCTGCCTGGTGCCAGGGTTAAGGACATCTCCTCTGGGCTGGAGAGAAACTTGGAGTGGGAGGGGGAAGATCCAGTTGTCATGGTCCACGTAGGTACCAATGACATAGGTAGCACAAAGAAAGAGGTTCTGCTGAGAGAGTATGAGCAGCTAGGGGCTAAATTAAAAAGCAGAACCACAAAGGTAATAATCTCTGGATTACTACCTGAGCCACGAGCAAATTTGCATAGGGTAAATAAGATCAGAGAAATGAACCAGTGGCTCAAAGACTGGTATGGGAGAAATGGGTTTTGATTTGTGGGGCACTGGTACCAGTACTGGGATAAGAGGGAGCTGTTCCGTTTGGACGGGCTTCACTTGAACCATGCTGGGGCTAGAGCACTGGCAAATCGAATAACTAGGGCTGTAGAGAAAGCTTTAAACTAAATAGTGGGGGGGGGAGGATCCAGGTGAGCGGGAAAATAAAAAGTCAATGAGAAATGAGAAAGCAATAGAGCAAGCTAGAGATGGGGGAAATAATAACCAGACTGTGACAGGAGGGACAGAATGTTTAAAAATAAGAGTGTAACAGAAAAAAAGGCCAAAACAAGGAAAAATGGTAAAAAGACAAAGTTAAAGGCCCGAAAATTAGACCTAATACGGGAGATTACGCACTGTGTACTCTCGCGTATTAGGTCCCGAAGTGCCGGTTTCCTGCATGCACTGCGCATGCGCGGGAAACCGGCACTTCGGGTATTGCGAAGGGGGCGGTTCCTAAGTGAACCGAGTGCACACTACAGGTTGCGCGCACGCAGCACACTTAGTTTTTTTTTCAGGTTTGAACGTGCAGGTAAGTGTTGAAGATTTTACACATGAAGAAAGCAGGCGTAAGACCCCCTTTTAACAAGGTAAGTAGTTAATTAATTATTATTTTAAAAAAATTTCAACAGGTTTATCTTTTTTAGAGACTTTAAAGAAAGGTAAGTTTATTTTTATAACTTTTAAAAAGAATTTAAATTTTTTCAAAAATTTAAATTTTTGTTTAAAGTGGTTAATTTATTTAACCATAGTTATTTTATTAATGTGATGGCTTTTTTTAAAATTTAATTGAGGTTTAGCTGTTCTTTTGGGGGCTTGTTGTATTCATAGTTTTGACAGCTCTTCCTATCAAAACTATGAATGAAAGATGGTGTGCTGCCATTGGCTCTAACTGGCCCACGTGATCCCAGAGGTCGCATCGCACTAACTGCGCCTCTGGGACACGCACACACTGCGCGCCGGCACCAGGGAGAGGCCCAGGAACTGAAGTTTGTGTGGGCCAAAACCATAAAGGCAGGTGCGGAGTGCGATATCGCGGGGGATCCTTACCCCCGCGGCAACCATCAAAGTCCAATTTCTGGGCCAAAAGCTCTATATCTGAATGCACGCAGCATTCGTAACAAAATAAATGAGTTGACGGCACAAATAGATACAAATGGGTATGATCTGATTGCCATTACAGAGACGTGGTTGCAAGGTGACCAGGGCTGGGAACTGAATATTCCAGGGTATATGAAAATTCGGAAGGATAGAAAGAAAGAAAAGGGAGGTGGGGTGGCTTTGTTGGTAAAAGATGGGATCAGTGCAGTGATAAGAAGTGATATTGGCTCAGAAGATCAAGATGTAGAATCAGTTTGGGTGGAGATAAAAAATAATAAGGGGAAAAAGTCTCTGGTGGGCGTAGTCTACAGGCCGCTGAACAGTAGCAATGCTGTTGGACAGAGTATAAATCCACAAATAATGGAGGCCTGTAAAAAAGGTACAGTAATAATCATGGGTGATTTTAATCTCCATATTGATTGGACAAATCAAATTGGCCATGGTAGCCTGGAGGAGGAGTTCATAGAGTGCATCCGGGAAGTTTTCCTAGAACAGTATGTAATGAAACCAACCAGGCAGCAGGCTATCTTGGATCTGGTACTATGTAATGAGACAGAATTAATAAATGATCTCATAGTAAAGGATCCTCTAGGAAAGAGTGATCATAGCATGGTTGAATTTCAAATTCAGTTGGAGGGTGAGAACGTTGTATCCCAAACCAGTGTCCTGATCTTAAACAAAGGCAATTATAATGGCATGAGGACAGAACTGGCTAAAGTAGACTGGAAAAACAAATTAAAGAGTAAGAAAGTTGAAATGCAGTGGCGGACATTTAAGGAGGTATTTCATAACTCTCAACAAAAATATATTCCAGTGAAAAAGAAAGATTTTAAGAGAAGGGAGCACCATCCTTGTCTAACTAAGGAAGTAAAGGATGGTATCAAATTGAAAACAAACGCATACAATGTTGCCAAGATTGGTGGGAGACCAGAGGATTGGGAAATTTTTAAAAACCAGCAAAGGATGACTAAAAATATAATAAAGAGAGAGAAGATGAATTATGAGAGTAAGCTGGCAAGAAACATTAAAACAGATAGTAAGAGCTTCTACAGGTATACAAAAAGGAAGCGGGTAGCTAAAGTAAACGTTGGTCCCTTAGAGGATGAGACTGGGCAATTAATAATGGGCAACGGGGAAATGGCAGAGACTCTGAACAAATATTTTGCATCTGTCTTCACTGTAGAAGACACTAACAACATCCCAATAATGGACAATCAAGGGGCCACAAGGAGTGGGGAACTAAAGACAATCACTATCACTAAGGAAATAGTACTAGGTAAAATAATGGGACTAAAAGACGACAAGTCCCCTGGATCAGATGGCCTGCATCCCAGGGTCTTAAAAGAAGTGGCTGCAGAGATAGTGGATGCATTAGTTGCAATATACCAAAATTCCCTGGACTCTGGAGAGGTCCCAGTAGATTGGAAAACTGCTAATGTAATACCCCTATTTAAGAAAGGAGGGAGACAGAAAGCAGGAAACTATAGACCAGTTAGCCTAACATCTGTCATTGGGAAAATGCTGGAGTCCTTCATTAAGGAAGCAGTAGCAGGGCATTTAGAAAAACATACTGCAGTCAAACAGAGTCAGCATGGTTTTAGGAAAGGGAAATCATGCTTAACAAATTTGCTGGAGTTCTTTGAGGATGTAACAAGCAGGGTGGACAAGGGTGAGCCAGTGGATGTGGTGTATTTGGATTTCCAGAAGGCATTCGATAAGGTGCCACATAAAAGGTTACTGCATAAGATAAGAGCTCACGGAGTTGGGGGTAATATATTAGCATGGATAGAGAATTGGCTAACTAACAGAAGGCAGAGAGTTGGGATAAATGGGTCATTTTCTGGTTGGCAAACGGTAACTAGTGGGGTGCCACAAGGATCGGTGCTGGGGCCCCAACTATTTACAATCTGCATTAATGACTGGAATGAAGGGATCAAGTGTAATGTAGCCAAGTTTGCGGATGATACAAAGATGGGTGGGAAAGCAAGTTGTACAGAGGACTCATAGGGCTGGATTTTGATACTGGGGTGGGTTGGAGTCGTGTCATCCACTTTTCGTGTTATCCACCCAACTGCAATTGGATGTGGGATATTGATGCAATTTTCACCTAATTGGGCAATTGAGTTCCAGCATGTGGGAACCCATGAACCAATTAGTGTTTTCAGTCTGAAAGTCGCCTCTGATGATGTCATTATTGCTGCTGCATTGAAGGTCTTCAAAGATTGCCTGGCCTTTGCTGTGAGAGGACCTGGATGCAACATGAGCAGCAGCAGCCCTAAGTCTGCTCCCAGATATTTTTACACCACCACTCCCAGATATGTCTCCTCCCCATCCATCCATATATGCATCCATCCACATAGCCATCCATATATGCATCCCCATAGCCAGCTAGCCAGCCAGCCAAATGTGCTCCCGCCAGGTTTCACATTCGTGGTTCACAACAGGCGTGCTTCACATAGAAAAAGGGTTAAAATCACAAAGGCCTTTCAAAATGGCATTATAGAGGCAATTTAGTGCTTGTAAAGGGTCTTAACAGCCTATCCCACTTCTTAGAGGCGGGACGGAGTCGGGACCAGCAGACACGATTTAATGAAAATTGTGTGGAGGCAGGATGGAGGCGGACTTGTGCCCGCCCGCCAGTTTTCGCAATTTTAACCCCCCACATGCCTCCAAACCCGCCTCCACGGGTCAATGAAAATCCAGCCCAAAGAATCTGCAAAGGGATATAGACAGGCTAAGTGAGTGGGCAAACATTTGGCAGATGGAGTATAATGTGGGAAAGTGCGAGGTTATCCACTTTGGCAGGAAAAATAAAAAAGCAAACTATTATTTAAATGGAGAGAGATTACAAAATGCTAAAGTTCAGAGGGACCTGGGGGTCCTTGTGCATGAAACACAAAAAGTTAGCATGCAGGTACAGCAAGTAATCAAAAAGGCAAATGGAATGTTGACCTTTATTTCAAGGGGGTTGGAGTATAAAAGCAGGGAAGTCCTGCTACAACTGTACAAGGTATTGGTGAGACCACACCTCGAGTACTGCGTACAGTTTTGGTCTCCTTATTTAAGGAAGGATATACTTGCATTGGAGGCAGTTCAGAGATGATTCACTAGGTTGATTCCTGAGATGAGGGGGTTGACTTATGAGGAAAGGTTGAGCAGGCTGGGCCTATACTCATTGGAATTTAGAAGAATGAGAGGTGATCTTATCGAAACATATAAGATACTGAGGGGGCTCGACAGGGTAGATGCAGAGAGGATGTTTCCCCTCATGGGGAAATCTAGAACTCGGGGGCACAGTCTCAGAATAAAGGGTCGCCCTTTTAGAACTGAGATGAGGAGGAACTTCTTCTCTCAGAGGGTCGTAAATCTGTGGAATTCTCTGCCCCAGAGAGCTGTGGAGGCTGGGTCATTAAATACATTTAAAGTGGAGATAGACAAATTTTTGCAAGATAAGGGAGTGAAGGGTTATGGGGAGCGGGCAGGGAAATGGCTTTGAGCCCTAGATCAGCCATGATCTTATTGAATGGCGGAGCAGGCTCAAGGGGCCAAGTGGCCTATTCCTGCTCCTATTTCTTATGTTCTTATGTTCAACAGCACCAGCCTGCATTTCACAGACCTTTAGCTGCATAGCAGAGAGGGGAGCAGCAGGGAGGTGCAGCTCGCAGGAGGCCATCCCTGCCACACAGGCAGAGGATTAGCTTCCTCGACATGTCGGAACAGTGGTGTCTCAGAGGCTCAGGTTTTCGCGTCAGGTGGTGTCAGCCTGCTGAAAGAAGACCTGCTGCCAGCTGGACCTGGTGGCCATGTTTTACCAGTGGCTGTCAAAGTCACCACCACCCTCGACCTTTTTGCCTCTGGATCCTTCCAGGGTCTGCTGGAGACACTTGCAGGATCTTCCAGTCGGCGGCCCACAATTGCATAAGACAGGTGACTGATGGCTTGTTCACCAGGGTTGCCAATTACGTCAACTTTGCCTGCGATGATGCCAGTCAGAATGAGCAGGTGCTCGGCTTTTCTGCTCTGGCTGGCTTCCCACAGGTGCAGGATGTCATCGACTACACACATGTGGCAATCAGGGTACCCCCAGATCACCCGCGTCAACCGCAAGGGCTTCGATCCATCAATGTGCAGCTGGTGTGCAACCACATAACGATCTTTATGCAGGTGAGCGCATGATTCCCGAGCAGCTGCCATGTCGCTTTCGTCCTGCGGCAGTTCAACCTCCCTGACGTCTTCGCACCTGGAAGCACAGTGAACAGGTGCTGCTCAGAGACAAGGGATAGCCACTTAAAACATGGCTGATGACACCTCTCAGAAACTTGAGAATGACGCCCAAGAGTGCTAAAATCAGTGCCATATCACCATCAGATGTGTCATCAAACACTGCTGAAGATGTACTTCAGGTGCCTCGACAGATCTGGAGGCACCCTTCAGTACGCACCAGCCAGGGTCTCCAGAATGGTCATGGTGTGCTGCGCTCTGCACAACATTGTGCAGCAGCAAGGTTGGGACCTGCCGGAGGACAAAGGCGCAGAGCATAGAACCGCTTCAGAGGATTATGAGGAGGAGGAGGCAGACAAGGAGAAGGAGGAGGAAGAAGAGGAGAAGGAAGGTGATGAGGGCAATGCACCACCAGCGGCGCACATTGTTGCCAGGGATGCCCTGATTATTGCAAGGTTCACTTACGTTCCACCATTGGACCCATCTCACAACCACATGCAAAAGCTACTTTTCTGCCAACCACCCCCCCGACCCCCCACCGCCCAATGCCACTAACACAAAGCAGTCCTGCAAACAAACAACCAGCCCATTCACATCCCCCCATTGATCACCATCAATTCATGTCTTCCCATTCATCATCAAAGGCAGCATAAGTGGAACCCATCCTGATCTGATAGATCAAACCTCCAAAGTGTATATCAAACCTCCAACTTAAAAGGCCAGTTGCCAGCCAGTAACCAAGAATGAGCAAGATGGGAAATGACATGAATCTGTCATTCATGAATTATGAAATAATACTGAGTGGCCTGCGGGTGGCGCTGTCCAGGGAGAGTATAAATACTCGGGCACGGGCCCAGCTTGCGCAGGACATTCTTAACAGGAACTAGTGAAGGACACAACTAGACCTCTATGTTGTAAAACAGTTGATTAAAGCTTTGTTTAACGCTTAAACCAAGTGCCTAGTAGTTTTCTTATATCAGGAAAGTTGTGCAAAAGATGAATATTTATGTGCTTCAAGTAAAGAACAGAAACTTAACAATATACCAGTGTTTAAGACACCCATGTGCATACCCTTATACAACTGCAAATCTTTAATCTTCCTTTTCCTACCGCTTCTATGTGTTGCATCCCCTGTGGCTTGAGCAGAGGTGGAGGCAGGCTGCTCAAATCCCTGCTCTGACTGTTGAGATACATTTGGTCGATGACCTCTGGGTTTTGGAGCCCATGAGGACCCTGCCAAAGATTGCTGTTCATGGGTAGACTCGGCCATCGGGACACGAGGACACATGTTGGCTACTGACAGAGGGGAGGCAACGGGTGAGAAGTGGAAGCATTTTGGGTGGAGTCCCCACTTCCATGTTCCCTTTCGCCATCATCTCTCTCATGGCCCAGCCGCATTTCATTGCTACCACTGTGCTGCAGTTCAGTGGGGCGCTGCAAGGCCAAGGCTAGGGTATCTGTCATCCTATTTAAGGTGGCATCCAGAGTCTGCAAGCCCCTACTCAAGGCCTGCATGGACTCGTGTGATTGCCACGTTTGATGTTCCATGCAGTCTATCCATGAAAGAAGACATCATCGCAGTGCCATGCAATATCAACCCACTCATGCTTGAGGCGGACTCCTGCAATCTCTCTGCATGTGTGGACAGTGTGCTTGGAAGACCTGTCAGTACATCGCACATTCTCTGTTGCTGCTCGATGATTATCCTCTTCATCGACGGCCTCTGGGATACAGAAAAAGTGTCTAGCTGAGCAGACACTTCCTATGGCCCTGCAAACCTAAGGGCCTCTGCTTTGTACTGCTACATTCTAACAACTCATTGGACAGCAAAATTGTACAGCACGCAGCAGAAACTGATTTGGAGATTTTGTTTTGACTGAAGAGCAGCACCCAATATTCAGCAAGCCTCAGGCCAACGGCTTCAGGCACACGTTCAGATGCCCAGACATCTGAGCAACTCCTCAACCGCTGTTAAAGAAAAAAAAATTATGTTTATGTAGCTCCTTCTCAGATTGTTGAAACATTTCAAAGTGCTTTACACAATGAATTACTTTGGGTTGTAGTGATTTCTTTTATAAGGGTAAATATTCTGTGGCTGCAATCTTCCTGAGGAGGCAAGAGATCAGCATTTAGAATAGGACCATGTTAGCCTTGTGCCGCCACTGTGTCTTAATTGACTGCCAGCTTTGGATTTCTGCTGTCTTCTCTTAGTGTTTTCTCCTTTCCTTGCTTCTTGTTCCATCAAGATTTTCAACCTCCTCAGTCACTCTACCCCATAGTATATTCACTGTGGATTGGAATTGCTGGATTTTGCTGTTCCCAACTCCATTCATACAGGCTAGTAACAATATGTTTTGAATTTTAAAATTTTCTTGACATAAAAGACTTTACCTGAACACTGCCTTTAATTGTAACCAAAATATCAGGCTGTATTCTTTGATGACTTAATTCTGATGCAAGAAATTTCACTGCAGCAACGCTCTGTTTCTGTTTGCGAAAAGCTTGGGGATTGACTGTCCCCAAACAAATCATTCAGAGCTTTTCTTGTAATCTTCGGATTTGCAAATTTCCCCAAATCCTCTGAAGAGACAATTGCTCTCCTGAACTCTTCTTAGTGGCTTTTTAGAAGCTGCTAACCTTGTGAATTATTTTCTTCAAAATGAGCTTTCTGAATTGCATCTTAAAATAAATTGTTTATAGCTGCGTGAAAAGACTTTCTGTTTTCTGTCTTGAATATCGCTTTTCTGAACGACAAATGCAATTCTGCACACCTGACTTCTTGTACAGGGAATATCCATTTTAAGACAGGCTGAAGGTTTATGCATATTTTTTGAAATATGTGGCTGGTTATAGGTTGACTATTTTCAGAATAAAAGCCCTGAAACAGAGGTATATTTCTGCCATAGAAGGTCCTGCTCTGACTTGTGGTTGCAAGGTATGTTGTAACTTTCTGAGATGTAGTAAATGCATTTTGTTTAGTAAAAGAAACATGTTCTTCTTCATCATTGCTTGTATGAAGACCTGAACTCTCCATCAAGAACTTTGCAGAAATGTTCAGGTAATCTATATTTTGACACAATCTTTTTATATTCAGTATTGACAACAGGATGTACTATGGGATCATTCAATACAGACATGCCATCTTAAACAAGAAAAAGTAACTGTAAATGCTCCTGATTCTCATATGACAAGTCCCAAGCAGTAGATGGCTCTGTGTTTAGGTTTCCTTATCTATAAGAATTAAGCAAGTCTACCCTTGCTGGAGTGTTATAACAGTGCACGAGCTAGAATCCAGAATCCACCAGGACTCATTGATGATACTGCAATGTGTGTTATTATCTGTTCTCAGGATGTGGGCAATGCTGCCAAAGGCACTTTTGTTATTGTCCATTCCAAGATGCTCTGAGGAGGTGGTTGCATGCCTCCCCCTTGAACTGCTACAGAAATAGCAGAGGCATTGGTCATAATCTTTCAATCTTCATTGGATCCAGGAGTAGTGCTGGAGGACTGGAGGGTTGCTAATGTTATACCACTATTCAAGAAAGGGGAGAGGGATGAACCAGGAAACTACAGGCCAGTCAGCCTTACATCGGTGGTGGGGAAGTTATTGGAAACCATTATCAAGGACAAAATAAACTTTCAATTTGAAGGGCATAGGTTAATTAAGGATTTGTTAAAGGCAAATCGCGTCTGACTAACTTGATTGAATTCTTTGATGAGTGTAATGTATTATCACGTGGTTTGGTATGAGCATGCTCGGTTCACTCTGGCCTAGTAAAGCAAGCACATGGACTAGCAACTCATCCTGTCTCTGTCTTTCATTTGTTCTACCCACATATATTATATTTTGGTGATGAGAATGGGATCCCAAGGCCATTTTTAGGGATCGTGGAAGGACACAGTGGTCAACCTTCGAGTGGACAAGTTTAAGGTGAATTTGTGACACCTAAACTGAATTTTTGCGATGTTTTACCATTAATGCTGATGCAGAATCGTCTGTGCTTTGCCTTCAAGTGTATGTATACACAGCAACAGCAGTGTTGATTCACACATGTACACAGGTAGCGTGCTGAGTCACTGTTCAACAGGATCGCGCCTACAGAATTCATCAGAAGCCTCGGCATATTTGACCGAGCTCGTGAACCATTCAGTTCTTACACTGAGCGGATGGAGATGTTTTTTAGGGCCAATAACATTATTGAGACTGAAGGTGCAGATGAGAATGTTCAGGTTCAAAGTAAAGTAATTCGTGAACGGAAAAAAACAACTTTTCTAACAGAGATCGGGTCAGATGTTTATGGAACGTTGACAAACCTACTCACGCCAGGGAAAGCGAGGGATGCGTCATTTGAAGACATTGTCGAGAAACTCAAGGACCATTTCAACCCAAAGCTGTTAAATATAGCAGAGTGTCATAAGTTTGGTACCAGAAACCAAAAAAAAGTGATACCATCAGTGAGTACATTGTAGCTCTTAAGAACCTGTCTTTGCATTGTACTTCGGCACATTTTTGTGTTGTGAGATAAGTTTGTGTGTGGACTGGTGGATGAGTGCACACAGTCCAAGTTGCTGAACACTCTGAACCTAACGTTTGACAAAGCATGCAAAATTGCCCTATCTATGGAGATGGTGTCTAAGAATGCTAAGGAGCTCCGTCCAACTCAAGTGACTAGTGCAGCTGAGGTCTATAGTCACAAAGCCACCGCCAAACCTAAAGCTGTGAGACCAAGTCAAAAGCATGTTGGTGAGAGCAGTTCAGTGAATTGTTATCGCTGCAATGGAAATCACTCACCACAGTCAAAACAGAAATGCGAAGTGTTTTCACTGCCAGAAGCAAGACCATATTTCAACAGCTTGCAGAGCCAGATCTAAAGCAGGAAGTAAGAACCATTCTAATGGCAATGCAAAGCAGCAACAACAAAAGGGAGGAGTTCACAATATTGAAGTGAACACACCTGAACTAGGCATCTTCAGTATCTAGCGGCAACGCAAGCAGTCGTGACCAAGACTTCCGTACAAAACTTTTGATCAACGAGCAATATATTGATATGTGTATCGACACGGCTGTGGACTGCTCTATCTTGAATAAGGACACATATGAGTGTAAGTTTAATCAAGTACCACCTACAAAGAGTACCATAGAGTTAAAAACCTACTCCGGAGAAATCCTAGAGACATGTGGACAAATGGAATGTACAGTTCAACACAATGGCCAGTCAGTAAAGCTGCCTATTATTGTAGCGAGCTACAACAACAGGCCAACTCTCATGGGCAAAGACTGGTTGAGAAAGATAAAACTATACTGGAAAAACGTCTTCAGTGTAGATGCTTCAAAGAAGCAACTCAATACAATGCTGAGCAAGTACGAAAGCATGTTCACAGCCAGTTATGAGGGCATCACTGGGTATGACGTGCATATCTGCATCAAGTCCAATGTGAAGCCTGTCTATTTTAAGGCAAGGCCGGTCCCCTATGCATTGAAAAATAAGGTGGAGGAAGTGCTAGAGAAACTGAGAGAGAACGGAGTGCTTATAAAAACTGACAAAAGTGATCGGGCTACCCTGATTGTGGTAGTGCCAAAGCAGACAAAACTGTACGCTTGTGCGGTGACTGCAAAGTTACTATCAAACAAGCAGTTGACGATGAGCAGTACCCGTTACCTACATCACAAGATTTGTATGCAGCCCTGTCTGGGTCAAAGGTTTTCTCCAAACTTGACCTGTCACATGCTTACGCTCAGCTGAATGTTGACAAAGAGAGTCAACAGTATCTCACCATCAACACACACAAGGGACTGTACTCATACACCAAGCTGCCGTATGGTGTAAAGTCCTCCCCCAAAATCTTCCAGGCTACGATGGATAAGATTTTTCAAAGAGATCCAACTTGCTTATGCAATCAAGACGATGTGCTGATCGCAACAAGCAGCGAGGAAGAAAATCTAGAGGTGTTAGATTTAGTGCTTCAAAGATTGAATGCCCACAATGTCAAATTGAAAAGGAGCAAATGTGCTTTAGTGCAGCCAGAGGTTGTGTACCTTGGTCTGAAAGTTGATGCAAATGGCTTGCAACCAGTGAAGGAAAAGGTTGATGCTGTCATCAATGCTCCAAAGCCACAGAACATGTCTGAGTTAAGATCTTTCCTTGGAATGGTCCAGTACTACGCACGTTTCTTACCTGAGTTAGTGACCATGTTAGCTCCATTGCACGAGTTCTTCAAGAAGGATGTCCAGTGGAAGTGGAGGAAAGCGCAACAGGATGCTTACAAAGCTTGTAAGAGAAGTCTCTCTAGCGATGCTCTAATTGTGCACTACGACAGAGCATAAGCTTAAGTTAGTGCGTGATGCTTCTAGTTACGGTGTGGGAGCTGTCATAAGCCACGTAATGGATGACGGCCAAGAGAAACCAATCGCGTTCGCATCGTGAACCCTCACAAAGAGCAAAAATAACTGCGTGCAAATTGAAAAGGAAGCACTCACCATAGTATTTGGAATCAAGAAATTCTAACAGTTCTTGATCAGCAGAAAGTTTACCCTGATAACCGCTCCTAGCAATATTGGGGCCCAAATCTGCCATCTCTGTAAGGACCGCATCAAAAATGCAACGTTGAGCAGTGTTGTTGTCACAATATGTCCACACGATTGAATACCGCACTGCAAAGCAAAACGCAATTGCAGATGGTTTGTCCAGGTTGCCACATGAAGACTCATATGTTGGGAGTGAAGGTGAGATTTTCACGCTAGGTGCAGTTGACAAAGACTTTCCCGTGAATGCAACTGAGATTGCAGATGAGACTCAAAAGGACTCAGTACTGAAAAGAGTGCATGAAAACACCTTGAATGGATGGACTGATCAGTGTATGGATACAGAATTGAAACCATTTCATAACCATCGTACTGAATTGTCTTGTGAGCAAGCTTGTATCAAGTGGGGAAACAGAGTGGTGGTACCTACCTCTTTGAGAGATAGAATTCTGGCCGAACTTCCAGGGATCGTCAGTATGAAATCAATTGCAAGAAGCTTTGTTTACTGGCCTGGATTGGACAGTGATCTTGAATCACTTGTCAACAAATGCAGCGTTTGCCAAAATTGCATGAAACAAACCACCCAAAACTCCACTACAACCCTGGTCATGGCCAAGTAGACCTTTTCAGAGAGTACACGTAGACTTCTGTGAGAAACAACAACAACAACTTGTATTTATATAGCACCTTTACCATAGTAAAATGTTCCAAGGCGCTACACAGGAGTATTTTAAGACAAAAAATTTGACACCGATCCACATAAGGATAAATTAGGGCAGGTGACCAAAAACTTGGACAAAGAGGTAGGTTTTAAGGAGCGTCTTAAAGGAGGAAAGAGAGGTAGCGAGGCGGACAGGTTTACGCAAGGAATTCCAGAGCTTAGGGCCGAGGCAACAGAAGGCACGGCCACCAAAGTTTGAACGATTATAATCAGGGATCCTCAAGAGGGCAGAATTAGAGAAGCACAGATATCGGGGGGTTGTGGGGCTGGAGGAGATTACAGAGATAGGAAGGGGTGAGGCCATGGAGGGATTTGAAAACAAGGATGAGAATTTTGAAATCGAGGCACTGAAAGCAAATGATTACGTCCTGATACTTGTAGATAGTCACTCAAAGTGAAACACATGGGTTCAAATACTACAACTGAACGTACCATCGATGAATTGAGGTCTATCTTTGCATGTCATAGCTTACCTGAAGAGCTTTTTTCCTGACAATGGCCCTCAGTTCCATTCTGCTCTATTCCAAGAATTCATGAAACAGAACAGTATCAAACACACACTCGTTCCATCATATCATCCAGCTTCAAATGGAGCAGCCGAAAGGTCAGTCAGGATAGTGAAAGAAGCTCTCAAATGTTGCAGGGTTGTTCGGGTCTCAGCATGAAGCAACGTTTCGCAAATTTCTTGCTGAAGTACAGAACTACTCTGCACACTACAACTGGACATACCCCAGCAGAAATCCTGATGAAGACGAAATTGAGAAACCGACCGAGTCTTGTCGAGCCGAATTTGTCTCAAGAGTTGAACAGAAACAGTTGAGTCAGAAACTTTATTATGACATCAATCAGAAAAAACACAGTTTCAAACAAAACGAGTGCGTTTGTGTTCTCAGTCCCCCTGGCAAGTCGAGTTCACACAAGTGGGATGTAGGAACCATAGTAGAGGTTGGTGGAACCAAGAGATATTTGGTTGAAATTGGTGACTAAATCCGAATTGTTCATGTAGATCAAAAGACTTCTGCTAGTGATAAACCAAGACATGATCATGAACCACTTGATCATGAACACATTGGGCTGGATTTTCCAAGCCCCGAGGAGGCAGGCATGGAGGCGGGACTACTGGTAAAGTAGCAGAAAGTGGGGGCAGATGGCAAACCCGTCCCCATCCTGACCCCGTGCTGTTTTGCCAGGAGGCGGGAAGATGTGCTGCTTCGGGTCCCGTCTCCTGGAGGCGGGAAAAGCATTAAATACTTTTAACTGCCCGTTAACAGGTAGTTAACAGGCAGAAAAAAGGACTAGTGCCATTTTACCTTCACAGGTGAAGGCTTCCCGACCTCGGAGAACCCCGTCGGGTTGGAGGAGACGTGAAGGAGGTCTGCGGCGGTCGGAGGCACCTAGAAGTAAGATCTAGAGGTGAGTGATGGGTGCAAGTGTGGAGTGGTAAGTATGTAAGGTGAGTGATAAGTGTAAAAAAATGTTCACTTACCTTGTTTTCTTCTTACAGCCTTCATCCTCTCTGGATTGGGAAACCCGACATCCTCATTATCAATTTCACAGACTGGCTGTTGGATTCTCCGAACCAACAGCCATCTGAAATCAACAAAGTTGAAAGGTTTGATGAGTCCTGAACACAAGGGCTCATCAAACTACAGAGAATGTCAGTGTTTGACAGCTTCACAGAGCTGTCAAACGCTGACATTTCTTCTTCCAAGAGGTCTTGACAGATAGCACGTCTGATGTTGACGTGCTCTGTCAGTGACTTCCTCCCTAATTGGCCTGCTGAGCCCGCAGGGCGGGCTTAACAAGGTCAATCAGGAGAAAATCCCTCTGGTTGGTCAGACGAGGATGGAGGCGGGACATTGACACGACAAGCAGCAGTCCTGCCTCCAACTCATCTCCATTGAGAAAATCCAGCCCATTGACTCAGTTCAGGTTTCATTCACTGAAGTACCAGATTCAAACAAGTCTGAGATAGAAATGGGATCATCTTTGAGTTCGGAACCAAAACAAAACAGCCCGAAAATTGGTTCAACACCAAAACCTTCTGTAAGGAGATCAGGAAGGCTCCACAAACCTGTAATTAAACTGGATTTGTAGTTCAGTTAAAAGAAAAAAGCCAGGGGGTAGAAATTAGGTCGCGCCCCATTTCGGGCGCAAATATCGTCCGGACGCAAATATTAGCGCCTGGCGCTAATTATCAGCACTGACAGGAAACTTCACTTTTACCGCCCCGGGAGGTGAGTGGAGCGCTAAAGCAGGCGCTGCACACCTCTCTTAAGGCGCAAAGGCCAAGGAGTGAGGTGCTAACTCAGCGCGCGAGCGCAGCGCAGCTGCTGCCAGTTAGTGAGGGAACACAGACACACTGGCGCCGGACACTTCTTAAAGCGGGGGGGGCCACTTGCTCCCTAGCCACACCCTGCTCATTGCAGCCTTGAATCTCAGCCTGGAGAGACCTGTAATCCATTTTGCTGCCAAGCATGGAGAGGGTGAGAGAACGCGCTCATCGCTTCACCGAGCGGGCCTTGGATGCTCTGGTTGACGCAGTGGAGCGCAGACGATGTATGCTGTTCCCTGAGAGTGGCAGGAGGCCTTTGCCACGCGAGTTCAGAAGAGTGTGGAGGGAGGTGGCTCAGAGCGTCTCCTCCAGGAGCATGGTGCCCAGGACCCATACTCAATGCCGCAAAAAGTTCAACGACCTTACTCGGGTCGTCAGGGTGAGTGGCTTTTTCTCAATACCTCTCCATCCCTCCATCTCAACCTCACTCTATGGCCAGAGGGTCTTAAAACCCCAATGCACAACACTCATCCAACACCTATGGCCCTTTCATCAAACACACACACACATTCCACACTTTGCATACAGTAAGGGCTATTCACCTATGGGAGGCACATCAGGCAAGACCATGGCTGTATATTGTAAGGGCTATTCACCTATGGGAGGCACATCAGGCAAGACCATGGCTGTATATTGTAAGGGCTATTCACCTATGGGAGGCACATCAGGCAAGACCATGGCTGCATATTTACTCAGATGCTGTCCTTTTTCTTGCAGGCTAAGCTGGCTCATAATAGGAGACAGCAGCAACGGACAGGTGGAGGGCGGCTTCAGCTGCAACCCCTCAGCGATCTGGAGGAGCGCGTCCACAGGATTGTGGCAAGCCGGGTGATCGGTCCCGTCGCCACTGGAGACGCCGACCCCGTTCTGGACAGCAATGGTAAGGTCATCACCTTTTTGTCCTCTGTCCTTCCACTTGTCCCTCACAATACCAGCCTTTGACACTTTCAATCCAAATTGCTAACTCGCTGCACTTATTCCTCCCTTACTGCCACCCTGTCCTCACGCTAAAGCCACTCTTGTACCTCCCTGCTTTCAGATGGTGATTCACCAGCTGAGGAGACGGGCCCTGAAGCTGCCACTGGGAGTGATGCTGCAGCTGAGGAGGAAGAGGAAGCCAGAGCATCAGTGCCACCCTCTCCCGAGGAAGCCCATGCCCACACTGGGAACACGCCTTCCCCGGAGGGGAGCAGGGGGGAAGGGGCTGATGATGGTGAAGCTCCAGGACCCAGCGGGCTGCAGCAACGCCATGGGGGGGGGGTAGGGAAGAACGGGGGCCTTCTCCCCAGAGGGAGAGTATGCCAGACACTCCTACTGCAATGGACGCAGAGGAGGAGCGGCTGATTGCAGAAATGAACACCCAGGCGGTGGGCATGCACACTGAGCTCATGGGTGCAGTGGGAACGGTGCCCGATTGCATTGAGTCACTGGCAAGGAGTGTGGAGCACTTCGCTGTAGCACAGGCGGATGCCACACTAACGCTTAGTGCTGCAATTCAGTCACTGGCTGCCGTGATCCCACCTCTGACTGCTCTCATACAGACTCAGATGGAGGCCACGCGAGCACAGACTGCTGCCAACCTCGATGGTTCGTGCACATGTCCCCGGGGCTGTCACCGCGCCGCAGCAGGCCAGCAATCTGTTCTCCGGCAAATTGCTCCGGATGCTGAAGTGCTGCCCCGTGGGAGTGCCAGTGTGTCGGGCGAGCAGGGAGTTGCTGGCCTCTCTCACGATGACAGCATTCCTGCTGCCAACACTGTCACTTCTCCACTGCACTTGCCACCGCCTGTAGGACAGACTGCTGCCGCCCATGCAGAGTTGGTGCAGTCTGTAGCCGGGCCCTCCAGGCCCAGAAGTGGTCGAGGCCGTCCTTCAGGGGCATCTGCAGTGTCAGGGTCTGACGAGCAGCAGCCTTCCACCAGCCTTGCTGCAGCCACTGAGGTCCCATTACGGAGGAGCAGTAGGGTTAGAAGGGGGGAAGTGCGCAAGGGAAGGAGATCACCCTCGAAGGGCAAAAAGTAGGAGGTGTGCCAAAATGCTGGTCTTTTGTTTATTAAAGGCCGAGGTTCATGGTCCAACTTTTGTTTAGTGTTTTGGACATTATCTCCAGGTTGTGAGAACCAGTTATGTTATTGACTGTTTTTTTGTGTTTATTTCTATGAGTTTGTCATGAGGAATTGACACACACAGAGTTTGTAAAATAAATAAGTTTCTGTATTCAAAATATACATGGCTGGTGGTTGGAATTATTGGTGCCTTGGCCGGCTTAGGGGTTGCGTGCTGGGTTGATTAGTGTTTGTAGCAATGGCAGGGGCCCTAGAAGCGGCTTGCTATTAGTCGTTGACGGACGGCCCTTGCAGTTTGACCATTGTGGGCCGCCCTCCTGCCTTGGTGCTGCTGATGATCATCGTCCTCGTCCTCTTCCTCCTCTTCCTCCTCCTCCTCTGGTGGTGCTACAAGGCCTGGTGGCATTGGCTGGGTCCTGAGGATTGCCATGTTGTGCAACATGCAGCACACGACTACGAAGTTCGAAACTTGCTCAGGCGAGTACTGCAGGGCTCCTCCGGAATGGTCCAGACAGCGGAACCGTTGTTTCAGCACGCCGATTGTGCGCTCAATAATGTTCCTGGTTGCTTGATGGCTTTCATTGTACCGCAGCTCAGCAGGGGTGTTTGGCGTACGGAGCGGTGTCATCAGCCAGGTGCTCAATGCGTACCCCTTGTCCCCCAGAAGCCAACCAACTGGCTGATGCGGTGCCTCGAAAACTTCTGCCACAGTAGTCTGGCGCAGGATGAAAGCATCGTGGCAGCTGCCCGGATAGTGGGCATTGACAGCGAGTATCACCTGTCTGTGGTCACAGACCAACTGCACATTCAAGGAATGGAACCCCTTTCTGTTCCTGAATTCCTCTGCATTCTCTCGCGGAGCACGCAAAGCCACATGCGTGCAGTCAATGGCGCCCTGCACCATGGGGAAGCCCGCTACCCTCGCAAAGCCCAGAGCACGGTCACGCTGCTTGTCTGGGGTCATAGGGAAAGAGATGAAGTCTCGTCTCCTTCTGAAGAGGGCATTGGTGACCTGCCGGATGCAGCGATGCACCGCAAACTGGGAGATATTGGCGAGGTCCCCAACAGCAGCTTGGAATGAGCCAGTGGCGTAGAAGTTCAAAGCCACTGTGACCTTCACTGCCACCGACAGAGACGTCCTGGACCTCAGCTGAGGCTGCAGATCTGGCTGCAGCAGGTGGCAGAGCTCAGTGACCACCTCCTTGCTGAATCGCAGCCTTCGCAAACACAGCTCCTCGGACATATGGATGTAGGAGAGCTGTTCACGATATACCCTGGGAGGGTAAGCTCTCCTGTACATGCGCCTGATGGCCCTCCTCCGTCTGGCCATCATTGCCACTCTCTGTCTGCGTCTTGGTATCCTCCGATTCAGCTGGAGCAGGACGACGCCCCCAATCATTGCAGCCCCCATATTCTCTTTGCCAGAAAAGTAATGAGATACAGCAACTAAAGTAGCAACAAAGTTAGGATGAATAGGCAAAACTACCTCACAAAGCGTTGAGTCAATGTAGAAGTCTCTCTCTCTCTCTCTCCGAATCTCTCTCTCTCTCTCAGAACGAGTGGTGCATAAATGTCGACCACAGAAAAAGACAGGAAGAGGCCCCCTTTAAATAGCGCCCCCCCCAGCCCCACACCGATTGATAACGTTCCAGTCTTCCGGTCGTTGGAAGCGCCAGGCGGTAAGGCAGGGGGCGCCACTCAATTTCCGCTCCGGGGCGCCCCAAGGGCGTTGCACCATGGAATGACGTCATAATCTGCGCGCGCAGGTGGTCGCAGCGGTAAGTTTTAGCGCCGCCGCACAATCTCAAGTTAAGTTCTCGAGCGGCGCAAACATCGCTGCGCCCGGGCGTTAGCGGCTTAACGCCCCATTAGCGCCCTCTTAAGGCGCTAACGGGAGGCGCAACCAAGTGAATTTTTACCCCCAGGAGTTTTTGTTATATGGTTCATGTAATGCTGGGAAAAGTGGGACCATAGGTTTGTTTTATTTGAGAGGGGAATACATACACTTCTTTTTTATGGGGAAAGCAGTGTAATATATTATCATGTGGTTTGGTAGAAATATGCTCAGTTTACTTTGGCCTAATAAGGCAAGCACATGGACTAGCAACTCATTGGGCTGGATTTTGTCTTGGGGTCGGGTTGGGGTCGTGTCATCCGCATTTCGTGTTCCCCCCCCCCGACTCCAGATTAATGTGGATGTATGATGCAATTTTCACTTAATTGGGCAATTGAGTTCCAGCATGTGGGAACCCATGAACTAATTAGTGGTTTCAGTCTGAAAGTCGCCTCTGATGATGTCATCATTGCTGTTGCATTGCAGGTCAGAGACTGTCTGGCTGTTGGTAAGAGAGGACCTGCCTGGCCTTTGCGGTGAGTGGATATGAGAGAGAGAGAGAGGGGAGAGAGGAGAGAGGAGAGAGAGAGAGAGGAGAGAGGAGAGAGGAGAGAGGAGAGAGGAGAGAGAATTTTTTTGCATCCAAGTCCTCTCACAGCAAAGGTCATGCAGTCTCTGATTCAATGCAGCAGCATCAGAGGCGACTTTCACACCTAATACTACTACTACCTTCATCACATCTCCGTTGTAATAGTGGCCCTGCAGCTGATAGTCAGCTATCCACTTGTGCTCCCGCCAGGTTTCACTGGAGTGTTTCACATCAGGCGTACTTCACGTCGGAAAAGGGTTAAACTAGCTAAAACGTTTCAAAATGGCATTACAGAGCCAATTTATGACTTGTTAAGGGCTTTAATGGCCTCTCCCGCCTCTTGGAGGCGGGACGGAGTCGGGAACCCCGCGACTGATTTTGTCAAAATTGCGTGGAGGCGGGATGGAGTCGGGATGGGGTCGGGACCCCCGACCCCGCAAATTTAACCCCCCACACGCCTCCAAACCCGACTCCACGGGTCATTCAAAATCCAGCCCATTGTGTCTCTGTCTTTCATTTGTTCTACCCACGCATATTACAATGAGGTAACAGAAAAGGTTGATCAAGGTAGTGCAGTAGATGTTGTAGATAGGGACTTTCAGAAGGCATTCGACAAAGTGCCACACAAGAGGCTTATTAAGAAGATGGAAGCCACTGGAATTAAGGGGAAAGTGGCAGTATGGATACAAAATTGGCTCAGTGACAGGAAGCAAAGGATGAAGTGGATGGATATTTTTCAGACTGAGAGGTGGTTTGCAGTGGTGTTCCCCAAGGATCAGTTTTGGGTCCATTTGTCTTTTCAATTTTTATAAACAACCTAGACTCAGTTGTAGGGAGCAGCATTATAAAGTTTGCAGATGATACAAAACTTAGAAAAGTAGTAGATAGTAATGAGGATAGTTATAGGCTTCAGGATGACATAGACAGGATGGTGAAATGGCCAGAAGCATGGCAGATGGAATTCAATGCAGAGAAATGTGAAGTGATGCACTTTCGGAGGACTAATATGGAAAGACAATGGCCCTGAATTTCCGATCGGAGGCTTCCTGCGGGCGGATGCCTCCGATCGGAAAAAAATCTACGAGCTTACCTGCTGGTTCCATAGATCCCGAGGCTTGTGATCCTGGGCCTCTCCTCTTCGAAATGTGTAGAGGCCCAGGTATCCCAGATTCGCAAGCGCCCCTGGGATCACGTGGGCCAGGCGAACCAATGAAAGAAGGGAATCCCCCTTCATACTTTTGACAGTTCCGTACGGACAGAACTATCAAAAGTATGAATGGGGATCACATTTAAAAACACACTAAAACATTAAATATATTTTTGAAAAAATTAGATAATTAAAATGAATTAAAATACCATTTAATTAAATATTTTAAACAAAAATTAAATTTTTTGAAAAAAAATTATATGTTTTTACGGGGCTAAAAATAAACTTATCTTATTGAAGAGTATTTTTAATTTATAAATGAGTGATAACATTTTATTTTTCTATTTTTTAAAACTCTTATGCTGGAAAAAGCAGGCCTTACGCGGGCCGAGTCTCAATATCGGGTGGGCCTTGTGCCTATCTGTTCCGGTGCAGGGATTGTTCTCTGCGCCCAGATGGTGCCGGCAGGCCAGCGCGAACCAATTTCTTGGCGCATGTTACCAGCACATTCTTGGCTTTGATGAACTCTTTGTTGAACTTTGGTACTGTGCCAGATAGCCCTGAAATGAATGCACTGAACTCAAAGCCTGATTCTCTGTTCCAGTCGGGTAAGACTTTGTACCGAGAGCAGAGTTTTGCCATTTCCAGGCTTATTGCCATGTTGTAAAGCAGTGTTTCTCAAACTGGGGTCGGCGGACACCTAGGGGTCCGTAGAGACGTTCCAGGTGGTCTGTGAAATAATCTGAAGAGTAAGAATAAGATTCGGAGATATCCACAGTAAACACCTCCAAAGGATTATCATCTGGGAAGCACAGCTGAATATCCTTCTCCTTCAAATCAAAGGGACAGTCTTGATCTGTAGGTCCCACCGCAATCCGGTAGTAAGTCTTATCGGTGTATCAAGGAAATCAGCTTACCGGCTTTTATCTAGCTAGACAAATGAATGACCACAGGAAGTGGTCCAGAGTAAGCCAATGAGCGGCGGCCGGAGACGGGCTTGGTGCAAGGCGGGAGCAGACTTCGGCCGACACGTGTGCTGCACAGAGTGGACGCACATGGAGGAGCACCAAGAGCAGCACGAAGATCGGCAGGTAGATAAAAGCAAACAGTCATCGTGCACGATTATCACAGCGGTTTATCCTTAAAGCCTTAAAATCACAAGAGCAGCGCTCTGTAACAGATGACATTTTCAGTTGAAAAATATTTTCTTTGTTGGCATTTTTTTGTATTGTTTCATATTTTACTGTTGAGGAATGGTATTGCTTCACACTGGTTATTGTGGTATCATAAAGCAGTTCCAACTTAATGTTGGGGAGTATTGTAGCCCTGTCCAATGCTCCCATTAATTTATTTTTGGGTGTGCGGCCCCTTTAAGGGGCTGCGCGGCCCATTCAAAACACAACGCTGACCCCCTGCAAAATTCAGGCCTTAGAATCTGTTACGTTGCTTAAAATGACACCTACAAACCCCATATGGACATCACTAACCTTATCACATTTAATGTTGGGATTTTTAACTCATTAATCTCAATCCTATTTTTGGATCAGCAGTTGTGGCCCCTATTACCGGCAAATTACATCAAACCCAGGAAAATCAAACTATTTCACCATCAAATAGTCCAGCGAGGATCAATCCAAAGCCAATCCACAGACAGTATTAAAAAAGTTGATCGATAAGTAATTTACTTTAAAATGGTAAAGTATTTGAACTACCTGTGTTCTTAAAAGCATTATTAAAACACGCTTTACATGCAGAACTTTCGTATTATGAGTATTGTATAGTATTATAATTAAATTTTAGATGGGGGGGGCTCCGTGATTGCTAATCCATTTGAAAAGGGGTGGTTCAACCAATAAAGTTTGAGAACCGTTGTTGTAATGCATTAGTCACACATTGTTATACCACCATCTAGTGGTTGCAGTATGAACAGCATGTTATAGATTCATAGGGGGAAAATTCAGTATCGCCCCGTTTGGGGCGCGATTATCGGCCGTGCGGAAAGTTTAGCGCCTGGCGCTAATTATCGCCTCTAACTGCAAACTTGGCTTTTATCGTCACTGGAGGTGATTGCAGCGCTAAATCAGGCGCTACACACCTGTCTTAAGGCGCAAAGACCGAGGAGCGAGGCGCTAACTCAGAGCGTGGGTGCAGCGCAGGTGATGTCAGTTAGCGATGGAACACAGACACACTGGTGCCAGACAGTTCTTAAAGGGGAGGGTCGATCTTGCTCTCCAGACACACCTTGCTCATTGGAGCCTTGAATCTCGGCCTGGAGAGACCTGTGCCTAAATCTTCCAGCCAAAGACTATGGAGAGGGTGAGAGAATGAGCTCAGCGCTTCAGCGAGCGGGCCTTGGAGGCTCTGGTTGGTGCAGTGGAGCGCAGAAGATCAATACTGTACCCAAAGAGTGGCAGGAGGCCTTTGCCGCATGAGTACAGAAGAGTGTGGAGGGAGGTGGCTCAGAACGTCTCCTCCAGGAGCATGGTGCCCAGGATCCGTACTCAATGTCGAAAAAAGTTCAACGACCTCACTCAGGTCATCAGGGTGAGTGGCTGTTTTTCAATACCTCTCCATCCCTCCATCTCAACCTCACTCTATGGCCAGAGGGTCTGAAAACCCCAATGCCCAACACTCATCCAACACCTATGACCCTCTCATGAAACACACATGCACATTCCACACTATGCATACAGTAAGGGCTATTCACCTATGGGAGGCACATCAGGCAAGACCATGGCTGCATACAGTAAGGGCAATTCAATTATGGGAGGCACATCAGGCAAGACCATGGCTGTATATTTACTCAGACGCCGTCCTTTTTCTTGCAGGCCAAGCTATCTCATAATAGGAGACAGCAGCAACGGACGGGTGGAGGGCGGCCTCAGCTCCAACCCCTCAGCGATCTTGAGGCCTGCGTCTACAGGATTGTGGCAAGCCATGTGATCGGTCCCGGCGCCCCTGGAGAGGCCAACCCCGTTCTGGACAGGAATGGTAAGGTCATCACCTTTTTGTCCTCTCTCCTTCCACTTGTCCCTCACAACACCAGCCTTTGACACTTTCAAACCAACTTACTAAATCGCTGCACTCATTCCTCCCTTACTGCCCCCCTGTCCTCACGCTAAAGCCACTCTTGTACCTCCCTGCTTTCAGATGGTGATGCCAGTGGGAGTGAAGCTGCAGGCGAGGAGGAAGAGGAAGCCGGAGCATCAGTGCCACCCTCTCCCGAGGAAGCCCATGCCCACACTGCGAACACGCATTCCCTGGAGGGGGGCAGGGGGCAAGGGACTGATGAGGGTGAAACTCCAGGACCCAGCGGGCTGTAGCAACGCGATGGGTGTAGGGAAGCTCGGGGGCCTTCTCCCCGGAGGGAGAGTAGGCAAGCGAGTCCTGCTGCACTGGACGCAGAGGAGGAGCGGCTCATCGCTGAAATGAACACCCAGGCGGTGGACATGCACACTGAGCTCATGGGTGCAGTGGGAAGGGTGCCCGAATGCATTGAATCACTGGCAAGGAGTGTCGAGCACTTCGCTGTAGCACAGGCGGATGCCACGCTAAAGCTTAGTGCTGCAATTCAGTCACTGGCTGCCATGAACCCATCTCAGACTGCTCTCATGCAGACTCAGATTGAGGCCATGCATTCTGGGGGCGAGATGGCTCTCGTTGTACTGCAGCTCAGCAGGGGTGTTGGGGTTACGGAGCGGTGTCATCAGCCAGGTGCACAGTGGATAAACCTTGTCCCCGAGGAGCCAACCACTTGGGTGATGCGATGCCTGAAAAAGGTCTGCCACAGCAGTCTGGCGCAGGATGAATACATCGTGGCTGTTGTCAGGATAGCGGGTATTGACAGCGAGTATCAGCTGTCTGTGGTCACAGACCAACTGGACGTTTAAGGAGTGGAACCCCTGACGGTTGCGGAAATCCTCTGCATTCTCATGCGGTGCATGCAATGCCACATGCATGCAGTCAATGGCGCCCTGCACCGTGGGGAAGCCCGCTATCCTCGCAAAGCCCATTGCGCGTTCATGCTGTTTGGCCCGGGTCATTGGGAAAGAGATGTACTGGCGTCTCCTTTTATAGAGGGCATTTGTGACCTGACGGATACAGCAATGGACCGCGAACTGGGAGATATTGGCGATGTCCCCAGTAGCTGCTTGAAAGGAGCCGGTGGCATAAAAGTTCAGAGCCACTGTGATCTTCACTGCCACCGACAGAGACGTCCTGGTCCTCAGTAGAGGCTGCAGATCTGGCTGCAGCAGGTGGCAGAGCTCAGTGACCACCTCCTTGCTGAAGCGCAGCCTGCGCAAACACTGCTCCTCAGACAAATTAATGTGGGAGAATTGTTGGTGAAATAACCTGGGAGGTAAGGGCTCCTGTACAGAGGCCTGTTGGCCCTCCTCCACCTGGCCATGATTACCACTCTCTGCGTCTCTGTGGCCTCCGAATCTGCAGGCGCAGGACGACGCCCCGAATCAGTGCAGGCCCCACAGTCTCTTGGCAATCAAAGTTATGAAGGTCAAAAACAAAAGTACCTGCAAAGTGATGCTCAGTAGCCAAAACTACTTCACACAGCGTTGACTCTATGCAGAAGTCTCTCCTTCTCTCTCTCAGAATCTCTCTGTCAGAATGAGTGGTGCAAAAATGTCTACCACAGAAAAAGCCAGGAAGAGGCCGCCTTTAAATAGCACCCCCCAGCCCCACACCGACTGGGAAACGTTCCAGTCTACCTGTCGCTGCTTGCGCCAGGCGGAAAGGAGGGGGCGCCACTCAATATCCGGTCCGGGGCGCCACTCAATATCCGGTCCGGGGCACCACAAGGGTGTTGCACACCCGAATGACGTCAAGATCTGCGGGCGCAGGAGATCGGGGCGGTATTGTTTAGCGGCGCCGCAAAATGTCTGGTCAATTTCGCGAGCGGCGCAGACATCGCCGCGCCCGGGCGCTAGTTGCTTTGCGCCCCATTAGCGCCCTCTTAAGGCGCTAAAGGGAGGCGCAAACCAACTGATTTTTTCCCCCAAAGAGTCATAGGGGGAGAAATTCGGTATCGCCCATTTTGGGGCGTTAATATCGGCCGGGCGCTAAGTTTAGCGCCCGACACTAATTATCGCCTCCGACTGCAAAATTCGCCTCTATCACCCCTGGAGGTGATTTGAGCACTAAATCAGGTGCTACACACCTCTCTTAAGGCGCAAACGTCAGGGAGCGAGGCGCTACCTCAGAACGCTACTGAAGCTCAGGCGATGCCAGTTACCATGGAAGCCAGACAGACTGGCGCCATCCAGTTCAAAAAGGGGAGGGGCCATCTTGCTGGCCAGCCACTCCCTGCTTATTGCAGCCTTGAATCTCAGCCTGAATCACCTCAAAAGCAATTGTGTGGAAGCACTAATGGATAGGCCCAGGGAAAGAGCTCGGCACTTAGAACCTCAAAAGTGGTGCTGAGGGCCAAAACTCCCTAGGACAGCGTTAAAACCAAAAATTTTGCCAACAAGAAAAGGCAGGAAGCGCCCGCCTTTAAATAGCGCTCCCCCAGCCCCTTCCCGACTTGAAAACGTTCCCCTCTACCTGTCATTCCTAGCGGCAGGCGCTAAGGCAGGGGGCGCGACCCAATATCCAGTCCAGGGTGTTGCACGCTCAACTGACGTCATGATCTGCGGGTGCAGGAGATCGTGGCAGTAGTGTTTAACGCTGCCGCAAAATGTCTGGTCAATTTTGCGAGCGGCGCAAACATCACTGCGCTCGGGCGCTAGTTTTTGCGCCCCGTTAACGCTCTCTTAAGGCGCTAACGGGAGGCACTAATCAACTGAATTTTCCCCCCTGTATGTCTTACAAATGCAGTAACCAACAGTTTCTGAGCTCTGAAACTGAACAGCTGCAACTTGGTACCCTTTACACCACTTCTGCAGCTGTCAGGTTATCAGATAAATCAAAGCAGATTCAACTCAGGACAGTGTGAGCTGGCGTGTTCCCCGAGCAGCGGGTAACCTGTAGGGGAGCACGTAAAATTGCAAGGTAGGCTCAAAATAGCATTAAATTGGCTGTTAACAAGCCATTTAATGAGCTCAATTGCCGCCCCCGCCGCTTGGTGTCGGGTCAGTTCTGCGCGGACAGACCCGACACCTGGGAGACTCATGTGGAGGAAGGTTGACAGTGGGTTTCCTACCCGCTGTCAATCTTTGCTATTTTGACAGTGGACCCGCCTCCAAACCCGTACTCTGAGCGCTGGCAAAATTCAGCCCCATGTGGAGTTAGAGTCTGTGTGGAGTTAGAGTCCATGTGGAGTTAGAGTCCGTGTGGAGTTAGAGTCCGTGTGGAGTCAGAGTCCGTGTGGGGTCAGAGTCCGTGCGGAGTTAGAGTCCGTGTGGAGTTGGAGTCCGTGTGGAGTTGGAGTCCGTGTGGGGTCGGAGTCCGTGTGGAGTTAGAGTCCGTGTGGAGTCGGAGTCCGTGTGGAGTCGGAGTCCGTGTGGAGTCGGAGTCCGTGTGGAGTCGGAGTCCGTGTGGAGTCAGAGTCCGTGTGGAGTTAGAGTCCCTGTGAAGTCAGAGTCCGTGTGGAGTCAGAGTCCGTGTGGAGTTAGAGTCCGTGTGCAGTCAGAGTCCGTGTGCAGTCAGAGTCCGTGTGGAGTCGGAGACCGTGTGGGTTTAGAGTCCGTGTGGAGTCAGAGTCCGTGTGGAGTCAGAGTCCGTGTGGAGTCGGAGTCCGTGTGGAGTCGGAGTCCGTGTGGAGTCGGAGTCCGTGTGGAGTCGGAGTCCGTGTGGAGTCGGAGTCCGTGTGGAGTTAGAGTCCGTGTGGAGTCAGAGTCCATGTGGAGTCAGAGTCCGTGTGGAGTTAGAGTCCGTGTGGAGTCAGAGTCCGTGTGGAGTCAGAGTCCGTGTGGAGTTAGAGTCCGTGTGGAGTTAGAGATCATGTGGGGTTCGGGTCCACGTGATGGTTCAGTGTGTGTGATGTTAGACTGTATATGGTATTGGGGTGTATTTGGTGTTAGACTCTATGGCCCCGATCTTGAGTGGGGCGTGTTTTGTGAACGGGGGGAAGAGTTTTGCCTCCACAGCATGCGTCTTTTTTTTTCTAGCCAGGTTCCCAGCCCGGAAGCCAGCTCGATTGACGGACTTGGCTCCCTGTTGGGCGTGGAGCCCTCTGGAGGTGGCCGCAGGCCAAGAGCAGGTAGGGAGCCTGAAGCTGGGTTAGTGAGAGCGTGTCCGGTGTGGCGGGGCTCTGACGCTGGTGGGGGAGTGGGGGATGGCGCTGATCGCCAATCTGGGGGTGCGGGGTCTGACCCCAATGCCGGGGGTCTTTGGATAATTGGGGGGCGGGGTTCCCATCTCAGAGAGGGTGGTCCAATCACGGGAGGGCCTCACCAATGTGGGGGTGTCTGATCAAAATCCCAGGGGGTCCAATCATGGGGGGATTCTTTGCATCGGGGTGAGGGCAGGGAAGCTGGTAAGCTTGGGAGGCCAGGGGGTAGCACTCCTGCTCCTCCTGACCCACAAGCGGTGCTGTAAAGGCATTTACCTCTTCCAAGAAGCAGTCTTCCCCTCCCTTTAGCTATCGGGTTTCCCGTTGCCCAGGAAACCCGGCCGGCCAGGGTTAAACATGGAAGATAGGTTAAATATGAGGCATGCAGCCTCATTATAATATTTAAATGGGCAACTCATCTCCTGGGAGTGCATTGGTTCACCACCTCTGTCCCACCTCCGTTAGAACCAAAAATGGGCGGGTTGGAGGGGGGTTGGAGATTTTTTGAGAGCTCAGGACACCCACCCACTGGAGCTCCATCCCCTCCACTGAGCATGAAGTTGTGGCCAGTGTCAATACATAGAAACATAGAAACATAGAAAATAGGTACAGGAGTAGACCATTCGGTCCTTCGAGCCTGCACCGCCATTCAATGCGTTCATGGCTGAACATGCTACCTCAGTACCCCATTCCTGCTTTCTCGCCATACCCCTTGATCCCCCTAGTTGTGAGTGTTATATCTAACTCCCTTTTGAATATATTTAGCGAACTGGCCTCAACAACCTTCTGTGGAAGAGAATTCCATAGATTCACCACTCTCTGGGTGAAGAAGTTCCTCCTCAGCTCAGTCCTAAATGGCTTCCCCTTAATCCTTAGACTGTGACCCCTGGTTCTAGTTTTCCCTACCATTGGGAACATTCTGCCCGCATCTAATTTGTCTAAACCAGTCAGGATTTTAAATGTCTCTATAAGATCCCCCCTCATTCTTCTGAACTCCAGAGGATACAAGTTCAGTTGAGCCAATCTTTCTTGATATGTCAGTCCGGCCATCCCAGGAATCAATCTAGTGAACTTTCGCTGCACTCCCTCAATAGCAAGAATGTCCTTCCTTAAGTTAGGAGACCAAAACTGCGCACAATACTCCAGGTGTGGCCTCACCAAGGCCCTGTACAACTGCAGCATCACCTCCCTACTCCTGTACTCAAATCCCCTTACTATGAAGGCCATCATTCCGTTTGCTTTCTTGACTGCCTGCTGCACTTGCATTCCCACCTTCAATGACTGATGTACCATGATGCCCAGGTCTCGTTGCACCTCCCCTTTCCCTAATCTGCCACCATTCAGGTAATAGTCCGCCTCTCTATTTTTACCACCAAAGTGGATAACCTCACATTTATCCACATTGTACTTCATCTGCCATACATTTGCCCATTCACCAAACCTGTCCAAGTCACTCTGTAGCCTCCTAGCATCCTCCTCATTGTTCACACTGCCTCCCAATTTAGTGTCATCCGCAAATTTGGAGATATTACATTTAATCCCTTCGTCCAAATCATTAATATATAATGTAAACAGCTGGGGTCCCAGCACCGAACCCTGCGGTACCCCGCTGGTCACTGCCTGCCATTCTGAAAAGTACCCATTTACTCCTACTCTTTGTTTCCTGTGTGCCAACCAGTTCTCAATCCACGTCAACACATTACCCCCAATCCCATGTGCTTTAACTTTGCTCACCAATCTCTTGTGTGGGACCTTGTCGAAGGCCTTCTGAAAGTCCAAATACACCACATCTACTGGTTCCCCCCTGTCCACCCTATTGGAAACATCCTCAAAAAATTCCAGAAGATTTGTCAAGCATGATTTCCCTTTCACAAATCCATGCTGACTTGGACCTATCATGTCGCCACTTTCCAAATGGTCTGTTATGACATCTTTAATAATTGCTTCCATCATTTTACCCACGACCGATGTCAGGCTGACCGGTCTATAATTCCCTGCTTTCTCCCTCCCTCCTTTTTTAAAAAGAGGGGTTACATTGGCCACCCTCCACTCCATCGGAACTGATCCAGAGTCTAAGGAATGTTGGAAAATGATCGTCAATGCATCCACTATTTCCAAGGCCACCTCCTTAAGTACTCTGGGATGCAGACCATCAGGCCCCGGGGATTTTTCAGCCTTCAGTCCCATCAATTTCCCCAATACCTTTTCCCGACTAATAAGGATTTCCCTCAGCTCCTCCCTCTTACCAGATCCTCTGACCCCTTTTATTTCCGGCAGGTTGTGTGTGTCCTCCACAGTAAACACCGAACCAAAGTACTTGTTCAATTGATCTGCCATTTCCTTGTTCCCCATTACGACTTCCCCTGTTTCCGACTGCAGGGGACCTACGTTTGTTTTTACTAACCTCTTTCTTTTTACATATTTATAGAAGCTTTTGCAGTCCATTTTAATGTTCTCTGCAAGCTTCCTTTCATATTTTATTTTCCCTGCCCTAATCAAACCCTTCGTCCTCCTCTGCTGAGTTTTGAAGTTCTCCCAGTCCCCGGGTTTGCTGCTACTTCTGGCCAATTTGTATGCAACTTCCTTGGTTTTAATACTATCCCTGATTTCCCTTGTTAGCCATGGTTGAGCCACCTTCCCTTTTTTATTTTTACGCCAGACCGGGATGTACAATTGTTGTAGTTCATCCATGCGATCTCTAAATGTCTGCCATTGCCCTTCCACTGATAGCCCCTTAAATATCGCTTGCCAATTTAACCTCGCCAATTCACGCCTCATACCCTCAAAGTTGCCCTTATTTAAGTTCTGGACCATGGTCTCTGACTTAACTGTTTCCTTCTCCATCCTAATGTAGAACTCCACCATACTATGGTCACTCTTCCCCAGGGGGCCTCGTACCACAAGATTGCTGATTAGTCCTTCCTCATTACACAACACCCAGTCCAGGATGGCCTCCCCTCGCGTTGGTTCCTCAATATATTGGTTTAGGAAACCATCCCTTAAACACTCCAGGAAATCCTCCTCCACCGTATTGCTTCCAGTTTGAGTAGCCCAATCTATATGCATATTAAAGTCACCCATGATAACTGCCGTGCCTTTTTTGAACGCACCTCTGATTTCCTGTTTCATACCCTCCCCCACATCACTACTGCTGTTTGGAGGTCTGTACACAACTCCCACTAATGTTTTCTGCCCTTTGGTGTTCTGCAGCTCAACCCATATTGATTCCACATCCTCCAAGCTGATGTCCTTCCTAGCTATTGCATTAATCTCCTCTTTAACCAGCAATGCTACCCCACCCCCTTTTCCTTTTATTCTTTCCTTTCTGAATGTTGAATACCCCTGGATGTTCAGTTCCCAGCCTTGATTGTTCTGGAGCCACGTCTCTGTAATCCCAATCACATCGTATCCGTTAACATCTATTTGCACAGTCAATTCATCCACCTTATTACGGATACTCCTTGCATTAAGACACAGAGCCTTTAGGCTTGTTTTATTAACATCCTTTGTCCTTTTAGACTTATGATTTAGTATGGCCCTTTGTGTTTCTTGCCTTTGTTTACTCGGCCATCCCCTATTGTTTCTCACCCTTCTAACATTTGTTTCTGACTGCATATTACTTCCCCCTGTTTCGCTACATAGGTTCCCATTCCCCTGCCATATTAGTTTAAATCCTCCCGAACTGCTTCAGCAAATATTACCCCTGGACTATTACTCTGGACAAAAGCCAAAGGACCTGGCAAAGATGAGACAGAGATTAATCGCCTGAGACACTCCGCCAAGGTAAGGCTGGCTACTATTTTATTATACCAAGGAGATGGGTAAATTATGGATGCTGCAATGAGTTTGCTCTTATCCTGTTCAACCATGCCTGAGGCTTTAAGCTAAGACTTTCATAAAATAGGTCATTCCATGTAGGCCCACACTGCAAGAAAAAGAGAATTTGCATTTATATGTCTTCAGGAAGTTTCAAAGCACTTCACCGCCAATGATTTACTTTTGAAGTGTAGTCATCGTTGGTTTGTAGGCAAATGCGGCAGCCAATTTGCACACAGCAAGGTCCCACAAACAGCGGTGAGATGAATGACTTAATCAATTAGTTTTATCAGTGGTGCTGGTTGAAGGATGAATATTGGTCAAATACCAGGATAACTCTCTGCTCTTCTTTAAAAAAGTGCTACGGGATCTTTTACATTCACCTGAACAGGCAGACAGAGCCTTGGGTTAAATTCTCATCCGAAAGACGCCACTTCCGACAGTGCGCCGCTCCCTCAGTACTTCCCCTCTGACAGTGCAGCGCTCCCTCAGTACTGCCCCTCTGACAGTGCAGCACTCCCTCAGTACTGCCCCTCCGACAGTGCAGCGCTCCCTCAGTACTGCCCCTCCGACAGTGCAGCGCTCCCTCAGTACTTCCCCTCTGACAGTGCAGCGCTCCCTCAGTACTGCACCTCCGACAGTGCAGCACTCCCTCAGTACTGCCCCTCCGACAGTGCAGCGCTCCCTCAGTACTGCCGCTCCGACAGTGCGGTGCTCCCTCAGTACTGCCCCTCCGACAGTGCGGTGCTCCCTTAGTACTGCCCCTCCGACAGTGCAGCGCTCCCTCAGTACTGCCCCTCCGACAGTGCAGCACTCCCTCAGTACTGCCCCTCCGACAGTGCAGCGCTCCCTCAGTACTGCCCCTCCGACAGTGCGGTGCTCCCTCAGTACTGCCCCGCCGACAGTGCGGTGCTCCCTTAGTACTGCCCCTCCGACAGTGCAGCGCTCCCTCAGTACTGCCCCTCCGACAGTGCAGCGCTCCCTCAGTACTTCCCCTCCGACAGTGCAGCGCTCCCTCAGTACTGCCCCTCCGACAGTGCAGCGCTCCCTCAGTACTGCCCCTCCGACAGTGTGGTGCTCCCTCAGTACTGCCCCTCCGACAGTGCGGTGCTCCCTTAGTACTGACCCTCCGACAGTGCGGCGCTCCCTCGGTACTGCCCCTCCGACAGTGCAGCGCTCCCTCAGTACTGCCCCTCCGACAGTGCGGTGCTCCCTCAGTACTGCCCCTCCGACAGTGCGGTGCTCCCTTAGTACTGCCCCTCCGACAGTGCAGCGCTCCCTCAGTACTGCCCCTCCGACATTGCAGCGCTCCCTCAGTACTGTCCCTCCGACAGTGCAGCGCTCCCTCAGTACTGCCCCTCCGACAGTGCGGCGCTCCCTCAGTACTGCCCCTCCCTCAGTACAGCGCTCCCTCAGTACTGCCCCTCCCTCAGTGCAGCGCTCCCTCAGTACTGCCCCTCCGACATTGCAGCGCTCCCTCAGTACTGCCCTCCCTCAGTACAGTGCTCCCTCAGTACTGCCCTCCCTCAGTACAGTGCTCCCTCAGTACTGCCCTCCCTCAGTACAGCGCTCCCTCAGTACAGCGCTCCCTCAGTACTGCCCTCCCTCAGTACTGCCCTCCCTCAGTACAGCGCTCCCTCAGTACAGCGCTCCCTCAGTACTGCCCTCCCTCAGTACAGCACTCCCTCAGTACTGCCCTCCCTCAGTACAGCGCTCCCTCAGTACTGTCCCTCCGACAGTGCAGCGCTCCCTCAGTACTGCCCCTCCGACAGTGCGGCGCTCCCTCAGTACTGCCCCTCCCTCAGTACAGCGCTCCCTCAGTACTGCCCTCCCTCAGTACAGCGCTCCCTCAGTAGAGCGCTCCCTCAGTACTGCCCTCCCTCAGTACTGCCCTCCCTCAGTGCGGCACTCCCTCAGTACTGCCCCTCCCTCAGTACAGCGCTCCCTCAGTACTGTCCCTCCGACAGTGCAGCGCTCCCTCAGTACTGCCCCTCCGACAGTGCGGCGCTCCCTCAGTACTGCCCCTCCCTCAGTACAGCGCTCCCTCAGTACTGCCCTCCCTCAGTACAGCGCTCCCTCAGTAGAGCGCTCCCTCAGTACTGCCCTCCCTCAGTACTGCCCTCCCTCAGTGCAGCGCTCCCTCAGTACAGCGCTCCCAGTACTGCCCTCCCTCAGTACTGCCCTCCCTCAGTACAGCGCTCCCTCAGTACAGCGCTCCCTCAGTACTGCCCTCCCTCAGTACTGCCCTCCCTCAGTACAGCGCTCCCTCAGTACAGCGCTCCCTCAGTACTGCCCTCCCTCAGTACTGCCCTCCCTCAGTACTGCCCTCCCTCAGTACAACGCTCCCTCAGTACTGCCCTCCCTCAGTACTGCCCTCCCTCAGTACAGCGCTCCCTCAGTACAGCGCTCCCTCAGTACTGCCCTCCCTCAGTACTGCCCTCCCTCAGTACTGCCCTCCCTCAGTACAGCGCTCCCTCAGTACTGCCCTCCCTCAGTACAGCGCACCCTCAGTACAGCGCTCCCTCAGTACTGTCCCTCCGACAGTGCAGCGCTCCCTCAGTACTGCCCCTCCGACAGTGCGGCGCTCCCTCAGTACTGCCCCTCCCTCAGTACAGCGCTCCCTCAGTACTGCCCCTCCCTCAGTGCAGCGCTCCCTCAGTACTGCCCCTCCGACATTGCAGCGCTCCCTCAGTACTGCCCTCCCTCAGTACAGTGCTCCCTCAGTACTGCCCTCCCTCAGTACAGCGCTCCCTCAGTACTGCCCTCCCTCAGTACAGCGCTCCCTCAGTACAGCGCTCCCTCAGTACTGCCCTCCCTCAGTACTGCCCTCCCTCAGTACAGCGCTCCCTCAGTACAGCGCTCCCTCAGTACTGCCCTCCCTCAGTACTGCCCTCCCTCAGTACAGCGCTCCCTCAGTACAGCGCTCCCTCAGTACTGCCCTCCCTCAGTACTGCCCTCCCTCAGTACAGCGCTCCCTCAGTACAGCGCTCCCTCAGTACAGCGCTCCCTCAGTACTGCCCTCCCTCAGTACTGCCCTCCCTCAGTAAAGCGCTCCCTCAGTACAGCGCTCCCTCAGTACTGCCCTCCCTCAGTACTGCCCTCCCTCAGTACTGCCCTCCCTCAGTACAGCGCTCCCTCAGTACTGCCCTCCCTCAGTACTGCCCTCCCTCAGTACAGCGCTCCCTCAGTACAGCGCTCCCTCAGTACTGCCCTCCCTCAGTACTGCCCTCCCTCAGTACTGCCCTCCCTCAGTACAGCGCTCCCTCAGTACTGCCCCTCCGACAGTGCGGCGCTCCCTCAGTACTGCCCTCCCTCAGTACAGCGCTCCCTCAGTACAGTGCTCCCTCAGTACAGCGCTCCCTCAGTACTGCCCTCCCTCAGTACTGCCCTCCCTCAGTATTGCCCTCCCTCAGTACAGCGCTCCCTCAGTACTGCCCTCCCTCAGTACAGCGCTCCCTCAGTACAGCGCTCCCTCAGTACTGCCCTCCCTCAGTACTGCCCTCCCTCAGTACTGCCCTCCCTCAGTACAGCGCTCCCTCAGTACTGCCCCTCCGACAGTGCGGCGCTCCCTCAGTACAGCGCTCCCTCAGTACTGCCCTCCCTCAGTACTGCCCTCCCTCAGTACTGCCCTCCCTCAGTACTGTCCTCCCTCAGCACAGCGCTCCCTCAGTACTGCCCTCCCTCAGTACAGCGCTCCCTCAGTACAGCGCTCCCTCAGTACTGCCCCTCCCTCAGTACAGCGCTCCCTCAGTACTGCCCTCCCTCAGTACAGCGCTCCCTCAGTACAGCGCTCCCTCAGTACTGCCCCTCCCTCAGTACTGCCCTCCCTCAGTACTGCCCCTCCCTCAGTACAGCGCTCCCTCAGTACTGCCCCTCCCTCAGTGCAGTGCTCCATCAGTACTGCCCTCCCTCAGTACTGCCCTCCCTCAGTACTGCCCTCCCTCAGTACTGCCCTCCCTCAGTACTGCCCTCCCTCAGTACAGCGCTCCCTCAGTACTGCCCTCCCTCAGTACAGCGCTCCCTCAGTACAGCGCTCCCTCAGTACTGCCCCTCCCTCAGTACAGCGCTCCCTCAGTACAGCCCCTCCCTCAGTACAGCGCTCCCTCAGTACTGCCCCTCCCTCAGTACTGCCCCTCCTCAGTACAGCGCTCCCTCAGTACTGCCCCTCCGACAGTGCAGCACTCCCTCAGTACTGCCCCTCCCTCAGTACAGCGCTCCCACAGTACAGCGCTCCCTCAGTACTGCCCCTCCCTCAGTACAGCGCTCCCTCAGTACAGCGCTCCCTCAGTACTGCCCCTCTGACAGTACAGCACTCCCTCAGTACTGCCCTCCCTCAGTACAGCGCTCCCTCAGTACTGCCCCTCTGACAGTACAGCACTCCCTCAGTACTGCCCTCCCTCAGTACAGCGCTCCCTCAGTACTGCCCCTCCCTCAGTACAGCGCTCCCTCAGTACAGCGCTCCCTCAGTACTGCCCCTCCCTCAGTACTGCCCCTCCCTCAGTACAGCGCTCCCTCAGTACTGCCCTCCCTCAGTACAGTGCTCCCTCAGTACAGCGCTCCCTCAGTACTGCCCCTCCCTCAGTACAGCGCTCCCTCAGTACTGCCCCTCCCTCAGTACTGCCCCTCCCTCAGTACAGCGCTCCCTCAGTACAGCGCTCCCTCAGTACTGCCCCTCCCTCAGTACAGCACTCCCTCAGTACTGCCCCTCCCTCAGTGCAGCCCCTCCCTCAGTACTGCCCCTCCCTCAGTACTGCCCCTCCCTCAGTACAGCGCTCCCTCAGTACTGCCCTCCCTCAGTACAGCGCTCCCTCAGTACTGCCCCTCCCTCAGTACAGCGCTCCCTCAGTACAGCGCTCCCTCAGTACTGCCCCTCCCTCAGTACTGCCCTCCCTCAGTACTGCCCCTCCCTCAGTACTGCCCTCCCTCAGTACTGCCCCTCCCTCAGTACTGCCCCTCCCTCAGTACAGCGCTCCCTCAGTACAGCGCTCCCTCAGTACAGCGCTCCCTCAGTACTGCCCCTCCCTCAGTACTGCCCTCCCTCAGTACTGCCCCTCCCTCAGTACTGCCCTCCCTCAGTACTGCCCCTCCCTCAGTACTGCCCCTCCCTCAGTACAGCGCTCCCTCAGTACAGCGCTCCCTCAGTACTGCCCTCCCTCAGTACTGCCCTCCCTCAGTACTGCCCCTCCCTCAGTACTTCCCCTCCCTCAGTACTGCCCCTCCCTCAGTACAGCGCTCCCTCAGTACTGCCCTCCCTCAGTACAGCGCTCCCTCAGTACTGCCCCTCCCTCAGTACAGCGCTCCCTCAGTACTGCCCCTCCCTCAGTACAGCGCTCCCTCTGTACTGCCCCTCCCTCAGTACAGCGCTCCCTCAGTACAGCGCTCCCTCAGTACAGCGCTCCCTCAGTACTGCCCCTCCCTCAGTACAGCGCTCCCTCAGTACTGCCCCTCCCTCAGTACAGCGCTCCCTCAGTACTGCCCCTCCCTCAGTACAGTGCTCCCTCAGTACAGCGCTCCCTCAGTACTGCCCTCCCTCAGTACAGCGCTCCCTTAGTACAGCGCTCCCTCAGTACTGCCCTCCCTCAGTACAGCTCTCCCTCAGTACTGCCCCTCCCTCAGTACAGCGCTCCCTCAGTACTGCCCCTCCCTCAGTACAGCGCTCCCTCAGTACTGCCCTCCCTCAGTACAGCGCTCCCTCAGTACTGCCCCTCCCTCAGTACTGCCCCTCCCTCCGTACAGCGCTCCCTCAGTACTGCCCTCCCTCAGTACAGCACTCCCTCAGTACTGCCCCTCCCTCAGTACAGCGCTCCCTCAGTACAGCGCTCCCTCAGTACAGCGCTCCCTCAGTACAGCGCTCCCTCAGTACTGCCCCTCCCTCAGTACAGCGCTCCCTCAGTACTGCCCTCCCTCAGTACAGCGCTCCCTCAGTACTGCCCCTCCCTCAGTACTGCCCCTCCCTCAGTACAGCGCTCCCTCAGTACTGCCCTCCCTCAGTACAGCGCTCCCTCAGTACAGCGCTCCCTCAGTACTGCCCCTCCCTCAGTACAGCGCTCCCTCAGTACTGCCCCTCCCTCAGTACTGCCCCTCCCTCAGTACAGCGCTCCCTCAGTACAGCGCTCCCTCAGTACTGCCCCTCCCTCAGTACAGCACTCCCTCAGTACTGCCCCTCCCTCAGTGCAGCCCCTCCCTCAGTACTGCCCCTCCCTCAGTACTGCCCCTCCCTCAGTACAGCGCTCCCTCAGTACTGCCCTCCCTCAGTACAGCGCTCCCTCAGTACTGCCCCTCCCTCAGTACTGCCCCTCCCTCAGTACAGCGCTCCCTCAGTACTGCCCTCCCTCAGTACAGCGCTCCCTCAGTACTGCCCCTCCCTCAGTACTGCCCCTCCCTCAGTACTGCCCCTCCCTCAGTACAGCACTCCCTCAGTGCAGCGCTCCCTCAGTACAGTGCTCCCTCAGTACTGCCCCTCCCTCAGTACAGCGCTCCCTCAGTACTGCGCTCCCTCAGTACTGTACTGGTGTCAGACTGGATTATTTGCTCAAGTCCTGGAATGGGGCTTGAAACCATGATCTTCTGTGTTTCCTTTATTACTGCCACTTCAAACTGCATTAGTGCATTACCATTTGGAAAAATGAGGCCACAAACCAACCTCACACCAACTACCTGCACGATGCATATTTATTTACTCACATATAAGCAGAACTGCAGGGCGGACACTTGGATCTCACTGGGCGCCTTTCAAATTTCCAACATCTCAACACTTCTCTGCTTGCAGATCAAGGCAGCACATAACAGGAGAGAACAAATCTGAAGCAATGGAGCACCCCCTGATTTTCGAACTATGAGTCAACCTGAACAGGCCATGCTTCACATCCTGGGGCCTAGGAATACAGAAGCAGTGCACCAGCATGAAGGTGGAGACCTCCCTAAAAAGCCATTTCCTATTATTCTTCGTTTACTCACTCACTCACACACTCACTCATTCTCACTCATTCTCACTTAGTCACTTACTCACACTCACTCACATTCACTCACTCGATCACACACTCAATCACATTCCAGCATACCACTACGGCAACAATACATAGCTCTGTGTCCTGCAGTTAGTATTCTTACATATATTTCTCTTCTGTTCCCCAAGAGTCATCCACAGCCTCATAAAGGAGCTCAGAAAGCCGGCTCCTCTTTGACTCTCCATCACATACTCCTTCTGTAGAATGTATCTGGGCACTTAGATAGTCAGCTTGAGGTGGGTTCACCAGCGTAGACCCAAAGCATGATGAGCAAGACCAGTGATGGTGACAGAGGGAGAGCAGGAACCTGCCAGTTGAAATGCCAGCTCATAATCTTCCTCAGCTGCAGCGCACGGGGATTTAGACCTCACAGTGCCTGCATTTAAAAGATGGATGCTATCTGAATGCCAATGCTTTTTGCTGTCATTAAACGGTATTACAAGCATTCTGCAAGTCTGCTGGTGACTGTAGAGGAGTTTATTACCACACATCTGTGCAGCTGTGCCTGAGTGCTGGGGTTAATGCTTGGTGCACACATGAACAGACCTGTTGGTACCTTCAGGGTCACTGTGAGAGTTCTGCTCTGCTCTGGGCTGTGGATGTTCCACTTTCTCCTCCTGCTTCATGCTTAGGCTTCTCTGGATGGGAAGGTTTTGCAGGAGGCAACAGACAATAGCCTTGGAGATCCTTGGGGTGGGGGAGTGCAGAACAAGGGGACATACCCATAAGATTAGAGCTAGGACATTCAGGGGCGATGTCAGGAAGCACTTCTTCACAGAAAGGATAGGAAATCTGGAACTCTCTCCCCCAATTGATGCTGGGGGTCAATTGAAAATTTCAAAACTGAGATTTTTGTTAGGCAAGGGTATTAAGGTTTACGGAACCAAGGAGGGTAAATGGAGTTACGATACAGATCAGCCATGATCAAATTGAATGGCGGAACACACCCGAGGGGCTGAATGGCCTCCTTCTGTTCCTATCTTCCTGTAAGAGTTTTTTGGAGGGGTGTGTAGAATTCGCAATATATCGCGATTTTTATTAATAAGGAGAAAACACAGAGTTTCGTTCAAACAGCTTTTATTTCAGCAGAATGCTGTCAGGTTTCTCAAAGTGGACACAAGCAGCCTGTAAAATGGCCGCCGCACCTCGTGGCAGAACATTCTAGACTTTTCGACAGGCAGACAAGATGGCGTTCCAATAAACATTTGTGCAAGATCGATTAAGATTCAGCACATTGAAGATAATACACGAGACATTATGGGTTTACAGTATACACATAAATACTGAAATCGGTCTCCCAGGTACGAATGAAAGCTATTGTACCAAGTAATCAAGGGCCCATCCAAAAGACATTAATATGTAAAATCCCAACGACTCTACGATGAGAGAGCCGTTTAGCGGGTAGTTATACAAAACACTTGGAAGCCCCAAAACCCCTCCAGGGAGAACACCGACCGATTTAACAATGGGAGAAATATTAACAGGTACTCAGGCATTTACGAGTAGCCCCGAAATCCATTAAGAACGGAGATCACCCATACAAGACATTTGAGCGCCAAACCCAAACAAAAGAAAGGACATTAAGGTTGGGCGGGAAACGGAAGATTTTGTACTATAATTACAAGCTCCAACCGTCCATCTTTCTCTTATTCTCTTGTCCGATCGACTCGTATCCTCGTGGCTGCTCCTGTGTTTTGACTCGTAGTCTTGTTCCTGTTTGTCTGGTGCCTCTTTGAAAAGACTGTTGAACTTTATGATCCGTTCGGATCTACCTCGTGTCGCGTAACGAAGACCTATGTTGGTAACTGGCATCGGAACCAAAGGCCCGAGATGAGATGAGATGAGATGAGATGAGATGAGAAGAGAGGAAGACCATACTCATCGCCACGGTCAGTAAGCCCCGACCGCGCCTGTAGGTCGAATAGCCAAGTTTTCCTTGCCAGGGAGACTTCTTTGAACTTGCAAGAACGGACCTCGGAAGATCCTCCAAGATGATATTGACTGGTCTGTGAAACCCATTCGGACAGTGCCTGTTAAACCAACCAACACAGATCTTCATCACAGCAGACGTTCCAGCCTGCTAGCCAGAGCAGAAGCAAGTAAACAAGTGGGACCAGGAGACCTCCTGATCGACACGTGGGTGCTGTGGTGAAAACATCCGATCAGCTATTCGGAATTTCTCCGAGTTATCACGAGTGGTGAGCATGAGTCTCGAATCCTACGAATCTAGCTAGGACAGATATTGATAGGGGAGGGTTTAAGTATTAAGGATACTTGTAATGTGTGCCCCTATTTACGGTGTGTCGTTCGTTCCTCGTTTCCCTAGAATTAGTTATATAACTGCGTGTAAGATTGTACTGTCATTAATCTGTGCTTATGACATGTATTTCGTAATCTTAAATATCATGCAATAAAGATTTTCCATTTCGTACCATTCAACCGAGTCTACATGAGTTTCATCTCCATTACTGCTCTCGCATCTAAGTCCAGTGTCTAGAACCGTAAGGGCGAGTGATTCGAACCACTCACAGGTGTGTCTAGTGCTCCCAGACTGGCTGGAGACCAGAACAGGCAACAAGGCCTAAACCCGCACTGACATACAGGCTGCACAGAGCCGCGTGAATCTCACAGGCTGCGAGACACGCACGCCAAATCCCTTACAGAAAATGGCGACCGCGGCAGGACACTGGCAGCGAGAGGGTAGTGTGTTAGACTTTGGAATGACTGTACGAAATGTTATGCAGGAAAAGATAGCAGATTATGTGTTCGGAAAGGTTAATCTAACTAAGAAATGGATAAGTGAATTGTTAGCGGATAAAAGTCCACTAGAGGCAGCCGAAAGGTGGACAGATAGTAAAGAACATAAAAAGACACTCGAGAAAGCAGTCTGGCTAATGTGTTACAAAAGGTAGGTCCAGATTTCAAACCAGACCATTACAGCGCTAACAGCTCGAATCAGTCATTTAGAGGGAGAAATGGATGAGAAGGTTTCTGGAGGGGAAATGCTCATTAGGAATTTAAGTGCGCTGCACCAAGAACGCCAGGAAATCTCCAGTCACCATAAAACAAGGATAGATTACCTCGAGTGCCAGGTCACTGAGGCAAAGTTAAATGAGAGCAGGTTAAAGGAAAGATGTGCCCGCCAAGCTGCCCAGATAAGAACTCAGGAAGAGAACTTAACGGGGGTTAGGGCGGCATATAAGTTGGCCCTTGAGGATAAGTTTCAGGGAGCCGATCATAGCGCCTGCAAAAGGGAGATAGAGCACCTCAAAAAGGCCGTGAACAAAGCGCACGGCATGGTGTGCCTTATCAGTCCGTCAGCACACCAGCCGCTAGTAAGTGAAGAGTTTAAGAAATCCCCACCAAGTAAAGCAGAGGAAGTATTAGCCACTGCGCCCTCCGCGCCACCCAGCTATTCAGAAACCTGGGTAAGGGAGGAAGCAATGGAAGAAACGAAAGAGCCTATTGAGAAAGAAGTGGAAAAGGGACCGTTGTATCCAGTAACGGGTATAAAAAGGGGCCCAAACAGAAATGGTGGGGAGGAACCAGGGGATCTCCTCGGCCAACTTGTGTTGCCTCACAGCTCACACCAGCTGAGAGTTATGATAAATCACGTACGGAAGCTAACCGAGTCAGACGACCCTTCCGTACATTTCAGAGAAGTTGAGCAAACCGCAGCCATTAACGGCTGCGATGATGGGGAAACAGCAAAAATGCTGTTGTTTTCGTTAGGCAGTACAATCCTTCAGTGTCTCTCGGGCGAGAGCAAGAGGGGAACCAAGACTTATGAGGCATTAAAGAATGAGGTCCTGGAAGTGTTGGGAGCGGACGATGAAGGTCCGTTTGCTAGAGTGGGACAGACAGTGCAGATGGAGGGAGAACCCCCGAAGGTTTTTGCCGACAGGCTGTGGCCAGTATATCAGCGCAGCTGTCTAGGTGCGCCAGAGCGCGAAGATGTGGAAGGCGCCGGTTTAGCTCATTGGCTTAGGTGCATAATAGCCAACAGTTTACCAGCCGTCAGAGAGCAGGCAAAAGCATGGTTTGATCCCAATGACCCCAACATTACGGAAGAGTCGGTCTTGAATCGACTCACGTTAGGATATCGCAATATAAGGGGTATGGCAACACGTCCCCTTAAGGGAAAAGTACATGAGGTACGACCCGCAGCCCCGTATCAAAGAGAGTGGCATCAGGAGGGTAATCGCGCCCCACAGGCAAGTAATGCTTGTTACGGGTGTGGGAAGACAGGGCACTGGCGCAAGCATTGCAGGAACCCTTGGAAGGATTCCAAGGATAAAAACCCCGCAGCCCGAGCCCAGGCGCCTGTCCCGGCTAGGGAAGCTGGTGCACCCACCCCTCCCGACGACCTCGAAGTAGTGTTAGGAGCCATGCGCAGTTTATTGAGTGCACATGGAAAGATGGCGGTTGCAACCGGCCCCGTAAGTGCCGCAGGACCGTCTAATAGTACCCCATGACTAGAACCCGCGCAGCCCGTCTACCTGTGTCCGCTTAGCTATGATGCGTGGAAGCGACCTTTGGTGGAAATGGAGGTAGAGAAACAGAAGGGTAGTTATTTGTTGGACACGGGAGCTTCTTGCACCATAATCCATACAGATAGCCCTTTTGACTCGCCGCTATCTACCAGGGTCCCATTCACGTTAGCGGGGTTCACAGGAAAAGAACAGGCTGGCGCGTTCTCCCTTCCGCTATCCATTCGTTTGGGAGCACTTCACCTTAAGTGGAAGTGTATACTGATGGAATGGCAGGAGGGGGGTGGGAGAGGTATTCTCGGGTCCGATCTTCTATCAGGACACGGGATCCTCGTGGACCTCAGAAATCACTGTCTCTGGGGGGCTAAGGGTGAAAAAGGCGAGGTAGTAGTGATTCCGGGGGAGGAAGAAACAGGGGACCTGTGTACCGTGCAGCCATCCGGAGGCTACGACCTCAGGCTTATGGTCGCAGATGTCCCAACGGACATGCAAACGTACGTGTCAGATAATATGCACGCGTTTGCAACCCACAAGCACGATTGTGGGAGGGTTACCGGGTTTGAGGTCAGCGTAGATGGGGACCCCATGACCCGGCCCCAAAAGCAGTATAACTTCCCCAAAGAAGCAGAACCCGATATGGAGACAGCAATGTCCTCCTTGGTGCAGCAGGGCGTGTTGAGGCCGATAGCCACACACGTGAACTCCCCATTATGGCCGGTTAGGAAGTCGGATAATTCGTGGAGAGCCACGGTGGACTACAGAGTCCTTAACAGTAACATTCCCGCCTGCGCGCCCACGGTAGCAGCAGTTGCTGACCTAATAGGGAGCATCCCAGCGTCCGCGACCACGTTCACGGTGCTGGATATCTCGAACGGTTTTTGGTCCATCCCGCTGAGGCGAGAGGACCAGTACAAGTTTGCCTTTACTTTCAAAGGGCAACAGTACACATGGAACTGTCTGCCACAGGGTTTCCACAATAGCCCCAGTATTTTCCATCAGTGTATGGCAGGAAGTTTAAGGGAGTTTAGTCAGCCCAATCAGATAGTGCAGTACGTGGATGATTTGCTCCTATTTACGGACTCAAGGGAGGAGCATGGACCACTGCTGGACGAGTTATTGGAGCTGCTAGCGAGAAAGGGTTTTAAAATAAATCCTAAGAAAGCACGCATCGGTCAGCAGGAAGTAAAATTCCTGGGACTGACCATTCGCGCTGGGGAAAGAGCCATAGACAAAGCTAGGAGGGAGTCGGTGCAAGAGTTACCGATTCCCAACAACATAAGGGGTGTGAGGTCCTTCTTGGGACTGACCGGTTACTGCAGGGATTTTATCGAAGACTATGCGGCCACAGCAGCGCCGCTCCTCCGACTCCTCCATAGGGAGTGGAGTGGTCTTGGGACGAGGGCTGCCAAGCAGCCTTCGAGAAGTTAAAAAGGGATCTGCAGACCGCGCCAGCCTTAGGGGCCATAGATGGGGGGAAGGAGTTTTTCCTGGAGGTAGCTGCCAGCGGAGACAGCTTGAGCGCTGTGCTGCTCCAAGAGCGTCACGGCAAGCTGAGGCCGGTTGTCTATTCATCCAGAGTATTAACGGATGTGGAGAGAAGTTTCTCCAATTGCGAAAGGCACCTTTTAGCCACGCATTGGGCTGTGAAAAGATCAGCGATCTTCACAGGGCTCTCTCCCATCACTCTCCTCACACATCACACACCAACTAAGATGCTTCTAGATGGGAGGATTAAAGATGGGACCGTAAGCAGCGCGCGTATTGCGCGTTGGACCCTTCTTCTTTCCCAGATGGATCTTAGAGTAAAAGGTCTTTGCGAGCCCAGGCTTGCGGCCAATTTGGTATACCCCGGTACAGCCCACCGGTGTTCGGTGGAAGGGGTGTGGGACGTCAACATAGGTTTATGGGCCGGGATACATCCCACTGGGTGCGAGATTTATGTTGATGGGTCTAGCACAGTATCTGCTGGCGAACGACTCACAGGGTGTGGAGTTTATGACCCTGCGGCAGACCTTGCCCTGGCGATCAAGCTCCCTAGCACCATGAGCGCGCAGCAGGCTGAGCTGTCTGCCGTGGTGTACGTTGTTACCCACCCAGACATTTTCCCAACCCCATACACGATTTGCTCGGACAGTATGTTCACCTGCAATTCGTGTACGGAATACCTGGCCATTTGGTCCCGCCGTGGATACACCTCCGCGGACGGGCGACCTTTAACGGTGAAGCCCTTGCTGGAAAAGATCTTAGCAGCAGCAGTAGGGGAGGAAGGAGAGATTTTCATCCATAAGGTGAAAGCTCACTCCTCCACAGAGCCCCGTGGGGAGGGCAACCAGCAGGCGGATGCGCTAGCCAGGGAAGGTGCCCGCAACGGCATTTTCTGGGACCCCTATGGGACCAGACCCATAGCAGCGATCCAAGGCAGGGACGGGAATCCCGGGAACACCAGGGTAGCATTGCCCCTAGACCTTAAGACCGTCCAAGCCCAGGATCCCGCCCTAAAAGCAGTCCTAAAAACCATTGCTGAGGGAAGGCAGGTAGAAGGTCCGTACAGTACGGCAACCCTCTCAGTTAAGGAAGGCATGCTGTTCCGCGAGGAGCAGTGGGTTGTGCCGCAGCAGCACAGGAGGGAATTCCTCCAGTTGGCTCACGAGGGACCAGGGGCAGGGCACCCCGGGCCCGAAGTTACCTGGCAACGAGTAGAGCAAGCGGGGTGGTGGCCGGGGCTCAGGGAACAAGTCCGCGAGTTCTGTGCAAACTGTCTTGTGTGCGCTGCAAACAACCCAGACCCCCAGAAAAGGAAGGTGCCCATGGGACACGTAAGAAGGGTAGAGCGACCATGGCAGTCGATACAGATCGACTATATAGGACCCCTGCCCACCACCCAGGGAGGCTATAAATACTGCCTCGTCTTGGTGGATGTGTTTTCCAAGTGGGTGGAAGCCTTCCCCTGTCGAACAGCTACGGCACTGGGTACTGCAAAAATCTTGGTCAGGGAAGTGTTCTCGCGGTGGGGACTTCCCCGTTTTGTGGAGTCAGACCAAGGGAGTCATTTCACCGGCCAGGTGATGCAGAACACCCTCATGCTTTTGGGCATTGAAGGGAAGTGGCACGTAGCACACAATCCCCAGTCATCCGGGATTGTTGAACGCATGAACCGGACCCTGAAGGAGAAATTGAGGAAAGAGACTAGGAACTCGCCCCAAAAATGGGCGGAAGTTCTGCCTTTAGTCCTCATGGGGGTCCGGGCCAGTCAGTCAAAAAGTACGGGGTATTCCCCGCACGAGGTGATGACTGGGAGGCTCATGCGAACCCCCACCCATGTGCTAGCGCCAGTGCTCACTGAGGGTCAGCTCCAAGAGATAAGCAGGGACAAGTTCGCCCAGACCCTCTTGGAGCGCCTGAAGCAGGTTTATGAGCAGGCGGCTGGGAACATGGGAAGGCAGCATCAGGGCAATCGCCTGTTGCTGGAACCCCGCAAAACGCGGGAGTGGGAAGTAGGAGACCAGGTCATGGTCAGAAACTACGCCAGAGTAGGGAGTCTGGAACCACTGTATATGGGACCCTACAACATTGTAGATAAGGCGAGTCCCATGGTATACGCCGTAAAAGTACCTCGGCGCACTAAGTGGTTCCACGTAAACCAGTGCAAACTGTACAAGCCAGGTGCGCAAGGGAAAACCACAGGGGTAAACCCCGCGAGTGGGGAAGCACAGCCCCAGGTAGGACCACAAGGCACACAGGCAGGCAAAGCAGCTTGCATCAGGGGAGGAGACATCCTGGAAGATCACGAAGCATTTTTGTGGGGATGGGAGTCAGATGAGGATAGTGATGAAGACGAGTGGGTTTTGGGGAACGTAAGGAACGTTCCCATTTTAGGTATAGGGAGGACACGGACTGCAGATGGAGATCCGCACAGGGCGGAGCCACAAGCTGCAGGTCCCGAAGACAGGAGGGAGGAGCTAGGGGAGGCGGAGCCAGCCGCTGTGGGAACACAGGGAGTGACGGTGAGAACCCCCGAGCCCGAGCCGCCCGCTTTGAACGTCCCGCCCTCGGGGGAGGCAGAGATCGCGAGTGAAGGGTCGCCTGCTGGGCCGAGCAGGGCGGAGCCACAAACTGCAAGTCCCGAGGTTAGGGAGGCGGAGTCAGCGGAGGCGGAGCCAGCGACTGTGGTGGAACCACAGGTCGTCCCGATGGAAGTCTCGGAACCCGGTCCGTCGGTCATGGGATCCCTGCCCCTGACAACTCCCCGTAGGTCAAGTAGAGAACCCCAGCCCAGGAAGATGTGGTCATGTCCCCAGACTGCCCCAAGGCGCAGACTCAAGGTTAAGGCAGCCCAGATACAGCCCGGCCCCATCGCAGCAGCAACAGGCTGCGGCAGATCAGAGGAAGGGGTCAGTGCGGAAACAGGCTGCGGCAGATCAGAGGGAGGGGTCAGTGCAGAAACAGGCTGCGGCAGATCAGAGGAAAAGGTCAGAGCCCTCCCAAAGTCGGTAAGAGCTCGCAGCAGCTTTCTCAGAATTTAAAGGGGCCGCCCTGAGAACGGGCGGCGCTGTACAGTAATAAGTTTAGGATAAGTTTCTAAGTTTATAGTTTAAGGTTCAGAATAAGTTTCTAAGTTCATAGTTTTAGATAAGGTTATAAGTTTATAAGTTTTAAATAAGGTTAAGTTTGTAGTTTTAATTTTAACAGAAAATGATAAAATGATGGGAGCTTTAGAGATAGGTTTAGTTAAAGTTTATTCAGCGAACGTTGAAGTTTACGTGAGGCGAGGTCAGGGGACCCGCTCACCGTTCACAAAAGCCAGAGACTCTTGCGAGGCTGGCTACCTCATTCTATCTGATCACAGGAACCAAGGAAGGATGGAACGAATTCTAGTATTGCTCGCGGCAATCGGATGTGGATTGGCCTATCGAGGCCGCACCAAGGATGTCGTGGTGTTTGGATGCTACGGGGACACGGCCCCCATCGCGGTGGATGGGACCGGAAGACGGGAGGCTGAGGAGACCACCACCTATTTCCACAAGGGAAGGTGGCCAGGATGGCTGGGAACGAACTCGACTGAGTATTCCAGCACATCGGGGTTTGCCTACCAAGAGACTTCTTTAATGTGCCCCAAAGTAAGGATCATCGCACCCAGGATCAGCGTCACCGTCGGCAAACGGATTTGTTTGACTTGTAATGGGAATGTCCCATTGAGCCGATGGTGGTGGCTGCGAAAGCTGAGCAAAACTATGAGGAACTCTTCGGTCGAGTGGGAACGACTGGGTAATAATACCCATCGGACAATTACGGGGACAAACGGACAAGTGAGAGTCTGTTGGGACAAATGGTGGGAACCGGATGAGGGAATTTATGTATGCATGTGGGGGTCAAAGTACGCTTGCCCCAAAGGCATCTCCATATTTTTCATTAATCAGTGGCAGGATAACGGACAGGGGATGAGGTGGGATGCGAGCACCAGGGGGTGCGGAGCCCCATACTCTTCGATCCCGGTAAATGCCACTGAACTCATTACGCGCCCACGAAAAGCCCCGCCCACGATTCCGGTGGTTCTAGCTGAAGAGGAAGGGTGCCCTAAAACTAGTAAGGGACCCGGGAATGGTTTGGTACTGGTCCCCACAGACCAGATACTACTCCAGGGGGTACATTACGCGGTGGCCTCGGTGATTTTAAATCTCACCGAGGTGCGGTTACCAGAGTGGTGCCCCAAAAAGACGGAACAGTTGTATCAGGTCCTGTTGACCAAGATGTTCAGACAATTTTACGAATTCGATTTCGCGGAAATTGATAAAACAAGTTTGTACACCGCACCACATGAAGTTTTGGATCAAGTAGGGAGGCAAAGAAGGGGTGTAGTGAACGACGCGTTCACTGCTTTTAACACGGGTACATCTGTGGTCAACGCTCTAGACAGTGTGGAGCTGCAGACCCAGATTAATGGTTTAAAGACACAATTAAAAGACATTCTAACAGATGAGAATAAAGTGGTAGGGTCGGGTCTACACGAGGACCAAGCCATGACTCTCCTTTTAAAGGAAATTATAGCAGAGCTGGAGAAACATGCAAAGACGGTAAATGCCCTGATTAGGGAAGATCGGAATGCATCCGATCAAGCTGCGCAGAACGAGGTGTGCGTGCTTTACGGGGCGTGGTTACTGGGCGAGGGCCGCAGTAATTTGGAGGATTTAAAACAAGGTTTGGTCCCGTCCTGGATAAGTAACAAACACCTGCGGGCGCTCCACCCTTTTCAGAACGCATTAAGCCCGTGCCAGCTCAGGCTAGCTTCAGAAGCATACCCAGTCCCCGTGGACTGCGGACGATCAAACCATACTATCATGGGTATAGTTTTACGTATGCCGGTTTTGGGCGACACAGCAAAGCCCGCCCCGGTGTATCGGGTAGAGAACATTGGTGTCATTCAGGGGGGAGCCCACATTCGCTATGCAGCGGTTCCACCTTACGTCATCCGCTGGGAGCAAACGATGACAGGTACAGATCTCTCTGGTTGTCGTGGCAGGGGAGCACACATAATACTGTGTCCCCAGCACTTGAATGCCTTTTTAACACCACAGTGCGGGTTCAGAACGGCTGGCGCCAAGTCCATGAATTGCACCATGGAGGCAATGGCAAAAGATCATGTGCCTCCGCAGGTAGCATACATCGGGGGTGGAACATATTGTGTTACCACTGCAGCGCAACACTACCAGCATGGAAACCGTAGCCGGTGTCCGGTGAGTGACAGCAGTTTCTGTTTCAAACCCAGGGCGGAAGTTCAAGTAGCACAACAGCGAATTGTCCCAATCCCTGAACCATCCACTGTTCATCTCACAGTAAAAGAGAATTTCACCGACTTGCAGCGATTCGTCGCGCATTTCGGATACCTCATTCCCCCTCTCCCTGAACACCTCACCAAGCTTTTAAAAGCCGTCGCGGTGTCACAGAAACATTTTTACACATTAGAACAGAAAACTGTCGAAATAGGGACAGACATTCTGGATATAGTAGTTCCACCGTGGTGGAATCTGTTCACCAATATTGAAGTGCCTTCATGGATCAGAATAGCCTCCCACATTTTAATCGTATGTCAAGTGTTTATTGTAGTGTACCTATTGGTCGTACATTGTAAAAGAGACAAACGCCTCACTAAGCATGAAAACACGGGAGAGTGGCGAGAACGTTACGTGCGCGTGCACGATGAAAGCACCGTGTAATCGGAAAATGGCGTCACTCCCGCTCGCCACGTGCGCCGCGGAAGTTTGTACTCGATCATGATTTTCAAAGACTGTAAATACGTTGGGAACTCGACATGTTTTAAGAGTTGGTGTTGATTATTTTGGTGATGGTGTTATAGTTAAAAATGATTGTTTGGTTTTGGGTTTTGTTTTTCCTTTCCCTGAATAAAAGATGAGTATACAGGTGATACGAGAGGCATCGGCCTGGTTACGCCGGGAAGGAAAACAAGTGGTGTAAGTTTAAGGGCAAATAATGCCTACGGTGATATAAAATGTAATTTTCTTGGGAAATAAGGACGACACAGAGACCCTAGCTAGGTTAAAGTTATGGGATTAATTTTCTGGATTCGGAGAAAATCAAGATAATATTGCTCACCACTGTTATTTTTGATACGATAAGCGGAGTTATTCGCATCAACAGGAGGGACTGTAGAATTCGCAATATATCGCGATTTTTATTAATAAGGAGAAAACACAGAGTTTCATTCAAACAGCTTTTATTTCAGCAGAATGCTGTCAGGTTTCTCAAAGTGGACACAAGCAGCCTGTAAAATGGCCGCCGCACCTCGTGGCAGAACATTCTAGACTTTTCGACAGGCAGACAAGATGGCGTTCCAATAAACATTTGTGCAAGATCGATTAAGATTCAGCACATTGAAGATAATACACGAGACATTATGGGTTTACAGTATACACATAAATACTGAAATCGGTCTCCCAGGTACGAATGAAAGCTATTGTACCAAGTAATCAAGGGCCCATCCAAAGACATTAATATGTAAAATCCCAACGACTCTACGATGAGAGAGCCGTTAGCGGGTAGTTATACAAAACACTTGGAAGCCCCAAAACCCCTCCAGGGAGAACACCGACCGATTTAACAATGGGAGAAATATTAACAGGTACTCAGGCATTTACGAGTAGCCCCGAAACCCATTAAGAACGGAGATCACCCATACAAGACATTTGAGCGCCAAACCCAAACAAAAGAAAGGACATTAAGGTTGGGCGGGAAACGGAAGATTTTGTACTATAATTACAAGCTCCAACCGTCCATCTTTCTCTTATTCTCTTGTCCGATCGACTCGTATCCTCGTGGCTGCTCCTGTGTTTTGACTCGTAGTCTTGTTCCTGTTTGTCTGGTGCCTCTTTGAAAAGACTGTTGAACTTTATGATCCGTTCGGATCTACCTCGTGTCGCGTAACGAAGACCTATGTTGGTAACTGGCATCGGAACCAAAGGCCCGAGATGAGATGAGATGAGATGAGATGAGATGAGAAGAGAGGAAGACCATACTCATCGCCACGGTCAGTAAGCCCCGACCGCGCCTGTAGGTCGAATAGCCAAGTTTTCCTTGCCAGGGAGACTTCTTTGAACTTGCAAGAACGGACCTCGGAAGATCCTCCAAGATGATATTGACTGGTCTGTGAAACCCATTCGGACAGTGCCTGTTAAACCAACCAACACAGATCTTCATCACAGCAGACGTTCCAGCCTGCTAGCCAGAGCAGAAGCAAGTAAACAAGTGGGACCAGGAGACCTCCTGATCGACACGTGGGTGCTGTGGTGAAAACATCCGATCAGCTATTCGGAATTTCTCCGAGTTATCACGAGTGGTGAGCATGAGTCTCGAATCCTACGAATCTAGCTAGGACAGATATTGATAGGGGAGGGTTTAAGTATTAAGGATACTTGTAATGTGTGCCCCTATTTACGGTGTGTCGTTCGTTCCTCGTTTCCCTAGAATTAGTTATATAACTGCGTGTAAGATTGTACTGTCATTAATCTGTGCTTATGACATGTATTTCGTAATCTTAAATATCATGCAATAAAGATTTTCCATTTCGTACCATTCAACCGAGTCTACATGAGTTTCATCTCCATTACTGCTCTCGCATCTAAGTCCAGTGTCTAGAACCGTAAGGGCGAGTGATTCGAACCACTCACAGGTGTGTCTAATGCTCCCAGACTGGCTGGAGACTAGAACAGGCAACAAGGCCTAAACCCGCACTGACATACAGGCTGCACAGAGCCGCGTGAATCTCACAGGCTGCGAGACACGCACGCCAAATCCCTTACAGTGGACGCAGATGGAAATAAGTTTGGAAGGTGTTAGGGGGTTACAGGTGATAAAATGAATGGTCAGAGATGGCCTTGTCAGTGATTGAGAACATGCAAGCAGTGAGGACAGGAGAGACGGCAAAGTAGAAGGGTGGACGTGATGGGTAGGGGTGTTTAACGGACAACAGGAGGGCTGTAAAATCAGAGGAGAAAGGACAAGGGGAGTTGAGATGGAGATTGAAATGACCAAGGATGAGGAGTCACTGAGTGCAGAGGCTGAAGGAGGAAAGCAGGGAAGATATGTGAGTGGTGGGCAATAGACAACAAGGATTTTAAAGGAGACAAGAGTGGAACAAATGTCACAACGTTCCGCTCTGATGTCACAACGGGCCGCTCTGATGTCACAATGGGCCGCTCTGATGTCACAGCAGCTTCCTGATGACATCATTAAGCAGCTTCAATCCCTGACACATGAAGGTCCCAATTTGGGGCAATTCTGCTAGAAATGTCTGTCCGACACTCCCATTTCCACATTTTTTGTCACAAGTACTTTGAGTGTCTGTGGTGCGGTGGGTTCTTTATTAGGAACAAACAGCTGCTCAATTCAATATGGCTGCCAAGGGTTGGGAATGTTGCCTTGTCTGTATGGTCTAGCTCTCAGGTCTGGGCCTTAATCCCCAGCACCCACCTTAAACTGCCACAAAGAGCTGGCAGGAGTTATATGGGCACATGACCCAGGGCCACATCACAACTGAAGGCTTATGTAACCTGGTCTCACAATGGAAACCATGACAACACAGAAACCCAGGGCTGGACAAAATACAGCAAAGTGCTACAAACTGTGCATTTCTGCATGAGATGGATGTTGTGACAGAGATAAGTGTCTTGGGCTAAAATCACAAATGGACATCCTTCTTAACAAGCTCCACTAGCAGATTTGCGTATCACTGGAGTCTACCGATGATCTTGCTGTGAAGAACCAGACTGAGATCCTTCGCTCTTTCAGAGTTCTGGCTCCAGTTTATTCAGACAAAATGGTGGAATTTCTCCTATCTCGCTTAGAGAACGCTGACCAACGAATGAGAGTAGGAACACGGACTGTACTGAAGCATCTCATCATATCGGTTTCATCGCACTTGGAGAGGAAGAAGGCTCAGATTGTGGCTGCAATAAAACCAGTCCTTCTAGACAAGAGCAGCAATCAGGAGAAGAAGCTCAGTGCCCAGGTAATATGTGTCATGGCCAAGCAAGGTTACCTTGAGCCCGAGGGAGGAAAGGCAATGGTGCAATTCCTCATCCAACAGTGTGCGGCACCCATTGGTTCAGGGACCCTGATACCACCCAATCATCAGCCAGACCCAGTAACAGATGAAGAATTAGTCATACTGTGTAAACGAGTGATGTGTTTGATCACAACTGCACCGAAGATGGAGGATGTCCTTTGGCCATCCTTACTGGAGTTTGTCACTATGGCCCAGTACACCAAGGCTTTAACAATAATCTGCAGTTGTTCAGCACACATTGGGAAAAAGAAACCGCGAGCCGGTAGAGAAAGCTTTTCCCTTAGTTGCAATGAAGATGCCAATCTCCCTAAAGCCCAGGCACTGCTGACCCGGCTCCTCGCTGTGTCTTGTTGCCCATATCAGGGAGGAGGCCGAGGAGCTGCGGCACTGAGTCTACTGAAAGTCCTGAGACTCAGGGCTGGATTTTCAATCACCCGTGGAGTCGGGTTTGGAGGCGTGTGGGGGGTTAAAGTTGCAGATTCGGGGTCCCGACCCCATCCCGACTCCATTCCGCCTCCACGCAATTTTGACAAAATCGGTCGCGGGGTTCCCGACTCCGTCCCGCCTCCAAGAGGTGGGAGAGGCCATTAAAACCCTTAACAAGCCCTAAATTGGCTCTGCAATGTCATTGTGAAACGTTTTAGTTAGTTTAACCCTTTTCCGACGTGAAGTACGCCTGATGTGAAACACGCCAGTGAAACCTGACGGGAGCACAAGCAGATAGCTGACTATCAGCTGCAGGTCCACTATTACAACGGAGATGTGATGAAGGTAGTAGTAGTATTGTTATGAAGGTAGTAGTAGTATTAGGTCTGAAAGTCGCCTCTGATGCTGCATTGAATGTCTTCAGAGACTGCCTGGGAGGACTTGGTTGCAAAAAAAATTCTCTCTCTCTCTCTCTCTCTGAGATGCTGCTCATTTTGCATCCAGGTCCTCTCACAGCAAAGACAATCTCTGAGACCAAGCAGTCTCTGACCTGCAATGATGACATCATCAGAGGCGACTTTCAGACTGAAAACACTAATTGGTTCATGGGTTCCCACATGCTGGAACTCAATTGCCCAATTAAGTGAAAATTGCATCAATCTCCCACATCCAATTGCAGTCGGGTGGATAACACGAAATGCGGATGGCACGACCCCAAACCGCCCCAGTATCAAAATCCAGCCCTCAATGTCCACTCACAATCAGTGAGGTGGTGGGAAGATGAGCTGGCCCCATTAGTTGACCATTTACTGCAAAATTCCAAGGAGTCTCTGTCCCAATCGCAATGGGAGAATAAATTATTGGCGGTCTTGTGCCTAGCTTTAAATACGATTAATGACGAGGAGTGGACATGTCAGCTCGCTGAGGAAATGGCAAAACAACTCAACACCAACCATCATTCCCCACAAGAGAAGGGCTTTCTATATAAATCTCTTGCGTCAGTGCTCCGTCAGACCCGCACTAGGAATGTAAGGGAGGACCTTCACCAAATGCTACTGAGTGTGCAGCACAGTGAGAGTGCGGAACGAGAGGGAGCAGCCCTCGCCATTGCTTTCTGTGCCATGGCATATTTTGATGATATGCTCAGTCGCCTGGAGGAGTTTGCTAACACCAACAGATTTAGGGTCATGGATGATGAGGAATTGGATAAAGTCAAGAGCACACTGGTCCTGTGCTATGGGAACATGGCAGTCTGCGCACCTGATGAACTGCTGTTCACAATCGAGAGCCACATTCTGCCAGCTCTTAGTCATTTAATAACAAGTGGGCAGGGGATAAAGGCTGAATCCAGGGATCTCAAGCTCAGCCTAATACAGACCGTGACTCAGATAGCCAGATCGCTATATATAAATCGCTGGAGACTTCCCACCAACTTTATTAGAAACAGGGTGCTGCTCACATACATGCAGGATGTTATCGAGGCTGAGCCACCAGATCAGCTGCAGAGCCCTGTTCGACAGTTAGCAATGGACGCCTGCACGCATCTCGTGAAACTACACAGTGAATCAATACAAGCTGACACCTGCCAATTGATTCAAAGCTGCCTGAATAGCACTTTCGGCTTGGTACCTCCAGACCTGAACAATGACGAGGACACAAATGATAATACAAAGGAGACGGCCACACTTTATACCCAAACCACAGATCCTCTGCAAATTCTGCTGAAGCAAGTATTACTTCAGGACCTGTCCCCTCAAGGACTTGAGGCTGTTTTCAAACATGTAGAAGTCTGGATCAGTTCAACAAAAGACCATGAATGAGAGAGAGCCATGGAAATGACCTTGGAGCTTCTGAAACTTTACTGGAGGAAGCTCAATGTTAGAAAGATAGTGCCCGGTAATAACACGGGGACTCTGATTGGGCGACTGATGTCGCGTTGTGCAGACCCATCGCTTCCCATTCGACAGATGGCCATGGACTCTTTGTACTTAATCCTGGCCATTCATTTGTCGTGTGAAGGCACCAATCTAGTTCAGCAAACAGAGCAATTAGAGAGGCTGAAAAGAGTCAGAGAACAGTTGGTTAACCCTGACAATTCAGTCCTCTTAAAATCCTGCTCTCAAATCACAGAGGTCATTTCCAAATGTTTGCCCCATGACCAGCTGGGCAACTTACTCTTCATGGTCTTTAAAGGACTGTCCGACCAACAGCCCAGCTGTTCCAATGCAGCCGCTGTTCTCGTGCAAACCATGATTAAACTGCGAGGCAGTGAACTTGGGGACCAGGTCTTGGAGATAATTGACGCACTGAGACTAGAATTGCAATCAATTCCTTACGAGCAGGTGAGACTTTCAGTTCTGCATAGTGTAGCCATTCTGGCCTCACACAACACAGCAACAGTTGTGTCCTGTCTCCTCACCTACCCTGTCCCTTTGGACAAGTACGTCAGTGACATGTGGCATTCACTGGCTGAGGACACAGAATGTGCCATGAGAACAATGGGAGAGCTGCTGCACATACTGAAAAAGCAGTTGCCCTTTGGGATCAGCAGAACCTGTCCCGGCAGTGAGAACGCACCAGCGTATTCAACCCTTGAATCCCTGGCTGCCATCTGTGGGCTGCGACAGATGATCACTAAGCCCGAGTCGGTAAAGGCGGTGACTGCATTATTCCCGCAGTTATTCAGCGCCCTGCTTATTCATTGCAAGTCTTCCATTCAAGTTTCTCTGCTCAATAGTTTTGCTCCTGGTGATAAATTCAACCAGAGACAATTCTCAGCTGCGTTTGAAACACCTAAATGTAGAGATCTGTGTGTGAACTGTGTGAGGGCACTAAAGGACCTGCTGGCTCGGACAAACAACAGAGAAGTAACTACTTACATGGTGAACAGTGGAGGATGGGACCAGATGAAGAACCTCCGCATATTTGACAAGGGGGTTGTCTTGCTGGCCAGAGGACTGGTGCGATTTGCTGGCATCAGCCTGCCTGGCATTGTGGAAGAGCTGGCAGTTCAGATCCATACCTTCCAAGACTGTCAGGCAGTCATCGTGGCTTCCTTCTTTGGAGAGCTATTAAAATCTCCACTGGTTTCACAGCTGCAGCTCACAGACACTCTGGTCAGCACATTGCTAAGGTGTTTGCGTGATGCTTGTCCAGTTGCCCAGTTGCTGTGTGTCAGGGGCCTGGGCAACATTACAATTGGAGCCCATTACTGGTCTCATCAAGTGATGGGCACAATGCTGAGTCTGCTGGGGACCAAGGAGAACCAAGAGGAAGTGCTAACATTTGAGGTGTTGTCGTGCCTCTCCAAGAACATAACTAAATTGAGAGAGAGCGCCATCCAACCCTTTGTAAAAAATATCCTCACCAGCATTCAACCACTCTTTGACGCCGAGTGTGATCTAGTGCGGGCTGAAGCGATCAGCATGTTGGGGAACTTAACCAAATGTGGAATCGGGGGTTCCAGATCCTTCTTCTACCGACTGATCCATTCCAACCTTGTGCGTTTGTTGCTGCACCTGGACGGAAAGAGTGAGGAGGTCACCAGGTCTTGCAGTTCAACACTGCAACTGGTTGTCCCCCTCATTGGATTGGCCGAGGCTTCCTCATTAATCAAGAACTATCTGGGGGAGCCTAAGGGGAACTACATGGATCTCTTAAGGGACCTTTCACGACAGTTGGCTGAAGATTTCCCCAACAAGATCACTTCCTACGCCATGGATTGCCAGTCCTTCCTCCACAACCCCCAGGAGCAGCTCCGAGCACGTGCAGCGGCCTTTTCAACTTTACTTCTCCAGCAGTCAGAACGTGCCCGATTTGCCCGGAGGCTCACCTGGTGGAACAGCTGCTGTCGCCATCAGAATGAAGCCTAAACACACAGGCCCTGGTCATCCTCCACCTCCTCATCTTTGCATCAAACTGAGCAATTTTCCAACATGGATCTCCTAAGGGAACTTTCACAACAGTTGGCTGAAGATTTCCCCAACAGGATCACTTCCTACGCCATGGATTGCCAGTCCTTCCTCCACAACCCCCAGGAACAGCTCCGAGCACATGCAGCGGCCTTTTCAACTTTACTTCTCCAGCAGTCAGAACGTGCCCGATTTGCCCGGAGGCGCACCTGGTGGAACAGCTGCCTAAGGAACTGCTGCTGTCGCTGTCAGAATGAAGCCTAAACACACAGGCCCTGATCGTCCTCCACCTCCTCGTCTTTGCATCAAACTGAACAATTTTCCGACATGATTTGAAAATATGTAAATTCATGAATTATAAATAAATAGATATCCTGTTGTTGCAACTCTCGGTCCATCTTCAAACGGTGCGCGTTCCGCGGCTCTATGACTGGAAGAGTGTAAACACACTCACACTCACACATACACACACACACCCTCGCACACACACACACACACACACACACAAGTACTGAAACCGCTCTTAGCAAAGTCACAAATGACATCCTATGTGGCTGTGACAAAGGTAAACTATCCCTCCTCGTCCTTCTCGACCTGTCTGCAGCCTTTGTCACGGTTGACCACTCCATCCTCCTCCAACGCCTCCCCGCCGGCGTGCAGCTGGGTGGGACTGCACTCGCCTGGTTCCATTCTGATCTATCTAATTGTAGCCAGAGAATCACCTGCAATGGCTTCTCTTCCCACTCCCGAATCATGGCCTCTGTTGTCCCCAGGGATCTTTCCTGGGCCCCTCCTATTTCTCATCTACATGCTGCCCCTCGGTCACATCATCTGAAAACACAGCTTCACTTTCCACATGTACGCTGATGACACCCAGCTCTACCTCACCACCGCCTCGCTCAATTCCCCACTGGCTTTAAATTCTCAGACCGCTTGTCTGACATCCAGTTCTGGATGAGCAGAAATTTCCTCCAACTAAATATTGGGAAGACCGAAGCCAGTGGGCAGGATTTGGCGGGGGAACAGCGGGCACGATCGGCGGGGGGTCGGGTGGGAATGTGTTTTTTTCCCCAGCGGGTCGGGACCCCTCTGTGAACCCGCCGCCCCAATGTCGGATCTGTTAGCATTGAGCAGACCCAACGCGCAGCGGCGGGTTCACAGCGGAGAACCCAATTCAGGCAATTAGTGGCTTGTTTAGAGCCAGTTAAGATGAATTTCAGCTCAACTTCTGTATTGGACAGCTGGCCCACGGGCTCCACGCTGGTCGTTCACCATGTAGTCATAGTCATAGAATAACGGCACAGAAGGAGGCCATTCGGCCCATCGAGTCTGTGCCAGCTCTCTGTAGAGCAATCCAGTCAGCCCCATTTCCCCGCTCTATCCCCGTAGCCCTGCAAGTTTATTTCCCTCAAGTGCCTATCCAGTCTCCCCTTGTAAACATTGAGTGTGTCCGCTTCCACCACTTCCGTCGGCAGCGAGTTCCAGGTCCTCACCACTCGCTGCGTAAAAAAGTTTTTCCTCACGTCCCCCCTGCATCTCTTGCCCAAAACCTTAAATCTGCCTCCCCTAGTCCTTCTCCCATCAACTAGTGGGAACAGCCTTTCCCCGTCTAGCCTATCCAAACCAGTCATAATCTTGTACACCTCTTTCAAATCACCCCTCAACCTCCTTTGCTCTAATGAAAACAAATCCAGCTTCTCCAACCTGTCCTTGTAGCTAAGATCCCCCATCCCCGGAACCATTCTGGTAAATCTCCTCTGCACCCTCTCAAGGGTCTTCACATCCTTCCTAAAGTGTGGTGACCAGAACTGGACGCAATACTCCAGTTGTGGCCTAACCAGCGCTTTATAAAGGTTCAACATAACTTCTCTACTTTTGTACTCAATACCTCTATTTATGAAGCCCAAGATCCCATATGCTTTGCTAACCACTCTCTTAATATGTCCCGCCACCTTCAGCGACCTATGCACATTAACTCCCAGGAGTCGGGTCAGAAGAGGCCCAAAGAGGCAGGTTTTTTCATTGCTCCGGGTCGCACGAGGAAAGTTGAGGCCTTTGCTGCCTCAGGTTCCATCCCCCCCTTCTTTCCCGATCACGAGATCCTCCTAAAACCCACTTCTTAGCTGAAAGCCATGGGCCGTTCCTTTGGTTGCCGCCAGAGGCCTCCTGCTGCCCAAAATCCTGCTCCCACCCTCTGGTCAACTGCCACTCCCCAGCAGTTTCGGCAAGCCTCTGGCTGGGGCATGCAGATGAGTCCTTGCTGCCGAGGTCGGGGGAGGGGTTTGCCGCTTGCCTCGGCTCCTGTCCACCCTGGGTTAAGTCCATTGTTAAAAGAGCAGGCAACAATATATCGAACGGACACATTAACACATTTGTTACTAATATCACAGAGTGCAATTTCAACCCATTGTCCATTTTCACCAATTTCCATTGATTTGCTCCAATCCTACTTTGAAGTAATAATCTGGGTTCACCTTATCCCTGCCATTCAGTATTTTGCACACTAGGTTGCCATTCCCCCATATCCATCTTTTTCTACACTGTAAAGCTGAAGCTTCTCATCATAGCTCATCACCATTACAGTTGTGACCAGTATTCTTCTCTGTACCCTTGCTAGTGCTTGGTTCTTTTGTGTGTGGTGTTGTGATTAAACCTTTAGTCATGCGTAAAGCCTCAGTGTACATCAGAATATAGGAAATATGAGACAGAAAAAGACCACAGTCCATCTAGTTCGCCGTCTACCATCCTGGTAGTCGCACGATCCAGCAACAATGGAGTAACGTCCTTGTGGCATGTGTGGTTTCCCCATCTGTTTGATTTAGGGTAATGTTGGGTAGCCTTACTTTAGCAGAGTTTTTAATTTAGAGGAGATGTTTTACACCTGCCTTCCTGGGCGCTGTGTGGTGTTGTTGGCAATCACAGTGACGCCACTTCCTCTCAAGCACTCTGCACTCTCTCCTGTGGCCTGTCTCTTGCGGAGGTGGCTCATTCTGAATCTGGAAAGCAGGCAGTGTTGCCTTGATGTAGCTCAAAAGCAGTTTCACTTTTTAAAGTTGTAGCCTGTACCCTCCCTTTAATTAGCAAGTAAACTTACCTTTAAATGCACGGCGCAGTCCTTTAAATTGCTGCAGCTGCATAGATATCATGCCAGCCCCAACCGTGCAAGCACCCAGCAGCAAGTTCCAGTTATACTGGGACTTCGTTCTAAGTACACAATGGGCCCAGACCTGGATTTTGGGTTAGAAAGGGATGTGCCTAATTTCGGGAGTGAGAATTAGCAAATGACCTTTGATCACTTTCATGGGAAGAGCTAAACTGATCAATAGAATTCTCCCTTTTCTCTTATTCGTTCCTGGGATGTGGGCGTCGTTGGCAAGGCCCAGCATTTATTGCCCATCCCTAATTGCCCTTGAGAAGGTGATGGTGAGCCACCTTCTTGAACCGCTGCAGACCATGTGTTGAGGGTACCCCCACAATGCTGTTAGGGAGGGAGTTCCAGGATTTTGACCCAATGACGATGAAGGAACGGCCGATATACTTCCAAGTCAGGATGGTGTGTGACTTAGAGCGGTGTTCCCATGCACCTGCTCCCACGCCAATGTTCTTCTGCAGTGCCTCAGGGATTCTGTTATTCTGCTACATTCACCAGTTAAATACAACAACAACTTGTACTTACATAGTGCCTTTAACATTAGGGAAACATCCCAAGGTAAATTATTGGACTGTGGGGAGAGAGTTGTAGGGAAGAATTGCACAAGAAGCAAGAGCTAAGAAAGAGGTTTGGGGATGAGGTTTAGTCGAACAGATTGTTTTAAATAGGCTTTTGAAGAGGGAATAGTTGTAGCAGGATCGATGGAATTAGAAAGGGAATCCCACTGTACTGGGGCATGATGGCTGAAGGCTTTGTTGCTGATACAGTACAGAGATGGTGAAAGCTAGGGCCTAGGGCTGGAAGAGTTATCACACAATCTTACAGCACGGAAGGAGGATATTAGGCCCATCGTGCCTGTGCCGGCTCTTTGAAAGAGCTATCCAATTTACTCCCACACCACAGCTTTTTCCCCATAACGTTACAAATTAGTTCTCTTCAAGTACATGTCCAATTGCCTTTTGAAAGTTCCTATGGAATCTGATTCCACCGCCCTTTCAGGCAGTGCGTTCCAGAGCATAACAACCCTCTGTGTGAAATAATTTCTCCTCATTTATGTTGGCAGGAGTGGGGTGAAGCGAGGCCATGGAGGGATTCGTATAGGATGACCAGGCTTTTGAAATAATCTTTAGCCTGTACCTATGTTATTAAAAACATGTATTAGTGGGAAAGGGACAGTTTCTGGAGGATTCCGATCAGCATTTAACCTCCTGTTGAAACATGAGGGGGGAAATTGGTCTTTGCGGAAGCATGAAATAGGCGATAGCGAATCGCCAGCCCGTTTTACACCATGCCCAGTATAAAAATGGTATTTTCAAGGAGTTAGTTTAGGCCAGATTCAAAAAAACAACTTTAATTACTCAACAATATTCTCTGCTGATCCCCTGAAGAGCAAAAATGTAGAATTTTCCAGCAAACACAGTTGGTTCTTAAAGTTGCGAGACTGTGTTATTTTCTTTTGGTCCAACATAATTCCCAAAATAAGTCTGACTTAACAGACGTCTGCCTCCAATTACACTTATTTACTCAACCTTGGGTAGGTGGCAGAGTCCACTTTGAATAATGGCCCTGAAATTCGCCTCTCCGGCTTGCTGCGGGGGTAAGGATCGCGCGCACACTTACCTACCGCGCCTGCCGTTGACCTCTGGGCCCACGGGAACTTCAGCTCCTGCTCCTGCTCCAAGAGCCGGCGCGCAGTGCGTGCGTGTCCCAGGGGCGTAGTTAGTGCGATGCGTCTCCTGGGATCACGTGGGCCATGGAGAGCCAATGGCAGCAGACCATCTTTCATTCATAGATTTGACAGGAAGGCCTGTCAAATCTATGAATTGAAATCGGCCCCAAAAGAACAGCTAAACTTAAAATAAATTTTTTAAAAAACCATCACATTTATAAAATAACTATAAGTTAAATAAATTAACTACTTTAAACAAAAATTTAAATTTTTGAAAAAATTAAAAAACTTTTTAACAGTGCTAAAAATAAACTTACCTTTCTTTAAAGTATCTAAAAAAGATAAACCTGTTGAAAAAAAATTTAAATTATAATTAATTAACCACTTACCTTGTTGAAAACGGGTCCTGCGCCTCCTTTTTAAAAGCGCAGCTTCTTCAATACTTACCCTCCCGTAGAAACCTGAAAAAAAACCTAAGTTTGCTGCGTGCGCGCAGCCTCTACCGCGCACGCGGTTCGCCTATGAACCGCTCCCTTCACCTGACTGGAAGTTCCGGTTTCCCGTGCATGCGCAGTGCATGCAGGAAACCGGCACTTCAGGACGCCGTACGGGTGAGTACACAGCGCGTACTCACCCGGCAAGTGCCGAATTTTTGGCCTAATATGATTTGAACTGTAAGGGGGCCTCTTGGAGCTTGCAGCAATCTCACTTCCAGGGGTAGGTTTGCCGCCAACACTCTTCCAGCAAGGAAAGATGTCATGAATCACTGCTACCGTCTGATTATCAGGCACACATTTCCTCCAGTTATTTTTAATGAATCTGGGACTGAACTGCCAATCTGTGATATCTTAACATCCACTTTTATCTTGGTTATTATCAGTTTAAATTCACTGTAAAACTGAGAAAGAAAGAAAAGAATGAATTTGCATTTATACAATGCCTTTCAAGTTCCCAAGTTGTCCCAAGTGGTTCACAATCAGTGAATTACGTTTGAAGTGTAGTCGCTGTTGTTTGTTAGGCAAATGCAGCAGCCAGTTTGCGCTCAGCAAGGTGTTGGTTGAAGGAGGAACATTGGCCAGGACACCGGGAGAACTCCCTGCTCTTTGAGAAAGTGCCGTGGGATCTTTTACATCCACATGAACCAGCGGAGAGGGCTTTGGTTTAATGTCGCATCCAAAAGACAGCATCATGATAACGCAGAAACTCAGTACCGCCCTGAAGTGTCACCCTGGATTATTTTCTCAATGTCTGAAGTAAAACCTGAACCAGAGACGAGAGGTCTACCACTGAACCAAGCTGGCCACCAAAATGCTGTAAATAATGAGGTACATAATAGGAATGGTAGGCGTGCAATTGGCAGTGATGCAAAACTGGTTTCAGAAAACTAACCGCAAAGTAACTATTTGCAGTGGGTGTAATTTTCGGAGACTGCACTTCCAGTGGGAGCCTCACCTGTTGGGAGTGTGTATCAGAATCTTGGCATCGCCCACAATATGTTGCAAACAAAATGAGTGATAAATACTTAAAGTGGAAAGAACTTGATTCAATGAGTAAGAACAAGGCTTTTTAAAATGTATTCATTTATGGGATTTGGGCGTCGCTGGCAAGGCCAGCATTTATTGCCCATCCCTAGTTGCCCTTGAGAAGGTGATGGTGAGCCGCCTTCTTGAACCGCTGCAGTCCGTGTGGTGAAGGTACTCCCACAGTGCTGTTAGAGAGGGAGTTCCAGGATTTTGACCCAGCGACGATGAAGGAACAGCAATATATTTCCAAGTCAGGATGGTGTGTGACTTGGAGGGGAACTTGGAGGTGGTGGTGTTCCCATTCGCCTGCTGCCCTTGTCCTTCTAGGTGGTAGAGGTCGCGGGTTTAGGAGGTGCTGTCGAAGAAGCCTTGTAGATGGAACAATTGTTCAATGTGTGAGCACAGGGTTTATTGTTCAACAAAAGTGCACATTTCGACAGATCGATTATGGATGACTTGGTCTGGTATATGGCTCCTCAACCAAAATATATCTTGTGGACTTGTTTCACAGATGATGTATTTCCTTTTTTTAAAAAGGAGCAAGAAACTATTACATTAAGGGGAAGAAATTGGGTTGCTTTGCGCCTCATTTGCACCCTAAGAGGACGCTAACGGGGCGCAAAGCAACTAGCGCCCGGGCGCGGCACCACCAACTCCTCCTGCAAAATTCAGCGGGAGGTTAGCGGCAGCGCTAACCGTTAGCGCCCCGCGGCTCTGCGCCGCCGGCAATGACATCATCACCATGCGCAGCGCCCCGCTCGCGCCCCAGCCGCGATCTTTGGTAGTGCCCCCTGACTTACCGCCGGACGCTATGTCCGACGGGGTCAGGGGGGCCTACCTGCGGCCGGGGCGACGCTATTTAAAGGCGAGGTGACTGCATCCGCTGCTGTCCCCGGCCTCCTGACCTGCCCCCCCCGCAGAGTGCCGGCTGCACTCCATGAGCCCGGCACTCCTCTTGAGTGCCGGACTCTTTTGCCAGCTGGGCCCCGGGTCGCGCTGTGCAAGGCCCCTCCCCTTTAAGAAGGGGAGGAAGGCCTGCAATACCGCGGTGCAATGTGCTGCCGCGATATTCCCTCGCAGCGCCCCAAGAGGGAGGTGGGGCGCTTCCAGTAGTGCCCTGCTTCCCTCTTGGGGCGCTACCACTCAATTTAGGCCGCGGGGGCGTTACTTTTTCCGGGGCGCTGAAAGTATCGCCCCGGCGAAGTTAGTGCCCCAAAGGGAGCGCGACTCAATTTTTCCCCCTAAATTTCCACACATTTAACCAAACAGACATTTTTGGTGCCTTAATTTTAATATGCTGAGGGTGTCGGTCTTGGTTCACCAGTAACTCTCTCATCAGAAGATCGTGGCTTCAAGCCGCACTACAGGAATTGAGCACAAAATCAAGGAAAACATGTCAGTGCAGTGCTGAGGGAGTGCTGCACTGTCGGAGGTGCCGTCTTTCAGATGAGACATTAAACCGAGGTCCCGTCTGCCCTTTCAGGTGGATGGAAAAGATCCCATGGCACTATTTGAAGAAGAGCAGGGGAGTTCTCTCCGGTGTTCTGGCCAATATTTATCCCTCAACAAACACCACTGAAAACAGACTATATAGTCATTTATGTCATTGCTGTTTGTGGGATCTTGCTGTGCACAATTTGGCTGCCGCGTTTCCTATATTACTACAGAGACTACACTTCAAAAGCACTTCATAGGCTGTAAAGTGCTTTGGGACGTCCTGAGGTTGTAATAGGCACTATATAAATGCAAGTTCTTTCTTTAAGTCCCAATGATATAATTTAGACATGTATGCAATTTCCTGGTGTTCCCGCTGAAGAATGCTCCTGCTCATTTAAAAAGGACGTGCAGGTTTGCTCGGCACAAACTGCATTCAAGAGTAATTTAAAGATCCCTGATCTACGATTGTTAGAACATTTTCAGGGCCTCTTAGACCCTGTTTTTCTTCTTGTTCATGATGCGGAGATGCCGGTGTTGGACTGGGGTGGCCAAAAATGAGAAGTCGCACAACACCAGGTTATAGTCCAACAGTTTTATTTGAAATCACAAGCTTTCGGAGCTGCTGCTCCTTCGTCAGGTGAAGTGAAGGAATACAAATCAGAAAAGCATATATAGACATAGAACAATGCCTGTGTAGCGTACAATGTTAGACGACTACAGTTAATCTTTCTGACCGCCCTCCATCACACCGCGACAGAGAGACAATCAGGCCAGTCAGGAAGGCATTACATCAAAGACACAGCAAAATACAGCTAAGACAATGAGGTGGGGTCACAGGGGGTCCAACGTGTCAAATGCTGCAGTCTGTATGGAAAACCATAAACTTTAAGCTTTTTACTTTTTTTTAACTGGAAATCACATCTGTGAACAAGCCAACGACGACTCAAGTCTGGATGACGCTACGTCATGTAGCGTAACATGAACCCAAGATCCCGGTTGAGGCCGTCCTCATGGGTGTGGAACTTGGCTATCAGTTTCTGCTCGATGATTTTGCGTTGTCATGTGTCTCGAAGGCCGCCTTGGAGAACGCTTACCCGCAGATCCGAGGCTGAATGTCTTTGACTGCTGAAGTGTTCCCTGACTGGGAGGTAACAATCCTGCCTGGCGATTGTTGCACGGTGTCCGTTCATACGTAGTCACAGTGTCTGCATGGTCTGGCCGATGTACCATGCTCCGGTGCATCCTTTCCTGCAACGTATGAGGTAGACAACGTTGGCCGAGTCACATGAGTATGTACCATGTACCTGGTGGGTAGTGTCCTCACGTGTGATGATGGTATCTGTGTTGATGATCTGGCATGTCTTGCAAAGGTTGCCATGGCAGGGTTGTGTGGTGTCGTGGTCGCTGTTCTCCTGAAAGCTGGGTAATTTGCTGCGAACTATGGTACTTTTGAGGTTAGGCGGCTGCTTGAAGGTGAGTAGTGGAGGCGTGGGGATGGCCTTAGCGAGGTGTTCGTTATCATCGATGACATGTTGAAGGCTGCGAAGAACATGGCGTAGTTTCTCCGCTCCGGGGAAGTACTGGACGACGTAGGGTACTCTGTTGGTTGTGTCCCGTGTTCGCCTTCTGAGGAGGACTATGCGATTTTTCGCTGTGGCCCGTCGGAACTGTCGATCAATGAGTCGAGCGTCATATCCCGTTCTTACGAGGGAGTCTTTCAGCGTCCGTAGGTGTCCATCGTGTTCCTCCTCGTCTGAGCAGATCCTGTGTATTCGCAGGGCTTGTCCATAGGGGATGGCTTCTTTAACGTGGTTAGGGTGGAAGCTGGAGAAGTGGAGCATCGTGAGGTTGTCCGTGGGCTTGCGGTAGAGTGAAGTGCTGAGGTGTCCGTCTTTGATGGAGATTCGTGTGTCCAAGAATGAAACCGATTCTGAGGAATAGTCCATGGTGAGTTTGATGGTGGGATGGAACCTGTTGATGTTATTGTGTAGTCCTTTCAGTGATCCTTCGCCGTGGGTCCAAAGGAAGAAAATGTCGTCGATGTATCTGTTGTACAGCGTTGGTTGGAGGTCCTGTGCAGCGAAGAAGTCTTGCTCGAACTTGTGCATGAAGATGTTGGCGTATTGGGGTGCGAATTTGGTCCCCATGGCTGTTCCGTGTGTTTGGGTAAAAAACTGGTTGTCGAAGGTGAGAACATTGTGGTCAAGGATGAAGCGGATGAGTTGTAGGATGGCGTCTGGTGATTGGCTGTTGTTGGTGTTGAGTACTGACGCTGTCGCAGCGATGCCGTCATCGTGGGGGATATTGGTGTAGAGTGCCGATACGTCCATCGTGGCGAGGAGTGTTCCTGGTTCAACTGGTCCGTGTGTGCTGAGTTTCTGTAAGAAGTCTGTAGTGTCGCGACAGAAGCTGGGGGTTCCCTGTACGATGGGTTTCAGGATGCCCTCGACGTATCCAGAGAGGTTCTCACACAGGGTTCCGTTGCCTGATATGATAGGTAAGAAAGATTTACTGTAGTCGTCTGACATTGTACGCTACACAGGCATTGTTCTCTGTCTATATATGCTTTGCTGATTTGTATTCCTTCACTTCACCTGACGAAGGAGCAGTGCTCCGAAAGCTTGTGATTTCAAATAAAACTGTTGGACTATAACCTGGTGTTGTGCGACTTCTCATTTTTCTTCTTGTTCGGTAGCCAGGAGCCGAGCCTTTTTTCCTTTTTTGTTACAGTGCCAACAATAATAGTGCAATGGGTTTCCCTTTGGCAACTCTCCTGTTCCGTTGGGACGGGCTTCACTTGGCCAGTGCTGGGACTAGAGTCCTGGCGGATCATATAACTAGGGCTGTAGAGAGGGCTTTAAACTAACTAGTGGGGGGGAGGTTCCTAGAGAGCAAATAATAAAAATGACAACAGAGAAGGTCATAGACTTAGGTAGCAGTGGGGAAATTAAAAACCAGAGTGTGTCAGGAAGGGGCAGAAGGTATGGAGTAAAAGGTAAAGTAATAAAAAGGGCAAAAGCAGGAACTAAGTGTCACAAAACATATTTGAAAGTTCTCTATCTGAATGCACGTAGCATTCGTAACAAAATAGATGAGTTAATGGCACAAATAACTACATATGGGTATGATCTTGTGGCCATTACAGAAACATGGCTGCAGGGTGACAATGCCTGGGAATTAAACATACCAGGTTATTTAACGATCAGGAAGGACAGGCAGGAAGGAAGGGGAGGTGGGGTGGCTATGTTAATAAAGGAAGGAATCACTGTAATACTGAGAAATGATATTGGGTCAAAAGATCAGGATAATGAAACAGTTTGGATGGAGATAAGGAATAATAAGGGGAAAAAAACACTAGTGGGCGTAGTCTATAGGCCTCCGAACAGTTGCAACTCTGTTGGACGAAGTATCAATCAGGAAATAGTTGAGGCTTGTAATAAGGGAACATCTTTAATTATGGGGGATTTTAACTATCATATTAATTGGACAAATCAAATTGGGCAGGGCTGCCTTGAAGATGAGTTCATTGAGTGTATTAGGGATGGGTTTCTTGAGCAGTATGTAACTGAACCGACCAGGGGGCAAGCAACCTTAGATCTGGTCCTGTGTAATGAGACAGGATTAATTAAAAATGTCCTAGTAAAGGATCCCCTTGGAATGAGTGACCATAACATGGTTGAATTCCATATTCAATTAGAGGGTGAGAAGGTTGGATCTCAAACAAGCGTGCTAAGCTTGAATAAAGGAGACTATGAAGGTATGCGAGCAGAATTGAGTGGAGTGGATTGGGAAAATAGATTAAAGGGTAAGACGATACATGATCAGTGGTGTACATTTAAGGAGTTATTTTACAACTTCCAAAAAATATATATTCCACTGAGAAGAAAAGGGTGTAAAAGAAAAGACAGTCATCCATGGCTAAGTAAAGAAATTAAGGATAATATTCGACTAAAAACAAGGGCTTATAAGGTAGCAAAATCTAGTGGGAGGATAGAGGATTGCGAAAACTTTAAAAGACAGCAAAAAATAACAAAAAGATTGATTAAGAAAGGGAAGATAGATTATAAAAGTAAATTAGCAAAAAATATAAAAACAGATAGTAAGAGTTTTTATAGTTATATAAAAAGAAAAAGGGTGGCTAAAGCAAACGTAGGTCCCTTAGAGGATGAGACCGGGAAATTAATGGTGGGAAATATGGAGATGGCAAATATACTGAATGAATATTTTGTATCAGTCTTTACAGTAGAGGACACTGAGAATATCCCAACACTGGACAAGCTGGGGGCTATGGGGGGGAGGAGCTAAACACGATCAAAATCACTAAGGAAGTGGTACTCGGTAAAATAATGGGACTCAAGGCGGATAAATCACCTGGACCTGATGGCTTACATCCTAGGGTCTTGAGGGAAGTGGCGGTAGGGATTGTGGATGCATTGGTAATAATTTTCCAAAACTCCCTGGACTCAGCAAAGATCCCGGCAGACTGGAAAACTGCTAATGTAACACCCTTATTTAAAAAGGGCAGTAGACAGAAGGCTGCCTAACATCTGTGGTAGGTAAAATTTTGGAGACCATTATTAAGGAGACAGTAACGGGACATTTGGATAATCATAATTTAATAGGACAAAGTCAGCATGGTTTTATGAAGGGGAAGTCATGTTTGACAAATTTGCTGGAGTTCTTTGAGGAAGTAACACACAGGGTGGATAAAGGGGAACCAGTGGATGTGGTGTATTTAGACTTCCAAAAGGCATTTGACAAGGTGCCACACAAAAGATTATTGCTTAAGATAAAAAATCATGGGATTGGGGGTAATATTCTGGCATGGATAGAGGATTGGCTATCTAACAGAAGGCAGAGAGTTGGGATAAATGGTTCATTCTCAGACTGGCAATCAGTAACTAGTGGTGTTCCGCAGGGGTCAGTGCTGGGTCCCCAACTCTTTACAATCTATATTAACGATTTGGAGGAGGGAACTGAGTGTAACATATCAAAGTTTGCAGATGATACTAAGATGGGAGGGAAAGTAGTGCGTGAGGAGGACATAAAAAATCTGCAAGGGGACATAGACAGGCTAAGTAAGTGGGCAGAGATTTGGCAGATGGAATACAATACTGGAAAGTGTGAGGTTATGCACTTTGGCAGGAAAAATAGTAGAGCAAGTTATTATCTAAATGGCAAGAAACTGGAAAGTACTGAAGTACAAAGGGATCTGGGGGTCCTGGTGCATGAAACTCAAAAGGTTAGTATGCAGGTGCAGCAAGTGATTAAGAAGGCCAATGGAATGTTGGCTTTCATTGCTAAGGGGATAGAATATAAAAATAGGGAGGTATTGCTTCAGTTGTACAAGGTATTGGTGAGACCGCACCTGGAATACTGCATACAGTTTTGGTGCCATACTTAAGAAAAGACATACTTGCTCTCGAGTCAGTACAAAGAAGGTTCACTCGGTTAATCCCGGGGATGAGGGGATGGACATATGAGGAGAGGTTGGGTAGATTGGGACTCTACTCATTGGAGTTCAGAAGAATGAGAGGCGATCTTATTGAAACATATAAGATTGTGAAGAGGTTGGATCGGGTGGATGCGGGGAGGATGTTCCCGATGATGGGTGAAACTAGAACTAGGGGGCATAGTCTTAGAATAAGGGGCTGCTCTTTCAAAACTGAGATGAGAAGGAACTATTTCACTCAGAGGGTGGTAGGTCCATGGAATATGCTGCCCCAAAAAGCTGCAGAAGCTACATCATTACATAAATTTAAAACAGAAATAGACCGTTTCCTAGAAGTAAAGGGAATTAAGGGTTACGGGGAGCGGGCAGGAATTTGGACATGAGTCTAGGTTCGGATCGGTCATGGCCCTGTGGGTAGCGTAGCGGGCCCAGGGGCCGTGTAGCCTGATTCTGCTCCTATTTCGTGCGTCCAATTCTGTTAGGTTCAGGAGATGGTTCTGTGATAGTAGATTGGCGGTTAGGATCAGATCAGCCATGATCTTATTGAATGGCGGAGCAGGCTCGAGGGGCCAATTGGCCTACTCCTGCTCCTATTTCTTATGTTCTTATGTTCTTATGTTCTTGTGCTTTTTAGAGAATGCCAGGTCAAGCACACTATGCCCAGCCGCGGCTACCCTCACGTCTACAGCTACAGACAGAGATAAACGTAACCCACATTGTCAGAGGGGCGCGCTGCATGCAGAAAGCTCGATTTCCCAGGCAAATCATGAGAGCAGACAGATGACGTGAATGTGATATGAGTCCCAATCACCCAAAGCGCCCCAGTCACCGTGTTTGAAGCTTTAGGTGGTGCTATATACATGTAGGGATGGCAGATCAGCACCATGGTGATTGGCTACACTCACCATGATGCCACTAACCATATCTGCAGGTTTTGGTATCCCAACCTGGCAAAGACCAGGAAACTGGCTTCGTAAGCACCTGGTCAGCAGGGAGCCAGATCCAAGTGTTCTATCTGCTGCAAGGACACCTGCAGCTAACACGCAGCAAAGGGCTGGGGCACAGCCAGAATTTGCATTTAGCTAGCACCCAAGCCAATGAAGTTCTTTTCAAGTGCAGTCACTGTTCTAACGTAGGAAACGCGGCAGCCGCTTTGCGCACAGCAAGGTCCCACAAAGAGCAATGAGATAAATGACTAGAAAATCGCTTTTTGGTGGCGTTGGTTGAGGGATAAGTATTGGCCAGGACACCAGGGAGAACTACCCTGCTCTTCTTCAAATAGTTCCATGAGACCTTCCACATCCACCTGAGAGGGCAGAAGGAAGTGAGGAGTCTGTAAGGCCCATGGGGGAAAAATTCAGTGTCGCCCCGTTTGGGGCGCGATTATCGGCCGTGCGCTAATTATCGCCTCCAACTGCAAACTTGGCTTTTATTGTCACTGGAGGTGATTGGAGCGCTAAATCAGGCACTACACACCTGTCTTAAGGCGCAAAGGCCGAGGAGCGAGGCGCTAACTCAGAGTGCGGGCGCAGCGCAGGTGATGTCAGTTAGCGATGGAACACAGACACACTGGCGCCGGACAGTTCTTAAAGGGGAGGGCCGATCTTGCTCCCCAGCCACACCCTGCTCATTGGAGCCTTGAATCTCGGCCTGGAGAGACCTGTGCCTAAATCTTCCAGCCAAGGCCTATGGAGAGGGTGAGCGAACGAGCTCAGCGCTTCAGCGAGCGGGCCTTGGAGGCTCTGGTTGGCGCGGTGGAGCGCAGAAGATCAATACTGTACCCAGAGAGTGGCAGGAGGCCTTTGCCGCGCGAGTACAGAAGAGTGTGGAGGGAGGTGGCTCAGAACGTCTCCTCCAGGAGCATGGTGCCCAGGACCCATACTCAATGTCGAAAAAAGTTCAACAACCTCACTCGGGTCGTCAGGGTGAGTGGCTTTTTTTCAATACCTCTCCATCCCTCCATCTCAACCTCACTCAATGGCCAGAGGGTCTTAAAACCCCAATGCCAAACATTCATCCAACACCTATGACCCTCTCATGAAACACACATGCACATTCCACACTTTGCAAACAGTAAGGGCTATTCACCTATGGGAGGCACATCAGGCAAGACCATGGCTGTATATTTACTCAGATGCTGTCCTTTTTCTTGCAGGGCAAGCTATCTCATAATAGGAGACAGCAATAGGAGACAGCAGCAACGGACGCGTGGAGGGCGGCCTCAGATCCAACCCCTCAGTGAACTTGAGGCGCGCGTCCACAGGATTGTGGCATGCCAGGTGATCGGTCCTGTCGCCCCTGGAGAGGCCGACCCCGTTCTGGACAGCAATGGTAAGGTCATCACCTTTTTGTCCTCTCTACATAGGAACATAAGAACATAAGAAATAGGAGCAGGAGTAGGCCAATTGGCCCCTCGAGCCTGCTCCGCCATTCAATAAGATCATGGCTGATCTGATCCTAACCGCCAATCTACTATCACAGAACCATCTCCTGAACCTAACAGAATTGGACACACGAAATAGGAGCAGGATCAGGCTACACGGCCCCTGGGCCCGCTACGTTACCCACAGGGCCATGACCGATCCGAACCTAGACTCATGTCCAAATTCCTGCCCGCTCCCCGTAACCCTTAATTCCCTTTACTTCTAGGAAACTGTCTATTTCTGTTTTAAATTTATGTAATGATGTAGCTTCTACAGCTTTTTGGGGCAGCATATTCCATGGACCTACCACCCTCTGAGTGAAGTAGTTCCTTCTCATCTCAGTTTTGAAAGAGCAGCCCCTTATTCTAAGACTATGCCCCCTAGTTCTAGTTTCACCAATCATCGGGAACATCCTCCCCGCATCCACCCGATCCAGCCCCTTCACAATCTTATATGTTTCAATAAGATCACCTCTCATTCTTCTGAACTCCAAAGAGTAGAGTCCCAATCTACCCAACCTCTCCTCATATGTCCATCCCTTCATCCCCGGGATTAACCGAGTGAACCTTCTTTGTACTGACTCGAGAGCAAGTATGTCTTTTCTTAAGTATGGACACCAAAACTGTATGCAGTATTCCAGGTGCGGTCTCACCAATACCTTGTACAACTGAAGCAATACCTCCCTATTTTTATATTCTATCCCCTTAGCAATGAAAGCCAACATTCCATTGGCCTTCTTAATCACTTGCTGCACCTGCATACTAACCTTTTGAGTTTCATGCACCAGGACCCCCAGATCCCTTTGTACTTCAGTACTTTCCAGTTTCTTGCCATTTAGATAATAACTTGCTCTACTATTTTTCCTGCCAAAGTGCATAACCTCACACTTTCCAGTATTGTATTCCATCTGCCAAATCTCTGCCCACTTACTTAGCCTGTCTATGTCCCCTTGCAGATTTTTTATGTCTTCCTCACTCACTACTTTCCCTCCCATCTTAGTATCATCTGCAAACTTTGATATGTTACACTCGGTCCCCTCCTCCAAATCGTTAATATAGATTGTAAAGAGTTGGGGACCCAGCACTGACCCCTGCGGAACACCACTAGTTACTGATTGCCAGTCTGAGAATGAACCATTTATCCCAACTCTCTGCCTTCTGTTAGATAGCCAATCCTCTATCCATGCCAGAATATTTACCCCAATCCCATGATTTTTTATCTTAAGCAATAATCTTTTGTGTGGCACCTTGTCAAATGCCTTTTGGAAGTCTAAATACACCACATCCACTGGTTCCCCTTTATCCACCCTGTGTGTTACTTCCTCAAAGAACTCCAGCAAATTTGTCAAACATGACTTCCCCTTCATAAAACCATGCTGACTTTGTCCTATTAAATTATGATTATCCAAATGTCTCGTTACTGTCTCCTTAATAATGGACTCCAAAATTTTACCTACCACAGATGTTAGGCTAACCGGTCTATAGTTTCCAGCCTTCTGCCTACTGCCCTTTTTAAATAAGGGTGTTACATTAGCAGTTTTCCAGTCTGCTGGGATCTTTGCTGAGTCCAGGGAGCTTTGGAAAATTATTACCAATGCATCCACAATCCCTACCGCCACTTCCCTCAAGACCCTAGGATGTAAGCCATCAGGTCCAGGTGAATTATCCACCTTGAGTCCCATTATTTTACCGAGTACCACTTCCTTAGTGATTTTGATCGTGTTTAGCTCCTCCTCTCCTTCCACTTGTCCCTCACAACACCAGCCTTTGACACTTTCAATCCAACTTACTAAATCGCTGCACTCATTCCTCCCTTACTGCCCCCCTGTCCTGACGCTAAAGCCACTCTTGTACCTCCCTGCTTTCAGATGGTGATTCACCAGCTGAGGAGACGGGCCCTCAAGATGCCAGTGGGAGTGAAGCTGCAGGCGAGGGGGAAGAGGAAGCCAGAGCATCAGCTCCACCCTCTCCCGAGGAAGCCCATGCCCACACTGGGAACATGCCTTCCCTGGAGGGGAGCAGGGGGCAAGTGTCTGATGAGGGTGAAGCTCCAGGACCCAGCGGGCTGCAGCAACACGATGGGGGTAGGGAAGCTCGGGGGCCTTCTCCCCAGAGGGAGAGTAGGCCAGCGAGTCCTGCTGCACAGGACGCAGAGGAGGAGCGGCTCATCGCTGAAATGAACACCCAGGCGGTGGACATGCACACTGAGCTCATGGGTGCAGTGGAAAGGGTGCCTGAATGGATTGAATCACTGGCAAAGAGTGTCGAGCACTTCACTGTAGCACAGACGGATGCCACGTTAAAGCATAATGCTGCAATTCAGTCACTGGCTGCCATGAACCCATCTCAGACTGCTCTCATGCAGACGCAGATTGAGGCCACGCAAGCACTGACTGCTGCCATTCTCGCTGATTCGGACACATTTCCCCGGGGCTCTCACCGCGCCGCAGCAGGCCAGCAATCTGTGCTCCAGCAGATTACTCCGGATTCTGATGTACTGCCCCGTGGGAGTGCCAGTGTGTCGGTCGAGCAGGGAGTTGCTGTCCTCTCTAAAGATGACAGCATTCCTGCTGCCACCATTATCACTTCCCCATTGCACTTCCCACCGCCTTTAGCCCAGACTGCTGCCGCCCATGCAGAGTTGGAGCAGTCTGCAGCCGGGCCCTCCAGGCCTAGAGCTGGTCAAGGCCGTCCTTCAAGGGCATCTGCAGTCTCAGGTTCTGACAATCAGCAGCCTTCCACCAGCCTTGCTGCAGCCACTGAGGTCCCATTATGGAGGAGCAGTAGGGTGGGAAGGGGGGAAGTGCGCAAGGGAAGGAGATCACCCTCGAAGGGCAAAAAGTAGGAGGTGTGACAAAATGTTTGTCAATTTTTTATTAAAGGCCGAGGTTCGTGTTCAAACTTTTGTTTAGTGTTTTGGACAGCATGCAGCACACAACTATGAAGAGGGAGACTCGCTCAGGCGAGTACCGCAGGGCTCCTCCTGAGTGGTCCAGACAGCGGAACCGTTGCTTGAGCACGCTGATCGTCTGCTCAACGATGTTCCTGGTGGCGAGATGGCTCTCGTTGTACCGCAGCTCAGTAGGGGTGTTGGGGTTACGGAGCGGTGTCAGCAGCCAGGTGCACAGTGGATATCCCTTGTCCCCGAGGAGCCTACTACTTGGCTGATGCAGTGCCTGGAAAAGTTCTGCCACAGCAGTCTGGGGCAGGGTGAATGCATCGTGGCTGTTGCCAGGATAGCGGGCATTGACAGCGAGTATCAGCTGTCTGTGGTCACAGACCAACTGGACGTTTAAGGAGTGGAACCCCTGACGGTTGCGGAAATCCTCTGCATTATCATGCGGTGCACGCAATGCCACATGCGTGCAGTCAATGGCGCCCTGCACCATGGGGAAGCCCGCTATCATCGCAAAGCCCAATGCGCGTTCATGCTGTTTGGCCCGGGTCATCGGGAAAGAGATGTACTGGCGTCTCCTTTTATAGAGGGCATTTGTGACCTGACGGATGCAGCAATGGACCGCGAACTGAGAGATCTTGCCGATGTCCCCAGTAGCTGCTTGAAAGGAGCCGGTGGCATAAAAGTTCAGAGCCACTGTGATCTTCACTGCCACCGACAGAGACGTCCTGGTCCTCAGTAGAGGCTGCAGATCTGGCTGCAGCAGGTGGCAGAGCTCAGTGACCACCTCCTTGCTGAAGCGCAGCCTGCGCAAACACTGCTCCTCAGACAAATTAATGTCGGAGAATTGTTGGCGAAATAACCTGGGAGGGTAATGTCTCCTGTACAGAGGCCTGTTGGCCCTCCTCCGTCTGGCCATGATTGCCACTCTCTCTCTGCGACTCTGTGGCCTCCGAATCTTGCAGGCGCAGGACGACGCCCCGAATCAGTGCAGCCCCCAAGTCTCTTGGCAATCAAAGTAATGAAGGTCAAAAACAAAAGTACCTGCAAAGTGATGCTCAGTAGCCAAAACTACTTCACACAGCATTGACTCTGAGCAGAAGTCTCTCCTTCTCTCTCTCAGAATCTCTCTGTCAGAATGAGTGGTGCAAAAATGTCTACCACAGAAAAAGCCAGGAAGAGGCCGCCTTTAAATTGCGCCCCCCCAGCCCCACACCGACTGGGAAACGTTCCAGTCTACCTGTCGTTCCTAGCGGCAGGCGGTAAGGCAGGGGGCGCGACCCAATATCCAGTCCAGGGCGTTAAATGCTCGACTGACGTCACGATCTGCGGGTGCAGGAGATCGTGGCAGTAGTGTTTAACGCTGCCGCAAAATGTCTGGTCAATTTCGCGAGCGGCGCAAACATCACTGCGCACGGGCGCTAGTTTTTGCGCCCCATTAACGCTCTCTTAGGGCGCTAACGGGAGGCACTAATCAACTGAATTTTCCCCCCTATATGTCTTACAAATGCAGTAACCTACAGTTTCTGAGCTCTGAAACTGAACAGCTGCAACTTGGTACCCTTTACACCACTTCTGCAGCTGTCAGGTTATCAGATAAATCAAAGCAGATTCAACTCAGGACAGTGTGAGCTGGCGTGTTCCCCGAGCAGCGGGTAACCTGTGGGGGATCACGTAAAATTGCAAGGTAGGCTCAAAATAGCATTAAATTGGCTGTTAACAAGCCATTTAATGAGCTCAATTGCTGCCCCCGCCGCTTGGTGTCGGGTCAGTTCTGCGCGGACAGTCCCGACACCTGGGAGACTCATGTGGAGGAAGAGTTGACAGTGGGTTTCCTACCCACTGTCAATCTTTGCTATTTTGACAGCGGACCCGCCTCCAAACCCGTACTCTGAGCGCTGGCAAAATTCAGCCCCATGTGGAGTCAGAGTCCGTGTGGGGTTAGAGTCCGTGTGGAGTTGGAGTCCGTGTGTAGTTAGAGTCCGTGTGGAATTAGAGTCCGTGTGGAGTCAGAGTCCGTGTGGAGTCAGAGTCCGTGTGGAGTTAGAGTCCGTGTGGGGTTAGAGTCCGTGTGGGGTTAGAGTCCGTGTGGGGTGAGAGTCCGGGTGTGGTTCGGGTCCACGTGGTGGTTCAGCGTGTGTGATGTTAGACTGTATATGGTATTGGGGTGTATTTGGTGTTAGACTCTATGGCCCCGATCTTGAGTGGGGCGTGTTTTGTGAACGGGGGGAAGAGTTTTGCCTCCACAGCATGGGTCTTTTTTTTCCTAGCCGGTTCCCAGCCCGGAAGCCAGCTCGATTGATGGACTTGGCTCCCTGTTGGGCGGGGAGCCCTCTGGAGGTGGCCGCAGGCCAAGAGCAGGTAGGGAGCCTGAAGCTGGGTTAGTGAGAGCATGTCCGGTGCGGCGGGGCTCTGACGCTGGTGGGGGGTTGGGGGATGGCGGTGATCGCCAATCTGGGGGTGCGGGGTCTGACCCCAATGCCGGGGGTCTTTGGATAATTGGGGAGCGGGGTTCCCATCTCAGAGAGGGTGGTCCAATCACGGGAGGGCCTCACCAATCTGGGGGTGTCTGATCTCAAATCCCAGGGGGTCCAATCGTGGGGGGATTCTTTGCATCGGGGTGAGGGCAGGGAAGCTGGTAAGCTTGGGAGACCGGGGGGGTAGCAATCCTGCTCCTCCTGACCCACAAGCGGTGCTGTAAAGGCATTTACCTCTTCCAAGAAGCAGTCTTCCCCTCCCTTTAGCTATCGGGTTTCCCGTTGCCCAGGAAACCCGGCCGGCCAGGGTTAAACATGGAAGATAGGTTAAATATGAGGCACGCAGCCTCATTATAATATTTAAATGGGCAACTCATCTCCTGGGAGTGCATTGGTTCACCACCTCTGTCCCACCTCTATTAGAACCAAAAGTGGGTGGGTTGGAGGCAGGTTGGAGATTTTTTGAGAGCTCAGGACACCCACCCACCGGAGCTCCATCCCCTCCGCTGAGCATGAAGTTGTGGCCAGAGTCAATACTCTGGCCAACAGCCAAAGGGCCTGGCAAAAGATGAGACAGAGATTAATCGCCTGAGACACTCCGCCAAGGTAAGGTTGGCTACTATTTTATTATACCAAGGAGATGGGTAAATTATGGATAGAAACATAGAGACTAGGAGCAGGAGTAGGCCATTTGGCCCGTCGAGCCTGCTCCACCATTCAATACGATCATGGCTGATCATCCAAATCCAGTACCCTGTCCCTGCTTTCTCACACAGAATCCCCATCGAGCCTGCACCAACACATATCCCACCCTATCCCCGTAACCCCACCTATTTAACTCCCCCTAACATATCCCACCCTATCCCCATATATTTAATCCCCCCCTAACACTAAGGGTCAATTTATCATAGCCAAATCAACCTAACCCGCACATTTTTGGACTGTGGGAGGAAACCGGAGCACCCGGAGGAAACCCACGCAGACATGGGGAGAATGTGCAAACTCCACACAGTCACCCGAGGCCAAATTCGAACCCGGGTCCCTGGCGCTGTGAGGCACCAGTGCTAACCACTATGCCACCGTGTTGCACATGAGTTTGCTCTTATCCTGTTCAGCCATGCCTGAGGCTTTAAGCTAAGACTTTCATAAAATAGGTCATTCCATGTAGGCCCACACTGCAAGAAAAAGAGAATTTGCATTTATATGTCTTCAGGAAGTTTCAAAGCACTTCACCGCCAATGATTTACTTTTGAAGTGTAGTCATCGTTGGTTTGTAGGCAAATGCGGCAGCCAATTTGTGCACAGCAAGGTCCCACAAACAGCGGTGAGATGAATGACTTAATCAATTAGTTTTATCAGTGGTGCTGGTTGAAGGATGAATATTGGTCAAATACCAGGAGAACTCTCTGCTCTTCTTTAAAAATGTGCTACGGGATCTTTTACATCCACCTGAACAGGCAGACAGAGCCTTGGGTTAATGTCTCATCTGAAAGACGCCACTTCCGACAGTGCGGCGCTCCCTCAGTACTTCCCCTCTGACAGTGCGGCGCTCCCTCAGTACTTCCCCTCCGACAGTGCAGCGCTCCCTCAGTACTTCCCCTCCGACAGTGCAGCGCTCCCTCAGTACTGCCCCTCCCTCAGTACAGCGCTCCCTCAGTACTGCCCCTCCCTCAGTACTGCCCCTCCCTCAGTACTGCCCCTCCCTCAGTACAGCACTCCCTCAGTACTGCCCCTCCCTCAGTACTGCCCCTCCCTCAGTACTGCCCCTCCCTCAGTGCAGCACTCCCTCAGTACTGCCCCTCCCTCAGTACAGCACTCCCTCAGTACTGCCCCTCCCTCAGTACAGCGCTCCCTCAGTACTGCCCCTCCCTCAGTACAGCACTCCCTCAGTACTGCCCCTCCCTCAGTACAGCGCTCCCTCAGTACTGCCCCTCCGACAGTGCAGCGCTCCCTCAGTACTGCCCCTCCGACAGTGCGGCGCTCCCTCAGTACTGCCCCTCTGACAGTGCAGCGCTCCCTCAGTACTGCCACTCCCTCAGTACAGCGCTCCCTCAGTACTGCCCCTCCCTCAGTACAGCGCTCCCTCAGTACTGCCCCTCCCTCAGTACTGCCCTCCCTCAGTACTGCCCCTCCGACAGTGCGGCGCTCCCTCAGTACTGCCCCTCCCTCAGTACAGCGCTCCCTCAGTACTGCCCCTCCCTCAGTACAGCACTCCCTCAGTACTGCCCCTCCCTCAGTACTGCCCTCCCTCAGTACAGCGCTCCCTCAGTACTGCCCCTCCCTCAGTGCAGCGCTCCCTCAGTACTGCCCCTCCCTCAGTACTGCCCTCCCTCAGTACTGCCCCTCCGACAGTGCGGCGCTCCCTCAGTACTGCCCCTCCCTCAGTGCAGCGCTCCCTCAGTACTGCCCCTCCCTCAGTACTGCCCCTCCCTCAGTGCAGCGCTCCCTCAGTACAGCACTCCCTCAGTACTGCCCTCCCTCAGTACAGCGCTCCCTCAGTACTGTACTGAAGTGTCAGCCTGGATTATTTGCTCAAGTCCTGGAATGGGGCTTGAAACCATGGTCTTCTGTGTTTCCTTTATTACTACCACTTCAAACTGCATTAGTGCATTACCATTTGGAAAAATGAGGCCACAAACCAACCTTACACCAACTACCTGCATGATGCATATTTATTTACTCACATATAAGCTGAACTGCAGGGCGGACACTTGGATCTCACTGGGCGCCTTTCAAATTTCCAACATCTCAACACTTCTCTGCTTGCAGATCAAGGCAGCACATAACAGGAGAGAACAAATCTGAAGCAATGGAGCACCCCCTGATTTTCGAACTATGAGTCAACCTGAACAGGCCATGCTTCACATCCTGGGGCCTAGGAATACAGAAGGAGTGCACCAGCATGAAGGTGGAGACCTCCCTAAAAAGCCATTTCCTATTATTCTTCGTTTACTCACACACTCACTCATTCTCACTTAGTCACTTACTCACACTCACTCACATTCACTCACTCGATCACACACTCAATCACATTCCAGCATACCACTATGGCAACAATACATAGCTCTGTGAAATGGCAGCTCATAATCTTCCTCAACTGCAGCGCACGGGGATTTAGACCTCACAGTGCCTGCATTTAAAAGATGGATGCTATCTGAATGCCAATGCTTTTTGCTGCCATTAAACGGTATTACAAGCATTCTGCAAGTCTGCTGGTGACTGTAGAGGAGTTTATTACCACACATCTGTGCAGCTGTGCCTGAGTGCTGGGGTTAATGCTTGGTGCACACATGAACAGACCTGTTGGTACCTTCAGGGTCACTGTGAGAGTTCTGCTCTGCTCTGGGCTGTGGATGTTCCACTTTCTCCTCCTGCTTCATGCTTAGGCTTCTCTGGATGGGAAGGTTTTGCAGGAGGCAACAGACAATAGCCTTGGAGATCCTTGGGGTGGGGGAGTGCAGAACAAGGGGACATACCCATAAGATTAGAGCTAGGACATTCAGGGGCGATGTCAGGAAGCACTTCTTCACAGAAAGGATAGGAAATCTGGAACTCTCTCCCCCAATTGATGCTGGGGGTCAATTGAAAATTTCAAAACTGAGATTTTTGTTAGGCAAGGGTATTAAGGTTTACGGAACCAAGGAGGGTAAATGGAGTTACGATACAGATCAGCCATGATCAAATTGAATGGCGGAACACACCCGAGGGGCTGAATGGCCTCCTTCTGTTCCTATCTTCCTGTAAGAGTTTTTTGGAGGGGTGGACGCAGATGGAAATAAGTTTGGAAGGTGGTAGGGGGTTACAGGTGATAAAATGAATGGTCAGAGATGGCCTTGTCAGTGATTGAGAACATGCAAGCAGTGAGGACAGGAGAGACGGCAAAGTAGAAGGGTGGACGTGATGGGTAGGGGTGTTTAAGGGACAACAGGAGGGCTGTAAAATCAGAGGAGAAAGGACAAGGGGAGTTGAGATGGAGATTGAAATGACCAAGGATGAGGAGTCACTGAGTGCAGAGGCTGAAGGAGGAAAGCAGGGAAGATATGTGAGTGGTGGGCAATAGACAACAAGGATTTTAAAAAAGACAAGAGTGGAACAAATGTCACAACGTTCTGCTCTGATGTCACAACGGGCCGCTCTGATGTCACAATGGGCCGCTCTGATGTCACAGCAGCTTCCTGATGACATCATTAAGCAGCTTCAATCCCTGACACATGAAGGTCCCAATTTGGGGCAATTCTGCTAGAAATGTCTGTCCGACACTCCCATTTCCACATTTTTTGTCACAAGTACTTTGAGTGTCTGTGGTGCGGTGGGTTCTTTATTAGGAACAAACAGCTGCTCAATTCAATATGGCTGCCAAGGGTTGGGAATGTTGCCTTGTCCGTATGGTCTATCTCTCAGGTCTGGGCCTTAATCCCCAGCACCCACCTTAAACTGCCACAAAGAGCTGGCAGGACTTATATGGGCACATGACCCAGGGCCACATCACAACTGAGGGCTTATGTAACCTGGTCTCACAATGGAAACCATGACAACACAGAAACCCAGTACTGGACAAAATACAGCAAAGTGCTACAAAGTGTGCATTTCTGCATGAGATGGATGTTGTGACAGAGATAAGTGTCTTGGGCTAAAATCACAAACGGACATCCTTCTTAACAAGCTCCACCAGCAGATTTGCGTATCACTGGAGTCTACCGATGATCTTGCTGTGAAGAACCAAACTGAGATCCTTCGCTCTTTCAGAGTTCTGGCTCCAGTTTATTCAGACAAAATGGTGGAATTTCTCCTATCTCGGTTAGAGAACGCTGACCAACAAATGAGAGTAGGAACATGGACTGTACTGAAGCATCTCATCATATCGGTTTCATCGCACTTGGAGAGGAAGAAGGCTCAGATTGTGGCTGCAATAAAACCAGTCCTTCTAGACAAGAGCAGCAATCAGGAGAAGAAGCTCAGTGCCCAGGTAATATGTGTCATGGCCGAGCAAGGTTACCTTGAGCCCGAGGGAGGAAAGGCAATGGTGCAATTCCTCATCCAACAGTGTGCGGCACCCATTGGTTCAGGGACCCTGATACCACCCAATCATCAGCCAGACCCAGTAACAGATGAAGAATTAATCATACTGTGTAAACGAGTGATGTGTTTGATCACAACTGCACCGAAGATGGAGGATGTCCTTTGGCCATCCTTACTGGAGTTTGTCACTATGGCCCAGTACACCAAGGCTTTAACAATAATCTGCAGTTGTTCAACACTCATTGGGAAAAAGAAACCGCGAGCCGGTAGAGAAAGCTTTTCCCTTACTTACAATGAAGATGCCAATCTCCCTAAAGCCCAGGCACTGCTGACCCGGCTCCTCGCTGTGTCTTGTTGCCCATATCAGGGAGGAGGCCGAGGAGCTGCGGCACTGAGTCTACTGAAAGTCCTGAGACTCAGGGCTGGATTTTCAATCACCCGTGGAGTCGGGTTTGGAGGCGTGTGGGGGGTTAAAGTTGCAGATTCGGGGGTCCCGACCCCATCCCGACTCCATTCCGCCTCCACGCAATTTTGACAAAATCGGTCGCGGGGTTCCCGACTCCGTCCCGCCTCCAAGAGGTGGGAGAGGCCATTAAAGCCCTTAACAAGCCCTAAATTGGCTCTGTAATGTCATTTTGAAACGTTTTAGCTAGTTTAACCCTTTTCCGACGTGAAGTACGCCTGATGTGAAACACGCCAGTGAAACCTGGCGGGAGCACAAGCGGATAGCTGACTATCAGCTGCAGGTCCACTATTACAACGGAGATGTGATGAAGGTAGTAGTAGTATTGTTATGAAGGTAGTAGTAGTATTAGGTCTGAAAGTCGCCTCTGATGCTGCTGCATTGAATGTCTTCAGAGACTGCCTGGGAGGACTTGGTTGCAAAAAAAATTCTCTCTCTCTCTCTCTCTCTGAGATGCTGCTCATTTTGCATCCAGGTCCTCTCACAGCAAAGACAATCTCTGAGACCAAGCAGTCTCTGACCTGCAATGATGACATCATCAGAGGCGACTTTCAGACTGAAACCATTAATTGGTTCATGGGTTCCCACATGCTGGAACTCAATTGCCCAATTAAGTGAAAATTGCATCAATCTCCCACATCCAATTGCAGTCGGGTGGATAACACGAAATGCAGATGGCACGACCCCAAACCGCCCCAGTATCAAAATCCAGCCCTCAATGTCCACTCACAATCAGTGAGGTGGTGGGAAGATGAGCTGGCCCCATTAGTTGACCATTTACTGGAAAATTCCAAGGAGTCTCTGTCCCAATCGCAATGGGAGAATAAATTATTGGCGGTCTTGTGCCTAGCTTTAAATACGATTAATGACGAGGAGTGGACATGTCAGCTCGCTGAGCAAATGGCAAAACAACTCAACACCAACCATCATTCCCCACAAGAGAAGGGCTTTCTATATAAATCTCTTGCGTCAGTGCTCCGTCAGACCCGCACTAGGAATGTAAGGGAGGACCTTCACCAAATGCTACTGAGTGTGCAGCACAGTGAGAGTGCGGAACGAGAGGGAGCAGCCCTCGCCATTGCTTTCTGTGCCATGGCACATTTTGATGATATGCTCAGTCGCCTGGAGGAGTTTGCTAACACCAACAGATTTAGGGTCATGGATGATGAGGAATTGGATAAAGTCAAGAGCACACTGGTTCTGTGCTATGGGAACATGGCAGTCTGCGCACCTGACGAACTGCTGTTCACAATCGAGAGCCACATTCTGCCAGCTCTTAGTCATTTAATAACAAGTGGGCAGGGGATAAAGGCTGACTCCAGGGATCTCAAGCTCAGCCTAATACAGACCGTGACTCAGATAGCCAGATCGCTATATATAAATCGCTGGAGACTTCCCACCAACTTTATTAGAAACAGGGTGCTGCTCACATACATGCAGGATGTTATCGAGGCTGAGCCACCAGATCAGCTGCAGAGCCCTGTTCGACAGTTAGCAATGGACGCCTGCACGCATCTCGTGAAACTACACAGTGAATCAATACAAGCTGACACCTGCCAATTGATTCAAAGCTGCCTGAATAGCACTTTCGGCTTGGTACCTCCAGACCTGAACAATGACGAGGACTCAAATGATAATACAAAGGAGACGGCCACACTTTATACCCAAACCACAGATTCTCTGCAAATTCTGCTGAAGCAAGTATTACTTCAGCACCTGTCCCCTCAAGGACTTGAGGCTGTTTTCAAACATGTAGAAGTCTGGATCAGTTCAACAAAAGACCATGAATGAGAGAGAGCCATGGAAATGACCTTGGAGCTTCTGAAACTTTACTGGAGGAAGCTCAATGTTAGTAAGATAGTGCCTGGTAATAACACTGGGACTCTGATTGGGCGACTGATGCCGCGTTGTGCAGACCCATCGCTTCCCGTTCGACAGATGGCCCTGGACTCTTTGTACTTAATCCTGGCCATTCATTTGTCGTGCGAAGGCACCAATCTAGTTCAGCAAACAGAGCAGTTAGAGGGACTGAAAAGAGTCAGAGAACAGTTGGTTAACCCTGACAATTCAGTCCTCTTAAAATCCTGCTCTCAAATCACAGAGGTCATTTCCAAATGTTTGCCCCATGACCAGCTGGGCAACTTACTCTTCATGGTCTTTAAAGGACTGTCCGACCAACAGCCCAGCTGTTCCAATGCAGCCGCTGTTCTCGTGCAAACCATGATTAAACTGCGAGGCAGTGAACTTGGGGACCAGGTCTCGGAGATAATTGACGCACTGAGACTAGAATTGCAATCAATTCCTTACGAGCAGGTGAGACATTCAGTTCTGCATAGTGTAGCCATTCTGGCCTCACACAACACAGCAACAGTTGTGTCCTGTCTCCTCACCTACCCTGTCCCTTTGGACAAGTACGTCAGTGACATGTGGCGTTCACTGGCTGAGGACACAGAATGTGCCATGAGAACAATGGGAGAGCTGCTGCACATACTGAAAAAGCAGTTGCCCTTTGGGATGAGCAGAACCTGTCCCGGCAGTGAGAACGCACCAGCATATTCAACCCTTGAATCCCTGGCTGCCGTCTGTGGGCTGCGACAGATGATCACTAAGCCTGAGTCGGTAAAGGCAGTGACTGCATTATTCCCGCAGTTATTCAGCGCCCTGTTCACTCATTGCAACTCTTCCATTCAAGTTTCTCTGCTCAATAGTTTTGCTCCTGGTGATAAATTCAACCAGAGACATTTCTCAGCTGCGTTTGAAACACCTAAATGTAGAGATCTGTGTGTGAACTGTGTGAGGGCACTAAAGGACCTGCTGGCTCGGACAAACAATAGAGAAGTAACTACTTACATGGTGAACAGTGGAGGATGGGACCAGATGAAGAACCTCCGCATATTTGACAAGGGGGTTGTCTTGCTGGCCAGAGGACTGGTGCGATTTGCTGGCATCAGCCTGCCTGGCATTGTGGAAGAGCTGGCAGCTTAGATCCATACCATCCAAGACTGTCAGGCAGTCACCGTGGCTTCCTTCTTTGGAGAGCTATTAAAATCTCCACTGGTTTCACAGCTGCAGCTCACAGACACTCTGGTCAGCACATTGCTAAGGTGTTTGCGTGATGCTTGTCCAGTTGCCCAGTTGCTGTGTGTCAGGGTCCTGGACAACATTACAATTGGAGCTCATTACTGGTCTCATCAAGTGATGGGCACAATGCTGAGTCTGCTGGGGACCAAGGAGAACCAAGGGGAAGTGCTAACATTTGAGGTGCTGTCGTGCCTCTCCAAGAAAATAACTAAATTGAGAGAGAGCGCCATCCAACCCTTTGTAGAAAAAATCCTCACCAGCATTCAACCACTCTTTGACGCCGAGTGTGATCTAGTGCGGGCTGAAGCGATCAGCATGTTGGGGAACTTAACCAAATGTGGAATCGGGGGTTCCAGATCCTTCTTCTACCGACTGATCCATTCCAACCTTGTGCGTTTGTTGCTGCACCTGGACGGAAAGAGTGAGGAGGTCACCAGGTCTTGCAGTTGAACACTGCAACTGGTTGTCCCCCTCATTGGATTGGCTGAGGCTTCCTCATTAATCAAGAACTATCTGGGGGAGCCTAAGGGGAACTACATGGATCTCTTAAGGGACCTTTCACGACAGTTGGTTGAAGATTTCCCCAACAAGATCACTTCCTACGCCATGGATTGCCAGTCCTTCCTCCACAACCCCCAGGAGCAGCTCCGAGCACGTGCAGCGGCCTTTTCAACTTTACTTCTCCAGCAGTCAGAACGTGCCCGATTTGCCCGGAGGCTCACCTGGTGGAACAGCTGCCTAAGGAACTGCTGCTGTCACTGTCAGAATGAAGCCTAAACACACAGGCCCTGATCGTCCTCCACCTCCTCGTCTTTGCATCAAACTGAACAATTTTCCAACATGATTTGTAAATATGTAAATTCATGAATTATAAATAAATAGATATCCTGTTGTTGCAACTCTCGGTCCATCTTCAAACGGTGCGCGTTCCGCGGCTGTATGACTGGAAGAGTGTAAACACACTCACGCTCACACATACACACACACACCCTCGCACACACACACACACACACACACAAGTACTGAAACCGCTTGTAGCAAAGTCACAAATGACATCCTATGTGGCTGTGACAAAGGTAAACTATCCCTCCTCGTCCTTCTCGACCTGTCTGCAGCCTTTGACACGATTGACCACTCCATCCTCCTCCAAAGCCTCCCCGCCGTCGTGCAGCTGGGTGGGACTGCACTCGTCTGGTTCCATTCTGATCTATCTAATTGTAGCCAGAGAATCACCTGCAATGGCTTCTCTTCCCACTCCCGAATCATGACCTCTGTTGTCCCCAGGGATCTTTCCTGGGCCCCTCCTATTTCTCATCTACATGCTGCCCCTCGGTCACATCATCTGAAAACACAGCTTCACTTTCCACATGTACGCTGATGACACCCAGCTCTACCTCACTACCGCCTCGCTCAATTCTCCACTGGCTTTAAATTCTCAGACCGCTTGTCTGACATCCAGTTCTGGATGAGCAGAAATTTCCTCCAACTAAATATTGGGAAGACCGAAGTCAGTGGGCTGGATTTGGCGGGGGAACAGCGGGCACGATCGGCGGGGGGTCGGGAGGGAATGTGTTTTTTTCCCCAGCGGGTCAGGACCCCTCAGTGAACCCGCCGCCCCAATGTCGGATCTGTTAGCATTGAGCAGACCCAACGCGCAGCGGCGGGTTCACAGCGGAGAACCCAATTCAGGCAATTAGTGGCTTGTTTAGAGCCAGTTAAGATGAATTTCAGCTCAACGTCTGTATTGGACAGCTGGCCCACGGGCTCCACGCTGGTCGTTCACCATGTAGTCATAGTCATAGAGTCATAGTCATAGAATAACGGCACAGAAGGAGGCCATTCGGCCCATCGAGTCTGTGCCAGCTCTCTGTAGAGCAATCCAGTCAGCCCCATTTCCCCGCTCTATCCCCGTAGCCCTGCAAGTTTATTTCCCTCAAGTGCCTATCCAGTCTCCCCTTGTAAACATTGAGTGTCTCCGCTTCCACCACTTCCGTCGGCAGCGAATTCCAGGTCCTCACCACTCGCTGCGTAAAAAAGTTTTTCCTCACGTCCCCCCTGCATCTCTTGCCCAAAACCTTAAATCTGCGTCCCCTAGTCCTTGTACCATCAACTAGTGGGAACAGCCTTTCCCCGTCTAGCCTATCCAAACCAGTCATAATCTTGCACACCTCTTTCAAATCACCCCGCAACCTCCTTTGCTCTAATGAAAACAAATCCAGCTTCTCCATCCTGTCCTTGTAGCTAAGATCCCCCATCCCCAGAACCATTCTGGTAAATCTCCTCTGCACCCTCTCAAGGGCCTTCACATCCTTCCTAAAGTGTGGTGACCAGAACTGGACACAATACTCCAGTTGTGGCCTAACCAGCGCTTTATAAAGGTTCAACATAACTTCCCTGCTTTTGTACTCAATACCTCTATTTTTGAAGCCCAAGATCCCATATGCTTTGTTAACCACTCTCTTAATATGTCCCACCACCTTCAGGGACCTATGTACATTAACTCCCAGGAGTCGGGTCAGAGGAGGCCCAAAGAGGCAGGTTTTTTCATTGCTCCGGGTCGCACGAGGAAAGTTTAGGCCTTTGCTGCCTCAGGTTCCACCCCCCCCTTCTTTCCCGATCACGAGATCCTCCTAAAACCCACTTCTTAGCTGAAAGCCGTGGGCCGTTCCTTTAGTTGCTGCCAGAGGCCTCCTGCTGCCCAAAATCCTGCTCCCACCCTCTGGCCAACTGCCACTCCCCAGCAGTTTCGGCAAGCCTCTGGCTGGGGCATGCAGATGAGTCCTTGCTGCCGAGGTTGGGGGAGGGGTTTGCCGCTTGCCTCGGCTCCTGTCCACCCTGGGTTAAGTCCATTGTTAAAAGAGCAGGCAACAATATATCGAACGGACACATTAACACATTTGTTACTAATATCACAGAGTGCAATTTCAACCCATTGTCCATTTTCACCAATTTCCATTGATTTGCTCCAATCCTACTTTGAAGTAATAATCTGGGTTCACCTTATCCCTGCCATTCAGTATTTTGCACACTAGGTTGCCATTCCCCCATATCCATCTTTTTCTACACTGTAAAGCTGAAGCTTCTCATCATAGCTCATCACCATTACAGTTGTGACCAGTATTCTTCTCTGTACCCTTGCCAGTGCTTGGTTCTTTTGTGTGTGGTGTTGTGATTAAACCTTAAGTCATGCGTAAAGTCCTAGTGTACATCAGAACATAGGAAATGTGAGACAGAAAAAGACCACAGTCCATCTAGTTCGCCGTCTACCATCCTGGTAGTCGCACGATCCAGCAACAATGGAGTAACGTCCTTATGGCATGTGTGGTTTCCCCATCTGTTTGATTAGGGTAATGTTGGGTAGCCTTACTTTAGCAGAGTTTTTAATTTAGAGGAGATGTTTTACACCTGCCTTCCTGTGCGCTGTGTGGTGTTGTTGGCAATCACAGTGACGCCACTTCCTCTCAAGCACTCTGCACTCTCTCCTATGGCCTGTCTCTTGCGGAGGTGGCTCATTCTGAATCTGGAAAGCAGGCAGTGTTGCCTTGATGTAGCTCAAAAGCAGTTTCACTTTTTAAAGTTGTAGCCTGTACCCTCCCTTTAATTAGCAAGTAAACTTACCTTTAAATGCACGGCGCAGTCCTTTAAATTGCTGCAGCTGCATAGATATCGTGCCAGCCCCAACCGTGCAAGCACCCAGCAGCAAGTTCCAGTTATACTGGGACTTCGTTCTAAGTACACAATGGGCCCAGACCTGGATTTTGGGTTAGAAAGGGATGTGCCTAATTTCGGGAGTGAGAATTAGCAAATGACCTTTGATCAATTTCATGGGAAGAGCTAAACTGATCAATAGAAGTCTCCCTTTTCTCTTATTCGTTCCTGGGATGTGGGCGTCGTTGGCAAAGCCCAGCATTTATTGCCCATCCCTAATTGCCCTTGAGAAGGTGATGGTGAGCCACCTTCTTGAACCGCTGCAGACCATGTGGTGAGGGTACCCCCACAATGCTGTTAGGGAGGGAGTTCCAGGATTTTGACCCAATGACGATGAAGGAACGGCCGATATACTTCCAAGTCAGGATGGTGTGTAACTTAGAGCGGTGTTCCCATGCACCTGCTCCCACGCCAATGTTCTTCTGCAGTGCCTCAGGGATTCTGTTATTCTGCTACATTCACCAGTTAAATACAACAACAACTTGTACTTACACAGTGCCTTTAACATTAGAGAAACATCCCAAGGTAAATTATTGGACTGTGGGGAGAGAGTTGTAGGGAAGAATTGGACAAGAAGCAAGAGCTAAGAAAGAGGTTTGGGGATGAGGTTTGGTCGAACAGATTGTTTTAAATAGGCTTTTCAAGAGGGAACAGTTGTAGCAGGATCGATGGATTTAGAAAGGGAATCCCACTGTACTGGGGCATGATGGCTGAAGGCTTTGTTGCTGATAGGGCATCAAAGGGAGGGTCGACATACAGTATAGAGATGGTGAAAGTTAGGGCCTAGGGCTGGAAGAGTTATCACACAATCTTACAGCACGGAAGGCGGATATTAGGCCCATCGTGCCTGTGCCGGCTCTTTGAAAGAGCTATCCAATTTACTCCCACACCACAGCTTTTTCCCCATAATGTTACAAATTAGTTCTCTTCAAGTACATGTCCAATTGCCTTTTGAAAGTTCCAATGGAATCTGATTCCACCGCCCTTTCAGGCAGTGTGTTCCAGAGCATAACAACCCTCTGTGTGAAATAATTTCTCCTCATTTATGTTGGCAGGAGTGGGGTGAAGCGAGGCCATGGAGGGATTCGTATATGATGACCAGGATTCTGAAATAATCTTTAGCCTGTACCTATGTTATTAAAAACATGTATTAGTGGGAAAGGGACAGTTTCTGGAGGATTCCGATCAGCATTTAACCTCCTGTTGAAACATTGGCCCTGAAATTCGCCTCTCCGGCTTGCTGCGGGGGTAAGGATCGCGCGCACACTTACCTACCGCGCCTGCCGTTGACCTCTGGGCCCACGGGAACTTCAGCTCCTGGTCCTGCTCCAAGAGCCGGCGCGCAGTGCGTGCGTGTCCCAGGGGTGTAGTTAGTGCGATGCGTCCCCTGGGATCACGTGGGCCATGGAGAGCCAATGGCAGCAGACCATCTTTCATTCATAGATTTGACAGAAGACCTGTCAAATCTATTAATTGAAATCGGCCCCAAAAGAACAGCTAAACTTAAAATAAATTTTTAAAAAACCATCACATTTATAAAATAACTATAAGTTAAATAAATTAACTACTTTAAACAAAAATTAAAATTTTTGAAAAAATTAAAAACTTTTTAACAGTGCTAAAAATAAACTTACCTTGCTTTAAAGTATTTAAAAAAGATAAACCTGTTGAAAAAAAATTTACATTATAATTAATTAACCACTTACCTTGTTGAAAACGGGTCCTGCGCCTCCTTTTTAAAAGCGCAGCTTCTTTCAATACTTACCCTCCCGCAGAAACCTGAAAAAAAAACTAAGTTTGCTGCGTGCGCGCAGCCTCTACCGCGCACGCAGTTCACCTATGAACCGCTCCCTTCACCAGACCGGAAGTTCCGGTTTCCCGCGCATGCGCAGTGCATGCAGGAAACCGGCACTTCAGGACGCCGTACGGGTGAGTACACAGTGCGTACTCACCCGGCAAGGGCCGAATTTTTGGCCCAATATGATTTGAACTGTAAGGGGGCCTCTTGGAGCTTGCAGCAATCTCACTTCCAGGGGTAGGTTTGCCGCCAACACTCTTCCAGCAAGATGTCATGAATCACTGCTACCGTCTGATTATCAGGCACAGATTTCCTCCAGTTATTTTTAATGAATCTGGGACTGAACTGCCAATCTGTGATATCTTAACATCCACTTTTATCTTGGTTATTATCAGTTTAAATTCACTGTAAAACTGAGAAAGAAAGAAAGAAAAGAATGAATTTGCATTTATACAATGCCTTTCAAGTTCCCAAGTTGTCCCAAGTGGTTCACAATCAGTGAATTACGTTTGAAGTGTAGTCGCTGTTGTTTGTTAGGCAAATGCAGCAGCCAGTTTGCGCTCAGCAAGGTGTTGGTTGAAGGAGGAACATTGGCCAGGACACCGGGAGAACTCCCTGCTCTTTGAGAAAGTGCCGTGGGATCTTTTACATCCACATGAACCAGCGGAGAGGGCTTTGGTTTAATGTCGCATCCAAAAGACAGCATCATGATAACGCAGAAACTCAGTACCGCCCTGAAGTGTCACCCTGGATTATTTTCTCAGTGCCTGAAGTGAAACCTGAACTAGAGACGAGAGGTCTACCACTGAACCAAGCTGGCCACCAAAATGCTGTAAATAATGAAGTACATAATAGGAATGGTAGGCGTGCAATTGGCAGTGATGCAAAACTGGTTTCAGAAAACTAACCGCAAAGTAACTATTTGCAGTGGGTGTAATTTTCGGAGACTGCACTTCCAGTGGGAGCCTCACCTGTTGGGAGTGTGTATCAGAATCTTGGCATCGCCCACAATATGTTGCAAACAAAATGAGTGATAAATACTTAAAGTGGAAAGAACTCGATTCAATGAGTAAGAACAAGGCTTTTTTAAATTTATTCATTTATGGGACTTGGGCGTCGCTGGCAAGGCCAGCATTTATTGCCCATCCCTAGTTGCCCTTGAGAAGGTGGTGGTGAGCCACCTTCTTGAACCGCTGCAGTCCGTGTGGTGAAGGTACTCCCACAGTGCTGTTAGGGAGGGAGTTCCAGGATTTTGACCCAGCGACGATGAAGGAACAGCGATATACTTCCAAGTCAGGATGGTGTGTGACTTGGAGGGGAACTTGGAGGTGGTGGTGTTCCCATTCACCTGCTGCCCTTGTCCTTCTAGGTGGTAGAGGTCGCGGGTTTAGGAGGTGCTGTCGAAGAAGCCTTGTAGATGGAACAATTGTTCAATGTGTGAGCACAGGGTTTATTGTTCAACAAAAGTGCACATTTCAACAGATCGATTATGCATGACTTGGTCTGGTATATGGCTCCTCAACCAAAATATATCTTGTGGACTTGTTTCACAGATGATGTATTTCCTTTTTTTAAAAAGGAGCAAGAAACTACTACATTAAGGGGGAGAAATTGGGTTGCTTTGCGCCTCATTTGCACCCTAAGAGGACGCTAATTGGGCGCAAAGCAACTAGCGCCCGGGCGCGGCACCACCAACTCCTCCTGCAAAATTCAGCGGGCGGTTAGCGGCGGCGCTAACCGTTAGCGCCCCGCGGCGCTGCGCTGCCGGCAATGACATCATCACCATGCGCAGCGCCCCGCTCGCGCCCCAGCCGCGATCTTTGGTAGTGCCCCCTGACTTACCGCCGGACGCTATGTCCGACGGGGTCAGGGGGGCCTACCTGCGGCCGGGGCGACGCTATTTAAAGGCGAGGTGACTGCATCCGCTGCTGTCCCCGGCCTCCTGACTGCCCCTCCCGCAGAGTGCCGGCTGCACTCCATGAGCCCGGCACTCCTCTTGAGTGCCAGACTCTTTTGCCAGCTGGGCCCCGGGTCGCGCTGCGCAAGGCCCCTCCCCTTTAAGAAGGGGAGGAAGGCCTGCAATACCGCGGTGCAATGTGCTGCCGCGATATTCCCTCGCAGCGCCCCAAGAGGGAGGTGGGGCGCTTCCAGTAGCGCCCCGCTTCCCTCTTGGGGCGCTACCACTCAATTTCGGCCGCGGGGGCATTACTTTTTCCGGGACGCTAAAAGTATCGCCCCGGCGAAGTTAGTGCCCCAAAGAGAACGCGACTCAATTTTTCCCCCTAAATTTCCACACATTTAACCAAACAGACATTTTTGGTGCCTTAATTTTAATATGCTGAGGGTGTCGGTCTTGGTTCACCAGTAACTCTCTCATCAGAAGATCGTGGCTTCAAGCCACACTACAGGAATTGAGCACAAAATCAAGGAAAACATGTCAGTGCAGTGCTGAGGGAGTGCTGCACTGTCGGAGGTGCCGTCTTTCAGACGAGACATTAAACCGAGGTCCCGTCTGCCCTTTGAGGTGGATGGAAAAGATCCCATGGCACTATTTGAAGAAGAGCAGGGGAGTTCTCTCCGGTGTTCTGGCCAATATTTATCCCTCAACAAACACCACTGAAAACAGACTATATAGTCATTTATGTCATTGCTGTTTGTGGGATCTTGCTGTGCACAATTTGGCTGCCGCGTTTCCTATATTACTACAGAGACTACACTTCAAAAGCACTTCATAGGCTGTAAAGTGCTTTGGGACGTCCTGAGGTTGTAATAGGCACTATATAAATGCAAGTTCTTTCTTTAAGCCCCAATGATATAATTTAGACATGTATGCAATTTCCTGGTGTTCCCGCTGAATCATGCTCCTGCTCATTTAAAAAGGACGCGCAGGTTTGCTCGGCACAAACTGCATTCAGGAGTAATTTAAAGATCCCTGATCTACGATTGTTAGAACATTTTCAGGGCCTCTTAGACCCTGTTTTTCTTCTTGTTCATGATGCGGAGATGCCGGTGTTGGACTGGGGTGGACAAAAATGAGAAGTCGCACAACACCAGGTTATAGTCCAACAGTTTTATTTGAAATCACAAGCTTTCGGAGCGCTGCTCCTTCGTTAGGTGAAGTGAAGGAATACAAATCAGCAAAGCATATATAGACAGAGAACAATGCCTGTGTAGCGTACAATGTCAGACGACAACAGTAAATCTTTCTGACCGCCCTCCATCACACCTCGGCAGAGAAACAATCAGGCCAGTCAGGAAGGCATTACATCAAAGACACAGCAAAATACAGCTAAGACAATGAGGTGGGGTCACAGGGGGTCCAATGTGTCAAATGCAGTCTGTATGGAAAACCATAAACTTTAAGCTTTTTACTTTTTTTTAACTGGAAATCACATCTGTGAACAAGCCAACGACGACTCAAGTCTGGATGACTCTACATCATGTAGCGTGACATGAACCCAAGATCCCGGTTGAGGCCGTCCTCATGGGTGTGGAACTTGGCTATCAGTTTCTGCTCGATGATTTTGCGTTGTCATGTGTCTCGAAGGCCGCCTTGGAGAATGCTTACCCGCAGATCCGAGGCTGAATGTCCTTGACTGCTGAAGTGTTCCCCGACTGGGAGGTAACAATCCTGCCTGGCGATTGTTGCACGGTGTCCGTTCATACGTTGTCGCAGTGTCTGCATGGTCTGGCCGATGTACCATGCTCCGGTGCATCCTTTCCTGCAACGTATGAGGTAGACAACGTTGGCCGAGTCACATGAGTATGTACCATGTACCTGGTGGGTAGTGTCCTCACGTGTGATGATGGTATCTGTGTTGATGATCTGGCATGTCTTGCAGAGGTTGCCATGGCAGGGTTGTGTGGTGTCGTGGTCGCTGTTCTCCTGAAAGCTGGTTAATTTGCTGCGAACTATGGTACTTTTGAGGTTAGGCAGCTGCTTGAAGGCGAGTAGTGGAGGCGTGGGGATGGCCTTAGCGAGGTGTTCGTCGTCATCGATGACATGTTGAAGGCTGCGAAGAACATGGCGTAGTTTCTCCGCTCCGGGGAAGTACTGGACGACGTAGGGTGCTCTGTTGGTTGTGTCCCGTGTTCGCCTTCTGAGGAGGTCTATGCGATTTTTCGCTGTGGCCCGTCGGAACTGTTGATCAATGAGTCGAGCGTCATATCCCGTTCTTACGAGGGCGTCTTTCAGCGTCCGTAGGTGTCCATCGCGTTCCTCCTCGTCTGAGCAGATCCTGTGTATTCGCTGGGCTTGTCCATAGGGGATGGCTTCTTTAACGTGGTTAGGTTGGAAGCTGGAGAAGTGGAGCATCGTGAGGTTGTCCGTGGGCTTGCGGTAGAGTGAAGTGCTGAGGTGTCCATCTTTGATGGAGATTCGTGTGTCCAAGAATGAAACCGATTCTGAGGAGTAGTCCATGGTGAGTTTGATGGTGGGATGGAACCTGTTGATGTTATTGTGTAGTCCTTTCAGTGATCCTTCGCCGTGGGTCCAAAGGAAGAAAATGTCATCGATGTATCTGTTGTACAGCGTTGGTTGGAGGTCCTGTGCAGCGAAGAAGTCTTGCTCGAACTTGTGCATGAAGATGTTGGCGTATTGGGGTGCGAATTTGGTCCCCATGGCTGTTCCGTGTGTTTGGGTAAAAAACTGGTTGTCGAAGGTGAAGACATTGTGGTCAAGGATGAAGCAGATGAGTTGTAGGATGGCGTCTGGTGATTGGCTGTTGTTGGTGTTGAGTACTGAGGCTGTCGCAGCGATGCCGTCATCGTGGGGGATACTGGTGTAGAGTGCCGATACGTCCATCATGGCGAGGAGTGTTCCTGGTTCAACTGGTCCGTGGGTGCTGAGTTTCTGTAAGAAGTCTGTAGTGTCACGACAGAAGCTGGGGGTTCCCTGTACGATGGGTTTCAGGATGCCCTCGACGTATCCAGAGAGGTTCTCACACAGGGTTCCGTTGCCTGATATGATAGGTAAGAAAGATTTACTGTAGTCGTCTGACATTGTACGCTACACAGGCATTGTTCTCTGTCTATATATGCTTTGCTGATTTGTATTCCTTCACTTCACCTGACGAAGGAGCAGTGCTCCGAAAGCTTGTGATTTCAAATAAAAATGTTGGACTATAACCTGGTGTTGTGCGACTTCTCATTTTTCTTCTTGTTCGGTAGCCAGGAGCCAAGCCTTTTTTTCCTTTTTTGTTACAGTGCCAACAATAATAGTGCAATGGGTTTCCCTTTGGCAACTCTCCTGTACCTTGTGCTTTTTAGAGAATGCCAGGTCAAGCACACTATGCCCAGCCGCGGCTACCCTCACGTCTACAGCTACAGATAGAGATAAACGTAACCCACATTGTCAGAGGGGCGCTGCATGCAGAAAGCTCGATTTCCCAGGCAAATCATGAGAGCAGACAGATGACGTGAATGTGATATGTGTCCCAATCACCCAAAGCGCCCCAGTCACCGTGTTTGAAGCTTTAGGTGGTGCTATATACATGTAGGGATGGCAGATCAGCACCATGGTGATTGGCTACACTCACCATGATGCCACAAACCATATCTGCAGGTTCTGGTATCCTAACCTGGCAAAGACCAGGAAACTGGCTTCGTAAGCACCTGGTCAGCAAGGAGTCAGATCCAAGTGTTCCATCTGCTGCAAGGACACCTGCAGCTAACACGCAGCACAGGGCTGGGGCAGAGCCAGAATTTGCATTTAGCTAGCACCCAAGCCAATGAAGTTCTTTTCAAGTGCAGTCACTGTTCTAACGCAGGAAACGCGGCAGCCGCTTTGCGCACAGCAAGGTCCCACAAAGATCAATGAGATAAATGACTAGAAAATCGCTTTTTGGTGGCGTTGGTTGAGGGATAAGTATTGGCCAGGACACCAGGGAGAGCTCCCCTGCTCTTCTTCAAATAGTTCCATGAGACCTTCCACATCCACCTGAGAGGGCAGAAGGAAGTGAGGAGTCTGTAAGGCCCATGGGGGAAAAATTCAGTATCGCCCCGTTTGGGGCGCGATTATCGGCCGTGCGCTAATTATCGCCTCCAACTGCAAACTTGGCTTTTATCGTCACTGGAGGTGATTGGAGCGCTAAATCAGGCACTACACACCTGTCTTACGGCGAAAGGCCGAGGAGTGAGGCGCTAACTCAGAGTGCGGGCGCAGCGCAGGTGATGTCAGTTAGCGATGGAACACAGACACACTGGCGCCGGACAGTTCTTAAAGGGGAGGGCCGATCTGGCTCTCCAGCCACACCCTGCTCATTGGAGCCTTGAATCTCGGCCTGGAGAGACCTGTGCCTAAATCTTCCAGCCAAGGACTATGGAGAGGGTGAGAGAACGAGCTCAGCGCTTCAGCGAGCGGGCCTCGGAGGCCCTGGTTGGCGCGGTGGAGCGCAGAAGATCAATACTGTACCCAGAGAGTGGTAGGAGGCCTTTGCCGCGCGAGAACAGAAGAGTGTGGAGGGAGGTGGCTCAGAACGTCTCCTCCAGGAGCATGGTGCCCAGGACCCATACTCAATGTCGAAAAAAGTTCAACGACCTCGCTCAGGTCGTCAGGGTGAGTGGCTTTTTTTCAATACCTCTCAATCCCTCCATCTCAACCTCACTCAATGGCCAGAGGGTCTTAAACCCCAATGCCAAACACTCATCCAACACCTATCACCCTCTCATGAAACACACACGCACATGCCACACTTTGCAAACAGTAAGGGCTATTCACCTATGGGAGGCACACCAGGCAAGACTATGGCTGCATACAGTAAGGGCTATTCAATTATTGGAGGCACATCAGGCAAGACCATGGCTGCATAGAGTAACGGCTATTCAATTATGGGAGGCACATCAGGCAAGACCATGGCTGTATATTTACTCAGACGCTGTCCTTTTTCTTGCAGGCCAAGCTATCTCATAATAGGAGACAGCAGCAACGGACGGGTGGAGGGCGGCCTCAGATCCAACCCCTCAGCGAACTTGAGGCGCGCGTCCACAGGATTGTGGCATGCCAGGTGATCGGTCCCGTCGCCCCTGGAGAGGCCGACCCCGTTCTGGACAGCAATGGTAAAGTCATCACCTTTTTGTCCTCTCTCCTTCCACTTGTCTCACAACACCAGCCTTTGACACTTTCAATCCAACTTACTAAATCGCTGCACTCATTCCTCCCTTACTGCCCCCCTGTCCTGACGCTAAAGCCACTCTTGTACCTCCCTGCTTTCAGATGGTGATTCACCAGCTGAGGAGACGGGCCCTCAAGATGCCAGTGGGAGTGAAGCTGCAGGCGAGGAAGAAGAGGAAGCCAGAGCATCAGCGCCACCCTCTCCCGAGGAAGCCCATGCCCACACTGGGAACATGCCTTCCCTGGAGGGGAGCAGGGGGCAAGGGTCTGATGAGGGTAAAGCTCCAGGACCCAGCAGGCTGCAGCAACGCGATGGGGGTAGGGAAGCTCGGGGGCCTTCTCCCCGGAGGGAGAGTAGGCCAGCGAGTCCTGTTGCACTGGACGCAGAGGAGGAGCGGCTCATCGCTGAAATGAACACCCAGGCGGTGGACATGCACACTGAGCTCATGGGTGCAGTGGGAAGGGTGCCCGAATGCATTGAATCACTGGCAAGGAGTGTCGAGCACTTCGCTGTAGCACAGGCGGATGCCACGCTAAAGCTTAGTTCTGCAATTCAGTCACTGGCTGCCATGAACCCATCTCAGACTGCTCTCGTGCAGACTCAGATTGAGGCCACGCAAGCACTGACTGCTGCCATTCTCGCTGTTTCGGACACATTTCCCCGGGGCTCTCACCACGCCGCAGCAGGCCAGCAATCTGTGCTCCAGCAGATTACTCCGGATGCTGATGTGCTGCCCCATGGGAGTGCCAGTGTGTCGGTCGAGCAGGGAGTTGCTGTCCTCTCTCAAGATGACAGCATTCCTGCTGCCACCACTGTCACTTCCCCATTGCACTTGCCACCGCCTGTAGCCCAGACTGCTGCCGCCCATGCAGAGTTGATGCAGTCTGCAACCGGGCCCTCCAGGCCCAGAGCTGGTCGAGGCCGTCCTTCAAGGGCATCTGCAGTCTCAGGTTCTGACAATCAGCAGCCTTCCACCAGCCTTGCTGCAGCCACTACGGAGGAGCAGTAGGGTGGGAAGGGGGGAAGTGCGCAAGGGAAGATCACCCTCGAAGGGCGAAAAGTAGGAAGTGTGACAAAATGTTTGTCAATTTTTTATTAAAGGTCGAGGTTCGTGTTCAAACTTTTGTTTAGTGTTTTGGACATTATCTCCAGGTTGTGAGAACCAGTTATGTTAATGACTTTTTTTTGTGTTTCTTTCTATTAGTTTCTCATGAAGAAATGACACACACAGAGTTTGTAAAATAAATAAGTTTTTGTATTCAAAATGTACATGTTTGGTCTTTGGAATCATTGCTGCCTTGGTCGGCATAGGAGTTGCGGGTTGGTTTCATTCATGTTGTTCACAATGGCATAAGCCATGTCCTCAGCAGGGGCCTAGAAGCGGCTTGCTATCAGCCATTGATGGACGGCCATTCCAGTTTCAACATTGTGGGCCTCCCTCCCGCCTTGGTGCTGCTGATGATCATCCTCCTCCTCTTCGTCCTCCTCTTCCTCCTCCTCCTCCGGTGGTGCTCCAAGGCCTGGTGGCATTGGCTGGGTCCTGAGGATTGCCAGGTTATGCAGCATGTAGCACACAACTATGAAGAGGGAGACTCGCTCAGGCGAGTACTGCAGGGCTCCTCCTGAGTGGTCCAGACAGCGCAACCGTTGCTTGAGCACGCCGATTGTGTGCTCAACGATGTTCCTGGTGGCGAGATGGCTCTCGTTGTACCGCAGCTCAGTAGGGGTGTTGGGGTTACAGGGCGATGTCATCAGCCAGGTGCACAGTGGATAACCCTTGTCCCCGAGGAGCCAACCACTTGGGTGATGCGGTGCCTGGAAAAGTTCTGCCACAGCAGTCTGGCGCAGGGTGAATGCATCGTGGCTGTTGCCAGGATAGCGAGCGTTGACAGCGAGTATCAGCTGTCTGTGGTCACAGACCAACTGGACGTTTAAGGAGTGGAACCCCTTGCGGTTGCGGAAATCCTCTGCATTATCATGCGGTGCACGCAATGCCACATGCGTGCAGTCAATGGCGCCCTGCACCATGGGGAAGCCCACTATCCTCGCAAAGCCCAATGCGCGTTCATGCTGTTTGGCCCAGGTCATCAGGAAAGAGATGTACTGGCGTCTCCTTTTATAGAGGGCATTTGTGACCTGATGGATGCAGCAATGGACCGCGAACTGGGAGATATTGGCGATGTCCCCAATAGCTGCTTGAAAGGAGCCAGTGGCATAAAAGTTCAGAGCCACTGTGACCTTCACTGCCACCGACAGAGACATCCTGGTCCTCAGTAGAGGCTGCAGATCTGGCTGCAGCAGGTGGCAGAGCTCAGTGATGTAGAATTCGCAAAATTATCGCGATTTTATATAATAAGGAGGAGACACATAGTTTCGTACAAACAGCTTTATTTCAGCAGAATGCTGTCACGTTTTCAAAGTGGACACAAGCAGCCTGTAAAATGGCCGCCACGCCTTGTGGCAGAATGTTCTAGACTTTTCAATAAGCAGACAAGATGGCGTTCCAATAAACATTTGTGCGAGATCGGACAAGACTCAGCACATTTGAGATAATTCACAAGACATAATGGGTTTGCATTTTACACATAAATACTGGAATCGGTCTCCCAGGTGCGAATAAGGGCTATTGTACCGAGCGATCAAGAACCCATCCAAAGACATTAATATGCAAAATCCCCACGACTCTACGATGAGAGAGCCGTTTGCGGGTAGTTACAGAAAACATTTGGAAGCCCCAAAACCCCTCCAGGGAGAATACTGACCGGTTCCACAATGGGAGAAGTATTAACGGGTACTCAGACAGTTACAAGTATCACCGAAACCCATTAAAAACGGAGATCACCCTATACAAGAAGTTTGAGCACCAAAACCCTGACAAAAGAAAAGGCATTAAGATTGGGCGGGAAAAGAGGAATTACAGGACTATAACTGTAAGGTACAACCGTCCATCTGTCTCTTGTTTTCTCTCTTGCTCTTGCCTCTTGTGTCTCTTGCCGTTTGCTCTTGACTCTTGGATCCTGACTCTGCCTCTTGCTGTTTGACTTGCTGAAAGACTATTGAACTTTCTGATCCGCCAGGATCAACCTCGTGGCTTGCCGCGAAAATCTGTGTAGAACTGGGCTGTGAGGCCTTGAAACGGGCACACCATCCCGAAAGGTCGGTAAACGGTGTTGGAACCGAAGGCCCGAGATGAGATGAGATGAGATGAGATGAGATGAGAAGAGAAGAAGACGACAATACGTATCGCCACGGTCAGTGAGCCCCGACCGCGCCTGTAAGTCGAATAAACACTTTCCTTGCCCAGGAAGACCATTCTTCGAATTTTATCGCATCGGTGTGAGGGCACAGGAAGACTATTTTTTGAGTCGTGTCGGAACCCCGAGGACAACACAGATCTTCATGACAGCAGACGGTCCAGCCTGCTAGCCGGAGCAGAAACGAGTAAACAAGTGGGGTACAGAGACCCCTGATCAACACGTGGGTGGTCAGGTGCTGCGGTAAAAACATCCGAGCAGAGTTTCGGAATTCTCCGAGTTATCACGAGTGGTGAGCATGAGTCTCGATCCTACAAATCTAGTTTAGGACAGGTATTGATAGGGGAGGGTTTAAGTTTTAAGGACAATTGTAATGTGTGCCCCCTTTTACGATGTGTCGTGCGCTCCTCGTTTCCCTAAAATTAGTTACATAACTGCATGTAAGATTGTACTGTCATTAATCTGTGCTTATGACATGTATCTCGTAATCTTGAATAATATGCAATAAAGATTTTCCATTTCGCACTATTCAACCAGGTCTACCTGAGTTTTCTCTGCATTATTGCTCTCGCACCTAAGTCCAGTGTCAGAACCGTAAGGGCGAGTGGGTCGAACCACTCACAGGTATCTAGTGTTACCAGGCTGGCTGGAGACCAGAACAGGCAACAAGGCCTAACCTCGCACTAGCACCCAGGCTAAGCACAGAGCCACAGGGCACGCCCTTACAGTGACCACCTCCTTGCTGAAGCGCAGCCTGCGCAAACACTGCTCCTCAGACAAATTAATGTAGGAGAATTGTTGACGAAATAACCTGGGAGGGTAAGGTCTCCTGTACAGAGGTCTGTTGGCAATCCTCCGTCTGGCCATGATTGTCACTCTCTCTCTGCGACTCTGTGGCCTCCAAATCTGCAGGCGCAGGACGACGCCCCGAATCAGTGCAGCTCCCATAGTCTCTTGGCAATCAAAGTAATGAAAGTCAAAAACAAAAGCACCTGCAAAGTGATGCTCAGTAGCCAAAACTACTTCACACAGCGTTGACTCTATGCAGAAGTCTCTCCTTCTCTCTCTCAGAATCTCTCTCTCTGTCAGAATGAGTGGTGCAAAAATGTCTACCACAGAAAAAGCCAGGAAGAGGTCGCCTTAAAATAGCACCCCCCTAACCCCACACTGACTGGGAAACGTTCCAGTCTACCTGTCGTTGCTTGCGCCAGGCGGAAAGGAGGGGGCCGCCACTCAATATCCGGTCTGGGGCAGCACAAGGGCGTTGCACGCTCGAATGACGTCAAGATCTGCGGGCGCAGGAGATCGGGGTGGTATTGTTTAGCGCCACTGCAAAATGTCTGGTCAATTTTGCGAGTGGCACAGACATCGCTGCGCCCGGGCGCTAGTTGCTTTGCACCCCATTAGCGCCATCTTAAGGCGCTAAAGGGAGGCACAAACCAACTGAATTTTTCCCCCATAGAGTTATACAGCACAGAAAGAGGCCCTTTGGCCCATCGTGTCTGCGCCGGCCATCAAGCCCTGTCTATTCTAATCCCATTTTCCAGCACTTGGTCCGTAGCCTTCAATGCTATGGCATTTCAAGTGCTCATCTAAATGCTTCTTGAATGTTGTGAGGGTTCCTGCCTCTACCACCCTTTCAGGCAGTGAGTTCCAGATTCCAACCACCCTCTGGGTGAAAAAGTTTTTCCTCAAATCCTCTCTAAACCTCCTGCCCCTTACCTTGAAACTATGCCCCCTGGTTATTGACCCCTCTACTAAGGGGAAAAGTTCCTTTCTATCTACCCTATCTATGCCCCTCATAATTTTGTACACCTCAATCAGGTCCCCCCTCAGCCTTCTCTGCTCTAAGGAAAACAACCCCAGCCTGTCCAGTCTCTCTTCATAGCTGAAGCGCTCCAGCCCAGGTAACATCCTGGTGAATCTCCTCTGCACCCTCTCCAATGCAATTACATCCTTCTTATAGTGTGACGACCAGAACTGCACACAGTATTCCAGCTGATCATATCTCCTACATTCATATCTAAATCATTAATGTACACTACAAATAGCAAAGGGCCCAGCACCGATCCCTGCGGTACACCACTGGACACATGCTTCCAGTCACAAAACAACTTTCGACCATCACCCTCTGCCTCCTGCCACTAAGCCAATTTTGGATCCAATGTGCCAAATTGCCCTGGATCCCATGGGCTCTTACCTTCTTGACCAGTCTCCCATATGGTACTTTGTCAAAAGCCTTACTGAAGTCCATGTAGACTACATCAACTGCACTACCCTCATCCACACACCTAGTCACCCCCTCGAAAAATTCAATCAAATTGGTTAGACATGATCTCCCCCTGACAAAGCCATGCTGACTATCCTTGATTAATCCTTGCCTCTGCAAGTGGAGACTAATTCTGTCCCTCAGAATTTTTTCCAATAATTTCCCTACCACTGATGTTAGGCTCATTGGCCTGTAATTCCCTGGTTTGTCCCTACTACCCTTCTTGAATAATGGTACTATGTTAGCTGTTCTCCAGTCCTCTGGCACCTCCCCTGTGGCCAGAGAGGTTCAGAAAATTTGTGTCAGAGCCCCTGCAATCTCCTCCCTTGCCTCACACAGCATACATCTCGTCAGGGCCTGGGGATTTATCGACTTTTAAGCCCGCTAAAACTGCTAGTACCTCCTCCCTCTCAATACTAATTTGTACAAGCATATCACAATCCCCCTGCCTGATTTCTATGCCTACATCGTCCTTCTCCATAGTGAACACAGTTGCAAAATATTCATTTAAACCTCACCTACATCTTCCGGCTCTACACACAGATTGCCACTTTGGTCCCTAATGGGTCTGGTTATCCTCTTGTCCTTAATATACTTAGAAAACACCTTGGGATTTTCCTTTATTTTGCCCGCCAGTGTTTTTTCATGCCCCCTTAATTTCTTTTTTAAGTACCCCCCTGCACTTTCTATACTCCTCTAGGGCTTCCACTGTTTTTAGTCCTTTGTATCTGCCAAAAGCCTCCCTTTTTTTCCTAATCCATTCTTGTATATCCCTTGACATCCAGGGTTCCCTGGGTTTGTTGGTCCCACCCTTGACCTTTATGGGAACATGTTGGCGTTGTACTCTCTCTATTTTCTTTCTGAAAGACTCCCACTGCTCTGATGTGGATTTTCCTAAAATAGCTAATCCCAGTCCACTTTGGCCAGATCCTGCCTTATCATATTAAAATCGGCCTTACCCCAATTTAGAACCTTTATTTCCGGTCCATATTTGTCCTTTTCCATGACGACCTTAAATCTCACCGAATTATGGTCACTGTCACCAAAATGCTCTCCTACTAACACTTCTACCACTTGCCCTGCTACATTCCCTAGAATTAGGTCCAGAACCGCCCCCTCTCTTGTAGGACTTTCTACATGCTGGCTCAAAAAGCTCTCCTGGATGCACTTTAAGAATTCCGCACCCTCTAAGCCTTTCACACTCTGTGACTATCCCAGTTAATATTGGGGAAGTTGAAATCCCCGACTATTATTACCCTATTATTTCTACACTTCTCTGAGATTTGCCGACATATCTGTTCCTCAATCTCCCCCTGACTGTTTGGGGGCCTATAGTACACTCCTAGCAAAGTGCTTGCCCCCTTTTTGTTTTTAAGTTCTACCCATATGGCCTCATTAGAGGAACCTGCTAAGATATCATCCCTCCTTACCGCAGTAATTGACTCCTTGATTAATATTGCGACACCCCCTCCTCTTTTACACCCCCCTCTGTCTCGCCTGATGATTCTATACCCCGGAATATTGAGCTGCCAGTCCTGCCCCTCCTTCAACCATGTCTCTGTGATAGCAACAATATCATACTCACATGTGTTCATCAACACCTTCAATTCATCTGCTTTACTCGCAAGACTCCTTGCATTAAAATAAATGCCATCCAGCCTTGCCACACTCCCTTGTGCCGTTACATATTTGCTCTGCCTTCCAGGCTGACTTGTTTTTTCCTCTATATTTAGCTGCACATCACCCCCTACTATAGCTCCACTCTGTATCCCATCCCCCTGCCAAGTTAGTTTAAACCCCTCCCAACAGTATTAGCAAACCTCCCCGCAAGGATGTTGGTCCCGTTCCGGTTCAGGTGCAACCCGTCTGACTTGTACAGGTCCCACCTTCCCCAGAAGCAGACCCAGTGACCCAGGAAACTAAAGCCCTCCCTCCTGCACCAACTCTTTAGCCACGCATTCATCTGCTCTATCCTCCTATTCCTATACTCACTAACGTGGCACCGGGAGTAATCCAGAGATTACAACCTTTGAGTTCCTGCTTTTTAATCTGCTACCTAGCTCCCTAAATTCTTGTTGCAGGACCTCATCCCTCTTTCTACCCATGTCGTTGGTACCAATGTGAACCACGACCTCTGACTGTTCACCCTCCCCCTTCAGAATGCCCTGCAGCCATTCATCCTTGACCCTGGCACCAGGGAGGCAACATACCATCCTGGAGTCACGTCTGTGGCCACAGAAACATCTATCTGTTCCCCTTATGATAGAATCCCCTATCACTATTGCTCTCCCACTCTTTTTCCTCCCCTCCTGTGCAGCTGAGCCACTCGTAGTGCCACGGACTTGGCTCTTGCTGCATTCCCCTGAGAAACCATCTCCCCCATCAGTATCCAAAACGGAAAATCTGTTGGAGAGGGAGATGGAACCAGGGGACTCCTGCACTACCTTCCTAGTTCTTTTACTCTGTCTGGCGGTCACCCATTTCCTGTCTGCCTGTGCACTCTTTACCTGCGGTGTGACCACCTCGTTAAACGTGCTATCCACGAAGATCTCAGCTTCACGGATGCTCCACAGTGACTCCAGCCACAGCTCCAGCTCCGAAACGTGGATTTCGAGTAGCTGCAGCTGGAGACACTTCCTGCACACGTGTTCGCCCTGGACACCGAAAGTGTCCCTGACTTCCCACATTGCACAGCAGGAGCAGTCCACACTGCCGAGCTGCCCTGCCATGCCCTACCCTTAATTTACTCCCTTTACTTCCTTTAAATTAAAGAATATTAAATACATTAGGGACCTTACTTCCCTGTAAACACTACTTACTCTAAACTAGAGACCTTACTTTTACTTTAACAACTGGACTGTAGAAATACTCACCAGGTCCTACTTACCAATCAGCTCCTTCCCTGGTTGTGACGTCACTTTAGCGGTTTCGCATTTGTTGTTGTTGGACTGCTCCCGCTCATGGACTCTTTCCTTGGTGTAAAGTAAGAACCAATTCCTACAGGGTGAAAAGTTAGGAAAAACAAAGGCGAAGCAAGGGAGCTCCTCCTTCCACTCCTCAGCTAACTCCCTCCTCACTCACCCAACTCGCAGCACTCTGTTTAAACCGCACTCAGTTCTTTTGAAAATAATGACAGATTCTGAAGGAAATGGCTCTACGCTATTGGCAACTACTCAGAGATACATATGAATATACGAAAAAGGATGGGATAAGACCATTTGGTTCATCAAATCCAGCAATTTAGCAGAACCTCTGGGAACTTCTTGTTTGAGCTCAAAAGCTCCAGGAGGCTCCAATAAGTCATGAGTATCAATAATCCCAGTTACCTCACACATGCCTTTTATAACTCGAGAAGCTGAGGACTTTGGCTTGAGAAGATCCAATCATCATAATATTCATTTGAATCAAAATTCTAGTCAATAAGGCAGTGACAAGCAGGCAGCTGGCCTTCCTTAAGTCACCAAGTCCCAGAAACATATTGGAGTGGAAATTCCACGGGGGTTCCCCAATCTACTTTCGAAGACTGACGGAAAGACCCAGGGAGATGGCCTAAACAACCCAAATTATGGCAGGAAAACATCCACAGGAATTACAGGCAATTGTCACTAGCTGATTCCGTGTGGCATTGCTCGTGAAAAAGAATATTGGTGAAGAACACATGTGCTGACACAAGTAGTGATGCTGTTGTGTCGAAAGCTGAATGGAATTGGAACCTTAAACTAGATCCTCAGAAAGTAATAAAATCTTTCTAAAATAAAAACAGAAAATGCTGGAAATACTCAGCAGGTCAGGCAGCATCTGTGGAGAGAGAAACAGAGTTAACGTTTCAGGTCGATGACCCTTCATCAGAACTGGAAAAAGCTGGAGATCGAACAGGTTTTTAAGTAAGTGCAGGGGCAGGGAAAGGGGGGAGGGGAGGAAAGAACAAAAGGGAAGGTCTGTGATAGGATGGAAGGCAGGAGAGATTAAGAGACATTAAGAGATGGTGCAATGCAAAAGGAGATGGTAATGGGACAAGTTAAGAAACAAAAGATGGCTCTAGATAAATGGCAGACTGAAAGAGAGCTGCTGTGTAGGAGAGAGAAAAAAATATATAATAAATAAAATAAATGGGGAAAAAAAATAGGGACAGAGGTTTGGTCTGAAATTGTTGAACTCTATGTTGAGTCCAGAAGGTTGTAAAGTGCCTAATCGAAAGATGAGGTGCTGTTCCTCAAGCTTACGTTGAGCTTCATTGGAACAGTGTAAGAGGTCGAGGACGGTGAGGTCTGAGTGGGAGTGGAGTGGAGAATTAAAGTGACAGGCGACCGGAAGCTCGGGGTCACCCTTACGACTGAACGGTGGTGTTCCGCAAAGTGGTCACCCAATCTGCGTTTGGTCTCCCCAATGTAGAGGAGACCGCATCGTGAGCAGTGAATGCAGTATACTAAATTGCAAGAAGTACAAGTAAATCGCTGTTTCACCTGGAAGGAGTGTTTGGGGCCCTGGACAGTGGGAAGGGTGGAGGTAAAAGGGCATGTGTTGCATTTCCTGCGCTTGCACGGGAAGGTGCCGGGCGAAGGGGAAGGGGTGTTGGGGGTGATAGAGGTGTGGACCAGGGTGTCGCGGAGGGAGCGGTCCCTTCGGAATGCTGAAAGGGGAGGTGAGGGGAAGATGTGTTTGGTGGTTGGATCACGCTGGAGGTGGCAGAAATGGCGGAGGATGATCCGTTGAATGTGGAGGCTGGTGGGGTGAAAGGTGAGGACAAGGGGAACCCTATCGTGGTTCTGGGAGGGAGGGGAAGGGGTGAGAGCAGAAGTGCGGGAAATAGAACGGACACGATCAAGGGCCGTGTCGACCACGATAGAGGGGAATCCTCGGTTGAGGCAAAAGGAAGACATGTCAGAAGCACTGGTATGGAAGGTGGCATCGTCAGAGCAGATGCGGCGGAGATGGAGAAACTGGGAGAATGGAATAGAGTCCTTACAGGAAGCTGGGTGGGAGGAAGTGTAGTCCAGGTAGCTGTGGGAGTCAGTGGGCTTGTAGTGAATGTTTGTCAATAGCCTATCCCCAGAGATGGAGACAGAGAAGTCGAGGAAGGGACGGGAAGAGTCGGAGATGGACCATGTGAAGGCGAGGGAAGGGTGGAAATTGGAAGCAAAGTGAATTAAGTTTTCTAGTTCAGGGCGAGAGCAGAAAACAGCACCGATACAGTCATCAATGTACCGGAAAAAGAGGTGAGGGAGAGGACCTGAGTAGGACTGGAACAAAGAATGTTCCACATATCCCACGAAAAGGCAGGCATAGCTAGGACCCATGCGGGTTCCCATAGCAACACCTTTAATTTGGAGGAAGTGAGTGGAGTCAAAGGAGAAGTTGTTCAATGTGAGAACAAGTTCAGCCAGGCAGAGGAGGGTGGTGGTGGATTGGGAGTGGTTGGGCCTCTGTTCAAGGAAGAAGCGGTGCGCCCTCAGGCCATCCTGGTGGGGGATGGAGGTGTAGAGGGATTGGGCGAAGTTGGTTCTGTTGGTTCACCATAAAACTGCCACAAGATACATTATTAGAAAGGTGCTTATACCTGCTGTACCAGTTACTGCCAGGATATTCACTATTTTTAATGTTACAAAATCTTTACCATCACATGAAATGCTACCTAGGAGCAGTATGGGAGACACAGTTCTATTATTACTGTTTTTGGACTGATAAACACATTTCATTTTAAGTTTTATTTTCACAGGTAACTAAATTTTGTCTCCATTCGGGGTTGGAGTGAACCCTGGTAGTTTAGAACACAAAAGGAGGCCATTCTGCCCATCAAGTCCGTGGCAATCCAAAACTAATACAGCCCTTTTCCATTTGTACGCTATGGATGACATAGAAATAGGTAAAGCACTGATTCCCCGGTCTCGTGCACTAATACTGCCTACACCAAGCGTGCAAAATCAGGGGCAGAAAATCAGGCAAGTACGTCTTAGGCTTATTTCTTGCCTGATGTACAGAGTGACATATTTTCCAACTAGGTCCCGTTTTCAGTGCAGGGGTGCAGAGGGCTATTAAATATTGTGTAAAATTCCCTCAGTAACAAACATTGGGCTAAAAATTCAGGGGTTGCCACGAACGTTGCCGGTGTCACCTTGTGTTAACGGCTGCTGAAAATGGACGAAGCGCTACAGGAGAAAAATTAGCGCTGGGGCCAAAAGAGTTTTAGTCCAGCGCTAACTTACTATGTAACGCCCTTCTGGTGGCATTAGTGCAGGCGTGGGAGTCGAAGTTGCCGTCCAAAGCGGTGTTTGATGTTCCAACAGCCTCTGGAAGTGAGGCAATGGAGTTCACTAGGCATTGTGGAATATTAAAAGGGCAATGCATTAAAAGGGCAATGCCTGTTGAACTAATAAAAATAAAAATGAAGTTTTAGCCCTTTCTGCCTTTTAAAAGAAAATAACATTAAAAAGAAGTCCCAAATGGGAGTCTTCAGCTCATAAAGCTGAATTCCCTTCCGAACCTCAAAAAATGGGAAAAGTGCTTCAGCACTAACACAAATGGCTCAGCAAGCCAGGGAAGGGGCACCCAGGATCTCACACGCAGCACTCCAGCTTTGTGCAGGGGGTCAACACTGCAAGACTGGCCCTCTACCCACAGGGGCCAGGAGGCCCTCCAGAAAGAATGATCTGGGACCATATCATCGAGGCCATCACTGCCACGACTGCATGAATGCATCTTCAAAAGCTGTCTCCTACCAACTGTATCACTAGCCTCACACACTGCTCAATGCATGACTCCCTACCCCGCCCAATCACACACCTACCAACAATCTGTACCAATCACGAAGCACATCTCCCATTTCTAGCCTCACCTTTCCCCCCTTGGAGGAGATGGTGCAGGCCATTCTTGGCAGGGGCATGGCTGAGCCCTTGGTCAGCAACAGGACAGAAAGGATACTAGATGCGGGTATCCTCATACATCATCCTCCTTCTGGCATGCATCTCTTGCTTTCCCGCCCTCCCCCGCCACAACTCGACCCTTGTGCTTTCTTCATTTCACACACCCAAGAAATGCAGCCTGCCCAGCCAGTGGTTGGCCAAGTAGAGGGAGAGGAGATTGATGAAGAAGAAGAAGAAGAAGAAGAAGCAACACCGTTACTTGATTTGACACTCCCAGCCACCAGTTCCTCAAGGTCAACCTGCAAGGCCATTTGCAGTGTCCCCCACTGAAAGTCAGCAGCCTTCCACCAGCCATGCTGGGGTAGCACTGTGTGACATCAGTAGGATAGGCAAAGGCACACACAAGACACTCACGAAGGGAATGCATAAGGGTGATAAGTTGATTCCTTGATGTCATGTTGGATGGATAGATGTATAAAGTTGGATTGGAAAGTTTGCTTTGTGGTGGCTTTTATTTCACCTTGTGACCAAGAGGATATTGTGATGGTCAGTAACAGAGGGAAGGTAAGGTGTGGGACTAAAGTTGAAAGGGAAATTGGGGTTGTGGTCACTGGTACCGCAGGCAGATGATTCCATCCGGATATCCTGGCCAGAAAGGGGCAGTCTGGGTTGCATCCTTCCTTCTGCTTCCTCCTCTTCTGTTTCCTGCTCTTCTGTTTCTTCCTCTTCTGCATCTTCCTCTTCCCTCTGTGAGCGGATGCTATAAATCTGAAAGGACAGCATAAAAGGCTGGAAATACTCAGCAGGTCAGGCAGCATCTTGACCTGAGACGTGAACTCTATTTCTCTCTCCACAGAGTGTTTGCAGAATTTTCTGTCATCTCAGAGGCCTTCCTTTACCATCTGAGGCCTTGCAAGCATCCAGCAGCATTCCCTACACACTTAAAAAACGTTTAACATGTATTGCAGCGAGCCACTTATCAAATAAAATCAAAAAAAATACCCAGTCCAAAAGCTTCAATGCAAACTTACCTGAAAGATGAGTGTGTCCCTTTAAGAAGTGCTGACAGTGCCTCTGTCAGTCCACTGTATGCTAGGTTTACATAATGAGCTTAGGACCCAACGCTGAACTCAGCGCAAAGGTCCACGTTGGCCATGGTGATGTTAAGTCGATATTGCACAGTGACTGACATCACCTCTCCCTCATTTTAATCTGCCGGGCCTGGGAAAATGGAGGACGCCGTGGGACCCGCCACCAGCTGGTCGCCCTCTTTACGCAACTTTTGGTGATAGTGGGTGGCGTTAAGCCCCCGAATTTTTAGCCCACTTTGTTTTGATCAGATATGTGTATCTTTAATTCAGGCACAATACATAAAGGGGGATAACTTCCAGACACTGCTCCAAACGTTGGTGGAAGATCAGTGGAATCCCTGAAGAAATGGCATAAATGGCCACTTTAGCCTTTCAGCTGTTTCTCCGGGGATTCCACTGATGTTCTGGCAGAGAACCCCTCACGGAAATGCCAAGTGAGAGAGTTTAAAAAAGCTAGCTGCACTGTCAAAGGGTAAATACCACCACTTCTGCTCGTCCAGACCACTTGGAACGCTCCTCAACTGCCTTTGCCTAATTTGCTCAATCTTGTTGCAGGAGAAAATGGCGCTCATTGCCTATGAGAACAGACCACCAGAGGGGGGCACCCCCAACCTGAAGCATCTAATGCCCTAAGAGAAGAAGGCCATGGAGCTCATGGGAAAGCACTCTGCTCTTTCATGGAAGATGACGAGGTCAGGGACATATCTCCAGTGCCAGGTTAGTAACTGAACACCAACATTTTCACCCTGGCATCCCTGTGAAGCACCGCACTACCATAAGCTTCCACCCACTTCTCTCTCTCCTTAATCCTGAATCGATAATGCTCACCCATACTTAGCTTGTACCCTCCTTTACTACAGATCCCCCACATAACTGAGAGGCACAGGAGGAGGAAGATGTTGATGAGGAAGAGGAACGGAGACATAATTACCTGCCTGAGAACTATGAGGAGGATGATGAAGAGAAGGGCGTGAAAAGCAGATGATTTCGACTCAAACTTACCCATGAGTTCCTGCAGAGATCTCCTGCTCCATGTTCCTCTACCCTAAACCCCACAAACTCCCATGTACTAGCTCAGATACTTTCAACTGAGGGGAAATTAGATACTTGGTGAGAATGTAGTACCAAGTGATACACAGAAATTCATTGAAATCAGCAGTAGATCCTCATCTAAGAAGTGGACTACACCTCCACAGAAGCACAGATTGTTGTCCTGGTGGCAATAGAGGAGAGAATAGACAGCACCCTGCATATCAGCTCCCAGACGGTGGCGATGACAATGAATGATGCTGTCTCTCAGGGCTTTCAGGATCTGATAACTACTTTTAAACCAGTCATCCCACTGATCAGTAGGAACACAGATCCAGGGCCCAGTGGAGTTGACCTGCCTGTTACTGCCATCTCTCAGGACAGTAGAAGATGCCAGGCCTCTGGTTTTCCCTCTCAGAGTACCACATCAGTGCACCGTAGGAGGAGACACCAGGCTGGCCAAGAAAAGCTCCAGAGATGCATCCAGCAGAGGCATCCTGCCTGGAGAAAGCTACTATGAGAGGAGCGGAGAAGGGCCATCTCAGCCCCATGAGCCTTTTGTAGAACATAAGCAGCAAACCACCTCTCACAGTACTGGCCATCAGGTTGTACCTCAGAGAAGCACTAGAATAGGTGAAAGAAAGCCACATGTTGCCACCCAGGGGATGCACAGTGTTAGGGAAGAGTAGATTGGCTGGTGTTCACTTTTGATTTCACTGTAAAATAGAATATGCACTGATGTTGTTATTTGTTATACATGTCATGCACTTATTTGATGTTGACTTCTTCAATCAGGTGATGATTTTGGTATGCTCATGTAGGGACAAAGAAGACTGATGTGTTTGCAAACTGTAGGATGGGTACTGGATTGAGGGAACCTCCCTGTATTTGAAAGTGGGGAGAAGGAAGGAACTTGGTGCTGTCAAAGGTATACTGTGTTACAAAGAAAAGATTTTAGTGATGAGATGTGCTCTTATTCCCCTTGCAGCAGTCACTAAGATGAACGCAGGTCATTGTGATGCTCTCCTCCATGTACTTCTGCCTCCATAGCAGCTAGGGTCACCTCCCCAGAAAAGTCACATCCAGACCTTTTTGTATGGTAAAGTTATACAGAGCACCGCTGGCTACGACTATTCATGACACACAATCTGGAGCATATCTCCCGATTTGTCTAGGCAATAAAATCGTCTCTTTAAGATCGAATGATCCTCTCGATGACATGTGCTTCATTGTAGCACTCTTCTGCTGCTGTTTGGGCCACAATTAGTGGTGTCATTTTCTATGGGAGCAAGGGCTGGCTTTGTAATCCCCAAGCTATCCACTGATGTGATTTTCTTCCCTGAAGTGATCTGGGAGGGCCAAACTTTGAAGGATGAATGCACTGTGACAACTTCTAGCATATCTGGAATTGACATGTAGGATCCTTTGCAAATTGTCGCACCCAGTCTTTAAATTTAGAGAATGAAAACCCTTCTCATTGAGGGTTTGAAGGGAGTTTTCTGTAGGAACTTCCAAAGCTCCGTGGGTCCCATTAATTGCACACTGGACCTTGGGAATGCCAACAACCCTGTAAAATCAGATGACTTTCTCTTGCTGCTACCTTGCAGTGATGCCAAAATCGATGAATTCCCAAGTTCTCCTGTAAAGTGCATCAGTCACCTGACAAATATATGCCCTTACTGCAGCTTGGCTGATATTACAGGGTTCCGCCGTGGCTGCCTAAAATGAGCTTTTGCCATAAAAGTTGAGTGCAGTCACCTTCAAAGAAACAGAGAAAGAATTGTGGGCAGCTGAGTGTGACTGCAAGCCCTCATGCAGTAGATGGCAGAGCCTACCATCAACATCCTGGGGGGTCACCATTGACCAGAAACTTAACTGGACCAGCCACATAAATACTGTGGCAACAAGAGCAGGTCAGAGGCTAGGTATTCTGTGGCGAGTGTCTCACCTCCTGACTCCTCAAAGTCCTTTCTACCATCTACAAGGCACAAGTCAGGAGTGTGATGGAATACCCTCTACTTGCCTGGATGAGTGCAGCTCCAACAACACTCAAGAAGCTCGACACCATCCAGGACAAAGCAGCCCGCTTGATTGGCACCCCATCTACCACCTTAAACATTCACTCCCTCCGCCACCGGCGTACCGTGGCTGCAGTGTGTACCATCGACAAGATGCACTGCAGCAACTCGCCAAGGCTTCTTCGGCAGCACCTCCCAAGCCCACGACCTCTACCACCTAGAAGGACAAGGGCAGCAGGGGCATGGGAACACCACCATCCTGAGTCACACACCATCCTGACTTAGAAGTATATCGCCGATCCTTCATCTTCGCCGGGTCAAAATCCTGGAACTCCCTCCCTAACAGCACTGTGGGAGTACCCTCACCACACGGACTGCAGCGGTTCAAGAAGGCCGCTCACCACCACCTTCTCAAGGGCAACTAGGGCTGGGCAATAAATGCTGGCCTTGCCAGCGACGCTCACATCCCATAAACGAATTAAAAAAAGACCTGCCCACTTGCCTCTTTGATGAAACGCACTCTCCTTATCTGCATCTCTTCGTTAAAAACTGTGTTGCCTGTATATTCTATGGGGCAGTAATACCCAGTAAGGTGCATCCTCCTTAAAAGCTGCCTGACTCTCCTTTGTTCCAGCCTACACTACTAGTCCTCTCCACAATAATGGGATGCAATGGTGTGCTCATAGGGAATGCCATATTTGTTCCTGAGAATCCCTTACTGTGAGTTGGTGGGTGGGGGGGAGTGCGGGGGAGTTAAACCTCCTGGTGGTCACACACTGTCAGAGGCAATGAGAAGTAGGTCTAGGGCTGTACAGGCAGAAAGGCACAAAAAAAATGCAAAGCCATTCTCAGTTGCAGAAATTGCTGGTGAAACTCTTCACACTCTTCAGGCTCAAAACTCTTCACTTCTGCTCAGCTCAGCTGATCCTGGCAACATAATTCCTCAGTCTAAATGACCCCAGGAGAATTGTGCATGTAAAAGCAGGAAACCTGGAGCCGCAGCTGACTCTCATCATTTATTTGACTGAGGACACTCGGGACTCAGCAGGTGGATCACGGGAAGGGTCGCAAAGCACAAGGGAATTTGTGGGGGGGGGCGAGGGTCGACTTTGGGATGAAATACCAGCAGAAATGGCTTCAGCCCCTTTTTGCTGCTCAATAAATTGCTCGCCCTGATACCACCCTGAAATTACACTGAATCTGGCATTGGAAGTTTTTTCCCTCGTTGTCTCCGCGTAAAGATGGGGAGTTAGATTGAGGGAGCAGTCTATCTGAACAGCATTTGGAGAACTACAGTGCCATTGTGAACTTGATGCGGAGATGCCGGTGTTGGACTGGGGTGGACAAAAATGAGAAGTCGCACAACACCAGGTTCTAGTCCAACAGTTTTATTTGAAATTACGAGCTTTCGGAGCTGCTGCTCCTTCGTCAGGAGTGAGCTCACTTACCTGACGAAGGAGCAGCGCTCCAAAAGCTCGTAATTTCAAATAAAACTGTTGGACTATAACCTGGCGTTGTGCGACTTCTCATTATTGTGAACTTGGACAGTAGGAGATTGGATGCGAGAGGGTCACTGTTATCTTTTGGGTATGTGATGGTCGGGTTGGTGTGTTGAAAATCCAAATATCACTTTGTTTCAAAAAAATCCATTAATCATGAAGTATAAAATTAATCAGAATTAATCATATGTAATGAAAAAACACGTTTTCTGGGAAGCAGGATCCCAAACTCCAACCCGCAGAAAGCACCAACAATTTTGTATCTGCACCATTTGGATATCCCCTTCGGGCTTTTGTGTATTATATTCCACCAAGTGAAGGAACGTTTTCCATACTATTTGCTTAAATGACAACTTCCAACTCACTACCTGTTTTCACAGATTAGGGTCATACTCGAGTTGTCAGCTCCTCAGGGGCTGTGTCAGCTTGTTTGAAGCGGTTGGTCAGTTTTTGCCAGTTTTTTTTGTCAGATGGGCATCTTTGCTGACAGAGCGAGTATCTGATACAATATATAGCTGAGAGATCTGTATGTGATATCTATGTGCACAAACCTCCAGTTAAAAAAGGGAAAACTCTCATCAGCTGTAATCTACACAGACCGGAAACTGTAAACTTTATATTGGAAATCCCCCACCATTACGTAATAGCCCAGGCTCGCTCGTTGAATTTACAAAAATGAAACCGATCTCACGATCTGAATAGAAAATCACAACTCCATAGAATGAAGTCGCCCGCCGCCCGTCCAGGTCTACAGGGAGCTGGGGTCAAACATGGGACAATACTGTGGCGCCCATCCCTTCCAGCTGACACTGACAGTGCGAGATCAGTAAATGTGCCTACATGTCTGTAAATGGGTTTGCAATCTGCCTCACGATTCAGAATTTGAACTCTCATTCCTAACATGTAGCCATGTCGATTGCTATTTTTAATATTGTTTTATTTAGTCTATTAAACAATAAATTGTGATCACATTCATAATGGTCATAACACTATTGGTGTCCCTTTAACCGTTAAAGGTTTTTGATTTTTTTTCACATACAGCTATATATGAACAACTTAAAATAATAAAATTGCTGAGCATATGGGGGAAATGCCCATATAATCTTCATAAGATATTTTCAGGACCAGCGCCTCGGGCACGGCCTAGGACTCTGTCCCCAGTACTGGGCCAAAATCCTGACTGACTTCCTCCGAAGTTTACCCTGAAATTCCTGCGTGTGTTTTCGCATTGATCATTCGTGAGTCAAATCTATTTCTGTGTAACCTGGGAGGAGGCAGTCCCTTTAAATGAAGTTCCAAGTTAGTTTCGATGCCAGTTGCGTCGGCCTGTAGTTCCCCTAGTTCAGGAATTTAAGAGAGCTTGTAATTTCCCCTTGTCGGTTTTTTTTTCAATTCAACGCGATTGTAGTGGCGTACAAGCGGCTGTAATGAGAAGACAAAGTTAAAAGAACAACAGCACCTTTCTGTACAGTCTGATCCTCATCACGAATAAATCACACGAAATGGATGTGTCCTATCTGGCCGAGAAAGCATTGAAAGATCTCCTGCAGATATCACCCGAGAGAACCGAACCGGATTTGCGGATGGACTGCAGTCACCTGGCCAAAGAGCTGATAGAGGCCAGCACCGGGGCGAGAGTGGGGGCCGAGTTAGAAAACGAGGCTTTCTTGGGATCTGTGCAACTGTTAAAGGAAGAGCAGCAGCGCCTGATTGCAGACCTGGTGCGTGAGCTCAACGTAACAAGTGTCAGGGATGGGACTCGAATCATCTCCGCCGTTTCTGCCAAGATTTTTGAAGATGGGCAAAAGAATTGGGGGCGAGTCTTCAGTTTCCTGGCCCTGGTAATTACTGTGGTCCAGCGAGTTGCTCCTGAGAGGCCCAGCCAAGAGGAAGTGGCTCTGCTGTCTGACTGTGTGGCAGAGTGCCTTACCCAGCACAGACAGGCATGGGTCCACCGCCAGCACAATAAGTGGGTAAGTATTTTTGGGGGCCTTAAATAAAATGATACAGTGATCTTAAAAGAGTCAAATGTGAGAAGTCGCACAACACCAGGTTATAGTCCAACAGTTTTATTTGAAATCACAAGCTTTCGGAGCGCTGCTCCTTCGTCAGGTGAAGTAGTTAAAGAGGAGTCAGACTTACCTCAAGGTTGTTCATAGGATCATAGAAATTTACAGCACAGAAGGAGGCCATTTGGCTCATCGTGTCTGTGTCATCCAAAAAAAGAGCGATCCAGCCTAATCCACTTTCCAGCTCTTGGTCCGTAGCTCTGTAGGTTACGGCACTTCAGGTGCATATCCAAGCACTTTTTAAATGCAATGAGGGTTTCTGCCTCTACCACCCTTTCAGGCAGTGAAAAAAGTTCTCCTCAACTCTCCTCTAATCCTTCTACCAATTACTTTAAATCTATGCCCCCTGGTTATTGGCCTCTCTGCTAAGGGAAATAGATCCTTTCAAAAAAGATTTACAAGGATGATACCAGAAATGCGAGGTTATACCTATCAGGAAAGGATGAACAGGCTGGGTCTCTTTTCTCTTGAAAAGGGAAGGCTGAGGGGTGATCTAAGAGAAGTCTTTAAAATTAGGAAAAGTTTTGATGAGTGGATACAGAGAGAATGTTTCCACTTGTGGGGAAGAGCAAAACTAGATGCCATCAATATGAGATAGTCACCAAGAAATCCAATAGGGAATTCAGAAGAAACTTCTTTACCCAAAGGGTGGTGAGAATGTGGAACTCGCTACCACAGGGAGTGGTTGAAGCAAATAGTATAGATGCATTTAAGGGGAGGCTAGATAATCATATGAGGGAAAAGGGAATAGAGGGTTATGCTGATAGAGTTAGATGAGGAAAGATGGGAGGTGGCTCGAGTGGAGCATGGACTGGTTGGGCCCAAAGGCCTGTTTCTGTGCTGTATATCCTATGTAATCCTATGTAATCTCCTCTGTACCCTCTCTAGTGCAATCAAATGTAATGTGATGACCAGAACTGTACGCAGTACTCTAGCTGTGGCCTAATTAGTGTTTTATACAGTTCAAGTATAACCTCCCTGCTCTTATATTCTATGCCTCTGCTAATAAAGGAAAGTATACCATATGCCTTCTTAACCACCTTATCTACCTGTCCTGCAACCTTCAGGGATCTGTGGACATGCACTCCATGCTATTTATGTTTTTTGACTTCTTCAGTGTACAAGATTAAAAAAATGAGAAGTCGCACAACACCAGGTTATAGTCCAACAGATTTATTTAATTTTACAAGCTTTCGGAGCTGTCGCTCCTTCCTCAGGTAAGTTAGCAGTGAGAGAATCTCCCAGAATTCACAATTTAAACACAGACAAAATCTATTCAAATCTTTCCCTACATCAAAGACACACTAAGAGCACAGCCAAGACGATGAGATGTGTCCCAGGGGGTCCAACGCCGGCATCTCCACATCAAGATTAAAAAGGTTGTGATGGTGTGATAAAGATTGGAGGCTGGAGGTAAGAGAAGAATCATCGATCATCTGCCTTACTATACTACTACTACATCGTATGGCTGATGTAGATGTAGAGCAACAACTATAATTTCACATTTAGGTGGTTGAGCCAGATAATTGCGTCAGGAATAGCGGAGTGTATCGCTGTGATGCCTCCTTTGTATTTGTGAATTGGGCATTGAGTCGTTATATGTTCGATGGTCTGTTGACATAGACATCGCCGGCCTAAGTGAGACCCAGCAGGCAGGGGAAGGCCAGCTCAAGGAGCAAGGTGGTGGTTACACCTTCTTCTGGAAAGGCACCCCACCCACTCGCCCCTTCAACCACCGTCTGCCCCACCTGTGACAGAGACTGTAGGTCCCGCATTGGACTCATCAGTCACCTGAGAACTCATTTTTAGTGTGGAAGCAAGACATCCTCGGTTCCCAGGGACTGCCTAAGAAGAAGAAGGTCTGTTCTGGGTGACCACAATCGTACACTGGAGAGTTTTTAATTCTCCATTTGTGCATCATCAAGCATCCACATCTGCCATGGTTTGTGCGGATGCGGTTTAGGGTTGTCCATAAGCTTCACGCAAGATTGAAGCCAGGGATCTTCCGCATCAGCTTCGTGCAAGATTGAAGCCAGGGATCTTCCACATCGGGTCTTTCACAAGGTGTTTGTAGTGACTTCTTGTGAACTCCATTCGGCTTTCCAAGCATCTTCAGGGTTGAAGTCGCATTGTCGAAGGTTAAGCACTTTGCTTGCATTAAGGGCTTGCGTGACATCAAGCGGTGGTGAGGGACATTGTTAACATCCTGGTGGATGGGGAGATGTTCGTTTTCCATGATTCACTGGACTTCCGGGAGGGTTGAAGCATTGCGACGAATGGATGAGGGAGCGATGTGCGACAGCGCGGGCAGCCACTTGAGGGTTCCAGTGATGCACCACATTGCAGTATTCAGTTGGATATCAACAAGTCGAGTGTGGCGGTGCACAGTACCCGGCTACGGACTTAGATACCAATAAAGTGCTTGTTAAAAAAAAGTTAATCAGATTAACAGTGGATCCATAATCTTCCTCTCTCGCACACAATTCTTTTTTAGTAGATTAAGTCTGACTACCCAAGGAACACAGATGGCAGAACCATCTGTAGTTTCCATTGTGCTGCATTCACCACATTTACATTACAGGGAAAATTCAGCAAACCTAGAATGCGGAAGATTTGCACAACAACTTGAATTTATCTAGCGCCTTTAATGTAGTAAAAATGTCCCAAGGCGCTTCACATGAGTGTTATCAGACAAAATTTGACACTGAGCCATATAAAGAGATATTAGAACAGGTGACCAAAAGCTTGGTCAAAAAGGTAGATTTTAAGGAGCAGCTTAAAAGGAGCATGCACAGTTACTGCAAAGGCGTGTTCACAACTTTCTCGTTCTGGCCTGGACCCTCTCCAAAGGCCATTGCTGGTCTGTACAGATGGACTGTTCCCTCAGGCCTATGGCCAGAATAATATAGCGGAGGTGACCGCGAATTACCTTCACTGTCAGTGACGCTTTGCCATGGCACGTGCCATCTCATTTATACTGCAATATTGCAAACTGAGTAGAAAACTATAGCTTTGTAAGTGAACTAGTTGACAAACCAGCAATAGGATTAGTTAACAAAGCGTTTTTGTTAACTTCAGTGGCAAGGAGAATCAGGCTGGGTGTACGACGAGCAGCCGATCCACTACTGCCCATTTTCAGCCACCATTTTAAATTAAAATGACCCCGCATTAAATTCTGTGGAAATCAGGCACAGTGTACAAGGGGGGGCCGATCCGCAAACTCCAGTTTCTGCTTGTGCCAAAAAGTGAAAAGTACCCCCACTATCTCAAGTAGACTCTGTCAAGAGAGGTGGATGGAGAGAAAGAGAACTTTTGCAGAAAAAAGGGATAACGCATACCCACAAATGACAAAAGAAGTTCTTTAAAAATTAGGTAGAATGCAGGGCCCTCAAGCTCTTGAAATAACCAAATCCAAAGATGTGCAAATAACCTGGAGAAAAGTCCGATGAGTTAAAATGCACCACCCGTGACAATTCTGTAGTTTTTAATCAACCCACTGGGTGGTGCTTTCTATTTCTGGCATCTAAGAGGTAGAAATTAGTCTGGTTTAGTGTGATTAATTTTAATATTGGTATGTGTGTAGCGGGGGGAGTGCTGTGGAGTGAGAAAACAAGAAGGATTAGGAAATAACAGTGAAGATTCCAAATCATCATTGAATCGGGCGCGTATCAAAAAAATGTTTCTTAATGCTAACTAAGTACATAAAAGTAATACTTTTCACATTTTGTTGCATAACTGTCTGTTTTTGTATGTTTGTAATAGGACTCCACGACTGTACTTGCAACTGGAATGCTCCTTATGACTGGAGCACTGATTGGTACCATTCTGTTGAAATAATGTCTTGCTCGACAGGCGGCCTTTGCTTCTCTGGTAGGATTGTTTGCTGCTAAAAATCTTGCACTGAATTAAACAATCTTAATTAAAATTCTCAGTTAAAGATATAAATTTAACTACTCAATTGCTGTACCATAATATATAAATTACAGCTCAGGTTACATTTGAAATGCTTAATTTTAAGATGAACAATCATTTAATGTTGTGCTTGATGTTGTCTTGTTAACCGGCCATTATTGCATGATAATTAGAATTTGCTGTACTGGTTCTACAGTGGCTAATGCTCAATTCCACAGAGTAGGGGCTGATGCACGTCCTCCTTCACTCAGTTCCCAATCTGAGTTGCGTTGAGTGATGAGGTTCTGATTGCACGCTGTAATATTGCCCAGCAGAGAAGAGGGAAAACTGCAGCGAGGTATACCTGAACAGTCTTTGGCACCTCCTTACAACTAGCTAAAGGGGTCATTCTCAGCAGCTTGAGTACAGGTTATGGATCCAGACTATCAGACTCTAGGCATCTGGCCTGGCAGGTGAAGACAAAAATGTTAAACATAAAGGTGAGCATTCCTGAGTACCCCTTCAATGATCACTCGATAAGTTTGTAGTGATGTATCACCATTATTTTAACCCTTCATCGTGGTCCTCATATATCAAACATGTTATGCGAACTGTCTCTTGCTGTCTCTATGACACTTACAAAATGGCAGTAAAACCACCCCAAGAATTCCATAGTATATAGTGCAAAAAGTAATGAACAAGTGGCCGTAATATGATTTAGGGGTTCAGATTGTGGTAACAAACCACTCAGACTTCACATTCATAGTTCAAGTCGTTATCTGAACTCCTTGGTTCAATTACTACTTTGAAATGACACCTAGATATCTATATTTCCAAATGTATATATAGAGGTGTTATGCCTGTATGAACCAGATTATATTATTTCTCAGTAAAACCTTCTCCAGTTAGCTGACCCCATTATAATGCTGGTCTGGCATCATCATATGATAAAGTAACCCCATTTGCTGTCAAATCATGAGAAGATACACCATAAATGTGGGGGCTATAATCATGCTGGTTAACAATGATGATAGAAGATATGGACCTAGGAATTGGACTTCGTGCCAATAGGAATTAGTGCAAATAGGAATAGTAATTAGTAGCAGTTTTTCAGGTGCTACGCGGTCTTCTAAATCCCCAAAATGTTGGGCAGGAAGCACGCGCAGACTTCCGATGGGAAGCACGCTGCCCACCATATTGGGTAAGGACAAACAAGAAGCTTCCTTTACCCACACCTGAAGCAGGCCTTAGTGTCTTTGCATATGCAAATAAGGGGCCAAACACCTGCTTGGGGTCCTTGCAGAAAGATTGATTTGCTCTGAGGCAGCTAGTGCAATCGCAGGCTGCACTCAGGGAAACCAACCCTATACAATGCCTGCAACCACAAAGGTAAATTAATTACCTGAATATGAAGCCGGAAGGAGCAGGAGGACCCTCCCGATCACCGCCGCTCCTGACCTCCCCGGCCCGCGATCCTCAACTCTCAACCTGCCTCTCCCCTGACCCCCTCCCCCAAATCTCCTCGCTCCGAGATTCTTGACCCTGACCTCCCGCACCCCTCTTCCCAATCTCCCGACCCCGAGATCCTTGACCTCCTTCTCCCCTGACCCCTGATCTCCTTGCTCCATGTTCTCTGACCCTTGATCTCTCCTCCCCCCTATCTCCCTCCCCCCCGGTCCCAAGAGCAATCATCCCCCAAAAATGGGCACTCCCAAATTTCATGTCTATGAACTGTGACAGTCATACTCCACTGGAAAAACTCCAAAAATATTAAAAACTAAACTATACAAATTAAAAAATAAACAATATGGAGAATAGGCATGGGGTGAAGTAACAGAAGTCTGCTAGTAGCATGGTATCATACTCTAGCTCAATTTAGTACCTTCAGGAGAGAAAAGGACAAGAATTTGCTGAAACAATGTAGTACACTGAAGAGTTAGAGCTCACAAATGCTATCAGATGTTTGAAAAAGTGTGTTTGACAACATCCACTGTTCTCTGAACCTGATTATATATTACCTGTACTTTTCACAGGGTTTTCAAATTCTCGACTACATCGCAAGTTGGTAAAATTCTGCTGCGCTTTAGCTACAAGACCACTGTCGCCACCTTCCAAGTGCTCGAAAGATGAGCGCATCAAATCTCTCTGTCCATAATCAATGTCAACAATGAAGTTCTCATTTATGTCATTTAGAAGTAAGCACATACTATTCAATAACAAAAAAAAAATCTAAGGAAAGTGCCATTTTATATACAGCGATCATCGGGTATTAATCAGAGCACACAAAAAGGGCAGAAATCCAGTCTCAGGGTTCAAATGATATAAACTGCGAAAATGAAATTTAAGTGGCTTACGTTCAACAGCTGAACCCCAAGATTGAGTTACTGTTAAATATGTGAAGGTTAATTAGTTGATGATACTGTAAATCTGTCTGATTTTGAGCCAGACTGTCTAGTTTTCAAGTCAGTTGACTAGCTTCCAAAGATTTTTTTTCATCAGCAGCTAAATAAACATTGGAACTCGAACCTGGATCCCACTACCTCCCCATCTCACCATGTCCTTTACCCAGTGTTGGATCTGAAATAGATGAAAATGAATGACAACCCTAGTGACCACTTCTATTGATATTATGTGTGCTTGTTAGTGCCACAAATAAAACCACTGTCCTACATCAATTATAAGGTTGCATTTTCTTTCTTTGATAGAATTGTAGTTATCCTTTAATTCAATCCACATTGCATATGAATGATGTTTCCACACCTGAAACTTTCCTTTGAAAGCGTTCCACCCTCATTATGACACTTCCTGAGAGCCAAGTATCTTATGCTTATTATCAATATGTACTGTATGTAACATCATAAAGTCAAGATCCAAACTGTATCACCTTCATGGCCAAGATTAATATTAGCATAAAAACCCCATAATGAGAGTGGGATGTACATTTATGCAATAATGTAAATTGATGGAGTTCACTTACAATTAGTTCTCAATGTATATGCGTTTTTCTTTAAAGGCAACAAAATAAATCAAATAACTGTAGAAAGACTCCTAGTTTTCATTGTAACAACTAATCAACTGTGTGTATATTTTGAAAATAGTATTGAAATTTAGGACTTGCTGACACTACAGACAGATATTCTGCGTGACATTACTCTAGTTGCGCTTCATTCTATTTGAGTACTCAGAGCAACGGCCTGGATATTAACGGGCGTGTTCCATAGGCTGGGGGGGGCGGACAGTGGAGTTTTAACTAACTCCACAGCGTGCGTCTTTTGTCCTTGACAGGTTCCCCGCCCAGAAGTCAGCCTGACTGACAGGCATGACCTCCAGTCAGGTGGGGAGGACCCCGGAGCAGACCGCAGGACCAGGTAGGTCCGATCCACGACCCCGGTGGGGGTGTGTGTCCAATCCCCGAGGGGGGGGGGGCGGGGGCATCTGATCCCCGACCCTGGAGCGTGTCCAATCCTGGGGGGTCCTCATTAAAATATTTAAATTGCCAACTCGCCTCCGGGAAGCGGGTTGGCTGCCCGGCCTTTGTCCTGCCTCTGTTAAACTCGGAAGTGGGCGGGTTGGTGTCGGGTTTGAGATTTAAAAAATTTTAACCTCTGACTCGACACCAACCTATCCATTTTTGGGGGGTTAAAATCCAGCTCGACTCCAACAATATATTGCAGGCCAAACTCCCCAGTCCTCCAGTGATTATGTCATAAATTTCGCACAGGCACAACAGGCCGAATAGCCTCCTGCGCTGTATGAGTTTATAAGATTTAATTAATAATTGTCATGCACATCAGGTATGTTGTAAATTACTGTGCTATATAACTATGTCTAGATATATTATTAAAATATATGTATTTATATAAAATTCTTGAGACTTCTTGTTTGTTATGCCTATTTCCTAGGTCACAATTTGCTAACACTTTTGTGACATTGGTAGTGCCCAGAGGTAATGCCCAAAGTGTAACAGTACAGCATGCTTCCATTACTTTTAATAGGCAATGCTAAAGCCAGCTATCCAGTTCTCCCACCACTAGTGACACTGTGGTGTGGGTCACGAATGTTCGTCCGTTATTTTACCCCGTTACAACAAACAATAAACACAGCTAAATAACACGCCATTTCCTCAAACTAACCATGAGCAAAGCCATAAGAGATTCATGACTAATACGCAAAATGTCTTTCATAAAGCATACACATCCTGCAATTGTCACTTATCTCCTGTAACACTTTCCCTGTCACACTTTTGCCATCACACTTCTCCCATCACACTTTGTTGACTGTCTCAAAGTACAATAGCAGCCAATCAGAACTGAAGAGGTAGGGAATGTACAATCAAAAGCTGTACTTTGCACTTCTGAGGCCTTTTTGTCCAATTTCTATGTACCTTCACTGTGAATATGTGTGTGCTACTATGCCATGGCTGAGATGGCAGCAGACTGCCAAGCAAGAGTCTGGGCACTCTTGCAGTCTGCTTTAGAGGGTGTTGGTGAAAGGGCAGCACCGAGGTGAAAGGCTGTGCACATAGAGACTTGTTAAAATAAAAGATTGTTATGAATGTTTCATTATGGTAAGTGGAATGTGGGGAAACAGCGAAAAAAAAGTGCTGGTGTGTAGAATGATGATGCAGCTGGTTTGGCTGCGAGGTTTCTCGCTTTATTCCAGATGGGATGGAGCACTTGATTGGTCAGGGGGAGGTTGGATTCATACTCTCTGGGCTGGGAAACATTTGTTAGTGGCTGAGGACAAGGCCAGATGAATTTCTGAGAATCATAGAATGGTTACAGCACAGATGGAGGCCATTCGACCCGTTGAGCCCATGCCAACTCTCTGCAAGAGCACTACAGCTAGTCCCACTCCTCCGCCCTTTCCCCGTATCCCTGCAAAAAATTTTCCTTCAGCTACTTATCCAATTCCCTTTTGAAAGCCGTGATTGAATCTGCCTCCACCACCCTTTCAGGCAGTGCATTCCAGATCCTAATCACTCGCTGAGTGAAAAAGTTTTTCCTCATGTCGCCTTTGGTTCTTCTGCCAATCACATTAAATCTGTGTCCTCTGGTTCACGACCCTTTCGCCAATGGGAACAGTTTCTCTCTATCTACTCTGTCCAGACCCCTCATGATTTTGAACACCTCTATCAAATCTCCTCTCAATCTTCTCTGCTCTAAGGAGAACAACCCCAGCTTCTCCAGACTATCCACATAACTGAAGTCCCTCATCCCTGAAACCATTCTTGTAAATCTTCAGCAGCTTTCTAAGGGGTCTTGCGTTTGTTTCCCCTCATCTGCAACCAAAGAAGTAATGGCCCGAAAATTAGACCGAATACGCGAGAGTACGCACTGTGTACTCTCGCGTTTTAGGTCTCCAATTGCCAGTTTCCAGCATGCACTGCGCATGCACGGGAAACCGGCACTTCGTGAATTCAAAAGGGGGCGGTTCCTAGGTGAACCGCGTGCGCGCTACAGGCTGCGCGCACGCAGTGCACTTAGTGCTTTGAACGCGCAGGTAAGCATGGAAGATTTTACACATAAAGAAAGGAGGCGTAAGACCCTCTTTTAACAAGGTAAGTAGTTAATTAAGTATTATTTTAAATTTTTTTCAACAGGTTTATCTTTTTTAGAGACTTTAAAGAAAGGTAAGTTTATTTTTATAACTTTTAAAAAAGATTTTAAATTTTTTCAAAAATTTAATTTTTTGTTTAAAGTGGTTAATTTATTTAACTATACTTATTTTATTAATGTGATGGCTTTTTTAAAAAATTTAATTGAAGTTTAGCTGTTCTTTTGGGGGGGTATATTATTCATAGCTTTGACAGGTCTTCCTGTCAAAACTATGAATGAAAGATGGTGTGCTGCCATTGGCTCTAACTGAATCACGTGATCCCAGAGCTCGCACGAACTAACTCCGTCTCTGGGTCACGCAAGCACTGCACAGCTGCAGCCTTGAAACTAAAGTTCGTGTGGGCCTGGAGGAAAAAGGAAGGCGCGGAGTGAGATATCGCGGGGAAGCCTTACCCCCGCGTGAACACTCAGTCTTTAATTTCTGGGCCATTATCACAAAAGAGTACTGAACGCTGCCTCTGTCACTAAATGTATGAGACAAGCAACATTCAGCAACAAGTTCTGAAGCAGCAAAACCATTTTTTATTTAAAAAGCCAAAGATAAAGCCCTTTTTTTGGCAATACCAACTTGTCACTTTAAGCCCCAGAACCTAAATGGCATCTCAGGAAGCAGTAGCTTCAGGTTTTTATGCAAGCAATCTATCCCTGATTTGTCCCCAGTGATATTAGAGGCAATTTGAATACTCAGTCGTTTGACATCAATTTGCATGTACAATTTATATTGCTGTGCGTCTTCAGGCACGCGAGTAGACATCAGCGAAGCCAGAGAGGATGGTCAGGGGTGGTGCTATTCAGCACAGAACAGAGGACAAGGATGAGCATCCATTTTTCCCGTGTTGCACCCATTTTTTTGTGCGCTATTTGGGAGCAAGGCAGAGGAAAATCTGCCCTTGAAAGTCGGAAAACAATAATAGTGCACTCAATGCTTCAAGGCAAGAATATTAAAGGCATTAATCAGCTGATAATGAGAAATGCAGTGGAAGCCCAGAAGGGGTCCGCACAGAGGTCTGCATAGAGCGGGATTAAACGGAGTGGACTTGAGTGTTTTATTTGGGAATTTGGAAAGAATGGGAAGGAGTTGTTGCTTTTTGCCTACACTACTTGTAGTGCTTTCTATTATAGGTAGATAGTTAATTTCAGTACCCTTAACTTAATCTAGATCAAGTAAGTAGTCAAGAAACTACACTGTAAACTAAGTTACCTAAGTACAAATTTAATTAAATAAAATCCATTTGCACTGTGACCTCCTTGGAAAACCCTCTCCCCACATTGACTGAGCGCTTATAACATCTATTCCTCAACTGAGATATATACCAGCGCAATGGGAACCATTTATATCCTTTCATCCTGGTCCTCAGAATTGGAGGAAGAGCAGCCGCAGCAGCAGCAGAACCAGGCACAACAGCAGCAGCAACAACAGGAGCACCAACCTTCTCCTCAGCCACCTGATGCTGCACAGGCAGAGGGCGTCAGCGCAGGGCTGCACCTCGCCGCAGGAGATACCCCAAACAGAGGGTTTACAGGCCGAGGAGGAACTTCCTCAACATGAGTGAGCAGCAGTGCCAAAGGAGGCTGAGACTTTCGCGAGACGTAGTCGCTGACATCTGCGCAATGCTGCACCAACACCTGCAGCTCAGAGGAGCGGGTGGACACTCCTTACCAGTGGCTGTCAAAGTCACCACCGCACTCAACCTTTTTGCTTCAGGGTCCTTCCAGGGATCATCAGCAGACATCAGCGGCATCTCCCAGTCGGCCGCACACACTTGCATCACGCAGGTTACCGATGACCTCTTTGCCAAGGCGCACAATTACATCCAATTCTCCACAGATGAAGCAAGTGTAACCGCGCGTGCGGTTGGCTTCGCAAATATGGCAGGTTTCCCAAGGGTGCAGGGTGTCGTACACTGCACACATGTGGCCATTAGGGCACCCCATCACAACCCAGCTGTATTTGTGAACCGCAAGGGATTCCACTCCTTTAATGTCCAGCTGGTGTGTAACCACAGGAAGAACATTATGCATGTTTGCGCCAAGTACCCTGGCAGTTGCCATGACTCGTTCATCCTGCGGCAGTCTACTATGCCTCAGCTTTTCAATCCGCCAACCCAACTTTCCGGATGGCTACTTGGAGACAAGGGCTATCCCCTGAAGATGTGGCTAATGACGCCATTGAGGAGGCCATCAAACTATTCAGATGCCTTGACAGATCAGGTGGAGCCCTACAGTACTCACCAGACAGGGTCTCCAGAATCATCGTGGTCTGCTGTGCACTGTACAACATCACACTGCAGCGTGGCTTACCGCTGCCTGAGGAACAAGTGGCTCAGCGCACAGCCTCCCCCTCCTCAGAGGAAGAGGAGGAACACCTTGCGTAGATGAATGTGCGAGTTCCACCAGGTAGGTAGGTAGGTCGGTCGGTCGGTCGGTCCGTCCGTCCAAAAATATCTGGGAGCAGACGTAGGGCTGCTGCTGCTAATGTTGCATCCAGGTCCTCTCACAGCAAAGGCCAGGCAGTCTTTGAAGACCTTCAATGCAGCATCAATGATGACATCATCAGAGGCGACTTTCAGACTGAAAACACTAATTGGTTCATGGGTTCCCACATGCTGGAACTCAATTGCCCAATTAGGTGAAAATCGCATCAATCTCGCACATCCAATTGCAGTCGGGTGGATAACACAAAAAGTGGATGACACGACCCCAACCCACCCCAGTATCAAAATCCAGCCCTATGTGTCTGTCTTCATAGAAGAAGGTGCAAAAAACTTCCCGGAAATAATGGAGAACCTAGGGTCTAGCGAGAATGAGGAACTGAAACAAATTAATATTAGTAAAAAATTAGTACTGGAGAAATTAATGGGACTGAAAGCCAATAAATCCCCTGGACCTAATGGCCGACATCCTAGGGCTTTGAAAGGTGGCTATAGAGATAATGGATGGTTGTCATTTTCCAAAATTCCATAGATTCTAGAACGGTTCCCGTGGATTGGAATGTAGCAAATGTAGCTGCACTATTTAAGAAAGGAGGGAGAGAGAAAATGGGGAACTACAGACCAGTTAGCCTAACATCAGTAGTAGGGAAAATGCTACAATCTATTATTAAGGACGTGGTAACAGGGCACTTAGAAAATGATAATAGGATTGGACAGAGTTAACACGGATTTATGAAAGGGAAATCGGGTTTGACAAATCTGTTAGAATTTTTTGAGGTTGTAACTAGCAGAATAGATAAGGGGGAACCAGTGGATGTGGTATATTTGGATTTTCAGAAGGCATTCGATAAGGTGCCACACAAGAGGTTATTAAAGAAAACTAGGGCTGATGAGATTGGGGTTAATATACTAGCATGGATTGAGGATCGGTTAACAGACAGAAAACAGAGAGTAGGAATAAACGGGTCATTTTCGGGTTGGCAGGGTGTAACTAGTGGGGTACCACAAGGATCAGTGCTTGGGCCTCAGCTATTCACAATCTACATCAAGGATTTGGATGAGGGGACCAAATGTAATATATCCAAGTTTGCTGATGATACAAAGCTGGGTGAGAATGTAAGTTGTGAGGAGGATGCAAGGAGGCTTCAAGGGGATATAGATAGGCTAAGTGAGTGGGCAAGAACATGTCAAATGGAATATAATGTGGAGAAATGTGAAGTTATGCACTTTGGTAGGAAAAATAGAAAATAAGAGTATTTTTTAAATGGTGAGAGATTGGGAAATGTTGGTGTTCAGAGGGACCTGGGTGTCCTGTACATGAATCACTGAAAGTTAACATGCAGGTACAGCAAGCAATTAGGAAAGCAAATGGTATGTTGGCCTTTATTACTTGAGGATTTGAGTATAAGGGTAATGACATCTTGCTGCAATTATATAGGGACCTGGTGAGACCACATCTGGAGTATTATGTACAGTTTTGGTCTCCTTACCTAAGGAAGGATATACTTGCCATAGAGGGAGTGCAACGAAGGTTCACCAGACTGGTCCCTGGGATGGGGGGATTGTCCTATGAGGAGAGATTGAGTAGACTAGGCCTATATTCTCTAGAGTTTAGAAGAATGAGGGGTGATCTCATTGAAATATACAAAATTCTTACAGGGCTTGACAGGGTAGATGTAGGAAGGATGTTTCCCCTGGCTGGTGAGTCTAGAACCAGGGGACACAGTCTCAGAATAAGGGGTTGGCCATTTAGGACTGAGCTGAGGAGAAAATTCTTCACTCAGAGGGTGGTGAATCTTTGGAATTCTCTACCACAGAGGGCTGTGGAGACTCAGTCGTTGAGTATATTCAAGACAGAGATCAATAGATTTTCAAATATTAAGGGAATCAAGGGATATGGGGATAGTGCAGGAAAGTGGAATAGAGGTAGAAGATCAGCCATGATCTTATTGAATGGCGGAGCAGGCTCAAAGTGCCAAATGGCCTACTCCTGCTCCTATTTCTTATGTTCTTATGGGCCATGGATGGATTGGAGCAGACGGTTAACAGGTGGGAACGTGGAGGGAGTTGCCTGATGATCCAAAAGGGATCAAAGCCAGTTTGGGCCTATTGGTCCTGGCTCCTCTCTCCCTCAAGGCTTCTAGGCCTTGTCTCCCTTCCCCAAAACTACCAGACCCCCTCAAGTGCTCTTGGACCCCCCTCTCCAGTTTTCTTCCACCCCACAAATGCTCTCCCAAGGACTTCCCGCCCCAGCATACCCTCCCAGTGCTCCATAATCCAAGGACTACTTTGAAAACCTGGGACAACCCCAGTGTTCAAAGTTCCCAAGTAATACCAATCCCAAGTGAAGTCCATCTCCCTCATTCTGCTGTCTCTCTGGACAGCAGCACATGCCAGGAGTCTGGCAGTCCCCCTCAAAGTACTATGTCTGCGTATGGTGACAGGCGAGAGCAGCTTGCCCAGGAGTGCACTCCAGAGATGGTGATGGGCGAGAGCCAGCTGCCACGATTCAAGGGCCACGTCAATGCCATGACCCTTTTGTATAACCACCTCTGCAACTTCCTATACCTCGGTCTCTAAGGCTATAACTCTTTCTTTAAGCTTACTGCCATCACACATGCAAATCTTTCTATTGCGTCAGACAAGGAACAACAATAATAATAAATCTACCGAAAAAACTTACCCCACAACAGTAAATACTTAATTTACCTCCAAGTGCAATTAACTGGTAGTTAACCTCAAAATATCATAGCCAATAGGCCTTGTGGTCTTCGAGGAGTGGGCCACTTAATAGTAGAGCAATCCTTCTGTGTTAAATGGTATAATATTTCTATACTTAAAAAACAGAGCATCCTCTGATTTACCATGTGCAGTGCTACTGGGAACCTGCTAGTGGGATTAACTATAATGCTTACAGTACAGCACTGTAAAATGTGTAAGAAACAATGGAACAGAACAGAAGCTTTGGATGACAGCAATGACTGTAAGCAGGAAATTCCAGTTACATTTATAAACTGTCTTATAGTTATCTTCATAGACCTGTTTGATTGAAATTCCTCACGTGTATCCCCCAAACACAAATCAATATCCCTTTTTAGAATCAAGTTAGCTGTGATAGGGCACTAGGAAATGATTGGAATTGTACTAAATTGCAGGTCCAACTGCAGTATTGGGGAAGAATAAATTCTTCAAAGCTCTAGTTAAATTGCTGAAGAAGATAGGATGCATAATGATTAATTCCAAGGGCAGAGATCGCAGTCTCCTTTTATCATCCGCCCAACGGGTTTGACAACCGGAGAAATTGATGCTGTAGTCGTAATCATACTCCAATCTGGACAAACTCTAACACCATTGCTGAAATCCTTAGACAGCTCAATGATTTGTATCTGCAAGACAACTCTTTCAGAAAACTCCTAGGAGAAAATGCAAAATAATAATTCCCCCATTTCTAGAGTTAGATAGGGAAATGCAAATAATGTATCACATGGAGAAGTGATAATCCCTTACACTCCTCAGCAGAAGAAATCTATTTAGCAAGAGATCAAACACTTGAGACTAGCATTAAAACCCTGGAAACCACGCATAGCAAGAAACCCGATCCCAAATATCCTCGTCAGAAAAACAATTAACTTCATACCTCTCTGAATCAAAAAGTGCAATGTGCCTCCCGCAGATTGAAGTTTGAATATTTTGAACATAGAAACAAAGCAGGGGGCCTCTTAGCAACTGATGAAGCAAGTCAAAGCCAACAGTCTTACATCTATTATCAAATTCTCAACGGGGATTTGACTTAACAATCCTGTCATAGTAATGAAACCCATTTAGAAGTTGGACAAAGAACTATAAGAAACTTCAAGAGCCACAGGATAAAGGTGAACATGCTCTGGGTTACATACAAAACTTGAACCTAGTCTTTTTTAAAATTCATTCTCGGAATGTGGGGGTCACTGGCAAGGCCGGTAATTATTGCCCATCCCTTGCTGCCCTGAGAAGGTGTTAGAGGTGGTAGTGGATTGATACAACTGAGTGGCTTGCTAGGCACTTCAGACAACATTTAAGCATTAACCCCTTTGGTGTGGGATGAGTTAGATATAGGTAAGGACTGCAGGTTTACTGAAGAACTAATGCACAAATTGACAGATTGACTTTCCACATTGATAGGTTCTGATCTCAGCCAAGATGTGAGGGAGAGGTGCTTTCTTACAAGGGGGCAAGAACCATTCTATTAGATGTTCAGTGGATCGTTACAGACCAGTATTCATAGTTGGGCCTAAAGAGGGGAGACATTGGGCTGAATTCTCGGGGGTAGTCGCGGGCGAGTTCGGTAGCGGGTCGGGTGGGAAAGTTGTTATTTTTGGGAACCCGCTGTCATCTCGCTCCCACACACCTTTCCCACAGGCACATCTGTCATTGTGGAGCCGACCCGATCGGCAGCGACGGACGACCAAATTGAGATCATTATCAGGTAGTTGACAGGCATTTAAGAGCCTTTTTACACTTACTTTTTAAATTTACCTGCATGGCCACGAATTCATGCAGCTCGGGAACCATGTCTGTCAACCTGAGGTGTGAGTTCCATGGCCATTGCTCCAGCTGATTACTTGACAGCATGGAAAACAAACCAAAATAAAAACATGTTGATTACATCAGCTAACAGATTGATGGAGATTCTGTTCTACTTGAAAAGCTACTGGTAAATGTTAATTCATAAATTCCTGAAGGGATGTAAGTGCTACCCTGGATGGTGAGGGAAATACATTTTTCACTGGCCATTCTCGGCTGTTGCCTTCCAACTCAACAGTAATTGCAGTGAATTGATCTGCACTATAAAAAATGACATATACCATTTAAATAAGTTTTTGTGTTGTTTCTGGTCAGGTTTTTCTCACAGTATACTGCGATTGTCCAGTTACACATTAAATCAAGTCATCAACTGTGACAATTTAATTCTCATCACTCATTCCACTGGTTCAATTTGCTTTCAGTCCCTGAATATGACTAATTTAATTTTTCAGTCCGAGACTTTGAGGGTGAATTTCTGCAGAGGTTCTCTCACTTGTCCATTGTTAACTTCAATGGAAGAGCTGCAGAAATCCCAGAAACACATTGTAAGCACCACTTACACTGTTTGGCAGGGTTTCCGCAGCTCATCCGCTGAACTTGCGTAAGATTGTAAATCCACCCCTTTACAATTACATTTAAAATCTGCTTAGCTTTATATTTTACCTATATACGCACATCTTTTATTTGTACCAGTTACTGAAAGAAAAGTCTATATATTTGTGACTAAAGCACCAATAACTTCCCAATTAATGTACTTTTTAAATTATGTCCTTGATCGTATTTGTAGATGGCATCATCTTACTTAATGATATTATTTAAATATTTCTTTGTCACTCATATATAACTTTTATTATATTATTGTAGAGTAAAGATTCAACACCCACTTTGTTAGATTAAATTTAAAATGTAATGTGGCCATGGTCCCTTTTAAGATCCCAGCTGAAAACGCGTCATGAATGACGTCATCAGACCCGCTCCATCTAATTGGGCCAGAAAATGTGCTGCGCGGGCTTAATAGGCCCCATTAAGGTAAGTTCATTTTCAGCAGTGGGATGGAGCCAGCAGTGGGGTCGCGACCCGACATGGCCACCGCCCGCACCGGACCCACCCAGGTAGGCAAAATTCCGGCCAAAATGGGGGTAAAAATGAACTTGAACCAACTCCTGATATGCCCAAAACAGAATACTACCTTAGACAGCTCATTGCTTTTAAAAGAAATATAAATTGAAAAGGCAAACAACCTATTCCCTGTATAGAAAACACTGGAGCAGAGGAACACTAATCTTCCATAAACAAATCAAATTAGAGCTAACCCCAAAAACTTCTTCAAGGTTTTAATAAAACATTTATTTAATTTCCATGGGAGTTCTCCTGATTGGCCACCATCATTTCAGAATGGCAGAAACCCCATTTATGCATCTAAATGAGGTTTCCACTGATCTTCTGCTGAAGTAACAGCAGCCAAGCAGGAGATCTTCCCAAGGAAATTCCTGACATATGACATTTTGAGTTGTGCAGGGAATCATTTGATTCTGTGTGTAAAATGTTCTCTGAAATGAAAAACATTTGGACAGGTAAGGATATCCCCAATAGTAGAGTAAATTGTGATCCTCAGTAAAGGTCCCTAAATAACTCACTGGGTAAATACTTCACCTTTCATGATCCACACAGACCAGGGAGCTCTTAGGTGCGTTCCATGGTCTGTTTTGATTGAGTTGATTTCAGCCAAGACATTGGTGGACCCTTGCAATTGTCCTCAGTGGCCCTGGGCTAGTCTAGGGAAAGTCAGACAGGGTTCCTGTCCCTGCTACTGATTGCTACTCTCTGAACCCTTCTGGAAAGTGTGCACATGTGAACATCACAAAGAAATAACATGAATTTATGTAGTGTCTTCCATGGTCTTAGGATGCCCCAAAGTGCTTCCAAGCCAACAGAGTAAAGTACTCACTGTGATGTTGATACCCAGGCTTGATAGCTATTTAAGCAAGAGACCAGAAGGTGTTGAGTGCTTCTGAAACTGTGCCCCAATATGAGTCAGTGTCTGCAAGAGATGAGAGAAGAAAATTGGATTGGGAAGAACTTAAAATATTAAAGTCATTTTAATGACAAAGTATTGCAAGGTTCACTTCATGTCAAGATTAACACCAGTACATCATTTAAAAAGTAAATAAAATGTAACCACTGCACCTTTAGGCCTGATTTTCCAAGTCAATTTGACCTAAAGAGAACAAGCCCAACTTGCAGTTGTGTTGAAATGGTATTGGGTTTGTTAGAATTCAAACTTTAGGGCTAGAAATTCATTATAGCCAAGGAATGGACAGTGTAGGTAGAAAAGTTGGAGAATTAGCGCCAGGCGCAAATGCTTCACACTGCACGAAAAATTTGTGCTCACTGCTCAATAAAATGATTGGAGTCCTAAAACCCAAGCTCATTGCCGTTACCCTTAAAGGATGGACCAATATCGGGTGCAGTCTAATTGCAACTCATCATTGCCGCAGGCTTTTTTCACTACTTAAAGGGGAGGTTCATTGATGCTGCAGCACCTCATTCTCAGCATTGCTGGCTGTGCTGCTGCCTCAGCAAGGAGAAGCAGAACAAGGAGAAGGAACTGAAGGATTGAATCAGGTGTGCTTATGGCAGATCCATGCACCAGGTAGAGAGCCTGCAGATTCTTCAATGAAGCATTGGAGGCATTGGTTTTCACTGTGGAGAGATGGAGAGCGGTGCTCTACCCGACAAGTGGCAGGAGGAACTTGCCACAAATCTTCCGCACCACGTGGAAGGAGGTAGTACAGCACATACAGGCAACACTGTGGTCCCCAGGACCCACACATAGAGCAGGAAGAAATTTAATAACCTCACTCGGGTGGTCAGGGTGAGTGAATGCTACATATGCTACATATCACCATCTGTACCACAATCTTCACACACTGCCCAAAGCACCACACCCCCAGCACTAACCCACCAACAATCTCTATCTACCAACACTCACACCCACATCTCATACCTTGCACACAATGACAGCTGTTCAACTATGGCAGGCACATCACCCAAACACATTGGCCACAATTTTGCTAGGCGCTCAGAGTGTGGATTTGGAGGCAGGACCACTATTAAAATTGAAATGATTGACAGCGGGTTGGAAACCCACTCCGAACCCGCCTCCATGTAAGTTTCCAAAGTGTCGGGTCTGCGATTTCAGAACAGACCCGACACCAAGCGGCAGGGGGAGGCATTTAAGATAGTTAAATGCTTGTTAAATGCTTGTTAACTACTATTTAGCCAGCCTATTTCTATTTTCCCACTTTTTTAAAGGGGTTCACGTTGTTCAGGAGATCATGTCAGGTAAGTAGGTCGGGTTCTCTATGTCTCCCCATTGCTGTGAATAGGTGGCAGCTGCAAAAGTGGTATGAAAGCTACTATTTCACAGCTGGTCACTTTCCAATGTCAGAAGCTTGAGCCTTCAGGACTTGGAAGACACTTTTGAGCTGTATGCAGTTTGGAAGTGTTTGGAGTAAACTCTCCATCCACTGTCACCTCCTTGGAGCAAGCTCTCTCATCATTGACAGATTGCTTCAGTCATCTCAACTTCAGCTGCCATCTATTCCAGCAACATCGGTGCCCTTGAAAAAATCTCACCTTGGTCCTCTGAATCCCTCCACGATCAGCCCAACACCAACATCACCAGGCACACCAACAACAGTACCAACCTTCTCCGCAATCACCTGATGCTGCACAGGACACAGCTATCAGCACCTGACAACATTGCTGCCCGGGAGGCCAGCGATGGCATCACCATGGCCAGATTTACTTCACTTGACGCTGTACACTCTGGCTGCCACATGATACACCAGGTTGACACTATCCCACACCAGCACCGTAAAGCATCCCTACAATGTCCAAGCCATCCTTTCATACTCATCACAATTGGGGAGGGGGTAAGTTATGTCTCAACATTTACTGAAACTCACTAAGACACTTCCAAAGATGAGCACAGATCTGTCCAATAAGGTAAAGTGTTGAAAATATAGATTTCAGTGTTTGACAACACATTAACATTGGCTAAACCACCCAGGTGCCTACCCTTGTGTGTTGTTAGTTTGTATGCTTGTAGTAGGTTGAGGGTGAGTGTGAGGGGTGGCTAGTGAGATGGGGAGTGATAATGTAGATAGAGGTGGATGGGTGGAGATGCAAGGTAAGTTGGTGTGACTAAAGATGTGCAGGAGTAGGGTAGGGAAGGCAGAGTAATGTGGATGTGATGAGTGGCATTGCAGGATAAGGTTGAGTGTGGCTTGGAAGTAACGTTTCATGATCTGTCTGCTCAGATCATAGAAAGGCCTGCGCCACTGCAGCCTGGTCCTCCTGACGACATCCCTGCTTCTGCCCTCCTGTGCAATGTGCAACCAGGCTGCGTTGATCTCCTGGGGAGGTCTCTTCCGCCCATGGCAAGGGAAGAGAATCTCCCTGCGTGCTGTGACTCCCTCCATAAGGAGAACTGTCAAGATCAATTTGGACATGGCCCCTTTAAGGAAACCGGCTGATGACGCATCATCAAATGATGTCATCAGACCCGCTTCCTGTTAATTGGCCGGGAACCTCGCAGGGCTGGCTTAACAAGCCCAATCAATGAAAAATCGCTTGTAGAGTGTGGGCTGCAGTAGGCAGCGGGCTGGGATCGCGACACCGACACCGGCCGCCCTGGACCCACCCCGGTCGGCAAAATCGCGGCTATTGTTTCACACTCACTCACACACTATCCTTTCTCCTGCAGGCCAAGGTGGCACACAACAGGAGGGAGCAGGTGCGCACAGGCAGGGGACAAGCCTACATCCAACCACTGTCTGTGCTGGAGAATTGAGTGCTGCAAATCATTGGGCGCCAGTTGGTGGGCGCCGTGGCCACCGGCGACGTTGATCCCCTTGGGGACAACAACTGTATGTTCATCCCTACTCCTTCTTCTCACATCCCACTTCCCCCTCACCCCACAAACGTTTCTCACTTTCCAGCTAATCATGCTGTATGCATGCATTTCTCCTTTCCTGCACCCCTCCCCTCACCTTAACCCGATTCTTCTGCCTTTATGCTTTCAGCACCTGAGCAGCCTGTCCCTGAGGGCATGGTAGAGAGCGAGGCGGGAGAAGAGGAGGAGGAAGAACACACCGCGTCACTGCACCTCTCACCCGCAGACACCAGCTCAGATACTGGCACTACGCATTCTTTAGAGGCTAGCATAGTAGCGGGATCTGCACAGGGTGAGGCACCGGGGAACGGAGTGGGCTGCAGCAAGGCCAGGGGCAAAGGGTAGCTCGGGGGTCAGTTCCCCGGAGGGTGAGTTCGCGTGCAAGTTCTGCTGCACAGGACTTAGATGAGGACCTCGATGGGGAGGCCTTTAGAAGAAGGGATTTGAGCATGCACACGGAGATGATAGCTGGAATGGAAAGGGTGCCTGAGAACCTCTCGGCAATGGTAAGGAGCATGGAGGAGTCCGCCTCCAACAAGGATCTGTGCACACTATGGAGCCCATCATTTCCAGTCTGCAAAGGATGGTAGACTCGCAGAGAGAGAGTGGCGACGCAGACCTGATGCCGTGTGATGGGTGGTCTGGCAGCTTCCATTGCAGCACAGGTGGAAGCGACACAACGTCTTAGTGCTGTAATGCAGCTATCATGCAGTCTCAGCTTGATACCATGCAAGCTGTGACTGCTACCATCATGGCTGGGTCTACCACCGTCCACCGGGGCTTTCAAGGTGTCACAGCAGGCCAGCAATCTGTGCTCCAACTGATTGCTAGGGATGCTGAGGTGCTGCCTCAGGGGAGTGGCAGTGGCTCAGTGGAGCAGGAACCTGCTGTGTCCTCTCTCAGGATGACAGCATTCCTGCTCCCACCACTGCCACTCCACCATTGCCTTTGTCGCTGCCTGTCATCCAGCCAGCCCAGACTGCTGCCACCCATGCTGAGGTGGTGCAGTGTACAGCCAGGCCTTCCAGATCCAGAGCTGGTCGAGGACATCCTGCAAAGCCATCTGAAGTCTCCCGCACGGACACTCAGCAGCCTTCCACCAGCCCTGCTGCAGCCACTGGGTCAACACTTCGCAGGAGCACTAGAGCAGGAAAAGGCACAGTAACAACAGGCACTAAGGGATTGCACAAGGGTGAAAAGTAAATATTTTTGGTGTAAACATGTGTCCACTACTTTTTGATAAATTTATTACTTCACTTACCATTCTTTTGTGGTGTGTCTCATTTCAGCTTTGCGCTGTGATATGGCCTGAGAGAGGGATGGAATGATGGCGATGAGGTGAGCATAGGGGATCTGGGGTTTATGTCATCCTGCCTTGAGGCTGGAGGTCTGTTTGGAGAGTTCAGTGACCACCTCCTTGGTGAAGCAGAGCTGTCTAATATACTGCTCCTCGCTTAATTGAAGGTAGGAGAAGTGCTTTCGGAATACCCTCGGAGGGTAAGGCCTCCTGGTGAGAACCCTGATATCCCTCCTCGTCTCTCTGTGCACATGTTCCCGTCATTCTCGCTGCCTACGCTCCCTTCACTGTAGATTGTGGAGGGCGAGGTGGCATGCCAGTACAACCCCCATTAATGTTACCAAGTGTAGCAGTTTGAATCTTTGAAGAATAAATGTAACTACTTTTGCCAGAAGACTCCTGATACAAAAGAACCTTGAAATTACTGAATGAAACTGTTGCAGTGGGTGAAACTAACAACAAACCACTGAAACTGCACTAACCTGACAGCTGTGAGTGATTACCGATGAACCCTTTAAATAACATCCCTAGAGCCAGCTTCCTGGTGCTACATGCCAGCTCTCCCTGTCGGTGTTTACTCCAGGCGGTGAGGTAAGTGGCGAGAATCAATTTTGCAAATCGGGTGGTCAGTGAGCGTTGCACACTCGCTGACATTACGATCTATCTGGCATTGACGTTCCTGGCGATACCTCTTACCGGCAGCACTACGAAGGGGCCGGATTTGGCGTGCGGCGCTGGATTCGCCTCGCCCCGGTGATACTGCTCTAACGCCCCATTAGTGCCATCTACTGGCACTAATGGGAGGCGTGAAGGGGATGAAATTTTCTCCCTTAGTGTCAGCCTGACAACTTGTAGAATTCGCAATATTATCGTGATTTTTTTATAAATAAGGAGGAGACACATAGTTTCGTACAAACAGCTTTATTTCAGCAGAATGCTGTCAGGTTTCCAAAGTGGACACAAGCAGCCTGTAAAATGGCCGCCACGCCTCGTGGCAGAACATTCTAGACTTTTTGATAAGCAGACAAGATGGCGTTCCAATAAACATTTGTGCGAGATCGGACAAGACTCAGCACATTTGAGATAATTCACAAGACATAATGGGTTTGCATTTTACACATAAATACTGGAATCGGTCTCCCAGGTGCGAATAAGGGCTATTGTACCAAGCGATCAAGAACCCATCCAAAGACATTAATATGCAAAATCCCCACGACTCTACGATGAGAGAGCCGTTTGCGGGTAGTTACAGAAACATTTGGAAGCCCCAAAAGCCCTCCAGGGAGAATACTGACCGGTTACACAATGGGAGAAGTATTAACGGGTACTCAGACAGTTACAAGTATCACCGAAACCCATTAAAACGGAGATCACCCTATACAAGAAGTTTGAGCGCCAAAACCCTGACAAAAGAAAAGACATTAAGATTGGGCGGGAAAAGAGGAATTGCAGCACTATAACTGTAAGGTACAACCGTCCATCTGTCTCTTGACTCCTTGCCGCTTGCCTCGTGTCTCTTGCCTCTTGACTCTTGGATCCTGACTCTTGCTGCTCGACTTGCTAGAAGACTTTTGAACTTTCTGATCCGCCAGGATCAACCTCGTGGCTTGCCGCGAAGATCTGTGTGGAACTGGGCTGTGAAGCCTTGAAACGGGCACACCATCCCGAGAAGTCGGTAAACGGTGTTGGAACCGAAGGCCCGAGATGAGATGAGATGAGATGAGATGAGATGAGAAGAGAAGAGAAGAGAAGAGAAGAAGACGACCATACGTATCGCCACGGTCAGTAAGCCCCGACCGCGCCTGTAGGTCGAATAAACACTTTCCTTGCCCAGGAAGACTATTCTTTGAGTTTTACAAACTGGCGTGAGGGCACAGGAAGACCATTCTTCGAGTTTTATCGCATCGGGGCGAGGGCACAGGAAGACTATTTTTTGAGTCGTGTCGGAACTCCGAGGACAACACAGATCTTCATGACAGCAGACGGTCCAGCCTGCTAGCCGGAGCAGAAACGAGTAAACAAGTGGGGTACAGAGACCTTTGCGGAACACCTCCGTTCAGTCCGTAAGGGGGACCCCGAGCTCCCGGTGGCCTGTCACTTTAATTCACCGCTTCACTCCCACTCTGACCTCACCGTCCTCGGCCTATTACACTGTTCCACGGAAGCTCAGCGTAAGCTCGAGGAACAGCACCTCATCTTTCGTTTAGGCACGCTACAGCCCTCTGGACTCAATATCGAGTTCAACAATTTTAGATCATAACCTCAGCTCCAATCACATTTATATTTTATTTTATCCACCCTTTTATTTGTCCCCCCCCACCTTTTTTTTTCCTCCTAGAAGCTGGCAGCTGTCCTTCATTCTGCCAGTGGATTTCACACTTCATTCAGCCTTAATCTGTCACATTAACACCACCTCTAGCCTTGTATATCTCTTAATGTCTCTTAATGTCTCTTCATCTCCTCCTTTGTTCCTTTATCCCCTCCCCCTTTTCCCAGCTTTACCCTGGCCTTAAATCTATTTGATTTCCGGCTCTTCCCAGTTCTGATGAAAGGTCATCGACCTGAAACGTCAACTCTCTTTCTCTCTTCACGGATGCTGCCTGGCCTGCTGAGTTTTTCCAGCGTTTTCTGTTGTTACCCCTGATCAACACGTGGGTGGTCAGGTGCTGCGGTAAAAACATCCGAGCAGAGTTTTCGGAATTCTCCGAGTTATCACGAGTGGTGAGCATGAGTCTCGATCCTACAAATCTAGTTTAGGTCAGGTATTGATAGGGGAGGGTTTAAGTTTTAAGGATAATTGTAATGTGTGCCCCCTTTTACGATGTGTCGTGCGCTCCTCATTTCCCTAAAATTAGTTACATAACTGCGTGTAAGATTGTACTGTCATTAATCTGTGCATATGACATGTATTTCGTAATCTTGAATAATATGCAATAAAGATTTTCCATTTCGCACTATTCAATCGGGTCTACCTGAGTTTTCTCTGCATTATTGCTCTCGCATCTAAGTCCAGTGTCAGAACCGTAAGGGCGAGTGGGTCGAACCACTCACAGGTGTCTAGTGCTATCAGGCTGGCTGGAGACCAGAACAGGCAACAAGGCCTAACCTCGCACTAGCACCCAGGCTATGCACAGAGCCTCAGGCGTGTCAAAACCCTTACAAACTTCCACTCTCACTTTGTTTCTGTCTAATCGTTCTGCAGTGTAATTCAATTTATACACCGAGGAATAAATATCCAGACAGAGAAATAAAACTTCTGTCAAAGACTCTTCCTGCCCACCACACATAGAAACAAATTGTATCATATCGACAAAATATAAATGATTTTCCTGATGCTGAATCAATAGTGTCCTTACTGCCAACCAGTTGTGAAACAGAATTAATTACATCTGGTAATGTATAGACTGTAACCGAGCTACCAGATTGGTGTAAAAGCCCGACTGGTTCACTAACAACCTTCAAGGAAAGGAATCCACACATGACCCTAGTCCACACTATATGCTTGACTCTTAATGCCTTTGAAGTGGTCTAGCAAGCCATTCAGTTAGAAAGAAAGAACTTGCATTCATATAGCACCTTCATAAACTCAGGACATGCCCAAGAGCTCCACAAACAATGCAATACTTTTAAAGTGGAGGCCGCGATATTACGAACTGTGGCGGGCGACGTCGGTGGCGGGTCCCAATCCTGCTGCTGTCTCCATCCTGGCCTCTGAAATAAATTTACTGTTATTGGGCTTGTTAAGCACACCCAGCATGTTTGCCGGCCAATTAGAGGAAGCAGGTCTGATGACGTCATTTGATGACACGTCGTCAGCCGGTTTCCTTAAAGGGACCATGTCCAAATTTATTTTGACATTTGTGCTGTCAGTGTTCTACAGCATTGAGGTGCTGCAAACACTGACAATGACTGCACAGAAATGCAGGGCTGCACCCAGGTTCTCCCATATGCTTATAGAGAGAGTCACAGCACGCAGGGAGGTTCTCTTCCCTTCCAATGGGCGGAAGAGACCTCCCTAGGAGATCAACACAGCCTGGTTGCACATTGCACAGGAGGGCACAAGCAGGAATGTGGTCAGGAGGACCTGGGTGCAGTGCCACAAATGTTTCAATGATCTCAGTAGATCATGAAACATTAGTACAAAGCCACACTCAACCTCATCTTGCTGTGCCTCTCATCACATCCCCATCATTCTGTCTTCCCTACCGTACTCCTGCACATCCTTACTCACATCAACTTACCTTGCACCTCCACCCATCCCTCTCTATCTACATTATCACTTCCTCATCTCACTAGCCACCCCTCATACTCACCCTCATCCGAGTCCAATCATACCAACTAACAACACACAAGGGTAGGCACTTGGGTGTTTTATACAATGTTCATGTAAAGTTTCTGTTAATGTGGTGTCAAACATTGAAACCTTTATTTTCAACACTTTGCATTCTTGAACAGATTTGTGTGCACCTTTGGAAGTGGCTTAGTGAGTTGCAGTGAATGGTGAGACATAACGGTATCCCCCGCAATGGTGATGAGTGTGAAAGGAATGGCGTGGGCATTGTAGGGATGCTTTATGGTGTTGGTATGGGGTGGTGCCTACCTGGTGCATCATATGGCAGCCAGGGTGTACAGCATCAAGTGAAGTAAATCTAGCCATGGTGAGGCCATCCCTGGCTTCCCGGGCAGCAATGTGGTCGGGTGCTGATGCCCTGTGTCCTGTGCAGCATCAGTTGATTGCAGAGAAGGTTGGTGTTGTTGTTGGTGCTGCTGGTGTGCCTGGTGCTGTGGGTGTTGAGGCTGATCATGGTGGGATTCTGAGGACCAAGGTGAGAGAGTATAAAGTGCACCCATGCTGATGGAATAGATGGCAGGTGAAGTAGAGATGACAGAAGCGATTTGTCAGTGGTGGGAGAGGTAATGAGGTCAGACTGGATGGAGACTTGTGTAAAGACTTACAGCATCCTGAATCTGTAGTGGAAATGCAGTTTAAAGAAGCTAGTGGTTAAGGGAGCATGTCTCAATCAGCAGGGAGCTTTGACTTGACATTTGAAGCTGTCAACTCATCAGCTGATTCAATGGCCACTGACCTCCCACCTCAGCTTCACAGACGAGGTCGAGGCACAGCGGGAAACCGGTGGGCGACCTGTCAAATCCAAAAGGCTGGGAAAAAACCATTGATAAGTGGCTGTAAACAAGCCACGAATGATTTAATTGCCTCCCCCGCCACTGCGTGTTGGGTCTGCTCAGCGCTGACAGACCCGACATTTGGTAGGATAGAAAGCAGGAGAGATTAAGAGACACTGAGAGACATTAAGAGATATTCAAGGCAAGAGGAGGTGGTAATGTCTCTCAACGTCTCTTAATCCCTCCTGCTTTCTATCCTATCACTGACCTTCCCTTTTGTTCTTTCATCCCCTCCCCCATTTCCAAGCCCCTAAACCTGCTTTAAAATCTATTCCATTTCCTGCTTTTTTCCAGTTCTGACGAAAGGTCTTCGACCTGAAACGTTAACTCTGTTTCTCTCTCCACGGATGCTGCCTGGCCTGCTAAGTTTTTCCAGCGTTTTCTGTTATTTCGGATTTCCAGCATCCGCAGTATTTAGCTATTATACATAATGACATGTTGGCCTATGATGTCATTATTGACCATGGAGCAGATGACACAATTCTGCAGAACTATTGATTTTCCTGGAGTCCTGAGGTTTTTTACCTGCACCCATGTTGCTATTTGAGTCTCTTTGCACAATGCTGCATCCCATACAACCTGAAAGGGATTTTTTTTTTTATCTCAGTGTGTAACCACCAACACAGAATCATGCAGGTCAATAACAAACAAAAACAGAATAAATGGGAAACAGGCCAATCGGTAGCTGTGGAGAGAATAAACATTTCAGGTTCATACCCTTATTTAGAAATGACAAATAAGAGATGACAAACATATAAGATCATCAGAAAAGGAAGAGGAGAGGGATAAAAATAGAAAAAACAAACAGGCAAACAAAAGAAAATTCTGCGAAATGATTGCTGGATGATGTAACAGATCATCTCAGTGAATAATAAGCAAGAAGCATTAAATTAATAAAAGATATGAAAGAGACAGTGGATGTGTTAATAGCTAAGGCAGTGAGACGTCTATGAAAAATATGGAAAAAACACCTTATCCTACACTTCCACATTCAGTTTTTCCAAATACCATTGTTATAATTCAGACATAGTCCAGATACCTTTTTCATGTCCAGTGAAAAAGTCTTCTTTCACAGCTGGACCCATGCATCCTATGGACCAAAATATGCATGAATAATCTGGGAGAGCGAGCTGCAAGGTGCACAAAGAATGATTTTACTAATGATAGACACACTGGAAATAATGTGGCTGACCAACGGACATTCCTGATCCCCCTGGCTGATGGACAACTAACACTCTGACACACCATATATCTCAGGCTACAAACTGCAAATTCAATTTATTGAGAAATAAAAGCAAAAATAAAAATAACAACAGATAGATAAATCAGAATGGGAGTGAAATTCATCTTGGGCAGTCGTGCAGAACAAGCGATAGCAAATTGGCAACTAGTTTTACACTCCACCCGATCCTTTCAAAATGTTTTTTGTATGCGGTTTTCTGTACTTTTGGAGTTTCATTTTGGACCAATGAAATGATGTGATATTAACAGAGTGTTCCACAAGCCTCAGTTTTTTAACTGCCAAGTGAAGCAGAGTTTCACTAAAGAAACCTTAATATGGGGCTTCAATTCCTCCTTTACATTGAAGTCCAAATTGGGACATAGAAAGTTAACACAAAGCTAACCTTGCCAATTGCATAATACTGCTGTAAGAATGCTGTAGTAAAAAAAAAACATAAAGCTTATAAGGAATAGTAATCATAAAGCACTAGATGAACCTTTAACTCCTTCACCTTAACTCCTCATTAAAGAAGTGGCCGGAGATTTACCATTCATGTTTAGGGTTTATTAGATACCAAAAATTTGGCTTGATTTAACTGTCTTACATTAACCGGTCTAAATCATATCAACAGGTACATAAGTCAATCAGCCTTTAGAGGTTGCAGTCTAACATGGAATGAATGAGTTCACCTCTTCTTGCCAAAGTCATTATCAGAAGAAGTCAGACAATGAAACCATGAACTAATATTTCTTTATTAACACACTTCTGATAATGTGATTAACAGCATTCTAACACTAATTAAAGAGTATGGAAAGTACTTGATTATATGTCATTAACTAATTGAATTAGAAATCCTATAGGTCTAAAGGCAGTTTCAGTGTGTTACATCATCAGTTGGGCTCCACATAGCATAATTTAACATAAGCTCAATGTCCAAGATTGACACAAAGTTGGCATAGCAATTTTAGGTTGGATTCCTTGTCTAGCTGACATGTTAACAGCTTTGAATAACAAGTCTATCAAATTAGATTAAAGTCTCGTTCAGCATATTAATGATAAGGTTGTAGCTGTAATGACCTCATTTCTTTATCTCATGCAGCTTTATCCTCTGAGTTGTTCTTAGGACAATTGGCTGTCTCGTCTTGCTCGGGAATGCCCGTGTTTGCAGCGTGTTGAATCTCCTTCCATGGCTGCAGTACTTTTTCCGCCCCCTCTATGTCAGCTCTCTTCCAGGTAGAACTAACTTTGCCATTTTGTTCTCAGAAATTTAACTCTTACATACAAGTGATACACTTAAACAGCTGCCTATATCTGGCTAAACTTTTCAAACTTTGAAGTCTCACTCTTAACACTTTCTCAGCTTCACAATCTATTCTTTTCTTTAACAATTTGAACTCTTCTCTAGCTTTATCAAAGCCTCTCTGAACTCCTGGAAATTTCTCTCACTTAAAAACCATGTGGTTTAGGTATCAAAAACATCGGGGGAAAAATTGTGTATAGCCCATTTTGGGGCCATTTTAGCGGCCCGAAAAAGATAGCGCCCCTATCCCATAAATTCAGTAGTAGCGCTCCAAGAAAGAGGTGGAGTGCTACTGGAAGCACCTCCTTCTTGGGGCGCTACGACTCAATGTTGTATCGCCGCGTCATTACAGGCCTCCTCCCCTGATTAAAGGGGAGGGGCCTAGCACTGCGTGCACCGGGGCCCTGCCGAACCACCGGGGAGCGGGGTGCTGTGGAAACAGCCTGGCACTCAAGAGGAGTGCCGGGCTGAATGATCCCAGCCGGCACTCTGCATACAAATGTGAAAGGGGGCAGGTGCTGGCAGTCGGCCAAAATAAAAATGGCCTCTTGACACCTGCCCTTTAAATTGCGCCACCACCCGCTAACACTGCTGCAAAACCGCCCCTGATCCTGTCGCATATATCGCCCAGCGATAGGTCAGAGGACACAAGGGAAGTTTGCGGCCGGGGTGCAAACGGGGTGCTGTGCACGGCAATGACGTCGATGGCGCAGCGGAGCGGTGTGCTACCGGCTACCGCCGCCGCTAACCTCCCACTGAATTTTGCGGGAGGCGTTAGTGGTGCTGTGCCCGGGCACTAGGGCATTTGCACCCCGTTATCGCCCCCAGGGGGCACTAATGAGAGGTGCAAAGCAACCCAATTTCTACATCTTTTAATTCTGCAAAGCAAGATCCCAATTCTCCATCTATTCCAACAGCTGACCAATATGGGTCATTCATTTTATAGCAAGAATTCCTTTTTGTTGGTGTCAATCCCATAGACGGACACATGTCAAGAACTTAATAGCTTACTGTGATCTGGGAATGTTCTCAAGGACTGGAGAGAGGCCCATGTGGTGTCTATATTTAAAGAGGGCAAAAAATAAGAACCAGGAAACTATGGGCTCCTTTTTTCAGCTGCACTTTCCATTTGCACCGACTCCTGCTCACATATGCTCAGTGAATCACCCTGTGCAGACCCTTCTAACTTACCAACTAACTCACCAGCTATACCATGTATGGTGCTGATTTCTGTGCTGGTGCTTGGAAAGGTAAGAGCTAGTGATGGAATATTTTCGGGAGGGTTTATCCTCTCTCTCTGTGCGCAATGTCTAAATCATCTGAAGGACCAAGAAAAAGGCTGAGGGACAAGGATTAGCATGTAATGGCAAGGATAAGCAGTAGTAGATGAGTGACAGCGCAATGCAGAACCAAGTTGTGTATGAGTGAGAGAGTTAAGTGGAAAGAGAAATAGAAGGGAAAGTGCACAAACACCCTGCTGTGTGTGGCCTCCAGCCTCACCATCTCCAATGCTGTGTGCCCTCTCTCTGCTAATGATGTTGATAGCATTGTCCTCCATTGGTGTCAGAGTTTGCAATGTAGCAGGACCTCCTCCCGTTCTTGAATTTTCCCTCTGATTGTGTGCCAGCTGTTCCTGCAAGAAGAGTGGGAGTGGGTTACTGTATGCCCTGTTGTAGATGTGTGAGGCAGCTTAACATTGTGTGCATGATGAAAGGAAGAAGCATCAAATGTAGGCAAGAGGGGGAAATAGTTGTGAGGGCAGTGGCAGATGTTGAATGTGTGAGTAGAGATGTAGCAAATTGTCCTGATGTGATTGGAGGAGAAGCTTGGGAAGCAGGGGAGGGAGGATTGATCGAGCTGGGATAGTATGATGTTGGAGGGCTGTGTACAGAGATGTGAAAAGGTGTTTTACCTTGGCGATCTTGGTAAGGTCATTACATTTCTTCCTTCATTGTAGCCAGGTCCTAGACACTATGCTGCTGGCATTCGTCTGTTCAGCCACCTCTCTTCACTGCTGCTGGCTGATCTGCTGGGGCACCTGTCACCCATATCAAGCTAACTGGACCTCCTTCTTATTCCTCTATGGCTGCATTGGCGAACCGGGTTTCCCTTGCTGATGTCATGCTGCTTGCCAGCTCAGTAATGCACTGTCCACTGACCACCTTTGAAAAGTGCAGCTCCTGTTTAAGGACTGCAGGCTGCATTTAAGTGATGGCTGGCGTGCCAGATTTTCTGCCCTCCCAAATGGCGAGCTGTCTATAAAGAGCATGATTAGCGCTGGCAGATTGCCTGCTATATTCAAAAGAGGCCCAAACACGGATCGGGCGGGCGGAGCAAACGTCCTGCCCTGAAATATTAATCAATCCCATAAATTGTGCGTCACCTCTGCCTTAGTCTTCGCAGAAGGACTTGCAGCTCCTAATTCTTTCCCCATCAGTAATGTCCAATCCTACTGCAATTTTGTTGAGAAAGCAGCTGGAAATTTTAAGTGCTTAAAGGCTCCTAATTGTCATTACAACTGATTTGGAAGATTCGAGCTGCTCCCTTTTCATTGTTTGGCCCATTCCACTAACATCTGGGGAGTGTACCAAAATTGGGAGAGTTGTCCCACAGACTAGTTAAGCAACAGCTTGACATAATCACACTCACAAAATCATACCTTTCAGCCAATGTCCCAGACTCCTCAATCACCATCCCTGGGTATGTACTGTCCCACCGGCAGGACAGACCCACCAGAGGTGGCGGCACAGTGGTATACAGTCGGGAGGGAGTGGCCCTGGTGTAAGCTTTTTATTTCGACTGGCATTAAATTGACGGCAAGACCAATTCTTTTGAAACAATTTGAAATAAGTTTATTAAACACACACACTCATGCAAGTTTATTAAACACACACACTCATGCACATCAAAACAATAGCCTACTGGTATTTATGGACTCTACTCGATTACAACACGTAAGGTAATGGGTTAGATTTACACAGACTTGTACTTCCCTGAGTCAAGCAATGCACGCGGCCTTTTTCCTTGCTTCTTGGTCTGGTCTGTAGAGTGAGGGCTTCTTGTTTTTCCACGTGGTCATCCAGAGAGAGAGAGCGAGTAAGAGCCTTTGGGTTACTTGTTTTATATCTTTTTAAGTCCATTGTCTCTAGTCTAAATTGCTAAGACCCCAGGATTGGGTCTTAGATTCATCTCAGTTCTTGATTGGCTTTCCTTTGAACATGTGTCTGTCTGCAGTGGCTGGTGCCATTTCTTGCTTAAGTTAATTGTTTGTTGACACCTTTTAGTGGCTCTTGAGTTTCGATGGTGAGTTTCGATGGTGTTTCTGTGGGGGTTATCCTGTTATGCAGGTTTCCTTTGTTAAGTTTCGCGCCGTTGCCTTGAGCTCTGCTCACCCAGGGGAGATCCATACACATCAAATTTATCTTTATTACATACATCTTATAATATAAGTCTCAAATCCATCACGCATACAAAACATTTATTTTTATTCTTACACTGGGAGTCCTCAACATTGACTCCAGACCCCATGAAGTCGCATGGCTTCAGGTCAAGCATGGGCAAGGAAAACTTCTGCTGCCCTCCCTCAGCTGATGAAGCAGTACTCCTCCATGTTGAAGTCCACTTGGAAGAAGCACCAAGGGTAGCAAGGGCACAGAATGTATTTGGGTGTGGGACTTCAATGTCCATCACCAAGAGTGGCTTGGTAGCACCACTACTGACCGAGCTGGCCGAGTCCTGAAGGAGATAACTGCCAGACTGGGCCTGTGGCAGGTGATTTTTTATTCGTTCATGGGATGTGGGCGTTGCTGGCAAGGCCAGCATCTATTGCCCATCCCTAATTGCCCTTGAGAAGGTGGTGGTGAGCCACCTTCTTGAACCGCTGCAGTCCATGTGGTGAAGGTGCTCCCACAGTGCTGTTACGGAGGGAGTGCCAGGATTTTGACCCAGCGACGATGAAGGAACGGCGATGTAATTCCAAGTCAGGATGGTGTGTGACATGGAGGGGAACTTGGAGGTGGTGGTATTCCCATGCGTCTGCTGCCCTTGTCCTTCTAGGTGGAAGAGGTCGTGGGTTTGGAAGGTGCTGCCGAAGAAGCCTTGGCGAGTTGCTGCAGTGCATCTTGTAGATGGTACACACTGCAGCCACGGTACGCCGGTGGTGGAGGGAGTGAATGTTTAAGGTGGTGGATGGGCTGCCAATCAAGCGGGCTGCTTTGTCTTGGATGGTGTCGAACTTCTGGAGTGTTGTTGGAGCTGCACTCATCAGGCAAGTGGAAAGTATTCCATCACGCTCCTGACTTGTGCCTTGTAGATGGTGGAAAGGCTTTGGGGAGTCAGGAGGTGAGAATACCCAGCCTCTGACCTGTTCTTGTTGCCACAGTATTTATGTGGCTGGTCCAGTTAAGTTTCTGGTCAATGGTGACCCCCAGGATATTGATGGTGGGGGATTTGGCGATGGTAATGCCGTTGAATGTCAAGGGGCGGTGGTTAGACCATTGCTTTTTGGAGATCGTCATTGCCTGGTACTTGTGTGGCACAAATGTTACCTGCCACTTATCAGCCCAAGCCTGAATGTCGTCCAGGTCTTGTTGCATGCGGGCATGGACTGTTTCATTATCTGAGGAGTTGTGAATGGCACTGAACACTGTGTAGTCATCAGCAAACATCCCCACTTCTGACCTAATGATGGAGGGAAGGTCATTGATGAAGCAGCTGAAGATGGTTGGGCCTAGGACACTGCCCTGAGGAACTCCTGCAGTGATGTCCTGGGGCTGTGATGATTGACTTCCAACCACCACAACCATCTTCCTTTCTGCTAGGTATGACTCCAGCCAGTGGAGAGTTTTCCCCCTGATTCCCATTGACTTCAGTTTTACTGGGGCTCCTTGATGCCACTCTTGGTCAAATGCTGCCTTGATGTCAAGGGCAGTCACTCTCACCTCACCTCTGGAATTCAGCTCTTTTATCCATGTTTGGACCAAGGCTGTAATGAGGTCTGGAGCCAAATAGTCCTGGTGGAACCCAAACTGGGCATCAGCGAGCAGGCTATTGGTGAGTAAGTGCTGCTTGATAGCACTGTCGATGACACCTTCCATCACTTTGCTGATGATTGAGAGTAGACTGATGGGGCGGTAATTGTCCAGATTGGATTTGACCTGCTTTTTGTGGACAGGCCATACCTGGGCAGTTTTCCACATTGTCAGATAGATGCCAGTATTACAGCTGTACTGGAACAGCTTGGCTAGAGGCGCAGCTAGTTCTGGAGCACAAATCTTCAGCATGACAGCCGGAATGTTGTCGGGGCCCATAGCCTTGGCTGTATCCAGTGTGCTCCGCCGTTTCTTGGTATCACGTGCATTGAATCGAATTGGCTGAAGACTGGCTTCTGTGGTGGTGGGAACCTCAGGAGGCTGATATGGATCATCCACTCGGCACTCCTGACTGAAGATGGTTGCAAACGCTTTAGCTTTGTCTTTTACACTCACATGCTGGGCTCCACCATCATTGAGGATGGGGATATTCATGGAGCCCCCTCCTCCCGTTACTTGTTTAATGGTTCACCACCATTCACGAATGGATGTGGCAGGACTGCAGAGCTTTGATCTGATCCGTTGATTGTGGGATCGCTTAGCTCTGTCTATAGCATGCTGCTTCCACTTTTTAGCATGCATGTGTAAAGGAATGAGCCAAACCTATTCAGAAAAATACACCATCCTATGAACAGAATTCTGACTTTATTAAATATGACAAACTGGGTTGAAAAATCTAAAAGCCTCAACGGCACAAGCTGTAAATACAGGCTTCTGAGATAAGATGGTTTGTTAACACAAAGCTGTAAATACCATACAAGCTTTTGAAATGGGAAATGGTTGTAAATACTCAGACAATGGCCTCATTGAAACAGAGGGTTGTAGGTTCCAAGAAGTCTGCAGTTTGGAACCAACACAATAGCTTTACCCAGTTTAAAGTGTTAAAAGCTAACACTTCGAACAGAAACACAGAACATTAAAAGAAACCATGTGTCTTTGTAAAAGTAACATCAAATGAAAGACAGGAAACATAAGTTTATAATACAACCAATTGAGATGGCTGGGGAAACAATCAAGTGCTCGGTTGAAGTGTTTTTGATTTACATATAGTAAAAGGTACAAACAGAAGACTTTGTAAATATTACATCAATAGATGTACCAAGCAATCACATTGTTTATGTGTTGAACTTGGAACACAAGGAGACGAGAAGTCTGTAAAACAAGCAGTTAAAGTAATTTAAGAATTCAATAGGAGACCTCGTAAGAATAGCATCAAATAGATAAATCTGTCATAACCATTTTTATGATAACTTTCAAACAGCTAAAGATAGAGACAGAATTCTGCAAGTTAGCAGCTGAACTGACAGTAAGAATAGAAAGAAGTCAACAGAAAGAATGACTGGAGATAATTAGCTTACATCAACAGAAAACTTCAAAGAATATGCCACTGCAAAAAGAGTATAAAATATAAAGCTTTCAGATAGGAAGTCAGAAGTCGCTGGAAAGGGCAAAGCGATTCTCAATTTCAGAGGCAGGCTCTGTAAGTTTTTAACTCTTTGAGTCTCGGGGATCAAAAGGTACTTTTATTTGATTTTGGTGGATATTCTGGATTCAGAATAAGTAGAAGAGTGTAAATGAAGTTAAGAATTGAGAATAAGGATCTCTGATAAGAAATGTAAGCTATTTGTATTTTGAACTGTTAAAGTTGCGATTGACTCAACAGCTGTTAACAACATGTCGGTTCTTTAATAAATCTATATATTTTTAGAATTGTTTCACAGAGTACTTTTGTATCAAGCTCGCGAACTCAATTTCTGTACACTCTTTTGTGAGGAGTTGCAGAATTCTGGGGGGTTTTCCGGACCCTCATAATATCCGGAAGGTTACAGTCTAGTTAAACTTATTAAAAGTGCTATCTGGAGGACGGTAACATCTTCAAGCCATTTCTTTCCTTTAGGGAGAGGTAGTCTGACCTTTAGACCCAATTAAGCATCTCTGGGATTCGGCTATCTCTAACTTTAGTTGCAGGTGAACGTCTGGGGAATACGCTTGATCTGGGGTAGCCCGAAAAGGGCTAGGACTAGTAATTATCCCTTCACATGTCATCCTGTGTTGCAGCTTCCCCAGGTTGGCACCTCATTTTTAGGTATGCCTGGTGCTGCTCCTGGCATGCTCTTCTACACTCCTTATTGAACCAGTGTTGGTCCCCTGGCTTGATGGTAATGGTAAAGTGAGGGATATGCTGGCCATGAGGTTACAGATTGTGGTGGAATACAATTCTGCTGCTGCTGATGGCCCACAGCGCCAGGATCTGTTCTGAATCTATCTCATTTAGCATGGTGGTAGTGCCACACAACACGATGGAGGGTGTCCTCAGTGTGAAGACAGGACACCCTCGTGTTGGTTTTCTCACCACCTGTCACAGGCCCAGACTGGCAGTTATGTCCTACAGGACTCGGCCAGCTCAGTCACTAGTGGTGCTACCGAGCAACTCTTGGTGATGGACATTGAAGTCCCCCACCCAGAGTAGATTCTGTGCCCTTGCTACTCTCAGTGCTTTTTCCAAGTGCTGTTCAACATGGAGGAGTACTGATTCATCAGCTGAGGGACGGTGGTAGGTGGTAATCAGCAGGAGGTTTCCTTGCCCATGCTTGACCTGAAGCCATGAAACTTCATGGGGTCCGAAGTTAATGTTGAGGACTCCCAGGGCCACTCCTTCCCAACTGTATACCATTGTGCCGCCACCTCTGGTGGGTCTGTCCTGCCTGTGGGACAGGAGATATCCAGGAATGGTGGTGGATGAGTTTGGGACATTGGCTGAAAGGTATGATTCTGTGAGTATGACTATGTCAGGCTGTTGTTTGACTAGTCTGTGGGACAGCTCTCCCAGTTTTGGCACAAGTCCCCAGATGTTGGTGAGGAGGACTTTGCAGGATCGACTGGGCTGGGTGTGCCTTTGTCATGTCCGTAGCCAGTTCCGAGGTTGATGCCGGGTAGTCCATCCGGTTTTATTCTTATTGATTTTCATAGCGGTTTTTTACAACTGTGAGTGGCTTGCCTGGCCATTTTAGAGGGCAGTTAAGAGTCAACCACAGTGTTGTGGGTCTTGAGTCACATATAGGCCAGACCAGGATGGCAGATTTCCTTCCCTATGGACATTAGTGAACCAGATGGGTTTTTATGGCAATCCGATAGTTTCATGGTCACCATTACTGATACTAGCTTTTTATTCCAGATTTATTTAATGAACTGAATTTAAATTCTCCAGCTGCCATGATGGGAATGTTCGCTGATGATTGCACAGTTTTCAGTTCCATTCGCAACTCCTCAGATAATGAAGCAGTCCATGCCCTCATGCAGCAAGACCTGGACAACATTCAGTCTTGGGCTGCTAAGTGGCAAGTAACATTTGCACCACACAAGTGCGAGGCAATGACTATCTCCAACAATCAAAACCATTAATCCAGATATCAATCAATTAGGATCTATGCAATTTAAGGGATGGCTTGATTCATTGATCTAAGCTAAATATCTTGAATTATCTTCTAGAGGAGGCCCTTGCTAAGGTATGAGATGGCCAATCAAATCATTTATAAAGAAGACTTCCAAAACTAGGCAAGTCTTTCCTTGCCCTGAGCTGCAAGTATTAACCAGACTGTAATATAAATAATGATGAATCCATAATGATACGACTGGAAAAGAGCTAACCAAGATACCACTTCCAGAACGAATTCTAAAGTTAAAGAGGACCCCATACTTTTTAGGGTTCCCTGGAGTTAGGGAACAATACTGTAAACCAAAGCTCCCTGCACTCCAAGTGGCACTCAGCTCTAACTAACTAATTATCTAAATGACTGACAAAGTACCTTTCTTTACTACAGGGATGGCCATATTAGAACACTCATACAGTATGTGCATGAACCAAAATTATATTTGATGTAACATTTCTAAATATTATGAAGGGGAAAGGAATGAAAAAGACATAGGCCGCGATTTTCTGCTCAGTGTCGGGATCGGTGCGGGACAGCTGGTGTCCAAGTTCCAGTCCCGCCCCCAGCTGCCTCCACTCCACAGACGTGATTTTCCTTTGATTGGCCTTGTTAAGCCCGCCCCACCAATTAACAGGAAGTGGGTCTGATGATGCCATTTGATGACACGTCATCTGCCGGTTTCCTTAAAGGGACCATGCACAATTTTATTTTGACTGTTGATTGAGGTGCTGCAAACACTGACAATCACTGCTCAAAGGTGAACACTCGCACCGAGGCTCTTCAATGACTCCCTCCATATGCTGGAATAGATGGCAGAAGCGATCTGTCACTGGTGAGAGAGGTTCTCCCAATGAGGTGGCACTGGACATATGGTGGGATTTAAAAACTTGTAAGCTAAAGAAATCTGTTTATGTTTTAAAAATGCAGTAACCAACAGATTCTTTGCTCTGAAACTCACCATGTGCAACATTGGATCCTTCACACCACTTCTGCAGCTGTCATCTTTTCACAAACATTACACCAGACTCACAACACGCCACACTTACCTGGCGTGTTGTCCGGACATCATGAAACCCGACCCAGAAGCGGGAAAATCGAAAAACAGCCTGAAAACTACTGACAAGTACCTGTTAATTGGCAGTTAATTGCCTTTAATCCATCTCCCGCTGCTAGGTGACGGGTCCATTCGCAAATTGGGGACCCGACACTTGGGAAGGTTGTTTGGAGGCAGGTTGATGGCGGGTTCGGGACCCGCCGTCAATCAAAAGAACTTTAACCTCTGACCCACCTCTCTGAGTGCCAGCAAAATTGCGGCCTAAATGCTTGAATAAACTGGACAAATCCTCCTTTCGATAAATGGGTGATACATTTGTTAATCTTTTCAAATTGTAACCCATAATTTTTTTCTTGAATCTTGAGCTATTGTAAACTAAATACATGTTGCACATTCAGCAAATGTGTTCACTTCAATGGAGTGCCATTGTTGCATTTCCTCCAACATTCTTCCAGGCTCTGTAACACAGTGGGCTAAGACATCTCATGGATAACATTGCAAACTGTTGCTGTTGTTGTTCTTTTTAGTGATAGTACTGTGGAGCTGTCTTCATGTGTCAGCATGGGCTAGACAGAAGTCACTACTAGACCATAAGTCAAAAAATGAGTATGCACATCTGGAATCAAGGACAGAATCTATATGACTAGAGTTAAGAAATAATAGAGGTGCCATTACACTACCAGGTGTATTCTATAGGCCACCAACTAGTGGGAAAAATATGGAGGAGCAAATTTGCAGAGAAATTACAGAGAGATGCAAGAACTATAGAGTAGTGACAGTGGGGGACTTCAACTATCCTAATATAGACTGGGATAGTAATAGTGTAAAGGACACAGAGGAGGAAGAATTTCTGAAGTGTGTTCAGGAGAACTTTCTTGATCAGTATGTTTCCGGCCCAACGAGGAAGGAGGCATTGCTGGATCTGGTTCTGGGGAATGAAGTAGGTCAAGTGGAGCAAGTGTCAGTAGGTGAACATTTAGAGAACAGTGATCATAGTATCATAAGGTTTAGATTAGCTATGGAAAAGGACAGGGAGCAATCTGGAGTAAAAATACTTAATTGGATAAAGGCCAATTTCAGTGGGATGAGAATGGATCTGGCCTGGGTAAATTGGAATCAAAGATTGGCAGGCAAAACTGTAATGGAACAATGGGTTGCCTTTAAAGAGGAAATAGTTTGGGTGCAGTCGAGGTACATTCCCACTAGGGGGAAAGATAGGGCAAATAAAGTAAGAGCTCCCTGGATGACGAAAGAGATAGAGAGTATTATGAAGCATAAAAGAGCGCCTATGACAGATGTCAGGTCAAGAATACATCTGAGAATCAGGCTAAATATAGAAAGTTCAGAGGAGAAGTGAAAAGGAAAATAAGAGGGGCAAAGAGAGGGTATGAGAATAGAATGGCAGCTAACATAAAAGGTAATCCAAAAGTCTTCTCTCATCATATAAATAGTAAAGGGGCAGTAAGAGGAGGGGTGGGGCCAATTAGGGACCAAAAAGGAGACCTACGCATGGAGGCAGAGGGTATGGCTGAGGTGCTAAATGAGTACTTTGCATCTGTCTTCACCAAGGAAGAAGATGCTGCCATAGACATAGTGAAGGATGAGGTAGAGGAGATACTGGATGGGATAAAAATTGATAAAGAGGAGGTACTAGAAAGGCTGGCTGTACTTAAAGTAGATAAGTCACCAAGACCAGATGCGATGCATCCTAGGACACTGAGGGAAGTGAAGGAAGAAATCGCGGAGGTACTGGCTGTAATCTTCCAAACCTCCTTAGAAACGGGGGTGGTGCCAGAGGACTGGAGAATTGTAAATGTTGCACCCTTGTTCAAAAAAGGGTGTAAAGAAAAATCCAGCAACTACAGGCCAGTCAGATTAACCTCGGTAGTGGGGAAGCTTTTAGAAACAATAATCAGGGACAAAATTAACAGTCACTTGGACAAGTGTGGATTAATTAAGGAAAGCCAGCACGCATTTGTTAAAGGCACCTCGTGTTTAACTAATTGATTGAGTTTTTTGATGAAGTAGCAGAGAGGGTTGATGAGGGCAATACAGTTGACGTGGTGTAAATGGATTTCCAAAAGGCGTTCGACAAAGTGCCACATAATAGGCTTGCCAGCAAAGTTGAAGCCCATGGAGTAAAAGGGACAGTGGCAGCATAGATACGAAATTAGCTAAGTGACAGGAAACAGAGAGTAGTGGTGAATGGTTGTTTTTCCAACTGGAGGAAGGTATACAGTGGGGTTCCCCAGGGGTCGAATCTAAGAAAATAACATAAGAAATATGAGCAGGAGTAGGCCATTTGGTCCCTCGAGCCCGCTCCACCATTCAATAAGATCATGGCTGATCTTCTACCTCATCTTCTCTTTCCTGAACTATCCCCATATCCCTTGATTCCCTTCATATTCAAAAATCTATCAATCTCTGTCTTGAGTATACTCAATGACTGAGCCTCCACAGCCCTCTGGGATAGAAAATTCTAAAGATTCACCACCCTCTGAGTGAAGAAATTTCTCCTCATCTCAGTCCTAAATGGCCGACCCCTTATTCTGAGATTGTGACCCCTGGTTCTAGACTCCCCAGCCAGGGGAAACATCCTCCCTGCATCCTCCCTCCCTGTCAAGCCCTTTAAGAATTTTGTATGTTTCATTGAGATCACCTCTCATTCTTATAAACTCTAGAGAATATAGGTCTAGTCTACTCAATCTCTCCTCTTGGGACAATACCCCCATCTCAGGAACCAGTCTGGTCAACCTTCGTTGCACTCCCTCTATGGCAAGTCTATCCTTCCTTAGGTAAGGAGACCAAAACTGTACACAATACTCCAGGTGTGGCCTCACCAGGACCCTATATAATTACAGTATGACGTCTTCACTCTTATACTCAAATCCTCTTGTAATAAAGGCCAACATACCATTTGCTTTCCTAATTGCTTGCTGTACCTGCATGTTAACTTTCAGTAATTCATGTACAAGGACACCCAGGTTCCTCTGAGCACTAATATTTCCCAATCTCTCACCATTGAAAAAATACTCTGCTTTTCTACTTTTCCTACCAAAGTGGATAACTTCACATTTCTCCACATTATATTCCATTTACCATGTTCTTGCCCACTCACTTAGTCTGTCTATATCCCCTTGAAGCCTCCTTGCATCCTCCTCACAACTTATATTCCCACCCAGCCTTGTATCATCAGCAAACTTAGATATATTACATTTGGTCCCCTCATCCAAATCATTGATGTAGATTGTGAAAAGCTGAGATCCAAGCACTGATCCTTGTGGTACCCCATTAGTTATAGCCTGCCAACCCGAAAATGACCCGTTTATTCCTACTCTCTGTTTTCTGTCCGTTAACCAATCCTCAATTTATGCTAGTGTATTACCCCCAATCCCATCAGCCCTAATTGTGGTTAATAACCTCTTGTGTGGCACCTTATTGAATGCCTTCTGAAAATCCAAATACACAACATCCACTGGCTCCCCTTTATTTATTCTGCTAGTTAAAACCTCGAAAAATTCTAACAGATTTGTCAAACACGATTTCCCTTTCATAAATCTGTGTTGACTCTGCCCAATCCTATTATTATTTTCTAAGTGCCCTGTTACCACGTCCTTAATAATATATTCTAGCATCTTCCCTACTACTGATGTCAGGCTAACTGATCTATAGTTCCCCGTTTTTCTCTCTCCCTCCTTTCTTAAATAGTGGGGTTACATTTGCTACCTTCCAATCGGCAGGAAACATTCTAGAATCTGTGGAATTTTGGAAAATGACAACCAATGCATCCACTATCTCGATAGCCACCTCTTTCAAAACTCTTGGATGTAGGCCATCAGGTCCAGGGGATTTATCGGCTTTCAGTCCCATTCATTTCTCCAGTACTATTTTTTTACTAATACTAATTTCTGTCAGTTCCTCATTCTCGCCTTGGTTCTCCAATATTTCTGGAAAGTTTTTTGCGTCTTCTTCCGTTCTGACAGACACAAAGGCCACAATTTTAATTCAGCTGAGAGGGCAGGTTTGGAGGCGGGACGGCAACGAAAATCGGAAAAACTGCCAGCGGGAGGCGAACCTGCCTCCGGCCCACCTCCACGCTATTTTGACAAATGTCGGGTCAGCCACTGCTAAACTGACCCGACATCAAACGGCGGGGAAGGCACTTAAGGCTTGTTAACAGCCTTTCTAATCCTATTTTTACAGGGGTATCTGATTTTGGTGCCTTTTTTCCGTGTTTCCCGTCTTCCGAGAAACACACCAGCTGCAATGAGTCGGGTTTCGCGAGGTCATGAATTGTTGTCAGTTGCTGCAGCAGATTAAAAGCACACCTGCAGCATGGCTGACATTCAAATGCCACAACTTTGTCGTTTGATGTTTTGGCAAAGATTTTGCAACTCTACTGAACTTGTGAGTGTTCAAGCTGAGAGCCATCTGCAGTGTCACCTGATTGGAATATCCTCAGGCCACTTTGACTGTGCACTTCAAGCTTCTTTCCTCAACTGAAATCTATAGCAATGGTATGGGAACCATCTACACCTTCTTATCCTGGTCGTCAGATTCTGAGGAAGAGCAGCCGCGGCAGCAGCACAACCAGCCACAATAGCAGCACCAGCACCAGGAGCACCAACCTCCTCCTCAACTACCTGATGCTGCACAGGGTGGAGGGCTTCAGCGCAGGGCTGCACCTCGCCGCAGGAGATAACCCCAACACAGGGTTTACAGACAGAGGATCAGCTTCCTCAGCATGACTGAGCAACAGTGCCAAAGCAGGCTGAGACTTTTGAGAGACGTAGTCGCTGACATCTGTGCAATGCTGCACCAACACCTGGAGCCCAGAGGAGCGTGTGGACACTCCTTACCAGTGGCTGCCAAAGTCACCACTGCATTCAACTTCTTTGCTTCAGTCTCCTTCCAGGGATCAGCAGCAGACATCAGCGGCATCTCCCAGTCGGCCGCATACACCTGCATCACGCAGGTCACCGATGCCCTCTTTGCAAAGTCGCACAATTACATCCTCTTCTACACGGATGGCCCAAGTGTGACTGCCTTTTGCGGTTGGCTTTGCAAATATGGCAGGCTTTCCAATGGTGCAGGGCGTCATAGACTGCACACATGTAGCCATTAGGGCCCCCTATCACAACCCAGCTGTATTTGTTAACCGCAAGGGATTCCATCCCTGAACGTCCAGCTGATGTTTAACCACAGGAAGATCATCATGCATGTTTGAGCAAAGTACCCTGGCCATTGCCATGACTCCTTCATCCTGTGGCAGTCCACTGTGCCTCAGCTCTTCCATCCGCCAACCCAACTTTCCGGATGGCTACTTGGCAACAAGGGCTATCCCCTGAAAAAGTAGCTCATGACACCGATGAGGAGGCCATCAGATGAGGCTGAGGAGCGGTACAATGTGAGCCACATTTCCACCAGAAGCATCATCGAGCAAACCACTGGCTTGCTCAAAATGCGATTGCAATGCCTGAACAGATCTGTTGGAGCCCTGCAGTATGCGCCAGCCAGGGTGTCCAGAATCATCGTGGGCAAGCACAGCAGCATGAATTAGTGCTGCCAGACGACCAAGTGGCTCAGCACACACAATCCTCAGAAGAAGAGGAGGAGGACGAGGAGGATGAGGAGCCACGCCTTGTGGGTCCGGATGTGGCCAATGCAGCAGCACGCGACCACATTGCTGACTGTCAGGCAAGGGATGCACTCATCCATGCCAGATTCGCGTGAGCTTAAACTTCAAACACAGGTGGCTGGCAGATGGAGATGAAGACAAGGTCGAGATTCTTAACACACCATACATCATCTGTCCAATAAACAGTGCTTTCCAATCACTGTCACCACCATCATTACAAATGGAATTAGCCCTGAGCCCTCACTGTGCAACTTCCATTTCCCAGAACACATAGAACCTCAACTCTTTGCCATCACTTTTGTTTAATGACATCACAAAAGGAGGACACTCGATAATTTACAGCACAATAAAACACCCATGTGACTACCCTTGTGACTATTTGTGTGTTAACTTCCTTGGTTGGTGAGTATTTCTCTCTTTTTTCTAAACTTGGGCATTGGTTTAAATTAAAAGCCAGGATTAAAAACTAAACATAGATAATTGATATTTCAAAACTTGAAAACCTAATTAATTAAATAAAATACAATAGAGATGGCAGGGCAGGCGATGTGTTGCAGCTGTTGCATGTGGGAGCTGGTGGACACCAGTGTGATCCACAGCGACCACATCTGCTGTAAGAGTTGGCGGCTCGAGGAACTTCAGCTCAGAGTTGATGAGCTGGAGCCTGAGCTTCGGACACTGCGATACATCAGGAAGGGGGAGAGCTACCTGGACACTGTGTTCCAAGAGGCAGTTACACCCCTTAGGTTAAATAATTCAAATTTGGTCCGTTGTCAGGGATAGGCGGGTGTGACTATGAGTGAGGCAGGTATGGTGATCAAGAAGGTAGCATTGGAGGAGCCTCAGCCCTTGCACTTGTCCAACAGGTTCTTACTCCCTGTGTGGACGAGAGCAGGGACTGCAGGGAGGATGAGCAAACTGACCATAGCACCATGGTATAGGGGGCCATTCAAGTTGAGGGAGTAAAATGAAATGTAGTAGTGGTAGGGGACAGTATAGTTAGGGGATAGATACTGTTCTCTGCAGCCGAGAGCGTGAGTCCGGAAGGCTGTGTTGCCTGCCCGGTGCCAGGGTTAAGGACATCTCTTCTCGGCTGGAGAGGAACTTGGACTGGGAGGGGAAAGATCCAGTTGTCGTGGTCCACGTAGGTACCAATGACATAGGTAGAACAGAGAAAGAGATTCTGCTGAGGGATTATGAGCAGCTAGGGGTTAAATTAAAAAGCAGAACCACAAAGGTAATAATCTCTGAATTACTACCTGAACCATGAGCAAATTTGAATAGGGTACATAAGATCAGAGAGATGAACGCGTGGCTCAAAGACTGGTGTGGGAGAAATGGGTTTCGATTCATGGGGCACTGGCACCAGTACTGGGGTAAGAGGGAGCTATTCCGTTGGGACGGGCTGCACTTGAACCATGCTGGGACTAGTGTCCTGGCGAATCGAATAACTAGGGCTGTAGAGAGGGCTTTAAACTAAATAGTAGGGGGGGGAGGGTTCAAGTGAGCAGGAATTTAAAAAGTCAAAGAGAAAGGAGAAGGCAATAGAGCAGGGTAGTGATGGGGGTAATGGTAATGTTGGTGAAAAATTAATTCACTCGAGTCTGTCTCAAAGCAAAAGATCACAGTTTATTATTCAAAGCGCACTGGGAGAAGCGTCATAGCCCCGCGGTCTAGTGACAAGCTTTTCAATTTAATAGTGGCAGCCAAGCTTCTTTATACACTTCAAGAAGCCAGAAAATACAAACATCAGCACAGTTATTACAGCATGAGCGACCCTTAGGGTCTCTAAAAACAACCTGATTAGAATCTTACAATGTTAGCGAAACCCATTCTAGTTCTGCTTTTTGTCTGATAGTGGTCAGCCATCTGCGCTGCAAGGTTTTATTCTTGCGCCATATAGCTTTGATCAACCTGAGTTGTCTGTTTGTAATTGGACACCATTTGAGGTTAGTTTATTATAGACACAATGATTCACGTTTTGTTCTGCAGTGTCTGCATTATCTATACCGCAGACCAAGCAAGCTGGTCTTTATCTAATTATACCCCTGTCTCCATCGGCTTGTAGCCTTCGGGAGATACTTTGACCTTTACTCTAGTCCTTTAAGCAGTTCAACTAATCTTAAACATTAAAACTGATTTGCCCTTACACTATTACAATTAATTTTTTACCCTTACAGGAACCAGAGTGTGACAGGAAGGGACAGAACGTATAAAAATAAGAGTGTATCAGAAAGTGCGGTCAAAGCACGGAAAAATAGTAAAAAGACAAAATTAAAAGTTCTTTATCTGAATGCACGCAGCATTCGTAACAAGATAGATGAGTTGACGGCACAAATAGATACAAATGGGTATGATCTGATCGCCATTACAAAGACGTGGTTGCAAGGTGACCAAGGCTGGGAACTGAATATTCAGGGGTATTTGACATTTTGGAAGGATAGACAGAAAGGAAAAGGAGGTGAGATAGCTCTGTTAATAAAGGATCAGATCAGTGCAGCAGTGAGAAATTATATTGGCTCAGAAGAGCAAGATGTAGAATCAGTTTGGGTGGAGATAAGAAATAATAAGGGAAAGAAGTTACTGGTGGGCATAATCTATAGGCCCCCTAACAGTAGCTACACTGTTGGACAGAGTATAAATCAAGAAATAATGGAAGCTTGCAAGAAAGGTACAGTAATAATCATGGGCGATTTTAATCTTCATATTGATTGGACAAATCAAATTGGCCAAGGTAGCCTCGAGGAAGAGTTCATAGAATGTATCCGGGATGGTTTTCTAGAACAATATGTTGTGGAACCAACCAGGGAGCAGGCTATCTTAGATCTGGTACTATGTAATGAGACAGGATTAATAAATGATCTCATAGTAAAGGATCCTCTAGGAAAGAGTGATCATAGCATGGTTGAATTTCAAATTTAATTGAAGGGTGAGAAAGTTAGCTCTCAAACCAGTGTCCTGATCTTAAATAAAGGCAATTACAAAGGTATGAAGGCAGAGTTGGCTAAAGTGGACTGGGAAAATAGATTAAAGGGTAAGACGGTTGATAAGCATTTAAGGAGATATTTCATAACTCTCAAAAAATATATATTCCAGTGTGAAGGAAAGACTTTAAGAGAAGGGAGAACCATTCGTGGCTAACTAAGGAAGTAAAGGATGGTATCAAATTGAAAACAAAGGCATACAATGTTGCCAAGATTAGTGGGAGGCCAGAGGATTGGGAATTTTTTAAAAACCAGCAAAGGACGACTAAAAAATAATAAAGAGAGGGAAGATGGATTTTGAGAGTAAACTAGCAAGAAATATAAAAACAGATAGTAAGAGCTTCTACAGGTATATTATAAGGAAGAGAGGAGCTAAAGTAAACGTTGGTCCCTCAGAGGATGAGACTGGGGAATTAATAATGGTGAACATGGAAATGGCAGAGACTTTGAACAAATATTTTGTATCAGTTTTCACGGTAAAAGACACTAAAACCATCCCAATAATACATAATCAAGGGGCTATAGGGAGGGGGGAACTTAAAACAATCACTATCACTAAAGAAAAAGTACTTGGTAAAATAATGGGACTAAAGGTGGACAAGTCCCCTGGACCTGATGGCCTGCATCCTAGGGTCTTAAAAGAAGTGGCTACAGAGATAGTGGATGCATTGGTTGCAATCTACCAAAATTCACTGGATTCTGGAGAGGTCCCAGCGGATTAGAAAACCGCAAATGTAACGCCCCTATTTAAGAAGGGAGGGAGACAGAAAGCAGGAAACTATAGATCAGTTAGCCTAACATCTGTCATTGGGAAAATGCTGGAGTCCATTATTAAGGAAGCAGTAGCAGGACATTTAGAAAATCATAATACAGTCAAACAGAATCAGCATGGTTTTATGAAAGGGAAATCATGTTTGACAAATTTGCTGGAGTTCTTTGAGGATGTAACGAGTAGGGTGGATAATGGGGAACCAGTGGATGTGGTGTATTTGGATTTCCAGAAGACATTTGATAAGGTGCCACATAAAAGGTTACTGCACAAGATAAGTGCTCACAGAGTTGGGGATAATATATTAGCATGGATAGAAAATTGGCTAACTAACAGAAAGCAGAGAGTCGGGATAAATGGGTCATTTTCCGGCTGGCAAACGGTAACTAGTGGGGTGCCACCCAAACTGATTCTTCTTCTTGATTTTCGGAGTTAAGATCCTTTCTCTCTACTGTCTTTATCCCATCCTTTATTATTAGGGCTACCCCTCCTCCTTTTCCATTTTGCCTATCTCTTCTAAAAGTTAAGTATCCTGGAATATTTAGTTCCCAACCTTGGCCAACTTTGCAACCACGTCTCCGTTATTGCTATTAGATCAAACCTGTTAATTTCTATTTGCACTATAAATTCATCCAGTTTTTTGCAAATGCTTCGCACATTCAGATATAGTGCCTTTAGCTTTGACTTATTTCTATTTTCCCCTGATGTCACCTTAGTCACTGATGACTTATTACCTTTTTACTCTCTCTGACCCTTTATGACCCACTCTGCTTATTTTTACCCAAAACCCTACTCTGCTCTGAAGCCTTGACATTTCTCTCACTGCTTTTAAATTTACTCTTTCCTGAATCCTCCCAACCCCCCTTCATTAGTTTAAAGCCCTGTCTAATGCCCTAGTTATTTGGTTTGCCAGGACACTGGTCCCAGCCCGGTTTAAGTGGAACTTGTCCCAACGGAACAGCTCCCTCTTTCCCCAGTACTGGTGCCAGTGCCCCATGAACTGAAACCCCTTCCTCCCACACCACTCTTTGAGCCACGCATTTAAACCTCTAATCTGTTTGTCCCTATGCCAATTTGCGTGTGGCTCGGGTAACAATTCACAGATTATCTTCGAGGTTCTGCTTTTTAATTTGGATCCTAGCTCCTCAAACTCCCTCAGCAGAACCTCATTCCTAGTTCTACCTATGTCGTTGGTTCCTACGTGGACCACGACAACTGGATCCTCCCCTCCCACTCCAAATTCTTCTCCAGCTGCGAGGAGATGTCTTTAACCCTGGCACCCAGGCAGGCAACACAACCTTTGGAACTCTCGGTCGCAGCTGCAGATAACAGTATCTATCCCCTGACTATACTGTCCCCTATCACAACTACATTCCCTTTCACTTCCCCCACTTGAATGCCATGGTCAGCTTGCTCATCACTGCTTTTCTTGATACATATTAATGACTTGGATTTGGGTGTACAGGACACAATTTCAAAATTTGCAGATGACACAAAACTCGGAAGTATAGTGAATAGTGAGAAGGATAGTGATAGACTTCAAGAGGACATAGACAGGCTGGTAGAATGGGCGGACACGTGGCAGATGAAATTTAACGCAGAAAAGTGTGAAGTGATACATTTTGGTAGAAAGAATGAAGAGAGGAAATATAAACTAAAGGGTACAATCCTAAAGTGGGTGCATGAACAGAGACACCTGGGGGTATATGTGCACAAATTGTTGAAGTTGTCAGGGCAGGTTAAGAAAGCAATTAAAAAAGCTTACAGGATCCTGGGCTTCATAAATAGAAATGAGAAGTCGCACAACACCAGGTTATAGTCCAACAGATTTATTTAAAATTACAAGCTTTCGGAGCTGTCGCCCCTTCCTCAGGTAAACTTTACCTGAGGAAGGGGCGACAGCTCCGAAAGCTTGTAATTTTAAATAAATCTGTTGGACTATAACCTGGTGTTGTGCGACTTCTCATTTTTGTCCACCCCAGTCCAACGCCGGCATCTCCGCTTCATAAATAGAGACATAGGCCGGGATCTTACCTGAGGAGGCGCGTCGGGGGCAGGACTGCTGGTTTCCGGGTTCTAATCCTGCCCCAGCAGACCGGAGCACCACACCTCACAGGGAGACAGGGAGCATTAGAATGTGGAATCACTACTAATATTTCTTGTCTTTTTCTGTTTTATTAATACTATTATGGTTATTGCTACTGTGACCTTTCCTCTCATGTTACACCTGAACTGCAAATAGACTCTTCTTCCTTCCTATATTCTTACTGAAGTTGCAATTAAGGCTTATTGTAGCATCCTCTATTCTATTACTTCCTAACAACTCAAAATTGTCGAACATCTTACCTCTCTCTTTCCTTCCTCTTGTACTCTACAAGCTTTTAAAACCTGACCTTGACATTACCTAAACACTGCCTGTTGAGTTACCTTATCTTTTTCTGCAATTCTTTTTGTAGTGAACAGTGGCCTTTCATCAAGGTTTTTCAATAAAAATATAAGCGATACTCAAAGGCCATTAAAACAGTCATTAGTAAATGGATGGGGATAAGCCAAGCACATTTTACATAAAATGCTTACAGCCAGGAGAGAATTTTATCCTATCAGTTTAGCTGGATTTTAACCCACATCCTAGAACAAGGCTAGTGTTTAATGTACTACACCAAACATTTCCCTCATTTTTTTGAAATTATATGAGTTGTGGTATCTATGTATTTAAAATTAATTTCATATATTAACATTATACTACATAATAATAAAATATTTAAAATATAATGACTTGTATTTCTATATTGGTATGTATGTAACATCACCTAACCAATACTTCTTGATTTATCTCATCCACCTTGTTGGTGTCATACTCAAAGGGCTTGGTGCTTTACTAGGTTTCTCAAGTGTCAGCTGTGGCTCAGTCATAGGGGGAAAAATTCAGTATCGCCCCATTTGGGGCACAATTATCGGCCGGGTGCAAAGATTAGCACCTGGCGCTAATTATCGCCTCCGACTGCAAACTTGGCTTTTATCGCCCCTGGAGGTGATTGGAGCGCTAAATCAGGCGCTTCACACCTGTCTTAAGGCGCAAAGGCCAAGGAGCAAGACGCTACCTCAGAGCGCTGGCGAAGATCATGTGATGTCAGTCAGCAATGGAACACAGACACAATGGTGCGGGCCAGTTCTTAAAGGGGAGGGTTGATCTTGCTCTCCATCCACATCCTGCTCATTGCAGCCTTGAATCTTGGCCTGGAGAGACCTGTACATCAAATCTGCTGGAAAGAACAATGGAGAGAACCAGGGAAAGATCTCAGAGTGCTGACCCCACAGTCCCTTCTAAATCGATACAAGGAAGGGCAAATCAAAATGAACCTGCAAAGTGCTGCTCAGTACCCAAAACTCCTTCACACAGCGTTGAATCTCACCAGAAGTCTCTCCCTCTCAGAATGCGTGGTGCAAAAATGTCATCAACAAAAAAAGGCAGGAAGCGTTCGCCTTTAAATAGCGCTCCCCCAGTCCCTTCCTGACTGCAAAACGCTCCCCTCAACCTGTCATTGCTAGCGGCAGGCGGTAATGCAGGGGGCGCCACTCAATATCCAGTCCGGGGCACTACCGGGTCATTGCACACTCGACTGACGTCACGATCTGCCAGTGCAGGAGATCATGGCCGTAGTGTTTAGCGCCGCAAAATGTCCAGTTAATTTCGTGAGCGGCGCAAACATCGCCGCGCACGGGCGCTAGTTGCTTTGCGCCCCATTAGCGCCCTCTTAAGGCGCTAACGGGAGGTGCAAAACAACTGAATTTTTCCCCCTGAGTGTCTCCGCTTCCACCACTTCCGTCGGCAGCGAATTCCAGGTCATCGTCACTCGCTGCGTAAAAAAGTTTTTCCTCACGTCCCCCCTGTATCTCTTGCCCAAAACCTTAAATCTGTGTCCCCTAGTCCTTGTACCATCAAATAGTGGGAACAGCCTTTCCCCGTCTAGCCTATCCAAACCCGTCATAATCTTGTACACCTCTTTCAAATCACCCCTCAACCTCCTTTAGTCTAATGAAAACAAATCCAGCTTCTCCAACCTGTCCTTGTAGCTAAGATCCCCCATCCGCGGAACCATTCTGGTAAATCTCCTCTGCACCCTCTCAAGGGGCTTCACATCCTTCCTAAAGTGTGGTGACTAGAACTGGACGCAACACAATACACAATACAGTTGTGGCCAAACCCGCACTTTATAAAGGTTCAGCATAACTTCTCTACTTTTGTACTCAATACCTCTATTTATGAAACCCAAGATCCCATATGCTTTGTTAACCACTCTCTCAATTTGTCCTGCCACCATCAGGGACCTATGCACATTAACTCTCAGGTCCCTCTGTCCTTGCACAGTCGTTAAAACTGTGCCATTAAGTGTATATTGCCTCTTCCTGTTCCTGCTGCCAAAATGCATCACCTCACACTTCTCTGTATTAAATTCCATCTGCCACTTGTCTGCCCATTCTGCTAGCCTTTCTATGTCCTGTTGCAGTCAATTGGTATCATCATCACTCTTTGCCACACACCCAAGTTTGGTGTCATCGGCAAATTTAGAAATTCTACTCTGTATTCCAATATCCAGGTCATTTAGATATATCAAAAAAAGCAGTGGACCCAGCACTGGCCCTTGGGGAACACCACTGTCTACCATACTACAGTCTGAAAAACAACCATTTACCACAACTCGCTGTTTTCTGTCCTTAAGCCAATTCATTATCCAAGCTGCCACTGACCCACCTTTTCCATGAGCCTCAATTTTGTTAACCAGCCTTCTATGTGGTACTTTGTCAAAAGCCTTCCAAAAGTCCATGTAGACAACATCCATTGCATTCCCTTCATCAATCCTCTCTGTTACTTCATCAAAAAATTCAATTAGTTTAGTCAAACACGACCTGCCTTTTACAAATCCATGTTGGCTCTCCTTAATTAGCTTAAACCTCTCCAAATGCCCATTAATTTTTTCCTTGATTATTGTTTCTAAATCTTTACCCACCACTGATGTTAAACTGACTGGCCTGTAGTTACTAGGATTTTCCTTACACCCTTTCTTGGACAATGATGTCACATTTGCCACTTTCCAATCCTCAGGCACCTCCCCCGCATCTGGGGAAGATTGGAAAATTATGGCAACCACTCCCGCTATCTCCTCCCCCAATTCCCTTAGCAACCTGGGATGTAAGTCATCTGGACCAGGCAACTTGTCCACTCTAAGCACACCCAGCCTTTCTCGTACATCCTGTCTATCAACTTTCACCCCTTCCATTGCTTCTACCTTTTCCACTTCTACCGATATTTTGTCAGCATCCACCTCCTTAGTAAACACCGATACAAAGTACTCATTGAGTATTCTAGCCTTGCCCTGCGCCTCTAAGCATATATCACCTTCTTTGTCTCTAATAGCACCCCCCCCCCCCAACCGCCCCCCCCAACCCCCCCCCTCCCCCCCACCTCTTACTACCCGCTTACTGTTTACATGCCGGTAGAAGATTTTTGGATTCCCTTTTATGTTAACCACCATTCTACTCTCATATTCTCTCTTTGCCAATCGTATTTTCATCTTCACATCCCCTCTCAACTTATTGTGGGTAGCACTCTCTAGGTGGGAGGGGCTAGGAGTGAGCAGGTGCTGCTGGGTGCTTGATTACTGCAGGGAGTTGGAGTGAGTGCGTAAAAAATTGGTGGTGGGTTTTGTGTTGGTTTTTCGGAGTGCCGGGCCCCACAGAGGACAATATTCCGAGAATGTTGGGTTCGCGGTGACGGTCATTGGCCAAGAGGAGGTGGAAAGACTCTTACTGTGTTTGAAGGTTGGAGATAAGTTCTTGGCGGTATCTGGGCAACACGGTGGCATAGTGGTTAGCACTGGTGCCTCACAGCGCCAGGGACCCGGGTTCGAATCTGGCCTCGGGTGACTGTCTGTGTGGAGTTTGCACATTCTCCCCGTGTCTGCGTGGGTTTCCTCCGGGTGCTCCGGTTTCCTCCCACAGTCCAAAAATGTGCGGGTTAGGTTGATTTGGCTATGATAAATTGACCCTTAGTGTTAGGGGGGGATTAAATATGTGGGGTTACGGGGATAGGATAGGAAGGGATATGTTAGGGGGAATTAAATACGTGGGGTTACAGGGATAGGGTGGGATATGTGTCGGTGCAGGCTCGATGGGGATTCTGTGTGAGAAAGCAGGGACAGGGTACTGGATTTGGATGATCAGCCATGATCGTATTGAATGGTGGAGCAGGCTCGACGGGCCGAATGGCCTACTCCTGCTCCTAGTTTCTATGTTTCTATCTCTGCTATATTCTGAAGAGGTGGTGGTCTCATTCTTAAACCTGCTGGTTTATATTGAGGACGATGTGCTAATAAAAAAGTTGAAGTCATGGGACATTAAAATTTGCTCAGCAATAAAGAGGAGATACTATCCAGGAATGCGGGTAGCAGATGGAACCCGTTATGTAAAGGTGCAGTTCCCAGAGGGGGTGAAGTCATTGCCGTATAGCATGAAATTCGAGACAATGGAAGGCGTGTAGTACTTCCAGGGACTGCATGATAACCAGGTGAAGGTTTGTTACTATTGTCTTAGACACGACCAGCTTGTAAGAAGCTGTCCAGATTTGTACTGTTATTACTGCGGCGAGTCTGTTCACATCGCTCGGACCTGCAAGTCGGAGAGTTGTGGGGTTTGTCACAAAGGCCCCACCTGCTGTGAGTGTGCGGCAGAAGGAAGCCACTTGAGTGACGAGGAGATGGGAGAAGGAGCAGGAGGTGTGAGTGGAGCGGCTGGAGGAGCAGAGCAGGCGGAGGACACAGCTTGTGAATGGAAGGAGAAAAGAGCGCAAGAAGAGGCAGAAAATTGTGGTGCAGAGAACAGGATGGAGATGGTGGAAAACACACCAAGTACAGTGGAAAAGGACAAAGACAGCAGCGGGCAGCATGGGTTGAGGGCAGAGTCGAGACATAATATGGCTCAGCTCTCCCGCTGGGGGGGGGAGGAGGCAGAGGCGGGGTGCGGAGTTAGTGTAAGTACTCCAAAGAAAGACGGGGAGTCGGACATCTCGGGGAGCAGGAGGGAGCAAGACAAGGAGAGGGTAAAGGGGCAGCAGGACGGGAGTGGGGAGACAAAGATGCCAGAAGGGAGCAAGATAGATGCAGATGCTCCATTGTCCCAGAGAGAGAAGAAACGGGGAGCAAGGGTGAGTGGTGGCGATGAGGCCGAAGGGAGTGGCACTGTTGGAGAAACCATGATAGCAGGAAGACTCTTGAAGGGAAATTATGTATCTGACGGGGAGCAGGGACGGGAGGTTACAGAAGAACTCAAGAGTGAGGAGTCAGAGGGGGACAGAGACATGGAAGTGGGGGCTGGGGTGGCATCATGTGGAAAGGGAAAGGTTAGTGAGGGGCAGAAGGAGGGAGAAGGGGCAGCTCCTCGGCCCAAACCTAATGTAAGGAAGAGGCTGAAACTGCAAAGAAGGTTCAAACAGGACGTGAAAAAGAGCTGGAGGCTTCAGGAGAAAGCTGCCCAAAAAGCTGGGAAGGAGCATGAGAGGAGGGACGGGCTGGAGATTAAATAATGGGGGGATTATCAGGCACACTTTCCTTATTCGGAGCCATGATTACTGATCAATTTTTAAAGTACAATAGATTAGTATATGTTATGGGAGAAAAATTAAACTTTAGGTTTTGATGTTAATATGTGGTGGAGGAATGGCTGTGCAGAGCAGCGGAATGGATTTGTATGATACAATGTTATAAATGTTTTTAATGTTTAATAAATAATATATTTTTAAAAAGTTGGTAGCACCCTTGCCTCTGAGTCAGAAGGTTGTGGGTTCAAGTCCCACTCCAGAGACTTAAGCACAAAAATCTAGGCTGACACTCCAGTGCAGTGCTGAGGGAGTGCTGCACTGTCGAAGGTGCCGTCTTTTGGATGAGATGCTAAGCCGAGGCCCCGTCTGCTCTCTCAGGTGGACGTAAAAGATCCCATGGCACTATTTTGAAGACGAATAGGGGAGTTATCCCTGGTGTCTTCGCCACTATTTATCCCTCAATCAACATCACTAAAACAGATTATCTGGTCATTATCACCTTGCTGTTTGTGGGAGCTTGCTGTGTGCAAATTGGCTGCTGCGTTTCCTATATTGCAACAGTGACTACACTTCAAAAAGTACTTCATTGGATGTAAAACGCTTTGGGACATCCGGTGGTCATGAAAGGCGCTCTATATATGCAAGTCTTTCTTTCTTTCAACAATAAAAAGTTATTTTGCCGCAGTTCCAAGAGGTCGTCTGAGCCTCCCAGTTAAGGAATTGTGCGTGAAAATATTGAAAGGAAGAATAGAAAGAGGAGAAGCAATATAATTTAATTATAGTTAGGCAAATTTCCTCTCCCTCTTCCTCTAGGACAAAGAAACTGTGTTTCACTTCATTTCTGTGCAGCTGTCCTGTCTATATTCTGTTGCCAATTGATATGCAGTCATCATTCAACCTGACACACTTTAAACAAGGTTCCAGTTCATTAGGAAATTAAAGCAGCAGTAAGTTACATGGCTAAAAATACCAATGAATGAATCACTTTGATTTGTGTTGTATCCATTTTGTCTCCTGTACTCTGTTGAGTCTGTAAGCCATCCTTGGCCAGAAGTGTATTGTAAACCAGCTATCAAGCTTAACTGGGATGTTCTGTGCAAACATAGCAGGATCCCATTTTATGCAGTAGGTCAGGATCGACAAAAATGATGCTTAAAACCAGACTTGGAGACAGCAGGACTGGATATGACAGAGACAACTGAAACTCGGGAGAGACGTGCTGATTTTCACAGCCTCTGGGATTCCACAACCCATGGCAGGGCCTATAAGAACACAGGCTAGCCGAGGCACTTACTTTCTCTTGCAGAGTTTACCAAAAATTTTTAAAATACAAACTACAAAAGAAACTACATCTGGTGGCCAGAGTTTCAGGTTATCCAGTGTTGCTGGAACAGTTGGACAAAAGAGAAAAAAAGAAGTCATAAACAGCACAGAGAATGGAAGAGCTGGTACAAATATTTAGTAAAATACTGATAGAATTAATTGAGAAAGAAAGAGGAGACGAAAAGGCAGGAAAGTAATTGTGAAAAAGACTGACTGTATTTTTTACTGTCAGAGGGAAAGAGAGAGAGGAAACTGGCATTGTATAGCTGACAGAGGAATCATTTTCAACTTCTCCGGCTGATTATCATCCCATTGAAAGCAATGGAACAAAATCAGACGGGTTCATCAACAGGCGTGTTCATCAACAGGCGGGTTCATCAACAGGCGAGTTCATCAACAGGCGGGTTCATCAACAGGCGGGTTCATCAACAGGCGGGTTCATCAAAAGGTGAGTTCATCAACAGGTGAGTTCAAAAACAGGCGAGTTCATCAACAGGCGGGTTCATCAACAGGCGGATTCATCAACAGGTGAGTTCATCAAAAGGTGAGTTCATCAACAGGTGAGTTCATCAACAGGCGAGTTCATCAACAGGTGGATTCTTCAACAGGCGGGTTCATCAACAGGTGAGTTCATCAACAGGTGAGTTCATCAACAGGTGGGTTCATCAACAGGTGAGTTCATCAACAGGTGAGTTCATCAACAGGCGGGTTCATCAACAGGCGGGTTCATCAACAGGCGGGTTCATCAACAGGCGGGTTCCTCAACAGGCGGGTTCCAAAACAGGTGGGTTCATCAACAGGTGAGTTCATCAATGGGTGAGTTCATCAACAGGCGGGTTCATCAACAGGCGGGTTCCTCAACAGGTGGGTTCATCAACAGGTGAGTTAATCAACGGGTGAGTTCATCAACGGGTGAGTTCATCAACAGGCGGGTTCATCAACAGGTGGGTTCATCAACAGGCGGGTTCATCAACAGGCGGGTTCCTCAACAGGTGGGTTCATCAACAGGTGAGTTCATCAACGGGTGAGTTCATCAACAGGTGAGTTCATCAACAGGTGGGTTCATCAACAGGTGGGTTCATCAACAGGCGGGTTCATCAACAGGTGAGTTCATCAACAGGTGAGTTCATCAACAAGCGAGTTCATCAACAGGTGAGTTCATCAACAGGCGGGTTCATCAACAGGTGAGTTCATCAACAGGTGAGTTCTTCAACAGGCGGGTTCATCAACAGGTGAGTTCATCAACAGGCGGGTTCATCAACAGGTGAGTTCATCAACAGGTGAGTTCTTCAACAGGCGGGTTCATCAACAGGTGAGTTCATCAACAGGTGAGTTCATCAACAGGCGAGTTCATCAACAGGTCAGTTCATCAACAGGTGAGTTCATCAACAGGTGAGTTCATCAACAGGCGGGTTCATCAACAGACGAGTTCATCAACAGGTGGGCTCATCAACAGGCGGGTTCATCAACAGGTGGGATCATCAACAAGTGAGTGCATCAAAAGGCGAGTTCATCAACAGCTGAGTTCATCAACAGCTGAGTTCATCAAATAACGGGTTCATCAACAGCTGAGTTCATCAACAGGTGAGTTCATCAACAGGCAAGTTCATCAACAGCTGAGTTCATCAACAGGCGAGTTCCTCAACAGGTGGGTTCATCAACAGGTGGGTTCATCAACAGGCGAGTTCATCAGCAGGTGAGTTCATCAACAGGTGAGTTCATTAACATGTGAGTTCATCAACAGACGGGTTCATCAACAGGTGAGTTCATCAAAAGGTGAGTTCATCAACAGGCGAGTTCATAAACAGACGGGTTCATCAACAGGTGGATTCATCAACAGATGATTTCATCAACAGGTGAGTTCATCAACAGGAGAGTTCATCTACAGGCGGGTTCATCAACAGGTGAGTTCAACAACAGACGGGTTCTTCAACAGCTGAGTTCATCAACAGGTGAGTTCATCAACAGCTGAGTTCATCAACAGACGGGTTCAACAACAGTTGAGTTCATCAAAAGACAGGTTCAACAACAGGTGAGTTCATCAACAGGTGGGTTCATCAACAGACGGGTTCATCAACAGGTGAGTTCAACAACAGGTGGGTTCATCAACAGGTGGGTTCATCAACAGGTGAGTTCATCAACAGGCGGGTTCATCAACAGACAGGTTCATCAACAGACGGGTTCATCAACAGGTGAGTTCATCAACAGGTGAGTTCATCAACAGGTGAGTTCATCAACAGGTGGGTTCATCAACAGGCGGGTTCATCAACAGGTGAGTTCATCAACAGGGGAGTTCATCAACAGGCGAGTTCATCAACAGGCGAGTTCATCAACAGGCGGGTTCATCAACAGGTGAGTTCATCAACAGGTGAGTTCATCAACAGGTGAGTTCATCAACAGGTGGGCTCATCAACAGGCGGGTTCATCAACAGGTGGGATCATAAACAGGTGAGTGCATCAAAAGGCGAGTTCATCAACAGCTGAGTTCATCAACAGGTGAGTTCATCAACAGGTGAGTTCATCAACAGGCGGGTTCATCAACAGGCGAGTTCATCAACAGCTGAGTTCATCAACAGGTGAGTTCATCAACAGGCGGGTTCATCAACAGGTGAGTTCATCAACAGACGGGTTCATCAACAGCTGAGTTCTTCAACAGGTGAGTTCATCAACAGACGGGTTCATCAACAGCTGAGTTCATCAGCAGGTGAGTTCATCAACAGGTGAGTTCATAAACAGACGGGTTCATCAACAGGTGGATTCATCAACAGATGATTTCATCAACAGGTGAGTTCATCAACAGGAGAGTTCATCTACAGGCGGGTTCATCAACAGGTGAGTTCAACAACAGACGGGTTCTTCAACAGCTGAGTTCATCAACAGGTGAGTTCATCAACAGCTGAGTTCATCAACAGACGGGTTCAACAACAGTTGAGTTCATCAAAAGACAGGTTCAACAACAGGTGAGTTCATCAACAGGTGGGTTCATCAACAGACGGGTTCATCAACAGGCGAGTTCATCAACAGACGGGTTCATCAACAGGTGGGTTCATCAACAGGTGGGTTCATCAACAGGTGAGTTCAACAACAGGTGGGTTCATCAACAGGTGGGTTCATCAACAGGTGAGTTCAACAACAGGTGGGTTCATCAACAGGTGGGTTCATCAACAGGTGAGTTCATCAACAGGCGGGTTCATCAATAGACAGGTTAATCAACAGACGGGTTCATCAACAGGTGAGTTCATCAACAGGCGAGTTCATCAACAGGTGAGTTCATCAACAGGTGAGTTCATCAACAGGTGGGTTCATCAACAGGCGGGTTCATCAACAGGTGAGTTCATCAACAGGTGAGTTCATCAACAGGCGAGTTCATCAACAGGCGAGTTCATCAACAGGCGGGTTCATCAACAGGTGAGTTCATCAACAGGTGAGTTCATCAACAGGTGGGCTCATCAACAGGCAGGTTCATCAACAGGTGGGATCATAAACAGGTGAGTGCATCAAAAGGCGAGTTCATCAACAGCTGAGTTCATCAACAGGTGAGTTCATCAACAGGTGAGTTCATCAACAGGCGGGTTCATCAACAGGCGAGTTCATCAACAGCTGAGTTCATCAACAGGTGAGTTCATCAACAGGCGGGTTCATCAACAGGTGAGTTCATCAACAGACGGGTTCATCAACAGCTGAGTTCATCAACAGGTGAGTTCATCAACAGACGGGTTCATCAACAGCTGAGTTCATCAACAGGTGAGTTCATCAACAGGTGAGTTCATCAACAGGCGGGTTCATCAACAGGCGAGTTCATCAACAGCTGAGTTCATCAACAGGTGAGTTCATCAACTGGCGGGTTCATCAACAGGTGAGTTCATCAACAGGCGGGTTCATCAACAGACGGGTTCATCAACAGGTGAGTTCATCAACAGGTGAGCTCATCAACAGGCGAGTTTCTAAACAGACGGGTTCATCAACAGGTGGGTTCATCAACAGGTGAGTTCATCAACAGGCGGGTTTGTCAACAGGCGGGTTCATCAACAGCTGAGTTCATCAACAGGTGAGTTCATCAACAGACGGGTTCAAAAACAGGTGAGTTCATCAACAGGCGGGTTCATCAACAGGCGGGTTCATCAACAGGTGATTTCATCAACAGGCGGGGTCATCAACAGGTGGGTTCATCAACAGGTGAGTTCATCAACAGGTGAGTTCATCAACAGGCGGGTTCATCAACAGGTGAGTTCATCAACAGGCGGGTTCATCAACAGCTGAGTTCATCAACAGGTGAGTTCATCAACAGGTGAGTTCATCAACAGGTGAGTTCATCAACAGCTGAGTTCATCAACAGGTGAGTTCATCAACAGGTGAGTTCATCAACAGGTGAGTTCATCAACAGGTGAGTTCATCAACAAGTGAGTTCATCAACAGACGGGTTCATCAACAGCTGAGTTCATCAACAGGTGAGTTCATCAACAGGTGGGTTCATCAACAGGTGAGTTCAACAACAGGTGGGTTCATCAACAGGTGGGTTCATCAACAGGTGAGTTCATCAACAGGCGGGTTCATCAATAGACAGGTTAATCAACAGACGGGTTAATCAACATGTGAGTTCATCAACAGGCGAGTTCATCAACAGGTGAGTTCATCAACAGGTGAGTTCATCAACAGGTGGGTTCATCAACAGGCGGGTTCATCAACAGGTGAGTTCATCAACAGGTGAGTTCATCAACAGGCGAGTTCATCAACAGGCGAGTTCATCAACAGGCGGGTTCATCAACAGGTGAGTTCATCAACAGGTGAGTTCATCAACAGGTGAGTTCATCAACAGGTGGGCTCATCAACAGGCGGGTTCATCAACAGGTGGGATCATAAACAGGTGAGTGCATCAAAAGGCGAGTTCATCAACAGCTGAGTTCATCAACAGGTGAGTTCATCAACAGGTGAGTTCATCAACAGGCGGGTTCATCAACAGGCGGGTTCATCAACAGGCGAGTTCATCAACAGCTGAGTTCATCAACAGGTGAGTTCATCAACAGGCGGGTTCATCAACAGGTGAGTTCATCAACAGACGGGTTCATCAACAGCTGAGTTCATCAACAGGTGAGTTCATCAACAGACGGGTTCATCAACAGCTGAGTTCATCAACAGGTGAGTTCATCAACAGGTGAGTTCATCAACAGGCGGGTTCATCAACAGGCGAGTTCATCAACAGCTGAGTTCATCAACAGGTGAGTTCATCAACTGGCGGGTTCATCAACAGGTGAGTTCATCAACAGGCGGGTTCATCAACAGACGGGTTCATCAACAGGTGAGTTCATCAACAGGTGAGCTCATCAACAGGCGAGTTTCTAAACAGACGGGTTCATCAACAGGTGGGTTCATCAACAGGTGAGTTCATCAACAGGCGGGTTTGTCAACAGGCGGGTTCATCAACAGCTGAGTTCATCAACAGGTGAGTTCATCAACAGACGGGTTCAAAAACAGGTGAGTTCATCAACAGGCGGGTTCATCAACAGGCGGGTTCATCAACAGGTGATTTCATCAACAGGCGGGGTCATCAACAGGTGGGTTCATCAACAGGTGAGTTCATCAACAGGTGAGTTCATCAACAGGCGGGTTCATCAACAGGTGAGTTCATCAACAGGCGGGTTCATCAACAGCTGAGTTCATCAACAGGTGAGTTCATCAACAGGTGAGTTCATCAACAGGTGAGTTCATCAACAGGTGAGTTCATCAACAGGTGAGTTCATCAACAAGTGAGTTCATCAACAGACGGGTTCATCAACAGCTGAGTTCATCAACAGGTGAGTTCATCAACAGACGGGTTCATCAACAGCTGAGTTCATCAACAGGTGAGTTCATCAACAGGTGAGTTCATCAACAGGCGGGTTCATCAACAGGCGAGTTCAACAACAGCTGAGTTCATCAACAGGTGAGTTCATCAACTGGCGGGTTCATCAACAGGTGAGTTCATCAACAGGCGGGTTCATCAACAGACGGGTTCATCAACAGGTGGGTTCATCAACAGGTGAGTTCATCAACAGGCGGGTTTGTCAACAGGCGGGTTCATCAACAGCTGAGTTCATCAACAGGTGAGTTCATCAACAGACGGGTTCAAAAACAGGTGAGTTCATCAACAGGCGGGTTCATCAACAGGCGGGTTCATCAACAGGTGATTTCATCAACAGGCGGGGTCATCAACAGGTGAGTTCATCAACAGGTGAGTTCATCAACAGGCGGGTTCATCAACAGGTGAGTTCATCAACAGGCGGGTTCAAAAACAGGTGAGTTCATCAACAGGCGGGTTCATCAACAGGCGGGTTCATCAACAGGTGATTTCATCAACAGGCGGGGTCATCAACAGGTGAGTTCATCAACAGGTGAGTTCATCAACAGGCGGGTTCATCAACAGGTGAGTTCATCAACAGGCGGGTTCATCAACAGGTGAGTTCATCAACAGGCGAGTTCATCAACAGGTGGGTTCATCTACAGGCGGGTTCATCAACAGGTGAGTTCATCAACAGGTGGGTTCATCAACAGGCGGGTTCATCAACAGGTGAGTTCATTAACAGGCAGGTTCATTGACAGGCGGGTTCATCAACAGGTGAGTTCATCTACAGGTGAGTTAATCAACAGGCGGCTTCATCATCAGGCGGGTTCATCAACAGGTGAGTTCACCAACAGGCGGGTTCATCAACAGGTGAGTTCATCAACAGGCCGGTTTATCAACAGGTGAGTTCATCAACAAGCGTGTTCATCAAAAGGTGGGTTCATCAACAAGTGAGTTCATAAACAGACGGTTTATCAACAGACGGGTTCCTCAACAGGCGGGTTCATCAAAAGGCGGGTTCATCAACAGGCGGGTTCATCAACAGGTGAGTTCATCAACAGGTGAGTCATCAACAGTTGAGTTCCTTAAATGGCGAGTTCATCAACAGGTGAGTTCATCAACAGGCGTGTTCATCAACAGGCGAGTTCTTCAACAGTTGAGTTCATCAACAGACGGGTTCATCAACAGGCGGGTTCATCAACAGGTGAGTTCATCAACAGGCGAGTTCATCAACAGGTGGGTTCATCAACAGGTGAGTTCAGCAACAGATGATTTTGTCAGCAGGTGAGTTCATCAACAGGCGGGTTCATCAACAGGTGGGTTCATCAACATGTGGGTTCATCAACAGGCGGGTTCATCAACATGTGGGTTCATCAACAGGTGAGTTCAGCAACAGATGATTTTGTCAGCAGGTGAGTTCATCAACAGGCGGGTTCATCAACAGGTGGGTTCATCAACAGGTGAGTTCATCAACAGGTGAGTTCAGCAAAAGGTGATTTCATCAACAGGCGGGTTTATCAACAGACGAGTTCATCAACAGACGAGTTCATCAAGAGGTGTGTTCATCAACAGGTGAGTTCAGCAACAGGTGATTTCGTCAGCAGGTGAGTTCATCAACAGGCGGGTTCATCAACAGGTGGGTTCACCAACAGGCGGGTTCATCAACAGGTGTGTTCATCAACAGGCGGGTTCATCAACAGGTGGGTTCATCAACAGGTGAGTTCATCAACAGGTGGGTTCATCAACAGGCGGGTTCATCAACAGGTGAATTCATCAACAGGCGGGTTCATCAACAGGCGGGTTCATCAATAGGTGAGTTCATCAACAGGTGAATTCATCAATAGGTGGGTTCACCAACAGCTGGCATCATAAACTGGTGGGTTTATCAACAGGTGAGTTCATCAACAGGTGGGTTCATCAACAGGCGGGTTCATCAACAGGTGGGTTCATCAACAGGCGGGGTCATCAACAGGCGGGGTCATCAACAGGCGGATCCATCAACAGGTGGATTCATCAACAGGTGGGATCATCAACAAGCGAGTTCTTCAACAGGTGAGTTCATCAATAGGCGGGGTCATCAACAGGTGGGTTCATCAACAAGCGAGTTCTTCAACAGGTGAGTTCATAAACAGGCGGGTTCATCAACAGGCGGCTTCATCAACAGGTGGGTTCATCAACAAGCGAGTTCTTCAACAGGTGAGTTCATAAACAGGCGGGTTTATCAACAGGCGGGTTCATCAACAGACGCGTTCCTCAACAGGCGGCTTTATCAACAGGTGAGTTCATCAACAGGTGGGTTCATCAACAGGTAGGTTCATCAACAGGTGAGTTCATCAACAGGTGTGTTCATCAACAGACGGGTTCATCAACAGGTGGGTTCATCAACAGGCGGGTTCATCAACAGGTGAATTCATCAACAGGCGAGTTCATCAACAGGTGGGTTCATCAACAGGTAGGTTCATCAACAGGTGAGTTCATCAACAGGTGTGTTCATCAACAGACGGGTTCATCAAAAGGTGGGTTCATCAACAGGTAGGTTCATCAACAGGTGAGTTCATCAACAGGTGTGTTCATCAACAGACGGGTTCATCAACAGGTGGGTTCATCAACAAGCGGGTTCATCAATAGGTGAGTTCATCAACAGTTGAATTCATCAATAGGTGGGTTCACCAACAGCTGGGATCAAAAACAGGTGAGTTCATCAACAGGTGGGTTCATCAACAGGTGGGTTCATCAACAGGTGAGTTCATCAACAGGTGTGTTCATCAACAGACGGGTTCATCAACAGGTGGGTTCATCAACAGGTGGGATCAACAACAGGTGAGTTCATCAACAGGTGGGTTCATCAACAGGTGGGTTCATCAACAGGCGGGTTCATCAACAGGCGGGTTCATCAACAGGTGGGTTCGTCAACAGGCGGGGTCATCAACAGGTGGATTCATCAACAGTTGAGTTCATCAACAGGCGGGTTCATCAACAGTTGAGTTCATCAACAGGTGGGTTCATCAACAGGCGGGTTCATCAACAGGTGAATTCATCAACAGGCGGGTTCATCAACAGGCGAGTTCATCAATAGGTGAGTTCATCAACAGGTGAATTCATCAATAGGTGGGTTCACCAACAGCTGGCATCATAAACTGGTGGGTTTATCAACAGGTGAGTTCATCAACAGGTGGGTTCATCAACAGGCGGGTTCATCAACAGGTGGGTTCATCAACAGGCGGGGTCATCAACAGGCGGGGTCATCAACAGGCGGATCCATCAACAGGTGGATTCATCAACAGGTGGGATCATCAACAAGCGAGTTCTTCAACAGGTGAGTTCATCAATAGGCGGGTTCATCAACAGGTGGGTTCATCAACAAGCGAGTTCTTCAACAGGTGAGTTCATAAACAGGCGGGTTCATCAACAGGCGGCTTCATCAACAGGTGGGTTCATCAACAAGCGAGTTCTTCAACAGGTGAGTTCATAAACAGGCGGGTTTATCAACAGGCGGGTTCATCAACAGACGCGTTCCTCAACAGGCGGCTTTATCAACAGGTGAGTTCATCAACAGGTGGGTTCATCAACAAGCGAGTTCTTCAACAGGTGAGTTCAGAAACAGGCGGGTTTATCAACAGGCGGGTTCATCAACAGACGCGTTCCTCAACAGGCGGCTTTATCAACAGGTGAGTTCATCAACAGGTGTGTTCATCAACAGACGGGTTCATCAACAGGCGGGTTCATCAACAGGTGAGTTCATCAACAGGCGGGTTCATCAACATGTGGGTTCATCAACAGGTGAGTTCAGCAACAGATGATTTTGTCCGCAGGTGAGTTCAACAACAGGCGGGTTCATCAACAGGTGGGTTCATCAACATGTGGGTTCATCAACAGGCGGGTTCATCAACATGTGGGTTCATCAACAGGTGAGTTCAGCAACAATTGATTTTGTCAGCAGGTGAGTTCATCAACAGGCGGGTTCATCAACAGGTGGGTTCATCAACAGGTGAGTTCATCAACAGGTGAGTTCAGCAAAAGGTGATTTCATCAACAGGCGGGTTTATCAACGGAAGAGTTCATCAACAGACGAGTTCATCAAGAGGTGTGTTCATCAACAGGTGAGTTCAGCAACAGGTGATTTCGTCAGCAGGTGAGTTCATCAACAGGCGGGTTCATCAACAGGTGGGTTCACCAACAGGCGGGTTCATCAACAGGTGTGTTCATCAACAGGCGGGTTCATCAACAGGTGGGTTCATCAACAGGTGAGTTCATCAACAGGTGGGTTCATCAACAGGCGGGTTCATCAACAGGTGAATTCATCAACAGGCGGGTTCATCAACAGGCGGGTTCATCAATAGGTGAGTTCATCAACAGGTGAATTCATCAATAGGTGGGTTCACCAACAGCTGGCATCATAAACTGGTGGGTTTATCAACAGGTGAGTTCATCAACAGGTGGGTTCATCAACAGGCGGGTTCATCAACAGGTGGGTTCATCAACAGGCGGGGTCATCAACAGGCGGGGTCATCAACAGGCGGATCCATCAACAGGTGGATTCATCAACAGGTGGGATCATCAACAAGCGAGTTCTTCAACAGGTGAGTTCATCAATAGGCGGGGTCATCAACAGGTGGGTTCATCAACAAGCGAGTTCTTCAACAGGTGAGTTCATAAACAGGCGGGTTCATCAACAGGCGGCTTCATCAACAGGTGGGTTCATCAACAAGCGAGTTCTTCAACAGGTGAGTTCATAAACAGGCGGGTTTATCAACAGGCGGGTTCATCAACAGACGCGTTCCTCAACAGGCGGCTTTATCAACAGGTGAGTTCATCAACAGGTGGGTTCATCAACAGGTAGGTTCATCAACAGGTGAGTTCATCAACAGGTGTGTTCATCAACAGACGGGTTCATCAACAGGTGGGTTCATCAACAGGCGGGTTCATCAACAGGTGAATTCATCAACAGGCGAGTTCATCAACAGGTGGGTTCATCAACAGGTAGGTTCATCAACAGGTGAGTTCATCAACAGGTGTGTTCATCAACAGACGGGTTCATCAAAAGGTGGGTTCATCAACAGGTAGGTTCATCAACAGGTGAGTTCATCAACAGGTGTGTTCATCAACAGACGGGTTCATCAACAGGTGGGTTCATCAACAAGCGGGTTCATCAATAGGTGAGTTCATCAACAGTTGAATTCATCAATAGGTGAGTTCACCAACAGCTGGGATCAAAAACAGGTGAGTTCATCAACAGGTGGGTTCATCAACAGGCGGGTTCATCAACAGGTGGGTTCATCAACAGGCGGGGTCATCAACAGGCGGGGTCATCAACAGGCGGATCCATCAACAGGTGGATTCATCAACAGGTGGGATCATCAACAAGCGAGTTCTTCAACAGGTGAGTTCATAAACAGGCGGGTTCATCAACAGGCGGCTTCATCAACAGGTGGGTTCATCAACAAGCGAGTTCTTCAACAGGTAGGTTCATCAACAGGTGAGTTCATCAACAGGTGTGTTCATCAACAGACGGGTTCATCAACAGGTGGGTTCATCAACAGGTAGGTTCATCAACAGGTGAGTTCATCAACAGGTGTGTTCATCAACAGACGGGTTCATCAACAGGTGGGTTCATCAACAAGCGGGTTCATCAATAGGTGAGCTCATCAACAGTTGAATTCATCAATAGGTGGGTTCACCAACAGCTGGGATCAAAAACAGGTGGGTTCATCAACAGGTGGGTTCATCAACAGGTGGGTTCATCAACAGGTGAGTTCATCAACAGGTGTGTTCATCAACAGACGGGTTCATCAATAGGTGGGTTCATCAACAGGTGAGTTCATCAACAGGTGGGTTCATCAACAGGTGGGTTCATCAACAGGCGGGTTCATCAACAGGCGGGTTCATCAACAGGTGAGTTGAACAACAGACATGTTCAAAACAGGCGAGTTCATCAACAGGTGAGTTCATCAACAGGCGGGTTCATCAACAGGTGGGTTCATCATCAACAAGCGAGTTCTTCAACAGGTGAGTTCATAAACAGGCGGGTTTATCAAAAGGCGGGTTCATCAACAGACGCGTTCCTCAACAGGCAGGTACAACAACAGGTGAGTTCATCAACAGGCGGCTTCATCAACAGGTGGGTTCATCAACAAGCGAGTTCTTCAACAGGTGAGTTCATAAACAGGCGGGTTTATCAACAGGCGGGTTCATCAACAGACGCGTTCCTCAACAGGCGGCTTTATCAAAAGGTGAGTTCATCAACAGGTGGGTTCATCAACAAGCGAGTTCTTCAACAGGTGAGTTCAGAAACAGGCGGGTTTATCAACAGGCGGGTTCATCAACAGACGCGTTCCTCAACAGGCGGCTTTATCAACAGGTGAGTTCATCAACAGGTGTGTTCATCAACAGACGGGTTCATCAACAGGCGGGTTCATCAACAGGTGAGTTCATCAACAGGCGGGTTCATCAACATGTGGGTTCATCAACAGGTGAGTTCAGCAACAGATGATTTTGTCCGCAGGTGAGGTTCATCAACAGGCGGGTTCATCAACAGGTGGGTTCATCAACAGGTGGGTTCAACAACAGGCGGGTTCATCAACAAGGTGGGTTCATCAACAGGTGAGTTCAGCAACATGTGATTTTCAGCAGGTGAGTTCATCAACAGGCGGGTTATCAACAGGTGGGTTCATCAACAGGTGAGTTCATCAACAGGTGAGTTCATCAAAAGGTGAGTTCATCAACAGGGCGGGTTATCAACAGAAGAGTTCAACAACAGGACGAGTTCATCAAGAGGTGTGTTCATCAACAGGTGAGTTCATCAACAGGTGAGTTCGTCAGCAGGTGAGTTCATCAACAGGCGGGTTCATCAACAGGTGGTTCATCCAACAGGCGGGTTCATCAACAGGTGGGTTCATCAACAGGCGGGTTCATCAACAGGTGGTTCATCAACAGGTGAGTTCCATCAACAGGTGGGTTCATCAACAGGCTGGGTTCATCAACAGTGAGTTCATCAACAGCGGGTTCATCAACAGGCGGGTTCATCAATAGGTGAGTTCATCAACAGGTGAATTCATCAATAGGTGGGTTCACCAACAGCTGGCATCATAAACTGGTGGGTTTATCAACAGGTGAGTTCATCAACAGGTGGGTTCATCAACAGGCGGGTTCATCAACAGGTGGGTTCATCAACAGGCGGGGTCATCAACAGGCGGGGTCATCAACAGGCGGATCCATCAACAGGTGGATTCATCAACAGGTGGGATCATCAACAAGCGAGTTCTTCAACAGGTGAGTTCATCAATAGGCGGGGTCATCAACAGGTGGGTTCATCAACAAGCGAGTTCTTCAACAGGTGAGTTCATAAACAGGCGGGTTCATCAACAGGCGGCTTCATCAACAGGTGGGTTCATCAACAAGCGAGTTCTTCAACAGGTGAGTTCATAAACAGGCGGGTTTATCAACAGGTGGGTTCATCAACAGACGCGTTCCTCAACAGGCGGCTTTATCAACAGGTGAGTTCATCAACAGGTGGGTTCATCAACAGGTAGGTTCATCAACAGGTGAGTTCATCAACAGGTGTGTTCATCAACAGACGGGTTCATCAACAGGTGGGTTCATCAACAGGCGGGTTCATCAACAGGTGAATTCATCAACAGGCGAGTTCATCAACAGGTGGGTTCATCAACAGGTAGGTTCATCAACAGGTGAGTTCATCAACAGGTGTGTTCATCAACAGACGGGTTCATCAAAAGGTGGGTTCATCAACAGGTAGGTTCATCAACAGGTGAGTTCATCAACAGGTGTGTTCATCAACAGACGGGTTCATCAACAGGTGGGTTCATCAACAAGCGGGTTCATCAATAGGTGAGTTCATCAACAGTTGAATTCATCAATAGGTGAGTTCACCAACAGCTGGGATCAAAAACAGGTGAGTTCATCAACAGGTGGGTTCATCAACAGGCGGGTTCATCAACAGGTGGGTTCATCAACAGGCGGGGTCATCAACAGGCGGGGTCATCAACAGGCGGATCCATCAACAGGTGGATTCATCAAAAGGTGGGATCATCAACAAGCGAGTTCTTCAACAGGTGAGTTCATAAACAGGCGGGTTCATCAACAGGCGGCTTCATCAACAGGTGGGTTCATCAACAAGCGAGTTCTTCAACAGGTAGGTTCATCAACAGGTGAGTTCATCAACAGGTGTGTTCATCAACAGACGGGTTCATCAACAGGTGGGTTCATCAACAGGTAGGTTCATCAACAGGTGAGTTCATCAACAGGTGTGTTCATCAACAGACGGGTTCATCAACAGGTGGGTTCATCAACAAGCGGGTTCATCAATAGGTGAGCTCATCAACAGTTGAATTCATCAATAGGTGGGTTCACCAACAGCTGGGATCAAAAACAGGTGGGTTCATCAACAGGTGGGTTCATCAACAGGTGGGTTCATCAACAGGTGAGTTCATCAACAGGTGTGTTCATCAACAGACGGGTTCATCAATAGGTGGGTTCATCAACAGGTGAGTTCATCAACAGGTGGGTTCATCAACAGGTGGGTTCATCAACAGGCGGGTTCATCAACAGGCGGGTTCATCAACAGGTGAGTTGAACAACAGACATGTTCAAAACAGGCGAGTTCATCAACAGGTGAGTTCATCAACAGGCGGGTTCATCAACAGGTGGGTTCATCATCAACAAGCGAGTTCTTCAACAGGTGAGTTCATAAACAGGCGGGTTTATCAAAAGGCGGGTTCATCAACAGACGCGTTCCTCAACAGGCAGGTACAACAACAGGTGAGTTCATCAACAGGTGAGTTCATCAACAGGTGAGTTCCTCAAATGGCGAGTTCATCAACAGGTGAGTTCATCAACAGGTGAGTTCATCAACAGGCGGGTTCATCAACAGGTGGGTTTATCAACATGTGGGTTCATCAACAGGTGGGATCATCAACAAGCGAGTTCTTCAACAGGTGAGTTCATCAATAGGCGGGTTCATCAACAGGTGGGTTCATCAACAAGCGAGTTCTTCAACAGGTGAGTTCATAAACAGGCGGGTTCATCAACAGGCGGCTTCATCAACAGGTGGGTTCATCAACAAGCGAGTTCTTCAACAGGTGAGTTCATAAACAGGCGGGTTTATCAACAGGCGGGTTCATCAACAGACGCGTTCCTCAACAGGCGGCTTTATCAACAGGTGAGTTCATCAACAGGTGGGTTCATCAACAAGCGAGTTCTTCAACAGGTGAGTTCATAAACAGGCGGGTTTATCAACAGGCGGGTTCATCAACAGACGCGTTCCTCAACAGGCGGCTTTATCAACAGGTGAGTTCATCAACAGGTGGGTTCATCAACAGGTAGGTTCATCAACAGGTGAGTTCATCAACAGGTGTGTTCATCAACAGACGGGTTCATCAACAGGTGGGTTCATCAACAGGCGGGTTCATCAACAGGTGAATTCATCAACAGGCGAGTTCATCAACAGGTGGGTTCATCAACAGGTAGGTTCATCAACAGGTGTGTTCATCAACAGGTGTGTTCATCAACAGACGGGTTCATCAACAGGTGGGTTCATCAACAGGTAGGTTCATCAACAGGTGAGTTCATCAACAGGTGTGTTCATCAACAGACGGGTTCATCAACAGGTGGGTTCATCAACAGGTAGGTTCATCAACAGGTGAGTTCATCAACAGGTGTGTTCATCAACAGGCGGGTTCATCAACAGGTGGGTTCATCAACAGGCGGGTTCATCAACAGGCGGGTTCATCAACAGGCGGGTTCATCAACAGGTGGGTTCATCATCAACAAGCGAGTTCTTCAACAGGTGAGTTCATAAACAGGCGGGTTTATCAACAGGTGAGTTCATCAACAGACGCGTTCCTCAACAGGTGAGTTCATCAACAGGCGGATTCATCAACAGACGCATTCCTCAACAGGCAGGTACATCAACAGGTGAGTTCATCAACAGGTGAGTTCATCAACAGGTGAGTTCCTGAAATGGCGAGTTCATCAACAGGTGAGTTAATCAACAGGCGGTTTCATCAACAGGCGGGTTCATCAACAGGCGGCTTCATCAACAGGTGGGTTCATCAACAAGCGAGTTCTTCAACAGGTGAGTTCATAAACAGGCGGGTTTATCAACAGGCGGGTTCATCAACAGACGCGTTCCTCAACAGGCGGCTTTATCAACAGGTGAGTTCATCAACAGGTGGGTTCATCAACAGGTAGGTTCATCAACAGGTGAGTTCATCAACAGGTGTGTTCATCAACAGACGGGTTCATCAACAGGTGGGTTCATCAACAGGCGGGTTCATCAACAGGTGAATTCATCAACAGGCGAGTTCATCAACAGGTGGGTTCATCAACAGGTAGGTTCATCAACAGGTGAGTTCATCAACAGGTGTGTTCATCAACAGACGGGTTCATCAAAAGGTGGGTTCATCAACAGGTAGGTTCATCAACAGGTGAGTTCATCAACAGGTGTGTTCATCAACAGACGGGTTCATCAACAGGTGGGTTCATCAACAAGTGGGTTCATCAATAGGTGAGTTCATCAACAGTTGAATTCATCAATAGGTGGGTTCACCAACAGCTGGGATCAAAAACAGGTGAGTTCATCAACAGGTGGGTTCATCAACAGGTGGGTTCATCAACAGGTGAGTTCATCAACAGGTGTGTTCATCAACAGACGGGTTCATCAACAGGTGGGTTCATCAACAGGTGGGATCAACAACAGGTGAGTTCATCAACAGGTGGGTTCATCAACAGGTGGGTTCATCAACAGGCGGGTTCATCAACAGGCGGGTTCATCAACAGGTGGGTTCGTCAACAGGCGGGGTCAACAACAGGTGGATTCATCAACAGTTGAGTTCATCAACAGGCGGGTTCATCAACAGTTGAGTTCACAACAGGTGGGTTCATCAACAGGCGGGTTCATCAACAGGTGAATTCATCAACAGGCGGGTTCATCAACAGGCGAGTTCATCAATAGGTGAGTTCATCAACAGGTGAATTCATCAATAGGTGGGTTCACCAACAGCTGGCATCATAAACTGGTGGGTTATCAACAGGTGAGTTCATCAACAGGTGGGTTCATCAACAGGCGGGTTCATCAACAGGTGGGTTCATCAACAGGCGGGGTCATCAACAGGCGGGGTCATCAACAGGCGGATCCATCAACAGGTGGATTCATCAACAGGTGGGATCATCAACAAGCGAGTTCTTCAACAGGTGAGTTCATCAATAGGCGGGTTCATCAACAGGTGGGTTCATCAACAAGCGAGTTCTTCAACAGGTGAGTTCATAAACAGGCGGGTTCATCAACAGGCGGCTTCATCAACAGGTGGGTTCATCAACAAGCGAGTTCTTCAACAGGTGAGTTCATAAACAGGCGGGTTTATCAACAGGCGGGTTCATCAACAGACGCGTTCCTCAACAGGCGGCTTTATCAACAGGTGAGTTCATCAACAGGTGGGTTCATCAACAAGCGAGTTCTTCAACAGGTGAGTTCATAAACAGGCGGGTTTATCAACAGGCGGGTTCATCAACAGACGCGTTCCTCAACAGGCGGCTTTATCAACAGGTGAGTTCATCAACAGGTGGGTTCATCAACAGGTAGGTTCATCAACAGGTGAGTTCATCAACAGGTGTGTTCATCAACAGACGGGTTCATCAACAGGTGGGTTCATCAACAGGCGGGTTCATCAACAGGTGAATTCATCAACAGGCGAGTTCATCAACAGGTGGGTTCATCAACAGGTAGGTTCATCAACAGGTGTGTTCATCAACAGGTGTGTTCATCAACAGACGGGTTCATCAACAGGTGGGTTCATCAACAGGTAGGTTCATCAACAGGTGAGTTCATCAACAGGTGTGTTCATCAACAGACGGGTTCATCAACAGGTGGGTTCATCAACAAGCGGGTTCATCAATAGGTGAGTTCATCAACAGTTGAATTCATCAATAGGTGGGTTCACCAACAGCTGGGATCAAAAACAGGTGGGTTCATCAACAGGTGGGTTCATCAACAGGTGGGTTCATCAACAGGTGAGTTCATCAACAGGTGTGTTCATCAACAGACGGGTTCATCAACAGGTGGGTTCATCAACAGGTGGGATCAACAACAGGTGAGTTCATCAACAGGTGGGTTCATCAACAGGTGGGTTCATCAACAGGCGGGTTCATCAACAGGCGGGTTCATCAACAGGTGGGTTCGTCAACAGGCGGGGTCAACAACAGGCGGATTCATCAACAGTTGAGTTCATCAACAGTTGAGTTCATCAACAGGTGGGTTCATCAACAGGCGGGTTCATCAACAGGTGGGATCAACAACAGGTGAGTTCATCAACAGGTGAGTTCATCAACAGGCGGGTTCATCAACAGGTGGGTTCATCATCAACAAGCGAGTTCTTCAACAGGTGAGTTCATAAACAGGCGGGTTTATCAAAAGGCGGGTTCATCAACAGACGCGTTCCTCAACAGGTGAGTTCATCAACAGGCGGATTCATCAACAGACGCGTTCCTCAACAGGCAGGTACAACAACAGGTGAGTTCATCAACAGGTGAGTTCATCAACAGGTGAGTTCCTCAAATGGCGAGTTCATCAACAGGTGAGTTCATCAACAGGTGAGTTCATCAACAGGCGGGTTCATCAACAGGTGGGTTCATCAACATGTGGGTTCATCAACAGGCGGGATCATCAACAGGTGGGTTCATCAACAGACGGGTTCATCAACAGGTGTGTTCATCAACAGACGGGTTCATCAACAGCTGGGATCAACAACAGGTGAGTTCATCAACAGGTGGGTTCATCAGCAGGCGGGTTCATCAACAGGCGGGTTCATCAACAGGCGGGTTCATCAACAGGTGGGTTCATCATCAACAAGCGAGTTCTTCAACAGGTGAGTTCATAAACAGGCGGGTTTATCAACAGGTGAGTTCATCAACAGATGCGTTCCTCAACAGGTGAGTTCATCAACAGGCGGATTCATCAACAGACGCATTCCTTAACAGGCAGGTACATCAACAGGTGAGTTCATCAACAGGTGAGTTCATCAACAGGTGAGTTCCTGAAATGGCGAGTTCATCAACAGGTGAGTTAATCAACAGGCGGTTTCATCAACAGGCGGGTTCATCAACAGGCGGCTTCATCAACAGGTGGGTTCATCAACAAGCGAGTTCTTCAACAGGTGAGTTCATAAACAGGCGGGTTTATCAACAGGCGGGTTCATCAACAGACGCGTTCCTCAACAGGCGGCTTTATCAACAGGTGAGTTCATCAACAGGTGGGTTCATCAACAAGCGAGTTCTTCAACAGGTGAGTTCATAAACAGGCGGGTTTATCAACAGGCGGGTTCATCAACAGACGCGTTCCTCAACAGGCGGCTTTATCAACAGGTGAGTTCATCAACAGGTGGGTTCATCAACAGGTAGGTTCATCAACAGGTGAGTTCATCAACAGGTGTGTTCATCAACAGACGGGTTCATCAACAGGTGGGTTCATCAACAGGCGGGTTCATCAACAGGTGAATTCATCAACAGGCGAGTTCATCAACAGGCGGGTTCATCAACAGGTAGGTTCATCAACAGGTGAGTTCATCAACAGGTGTGTTCATCAACAGACGGGTTCATCAACAGGTGGGTTCATCAACAGGTAGGTTCATCAACAGGTGAGTTCATCAACAGGTGTGTTCATCAACAGACGGGTTCATCAACAGGTGGGTTCATCAACAAGCGGGTTCATCAATAGGTGAGCTCATCAACAGTTGAATTCATCAATAGGTGGGTTCACCAACAGCTGGGATCAAAAACAGGTGGGTTCATCAACAGGTGGGTTCATCAACAGGTGGGTTCATCAACAGGTGAGTTCATCAACAGGTGTGTTCATCAACAGACGGGTTCATCAACAGGCGGGTTCATCAACAGGTGAGTTCATCAACAGGTGGGTTCATCAACAGGTGGGTTCATCAACAGGCGGGTTCATCAACAGGCGGGTTCATCAACAGGTGGGTTCGTCAACAGGTGAGTTGAACAACAGACATGTTCAAAACAGGCGAGTTCATCAACAGGTGAGTTCATCAACAGACGGGTTCATCAACAGGTGGGTTCATCATCAACAAGCGAGTTCTTCAACAGGTGAGTTCATAAACAGGCGGGTTTATCAAAAGGCGGGTTCATCAACAGACGCGTTCCTCAACAGGCAGGTACAACAACAGGTGAGTTCATCAACAGGTGAGTTCATCAACAGGTGAGTTCCTCAAATGGCGAGTTCATCAACAGGTGAGTTCATCAACAGGTGAGTTCATCAACAGGCGGGTTCATCAACAGGTGGGTTCATCAACATGTGGGTTCATCAACAGGTGGGATCATCAACAAGCGAGTTCTTCAACAGGTGAGTTCATCAATAGGTGGGTTCATCAACAGGTGGGTTCATCAACAAGCGAGTTCTTCAACAGGTGAGTTCATAAACAGGCGGGTTCATCAACAGGCGGCTTCATCAACAGGTGGGTTCATCAACAAGCGAGTTCTTCAACAGGTGAGTTCATAAACAGGCGGGTTTATCAACAGGCGGGTTCATCAACAGACGCGTTCCTCAACAGGCGGCTTTATCAACAGGTGAGTTCATCAACAGGTGGGTTCATCAACAAGCGAGTTCTTCAACAGGTGAGTTCATAAACAGGCGAGTTTATCAACAGGCGGGTTCATCAACAGACGCGTTCCTCAACAGGCGGCTTTATCAACAGGTGAGTTCATCAACAGGTGGGTTCATCAACAGGTAGGTTCATCAACAGGTGAGTTCATCAACAGGTGTGTTCATCAACAGACGGGTTCATCAACAGGTGGGTTCATCAACAGGCGGGTTCATCAACAGGTGAATTCATCAACAGGCGAGTTCATCAACAGGTGGGTTCATCAACAGGTAGGTTCATCAACAGGTGTGTTCATCAACAGGTGTGTTCATCAACAGACGGGTTCATCAACAGGTGGGTTCATCAACAGGTAGGTTCATCAACAGGTGAGTTCATCAACAGGTGTGTTCATCAACAGACGGGTTCATCAACAGGTGGGTTCATCAACAGGTAGGTTCATCAACAGGTGAGTTCATCAACAGGTGTGTTCATCAACAGACGGGTTCATCAACAGGTGGGTTCATCAACAGGTGGGATCAACAACAGGTGAGTTCATCAACAGGTGGGTTCATCAACAGGTGGGTTCATCAACAGGCGGGTTCATCAACAGGCGGGTTCATCAACAGGTGGGTTCGTCAACAGGTGAGTTGAACAACAGACATGTTCAAAACAGGCGAGTTCATCAACAGGTGAGTTCATCAACAGGCGGGTTCAACAACAGGTGGGTTCATCATCAACAAGCGAGTTCTTCAACAGGTGAGTTCATAAACAGGCGAGTTTATCAAAAGGCGGGTTCATCAACAGACGCGTTCCTCAACAGGCAGGTACAACAACAGGTGAGTTCATCAACAGGTGAGTTCATCAACAGGTGAGTTCCTCAAATGGCGAGTTCATCAACAGGTGAGTTCATCAACAGGTGAGTTCATCAACAGGCGGGTTCATCAACAGGCGGGATCATCAACAGGTGGGTTCATCAACAGACGGGTTCATCAACAGGTGTGTTCATCAACAGACGGGTTCATCAACAGCTGGGATCAACAACAGGTGAGTTCATCAACAGGTGGGTTCATCAACAGGCGGGTTCATCAACAGGCGGGTTCATCAACAGGCGGGTTCATCAACAGGTGGGTTCATCATCAACAAGCGAGTTCTTCAACAGGTGAGTTCATAAACAGGCGGGTTTATCAACAGGTGAGTTCATCAACAGACGCGTTCCTCAACAGGTGAGTTCATCAACAGGCGGATTCATCAACAGACGCATTCCTCAACAGGCAGGTACATCAACAGGTGAGTTCATCAACAGGTGAGTTCATCAACAGGTGAGTTCCTGAAATGGCGAGTTCATCAACAGGTGAGTTAATCAACAGGCGGTTTCATCAACAGGCGGGTTCATCAACAGGCGGCTTCATCAACAGGTGGGTTCATCAACAAGCGAGTTCTTCAACAGGTGAGTTCATAAACAGGCGGGTTTATCAACAGGCGGGTTCATCAACAGACGCGTTCCTCAACAGGCGGCTTTATCAACAGGTGAGTTCATCAACAGGTGGGTTCATCAACAAGCGAGTTCTTCAACAGGTGAGTTCATAAAAAGGCGGGTTCATCAACAGGCGGGTTCATCAACAGGCGGGTTCATCAACAGGTGGGTTCGTCAACAGGCGGGGTCATCAACAGGTGGATTCATCAACAGTTGAGTTCATCAACAGGCGGGTTCATCAACAGTTGAGTTCATCAACAGGTGGGTTCATCAACAGGCGGGTTCATCAACAGGTGAATTCATCAACAGGCGGGTTCATCAACAGGCGGGTTCATCAATAGGTGAGTTCATCAACAGGTGAATTCATCAATAGGTGGGTTCACCAACAGCTGGCATCATAAACTGGTGGGTTTATCAACAGGTGAGTTCATCAACAGGTGGGTTCATCAACAGGCGGGTTCATCAACAGGTGGGTTCATCAACAGGCGGGTCATCAACAGGCGGGGTCATCACAGCGATCCATCAACAGGTGGATTCATCAACAGGTGGGATCATCACAAGCGAGTTCTTCAAACAGTGAGTTCATCATAGCGGGTTCATCAACAGGTGGGTTCATCAACAAGCGAGTTCTTCAACAGGTGAGTTCATAAACAGGCGGGTTTATCAACAGGCGGGTTCATCAACAGACGCGTTCCTCAACAGGCGGCTTTATCAACAGGTGAGTTCATCAACAGGTGGGTTCATCAACAAGCGAGTTCTTCAACAGGTGAGTTCATAAACAGGCGGGTTTATCAACAGGCGGGTTCATCAACAGACGCGTTCCTCAACAGGCGGCTTTATCAACAGGTGAGTTCATCAACAGGTGGGTTCATCAACAGGTAGGTTCATCAACAGGTGAGTTCATCAACAGGTGTGTTCATCAACAGACGGGTTCATCAACAGGTGGGTTCATCAACAGGCGGGTTCATCAACAGGTGAATTCATCAACAGGCGAGTTCATCAACAGGTGGGTTCATCAACAGGTAGGTTCATCAACAGGTGTGTTCATCAACAGGTGTGTTCATCAACAGACGGGTTCATCAACAGGTGGGTTCATCAACAGGTAGGTTCATCAACAGGTGAGTTCATCAACAGGTGTGTTCATCAACAGACGGGTTCATCAACAGGTGGGTTCATCAACAAGCGGGTTCATCAATAGGTGAGTTCATCAACAGTTGAATTCATCAATAGGTGGGTTCAACAACAGCTGGGATCAAAAACAGGTGGGTTCATCAACAGGTGGGTTCAGCAACAGGTGTGTTCATCAACAGACGGGTTCATCAACAGGTGGGTTCATCAACAGGTGGGATCAACAACAGGTGAGTTCATCAACAGGTGGGTTCATCAACAGGCGGGTTCATCAACAGGCGGGTTCATCAACAGGCGGGTTCATCAACAGGTGGGTTCGTCAACAGGCGGGGTCATCAACAGGCGGATTCATCAACAGTTGAGTTCATCAACAGTTGAGTTCATCAACAGGTGGGTTCATCAACAGGCGGGTTCATCAACAGGTGGGATCAACAACAGGTGAGTTCATCAACAGGTGAGTTCATCAACAGGCGGGTTCATCAACAGGTGGGTTCATCATCAACAAGCGAGTTCTTCAACAGGTGAGTTCATAAACAGGCGGGTTTATCAAAAGGCGGGTTCATCAACAGACGCGTTCCTCAACAGGTGAGTTCATCAACAGGCGGATTCATCAGCAGACGCGTTCCTCAACAGGCAGGTACAACAACAGGTGAGTTCATCAACAGGTGAGTTCATCAACAGGTGAGTTCCTCAAATGGCGAGTTCATCAACAGGTGAGTTCATCAACAGGTGAGTTCATCAACAGGCGGGTTCATCAACAGGTGGGTTCATCAACATGTGGGTTCATCAACAGGCGGGATCATCAACAGGTGGGTTCATCAACAGACGGGTTCATCAACAGGTGTATTCATCAACAGACGGGTTCATCAACAGCTGGGATCAACAACAGGTGAGTTCATCAACAGGTGGGTTCATCAACAGGCGGGTTCATCAACAGGCGGGTTCATCAACAGGCGGGTTCATCAACAGGTGGGTTCATCATCAACAAGCGAGTTCTTCAACAGGTGAGTTCATAAACAGGCGGGTTTATCAACAGCTGAGTTCATCAACAGACGCGTTCCTCAACAGGTGAGTTCATCAACAGGCGGATTCATCAACAGACGCATTCCTCAACAGGCAGGTACATCAACAGGTGAGTTCATCAACAGGTGAGTTCATCAACAGGTGAGTTCCTGAAATGGCGAGTTCATCAACAGGTGAGTTAATCAACAGGCGGTTTCATCAACAGGCGGGTTCATCAACAGGCGGCTTCATCAACAGGTGGGTTCATCAACAAGCGAGTTCTTCAACAGGTGAGTTCATAAACAGGCGGGTTTATCAACAGGCGGGTTCATCAACAGACGCGTTCCTCAACAGGCGGCTTTATCAACAGGTGAGTTCATCAACAGGTGGGTTCATCAACAAGCGAGTTCTTCAACAGGTGAGTTCATAAACAGGCGGGTTTATCAACAGGCGGGTTCATCAACAGACGCGTTCCTCAACAGGCGGCTTTATCAACAGGTGAGTTCATCAACAGGTGGGTTCATCAACAGGTAGGTTCATCAACAGGTGAGTTCATCAACAGGTGTGTTCATCAACAGACGGGTTCATCAACAGGTGGGTTCATCAACAGGCGGGTTCATCAACAGGTGAATTCATCAACAGGCGAGTTCATCAACAGGTGGGTTCATCAACAGGTAGGTTCATCAACAGGTGTGTTCATCAACAGGTGTGTTCATCAACAGACGGGTTCATCAACAGGTGGGTTCATCAACAGGTAGGTTCATCAACAGGTGAGTTCATCAACAGGTGTGTTCATCAACAGACGGGTTCATCAACAGGTGGGTTCATCAACAGGTAGGTTCATCAACAGGTGAGTTCATCAACAGGTGTGTTTATCAACAGACGGGTTCATCAACAGGTGGGTTCATCAACAGGTGGGATCAACAACAGGTGAGTTCATCAACAGGTGGGTTCATCAACAGGTGGGTTCATCAACAGGCGGGTTCATCAACAGGCGGGTTCATCAACAGGTGGGTTCGTCAACAGGTGAGTTGAACAACAGACATGTTCAAAACAGGCAAGTTCATCAACAGGTGAGTTCATCAACAGGCGGGTTCATCAACAGGTGGGTTCATCATCAACAAGCGAGTTCTTCAACAGGTGAGTTCATAAACAGGCGGGTTTATCAAAAGGCGGGTTCATCAACAGACGCGTTCCTCAACAGGCAGGTACAACAACAGGTGAGTTCATCAACAGGTGAGTTCATCAACAGGTGAGTTCCTCAAATGGCGAGTTCATCAACAGGTGAGTTCATCAACAGGTGAGTTCATCAACAGGCGGGTTCATCAACAGGTGGGTTCATCAACATGTGGGTTCATCAACAGGCGGGTTCATCAACAGGTGGGTTCATCAACAGGCGGGTTCATCAACAGGTGAATTCATCAACAGGCGAGTTCATCAACAGACGAGTTCATCAACAGGCGGGTTCATCAACAGGTAGGTTCATCAACAGGTGAGTTCATCAACAGGTGTGTTCATCAACAGATGGGTTCATCAACAGGTGGGTTCATCAACAGGTGGGATTAACAACAGGTGAGTTCATCAACAGGTGGGTTCATCAACAGGTGGGTTCATCAACAGGCGGGTTCATCAACAGGCGGGTTCATCAACAGGTGGGTTCGTCAACAGGTGAGTTGAACAACAGACATGTTCAAAACAGGCGAGTTCATCAACAGGTGAGTTCATCAACAGGCGGGTTCATCAACAGGTGGGTTCATCATCAACAAGCGAATTCTTCAACAGGTGAGTTCATCAACAGGCGGGTTCATCAACAGGTGGGTTCATCAACAGGTGGGATCAACAACAGGTGAGTTCATCAACAGGTGGGTTCATCAACAGGTGGGTTCATCAACAGGCGGGTTCATCAACAGGCGGGTTCATCAACAGGTGGGTTCATCAACAGGTGAGTTCATCAACAGGTGTGTTCATCAACAGGTGGGTTCATCAACAGGTGGGATCAACAACAGGTGAGTTCATCAACAGGTGGGTTCATCAACAGGTGGTTTCATCAACAGGCGGGTTCATCAACAGGCGGGTTCATCAACAGGTGGGTTCGTCAACAGGCGGGGTCATCAACAGGCGGATTCATCAACAGTTGAGTTCATCAACAGGCGGGTTCATCAACAGTTGAGTTCATCAACAGGCGGGTTCATCAACAGGTGGGATCAACAACAGGTGAGTTCATCAACAGGTGAGTTCATCAACAGGCGGGTTCATCAACAGGTGGGTTCATCAACAAGCGAGTTCTTCAACAGGTGAGTTCATAAACAGGCGGGTTTATCAAAAGGCGGGTTCATCAACAGACGCGTTCCTCAACAGGTGAGTTCATCAACAGGCGGATTCATCAACAGACGCGTTCCTCAACAGGCAGGTACAGCAACAGGTGAGTTCATCAACAGGTGAGTTCCTCAAATGGCGAGTTCATCAACAGGTGAGTTCATCAACAGGTGAGTTCATCAACAGGCGGGTTCATCAACAGGTGGGTTCATCAACATGTGGGTCCATCAACAGGCGGGATCATCAACAGGTGGGTTCATCAACAGACGGGTTCATCAACAGGTGTGTTCATCAACAGACGGGTTCATCAACAGCTGGGATCAACAACAGGTGAGTTCATCAACAGGTGGGTTCATCAACAGGCGGCTTCATCAACAGGCGGCTTCATCAACAGGCGGGTTCATCAACAGGTGGGTTCATCATCAACAAGCGAGTTCTTCAACAGGTGAGTTCATAAACAGGCAGGTTTATCAACAGGTGGGTTCATCAACAGTGGTTCATCAACAGGTGGGTTCATCAACAGGTGGTTCATCAACAGGTGAGTTCATCAACAGGAGGTTCATCAACAGGTGAGTTCATCAACAGGTGAGTTCATCAACAGGTGGTTCATCAACAGGTGGGTTCATCAACAGGTGAGTTCATCAACAGGTGAGTTCATCAACAGGGGGTTCATCAACAGGTGGGTTCATCAACAGGTGAGTTCATCAACAGGTGAGTTCATCAACAGGTGGGTTCATCAACAGGCTGGGTTCATCAACAGGTGGGTTCATCAACAGGTGAGTTCATCAACAGGTGGGTTCATCAACAGGTGGTTCATCAACAGGTGGGTTCATCAACAGGTGGTTCATCAACAGGTGGTTCATCAACAGGTGAGTTCATCAACAGGTGAGTTCATCAACAGGTGAGTTCATCAACAGGTGAGTTCATCAACAGGTCAGATCATGAACAGGCGTGTTCATCAACAGATGGGTTCATGAACAGGTGAGTTCATCAGCAGGTGAGTTCAGCAACAGGCGAGTTCATCAACAGGTGAGTTCATCAGCAGGTGAGTTCATCAACAGGCAAGTTCATCAACAGGTGGGTTCATCAACAGGCGGGTTCATCAACAGACGGGTTCATCACCAGCTGAGTTCATCAACAGAGGGGTTCATCAACAGGCGAGTTCATCAACAGGCAGGTTCATCAACATTTGGGATCATCAACAGGTGGGTTCATCAACAGGCGGGTTCATCAACAGGTGGGTTCATCAACAGGCGAGTTCATCAACAGGTGAGTTAATCAACAGGTAAGTTCATCAACAGGTGGGTTCCCCAACAGGTGAGTTCATCAACAGTTTAATTCTTCAACAGGTGAGTTCATCAACAGGTGGGTTCATCAACAGGTGAGTTCATCAACAGGTTAATTCATCAACAGGTGAGTTCATCAACAGGTGAGTTCCTCAACAGTTGGGTTCATCAACAGGTGAGTTCATCAACAGGATAATTCATCAACAGGTGGGTTCATCAACAGGTGGGTTCATCAACAGGTGGGGTGATCAACAGGTGGGTTCATCAACAGTTGGGTTCATCAACAGGTGAGTTCATCAACAGGTGGGTTCATCAACAGGTGAGTTCATCAACAGGTGAGTTCACCAACAGGTGAGTTCATCAACAGTTGAGTTCATCAACAGGTTAATTCATCAACTGGTGAGTTCACCAACAGGTGAGTTCATCAACAGGTGGGTTCATCAACAGGTTAATTCATCAACAGGTGAGTTAATCAACAGGTAAGTTCATCAACAGGTGGGTTCCCCAACAGGTGAGTTCATCAACAGTTTAATTCATCAACAGGTGAGTTCATCAACAGGTGGGTTCATCAACAGGTGAGTTCATCAACAGTTGGGTTCATCAACAGGTGAGTTCATCAACAAGTTAATTCATCAACAGCTGGGTTCATCAACAGGTGGGTTCATCAACAGGTGGGATGATACAGGGGTTCATCACAAGGTGGGTTCATCAACAGGTGGGTTCATCAACAGGTCATACAGTGGTTCATCAACAGGGGTTCATCAACAGGTGTTCATCACAGTTGATTCACAACAGGGGTTCAGTGGGTTCATCAACAGGGGTTCATCAACAGGTGAGTTCATCAACAGGTGAGTTCACACAGGGGTTCATCAACAGGTGGTTCATCCAACAGGTGAGTTCATCAACAGTTTAATTCATCAACAGGTGAGTTCATCAACAGTGGGTTCATCAACAGGTGAGTTCATCAACAGGTTAATTCATCAACAGGTGAGTTCATCAACAGGTGAGTTCATCAACAGTTGGGTTCATCAACAGGTGAGTTCATCAACAAGTTAATTCATCAACAGCTGGGTTCATCAACAGGTGGGTTCATCAACAGGTGGGATGATCAACAGGTGGGTTCATCAACAGGTGGGTTCATCAACAGGTGAGTTCATCAACAGGTTAATTCATCAACAGGTGAGATCATCAACAGGTGAGTTCATCAACAGATGGGTTCATCAACAGGTGAGTTCATCAACAAGTTAATTCATCAACAGCTGGGTTCATCAACAGGTGGGTTCATCAACAGGTGGGATGATCAACAGGTGGGTTCATCAACAGCTGGGTTCATCAACAGGTGAGTTCATCAACAGGTGGGTTCATCAACAGGTGAGTTCATCAACAGGTGAGTTCATCAACAGGTGGGTTCATCAACAGGTGGGTTCATCAACAGGTGGGTTCATCAACAGGTGAGTTCACCAACAGGTGAGTTCACCAACAGGTGAGTTCATCAACAGGTGAGTTCATCAACAGGTTAATTCATCAACTGGTGAGTTCACCAACAGGTGAGTTCATCAACAGGTGGGTTCATCAACAGGTTAATTCATCAACAGGTGGGTTCATCAACAAGAGAGTTCATCAACAGGTTAATTCATCAACAGGTGCTTTCATCAACAGGTGAGTTCATCAACAAGTGGGTTCATCAACTGGTGGGTTCATCAACAGGTTAATTCATCAACAGGTGGGTTCATCAACAAGAGAGTTCATCAACAGCTTAATTCATCAACAGGTGTGTTCATCAACAAGAGAGTTCATCAACAGGTTAATTCATCAACAGGTGCTTTCATGAACAGGTGAGTTCATCAACAAGTGGGTTCATCAACTGGTGGGTTCATCAACAGGTTAATTCATCAACAGGTGGGTTCATCAACAAGAGAGTTCATCAACAGGTTAATTCATCAACAGGTGTGTTCATCAACAGGTGAGTTCATCAACAGGCGGGTTCATCAACAGGTGGGTTCATCAACAGGCGGGTTCATCAACAGGCGGGTTCATCAACAGGTGAGTTCATCAATAGGTGAGTTCATCAACAGGCGGGTTCATCAACAGGTGGGTTCATCAACAGGTGGGTTCATTAACAGGTGGGTTCATCAACAGGTGGTTTCATCAACAGGTGGGTTCATCAACAGGCGAGTTCATCAACATGTGAGTTCATCAGCAGGTGGGTTCATCAACAGGCGGGTTCATCAACAGGTGTGTTCATCAACATTTGAGTTCATCAACAGGTGAGATCATCAACAGGTGGGTTCATCAACAGGCGGGTTCATCAACAGGTGAGTTCATCAACAGGTGAGATCATCAACAGGCGTGTTCATCAACAGATGGGTTCATCAACAGGAGGGTTCATGAACAGGTGAGTTCATCAACAGGCGGGTTCATCAACAGGTGAGTTCATCAACAGGTGGGTTCATCAACAGGCGGGTTCATCAACAGACGGGTTCATCAACAGACGGGTTCATGAACAGGTAAGTTCATCAACAGGTGAGTTCATCAGCAGGTGAGTTGAGCAACAGGCGAGTTCATCAACAGGTGAGTTCATCAGCAGGTGAGTTCATCAACAGGCAAGTTCATCAACAAGTGGGTTCATCAACTGGTGGGTTCATCAACAGGTTAATTCATCAACTGGTGGGTTCATCAACAAGAGAGTTCATCAACAGGTTAATTCATCAACAGGTGCTTTCATCAACAGGTGAGTTCATCAACAAGTGGGTTCATCAACTGGTGGGTTCATCAACAGGTTAATTCATCAACAGATGAGTTCATCAACAAGTGGGTTCATCAACAGGTGGGTTCATCAACAGGTGAATTCATCAACAGGTGAGTTCATCAACAGGTGGGTTCATCAACAGGTGAGTTCATCAACAGACGGGTTCAAAACAGGTGAGTTCATCAACAGGCGCGTTCATCAACAGGCGGGTTCATCAACAGGTGAGTTCATCAACAGGCGGGTTCATCAACAGGCAAGTTCATCAACAGGTGAGTTCATCAACAGGCAAGTTCATCAACAGGTGGGTTCATCAACAGGTGAGTTCATCAACAGGCGGGTTCATCAACAGGTGAGTTCACCAACAGGCGGGTTCATCAACAGGTGGGTTCATCAACAGGTGGGTTCATCAACAGGCGGGTTCATCAACAAGTGAGTTCATCAATAGGTGAGTTCATCAACAGGTGGGTTCATCAACAGGCGGGTTCATCAGCAGGTGGGTTCAACAACAGGCGAGTTCATCAACAGGTGGGTTCATCAACAGGTGAGTTCATCAACAGGTGTGTTCATCAACAGGTGAGTTCATCAACAGGCGGGTTCATCAACAGGCGGGTTCATCAACAGGCGGGTTCATCAACAGGTGAGTTCATCAATAGGTGAGTTCATCAACAGGCGGGTTCATCAACAGGTGGGTTCATCAACAGGTGGGTTCATCAACAGGCGGGTTCATCAACAGGCGGGTTCATCAACAGGTGGGTTCATCAACAGGCGAGTTCATCAACAGGTGAGTTGATCAACAGACGGGTTCAAAACAGGCGAGTTCATCAACAGGTGAGTTCATCAACAGGCGGGTTCATCAACAGGTGGGTTCATCAACAGGTGGGTTCACCAACAGGTGTGTTCATCAACAGGCGGGTTCATCAACAGGTGGGTTCATCAACAGGCGAGTTCATCAACATGTGAGTTCATCAACAGGTGGGTTCATCAACAGGCGGGTTCATCAACAGACGGGTTCATCAACATTTGAGTTCATCAACAGGTGAGATCATCAACAGGTGAGTTCATCAACAGGCGGGATCATCAACAGGTGAGTTCTTCAACAGGTGAGATCATCAACAGGCGTGTTCATCAACAGATCAGTTCATCAACAGGAGGGTTCATGAACAGGTGAGTTCATCAACAGGCGGGTTCATCAACAGGCGAGTTCATCAACAGGTGGGTTCATCAACAGGCGGGTTCATCAACAGATGGGTTCATCAACAGACGGGTTCATGAACAGGTAAGTTCATCAACAGGTGAGTTCATCAGCAGGTGAGTTCAGCAACAGGCGAGTTCATCAACAGGTGAGTTCATCAGCAGGTGAGTTCATCAACAGGCAAGTTCATCAACAGGTGGGTTCATCAACAGGCGGGTTCATCAACAGGCGGGTTCATCAACAGGCGAGTTCATCAACAGATGGGTTCATCACCAGCTGAGTTCATCAACAGAGGGGTTCATCAACAGGCGGGTTCATCAGCAGGTGAGTTCATCAACAGGTGAGTTTATCAAAACGCGAGTTATTCAACAGGTGAATTCTTCAACAGGTGGGTTAATCAACAGGTAAGTTCATCAACAGGTGGGTTCCTCAACAGGCGGGTTCATCAACAGGCGGGTTCATCAACAGGTGAGTTCATCAATAGGTGAGTTCATCAACAGGCGGGTTCATCAACAGGTGGGTTCATCAACAGGTGAGTTCATCAACAGGCGAGTTCATCAACAGGCGGGTTCATCAACAGGTGAGTTCATCAACAGGCGGGTTCATCAACAGGCGAGTTCATCAACAGGTGAGTTCATCAACAGGCGAGTTCATCAACAGGTGGGTTCATCAACAGGTGAGTTCATCAACAGGCGGGTTCATCAACAGGTGAGTTCATCAACAGGCGGGTTCATCAACAGGTGGGTTCATCAACAGGTGGGTTCATCAACAGGCGGGTTCATCAACAGGTGAGTTCATCAACAGGTGAGTTCATCAACAGGTGGGTTCATCAACAGGCGGGTTCATCAGCAGGTGGGTTCAACAACAGGCGAGTTCATCAACAGGTGGGTTCATCAACAGGTGAGTTCATCAACAGGTGTGTTCATCAACAGGTGAGTTCATCAACAGGCGGGTTCATCAACAGGCGGGTTCATCAACAGGCGGGTTCATCAACAGGTGAGTTCATCAATAGGTGAGTTCATCAACAGGCGGGTTCATCAACAGGTGGGTTCATCAACAGGTGGGTTCATCAACAGGCGGGTTCATCAACAGGCGGGTTCATCAACAGGTGGGTTCATCAACAGGCAAGTTCATCAACAGGTGAGTTGATCAACAGACGGGTTCAAAACAGGCGAGTTCATCAACAGGTGAGTTCATCAACAGGCGGGTTCATCAACAGGTGGGTTCATCAACAGGTGGGTTCATCAACAGGTGGGTTCATCAACAGGCGGGTTCATCAACAGGTGTGTTCATCAACATTTGAGTTCATCAACAGGTGAGATCATCAACAGGTGGGTTCATCAACAGGCGGGTTCATCAACAGGTGAGTTCATCAACAGGTGAGATCATCAACAGGCGTGTTCATCAACAGATGGGTTCATCAACAGGAGGGTTCATGAACAGGTGAGTTCATCAACAGGCGGGTTCATCAACAGGTGAGTTCATCAACAGGTGGGTTCATCAACAGGCGGGTTCATCAACAGACGGGTTCATCAACAGACGGGTTCATGAACAGGTAAGTTCATCAACAGGTGAGTTCATCAGCAGGTGAGTTGAGCAACAGGCGAGTTCATCAACAGGTGAGTTCATCAGCAGGTGAGTTCATCAACAGGCAAGTTCATCAACAAGTGGGTTCATCAACTGGTGGGTTCATCAACAGGTTAATTCATCAACTGGTGGGTTCATCAACAAGAGAGTTCATCAACAGGTTAATTCATCAACAGGTGCTTTCATCAACAGGTGAGTTCATCAACAAGTGGGTTCATCAACTGGTGGGTTCATCAACAGGTTAATTCATCAACAGATGAGTTCATCAACAAGTGGGTTCATCAACAGGTGGGTTCATCAACAGGTGAATTCATCAACAGGTGAGTTCATCAACAGGTGGGTTCATCAACAGGTGAGTTCATCAACAGACGGGTTCAAAACAGGTGAGTTCATCAACAGGCGAGTTCATCAACAGGCGGGTTCATCAACAGGTGAGTTCATCAACAGGCGGGTTCATCAACAGGCGAGTTCATCAACAGGTGAGTTCATCAACAGGCGAGTTCATCAACAGGTGGGTTCATCAACAGGTGAGTTCATCAACAGGCGGGTTCATCAACAGGTGAGTTCATCAACAGGCGGGTTCATCAACAGGTGGGTTCATCAACAGGTGGGTTCATCAACAGGCGGGTTCATCAACAGGTGAGTTCATCAATAGGTGAGTTCATCAACAGGTGGGTTCATCAACAGGCGGGTTCATCAGCAGGTGGGTTCAACAACAGGCGAGTTCATCAACAGGTGGGTTCATCAACAGGTGAGTTCATCAACAGGTGTGTTCATCAACAGGTGAGTTCATCAACAGGCGGGTTCATCAACAGGCGGGTTCATCAACAGGCGGGTTCATCAACAGGTGAGTTCATCAATAGGTGAGTTCATCAACAGGCGGGTTCATCAACAGGTGGGTTCATCAACAGGTGGGTTCATCAACAGGTGGGTTCATCAACAGGCGGGTTCATCAACAGGTGGGTTCATCAACAGGCGAGTTCATCAACAGGTGAGTTGATCAACAGACGGGTTCAAAACAGGCGAGTTCATCAACAGGTGAGTTCATCAACAGGCGGGTTCATCAACAGGTGGGTTCATCAACAGGTGGGTTCACCAACAGGTGTGTTCATCAACAGGCGGGTTCATCAACAGGTGGGTTCATCAACAGGCGAGTTCATCAACATGTGAGTTCATCAACAGGTGGGTTCATCAACAGGCGGGTTCATCAACAGACGGGTTCATCAACATTTGAGTTCATCAACAGGTGAGATCATCAACAGGTGAGTTCATCAACAGGCGGGATCATCAACAGGTGAGTTCTTCAACAGGTGAGATCATCAACAGGCGTGTTCATCAACAGATCAGTTCATCAACAGGAGGGTTCATGAACAGGTGAGTTCATCAACAGGCGGGTTCATCAACAGGCGAGTTCATCAACAGGTGGGTTCATCAACAGGCGGGTTCATCAACAGATGGGTTCATCAACAGACGGGTTCATGAACAGGTAAGTTCATCAACAGGTGAGTTCATCAGCAGGTGAGTTCAGCAACAGGCGAGTTCATCAACAGGTGAGTTCATCAGCAGGTGAGTTCATCAACAGGCAAGTTCATCAACAGGTGGGTTCATCAACAGGCGGGTTCATCAACAGGCGGGTTCATCAACAGGCGAGTTCATCAACAGATGGGTTCATCACCAGCTGAGTTCATCAACAGAGGGGTTCATCAACAGGCGGGTTCATCAGCAGGTGAGTTCATCAACAGGTGAGTTTATCAAAACGCGAGTTATTCAACAGGTGAATTCTTCAACAGGTGGGTTAATCAACAGGTAAGTTCATCAACAGGTGGGTTCCTCAACAGGCGGGTTCATCAACAGGCGGGTTCATCAACAGGTGAGTTCATCAATAGGTGAGTTCATCAACAGGCGGGTTCATCAACAGGTGGGTTCATCAACAGGTGAGTTCATCAACAGGCGCGTTCATCAACAGGCGGGTTCATCAACAGGTGAGTTCATCAACAGGCGGGTTCATCAACAGGCAAGTTCATCAACAGGTGAGTTCAGCAACAGCCAAGTTCATCAACAGGTGGGTTCATCAACAGGTGAGTTCATCAACAGGCGGGTTCATCAACAGGTGAGTTCACCAACAGGCGGGTTCATCAACAGGTGGGTTCATCAACAGGTGGGTTCATCAACAGGCGGGTTCATCAACAGGTGAGTTCATCAATAGGTGAGTTCATCAACAGGTGGGTTCATCAACAGGCGGGTTCATCAGCAGGTGGGTTCAACAACAGGCGAGTTCATCAACAGGTGGGTTCATCAACAGGTGAGTTCATCAACAGGTGTGTTCATCAACAGGTGAGTTCATCAACAGGCGGGTTCATCAACAGGCGGGTTCATCAACAGGCGGGTTCATCAACAGGTGAGTTCATCAATAGGTGAGTTCATCAACAGGCGGGTTCATCAACAGGTGGGTTCATCAACAGGTGGGTTCATCAACAGGCGGGTTCATCAACAGGCGGGTTCATCAACAGGTGGGTTCATCAACAGGCAAGTTCATCAACAGGTGAGTTGATCAACAGACGGGTTCAAAACAGGCGAGTTCATCAACAGGTGAGTTCATCAACAGGCGGGTTCATCAACAGGTGGGTTCATCAACAGGTGGGTTCATCAACAGGTGGGTTCATCAACAGGCGGGTTCATCAACAGGTGGGTTCATCAACAGGCGAGTTCATCAACATGTGAGTTCATCAACAGGTGGGTTCATCAACAGGCGGGTTCATCAACAGACGGGTTCATCAACATTTGAGTTCATCAACAGGTGAGATCATCAACAGGTGGGTTCATCAACAGGCGGGATCATCAACAGGTGAGTTCTTCAACAGGTGAGATCATCAACAGGCGTGTTCATCAACAGATCGGTTCATCAACAGGAGGGTTCATGAACAGGTGAGTTCATCAACAGGCGGGTTCATCAACAGGCGAGTTCATCAACAGGTGGGTTCATCAACAGGCGGGTTCATCAACAGACGGGTTCATCAACAGACGGGTTCATGAACAGGTAAGTTCATCAACAGGTGAGTTCATCAGCAGGTGAGTTCAGCAACAGGCGAGTTCATCAACAGGTGAGTTCATCAGCAGGTGAGTTCATCAACAGGCAAGTTCATCAACAGGTGGGTTCATCAACAGGCGGGTTCATCAACAGGCGGGTTCATCAACAGGCGAGTTCATCAACAGACGGGTTCATCACCAGCTGAGTTCATCAACAGAGGGGTTCATCAACAGGCGGGTTCATCAGCAGGTGAGTTCATCAACAGGTGAGTTTATCAAAACGCGAGTTATTCAACAGGTGAATTCTTCAACAGGTGGGTTAATCAACAGGTAAGTTCATCAACAGGTGGGTTCCCCAACAGGTGAGTTCATCAACAGTTTAATTCATCAACAGGTGAGTTCATCAACAGGTGGGTTCATCAACAGGTGAGTTCATCAACAGGTTAATTCATCAACAGGTGAGTTCATCAACAGGTGAGTTCATCAACAGTTGGGTTCATCAACAGGTGAGTTCATCAACAAGTTAATTCTTCAACAGCTGGGTTCATCAACAGGTGGGTTCATCAACAGGTGGGATGATCAACAGGTGGGTTCATCAACAGTTGGGTTCATCAACAGGTGAGTTCATCAACAGGTGGGTTCATCAACAGGTGAGTTCATCAACAGGTGAGTTCATCAACAGGTGGGTTCATCAACAGGCGAGTTCATCAACAGGTGAGTTGATCAACAGACGGGTTCAAAACAGGCGAGTTCATCAACAGGTGAGTTCATCAACAGGCGGGTTCATCAACAGGTGGGTTCATCAACAGGTGGGTTCATCAACAGGTGGGTTCATCAACAGGCGGGTTCATCAACAGGTGGGTTCATCAACAGGCGAGTTCATCAACATGTGAGTTCATCAACAGGTGGGTTCATCAACAGGCGGGTTCATCAACAGACGGGTTCATCAACATTTGAGTTCATCAACAGGTGAGATCATCAACAGGTGGGTTCATCAACAGGCGGGATCATCAACAGGTGAGTTCTTCAACAGGTGAGATCATCAACAGGCGTGTTCATCAACAGGTCGGTTCATCAACAGGAGGGATCATGAACAGGTGAGTTCATCAACAGGCGGGTTCATCAACAGGCGAGTTCATCAGCAGGTGGGTTCATCAACAGGCGGGTTCATCAGCAGACGGGTTCATCAACAGACGGGTTCATGAACAGGTAAGTTCATCAACAGGTGAGTTCATCAGCAGGTGAGTTCAGCAACAGGCGAGTTCATCAACATTTGAGTTCATCAGCAGGTGAGTTCATCAACAGGCAAGTTCATCAACAGGTGGGTTCATCAACAGGCGGGTTCATCAACAGGCGGATTCATCAACAGGCGAGTTCATCAACAGACGGGTTCATCACCAGCTGAGTTCATCAACAGAGGGGTTCATCAACAGGCGGGTTCATCAGCAGGTGAGTTCATCAACAGGTGAGTTTATCAAAACACGAGTTATTCAACAGGTGAATTCTTCAACAGGTGGGTTAATCAACAGGTAAGTTCATCAACAGGTGGGTTCCCCAACAGGTGAGTTCATCAACAGTTTAATTCTTCAACAGGTGAGTTCATCAACAGGTGGGTTCATCAACAGGTGAGTTCATCAACAGGTTAATTCATCAACAGGTGAGTTCATCAACAGGTGAGTTCATCAACAGTTGGGTTCATCAACAGGTGAGTTCATCAACAAGTTAATTCATCAACAGCTGGGTTCATCAACAGGTGGGTTCATCAACAGGTGGGATGATCAACAGGTGGGTTCATCAACAGTTGGGTTCATCAACAGGTGAGTTCATCAACAGGTGGGTTCATCAACAGGTGAGTTCATCAACAGGTGAGTTCATCAACAGGTGGGTTCATCAACAGGTGGGTTCATCAACAGGTGAATTCATCAACAGGTGAGTTCATCAACAGGTGAGTTCATCAACAGGTGGGTTCATCAACAGGTTAATTCATCAACAGGTGGGTTCATCAACAAGACAGTTCATCAACAGGTTAATTCATCAACAGGTGCTTTCATCAACAGGTGAGTTCATCAACAAGTGGGTTCATCAACTGGTGGGTTCATCAACAGGTTAATTCATCAAAAGGTGGGTTCATCAACAAGTGGGTTCATCAACAGGTGGGTTCATCAACAAGAGAGTTCATCAACAGGTTAATTCATCAACAGGTGCTTTCATCAACAGGTGAGTTCATCAACAAGTGGGTTCATCAACTGGTGGGTTCATCAACAGGTTAATTCATCAACAGGTGAGTTCATCAACAAGTGGGTTCATCAACAGGTGGGTTCATCAACAGGTGAATTCATCAACAGGTGAGTTCATCAACAGGTGGGTTCATCAACAGGTGGGTTCATCAACAGGTGGGTTCAACAACAGGTGGGTTCATCAACAGGTGGGTTCATCAACAGGTGGATTCAACAACAGGTGGGTTCATCAACAGGTGGATTCAACAACAGGTGGGTTCAACAACAGGTGGGTTCATCAACAGGTGGGTTCATCAACAGGAGAGTTCATCAACAGGTGGCTTAATCAACAGGTGTTTTCATCAACAGGTGAGTTCATCAACAGGTGAGTTCATCAACAGGCGGGTTCATCAACAGGTGAATTCACCAACAGCTGAGTTCATCAACAGGTGGGTTCATCAACAGGTGAGTTCATCAACAGGTTAATTCATCAGCAGCTGCTTTCATCAACAGGGGAGTTCATCAACAGGGGAGTTCATCAACAGGTTAATTCATCAACAGCTGGGTTCATCAACAGGTGAGTTTGTCAACAGGTGAGTGCACCAACAGGTGAGTTCATCAACAGGTGGGTTCATCCACAGGTGAGTTAATCAACAGGTGGGTTCATCAACAGGCGGGTTCATCAACAGACGGGTTCATCAACAGACGGGTTCATCAACAGGTGAGTTCATCAACAGTTGAGTTCATCATCAGGCGGTTTCATCAACAGGTGTGTTCATCAACAGGTGAGTTCATCAACAGGCGGGTTCATCAACAGGTGGGTTCATCAACAGGTGGGTTCATCAACAGGTGAATTCATCAACAGGTGAGTTCATCAACAGGCGGGTTCATCAACAGGTGGGTTCATCAACAGGTGAATTCATCAACAGGTGAGTTCATCAACAGGTGAGTTCATCAACAGGTGGGTTCATCAACAGGCGAGTTCATCAACAGGTGAGTTCAGCAACAGGCGAGTTCATCAACAGGTGAGTTCATCAGCAGGTGAGTTCATCAACAGGCAAGTTCATCAACAGGTGGGTTCATCAACAGGCGGGTTCATCAACAGGCGGGTTCATCAACAGGCGAGTTCATCAACAGACGGGTTCATCACCAGCTGAGTTCATCAACAGAGGGGTTCATCAACAGGCGGGTTCATCAGCAGGTGAGTTCATCAACAGGTGAGTTTATCAAAACGCGAGTTATTCAACAGGTGAATTCTTCAACAGGTGGGTTAATCAACAGGTAAGTTCATCAACAGGTGGGTTCCCCAACAGGTGAGTTCATCAACAGTTTAATTCATCAACAGGTGAGTTCATCAACAGGTGGGTTCATCAACAGGTGAGTTCATCAACAGTTGGGTTCATCAACAGGTGAGTTCATCAACAAGTTAATTCATCAACAGCTGGGTTCATCAACAGGTGGGTTCATCAACAGGTGGGATGATCAACAGGTGGGTTCATCAACAGTTGGGTTCATCAACAGGTGAGTTCATCAACAGGTGGGTTCATCAACAGGTGAGTTCATCAACAGGTGAGTTCATCAACAGGTGAGTTCATCAACAGGTGGGTTCATCAACAGGTGGGTTCATCAACAGGTGAGTTAATCAACAGGTGACTTCACCAACAGGTGAGTTCATCAACAGGTGAGTTCATCAACAGGTTAATTCATCAACTGGTGAGTTCACCAACAGGTGAGTTCATCAACAGGTGGGTTCATCAACAGGTTAATTCATCAACAGGTGGGTTCATCAACAAGAGAGTTCATCAACAGGTTAATTCATCAACAGGTGCTTTCATCAACAGGTGAGTTCATCAACAAGTGGGTTCATCAACTGGTGGGTTCATCAACAGGTTAATTCATCAACAGGTGGGTTCATCAACAAGAGAGTTCATCAACAGGTTAATTCATCAACAGGTGCTTTCATCAACAGGTGAGTTCATCAACAAGTGGGTTCATCAACTGGTGGGTTCATCAACAGGTTAATTCATCAACAGGTGAGTTCATCAACAAGTGGGTTCATCAACAGGTGGGTTCATCAACAGGTGAATTCATCAACAGGTGAGTTCATCAACAGGCGGGTTCATCAACAGGTGGGTTCATCAACAGGTGAATTCATCAACAGGTGAGTTCATCAACAGGTGAGTTCATCAACAGGTGGGTTCATCAACAGGTTAATTCATCAACAGGTGGGTTCATCAACAAGACAGTTCATCAACAGGTTAATTCATCAACAGGTGCTTTCATCAACAGGTGAGTTCATCAACAAGTGGGTTCATCAACTGGTGGGTTCATCAACAGGTTAATTCATCAACAGGTGGGTTCATCAACAAGAGAGTTCATCAACAGGTTAATTCATCAACAGGTGCTTTCATCAACAGGTGAGTTCATCAACAAGTGGGTTCATCAACTGGTGGGTTCATCAACAGGTTAATTCATCAACAGGTGAGTTCATCAACAAGTGGGTTCATCAACAGGTGGGTTCATCAACAGGTGAATTCATCAACAGGTGAGTTCATCAACAGGTGGGTTCATCAACAGGTGGGTTCATCAACAGGTGGGTTCAACAACAGGTGGGTTCATCAACAGGTGGGTTCATCAACAGGTGGATTCAACAACAGGTGGGTTCATCAACAGGTGGATTCAACAACAGGTGGGTTCAACAACAGGTGGGTTCATCAACAGGTGGGTTCATCAACAGGAGAGTTCATCAACAGGTGGCTTAATCAACAGGTGTTTTCATCAACAGGTGAGTTCATCAACAGGTGAGTTCATCAACAGGCGGGTTCATCAACAGGTGAATTCACCAACAGCTGAGTTCATCAACAGGTGGATTCATCAACAGGTGAGTTCATCAACAGGTTAATTCATCAGCAGCTGCTTTCATCAACAGGGGAATTCATCAACAGGGGAGTTCATCAACAGGTTAATTCATCAACAGCTGGGTTCATCAACAGGTGAGTTTGTCAACAGGTGAGTGCACCAACAGGTGAGTTCATCAACAGGTGGGTTCATCAACAGGTGAGTTCATCAACAGGTGGGTTCATCAACAGGCGGGTTCATCAACAGACGGGTTCATCAACAGACGGGTTCATCAACAGGTGAGTTCATCAACAGGTGAGTTCATCATCAGGCGGTTTCATCAACAGGTGTGTTCATCAACAGGTGAGTTCATCAACAGGCGGGTTCATCAACAGGTGGGTTCATCAACAGGCGGGTTCATCAACAGACGGGTTCATGAACAGGTAAGTTCATCAACAGGTGAGTTCATCAGCAGGTGTGTTCAGCAACAGGCGAGTTCATCAACAGGTGAGTTCATCAGCAGGTGAGTTCATCAACAGGCGGGTTCATCAACATGTGTCTTCATCAACAGACGGGTTCAAAACAGGCGAGTTCATCAACAGGTGAGTTCATGAACAGGTGAGTTCATCAACAGACGGGTTCAAAACAGGTGAGTTCATCAACAGGTGAGTTCATCAACAGGCGGGTTCATCAGCAGGCGAGTTCATCAACAGGTGGTTTCATCAACAGGCGGGTTCATCAACAGACGGGTTCATCAACAGACGGGTTCATGAACAGGTAAGTTCATCAACAGGTGAGTTCATCAGCAGGTGAGTTCAGCAACAGGCGAGTTCATCAACAGGTGAGTTCATCAGCAGGTGAGTTCATCAACAGGCAAGTTCATCAACAGGTGGGTTCATCAACAGGCGGGTTCATCAACAGGCGGGTTCATCAACAGGCGGGTTCATCAACAGACGGGTTCATCACCAGCTGAGTTCATCAACAGAGGGGTTCATCAACAGGCGGGTTCATCAACAGGCAGGTTCATCAACATTTGGGATCATCAACAGGTGGGTTCTACAACAGCTGGGTTCATCAAATGGTGAGTTCATCAACAGGCGGGTTCATCAGCAGGTGAGTTCATCAACAGGTGAGTTTATCAAAACGTGAGTTAATCAACAGGTGAATTCTTCAACAGGTGGGTTCATTAACAGGTGAGTTCATCAACAGGTTAATTCATCAACAGGTGAGTTAATCAACAGGTAAGTTCATCAACAGGTGGGTTCCCCAACAGGTGAGTTCATCAACAGTTTAATTCATCAACAGGTGAGTTCATCAACAGGTGTGTTCATCAACAGGTGAGTTCATCAACAGGCGGGTTCATCAACGGGTGGGTTCATCAACAGGCGGGTTCATCAACAGACGGGTTCATGAACAGGTAAGTTCATCAACAGGTGAGTTCATCAGCAGGTGTGTTCAGCAACAGGCGAGTTCATCAACAGGTGAGGTCATCAGCAGGTGAGTTCATCAACAGGCGGGTTCATCAACTTGTATCTTCATCAACAGACGGGTTCAAAACAGGCGAGTTCATCAACAGGTGAGTTCATGAACAGGTGAGTTCATCAACAGACGGGTTCAAAACAGGTGAGTTCATCAACAGGTGAGTTCATCAACAGGCGGGTTCATCAACAGGCGAGTTCATCAACAGGTGGTTTCATCAACAGGCGGGTTCATCAACAGATGGGTTCATGAACAGGTAAGTTCATCAACAGGTGAGTTCATCAGCAGGTGAGTTCAGCAACAGGCGAGTTCATCAACAGGTGAGTTCATCAGCAGGTGAGTTCATCAACAGGCAAGTTCATCAACAGGTAGGTTCATCAACAGGCGGGTTCATCAACAGGCGGGTTCATCAACGGACGGGTTCATCACCAGCTGAGTTCATCAACAGAGGGGTTCATCAACAGGCGGGTTCATCAACAGGCAGGTTCATCAACATTTGGGATCATCAATAGGTGGGTTCTACAACAGCTGGGTTCATCAAATGGTGAGTTCATCAACAGGCGGGTTCATCAGCAGGTGAGTTCATCAACAGGTGAGTTTATCAAAACATGAGTTAATCAACAGGTGAATTATTCAACAGGTGGGTTCATTAACAGGTGAGTTCATCAACAGGTTAATTCATCAACAGGTGAGATAATCAACAGGCGGGTTCATCAACAGGTGAATTCACCAACAGCTGAGTTCATCAACAGGTGGGTTCATCAACAGGTGAGTTCATCAACAGGTTAATTCATCAGCAGCTGCTTTCATCAACAGGGGAGTTCATCAACAGGGGAGTTCATCAACAGGTTAATTCATCAACAGCTGGGTTCATCAACAGGTGAGTTTATCAACAGGTGAGTGCACCAACAGGTGAGTTCATCAACAGGTGGGTTCATCAACAGGTGAGTTCATCAACAGGTGGGTTCATCAACAGGCGGGTTCATCAACAGACGGGTTCATCAACAGACGGGTTCATCAACAGGTGAGTTCATCAACAGTTGAGTTCATCATCAGGCGGTTTCATCAACAGGTGTGTTCATCAACAGGTGAGTTCATCAACAGGCGGGTTCATCAACAGGTGGGTTCATCAACAGGCGGGTTCATCAACAGACGGGTTCATGAACAGGTAAGTTCATCAACAGGTGAGTTCATCAGCAGGTGTGTTCAGCAACAGGCGAGTTCATCAACAGGTGAGTTCATCAGCAGGTGAGTTCATCAACAGACGGGTTCAAAACAGGTGAGTTCATCAACAGGTGAGTTCATCAACAGGCGGGTTCATCAGCAGGCGAGTTCATCAACAGGTGGTTTCATCAACAGGCGGGTTCATCAACTGACGGGTTCATCAACAGACGGGTTCATGAACAGGTAAGTTCATCAACAGGTGAGTTCATCAGCAGGTGAGTTCAGCAACAGGCGAGTTCATCAACAGGTGAGTTCATCAGCAGGTGAGTTCATCAACAGGCAAGTTCATCAACAGGTAGGTTCATCAACAGGCGGGTTCATCAACAGGCGGTTTCATCAACAGGCGGGTTCATCAACAGACGGGTTCATCACCAGCTGAGTTCATCAACAGAGGGGTTCATCAACAGGCGGGTTCATCAACAGGCAGGTTCATCAACATTTGGGATCATCAACAGGTGGGTTCTACAACAGCTGGGTTCATCAAATGGTGAGTTCATCAACAGGTGGGTTCATCAGCAGGTGAGTTCATCAACAGGTGAGTTTATCAAAACGTGAGTTGATCAACAGGTGAATTCTTCAACAGGTGGGTTCATTAACAGGTGAGTTCATCAACAGGTTAATTCATCAACAGGTGAGTTAATCAACAGGTAAGTACATCAACAGGTGGGTTCCCCAACAGGTGAGTTCATCAACAGTTTAATTCATCAACAGGTGAGTTCATCAACAGGTGTGTTCATCAACAGGTGAGTTCATCAACAGGCGGGTTCATCAACAGGTGGGTTCATCAACAGGCGGGTTCATCAACAGACGGGTTCATGAACAGGTAAGTTCATCAACAGGTGAGTTCATCAGCAGGTGTGTTCAGCAACAGGCGAGTTCATCAACAGGTGAGTTCATCAGCAGGTGAGTTCATCAACAGGCGGGTTCATCAACATGTGTCTTCATCAACAGACGGGTTCAAAACAGGCGAGTTCATCAACAGGTGAGTTCATGAACAGGTGAGTTCATCAACAGGTGAGTTCATCAGCAGGTGAGTTCAGCAACAGGCGAGTTCATCAACAGGTGAGTTCATCAGCAGGTGAGTTCATCAACAGGCAAGTTCATCAACAGGTAGGTTCATCAACAGGCGGGTTCATCAACAGGCGGGTTCATCAACGGACGGGTTCATCACCAGCTGAGTTCATCAACAGAGGGGTTCATCAACAGGCGGGTTCATCAACAGGCAGGTTCATCAACATTTGGGATCATCAACAGGTGGGTTCTACAACAGCTGGGTTCATCAAATGGTGAGTTCATCAACAGGCGGGTTCATCAGCAGGTGAGTTCATCAACAGGTGAGTTTATCAAAACATGAGTTAATCAACAGGTGAATTATTCAACAGGTGGGTTCATTAACAGGTGAGTTCATCAACAGGTTAATTCATCAACAGGTGAGTTAATCAACAGGTGAGTTCATCAACAGGTGGGTTCATCAACAGGTGAGTTCATCAACAGGTTAATTCATCAACAGGTGAGTTCATCAACAGGTGAGTTCATCAACAGTTGGGTTCATCAACAGGTGAGTTCATCAACAGGTTGATTCATCAACAGGTGGGTTCATCAACAGGTTAATTCATCAACAGGTGGGTTCATCAACAAGAGAGTTCATCAACAGGTTAATTCATCAACAGGTGCTTTCATCAACAGGTGAGTTCATCAACAAGTGGGTTCATCAACTGGTGGGTTCATCAACAGGTTAATTCATCAACAGGTGAGTTCATCAACAAGTGGGTTCATCAACAGGTGGGTTCATCAACAGGTTAATTCATCAACAGGTGAGTTCATCAACAGGTGGGTTCATCAACAGGTGGGTTCAACAACAGGTGGGTTCATCAACAGGTGGGTTCATCAACAGGTGGATTCAACAACAGGTGGGTTCATCAACAGGTGGGTTCAACAACAGGTGGGTTCATCAACAGGTGGGTTCATCAACAGGAGAGTTCATCAACAGGTGGGTTCATCAACAGGTGGATTCAACAACAGGTGGGTTCATCAACAGGTGGGTTCATCAACAGGCGGGTTCATCAACAGGTCAGTTCATCAACAGGTGGCTTCATCAACAGGTGTTTTCTTCAACAGGTGAGTTCATCAACAGGTGAGTTCATCAGCAGGTGGGTTCATCAACAGGTGAGTTCATCAACAGGTTAATTCATCAGCAGCTGCTTTCATCAACAGGGGAGTTCATCAACAGGTTAATTCATCAACAGCTGGGTTCATCAACAGGTGAGTTTATCAACAGGTGAGTTCACCAACAGGTGAGTTCATCAACAGGTGGGTTCATCAACAGGCGGTTTCATCAACAGACGGGTTCATCAACAGACGAGTTCATCAACAGCTGAGTTCATCAACAGGTGAGTTCATCATCAGGCGGTTTCATCAACAGGTGTGTTCATCAGCAGGTGAGTTCATCAACAGGCGGGTTCATCAACAGGTGGGTTCATCAACAGGTGAGTTCATGAACAGGTGAGTTCATCAACAGACGGGTTCAAAACAGGTGAGTTCATCAACAGGTGAGTTCATCAACAGGCGGGTTCATCAGCAGGCGAGTTCATCAACAGGTGGTTTCATCAACAGGCGGGTTCATCAACTGACGGGTTCATCAACAGACGGGTTCATGAACAGGTAAGTTCATCAACAGGCGAGTTCATCAACAGGCGGGTTCATCAACAGGTGAGTTAATCAACAGGCGCGTTCATCAACAGGCAAGTTCATCAACAGGTGAGTTCATCAACAGGCGAGTTCATCAACAGGTGGGTTCATCAACAGGTGTGTTCATCAACAGGCGGGTTCATCAACAGGTGAGATCATCAACAGGCGGGTTCATCAACAGGTGGGTTCATGAACAGGCGGGTTCATCAACAGGTGAGTTCATCAGCAGGTGAGTTCATCAACAGGCGGGTTCATCAACAGGTGAATTCACCAACAGCTGAGTTCATCAACAGGTGGGTTCATCAACAGGTGAGTTCTTCAACAGGTTAATTCATCAGCAGCTGCTTTCATCAACAGGGGAATTCATCAACAGGGGAGTTCATCAACAGGTTAATTCATCAACAGCTGGGTTCATCAACAGGTGAGTTTGTCAACAGGTGAGTGCACCAACAGGTGAGTTCATCAACAGGTGGGTTCATCCACAGGTGAGTTCATCAACAGGTGGGTTCATCAACAGGCGGGTTCATCAACAGATGGGTTCATCAACAGACGGGTTCATCAACAGGTGAGTTCATCAACAGTTCAGTTCATCATCAGGCGGTTTCATCAACAGGTGTGTTCATCAACAGGTGAGTTCATCAACAGGCGGGTTCATCAACAGGTGGGTTCATCAACAGGCGGGTTCATCAACAGACGGGTTCATGAACAGGTAAGTTCATTAACAGGTGAGTTCATCAGCAGGTGTGTTCAGCAACAGGCGAGTTCATCAACAGGTGAGTTCATCAGCAGGTGAGTTCATCAACAGGCGGGTTCATCAACATGTGTCTTCATCAACAGACGGGTTCAAAACAGGCGAGTTCATCAACAGGTGAGTTCATGAACAGGTGAGTTCATCAACAGACGGGTTCAAAACAGGTGAGTTCATCAACAGGTTAGTTCATCAACAGGCGGGTTCATCAGCAGGCGAGTTCATCAACAGGTGGTTTCATCAACAGGCGGGTTCATCAACTGACGGGTTCATCAACAGACGGGTTCATGAACAGGTAAGTTCATCAACAGGTGAGTTCATCAGCAGGTGAGTTCAGCAACAGGCGAGTTCATCAGCAGGTGAGTTCATCAACAGGCAAGTTCATCAACAGGTGGGTTCATCAACAGGCGGGTTCATCAACAGGCGGTTTCATCAACAGGCGGGTTCATCAACAGACGGGTTCATCACCAGCTGAGTTCATCAACAGAGGGGTTCATCAACAGGCGGGTTCATCAACAGGCAGGTTCATCAACATTTGGGATCATCAACAGGTGGGTTCTACAACAGCTGGGTTCATCAAATGGTGAGTTCATCAACAGGTGGGTTCATCAGCAGGTGAGTTCATCAACAGGTGAGTTTATCAAAACGTGAGTTAATCAACAGGTGAATTCTTCAACAGGTGGGTTCATTAACAGGTGAGTTCATCAACAGGTTAATTCATCAACAGGTGAGTTAATCAACAGGTAAGTACATCAACAGGTGGGTTCCCCAACAGGTGAGTTCATCAACAGTTTAATTCATCAACAGGTGAGTTCATCAACAGGTGTGTTCATCAACAGGTGAGTTCATCAACAGGCGGGTTCATCAACGGGTGGGTTCATCAACAGGCGGGTTCATCAACAGACGGGTTCATGAACAGGTAAGTTCATCAACAGGTGAGTTCATCAGCAGGTGTGTTCAGCAACAGGCGAGTTCATCAACAGGTGAGTTCATCAGCAGGTGAGTTCATCAACAGGCGGGTTCATCAACTTGTATCTTCATCAACAGACTGGTTCAAAACAGGCGAGTTCATCAACAGGTGAGTTCATGAACAGGTGAGTTCATCAACAGACGGGTTCAAAACAGGTGAGTTCATCAACAGGTGGTTTCATCAACAGGCGGGTTCATCAACAGACGGGTTCATGAACAGGTAAGTTCATCAACAGGTGAGTTCATCAGCAGGTGAGTTCAGCAACAGGCGAGTTCATCAACAGGTGAGTTCATCAGCAGGTGAGTTCATCAACAGGCAAGTTCATCAACAGGTAGGTTCATCAACAGGCTGATTCATCAACAGGCGGGTTCATCAACAGGCGGGTTCATCAACGGACGGGTTCATCACCAGCTGAGTTCATCAACAGAGGGGTTCATCAACAGGCGGGTTCATCAACAGGCAGGTTCATCAACATTTGGGATCATCAACAGGTGGGTTCTACAACAGCTGGGTTCATCAAATGGTGAGTTCATCAACAGGCGGGTTCATCAGCAGGTGAGTTCATCAACAGGTGAGTTTATCAAAACATGAGTTAATCAACAGGTGAATTCTTCAACAGGTGGGTTCATTAACAGGTGAGTTCATCAACAGGTTAATTCATCAGCAGGTGAGTTAATCAACAGGCGGGTTCATCAACAGGTGAATTCACCAACAGCTGAGTTCATCAACAGGTGGGTTCATCAACAGGTGAGTTCATCAACAGGTTAATTCATCAGCAGCTGCTTTCATCAACAGGGGAGTTCATCAACAGGGGAGTTCATCAACAGGTTAATTCATCAACAGCTGGGTTCATCAACAGGTGAGTTTATCAACAGGTGAGTTCACCAACAGGTGAGTTCATCAACAGGTGGGTTCATCAACAGGTGAGTTCATCAACAGGTGGGTTCATCAACAGGCGGGTTCATCAACAGACGGGTTCATCAACAGACGGGTTCATCAACAGGTGAGTTCATCAACAGTTGAGTTCATCATCAGGCGGTTTCATCAACAGGTGTGTTCATCAACAGGTGAGTTCATCAACAGGCGGGTTCATCAACAGGTGGGTTCATCAACAGGCGGGTTCATCAACAGACGGGTTCATGAACAGGTAAGTTCATCAACAGGTGAGTTCATCAGCAGGTGTGTTCAGCAACAGGCGAGTTCATCAACAGGTGAGTTCATCAGCAGGTGAGTTCATCAACAGACGGGTTCAAAACAGGTGAGTTCATCAACAGGTGAGTTCATCAACAGGCGGGTTCATCAGCAGGCGAGTTTATCAACAGGTGGTTTCATCAACAGGCGGGTTCATCAACTGACGGGTTCATCAACAGACGGGTTCATGAACAGGTAAGTTCATCAACAGGTGAGTTCATCAGCAGGTGAGTTCAGCAACAGGCGAGTTCATCAACAGGTGAGTTCATCAGCAGGTGAGTTCATCAACAGGCAAGTTCATCAACAGGTGGGTTCATCAACAGGCGGGTTCATCAACAGGCAGGTTCATCAACATTTGGGATCATCAACAGGTGGGTTCTACAACAGCTGGGTTCATCAAATGGTGAGTTCATCAACAGGTGGGTTCATCAGCAGGTGAGTTCATCAACAGGTGAGTTTATCAAAACGTGAGTTAATCAACAGGTGAATTCTTCAACAGGTGGGTTCATTAACAGGTGAGTTCATCAACAGGTTAATTCATCAACAGGTGAGTTAATCAACAGGTAAGTACATCAACAGGTGGGTTCCCCAACAGGTGAGTTCATCAACAGTTTAATTCATCAACAGGTGAGTTCATCAACAGGTGTGTTCATCAACAGGTGAGTTCATCAACAGGCGGGTTCATCAACAGGTGGGTTCATCAACAGGCGGGTTCATCAACAGACGGGTTCATGAACAGGTAAGTTCATCAACAGGTGAGTTCATCAGCAGGTGTGTTCAGCAACAGGCGAGTTCATCAACAGGTGAGTTCATCAGCAGGTGAGTTCATCAACAGGCGGGTTCATCAACATGTGTCTTCATCAACAGATGGGTTCAAAACAGGCGAGTTCATCAACAGGTGAGTTCATGAACAGGTGAGTTCATCAACAGACGGGTTCAAAACAGGTGAGTTCATCAACAGGTGAGTTCATCAACAGGCGGGTTCATCAACAGGCGAGTTCATCAACAGGTGGTTTCATCAACAGGCGGGTTCATCAACAGACGGGTTCATGAACAGGTAAGTTCATCAACAGGTGAGTTCATCAACAGGCGGGTTCATCAACAGGCGAGTTCATCAACAGGTGGTTTCATCAACAGGCGGGTTCATCAACAGGCGGGTTCATCAACAGGCGGCTTCATCAACGGACGGGTTCATCACCAGCTGAGTTCATCAACAGAGGGGTTCATCAACAGGCGGGTTCATCAACAGGCAGGTTCATCAACATTTGGGATCATCAACAGGTGGGTTCTACAACAGCTGGGTTCATCAAATGGTGAGTTCATCAACAGGCGGGTTCATCAGCAGGTGAGTTCATCAACAGGTGAGTTTATCAAAACATGAGTTAATCAACAGGTGAATTATTCAACAGGTGCGTTCATTAACAGGTGAGTTCATCAACAGGTTAATTCATCAACAGGTGAGTTAATCAACAGGTGAGTTCATCAACAGGTGGGTTCATCAACAGGTGAGTTCATCAACAGGTTAATTCATCAACAGGTGAGTTCATCAACAGGTGAGTTCATCAACAGGTTGGGTTCCTCAACAGGTGAGTTCATCAACAGGTTGATTCATCAACAGGTGGGTTCATCAACAGGTTAATTCATCAACAGGTGGGTTCATCAACAAGAGAGTTCATCAACAGGTTAATTCATCAACAGGTGCTTTCATCAACAGGTGAGTTCATCAACAAGTGGGTTCTTCAACTGGTGGGTTCATCAACAGGTTAATTCATCAACAGGTGAGTTCATCAACAAGTGTGTTCATCAACAGGTGGGTTCATCAACAGGTTAATTCATCAACAGGTCAGTTCATCAACAGGTGGGTTCATCAACAGGTGGGTTCAACAACAGGTGGGTTCATCAACAGGTGGGTTCATCAACAGGTGGATTCAACAACAGGTGGGTTCATCAACAGGTGGGTTCAACAACAGGTGGGTTCATCAACAGGTGGGTTCATCAACAGGAGAGTTCATCAACAGGTGGGTTCATCAACAGGTGGATTCAACAACAGGTGGGTTCATCAACAGGTGGGTTCATCAACAGGCGGGTTCATCAACAGGTCAGTTCATCAACAGGTGGCTTCATCAACAGGTGTTTTCTTCAACAGGTGAGTTCATCAACAGGTGAGTTCATCAACAGGCGGGTTCATCAACAGGTGAGTTCACCAACAGCTGAGTTCATCAACAGGTGGGTTCATCAACAGGTGAGTTCATCAACAGGTTAATTCATCAGCAGCTGCTTTCATCAACAGGGGAGTTCATCAACAGGTTAATTCATCAACAGCTGGGTTCATCAACAGGTGAGTTTATCAACAGGTGAGTTCACCAACAGGTGAGTTCATCAACAGGTGGGTTCATCAACAGGCGGTTTCATCAACAGACGGGTTCATCAACAGACGAGTTCATCAACAGCTGAGTTCATCAACAGGTGAGTTCATCATCAGGCGGTTTCATCAACAGGTGTGTTCATCAACAGGTGAGTTCATCAACAGGCGGGTTCATCAACAGGTGGGTTCATCAACAGGCGGGTTCATTAACAGACGGGTTCATCAACAGGTGAGTTCATCAACAGGTGAGTTCCTCAACAGGTGGGTTCATCAACAGACGGGTTCATCAACAGGTGCGTTCATCAACAGACGGGTTCATCAACAGACGGGTTCATCAACAGGTGAATTCATCAACAGGTGAGTTCATCAACAGGCGGGTTCATCAACAGGTGACTTCATCAGCAGACGGGTTCTTCAACAGGTGAGTTCATCAACAGGTGAGTTCATCAACAGACGGGTTCATCAACAGGTGAGTTCATCAACAGGTGAGTTCATCAACAGGCGGGTTCATCAACAGGTGAGTTCATCAACAGGTGAGTTCATCAACAGACAGGTTCATAAACAGGTGAGTTCATCAACAGGTGAGTTCATGAACAGGTGGGTTCACCAACAGGTGAGTTCGTCAACAGGCGAGTTCATCAACAGGTGGGTTCATCAACAGCTGGGTTCATCAACAGACGGGTTCATCAACAGGTGTGTTCATCAACAGGCGGGTTCATCAACTGGTGTGTTCATCAACAGACGGGTTCATCAACAGGTGAGTTCATCAACAGACGGGTTCATAAACAGGTGGGTTCATCAACAGACGGGTTCATCAACAGGTGCGTTCATCAACAGACGGGTTCATCAACAGACGGGTTCATCAACAGGTGAATTCATCAACAGGTGAGTTCATCAACAGGCGGGTTCATCAACAGGTGACTTCATCAGCAGACGGGTTCTTCAACAGGTGAGTTCATCAACAGGTGAGTTCATCAACAGACGGGTTCATCAACAGGCGAGTTCATCCACAGGTGAATTCATCAACAGGCGAGTTCATAAACAGGTGGGTTCATCAACAGGTGGGTTCATCAACAGGTGAGTTCATCAACAGGCGAGTTCATCCACAGGTGAGTTCATCAACAGGCGAGTTGATCCACAGGTGAGTTCATCAACAGACGGGTTCATCAACAGGTGAGTTCATCAACAGGTGAGTTCCTCAACAGGTGGGTTCATCAACAGACGGGTTCATCAACAGGTGCGTTCATCAACAGACGGGTTCATCAACAGACGGGTTCATCAACAGGTGAATTCATCAACAGGTGAGTTCATCAACAGGCGGGTTCATCAACAGGTGACTTCATCAGCAGACGGGTTCTTCAACAGGTGAGTTCATCAACAGGTGAGTTCATCAACAGATGGGTTCATCAACAGGTGAGTTCATCAACAGGTGAGTTCATCAACAGGCGGGTTCATCAACAGGTGAGTTCATCAACAGGTGAGTTCATCAACAGACAGGTTCATAAACAGGTGAGTTCATCAACAGGTGAGTTCATGAACAGGTGGGTTCACCAACAGGTGAGTTCGTCAACAGGCGAGTTCATCAACAGGTGGGTTCATCAACAGCTGGGTTCATCAACAGACGGGTTCATCAACAGGTGTGTTCATCAACAGGCGGGTTCATCAACTGGTGTGTTCATCAACAGACGGGTTCATCAACAGGTGAGTTCATCAACAGACGGGTTCATAAACAGGTGAGTTCATCAACAGACGGGTTCATCAACAGGTGGGTTCATCCACATTTGAGTTCATCAACAGGTGTGTTCATCAACAGGTGGGTTCATCAACAGGTGGGTTCATCAATAGGTAGGCAATCTGCTTTGTCATAGAAACAAAAGATCCCATGGTACTATTTCGATAGAAGACTAGGGGAGTTATCCTTGGTGTCCTGGCCAATATTTCTCCCTCAACCAACATAACAAAAAAACAGATTATCTGGTCATTATCACATTGCTGTTTGTGGGACGTTGCTGTGTGCAAATTGGCTGCTGCGTTTCCCACATTACAACAGTGACTCCACTTCAAAAGTACTTCATTGACTGTAAAGCAAATGTCATCCCACTATTTAAAAAAGGAGGGAGAGTGAAAACAGGGAACTACAGACCGGTTAGCCTAACATCAGTAGTAGGGAAAATGCTAGAGTCTATTATAAAGGATGTGATAACAGGACACTTAGAAAATATCAATGGGATTAGACAAAGTCAACATGGATTTATGAAAGGGAAATCATGTTTAACAAACCTACTGGAGTTTTTTGAGGATGTAACTGGCAGAATAGATAAGGGAGAACCAGTGGATGTGGTGTATTTGGATTTTCAGAAGGCCTTTGATAAAGTCCCACATAAGAGGTTAGTGTGCAAAATTAAAGCACATGGGATTGGGGGTAATATACTGGCATGAATTGAAAATTGGTTAACAGACAGGAAACAGAGAGTAGGAATAAATGGGTCTTTTTCGGGGCGGCAGGCGGTGACTAGTGGGGTACAGCAGGGATTAGTACTTGGGCCCCAGCCATTCACAATATATATCAATGATTTGGATGAGGGAACCAAATGTAATATTTTCAAGTTTGCTGACGACATGAAACTAGGCGGGATTGTGAGTTGTGAGGAGAATGCAAAGAGGCTTCAAGGCGATTTAGACAAGTTGAGTGAGTGGGCAAATACATGGCAGATGCAGTATAACGTGGATAAATGTGAAGTTATCCACTTCTGGTAGGAAAAACAGAAAGGCAGAGTATTATTTAAATGGTGGTAGACTGGGAAATGTTGATGTACAGAGGGACCTGGATGTCCTTGTACACCAGTCACTGAAAACAAACATGCAGGTGCAGCAAGCAGTTAGGAAGGCAAATGGTATGTTGGCCTTCATTACAAGAGGATTTGAGTACAGGAGCAAGGATGTCTTACTACAGTTATACAGGGCCTTGGTGAGACCACACCTGGAGTACTGTGTGCAGTTTTGGTCCCCTTACCTAAGAAAGGATATACTTGCCATAGAGGGAGTGCAGCGAAGGTTCACCAGACTGATTCCTGGGATGGCAGGACTGTCGTATGAGGAGATATTGGGTCGACTAGGCCTGTATTCACTAGAGTTTAGAAGAATGAGAGGGGATCTCATTGAAACGTATAAAATTCTGACAGGGCTAGACAGACTGGATGCAGAGAGGATGTTTCCCCCACTGGGGGGTCTAGAACGAGGGGTCACAGTCTCAGGATACGGGGTAGGACATTTAGGACTGAAATGAGGAGAAATTTCTTCACTCAGAGGGTGGTGAACCTATGGAATTCTCTACCACAGACAGCTGTGGAGGCCAAGTCACTGAATATATTTAAGAAGGAGATAGATAGATTTCTAGACACAAAAGGCATCAAGGGGTATGGAGAGAGAGCGGGAATATGGTATTGAGATAGAGGATCAGCCATGATCATATTGAATGGCGGAGCAGGCTCGAAGGGCCAAATGGCCTACTCCTGCTCCTATTTTTCTATGTTTCTATGAGCCGTCCGGTGGTCGTGAAAGGCGCTATATAAATGCAAGTCTTTCTTTTTCTTTTTTAAAGGCTCACCTTCTCAAATGCTCTATTTGCTCGCGTCTCGGTCTCCATCCGCCACAAACTATATCTTGTCCAAAGCACTGCATTCCATAACACTTATTCTTACCAAACTCCACTGGCTCACTATACCCCGAAGAATTGGCTATTAGATCCTCATTCTCATGTTCAAATCCATCCATGTCTATCTCTGCCATGATATCCTCCAGCAGTTTGTCCCTGGATGCACCATTTGCCTCCTCGACTACTTCTTATTCTCCCCTCCACCTTGCTTTTCTTTCAGCCACTATGCCTATGTTCTCTGCAACTCCCTCCCAAAATCCATCTGCCTCACCACCTCACTTGCTGCTTCCAATATCCTCCTGCTAACCTTTCTCTTTAACTGTGCCCGTGCTTCTCTTCTGCAATCTATCTTTTTCCCTCTCCTCTATGCTTTCTCCTGCCCATTGCCCACCATTCTGTAAAATATTCTGAGATGCTCTCGACGTGAGGCGTGCTATATAAATGTAAGTTTTGTTGTTATTGCTTTATTCAGAAGGCTATTATGTCAGAGTACAGCAATATAAATAGCTGTAAATAAGAAAGTAAGTAACATTAACTGAACATACTATAGAATAATTGTGTGAAGCTGAATTGCATATAAACGCCTGCCCAATCCTTATTATTTGTATAGCAGAAGTCTATATCCAAACAAAATAATGCTGAAATCCTTATTAAATAATAATGCTTTTTTTTTACTGAATTGTATGCTCATCAAAGTGAGGGGCATCAGTGCTGGTGAATGGAACTTTTCTTTTCCACTTTTACAACCAGTGTCAGCATAAAGCATTCCCCAAATCAAAAATAGTACAGGCCAGATGCTGAGTAAAGCTCTTTCTACTCCACACTCGCAGTGCGCCTCAACCCCATCCTCAGAAAGGCAACCCCAGCTGCCCCAGTTCAAATATATAATTTTCCACATCAACTGTTCTTATGGCCTCTTTGAGTGAGATTCCAAAATTTAACACCATTTTGTGTTAAATTTTAAGCTGTGGCCGTGTGCCCCTCAGGAACTGGATAGAGACTGGCTAAACCCAATTCGCATTACAGCTAACAGTGAGCGAGTAGAGCTTCACCCTATCAGTGTGGCTCCAGATACAAGACATGAAAGTTAACTCACTGATCAGGTTCTGACGAAGAACCAACAAAGCTGATGAGTCGGGAGATGAAGGAGTTACTTAATTAGGAATTTGCTTATATGAGGTGTGTAAGTTAAATTGACAGAATTATATATTTGAATCTGATTTTAAAAATTGAGTTCCTGGATAAGTCCAGGGAGAAATACATTCTTAGCCAATTTGTTTGTATTTGCTTTTTATTGTGTTTCATATGAAACATGGCCACAAGAGGGCAGATTTTCCTATCTGGAAAGGGAAAGTCTGCACAGAGAAAAAAATTTCAACATTTTTAAAAAGGAAAGTCACATTAAGTACAAACTTTCAATAACCCCCATTCCCATGATAATTTTGAAATGAATTCAGATCAACTTGACCTGAAAGTTATTTCATGTATGTTTCCTTATCAGTTACATAATGTATCAAGGCTGTGTTCATACACTGATGGCCTTGAATTGTAAGGGTGTCTCTATTGCCAGACGGAAGTAGAGGACACACAACCAATGGTATAGAACAGGCAGTCTCTTGGCTCAGAGACAGTCATGTGTATGCTAATGAACATAGTTTCAAACTACTTCATCTTCCTTCATCATAAACTCTCCACTGGCTGGAGTCATACCTAGCACAAAGGAAGATGGTTGTGGTGGTTGAAAGTCAATCATCACAGCCCCAGGACATCACTGCAGGAGTTCCTCAGGGCAGTGTCCTAGGCCCAACCATCTTCAGCTGCTTCATCAATGACCTTCCCTCCAACATAAGGTCAGAAATGGGGATGTTTGCTGATGACTGCACAGTGTTCAGTGCCATTCACAACTCCTCAGATAATGAAGCAGTCCATGCCCACAGGCAACAAGACCTGGACGACATTCAGGCTTGGGCTGATAAGTGGCAGGTAACATTCGCGCCACACAATTGCCAGGCAATGACTATCTCCAACAAGAGAGAGTCTAACCACCACCCTTGACATTCAATGGCATTACCATCGCTGAATCCCCCACCATCAACATCCTGGGGGTCACCATTGACCAGAAACTTAACTGGATCAGCCACATAAATACTGTGGCAACAAGAGCAGGTCAGAGGCTGGGTATTCTTCGGCAAGTGTCTCACTTCCTGACTCCCCAAAGCCTTTCCACCATCTACAAGGCACAAGTAAGGAGTGTGATAGAATACTCTCCACTTGCCTGGATGAGTGCAGCTCCAACAACACTCAAGAAGCTCAACGCCATCCAGGACAAAGCAGCCCGTTTGATTGGCACCCCAGCCACCAGCTTAAACATCCACTCCCTCCACCACCGGCGTACCGTGGCTGCAGTGTGTACCATCTACAAGATGCACTGCAGCAACTCGCCAAGGCTTCTTCAGCAGTATCTCCCAAACCGCGACCTCTTCCACCTAGAAGGACAAGGGCAGCAGGCGCATGGGAACACCACCACCTCCAAGTTCCCCTCCAAGTCACACACCATCCTGACTTGGAAGTATATTGCTGATCCTTCATCGTCGCTGGGTCAAAATCCTGGAACTCCCTACTTAACAGCACTGTGGGAGTACCTTCACTACACGGACTGCAGCGGTTCAAGGCGGCGGCTCACCACCACCTTCTCAAGGGCAATTAGGGATGGGCAATAAATGTTGGCCTTGCCAGCGACGCCCACATCCCATAAACGATTTTTTTTTAAATAGTGTTCTAAACCACCTGACTAAGCTATGCTAACTGTTGCATCGTGTTGTGTTGCATTCTTTAATCATTTAACTCATCCAACCAATGCTGCGTTATTACCATCAACTGTGCTCTTCTAATCCAGCTACATACATGTCAACACTCCTATTTTTAGTGAGAGATTGCCATATATGTGCCACAATGGCAATGTTTTTTTTCCCCAGTCTCTCTAATCATAACCTACAATTTCCATGCAATATTCCCAAACAGCACAGTAGCTCTCCGGGCCTTGTATCATCAACGTAATTATAGCTTATTGGGTTTTGAAAGTAAAGTGACCACAATCTGAATGCCAAAATGCTTACAAGTAAGAACAATCATGTGAATGTTTTCCCACATTTGCAGGTCTCTGATTAAATGTTGAGACTGAGGGCCAGCACCAGAACAGCTCACACCAGACTAACAGTGTAATGCCATAAACCTCTTCCACTGATTGACTTGAAAATGTTGGCATGTTTACAGCAGACCACACTCCATTATCCTTGCTGACCACATTATTTGAACCTACCCAATCAAGCTATAATTTTCCCGATCATGCTGCTCTCCTCCTGACTATGACACATTACTTTTCCTGGCCATGGCAATCTGATCTTTTTGACTGTTTTTTTTAAATTCATTCTCGGGATGTGATGTCGCTGGCATGGTTGCCATTTATTGTCCATCCCTAGTTGCCCTGTTGAAGTGGTTTAATACAACAGAGTGTCGTGCTAGGCAACTTCAGAGGGCAGTTAAGAGTCAACCATGTTGGTGCGGGACTGGAATCACACATAGGCCAGACCGAGTAAGGATGGCAGCTTTCCTTCTCTAAAGGACATTAATGAACCAGTTGGATTTTTAACAATCCAACAGTTTCATGGTCACTTTTACTGCCACCAGCTATTTATTTCCAGATTTTCTAAACTGAATTTAAATTCACAATCTGTCATGGTGGGAATGGAACACGTTTTCTCTGGATCTTTAGTCAAGTCCTCTGGATTTGGGTTCAGAATCGACTTTAGAAGACCTGACATTTAGATGATCCTAAACTGAACCTATTTTTACTATGGCACTTGCCATAGACAGTAATCACTCGCACAGCAAATTTGTAGCTTGGTAAGAAAAATTGAATAGTGATTTGCCACTTACTTTAAATGGGACAAGTCACCCACCGTGTCAATCGCAGATAAGGCCATCTCTGACCACTTCCTTGTATCGCTCTCCACCCACATCCCCCTTCCCCCACCCAACTCTACTTCCTCTGTGTCCACCCCTGGAAAAAACTCTCTTCCAAATGCACTTACGAAATCCCAACTGTCCAGCCTTTGGCTCTCCACTCACCACGACATTTCTGCAGCTACCGATCTGCTCAACCACACCCTCACCACCACCTTTGATGCCCTAGTCCCTATTAAAACAATTACTCTCTCTCACCCTGGACGTTCCCCCTGGTACAGCCCTCATCTTCGCTCCCTCAAGTCCAAGGGACGCAGACTTGAACAGATATGGCGGACAACTAGTTTAGCCATTCACCACCAGATCTGGCTGGACCACATAAAGCATTATCGGGTCCTACTCTTGTCTGCCAAAACTGCTCACTATTCCAGGATCATTCTGGAATGCAAAGATAACCCCCGGCTACTATTCTCTACTGCTAACCATCTTCTTAATCCCCTCTCCCCTGTCTCCTCCACCCTCACCTCCGACAACAAGTGCAAGGAGCTCATGGACTTCTTTGTCTCTAAGATTGAGACCATCCGATCAGCTGCCTCTGCCACTTCCCTTCCTTCCCCTAGCCCACCGGGCCAAACTTCCTTTAAGGTTCCCCCCCTGCCCTAGCCTTGAACTCACATCTTTCTCCAGTTTCTCTCTGATCTCCCCTCTTGACCTCTCCACGCTCATCCTGTCCATGAGACCCACTTCCTGCTCCCTCGACCCTATTCCCACTAAACTGCTGACTACCCAACTTCCTTTTCTGGCTCCCATGTTAGCTGACATTGTTAATGGTTCACTCGCCTCAATTACTGTACCCCTCTCCTTCAAATCTGCCGTTATCACCCCTCTCCTCAAAAAAACAACCCTTGACCCCTCCATCCTTGTAAACTACCTTCCCATCTCCAACCTCCCTTTCCTCTCCAAAGTCCTTGAATGTGTTGTCACCTCCCAAATCCGTGCCCATCTTTCCCGCAACTCCATGTTTGAATCCCTGCAATCAGGTTTCCGCCCTTGCCACAGTACTAAAATGGCTGTTATCAAAGTCACAAATGACATCCTTTGTGACTGTGACAAAGGCAAACTATCCCTCCTCATCCTTCTTGACTTGTCTGCAGTCTTTGACATGGTTGATCACTCGATCCTTCTCCAACGCCTCTCCACCATCGTCCAGCTGGGTGGGACTGTACTCGCCTGGTTCCATTCTTATCTATTTAATCATAACCAGAGAATCACCTGCAATGGCTTCTCTTCCCACTCCCACATTGTTACCTCTGGTGTCCCCCAAGGGTCTATCCTTGGCCCCCCTCCTATTTCTCATCTATATGCTGCCCCTCGGTGACATCATCTGAAACATAGCGTCAGTTTCCACATTTACGCTGACAACACCCAGCTCTACCTCACCACCACTTCTCTCGACCCCTCCACGGTCTCTAAATTGTCAGACTGCTTGTCAGACATCCAGTACTGGATGAGCAGAAATTTTCTCCAAATAAATATTGGGAAGACCGAAGCCATTGTATTCGGTCCCCGCCACAAACTCCATTCCCTAGCCACTGACTCTATCCCTCTCCCTAGCATCTGTCTGAGGCTGAACCAGATGGTTCGCAACCTTGGTGTCATATTTGACCCTGAGATGAGCTTCCGACCACATATCCCCTGCATAACTAAGACCGCCTATTTCCACCTCCATAACATTGCCCATCTGCGCCCCTGCCTCAGCTCATCTGCTGCTGAAACCCTCATCCATACCTTTGTTACCTCTAGACTTGACTATTCCAACACACTCCTGTCTGGCCTCCCATGTTTTACCCTACGTAAACTTGAGGTCATCCAAAACTCGGCTGCCCGTGCCATAACTCACACCAAGTCCCGTTCGCCCATCACCCCTGTGCTCGCTGACCTCCATTGGCTCCCGGTTAAGCAATGCCTCGATTTCAAAATTCTCATCCTTATTTTCAAATCCCTCCATGGCCTCGACCTTCCCTATCTCAGTAATCTCCTCCAGCCCAACAACCCCCCAAGCTATCTGTGCTCCTCAAATTCTGCCCACTTTAGCATCCCTGATTATAATCGCTCAACCATTGGTGGCCGTGCCTTCAGCTGCCTAGGCCCTAAGCTCTGGAATTCCCTGCCTAAACCTGTCCGCCTCACTACCTCCTTCCTCCTTTAAGACACTCCTTAAAACCTACCTCTTTGACCAAGCCTTTGGTCCCCTGTCCTAATATCTCCTTATGTGGCTTGATATCAAAATGTGTTTGATAACACTCCTGTGAAGTGCCTTGGGTCGTTTTACTACATTAAAGGCACTATACAAATACAAGTTGTTGTTGTAAATATCTAGACTGTATTCAATTTCAATATTCAACAAATTAAGCCAAATCAGTCCAATTCAGTTGACTTTTGGATTGAGTGTCAGGTTAGCCTTCATTCAGGCTACCATCTGTAACTATTCTAACGACCCAGCTACATTAGTTTAACTCACATCTCACAGCTAGTTTTAACCAACCAGGCTAATCTAACCTATTAATCTCATCTGCTGTGGGCACAGAAATTCCCTACCTATCAGCTTTGACCTCACTAGTGTTCAAAAGCGATAAAGCCTTTCCCCTCGTTAAAAAGGAACCTTTCTGATTTACCGCCTACGTTGAGGAGATAGTGAGACCAGAGAGGTGGACCACTGCAGGTTTATGAATTGATAATAAACGCCAATATTAAAGTTACATCACCACAAGCAATCCTCTTTTAAACAAATTCTTAATTGTGGAGTCGCTGTAAAAGTTGCTATTCCATTTTGAGGTTAGAATGAGTTAAAATGTTCAATGTTTGTAAACAAAGAGGACCAGCCTTGGAATGCAGCTTGAAACAGCCTGTGTAGATTGCAGCAGTCGGGTCTTCCCTGTTCGGTGCAATAAATTAACCAGTGTCATCCGCACCACGATTCATTCAGATTGTTAAACAGATTGCGCAAATGCAGTCGATCAGGGGGAGCTATCATGCCAATAAAATGAACAGAGCGACGCAATGGATTAAATTTTAAAACACACACACACACACTGGGATAATGTGGTTTTATTTATTTTGTTCCGGGTTTTGTTGCAGATTTGGGAGAGGTGGAGGGGGTTGCAACTAAAATTAAACAAGGCTGTGAAAACAATGCTCTTTTCCGTTTACAAGAAACAGATTGGTCAAATGATGTTAGCAAAGTGCAGACAGATCTGATTCTGAGAGGAAATCTTCTATTGTCGAGAATGTGATGGTGAGGGTTAAGGAAAGGGGGAAGATGGAAATTTGACAGGAAGCAAGTACAATCTATTCATACACACCAATACATATGAACACGTGTGCCTTCATATATATACACACAGACACACGCACATGCATTGCATTCATATATGTACGCACGTACTCACATTGACAAACTTCTACACACATACAGCATTGACACACAGTGACATACATCATCTGGTACACACGCTCTCGCATCCAAGTTCCTCCCCTCGCCGCTCACTTGCGCGTCTGACCCTGTGCAATATATTTTTTTTTAAAGTTTATCTAAACTAAACAACAGTCCCATCGGCAGAGCCAAAAACCTTTCACTGCTGACAAATACCATCTCGGCGCGAGTGTCCTTAACCCTGCAGCAAAGTCAATTTTTTTTTTTAAAAAAGCGAAATGAAAAAAGCCAGCTGCACCTCTCAGGCGATCACTCGCACATGAAAAGTCTTCAAGCCTTTGAAAAAAGTGGCTGAGCCCGAAAGTTTGTGGAGCGATTCTGTCCCCGTAACTCTGCTGGCAATCCTTGGACCGTGTCTGATCAGTGATTATACGGGGAGGAAAATGTTTTACAAAAGCTTTGTGAATGTACTGAGGGCTGCCTTGATGTTGTCGCTGATGTCCACAGGATTCCCGTATTCCTACTTTGCCATATCAGAGCAAGATGAGACGTACAGGTTTGTCATTTGTACTTTATTTCTCATTCTTCTTCCCCTACCCATTCTGTAATTGTTAAAATTCCCCTCCTCCCCACTATTGCTAATAACGATGATGGTTCTAGATATTGTTGATTCCAGTTCAAGGTTAATATAAAGTGGAAAACGCATACTTGCGTGCCACCTACTGTGCTCCAAATAGCACGTTTAATTAAATTTGGGAGTTTATAAAAAGTCGCTTTCAATTCCATGGGAACGAAAACAGATTTAGTTTAGGAATTTGTTTTTCCTCTTTCACTGATACCTGAAAAACTCCGTTTGATCTTCAAGCAGAGAGACTTGTCCGGAAAACAAAGTCATTACAACCGAGTACCCATGCTTGAAATCTACTGGAGAAGTGGCGACCTGTTTCAGGTAAGCGCCTCCAAACTATCACTTTCTCAACTACTTGTTCGCTGTCTTGAATTGATCTCTCCGATTCTTATCTATTTATTGGTTCGCCTATGTTGTTTCTGAGTGGTGGTCTCTGCTTACGTGACGGTTATTCAAAGTAACATTTATCTTTTAGGGAAAGAACGTCTGTTTTTCTCCGTTAATTAACAATCTGGTAACAAAAGCCCATTTTCACAAATCACACATTCCTGCAATTTCACTGGTAGGGTGTTAATTACAGAGACTGGTTTATAGTTTAAAAAGGAATTTCACCTTTTATCTATAATTATGCGGTTATATTCCTACTACTACAACAACTTGCCACTCACAGTTTGAGACCAGTACCTACAATGATATGAAGCCTGCGGAACTGAGTTATACTGCTCGCTCTGGATTCTACTCTAGTGAGGGAAAGTGGAGCTCCGCACATGCAATATAACTGGAACTGATGCGGAACAAAAATGTTATGGGGCTACCTCCTTTTAGTTTGCTAATTTTGCATCTGTGTGAAGCCAAAACCACTTTGTATCAATGCAAACTGTGTAACGTAATTGGTTTATAGTATATAAAGAGCCTTAGCTGGAGTGGGTGCAGTGGGCACCACTTCACATGTGAATCCAATTGGAACCCTAACTTTAATTTGGGTGAAAAAAGAAATCCATACTTTGCCAAGATAGCTGGTTTTGGACCAAGGTGATAATAGAAAGCATCTGCTCAGCAAGGGTAGTTTTTGTGTGTTGAATGAAAGTCAATGTGCAGTTGCCAGTGATCCCATCTTATGTGCATTAAGTGCCGCAGCCAGATTTTTCTTAGTTTTCTCACAAAGCACACTGAATTTTAATGTAATTTAATGTTATGGCACAGTACAGTTGAAACCAAATGCATTTTATTTTATTTGCCAATAATTGCTTTACAATATTAAAAATGAATGTTAAGAATCTCTGTGGAGTGTTTTAAGAAGTGTGGAATTCATCAATAAGTCTGTGTGCTGTACCCTGCTGAATTAACAGGTACTTAGCACCAAGGTTCTGGGGCTAATGTATTATATAATGAACCGTTGTACAATACCTTTTGCCCACAGTTATACTAAATACTTTTTTTCACTGCACCAAAACCAAATAAGCAGTGCAAGTTTGCTGAATTTGTAGAAATTGACAATTATGTGCTGGCAGCAAGTCTTCCGTCACTTACAACACACATCAATTGAAGCTAACTCATGCATGCTGCTAGCCAGCCTTTCAAACCCATCAACTCTTTACATCCTTAGAAATCTCACTGGCACTTGGAAGTGTATCTGTGGAGCTCTGCTTTCCCCGACATAAACGCAATGAAAGTGGGGAGTATATAACTATGGCCATTTGCTCACGCTGCTTTTAAAAATGCATCCATTTGTTGCAATACGGCCAAGGAGTTATTTGCAGGTCCCAGAGAGAGAGGGAGAGAAAAACCCACAGTGACGGTCACTTTAAACTGGACTTGGATTGCTTTTTGGCTTATCAGCAATTTCATGTTATCACTTAGACAGTTTAAAGGAATTTGTAAGGAATCAGTTAATCCATGAAGGATGAGGCTGGAGCAGTTCCACGTGGCTTCCCAAACTTTGCTGATATTTTACAGAGCGATTGTATGAAGATCACACTCAAGTCAGTCCTTCCCAGTGATAAACTTGTGATTTTACAATAACTTGTTTGGCTATGTATGATCAGTAATTTCACTCTTCCCTAATATAATTATTCACACCAGCAAAAGTAAGAATGATAACAGAGATAAGTGATGTCATATGATGGCTGTTGTCATGCATTGCATTCCAAATGTTGCTATGTTTTCAAGACTTTAGACACAGAACACCACCTGCAGCAGTTCAGCGTTGTATTCATTCTATAACTACCAGACCACAAAATACTTAAAACTATCTAACTGAGACTGAATAGCACTTGGAGCGCTACATTCGGCCTTAGTGCCCAAGGATAGGTAAGGGACAATACACAGCCAGAATTCCTGCTTATGATCGCTATCTAGGAATCTCTGCTGGAAAGTGCTTTTATTTAGACACAGGCTTGAGGTCAACTGTGATGCCCTCCATTTTCAAAAGGCTCCAAACACACACTTGTCTATGCGCACACATGAAGAACCATTTGGTCAAGATACCAGAGGGCCGCTGGTGTCCATGGAACTATATCCAGCAAGTGGAGAGGAGAAAATTGGTAAATAAATTCTTCCAAGATATAGTCACAGTGGGGAGAAGATTTCCTCTGGTTGTTATATCCAAGCAAATCGTAAATGTGTTTATTTAGAATTATGAATGAATCTGTTTTGGTCGCACAGTGGAATGTATTCTACCCAGGTCTGGGGCACTTTCTGTAGTTTGTTTTATCTAAAGTTGAAATAAAATCAAATGGAATTGAATTGTTTTAATAATGATTATGAGGTATTTAATCCTGATTCCATATCCTTTCGTGGTCCTTAATATCCTTAGGAACATAAAAACAGGAGCAGGCCATTTAGCTCCTTGAACCTGCTGCACCATGCAATTGGATCATGGTTGATCTGTACCTCAACTCCATTTACCCCCCTTTGCACCATATCCTTTGACACCCTTACCTAACAAAACTCTATATCGATCTCAGTCTTGAAAATTTCAAATGACGCAGTATCCACAGCCTTTTGGGGGAGAAAATTCCAGATTTCCACTAGGGAAGGAGGGTATTTAAGAGATATGGAGAAAGGGCAGGGAATTGGGATGATAAAGATAAAGGGCTGCCATGGTTAACAAAATAACAGAGCAGCCTTGATAGCCAAATGGTTCTAAAAGAGACTGTAGCTTGGACTCCTTCCTGGCAGTATTTGCTACAGATACTACAACAACTACAACTTGTATTTATATAGCGCCTTTAACATAGTAAAACATCCCAAGGCACTTAACAGGAGTATTATAAGATAAAAATTTGACACCGAGCCACATAAGGAGAAATTAGGGCAGATGACCAAAAGCTTGGTCAAAGAGGTAGGTTTTAAAGAGTGTCTTAAAGGAGGAAAGAGAGGTAGTGAGGCGGAGAGGTTTAGGGAGGGAATTCCAGAGCTTAGGGCCTAGGCAGCTGAAGGCATGGCCTTCAATGGTTGAGCGATTATAATCAGGGATGCTCAAGAGACCAGAATTAGAGGAGTGCAGATATCTCGGGGTGTTGTGGGGCTGGAGGAGATTACAGAGAAAGGGAGGGGCGAGGCCATGGAGGGATTTGAAAACAAGGATGAGAATTTTAAAATCAAAATACTCTCCTAATGCTCCTCTATATAGCAATGACTGTTCACTCTAATTCTTCTTTATGAAGCAAGTCCATAAGTTAAAATTCAAACTGTATTCTTTAGATGTATTTGAAACAGACTGAAGGGTGTATTTTCCAACCGGTAGGATTATTCCTGCTGTTGTGGAACAGTTGAACAAGGGAATAGTGGTAAATCATCACCCACATCACACAGCGTCTAATCTTCCAGACAGTTTTTTAGGCCAGCCAAAGTGCTCTTGCACATCTATATGAGAGTTTTATTTTAATATTGAAATGATGTAAAATTGTATTTAAATAAGGTCTCGCACGATTTCCTGATTGTCTCATGGGGAATGTGCTGTTCTCTCATCTCATCCATATGAAATGGATGATGAAAGCCAGACATGTTCTGGGTTTGCTGTTAAAGTTTAAAGTGAAGCATTTCTGATAAATAGATTTTTCATAGTGTCATTCATCTTTGGATTTTCCATTGGTGGATTTTTGAACACTGGACTATTTATTTTTTTGCTACACTTTTGTTTGAAGGTTTTATTTCAGCTGTTGGCAAGATTTTTGATTGCTACAAATTAGAATGTGGGAATTTCTGTAGTTGATCCTCTCTATCTGCCTTTTTGGAGGAAGAGGAAGCAGATGAAAGGAGGGACGTGAGGTAGGGTCACTTGCACCAGCGACAGACTGCCAAGTGTAGAGTTCAGGTGCAGATAACCGGGAATGTGAAAGAATCACTTCTAATATAGATGCTGCTTCATCAGGTAGTTGTGTTTTCTGAAAGTGAAAAAAAGTCTTATGAGGTCTTATGAAATCCTGCTTCCAGCAAGGAGTTTCACCTGCCAGGAGTGCATTGGGAATTTTAGCATGCACTTCCCATTGTATTGAGGTGGGCTTCAACATCTTTCATTGATGCTAAATGCCATTTCGAGCAATGAGTGTAACAAAAAAGTTCAGTATTGGACTAAAGTCGTCCTGCCAGACTCTGAAGGTCAGAATCTTTGATTAGGAAGGATGCTGATCCCTGTTCATTACAAAGGAAACCAACCAAAGATGGACTCACTGTATAGATTCTGTTAGCCAAGGAACCTAACATGGCAGGTCTCCAGTCTCCTGCTTTGTTCACTGAGGAAATGGAGAACATCTCCTTTCAGGGAGGAGAAATGCTCAACATTTTGTAAGTATGGGCTCGATTTTAACTCCTGGGTGGGAAACGCGGAAAAGTCATCCAAGTGCCCGTCCGGGAGCGGCAGCAGGCAGGTTCAGCCGGTTTTAATGGCCAGGCCTTATTAACGTGCTGCTTGTCAACCTTCTGACCAAAAAGACCAGGACGTCAGCGGGAAGTGCTGCCTGGGAGTTGAAATTGGGCGGCGCCACCGGGGACTTGTGGGAACGGTATCCGGTACAAGGTAAGTGTTCCAGGAGGAGTATCCTGGACGAGGGAGGGAAACTTTAGGCAGGGGAGGCCCAAGGTTTCCTTCTGCAGCCCAGAAGAGCATTCCTGCTCCTCCTGGCCCATAAGGAACAATTTTATTTTTTAAAAGCTTACCTTCTTGGGCTTCTTCTGGCCCTGGCTCCTGTTACATAGATACATAGATACATAGAAGATAGGAGCAGGAGTAGGCCATCCGGCCCTTCGAGCCTGCTCCGCCATTTAATGAGATCATGGCTGATCCTCCAATTCAGTATCCCGTCCCCGCCTTCTCTCCGTAACCCTTAACCCCTTTTGCCTGTAGAAATATATCTAATTCCCTCTTAAATATATTTAATGAGCTGGCGTACACTGCCCTCTGTGGCAATGAGTTCCACAGGTTCACCACCCTCTGAGTGAAGAAATTCCCCCTCATTTCTGTCCTAAATGGTTTAGCCCTTATCCTTAAATTATGTCCTCTAGTTCTGTTCTCACCCGCCAAGGGAAACATTCCTTCTGCATCTAGTCTGTCTAGACCTGTCAGAATTTTATACACTTCTATGAGGTCCCCTCTCAATCTTCTAAACTCCAGTGTGTACATCCCTAAACTACATAGTCTCTCCTCATAGGTCAATCCCGCCATTCCTGGTATCAGCCTGGTGAATCGCCGCTGCACCCCCTCCATGGCAAGAACATCTTTCCTCAGATGAGGCGACCAAAACTGTACACAGTACTCGAGGTGTGGTCTCACCAGTGCCCTGTACAGCTGCAGCAAGGTATCCCTGTTCCTGTATTCCAACCCTTTTGCTATGAAGGCCAGCATACCGTTTGCCTTCTTGACCGCCTGTTGCACCTGCATGTTCGCCTTCAGTGACTGGTGTACAAGAACACCCAGGTCTCTCTGTACTTCCCCCTCTCCCAATTTATTGCCATTTAAATAATAATTTGCCCTCCCGTTCCTGCACCCAAGGTGGATAACTTTGCACTTGTCCACATTATAGTGCATCTGCCATTTATCCGCCCAATCACCCAGTCTGTCCAAATCGCTCTGGAGCTTCCTGGTCTCCTCCTCTGAGCCCACCCCCCCTCCTAGTTTAGTGTCGTCTGCAAATTTGGAAATGCTGCATCCGACTCCCTGATCCAGGTCATTAATGTAAATTGTGAACAGCTGGGGACCCAGGACAGATCCCTGTGGTACCCCACTTGTTACTGCCTGCCATTCAGAAAATGAGCCGTTTATTCCAACTCTCTGTTTTCTATCTGACAGCCAGTTCTCTATCCACGTCAATACTTTCCCCTTTATCCCATGAGCTTCAATTTTCCATGCTAATCTTTTATGTGGGACCTTATCGAAGGCCTTTTGGAAGTCCAGGTACACCACATCTACTGGCTCTCCCCCATCTATTTTACCAGTTACTCCCTCAAAAAATTCCAATAGATTAGTCAAGCACGATTTACCCTTTGTAAATCCATGTTGACTCTGTCCTATCCTGTCCCCATTTGCTAAGTTCCTGGTAGATTTGGCCTGGCAGGGCAACCATCACTGCTGCCCCACTCAGGCCTCAGGTTAAAATAGCTGAGGTTATGAAATCCTGCTTCCAGCATGGAGATTCACCTGCCAGGAGTTAGTTGGGAATTTGGGGCGGGATCAACATCTGTCATCATTTTTGGCAATGAGTGTAACTAAAAAAGTGCAATATAAAACTGCAGTCAATCAGATAGGTATACCCCCCGCTCCATTTAACTGCCCCCCCCCCCCCCCCCCCACCCCCCGCCGGCCTGGTTTCCACCAATGGAGGAGCCTATGTATACATAGATACATAGATACATAGAAGATAGGAGCAGGAGTAGGCCATCCGGCCCTTCGAGCCTGCTCCGCCATTTAATGAGATCATGGCTGATCCTTCAATTCAGTATCCCGTCCCCGCCTTCTCTCCGTAACCCTTAACCCCTTTTGCCTGTAGAAATATATCTAATTCCCTCTTAAATATATTTAATGAGCTGGCGTACACTGCCCTCTGTGGCAATGAGTTCCACAGGTTCACCACTCTCTGAGTGAAGAAATTCCCCCTCATTTCTGTCCTAAATGGTTTAGCCCTTATCCTTAAATTATGTCCTCTAGTTCTGTTCTCACCCGCCAAGGGAAACATTCCTTCTGCATCTAATCTGTCTAGACCTGTCAGAATTTTATACACTTCTATGAGGTCCCCTCTCAATCTTCTAAACTCCAGTGTGTACATCCCTAAACTACATAGTCTCTCCTCATAGGTCAATCCCGCCATTCCTGGTATCAGCCTGGTGAATCGCCGCTGCACCCCCTCCATGGCAAGAACATCTTTCCTCAGATGAGGCGACCAAAACTGTACACAGTACTCGAGGTGTGGTCTCACCAGTGCCCTGTACAGCTGCAGCAAGGTATCCCTGTTCCTGTATTCCAACCCTTTTGCTATGAAGGCCAGCATACCGTTTGCCTTCTTGACCGCCTGTTGCACCTGCATGCTCGCCTTCAGTGACTGGTGTACAAGAACACCCAGGTCTCTCTGTACTTCCCCCTCTCCCAATTTATTGCCATTTAAATAATAATTTGCCCTCCCGTTCCTGCACCCAAGGTGGATAACTTCGCACTTGTCCACATTATAGTGCATCTGCCATTTATCCGCCCAATCACCCAGTCTGTCCAAATCGCTCTGGAGCTTCCTGGTCTCCTCCTCTGAGCCCACCTCCCCTCCTAGTTTAGTGTCGTCTGCAAATTTGGAAATGCTGCATTCGACTCCCTGATCCAGGTCATTAATATAAATTGTGAACAGCTGGGGACCCAGGACAGATCCCTGTGGTACCCCACTTGTTACTGCCTGCCATTCAGAAAATGAGCCGTTTATTCCAACTCTCTGTTTTCTATCTGACAGCCAGTTCTCTATCCACGTCAATACTTTCCCCTTTATCCCATGAGCTTCAATTTTCCATGCTAATCTTTTATGTGGGACCTTATCGAAGGCCTTTTGGAAGTCCAGGTACACCACATCTACTGGCTCTCCCCCATCTATTTTACCAGTTACTCCCTCAAAAAATTCCAATAGATTAGTCAAGCACGATTTACCCTTTGTAAATCCATGTTGACTCTGTCCTATCCTGTCCCCATTTGCTAAGTGCTCGGCTATTTCATCCTTAATGATGGACTCCAGCATTTTGCCCACAACTGATGTAAGGCTTACAGGTCTGTAATTACCTGCTTTTTCCCTACCCCCCTTTTTGAATAGTGGGGTAACGTTAGCTACCCTCCAATCCATGGGCACTGTTCCCGAGTCTAATGAATTCTGAAAAATCATGCTTAGTGCATCCGCTATCTCTAGGGCCACCTCCTTCAGTACCCTAGGATGCATGTTATCAGGCCCTGGGGATTTGTCCGCCTTCAATCCCTTTAGCTTCCTTAACACCATATCCTTAGAGATATTGATTTGCGTCAGTTCCTCCTTTGCCAATGTCCCTATTTTTCCCGATATCCCAGGGAGGTTTTTTGTGTCTTCCTTCGTAAAGACTGACCCAAAGTATGCATTTAGTTGGTCTGCCATTTCCTTATTTCCCATTATATATTCCCCCGTATCTGACTGCAATGGACCAACTTTGGTTTTCACCAGTCTTTTCCTCTTGATATACTTATAAAAGCTTTTGGAGTTAGTTTTTATATTTTCCGCCAGCTTGCTTTCGTAAGCTATTTTGCCCTTCTTGATTAAGCCCTTTGCCCTCCTTTGCTCTATCTTAAACTGTTCCCAATCTTCCGCTCTGGCGCGTTTTTTGGCTATTTTATACGCCCTATCTTTGGATTTTATGCTGTCTCTAATTTCCCCTGTTATCCACGGTTGAGTCACCTTTTTAGATTTCCTTTTATGCCAGATTGGTATAAACAATTTTTGCAATTTTGTCATTCTATCTTTAAATGCTTGCCATTGTTTATCTACCTCCAGTCCTCCCAGGAACGTTGTCCAATCAGACCTACTCAGTTCCCGTCTAATGGCATCATAATTCCCCTTGTTTAAATTCAGGACCTGAGTCTCTGAGTCAATTTCTTCGCTCTCCATTTCGAGTGAGAAATCGATCATGTTATGATCGCTCTGACCCAAGGGTCCCCGTACAACAAGATTACTAATTAGTCCCTTCTCATTGCACAGTACCCAGTCCAATATAGCCTGTTCCCGAGTTGGTTCCTCGACATATTGATCCAGATAACCATCCCTTAAACACTCAAGGAATTCCTCCTCCTCATTATTTTTACTGATTAGGCTAGTCCAATCTATATGTAAGTTAAAGTCACCTATGATGACAGCTGTGCTCTTATTGCACGCTTCTCTAATTTCCCTCGTGATGCCCTCCCCAACCTCTATTTTACTATTTGGAGGCCTATATACCACTCCTATTAATGTTTTTCGCCCCTCGCTATTTCTTAGCTCCACCCATATAGATTCTGTATTAACTGAGTTAATATCCTTCCTTTCAATTGCATTTATCCCCTCTTTTACCAGCAATGCTACCCCTCCTCCCTTTCTTTTTTGTCGATCCTTCCTAAATACTGAATACCCCTGTATGTTAAGCTCCCAGCCCTGCTCACCCTGCAACCATGTTTCCGTAATCCCAATTAGATCATAATTATTAACCTCTATTTCCACAGCTAATTCATCTACCTTGTTCCTGATGCATAAGAGTGAATGTACTTTAAAGCAAATTCAGTTTTTTTTTAATGCTTTCTTGCATAGTTCAATCAATTTTCGGAAGGATGTATTACACTGCCATGTGTCATATGCAGCTACTTAGGACATTTAATTGGGCCAAATTTTCCACATATTGACCATAAATTACATCTAGCCATTATAAGGAAGAAGCAGATGACTAACGCTCAAGAGTAAATTTCCAGAAATTTGAGAAAGCTGCTTGGAAAGGACCGTCAGTGAAATGAGTAAACCATAGCCACATTACACGGTGAGATGCGCAACACATGGGCCCTTTGCTATTGGCTGTTGCTGTTTGGTGTGCCGTGTGCAGAGTAAAAGGAGCAGTTGTGGTCAACCCTCCCCACTGCAACAATAAAGTAATTCAGAACTCCTTCCAGTTCCTTCCCACACATGCCGGAGGGACAGAACGTTTAATTCATTTTCATGCACATTTTTCAATAATCTGATTTCCATCATCAAAAATAAATTCCTCAGAAAGGTTTATCAAGAAAATCTAAACAGCGCTCAGGAATAATTAACTATTAGTATAATTGGTAGTGACTGTAACATTTTCTTAGTAACCAACTGCAAATGATTTCTCCTGCAGTTGGAGTCATTAATCTTTCCATGAGGTTTGTTATGCACCAGTGACGTGGAATGCACTGGCAGTTGGTTTGTGCATTAACAGCGATTGTTGATGTAAAAGGCAGAACCAAAACGAAGTAAATACTAAATAAATTTACCACATATAATTAACTATGTATATGTCATGACCTCAGGATGTTCCGAAGTGCTTTACAGCCAATGAATTACTTTTCAAGAGTAGTCACTATTATTACACACATAAATGTGGCAGCCAATTTGCTCACAGTAGAGTCCCACAAATGGCACTGAAATAAATAACCAGATAATGTTTTGTTGGCGCAGTTGAGGGACAACAGTTAGGGCCCTTAGGATAGATCTCAAATGAAATGTTTTATTTTTCCAATTTTATCTCCTCCTCTACTAAAGGTGCTGACTCTTCCTAATGTACAGTTACATGGGCTCGCAAAGTTCTTCAGTAACTCTCCACAGTGACCATTCTTCATGCGTGGGTCTAAACAGGAAGTATTGGCAAGCAATTGGACATGGGGGTCGGGGGGAGGGCTTCACAGCTGAGCTTGTCCTCAATCAATGCCCACACATTGGGCTGGATTTTGATACTCAGGTCGGGTTGGGGTCGGGAATCACGCATTCTGGCTTGTGAACCCGCCTCCATCGAGATGTGGCCAACCCACTGTATTTTCCCTTGATTGACCTTGTTGAACCCGTCCAGTGGGCTCAGCAGGCCAATTAAGGGCCACCCGGCAACAGGTGACGTCACAGATTGACATTTCACCTGTCAAGAGCTTTTGACAGATGAAATATCAACGTTTGACAGCTCTGTGAAGCTGTCAAACACTGACAATATGATTTCTAACTTGAGTCCTTCCTCTCAGGCTGAGTTAGAAATCATTCCACCACAGAAAACAAAAGGCTGCAGTTTTTGAGAGGACCACGGCTTTTCTGCTTTCTGTGCCGGTGAGATTTCTGACTCCCGAGAACTGAAGGGCTGACACCTGCAGGAGGAAGTTAAGGTCAGTAAAACTTTTTCCCACACTTAGCACTTACCTTACACACTTACCTCTGCACGCATGCACCCATCACTCACCTGCCCACCGGACATATCGACCCCTCCAATCCCTGCAGACCCACGGTCCGCCCCGATAACTTGGCGTGGTTGCCACCTGTCGGGAAGCCCACATTTCACCTTTTAAAATAGGGATTATCCAAAAAACTGCCTGTTAACTACCTGTTAACAGGCAGTTAATTGTCACTAATCCCTTCCTGCCTCGGGGAGTCGGGTCTCAGCACAGGTCGGGTACCCGCCGCCAGCGAAACTGGCATGGAGGCGGATTGGAGGCGGGATGGGGTCGGGACCCCTGAATCTGCAACTTTAACCCCCCACACGCCTCCAAACCCGACTCCACGGGTCATTGAAAATCCAGCCCATTAAGTTTCCAGAGGGTGGAAGATAGGAAGGTGGCCAGGAGTGTGTTGGAATAGTCAAGTCTAGAGGTAACAAAGGCATGAATGAGGGTTTCAGCAGCAGAGGAGCTGAGGCAGGGTGGAGTCGGACGATGTTACGGAGGTGGAAATAGGCGGTCTTAGTGATGGCGCAGATATGTGGTCAGAAGCTCATCTCAGGGTCAGGGAGCAGGAAGAGAAGCCATTGCAGGTGATTCTCTGGCTACGACTGGATAGATAAGAATGGAACCAGGTGATTGCAGTCCCACCCAGCTAGACGACAGAGGAGAGGCGTTGGAGGGGGATGGTGCGGTCAACTGTGTCAAAGACTGCAGACAAGTCAAGAAGGATGAGGAGTGATAGTTTACCTTTGTCATGGTCACATAGGATGTCATTTGTGACTTTGATAAGAGCCATTTTGGTACTTTGGCAGAGGTGGAAACCTGATTGGAGGGATTGGAACATGGAGTTCCAGGAAAGATGGGCATGGATTTGGGAGGCGACAACACATTCAAGGAGTGGAAAGAGGAGCTCCCTTGCTTCGCCTTTGTTTGAGAGACACAGTCTGCGAGATTCTCAGCTCAGCTTGGTGCTGTGTGAACGGGCTGTTCCACACCCCGGCTGCTCGCGGGGAATGCCAGTGCAGAGGGCCCAGTGCAGAAGGTCCAGGGTGGAAGACCAGAGGAGAGTGAACTAGGCGGGAGGCCCAGCACGGAGAACCTCAGGCGGGGGGCCTAGGGTGGAGTGGCTGGTCGGCAGAGGTGGAGTCGGGAGATGCTGTGGGTGAGCATGCTGCACTGGTTCTAAAAGTTGAAGAATGGTCTCGGGCCCGGATGAGTTCCAGCGGCCCCGTATGTGCTCCGTCTGGCAGCAGCTGTGAGGCTTTTCTCGGTGACAGGATCGGGTTTGTTGGCCGCCATTTTGGTGGAGGAAAGACAAACTGTTTCCATCTGTGGCATGGCGCGTGGGCGGTCACAAGATGGGAAATGTGAATGGTTAAAAGTGGAAAAAGAAAAGGAAAAATAAAAGGAAGATAAAAGACAAAACAAAGTAATATCAGTAAGGAATAATGAGTATTTTTGATGACTGGGTCCTGTGAGCGATAACAGCAAGTAGAAGAAAATCTGAGTTTTCGGTCTTTTTTATGGGATTGAGAAAGTGGATGGTTTCTTTTCCATGGAAAAGCTGAAGACTGTGGACAAGGACTATGACATCACATGGTTTGACAAACATCAAGTGAAAACGAGGAGTTATTAGATTGCCAATAGGACTGGTGTAGAACTGGTATTTACTTGTTTTGTTGAAAAAAGTTTCAGGTTTTCTGGTTGAAAGCAGTCTACTTGAAGCTTTAATTGATTTCTGATAAGGTTATGGGATTTTGCACATTGTGTTGTTAATTAGTGTTTATGTAGAATTTGCTTTGAGATTATTGTCTAGTAAATGGTATGAATTTATATTGGTAAGAAATTTATGGCTGGCTTTCGGGGGGAAAAAATTTCCTTAATGAACGAAGTATTGAACGGACGGATGCTTGAGTGAATGAACGAACGATCGAACGAACGCACGCATGCACATTCGAACTTATGCTCGATCGAACGAACAATCGTTTGGCTGGCGATTGAACGAACGAACGCACGCATGCACGCACTTAGACAAATGGTACGCACGCACGCACGCATACATATTGGAACTTACACTCGATCGAACGAACGACGTTTAGTTGCGGGCCGGGCAATGAACGATCAAACGAATGGACGAGCGAACGCAAGCATGCACATTGGAACTTACACTCGATCGAATGAACGGTCGTTGGCCTCTGATCGAACGAACGAACGAGCGAACGCACGCATGCACGCACTTAGACAAATGGTACGCACGCACGCATGCATGCACATTGGAACTTACGCTCGATTGAACGAACGAACACTCGAATGAACGAACAAACGATTGAATGAACGATCGTATGAACAATTAAATGAACAAATGATGCTAGTAGGACTGGCGTAAAACGGGTAGTAGTATATTTGTAGCATTTAATTGTATTATGATGGTGCTATGTGATTGTACACTGAGGTGTTAAACTGTTTTCTTTTATGTGGAGTTTACCTTGAGATTTATTGTTTGAAATCTGCAAAGTTTGTGTGAGATTATTTAAGGGTATTTGTACTGTAAACTTTGTTGATTTATTTGTAAAATTTTATTAATGTATTTATATTGTTAATCGTAAAGCTGTTCTTAAGGCTTTATTGTTTATTGTGATAAATTAATGTAATGGTTTACCATGTAATTGATGAGCTGTGCAAGTACTATTGTACTTGAATAAAAGATTTACAAGGCCCACAATTCAGAGCAGCTGAAGGCAGTTAATGAGGGAAACTAGATTAAACTGGTTTTCCTGTAGCAGGGCTCAGCCAGCTCTTTGTTTCAGGGCCTATAAAAACAGGCTTTGCAGTGCCATTTGCACTAAGTGCAGTTTGAACAGAGTGCTGGGAGTTGGGTGAGTCAGGGAGTTAGGTGAGGCGTGGAAGGAGGAGCTCCATTGCTTCACCTTTGCTTTTCCTAACTTTTCACCCTGTAGGAATTGGTTCTTACTTTATATCATGGAAAAGTCCGAGAGCAGGAGCAGTCCAACAACAACAACTGCAAAACTGCTAAAGTGACATCACAACCAGGGAAGGAGCTGATTGGTAAGTAGGACCTGGTGAGTATTTCTACAGTCCAGTCATTAAAGTAAAAGTAAGGTCTCTAGTTTAGAGTAGGTAATGTTTAAAGTGAAGTAAGGTCCCTAGTGTATTTAATATTCTTTAATTTAGAGGAAGTAAAGGGAGTAAATTAAGGGTAGGACATGGCAGGGCAGCTCGGCAGCGTGGAGTGTTCCTCCTGTGCTATGTGGGAAGTCAGGGACACTTTCGGTGTCCAGGGCGAACACGTGCAGGAAGTGTCTCCAGCTGCAGCTAATTGAAATATGCGTTTCGGAGCTGGAGCTGCGGCTGGAGTCACTGTGGAGCATCCGCAAGGCTGAGATCTTCATGGATAGCACGTTTAACGAGGTGGTCACACCGCAGGTAAAGAGTGCACAGGCAGAAAGGGAATGGGTGACCGCCAGACAGCGTAAAAGAACTAGGAAGGTAGTGCAGGAGTCCCCTGAGTCCCCCTCCCTCTCCAACAGATTTTCCGTTTTGGATACTGCTAGGGGAGATGGTTTCTCAGGGGAATGCAGCAAGAGCCAAGTCCGTGGCACTATGAGTGGCTTAGCTGCACAGGAGGGGAGGAAAAAGAGTGGGAGAGCAATATTGATAGGGGATTCTATCATAAGGGGAACAGATAGACGTTTCTGTGGCCGCAGACGTGACTCCAAGATGGTATGTTGCCACCCTGGTGCCAGGGTAAAGGATTTCACTGAGCGGCTGCAGGACATTCTGAAGGGGGAGGGCGAACAGTCAGAGGTCGCGGTCCATATCGGTACCAACGACATAGGTAGAAAGAGGGACGAGGTCCTGCAAGCAGAATATAGGGAGCTAGGAAATAAATTAAAAAGCAGGACCTCAAAGGTAGTAATCTCAGGATTACTCCCAGTGCCATGTGCTAGCGAGAGCAGAAATAGGAGAATAGACCAGATGAATGCGTGGCTGGGGAGATGGTGTAGGAGGGAGGGATTTAAATTCCTGAGGCATTGGGACCGATTCTGGGGAAGGTGGGACCTGTACAAGCTGGACGGGTTACACCTCGGCAGAACCGGGACCAATGTCTTCGTAGGGGGGTTTGCTAGTGCTGTGGGGAAGGATTTAAACTAGTTTGTCAGGGGGCTGGGAACCTAAGTGTGGGCCAGAACAGATAGATACAAAGCTGGAAGTGCAAGTTAGAAAAGTAGTCAGCAAAACTAGTAGGGAGCAGAAACAAAGGCCAACAGTAAAGAGGGTCAAAGTGCAGAAAAATATTAAACAGGCAAAGTTAAAGGCACTTTATCTGAATGCAAGTAGCATTCGCAACAAGGTGGATGAATTAATGGCACAAATAGAAGTAAATGGGTATGATGTAATTGCCATTACAGAGACATGGTTGCCGTGTAACCAAAGCTGGGAACCGAATGTTCCAGCGTACTCAACATTTAGGAAGGACAGACAAAGACGAAAAGGAGGTGGCGTAGCGCTGTTAATAAGGGATGAGATCGGTACAGTAGAGATAAAAGATCTTGGCTCGGCAGATCGTGATGTAGAACTGGAATCAGTTTGGGTGGAGCTAAGAAACAGCAAAGGGCGGAAAACATTGGTGGGCGTTGTGTATAGGCCACCAAACAGTAGTCGTAATGTAGGGCACAGTATAAATCAAGAAATTAGAAGTGCATGTAACAAGGGCAATACGGTAATCATGGAGGACTTTAATCTACATATTGACTGGGCAAATCAAATTACCACTAATGGTGTGGAGGATGAATTCTTGGAATGCATGCAAGATGGTTTCCTAGATCAGTATGTGGAGGAACCAACCAGGGAACAGGCTATTCTGGATCTGGTACTCTGTAATGAGAAAGGGCTAATCAATAATCTTGTGGTAAAGGGGCCTTTAGGGACAAGTGACCATAATATGATTGAATTTTACATTAAGCTTGAGAGTGATGTCCAATCTGAAACTAAGGTCTTCAATCTAAACAGAGGAAACTATAAGGGTATGAGGGACAAGTTGGCCATGGTAGATTGGGAGACTACACTAAAAGGTATGAAGGTGGACATACAATGGCTAACATTCAAGGAAATAATATATTCCTCTAGGGCATAAAAACCCAAAAGGAAAAGTGATCCAACCATGGCTAACAAAAGAAATTAAAGCTAGTATTAAATCAAAGGAGGAAGCTTATAAAGTTGCCAGAAAAAGCAGTCAGCCTGAGGATTGGGATCTTTTTAGAAATCAGCAAAGGGGGACCAAGAAATTGATAAAGAAATGGAAAATGGAATATGAGCACAAACTAGCGAAAAATATAAAAACGGATTGTAAATGCTTCTATAGTTATGTGAAAAGGAAAAGACTGGTGAAGGTAAATGTAGGTCCTTTACAGTCAGAGACAGGAGAATTTATAATGGGGAATGAGGAAATGACAGAGAAATTAAATAAATATTTTGTTTCTGTCTTCACGGAGGAAGACACAAAAAACCTCCCAGAAATACGAAAAAACCAAGGGTGTGGCGAGAATGAGGAACTTAAAGAAATTATTATTAGTAAAAAAACCGTACTAGCAAATTTAATGGGACTAAAAGTCAATAAATCCCAAGGACCGGATGACCTACATCCTAGGGTTTTGAAAGAGGTGGCCATTGGGATAGTGGACGTATTGGTTGTCATCTTCCAAAATTCTATAGATTCTGGAATGTTTCCTGCAGATTGGAGGATAACAAATGTAACCCCACTATTTAAGAAAGGAGGTAGAGAGAAAACGGGGAACTACAGACCTGTTAGCCTCACATCAGTAGTTGGGAAGATGCTGGAATCTATTATAAAGGATGTAATAACTGGGCACTTAGAAATTAATAGTAAGATTGGGTAGAGTCAACATGGATTTATGAAAGGGGAATCCTGTTTAACAAACCTATTGGAGTTCTTTGAGGATGTAACTAGTGGAGTAGACAAAGGGGAACCGGTAGATGTGGTGTAGTTGGATTTTCAGAAGGCCACATAAGAGGTTGGTAAACAAAATTAGGGCACATGGAATTGGGGGTAATATACTAGCATGAATTGAGAATTGGTTAACAGACAGAAAACAAAGAGTAGGGATAAACAGGTCTTTTTCAGGATGGCAGGCTGTGACTAGTGGGGTACCGCAAGGATTGGTGCTTGGGCCCCAGCTATTCACAGTCTATGTCAATGATTTGGATGAGGGGACTAAATGTAACATTTCCAAATTTGCTGATGGTACAAAGCTAGGTGGCAGTGTCAGTTGTGACGAGGATGTGAAGAGCTTCAAGGGGATCTCGACAGGCTCAGTGAGTGGGCGAGAACATGGCAGATGGAATATAATGTGGATAAATGTGAAGTTATCCACTTTGGTAGAAAAAACAGAAAGGCAGAGTATTTCCTAAATGGTGAAAGATTGGGGAATGCAGATGCTCAAAGGGACCTGGGTGTCCTTGTACATGAATCACTGAAAGTGAATGTGCAGGTGCAGCAAGCCATTAGGAAGACAAATGGTATGCTGGCCTTCATTACAAGAGGATTTGAGTACAGGAGTAAAGAAGTCTTACTCCAATTATATAGGACCTTGGTGAGACACCTGGAGTACTGTGTACAATTTTGGTCTCCTTACCGAAGGAAGGATATACTTGCCATAGAGGGAGTGCAACGAAGGTTCACGAGATTGATTCCTGGGATGGCGGGACTGTCGTATGAGAAGAGATTGAGTAAACTTGGCCTGTATTCTCTTGAATTCAGAAGAATGAGAGGGGATCTCATTGAAGCAGACAAAATTATTACAGGGCTTGATAGGGTGGATGCTGGGAGATTGTTTCCCTTGGCTGGGGAGTCTAGGACCAGGGACCACAGCCTCAGGATAAAGGGTAGGCCATTCAGGACTGAGATGAGAAGAAATTTCTTCACACAGAGGGTGGTGAATCTTTGGAATTCTCTATACCAGAGGGCTGTGGAGGCTCAGTCATTGGGTATATTCAAAACAGAAGTCGATAGATTTCTGATGAGTAAGGGCATCAAGGGATATGGCGATAGGGCCGGTGAATGGAGTTGAGGCAGAAGATCAGCCATGATCTCATTGAATGGCGGAGCAGGCTCGAAGGGCCAAATGGCCTACTCCTGCTCCTATTTCTTATATTCTTAAACTCCCACTTTCTCTGCCCCTACAGTGTGCCTTAGTTCCAACCTCAGTACAGCATTCCCACAGTACATTTCCACTTCTCATGTCTGCCATCCTTCTGCACCCTGAACAAAGTTGCCAATTTACTGGCAGATTAGGGACAGTTCTGGTTTGTATCCAAGCCCACTAGAAATTGGGTTGAGATTGCTCAAACTAACTTTAGTCAGATGACAGCAGACTTTATTCTGATCAGTCTGGGCTGGATTCAATCCCTGGTCCCAAAGGTGAAAAAATATGTTGCCAACCTACTGTGCCACCCAGGCTGTGGAACGTGAGCTTAATTCTCTGTCCTTTTTCAGTAACTACATCAGAAATAGCCTTATTTGGACATCATGCCAGCAGATGTCTTTGCAACACAACGAACTAAATCAGATTCAAAAAGGACAGGTCAAAAATGATATACATATATCTTTAAAAAACTTGAAACTAGCTATACTATTTTCACAATGGAAAGTGTATGCTATCTCTTTACACCCAAGTGTGTGTGTGTACCCAATTTTCTCCCCTCCAAAAGATGCTGACTTCTACTTGAGTATCATTCTATGGGCTCTGGCAATCTTCCAGTAGCTTTGTCCAAGTGTGTGAGCCCAGATAGTGAGTGTTGGCATTCTAATTCACCATGGAGGGTATCACAACCAAGCCTAATCCTATCTTTTCCCAGTGTCGACACACACATACTTCTTCAGTAATGTTCACTGAGCAGCAATCATGAACAGGGAATCTTAGCTGATTTTTCCTTTGCCTTTTCCCAGGGACACTGAGGCTAATTGTATCAGCTGTTCCACAGCCCTGTTTAAGATCAACTAGTTCAGACAAACTGGGAAACCAAGCCTGTGGCATAGTGGTTAGCACTGGTGCCTCACAGCACCAGGGACCCGGGTTCGAATCTGGCCTCGGGTGACTGTCTGTGTGGAGTTTGCACATTCTCCCCGTGTCTGCGTGGGTTTCCTCCGGGTGCTCCGGTTTCCTCCCACAGTCCAAAAATGTGCGGGTTAGGTTGATTTGGCTATGATAAATTGACCCTTAGTGTTAGGGGGGGATTAAATATGTGGGGTTATGGGGATAGGATGGGATATGTTAGGGGGAAATAAATACGTGGGGTTACGGGGATAGGGTGGGATATGTGTCGGTGCAGGCTTGATGGGGATTCTGTGTGAGAAAGCAGGGACAGGGTACTGGATTTGGATGATCAGCCATGATCGTATTGAATGGTGGAGCAGGCTCGACGGGCCGAATGGCCTACTCCTGCTCCTAGTTTCTATGTTTTCCTGATTTGTATGGCTCAGCACCAATCAGACAATGTATTTACCAACAAAGCCATTAAAAGATGTGCCCTTATGCATTATTGATTTTTTTTTTAGAGCAATTGAACTATAAAGCACCAATGTGACAGGATGTGAATTTGTGTGTAAATATTTCACATGCTGACCTCATCTTGGCCAATCTACAGAAAGATGCCAGTTCCTACAGTTAAGGAGAGAAAATCAGAAGGAAGTTAGCCTGGGCCACTCTGCAACATCTCCCAGTATCCAAATTCAGAGTAACATCAGTGGAACCCTAGGAGTTGAAGGGATAATTACTAGTCCTAGCCCCTTTAGGGCTACCCCAGATCAGGCGTATTTCTCAGACGTTCACTTTCAACTGAAGTTTGAGGTAGCCGAATCCTAAAGACGCTTAATTGGGTCTAAAGGTCCGGACTATCTCTTCCTAAAGGAAAGGAACAACCTGAAAATGTTACCGTCCTCCAGATAGCACTTTTAATAAGTTTAGCTAGACTGTAACGTTCCGGATATTATGAGGGTCCGGAAAACTCCCCCAGAATTCTGCAACTCCTCACCAAAGAGTGTACAGAAATTGAGTTCACGAGTTTGATACAGAAGTCTTATGTGAGACAATTCTAAAAATATATAGATTTATTAAAGAATCGACATGTAATTTACAGTTGGTCATTCAATCACAACATTAACAGTTCCAAAAAGAGAAAGCTTATTATCAGAGAACCTTACACTCAAATCTTAACTTCGCTATAGTTTTACAGTTCTTAGTGTTCTACAGGATATCCACCAAAATCAAATACCTTTGATCCCTGAGGTACAAAGAGTTGGAGACTTACAGAGCCGCCTCTGAAGCCGAGAATCACTTTGCCCGATTACAGCGAGTCTACTATCCCATTTGAGAGTTCCAGTGGTATTTCCTTTAAGGTTTTCTGCTGATGTAAGCTAATTATCTCTAGTCATTTTTCTGCTGACCCCTGCAATTCTTAGTCAGATCAGCTGGTAGCATTACAGAATCATGTCTGCTCTCTAGGTGTTCTAAGTTTACCATAAAAAAACGGTGTAACGGCAGGTGTGTTTTACTTGATGTCATTTTTACGAAGGCAGATGTTTCTTACGAAGTGTAAATTAGAACACCTTATCCAGGGTGAACCATTGTCTCATTCCAAAAGGTTCAGCCTACCGGAGCCTTTAACCTTCTGTTTCAATAAGGTTATTGATTCAGTGTCAACAACTATCTTATCTCTATAGCCAGAATGCTTTCACAGCTTTTTCATAGTTAGGTTTCTAGATTTCCAGACCCAGTTTGTCATGTTTTAATAAGGCCAGAATTCTTTCATAGAATGGTGTATTTTTCTGAATAGGTTATGGCCATCTCCTTCTCTGTGGTAGATGGCACAAAGCACACGGAGACTGATGGAAAGGGGAAGAGCCTTAAATAGAATCTTATTATCAAAAAAAAACCAACATTCTGCACAACTTTCTCATTTACTTTCTTCTTTTCACTTGGCTTCTTGGTTTAGTTTCCTATAAGTCTTCCTCACTTCCTCACCCAAGTTCCTCAGCTCAATTCCTTTGTTTGTGTCTCCATTTGCTTAGTTCCTTCCTTCACATCACGCAAAATTCGGACCCAGAACCGCATCCAACATGTTAAAACATGAACCAGAATGGTAATTTAAATTATATTTTCCATCGTACTTCAGACATCACATTTCAAAGTGTTAAAATTACGACAAAACAAGGGAATCATTTGATTCTGGATTTTTTTCTGACCTGGAACCAAACATTTATAGGATCATAGAATCATAGAATTGTTACAGCACAGTAGGAGACCATTCAGCCTGTTGAGCCCGTGCCGGCTCTCTGCAAGAGCACTTCAGCTAGTTCCACTCCCCTGCCCTTTCCCCGTAGTCCTGCAAATTTTTTCCTTCAGGTACTTATCCAATTCCCTTTTGAAAGCCATGATTGAATCTGCCTCCACCACCGTTCCAGGTCCTAACCACTCGCTGAGTAAAAAAGTTTTTCCTCATGTCACCTTTGGATCTTCTGCCAATCACCTTAAATCTGTGTCCTCTATTTCTTGACCCTTCCGCCAATGGGAACAGTTTCTCTCTATCTACTTTGTCTAGACCCCTCACAATTTTGAACACCTCTATCAAATCTCCTCCCAATCTTCTCTGCTCTAAGGAGAACAACCCCAGCTTCTCCAGTTTATCCACATAACTAAAGTCCCTCAACCCTGGAACCATTCTTGTAAATCTTTTCTGCACCCTCTCTAAAGCCTTCACATCCTTCCTAAAGTGCGGTGCCCAGAATTGAACACAATACTCCAGTTGTGGCCGAGCCAGTGTTTTATAAAGATTCAACATAACTTCCTTTATAAGCAAACTTCCCTCAGCAATCTACAAGATGCACTGCAGCAACTGGCCAAGGTTTCTTCAGCAGCACCTGCCAAACCCGTGAACTCTACCACCTAGAAGGACAAGGGCAGCAGGCGCATCGGAACACCATCACCTGCAAGTTCCCCTCCAAGTTACCCACCATCCTGACTTGGAAATATATCGCCGTTCCTTCATCGTCGCTGGGTCAAAATCCTGCAACTCCCTCCCTAACAGCACTGTGGGAGTTCCTTCACCCCACGGACTGCAGCGGTTCAAGAAGGTGATTCACCACCACCTTCTCAAGGGCAACTAGGGATGGGCAATAAATGCTGGCCTTGCCAGCGGCGCCCACATCCTGGAACAAATTTAAAAAAGCAATCAGCTATTGAACTCTGAGTGATCTCAGGCCATGTTTACTTATAGAATTTAAATTTTGTAGCTTTAATGTGACAGGCCAGCTAAAAGCAACTTCACCTTAGCAGCAGAATAACATTGTGCATTACATGGTATAATGCTCCTGTCCTTATAAAACAGTGTATCATCCAAGTTGCTACAAGCAAAGTCATAGGACCTCTGCTAGTACTCTAAATTTCCCAAATTATTAGCACTTTATTTATTTTTTCTCCAAACTAAAGATCCCTCAAGAATAATACAATCACCTCAAGAGAATTCTCAGAATCCATCCAGATTGTATGAGCTGCAGCTTTTTCCGTAAATAGACATTGCCTGAGTACAGCATTTTGGGTTTTATCAGCAGAATTTTCTCTTTTTCTAATATTTCTTTCTATACAACATGCAACATGTTGTGCACAGTAGGCAGCTGACATGCAATCTGGACTAATGCTACATACATTTAGGGGGAGAAATTCGGTATCGCCCCGTTTGGGGCGCAATTATCGACCGGGCGCAAAGTTTAGCACCTGGCACTAATTATTGCCTCCGACTGCTAACTTGGCTTCTATCGCCCCTGGAGGTGATTGGAGCGTTAAATCAGGCGCTACATACCTCTCAAGGCGTTAACACCAAGGAGCAAGGCGCTACCTCAGAGCGCTGGTGAAGCTCATGTGATGTCTGTCAGCAATGGAACACAGACACACTGGCGCCGGCCAGTTCTCAAAGGGGAGGGTCGATCTTGCTCTCCATCCACACCCTGCTCATTGCAGCCTTGAATCTCGGCCTGGAGAGACCTGTACATCAAATCTGCTGGAAAGAACAATGGAGAGGCCCAGGGAAAGAGCTGAGTGCAGCCCCCATAGTCTCTTCTAAATCGATGCAAGGAAGGTCAAATCAAAATGAACCTGCAAAGTGCTGCTCAGTACCCAAAACTCCTTCACACAGCGTTGAATCTCTCCATAAGTCTCTCTCTCTCTCAGAATGCGTGGTGCAAAAATGTCGCTGACAAAAAAGGCAGGAAGCGGTCGCCTTTAAATAGCACTCCCCCATGTCCCTTCCCGACTGCAAAACGCTCCCCTCAACCTGTCGTTGCTAGCGGCAGGCGGTTAGGCAGGGGGTGTCACTCAATATCCGGTCCGGGGCGTTGCACGCTCGACTGACGTCACGATCTGCGGGCGCAGGAGATCGGGCAGTAGTGTTTAGCGCCGCCACAAAATGTCTGGTCAATTTCGCGAGAGGCGCAAACATCACTGCGCCTGGGTGCTAGTTGTTTTGCGCCCCATTAGCGCCCTCTTAGGGTGCTAACGGGAGGCGCAAAGCAACTGAATTTTTCCCCCTTGGAATGTTAATTAAGAGAACAATTGAAATTGAGTACACACTGTAGCAGTTCATACCCTGGTTACAGAATTATTCTCAGATGGGATACCAAACAGGCCAGGCATCAGACTGTTTACTTTTGTAGTTATATTAGCCTTGAGACAATGAGGCTTATTATATTTGATTCAGAGCATTTTGCTCCATTATGATAGAATGGTTTTCATTCATTGTACCCAGCAGGGGGACTTGGCTAGACAAGACATACAGGTGCTGCTGGCTTCCATATTAAGGGGTGGACAAAAGTGAGAAGTCGCACAACACCAGGTTATAGTCCAACAGTTTTATTTGAAATCACAAGCTTTCGGAGCGCTGCTCCTTCGTCAGGTGAAGCAAAGGAATACAAATCGACAAAGCATATATAGACAGAACAATGCCTGTGCAGCGTACAATGGCAGACGACTACATTTAATCCTCCTGACTGTTTATCTGCCGAGGTGTGACAAAAGGCAGATAAACAGTCAGGAGGATTAAATGTAGTCGTCTGCCATTGTACGCTACACATGCATTGTTCTCTATCTATATATGCTTTGTCGATTTGTATTCCTTTACTTCACCTGACGAAGGAGCAGCGCTCCGAAAGCTTGTGATTTCAAATAAAACTGTTGGACTATAACCTGGTGTTGTGCGACTTCTCACTTTTGTCCACCCCAGTCCAACACTGGCATCTCCGCATCATATTAAGGGGTGGCAGTTCATTCAAGTTGGTGATTTTGACAGCATAGCGAGCCACTCCTCAACATACAGAGCTGAGGGAGAGGTCAGAAAATTGTCTGACACATTCACTTTCTATTTCTCCCTAAGCCAATCAGAGACTTTCAGAGGGACTTCAGGTTGGTGTACAAATGGGTACAGCCTCTAAGAGAGGAGAATATGACCTGTTATCTTGAGATTAGCTAGTTTGAAAGTGAATTTCCACCTTGAACTGTACTGATTCACAGCATTTTGTGCAATTATGGTAGAATGGTTTTCATTCATAGTGCCCAGCAGGGGACATGGGACGAGTTTGTTGGTTTACAATTGTACTTCATATTGCTGAAACAATAACAATAACCATTAATATAGTACCTTTAAGAAAGATAGTACTTGCATTTATATAATGGCTTTGGGTAGTTTCAATGTTCGTGATTCCATGGTCAATTTTTTTTCATGATTAAGACCCAGATGAGCTTTTCTAATAGGTGTTTTTGGCAGGAGCTTATCTGAGAGGGAATAGTTTCCCCAGACAGCCCCATGCTGAGGTGGTCATCCATAGTGTAGACGAAAGATGATTTAAATGTGGGATGAGCAGTTGTTTTGCACAGATCCCAAACAATGGCCTATTTGTTAGCAATTTCTGGTCATTCTGGAGACATTTAACACCATGGTGTTGACAAATTTATTTGATCTCCAAGTTTTGAACGGAGGCTTTTAAAGAATAAACACAGATGGGAGCAGGCTAGATGTGCTGAACCTGTTCAGCAAAAGTTTGTGTTTTTAAGTTAATTAAAGCACCCAGCAAAGTGGTCTTTATTTTGGAATGATTCGCAAACAGAAGCAGAACTGATTGCGCCAAGTGGCTTTCATCAGATCCCATGGGCTGGATTTTCGATGACCCGTGGAGTCGGGTTTGGAGGCGTGTTGGGGGTTAAAGTTGCGGGTCAGGGGGTCAGGGGTCCCGACCCCATCCCGACTCCATCCCGCCTCCACGCAATTTTGACAAAATCGGTCACGGAGTTCCTGACTCCGTCCCGCCTCCAAGAGGCGGGAGAGGCCATTAAAGCCCTTAACAAGGCCTAAATTGGCTCTGTTATGCCATTTTGAAACGTTTTAGCTAGTTTAACCCTTTTCCGACGTGAAGTACGCCTGATGTGAAACATTCCAGTGAAACCTGGCGGGAGCACAAGTGGATAGCTGACTATCAGCTGCAGGGCCACTATTACAACGGAGATGTGATGAAGGTAGTAGTAGTATTGTGATGAAGGTTGTAGTAGTATTAGGTGTGAAAGTCACCTCTGATGCTGCTGCATTGTCTTCAGAGACTGCCTGGCCTTGCTGTGAGAGGCCCTAGATGGAAAAAAATTCATTCTCATTCATATTCATTCTCTCTCTCTCTCTCTCTCTCTCTCTCTCTCTCCTGCTGCTCATTCTACATCCAGGTCCACTCACAGCAAAATCCAGACAGGTCCACTCACAGCAAAGGCCAGGGAATCTCTGAGACCAGGCAGCCTGCAATGATAACATCATCAGAGGCGACTTTCCCACTGAAACCACTAATTGGTTCATTGGTTCCCACATGCTGGAACTCAATTGCCCAATTAAGTGAAAATTGCATCATTGATCCACATTAATCTGGAGTCGGGGGGACAACACGAAATGTGGGTAACACGACCCCAACCCGACCCCAAGACAAAATCCAGCCCAATGCTTCACTTGCTGTAGTAATTTCTGTGGAAAAAGCAGCTTATGATCCAAATCAAATGATGCCTTGGCTAGTGTTAACTCAATCCGCCTTCCGAGAACTTAAAGGAATATGTGTACTTTGTCTGCAAAATTGGGACCTTTAGCATCGAGTGTTAAGGCCAGTTTGGCAAAAAAAATGGTGGCCACCTCGCTTCCACCCGCTTCTGGCGTGGAACGTGGCGGCCAATCTTTTGGCAGGTCAGCAGCGCTGCCATTGCCTGCTGATGATGCAGATCGTGGTGTCAATCGGCATGCAAAGCCTGAATTGATGCATGATCTGTGATTTTTGACGTCGCCGCTCCGGATACCACCCTGCACAAACCACACAGAGCAGAACGTGTGTGCAGCAGCACTACAGGGACGCTGCCAGCACTTCTTAAATGGACACACGTAACTTTCAGTTAAGTTTAGATTTTTGCTTTTGGACTTTTCTTTACATTTTATTGGAGTAGTGGCTTGGGGCAATACATTTAAAAAGTTTTTAAAGTGTGAAGGGATGCAGATGGATGTTTGCAAGGCTTTGGCTATTAATTTGTAGGCCTTTGAGAAGACCACTTGCTCCCAGTCCTGGGGGTCTAGTTGGGCTGCAGCATCACATCATGGTGGAGCAGAGGCAGCAAAGGGGACAAAGTGCTCGCATGCGTAGAGGAAGCAGAAGAGGAAAAAGCGGAAGGAAGGATGCAACCCAGACACCCCCTTTCTGGCCGGGATATCTGGGATTGAATCATCCGCCTGCGGTACCAGTGACCACAACCCCAATTCCCTTTTCAACATTTGTCCCACACCTTACCTTGTCTCTGTTACTGACCATCTCAGTGTCCTCTTGGCCACAATGCTGAAATAAAAGCCACCACAAAGCAAACATTCCAATCCAACTTTATCCATATATGCATCCAATATTACATCAAAAAATGAACTAATCACCCTTGTGCATTCCCTTAGTAACTGTCGTGCATGTGCCTTTGCCTATCCTAGTGATGTTACGCGGTGCTACCCCAGTGTCTGCAGCATGGCTGGTGGAAGGGTGCAGACTTTCAGTGGGGAATACACAGATGGCCTTGCAGGACGACCTTGAAGAGTTGGTGGCTGGAAGTGTGAAATTGAGTGACAGTGTTTCTTCTTCTTCACGCTCCTCTCCCTCTTCTTGGTCAACCACTGGCTGGAGTGCTGCGTCTGAAATCCTGGGTGCCTTTTCCCTGGCCTGTTGAGCCATTTGTGATAGTGCTGAAGCACTTTTAGCATTTTTAATGTGCAGAAGGCAGCTCAGCTTTAAGAGCTGCAGACTGCCTTGAAGAGGAGCAGGCTAGCTTTAAGTAAAGCTGGCCTCGCTCCAGCGACGTGAACGTTGGCCCCCTGCTGAGCACACAGCCTGTCAACAGTGCATTCGTTGCTAGGCTTTGCGTTCCTATGATAATTAGTAGGCTGCACCAAATTGACGTGTCGCCTGAACTTTCTGAACGGGCGCAGGCATATCTCTCATTGTGGTGCCTGCGCCCATTTTTTAGCGCTATTGAATCCTCCCCACCACCCCCCCCCCCCCCCCCCCCCCCCAGGAGATCGGTCCAGAACACGGTTCTTGCTCCAGTGCTAGCAGATACAGGGCAGTGAGAGTCAATTTCCATAAAATAAGTAGGCAACCAGACCGCTTAAAGAAAGAAAGAAAGACTTGGATTTATATACCGCCTTTCATGACCACCAGACGTCCCAAAGCAATTTACAGCCAATGAAGTACTTTTGAAGTGTAGTCACTGTTGTAATTTAGGAAATGCAGCAGCCAATTTTCGCACAGCAAGCTCCCACAAACAGCAATGTGATAATGACCAGATAATCTGTTTTTTAGTGATGTTGATTGAGGGATAAATATTGGCCAGGACACCGGGGATAACTCCCCTGCTCTTCTTCGAAATAGTGCCATGGGATCTTTTACATCCACCTGAGAGCAGACGGGGCCTCGGTTTATCATCTAAAAGATGGCACCCCCAAAAGTGCAGCCTAGATTGTTGTGCTCAAGTCTCTGGAGTGAGACTTATTATAAACTGATGAAGATAGAACCAAAACCTAAATTGTCGGCCAAAAAACTCAATTTCCCAACCGATCAAAACCCTGTGAAGAATTTATCAACAGGCTGATTCTGTCCAACCATTTGCTGAGTTTTTATTCAAAGAGAGAAGCTTTATCTCCATCTCTCAGGGGCAATTTGAAGCATAGCGTATCTGGGATTTTTCTTGGCAGCCAAATCACTGGTGGAATTGTGGCCGGGCTGGCTTTCTATCTGCCCAGCAAATTTTTCACGGTCAAATCCATCACCACATTTTTAGTGGGCTCCCAAACAGTGTTGCCACCTGCACTTCCAAGTTCCCCACTGGTTGGGGGTGGCGGGAGCAGGGGGAATGGAAAATGACACTTGCTGTATGAATCAGATGCCTGCAGCAGTTTAAAAGGCCAGGTAGCCTTCCAGAATGAAAATATATTGGTGTTGGGGGAACCTACAATATAGCAATTTCATCCATCACACATACAATGCGCTGATCTCACCCAAATGAAATGGATATTGGAGCTCAGGCATGTTTTGTTGCATGTCTTGAATCAACTGCAGCCGTTGTAATCAGTTTTTGCAGTCAAATAATTGGAGTTACTTGCAGGGCTCCCCTGTCACTTGATTTAGTGTAAGAGGAAAAGCAGTTCAAGGGAATGACTGCCAGAGATGTCAGATGGTGTAAGGGATATACTGTCTGCACCTACCAGTATGTCACTCCATGTATCTACAAGCTGAGATACAGTTATCTGGCAGTAACAGAGGAGATTGCCTCCAGATGATCAAGTTTAGCAGCAAGGCAGCAGAAGACGTGCCATCTGCTTCAAGAAGACATGCAGCTCTACTCACACATAAGGATGGCATTTAAAGTGGCTGTCAAGTTGACTGCTGCCATTATTTTATTCTTCCTCCGGATTGTCCCAATGAATGCCGAGCGCATTTGCAATATCAGGTAATTTACTGCCGACACATGTATCAAACAGATGACTGAGGCAGTGCTCAGCAGGGCCAAGACCTTCATCGCCTTTCCCACTGACCAGAGACGCCAGCTTGCTGAGTTTCACTGGACCTCTGGATTTCCAAAAGTACCGGGGTGATTGATGGCTCCATGGACTCCTAGGCACAATTAAATGACATCCCATCATGTAGGTCAAAGTCTGCTTCCCAGGCGGTACCCACAATGCTTTTGTCTACCCTCATTTCCTGCCCCCCACACAACCAGCAAATTAAGTGGACTCCTCCAGCCCCATGAACATTGGTGGAGTCAGCAGAAGAGGTCCGGGTGGGTGTATCCCAACACTTACCTGGGGATACGCCCCCTATGGATTTTAAGCCCTGGTATGTTTCATGCTCATTCTAATCCCTTAATTTGTGACCTCTTTTAAGTGATTTCCCTATGACAGAAATAAGCACGGTGGCTGGTTGCAGGGTTTCACTGGGAGCTAATTGGGATTCAGATGGGCTGTGTGCTGGTCCCTGAGATGGCTTATAGTTGATTCAGCTATGCCCACTACTGCTGTGGCTGCCTGCTCCTGTCCACTTTCTGGTGCATCGACTGTCACTTGTGCATGGATGCTAGATGGGCTGGATGTGATGTTGTCTTGAGAGAAAGTGATCCCTAGTGTGCCTGCTGCAGGCATAGCCCTTCTACTGGGCACTTCATCAGCATTGCCAAAGTAGGAGCAGACCTGTGGGCAGAAACAAGTTCTGAATCCCGCTTTAAGGTTCTCTTAATCCAATTTCCCAGTATATTGAAGATGGATAAGAGAGTCTCTTGGAGATTAGAGCTAAGGATTCTAGAGCAGCATTCATCTCTGCCACTTAGAGTTCCACTGCAGATTCCTTGGAGTTGCCAAGAGCTCATGCTAAACATCAGTGGAGATCATAGGTCATCTTTCATGCAGGTAGATCTGAAGATTCTTAAAGAACTACATGATGAGCTTCTGCTGATTAATGAGCGCAGTATGGTGTGCAGCCCCAGTAAGAGATAAATCTGTGGGTCCCACAGCAGCTGTCTGTCTGACGCTAACCTTCTCTTCCACCTGTCTCTGCCCATCTATTGCCACCTCCACTTATTTCTCCTCATTATTGCTCAGTGCTCCTCCTGACTGACCCTCTCTAATTTCTCTGAAATGGATTTATCGAGACTGTTTGTTGTTGAGATCATGGGTGCTTGATGACTGCTTCCTGTGCCAGCTTCCTCATCTTAAGAATCTCCTACACAAAGAGAAAGGGAAAGTGTGTTAGTATAGCGTATGCAATCACAATGATTGTGTACACAATAGCAAGGCCACTTTGATGCCTTGCAACAGGGGAGCAGACATTGACTGTTAGTTCCTGTTTGAGCATTAAGTAGTAGCAAGAAGAGGAAGTTGAAGTGAACCTTTAACTTTAACCTCTGATGAAAGGTCATCGACCTGAAATGTTAATTCTGTTTCTCGCTCCACAGATGCTGCCTGACATGCTGAGTATTTCCAGCATTTTCAGTTTTTATTTTTGAACCTTTAACTTGTTGGGCTAACATGAAGCCACCTGACTTTCCTTCGTTCACTCCCTCAATGGCCTCTTCACCAATTATTTAGATTACCTGCTCCTTGTAGCGACTGAGACATCACAGATTGGCTAGTCCATCACCAGTGCAGGTTCTTCATTGATCGTTATGTGCATATCCTCCTTTTTGAAAAGAAAAAAAGAGACTACTTGAATATTAGGAGGTATGAAGAGGGACATCATAAAAAGCAACCTATATTGCATCTGCATCAGACAGCATGCACGTACTTCCAGGAGCCATATAATGAGAAAGTATATGAACGGTTGTGTGTATGAAAGTAAAGTTATTCCTTTGGCAGTCACCAAGTTAGTGATGGAGCTTCAAATATTTAGGAGGATGAAGTAGTGAGAGGGGGCTTCTGCTTTGCTGGTCATAATGCACACGAGGGCTAAGTGTTTGGTTCATACCAAGTCCAGCCATCCCCTTGTTTTGACTGAGCACCTATTAGTCTTCCCTACCTTGGCACTCTGCCTCAGTCTCATTTACTCCCATGAGCGATGCACTGAGGTGACAGCAATCACATGACTGGCTACCTCCTGTCATGCTTGCTGTAGACAAGTTTTATTTGGAGTATTTCCCTCTTCCCCAAAATTTCAAGTTTCCTCAGGGCCATCTCTTGCAATAAAACCCCAAGCTGTCTTCACTGAAGGAGGCAATTCTAGGAGCTGCCCCAACTATTCTGTCTCGTTATTCAGCTTGACAAAAAGAATCCTTTCGGCCTGTAAGATTGGTACCTTCCTTTAAAGTGCAGCAGCCTTTTAAGAGCTGCTGCACTGATGATTCTGTGACTTCCACTACATGACTGACCTCACCCTGTAGATTGTAAAACTGCACAAGAAAATTATTGAAAATTTGGAATTTACTCAACTCTATGGAAACTGGTGGATGTGACCTTCCATGCAATGAGTACTGGTACACACATGAATGCTGGCCTAACCATTGGGTTGCTCCTTAGATTTCTGTCTGACAATAATTTCAGTTTTAAGTTGCTATTTGCATTTGGGCCATTCTGCCATATGGTCAGGAATATTTAACATTCAGTGGGCTGTCATTTCTCATGGCAGGACCACACAGGATAAGCTTGTATGAATACTATGGAAAGGACAACACAAAAGAGTTACAGGTTGTGAAGGAACATTTTGTGGTGAGCGTACTTGGGGCAAGTACTTAGCGTAGAATGCTGTTCTGCTTAGCAGCTTTCTTTAGGTCAGGGTCTAGGTCCAGGGCAACTGAGTTGTGCAGCCAACACTGACTCTGCCAGCTATCTGCTGCCATGCTTTATTGCATCAGCTGCTTTTGAGCAGAGTCCTTTATTATGCATACAAGACAGGCCACTCTTCCTACACTACCTGTAGCACCCCATGCAGCACATATGGGGATTTTGTTGAGGAAGCCTTCAGTTGCCAATCTCCCCTTACCTGCGCTTTCCTTTGCAAATGGCTCCATGGGCCAGTGCACTGTGGCACAGCAGCTCAACAATTTACACGTGCTTCTCAAAACAGTAGCTAACAGGCAGGTGAGCATTCTCCCAAACACCTTCAGTAGCCCAGCATTAAACCCTGAATAGTTTGCACCAATCGCAGTTTCTAGTGTTTAGTTATATTATATTGATTGCAATAATTTCTGAAGGTGTGACTGACTCTGGTTCAAGTGCTAGAGAAAAAAAAAATCACTATCCAACTGTTCTGTGAGTGACCCATTCAGAGTGACCCATAATTACTCATGCTGATACACATTAATTTACCCAGTCACACATTCACCTATTCAGCCATCTTGAAACAGGCACTCACATTTCCACCCAGTCATGCAGGGACACCCATTCACAGTTTTATTCCCCTCACTATTCATTCACCAATCTCAGACAATATTCCTTTATTAAAGTATTTTGATCAGGTATATTTTAATATAAGCAGCACAGCACTTAGCACTGATGAACATGCAATTCATCTGAACGCTGTTATTATCTGCAATCAGGCTTCCTTCATCGCTACTCCATTCTGCACTTCAAATAATTTGTAACTGTCACCACTAACCTCATAATTAGAATCAGTAACACAAGTAATATGTGCACAATTCAAGTACTCGATGCAGCAGAATGAATTTTTTTTTACTCGTTCATGAGATGTGGGCGTCGCTGGCAAGGCCAGCATTTATTGCCCATCCCTAATTGTCCTTGAGAAGGTGGTGGTGAGCTGCCTTCTTGAACCGCTGCAGTCTGTGTGGTGAAGGTACTCCCACAGTGCTGTTAGGGAGGGAGTTCCAGGACTTTGACCCAGCGACGATGAAGGAACAGCGATTTATTTCCAAGTCAGGATGGTGTGTGACTTGGAGGGGAACTTGGAGGTGTTGGTGTTCCCATGTGCCTGCTGCCCTTGTCCTTCTAGGTGGTAGAGGTCGCGGGTTTGGGAGGTGCTGCTGAAGAAGCCTTGGCGAGTTGCTGCAGTGCATCTTGTAGATGGTACACACTGCAGCCACGGTACGCCGGTGGTGGAAGGAGTGAATGTTTAAGGTGGTGCATGTGGTACCACTCAAGCAGGCTGATTTGTCCTGGATGATGTTGAGCTTCTTGAGTGTTGTTGGACTCGAGCTCACTTGATAGGTTTAGTTGAGGATGAAGAAATTCTGAAGTATGCCATTTATACAGTTGACTGAAAGGTAAAGAAGACTCTAGAATCACTTGTCTCCACTTGAATATGCACATTGAATGGGCATAGCCAATGTGGCAAAATTTTGAAACACAATGGCCCAAAAAGTAGTCTTAGTACGCGAGAGTACGCACTGTGTACTCTCGCGTATTCTGTCTCCAATTGCCGGTTTTCTGCATGCACTGCGCATGCGCTGAAAACCGGCACTTGGTGAACTCAAAAGGGGGCGGTTCCTAAGTGAACCACGTGCGCGCTACAGGCTGCGCGCACGCAGTGCACTTAGTGCTTTGAACGCGCAGGTAAGCATGGAAGATTTTGCACATAAAGAAAGGAGGCGTAAGACCCTCTTTTAACAAGGTAAGTAGTTAATTAAGTATTATTTTAATTTTTTCAACAGGTTTATCTTTTTTAGAGACTTTAAATAAAGGTAAGTTTATTTTTATAACTTTTAAAAAGATTTTAAATTTTTTCAAAAATTTAATTTTTTGTTTAAAGTGGTTAATTTATTTAACTATACTTATTTTATTAATGTGATGGTTTTTTTTTAATTTAATTGAGGTTTAGCTGTTCTTTTGGGGGGTATAGATTCATAGCTTTGACAGCCCTTGCTGTCAAAACTATGAATGAAAGATGGTGTGCTGCCATTGGCTCTAACTGAATCACGTGATCCCACAGCTCGCACGAATTAACTGCGTCTGTGGGATACGCACACACTGCACAGCTGCAGCCTTGAAACTAAAGTTCGTGTGAGCTCGGAAGGAAAAGGCAGGCGCGCAGTGAGATATCGCGGGGAAGCCTTACCCCCGCAGGAAGGCTCCGTCTTTAATTTCTGGGCCAATAAATGCATTACCTCTCCAGCATGTTTTAAGAGCAAAGGAATGAGAAAAGGCTTATCAGCCCATTGACCCATGCCTTCCACAGACTGTGCAAAATCTACCTTCTCATGTCCTCTACACCTCCCATTTAATCACCTCATGGAAAGTTCTATAAGATACTTCCTGGTCCCTAAATGCGACCAAGCAAAACCCTAGAATAGTTGTCCACCCGCCTACATCTAGTCTATTTAGCCATGGCCTGCTGCCATTCACAGTCAGTTTCCCTTTCCTCCAGCCCAGCTAGGGAGGGTTGTTTTAGGAACAACATATGTATTGCTTATGTATACAGACACACCAAGAGTATAAATAAGGTATGGGTCACAACTGCTTGTATCTTGACAAATCCTGGGCAAAAACCAAAAAACACAAGTGTTTACAGCAGATGTATCTATGTATATACTGTGCTCATATTTAGTAAAACACAGACTATTATATTATCTATTTGAAGTTTTCAAGATTATTAAGGGAATTTGCTTATTCAAGGAAATTATTCTCTATGGTGAAGGATTAAAATACACAAAGACACATGCTTAATATTAAAAAACTAGGTGGAGAAATTCATTATAGCCCCGTTTGGGGTGCTAAAACTTCGGAAGCGAAAAAACTATTGCCAGGCGCTAATGATGAGAGGCTCCCACGAAATTCAGTTGTAGCGCTCCAAGATGGAAGTGGAGCACTAAATCAAGTGCCACCACTTCCCTTAGAGCACCAGAGGGAGTGAGAGTGGCGGTATCGGCAGAGCGCTAATCAAGGTTCTGTGCAGCGCTGCCGGATTCGCAGGGTCCTTCTATCCCTTAAAGGGAGGGGGCCAATCCTCACAGCAGCTAAAGGTACGGCTGGGGATGGGTCAGTGACTGCACCTGCGATCCGTGAGGAGCAGCCCCAAGCACTCTAAGAGAGTGCAGGGCTGATCAATCGCAGCAATGAAAAATTTTTAAAAACAGCACAAAGGGGGGTGAGAATTTTTTTGGCCTACCTGACCACCATTCCCTTTAATTACCGCTCCCCAAGCGGCCGGTCGAGGTCACAACGCCTCCTGCAGCTGTCGTTGCTGACGCCCGGTGGAGCTGCAGGGGAAGGAAGCGAATTTAGGATCCGGGGCGGTAACGGGGCAATGTGCACTGGATGACGTCACGATCTCCGGGGTGCAGGAGATCGAGGCGGTAAGTTTTACTGCCGGCGCAACCCCCCCATTGAATTTCGTGGGAGTTGTTTCTTTCACCGCGCCCAGTCGGTAAGTCGTTAGCACCCCATTATCGCCCCCCGGAGGCGATAACGGGAGGCGCAAAGGAGGCCAATTTCTAGCCCTAGGAGGTAGATGGGAAGTCAGATGGATCTTTTTTTTCCAAAGGGTAATAAAGTTGCGGCATATGTTACCCAAAATGCTATTGAAGAAAATAGTATGCATGGTATACTGATATATATTAAGAAAGTGCATTCACCTCCAGCTTTGCATAACCCATGACCCTGCATGTAGTTTGTACTGCCAGCCTTCTCACCACACAACACACATGCAGTACTTTTGTCATCACTTTCACTCTTTTAGCTTTCTCCATCTTCTGTTTGTAAAATCCCCACATTTTCCTTCTGAGCCTGGCCAAGGCTTTTTCTTGCAGCTTTCTGTTTTAAATCTTGACTGACTTTGCAGCCTTTTATGAATCTGCCTAACTGTATCTGTCTCATTCTCAGTGTGATTTTTTAAAAAATCTTCCTCTGTTCATAGTCAAAGAGAAGCTCAATGGACATGAGGTGTTTATCGATTGCTGAGACAAGCTAATAAATTGTCGATTATTTACAATCTATGGGGATACAATATCCAAGCTTTTTCCTTACTAGGTATTTAGCCACCTACCATCTCAGTGCCATTGTAACTTGTTTGGGTACACTTTATTTTAAAACACAACATTTAAATGTAACTTATTTTTTACAAATTCTTTGGAAAAATGGTCAAAAAATCCTGAAAAGAGACATTTTAATTTTCTTTGTGCTCTGTTGTCTCAGCCTCTGAGGGCTATCCTCAAAAGTGACAAATGTTGCCAGGACTGTCTTTTTTGAGTTCACCAAATGTATAACTTCAAAGAATATTTGAAAATGATGACAAACTAATACAGAATTATTTTTAAAACATAGACACATTACTGCTTATTGCATAGACCTTTTTATAAATAGAATCCACATCAGAGGCTTGTATTTTACTGAAAGCAAAATGCAAGCTACACTGTTAACATAACGTGGATTAACATGTGGCTATTTCACCTGCGGTCATAGTCCAGCCTGATGGAATCCAGCCCAGGCTGATTGAATGATGGTCTCCTCTGGCTGCTTGGCTGTAAAGGTACTAAGTGAACTCAGGCAAAATGCCCATGGCACAAAAGAGGCAATCTTGCTGCGGCAGACCATAAGAGTGGCTGTTGGGGAAATGGAAAAATTCCCGCCAGTGTAGTAAGGTTGGTCATTACAGCACAACATTTGGGTACGATAAAAGGAACTCTGCTCTGCATTTAGCCATGCAAGACGTGGCCTGAGAGTCTCGATGCTGGTTGACAAAAGTGGAAACAGGGTTTCATTCCTCAGCACTAATATAGTTCCACTTGATGGAGGCAAAATTCACATAAACATTACATAAGAGTAAGTAAATGGATTTTCAAGAATGTGTGTTTATTATGTACTAGCAAGTGATTGTAGTGACTTCCCAGCCTAAGATGGCTGAGAACCATTGAGCTGTCATAATTGTATAATAAAGAATGTATAAAAATAAGTCACAGATCACTTCATTTTGTTGAAAAGGATTGTTGTTGAGACATGAATCAGTTCATTGTTGTTACTTGTGTGCGACTTGTACACCCAAAGCAGCTCCAGTGGAAAAGCTGACGGGTAGCGCTGACTTGACAAGTACTTTATTGTGACAGAAGTCTTTCATCTGGCTATTTCTAAGAAGTGACCAGGAAACATGTCTCTGGTTTTGACATGAGAGATGTCAATCAGAATTGACTGTATGGAGTTCAGAACCCATTCAGTAATGAAGCCCCTTTCAAAGTAAAGACCGTTATCAGATTGACTGTGATTCTTTTCTGATTAATTGGGCACTATGTTAGCAAATCAAAGCATCATTATATTTAACAGAAGTATACAGAAGATTCTTTTCACAAGCTCTTGACAATTGCTTTACAAGATAGAGGCAAAAACTTTGAGGCACAGGAAGAGTTCAGTCTCGCCATACTGGAAATGGATTCCTTCAGATTTGACTCATTATCCTAAAGGACAGTCTGAGAGGGAATACTTTCAGTGTCACATACGCCTCCAATTCATATAATTAAAGAAATGAATTTATTTTCGGTCATGTTGTCAATTTTATTACTCATTTTCCCTTGGAAACCTGTCATTGCAGGTTTACACTCTCACCAGTGATGTTGGCTGTGGTGTATGTAGGAGCAGCTTCACACAGTAACTAGAAATTGGCATTAAAATCAGTTGGATGCTCATGTACCTCAAGTTCAGCCTCCAGGCAACTTGAAGCACCAAATCTCAGCTTCTTCTATGGAACAATAGTAACATGTAATATTAAGGCAGCTCCCTGGTTTGAGAGGAGACTAATACTCCCCTCTTTTAAAAATAGCTTTCCCTTTCGACTGCTAACAATTTCCTGTATTTTTCCTGAATTGCTTTTGTTGTTTCCCTGTGTTATTTTTTGTACATTACCTAATCCAGGCATATGTAACTAGTGCGTTGTATGTAGATTTTGTAAGACAAAGTTTTGAGGCATAATAACAAAATAACGGAGTAACATTTAAAAGAAATTTTTATTTATGTACTTTAGTATGAAAAAGATTGTGAAGAAAGGTTTAAATAACCCTTTGAAAAAGAGGAAACTTCAGAGTTTAATACATTTGTACATTATTTTAGTCCAGTGCAATAAAAATAATGCACAAAGGGACTTCAACACATGTGAAGCGGCCCAGTTGAAGTTTTCAAGATTATGGAGGACATTACAACTAAAATCAATTATGATTGGACAAGGGGGCGAGTTGGATGTATGTTACTGGTAATGAAAATGGCATACCCTTGTTTGAGAAAGCTCTCTAAGCAAAAAGAGCAACCTGGACATTAGATGAGCTTAAACCCAGCAGCAAAAGGCCTTGGTAAAGGAAATGCAATAGAAAGGCCTGATCATGACTACACATAGAAATGTTAAGAATATGAAAAGGCCATTAGGCCCAACAAGTTCATTCTTTTTTGATAGATCGTCCTCACTTTTCTGCCTTCTCACGCTACCCCTCAATCCTTCTTTTTCCAGAAACACATCCAGTTTGCTTGAACCTATTTCTACTGTCAGCTTCAATGGACGTCCCCAATAACTTACTGTATAAATGTATTGCCGTTGGATAAATGAATTCTACCTGACTTCCCTTCTTATTCCTAACTTGTAATATTGAACTGGTGTCCTTTCGCATTTGATTTCGTCAGCAATCAGCTTTGCAAAAGTTCCTCCATAATCTTAAACTTCAATCTAGTTAGAGAAGTAGAGAAGTTGGCAGACCAATTAAATACATACTTTGGTTCTGTCTTCACAAAGGAGGACACAAATAAACTCCCAGAGATGTCGGGGAACATAGATGAGAGGGAGGAATTAAATGAAATCAGTATTTGTAGGGAAATGGTGTTAGGGAAATTGACGGGATTGAAGGCCGATAAATCTCCAGGGCCTGATAATCTACATCCAAGGGTACTTAAGGAAGTGGCCCTCGAAATAATAGATGTATTGCTGGTCATCTTTCAAAATTCTATAGACTCGAACAGTTCCCATGGATTGGAGGGTAGCTAATGTAACCCCACTATTTAAAAAAGGTGGTAGAGAAAAAACGGGGAATTATAGACCGGTAAGCCTGACATCGGTAGTGGGCAAAATGCTGGAGTCCATTATAAAAGATGTAATAGCAGAGCACTTGGAAAACAGTGACAGGATCAGACAAAGTCAACATGGATTTACAAAAGGTAAATCATGCCTGACTAATCTACTGGAATTTTTTGAGGATGTAACTGCTAGAATAGATAAGGGAGAACCAGTGGATGTGGTGCATTTGGACTTTCAGAAGGCTTTCGATAAGGACCCGCATAAGAGATTAGCATGCAAAGTTAAAGCACATGGGATTGGGGGTAAGGTACTGATTTGGATAGAGAGCTGGTTGGCAGACAGGAAGCAAAGAGTTGGAATAAACGGGTCTTTTTCCGAGAGGCAGGCAGTGACTAGTGGGGTACCGCAGGGATTGGTGCTAGGACCCCAGCTATTCACAATATATATTAATGATCTAGACGAGGGAACTAGATGTAATATCTCTAAGTTTGCAGACGACACAAAGCTGGGTGGGCGTGTGTGCTGTGAGGAGGATGCAGAGAAACTCCAGTATGATTTGGACAGGTTGGGTGATTGGGCAGATGCATGGCAGATGCAGTATAATGTGGATAAATGCGAGGTTATCCACTTTGGTGGCAAAAACAGGAAGACAGATTATTATCTGAATGGCAATAGATTGGGAAAAGGGGAAGTGCAATGAGATCTGGGAGTCCTTGTGCACCAGTCACTGAAGGTAAGCATGCAGGTGCAGCAGGCGGTTAAGAAGACAAATGGTATGTTGGCCTTCATAGCGAGAGGATTCGAGTACAGGAGCAAGGATGTCTTGCTGCAGATGTACAAGGCCTTGGTGAGACCACACCTTGAGTATTGTGTGCAGTTTTGATCGCCTTATCTGAGGAAGGATGTTCTTGCCATGGAGAGAGTACAGCGAAGATTTACCAGACTGATACCTGGGATAGCAGAAATGACGTATGAAGAGAGATTGGGTCGATTAGGCTTATATTCGCTAGAGTTTCGAAGAATGAGAGGGGATCTCATTGAAACTTATAAAATTCTAACAGGACTAGACAGACTAGATGCAGGAAGGATGTTCCTGATGGCGGGGGAGTCCAGAACCAGAGGTCACAGTCTAAGGATAAGGGGTAAGCCATTTAGGACTGAGATGGGGAGGAATTTCTTCACCCAGAGAGTGGTGAACCTGTGGAATTCTCTACCACACAAGGCAGTAGAGGCCAATTCATTAAATATATTCAAGAAGGAGATAAATATTTTTCTTAAAGCTAAAGGGATCAAGGGATATGGGTTGAAAGCAGGGACAGGGTACTGAATTTGGATGATCAGCCATGATCTCATTAAATGGCGGAGCAGGCTCGAGCGGCCGAATGGCCTACTACTGCTCCTATCTTCTATGAGAAAGCTGCTGGGTAGAAGAAGAATCTATGTTATTTAGAATTACATAGAATCTACAGCACAGAAACAGGCCATTCGGCCCATCAGGTGACTATCTGAGGGAGAAATCTTCTAAAGTCAAATTGTGTTACTCTGGTCATTTTTATTTTAAAATAGCAACACAATAGCATGTTCACAGTATCTATGGTGCCTGCAGTGGAGCTTATGTTATTTTCAGTGTTTGTGGATCTAAGAACAGCTTGTGCAGATCATTTATGATTTAAGGAAATAGTTCTGGGAACTTTGGTATTTTTAAACTGTAAGAATATCAGATTGCTGTCACTGATATAGGAATTACTTCAACAAAATAATTAGGGGTCACTGACCAAGTTAAGATTAAAAGTAAGATTTATCTACTGAGGCACACTTCCATTAACTTACGATGTTACAAACATTTGTAGTAAAAATAGTGCCGATATAAAACAGTGGCAAGACTCAGCATTAATAAAATATTGTTGTGGGGACGAAATTGGATGCCTTTGAGCCTCCCATTAGCACCCCCGGGGGGGCTAATCTTCTTCTTCTTAGGCAGTCCCTCGGAACCGAGGACGACTTGCTTCCACACTAAAAATGAGTTCTCAGGTGACTGATGAGTACAATGCGGGACCAACAGTCTCTGTCACAGGTGGGGCAGACGGTGGTTGAAGGGGCGGGTGGGTGGGGTGCTTGGGTTGACGTGCGCTCCTTGCGCTGCTTGCGCTTGGCTTCCGCTTGCTCCCGGCGAAGAGACTCGAGGTGTTCGGTGCCTTCCCGGATGCTTCTCCTCCACTTTGTGCGGTCTTGGGCCAGGGATTCCCAGGTGTTGGTGGGGGTGTTGCACTTTTTCAAGGAGGCATTAAGGGTGTCCTTGAAGCGTTTCCTCTGCTCACCTGGGGCTCTCTTGCCGTGCCAGAGCTCCGAGTAGAGTGCTTATTTTGGGAGTCTCGTATTGGGCATGCGGACGATGTGACCCATCCATCGGATCTGATCGAGCGTGGTCAGAGCTTCAATGCTGGGGATGTTGGCCTGAGCGAGAACACTAACGTTGGTGCACCTATCCTGCCAATGAATTTGCAGGATCTTGCAGAGGCAGCATTGGTGGTACCTCTCCAGCTTTGAGGTGCCTGCTGTACATGGTCCGTGTCTCTGATGCATACAGCAGGGCAGGTATCACTGCTGCTCTGTAGACCATGAGTTTAGTGCCGGGTGGTAATGGGACGCAAATGGCTTTGTGACCGGGTGCGGCGCTGACATCGACTCCGCCATATTCGGTGGGAGTTTTGCGGCAGCGCTACGGTGCTGCGCCCCGATCTCCTTCGCCCGGAGATCGTGATGTCATTGCCATGCGCATTGCCCCGGTAACGCCCTGGACCCGAAATTGACTTCCACCCCCTGCAACAGCGCCAGTCGAAAACACCGACAGATGCAGGAGGCGTGCATCGGACGGCCGGCCGCTTCGGGGGCGATGATTAAAGGCGAGGTGGCCGAGGTAAGTAAAAAAAAGTACCTTTCTTGTTGCAGTTTTTTTCGTGGGTTCCTGCCCGCGATCGATCAGCCCGGCACTCTGCTTGAGTGTCGGGCTGATCGCACGGGATCGCGGCTGCCTTGGTGGTCCAGGTAGGTACTTGTCATATTGCAGAGCCTGCAGCGATGGCCCTTCCCTTTAAGGGAGGGAAGGAGCCTCTGAACACGGCAGTGCTGCACGGGCCCAGTGTGCAGCGCTGCTAAAGTCTCCGCCCCGCCTGCTGCCGATTGCGCTGCAAGAAGGAAGGGGAGCACTTCATTTAGTGCTCTACTTCCTTCTAGGAGCGCAAACGGTGAATTTTTCAAAAGATTGAAATCGTCAGTGCCTGGCGCTAACTTTTCAAACTTTTAAAAATTAGCGCCCCAAACGAGGCGATAATGAATTTCTCGCCCCTGTGTATTCAACAGGCATTAAAAGGCCATTGAAAGAAACATGGGAAGGGCATGTTTAGTTTGTCATAAATTTTTCAATGGAGGGCCAAAGTTCAATTCTCTCTCAATTGAAAAGCTTAGCATATTGTTTTTCATTTATTTGTGTAAATAGCTTGTGTGTTCTTTGTACAGATACTCCAAGGACATATAAATGCTAGGAGAGTTTTAATGGTTCCATGATACTTCACTTGAAATGTTTTCCCCTAAGTCGAACAATGACAACATGCCCCACAAATAACCATTGAGTATTGACCTTAGCTGGTGTACTTATGTTTTCACCCAATGTTAATCATAACCATTAATAGGTTTATAATGGAGCAAAGTAATGTAAATAATGCTCATTTTTACTTTTTGCTAGTGGCAAGCTTTGTTTTAAATCTCCTGCAGTTAAGCGGAGTTATTTTTAATGTTGAGTTCTCTTCTTATCTTCAGTAAAAGCAAACCATAGTTATTAAGACAAAAGCAAAATACTGCAGATGCTGGAAATCTGAAATAAAAACAGAAAATGCTGGAAATACTCAGCAGGTCAGGCAGCATCTGTAGAGAGAGAAACAGAGTTAACGTTTCAGGTCGATGACCCTTCGTCAGAACTGGAAAAAGTTGGAGATGTAAAAGGTTTTTAAGCAAGAGTAGGGGCAGGGAGAGGGGGGAGGAGAGGAAAGAACAAAAGGGAAGATCTCTGATAGGATGGAAGGCAGGAGAGATTGAGAGGGTAATTACAGGCCAGTCAGCCTAACCTCGGTGGTGGGAAAATTATTGGAAAGAATTTTGAAGGACAGGATAAATCTTCATTTAGAAAGACACGGATTAATCAACGATAATCAGCACAGATTTGTTAAGGGAAGGTCGTGTCTGACAAACTTGATTGAATTTTTTGAGGAGGTAATAAGGAGGGTAGATGAGAGTAGTGCGTTTGATGTAGTTTATATGGATTTTAGCAAGGCTTTTGATAAGGTTCCACATGGCAGACTGGTCACTTAGTTAAAAGTCCATGGGATCCAGGGCAAAGTGTCAAGTTGGATTCAAAACTGGCTCAGAGACAGGAAGCAGAGGGTAATGGTTGATGGGTGTTTTTGTGACTGGAAGGCTGTTTCCAGTGGGGTTCCGCAGGGCTCAGTACTAGGTCCCTTGCTTTTTGTGGTATATATCAATGATCTGGATTTGAATATAAGGGGTATGATTAAGAAGTTTGCAGATGATACTAAAATCGGCTGTGTAGTTGATACTGAAGAAGGAAGCTGTAGACTGCAGGAAGATATCAATAGATTGGTCAGGTGGGCAGAACAGTGGCAAATGGAATTCAATCCGGAGAAGTGTGAGGTAATACATTTGGGGAGGGCTAACAAGGAAAGGGAATACACATTAAATGGTAGGACACTGAGTAGTGTGGAGGAACAAAGGGACCTTGGAGTGCATGTCCACAGATCCCTGAAGGTAGCAGGCCAGGTAGATAAGGTGGTTAAGAAGGCATATGGAATGCTTGCCTTTATTAGCCATGGCATAGAAAACAAGAGCAGGGGGTTATGCTTCAACTGTATAAAACACTAGTTGGGCCCCAGCTAGAGTACTGCGTACAGTTCTGGTCACCACATTACAGGAAAGATGTGATTGCACTAGAGAGGGTACAAAGGAGATTTACAAGGATGTTGCCGGGAGTAGAGAATCTTAGCTAGGAAAGACTGGATAGGCTGGGTCTGTTTTCCTTGGAACAGAGGAGGTTGAGGGGAGACCTTATTGAGGTGTATAAAATTATGAGAGGCATAGATAAAGTGGATAGAAAGGACCTATTTCCCTTAGCAGAGGGTCAAAAACCAGGGGGCACAGATTTAAAGTAATTGGTGGAAGGTTTAGAGGGGATTTGAGGGGAAATTTCTTCAGCCAGAGGGTTGTGGGGGTCTGGAACTCACTGCCTGAAAGGGTGGTAGAGGCAGGAACCCTAACCACATTTAAAAAGTACTTGGATGTGCACTTGGGATGCTGTAACCTGCAGGGCTACGGACCAAGAGCTGGGAAGTGGGATTAGGCTGGATAGCTCTTTGTTGGCCGGTGCGGACACGATGGGCCGAAATGGACTCCTTCCGTGTTGTAACTTTCTATGATTCTATAAAGAGACAAAAGGGATGATGGTGCAAGGCAAAGGGAGAAGGTAATGGGACAAGTTAAGAAGCAAAAGATGGCTGTAGATGAAGTGTAAATGGCACTGGTAGAATCATCAACAGCTGCCATGTGCAAAAAAATAGGGCCAGAGGTTATGGTCTGAAATTGTTGAACTCGATGTTGAGTCCAGAAGGCTGTAAAGTGCCGAATCAAAAGATGAGGTGCTGTTCCTCGAGCTTACATTGAGCTTCAGTTGGAACAGTGTAAGAGGCCACCCTTCCCCCACCTTCACATGGTTTATCTCCGACTCTTCCCTTCCCTTCCTCGACTTCTGTGTCTCCATTTCTGGGGATAGGCTATTGACAAGCATCCACTGACTCCCACAGCTACCTGGACTACACTTCCTCCCACCCGCTTCCTGTAAGGACTCTTTTCCATTCTCCCAGTTTCTCCGTCTCCGCCGCATCTGCTCTGCCACCTTCCATACCAGTGCTTCTGACAAGTCTTCCTTTTTCCTCAACCAAGGATTCCCCTCTACCGTGGTTGACACGACCCTTGACCATGTCCGTTCTATTTCCCGCACTTCTGTCTTACTCCTTCCCCTCCCTCCCGGAACCACGATGGGGTTCCCCTTGTTCTCACCTTTCACCCCACCAGCCTCCATATTCAACGGATTATCCTCCGCCATTTTCGTCACCTCCAGCGTGATTCCACCACCAAACACATTTTCCCCTCACCTCCCCTTTCAGCATTCCGAAGGGACCGCTCCCTCCATGACACCCTGGTCCACTCCTCTATCACCCCCAACACCCCTTCCCCTTCACCCGGCACCATCCCATGAAAGCGCAGGAGTTGCAAAACCTGCCTTTTTACTTCCTCCCTTCCCACCATCCAGGGCCCCAAACACCCCCTTCCAGGTGAAACAGTGATTTACTTGTACTTCTTGAAATTTAGTATACTGTATTCGCTGCTCACAATGCGGTCTCCTCTACATTGGGGAGACCAAACGCAGATTGGGTGACCACTTTGCGGAACACCTCCGTTCAGTCTGTAAGGGTGACCCCGAGCTTCCGGTCACCTGTCACTTTAATTCTCCGCTCCACTCCCACTCTGACCTCAGCCTGTTTCACTGTTCCAATGAAGCTCAACGTAAGCTTGAGGAACAGCACCTCATCTTTCGATTAGGCACTTTACAGCCTTCTGGACTCAACATCGAGTTCAACAATTTCAGACCATAACCTCTGCCCCTATTTTTTTTCATATGGCAGCTGTTGATGATTCTGCCATTGCCTTTTACACTTCATCTAGACTCATCTATTGTTTCTTAACTTGTCCCATTACCATCTCCTTTTGCCTTGCACCATCATCCCTTTTGTCTTTTAATCTCTCCTGCCTTCCATCCTATCACATAACTTCCCTTTAGTTCTTTTTTCTCCTCCCCCCTCTCCCTGCCCCTACACTTGCTTAAAAACCTTTTACATCTCCAACATTTTCCAGTTTTGATGAAGGGGCATCGGCCTGAAACGTTAACTCTCTCTCTACAGATGCTGCCTGACCTGCTGAGTATTTCCAACATTTTCTGTTTTATTCCATAGTTATTAAGGTTGAAAGTTATAGTCCCTTTTGTCAGTTGTCATATCTCTGTCCACAATTGTTTTAGGATTCTTACTATTGTTACAAAATTAGGTTCTCTTTTCTTAAAAATATATCTCCTCCCATTTATATTAATCTATTGTGTCACATTTTCCAACCATGTGTACCATGCACCAACACCTGATCAAAAATGTGGGTAGGCAATTTCATTTTTGGACTCTGCGAACACTGCTCTTGAACTGATGGTTGATTACATATGAGAATTGTGTAAATTGAATTACCCTCTGATTTTCCCTCCTGACCCATTAGTTATATATAGTTATTAACTATTACCTATAGTTAGCCCCCTCTGTAAAAGATTTGACTGCCTTAGGCAGCTCACCGCGTGGGGGACTTTGGGTGCTCTTGCATATACATTGCAATACACTAACTCACCAGTGCCCTATCCCATTGCTGCTACTGTGCTGTGAAGAATTTCCAGCTGATTTTTTTGTCTTGTAAATCACCTTTTGATTCCTGACATTGGCATAGAAATTTGTTGGTAACACACCTGCTTTATAGGCGTAAAATGGGCCCCTCAGCGACTAATTTGGCGGGGCGACATGCACTCGCACATTCGGCTGCCGCCATATTGGTAAAGGCTCGTGTATAGGAGTCCAAGGCTTGTACCGGAAACATCCATTAGGCCCTTTATATGTGTAAATAGGGGCCTAATGCCTGTTTTAGGCCCTCTCTACAAAATTTGTTAGTGACTGACCACAGCATGAGCTCTGCATGCTGCAGTCTGTATTCTTAATATTGATATATTTGTATTATTAATAGTTTACTGAATATAACTGTGCAGTGACCTTTCTTGATAGGACCCTGCACTATGGGCCTTGGATCTTCACCTTGGTTTCGCAGTATGAAAAGATGACCAGTCAAAGAGAGAGATGTTAGGAGGGGTGACAGAGGTAAGGTTTAAAAAGGATTTGGGGAGGAGAACAAGGTGGCGAGGCGAAGGGAATTAGAGAGAGAATTTTAGAATATGGGGCTAAAAGAATGGCTGTCAAAGGTGGGGTGAAGGGAAGGGGGGATGCACAAGAGAGGAGAATTAGAGGAACAGATAGTTTGGAGGTGGAGGTCGTATGATGTACCTAGGATCCTGATTGCCATTTTTGGACTCAACTCTACAGTTTCAGCTGGCAGTCCAGCTAAAGTAAGAGTCCAGAAGGTACATTTTTAATTATTTTTGTGAGGCTAGGAGGAGCAGAAGTGCTCCTCAGTGCTCCAGTAAGGCAACTTGGTCATCTGCTGCAACAGGTCACCACCGCCCCAAAGAATGGAACCCCCACCACCATGGACGTACTTTTTTCCAGGCCCAGAGGCTGGTTGGGCCGTCTGATGTTGCAGCAGCTTGGAGTCAGCAGGCCGCTCCGGGGCGCTCATTTTCCACCCACTTTTTGTTGGTCATATATTAATGAGGCAGGGCCCTCAAAATGGACTGGGCCTTCCACCGGTACTATCGGGCAGTGGAGGGCAAGTTTTGTATCAGCGCTTAACGTTAAACTTGTAGTGTGAGTGCACCATTACTCTCTTCCTTTAAAAGGAGTTAAATTCCCAATCTATTTAATTCTTTGTATATATTTTCATAAAATATAATAATTTGTAGAACGTCAGTCTCTGACACAATGAATTATTTTTTGGTTTTGTCATATCTCCAACAAGACAAAGTAACCTGAAGTGAACCAAAGTCAGATTCACATTAAACCTAACAGACAATGAGGTTTTTGGCTCGGAAGTGAAGAAACCATTTTTCAGTTGATATTATCGAGTGCCGACCACTTCAGTTAACACTATTGACTTGGAAAATATTGATGGCGTTAGAACTATTTCAATAGTAAAAACAGAAGGCTAGGATTTACTGTTGCCAATAATGTCTGATAAATTATTCACATCATCGTGAGTATGCGTATAATGGGTTTATGTAACGGCCCAGATTTTGCAGTGGCCGGGTGTCTAATGACGTCCACTGTTAGTTGACTTGCCCTTGCACATTTAAGTTTGTAAATTTTTTGCGTGGCAAGTTGCTGAAAGTGCGAGCTGATAACGTCTCAGTGAGGGAAACCGGGCATCTGGGATCTGAGTGAATGGGGCAAGCAACTGTGTATCTCCTTAACCAATCAGATTGAAGGATTGTGAGATAAATAGCACAAGGACTGAAAAGGGAGTGCAAATTAGAGTGGGTGAATTTAATGTCAAATCAGGTACAGAAAGAGAAATAAAGAGAGGGAAAGAATGAGTGGATTAAGAGAGAAAAAAGAGACAGAAAGGAAAAGTAAAAATGCCCAACATCAATTAAAACCTGAAGGAATATGACTTCACACTTGGAATAGTTAATTTTCAGTGCCAGAGAGGTTGATTGGCAGTAATTAACAGTTATCATGTCATTATAAGGGTACTTGTGCTTGAAATGACAACACTTAACTTTCTGTGGCGAGTTTAGTTCGTATCTGCTGCACAAATACAGCAGCTTCATGCCTTTCAATGCATTTCGGATGAGACATTAAACCGAGGCCCCGTCTGCTCTCTCCGGTGGACGTAAAAGATCCCATGTCACTATTTCGAAGAAGAGCTGGGGAGTTATCCTCGTTGTCCTGGCTAATATTTATCCCTCAACCAACATAACAAAAACAGATTTTCTGGTCATTATCACATTGCTGTTTGTGGGAGCTTGCTGTGCGCAAATTGGCTGCCGCGTTTCCCACATTACAACAGTGAGTACACTTCAAAAGTATTTCATTGGCTGTAAAGCGCTTTGAGACTTCCGGTGGTCGTGAAAGGCGCTATATAAATGTAAGTCTTTCTTTCTTCTTTCTTTTCATTTCAATAGTGAGGCAGTAAACAAAATGCCATTTTTGCAAAGCTAGCGGCGGAGCAGTGCATCTCAGACAGCAACTTTTGGATATTTGTGTTTACCCGTGCATCTGCCCTTCACCTGAAGTTGCTGTATCATTTACACATAAATAACAGCGAGCGTCATTAGCCTCACCATTATTTTGACATAAAATTCTGGCCCAACATTCCTCTGTCCAGTATCTTAATGAAAGCAGTAACTCATTTTAAATAAACAGGTTAATGTTTCCATTAATATAGTGGACAGCGGAATGTTGTGTCAACTCATTAAGTGCCCATTCACTATTATTGCCAACAGTGACATTTAGCCTTATGAGCAATTAAGTATAATTTTATTTTCAGAATCAGATATTATTGTTCTTTAGTGAATAGATTTGTGTTGTGGATCTACACTGACAAGAAACTGGGCTGAGAGTGTCCAAATTAGGATCCCCTCTAGCTGATAAAGAAACTTATACTATTTCCGTCTAAGCAAAAATTCAGAAGTGAAAGTATACTGTGCTCAGCCACTACACCATACAGACCTCTATGATGATTAAAGATTTAAAAAAATATATTTAATTGTTATTAACTTTTTGAATAACAAATACATTGGTGATAAAAATTCTGATTTCTAATATGCTTATTACTGGTGTTTGACATTCATTTGTGAAGAAAGAACACCAGCCAAATGTACCCGATTGTACTGAAGTATAACAAACAGAAGATCTTCTGGCCCACTGCACAAGGGCAGAAGTGGGCATCATAGGACTGATTTTACAAAATCACCTCCCTGGTGTGGAGCCTTGACCAGGGTGTACATCAAAAAATCAAATTTGGGAAATTTAAAATTAGAGGCTTGAAAATTGTGGGGACTGCACCTGCGATTTCCCAATATGTGCTCTTGACAGGCAAGGCATCCAACTGTTGCTCACTTTCATAAAACTGGTCTTAATATGCAAAAATGAGACCTGATCTGATGGCCTAGTAGGTTAAAGCACTGCCCAGTATAACATGGAAACACATCGGCCAAGAGGCCCCAGGTTTGGTTCCAGGTCAGTACTGTGCTAGATAATCTTGGCTGGCCAATAATTTTGGTGCTGTAATTAGCATTAATTACAGCAGACCAGGCTAGGGAGGGAAAAATCAACCATTGTTCCTGCTCCTGATTGCTATTGAGTAGCTGCTTTTAGCAAATGCACCTGTGAAGATATTGGGTGAGGACTGAATTGGGATTGGCTGCAATACTCTCCATGGTTGAATAGCCTGCCATCTCACCGTCTAGGTGCCTACATGAACATTGGCCACTTAGACTAGGTAGTGGAAGGTTTCTGACCCCTGTGGAACTGTACTGTATTATGAACTAGCACCTTCAGGAGGGAAAGGGAGAAAATGTCACAAACAAATATGCTCAAATGTGAAAGATTACAATATAATTAAGGTAGAACTTTCTTGTAGCATTATCACTGTAAATAGCATAATCATCACCCTCTCGGGCAAATGCATTTCCAAGGGATTGCAAGGGATACAAACTCTTAAATGAAGAGATAATTTTGGTACATTTCTAAATAAGCCTCAATCAATCAATTAATTAATTAATTAAAAATCTCTTTGGAATTTAACTCAGCATCTCAGCTAACCTTAATGCACATCTTAATTTGAAAATAACATTAACCTGCCTTAAATGTCAAACATTCTGGTTTATATAATGCCTTACACTATATTGAATGAACAAGTATGCCCTGATAGTACCTAATACTGCTCACACTGCCTGCAATATCTCCAGAGTTTAGTTTTCCTTCTTCTTCTTTCGTATGGTAGCAGCAATGCAGAACAAATGTTAATATCTAAGTCAGATATCCAGGCCAAAGCTTCCACTGTAACAGCGTGGCTATCTTGCAGGCTGCCTGAAAATTTCCTCTGAGGGTAGTGCTCAATGATGTGCTCCATGGTCTGATTAGGAGCTCCACAGTCGCATGATGGGGTTGCTTTAATCTTCCATCTATGGAGAAGGTGGCAGCATCTACCATGACCAGTTCTGAGGCGGTTGATGGTTGTCCACTGTTTGCGAGTTTAGTTGGACGACTAATGCACTTTAGAGATGATGGTGAGTGTCAGCTGGCTATTCTCCATGGAGAGCATGGCAGCATATCTGATTCTGTTCTCACCCAATGCTCACATGTGTGCATTTACAGTACGGGTTACTTGACAGCAATCGGAAGAATTAAGCATAATGATATGTTCTAGCCAACATTTATCCCTCAACCAACACCACCAAAACAGATTTTCTGGTTATTTATCTCATTGCTGTTTGTGGGACCTTGCTGTGTGTAAATTGGCTGCCGCATTTCCCTACATTACAATTGTGATTATATTTCAAAAATACTTCATTGGCTGTGAGGTACTTTGGGACATCCTGAGGTCATGAAAGGTGCTGCATCAATGCAAGTTCTATCTTTCCTTCCTTAGTCCACATCCAGTAAAGCACTGCACTCCGAGCCGAGGTAAACAAAAATCAGCGTAGACAAGGGGTCAAATCTTAGACATCCTGGACTGTATGGCTAAAGCACCTGCCCATGTAACACTTCTCCACACTGCAACAGGAGCTTTAAAATATACACTAAGGGGTAAAAATTGGGTAGCGCCCCCATGGCTGATTTTCCCAGGTAGCGCCCCGAGGGGGAGGAGGGGCACTACTGGAAGCTACTGGAAGCACCCCACGACCCTCTTGGGGCGCTGCGAGCCAATATCGCGGCGCTACGTGCTCCGGTACTGCAGGCCTTCCTCCCCTTATTAAAGGGGAGGGGCCTGGTGCAGCGCCTCCCGGCGCCCAGCTAGGCCACCAGGGATCGGGAGTGCCAGCAAATGAGCCCGGCACTCAAGAGGAGTGCCGGGCTCACAGAGTGCAGCCGGCACCCCGTGGGGGGGCATCACGGCGGCCGGGGACAGCAATGGGGGCAGGTGCTGGCAGGCGGCCAGCAACAAAAATGGCCGCCCGCCAGCCCCCCTTTAACTAGCGCCATCCCGGCTGCAGGTAGGCCCCCCTGACCCCGGCGAACATCGCGTCCGGCGGTAAGTCGGGGGGCGCCACCCAATATTACAGCCAGAGCGCTGCGCACGGCGATGACGTCATCGCTGGCGGCGCATTGCCGCGTGGCGCTAACGGTTAGCACCGCCGCGAACCTCCCGCTGAATTTTGCGGGAGGTGTTAGTGGCACCGCGCCCAGGCGCTAGTTGATTTGCGCCCCGTTAGCACCCTAAGAGGCGCAAATCAACCGAATTTAGCCCCCTAATTGTTTAAAAAGGTATTGTGATTATCACAGCATTGTAGAGAATTGGAACTCGTGCTTTCTTCACAAAACATAAGAGGGGTACAGTAACATAGTGGTTATGTTATTGGATTAGTAATCCAGAAGCCTGAACTAATAATCCGGAGACATGAGTTCCAAATCCCACCACGGCAGCTGGGCAATTTAAATTCAGTTAAATAAATCTAGAATAAAAAGTATGAAACTACCCGATTGTTGTAAAAGCCCATCTGGTTCACTAATGTCCTTTAGGGAAGGAAATCTGCTGTCCTTACCTGGTCTGGCCTATATGTGACTCCAGACCCACAGTGGGGTTGATTCTTAACTGCCTTCTGAAATGGCCTAACAAGCCTCATTACCACCTTCTCAGGGGCAATTAGGGATGGGCAATAAATGCTGGCCTTGCCAGTGACGCCTACATCCCATGAACGAATAATAAAAAAAAAAGAAGGGGAGATTCAGCGATCCAATACTCCTCACAGGGAGCTCAGTGAAGGAAATGGTGGGCAATTTTCTACACATTGATCTTAATGTATGCAAAATTTCCTGAATACGCTCTCTGTGAGCACTGGCCCCCGCTGGGAGTGCTGCATCACGGATTCTCCCCCCTGTAATCTTCGCTGATTACATTTAGAGGCTTTGCTGAGATATTCATGGGTTTATTTTATGATATTTCTTGATTATCAAAATAATTGTGGTTTCTGACAAGAGAAAAAACATCAAGGACTGAGTGGCTGATGTCGTTCAATGACCTTTCACCACTGTGACAGGTTAAATCCAACCAGGCGGATAAGGGGAAATTATGGAGGTGAATGTTCACTGCTCATTCAGCAGTAGAGCAGCAGGAATGCTCTAAAAATGGTGTGAACGGCATTTATGTTGTTTTTCTAGGGTTTTTGCTGCTGTTATGCCAATGTGAAAATTCATTCCCGATGTCTTTTTTTGGGTATAAGGGTCCTAAGAGAATAGAATTTGGATAATCTCAATCCAGCTCCTAGTGGGTGCAAGTCCCTGGCATGGTCTCGCTCATAATTTAGCATCAATTACCATTAAATTGGCACTCTCACTCAGAGAGGCCACAAGTATTGTTTATAGAGGAAATAAAGCTGTCATAATAGTTTGCTTCCTTTGTAGTTTGGGTGGAGGCAAATTGCTTTGGGGAGCAACAACAGAACGTTATGCAGCATCTCGCTTGTCCTGCCCAGCTGCTGGAAAAAAGATTAATCAAAAAGTTGGAAAAGAGAAAAATTGTGGTATTTTTGTCACCTTTCCTGCTCATTATAATTTGTAATAATTTTGTTCAGATCATCGTATTTTATAACTCTAACTGTGCTGGACACGTGGAAGCGATTATAAGGCAGATTATTTAAGATCTGTGACTTTTAGTTGGCTGAGAACATATATATTTTCTAACAGTCTGCTTTTTCAACATTTGTGGTGTGATCTGCTTTGATGGAACCACTTCTGTGGTGAATAAAAGTTGCTAACCATTCCAGGCTGATTCCGGCATTTTATTCAGAGAGAGAGGCATGTCGGTGGACTAAAGAGGATGGTAATAAAACAAATGCAGAAACCTAATGCAGAGCATCCATTGGAATCAGCTAGATTCATTGGGAAAAGTAGAAGTACCTTTTCTTTCCCGTTACACTGTTACAGTGTAGTTTAAAATAATAATTTTCTTGCTCTACATAGTGGGACATAAAGCAATTGGATTTTAAAGGCAGCTGCTCCATCTAAAGGTTTAAATTAGAGATTTACTGTAGAGAGCGAGACTGCAGAGTGTGTGCAACAAAGTCCAGCCTGTGAATCTAAATACAAATAGTATTTTTTTTAGGGGTTCTATGTTCTTTTGAATTGAGAAAAGGAATTAGGGTCTTATTGGCTGCCATATTTTATGATCGTCCTGCAAGGTATGATCACAGTTTGGCTACAGCAATTAAATAACAGAAAGATGTCTGAAGTAAACCAATTAACTGCAGAACCACGAGGCAGCTACTGTGTGCAATCAAATCAAAATGATTGAATTCAGTTGTTAATGTCCACGATAAAGTCCAGATTATACCGTTGCTACATCTTGCCATTCCAAGAAACCTCTCTTTACTCCTTCTCTCTGCTTCCTATCGTTCAGCTGTCTCTCTATCCATGCCGCCATTTAACTTTAATGTCACTGGGGCTTAATCTTCACTAAAAGGGGTAGAAATTGGTCCTCGTTCTGCTCATTCTCCGGATGGAAAAAGGGAGCAAGAAGAACCAATTCCGCAGGGTTGTGTCCCGTGCCCCAAAGACGCCTGAAATATGTCTGACCCCATATTGGCTTGGGACATTTTTCAGGTGACCCTGGCGATCACCTAAAACAGGCATAAGGCCCCTTGCATATGTTAATAAGGGTCCTAACACCTGTTTTAAGACCCCTTCTTGGAATTGGGCGTCCCTGAGCAGAGCAGGTACTGAGCCTGCTCCATTCAGGTTTTCCTAGCGTGGTTGTGGCTTAACAAGAGGCCACAAAAATAGCTTGATTTAAAAAAAAAATCATATGCAGCCAGGAGGAGCAGGAATCCTTCTCCCAGTTCCACAACACCTCCTGAATGCCACTGCCGGCCGCGATTGCACGTCGCCCGTTCTCCTCTCCCCTCCGCCAAGATTTACCTGAGGGCCACTGATGGTGAGGCAGGCGGCTCAAATTAAAGGCATAGAAATTAGCGAGCTGCCTCTAGAGGCGCGACAGGCACTGCCAGCACGTCCCAACTATTACAACGAGGCCTGAGGCCCAATTTCGGGCCTCCCGGTGTGGACGTGTTCTGGAAGCGCACAGTCAGTTATGTACCCGAAATGAGCCAGGACAAATTTCTACCCCAAAGTCTGTTATGTTACCCTTTACCAAATGCTTTTTTGAAAAGCCAAATACACCACATCCATTGTATTCCTTTGTTTATAATCTCAGCAATTTCTTTGATTCATTTGATCAAATTAGTTGAACATGATCTTTGCTTTACAACTCTATGTTGACCATCCCTGATTACCTCATGCCTTTCTAAGTGCTCACTCTTCTGTTCTTTAGCAGTTTCCCTGCTACCAACATGAGGGTAACTGGTCTATAATTACCTGGGTTATTCCATTCCCCTGTTTTGAATAGAGGTGTCCCATTCGCCACCCTCCAATCATTTGGTGGAATTCCCATTCACAAAGACTTTTTGTGGATTATGGGCTGGTGTCTCTGCTATTCCATTGCTAACTTCCCTCAGTATCACAGCGTGTAGTCCATCTGGGCCTTAAGTTGTATTACTTTTAAGTCTCATCAACCCTTTTAATACTGTTTATTGTCTAATATTTATATCACTTGTTGGTTCTTTTACATCCTACTTGTGGACAATTCTGGGCACCACACTTCAAGAAAGATGTAAAGGCCTTCGAAAGGCTACAGAGGAGGTTTACCAGGATGTTACCAGGGATGAGGGACTTCAATAATGAGAGAGGTTGGAAAAGTTAGGACTGTTCTCCTTGGAACAGAGAAGGTTAAGAGGTGACCTAATAGAGGTTTTCAAGATGATGAGAGGTTTTGATAGAGTAGTTAGAGAAAACCTATTCCCTCTGATGAGTGGGTCAATAACCAGAGGTCATAGATTTAAAATCATTGGCAAAAGGTCGAGAGGGAAAATGAGGAGATTTTTTTTCACTCAGGGAGTTGTTGGGATCTGGAACGCTCTACCTGAAAAGGTGGTGGTAGCTGATTCCATAAACAATTTTAAAAGGGAGTTGGACAAGTACTCGAGGATGAGGAACCTACAGGGTTACGGACAAAAAGCGGGGGAGTGGGACTAAGCACGACTGTTCTTTCAAAGACCCAGCACCGGCACGTTGGGCCGAATGGCCTCCTTCTGTGCTGTAAGTTTCTATGATTCTATGATTCTGGTTATCCCACTCCCTTCTTTGTAAATGCACAAGCATAATGCTTGTTAAGTAACTCTGCCATTCCTTTATTCTTTACTATCAGATTGCATCCTTCATCCCTTGGTGGCTTCACATCTTCTTTGACTATCCTCTCACTTTAGGGTGACCATATTTTCTAAACCAAATCCAGGGACACACAGGGTGGGAGCACAGCAAAGTAGCCAAGATGGAAAATATAGGTTGTGCAGCGTAGCGAGGCAAAACATTTTAGCAGCACATATTTTAACAGTTTCACATATACACTGCAAATGCAAAACAAATGTGCATATAATTACCGTGGATGTGACACCACACTATTGAAACACATTCAGACACTGTTTATAAATAATACAATAACACTGTTCAGGAACGTCAGTTTTTCGCACCCACTGTCTATACGACCTATTCAGAAAATCTCTTTCTTCACAATACTGCCCAAGTCATTTATTTTTCACAGATTAATTAATACAGGTTGAGCGTCCAAAATCCGGAGTTCCGGAATCCGGAATGTTCCGGAATCCAGACTCCGGGACGATTGGTGGCAGGGTCATCCGGAATCCGTAAAATATCCGGACTCCGGGACGATTGGGGGCAGGGTCGTCCGGAATCCGTAAAATGTTCCGGAATCCGGACACCCTGTCAAACCGTTTCTGCTGCCAGCCGGGCCCAGTGAAAAGTCAACAAATGAAATCCAACTACTGTACAGTGACAAAAATTGCAAGAATAAAAACGCCAATCCTACCTGTTCCAGGCCAGGTCTTCACAGTCACCGCACCGCTGCTCCTGGGTCCGCAGCAACTCTGCACAGCACACAAGTCCCTTTGGCCAGAATCAACTCTGCACAGCACAAGTCGCTTCGGCCAGAATCAACTCTGCACAGCACACAAGTCGCTTTGGCCAGAATCAACTCTGCACAGCACACAAGTCCCTTTGGCCAGATTCAACCCCAGCTGACCCACCTACACCCCATGATCAGACCCCACCCAACCTGACTCCATTGCTGTGGTGTTTTTCCCGATTTAAAGATCTGCACAGGTAAAGATTGTGAATTTGTGTTGTCATTGCAAACATGTCAAAAAGGCCAACAGATACCCCAATGGGTTCAGATAAAGGAAAGAGGAAGCATAGTTCACTTTCAATTGCCAAGAAGGTTGAGTTACTTCAGAGATTAGATAGAGGTGCTTCAGTGAGAAGATTGAGTGAGGAGTATGGTGTTGGACTCTCCACCATCTATGATATTAGAAAACAAAGAACAGCTCATGAAGTTTTATGTGGAAAGTGATGTTCATAAGGAAATGAGTAAGAGAAAAAGTATGCATAAGCCGAAATGTGATGATTTGGATCGAGCAGTGATGGAATGGTGGCGACAGAGGCGAAGTGAAAAGGTTCCTTTGTCTGGCCCAATGGTGATGCAACAAGCTAAAATATTCCATGCACAACTGGGGATTGAAACTCCATGCGAGTACTCTTCTGGTTGGCTAGCCAAATTTAAAAGGCGTCATGGCATCAGGCAACTGAAAATATGTGGTGAGAAAGCCTCAGCAGATCATGAGGCAGCTGAAAATTATATTGATGAGTTCATCAAACTAATTGCTGATGAAAACCTTTCACCTGAGCAAATGTACAATGCTGACGAGACAGCACTGTTTTGGCGCTACGTACCGCGAAAGACATTAGCAGCAGAAGAAACGCAGCCAGCAGGTATTAAAGACACCAAGGATAGGTTGACTGTGCTTGCTGCTGCAAATGTGGCTGGGACACATAAATGTAAGCTTATGGTCATTGGGAGAAGCCAGCGTCCAAGATGTTTCAAGGGTTTGAGAGTATTGCCAGTGCATTATTATGCCAATAGGACAGCATGGGTAACCAGGGTAATCTTTCTGAACTGGTTTGAGAAGAATTTTGTCCCTCAGGCACGTGCTCATCGCACGGAAGCTGGCCTTGAGGAAAACTGCAAAATATACTTGCTGCTAGAGAATTGCTCAGCACATCCCGGACTGAGCTTTTGGTAAAGGATAATGTCCATGGAATCTACTTACCTCCAAATGTTACATCACTGATACAGCCAATGGACCAAGGAATTTTGAGATCGATGAAGTGTCTGTACAAAAACGAGTTTGAGGTGTTTACTTAATGCTGTGAACACAGGCATGGGAATAAAAGCATTCTCAAAAGCTTTCTCTATCAAGGACGCCATATGGACAGCTGCGGATGCATGGAACTTGGTAACTGCAGACACCTTGGTCAATGCTTGGCATAACATCTGGCCATCAACTATGTTTGCTGACGATGATGCTGATGATGCTCCTCAGGGCTTTCAAGGCTTTCGTGTGTCGAGGGAGAAAGCAATGATTGCTCAAGTTTTAGATTATGCAAGAGGGCTGACTTGCAAAGCTGCGCAGGAATTGAATGAGGACAATGTCGCAGAAGTCATGGACATAGACAACGATGCTCCCATTGTGCATGCAGTGACAGATGAAGAAATCATGCAGAAGGTTTTGCATCCAGAAGAAAAGGATGAAAGCAGTGAGGATGATGATGATGCCTGTGATCAAGTCGAAAAAGTGCCAAAATGACAAAGCAATCAATCCTTGTCAAGAATTAATTCACGCCTTAGAGCAACGAAGCTTCATAAGTGAAGAAGAAATACTGCAGGTCTACAGAATTCGGGAAAGATTAGTGAAAGAAAAGCCCAAATTATTTCAACAAACAACAATATTAAATATCTTTCAAAAGATGTCGCAACAGAAAGCCCAAGACCTACAGCGTGCAACTACACCAGTAATTTCCACATTTGATAATCCTATTGCTGGCCCATCATCAGCCCCAGACATCATAGCTGAGCCCTCTACCTCAAGCACAACCTCCAGCCAATTGTAACTGTACCTGTTTATTTTTACTCTGTTTAACAAATAAAAGCCTTAATTTACTGTTTTATATTTCATAACTTAACTGTTTTACAAATAAAAACCTTTATTATATTTCATGCTTTGAGTACTGTACATTCCTTTTCAAATTTGAAGATGGTAGCAAAAGATACAGGCCGGAAGCTCACATTAAGTACAGTTACAGAGTACTGCGTTGCAAAAACAAGAGAGGGAGGCTTACCATGAGTTGCGAAGAAGCGAGGACTACAAGGCCTGTGAGGAGAACTACAAAAGGTGACGTCCAAAAACCGGAAATATCTAACCTGGGCCCAGGCATTTCCGGACTCGGAACGTGTTTCTGATGTCCGAAGTCCGGAAACGCCCGAGCCCAGGTTGCGATATTTCCGGACTTCGGACATCAGAAACACGTTCCGAAGTCCGGAAAAACACGAAAAGCGGCTCGGCCTCGGTCCCGAGGTTACCGGATTCAGGACGCTCAACCTGTATTGCCATGCTATCTCCACGTTTCAAGAAAAGATTAGTGGGGAGGGGGATCACCCTGGCACAGTGAGGGAAGCGGGTCACCCAGGCACAAACAGATTAGTGGGGAGGGGGATCAGTGCTGGGGACTGATACACTTTCTATTTCAGGCATCAAGTGCTCCCAGGTCTACAGCAGTATGGTTATAAGCAGCATGAAGTTCCCGCTACCCCAGATTTACGCTATGCTTCAGCGTCAATCTCAGAAGGGAATTCCTTACTGCATCACTATGATATTAGTTCCATTTCAAGCACCAGCCTTCTTGTGGGCTGTCTAATATAGATTGTCAAATTAACACTAAATTAAGGGCAGTTGCCCCCCAAGAACTGAATTGAGACTGCCCAGACTCATTTCATCCAGGAGCCTTACAATCAGCAGACAGAGGAGACTGTCATCCCATTAGTCTGGGCTGGATATAAGCCCAGGTCACAGAGGTGAAAGGCCACTGTATAACTCATTTCTACTGTTAGCTTTTGATTAATACATTTGAGAGAATCCTTTGTACTGAATGTATTTCTCCCTAGGTTTTCCTTTCTAAGCTTCTCTGCAATGCAGCTAAAAGTGTGAAACCCAACAACACTTTTCTCTTACATTAAACATGAAAAATAATGTTTGTTTTCTAGCTGTTAAACATCTGTTAAACAATAAATTAATATTTGTTATGGGTGCTCCAGTATAAAATTGCTCAAAATGTTTTCATTATGAGAAACTGTATAATATTCTGTCAGGTTTCTGTCTTGCGTGTTAGTCCACAGCCACACATCATTTGGGGGATATTTATTTTATGTCCCTCGTTGGCAGTGATTTTATAGGAAACTAAAATAGTGTATTTAGTAAAGATAGTTAAGCTCAACATAAAATCTGCTCCTGTTGCTATTGGCGTCCAGTTAGTTTACTGCAGTCTCCTTATGGACCTGCCTCACATATTAAAGACTCAATGGCCCGTAACTTCCAATAGGAGGCTTCCTGCGTGCGGATGCCTCCTATCGGAAAAAAATCTACGAACTTACCTGAGGGCTCCCGAGGTCCGGACACTTCCGATCCTGGGCCTCTCCACAGTCGAAATTCGCAGGGCCCACGTATCCCAGGGCGCATGCAGTTCACAAGCATCCCTGAGATCACGTGGGCCAGGCCAGCCAATAGGAGAAGGGAATCTCCCTTCATACTTTTGACAGATAGGCCTGTCAAATATATGAATGGAGATCACCCCAAAAACATACTAAAACATTAAATAAATTTAAAAAAACATCACGTTTTTAAAATGAGTTAAAATTACATTAAATTAAATATTTTTAACAAAATTTAATTTTTTTTTTAAATAATTAAAGTTTTTTACGGGGCTAAAAATAAACTTACGTTTTTTAAAAGTATTTTTAAATTGTAAATGGGTGACATTTTTTTAAAAACTTTTTTCAACTCTTATGCTGGTAAAAGCAGGCCTTACGCCTGCTTTTACCAGGCATACGATTTCTAAGGGTTTTCAGCGGGCGGAGGTTCTCCAGAAAGTGGAACTCTCCCCCCGCAGAGGCCCTTCTCCAGGGCAGGCATCCGATCTGTCAAGAGCATTCTTGACAGATCGTAAATGCCAGTTTTCAGTGCATGCGATTTGCATGCCTGAAACCAGCATTTCCGATGTCCCTACAGGTGTGTACCCATCCGTAGGCATCAGAAAATACGGGTCACTGTTTTCTGAAGGCAATATGCAATGAAATTACCAAGAGAAAAAGGAGTGACATTTTGTTATATTTTTCTTCTTTCTTTGATCACACATGCAAGTCAACATGTAATACAAAGGACCGTTTATTAGGAACTGCTTTTTGTCCTGATGAAATAAGTGATCTTTCATTACAAGAGGTGTTTTGCAGTAACAGGTGTTTGCTAAATGAATGACTGCTTTGGGACTTCTTAAATTACTTTAAACAGATTTTTTTTATCGTACTAGAGTTTGCAGTTTCAATGTTTTAACCATTCCACTATTCCAGATTATAATTATGGTTCTTGTGGGGGGTTTAAAAAAAACACAGTTGCAACTCTCCTGGGCTATTTGTGGAGTTTGTGCAAAAGTGATTCTATTTCAAAGTTGTAGATCATAGTGAAATGGTGTGGTGGCCATGTTTGTTGGTCTGTGGAACGGAGATTTGTGTCTGCAGCTCTCCTCACATGTCCTGTTGTCCATCATGGTAGTCATTGGCATGCACAGGACAGAGGCCAGGCCCATCCACATCTTTATGCTTTTCCTTTGGTGCCACTATCACATTCTGATTTTCACAACAGTGGTGCCAAAATGCTATGTAATACTATTATAAGCAAAGAGTAGACTCCCTCCAAGAGATGGTTTTGCATCTATGTATTGTCAGCAGTATAAATAATATTGATCCAAAACATTCCTTTAATTAATGTTTGTTGAAGATGAAACAGCCCACCAAACCACCATTCTGTTTTACAAAATGGCTGACTGCCTCATCAGTTCTTCTGAATCAATAAAAATATCATGGACAGTCCGATGCTGGTAAGCAGTGTTCCACACGTGCAGTTAAGTGTATGTGGATGGAGTTCCCCATCCTCACCATGCCACAGCAAACTGGCAAGCAGTGGCATTGCGACATATTTTTTCTTGCAGTAGGGTTGCCAACTCTGGTTGGACCTATTCCTGGAGGCCTCCAGCCTCCAACCAATCAATCAGCCTTTTTTCTCATCTTTATAACTAATAAATGAAAGCGTTCAAAGATAATGGAAAAAAACCTACATTTCTTTGTTAGTGCCACTATGATTTTTTTTCCCAGGATGCTCACAGCACTGTCCGGGAGTTTAATCATTAATTCCTGGAGACTCCAGGACAATCCTGGAGGGTTGGCAACCCTACCTTAGAAACATAGAAACATAGAAACATAGAAGATAGGAGCAGGAGTAGGCCATTCGGCCCCTCGAGCCTGCTCCACCATTCAATGCGATCATGGCTGATCATCCAAATTTAGTACCCTGTCCCTGCGTTCTCCCCATATCCCTTGATCCCCTTAGCCTTAGGAAATATATCTAACTCCTTCTTGAATATATTTAACGAATTGGACTCAACTGTCTTCTGTGGTAGAGAATTCCACAGGTTCACCACTCTCTGGGTGAAGAAATTCCTCCTCATCTCAGTCCTAAATGGCTTACCCCTTATCCTTAGACTGTGACCCCTGGTTCTGGACTCACCCGCCATCGGGAACATCCTTCCTGCATCTAGTCTGTTTAGTCCTGTTAGAATTTTATAAGTTTCAATAAGATCCCCTCTCATTCTTCTAAACTCTAGCGAATACAAGCCCAATCGACCCAATCTCTCTTCATACGTCATTCCTGCCATCCCAGGTATCAGTCTGGTGAATCTTCGCTGCACTCCCTCCATGGCAAGAACATCCTTCCTCAGATAAGGCGACCAAAACTGCACACAATACTCAAGGTGTGGTCTCACCTGTACAACTGCAGCAAGACCTCCTTGCTCCTGTACTCGAATCCTCTCGCTATGAAGGCCAACATACCAATTGCCTTCTTAACCGCCTGCTGCACCTGCATGCTTACCTTCAGCGACTGGTGCACAAGGACACCCAGGTCTCATTGCACTTCCCCTTTTCCCAATCTATTGCCGTTCAGATAATAATCTGCCTTCCTGTTTTTGCCACCAAAGTGGACGACCTCGCATTTATCCACATTATACTGCATCTGCCATGCATCTGCCCAATCACCCAACCTGTCCAAATCATACTGGAGTTTCTCGGCATCCTCTTCACAGCACACACGCCCACCCAGCTTTGTGTCGTCTGCAAACTTGGAGCTATTACATCTAGTTGCCTCTTCTAGATCACTAATATATATTGTGAATAGCTGGGGTCCTAGCACCAATCCCTGCGGTACCCCACTAGTCACTGCCTGCCACTTGGAAAAAGACCCGTTTATTCCAACTCTTTGCTTCCTGTCTGCCAACCAGTTTTCTATCCAAGTCAGTACCTTACCCCCAATCCCATGTGCTTTAACTTTGCACGCTAATCTCTTATGCGGGACCTTATCGAAAACCTTCTGAAAGTCCTTGCAGTGATGTCAATGAGTTTACTCATCTGGGCACAGTTTGGTTGCGGGCTGGCAAGCAATTTATAGTTTTGCCGTGATTCTTGTTTCAAAGACGACCTGATTGCATCAGTTTTCAGGATATTAAGACCATTTTAAATGAAAGTTGCTTCTGAGGCAGAAGAATTACAGGAAAGGAAAAGTATTTTAAACTTGGAATAAAAAGTAAGCAACAAGCATTAAAGTAGGTCAGATGGAGGTGAAATAGGAAAGGAAAAAAATGGCATTGAAATTTTTAAAGGAAGAGCAGAGAGAATCGAAGGAACAAAGAGGGTAATTTTCCGAGTTCGCACTGCCAGTGAGAAACTGTGTTCACTGGCACCACATGTTAGAAATTATGGGCAAGCTGCCCACAAGTTAACAGATGGAAAAATCATGGGTGGCATGCCCACAAATTTCCAATATGAACTGCTGGTGGGCAAGGTTCCCCATTGGCAACATGAACTCAGAAAATTAGCCCCAAATAGATGACCGAGTGAGTACAGATAGTGTTTAATGTTGTTATTTTTCTTTAAAATATTGTTTTAGGTGTTCAGTGTAGTACAGTAGTTTATGATTAATTCTACTGCAATAAAGCGATTACTGGTGGTTGAGTAGCCTTATTATTGTAATATTATTTTTTGTTTCCGTGCCATAGTGCGCAAGCTGAGCAAAAAAAACTGGTTGACTCTGGGGGACAGGAGTTTCCCTGAATTTAGGATTAAAGACACAGCATTATAACAGCATTAAAGAGTTGCTAGTTTTAAATCTGTATATGATGTAAACTTTTCTTCTTCGCTTATTGAACGAAGATATGAGCACATCAACCCTACTTAATTTTCAGCTACCTTTCTGCCTTATCTCAGTGGTAGCACTCTTGCTGCTGAGTCAGAGGTTGTGGGTTCAAGTCCACTCTAGCACTTTAGGACAACAATGCAGGCTAACACTTCCGTACAGCATTGAGGGAGGTGCCGAGATTAAACCGGGCCCCCGTTTACCCCCTCAGATGGATGTAAAAGATCCCATGGCACTATTTTAAGAAGAGCAGCGAGTTCTCCCAGTACCCTAGCCAACATTTATCCCTCAATCGACATCACTAAAATAGATTATCTACTCATATATCTCATTATTGTTTGTGGGACCTTGCTGTGTGAAAATTGGATGTCATATTTCCCTACATTACAAGAGTGACTAGACTGCAGAAGTACTTAATTGGTTGTAAAGCATTTTGAAATGTGCGAAGTTTATGAAAGGTGCTATATAAATGCAAATTCTTTCTTTTTTATATATATATAAAAATCAGTTTATAACCAATCTACTCTCTAGTCATTCTAACAGATCAACTGAGAATCAAATATTAATTTCACCTTAAAAAAATAGCATTCACTTCAGGTCATATATCACGGCCAGCTTGGCTTTTCAAATTTTACAAAATTTCTTGTTTTATTTGAAACAGTAGCTTTCATTCCCACAACGACTTTTAAAGTGATCATTTAATTCCATTTGCCAGAAGACAACATGCAGTTATGTTCTCATTTATTCTAATTCAAATAAAAGTATATCAGCTGTGAATTTCATCGTCAGATAGCCAAAGTTACTGCACCCAGAAGTTATTAACCCTTAATTGACCCTTAGTGTTAGGGGGGGGATTAAATATGTGGGGTTACGGGGATAGGATGGGATATGTTAGGGGGAATTAAATACGTGGGGTTACGGGGATAGGGTGGGATATGTGTCGGTGCAGGCTCGATGGGGATTCTGTGTGAGGGGGCAGGGACAGGGTACTGGATTTGGATGATCAGCCATGATCGTATTGAATGGTGGAGCAGGCTCGACGGGCCGAATGGCCTACTCCTGCTCCTAGTCTCTATGTTTCTATGTTTCTATGTTTATGAGGCACAGTTGAAACACGATGAAACTGCAGCACAATAACTCAGCTTCCTTACATTGTGAGGCTGACTAACTTCTTCAAGCCAGCTCTCCTTGGTAATGCATCAGCGCTCACTGTGCAAGCAAACATACTAAAAAATAGTTAATAGAAATAGACCGTAAAACTAAAGGACATTAGAGTTAATTGTAATTCTCTTTTTAAATTACAGTAATTGCTTAAAAGAGTTACTGAAAAGGACTGGGTAGCACAGTAGGTTAATACCTTGCCCTCTCAGCTGGTTTTAACTCCAGTCCAGACTGATTGGATGAGGATCTATACTCTCGGTTGGTTATACAAATCTGTTTGGGCAATTTCAAAACAGTTCCTATTGGATAAGAAGCCATGGCACAAATATTTAGTACAAACTTACAATAAGTTGCGATCTCACTTAAGAAAGATGAAAGGATGTTTTGTGTGTGAAGTGAAAATATCACATGGGGGACAGTAAGCAGATGCTCATCGATTTGTAGTTAGATACATTGTTGAGGCAGAATAGAAGAAGCTTTACTCTGCACCTATATTATACTTGATACCTCAAATACCCCAGTACTAACATCCCTGGCCTTCCAGAGCACTATTTTCACTTAAAAATCTAAATCAAGAAGAGACACCAATGGCAAGATTTCCTTTTTAATAGAATTGTGTGATGTGCAAATGCAAATAAGGTTTATTTTTAAAATATTGTCCTTCTGGTTATTTTGACTTGACATCAGCCCAGGGTACTAAAAGAAGGTGAGGAACTTGCAGAGGCATTAGTAATAATCTTCCAAAGTTCTTTTGATTCAAGAATTGTGCCATTGGATTAGAAAAATGTAAATCATGACTCACTAATTTGGTTGAATTTTTGATGATGTTACTAACATGGTGGATAAGGGAGTGTCTCTGGATCTTCCAGAAGGCATTCGGTAAGGTTCTGTACAAGAGATGATTAGCAAAAATGAAAGCCTATGGAATTGGAGGCAAACTTACAGCATGGGTTGGAAATTGGTTAGGAAGGAAGGAGACAGAGAGTAGGGATAAAGGCTACATATTCTAATTGGCGGGATGTGGCAAGTGGTGTTCCCTAGGGCTCCATACTGGGGCCTCAGCTGTTCATCATATTTATCAATTAATTGGATGAAGGAATAGAGAGTTGTATATTAAAGTTTGCAAATGACACTAAGTTAGGAGGCACAGTAAGTAGTACAGATCAGAGCAGGAAGTCACAGAGGGACATTGATAGACTAAGTCAGTGGGCAAAACTGTGGCAAATGGAGTTCAATGTTGGGAAGTGTCAGGTCATCCACTTTGGATCCAAGAAAGACAAATCGGAGCATTTTCTAAGTGATGAGAAACTACGAACTGTGGAGGAGCAAAGAGATTTGGGTGTTCATGTACACAAAACACTAAAAGCTAGTGGAGAAGTAGAAAAGGTAATCAAAAAGGCTAATTGAATGTTGGCCTTTATCTCAAGGGAGCTGGAATACAATGTGGAGGAAGTTATACTTCAGTTGAATAGAGCCTTCACCAGAATGATGCTGGGCTTAGAGCGTTAAATTAAGAGGACCTGTTGCATAAGCTTGGCTTGTATTCCCTTGTGTATAGAACATTGAGTGGTGATCTGATCAAGGGGCTGAATTTTGCCGGCGCTCAAAGGGCAGGTCTGGAGGTGGGTTCACAGTCAAAATAAAAATAAAAAATAGCGGGGCAGTATCCCGCTCTGAACCTGCCTCTTTGTCAGTTTCCCTAGTGCCGTTTCTGCCTGCGCTTTGCAGACACGGCACTAAGTGGCGGGACATTCAATCGTGCTTGTTAAGAGGGTGTTTAAAGTAATTAAATCCCCATTTTACCAGTTCCAAAGCATTTTGCCAAGTTTTCCACGAGTTTCCCATCGCTCGGGGATCACGCCAGGTAAGTATGTCGGATTCTGAACAACTCTCCATTTCTTTCATTAGGTCACAGCTGAAAAAGTGGTTTAAAACCTGCCATTTTACAGCTGGTCAGTTTCTAATCTCAGAAGCTGGAGCATTAATGATTTGGAACCTACTTTTGAGCTTTATGCACTTTTGAAGTGTTTGGAGTAATCTCTCTATCCACTGTCACCTCCTTGGAACAACCTAGCTCAACATTGACAGATTAATTCTGTCATCTCAACCTCACCTGCCATCTATTCCATCAGCATCGGTGCCCTTGAAAAAATCTCACATTGGTCCTCAGAATCCCAACATGATCAGCCCCAACACCAGCATCACTGGGCACACCAGCAGCACCGACATCCACACCAACCTTCTCCGCAATCAACTGATGCTGCACTGGACATAGGGCATCATCACCCCTGCACATTGCTGCCCAGGACGCCAGCGATGTCCTCACCATGTCCAGATTAGCTTCACATAACACTGTGCACACTGGCTGCCACATGATGCATCAGGTTGGCACCATCCCACACCAACACCATAAAGCATCCCTACAATGTCCAAGCCATTCCTTTCACACTCATCATCATTGTGGGGGGGGGGGGGGGGGGGGGACGTTATGTCTCACCATTCACTGCAACTCACTAAGACACTTTCAAAGGTGCACACAAATCTGTCCAAGAACGCAAAGTGTTATAGAGTCACAGCACAGAAAGAGGCCCTTCGGCCCATCGTGTCCGCGCCGGCCATCAAGCCCTGTCTATTCTAATCCCATTTTCCAGCACTTGGTCCATAGCCTTGTATGCTATGGCATTTCAAGTGCTCATCTAAATGCTTCTTGAATGTTGTGAGGGTTCCTGCCTCTACCACCCTTTCAGGCAGTGAGTTCCAGATTCCAACCACCCTCTGGGTGAAAAAGTTTTTCCTCAAATCCCCTCTAAATCTCCTGCCCCTTACCTTGAAACTATGCCCCCTGGTTATTGACCCCTCTACTAAGGGGAAAAGTTCCTTTCTATCTACCCTATCTATGCCCCTCATAATTTTGTACACCTCAATCAGGTCCCCCCTCAGCCTTCTCTGCTCTAAGGAAAACAATCCCAGCCTGTCCAGTCTTTCTTCATAGCTGAAGCGCTCCAGCCCAGGTAACATCCTGGTGAATCTCCTCTGCACCCTCTCCAATGCAATCACATCCCTCCTATAGTGTGGCGACCAGAACTGCACACAGTATTCCAGCTGTGGCCTAACTAGCATTTTGTACATCTCCATCATAACCTCCCTGCTCTTATATTCTATGCCTCGGCTAAAGAAGGCAAGTATCCCATATGTCTTTTTAACCACCTTATCTACCTGTCCTGCTGCCTTCAGGGATCTATGTACATGCACACCAAGGTCCCTCTGATCCTTTGTCCTTCCTAGGGTCCTACCATTCATTGTGTATTCCCTTGCCTTGTTAGTCCTCCCAAAATGCATCACCTCACACTTTTCAGGGTTAAATTCCATTTGCCACTGTTCTGCCCATCTGACCAACCCATCTATATCGTCCTGTAGCCTGAGGCTTCCCTCCTCGCTATTTACTACTCCACCAATTTTCGTGTCATCTGCGAACTTACTGATCATACCTCCTACATTCATATCTAAGTCATTAATGTACACTACAAACAGCAAAGGACCCAGCACCGATCCCTACGGTACACCACTGGACACAGGCTTCCAGTCACAAAAACAACCTTCGACCATCACCCTCTGCCTCCTGCCACTAAGCCAATTTTGGATCCAATGTGCCAAATTGCCCTGGATGCCATGGGCTCTTACCTTCTTGACCAGTCTCCCAAAAGCCTTACTGAATTCCATGTAGACTACATCAACTGCACTACCCGCATCCACACACCTAGTCACCCCCTCGAAAAGTTCAATCAAATTGGTTAGACATGATCTCCCCATGACAAAGCCATGCTGACTATCCTTGATAAATCCTTGCCTCTCCAAATAGAGACTAATTCTGTCCCTCCTGTTGAAAATAAAGATTTCAATGTTTGACAGCACATTACCAGAAAGTTCACATGAACATTGGCTAAACCACCCATGTGCCTATCCTTGCGTGTTCTCAGTTGGTATGCTTGCAGTAGGATGAGGGTGAGTGCAAGGGATGGCTAGTGAGATGGGGATGTGATAATGTAGATAGAGAGGGATGGGTGAAGGTGCAAGGTAAGTTGGTGTGAGTAAAGATATGCAGGAGTAGGGTAGGGAAGGCAGAGTGATGGGAATGTGATGAGTGGCACAGCAGGATGAGGTTGAGTGAGGCTTGGCAGTAACGTTTTGTGATCTACTGAGATCATTGAAAGGTTTGCGCCACTGCAGCCTGGTCCTCCTGACGACATCCCTGCATGTGCCCTCCTGTGCAATGTGCAACCAGGCTGCGTTGGTGTCCTGGGGAGGTGTCTTCCGCCCATTGGAAGGGAAGAGAACCTCCCTGTGTGCTGTGACTCCCTCCATAAGCAGATGGAGGGAGTAATGGGAGAGCCTGGGTGCAGCCACGCACCTTTGTGCAGTGCTTGTCAGTGTTTGCAGCACCTCAATGCTTAGAACACTGCCAGCACAAATGTCAAAATCAATTTGGTCATGGTCCCTTTAAGAAAACCGACTGATGACGCGTCATCAAATGACGTCATCAGACCCGTTTCCTATTAATTAGCCGGGAACCTTGCAGGGCGGGCTTAACAAGGCCCATCATCGGAATATCGTGTTGGAGGCCGGGATCGAGACAGATACGAGGTCCCCACACGCCACCGATATCGCCCACCCCGGAGCCGCCGAGGTTGGATAAAACCTGCCCAAGGTGTTTAAAATGAAAAAAAGATTTAATAGGGTAAATAAAGAGAAACTATTTCCTCCGGTGGGGGAATCCAGAACAAAGGAGCATAATCTTAAAATTAGAGCCAGGCCATTCAGAAGTGAAATCAGGAAGCACTTTTTCACACAAAGGATAGTAGAAAGCTGGAACTCTCTCCCCTAAAAGGCCATGGATGATGGGTCAATTGAAACTTACAAGACTGAGATCAATAAATTTTTGTTGGGTAAGGGTATCAAGGGATATGGATCAAAAGCAGTCAAATTGGGTTGAGGTACAGATCAGCCATGATCTAATTCAATGGTGGAACAGGCTTGAGGAGCTGAATGGCCTACTCCTGTTTCTAACATTCCTATCTCGTAACTAACTCCAAAATATTGCAAAAAAAAATTCCTATTACTTTGATGTGTTGCTGTATATATATTAAATGTGCACTTGAATAGAAGATGCAATCACATGCTAATTTTAGCAACTAAAAAAATTGATTTTTGGAGAAATAAAATATATTTTCATTTTACCCCCAGTAATTAAGGCCGGGATTTTACTAAACTCGGCGGGTCCGTGGTGTGCGACGTCGGTGCTGTGTAGAATGAATTTCTCTTGATTGGGCATGTTTCCCGGCCAATTAGAGGAAGCGGATCTGGTGACGTCATTTGATGACGCTTTATCAGCTGGTTTCCTTAAAGGGACCATGGCCAAATTTATTTTGACATTTGTGCTGTCAGTGTTCTATAGCATTGAGGTGCTGCAAACACTGACAAGCACTGCACAAAGGCACAGGGCTGCACCCAGGCTCTCCCATGACTCCCTCCATATGCTTATGGAGGGAGTCACAGCACGCAGGGAGGTCCTCTTCCCTTCCCATGAGCGGAATAGACCTCCCCAGGAGATCAACACAGCCTGGTTGCACATTGCAGAGGAGGGCACAAGCAGGGATGTGGTCAGGAGGACCTGGGCGCAAACCCACAAATGTTTCAATGATCTCAGTAGATCACGAAACGTTAGTACAAAGCCACACTCAACCTCATCCTGCTGTGCCTTTCATCACATCCCCATCACTCTGCCTTCCCTACCCTACTCCTGCACATCCTTACTTACGCCAACTTACCTTGCACCGCCACCCATCCCTCTCTATCTATATTATCACATCCCCATCTCACTAACCACCCCTCACACTCACCCTCATCCTAGTGCAATCATACCAACTAAGAACACACTTGGGTGTTTTATGCAATGTTCATGTAAAGTTTCTGTTAATGTGATATCAAACATTGAAACCTTTATTTTCAACACTTTGTGTTCTTGGACAGATTTGTGTGCACCTTTGGAAGTGGCTTAGTGAGTTGCAGAGAATGGTGAGACACCCCCTGCAATGGTGGTGAGTGTGAAAGGAATGGCTTGGGCATTGTAGGGATACTTTATGGTGTTGGTTTGGGGTGGTGCCAACCTGGCACATCATATGGCAGCCAGGGTGTACAGCGTAAAGTGAAGAAAATCTGGCCATGGTGAGGCCATCTTTGGCCTCCCGGGCAGCAATGTGATCGGGTGCTGATGCCCTGTGTCCCGTGCAGAATCAGTTGATTGCGGAGAAGGTTGGTGGTGTTTTTGTTGGTGCTGCCGGTGTGCCTGGTGCTGCTGGTGTTGAGACTGATGGTGGTGGGATTCTGTGGACCAAGGTGAGAGAATATAAAGGCACAGATACTGATGAAATAAATGGCAGGTGAAGTAGAAATGACAGAAGCGACCTGTCAATGGTAATGAAGTCAGACTGGATGGAGACTTGTGTAAAAACTTGCAGCATGTTGAATCTGTTGTGGAAATGCAGTGAGGAAGAGTTTGTGGCTGAGGGAAGATATCTCTGTAAGGTGGGAGCTTTGACTTGACATTTGAAGCTGTCAACTCAACAGCTGATTCAACGGCCACTGACCTCCCGCCTCAGCTTCACAGACGTGGTCCACGACCAGCGTGGATCCCGTGGGCGAGCTGTCGAATGCAAAAGGTGAGCTGAGATTCATTCTTAAGTGGCTGTAAACAAGCCACTAATTACCTGAAATAACAACAGAAAATGCTGGAAACACTCAGCAGGTCAGGCAGCACTGAAGAGAGACAAATAGAGTCAACGTTTTGAGTCGGGGACCCTTCGACAGAACTAATTACCTGAATTGGGTCCCCCTCTGTGAACCCGCCACTGTGTGTCGGGTCTGCTCAGCGCTGACAGACCCGACATCGGGGAAAGGCACGTGGCAGTGGGTTCACAGTGGGGTCCCAACCTGCTGGGGGAAAAAAACACTTTTCTACCCGACCTGCCACCGATCGCGCCCACTGACCCCCTGCAAAATTCCGGCCATAAATAGTGTACCAAGCGCTGGATGGCTTTTAAACTGTGGTTTAAATTTGTCAGCGTTTTATCTGCTGACTATTAGATGTAATGTATATGTAATGCAAAACCTATGTTTTGCAGAAATTATATTACCTGCTGAGAGTTAATTTGGATATAGGGGGAGGTTTTCCTGGTTGTGTGCCCAGGTGCACTGGATCATCTGGGCTCAGTGAATATTAGATTAATTAGGCAGCTACATAATAAATGCAGACAATATCCTATTTAAATGGTTAACATCATCACTAAAACTGCAGAGATGTTAACCCATTTCTAGGCTTATAGGTAGATATTGAGAAAACACTCGTTTGTACTTAACCTAATTAATATAATTAAAACATATGTTCTCCCTTTTAGCATAATGAATATGCCCTCAAGGGGCTAGATTATAGCAAGTGTTAGAGTCACTTTAGCTTTGAATCTGATGTACTTTTGCTATGGGAGTAATATTGCCAATGCTGAAGTTAGTTATGCAACCAAATGTACATTGTAGCACTAAAGATTAATGTCAGCTTTGATGTTAATGTTTATAAGATGGAGGAATTCATTAAAATTTAGAAACAAGGCTTCAGAGAAGCATCATTGGAGTTAATTGCTTGCAAATGTCAGGAGGACATATTTGGGATGCAGGCCAATTTATGGAATCCAAGATCCAGAAGATTTTTGTAAATGCAGTCAATCTCCCACAGTGAAAATATCTAGCATGACTACAGATGTTAAAAAGATCACCTATAACAGAGAGTCAAGTACATCAGCTGCAGGAGAGGGGCCCCTGTCCCAAAGTACCAATGTGCCTGCTGAAGAGGAGCCACAACTGTTAACGACAAAGGCTTTCAAGGCGGCTGGAGGAATATAATGAGGTTGAAGTACCTCTAATTCTGAAACTTAAAGGTATACACATCCCACCATGTTAATCACTGTTCTGTCCATTGTAAAGCAGATTCGTACACAACAACCCATCACCTGTACATAGAAACAGGAGCAGGCCATTCAGTCCCTTGTGCCTGTTCCACCATTGAATTATATCATGGTTGATTTGTGGTCGTGAAAGGCACAATATAAATGCAAGTCTTTCTTTCTTTGCCCGCTAATACAAAAGCAAAATACTGCAGATGCTGGAAATCTGAAATAAAAACAGAAAATACTGGAAATACTCAGCAGGTCAGGCAGCATCTGTGGAGAGAGAAACAGAGTTAATGTTTCAGGTCGATGACCTTTCGTCAGAACTGGAAAAAGTTATCCCTTGATACCCGTACCATATCCCTTGATACCCATACCGAACAAAAATCCATCGATCTGAGTCTTAAAATTTTCAGTTGACCCAACATCCACAGCCATTTGGGAGAGAGTGTTCCAGACTTCTACTATCCTTTGTGTGAAATAGTACTTCCTGATTTCAAGCCTAAATGGCTTAACTCAAATCTTAAGATTATGCCCTCTTGTTCTGGATTCTCTCACCAGAGGAAATAATTTCTCTGCATCTACCCTATCAAATCCTTTTATCATTTTAAACACCTCGATTAGCTCACCCCTCATCCTTCTAAACTCAAGGCAATACAAGTCAAGCATTCTGAAGGGACCGCTCCATCCGCGACACCCTGGTCCACTCCTCTATCACCTCCAACACCCCTTCCCCTTCGCCCGGCACCTTCACGTGCAAGCGCAGAAGATGCAACACCTGCCCTTTTACCTCCTCCCTTCCCACTGTCCAGGGCCCCAAACACTCCAGGTGAAACAGCGATTTACTAGTACTTCTTGCAATTTAGTATACTGTATTCGCTGCTCACGATGTGGTCTCCTCTACATTGGGGAGACCAAATGCAGATTGGGTGACCGCTTTGCGGAACGCCTCCATTCAGTCTGTAAGGGTGACCCCGAGCTTCCGGTCGCCTGTCACTTTAATTCTCCGCTCCACTCTGACCTCTCCGTCCTCAGCCTCTTATACTTTTCCACTGAAGCTCAATGTAAGCTCGAGGAACAGCACCTCATCTTTCGATTAGGCACTTTACAGCCTTCTGGTCTCAACATCGAGTTCAACAATTTCAGACCATAACCTCTGCCCCTATTTTTTTTCACATGGCAGCTGTTGATGATTCTGCCATTCCCATTTACACCTCATCTAGACTCATCTTTTGTTTCTTAACTTGTCCCATTACCATCTCCTTTTGCCTTGCACCATCATCCCTTTTGTCATTTAATCTCTCCTGCCTTCCATCCTGTCAGAGACCTTCCCTTTTGTTCTTTTCTCTCCTCCCCCTTTCCCTGCCCCTACACTTGCTTAAAAACCTTTTACATCTTCAACTTTTTCCAGTTCTGACGAAGGGTCATCGACCTGAAACGTTAACTCTGTTTCTCTCTCCACAGATGCTGCCTGACCTGCTGAGTATTTCCAGCATTTTCTGTTTTTATTTCAGATTTCCAGCATCCGCAGTATTTTGCTTTTGCAATACAAGTCAAGTTGGAGAAACCTGTCCTCATAACTTAACTCTTGAAGCCCTGGATCATTCCAATGAATCTGCACTGTAACCCTTCCAAAGCCAATACATATTTCCTGAAATAAAAACGGAAAATGCTGGAAATACTCAGCAAGTCAGGCAGCATCTGTGGAGAGAGAAAGAGAGTTTACGTTTCAGGTCAATGACCTTTCATCAGAACTGGGAGAAGTTAGAGATTTAAGAGTTTATAAACAAGTACAGAGCCAGGGAAAGGGGGGGAGGGGAGGAAAGAACAAAAGGTAAGGTCTGTGATAGGGTGATAGACAGGAGTGGTTAAATGACAAAAGGGACGATGGTGCAAGGCAAAAGGGAGTGGTAATGGGACAAGTAAAGAAACAAAAGATGGATCTAGAGAGCCATTACCAGCACCTGCTATCTGAAAAAATGGGAGCAGTGGTTATGATCCGAAGTTATTGAAATCAATGTTGAGTCTGGTAGGTTGCAAAGTACTTAATTGAAAGATGAGGTGCTGTCCCTCGAGCTTCCATTGAGCTTCATTGGAACAGTGTAGCAGGCTGAGGACAGAGAAGTCAGAATGGGAGTGGGGCGGAGAATTAAATTGGCAAGTGACCAGAATCTCAGTCATGCGTGCAGACTGAATGGAGGTGTTCCACAAAGCGATCACCCAATCTACGTTTGGCCTCACCAATGTACAGGAGTCCGCATCGTGAGCAGCAAATACAGTATAGTAAATTGAAAGAAGTACAAGTAAATCGATATTTCACCTGGAAGGAGTGTTTAGGGCCCTGGATGGTGGAAATGGAGGAGGTGAAATGGCAGGTGTTGCATCTCCTACGCTTGCATGGGAAGGTGCCGTTTGAAGGGGAGTGGACGTTGGTGGTCTTGGAAGAGTGGACCAGCATGTCACGGAGGGAACTGTCCTTTCAGAATGCTGAAAGGGGAGGGGAAGATGTGTTTGGTGGTGGCATCACGCTGGACGTGGCTGAAATGGCAGAGGATGATCTGTTGAATGTGGAGGCTGGTTGGGTGGAAAGTGAGGACAAGGGGGACTCCTGGGATGGAGGGTAAGGGGTGAGGGCAGAAAAGTGGGAAATGGGACAGACACGGTCAAGGGCCCTGTCAACCACAGTGGAGGGGATCCATGGTTGAGGAAAAAGGAAGACATATCAGAAGCACTGGTGTGGAATGTGGCATTGTCAGAACAGATGCAATGGAGACAGAGAAATTGGGAGAATGGAATAGAGCCCTTACAGGAAGCTTGGGGGAAGGAAGTGTAATCAAGGTAGCTGTGGGAGTCAGTGGGCTTATAGTAGAGATTGGTTGACAGCCTATCCCCAGAAATGGCGATAGAGAAGTTGAGAACAATGTGAAGGTTAGGGATGGGTGGAAATTGGAAGCAAAGTTGATGACATTTTCCAGTTCAGAGTGAGAGCAGGAAGCGCACCAATACAGTCATCAACGTAGCGGAAAAACAGATTAGGGAGGGGACTTGAGTAGGACTGTAACAAAGAATTTTCCACGTATCCCACAAAAAAGCAGGCATAGCTAAGACCCATACAGGTTCCCATAGGAGGAAGTGAGTGGAGTCAAAGGAGAAGTTGTTCAATGTAAGAACAAGTTCAGCCAGATGGAGGAGGATGGTGACTGGTTGCATCTCCGTTCAAGGAAAAAACACAAAAAGCAATCAAAAAGGCTAATGAAATGTTGGCCTTTATCTCAAGGGGGTTGGAATTCAAAAGTGAGGAAGTGATGTTTCAGTTGTACAGAGCATTGGTCAGACCCCATCTGGAGTACTGTGTTCCGATTTGGTCCTCAATCTAAATCCCTTTGCTCCCCCACGTGCCTAGTGTTTGAACGGAGGCCCAACTAGTCCTAGTCTTTCACCTTTAAGGTCAAGTGGCTCTCGTATTTTCCTGCATTGAACTCCCTAAGCCATAGTTTTGGCTACTCACTTAGCCTGCCTATGTAACTTCCTTCTCCCATCCACACAACTTAATTTGCCTCTTAATGTAGTGTCATCTGCAAACTTGGTTATACAGCTCTTTTATCCTTAATCAAGTCGTTAATATATATAATGAAAAGCTGAGGCACCAGTACAGATCCCTAGGAACACCACTTGTCACATCTCACCAATCAGAGAACAAAAGCTTTATACCTACTCTCTGTCTCCAATCTACCAACCAATTACCAACCCCTGTCACAAGGTTACCTCCAATTCCCTGCACTTTCATTTTTGCTAATAATGTTGTGTACGGAACCTTATCAAATGTCTTCTGGAAGTCTATATCGACAACATCCATAGACATTCCCCTATCCACCTTGTCAGTGACCTCCTCAAAAAATCCAACTACATTAGTCAGATATGATCTATCCTTCACAAATCCACGTTAATGGCCCGTATTTTCCGATCGGAGGCTTCCTGCGTGCGGAAGCCTCCGATCTGGAAAAAATCTACGCCCTTCTCTGAGGGCTCCAGAGGTCCGACCATTTCTGCTCCTGGGCCGCTCCATGACGACATGCGCAGGGCCCAGGTATCCCAGGAGCTCATGCGGTTCGAAAGCGTCCCTGGGATCACGTGGGCCATGGGGAACCAGTGAAAGAAGGGAATCTCCCTTCATACTTTTGACAGCTTAGACCTGTCAAACGTATGAATGGAGATCACCCCAAAAACACATCAAAACATTAAATAAATTTTTTTTTAATCACATTTTTTAAATTAGTTAAAATTACATTAAATTAACTATTTTAAACAAACATTTATTTTTTTTTCAAAATGAAAGTTTTTTACGGGGCTAAAAATAAACTTACCTTTTTTTCAAGTATTTTTAAATTATAAATGAGTGAAAAAAATTTTATTTTTTAAAAACTTTTTTAAACTCTTATGCTGGTAAAAGCAGGCCTTACGACTGCTTTTACCAGGTGCAAGATTTTTAAGGGTTTTCAGCGGGTGGAGGTTCTGCAGAAAGCGGAACTCTCCACCCGCAGAGGCCCTTCTCCAGGGCAGGCGTGCGATCTGTCAAGAGGATTCTTGACAGATCGGAAATGCCGGTTTTCAGTGCATGCGCTTCGCATGCCTGAAACCAGCACTTGCGAGGTCCCTATGGGTGTGTACACACCTTGTACACACCCATAGGGATCGGAAAATACGGCCAAAGTTTTTTGATCAGCTTATACTTGTCCAAGTGCCCTTTCACTCTGTCTCTGATGACAGATTCCAGTAACTTCCTCACAATTGATGATCGCCCGACAGGTCTGTAATTATCTGATCTCTTCTTAAATAACCGAGTTATATCTGCAATTTTCCAATCCAAAGGCATTATTCCTGAATCAGGTCCTAAAGATTTGACTAACTTAAATCCTATTATTTTCTCTATTTCCATTTTTTAACTTATACTAAATTCCTCCCCTTGACATATTTCAGGTTCCCTTTGCATTTGTAAACTTTGTAAAATAATCTCTCATTTAAAGTCTACTCAATCCTACAATAATATGATGCCTTCAATTTGTATTTCAGTGTCAGTGTCAGCTGTGACGCAGTTGGTAGCACGCTCGCCTCTGAGTCAGAAGGTTGTGGGTTCTAAATCCCACTCCAGGGACTTGAGCACATAAAGCTAGGCTAACACTCCAGTGCAGTGCTGAGGGAGTGCTGCACTGTCGGTGGTGCCGTCTTTTGGATGAGATGTTAAACTGAGGCCACGTCTGCTCTCTCAGGTGGACGTAAAAGATCCCATGGCACTATTTTGAAGAAGAGCAGGGGAGTTATCCCCGGTGTCCTGGCCAATATTTATCCCTCAACCAACATAACAAAAACAGATTATCTAAGCATTTTCACGTTGCTGTTTGTGGGAGCTTGCTGTGCGCAAATTGGCTGCCGCGTTTCCCACATTACAACAGTGACTCCACTTCAAAAGTACTTCGTTGGCTGTAAAGCGCTTTGAGACGTCCGGTGGTCATGAAAGGCGCTATATAAATGCAAGTCGTCTTCTTCAAAATTTAGAAGAAATGGAAATTAACTTTAAAGAATCCAAGATTCAACAAACCACATGGAATCACATAAGCCTCACCTTTTTATAATTGTGGGTGTCACTGGCAAGGCCACAATTTATTGCCCATCCATAATTCCCCTTGAAAACCTGGTGGTGAGCTGCCTTCCTGAACCACTGCAGTCCGTGTGGTGAAGGTAGAGAGTTCCAGGATTTTGACCCAGCGACGATGAACTAACGGTGATATATTTCCAAGTCAGGATGGTGTGTGACTTGGAGGGCAACTTGCAGGTGGTGGTGTTCCCATGTACCTACTGCCCTTGTCCTTCAAGGTGGTGGGTTTGGGAGGTGCTGCCGAGTTGCTGCAATGCATCTTGTAGATGGTACACACTGCAGCCACGTTGTGCCGGTGGTGGAGGGAGTGAATGTTTCAGGTGGTGGATGGGGTGCCAATTAAGTGGGATGCTTTGTCCTGGATGATGTCGCGCCTCTTGAATGTTATTGGAGCTGCACTCATCCAGGCAAGTGGAGAGTATTCCATCACACTCCTGACTTGTGCCTTGTAGGTGGTGGAAAGGCTTTGGGGAGTCAGGAGCTGAGACACTCGCCACAGAATACCCAGCTTCTGACCTGCTCTTGTCGACACAGTATTTATGTGGCTGGTCCAATTAAGTTTCTGGTCAATGGTGACCCCCCAGGATATTGACGGTGGGGGATTCGGCGATGGTAATGCCGTTGAATATCAAGGGGCGGTGGTTAGACTCTCTTTTATTGGAGATTGTCATTGCCTGGCAATTGTGTGACGCGAATGTTACTTGCCACTTATCAGCCCAAGCCTGAATGTTGTCCAGGTCTTGCTGCATGCAGGCACGGACTGCTTCATTATCTGAGGAGTTGCGAATGGCACTGAACACTGTGCAATCATCAGCGAACATCCCCACTTCTGACCTTATGATGACAGGAAGATCATTGATGAAGCAGCTGAATATGGTTGGGCCTGGGACACTGCCCTGAGGAACTCCTGCAGCGATGTCCTGGGCCTGAGATGATTGACATCCAACAACCAAAACCATCTTCATTTGTGCTAGATATGACTCCAGCCAGTGGAGAGTTTTTCTCCTGATTCCCATTGACTTCAGTTTTACGAGGGCTCCTTGATGCCACACTCGGTCAAATGCCAGTGTTGTAGTTGTACTGGAACAGCTTGGCTAGAGGCACGGCTGGTTCTGGAGCACAAGTCTTCAGCACAATAGCCGGGACGTTGTCGGGGCCCATAGACTTTGCTGTATCTGGTGCACTTTCTTATGTAAGATCAGAGAGAGCATCAGGAGGGTACCAATGAGTACTGTTCACAGGATCCACTATCAATAAACAGCAGCTGCTCAGCCTATTATGTTATGAGGGGGGAAAGTAAGAAAGAACTTGCTTTTACATAGCATTGCTCAGGACTACTCAAAGTACTTCACATCCCATGAATTACTTTTTGAAGTATAGTCACTTTTGATATGTGGGAAGAATTATCTCCTAAAACTATAAGAAAGCACAGAATTAGAAAAGACCATTCAGCACATTGAAATCACTGCTTCAAACAGACCTTGCACAATTTGCAATGTCACGGATGCTCTCCAATTTACATAGGGCAAAAAATTAGGTTGGTTAGCGCCTCCTGTTAGCGCCTCCGGGAGGGAAATGCCCCGGTAGCGCCCCGGACCGGAAATTGATTCTCGCCCCATGCCTTAGCGCCTGTCGCGAGGAATGACAGGTAGGGGGCGACGTTTTGCAGTCAGCAAGGAGCTGGGGGAGCGCTATTTAAAGGCGTACGCTTCCTGCTTTTTCCTGTCGGCAAAATATTTGGCATACACAGGTTGAGAGAGGGAGAGAGATGTCTGCAAAGATTTAACGGTATCCTACAAGGAGTTTTGTTCCTGAGCAACACTTTTCAGGTTCCTATTTCTCTGAGCTTTATATTTACACATTTACAAGATTAAATGGGGGCTGTACTAACTCAGGGCATCACCTCCAGCTTCACCTTCGGTAGCAGCAGAGGCGCAGAGAGAGGTGGCAAATGTGGCCAGAGGGAGGAGGGCCAACAGGCCTCTGCACAGGAGACCTTACTCTCCCAGGCTCTTCCGGGAGTAATTCTCCTACATTTATTTGTCTGATGAGCAGTGTTTGAGAGGCTGTGCTTCAGCAAGAAGGTGGTCACTGAGCTCTGCCACCTCCTGCAACCAGATCTGCAGCCTCAGCTCAGGACCAGGACGTCTCTGTCGGCGGCAGTGAAGGTGACGGTGGCTCTGAATTCCTGTGCCAGCGGCTCCATCCAGGCTTCAACTGGGGACATAGCGAATATCTCCCAGTTCGCTGTCCATTGCTGCATCCGGGAGGTCACAAATACTCTCTACAAAAGGAGAAGGGAGTACATCTCATTCCCCATGATCCAGGACAAACAGCATGAATGCGCATGTGGCTTCGCTAGGATAGTGGGCTTCCCCATGGTTCAGGGCGCCATTGACTGCACACATGTGGCATTGTGGGCACCTCATGAAAATGCAGAGGTGTTCCGTAACCGCAAAGGCTTCCACTCTCTGAATGTGCAGTTGGTGTGTGACCACAGACAGCACATCCTCGCCGTCAATGCCCGATATCCTGGCAGCAGCCACGATGCTTTCATCCTGCGCCAGACTGGTGTCCCAGACCTCTTCCAACCACCGCATCAACCTCATGGCTGGCTCCTCGGGGACAAGGGTTATCCACTCACCACCTAGCTGATGACACTGCTCCGTAACCCCAACACTCCTGCTGAGCTTGCATACAATGAGAGCCATAGCACTACTAGGAACCTCATTGAACAGACGATCGACGTGCTGAAGCAACGGTTCTGGTGTCTTGACCACTCTGGAGGAGCCCTGCAGTACTCCCCCGAGCGAGCTTTTCATTGTTGTGTGCTGCATGCTTCACAACCTCGCAATTCTGAGGACCCAGCCATTGCCACCAGGGATTGGTGCACCACCTCAGAAGGAGGAAGAGGGAGAGGAGGAGGAGGAGGTGGAGGATGAGAGGAGGATGAAGAGGAGGATCAGCAGCACCAACGTGGGAGGGAGGCGCTCAATGTTGCCTCTGCAAGGGCCGTCCGTGAATGCCTGATAAGACACCGCTTCTGATGAATGACAGAGAAGATGGTTTCTGGGATGAACAAGCACATCATCGCAAGCATCCCGCAGCCCCTATTGCCGGGCAAAGCTCCAATGAGTCAAATGAGCAAAGTTGTAAAGTTCAATAAAATTTTTTATTTATCTGATAAACTGTGTCTTATTTATTCAGCACAGCAATTCATTAACTAACAAAACTCGTTCTTACCACATCGAGATAAGCGTAAACAGAGTGAACAATATATTAACATGAACATCAAACTTTGGCACCAACATTCCCTGCGCACTTCCCCCCTTCCCACCCTACTGCTCCTCGTAATGTGGCCCCAGTGGCTGCAGCAAGGCTGGCGGAGGGCCGCTGAATATTGGATCCAGAGACTGCAGATGCCCTTGAAGGACACCCTCGACCAGCTCTGGGCCTGGAGGGCCCGGCTGCAGACTGCACCAACTCAGCATGGGCGGCAGCAGTCTGGGCTGGCTGTGTTACAGGCTGTGGCAAGTGAAATGGTGGAGTAGCAGTGGTGGGAGCAGGAATGCTGTCATCCTGAGAGAGGACAGCACCTTCCTGCTCGACCGACACACTGCCACTCCCACGGGGCAGTACCTCAGCATCTGGAGCAATCTGCTCGAGCACAGATTGCTGGCCTGCTGCGGTACCGTGAGATCCCTGGTGGACAGTGGACGACCCAGTGAGGATGGCAGCTGTCAGCACTTGCATGACATCAATCTGAGACTGCATGAGAGCAGTCTGTGACTGGGTGGCACCAGCCAATGACTCGATTGCAGCACTAAACCGTTGCGTTACGTCGGCCTGTGCTGCAATGGATCCTGCCATCTGACCCATTACACACGGCATGGGCTCTGGGTCCCCACAGTCTCCCTGCAATTCATCCATCCTCTGCAACGAGGCAAGGATGGATTCAAGGGTTTGCACACAAATGACAGCTCCTCCACGCTCCTAGCTAGTCTATCCATGCTCTCGGGCACCCTTGTCATTGCACCCATCAGCTCAGTGTGCATGCTCACAGCCTGAGTATTCATGGCCGCTATATCGAGGTCCTCATCCGAGTCCTGTGCAGCAGAACTCGTGCGCGCCTACTCACCCTCCGGGGAGATGGCCCCTGAGCTTCCTTTCCTCCATGGCATTGCTGTAGCCCGCTGGGTCCCGGAGCTTCACCCAGATCAGATGCAAACCCCCTGCTCTGCTCCAGTGAAGGTGTGGCCCCAGTGTCGCCCTCGGGAGATGCAGGCGGTGAGGCTCCGGCTTCCTCTTCCTCCTCCTCTGCTGGAAGGCTGAGGGACAGGCTGGTCAGCTGGTGGTTCACTATCTGAAAGCAGGAAGGTACAAGAGTGGCTTTAGCGTGAGGGCAGGGGGTCAGGAAGGGAGCAAGGACTGGAGACAGTTAGTTGGATTGAAAGTGTAAAAGGCTGGTGTTGTGAGGGGGAAGTGGTATGAGAGAGGAGAGAAAGCTGATGAACATACCGTTGCTGTCCCCAAGGGGGTCGACCTCTCCAACAGCCACAGCGCCAACTACATGACTGGCAATGAGTCTGTGGACTCGCTCCTCCAATTGTGAGGGGGTGCAGCTCTGCCTGTCCTCCTCCTGTCCGTTGTTGCTCCTGCGATTATGTGAAAGCTTGGCCTGCAAGAAAAAGGACAGCATGTGAGTGAGTGTGCAGCCATGAGTTTGGCAGATGTGCCTACCATAGTTGAATAGCTGTTAATGTGTGCAAGGTGTGGGATGTGCATGTGACTTTCATGAGATGGGCATAGTTGTTGGGTGAGTGTTGGGCATTTGGATATTTACACCATCTGTGCACAGAGTGAGGTTGAGATGGTGGGATGTAGAGGTTTTTCAAGCAACTACTCACCCTGACCACCCGAGTGAGGTCGTTGAACTTCTTACGGCACTGCGTATGTGTCCTTTGGACCAGGCACCTGGATGAAACGTGCTGGGCAACGTCCTTCCAGACCCTTGTAAACTCCCGGGGCAATGGCCTCCTGCCAGTCTCTGGAAAGAGCACTGCCCGTCGCCGTTCCACAGCCACCAATGCCTGGTCGCTAAAGCGCTGAGCTCTCTCCCTGGGCCTCTGAGTATCCATCATAAATCTGTGGTGAAGATTTTTAACCGCTTGCAGGCTGATGTCAAACGCTGCAATGAGCAGGGTTTGGCTGTGTACTGGACGGCGCCAGTCTGTCTGAGTACAAGGTGATTGACATCGCCTGAGCTTCGGTAGCGTTCTGAGGTAGCGCCTCGCTCCCCAATGTTAGCGCTTGATTTGGCGCTACAATCACCTCCAGGGGCGCTGGAGACGAATTTTGCGGTCAGCGGCGATAATTTGCGCCGGGTGCTAAAATTTGCGCCCGGTCGATATTAACGCCCCAAAATGGGCGATACCCAATTTTTCCCCCTTAATCTCCTAAGGGAAGTGAATAACCACAAATCGAAAAAAATTCCAAGATGAGAAATTTCTCCTTGAACTTGACCCGAAAATTGAGCAAACACTCTGCAATATGAATCCAACTTACAATCTATGTTACTCAGCCCTAACCATTTACATTCCACAGATGATATTCCCATAGCCTGATCAAAATGGGAACCATAGTATTCTTTAGAGTATTTCTCATCTATTTCTATATTTAGAATGTAGTCCAATCCTTTATTAGGTATTCGTCAACTCCTTTTTAATATAGTATTAAGTACTTTATATAAAACTATGAAGGAGATTGTCCACGTTGGCAGTACTGGCACATGCCAGGTGCACCAAATTGGAAAATATTCCCTTATGTTCCTTACAACTATTACCTTATGTTGAAAAAAAATCTCTTGTCTCGCTTGATAGTTGCCAGCATTGTACTTATATCCTCTATTTCTGCAATCATGGGAACTTCCACTGGCAAACAAATATTGCCACTTCCAAAGAACTGAAGCAGATAAATAGATACTGCTGCTTAAAACCTGGCAGTCTTTGCAGCGATCTTAAAACTGTAGGAAACAGAGACTATAGAGATTTAAAACCAACAACAACTTGCATTTATATAGGGGCATTAACATAGCAAAGCGTCCCACAGTTTCCTCTCACAGTGCTGTTCCAACACAGTTTTCAAGCTTTTGTAAAACATTCCTCTTCAATCTTCAGGACAATTGATTAGTATGTGGCCCTGAAGATGAAAGAGTCATAACTTTAAAAAAAAACTTGAGCTGTTGGAACATAACAGTAAAAGAATTAAGCAGTTATATTTAAACATAGCATCAGTCAGCGGTGATTTATTAACAACAGCAGCGAACAATAAATAGAGAAGTAATTCATACAAGGGGAAGAAGCACAAATGTTTGAGCACAAAATGTATATTGTAAACTATTTTCTTTCCTAATGCAATCACCATGTTTTGTATTCCAATTTGCTTCAGACAAGTCCTAATCAGTAACTAGAACATTTCTAGGTGCTAATTATGGAGAATCGGTTGAGCTGCAAGAGCAATGGGTCTCAATAGATGCATTAGCAGGGTGACTACCAACTGAACATAGAGACCCAAAGTGACGGATCATTGTGGAAGGGAAAACAAATTAAAAGGCAAATATCTCCTGCCTTATCTTTACATTGGAATAGTTTGCATATAAAATACTCCATTCTATGTTTACCTTTAATGTAGGAGCCCTATTGATCTTATATTGTTTGTCAAAAAGTTTTAACTTAAAAATATACAATAGTTTAAACATCCACCACCAGCGTACCATGGCTGCAGGGTGTTCAATCCACAGAATGCACTCCAGTAACTCGCCAAGGCTTCTTTGGCAGTATCTCCTAAAACCGTGACCTCCACTACCTAGAAGGACAAGTGCAGCAGGTATATAAGAACACCACCATGTCCAAGTTCACTTCCAAGTCACACACCATCCTGACTTGGACGTATGTCACCATTTCTTCATTGTCGCTGAGTCAAAATCCTGAAACTCCCTACTTAACAGCACCATGGGAGTACCCTCACCACAGGGACTGCAGCAGTTCAAGAAGAATGTGCCACCACCACCTTTTCAGTTCCATAAATGTTGCCTTAGTAAACATGTCTTCACTCAGCATTTCTTCCTATAATGACATGTTATTAATATTCAGACTCTTGTGGTGGGGTGAGTATATTATGCCAGGTTAATAAAGCACAGCTTGTCTTGTATGTATGAATGATGCCCAACGTCATATCTGACTATGTGGAATGGCAAAGGTCCCAAAATGTGCCACTGCTACAGAAACAGCTTACGTTTGTCTCACAAGCCTTTATAATTCTTGCTTTCTTTATTATACATGTGACATTGTACATAGTAGAAGTGTTTAGCACAAAGGCAAATATCATAACCGTTTCAATTTTTCTAGTTTAAGATATTAAGGTTCTGTGCCGAATATTTCCTGGGGATCCCGGGCGAGAGGGAGGGGCAGAGCAGGTAAGCCCACGGCAGATGCAAGCAGGGAAATCCCATACCAATGAGACGGGAGTCACATTAAAGTGTCTCTCACTTAACTTTCTTCTGTGCAAACCAGGTGGATGTCCATTTGGAGGTTGGCCCATCGTTAGTGGGTCTCGGGCCTTGCATCCAGCCCACTCAGGTTGGAGGACCTGAGCAGGTCCTGGGTACCAACCATTGGAGTTAGACAAAAGATACATTCCTTCTTTTTCAGGTAGAGCATGGGGCCTATTGAGTGCTGTTTTTGGACAGCTGGTGGCCATTCCAGCTGATATTCCTGAATGGGTCTTACACTAGGAGTGTCTGGCCTATTTGAATGACCTGAACCCGGAATACAGGCAGATTCAAGTCATGTCAGATGGAGAGCACTTTGGTGCATTCTGCTTGACCAGCACTCAGGCAGAAGAGTGGAAAAAATCAGCCCCATTATTAAGTAGAAATATGCAGCATAGAAGGAGGCCATTCAGCCCATCACGCCTGTGCCAGCTCTCTGAAAAATCTACCAATTAATCCCACTCCCCTGCTCTTTCCTCATAGCCCTGCAAATTTTTCTTTTTCAAGTATTTATCCAATTCCCTTTAGAAAGTTACTATTGAATCTGTTTCCACCACCCATTCAGGCAGTACATTCCAGATCATAACAACTCGCTGCGTAAAAACAATTCTCCTCATCTCCCCCCTGGCTTTTTTGCCAATTATCATAAATCTGTGTCCTCTGGTTACCGACCCTCCTGTCAGTAGAAACAGTTTCTCCCAATCTACTCTATCAAATCCAACCCAAAAAACAAAAGCGTTTAATTCCAATTGATGAAACCCTGATTTTCTAATTGAAACCATTTTTTTCTGCTTGAAATTATTGCTCAACACAATCCCTACAAACTTTCCCAATTCCTTTCTTCTTCATTTTTGAGACATACTGAATATTTTATTCCCTCCCTATTTCCAAATGAGGTGATAAGGTTAATCATTAAGCATTGGCATTCACCTGGATTCATTACCCAGCAGTAAATATCTTCAACAGATTCTTAGTTCAGTAAAGATTGTTTGATTTTAGCTAAGGTTTAGAGTTGGATCTTCATTTCAACAACAACTTGAAAAGATATCACACCTTATGCAAAGCAAAACATCCCAAGGCATTTCACTGGTATGGGGAGAGGGTAAAGAGATATTGAGCAGGACTTAGAGGAGGTGACCAAAGGTGAGACAGAGAGGAGGTTTTAAGGGGACTTTTGACGTTGGGAAGCAATGAAGCAAGGCGGAGGGTTTTAATCAGCCTCAGCTGGTCACTCAGGCTCACATTCAACCAGGAGAATAGACAATTCGCAGTGTCAGTGCAGTTAAGTTTGGGCACTGGTTAAATTAGGGAAGGGAATACATAATTCACACAAATTTGTAAGATCTGATATGGTGGTCTGGTATGTACAAGGTCAGAAGGAGGGAACGTATAATTCCCTTGAGCTAGTGTAGCTTGAAAAGTCAAAAGTTCGTTTACATTTCAAATTCTTCGGGCCAGTTTTTGGAGGGGTGAGAACACTCCCTTCAGTGTAGTTAATCTGGGCTTGTTCATGTATTCAGCAAAGCCAGAAGAGGCAATGATGGTTATTTTAAAAATTGTAGGATGGGGAATTACAACTTCCAGCATTTTTGGAATAAGCTTTTGGATTCATTTGGGCTTCAGTCTCAGATTTTGACCCTTTACCCTCAACAAACAAGGGCTTGACACAAGCAGATATCCCTGAGTAACATTCTGGAAATCTCATGCCCGCCCACGTGAATCTCTTAAGTATGACTACAAAAAGAAGGGGTAACTCCATGATCCAGTGCGTCCCATAGCGAACCACACTTGCAGGAAATACAGATTGGAGAATCAATGGTACAGTGTCGTAGCCCTATTTCCAACCCATGCTCTTTACAAAGATAGAAAGAAGACTAATCATTCACATCTAAATGGTGTGAACGTGACCAAAATTTGAATTTTCTTAACATGTATCTGAATTTTTGGCATCAAAGGTTTTGTTTACCAATTATTCTACAAGGCTTCCATTCTCTTTTGATACCTTTTAATGGATTACAAACTAAAAATCAGGTAGAGATTTTAGTTGTAGCATGTATTTACAAACCAAGGTAGCAACTTTACCAAGTTATGTAGAGCTGCAGTGATTACTAGAAGAGACTGGCTCTCGCAAATTGTTCAAGTGCAATGTTTTTTGAACTATTACCAGAAAAAGAACACAAAGCTGGACTGGGGAACCTTCATTCAACATATTCAGATTTCCTCATCATTCAGTACTAATTTTCATCTTAAATTCCTCCTTCAGATTCTTAGGGCCCGATTTTAACTACTGGTGGCGAAGAGGCGGACAGTGGACAAAGTGTGCCCATCGCCCCCCCAACCCCCCACCCTGTTCTTGCTGGTATGAGGTCGGAGCCATTTTGAGGCTTGGGCCTCATTTGCATTCTGCTGGCGTGCTGCAGGCCTCCAAGCGGGCACCTGCAGCTTGCTGGTTCTGGTTAGGGCAGGAAATCCACCGGCTCCCACAATGAGCCGGCCAACAATCGGAACCTGGGAAGAAGGGGAGGCAACCCTAGGGGATCTGAGGGGCCTCAAGATGGGCCGGCAGCGGCCCAAAGTTTTTTGTAGACCCAGGAGGAGCAAGCGCACTCTTTCTGGCCCCACCAAAAACAAAATTAAAAGCTTCCTGGCCCACTTTGTGAACGGTTCCTTTATAGACCGCTGGTTCGGCCAGTTATTCCACGCACACTCCGCCCATTTGTGCCTCGCTATTACCGTCGGGGTTCTAAGTACATCGTAGGACCCCAATTTGCATATTACAAGTAGCCTCCCACTTGAAACAGGCGGTGCTCTGGCCGTCTATTGCAGGACCCTTCCGAAGATGGCAGCAGTTGGAGTGGCAGCGTAACTGAGGCGACAAGTGACCCAACACCGTTCTCGGGCTACTACTAACCCGTTTATCACAGAATCACAGAATCCCCACAGTGCAGATAGAGGCCATTTCGGCCCATCGAGCCTGCACCGACACATATCCCACCCTATCCCCGTAACCCCACGTATTTAATCCCCCTAACACTAAGGGTCAATTTATCATAGCCAAATCAACCTAACCCGCACATCTTTGGACTGTGGGAGGAAACCGGAGCACCCGGAGGAAACCCACGCAGACACGGGGAGAATGTGCAAACTCCACACAGACAGTCACCCGAGGCCGGATTCGAACCCGGGTCCCTGGCGCTGTGAGGTAACAGTGCTAACCACTATGCCACCATGTTGTCAATATGCTAGACAGAGAGTGTTTATTTTGCTTTCTCCCCCTCCACATCCCCCATAAGTGCTAGATCTTGCTAAGAATAGCTCAGGTATGCAAACATCCATCTAGTAATGCTGCTACAGGTCTTAGACCTGTTGTTGCAGTGGCCGTTCCAGTCAAGCAGTACTATGTTTACACTGCTGGAATTCTACTTCTCCTGATCAGGAGAGAGCTCGGCACGTGCATGGTTGCAGACGTGCACAGAACCTCTCTCCCATTTCGCAATGTTTAGCGGGCACAGGTGGCAGTGTCCACACTGTCTAAACATTAAAATTAACTGCAAGTAGGTTTAAAAAATGACTCGGAGACTCAGGAGACCTGCGAGCACTTTTAAAATTCTGTTTTGCCACAGTACTCGAATTACACTCCATGCAATGTCAAACCCAAGTGCTGTGAGCCTCCCGCTCCAGGGAATCTCGCACTGCTTCTCAGGATATATACTGCAACTTTAGCATTTGGTGCAAAATGAAAGCCACTTAATTGCAATCTCCTGGAATTTCCACAGGGGTTATCCTGATCTCCCACTGTAACTTCAGCAGAATCTGCAGAAAAACAGCCTAAACAGCCAAAAAGCAGTTGTTTAGTTCCTTTCTCCAGGATTTCTGCCGAAGTTCCGGTGGGAGAATCAGGAGAGCCCAGTGGAAGTTCTCTCCCAATACCTTTAGCGACATCATTAATAAATAATATGGACTGTGGGCAAACTATCTGGAGCATCAGTAACAGTTACTCAATTAGAACCATTAGCAATGATGACTACTGCTTGGTCCCTGTTGCCTGGTCAGTTCATCTTCTGGTGTGGACACTGCCACACCTGCCCTGTCTAAACAAAAATGTAGTTGTTGGGAGAGGACTTCTGCACATGTGTGGAATTGCACATCTGCAGTTAAACTTGGAAGTTTCTTCTGAGGGACCTTATCACCTGATGTCTGAAAGTTGAGATATATATCAAGCATATATGACTTTAAGCTGCTAACTCTGACATTCTTGAAAAATACCAATAAATTTATTTGATAAGACCTACTGTTCAAAAGGCTGTGTTAGCTCAGATTTATTATCTTCACTTGAATTCAAATGGCCTTGAATTGTTTCTCTTATGATCGATGTCAAAGTTGTTCCCCGGTGTAGATGTCAAGTTAAAAGGGCGATAATTTCCAGATAATGCTCCTGTCATCTAAAAAGATTATAATATCATTAGCTGCTTTACACTCTTCCGTGACTCTCTCTGTGAACATGGAGCTGGCACAGTACCAAATTTTTTAAGGACTTTTTTATTACTTCACATTATTTTCTGCATGAATTTTTTCTGAGAAATTGGATGCATCCCACCTTTCCAGTTATGGATTGGGAATATGATTAATAATTAATGATTGCTATAAGACATTATGGAAAAAAATATTAAAATTGTAACATCATTTCGGCTTCCCTATCCCACCCTCTCTCATCCTTTAGGGGCCTCGCTAGATCTTGCCTGTAACAAACATATTGAAAATATATTCTTACGTCTGCTCATGTCTATTGCAATCTGCTTTTTCGATTTTCTCTTTTCATCCTAGATTATTCTTTTCAAAGAATATCTACATTAGCTTTGTTTTGGGCATTTTAAAGATTTTTAGGTATCACGAATCCATGCTATTTCCATTTCATTTACAAATTTTGTGCAACTGCTCAAATAGTGTAGAAATGCTCATTTTACTCCTCAAGAAGTCTAATTAGTCAAATTTTGTAAGATCCTGGGCGACTCACATTATCAGAGAAGTAAAATCTTCTGACTGGAGTCATTGAAAATCCAAAGCATTGGACCTGCACCTCAATTCAGAATCAGAAGTGATCTAGTTTGCAAATATACAAATTTGACCCTATCTGGACCATTTTAGAGGTCCCTTTCAGTGTTGAACTTTGCATGTGCAGAGGTACATTTCTGTCAATGAAATGGCTATTGGAACAGATCCATGCAGGATCTGCTCAGTGGCCTCCCCCATTACATCACAGACTGTAGTAGTCTAGCACTGAAGGAGTGGGCTATTATTCAAGGGTATCTGGGTCATGCATCAAAATTCCAAGGGTTTACATATAAAAAGGTGTAATCTGTCTTGTGCTAATTATTTATTTTGTTCAATGTCATAAATTAGGGAAGGTTTCTCAATTATATTTAGACAAGGTCCACTTACCCGATTCATCACTTTTACTGAGGTCCACATGGACCATTACCCCAGTCCCTACCCACAACCTTTTACAGAAACCATGGCTGGAATTTTGCTAGTGCTCAGCGGACGGGATCAGTGGTGGGTCGGCAGTTAAATGTGAATTGATTGACAGCAGGTCGGAAACCTGCTGTCAAATTGTGCACATTTGCCTTTCCCAATGTCGGGCCTGCCAGCGCTGAGCAGACCCGACAGGCAGCGGTGGGGAGCCAATTTAAATGATTAGTGGCTTGTTTACAGCCACTTAACAATGGCCCAAAAATTAGTCTTAGTACGCGAGAGTACGCACTGTGTACTCTCGCGTATTCTGTCTCCAATTGCCGGTTTTCTGCATGCACTGCGCATGCGCTGAAAACCGGCACTTGGTGAACTCAAAAGGGGGCGGTTCCTAAGTGAACCGCGTGCGCGCTACAGGCTGGCGCACGCAGTGCACTTAGTGCTTTGAACACGCAGGTAAGCATGGAAGATTTTGCACATAAAGAAAGGAGGCGTAAGACCCTCTTTTAACAAGGTAAGTAGTTAATTAAGTATTATTTTAAAAATTTTTCAACAGGTTTATCTTTTTTAGAGACTTTAAAGAAAGGTAAGTTTATTTTTATAACTTTTAAAAAGATTTTAAATTTTTTCAAAAATTTAATTTTTTGTTTAAAGTGGTTAATTTATTTAACTATACTTATTTTATTATGAGAATGGCCTCAATCGCGATATCGGGTTCATGTCACGATACAGAACGTGACTTGACATCATGGCCGGTCTTCCCAGGTGTTTTTTTTTAAAAAAGGCTAACACAAGAACCTACACAGATTGACAGGATATGCAGCCAGCAGGTGGTTTGACACGTTGGACCCCCTGGGACACATCTCATTGTCTTGGCTATGCTCTTTGATGTAGGAAAGATTTGAATATATTTTGTCTGTGTTTAAATTGTGAATTCTGGGAGATTCTCTCACTGCTAAACTTACCTGACGAAGGAGCGAACTGCTCCGAAAGCTTGTAAAATTAAATAAATCTGTTGGACTATAACCTGGTGTTGTGCGACTTCTTATTTTATTAATGTGATGGTTTTTAAAAAAAAATTAATTGAGGTTTAGCTGTTCTTTTGGGGGGGTATAGATTCATAGCTTTGACAGCCCTTGCTGTCAAAACTATGAATGAAAGATGGTGTGCTGCCATTGGCTCTAACTGAATCACGTGATCCCACAGCTCGCACGAATTAACTGCGTCTGTGGGATACGCACACACTGCACAGCTGCAGCCTTGAAACTAAAGTTCATGTGAGCTCGGAAGGAAAAGGCAGGCGCGCAGTGAGATATCGCGGGGAAGCCTTACCCCCGCAGGAAGGCTCCGTCTTTAATTTCTGGGCCAATGGTTTTAAACTTACCTTTTGAATCTGACAGCTCGCCCTGGCTGCCACATGATGCGCCAGGTTGGCACCACCCCACACCAACACCATAAAACATCCCTACAATATCCAAGCCATTCCTTTCACACTCATCACCAGTGTGGAGGGTACCGTTATGTCTCACCATTCACTGCAACTCACTAAGCCACTTCCAAAGGTGCACACAAATCTGCCCAAGAATGCAAAGTGTTGAAAATAAAGGTTTCAATGTTTGACATCACATTAACAGAAACTTTACATGGACACTACATAAAACACCCAAGTGCCTACCCTTGTGTGTTGTTAGTTGGTATGATTGCACTAGGATGAGGGTGAGTGTAAGGGGTGGCTAGTGAGATGGGGATGTGATAATATAGATAGATAGAGAGGGATGGATGGTGGTGTAAGGTAAGTTGGTGTGTGTAAGGATGTGCAGGAGTAGGGTAGGGAAGGCAGAGTGATGGGGATGTGATGAAAGGTACAGCAGGATGAGGTTGAGTGTGGCTTTGTACTAACGTTTCATGATCGACTGAGATCATTGAAACTTTTGTGGCACTGCACCCAGGTCCTCCTGACCACATCCCTGCATGTGCCCTCCTCTGCAATGTGCAACCAGGCTGTGTTGATCTCCTAGGGATGTCTCTTCCGCCCATGGGAAGGGAAGAGGACCTCCCTGCATGTTGTGACTCCCCCCATAAGCATATGGAGGGAGTCATGGGAAAGCCTGGGTGCAGCCATGTGCCTTTGTGCAGTCATTGTCAGTGTTTGCAGCACCTCAATGCTGTAGAACACTGACAGCACAAATGTCAAAATAAATTTGGACATGGTCCCTTTAAGGAAACCGGCTGATGATGCGTCATCAAATGACGTCACCAGATCCGCTTCCTCTAATTGGCTGTGAAATGCGCTGGGCGGGGCTTAACAAGCCCTATCAACGGAACATCATTCTACAGAGCGGGATGGAGCCAGCAGCGGGGCCGCGACCCGACACTGACACCGACACCGCCCGCCCCGGACCCGCGGAGGTCAGCAAAATCGCAGCCAAAGCTTTTAACTGTGTAAGAAAAGAGAGAAAAATCTTGCATTCAAGTAACGCATTTCATAACCTCATTCCCAAGTTCCAAGTCCTTCACAGAAAATTAATTACTTTTGAAGTGTAATCACTGTTGTAATGTAGGGAAAATCATTAGATGGATCCATATTCCATCATTTCTCTGATAGCTCACTAAGTGGAACATATCACGGTAAGGAATTGCTTACTCAATCTCATACCATCTCATAAACACATACCTCCTGCCAGCTGATATCTGCCCATTCTCTCAAATGCATTATAAATCATCATCCCACTTCAATCCAATCAGGATTGATGTTTAACAGTACAGAATGACATTATCAAACTGCAGATAGTGTAAGGACCTGGCATCTATCAACTCAAACATGTCCAGTAACCATAAAAAAAAAACAGAAAACACAGCTGGACATCATTTCTGACCCTGTAATTAAAATTCAAACTCTTTTAATGCTTTGTTTGTGTGCAGGTTTAATTCAATGTGAGCGGGGATCCTGAGAAATATTTTTTTTTGATTGGTAGCTAATAAGGATGGATGTTTAATTTAATTTTAGTCACATTCCTGGGAATGGATAGGGCTGGAATTTACACTGATGGGATTCTGAAAATTTTAAAAAGGTTTGCCCTCCTCTCTTGCAGGTGCCATTCCTTACAGTGGCACGGTTCGATAGATGCCAGCCACACCCCAGAATCTTGCCAAATGACCTTTGTTCACGTATGAATCTAAACAGTGAGTGCCGGTGCACTATTTGACCGTGGAGGGCATGACAACTGAGCCTGAGCCTGTTCTCATTTAAATCTGCAGTTACACTTTATAGCAGTGGCTCTGCCAGATCATGTCCGAGTTATGTCCTTCCCCCCTCCCTCACGGATTTGAGAAACATTTCCCTTTAATGTTCAAAATCTCAGATCCCCAATGGTTCAGTTGGTAAGTTCACTGTCCGGTGTGGTGCTGAGCTATGCAGGTCAGGGAGTGTCCCAGGTTCAAATCTTGGTTTATGCTGCGGTGACTGATCTAAGCCAGGGTGGTGGTAATTGGTACAAGTGGCCACACTGTCCCTTTGCTAGTGAGTATAAAAACATCTTTGAAGGACACCTTTACTGCCGAATAACTCTACTGCTGCCTGACATTTGGTTTCTCTCATTCCAGTAAATATTTTTTTTATTATTTTTGTGAATTTTATGTTCACAAAGTGCGGATCGGAGTGGGGGAGCTGCCGTTAGTAATGAGTACTCAGTGCCAGTATCAAGCACTACCAGGCCAGGGGTAAAATGTTTAGATGCGGAGTATAGCTCCCCATAACCTAACCAACAAAAAGATAAAGATAAAGTGCTTCAGCTACCACCTTGGAAGAACGCCCCTATGCACCAACTGTTGCATCTTCCATTTCCCAACCATCCTTGTGGCCTTTTAACTGAGATTGACAACTGAATGCTACATTAAGAGAAGGTGACTGCATTGAGACTGCCCAAGCTGATTTCAGGCAGGACCTTAAAGCCAGAAGACAACTATCAAATTGAAATATGTATGTGTTCAGTCAGCAGGTTTTCGGCATTGCTGTGGCTGTTCTTCATGACCAGCGCTGGTAAATTGTAGAGGACAGAAAGTTCACTTAAGTGGTAAATGTGGCTCATTTGCCCGGTTTAAATGAGTTGCCTACTTTTCCCAAGCCTCAGCCACAGCTCCTTGCCAGCAGCAGCAGGGGAAAAAATGGAAAAGCTTCTAGTAGCCCAGCTGTCACGGCCACTACCACCTCAAAACTCACAAAAACACCACCAGTACTGCTGCTCCCTGATCCATCCAGCAGGAAAATCCACCCGATAGTTTCCAAAAACATTTCAAGAGGAGTCGGAGGTTTTAAACCTCTGTTTTAATGACAAGTCCTCTCGCTGTCCCATATGGCAGAATTGCTCGGCTGCTGTTAGCTGGCTGTGAGGCTACGATATTGAAAGTAAGGTGAGAACCTTTACCTACAGTCAGCAATTTAAAGAAAGATCTTATGGATTTGAGTCACTTTGAAACACAGTGAGAGGTTGAACAGAGGAAAAAATAAACAAACAGTAATGAAAACTCAAACCCATGTGTGTTTCTATGTTTTTATGGTCATACGACCACATTATTTTATTTACCACTGCAAAAGGGAAAGCAAAAGTTGGCAGCAGGTGTAAAATGCCTGTGTAGGAGTATTAATAAAATAGCTTTGAGAATTTCACAACTAGTGGTCAACCATCGTGAGCTACTGCACCCCATCAGACACCACTTATTGCCTGCCTTGAACTAGTTATCTTCTCCAAGCATTACTCACTTCCTTCTGTGGAAAAAGAAAATCATAATGCAAAGGGTAATGGAGAAGTATGAATGAATCATGCATAAGATTATACATGGGCTGAAGGGTGTTACATATTTATAGCACTTGAGGGGTTATGATGAAATGATAACCACCAGTATCAGCTGAATCCTGAGGTGTGTTGGTCCCTTGACACACTAGCCTATCATTGTTATTTTCTTTTAACTTTATTCCCAATTTTCTCTCCCCTTCTCCCGAAGACACTGACTCATGCAGGGCTTTGGATCACATGTGTTGGCAGCTGCCCTGAGCCTCAAGTCAGTTGGCCATTGTTCAGCAGAGAAGTGAAGTAAAACAAGACTGTAACTGCTAGTAATCTGAAATAAAAGCAAAAAAAGCTGTGATCACACAGCACGGCCATGTGTGAAAAGATAGTTTATTGTTCCTTGTGGAAAGCTTTTGGCTATTCTTCATGTATTCTTCATGTGTTAGCCTTGAAAGGGAGTGTTGACAGACTAGTCCACATGGGAGCCATCACAACTGACCACAATCCTGTTCTAACCTGGTGTGAATTTTCCAGCAGAAGTCACTGGATGGAAATTAGGAATGGGAGGCCTAGATGATTTTTGCACTCTCTAGCCCAGTAGCATTGCGGCCAATTAGAATGCCCATACTGCTGTCCCAGTTGAGATCTTAGCACAGGTCAAGAACAGTAAAGTGTTTTACAAGTAGTTCAGTAAAAAGAGAATTGTTAAAAGCGAAGTGGGACCCCTGAGAGGAGGGGGTTGTCAATTTGTACATGATCAAAAAATAGTAGAGGTAATCAATAAGGGCTTTGTATCAGTCTTTATTAAAGAGAAGGATAGCAAAAGGAGACAAATCCTGAAGTGGTTAAGAGTGAGATGAGCGATATTATGATGAATAAAAGGCAAATTTTAGATAGGTTAGGTTAAAGGAAAAAAAAGCACCATGGCCCGGCTGCATGTATCTAGGATCCTGAGGGAGATGAGGGAAATAATTGCCACGGTTCTAGAAATTATGGCCCTGATATTAATGTGAAGGCAGTTTCCAAGCGAGGGGGTGGAATTGTATGGGCGAAAGCCGAAAGTAAAGTCAGCATGTCGGATTCTCCAATTTCAGCTTGATTGAGGCAATAAATTTTGACTTCAGGGTTTCGCATCTCCAAGCTGCACAGCAGGCATGATGCGCACCCGCATGACGCGATCTCAACTCTATTTAAAGTGACAATGTAGAAATGGAATTTGAAGGAGGGCGCAATCCTCTCTAAGCTCTGCTCAGCTGGACACAGATGCTGAACTCCAGGGGCTATCGTTGAGAATAAGAAGGCTAGAGGTGCATCAGCAATTTAGTCAGGTACTGACAGACGTGCCATGCATACTCTCCACAATAGCGGAGAGGACGGAGGAGTCCAACTCGATCACTTGTGGATTGCTGGCACAGGGAATTGCGAGAATGTCTGCCATGTAGACAATGGCTGACTCCAAGGAGCTTCAAGCACAGCTCTTGAATGAATCCATGCAGGCCATGTGCATGGCTGTGCAGACTTTGGATGCCAATATGTCTGCCACCTTAAACATGATGACATATACCTTATCCGTGGCCTTATAACGCATCACTGATCTTCACCAAGCTGGTCTGCAGCAGAGTGGTAGCACTAATGTGGCGCTGGCCCTGGAGAGGGATAATGGCAAAAGGGGACATGGAAGTGGGAAATCCATTCAAAGCACTCCCACTTCTACACCACCCCCCAATCCCCCCGCCCCCCCATCCCCCACAGCCAGTACCCGACATGCTGCCTCTCTCCTGATGGCCGAGACTGCCCCTGCACAGGTGCAGGTGGAACAGTCTTTGGTGGGAACTCTGGGGCTCCAACACCCAGAGGGCATAGGCCAAAAGCATCTCAGCAGTCAGGACAGGGATCTGAGCAGCCTGCCTCTACCTCTGTTGAAACCACATGGGATGCACCACATAGAATTGGTGGGAAGCGTAAGGGAAAACTATTGTAATTCACCAAGGATATGCACATGGGTGTTTGACAAAATGTTATGTTGTTAAGTTTCCATTCATTATAACAACACGTAAACTTTATTGCTTAGTACCACTTCCACATCTTGCCCATTATTGCATCCCGAATGCCAACTCACCCTTTCACTTGTTTCATGATGAATGTCAATGCATGACGGCACCCATTGGGTGGATGTACAATGGATGGATACATGGTTGAAGGACCATTTAGTGCAAAGGGAGGTGGGCCGTTGGTGCTGGTGGTGGGAGCGGGCAGGAGAATTTCATTTCTGATGTTTTCCTGTGTGAGTCACCACTAGCTGAACATTTGAGCTAGTAAGGCATTCCTGGCATCCCAGGAAGCAATGTACAGGGCTGGTCTGGTGATGGGTGCCGCACCTTCATATTGCTTTTCCTCCTCTTCTTCAATGTTCTCCTCATCTGAAGATGAGTGATAAGCGCCTTCATCCTCCTCCACCTGCAATCCTCTCTGCTGTGCAATGTTGTGCAATACGCAGCACACCGCTGTTAGTCTTGACACCCTCGCTGGCGAATACAAAAGGGCGTCTCCAGACTTATCTAGGCACCTAAAGCGCATCTTCAATATTCCGATGGCTTGCTCTATGACACACCTGGTGGTCATATGGATCTCGTTGTAGTGCTCCTGGGGTTCCTCACAGGTGTCATGAGCCAAGTTTGAAGGGGATATATATTGCCTCCTACGAGCCAGCCCTTATGTCTGCTTCCTGGAACAAAAAGGTCTGGGATGTTGGACTACCTCAGTATGACCTGGATGAACCTCTTCTTCTGGTTGCACATCAGTGGTGCATTGCTGGCATAATATTCCTCGCAGTTTAAAAAAAATCCTGGTTGCTGTGGTGGTGCTTGGATTGCCACGTTTGTACAGTTAATGGCACCCTGTAGCTGTGGGAATCCAGCTAGAGAGGTGAATCAAAATACCTGTTCATTCTGGCTTTGTCATCACAGGGGAAGTTTACATAACTCCCAGTCCTGGCAAACAATCCATCCGTCACTTGCCTTATGCATTTATGTGCAGCGGACTGCGATATCCTAGAGATGTCTCCGGTAGCGGCCTGGCAGGAACCAGAGGCTAAAAGATTGAGGGCGGTGGTGTCTTTCAGAGCCACTGGTAATGCATGGCCACCAGGTCCAGCAGGTACCAGGTCTTCTTCTAGGAGGCTGCAGATGTTTCCAACCACTTGGTGTGATAACCTCAGCCTGGGGAAGCACTGCTCTTCCAAAGGGTCAAGGAAGCTGAGCCTCTGTCTGTAAACCCTAAGACATGGGTAATGCTTCCTGCAACCTCGGCCCCTCTTCTGTGCACCTCCCTCCTGTGCACCTCTCTCCTGTGCACCTCTCACCTATAAGAACATAGCATAAGAACATAAGAAATAGGAGCAGGAGTCGGCCATTTGGCCCTTCGAGCCTGCTCCACCATTCAACAAGATCATGGCTGATCTTCTACCTCATCTCCACTTTCCTGCACTATCCCCATATCCCTTGATTCCCTTAATATTCAAAAATCTATCGATCTCTGTCTTGAATAAACTCAACTACTGAGCCTCCACAGCCCTCTGTGATAGAGAATTCCAAAGATTCACCACCCTCTGAGTGAAGAAATTTCTCCTCATCTCAGTCCTAAATGGCTGACCCCTTATTCTGAGACTGTGACCCCTGGTTCTAGACTCCCCAGCCAAGGGAAACCTCCTCCCTGCATCTACTCTGTCAAGCCCTGTAAGAATTTTGTATGTTTCAATGAGATCACCTCTCATTCTTCTAAACTCTAGAGAATATAGGCCAAGTCTACTCAATCTCTCCTCATAGGAGAATCCCCCCATCCCAGGAATCAGTCTGGTGAGCCTTTGTTGCACTCCCTCTATGGCAACTATATCGTTCCTCAGGTAATGAGACCAAAACTGTACATAATACTCCAGGTGTGGTCTCACCAGGACCCTATATAATTGCAGTAAGACATCTTTACTCTTATACTCAAATCCTCTTGTAATAAAGGCCGACATAACCAATCCTCAATCCATGCTAGTATATTACCCCCAATCCCATGAGCCCTAATTTTGTTTAGTAACCTCTTGTGTGGCACCTTATTGAATGCCTTCTGAAAATCCAAATACACCACATCCACTGGTTCCCCCTTATCTATTCTGCTAGTTACAACCTCAAAAAACTCTAACAGATTTGTCAAACATGATTTCCCTTATATAAATCCATGTTGACTCTGCCCAATTCTATTATTACTTTCTAAGTGCCCTGTTACCATGTCCTTAATAATAAATTCTAGCATTTTCCCTACTACTGATGTCAGGCTAACTGGTCTGTAGTTCCCCGCTTTCTCTCTCTCTCTCCTTTCTTAAATAGTGGGGTTACATTTGCTACCTTCCAATTCACGAGAACCGTTCTAGAATCTATGGAATTTTGGAAAATGACAACCAATGCATCCACTATCTATATAGCCACCTCTTTCAAAACCCTAGGATGTAGGCCATCAGCTCCAGGGGATTTATCGGCTCTCAGTCCCATTAATTTCTCCAGTACTTTCAGTTCCTCATTCTCGCTAGAGCCTTCGTTCTCCACTATTTCCATGAAGTTTTTTGCGCCTTCTTCCGTGAAGTATTTGTTTAATTTCTCTGCCATTTCCTTATTCCCCATTATAATTTCTCCTGTCTCAGCCTGTAAGGGACCCACATTTACTTTCGCTAATCTTTTCCTTTTTACATACCTATGGAAGCTTTTACAGTCTGTTTTACAGTCTCCTGTGCACCTCTCTCCTGTGCTCCTCTCTCCTGTGCACCTTTCTCCTGTGCACCTCTCTCCTGTGCACCTCTCTCCTGTACACCTCTCTCCTGTGCACCTCTCTCCTGTGCACCTCTCTCCTGTGCACCTCTCTCCTGTGCACCTTTCTCCTGTGCACCTCTCTCCTGTACACCTCTCTCCTGTGCACCTCTCTCCTGTACACCTCTCTCCTGTGCACCTCTCTCCTGTGCACCTCTCTCCTGTGCACCTCTCTCCTGTACACCTCTCTCCTGTACACCTCCCTCCTGTGCACCTCTCTCCTGTACACCTCCCTCCTGTGCACCTCTCTCCTGTACACCTCTCTCCTGTGCACCTCTCTCCTGTGCACCTCTCTCCTGTGCACCTCTCTCCTGTGCACCTCTCTCCTGTACACCTCTCTCCTGTACACCTCCCTCCTGTGCACCTCTCTCCTGTGCACCTCTCTCCTGTGCACCTCTCTCCTGTGCACCTCTCTCCTGTGCACCTTTCTCCTGTGCACCTTTCTCCTGTGCACCTCTCTCCTGTGCACCTCTCTCCTGTGCACCTCTCTCCTGTGCACCTCTCTCCTGTGCACCTCTCTCCTGTGCACATGCTGATGCCACCACAGCACGTCATCGCTGCCGTGGATGGTGATGGTCTTCCTCATCTGATGTACTGTCGAACACATCCAATGCACCTCCCATCCTGATCTTGTCAGTTTGAAAGGCTCCAAAGTTTTGGAAAAGCTGTATCAACATAAGACCTCTCTGCCAAACGTTTACCAAAGGGAACTGAGACACCAGCTGTAATAACTGAGCTTTTATTCAGATGGGGCAATCATAACTTTAAATACCCACATAAACTGTGGCTTAATCTCACCTCTGTTTCACTGGTGAGATTCACAAGCCTCAGGAAACCTGTGCTGGAGAGATTAAATTTAAAGGTCAATGAAATTCAGTTTACAAAGACTTAATTAATATCTCATAAGGACATTAACTTCTGCGATAACTACCCGCCTGCCTGCACTAATTAAGGTCCTGGCTGGGGTGAGTAGGTTACTTGCAGGCATCCAAACACGCCTCCGTTAAACCCGGAAGTGGGCAAGTTGGAGCCAGGATGCAGTCACAATCCAAAAATCAATTATTTCAACTTCCCACCCGCCCCCAACCCACCCGTTCTTGGGGGTGAAAATTCCCCCCTGTATTTCAGGGCTCTATTGAGCACAGATTTGTGCCAGAGGACTGGAGAATGGGCAATGTCATACCCAATATTTAGAAAGGGAGGCAAAGCTAATTTATGTAATTATCGGTCAGTTATCTCAACATCTGTGGTAGGAAAAATGTTGCGGAGATGCCGGTGTTGGACTGGGGTGGACAAAAATGAGAAGTCGCACAACACCAGGTTATAGTCCAACAGTTTTATTTGAAATCACGAGCTTTCGGAGCGCTGCTCCTTCGTCAGGTAAAGTGAAGGAATACAAATCAGCAAAGCATATATAGACAGAGAACAATGCCTGTGTAGCGTACAATGTCAGACGACTACAGTAAATCTTTCTGACTGCATCACACCTCGGCAGAGAGACAATCAGGCCAGTCAGGGAGGCATTACATCAAAGACACAGCAAAATACAGCTACGACAATGAGGTGGGGTCACAGGGGGTCCAACGTGTCAAATGCTGCAGTCTGTATGGTTAAGCTTTTTACTTTTTTTTAAAACTGGAAATCACATCTGTGAACAAGCCAACGACGACTCGAGTCTGGATGACTCTACGTCATGTAGCATGACATGAAACCAAGATCCCGGTTGAGGCCGTCCTCATGGGTGCAGAACTTGGCTATCAGTTTCTGCTCGATGATTTTGCGTTGTCGTGTGTCTCGAAGGCCACCTTGGAGAACGCTTACCCGCAGATCCGAGGCTGAATGTCCTTGACTGCTGAAGTGTTCCCCAACTGGGAGGTAACAATCCTGCCTGGCGATTGTTGCGCGGTGTCCGTTCATACGTTGTCGCAGTGTCTGCATGGTCTCGCCGATGTACCATGCTGCGGTGCATCCTTTCCTGCAACGTATGAGGTAGACAACGTTGGCCGAGTCACATGAGTATGTACCATGTACCTGGTGGGTAGTGTCCTCACGTGTGATGATGGTATCTGTGTGGATGATCTGGCATGTCTTGCAGAGGTTGCCGTGGCAGGGTTGTGTGGTGTCGTGGTTGCTGTTCTCCTGACAGCTGGGAAAATGTTGGTGTTCAATTAGGGATGAAATTATCTAGATAAAGATAAAATAGTTAGAAATAGCCAGCACAGGGACGATTGTGATTGACAAACCACATAGAATTCTTTGAGGAAGTAACAGAAATGGTCGATGGGGGAAATGCAGGAGATAGTGTATTTGGTCTTTAGGAAAGCCTTTGACAAGGTATCACACGGGAGATTACTAGAGAAGATTAAGGAGTTTGAAATTAGGGAGAGGATAGCAAACCGGATTAAAAATTGATTCGAGGGAAGGGAACGGTGGTTTGAAGTGGATAGTAGTGTCCCTCAGGGTTCAGTTCTGGGACCACTTCTGTTCACTGTGTATTTCAATGATTTGGATATAGGCTGAGAGGTAGTAGTGTCAAAACTTTCAGATAAGGCCAAAGAAAGCTAGAATGGAATATTGATAAAATAGGGGAATGGGCTAAAATATGGCAGATGAAATTCAATGTCAGCAAATGTGAAGTGATGAATTTTGGTTACAAAAAGCAACAGTAATTATACTCCAAATGCTGTGGAAGAGCAGAGGGGTTTGGGGGTACAGGTTTACAGGATATTAAAGGCCGCACCTCAGGTTGATAAGGCCATTAAAAAAAAAATGGAATTCTAGGTTTTATTACAAGAGGTATAGACTAAAAAAGCCAAGAGGTAACCATGAGCCTATATAAAACTTTAGTAAGTCATCAGTCGTGACTATTTTTACAAACAAACTCAACAAGCCCATCCTATTTTTATAGATCAGCTGCACCTGCTCACTTTCTTACCCTGGAGACAATTTCCAATTGCAGCCCACCCAATCCTCGCCTGCAAAATGGGTGGCTGGCTGTGGTAAATTGGGGCTGGGGAGCCCCTGCCACCTTATTGACACCCAAGGCCTCCCTGTGCAATTTTCAGGTGGGCCTGTAAATGGGAGCACAGCATGCCTTCCTACTTCCGATGGGAGGCTGCTTAAATTGGGGTGCTACGGCCGTTGCAGGACCCCATTTGCAGTTTTCAGGCACCATTGGTTGGAGTGTGCATTCTGCACGCTTTGCCCATTTGTACCAGATAGTAAGCAGCCTACCCAGCAGTCCGACTGCTGTAGGCCACTCGAGAATAGGCCTAGAAATGTTTCTGGGGTTGGGGGCGGGGGGGATTTTTATGGGACCAGGATGAACAGGAGCAAAAATACTGTGGCCTATCACCAGTCCTTAGGTGGTGGACCCCCACCCCCCACCCCAGTGCCCCTCACACCCTTTTACTACCCACTCCCGACTCGACTTGTTCATGGAGCTGTTGGATTTCCCGCCCCTGGGTGTGATAAGCTGCCCGCTAGCACTCGGCAGCTGACCTGACTTTTTCTGATGAGACCTGCACCTGAAAATGATTCCGGCCCACACCAGCTTCAGGCGGGTGCGTGCCTGCTCTGACCACTTCACACCTGTTTTGGGTGGAAGTTGAAAATTCTCCCCTTCCTCTACCTCTCGGATCCTTCGCGCCGGAAATGCATTTAATTGTCTCTTAGACCCATTTACACTGTCCATTTTTCCTGGCATCTTATTCTAAGACTCCATTATCTTTTAGGTGATAAAAATCAATCTGATTTCCCTTCTTACCTCTAATTTCCTCATTTTTAAACGGTAATAGCTGAAACTCTTCACCATAATGAACAAATTGCCTGGTCAACTTTGTCACAATTAATTTACAACTTCCTTTCATCATCTATAATTTAAGTCTGTTGATAATTTTTTAATAATTTTTCTGCCTGTTGGGAATGTCCATTTCTTCAACATTGAGATTTAATAATTTTGTTTAAATTTGGAAGTTATCTTCCAAAACAAATATTGTTTTAACCAAATTTATGATCGTGGGTACGCAGATGTACTGATCCATGCAAAGATTTACACAATTGCTCATTGTTTTTATTGTTAATGACAGTAAAGTTCAATCTGATCCATATTGTAGTATAATGCACTCTTGCTTTGCCATTGAACAGCACTGTATTTCTTGTAGCAGTACTTTGGTTTTAGTTGTTCCTTTAGTTCTCTTAATTAGGTTATAGTTGAGAGTGGCGTGATTTCAAAGAGTGCTTTATCTGCCAGTCTGCTAAATACTCCCTCTCAATGGGGCCAGCTGGAGCTGGAGACTTAATACAGAAAAGTTGCAACTAGCAATTCTCAGACACAAAAGAAACTAAGGAGAAAAAATATTGGGTGGCTTTTAAAGTGGCACTGTGATCTAGAATTGATGGCTTCCAAACAACGACACAATAGTTTTCATGATTTTCACATTATAACATGGTATACTGCTGACTACCTTTGAGAGTCCAGCTAGAATATATTTCCATAAACATGCATTGCTTTGAAAATGCTACAACGAGGAAAAACTAGCCACCAGAGGGCAGCAATGAGCCCCGTTCTACCACAAGGAAAAGACCACTCACTTGAGATCCATTAGACACTTAAAGATGCACACGTAACCGCTAATTACTGATTCACCCAATTAGAAAAAATACTTATGTGTTGTTACTTTCCGGCTGCTGTCATGGGAAGTCCACAGAGGCACAGAGACACTAGTGTCTTTAAGTGCACCAGTAATGCCTCGGATTGCCACCTTACTCCTAATTTTCCGCTGCTTTAAATCGTTTTGCACAACTTAATCATTAGAACATTAGGAGTAAGATGGGAATTCTGTCAGGACTTTATCATCCAAAGGGCAATAAACTTGTGGAACAAGTTACCAGAGAAGGCTATTGAAGTAAGCAATATAAAGTAAGAAAGAAAATATAGTACCTTTCATAACCTTAGCACATTCCAAAGCATTTCATAGCCAATGAAGTACTTTTGAAGTGAAGTCACTGTTGTAATGTAGGAACCAGGGCAGCCAATTTGTGCACAGCAAGCTCCCACAAACAACAATGAAATAAATGACCAGTTCATCTGCTTTAGGTGTTGGTGAGGGCTAAATGTTGGCCAAGCCAAGAACTCCACTGCTCTTCTTTCAATAGTGCTGTGGGATCTTTTACATCGACCTGAGAGGGAAGACAGGGCCTCAGTTTAACATCTCATCTCAACGATGGCATCTTCAACAATGCAGCACTCCCTCAGAAGTGTCAGCCTAGATTTTGTGTTTAAGTCTGTGGAGCGGGAGGCGAGAGGGCTACCACTGAGCCACAGCTGACACCTAAATGGCACTGAAATATGTTTCTGGAGAGAGAATGTTTTTTTGGGAGGTCAGTCTGGTGTCTGACATGTACAGTAACTCATCACCATACTTAAGAGTGTCCAAACCAAGCTACTGAATAATCCACATAACCGGAGTTTCTATTTGTCCAATATGGAGGGCGTACTCTCTCCCTGGAGGGACACACTAGATTTGCCTGAGCCCAAACAATTTTTTTAATTTATTTTTTATTCGTTTATGGGATCTGGGTGTCGCTGGCAAGGCCAGCATTTATTGCCCATCCCTAGCTGCCCTGGAGAAGGTGGTGGTGAGCCACCTTCTTGAACCGCTGCAGTCCGTGAGGTGATGGTACTCCCACAGAGCTGTTAGGGAGGGAGCTCCAGGATTTTGACCCAGTGACGATGAAGGATCGGCGATATACTTCTAAGTCAGGATGGTGTGTGACTTGAGGGGAACTTGGAGGTGGCTGTGTTCCCACGCGCCTGCTGCCCTTGTCCTTCTAGGTGGTAGAGGTCGCGGGTTTGGGAGGTGCTGCCGAAGAAGCCTTGGCGAGTTGCCGCAGTGCATCTTGTAGATGGTACACACTGCAGCCACGGTACGCCGGTGGTGGAGGGAGTGAATGTTTAAGGTGGTGGATGGGGTGCCAATCAAGCGGGCTGCTTTGTCCTGGATGGTGTCGAGCTTCTTGAGTATTGTTGGAGCTGCAATCATCCAGGCAAGTGGAGAGTATTCCATCACACTCCTGACTTGTGCCTTGTAGATGGTGGAAAGGCTTTGGGGAGTCAGGAGGTGAGACACTCGCAGAATACCCAGCCTCTGACCTGCTCTTGTTGCCGCAGTATTTATGTGGCTGGTCCAGTTAAGTTTCTGGTTAATGGTGACCCCTAGGATGTTGCTAGTGGGGGATTCGGCGATGGTAATGCCGTTGAATGCGACGGGGTGGTGGTTAGACTCTCGCTTGTTGGCACAATTTAAGCTGGCAATGGCCGAGGCTTGGGGAGATTTCAAGTATGCAGATTATTACTGACATCTCACCACCTAAAACCATGCAGTTTACCAGCACAAAGCACTGACCAGCCTGCCACTTGGCCATCCAACCTGTTAGAGAATTGGCTCGCAAGGTAACCTGGAGCTGATTAGAAAGAATCCCAGCCTCCAATAACAGATCCACCCCTCCAGCTCCCATTGATCAATCAGGCTTGCCAGTCAATCATTAGCAGTGCCCAGGGTACATTTCAATTTTAGTGGATGGAAAATCACGGGCAATGTGTTCCCGATTTTAATATATGCGCAGGCTGCGTGTGTGGCCCCGCGGGCACTGCAGGCCTCACTAAATTTACCCATGAGGTCTACCACAGAGGATTGGCCCAGTCCCAATCCCTCACTGGCAGTCTTGTCACCTTAGAGTCAACTCGACCATATAGATACTTCAGTTACTGCCTCCCCCGTAAGGTGGGGAGGGATTGAGAATATGAGAAGGCAATTGGGTGACACTAAAATCTGTCAAAAAGGGATAGCCTTGTTGAAGTTAATGACCTTTACTTGTTCTTAGCTGTTCTTATGTTCATTAACTTCTGGAATTTATCACATGTGGCTTGTGCGGTACGGGCATTCATACAAAAAATATTAAGCAATAAAAGACAAGATTGCATTTGTTACTTATTCAGATTTGTCTTCTTTATTCTACTGGAAGTATGATAGTTATCTTGGAGAAATTAAAGATAATGAATGTCCAAGTATTTATGTTCAAGCTGATCTTTCCAATATTCTCCTATCAGGAGAAACTATAGAGGAGCTTACGACTAGTTTTAGCCATTATCTTAACGGCAGCTTTTCGAAGCTTCTTTTGTTAAAAAAAAAACTGAGCTTCGAAAATGACAAACAAGCTGTTGAAGAAATCAGTTTCAGATGTGCTTTTCCAGTTTCTCACATAGCACTATAAATTTAGATTAGTCTGTAGTAATACAAATAACGTTGGCAAAGGGTTTAAAATGTTTGTGTAGGAGTACTGTGTATTGGTGCAGCTCATGGATTTCACAACGAGTAGTGCACTAAACCACTGGCGCGCTGTCAGACGTTGGTTTAATTCCACATGTCTGACTTCTGAAACCAGCTGCTATGTAAATTGGAGTCAAAGTGGTGACTCCACTAAATCATTACAGTTTCCATCAACCTCTGGGTTTGGAGTTTAGTCTGGTTAATGTCATCAGGATGCGGAGATGCCGGTGTTGGACTGGGGTGGACAAAATTGAGAGGTCGCACAACACCAGGTTATAGTCCAACAGTTTTATTTGAAATCACAAGCTTTCGGAGCTTACTACTCCTTCGTCGGGTGTCAGGACAGGGGTCCTAATAGTTTTCTAACAGGACATTCAAATAAAATTAAAGAATGTTAAATCTTACCTAAACCCAACGGCTCAGTTAGACAGGCTTCAGCTGCCTAGGCCCTAAGCTCTGGAATTCCCTCCCTAAACCTCTCCAACTCTCTCACCTCTTTTAAGACCCTCTTTAAAACCTACCTCTTGACCAAGCTTTTAGTCACCTAAGGGTACGGTAGCACAGTGGTTAAGTTACTGGACCAGTAATCCATAGGCCCTGGGCTAATGATCCAGAGACATGTATTTTAAATTAAATTAAATAAATCTGTAATAAAAAGCTAGTATCAGTAATGGATTGTAGGAAAAACCCATCTGGTTCACTAATGTCATTTAGGGAATGAAATCTGCCATTGTTACCCTGTAATGTGGTTGACTCTTAACTGCCCTCTGAAATGGCTTAGCAAGCCACTCAGTTGTATTCAAGAAGGCGGCTCACCACCACTTTCTCGAGGGCAATTAGGGATGGGCAATAAATGCTGGCCTTGCCGGCAACATCCACATCCCATGAATGAATAAAAAGAAAGTGATTGAAGGTGTCGTCAACAGTGCTATCAAGCTATCAACCGATGCTCAGTTTGGGTTCCGCCAGGACCACTCGACTCCAGACCTCATTACAGCCTGAATTCCAGAGGTAAGGTGAGAGTGACTGCCCTAGACATCAAGGCAGCATTTGAAGGCCACACTTTACCAAGGAGCCCTCGTAAAATTGAAGTCAATGGGAGTCAGGGGGAAAACTCTCCCCTGGCTGGAGTCATACCTAGCACAAATGAAGTTGGTTGTTGCCGTTGGTGACCAATCATTCCAGCCCAAGGGCATCACTGCAGGAGTTCTTCAGGGCAGTGTCCTTGGCCCAACCATCTTCAGCTGCTTCATTTCGACCATCATAAGGTCAAATGTGGCGATGCTTGCTGATGATTGCACAGTGTTTAGTCACATTCACAATTCGTTAGACAATGAAGCAGCCCGTTCCCTCATGCAGCACGACCTGGACAACATCCAGGCTTGGGCTGATAAGTGGCAAGTAACAATCGTGCCACACAAGTGCCAGGCAATGACCATCTCCAACAAGAGGGAGTCTAACCACCTCCCCTTGACATTCAATGGCATTATCATTGTCGAATCCCCCACCATCAACATCCTGGGGGTCACTATTGATCAGAAATTTAACTGGACCAGCCACATAAATACTGTGGCAACAAGAGCGGGTCAGAGGCCAGGTATTCTGTGACGAGTGACTCACCTCCTGACTCCGCAAACCCTTTCCACCATCTACAAGGCACATCAGGAGTGTGATGGGATACTCCAACAACACTCAAGAAGCTCGACACCATCCAGGACAAAGCAGCTCGCCTGATTGGTACCTCATCGACCACGTAAACATACACTACCTCAACCACTGGTGCAACGTGGCTGCAGTGTGTACCATCTACAAGGTGAACTGCAGCAACTCGCCAAGGCTTCTTCGGCAGCACTTCTCAAACCCGTGACCTCTACCACCTAGAAGGACAAGGGCAGCAGGCACATGGGACCATGGGACCACCACTTCCAAGTTCCCCTCCAGGTCACACACCATCCTGACTTGGAAATATATCACCATTCCATCATTGTCACTGGGTCAAAATCCAGGAACTGCCTACCTAACAGCACTGTGGGAGTACCTTCACCACACGGATTGCTGCGGTTCGAGAAAGCGGCTCACCACCACCTTCTCAAAGGCCTTTCGGGATGGGCAATAAATGCTGGCCTTGCCAGCGATGCCCACATCCGTGAATAAATAAATTAAAAAAAAAATCCTGCTCTAATATCTCATGTGGCTCAATGTCAAATTTTGTCTAATAACGTACCTGTGAATCGCCTTTGGACGTTTTACTACTTTAAAGGTGCTATATAAATGCACATTGTTGTTGTTGTTGTAAGTGTACTGCCCATATGCTACTGAACCATAGAGGCTAGGAAGGCTCCAGGTGTGATCCACCATCTGTGCTGAGTTAGCTGGTTTCAGTTGCCGCTGCATTTAAGAAGCTACAAATCTCTGAAGCCCCTGCTGGAAAGTAGAAGTGTTGATAGGTTTGAGTTACCATCGGATGGCCGATGTCGGTGAAACTGTCCCCCAGTACAATTAAACTGGAGGGGAGAAAAGGATAAATCACATCCCCGCAGACAGTAATAGTGTTCCCAGTTACTGGAAAGGTAAAATCCAGCCTTTTGTTTTGCTACAGATGTCAGTCATTGTCAACAAGAAAATAGCTACTGTTCAAAAAATTGCATTTCTTTTGAGATAATAAAATCGAACATTCAAAGAAATATCATCTTATTCTTGTGGTATTCAAGCTCCATTTTGTTGATATTTTTAATTTTTCTCTGCTCCCGTCTTGATTGTGTTGTCTCGTGCTGTGACACCGAGACTTTGCCCAATTGACCATTCTTCTTGCTTGAACCTAGTGAGTACTGCTTGCCTCTCTTCCGCGGCTATGTTCGTGCCCGGGTGTCCCTGGAGATGGAGCACGTGGTGTCCTCTGGTACACTTGAGGCCTTCCGCGACCGGTGGGCACTGGAGGAACTGGAGTGCACCATCACATAGAAACATAGAAACATAGAAAATAGGTACAGGAGTAGACCATTCGGTCCTTCGAGCCTGCACCGCCATTCAATGCGTTCATGGCTGAACATGCTACCTCAGTACCCCATTCCTGCTTTCTCGCCATACCCCTTGATCCCCTTAGTTGTGAGTGTTATATCTAACTCCCTTTTGAATATATTTAGCGAACTGGCCTCAACAACCTTCTGTGGAAGAGAATTCCATAGATTCACCACTCTCTGGGTGAAGAAGTTCCTCCTCAGCTCAGTCTTAAATGGCTTCCCCTTAATCCTTAAACGGTGACCCCTGGTTCTAGTTTTCCCTAACATTGGGAACATTCTGCCCGCATCTAATTTGTCTAAACCAGTCAGGATTTTAAATGTCTCTATAAGATCCCCCCTCATTCTTCTGAACTCCAGAGGATACAAGTTCAGTTGACCCAATCTTTCTTGATATGTCAGTCCGGCCATCCCAGGAATCAATCTAGTGAACCTTCGCTGCACTCGCTCAATAGCAAGAATGTCCTTCCTTAAGTTAGGAGACCAAAACTGCGCACAATACTCCAGGTGCGCACCTGGGAACCAAATTTTAATTTGATTTGTTACGTTTCCTTTAATTTTTGTTTAAGTTACAGTTTTATTGGTTGTGTCCCTTTAAGAAGGGGGCACATGTTGGGGGAGAAATTCAGTATCGCCCCATTTGGGGCGCAATTATCGGCCGGGCGCAAAGATTAGCGCCTGGCGCTAATTATCGCCACCGACTGCAAACTTGACTTTTATCGCCCCTGGAGGTGATTGGAGCGCTATATCAGGCGCTACACACCTGTCTTAAGGCGCAAAGGCCGAGGAGCGAGGCGCTACCTCAGAGCGCTGGCGAAGCTCATGTAATGTCAGTCAGCAATGGAACACACACACAATGGCACGGGCCAGTTCTTAAAGGGGATGGTTAATCTTGCTTTCCATCCACATCCTGCTCATTGCAGCCTTGAATCTCGGCCTGGAGAGACCTGCACATCAAATCTGCTGGAAAGAACAATGGAGAGTACCAGGCAAAGAGCTCAGAGTGCAGCCCCCACAGTCTCTGCTAAATCGATACAAGGAATGGCAAATCAAAATGAACCTGCAAAGTGCTGCTCAGTACCCAAAACTCCTTCACACAGCGTTGAATCTCACCAGAAGTCTCTCTCTCTCAGAATGCGTGGTGCAAAAATGGCACCAACAATAAAAGGCAGGAAGCGGTCACCTTTAAATAGCGCTCCCCCTTTCCCTTCATGACTGCAGAACGCTCCCCTCAACCTGTCGTTGCTAGCGTCAGGCGGTAAGGCAGGGGGCGCCACTCAATATCCGCTCCGGGGCGATACCGGGGAGTTGCGCACTCGAGTGACGTCATGATCTGCCGGCGCAGGAGATCGTGGCGGTAGTGTTTAGCGCCGCCGCAAAATGTCTAGTTAATTTCGCGAGCGGCGCAAACTTCGCCGCGCCTGGGCGCTAGATGCTTTGCGCCCCATTAGCGCCCTCTTAAGGCGCTAATGGGAGGCGCAACCAACTGAATTTTTCCCCCGTTGTCTCTTAATCGGTGATGGCACCGGCCATCAATTAAATTTTAAACCAAAATGAGGTTGAACCTAGTGAGTCTTGGTAGGTGTTTGATCATGGGGAAGGGAAACCATGGTTGAGCCCAATTCTGTCCTCACTTGATGCACCGACACACACACACACACACACAAATACACACACACTTTCCAGCAGAAATGATTGGATAGTGATAGTGATCAGAAGTGGCACCCTCAGTTGATGTTTAAAGAAAAAGAGAACTTGGATTTAAATAGTGCCTTTCACATCCATGCATTTACATTCCCTCGTTTGACTGGTGAAGTCAACTGAACACCACCCACTGCCACCCCGCCCCCCCCCCACCCCCCGCCCCAAACTACCATACTTATCTGTTTTAGATTTAGAATTATACTGTGCTTTGTGCAACAATGCAATGGGAAAAACATGTCACATTAACACAAAAACTGCAGCATAACTTGTCTAATTGTTTTCAAAGTGGGATTCCTGGACTCTCACGAGATGCATGAGGAAATCCCAGGGTTCCACAAGGTCATTGTGTTTCTGTATTATCTATATTTGTTGATTTACTGGCACATAATATCCGTTGCTGTATATTAATGAGAAAAAAAATTGGACAGTGATAGCGCTTTAGGTGACTGACACTGTTGTCTGTAATTTAGGGCAGGGGTCCCTGGGAATGTGTCAAGATTTGAAGGGTGTCCCCAGACACAAAAGGATGAAAATCTTTCGTCCAAGTCAAGTGCAACACAGGATAACTGGAGCAAATAAAATAAATTGCTAGTTATTCAATCCCTTAAATCCCTGCCAACACTCACTCGCAAGAAGAATGGCCACTTGGACAAAGTATCGATGTCACAGCACAAGACAGCACCGTCAGGACAGGAGGAGGGCATTTTTTTTTAAATCAACAAAATGGAACTAGAATACCACAAGAATAAGATGATATTTCTTTCAACTTTCCAGGTTAATAAAATACATTTATTTTTTGAACAGTAGCTATTATCTTGTTGACTGCTACTGAAACTACAACAAAACAAAGGGCTGGATTTTACATTTTCAATGATTCAAGAATTTCTGCAGGGTTCCCCTGACCTCTCACTGTAACTCTGGCCGGAGGTCATCGGAAGCCTCGGAGGAACAATGGAAATGGCCTTTTACACTGTTTGTCTGGGGTTCCACCACTCATCTGTCGAAATTATGGCGGGAGATCAGAACAGCCCCCGCGGAAATGTTGTCAATGACAGCAGTTGACTGCGCTTAATTTTCAAGTAATTCCTATATCTGAAAACATGTGGAAGAGTTTAAACCGCCAGTTAAACAAACTCTAATATTAAAGTTAAACTTAAAAAAATCACTTAAGGTTTTGAAGAGAAGAGGAGCTGTACTAAATCTTTAACAAGAATCTAAAAGGAAATAATATACAGTTTGGGTTTTGTGAGGTGACAGGTCACTTCATTGTCAAAATAACAACTAATGGCCTATAATTTACATTTTTAGCACTATTTACATTTGATCTTTTCCACATGTTTCTGGTTAAGGAGGGTCCTCGTTTTTTTTCTTCTGCAAATATTTTATGGTTGTTAGATGCAGTAATTGTGTGTTATGCCATACTTGAATGATCTCTGACCTTGGCTGCTTCAAGCAACTTTATGTACAGACTAGTAATTCTGTTAAGGCACAGCCCAAGAGAGAACTAGCTTGTTCGTGGACCAACTTTTGCATCAGTGGAAAGGGGGCTTAGCATGCACATGGACACAAAAATAACAGCATAACTCAGGAGTAACCTGCCTCTCAAACACACTGAAACCATGAGGTGTGAGACCACCACATCGTCTGGTGAGAAGGCACGTTTAAAACGTTCCTTGGGCAGTCAACCAACTGGCTCTGCTACAAACTGAAGTTAAGCACTCCATTGTTGCTGGGCAAAAAGTTGGATGCGCTGCTGACAGTGCGAGTCAGATCTGTCAACTATGTAAAAGAAAGAAAGACTTGCATTCATATAGCGCCTTTCACAACCTCAGGACATCCCAAAGCGCTTTACAGCCAATGAAACTCTTTTGAAGTGCAGTCACTGTTGTAATGTAAGAAACACAGCAGCCAATTGGCACATAGCAAGGTCCCATAAACAGCAATGTGATAATGACCAGATAATCTGTTTTTAGTGTTGTTGGTTTAGGGTTAAATATTTATGGACACGACCCTTGATAACTGGTGTGTGTTATTTATTTCAGATTGCAATGAGGGCAATCATACAAATATCTTATATTTCGACTGTTGAATCCATCAGTGATACTCATTTGATATTGAGCGGCCAGCAAGATATGTGGCTATATGAAAGGAAAGGAAAGAACGAAAGAAAGAAAGAAAATGAATTAATCAAGGCCTCAGGAATTCCCAAAACGCTTTACAGCCAATGAAGTGCTTTTGAAGTGTTGTCACTGTTGCAATGTAGGGAAGTGTGGGAGCCAATTTTGCGCACAGCAAGGTCTTACAAACAACAATGTGATAAATGACCAGATCATCTGTTTTAGTAATGTTGGTTGAAGGATAAATATTGGCCAGGAATAAGATAGGTAACTCCAGTTTCTTTTTTACTACCCAAGGTTCAAAACTCTTCACAATTACAATGTGGCTTACTTCTACCAAGCGGACTTTATATTGCAATGAGAATGTGAGATTCAAGCACCTGCAGTCCCGAGACTTCAACACAATCTCTCCAATGGTACAAAAGTGCACGAGTGGAACCAAGTATACAAGCACACTACTGCCACCATTGCTGAAATCTGGCAAATGCTATACTTGCAGTTATTTATGATTTTTAAAGTTGCACAATGTATACACTTCAGTAAGAACAGACCTGTTATTTCACAGATGAATTAAGTCGATAATGGAGGGGAAACAATTTCTCTATTTATAGGGAAATCATACACATGAGTATAAAGAATTCAGTTACAATTCTATTAGAACATTATGAACAGGGACAGTCATCCCCTGGGGTGAGAAGTGAACCATAATGGTCCAAAGTTTGTTCATTTAAACCTCAGGTCTGGCTGAAATTCTAACTATTCAAACTTTGAGAGTGTTTCTTGCTTTTAATAAATGACTGTGTACATATGTAGAGAATCACATTGACTCTTTTTATATTCACAATCCCATGTAGTTTCCCATCAACGCAATAGCTGGCAGATGCACAATCTGTGGTGGAAGTCATAATCATGGAGTCAATGGTGAAAAGCTAATGTTGGGTAGGAGAAACAGTTGTTAATTCCTGGTGGTCTAATTTGGCGGGGGTCCTCTTCTAGTATGCCTTGTGGTGGTTATACATTTGCTTTTCTTGGTGGTCTAGTGTGGGTATTGTCCAATTCTTGGTGGTTCAGTGGTACACATGTATGAGATCCCTAGTGGGAGGAATGCATCAGTGTTCCCTGGCAGTATAGAGAGCTCTGCTTCTGGAGATTGGCCTTTAGTCTCTGCATCTCAACATTACAAATATTCGGGCCTCCAAAGACCAGCTTTTCCCTCCTCAAAAAACAAAGAAGTTCTATTCAGTAATGTGGCTATTGTGCAAAGTTTCTAAGAATAAGAATGAAATCACATGCTTAAACTCATGGGATAAGAAGTTATATTTTTCTTCAAGGAATATATTCATAATTTATCTTTTTTACATTTACCAATTTCTAAGCTATGTTTCCCATATTTTATTTTACCTGATGTTGTCTTAAAACATTCGGAATTTTTCAGACTTGATATTCATTACCCCTTCATTTAGTTTCCCATCAACATAACAGCTGACAGACAATCTGCAGCTGGAGTCATCGTCACAGAGTCAGTGGTGAAAAGCTAATGTTGGATGGGGGGGGGGGGGAAGTCTGTTGTTAATTCTTTATTTTTTAATATTAGAGTGAGAGGCATTTCTGATGGTCTTATATTAGTTATGCATTTTCATTTCAACTGCCAGCAAGTTCAGTAAAACTCCTGTCTCCCAGGGCTGAGCCAATTGCATTTGTTTTCAAATTGCATACTGTGACATTGAATGAACACTACCATTACAGTAATAAAACTAGTCCATGTGATGTCCATTTTGTGGGGTTTACCTTGTAGGCTTCCCGGTTCCCAAGGGATGAGAGGAGCTATTACTTCACCTTCCTACAGACAAGTCCCTCAGGATCATTAGAGCATCAAATTCACAAATAGCATGGGAAGGTTGAAGAATATCTGGTTCAGAAGTTTTTATGCTGACGATTGCCTGTTACTTTTAAGAATTCCATTTTATATTCATAATGCAATTTCTATGTTCTGGTTACAATATGGTCATGATGCGGAGATGCCGGTGTTGGACTGGGGTGGACAAAATTGAGAGGTCGCACAACACCAGGTTATAGTCCAACAGTTTTATTTGAAATCACAAGCTTTCGGAACTATCGCTCCTTCCTCAGGTGAAGTAAATTGGATACAGAATCGTCAGAGCATATATAGATGGAAAAAAAAGCATGTGTACTTTACAATTGCAGACCAATAAATTAAATCATCCTGACTATCTGCCGAGGTGTGATAAAGTTAATTAAGTCAGCCAGGAAGGTACCACATCAAAAGACATAGCAAGATACAACTGAGACAATGAGGTGAAGTCGCAGGGGTTCTAACGTGTCAAAAGCTGCCGTCTGTATGTAAAACGAAAAGCTTTAAAAAAAAAATTTACTTTTTTACTGGGAAAATTTTTACTTTTTTACTGGGAATCACATCTGTGAACAAGCTAACGACGACTCGAGTCCGGATCACGTCATGTATCGTGACATAAACCCAAGATCTCGATTGAGACCGTCTTCATGAGTGCAGAACTTGGCTATCAGTTTCTGCTCGATGATTTTGCGTTGTCGTGTGTTTCTAAGGTTGCCTTGGAGAACGCTTACCCGCAGATCCGAGGCTGAATGTCCTTGACTGCTGAAGTGTTCCCCGACTGGGAGGTAACAATCCTGCCTGGCGATTGTTGCGCGGTGCTCGTTCATACGTTGTCTCAGTGTCTGCATGGTCTCGCCGATGTACCATGCCGCGGTGCATTCTTTCCTGCAACGTATGAGGTAGACAACGTTGGCCGAGTCACATGAGTATGTACCATGTACCTGGTGGGTAGTGTCCTCACGTGTGATGGTGGTATCTGTGTTGATGATCTGGCATGTCTTGCAGAGTTTGCCATGGCAGGGTTGTGTGGTGTCGTGGTCGCTGTTATCCTGAAAGCTGGGTAATTTGCTGCGAACGATGGTACTTCTGAGGTTAGGCGGCTGTTTGAAGGCAAGTAGTGGAGGCGTGGGGATGGCCTTAGCGAGGTGTTTGTCGTCATCGATGACATGTTGAAGGCTGCGAAGAACATGTCGTAGTTTCTCCGCTCCGGGGAAGTACTGGACGACGTAGGGTACCCTGTTGGTTGTGTCCCGTGTTTGCCTTCTGAGGAGGTCTATGCGATTTTTCGCTGTGGCCCGTCGGAACTGTCGATCGATGAGTCGAGCGTCATATCCCGTTCTTACGAGGGCGTTTTTCAGCGTCCGTAGGTGTCCATCGCGTTCCTCCTCGTCTGAGCAGATCCTGTGTATTCGCAGGGCTTGTCCATAGGGGATGGCTTCTTTAACATGGTTAGGGTGGAAGCTGGAGAAGTGGAGCATCGTGAGGTTGTCCGTGGGCTTGCGGTAGAGTGAAGTGCTGAGGTGTCCGTCTTTGATGGAGATTCGTGTGTCCAGGAATGAGACCGATTCTGAGGAGTAGTCCATGGTGAGTTTGATGGTGGGATGGAACTTGTTTATGTTATCGTGTAGTCTTTTCAGTGATCCTTCGCCATGGGTCCAAAGGAAGAAAATGTCGTCGATGTATCTGGTGTACAGCGTTGGCTGGAGGTCCTGTGCAGCGAAGAAGTCTTGCTCGAACTTGTGCATGAAGATGTTGGCGTATTGGGGTGCGAATTTGGTCCCCATGGCTGTTCCGTGTGTTTGGGTAAAAAAATGGTTGTCGAAGGTGAAGACATTGTGGTCAAGGATGAAGCGGATGAGTTGTAGGATGGCGTCTGGAGATTGGCTGTTGTTGATGTTGAGTACTGAGGCTGTTGCAGCGATGCCGTCATCGTGGGGGATACTGGTGTAGAGTGCCGATACGTCCATCGTGGCAAGGAGTGTTCCTGGTTCAACTGGTCCGTGGGTGCTGAGTTTCTGTAAGAAGTCTGTAGTGTCGCGACAGAAGCTGGGGGTTCCCTGTACGATGGGTTTCAGAATGCCCTCGACGTATCCAGAGAGGTTCTCACACAGGGTTCCATTGCCTGATACGATAGGACGTCCGGGTGTGTTGGCTTTGTGTATCTTTGGGAGGCAGTAGAAGTCTCCCACGCGGGGAGTACGTGGGATGAGAGCGCGTAGGATGTTTTGAAGGTCTGGATCGAAGGTCTTGATCAGTCTATTGAGTTGGCGGGTGTGTTCTTTGGTCGGATCTGCGGGTAGCTGTCTGTAGTGTTCCTGGTTGTCCAGTTGTCGGTATGCTTCTTTACAATAGTCCGTTCTGTTCTGTATGACGATGGCTCCTCCTTTGTCCGCTGGTTTGATGACAATGTTGCGGTTGGTCTTGAGAGCGTGGATGGCGTTGCGTTGTGCTCGGGTGACATTCTGGACTGTCTTGTGAGTGCGGCTGATGAATCTGGCGTTGATGCATTTCCTGACAGCTTGAGCATACATGTCAAGCTTGGGGCAGCGACCCTCCGGAGGGGTCCAGTTTGACTCTTTTTTCTTCGGTTGCTGCACTGCGAGTCCCTCTGTCTGCTGTTCTGGATCATTGATTGTCTCATTGGGTTTGTTGCTGACATCTTGGGATTTGTGGAAGTATTCCCGGAGCCTCATTCTCCTGATGAATTCCTCCGTGTCTGCCGCGAGACCGATGGGGTCCATTTTGGTGGTTGGGCAGAACTTGAGCCCTAGGGCGAGAACTTCGATTTCGTCTGGTTGAAGGGTATGGTCGGACAAGTTGACGATGGACTTCCCTGTGGTTGCAGCCGTGGTACCGGGGGAGGCTTGGTTGCTGCTGGTGGTGATGAACAATCGCCAGGCAGGATTGTTACCTCCCAGTCGGGGAACACTTCAGCAGTCAAGGACATTCAGCCTCGGATCTGCGGGTAAGCGTTCTCCAAGGCAACCTTAGAAACACACGACAACGCAAAATCATCGAGCAGAAACTGATAGCCAAGTTCTGCACTCATGAAGACGGTCTCAATCGAGATCTTGGGTTTATGTCACGATACATGACGTGATCCGGACTCGAGTCGTCGTTAGCTTGTTCACAGATGTGATTCCCAGTAAAAAAGTAAAAATTTTCCCAGTAAAAAAGTAAATTTTTTTTTTAAAGCTTTTCGTTTTACATACAGACGGCAGCTTTTGACACGTTAGAACCCCTGCGACTTCACCTCATTGTCTCAGTTGTATCTTGCTATGTCTTTTGATGTGGTACCTTCCTGGCTGACTTAATTAACTTTATCACACCTCGGCAGATAGTCAGGATGATTTAATTTATTGGTCTGCAATTGTAAAGTACACATGCTTTTTTTTCCATCTATATATGCTCTGACGATTCTGTATCCAATTTACTTCACCTGAGGAAGGAGCGATAGTTCCGAAAGCTTGTGATTTCAAATAAAACTGTTGGACTATAACCTGGTGTTGTGCGACCTCTCAATACAATATGGTGACCATGGATTAGATTAATTCCAATCAAAGCAGAGGAGTACATAGATTGCACAGTTACTTTTCCAAAATTTCATAAGTCCATGCATAAAAACTATACACTTACAGATCTGTATTCTGTATCTCAGCCACACTAATCAATCAAATACCTTGCCTACTGTTACTTTTTATGGTGAAACAGGATGAAAAGCTTTAGTCAATTCCTTTGGTGAGCAAATAATTGGGTTGTGTGACAGAACTTTAGTTCAATCTTGGTTCAAATTATACAACAACAACTTGCCTTTATGTAGCGCCTTTAATGTAGAAAAACTACCCAAAGCTCTCCACTGACAAAAATTTACACCAAGCCAAAGAAGGAATATTAGGAGGCATAACTAAAAACTTGCTTAAATAAATAAGTTTTAAGGAAGGACTTAAAGGAGGAGAGTGATGTGGAGGTGCAGAGAGATTTAGGGAGGGTATTACGAAGCTTAGAGCCTAGACAGCTGAAGCCATAGCCACAAATGGTGAGGGAAAGGCAGTGGGGGATACACAAGATATACTGAGTTGGAGGAAAGCAGAGCTCTCGAAGGGATGTAGGGAAGGAGGAGGTTACACAGATAGGGAGGGGTGAGACCATGAAGGGATTTGAATATGAGGATGAGAATTTAGAATTGGAATGGCTGGGGGACCTGGAGCCAATTACAAACTGAATCCAAACTGAATTCATAAATTTCTCAAAAATCAGTGAAGACATATTTACAACAAAAATATTAACTAGTCACCCTTGTGCAATCCCTTAGTGCCTGTCGTTACTGTGCCTTTGCCTACACCTGTGCTCCTACGAAGAGTTGGCCCAGTGGCTACAGCAGGGCTGGTGGAAGGCTTCTGAGTGTCCGTGCGGGAGACTTCAGATGGCCTTGCAGGATGCACTCGACCAGCTCTTTGCCTGGAAGCGTGGGCGGCAGCAGTCTGGGCTGGCTGGATGACAGGCAGCGACAAGGGCAATGGCGGAGTGCCAGTGGTGAGAGCAGGAATGCTGTCATCCTGAGAGAGGACAGCAGGTTCCTGCTCCACTGACCCACTGCCACTCTCCCTAGGCAGCACCTCAGCATCCCTAGCAATCTGTTGGAGCACAGATTGCTGGCCTGCTGCGACAGGGTGAAAGCCTGATCAACGGTGGTAGACCCAGCCACGATGGCAGCAGTCAGGGCTTGCGTGGCATCAAGCTGAGACTGCATGAGAGCAGTCTGAGAATGGATGCCACCAAGCATAGACTGCATTACAGCACTAAAACGTTGTGTCACTTCTACCTGTGCTGCAATGGAAGCTGCCAGTACGCCCATCACACGGCATCAGGTCTGGGACACCATGTTCTCTCTGGGAGTCTACCATCCTTTGCAGACTGCAAATGATGGGCTCCATGGTGTGCGCAGAGCCTTGTGCAATGTTGGAGGCGGACTCCTCCACGTTCCTTACCATTGCCGACAGGCTCTCGGGCACCCTTGCCACTGCACCTATCATCTCCGTGTGCATGCCCATCACCCTTCTTCTAAACGCCTCCCCATCGAGGTTCTCATCTGAGTCCTGTGCAGCAGAACCCACGCGTGAACTCGCCCCCCGGGGAGCTGGCTCCCGAGCTACCCTTTCCCTCTGGCCTTGCTGCAGCCCGCTCATCCCCGGTGCCTCACCGTGTGCAGATCCCGCTACTATACTAGCCTCTAAAGAATGCATAGTGCCAGTATCTGAGCTGGTGCCTGCGGATGAGACAAGCAGTGATGCGGTGTCTTCTTCCTTCTCCTCTTCACCCGCCTCGCACTCTACGGTTGGTGCCCTCAGGGACAGGCTGCTCAAGTGCTTGCTGATTATCTGAAAGTGTAAAGGCACAAGAGTCGGGTTAAGGTGAGGGGAGTGGGGCAGGAAGGGAGAAATGCATGCATACAGCATGATTAGCTGGAAAGTGTGAAACGCTTGTAGGGTGAGGGGGGAAGTGGGATGTGAGGGATGGGATGAACATAACATTGTTGTCCCCAAGGGGCTCAACGTCGCCGGTGACCATGGCTCCCACCACCTGGCACCCAATAATCTGCAGCACTCTATTCTCCAGCGCAGACAGTGGTTGGGTGTCGGCTTGTCCCCTGCCTGTGCGCTCCTGCTCCCTCCTGTTGTGAGCAACCTTGGCCTGCAAGAGAAATGAAAATGTGTGAGTGAGTGTGGAGCAATGTGTTTGGGTGATGTGTATACCTTAGTTGAATAGCTGTCATTGTGTGCAAGGTGTGAGATGTGGGTGTGAGTGTTGGTAGGTACAGATTGTTGGTGGGTTGGCGCTGGGGATGTGGTGCTTTGGGCAGTGTGTGCAGACTGAGGTTCAGATGGTGGTATGCAGCATTTGTTGAAGCATTCAATTACCCTGACCACCTGAGTGAGGTTGTTAAGTTTCTTCCTGCACTGCGTGTGGGTCCTGGGAACCACAGTGCTGCCCGAGACATGCTGGGCTACCTCCCTCCACATGGTGTGGAAGACTTGCGGCGAGGACCTCCTGCCACTTGCCGGGTAGAGCACCGTCCTCCATCTCTCCACAGCAAACACAAATGCCTCCAATGCTTGATTGCAGAATCTGTGGGCTCTCTCCCTGGGGCGTGGCTCTGCCATGAGTACACCTGCTTCAGTCCTCCGGCTCCTTCTCCTCTTTTGTTCCTTTATCCCCTCCCCCTTTTCCCAGCTTTACCCTGGCCTTAAATCTATTTGATTTCCAGCTCTTCCCAGTTCTGATGAAAGGTCATCGACCTGAAACGTCAACTCTCTTTCTCTCTCCACGGATGCTGCCTGGCCTGCTGAGTTTTTCCAGCGTTTTCTGTTGTTATTTCGGATTTCCAGCATCTGCAGTATTTTGCTATCGGCTCCTTCTCCTTGTTCTGCTTATAACAAGGAAAGGGAATACATATTAAATGGTAGGACACTGAGTAGTGTAGAGGAACAAAGGGACCTTGCAGTGCATGTCCACAGATCCCTGAAGGTAGCAGGCCAGGTAGATAAGATGGTTAAGAAGGCATACGGGATGCTTGCCTTTATTAGCCGTGGCATAGAATACAAGAGCAGGGGGGGTTATGCTTCAACTGTATAAAACACAAGTTAGGCCTCAGCTAGAGTACTGTGTGCAGTTCTGATCACCACATTACAGGAAAGATGTGATTGCACTAGAGAGGGTACAGAGGAGATTTACAAGGATGTTGCTGGGAGTAGAGAATCTTAGCTATGAGGAAAGACTGGATCGGCTGGGTCTGTTTTCCTTGGAACAGTGGAGGCTGAGGGAAGACCTTATTCAGGTGTATAAAATTATGAGGGGCATAGATAAAGTGTATAGAAAGGACCTATTTCCCTCAGCAGAGGGGTCAAAAACCAGGGGGCACAGATTTAAAGTAATTGGTGGAAGGTTTGGAGGGGATTTGAGGGGAAATTTCTTCACCCAGAGGGTTGTGGGGGTCTGGAACTCACTGCCTGAAAGGGTGGTAGAGGCAGGAACCCTAACCACATTTAAAAAGTACTTGGATGTGCACTTGGGATGCTGTAACCTGCAGGGCTACGGACCAAGAGCTGGGAAGTGGGATTAGGCTGGATAGCTCTTTGTTGGCCGGCGCGGACATGATGGGCCGAAATCACCTCCTTCCGTGCTGTAACTTTCTATGATTCTATGATCTATTCTGCTTGCTGAGGCAGCTGCACAGCCAGCAACACTGAGAATGAGGTTCTGCAGCGTCGATGAAGCATCCCTTTAAGTAGTGAAAAAAGCCTGTGGCAATGAAGAGTTGCGATTAGACTGGACCTGATATTGGTCCACCCTTTGAGTGTAACGCCAATGAGCTTGGGCTTTAAGACTTGAATTAGGACTCCAATCATTTTTTTGAGCAGTGAGCATGAATTTTGCATGCAGTCTAAGGCATTAGCGCCAGGCGCTAATTCTCCAACTTTTCTACTGATACTGCCCATTCCTTACATAGGATTACATAGGATTACATAGGATATACGGCACAGAAACAGGCCATTCGGCCCAAACAGTCCATGACAGTGTTTATGCTCCACTCGCGCCTCCTCCCGTCTTTCCTCACAGAGTCAGAGTCATAACGGCACAGAAGGAGGCCATTCGGCCCATCGAGTCCATGCCGGCTCTCTGTAGAGCAATCCAGTCAGTCCCATTTCCCCGCTCTATCCCCGTAACCCTACAAGTTTATTTCCCTCAAGTGCCTATCCAGTCTCCCCTTGAAAACATTGAGTGTCTCCTCTTCCACCACTTCTGTCGGCAGCTAGTTCCAGGTCCTCACCACTTGCTGCGTAAAAAGGTTTTTCCTCACAACCCCCCCTGTATTTCTTGCCCAAAACCTTAAATCTGTATCCCCTAGTCCTTGTACCATCACTTAGTGGGAACAGCCTTTCCCCATCTAGCCTATCCAAACCGTCATAATCTTGTTCACCTCGATCAACTCACCCCTCAACCTCCTTTGCTCTAATGAAAGCAAATCCAGCTTCTCCAACCTGTCCTTGTAGCTAAGATCCCCCATCCCCGGAACCATTCTGGTAAATCTCCTCTGCACCCTCTCAAGTGCCTTCACATCCTTCCTAAAGTGTGGTGACCAGAACTGGACTCAGTACTCCAGTTGTGGCCTAACCAGCACTTTATAAAGGTTCAACATAACTTCTCTACTTTTGTACTCAATACCTCTATTTAGAAGCCCAAGATCCCATATGCTTTGCTAACCACTCTCTCAATATGTCTTGCCACCTTCAGGGACCTATACACATTAACTCCCAGGTCCCTCTGTCCCTGCACACTCTTTAAAACTGTGCCATTAAGTGTATATTGCCTCTCCCTGTTCCTTCTGCCAGAATGCATCACCTCACACTTCTCTGTATTAAATTCCATCTGCCACTTATCTGCCCATTCTGCTAGCCTTTCTATGTCCTGCTGCAGTTGATTGGTATCATCCTCACTGTTTGCCACACCCCCAAGTTTGGTGTCATTGGCAAATTTAGAAATTGTACTCTGTATTCCAATATCCAGGTCATTTATATATATCAAAAAAAGCAGTGGCTCCAGCACTGGCCCTTGGAGAACACCACTGTCTACCATCCTCCAGTCTGAAAAACAGCCATTTACCACAACTCGCTGTTTTCTGTCCTTAAGCCAATTCCTTATCCAAGCTGCCACTGACCCACCTATTCCATGAGCCTCAATTTTGTTAACCAGCCTTCTATGTGGTACTTTGTCAAACACCTTCCTAAAATCCATGTAGAATTTAAATTCATCTAACTGAATTCCCTATTTGATTTGTTGGTGACTATCTTATATTGATGGCCTCTAGTTATGCTCTTCCCCACAAGTGGAAACACTCTCGCTGTATCTACTCCATCAAATCCTTTCATAATTTTAAAGACCTCTATTAGGTCACCCCTCAGCTTTCTTTTTTCAAGAGAAAAGAGACCCAGCCTGTTCATCTTTTCCTGATAGGTTTACCCTCGCATTTCTGGTATCGTCCTTATAAATCTTCTCTACATCCCTCTCCAGTGTCTCTATATCCTGTTTATAATATGGTGACCAGAATTGTACGCAGTACTCCAAGTGTGGTCTAACCAAGGTTCGATACAAGTTTAGCATAACTTCCCTACTTTTCAATTCTATCCCTTTAGAAATAATCCCTAGTGCTTGATTTGCTTTTTTTATGGCCTTGTTAACCTGTGTCGCTACTTTTAGTGATTTGTGTATTTGTACTCCGAGATCCCTTTGTTCCTCTACCCCCACCTAGGCTCACATCCTCCAAGTGATAAGTGACCTCCCTATTCTTCTGACCAAAATGTAATACTTCACACACTTATCTGTGTTGAACTTCATTTGCCAATTATTTGCCCATTCTGCAAGTTTATTAATGTCCTCCTGTAATTTGTCGCAGTCCTCCTCAGTATTGACTATCTTCCCCCTCTCCCCCACCACCCCCCACCCCGCCCTTGGCTATAACGAATTTCTAGCCCTTATTATCCAAGCAGGATCATAGGGGACCTGAATCTGCTGATGAAAGTTGCAATTTGCTGTGAACACAAATAAAAAGAGATCCAAGAGAGCCGGAACTGTGACAGATTGGAACTAGGTTTCTTCATTACTAAAATCGATGCAACCTCAGCAGGATTTAATCATTCTGTGCTAGGGGGTTGGTTAAAGAGAAAGAGGAACTGACACATGTTGAATGATGTATAACAGAAAACATAAGAATTACACAACAAATATAAAGACGAGTTAATATTTCAAAAACGACCTTTGATCAGAAGTTATTGATTAATGTTGAGTGTCATGTTTTTACTCACAGATGGTACCCTCTGCAGTTGGAATCCATTTACTATTGTCTTTCTAAGTTTCAGTACTCCTTATGTTTTCATTGGCCCACCCTCAAGATGAACAGACTTTTCCCGACATTGTTTTAGTTCCCAAATTAATGTGGAGTTACACAACACAATTTTTTGGCATTAGTCAGGAGAAAAGAAAATTTTTGTGGTATAGAGTAGAATGAATGCTTTTGCTCATAAAGACATTCAAAAACTCATCTTCAAACATAATCAAGAGCAAGTGAATAAATCCTGGTTTACCAGTATTCAGGGACACAATGGCCCTGAATTTCCGATCGGAGGCTTCCTGCGGGCAGATGCCTCCGATTGGAAAAAAATCTACGAACTTACCTGCTGGTTCCGTAGATACCGAGGCTTACGATCCTGGGCCTCTCCTGTTTGAAATGCGCAGAGGCCCACGTATCCCAGGGGCGCATGCGATTCGCAAGCGCCCCTGGGATCACGTGGGCCAGGCGAAACTGATGGAAGAAGGGAAATCCCCCTTCATACTTTTGACAGTTCCGTACCGACAGACTGTCAAAAGTATGAATGGGGATGACTGCGAAAATGCACCAACACACTGAAATAAATAAATAAAAACCATTACATATATAAAATTAATTAAAATGCCATTTAATTAAATATTTTAAGCAAACATTTAATTTTTTTCAAAAATGAATTTAATGTTTTAAAGAGGCTAAAAATAACCTTACCTGCACAGGTTTTTTAATGTTTAAATGATTGAAACAAAATTATTTTAATGTTATTTTAAACTCTTATGCTGATAAAAGCAGGCCTTACGTAAGAATTCTATGGCCTTTCAGCGGGCGGAAGTTGTGCAAAAAGCGCAACTCTCCACCCGCAGAGGCACTTCTCCCGGAGATCGCAAGTGCTGGGTTTTAGCACCCATAGGGGGTCGCAAAATTCGGCCCATTAAATATTTTCTGCCACTGTGCGGTTTTAGCATTATGCATTTAGCATCACTCAACCTTTTAGCTTAATTCTGAAAATACTAAAGAGGACAAAAGTGCAGACACAAATCTGAAATAGTAGAACTGCTTTTAGTAATCCCGATACAGTGAAACTGAAAATGACTCCAGTGTTCCAATTCTCTTATCACGGAATTTATTTAATATCACTTTTGCTACAATTAGTATTCACTTCAAATATCTAATTGTATAGCTTCTAAGAGCAACTGCGCAGTTAATTTCAGGCTTGCTCCCAACTGCAGGAAGAATCAAACACAACTCCCCTGTTAGCTCAGTGGGTAAAGGCACCAACTGGTGTTGTACGCCTAGAAATTGGGTCGCGATCCCAGTACAGCGCACGCGCCTAATGAGGCCAGCAGCAGGACCACAGCACATTGGTCTGCTGGTCTCATTAGAATGGTACCAGCAAGCAGGGGGCACCATTTGTGGCCCTGTAGATGGCTCACCAGTTGCAGGGAGGCAGCAAGATCAGCTGGCTCAGATCGCCGCCGCAGTCTCCAGGAGAGTCGCACGCACAGCGCATGCTGCAGTCACTGGCACTCCAATTTAGATTTATTGAATTCAATTATAACAACTTACCGTGAGTAGGATTTGAACTCATCACCTTTGGGTTACTAGTCCACTACCATAACCACTAGACTACCATACCCTTATGCATGAAAATAAAATAGCAAACAAGGGGCTATATTTTCTCCCATTTGCTAACTTTAGCAAAAAAGGAGATATGAATAGAAAGTAGGGAACACCACATCTGTTTTTTTGGTAAAATTTGTAAATGGAGGAAAATATAACTTAATTGTAAGAAAGAAGAAAGAAAGAACTTGCAATTTATACAGCACCTTTCATGACCTCAGGATGCCCCAAAGTGCTTTACAGCCAATGAAGTACTTTTGAAGTATAGTCACTGTTGTAATATAAGAAACGGCCATGAGATAAGCAAGTTCTTTATTGAAATTTTTACAAATCTGGTATATTCCCTCCCATAGTGTTTCCTCCCTTCTCCATCTGAGGAAGAGAGCTGGACATTTACCTACCCTATGTTCTCAAGCAGGAAATTTAGGTCAATTAACAGAGCATTTGTTTTTACTTATCTATTATCCTTTTGTTTTAATTTCACTTTGAAAGTACATTCCATCCAGGTATGGGAGTATATAAACAGCTGAACCTGCACATCCAGCCAGATTGACAATGGCTTCTCTCCTATCTCCCCTGATGCATTTCCTTCAATGCAAGTACACTGAGCCCCTCTTCTGTTATTTTCAATCATATTACATCGCTGTGGGTGGCTTGTAAACTGCAGCTGTGCCACATAGCTTTCAACAGAATGTTCATTCTTAATTAAACAAATATTTAATGCATTCTGTAAAACAAAATGCTGTGGAACATTACATTCTCATTTTTTTGGTTCAGTCTTTGTTAGCTTGTTGAAGTAACTCCAGAATTCTTGTAAGATCTGCTCAAAGAAGTGTCTGAAGCCTCATTGAGCCGCAACATCGTAGAGGCGTACTGCTTTTAAAAGTGTTTGAACCCACCCAGAGCTGGAAGAAAAGCTTCAAAGCATGACTAACTTCAAGATATTCTACTTCAGTTCTAAAGAATTTAACGTTTGCTTTATTACCTAGCATTGAAGTTGTATGCATTTAATCCAAAGAGAACTGCATTGGCATTGTTGTACTCGGTCCAAGAATAATTAGATTCCAATTTCCAATTTTCTGAGGACAGAGTAGCTGTGTGTCTCAGTACAGTAGAAGGCTCTTACTGGAAACAAACCCCTGGTGAGCAAAGTGTTCCCTTTATTTGTCCGTTCCTTTTGAGCAAACACGTGATTATCCCAACTGACAGTAATATCCTGTGTGCACAATAACTCAAGCCATTAACCCATCTCCAACAGTAGGTTTGCTTTTAATGACAAGAGGCTATGAAACTGGACCCATGAGTTTTTTTATAGATGTGTCTATTGTCTGCCAATAACAGGAGAGAATATAAAGTTTACTCATATATGCCAGCTATATCTAATCGCTTTATGAAAACCCTTTAGCACTGAACACAAAAGAACACAGTACTTTGTAACTTTATGCAATGTAAACTGTGACCATTGCTTTTATTAGAAGTACCTGTGTTCATCTGAAAAGCAGATCTGAGCCTAGCTGCAACTGACTGCAGTTTTTCTGACAATTATTGGTCACCTACATTTGATCACCTTTTACAGCAGATAAGGAATACCTGCTCTATTTGTTAAATGAAAATGTTATAAAAATTAACTTCTACCTTCTATATAGTTGAGTGTTCCTCCCTTGTACATGTGTCAATGCATTCTGCATCTGAAAATAATAACACTGTAATGTGGTTAAATTTAAGCTTACAAAGAAAATTCCTGAATGTAATTGTGCCTATAAACCAATGTTATTGTGTGACAGGAAAGAATATGGGATGAATCAGTGTCTGAGCAAACGGTCCATTAAAAAACATTCCAATTTCAGAAAATGTTCATGAAATGCCGTGTAGAGCTTTGCACTTCGTCAGCACATGTCAGGAATTCAGGCACGATGCTCGACAGGGCCCTCCAGGGTGTTCCATATGAAAAATCCTGTGAAGCCCATTGGCCTTTGTGCTGGGAGTCCCGATACGCGCTGCTGTTACATGGAGTTCTGTGCTGGGAATGTGAATTCCTAAAAAATTTATGTTCCTATATTGAGAATAAAAAGTGGTGGAAAATATATTTGTTTTTCAAAAGCTAAGTTGGTCTGGTGACTATAGTTTCACAGGTTTTGGGCTTCTGACTAAGAGGACATGAATTCAAATCCATCTGTCCACTAGCATTCAAACTTGTACATCTTCATTGTTAAATATCAGATGGAGGACTAGCAGCAGGACTAAGGAGCAATAGCGCACTCCATCTTAAAGAGGAACAACTTGTACCATCAGCCACCTTGTCTTACAAAAGTACACCTCTTGTCTGGCAAATTGCATGCTGTACAATACTGTTCTTTAATGTCAGCTGAGTGGGACAGGACTCTGACTGCCTCTTCTCATTCTCCTTGACCTCACTGACAACTGTACCATTGCTCTATCCCTCCCCACCCCTCTAAATTATTTCTATTCCTGCTCAGTGTCCACCTTCCCACATTGTGAAATGCTCTTTGTTGTGAGGATTGCTGTATAAATGCAAGAGTTTGTAAAGGCCACTTAAAACAAAATAGATTTCAATTTTTGCAAGGTCAAAGTGTAACCAGCAGGAGCTGCGGAGTCTGTTTTTATAGCATGGAAGTTCAAAGGTCAGCAGGTGGAATGAAACCACAGTGCCAAGCCTCAGGCAAAAAACGTATCTGCAGCATTCTCTTTGGACAACCTTGAAACATTACCTCACGACAACCTGATGCTCTTTAACTCAATAAACAATATAAACTAAATGGTAGAATTTTAAAGGGGGTGCAGGAATAGAGAGACCTGGGGGTGTGTAAACACAAACTTTTGAAGGTGGCAGGACAAGTTGAGAAGGCTGTTTACAAACCACACGGGATTGTTGGCTTTATAAGCAGAGGCACGGGCACGGGAGGGAGCAGGGGAATGTGTTTGTGGGGCGGGGGGGTGGGGGGGGGTGGTGGGAGGGGAAACCCAGAAATCCCGGTGATCCCATAAGCCGAATTTAATGGCATTATCATTTTTTAATTTTGTTTCCTGCCCGGCAGCTGGCCAATTGACTCCCAAATGCACTGTGGGAGCTTAATTTAAATATTATAATGCAGTGCCCCGCCTCTCAAAGATGGGACACATGCACGGCTCACAACCTGCCACTGTTTTAATGGCAGCTGGTGTGTTCGCTGTGGGATGGGGTTGCGTTTTGCGATTTTTAATTTTCACGCCCGTCGTGGGGAGGGGGGGTTAATATTGATTCCATGGAGTACAAAAGTAAAGAAGTTACGCTAAACCTTTAAAAATCACTGGTTAGGCCTCAGCTGGAGTATTGTGCCCAATTGTGGCACCACAATTTAGGACGTCGAGGGTTAAAGAGGGGGCAGAAGAGATTTACTAGAATGGCACCAGGGCTGAAAGACTGGTATGTGGGGAGGCTGGGGAAACTGGGGTTGTTCTCCTTAGAATAGAGAAGGTTAAGGGGAAATTTAACAGAAGAGTTCAGAATTATGAAGGGTTTTGATAGAGTAAGTAAGGAGAAACTGTTTTCAGTGGCAGAAGGGTCTGTAACCAGAGGACACAGATTTAAGGTGATTGGCAAAATAACCAGAGCCAAGATGAGGAGAATTTTTTTTATGCAGCGAGTTGTCATGATCTGGAATACACTGCCTGAAAGGATGGCGGAAGCAGATTAACTTTCAAAAGGGAATTAGATAAATACTTGAAGGGGAAACATTTGCAGGGCAATGGGGCAAGGGCAGTGGAATGGGACTAATTGGATAGCTCTTTCAAATAGCCGGCACAGACACGATGGGCCAAATGACCTCCTTCTGTGCTGTGTAATTGTATGATTCTAACTCCAGTTGAGACCTAACCTGAGACATTTAACCACACAGACATTTAGCTGCCCTATATGCTCCACATGAGCTGTATGGAACCTGTTACTGAACATTATAACCATAATGCGTCACAGGGGGAAGAAGTTGGCACTTTACCCAGGAAAGCTTCAAATTTCAAAGCATTATGGAATTTTAAGGCCATCCAGTTCCAATTATTTCTTCAGATTTTATAAGATCTTCCTGCTTATAATCTATAAATGTTACAAGCAAAGCAAAAATCTAGTATTTTATACGTAGTATATGGTATTTTTATCACAAAAACCAATAGGAATCCTATACGATTACATAGGAATTTAAACAGAAGGTTTTGGAAATGTTGGGTAAGGACCAATTAGCAGTTTAACTTGATATTTTAGACCATGAAAATGTGTTGGCATTTTTGTTTTTCATTTACTGGTATTTCATGAAGGACAGCATGTGAGGGTGATCAACAGCCAGCATTGCCTGGTTGGCCAATCCTGCTAGGATGCCACCAGGTATGGTCACATCTACCTGGAAATAACTGGAGAATTGTCTTCACGGTATCTGGGTGAGCAGAGATCCAGATACAAGGCTGTGCTATCTGTTGCAAGGACACCTTCTGCTATAATATACACAACAGGACTGACACAGCCATCGGTCAGCTGTAGCCTCAAACCTACCGCCATCCTCTTTCAAACAAGCTGCAATGCTCTCTTTCAACCTAATGGGCTGTGATGCTACTAAATTTCTCCAAAGGCTCTACGAATTTTTGTCCTAATCTGCCACTTCCCTTTAACTGTCCACATCCTTTTAAATTTCACTGACATGCAATTTTTCACTCCCACCACTTGCACGCTCCCTGCACTCATCCAAATTTGCACCAGGAGCTGTGACTAATTATGAAATAGTTGATCATGGAAAACTGTGCTATTAACACAATATCATTCTGGGGAAATTTGTACCAGTTCCTAACCATCAAGGAATGTAATTCATTGGCCGTGAAGTACTTTAGGATATATTGAGGTGATGAAAAATGCTTTATAAATATAAGTTCTTTCTTTTTTGTTCTAGTTTATTTCATCAACAGTCACGTTGCAGCTTTATAAATGAATATTGTTGGTGAAATCACTTGAACAGGACTGACGTACTTGTGCGACTCTACCTTTGACCATTCAAATCAAGAACAACATTGTTAGAGAGCTGAGAATTGGTTGTCAACCCCCATCCCAGCTTGGGAGTGACACGTGGAGAACAACAGAAAGAGGAGGATGAAAATAAAGGTGTTAGCAACTGCTTGTGATTTAAAAAAATGATTGCCGGGAAATTCCTCAGAGCAGGAGCAGCTCTGAGGAATTTCCCAGCCTGGGTTTCTATGGAAGTTTGGTCCATGTAGCCTGGAATCAAGGGCTGCTTTTCCAAGTTTGTTCTGCTGACAGTGAGCCTCACCAACAACGAGAACTTAAAAAATTAGCCCTATAGTGTGCTGGCTGTGTGTGGGTTTCCAATCTGAAGGGGTCTAGGCCCAATGCTCAGTGTCAGCTTCTTAGGGTGCCCCTGTGTTTGAGAACCCTTCCAGAGTAATGAGAGGAAAGTGAGGTGAGAGGACCAAGAATATCCCCTCCTATCTCCTTTCTATGCTAGTTATCAGCCCACGTCTGTTGCAATTGCAGGCCTCTGCTCTGCCTCTTGGAGGAAGCCCCAGACATTTTAAGGCTACATAATAGATGGGGGGAGGGTGTGGATCCCAGGACTATTAGTCTCTGTCTCCTTTTCCTGACCTATATGCCCAGAGAAGAGGCATTGCCCACATGTTGACCCGAGGAAAACCGGTCCCCATGTCTTTTACTGTATCCTGATAAAGAAAAAACATTTCTTGCATTATTTATCTTCAGGTAGCTGTCTTTTGGATATTAGAACAAAGGTTCCCCAGGAATGTGCCAATCTATGTGAGATCCCTAGGTGTTTGTTAATATTAGCAAGGGAACCCCATATAAAGAAGTTTGAAAACTACTTTAAACCTCTTTAAACCACAGTAGAATCCTAATTATCTGATAAGAAACCTCCTTCCAGGGGAGGTCCCTAGTGGATAATCAGAATTGGTGGGAGTTTCTTTCTTCCTCAGATTATTACAGCAAAGTAGCAGCTGAGCAGAACTGTTGGCTCCTCTCTAGCTTTAACATCCATCCTTCATAGCAGATCTGTGCTTTAAACAGTCGTAATTATAATATTACCCGCCACTTAAACGCTGCCAGCTTTGGCACCCACTGATCATAAGAATCTCCTGGAACAAAACCCTGACGGCAGCTGATGTCTCAACTGGTCCAGAAGGCTGGGATTTTTTTTAAATTCATTCACAGGATGTGGGCGTCGCTGGCAAGGCTGGCATTTATTGCCCATCCCTTGAGAGGGTGGTGGCGAGCCTCCATTTCAGAGGGGCAGTTAAGAGTCAACCACATTGCTGTGGGTCTGGAGTCACATATAGGCCAGACCAGACAAGGACAACAGATTTCCTTCCTAAAGGACATTAGTGAACCAGATGGGTTTTTATGACAATCCGATAGTTTCCACAGTCACTATTACTGATACTAGCTTTTTTTTTTAAATTCCAGGTTTATTTAATTAACTGAATTTAAATTCCCCAGCTGCTGTGGTGGAATTTTGAACTCATGTCTACCAGATCATTAGCCCAGAGCCTCTGGATTACTAGTCCAGTAACATTACCACTACGCTACTGTACCCCTGATAAATATAACTGGTCTTCCTGCCCCTGTAAAAATTCTGGTGGATAACCGAAACTCAGATAATGGGAATGAAGAAAATGGAGTCCAGTGTATGGGGTTGAAATCATGCTGTGTGATATCAGTTACGAACACATTAACATGTTCATCTGAGATTATTTTGTCCACTCTCTTAACTTGCTTATTTTAAATAGCACATAGAGGAACTTTACTAATATGGCTAAGTGTGACTTCAACTCTCATATCTTTCCCCTCAGAACAATGCTTCCCACTCAGTTTGGCACCGTCCACACACAGGGTTATTCTGTTGTGATCGTCATATCAAAGTTATTAACCCTGGTTCCAAGCATGACCTCTGGTTGTGACACACCAGTTGTAATTATTACCATTGATAACTATCGTCTGTTTTGTATTATCCAACCAATTCATTATCCAATTTATAACTTCCTCTAGAATCCCTGATGTAGGAACAATTTGTTCCGATCCCTGGATGCAAATAGCCTTATTCGGTCAGGATAATCATAAATTCACACTATAAATATGTGTTAAACTGAATTTGGATGGTTTGATCAGGCCAGACCAACAATGACCAGAAATTGCTCAAGCAGGCTCAGAAAGGTTTTTAGAATGCTAACATTTATTCCTGTTTAGCAGGTCAAATGGAACAGAGAAAAGATTCCTATTGATTTATATGAGGATATGATATTTTTACCATTTTGGCTCTGATTTGTAAATTTGTTAGACATGAGAACATTATTTACATCTCCCCATTCAACATTTAAATCCCAAACCCTGTTTAAATATATAAAAATAGTGAGGAAGAGCAAAACACTGGCAGTGTACAATTTAAACTATTGCACCAATTCTTGATGATATTTTAATAAGATACTCTTTATAATGTGGGCAAATACTGCTCAAATATGAGGGCAAAGGACAATTTTCTGCTCAAGTATTTATTTAACTTTAGCACTGTAGCTTCAGTGTATTGACATCAAATGGATGATTCCGGGATCCACTCTCACAGCAGGGGCAGGGGGGCAATACTTGCAGAGACAGAATCGAGGGAAATCATGGGCATCTAGCCCACCATTTTCTCTTCATTAAATTAATTGGATGAAAATGATTTCCCGATGCTCTCCCTATGAGCGATGTTTTCCACTTAGATTGCAGAATTACCCCTCAAGACTTATCACACAGTATATACTCTAAATCATTCATTCCTAGGGCCTCAAAACCATAAAAGTGCCTTTTCCCCTTCTGTCTTTCCTTCTTCTTATAGTCTCCAAGCTTTTAAAGCGCGCGCTTGCTGTGCAGTGTTGGCTGCTGTGTTGCCTGCATCACTTCAATGGTTGCCCTTCAGAAGTGGTTCATTGCTTGTGAAGCACTTACAACTGTCGTGAGAATGTGACTGGTGCTGTATAGATGCCGGCTCTTCCTTGACTTTGTCTTAATGGTTGGCCTGCACATGCTAAAGTAAGCTAACGGTGAAATTAATTATCTTCAGCTAGTCACGACTTTTCAATCCTGATGGTGTCCTGCATGAGCCTTCATGTACATTCCTCAAAAAAAACAAATCACATTTTACATTTCAATTTATTGGAGAAGGAATCTTTAGCTTTAACAAATGTGAACTTCTTTACTTCTGGTCAACTTTATTACTTAGAATCAAACGTTATAAGTATTTAATGTATGTCAGCTGTAGCTCAGTGGGTAGCACTCTCGCCTGTGAGTCAGAAGGGTTGTGGGTTCCAAGTCCCACTCCAGGGACTTGAGCACAAAAATCTAGGCTGACACTCCAGTGCAGTACTGAGGGAGTGCTGCACTGTTGGAGGTGCTGTCTTTTGGATGAGATATAAAACCGAGGCCCCGTCTGCTCTAAGTTGGACGTAAAAGATCCTATGGCACTATTTTGAAGAAAAGCAGGGGAGTTATCCCCGGTGTCCTGGCCAATATTTATCCCTCAATCAACATAACAAAAACAGATTACGTGGGAGCTTGCTGTGTGCAAATTGGCTGCTGCGTTTCCTACATTACAACAGTAACTACACATCAAAAAGTACTTCATTGGCTGTAAAGTGCATTGGGACATCCTGAGGTTATGAAAGGCGCTATATAAATACAATCTTTCTTTTCTTTCTTTTTCCTTGGAGCTGATGATCAAGCGCTTGTTGTCATGGGCCGGGCGGAAAGCTTGATCCGTGATGCTCTCCACAATATCGTTCACAAAGGTGTTCATGATGCTTATGGCCTTTGAGGAGATGTTGAGGAAGCATTTCACTGTGCTTTTATACTATTACTTTTGTATTGATGCAAAGCACCTTCAGATGTGGATCAACACAAAAGTGGTAGTATAACACAGGAGTTAAGTCAGGTATATAAATGCAAGTCTTTCTTTTTTTTCTTTCATGAATCGTTCCATTTATTGTAATCTGTCTTCTTGTGTCCTTCAAAAAAGATAAATATAAGGAAAAGTTAATTTTTAATCAGCCAAACCGAACCCTAATGAACCAGATAACATCTTTTTAATGGCTGAACTGAACCTATTTTAATTCCTTGTAACAGCTTTCACATGTATGCCATAAGTAGAATTCTACTATATTTTAAAGCAGTACATTGCAGTAGTTTGATCAGAAACAATTATTGTGAATCTGAGAAGATTGTCATATATTAATAAAAAAATTCAACCCATGCAAATGAGAACAAGACAAGTAATGCTGAAATATAGGCCTAGAAATTCAATCACGCTGCGCCCGTTTTACAGGCGCAAAATGGGCGCTTAAGGGGCCAATATGGCGGGCAGAGTGCGTGCACTCATTCTGCGCCTGAAGTGCACCACACACCATATTGGTTAGGACTGCTCAGTAGGCGTCCAGGGCGTGTGCCTGAAACTGGCATTAGGCCTGTTGCCTTAGGAAAATCAGGGGCCTAACGCCTGTTCCAGGCCCCTTCAAGAAATTGGTTTGCGAGTGACTGCAGCATATGTGCATGCTGCGGTCAGTTTCTTCAGGCACTCAACAGCCAAATCAGTAGTCCTTAAAGGGACGCTGGAGGCTGCCACCCGAAAGGTAAGTTTAACGTTTTTTACTGACCTTATTGTGGAGCCGGGCGGAGCAGGACCAATATGCCGCAGTCCTGTCGCTGGCCTCATTAGGCGCGTGCAGCGTGCAATTTGGGCACAAACCAATTTCTAAGCCATGAACTTTTCAACGACATTAATATTTACAGTGAAATCTACAACTGTCATATAGTTCCAGATTTCCACTATACTTTGTGTGAAGGAGTGGTTCCTGAATTTACTCCTGAATGGCCTAGCTCTAATTTTAAGGTTATGCGCCTAGGTCTGGACTCCCCACCAGAGGAAATAATTTCACTCTATCTACCCCATTGACTCCTTTTAACAAGCTAGTGCACAGGTACAAAAAGTAATCAAAAAAGCTAGGAACATAGGAACGGGAGTAGATTCAGCTCCCGAGCCTGTTTCGCCATTCAATTAGAATCTGGCTGATCTGTATCTTAACTCCATCTACCCGCCTTGGTCCCATAACACTTAACACCCTTGTATCTGTTGTTCACAATTTATATTAATGATTTAGACTTTGGAATCAAAAACACAATTTCTAAATTTGCGGACGACACTGAAGTTTAACAAGAGCAGGGGGAGTTCTCTTGATGTCTTGGTCAGTATTTATCCCTCAACCAATGCTTAAAAAAAACAGATGATCTCATCATTTATTTCATTGATGTTTGTGGAACCTTGCTGTGCTTGCTACATTACAACAGTGACTACACTTCAAATTGCTTCATTGGCTGTAAGGTGCTTTGTGACGTCCTAAGGTCATGAAAGGCACTGTATTAATGAAAGTTCTTTCTTGATAGAATTTGAATTGTACTGTGCAATATTAGTATCAAAAATTTTAATGCGATTGGATAAAATTCCTTTCTTTGTTATTTTAGTGAAAGTGTTAACACACAGATTAATATCTAGATTTGACATGGTTTAACGCAACACCTCAATTTCAAAATTCTTATCCTTGTTTTCAAATCCCTCCATGGCCTCATCCCTCCCTATCTCTGTAACCACCTCCAGCCCTACAAGCCTCCGAGATATCTGCGCTCCTCCAATTCTGGCCTCTTGCGCAAACCCGATTTTAATCGCTCCACCCTTGGCGGCCGTGCCTTCAGCTGCCGAGGCCCTAAACTCTGCAATTCCCTTGCTAAACCTTTCTGCCTCTCTCTCTGTCTCTCCTCCTTTAAGACACTCCTTAAAACCTACCTCTTTAACCAAGCTTTTGGTCATCTGTCCTGATATCTCCTTCTGTGGCTCTGTGTCAAATTGTGTTCGATAACACTCTTGTTAAAGGCGCTATATAAATCCAAGTTGATGTTGTTGTTGTTGTAGATTAAAATAGCAGAGAGAGGAATCTTATAGAGACACATGTTTGTCAGTAATATTGAACAGCATCATTTCAACCCCAAGAACTGCAAACCATATTATCTAAATACTTTGATTTGAACGATTGGAATAAAATAGGAATAAAAGTGTTAGCATGTTTTAAACTGTGAGAAATAGAAATGTAATAAATATTCACATATAGTGGCAAAATTATATAAAAATGAGATGTGGGTATACTGTGGATTCTGTTCTTCTGTAATTAGGTTTGCTGTTTGATTCATATTTACTTTTGTCTGATTATCATAAAATATAACCAGGACTAGAAACAGTATTTTGGCAGAAAATATCTGGAGGACTATCATTGGACTCCCATCATACCTCCATGGGAGACTGATAGCGCCCCCCCAACGAAATGGCGTAAGCAGGCGTTTCCAGCTGTTCATGCCGTTTCCCTCAGGTTTCCACTGCTCGCCCGTCAGACTTGTGACAGGAAATAAGTGGCAGCCTGTGGAATTTCAGGGCCCCTGTCTTTGTAATGGTGAAGAACTTCGGTCAGCTTACTGCTATTTCCATTCAAGAACCTTGGAACATATTCCCAGTACAGAATTCCCATGGTGCATACCTTATGCTTCTGCGAACGCTTCTTAGGCCACAGTTTGCCACGTAGCAAACAGGTAGTTTATGCAGTTTCAAAAAATGGATGGGTTTCAATGTAAAATAAGAACAATTGGTGATTATTGCCGTGAGGGAAACATGCGTTCAATTATCCATTTTTTCAATGGGCATAACAGAACAGTTCAAGATTAGGATTGGATCTCAGTCTGCACTTTGTATAATGTGCTGAGCAGCCGGCTGACCTGAGTTACTCATCAGCTGCACTTCTCGTTGAGCTCCTGGGCGGATTAAGGTTTTTTTTAGTGCACTGAAGGGTCAAATACCTGACTTCACTCCTGTGTTATACTGCCACTTTAGTGTGCTTTGCATCAATACAAAAGTAATAGTACAGTAAAATGCTTCCTCAACATCTCCTCAAAGGCCATGAGCATCATGAACACCTTTGTGAATTATATTGTGGAGCGCATCGGGGATCAAGCTTCTCGCCCGGCCCATTACAAGCACTCGATCATCAGCGCCAAGGAAAAAGAAAGATTGTATTTATATAGCACCTTTCATAACCACAGGATGTCCCAAAGCGCCTTACAGCCAATGAATAACTTTTGAAGTGTAGTCAATGTTGTAATGTAGGAAACGCAGCAGCCAATTTGCGCACAGCAAGGTCCCACAAACAGCAGTGCGATAATGACTGGATAATCTGCTTTAGTGATGTTCGTTAAATATTGGCTAGGAGAACTCCTTGCTTTTATTCAGAATAGTGGCATGGGATCTTTTATATCCACCTGAGGGGGAAAGCATCCTCTTGGTTTAACTTCTCATCTGAAAGACGGCACCTCTGATAGTGTAGCACTCCCTCAGTACTGCACTGAAGTGTCAGCCTAGATTTTTGTGCTCAAGTCTCTGGAGTGGGACTTGAACCCACAACTTACTGACTCAGAAGCAAGAGTGCAACCACTGAGCCATGGCCGAAATGGGAGATCCAGCCCACCATGTGCCTGCTGCTACCCGGGGAGCTGGCTAAACATGATGGCCGGAATTTTCATCTTTGTGTCGGGTTTGGTGTGTGCGAGCAGCGTAGCGGGTCCGAAACGTAATGTTCTGAGCAACGCACTGCTCAGAGCGACTTTCACTTAATGGCCCCAATTGAAAGAGTCATGCGCGTTTCCCGGCCCTATTAAATGGTGCGGGTCTGATGACGTCATCGATGACTCATTTCCAGTGGCCATATTTAAAGCAGCCTTGCACTGAACTCACTTGAAGGTTTCCAGAGGAGGGTGGAAGGTGTGAAAGAAAGGTCACAGGAGAAATAAAACTTTGAAACATAGATAGCCAAAGGCAGAGGGCTGCACCCTGGTTCTCTGGTTCTTCCTTGCATACTGGTATGTTAGCCTTCATAGCGAGAGGATTCGAGTACAGGAGCAAGGATGTCTTGCTGCAGTTGTACAGGGCCTTGGTGAGACCACACCTTGAGTATTGTGTGCAATTTTGGTCACCTTATCTGAGGAAGGATGTTCTTGCCATGGAGAGAGTGCAGCGAAGATTCACCAGACTGATACCTGGGATGGCAGGAATGATGTATGAGGAGAGATTGGGTCGATTAGGCTTATATTCGCTAGAGTTTAGAAGAATGAGAGGGGGAGTCCAGAACCAGGGGTCACAGTCTAAGGATAAGGGGTAAGCCATTTAGGACTGAGATGAGGAGGAATTTCTTCACCCAGAGAGTGGTGAACCTGTGGAATTCTCTACCACAGAAGGCAGTTGAGGCCAATTCATTAAATATATTCAAGAAGGAGTTAGATATATTTCTTAAGGCTAAAGGGATCAAGGGATATGGGGAGAAAGCAGGGACAGGGTACTGAATTTTGATGATCAGCCATGATCTCATTAAATGGCGGAACAGGCTCGAGGGGCCGAATGGCCTACTCCCGCTCCTATCTTTTATGTTTCTATGTTTCTATGTTTACTCTTGTGGAGGCTGTCAGAGCACGCAGGGAGGTCCTCTTCTCTGCTGACAGGCAAAGGAGACCTCCACAAGCAACAAAAAGCGCCTGGCTGGATATTGCTGAGGAGGTCAGCAGCAGGGATGTGGTCAGGAGGACCTGGATATAGTGCAGGAAGCACGTCAATGATCTCAGGAGGTCAGGAAAGGTGAGTGCAATGCCACACTCACCCTCATCCTGAAGTTCCTGTCAACACATCCCCATCACTCTGCCTTCCCAAGCCTACTCTGCACATCATTCCTTACACCAACATACTTTGCAGGTCCACCCATCCCTCTCTCTCTATGTACATACTCACACCCCCATCTGACAAACCACCCTTCGCACTCACCCTCTTCCTAATGCAATCATAGCAAGTAACACCACAGAAGGAGGCCATTTGGCATTGGCACCCCACTCCCTCATAGTCACCCTCTACAGATGTAACCCATCCATTTCTTACACCATTCCATCACTCTCACTCAAACTTCTCTTCTTTCCCTCCTTGCAGGAGAAGAGAGCCCACAACAACAGGGAGAGGGAGAGAACCGGAGGTGGCCCTCCAGTGATTGCACAACTTGCAGCAGAGGAGGCGGCTCTGGAAATTTCTGGAGCTCGAGAGATGCTGGCAGTGGGACATGGAGAGAGGGACACGTCCCAGCAACCTGCTGACAGAATCACATCTCATAAAGCCACATGGCATACAACAGTCACCCATATGCTGACTCATGTCAGCAGCCAGTGAAATGTCATCATGTGCATAATGGTAACGTTATCCATTCTTATTATAACACTTCTAATTCATCTCTTTACTCTCCCACAGGTCCATCAACTGCCCCCCATCACTGTCCAGCTGGAGGAGGAAGACAACTCCTCAGAGGAACCTCCAGCCTCTGAGGGTGCAGCGTCAGCAGACCCAAGCGCAGCCAGCACCAGCGCTGATATGCACACCTTGGTGGGTCCTTTGCGCCATAGAGCAGAATTGTCACCTGGTGTCTCACAATTCACCAGTGAGCAAGAGCAGGTGGTGTTGACAAGTACAGCAGTGGAGACTCCTCGCCGGAGGGCGCAGGACGCTCTCAGCTCTGCTGAGCTGCATGCAGACGCTGAGCCTCGGGGTCATCGAGAAAGAGGGTGATCTTGGAGGGGCAGTGACATGAGGCTCTGGCATCTTTTGCAGCTTTGTTGTCTACAAATGTTCAGAGAATGGAGGTGTCCATCACCAACATGAGCACCACCATGTCGCAGGCGATGGCGATGATGTGCTCTTCCATGGAAAGGGTGGCCATCTGCATAGAGCAGCAAATGCGCCACTCACATGAGCACATGCTAACTATGGACAACAGATGTCAGGCGCTCATACAGCTCCTCTCAAGGAGGGATGTAAACATTGAATTGGGCCTTCATCGCCCCACTGCTGTGCAGCAAGGTGCTCGCCAGCTCCTTGCTAGCAGGGAAGTGTGGGTGGTCCAGGAGAGGGATGATGGTGAGAGGGGACATGGAAGTAGGGGCTCTTCTCAAAGTGCTCCCACTTCTCCCCTGTTGCCTCCCCCTCAGTCAGAACCCCAGGTGCTTCCTCGGATCACGATCGCCAAGTCTGCCCCTGCACAGTCGCAGGAGGAGCAGACTTTGGCGGGGCCATCACAGGGTCCAAAACCCAGAGAACGTCTGCCAAGTGTGTCTACGCAGGTGCAGCAGGGAAGTGAGCAGGCTGCAACTATCTCTGCTGAAGCCACAGGGGCTGTACCTCTTAGAAGCACTCGCAAACAAAAAATGACATAAAAGTAGATGCACTAGGGTAAGCACATGGGTGTATCAACAAATGTTCGTGCTAAGTTTCAGCTGTTTGGATTGGACACATAAATGTTTTTCTTTGCACCACTTTCGAGTCTTGTCCATTTTTGCCTCAAATCTTGGAAGTGGCTTTGTCACTTGGAGTGAATGGTGACACATTATTTAACCTTCAGCATTGGGCCTTTGGGTGAGAGCAATGGCTTGGTTATTGTAGGGATGCTTTATGGTGTTGTTGGCAGGGGGATCTTAGGGTCGAAGGGTTGAGAGCCAGAGGACACAGCTTTAAGGTGATTGGCAAAAGAACCAAAGACGACGTAAGAAAAAACTTTTTTATGCAGCGAGTGGTTAAGATCTGCAATGTACTACGGCTTTCAAAAGGGAGTTGGATAAGTATCTGAAGGAAAGAAATTTGCAGGGCTACGGGGAAAGGGCAGCGGGGTGGGACTTATTAAAGTGCTCTTGCAGAGGTCCAGCACGGGCTCGACGGGCCAAATGGCCTTTTTCCATGCTGTAACCATTCTATGATTCTATGATTCTATGATTCTATAAGTGGCAGCCATGTGTCTGAATTGGAGCAAGTTAAGTAAATCTGGCCATGATGAGGCCATTCCGGGCTTCCCAGGCAGCAATATGCGCCACTGCTGGTGGCATCTCAGCTTCCTTCTCCTTCTCCTTCTCGTCTTCCACCTGCTCGTCCTCCTTCTCCTCCTCCTCTGAAGAGGCAGTGTGCTGTGCGCTATGCTCCTCCTACAGCTCCAATCCTCGCTGCTGCGCTATGTTGTGCAGCGCGCAGCAAACGACGATGACGATTCTGGAGACCCTGGCTGGTGCATACTGAAGGGCTCCTCCAGATCTGTCAAGGCATCTGAAGCACATCTTCAGCATGCCTATTGCTTGTTCTATGACACATCTGGTGGAGGTGTAGCTCTCACTATAACGCTCCTCGGCCTCAGTACTTGGCGTCCTCAGGGGTGTCATGAGCGACGTCTTCAGTGGATAGCCCTTGTCTCGAATCAGCCAGCTGGTAAGTGTGTCTGGAGGTGCAAAGAGCTGAGGGAGGGTGGACTGGTGCAGCACAAAAGAGTCATGACAGCTGCCAGGGAATCTGGCGCGCACATGCATAATGATCCTTTTATGGTTGCAGACGAGCTGCACATTGAGGGATTGGAAGCCTTTGCGGTTCACAAATACTCCTGGGAGATGGGGGTGCCTTTGTGGCCACATGTGTGCAGTTGATGATGGCCTGCACCTGTGGGAAGCCAGCTAGAGCGGCAAAGCCGAGCGCCCACTCAGTAACACTGGCTTCATCAGTGGCAAAGTTGATAGAATTGGCTGACTTATGAAACCTGGCATCGGTGACCTGTGTGATGCATCTGTGGGCGGCCGACTGCAAGATCCCACAAATGTTTGCTGGAGATACTTGGAAGGAGTCTGAGGCAAAGAAGTTGAGGGCGGTGGTGACTTTGACAGCCACTGGCAAGGAGTGTCCACCAGGACCTCTGGGCAGCAGGTCTTGTTCCAGAAAGCTACAAGTGTCTGTGATGACCTGATGTGATAGCCTGAGCTTCCTGAAGCACCGCTGCTCAGTTATGTCCAGGAAGCTCATCCTCTGCCTGTATATCCTGTGTTGGGGGTATCGTCTCCGGCGTGCTGCAGCCCTGTGCTGACCCCCTCTCTCCTGTGGAGCATCAGGTCGTTGAGGAGAAGGCTGCTGTTGTGGTTGCTGGTGTTGCTGCTGGTGTGGCTGGTGTTGTTGGTAGTGGTGCTCACCTTGGTCCGATTCTGAGGACCAAGGTGAGACAGTATAAGCGGCACCCATGCTGGTGTTGTAGATGGCAGGTCAAGTAACGATCAGAGGGTCAATCCCTCAGTGTTGTGATAGTAACTAGCAATGTGGTGAGAATGGCTTCCGAGGTTGCAGAAATGACCTGCAAACTCCAGAAACCTAAATCTGTGCACAAAATGGAGTCACCAACAGCCTTTCCTTAGGCAACTAATGAGGTGTAAGGTGTGTGTATTTATCTGGTATTCCCAGCTGTCAATGAATGCCCTCGCACAATGGCCGCTGAACTTCCACCTCCCCTTCACAGGCGAGGTTCCTGAGCCGTGTGCTTCCCGTGCTTACGCCGTTAAATTCAGAAGCTGCAGTTAAAATCCCTGTTAAGGGTCTGATGACAAGCATTTAATGAGTTTAATTAGGTCGCCCGCCTCTCCCGATTGGGTCCGTGACACGCTGGCAAATACACCTGAGTTAAAGATGTGAGAAGGAAGGATGACGGTGGGTTCCCGACGCATTACCTATTTTCACTATTTTTACAGCCTCCAAACCTGCACGCATGACAACAGGAAAATTCCAGCCACTGTGTCAGAAGGGGCAAGGGCTATGACCAAATATACAAGTTCCAAGTAAAATTCCACAATATACTGGAAATAAGAACCCGATATATATTAATGACCTGGACCTGGGTATACAGGGCATAATTTCAAAGTTTGAAGAAAACTGTTTCCAATGGCTGAAGGGTTGATAATGAGAGGACACAGATTTAAGGTGATTGGAAAAGAACCAGAGGCGATGTGAGGAAAAACTTATTTACACAAGTGGTTAGGATTTGGAATGCACTGCCTGATAGGGTGAGGCTGTTCTCTTAGAACAGAGAAGTTTAGGAGGACATTATTATGGAGGTGTTCAAAATCATGAAGGGTTTTGATAGAGTAAATAAGGAGAAACTGTTCCCATTGGCAGAAGGGTTGATAACCAGAGGACACAGATTTAAAGTCATTGGCAAAAGAACCAGAGGCGCCATGAGGAAAGCATTTTTATGCAGCGCGTTATGATCTGGAATGCACTGCCTGAAAGGACGGTAGAAGCAGATTCAATAGTAACTTTCAAAAGGGAATTGGATAAATACTTGAAGAGGACAAATTTGCAGGACTATGGAGAAAGAGCAGGAAAGTGGAACTAATTAAATAGCTCTTTCTAAGAGTCGGCACAGACACGATGGGCCGAATGGCCTCCTTCTGTGCTGTAGCATTCTATTATTCTATGTGTGCTATACGAACGAATGAGAGTGCTGGCTACAGACTGGTCAGCATATTTTTGTATAAAGCTTCGATGAGCAAAAAATGTGAAAGGACAATTATTTTTACATTTGTTTGCGCAACATCTGATTTGCTTTTAAACAGCTGACTTTACAAAGAGATATATTGTCCTGTTATATGATGAACTGGACAGTGCTAAATCATCAGGAATAGCTTTATGGTTTTCAAATATGCTGGAATATATAGCAGACAAAAGAGGTGTACTGTACTATTAGATTATTGTTCTGTTTTTTGACAATCGTGATGGATTAGTAGACCCAGACACAGAGATCGTGATTATTGCCATTTACCATTGAATCAAAGTTGATCACAAGGAGCAATTTGAAAGCGATTACCACTGGAAAACTACTCTGTAAGGACACCGTTGTGAAATTGTCCAAGAAGCGTCTCACAGAATTACATATCGCACACTCACATTTTGAAGATATAAGATACCATCTTTGAATTTGCAAAACTGATGCTGTTTACAGTTCCCAAGTTGACCAGATCACACCTGCTATATTTATTTTACATAGAACCCTTCAAGCTGACAGGGAGAAACTTTCACCCCCATCAGTCTGAAATGGATTCAAAAAAGATTCACTCTCCTTATTGAGTAAAACAGTTGACCATAATTGGATCACACCAGCAGGCCATAAGTTAAAACAGCAAGGAGAGCTGCCTAAAGGCTTAGTCGGTAAATGCAACACCCAACGTGGCACTGTGCCATAAGGCCAGGAAGGTGCCAGGTTCAGTATCTGGTCTGTGTTCTGATAGCTGATCTCAGCTCGGGTGATGATCAAGGTGCTACAATTGACCTCTTGGCTAGAGAAGGGGAAAAAATTAGTCAGAGTTTCTGCTTCTAGTAACTATCCTGGTGACTCATACTTACTATCCAGTAACCCCTGCTGGAAGGTGTGTGTATATTTGTGTGTGCGTGTGTGTCGGTGTGTGTGTGTGCACGTGCGTGTGTGTGTGCTTGTGCATGTACATCCCGCATGTGCCGATGTGGGATAAGGACAGGATAGGGCTCCCTGTGTCCCTCTTTCGGGTTGAACAGGCTGATGCATGATGAATGGCCACTTGGGTGAAATGCCAAACACCAGGGGAACTATAACTTAGCATTTTTGGAGCAGGAGGAGAAAAGAAAGCCAAAATAATGCAAAACACCACTGATACCGTGATGTAAACGAGTTGACTGAATACTTTAAAAAACAGGAATTTGTCTTCAATTGGAAAACAGTTTTGAAGGACACAAAGCAAAGGTCCATGATTACTTAGACTTGCATGTGGATGTATAGAAAAGAATGTATCTTCAAGTGTATTTAATTAACATATCAGCAGGATATCTATGGCATTGGCAGCCCTGCGAAAAAAAACTTTGAAAACAGGAAGCACTGCGCTGATCTCAGCTTGCTTGCATCTGTGTCTGACACCAGATTTTTAAGGATCCTAGATGCACAACAGCTACAAAAATATTTACCAGATGGGGGTCAGCGAGCTGGTAATTTGCTGTGTGGTGATTTTTGCAACAGTAAGAAACGAGATAACACATTTCAGATGTAGTTGGGAAAACCTGTGTCTCTAAAACATAAAGTATAAATAAAGATAATCTTCTGTTATTAGAATTTATTTCAATTGATTTACCCCCCCACCCCCCTCCATTTTTTGCCATTTTTCTATCTTTTTTATATTCCTTTCCCAACATCACGTGGCATCTCCTGCGTGAGAGGACCACAGGTCTTTTCTCTTCCTGCTCTGACCCACTGCTGCTCTCCAGGCATCTTCCAAGGGCTGCACAAGATGACCCAGGCTTGACTTGACCTCTGATTTTCCCTCCTTGCTTGTTTCTACTTGGCACTTCACCCTGACAGCCTGGCTGTGATTGGAAATTCATTTTTCACTGGAACAGCAGACGTGACCCTAGCCCTATTGCTCCATGTTATGGTGCCTGATATCACTAATTTCAATTTTAACATATGCTTTGTGTTTCTTTCTTACACTCAATGAGTGAATATATCCTTTGTGGTTTACTGCATGGGAATTCTTTGATATAACGGAATACCGACAACAAATTGGTTTTGGATGGTGAAGAAAGATTAAACATTTTTATGAACAATTTTCACTCACAAATTCTGTTCAGTGGTGAATCTTAAACTGCTGTAGGCTACTTCCACAAGGTACTTTCTTATATGCATATTATCATTTATTTTCACTTGTTTTGTCCTCTTTAGATTCCATCACATATCCAGCTATGAGGAGGAATACGATAAATCTGTAGGGTTTTGTGCTGCAATTTATCCTATTTCAAATGACAGCTGAGATAACCTATGGCCTTCACTGAGTTTGCTTAGCCCAGCTGGGCAGCAGTGGAGGCACTACAATTTGTCAACCTTGACAAACACAAGGTGTCAGCCATGGTTTAATGGTAGCACTCTCACCTCTGGGTCAGAAGGTCATTCAAGCCCCACTCCAGAGACTTGAGCACAAAATCTATGCTGACACTCCGCTGCAGTACAAAGGAGCGCTGCCCTGTTGGAGTTCCCGCCTTTGGAATGAGACATTAAACCAAGGCCCTGTCTGATCTCCCAGGAGGACGTAAAAGATCCCATGGCACTATTTTGAAGAAGAACAGGGGAATTCTCCCGGTGTCCTGGCCACTATTCATCCCTCAACCAAAATCACTGAAAAATAGATTATCTGGTCGTTATCGCGTTGCTGTTTGCGGGACCTTGCTGTGTGCAAATTGGCTGCTGCATTTCCTACACTACAATAGTGACTAGACAGCAAAGCTGTAAAACACTTTGGGATGTCTTGAGGTTGTAAAAGGCACTACATAAATGCAAGTCTTTCTTTTCTCTGCCTCAATGCTCCTGGGGGTAGCAAAGTGGGTGGGGATGGGGGGTGGGAGGGGGGGGAAATAGCTTCTGATTACTGTGCACTGTCTCCCACCAGAATGTGTGCATGTGAACGCAGAGTGAGCATAAGATCAAGCACAGCTGTGCTGGTGCCCATTGTCTACACTCACCATGAAAAGTGGTCACTTTGGGAAGGTATTCATGCATGTCAGCACTGAGAGATCTGTAACATCAGACTAGTACTGCCAACGATGAAAGGTGCCAAACTGCCGTTACCAGACATACAGATCTCGTGCGGAACCCTGCAGTTCAAAATCTGAGTGCTGTCGGATGCAACAGAAATAGCGCAGAATTGTCACTTTAACATTAGACCAACAAATGCAGAAAAAATAAACACCAAAGTGGCGAAAAACAGACAGTTGATCACAAACTGGTCTTACTACTAGTGTTACTTAATTCACTGTCTGGAGTAACAAACACTATTGTTGTTACAGGTGTGAAATCTGCTCTCTGATGGCCTCTATCACACGTGACATCTGACCTTTTCAAAGTGCAGCTCAGATCAGTCAAGTTACCCACAATAAACAGCATCCTATTTGATATATGACCTCGAACCTGTGCAGAAAGAAATCCGTACAGTTGCATATGTGTGTATAGCTACACCTGTGCATGTCATTCCATTTTATAGCTGCTGTCTATTACAACAAAATACCCAGCATGTATTTCTATTTTATTCTTTATTACAATTTTAAAATATGTTGTTGCTTCTTGTTCATTAAAAAGTCTAATACGGTAAAATATTCTGTTTTAGATACAGACAGAAGTTACAAAACAGCCATACAGGTTCCAGGTTTGATTCACGGTCTGTGCTGAGTTATTTAACCTCGGGCAGGACAGCAGTAGGAGCAGTTCAGTTGGCTTCAGGACCCCTCGGCTAGGGAGGGAACAAATCAGTTAATGTTTCCACTCCTAGTCATAAGAACATAAGAACATAAGAAATAGGAGCAGGAGTAGGCCATTTGACACTTCGAGCCTGCTCCGCCATTCAACAAGATCATGGCTGATCTTCTACCTCAACTCCACCTTCCCGCACTATCCCCATATCCATTAATTCCCTTAGTTCCCAAAAATGTATCGACCGCTGTCTTGAATATACTCAATGACTGAGCCTCCACAGCCCTCTGGGGTAGAGAATTCCAAAGATTCACAACCCTTTGAGTAAATAAATTTCTCCTCCTCTCAGTCCTAAATGGCCGACCCCTTATTCTGAGACTGTGACCCCATGTTCTAGATTCCCCAGCCAGGGGAAACATTTTCCCAGCTTTAACCCTGTCAAGCCCCTTAAGAATTTTATATATTTCAATTAGATCACCTCTTATTTTTCTAAACTCTAGGGAATATAGGCCGAGTCTACTCAATCTCTCCTCATAGGACAATCCCCCCATCCCAGGAACCAGATAGTGAACCTTCATTGCACTCCCTCTAAGGAAAGTATGTCTTTCCTTAGGTAAGGAGACCAAAACTGTACACAGTACTCCAGGTGTGGCCTCATCAGTGCCCTGTATAATTGTAGTGAGACTTCTTTACTCTTATACTCTAATCCCTTTGTAACAAAAGCTAACATACGATTTGCTTTCTTAATTGCTTGCTGTACCTGCATGTTAACTTTCTGTGATTCATGTACAAGGACACCCAGGTTCCTCTGAATGTAAAAATTTCCCAGTCTCTCACCATTCAAAAAATATTCTACTTTTTTGTTTTTCCTACCAAAGTGGATAACTTCACACTTCCCCACATTGTATTCCATTTGCCATGTTCTTGCCCACTCAGTCAACCTGTCTATATCTCTCTGCAGCCTCTTTGTGTCCTCCTCATAGATTACTTTCCCACCTAACTTTGTATCATCAGCAAACTTGGATACGTTATACTCGGTCCCTTCATCTAAGTCATTAATATAGATTGTAAATAGCTGAGGCCCAAACACTGATACTTGCGGTAACCCGCCAGTTACAGCCTGCCAAGCTGAAAAAGTCTCATTTATTCCTACTCTCTGTTTTCTATCCATTAACCAATCCTCAATCCATGCTAATATATTACCCCCAATCCCATGAGTCCTAATTTTGTGTAATAACCTCTTGTGTGGCACCTTATCGAATGCTTTTTGAAAATCCAAATATACTGTATCCACTGGTTCCCCCATATCCATCCTACTAGTTACATCTTCAAAAAACTCTAGCAGATTTAGCAAACACGATTTCTCTTTCATAAAACCATGCTGACTCTGCCTAATCATATTACGATTTTCTAAGTGCCCTGTTACCAAGTCCCTAATAATAGATTCTTGCATTTTGCCTACTACTGATGTCAGGGCTAACTGGCCTATAGTTTCCCATTTTTTCTCTTCCTCCTTTCTTAAATAGCGGGGTTATATTTGCTACCTTCCAATCATTGGGAACTGTTCTACAATCTAGGGAATTCTGGAAGATTAATACCAGTGCATCCACTATCTCTGCAGCGACCTCTTTTAAAACCCTAGGATGCAGGTCGTCAGGTCCAGGGGATTTGTTACCACTTAGTCCCATTAATTTCTCCAGTACCATACTTTCACTTATACTGATTTCTTTAAGTCCCTCATTCTCTCTAGAACCTTGGTTCAGCGTTATTTCCGAAATGTTTTTTGTGTCTTCTACTGTGAAGACAGTATTTGTTTAATGTCTCTGCCATTTCCCTATTGCCCAATATAATTTCTCCTGTCTCTGCCTCTAATGGGCCCATGTTTACTTTCACTAATCTCTTCCTATTTGCATACCTATACAAACATTTACAATCTGTTTTTATGTCTCTTGCTAATTTACTCTCATATTCTTTTTTCTCTTTCCTTATCAATTTCGTGTTCCTCCTTTGTTGAATTCTAAAATCCTCCCAATCCTCAGGCTTACTAGTCTTTTTGGCAACATTACAAGCCTCTTCCTTTGATCTAATACTATCTTTAACTTCTCTTGTTAGCCACGGTTAAACCACTTTTCCTGTGGGTTTTTGTGCCTTAAAGGAATGTATATGTGTTTTAAATTATGTATTAATTCTTTAAATGGTAGCCATTGCTAGTCTACCATCATATCTTTTGATGTAGTTTCCCAATATACCGTAGCCAACTCACCCCTCATACCTATGTAGTTTGCTTTGTTTAGATTTAAGACCCTAGTTTTGGACTTAACTAAATCACTTTCAAACTTAATATAAAATTCTATTATATTATGATCATCTTCCCTAAAAGCCCCTTTACTACAAGGTTATTAATTAACCCTTTCTCATTGCACAATACTAGATCTAAAATAGCCTGTTCCCTAGTTAGTTCCTCAACATACTGATCTAGAAAACTATCTTGTATACATTCCACAAACTTGTCCCCCACTCTATTACTGCAAATTTGGTTTGCCCAGTCTATATGTAGATTAAAGTCCCCCATGATAACTGTATTACCCTTGTTACATGTGCCTCTAATTTCCTGATTTATGCACTGCCCTACATTACAACTATTGTTTGGGGGCCTATAAACAACTGCCACCAATGTTTTCTGCCCCTTGCTGTTTCTTAGCTCCACCCAAACTGATTTTACTTCTTGATTTTCTGAGCTAAGATCCTTTCTCTCTACTTTCTGTTTATCCCATCCTTTATTATCAGGGCTACGCCTCCTCCTTTTCCATTTTGTCTATCTCTTTTAAAAGTTAAGTATCCTGGAATATTTAGTTCCCAACCTTGGTCACTTTGCAACCATGTCTCCGTAATGGCTATTAGATCAAACCTATTCATTTCTATCTGCGCTATTAATTCATCTATTTTGTTGCGAATGCTTCACACATTCAGATATAGTGCCTTTAGCTTTGACTTTTGTCTATTTTTCCCTGATGTCATCTTAGTCACTGCTGCCTTATTACCTTTGTTACTCTCTCTGTCCCTTCCTGACCCACTCTGCTTATTTTTACCCAAAACTCTACTCTGCTCTAAAGCCTTGACATTTCTCTTGCTGCTTTTAAATTTACTCTTTCCTGAATCCTCCCATCCCCCCCCCCCTTTATTAGTTTAAAGCCCTGTCTACTGCCCTAGTTACTCGATTCGCCAGGACACTAGTTCCAGTCCAGTCTAAGTGGAGCCCGTACCACTGGAACAGCTTCCTCTTTCCCCAGTATTGGTGCCAGTGGCCCATGAAGCAAAACCCCTGCCTCCTACACCACTCTTTGAGACACGCATTTAACCTTCTAATCTGCTTATCCCTATGTCAATTGGCATGTGGCTCAGGTAACAATCCAGAGATTATTACCTTTGAGCTTCTGCTTTTTAATTTGGACCCCAACTCCTCAAACTCTCTCAGCAGAACCTCATTCCTAGTTCTACCTATGTCGTCGGTTCCTACGTAAACCACGAAAACTGGACCCTCCCCTTCCCACTCCAAGTGCTTCTCCAGCTGCTGTCTAGTGACTCCTGCTGCAAATTTGTGAGTCAGGCCATTAGATCATGGACCATGAAGAGAACCATCCTCAGCCACAATGCCCCCTGTTCACTGTCTAGGCTCATTTGGGATAAGTACTGGGGTTCTTCAAGTACCATTGGAACTGTACCTAGAATGAATTGACATATTAAGGAGAGGAGAAAAAAATAAATGTAATAAAAGAATGTCTTTGTAAAAATCACCCCAGTGTCAGTTCTTTATACACACAAGTTCTCAAATTAGATGTGAAGTTTATACAAAAAAAATTATTTATTCATTCAGGGGATGTGGGCATCGCTGGCAAGGCCAGCATTTATTACCCATCCCTAATTGCCCTTGAGAAGGTGGTGGTGAGCCGCCTTCTTGAACCGCTGCAGTCCTTGTGGTGAAGGTACTCCCACAGTGCTGTTAGGTAGGGAGTTCCAGGATTGTCACCCAGCGACGATGAAAGAACGGTGATATATTTCTAAGTCAGGATGGTGTGTGACTTGGAAGGAAACTTGGACGTGGTGGTGTTCCCATGCGCCTGCTGCCCTTGTCCTTCTAGGTGGTAGAGGTCGCGGGTTTGGGAGGTGCTGTCAAAGAATCCTTGGTGAGTTGCTGCAGTGCAGCCACATTGCGCCCGGAGGGAGTGAATGTTTAAAAAAGTGGATGGGGTGCCAATCAAGCGGGCTGCTTTGTCCTGGATGGTGTTGAGATTCTTGATTGCTGTTGGAGCTGCACTCATCCAGGCACGTGGAGAGTATTCCATCACACTCCTGTGTGCCTTGTAGGTGCTGGAAAAGCTATGGGGAGTCAGGAGGTGAGTCACTCTCCGCAGAATACCCAGCCTGTGACCTGCTCATGTAGCCACAGTATTTATGTGGCTTGTCCAATTAAGTTTCTGGTCAATGGTAACCCCCAAGGATGTCTATGATGGAAGATTCAATGATGGAAATGCCATTGAATATCATGGGGAGGTGGTTAGAGTAGCTCTTGTTGGAGATGGTCATTGCCTGGAACTTGTGTGGTGTGAATGTTACTTGCCACTTATCAGCCCAAGCCTGGATGTTGTCCAGGTCTTGCTGCATGAGGGCACGGACTGCTTCATTATCTAGAATAATATACTAGGCTTATATATATTTATGTATTTTGAAATGAATGTTAAGATCATTTCCCTCTATGCAATGAAGGATCTGTATTAAGTTGACAGTTTTTTCTTATTCTCAATTCACGTGAGGGTCTTGGTATTACTAAAGGACCATGTTATCCTTTTGATGAGGATGAGGAGACCGCATTGATGGTATCAGGTTAAATTAGTTTAGATTGTATTTAATAACATCACATTTGGTGGCAGTAATGCAAGCTTGGTGTGATCTTTATAATAACATTAGTGTAGAGTTTTGTGGCGCTTATTAGAATTAAACAAAACCTTGTATTAATCATCCTCCTGCGGAAACACTCATAATAGGCATTAAATTGATTTAAGTCACGATTTTGCCTTTGTCACTTGTGTTACATGAACTTCTGATTAGACGAAGGCAACAGTAAGTTAAATGATGGGAATGCTTGCTCCTGCAACAGAGGGAGAAAGACCAAGTTTACCATGGCAGCTATCCAGTAATCATTAGGGTAAATTCATCAATCCCAGTTTGCCACTGGGGAACCGCACTGGAAAGGAGAGTGGGTCAGAAGTAAGGCTACAAAAATTCCCTTCCTGATCAGCTCCCAGCAGATTGGTGAACTTCCCTTTTTTTGTCTAAATGTAGAATGTTTACTGTGGGTCCTACTGGGTTTCTATGGGAGCCTTACTGAAAACCACCAGCATTTGCCTCAGCATTCTCTGCACTAAGGTCGTGTGAAATAAGTTACTCATTAGCACATAAACTATTCAACATCAAGGTTGGAAAGAGTAAGAAAAAAGTTGCAGAAAATCAAAGTAGGAATTCAGTAATGCCAAGCCTGTGTTTTAAGTTGAGCATCACCAGTCACAAGTTTTTGATTTACCTCCTCTTTCCTCTGATACTTTTCAACCTTGACGCACTGTGTTTTGGCTCGTCACCTCGGTTTCTCAATTTTTAAAAAGTATTACAGGCATTATGATGCGGGAAGTATTTTGATCATGAGGCCTTACAGATCTCAGTAACAATCAAAGCCAACAATAATCTATAATCCACCAAAAGGTTGTCATTGCTTAGGATATGATAGTAAACACTTTAAACTGGCTTGTCAGCCAAATTAACTTGACAATAATCCCCTTGCGCCTCAAATCAGCTCTATTGCATACTGTATTCCGGCACATAATGAGGGCAAAATTATCCAAATACTTTTCATTTTTAAGATGGTTAAGTGCAGCTATGTAAACATTTGGTACCCTCATCAAGAAAACCAAATCACCTTTTATGACTAAAATAGAAAAACCAAGGCATGGTTTTGGTTAGAGTCTGTTACTTTCTGACATAACTTAATGGAAACAGGAAAGGGGTTGATCAGCTTGCCAATTACAATTAAAAGAGTTACATTTCAAATACCTACAGAGTCCCACTTGAAGTTTCCATGTTGTTTGGCTCTTTCTAACTTATTTTCTGCAGTGTTTATTAAAACTATATATGCGTTCCTTTGAGTGCAATTATTTAGAAAATCTCTTGATGATTCAACTCAAACTCCCTTTTCTGGGCCTCCACGTAATGTTTAAAAAAGCAATCTTAAGTGCTGGCACTTAGAGTTGGTACTTGCACACAGCATGACAGTTTGTTTTTGACTTAATTGCCTTAATTGCCATCAAACAACTAAAACAGAGATTGTTATATGGGTGGGCTTTAGTGGCCATGTGCCAAGAGAGTTCTGCAAAACGTAAGGAATATACTCAAAAAACAGAGACACGTAAGTGTAGTAAAGCCCAGTTGTTGGCTGGGAGAAAGAGGAAATCTAAATATTTACATATTTGATTGTACTATGATCACACAGCGCAACTCCGTATAAGTCAATCTTAGTACAACAGGAGGATCACTGTGGTAGCTGCCCTGCTGGCTCACTGGGTAAATGCAACAACAACTTGTATTTATATAGCGTCTTTAACGTAGTAAAACGTCCCAAGGCGCTTCACAGGAGTATTAAAAGACAAAAAATTTGATACCGAGCCACTTAAGGAGAAATTAGGGCAGGTGACCAAAAGCTTGGTCAAAGAGGTAGGTTTTAAGGAGCGTCTTAAAGGAGGAAAGAGAGGTAGCGAGGCGGAGAGGTTTAGGCAGGGAATTCCAGAGCTTAGGGCCTAGGCAACAGAAGGCACGGCCACCAATGGTTGAGTGATTATCATCAGGGATGCTCAAGAGGCCAGAATTAGAGGAGCGCAGATATCGCGGGGGGGTTGTGGGGCTAAAGGAGATCACAAAGATAGGGAGGGGTGAGGCCATGGAGTGATTTGAAAACAAGGATGAGAATTTTGAAATTGAGGCGTTGCTTAACCGGGAGCCAATGTAGCACAGGGGTGATAGGCGAACGGGACTTGGTGTGAGTTAGGACATGGGCAGCTGAGTTTTGGATGACCTCAAGTTTATGAAGGGTAGAATGTGGGAGGCCAGCCAGGAGTGCATTGGAACAGTCAAGTCTAGAGGTAACAAAGGCATGGATGAGGGTTTTAGCAGCGGATGAGCTGAGGCAAGGGCAGAGACGGGTGATGTTATGGAGGTAGAAATAGGCGGTCTTTGTTCAATAGACTTGCACTTACCCATAGACTTTCTGTAGTAATTTACACAGCAAGTTACTGTCAGTGGGACATCCAAATGGTGCAGCGCCCTCTACAGGGCATCTGGAACCTGTGTGAACAGGACAAGCAACTGTATCTCCTTAACCAATCAGATTAAAGAATCGTTAATGAGTAGCGCAGACTCTGAACCAGGAAGTGTCAATTAGAACATTGAATTCAATGTCAAATCAGGTACAGAAAGCAAAATAAAGAGGGAAATAAAGATTGGATTAAGAGAGATAAAAGAGGCAGAAAAAGTAAACAAAAAATTATTGATTTTTTAAAAAATCCCCAACAATAATTAAAATCTGAAGGAATGAGACTCCACACTTGTTAAAGTTAATTTTCAGTGCCAGAGAGATTGTTTGGCAGTAATTAAGACCTATCATGCTGTTAAAAAGGTACTGAGACTGGAATGACTTGGCTTAACTTTTAGTGGCGAGTTTAGCCCATATTTATGACCATTTGAAACATAGAAACATAGAATCTAGGAGCAGGAGTAGGCCATTCGGCCCGTCGAGCCTGCTCCACCATTCAATACGATCATGGCTGATCATCCAAATCCAGTACCCTATCCCTGCTTTAATCCCCACAGTACACATATCCCACCCTACCCCCGTAACCCCACGTATTTAATTCCCCCTAACATATCCCATCCTATCCCCATAACCCCACATATTTAATCCCCCCTAACACTAAGGGTCAATTTATCATAGCCAAATCAACCTAACCCGCACATTTTTGGACTGTGGGAGGAAACCGGAGCACCCGGAGGAAACCCACGCAGACACGGGGAGAATGTGCAAACTCCACACAGACAGTCACCCGAGGTCAGATTCGAACCCGGGTCCCTGGCGCTGTGAGGCACCAGTGCTAACCACTATGCCACCGTGTTGTCCATCAGTGCAGGAACTTCATGCCGTTCAATACATTTGAATGGGAAGCCAGATGGCAAGATGCCATTTTTGCTTAGCTTACGGAGGAGCTGCGCAACTTGGACAGCAACTTCTGATTCTCGCGTTTAACTATGCGCTCGCTGTCCGATTTGCACATAAATAACAGTGAGTGCCATTAGCCTCACTGTTATTTTCACAGCAAAATCTGGCCCATTGTCTTCATCAGAAGGGTTAATGAAACCCTTGTTGACATTTCTAAGGGTATTTATGATTTATCGTACTGTTCTAATATTGTCTAATCCTTTTCCTGGTAGTGTTCTGTAAATTGCAAATAAGTACAGCACGAGTTAGTTAATTAATCCAGTAAACAACAACATGACATGACTTACATTTATATAGTGCCTTTGAAGTAAAAAAGGTATTCACAATAGAGGTAAATAAGGGAACTGACATCAAGCTATAAAGGAAGACATTAAGAGAGTTGAAAAGATGGATTTTGAAAAAGTTTTTAAAAGTAGAGGGAGAAATGGAAAGGCAGAAGGCTTTGGGAGGGAGTTCTAATAGGGCCGAGTCAGCTGGTAGTTGTATAATACAACAATAATGGAGTTGTTGACTAAATCATGGCAATCAATCTCTATTAATTAGTCTGCAACAGACCTAGACATATGGCAAGGAAAACCCTAGTGGTGGTAATCTTTGAGAACCATGACAAAGTCTATCTTATAACTGTATCCTTTTATCCCTAGTGTCCTAGTGAATCTATGTGGTACCTTTTATATTCTGTCGAACATCCTTTCTGTAATGGGGTGGCTAAAACTGCACAAAATATTCCAAAGGCCTATGTCTTGTACCTAGAATCAGGACAGGACAGAGGAGGCTAGTCAGCCTATCGGGTATGAGCTGGCTTTTTGCTAGAACAATCAAAACTAACCCTCCCTTCCTAGTGTATTCGGTGTCCCAGAGATCCATTTGACCTTTTCTATGGCATTTTCCACCTGTAATCTAGTTTTAAAGACATCACTGCATTGATGATACTCATTATTAAAGTTTATTTAGGATGTAAACAGATACCAATGAAAGTTACAAGTACATATTCCTATACAAATAAACAAGAACATTTCATAACAGTGTACTATATGGGAAATAGCATCAGGCACAATAAATCTATAATTTAATAAAGAGGCCACTTGAGATAGAACCAATGCATTTTGTTTTAGTTGAAACATTCATCTTGTTGACATAACATTAAGCAATACCAGTAAATGAATCCAAACACAAGTTTATACCAGTGAGTAAGTAAATGAATATCTGGCACAGGCTGTTAAAGTAACCAAAACAGATACTGTTCAAAAAGAGAAAAGATTTGGCAGAATTGTGAAACAGTAATTTGGTTGTAGTCATGCTAGAAGTCCACATAGTTGCACATATTAGATGAAAAAAATAACAATGACATATGCAATGGCCCAGCTCTTTCAAATACATGTTACCCTTTCGGATGAGACGTTAAACTGCCCTCTCAGGTGGACGTAAAAGATCCTATGGCACTATTTTGAAGAAGAGCAGGGGTGTTATCCCCGGTGTCCTAGACAATATTTATCCCTCAATCAACATTACTAAAACAGATTATCACTGCTGTTTGTGGGAGCTTGCTGTGTGCAAATTGGCTGCCGCGTTTCCTACATTACAACAGTGACTACACTTCAAAAAGTATTCCATTTGCTGTAAAGCGCTTTGGGACATCCGGTGGTCATGAAAGGCGCTATATAAATGCAAGTCTTTCTTATTACTGTTGAAAATACTGAACAATGGAGAGGGACTTGGGTCAGCAGTTAATGGGAAGGTTATGTAGTAGCAGATGAGTGGCCACATAATGCAGCACCAGGTTGCCACGCTGCTTGTATGTGTGAATGCTTGAGGAAAGAGAAACAGGCTTGGCCTCTAGCCTCACCATCCTGCTGTCTGCCCCAATGATTTGCAAGGCTCCCCTTTCCATCTGAGTGAGGGCTTGTAAGGAGGCTGGTCCGCCCCAGCTCTGGTCCTCTCCCATGTGTTATGAGCCATCTTGTCCTGCAGAAAGAGCAGGAGTGAGCTGGCGGGGTAAATTTTCATCTTCGCTGCTTGGGTGCTAGTCCGGCGGAGCATATCACCCACCCATTATGGAAGCCGCTTGATTTTCTTCCCAATAATTTCCTTGGGATGAATATTGGGGGCCTTCTATAATCGGCAGGCAAGCCATGCTGCCCTTGCAGCAAAGACAAAAGTTTACCCCAGTGTGTGGTTCTTGTAAAAGATTGTGTAGATATGTGAGGCAGCTTCATATAGTGGGAGCGGTGAGGGGGACAAGCAGTTGTGAGCTAGATGGGCAGATGATCATGTGCAAGAAAGTGGTTCTCGTGTGAAATGTGAAAGATATTAGCAGAAGAGTGAAATGCTTTCCAGTTTTTACCAGTTAAAAGCAGAATGCTGTTTGTACCTGTTGTGAGGACAGCAGCAATGGGTGAACGTGTGATTAGAATGAGAGGGAGGGTTGGTGCAATGTTCCCTTGTGATTGGAGGTGAAGCGTGTGAAGCAGCGGAATGAAGTGTTTGGAGTGCGGAGTGGGGGGGTGGTGAAGTTCTATGGCAAAGTCTCATCCTGAGAAAAAGGGATAGCAAGATGTCACTCTCACCTTTTCTGCCCGGGTAAAGTCATTGAACTTCTTCTGAAACTGCACTCATGTCCTGGGGATGATGCTTCTGGCGTTGACATTCTCAACCTGGGCACCCTCCTGCCATTTGTGGGGAAGAATACCTGTCTCCGGAGATCTCACCTGCTCCACTAGGAATTCCATCACTGTAACCCTTGAACCTGGGAGTCCCTGCAGGCGACATCTTTCACAGAAAGTTCCATGCATCCTGGCAAAGCTATTTTCCGAATTTAATGCACACTTTAAGAGGTGCAAGCTCGCTTTTAATGTTTGTTGGGCCTGCCACAAATCCCACCCTCTAAAACGCAGAGCTGTCAATCAGTGCTATTAGTGTGTGGGCAGCTCTGCTATAAGATTTAAATGAGGCCTGACCACCAAAATTTGTTCGGGTCTCTCAATACTGATGGAGGGCAGTCATTCTGATCATCCCTCTCACCGCCTGCTCGATTTGCATCATGCATAAAAATCAACCCCATAGTGTCTTCATGCTGAGAGTGACGCTTGGTTTTTCTTCCTCTATAAGCGAAACATGTGTTGCTGCAAACAATACAAACAACAGCTTCCATTTGTATAGGCTCCTCACATAGAGAGGCATCTCAGTGTGCTTTACAGAGCAGTGAACACCAAGCAAGAGAGAGAGAGGAGTTAGGAGGCGATGTAAGCAAAGTCAAAGAGGAAGGTTTTTAGGAGGCTTTTGAAAGCAAGAAAGCATTTCTATGACGAGTGCTCCTATTTACAGGTTCTTTGAAAATGTAATGGTTTAACATCTAAAAGCATGCAAGATGTGGTACAATCGATAAACACCAGAAGACTGCCAGTTTTCTCACTGCTCTGTGTTGGGTTAGCTGATCTCAGCCAGGGCAGGAACTGGCAAGGTAGAACTAGTCTCGGCACCCTTAAGCTTGGAAGGGGAAAAAAATCAGGTTAGGTTCTTGCATCTGATCATGAACTAGCCCTGCTAGAAAGTGTTCAAGTCAACATTGAGTGAAACAGGATCCGCCTTGGCTGTAATGCCTTTCAATGTCAAATAGCCTGCTGAAACACACTTCCTCGCCTCATACATGCATCACTTGAGTGAGGTACTCGAGGGCTGTTGGCAACTGTGGAGCCTAAAACTGGGATGGTTTAGAACCACAGGAGGAGGAGAGGAGAGAAAAGTGGAAGGAAAAAATACCTGTCTTGCATAAGGCATACTCTTCCTGTCCACAAACCTTATTGTCACGAATTCTGGTGTCACTTTTGTGTCAACTTTTCTCATTGCAAATTTCCATGTCCACATTTTCCATTCAGTTTTGCTGTGTCAGTTATCACCCGTCACAATGTAAATACAGGTTACGAGCACTAAGTAACAATGTATTATCTTTTCCCCACAAATCACTCAAAACGCTTTTTGCAACAAAAAACATTTCTCAGTAACCGAAATCTCTGACGACCAAAAGATTTTAAGATAAAACAAAAAATTAATAGAAAATACATATTTCATAACAGCATGATTAAAGACACCCATTTCGTTATCTTTTGTGTCTTTAAAATTTTACTTCAAGGCCTCAGGCTCAAAAGCATGGTCTTTGACTGGATAGTTTTACCTCAATATCATTAGAGAGAGCTTTCATACATTAGTGCATTCTAAACATATGCAGCTTGTGGAATTTTCCAGAATGAAAACAATGCACCGACAGTGATTGAAGGAAAGAAAGGGTGCATTCCTCATATGCAATTTCTTTGCTTTTTCATTATTGTCAAAGCTTTATTTCAGGCAAGTAAATGACATTCATATTAACAATTGTGCCTTTTGGTTCTGAACTTCTCACAGACAAACAACACCTGTGAACACTACATGTGAACAGAAGTGCCTGTGACCATGTTTTCTTTGTTGATGGCTAGAAAAGTAAACAAAGATATTGTTTACAGAGAATGGAGTGTTTATTGCTGTTGAAAAATCTCTGAACTATTTTTGAGAATTGAGGAATTTTTTATACATAAAAACCTGGAAATTGCCTCAATAATGAACCTTTCAGCGCTTTGAGTATTTTTTGTTTGTTTATGGAATTTGTGTTATGTTATAAGAACATAAGAACATAAGAATTGGAGCAGGTGTAGGCCATACGGCCCCTTGAGCCTGCTCTGCCATTCAGTAAGATCATTTCTGATCTTCGACCTCAACTCCTTTCCTGCCCGATCCCCATATCCCTTGATTCCCCTAGAGCCCAAAAATCTATCTCTCTCAGCCTTGATTAAACATATGGAATTTAAAGCCTCTATGCATCAGCAAGCTCAGTGAATTTTCACTTCGCACTCTTGGCACGCGCCGGGAGATCGTATCAGGAAACTACAAGCCCAGTACGTGATTTTCCAACCACTAATTTTAAGAAGCAGACAACTTATGCTTAAATGTTTTAAGGCAATAACATAAATACAGGAACTAGCTGACAATGGAGAAAATGGTGAGGTGGGTCATACCTGCGGATGAGTCAAAGGGGAAGCTGATGGGCAGGTACATGGGGTTGTGACCTGACGGTTCAAAAGGGGCCAACAGCAGTTTGACTTCCAATCTTCTGGGCCCACTTCCTTCATAACACTACACAACCAAATACTGCCAGACTCCAACCCTCTAGCTTTTAATCCATTTTCTCAATCCTTCTAGATCCCAGCACCCACTCCCAGACTTCTACTTCATCCCTAAACCCACGACCCCCCCTCAATACTCACAGACCCTTATTCCCAGTCCTGCTTGATTTCAGAACTGCCCTAATGCTCACATATTCTAAGGTCTTGCTCCCTCATGCTCCCAGATCTCAGCATCCCTCTCCCAGTGATTTCAGATCCCGGGACCTGCCCAGTGTTCCTAGAACCTGCTTTCTGGATGACCCCAGACCCTGTGACTCATCTCGAAATTCTGCTGGATGCTGAGACCCTACAACAGTATTACCAGACCCTGAGCTCTTTTCCCAGTATTCCCAGGCCCCAGGGTCACACTAGTGAGATTGATGTAGTCGACATGGATTTTAGCAAGGCTTTTGTCGAGGTTCCACATGGCAGAAAAATAAAAGCCCATGGGATCCAATGGAAAGTGGCAAGTTGGATCCAAATTTGGCTCAGTGGCAGGAAGCAAAGGGTAATGGTCGACAAGTGTTTTTTGTGACTGTAAGACTGTTTACAGTAGGGTTCTGCAGGGCTTAGCACTAGGTCCCTTGCTTTTTGTGGTATATATCAATGATTTAGATTTCATTGTAGGGGGCATCATTAAGAAGTTTGCAGATGATACGAAAATTGACTGTGTAGTTGATAGTGAGGAAGAAAGCTGTAAACTGCTGAAAGATATCAATGGACTGGTCAGGTGGGCAGAAAAGAGGCAAATGGAATTCAATCCAGAGAAGTGTGAGGTAATGCATTTTGGGGTGGGCTAACAAGGCAAGGGAATACAGAATACATGGTAGGATACTGAGAAGTGTAGAGGAACAGAGGGACCTTAGAGTGCATATCCACAGATCCCTGAAGGTAGCAGGACAGGTAGATAATGTGGTTAAGAAGGCATACGGGATACTTTCCTTTATTAGCCGAGGCATAGAATATAAGAGCAGGGAGGTTATGCTTGAACTGTATAAAATACTAGTTAGGCCACAGCTAGAGTACTGCATACCTTCTGGTTACCACATTACAGGAAGGATGTGATTGCACTAGAGAGGGTACAGAGGAGATTTACAAGGATGTTGCCAGGACTGGAGAATTTTAGCTGTGAGGAAAGATTGGATAGGCTGGGGTTGTTTTTTTTGGAACAGAGGAGGCTGAGGGGAGACTTAATTGAGGTGTTTAAAATTATGAGGGGCCTAGATAGAGTGGATAGGAAGAACCTATTTCCCCTAGCAGAGAGGTGAATAACCAGGGGGCATAGATTTAAATTCCGGTGGGAGGCGCTAAAGGGGCGCAAATGGCTTTTCGCCCCCACCGAGTAACCGCGCCTCCCGCAAAATTTCGCGGGAGGTTAGCAGCTGCGCTACCAGGTATCGCCCCGATCTTCTGTGCCCGGAGATCATGACGTCATCTCCTGGCGCAGCACCCCGATAAATGCCTCGGGAGAAAAATTCCCCCTCACGCCCCGCAGCAACACCAGGCGATGTTACCGACTGCTGCAGGGGTCCCGGACAGTGAGACCGGCCGCTCGCGGGGCGCCATTTAAAGGCGCGGTGGCCAGCCAACATGAAAAGAATCGGCAATGTAAAAAAAAAATTCCGAGCACCGGACTTTCCCCACCTCTTGCGCTCCAAGAGACAAGTCGAGCACTTGATTCAGTGCTCCACTTCCCTCTTGGAGCAAAAAATGGGAATTTTTCAAATGTTTGAAAAGGTTAGCGCCTGGCTCTGACTTTTTAAACATTTTTCACTTACCGCCCCAATTGACCCTTTAGGGGAATTTCTCCCCCATAGAGTGGATAGGAAGGAGAGGTAATTAACCAGGGGGCATAGGTTTAAAGTAATTTGTAGAAGGATTAGAGGGGAGTTGAGGATAACTGTTTTCACCCAGAGGGTGGTGGGGTCTGGAACTCACTGCCTGAGAGGGTGGTAGAGGCAGAAACCCTCATCACATTTAAAAAGTACTTGGATATGCACTTGAAGAGCTGTAACTTGAAGGGCTACGGACCAAGAGCTGGAAAGTGCAATTAGGCTGGATAGCTCTTTTTCAGCCGGGACAGACACGATGGGCTGAATGGTCTCCTTCTGTGCCGTAAATTTCTATGATTCTATGATGCTGATATATCAGTTTCCATGGTCATACTGCTTAACATAATACTCGTGTTCTTATAAAATCTCTGATTCACATTGAGCAACACCATGGGAGATCTGCTAGTATAAAGAAAAAAATACAGAATAAAGTGTTACTTCTCGGTTTCATTGTACAATGGTAGTATTGCGGCTGCTATCATTGAGATCTTATAAATATATCTAGTGAGTTAGACTGTTAATACACGCAGGGATGAAAATTTATACCCTGACTCTCCCAATATAGCATCCAGCTGCATTTTGAATTTTGAAGTTTTTTGCGTCCATTACCTTCACTCACCTCCTGCTGACAGGTCACTCCAAATAGTTATCATTGAGTAAAGTATTGTCTTCCTGCTATCTCTTTTAAATTTACTCTACAACAATTTAAATTTATGTCTTCTGGTCCTTTTTTCCTGGCTTTATTGGATGTCATATTCTCATATACCCCTTAGTGATAACCTACTTTAACTTTTCTTTCTACACAGCAAATCCTGATTTTCTCGAATCATTCTCATAGCTCATCCCGTTTACACTTTAGGTCAGTCGTGTTGTTCTTCTCTCCACTCTTCTACATGATTGTATATATGTCTTAAGAACATAAGAAGTAAGAGCAGGAGTAGGCCATATGGCCCCTCGAGCCTGCTCCGCCATTCAATAAGATCATGGCTGTTCATCGACCTCAACTCCACTTTCCCGCCCGATCTCCATATCCCTTGATTCCCCTAGAGTCCAAAAATCTATCTATCTATATGATTGTATATATGTCTTGTGGTAGAGTGATCAGAATTCTGCACAGTACTCCATATGTGGTCTGAAAGTGCATTGTAAAGTCGAAGCATAAGCCTATACTCTACTATTCTGGCTTATTTTCCCCAGCATTCTGCTAGCTTTTTAATTGCTCCAATGCATTGTCCAGATATTGAAAGTGACAAATCTATCATCATTCGCAGGGCCCTTTCTAATTTTCCTGCTAATTCAAACCCATTCATTTGTTTGTCTTAAATCCCCTTAATTTATCAAGTACCTCTGTCACATAAAATCCTCTCGGCTATCGGGTTCACGACAGTAATTGGAAAGTAAGTTATAGCTCTGCCTGACTCCCTTCTTACTCCTAACTTCCTAATTTTAGATTTGTGTCTCTCCAGGTATTTGCACCCTTCATCACAGTGAAAATTTTATTGAAGGAATTGCAGTGAGTTTATCATGAGAAATGTTTTTATAGTCAGCCATCTCTGAAATATTTCTTTTAAGTTCCACAAAAGGTGGATGCTACCAGGAATTAATACCAAGATTAGCCTGGCAATCAGATCATTCCTTTCTTTATTGCTATTTAGATTGAAATATCCTCCTGGGATTTCCATCCAGTATGTTTCTGTTATTTCTATTTCTGCACAGTTCACCCTGAAATTCCTATGGGGTTCTGCCAGTTTCAAGGTAAGTGGCAGCAAGAGGGTAGAGACCGGGGTGTGAACTCCCTACTCTGCTTAGGCTCAGTCAGGATCTGGCAAATCTGTGGCAGACCTTTCACTAGTTCAGCCACAGCATGAACCCCTGAAGAAAAGGATTTTAAAAAAATAGAATGCACCACTTTAAAATGGGGGAATTAATTACATTTGATCACCCTCATCCAATTATCCCTTGGCCTCCAACCCAGCTTCACCTTAAGACTACAATACCATGGGGGGTCAATTAGGAAGATAGGAACAGGAGTTGGCTATTCAGCCCCTCGTGCCTGTTCCGCCATTTAATTAGATCATGGCTGATCTGTATCTTGATTCCATTTACCCTCCTAGATTCCATAACCTTTAATAAACTTGCCTAACAAAAGTCTACCAGTCAGTTTTGAAATTTTCAATTGACCTAGCCTCAATAGCTTTTTGGGGTAGCGAGTTTCAGATTTCCACTACTCTTTGTGTGAAGAAGTGCTTCCTGACAACGGCTTAGCTCTAATTTTAAGGTTATGTCTGTGGGAGCAGGGATATAAAATTGGCTAAGGAACAGAAAGCAGAGAGTAGTGGTGAACAGTTGTTTTTCAGACTGGAGGGAAGTATACAGTGGTGTTCTCCAGGGGTCGGTATTAGGACCACTGCTCTTTTTGATATTAATGACCTGGACTTGGATATACAGAGCATAATTTAAAAGTTTGCAGCTGACATGAAACTTGGAAATGTAATAAACAATGAGGAGGATATTAACAGACTTCAGGAGGACATAGACTGGTGAAATGGGCAGACACATAGGCAGATGAAATTTAACACAGAAAAGTGTGAAGTGATACATTTTGGTAGGAAGAATGAGGAGAGGCAATATAAACTAAATTGTACAATTTTAAAGGGGGTGCAGGAACAGAGAGACCTGTATGAACACAAATCTTTAAAAGGTGGCAGGACAAGTTGAGAATGCTGTTTGAAAAATATATGGGATCCTTGGCTTTATTAATAGAGGCATAGAGTACAAATGCAAGGAAGTTATGCTAAACCTTTATAAAACACCGTTAGACCTCAGCTGTCATATTGTGTTCAATTCTGGGCATCGCACTTTAGGAAGGATGTCAAGGCCTTAGAGAGGGTAGAGAAGAGATTTACTAGAATGGTCATTGATGAAGCAGCTGAAGATGATTGAGCCTAGGACAGTGCCCTGAGGAACTCCTGCAGCGAAGTCCTGGGGCTGTGATGATTGACGTCCAACCACCACAAACCTCTTCTTTTGTGCTAGGTATGACTCCAGCCAGTCAAGAGTTTTCCCCCCGATTTCCAGTGACTTCAGTTTTACTAGGGCTCGTTGATGCCACACTCGGTCAAATGCTGCCTTGATGTCAAGGGCAGTCACTCTCACCTCACCTCTGGAATTCAGCTCCTTTGTCCATGTAATTGGATAGCTTTACCAAAGAGCCGGCACAGGCACCATGGGTCGAATGGCCTCCTTCTGTACTGTATCATCTATGATTCACTGATGCTATGATGAGGTAGATGGGCCTGTATGTACTTTGTGATCTTTGTGACTTGGAGGATAATTTTCATCTTTCCACTTGGGCGGTAAATCATCACGGCGATCACCCGCCTGTTATAACACCGTCTGATTTTCATTACCATTGAAATCAATGACTCTTTACTTGTATGCATATTTGGTCCTATTTACAACACTGGGTCAAAGTCTCTTAATTTGATCAACCATGTCAAATATTTCATCCTGTAGATTAGCTTTACAAAATAACCTGGGTACAAGTACCAACTAGTTTGTTGCACTTTTCATTCCAATGATTTTCTGTTAAATTAAGTCATCTTAATTGAACATGTTGGATAATCCTAAAATAAATATTGCCATTCATTGTATACATAGCCTTTGGTATTTAATCAAATTGTTTTCGGCAAATAATTAAATGGAAGAATCATTAGTTGATAGCATATAAATCCACAGCTATTTAAGCTGACAATTTCTGTCGAATTATTTAACTAATTACTTTTACCTTTTTATCAAACTTCATTGCATAATTTACCAACATTTCATGTGATAAATTTGTGAATAATTCTGCTTGCTTGCTGCATATTAAAATCAAACTGCAGAGCACCCCTGTGCCTCAGTCAGGGTAAATTCACCAGCTGATGTAGTACTGAGCAATAAGGGAACTCCCAGGTTTAATCCCTGGTCTATGTTGACTTCGCTGCGCTCAGCTGTAACAATGGTATGCACAGGTGCTACGATTGACCTGACTGCACTCCTGGGTGAGGGAGGGGAAAAAAATCAGTCAGAATTCCTCCTTCCTAACTGACAGCTGAAATGTGTGTGTGTGTCACGGCAGGATAGAGCTCAGCTGTGATGTTTCTACAGTGGAAAGGCCTGCTGACCCTCACTGCATAGGCTCACTCGTGCAGAATAACCACTTGGGCAAAAAGAAAGCAAACTGCAAATCGGTAGATCAGGCAATGGTTAAACCTTCGAAAGAAATCTTGTTTTTGCAATGCATCCACATAAACAATCCACGTCTGTGTCTCTGCGCTGAGAGTGATAACAGCTGTCTAATCTCACCCCTAAGAAGGTCTGGTAAAGAGCCAGATAGTTACGGAAGTCAATTTGGAATTGATTATAAAAATGTAAGAAACTTTTTTTTTAAAAGTCACAGTCATAAAATACATCAATGTCAGCAGCATCAGTCAAGCTCAAGCAAGTGTGTTCAGTTTTTGATGTCATGGCAGTCGTATACAAGCTATGCGATGCCTGGCCTGAATCCAGCTTGCACATAGTTCTGGCAGCAGTGTGGAACAATCTGGATATCATACGGATACTCTAACACCTACATCATGATGCAAAGAGTTTGCTCAAGTCATATCACCACGATCCTACGTGAATAAAAGCACGTCCAAAGTTACCCTTTGTATTTTCGTTTTAGAATCCTGGTCCAGTTGCTTTTTTAATCTGCTTTTTATTGTTTTGAAATTCTTTCTATAACACCAGGAGAGTTTGTGGTATTATACCAAAGGCTATTTCCTGAAGCATTTGTGATAATCTTTTAAAAATTGAGAAACCTATTGAAGGGTAGAACTGATAAGTGCAGGATACTGAGGGGGAAGAAAGAATTGCTCTGGTTGTTTTCTAGAAAGAAAGAACTTGAATTCATATAGCACCTTTCATGACCTCAGGGCATCCCAAAGCGATTTACAGCCAGTGAAGTACTTTTGAAGTGTAGTCACTGTTGTAATGTAGGAAGTGCGGCAGCTAATTTGCAAGGTCCCACAAACAGCAATGAGGTGATGATTAAATAATGGCCCAAAAATTCGGCCGTTCTCGGGTGAGTACTCAGTGCGTACTCACCCGTATTCATTACCGAAGTGCCGGTTTCCTGCATGCACTGCGCATGCGCGGGAAACCGGCACTTCCGGTATGGTGAAGGGGGCGGTTCCTAGGTGAACCGTGTGCGCGCTGGAGGCTGCGCGCACGCAGCACACTTAGATTTTTTTTCAGGTTTCAACGCGAGGGTAAGTATTGAAGATTCTATGCTAGTAAAAAGGGGGCGTAAGACCCCTTTTGAACAAGGTAAGTAGTTAATTAAGTATAATTTTAATTTTTTTTCAACAGGTTTATCTTTTTTAGAGACTTTAAAGAAAGGTAAGTTTACTTTTATAACTTTTAAAAAGTATTTTAATTTTTTCAAAAATTTAAATTTTTGTTTAAAGTGGTTAATTTATTTAACTATAGTTATTTTATAAATGTGATGGGTTTTTAAAAAATTTATTTGAGGTTTAGCTGTTCTTTTGGGGCCGATTTCAATTCACAGATTTGACAAGTCTCCTGTCAAATCTATGAATGAAAGATGGTCTGCTGCCATTGGCTCTCCATGGCCCACATGATCCCAGGGGTCACATCGCACTAACTGCGCCCCTGGAACACGCAAGCACTGCGCGCCGGCTCTTGGGAGAGGCCCGGGACCCGAAGTTCCTGTGGGCCCAAAACACAACGGCAGGCGCGGTGGGTAAGAGCGCACGCGATCCTTACCCCCGCGGCAAGCCGGCCACGCGAATTTCTAGGCCACTCTCTTTTAATGATGTTGGTTGAGGGATAAATATCAGCCAGGACACCAGGAAGATCTCCCTGCTCTTCTTCAAATAGCGCCATGGAATCTTTTGCATTTACATGGGAGGGCAGATGGCAGTTTAATGCCTCATCTGAAAGATGGCACCTCTGACAGTGTATCACTCCCTCAGTACTGCACCGAAGTGTCAGCCAAGATTATGTGTTCATCTCTGGAATGGAACTTGAATCCACAAGAGTGCCACCACTGAGCCAAGAATGACAGCTTCAATATGGACTTTGTGTAGCCACATTGTAAATGGGTAAATCGAGATTTTCTCTGGCCATTAATTCAAGCAAAATCATAAACGTTTTCAAAAAGAAGTGTGAATTGCTTATCCATGAATTGCTACCTGGGTCTGAAAGTTGAGTGGCGGTTACAGGTAAATACCTGTGAGCACCATGGAAAATTGGACAAAAGAAAATTGTGAATACATGCAAAGTATTCCTTTATCCATGGGGACATACTTGTATCATCTGTCAGTCATTTCTCACATGAAATGGAGACATGGGGATTGATTTTAGTCTGCATGCTGCCCTGATTTTGGGCGCAACCAAGTGTAAAAGCCTCGTCCCACTGAATCCTGCCCAATTATTTTGAGCCGCTTCATTTTCCGGTGGGATCTTTTTCCAGCGGTGGAGCCCCCGTCTGAAAAGGTGGGAGCTTCTTTGATATATTTGAATCGCCCCAAAGTATGTCATTAAGATGTCAATGCAATTTCACAAGCTGGAGGCCCCATGGCACTACAAGCTATGCACTCTACAAACTGTGGGCATGGCTTTGAAATGGCAACCATTTCAAGGGCCCAGTAGCTAATACCAGACACTGTTTGCAAATGTTTTTCATTCTTGCGAGTGTCTTTCTGCTCAGTCTAAGCACTCGGTGTGTGAAAGGAATTTTCAGGAAAATTTGATTGGTATCAATGTAGCAAATAGCCTAGCCCTTTGCTGCATGTGGATTCCTCTGGAATTCATAGAAACATAGAAAAATAGGAGCAGGAGTAGGCCATTCAGCCCTTCGAGCCTGCTCCGCCATTCAATATGATCATGGCTGATCCTCTATCTCAATACCATATTCCCGCTCTCTCCCCATACCCCTTGATGCTTTTTGTGTCTAGAAATCTATCTATCTCCTTCTTAAATATATTCAGTGACTTGGCCTCCACAGCCTTCTGTGGTAGAGAATTCCACAGGTGTGGTAGAGAATTCCACAGGTGTGGTAGAGAATTCCACAGGTGTGGTAGAGAATTCCCAATACTTGAAGAGGAGGAAGAAAACAGGAATGCTGTTGGAGGGCCCAACTGAGGGAAGAGGACCCTCAGAGCACCTGCCCTTATCCTCCCAACCGAGTGTGCAGGCAAAGAAGAGCATACCAGAATTTAAGTGAAGAGCCCAACTGCCAACAAAACCATTCTTTTCCTTTCAAATCACATTTCAAAGTAACGGGGGGGGAGGGGGGGAAATCCAGTTGCTCCATGAGTGAGCCAAGCTGGAAGTCAGCAGTAAAAGTGGGAGGAAGGAGGTGCACCGGGGGGTGGGGCTATCCAGCAACCAGAATTCCTACTCCTCCAGTCCCACAAGAATTTCCCCGATGAATGTTCCAGGCCATTCTGGGTTAAGCCTCCAGCAGTCCCTTTAAGGACCACTGCTTGTTAGGCTGCTCGCCGCCTGCTAGAAATTGAGGGAGCGTGCACGGCGCTGGGTCGCTTTTGCAAATCAGCCTCCCACCTGTTTCGGGCCGGAGGGCTGGGTGTCCATTTACAGGCCTGCCTCAAAATCTCATCAGGCAGGCCTGGGGCATCCACAGGGCGGCTGCTACTTCCCTGGCATTTTCAACTAGCTTGCAAATGAGGCGACCAGCAGTTCAAAATCGCCTCCAGTATTATTGATTGTACAGGCGATAAGTACATGTTCAAATGATCAAATATTCCATGGAGCACTATGTCTCCAGTCCAGTTCTAACTGTAGGAGTGTCACCTGTGGAATGTAACAGGTTAAGCAATGATAGATTGATTTCTTCTATTTCACTCTGTTCTAAGTTTACTTATGGTTTACTTCCCAGGAGATGAAGTAGAGTGAGTCCATGACAATATAAATTAATGTGTGAGGTCCACTGAAAGGAACAGGAGTCCAATGGTGTTTTTTTCTCCTCTTACGTTCCTATTACGTTGAATGATTTATAGTCTACTTTTCAATAAATGTAAAAATAAGATGATTACAGAGGCTTTAATATGCCACGGCTGACTGAGGTATGCAAAGAAAATGGGTTCAATGTGTGAAGTGAGCAAAATATTAGTATTTCCGATAGCCATACATTAATAACATCTACCAAAATGCTCTTCTGTGTGCTGCTGTTTTTAATAAAAGGTACAAATTACATGTGGAATAGATTACTAAAAATTATCATGTTAAACAAATCTGATTTTGGATTGCTATTTGTCTATTCCGTTTTCAATTTTTTTTTATTTAACGTTTCAACAACATAGGAAAGCATGCAATGAGAAAGATCATTTGGCCATGAACATGTATAATCTCCCCTGCCATTGCCTCCTCCCCATATATCTAATCTTGCAGAAGAAAAGTTCTGCAAAAATACTCCCCGATCCCAAAGGTGATAAAGCAAAATTCCAGAATATCCATACGACCTCACATTTCCACGATACAACCAAGGCCACAGACATCACCCCGCTCTAATCTATCTCTCCTCCACCCTAGCAACAGAAGGTCATCACACAATATTTGACCAGCTCCCTTTACAATCACATTCCGAAGTAGATACTTATCCAGCTACTTCATAAATGAGTTATCTTTTTTGAAAGTTTCTTTTCAAGTTTCAAAAGCCTAGAACTTGATTTTAGAGGTTGAACGCTTAGGGGAGGGGGTCAGGGTTAGAATGGAAAAGAAAATTGGGTGGGATGTAAAACAGGCTGCCGATTTGTTATCGTTCGTTTTGCACTACCACCCAAGACCAATTTGACCCCCCTTTATGGCTTCATATAATGTTCCTCTGTCCATGTTTAATGTTTATTTTAAATGGGTTAACACCCAGGTTAAAATAGCAGATTGAAGAATGTCAGACGAATGTGTTAAGTGTCTGCTGAAATCACTAGTAGTAACTTCTAGGCTAATAAGTCAAATTGCCCAGAGAGATAGTGGAGGAGACAAATGTTAGCAAATCAAGAGCTGAAAGCCTTTTTTGTTGGCTAAAGTGATTAAGGAGTATATATGATTATTTTTTTTGCAATTTGCGACCAGCCAGATGGGACACAATGGTCTTTTTCAGTCTTGTAAATTTGTACATTCATAAGTCCAGTCTGTCCTACCTCTACACAGTTCAACTCCCTGCAAATAACTAAAAGTAGATTTAATAGTATAAAGTTTATGACCTAGAAATTGAATCACGACCGAATTGGAGCATGTTGCACTGGTGGTAGAACCATGCAAAATTGGTCCTTTGTTTATTACCGGCGAGCTGCGAGCGCCAGTCACAGCGCACGCTGCAGTCAGTCACTAACGAATTTTGGAAAGGGGGCTTGAAACAGGCATTAGGCCCCCTATTTGGATAGGGCCTGTTTTGGCCCGTGGCTACCTATACAGGAGCCTTTACCAATATGGCGGGCGGTGCACTTCTGGTGTGGAATGGGTGCGCGCGTGCTGTTTGCCATGTTAGATGCTTAGGTGTCCTTTATGAGCCTGTATAACGGGCACACGCCAACGAATTTCTAGGTCCATATTCTGTAGTTGCACATCTGTAATTGAGAAAACAGGTTACTTTTTAATCAATACAATACGAATAATATTTTATTTCAGTTTCCCCTGGAGAATACTGTACAGAAATCAAAACGCAGACTGACTTATTTCTAGCAATTACTTATGGAGAACGAGAAGACATGAAGACAGGGAGCTGGAAATTCCTGACATAGAACAGACAGAAAACGTATTAAGTGGCAGGAGTTTTGGAAAATTCTCAAAATCAGGAACAAAAGACCCTGCAATATTTTGGCACATGTCATAAAAATGGGAAGTATTATAAAATCATAATTTTTAAGTGAAGTAATGGGGATGGGGGTCAGGGGGTGGGTGGCATTGCAACTCTAATCTGTGCCTATTGTCTAATTGTTGACTCTGGTGAGTGCAGTGTGGTCCCATAGCTCATTTGAGCTTTCAAGTTGAGTGTTATTGGCCCTGACGGAATTTCCGATCGTAGCTTACATTCCAGTGAGCTCACTGAAAAAAGCAATTCAACTGCACCTGTAGTCAAAGTAGCCCATACTTCCAAACCACTTTAAACGCTCAGTTGGAACTTGGCGTAAGTGGAGCAGACTTTCTGTGGAAATATCCGAGTGTCCACAATTGGCTAATTATATGACATTAGTAAATGTCATCCTTTGTTTTTTGACAGGCTTAAAACTTGGAGTCAGCAATAAACACAAAATGTGTTTATTTATTGTGACTTAATCAAATGACAGGTGAAGCAAAGAAAAGGCTTTCACATTTGGGGGAAAACAAATGAACAGTCTCAAATATGATATAAAATTCCTGGGGGGCAATTTTGCCAGCCCTGGGGAGGTGGGTTTGGAGGCGGGACTGCCAGGAAAATAGCAGAATCTGGGGGCGGGTACCCATCCCGTCCCAAACCCGCCTCCGTGCCATCTTCCCAGGAGGCGGGTAGCCGACCCGCGCTGGGTCCCGTCTCCTGGAGGCGGGAAGGGGATTACAGCTACTTAACTGCCTGTTAACAGGCAGTTAAGAGGATTATCCCCATTTTTCCACCAGAGGCACGGGCTTCCCGACATCGGGAAACCCCGCCAGGGTCACCGAGGCGAGCAGTGGGTCTGCGGGGGTCAGAGGAGTGCAAAAGTGCGCTGTGGAGGTGAGTTATGGGTGCAAGTGTGGAGAGGTAAGTATGTGAGGTAAGTGGAAAGTGATAGAAAATGTTTACGTACCTTTGTTTCTTCCTGCAGGCTTCAACCCTTGAGGATCCGGAGACTCTCGCATCTCACCGGCAGAGATAACAGATGGCTGCTGCATTCTCCAATGCAACAGCTATCTAATTTCTGCTCACAAAAGAGGTTTGATGAGTCTTGAATACAAGAACTCATCAAACAACAGAGAATGTCACTGTTTGACAGCTTCACAGAGCTGTCAAACGATGACAATTCATCTGTCAACAATTTTTGACAGATGAAACGCCATACGCTGACATTCTCTGTAACCGGCTTCCCCTTAATTGGCCTGCTAAGCCCGCTAGGCGGGCTTAACAAGGTCAATCAAGGGAAAATAGCGTGGGTTGGCCACAAGTCGATGGAGGCGGGACTAAAACCCGACAAGTGGGAGTCCCGCCTCCAAAAGCTCCCCATTGACAAAATCCAGCCCCTGGAGTGGGGATTCCTCGGAGTGCCCAGTGTAGTACTAAGCCCTACAAGTTCTTTCTTTTCCCTTACAGGAAGGTCCCAAGTTCAAATCCTCTGCCAGGGCAACAGTAAGAGGATACAATGGGGCTCAGAGCTCCCTCAGTTAAGGATGGGAAAAGTTAGCTTGGGATCTTGTTCCTGAATGACATGCAGTAATGTGCAGAAATCAGAGGCCACAAATTCTGGGGTTTTGGGAGCCCAAAGCTGGCTCAGTGAGAGTGTAGCAGCAAAGATTTGGCAAGGAACCTATTTTCACTAGGTATCTACCTCTATCTGGTCCAAAGACAAACAGAGGGGATGGGCACTTTTTCTGAATATGAACATCCTGAAATGAAGTCTTGCAAAGTTACTTCAATATAATGGGGGAAAAATTCAGTTGGTTGTGCCTCCCGTTAGCGCCTTAAGAGGGCGCTAATGGGGCGTAAAGCATCTAGCGCCCAGACGCGGCGAAGTTTGCGCCGCTTGCGAAATTAACTAGACATTTTGCGGCGGCACTAAACACTACCGCCACGATCTCCTGCGCCAGCAGATCGTGACGTCAGTCGAGTGCGCAACGCCCCGGTAACGCCCCGGAGTGGATATTGAGTGGCGCCCCCTGCCTTACCGCCTGACGCTAGCAACGACAGGTTGAGGGGAGCGTTCTGCAGTCATGAAGGGAAAGGGGGAGCGCTATTTAAAGGTGACCGCTTCCTGCCTTTTATTGTTGGTGCCATTTTTGAACTACGCATTCTGAGAGAGAGAGAGAGAGACTTCTGGAGAGATTCAACGTTGTGTGAAGGAGTTTTGGGTACTGAGCAGCACTTTGCAGGTTCATTTTGATTTGCCATTCCTTGTATCGATTTAGAAGAGACTGTGGGGGCTGCACTCTGAGCTCTTTGCCTGGTACTCTCCATTGTTCTTTCCAGCAGATTTGATGTGCAGGTCTCTCCAGGCCGAGATTCAAGGCTGCAATGAGCAGGATGTGGATGGAAAGCAAGATTAACCATCCCCTTTAAGAACTGGCCCGTGCCATTGTGTGTGTTCTATTGCTGACTGACATTACATGAGCTTTGCCAGCGCTCTGAGGTAGCGCCTCGCTCCTCGGCCTTTGCGCCTTAAGACAGGTGTGAAGCACCTGATTTAGCGCTCCAATCACCTCCAGGGACGATAAAAGTCAAGTTTGCAGTCGGTGGCGATAATTAGCGCCAGGCGCTAATCTTTGCGCCCGGCCGATAATTGCGCCCCAAATGGGGCGATGCTGAATTTCTCCCCCAATATATATTAGAGTGTTATTCCCAGAAGTCAATTGCAGATTACATTTTGGTCATCATGATTATGTCAGTAAAGCCCAGAAATTACTGTTGGACATAATAACAGATGAAAACTCGATGCATTTGTATGACTTTACTCTGTCCATTATTTTAGCACAATCATGATCCAATTATTTTAACATGTAATTAAAACATTAAGCGTCAATCTGATAACATCAATAATAGTAATTTCTAGGCTTAATTTAATCATTCAAGGAGATTGTCATCACGCATCAACAGCACGGAGTGGCCTGGCCAGCAATATTCACAATGGTCCCTGTTGCTAAACAATGCAAGAAAATGGATCAGACACAAAATAAAATTTGTTCCAACAGACTCCAACTAATACCCAGCTAACATATCCAGCTAATGAAACATCTTTGGGTTGAATTTCTGCGAGGGGTTCGCCAAGATTGTCTGCCAAAGCTTCAGCAAAAGATCCAGAGAAATTCCATAAACAGCATTTATTCTGTTTCTCTGGGTTCCCGTGGATCCTTCACTGAAGTTACAGTGTATGATCGGAAGAACTCCCATGGAAATGAATGCTGCTGGCATCTAATGCACATTCATCACGTCATACCTTTCAACAGTGTCAGATTTGAAAATGTCACACATTAAGCCTGAAATGTGGACTTAATAGTTAACTCCATATGGGGATATAAGGGATATGGGGATCAGGCGGGAAAGTGGAGTTGCTGTAGAAGTTCAGCCATGATCTTAATGAATGGCAGAGCAGGCTCGAGGGGCAGTATCGCCTACTCCTGCTCCTATTTCTTATGTTCTTCTATGAAAACTGCCTAACACCTGTTTCAAGCGCGAGGCCTGAACGCCACTTTTGATGCCTGTATCAACATGGCGGGCGACGCACTTCCGGCTCAGAATTTGCACGTGCCATATTGGATGTTTTTCTGCCTGTGAAGGTGACCAGCTACAAGAGGAAAAGCACAGTGAGAACAAATGGAAAAAATAATTAAAATATTCTGGCAGCCAGCATAAGTGCTGTAACACCAGAAACTGTAATTATCACCCCCAGTGTGTTTCTAACTTGCTAGGAGGCTAATCTCTAATTGCCCAGAATCCCTCATTTAATGACATTTTTTGGAAAGAATTTTAAGGAGAGCTCATGATAACTCTGCCTCATCTGATACAGAATCTCCCACATCCTGGTAAAGAAGAAACAGCTCCCACCTTGTTGGTTTCTGAGCTGTGATATAATGCAGCTGCCTTTAGTAAATTAATATGCTGAAAGCCTTATTGGTATAGGTGTCATTTTTCAACCTTTTGAGAACTATGTAGTAATACTTTAAATATCTCAATGTAAATTGTGACCACATCTTTTTTCCTTCAATTTTCTCCCTTTCTTTCTGAACAGCTTGACTCAGCGTGAGGTACAGTTCTATAGTCATAGGTCACTCTCCAGTACCTCAACCAAGTGTGATTCTTCTTGTGCGATCCTAGACATTGAGATTTGACAGACTATTTAATTATGGGAAGCACCACAGATAAGCCTGACCCTGTCTTCACCTGACATACAACTATACACAATTTCCAAAAAGTTTTTCGTTGGCGAGCAGGAGCAAGAACCCTGGTAGATTTTGTTTTGCCGTTTCAAGCTGTCCTGTTTCAGGATTTTTTTTAAAACATTTTTTATCCAAATGTTACGAGCGTAGCTCCAAGCAACAAAGGGGTCGGAGACAGTAGGCAGTTAAAATGCTAATGAGCTGGCCTTAATGTTGTTTCCACATAGACTAAATAATAAGTCATTCAGACTTTTTCAGCACACTGTTTTCTGTAATTAATAAACAACTCATATCCATTGTGCTGGAATGATTTTGATCTCTTTCTGACTGTGAGCAGATGTAAATCAAATAAAGCATCTAGAAAGCAGCCTAAATTTTGTAACCACAGCAGCAGCTGAGGTAGGTTCTAAAAGTCAGAATGTAGAAGACTTATTCTGGGATGTTTTACTACGTTAAAGGCGCTATATAAATACAAGTTCTTGTTGTTGTTTAATTAAGATCACTCACTGAAGTGGGTAGCGTAGTGTGGTCAGTATTTTTATATCATTACGTAACAATAAGATTTTACCGATTGAACAAAGGTAATCAGATCATAACTGTTACTCTGCATACAGTATTAATCTTAGAGTAAAGCAATTTAACAATTTGAATCAAATCTTACCTCACCGAATGTTAACTCAGTCCACCTCAGGAAGAGATTGAAGAAATACATGCAAAACACATAGATATCCGTTTCAGGTGACAAGGAGGCTCTACTGTTAACGCTCCCAGGTTGTGCTATTGTACAGGTAGATATAGGGAGTGAACTCCCATAAAAGTAGGATATTCAGACCGCTCACAGGAGCAACTGAGGTGGAAGACCCAGATTTCAACACTAGCCCAGGGCCCTGATTGAGCATCAGCTAACCCTGTGCAGACCAGGGATTGAACCTAAGTTCTTCATGGTCTGTATGGCTCAGTTCTTCACTGCAAAGTGCACTAATCAACTGAGCCATCGGTAGATCTGTGCACTAGAGTCTGGTACAGGACTAATTTATTTAGGACAAAAAGAGATTGGCACTGATCTTTTTCTCTGTAGTGCCTGTGTTATCCTTATTTCCCAAGCACTAAAGAAAAGAAAAGTGTCTCTGCTCCCTTTTATTGCCCAAGATTTCCAGAGCTATCCTACATGAGTAGACCTCGGCTTGACCCTGAAATAAGTGCAGGCCCACCCAGCATTGTAATGTAAATGGGAGGGAGCATTCCTGGTTCTCCCACCTCGACTTCCTCAATTTACAGCCAAGAGCTGCTCATTTCCAGGAAGGTTGCACTGGGCCTTGTGCCGGGATGCACCCCTCCCCCCAGACTGGGACACCAAATTTGGGAGAATGGCAGGTTGAAAAAGTGGAATACATAGAAACATAGAAACATAGAAGATAGGAGCAGGAGTAGGCCATTCAGCCCCTCGAGCCTGCTCCGCCATTTAATGAGATCATGGCTGATCATCCAAATTCAGTACCCAGTCCCTGCTTTCTCCCCATATCCCTTGATCCCTTTAGCCTTAAGAAATATATCTAACTCCTTCTTGAATATATTTAATGAATTGGCCTCAACTGCCTTGTGTGGTAGAGAATTCCACAGGTTCACCACTCTCTGGGTGAAGAAATTCCTCCTCATCTCAGTCCTAAATGGCTTACCCCTTATCCTTAGACTGTGACCCCTGGTTCTGGACTCCCCCGCCATCGGGAACATCCTTCCTGCATCTAGTCTGTCTAGTCCTGTTAGAATTTTATAAGTTTCAATGAGATCCCCTCTCATTCTTCTAAACTCTAGCGAATACAAGCCCAATCGTCCCAATCTCTCTTCATACGTCATTCCTGCCATCCCAGCTATCAGTCTGGTGAATCTTCGCTGCACTCCCTCCATGGCAAGAACATCCTTCCTCAGATAAGGCGACCAAAACTGCACACAATACTCAAGGTGTGGTCTCACCAAGGCCCTGTACAACTGCAGCAAGACATCCTTGCTCCTGTACTCAAATCCTCTCGCTATGAAGGCCAACATACCATTTGCCTTCTTAACCGCCTGCTGCACCTGCATGCTTACCTTCAACGACTGGTGCACAAGGACTCCCAGGTCTTGTTGCACTTCCCCTTTTCCCAATCTATTGCCATTCAGATAATAATCTGCCTTCCTGATGTTCTCCACCTGTCCTGCACTCAGGCAAGAGGGGCAGAATATCAAGACCCTATTACTCAACGTAATTCCATGGGATCATAGAATGATAGAAATTATAGTATAGAAGCCCATTGCATCTATGTTGTTGCTCCTATTGGAGCTATCTACACTAGTCCCATTTCCCTGCCCTTTCTGCATACTCTTCCTTTTTAAATATTTATTTGATTCCAATTTAAATGATGTTATAGTTTCTGCCTCAATAGCCAGTCCTGGTAAACTATTCCATGTTTTGATAACCGCCTGTGAAAAGAAATCCTTCTACTTTCCCTCTTCATTCTTCTAGTGATAGTCCTGAGCCTATGCCCTAGAGTTTGGTTCAAGCCAAGTGGTCTTCATTTTGTAAGGACATTAAAGCATCAGAGCTAGCACCAGACCAACACAGCTGAGGATTTAGATTGACCAGAGGCTTTAGAAGTGGTAGCAAGCAAATGGAAAAAGAAGCTTGAAAGACATTTGGAGGTTTACCAAATGCTAAGCCATAACTATCATATACATTGTACAAATCGGTAGTTCCATGATTTAATGAGGCAGAAACAGATGGAAAAAGAAAGAATTTAAAGGCACTCCACTCTACCCTAAACTCCCAGAGCAGTTGTACTCTGACTATTGTGAACCCTCTTACTGCAACTGATGGTACATTGTTCTGTTCAGATACAAAACACTGCAACAGATGGGAAGGGAATTACTGAGCAACTGTTAAACTGAGTAAGTCCACCTCTTTCAGAAGAACCTGATACATTTACATTAGAGCCCTGATGTTGCCCTCCTGGTAAAAATGAGCTTGTGCTGGTCCAAAGTGTGAGTGTGTCTGTGCCCATGGCATGGGGGCTGAGCTCAGCTCAGTCTCCAATATAACCTCTGCATAGAGCTGGCACCTGTGGCATCCTATTCCCCCTGCCCTACCTCCTGCACACATGTGGCCGGTGATTGACCACGTGAAGACTCCTCCTCTAGCCGAGCCTCTAACATTCATGTGGTACCAGTCTCTGAGCTGTTGCTTGCTAGGGTCAGATCAAGTGACGCTGCAGGTTCAGGAAGGCTGGCCTCCTCTTCCTGAAATGGCACAGGGGCATCCACATTTTCAGCACCAGAAATGAAAGAGAAGGACAAGGGTTAGCTATTAGTGTGAAGGGAGAGCAGAGAGAGAAGTGGCTGACGAAAGCAGCTTCAGTTTGTCATGCAGAGCATGTAGGGTGATATAGTAGTAAGAAGGAAAAAGAGGATAAGGATGTGAGGAAACACTAGACGATGTCTCTTTCAGTATTGCCACTCGCCACGGCCATGACTGTCCCCCTGCCATGATGGCCAGTACCAAAGAGTCGGCAGAGACACGATGGGCCGAATGGCCTCCTTTTGTGCTGTATCATTCTATGAGCGGGCTCGGCCTCCTCTGATTGTGGCCTCCTGTCGCAAGCTGTGCACGACCTTCTACTACAAAAAAGGGAGCGTGTTAGTGACATGTTTAGAGAATGTGCCTGTCATTCTTGAATAGTTCGTATGTAGTGTGTAAGATGTGACATGTGGAGAAGTGAGGGTTGCAATAGTGAGGAAGTGCAGAGTGTGTGAGTAGGAGGTGGATTGAAATATGTTGCAGTGATTGTAGGAAAGTGAAGGGCAGCGGGAGAGGGGAGTATCGCGAGTCGTGAGGCTGGAGGTGGTGGAGGTGTGAGCAGAGAGTAAGAGATCAGGATTCTTAACAACTGTGGTGAGGTTACTGAACTTTTTTCCAGATTGCAGCCATGACCTGGGATCTAAGCTCCTGGCATTAATGTCCTCAGCAACCTCTTCCCACTGGCGCCAGTGATTTTACCTGGAGGGCTTTCTATTGCCCTGGGGGAACAGAATGCCCCTCCTTCTGTCCACTGCCTGGACCAGGGCCTCCAATGCGGCATCAGCGAACCGGGAGCCCGATCTCCAGGTCTTGCAGCTGTTTTGTTCTTCAGGCACGTTTCTTCCCTTCTGTAGCTAGAGTGTACCTCCCCTTTAAGAGGTGCTGAGTATCTTTAAGTGGCGTCAGTCAAGCTTGATTTCTCACTCCCTTAAACAGGCACGCAGCCATTAAATAGAGCGGGTAGCGTGGGCTGTATGCTTCAAACCATGTGAACAGGCGCATTCAGCGTGCACCCCGCCCCCTGTGCCCCCATTTTTGGGTATGATCATATTTCTAGGTCGTGAGGTCAGTTGTAAAGCACCCCAAATGCAGCAGTTCATGGATGAAATCGTCCAAGATGAAAAAAGGCATTGAGGCGACCGTGTAGATGATATAATGGTCAAAATAATCTAAAGTAAGAAGAGCAGAAAAGACCCAAAAATGTAACACAGCTAAATAGTCAATTTTTGAGGTTAATTTGAATTTCTCAGTAACCAACATATTTGGCTATAAAGAATCAATGAACTTGCACTTATATACTGACTTTTGCATCCTCAGGATGTTCCAAACTGCTTTTAACTGAATAGAATATTCTGAAGTGCAGTCATTGCTGTTATATAGACAAACATGGCAGCCAATTTGCACATAAACAGCCAATGAATGACCAGATAATCTGTTTTAGTGGCATTAGTTGAGGGCAGACTGTAGGCCCAGATACAGGGAGAACTCCTGCTTTTCGTTCAGTAGTGCCATGTGATCTTTTAAGTCCATCTGAGCTGGGAGATGGGGCCTCGGTTTAACGCCTCATCTGACAAATAGCACCTGCAACAATGCAGCATTTCCCATCAGGACTGCACTTTAAGTTTCAGCCTAGATTATGTACTCAAGTCCATCGTGGGGAGGGATTGCTACCAACTGACAAGGACATTAATAACTAAATATTGGGGAGTAGAGTTTCCACTTTGGGCGCAATCAGCGATCCAGGCACAAATTACCCAAAATTGCGCCTGTTTTGCTAAGCTTTATTTATTCTCGATTCCCGCTCAAACTCAGTTGCATATCGCCGGACGCAAAATCTGCCATGAACCAGCGCAATTGGACAACCTGTTAAAATGTAATTTTTTAAAAATTGCTTTCAAATAGATTCCTTCATAGATTTAAGAGTGGTAACTTGTGCAGTTTGATTAATACAGTTGATTAATTTGGGTTTATCACAAAAATAAACATTTTTAATCACGGTGTCTAGTCCACCACCTGTGAGCAACCCGTGTTTAAATGACTGAAAATGACCATTAAAAAATATACAGAAACATTTCCTAGTTATATTGGGGTACAGTAGTCAGCTTCTTAGTAAATTTAAAAAAAAATTACATTCAAAAGCTTTTAAAACGTGCCTATTAATGTCTTTCATCCAAAAGAACCAGCTTAATTGTTAGAGTCTCCTCGAAGCCCTGCAAACGAGCGCAATTAGCGGAAACTCCCAATGGTGATTCATTTATCCTGGGGGTGTGGCCAGTTTTGTGGGCGGGGCCGGCTTCTAGCGCAATGTTTTTTAAACTAGCGCAAAAGATCATGGAAACTCGAGTTGCGCTGAAGGTAATTTGCACTTAAAATTCCGTGATCTTTTGCGCGGGTTAAGCCAATTTCAGGCGCATTGCGTCAAAAAAACCACCACAACCGAGCGGAAACTCTACCCCTGGGTTTTTATTTTAAAGGATGTTCTTGTGCCACAGTGTCATTTCAAACTGTAATGTTTACATTCTATTGATTTGTCATGAACAAGAGTAAACCTCATCGTTCCAGAATGTTGGATTGCCCCTGTGAAATATAAAGTTGGCTCCAAATCAACTAAGCACAATCAGCAGCTTTGAAAAGTAATTTTCTTACTTAAAGAGAGATTAAAAGAAAATACGTGGTGTTTTATGAAAACATGTAAGAGAGGAGTACTTTGTCACTTTAAGAGAATGTACATCGTGCCAAAGTGTGATTAATAATGTATAATAAGTTTGGCATTGTTAGTACATACTTGTGCTTTTCTTTTAATCAAGTAGCTCATACTGAGATCTAAGGTTACAAGGATTATGCAAGCCTTTTAATGCTTTGGTATACATTTGTAAACACAAATGCATAACTTTATTTTTGCTGCATTGAGTCATGTTTTTGTAGTAAATCTGGAACATAACGTGGTTATATGATAACACTAAGTGGCTTTTTGGATCAACGGATCACCCAATGTGGTGCTGAGCCATATATATCAGGATGGAATGATACAGTTGGCCACAGTGCATCTAGTCTAGAGAAGGAAAAAGTGATTGTTGTCCATTGGACCCTGGTGGAAAATGTGTTTGCATAAACTCGGGTAGAGGGGGACAGGGTCAGGTTTGGATGTAATGGTACCCATGATCGAACAGCCTGACACTCACTATCAGGGCTCACCTATAAAGAACGGCTACTTGGTTGAGGTACCAGAGAGGTGACCGAGCACAGGAGAGTGCAGAAGAGGGGAACAAGACTGATTCCAGGTGTAAAGAAGAAAGGTTGAAGAAACTCTCATGCTAGAGTCTGCACTGGAACCAAACCACTAAGGAATAAGTGCACCATTAAGCCCATCTCTTTTAACTCACTAACAGTTCTTCATTATTTGTATAGTTACTTATTAATGTATGATATGAACAGAATGATTTCATATCATAGAATCACAGAATGGTTATAGCACCTGGAGTACTGTGTACAGTTTTGGTCACCTTATTTAAGGAGGGATATACTTGCATTGGAGGGTATTCAGCGAAGGTTCATTAGGTTGATTCCTGAGATGAAAGGGTTGTCTTATGAGGAAAGGTTGAGCAGGTTGGGCCTATACTCATTGGAGTTTAGAAGAATGAGAGGTGATCTTATTGAAACATATAAGATTCTGAGGGGGCTTGACAGGGTAGATGCTGAGAGGATGCTTCCCCTAGTGGGGGAATCTAAAACTAGGGGGCATAGTTTCAGGATAAGGGGTCGCCCATTTAAGACGGAGATGAGGAGGAATTTTTTTCCTCAGAGGGTCGTGAATCTTTGGAATTCTCTAGTCCAGAGAGCTGTGGAGGCTGAGTTAGTGAATATATTCAAGGCTGAGATAGACAGATATTTGAACTACAGGGGAGTCAAGGGTTATGGGGAGCAGGCAGGAAAGTGGAGTTGAGGCCAAGATCAGATCAGCCATGATCTTAATGAATGGTGGAGCAGGTTCGAGGGGCCAAATGATCTACTCCTGCTCCTATTTCTTATGTTCTTAAGGCCATTCGGCCTGTCGAGCCCGTGCCGACTCTCAGCTAGTCCCACTCCCCTGCCCTTTCCCCGTAGCCCTGCAAATTTTTTTCCTTCAGATACTTATCCAATTTCCTTTTGAAAGATAAGATTGAGTCTGCCTCCACCACCCTCCCAGGCAGTGCATTCCAGATCTTAACCACTCGCTGCGTAAAAAAGATTTTCCCTACGTCGCCCTTGGTTCCCCTGCCAATCACCTCAAATCTGTGTCCTCTGGTTCTGATTTGGCCTAGAAATTTGACGATATTACACCCATTTTATAGGTGTAAAATGGGTTCCCAAGTGACTAATATGGCGGACAGCGCACATTCTGAGACAGTATATTGGTATAAGCATCAAAAGAAGCGTCCAAGGCCCGCGCCTGAAACAGGCATTTGGCCCTTTTCAGATGCAAATTGGGGCCCTAGCACCTGTTTGATGGCTCCTTTACCAAATTGGTTTGCCCTAAATGCAGCCAGCGCACTTCCCATAATTTTCCATCCATTGTGCAGCATCTATAATTCAATATAGATGGAAAAATCACTGAGCAGTGTATCCACAATTTCCCGATAAGCCAACTGCTACACGTAAGGCCCCACTGGTGGTGTGAGGCCTCAAAGAATTTACCTCTAGATGTAAATTAAAGGGAATAACTTAGACTAAAAATCCCACAGAAATCCAGGGTAGAACATAGACTGAATAAAAAGGTAGTTAGAAAATAGGTGACAGAATACCCTTGATCAGTGTAATGTCAAACTGGGGTGGGGGTATTGAGTGGAATGATGTGGCCAGTGCTTGAGCCCTGGCTGTTTCTAAGCTACAAAGGTGACCTAGGTACTGAAAGTAAATACAAGCATGTCAAATATCCTAGAACATTAAAACATAAAGAACTCGAGAGACAAGAGCCAGGATGTTCCATTTTAGTGGTATCCTAGTAGGCCATATTTGAACAGGAGCTTTGCCCACACCAATGGCCCACCAGGCCAATTTTCCAGGATCAGGCTATTTTGCATAATTTAGGTAGGCATCTGCCAGCATGGCCTCAGGGTTGGGCTCAGAAGAAAAATGTAATTTTTCTTTAAATAGCACCTCAGCCTGTGGAATTGATCCCCTAAGATCGATTGTATAGACTATGTGACCCTTTAATTTTAAATTCCACCCTCCCCACCTCCCCCCCGCCTAATCACATAGCCATCAGAAAAAACTGGCATTCCTAACAGACGGGGGTGCAAATGACAGGAAGTGACGGTAGCTGCTATGTCAGGAGAGAAAGAAGCATGCAGCACATTTCATGACCTCAGGATGTCCCAAAGCACTTGACAACTAATGAAATATTTTTGAAGTATAGTCACTGTTGTAATGGAGGAACCCTCCAAGCTCTGTGCCACTCTGAACTGGTTCAGGAAGCAAGCACGGGTGGTCCTACTGATATTTCCTCCATCATCTATAGGGAAGTACTTCATTCAGTTCCCTCTAGACAGTAATGCTACTGGGATCAGGAACCATAGGATTCAACTTACAGCACGCTGCAGTACCCAAATTGATGTCCCAACATGGTGTAACACCCAGGTGCATTGGCTTTCTACAATATACACTCCACACTTTAGGAAGGATGTCAAGGCTTGAGAGAGGGTGCAGAAAAGATTTACATGAATGGTTCCAGGGATGAGGGACTTCAGTTACGTGGATAGACTGGAGAAGTTGGTGTTGTTCTCTTTAGAGCCGAGAAGGTTAAGAGGAGATTTGATAGAGGTGTTCAAAATCCTGAATGGTTTTGATAGATAAATAAAGAGAAACTGTTTCCAGTGGCAGAAGGGTCAGTAACCAGAGGAGACAGATTCACGGTGATTGACAAAAGAACCAGAGGCGACGTGAGGAAACATTTTTTTTTACACAGCGAGTTGTTGTGATCTGGAATGCACGGCCTGAAAGGTGTGGTGGAAGTGGATTCAATAGTAGCTTTCAAAAGGGAAGTGGAAAAATACTTGAAGGGAAAAAATGTATCGGGCTATCGGGAAAGAGCAGGGGAGTGGGATTAGCTCTACCAAAGAGCTGACACAGGCCCGAAGGGCCGAATAGTCTTATTCTGTACTGTATCATTCTATGATTCTATGTGTTGTTTAGTAATTTATTTAGTTTAAAATCAGGACTAGGGGTCTGGCTGCAGCCTTCTATCACTGGCTTTCACGTGCGGCAGCCTTCCAGCCTCTCAATCTGGCCAGCTGCCGGGCGGGAAACGGAAAAAAATTCGGCAGAACCTTCACATTCCTGGCATTTCAAGGTCCGCCCCCCCACCCCCGCAAACTCGCTCCCCCGCTCCCTCCCCGCCTCCCCGTAACCTTTGGCCCCAGGACTTTAATAGAATCAAGACTTTAAAAGCCTGAATGGCATTTTCTAACGAGCAGGGAGCAGCTGGCAGCCTGGTTAGCAGGCAGCAGTACCGTGGGGAGGACTGTCCTCGAGAGCAGAAGATATTAAAACAGCGCGCGACCTGGTGACTTTGCTATGGATCAATAAGGTCATTTTTGCTTGAAAATGATTACCTGTTGCTGATAATGGATTCTGAGTTCCAGGTTTAATACGCCAAATCCTGAAACTTTCTGAGATGTTACTTGCTGTTTAATTGGATTCCTTTTTAGGGTGTGGAGAGCGAAGTGAAACCTTGTGTACAGTAATATTGAAAACATTTAAAACATGACGCTTTTCAAAGTATAAACTGTTATCTCCTCTACCACTATGATGTAAAAGTGAATTCTCCTTGGAGTGGATGTGAATGAAGACAAATGAGACGAAATGTTGTGGGGGGTTCCACACAAGTACTTTAATGGTTTGATTGAGTTGAAGTCTCGCTTTTATTGAGCCTGAAGGCCAGGGTGTGTTGTGCCAGTGTTTTAAAATTGTTGGAGCTGAACTGAAGTACAGATGGTTCTCGTGCTATTGATAACACTCTTGAACATAAATGACAGAGAGAGGAGGAAAAATTTGGTGGCGCCCCCTTTGGGGCACTAACTTCGCCAGGGTGCTACTTTAAGCGCCCCGAAAAAGTTACTGCCCCCGCGCCGGAAATTGAATGATAGCGCCCCAAGCAGGAGGCGGGGCGCTACTGGAAGTGCTCCCCCTCCCTCTTGGGGTGCTACCATTCAATATCATGGCACTACGTGCAACAGCGCCACGCGCGTCGGCACGTAGCGCCGCGGTACTGCAGGCCTCCCTCCCCTGATTAAAGGGGAGGGGCCTAGCGCAGCGCGCACCAGGGCCCTGTTGGACCACCGGGGAGCGGGGTGCCGGGAAAAGAGCCCGGCACTCAAGAGGAGCACCGGGCTGACCGATCGCGGCCGGCATCCCGCAGGAGGAGGCGAAAGGGGGCAGGTGCTGGCAGGCGGCCCAAAAAAAATGGCCGCCCGGCACCTGCCCTTTAATTTGCGCCGCCACAAACACGGCACCCTGACCCTGTCGGACATAGCATCCGGCGGTAGGTCAGGGGGCGCGAGCGGGGCACTGCACACGGCGATGACATCATCGGCGGAGGCGCAGCGCCACGGGGCGCTACCGGCTACCGCCACTGCTAACCTCCCACTGAATTTAGCGGGAGGTGTTAGCGGCGCCGCGCCCGGGCGCTAGGGGCTTTACGCCCTGTTAGCGCCCCGAGGGAGGCGTAAAGCAACCCAATTATTCCCCCAGAGACTTTCAAAACATAAGAAGTAAAAATCATAAATTAGAGTGAGTAAACAGCAATTATTCAGCAAGCAATAGGTATGGCAGAGGTAGAGTCTGGAGTGATGTGTGTGGTATCTTGATGTTGACCTTCCTGGACTCACATACCATTCAGGGTGAATACACATGCATGAAGATTGCACTCCTCAAGCAGAAAGCAGGACAGCTCAAGAGTCCATTGGACACACTCCGTAACATTCGGGAGGGAGAAAGCTTTCTGAAGCAGATGTCCCAGAGGGTAGTCACCTCACAGATTGCTAGGAGTAGTGAAGCTGGTAAGGAAGACCGGGTGACCATTGGCAGAGAGGGCAGAATGCAACAGGTGAGGATAGAAAGGGGATCATATATGGAGCTGGATTTGTTTAAGATTTGTTTAAGTACCATTGATGTGGACAAAAAAAGTGATGCAGACGAGGGTAACTGAGGATAACAAAGCACTGAGGAGCAAATAGTTACCCATGGGGGAAACTGAGGTGAGTGGTGATTGTGGGGGATTCTATAATCAGGGGGCTGGATGTCTTCTCTTGTAGACGCGATCCAGAATCCCAAATGGTAGGTTCCTTTGCCAGGTGCCTGGGTTCGGGACATTATGGAGCAAATACAGATGGTTCTGGAATGAGAGGATGAGCAACCAGAGGTCATGGTTCATGTAGGTACCAATGATTGGTAGGAGTAGATTTGAGGCTCGAAAAAGGGATTTCAAGCTGTTAAATTCTAGATTAACGAGCAGAACTTCCAGGATAGTAATCTCTGGATTACTCCCATTGCCACGCCCTGGACCAGACAGGGAGCGAAAGATTATGATTGCCAATGGGTGGCTGGAAGGATGGTGCAGAGGCGGGTGCTTCCTGGGACATTGGGACCACTTTTGGGGCCAGGGAAGGCTATACAGATGGGATGCCCTTCACCTAAAGCGGAGAGATACTAATGGCCTTCTGGAAAGGATAAATAGGGCAGCAGGGAAAGATTTAAACTAGTCAGGGGGGGCGGGTGGGAGGAGAAAATCCACAAAGTCAGAAAGTGTGGGAAAAAGACCAGCAGGTCATATGGGCAGGGTGGCAACAGTTACACAAATAAGAGCTGTGTATACAACTGCACATAGCATAAGAAATAAAACAAGTGAGTTAGAAGCACAAATTTAGCTAAATATTCCAGGTTATAGGATCTTTAGAAAGGGCAGGGAAATTGAGAAAGAAGAAGTAGCAATATTGATTTAAAAAAAAGAGACAATTATAGCAGTAGAAAGAAGGGTTTCAGTAAGGATGAACATGCAGTGGAAATACTATGGGAAACAATAAGGGTAGAGTTAAGGAACAGCAAAAGATGCAAAATTCTGGTAGGAATTGTTGACTGACCTCTTGATAATGCTAATATAGTTGGGGTGAGGTATAAACAAAGATCCAGGAAGCATGTAGCAAAAACAATGTGGTTATAATGGGAGATTTGAATTTTCACGTAGACTAGGAAAAGCAGAAAAACTCAAGCAGCAAAAGACATTGGCCCAGAAATTGATCTCGCTCTGTTCCCGCGGGGGTAAGCCTTCCCCGCGATGTCTCACCTCGCTTATGCTTTTTCTGATCCAGCTCGCACGAACTTGATGTTCCAGACATCAGCTGTGCTGGGCTTGCGTATCCCAGCGGCGCAGTTAATTCGTGCGAGCTGTGGGATCACGTGACTCAGTTAGAGCCAATGGCAGCACACCATCTTCCATTCATAAGTCTCACAGCATGGCTGTGAGACTTATGAATCTTACACCCCCCCAAAATAACAGCTAAACCTCAATTAAATAAAAAAAAAACCATCACATTAATAAAATAAGTATAGTTAATTAAATTAACCATTTTAAATAAAAAATTAAATTTTTGAAAAAATTTAAAATCTTTTAAAAAGTTATAAAAATAAACTTACCTGTCTTTAAAGTCTATAAAAAAGATATACCTGTAAAAAAAAATTCAAAAAAATACTTAATTCACTACTTACCTTCTTAAAAGCGGGTCTTACTCCTCCTTTTTACATTTCCAAAATCTTCCCTACTTACCTGCGCGTCCAAAGCATGAAGTGCACAGCGTGCGCGCAGCCTGTAGCGCGCACGCGATGCACTCAGGCCCCGCCCCCTTTTCGGAAGAGCAATTGCCGGTTTTCAGCGCATGCGCAGGGCATGCAGAAAACCGGCAATTGGAGTGGGAATACGCGAGAGTATGCAGTGCGTACTCTCGCGTCCCGGGATCAATTTTCGGCCCAATGAATTACTCGAATGTATTTGGGATAGTTTTCGAGAGCAATGGGGTAGAAATTGGTATGCGTTGCGCCTGTTCTTTGCCACAAGGTGACCCACTCCAGCAAGATAGAGAGAAATTTTTTCCGCTGGTGGGGGAGTCTAGGACAAGGGGACATAACCTAAAAATCAGAGTCAGTCCATTCAGGAGAGAAGTTAGGAAACACTTCTACACACAAAGGGGGAAAAATTAGGTCGCGCCCCATTTGGGGCGCAAATATCGTCTGGACGCAAATATTAGCGCCTGGCGCTAATTATCGCCACTGACTGGAAACTTCACTTTTACCGCCCCGGGAGGTGAGTGGAGCGCTAAATCAGGTGCTGCACACCTGTCTTAAGGCACAAAGGCCGAGCAGTGAGGCGCTAACTCAGCGCGCGAGCGCAGCACAGCTGCTGCCAGTTAGCGAGGGAACACAGACACACTGGCGCCGGCCACTTCTTAAAGCGGGGGGGGGGCAACTTGCTCCCCAGCCACACCCTGCTCATTGCAGCCTTGAATCTCAGCCTGGAGAGACCTGTGAATCCATTTTGCTGCCAAGGATGGAGAGGGAGAGAGAACGAGCTCATCGCTTCACGGAGCGGGCCTTGGATGCTCTGGTTGGCGCGGTGGAGCGCAGAAGATGTATACTCTTCCCTGAGAGTGGCAGGAGGCCTTTGCCACGCGACTACAGAAGAGTGTGGAGGGAGGTGGCTCAGAGCGTCTCCTCCAGGAGCATGGTGCCCAGGACCCATACTCAATGCCGCAAAAAGTTCAACGACCTCACTCGGGTTGTCAGGGTGAGTGGCTTTTTCTCAATACCTCTCCATCCCTCCATCTCAACCTCACTCTATGGCCAGAGGGTCTTAAAACCCCAATGCACAACACTCATCCAACACCTATGGCCCTTTCATGAAACACACACACACATTCCACACTTTGCATATAGTAAGGGCTATTCACCTATGGGAGGCACATCAGGCAAGACCATGGCTGTATACAGTAAGGGCTATTCACCTATGGGAGGCACATCAGGCAAGACCATGGCTGTATACAGTAAGGGCTATTCACCTATGGGAGGCACATCAGGCAAGACCATGGCTGTATATTTACTCAGATGCTGTCCTTTTTCTTACAGGCCAAGCTGGCGCATAATCGGAGACAGCAGCAACAGACAGGTGGAGGGCGGCCTCAGCTGCAACCCCTCAGCGATCTGGAGGAGCGCGTCCACAGGATTGTGGCAAGCCGGGTGATCGGTCCCGTCGCCACTGGAGACGCCGACCCCGTTGTGGACAGCAATGGTAAGGTCATCACCTTTTTGTCCTCTGTCCTTCCACTTGTCCCTCACAACACCAGCCTTTGACACTTTCAATCCAACTTGCTAACTCGCTGCACTTATTCCTCCCTTACTGCCACCCTGTCCTCACGCTAAAGCCACTCTTGTACCTCCCTGCTTTCAGATGGTGATTCACCAGCTGAGGAGACGGGCCCTGAAGCTGCCACTGGGAGTGAAGCTGCAGCCGAGGAGGAAGAGGAAGCCGGAGCATCAGTGCCACCCTCTCCCGAGGAAGCCCATGCCCACACTGGGAACACGCCTTCCCTGGAGGGGAGCAGGGGGGAAGGGTCTGATGAGGGTGAAGCTCCAGGACCCAGCGGGCTGCAGCAATGCCATGGGGGTAGGGAAGAACGGGGGCCTTCTCCCCAGAGGGAGAGTATGCCAGACACTCCTACTGCAATGGACGCAGAGGAGGAGCGGCTGATCGCAGAAATGAACACCCAGGCGGTGGGCATGCACACTGAGCTCATGGGTGCAGTGGGAAGGGTGCCCGAATGCATTGAGTCACTGGCAAGGAGTGTGGAGCACTTCGCTGTAGCACAGGCGGATGCCACACTAACGCTTAGTGCTGCAATTCAGTCACTGGCTGCCGTGATCCCATCTCTGACTGCTCTCATGCAGACCCAGATTGAGGCCACGCGAGCACAGACTGCTGCCAACCTCGATGGTTCGTGCACATGTCCCCGGGGCTGTCACCGCGCCGCAGCAGGCCAGCAATCTGTTCTCCAGCAGATTGCTCCGGATGCTGAAGTGCTGCCCCGTGGGAGTGCCAGTGTGTCGGGCGAGCAGGGAGTTGCTGTCCTCTCTCACGATGACAGCATTCCTGCTGCCAACACTGTCACTTCTCCACTGCACTTGCCACCGCCTGTAGGACAGACTGCTGCCGCTCATGCAGAGTTGGTGCAGTCTGCAGCCGGGCCCTCCAGGCCCAGAAGTGGTCGAGGCCGTCCTTCAGGGGCATCTGCAGTGTCAGGGTCTGACGAGCAGCAGCCTTCCACCAGCCTTGCTGCAGCCACTGAGGTCCCATTACGGAGGAGCAGTAGGGTTAGAAGGGGGGAAGTGCGCAAGGGAAGGAGATCACCCTCGAAGGGCAAAAAGTAGGAGGTGTGACAAAATGCTGGTCATTTTTTTATTAAAGGTCGAGGTTCATGGTCCAACTTTTGTCTCGTGTTTTGGACATTATCTCCAGGTTGTGAGAACCAGTTATGTTATTGACTGTTTTTTTGTGTTTATTTCTATGAGTTTGTCATGAGGAATTGACACACACAGAGTTTGTAAAATAAATAAGTTTCTGTATTCAAAATATACATGGTTGGTGGTTGGAATTATTGGTGCCTTGGCCGGCTTAGGGGTTGCGTGCTGGGTTCATTGATGTTGTTAGCAATGGCAGAAGCCATTTCCACAGCAGGGGCCCTAGAAGCGGCTTGCTATCAGCCGTTGACGGACGGCCCTTGCAGTTTGACCATTGTGGGCCGCCCTCCCGCCTTGGTGCTGCTGATGATCATCCTCCTCGTCCTCTTCCTCCTCTTCCTCCTCCTCCTCTGGTGGTGCTCCAAGGCCTGGTGGCATTGGCTGGGTCCTGAGGATTGCCATGTTATGCAACATGCAGCACACAACTACGAAGTTGGATACTCGCTCAGGCGAGTACTGCAGGGCTCCTCCAGAATGGTCGAGACAGCGGAACCATTGCTTCAGCATGCCGATTGTGCACTCAATTATGTTCCTGGTAGCTTGATGGCTCTCATTGTACCGCAGCTCAGCAGGGGTGTTGGGCGTACGGAGCGGTGTCATCAGCCAGGTGCTCAATGCATACCCCTTGTCCCCGAGAAGCCAACCAACTGGCTGATGCGGTGCCTCGAAAAGTTCTGCCACAGTAGTCTGGCGCAGGATAAAAGCATCGTGGCAGCTGCCAGGATAGTGGGCATTGACAGCGAGTATCAGCTGTCTGTGGTCACAGACCAACTGAACATTCAAGGAATGGAACCCCTTTCTGTTCCGGAATTCCTCGCATTCTCATGTGGAGCACGCAAAGCCACATGCGTGCAGTCAATGGCGCCCTGCACCATGGGGAAGCCCGCTATCCTCGCAAAGCCCAGAGCGCGGTCACGCTGCTTGTCTGGGGTCATGGAGAAAGAGATGAACTCTCGTCTCCTTTTAAAGAGGGCATTTGTGACCTGCCGGATGCAGCAATGCACCGCGAACTGGGAAATATTGGCGAGGTCCCCAGCAGCAGCTTGAAATGAGCCAGTAGCGTAGAAGTTGAGAGCCACTGTGACCTTCACTGCCACCGACAGAGACGTCCTGGACCTCAGTTGAGGCTGCAGATCTGGCTGCAGCAGGTGGCAGAGCTCAGTGACCACCTCCTTGCTGAATCGCAGCCTTCGCAAACACAGCTCCTCAGACATATGAATGTAGGAGAGCTGTTCACGATATACCCTGCGAGGGTAAGCTCTCCTGTACATACGCCTGTTGGCCCTCCTCCGTCTGGCCATCATTGCCACTCTCTCTCTGCGTCTCTGTCTCCTCCGATTCAGCTGGAGCAGGACGACGCCCCCAATCAGTGCAGCCCCCATATTCTCTTTGCAAGCAAAGTAATGAAGGACAGCAACTAAAGTACTAGCGAAGTTAGGATCAGTAGGCAAAACTACCTCACAAAGCGTTGAGTCAATGCAGAAGTCTCTCTTTCTCTCTCTCCGAATCTCTCTCTCTCTCTCAGAACGAGTGGTGCAAAAATGTCGACCACAGAAAAAGACAGGAAGAGGCCCCCTTTAAATAGCGCCCCCCCCAGCCCCACAGCGATTGATAGCGTTCCAGTCTTCCGGTCGTTGGATGCGCCAGGCGGTAAGGCAGGGGGCGCCACTCAATTTCCGCTCCGGGGCGCCACAAGGGCGTTGCACCATGGAATGACGTCACAATCTGCGCGCGCAGGTGGTCACAGCGGTAAGGTTTAGCGCCGCCGCAGAATGTCTAGTTAAGTTCCCGAGCGGCGCAAACATCGCTGCGCCCGGGCGTTAGCGGCTTTGCGCCCCATTAGCGCCCTCTTAAGGCGCTAACGGGAGGCGCAACCAACTGAATTTTTACCCCAAAGAGTGGTAGAAGTGTGGAACTCTCTCCCACAAAAAACAATAGATGCTAGCTCAATTAAGAATTTTAAATCTGAGATCAATAGATTGTTGCTTGCCAAGGTTATTAAGGGATGTGGAGCCAAGGCAGGTGGACGGAGTTAGGATACAGATCAGCCATGATCTTATTGAATGGTAGAACAAGCTCAAGGGACTGAATGGCCTACTCCTTTTCCTATGTCCCATTATGATTGAATTTGATATTAGGTTTGAAAGGGAGAAGGGAGAGTCACAAACCAGTGTTTTAAATTTAAGTAAGGCAAACTTCGAAGAGATGAGAAATAAATTGACTGCAATGAACTGGGCTGAACTGCCAATAGGTAAACCTACAGATAAACAGTGGAAAGTATCAAAGAAGTATTTGGTACGATACAAGAGCAATGCATACCCCTAGAGGCAAAACTCCACTTGTGTAGTTAAGCAACCATAGTCAACAAATAAAGTAAGAAACAGTATCAAGCTAAACGAAGCGGCTTACGCAAATACAAGGAGGGTTAGTGTATATGCTTATGAGGGAGTCACAGCATGCAGGGAGGTTCTCTTCCCTTCCAAGGGCAGAAGAGACCTCCCCAGGACACCAATGCAGCCTGGTTGCACATTGCACAGGAGGGCAAAAGCAGGGATGTGGTCAGGAGGACCAGGCTGCAGTGGCGCCAACCTTTCAATGATCTCAGTGGATCACGAAACGTTACTACAAAGCCACACTCAACCTCATCCTGCTGTGCCACTCATCACATCCCCATCACTCTGCCTTCCCTACCCTACTCCTGCACATCCTTACTCATACCAACTTACCTTGCACCTCCACCCATCCCTCTCTATCTACTTTATCACTTTCCCATCTCACTAGCCACCCCTCACACTCACCCTCATCCTACTGCAAGCATACCAACTAACAACACACAAGGGTAGGCACTTGAGAGGTTTAGCCAATGTGCATGTGAAGTTTCTGGTAATGTGTTGTCATACAGTGAAATCTATTTTTCCAACACTGCCCCTTATTGGACAGATCTATGCGCACCTTGAGAAGTGTCTTACTGAGTTCCAGTGAATGTTGAGACATAACTTCCCCCTCCCCCCCGCTATAGTGATGAGTGTGCATGGAATGGCTTGGACATTAAAGGGATGCTTCACGGTGCTGGTGTGGGATGGTGTCAACCTGGCGCATCATGTGGCAGCCAGGGTTTACAGCGTCAAGTGAAGAAAATCTGGCCATGGTGATGCCATCGCTGGCCTCCCGGGCAGCAATGTTGTCAGGGGCTGATGCCCTGTGTCCAATGATGGCGGAGAAGGTTGGTGGTGATGTTGGTGTGCCTGGTGATGTTGGTGTTGGGGCTGATCGTGGAAGGATTCGGAGGACCAAGGTCTGATTTTTTCAAGGGCACCGATGTTGCTGCAATAGATGACAACTGCAGGTGAGATGACAGAAGCGATCTGTCAATAGTGAGAGAGGTTCTCCCAATGAGGTGGCACTGGACATACAGTTGGATCTAAAACCTTGTAAGCTAAAGAAATCTCTATATGTATAAAAAATGCAGTAACCAACATTTTCTGCGCTCTGACACTCACCATCTGCAACATGGCATCCTTTATATCACTTCTGCAGCTGTCAGCTTATCAGAAACATAAGAGCAGACTCAAATCACGCAGGTTGAGCTGGCGTGTTCCCCAAATAGTGGGTAACCCGTGGGGGAGAAGGTAAAATTTGAAGGAAGCCTCAAAATACTCTTAAATTGGCTCTTAACAAGCCATTTAATAAGCTGAATTGTCTCCCCCTCCGTTTGGTGTCGGGTCAGTTCTCCGCTGACAGACCCGACACCTGGGAGACTCACATGGAGGCGGGTTGACAGCGGGTTGCCTACCTGCTTTTAGTGTCAGCTGTGGCTCAGTGGGTAGCATATTCGCCTCCGAGTCAGAGGATTGTGGGTTCAAGTCCCACTCCAGGGACTTGAGCACATAAATCTAGGCTGACACTTTAGTGCAGTGCTGAGGGAGTGCTACACTGTTGGAGGTGCCGTCTTTCGGATGAGACGTTAAACCGAGGCCCTGTCTGCTCTCTCAGGTGAATGTAAAAGATCCCATGGCACTATTTCGAAGACGAGCAGGGGAGTTATCCCCGGTGTCCGGGCCAATATTTATCGCTCAACCAACATAACAAAAACAGATTATCTGGTCATTATCACATTGCTGTTTGTGGGACCTTGCTGTGTGCAAATTGGCTGCCGCGTTTCCCACAGTACAACAGTGACTCCACTTCAAAAGTACTTCATCGGCTGTAAAGCGCGTTGAAACGTCCGGTGGTCGTGAAGGGCGCTATATAAATGCAAGTCTTTCTTTTTCTTTATGTGCCGTCTTTCGGATGAGACGTTAAACCGAGGCCCCGTCTGCTCTCTCAGGTGGACGTAAAAGATCCCATGGCACTATTTCAAAGAAGAGCAGGGGAGTTATCCTCGGTGTCCTGGCCAATATTTATCCCTCAATCAACATAACAAAACAGATTATCTGGTCATTTTCACATTGCTGTTTGTGGGAGCTTGCTGTGCGCAAATTGGCTGCCGCGTTTCCTACATTACAACAGTGACTACGCTCCAAATAGTACTTAATTGGCTGTAAAGCGCTTTGAGATGCCCGGTGGTTGTGAAAGGTGCTATATAAATGCAAGTCTTTCTTTCTTTCTATTAGATCAAACCTGTTCATTTCTATCTGTGTTATTAATTCATCTATTTTGTTGCGAATGCTTCGCGCATTCAGATATACTGCCTTTAGCTTTGAATTGTTTCTATTTTTCCCTGATGTCACCTTAGTCACTGATGCCTTATTACCTTTGTTACTCTCTCTGTCCCTTCCTGACCCACTCTGCTTATTTTTACCCAAAACTCTACTCTGCTCTAGAGCCTTGACATTTCTCTCGCTGTTTTTAAATTTACTCTTTCCTGAATCCTCCAACCCGCCCCCCCCGCCACATCATTAGTTTAAAGCCCTGTCTACTGCTCTAGTTATTTGATTTGCCAGGACACTGGTCCCAGCCCAGTTTAAGTGGAGCCTGTCCCAACGGAACAGCTCCCTTCCTGCAAACGTGGTTGTCTGGGATCACAATGCTCTCCACAAACTCCCACATGCTGCAGTTGCAGCACACCACCTGCACTGCCATCCCTATATGACCTTGTTTTATTTAATTAAATTTAATTCAATTTGAATTAGGTAACTTAGTTTACAGTGTAGTTTCTTGACTACTTACTTTATCTAGATTAAGTTAAGGGTAATGAAATTATATATCTACCTGTAACACAAAGCACTACAAGTAGTGTGGGCAAAAAGCAACAACTCCTACCCCCTCTTCTCCGAATTCCCACTCTTTCCAAATTCCCAAATAAAACACATTGTTCAAGTCCACTCCATTTAATCCCGCTCTGTGCAGACCGCTCTGTGCAGACCCTGAGCAAATAGTTAAATTCTTATATTCCTTTATATCCTTGTGTGTACTAAACATTCTGCAAAGACAGTAACCATGCAGCACATGTTTTTCATTTAATTTGGTAATGCACCTTAGAAACTGGATAGGTTCTCTCCTGACCCCTTTGTTTCAACTTCTAGTCCACTTCCTTATTGTGGTCAGTTTTAGGATTTTTAGCAATCTAACTTAATCCTCACCAGATATAATAGATGACTGAATAATTCTCAGAGGAAGGTCTGGATAGAAATGTGAATGGGTTGAGTGATGTGATCTGGAATATTGCATAATAGGAAAAGCAGTAATGGCTGTGTAATGGGATGTTCTCATGTTCCAAACCCTTGAAAGAGGTGGGATAAGAAGACAATTGGAGTTTGATTTCAATGCAAAACAGAATATGTAACTGGGATGTCATGATCCACATGTTGTTTATGTGTGCTAGAAATAGTGATATTTTCAGAATGTTTTTAATTCTGTATAGAATGTCCTTTTTCTGGGGTGGAATGTTACTTAATAATGTGGCCTATCATTATTACTATATTACTTGACTTCTGGAAGTTCCAAATCCTGGAGTATTCTTCAGCTCCAGGACCACTTCTACAATAAACAATGCAATATCTTGCAAAATTGCGATTTCAGCAACATTGAGGTACTTTGACCCATGCTGCAGTGTTGTTCAGTACGGAGAGTGCTGCATTATCAACCATGCTGTCTTTCAGATAAGAAGTTAAACTGAGATCCGAGCTGCCTGTACAGGTGGACATAAAAGATCCTATCACACCTTTTTAATAAGAGCAGGAGTTGTTCAAGTGTCCTAACCAATAGCCTTCCCTCAACCAAAACCAGCAAAATAGATCAACTGTTTATCCATCGCATTTTCTGTTTGTGGGACTTTGCTGTATGCAAACTGATAGTTCTATTGTCTTCATAAGTGAGTGCACATCAAAAGTAATCGTTGGTTGTGAAGTGTTTTGGTACATCCTGGGGATAGGAAAGGCACTATATACATGCTACCTGCTGCTCCCTGCATTTCTTTCACACTTGGCATCAGCTACCCATCATAATTTATCTCACCTTCTTTCTAAGGGTAAATTCAGTGCACTAGTGGGGAGCCCTGGTGAAAGCGAAAGTGGGTCAGAGAATTGGTGCTATAGTGTTGTAGCCATATCTCTGACCAGTGTTCTCGTGAATCTGATTACCCGCTGGAAGTACGTGAGCGCTAGAACATGTTGTCACCCCCCAAATCCATGCCCATCCTTCCCGTAATTCCATGTTTGAATCTCACCAATCAGGTTCAGGCCCCTGCCACAGCAATGAAACGGCCCTAATCAAAGTCACTAATGACATCCCTCATCATCCTTCTCAACATTCTGCAGCCTTTGACACAGTTGAACACACCATTCTCCTCCAACACTGGAGAAGGTAGAGCTGGTTGTCATTAACCTACATGTGGAACCTGACACCATGTCTTCAGATGATGACGCCAAAGGGCTGCATATAGGTGAGGAAGATAAAGGTGCCGAGGAGAGATCCTTGGGGAATTCCAGAGGTAATGGTGTGGGGGTGAGAAGAGAAGCCATTGCAGGTGATTCTCTGGCTACAACTGGATAGGCAAAAGTAGAACCAAGTGAGAGCAGTCTTATTCAGTTGGACAAGGGAGGAGAGGTGTTGGAGGAGGATGGTGTGGAGGGGAAAGGGAGGTTGGAGATAGGGGAGTAATTTGCAAGGACAGAGGGGACAAGGGTGGGTTTTCTGAGGAGGGGTGTCACAACGACAGATTTGAAAGAAAAGTGGACAGCACCTGAGGAGAGGGAACAATTTACAATATTACAATATCAGCTAGCATGGGGGCTAGGAAGGGTGATCAGCAGTATAGTGGGATTAGGGTCAAGATAACAGGAGGTAGGTCTCAAGGACAGGATGAGCTCAGAGAGGGCATGAGGGGAGATAGGAGAGAAAGAAGATGTGAGTTCAGGGCTAGGGCAGCGGGTACCTTGGAGCAACATTAGCTTGATGAGAAAGGGGGAGGGATGTGGCAGAGGCAACTGAACAGATGGTCTCAATCTTATTGAGAAATAAGTCCATGAGCTCCTTGCACTTGTTGTTGGAGGTGAGAGTGGAGGGGACGGGGGAGAGGTGTTTAAGGAGATGCTTGGTAGTGGAGAAAAAAAGCTGGAGGTTAACTTTGCTGATCCTGGAGTAGTGAATAGTTTTGGTAGAGAAGAGCAGGGCCCAATAAAGCTTGATGTGGTCCAGCCAGATCTGGCAATCACTGGCTAAAGAGGATGGAGGCTGTATCAGGGGGAATGACCAGGGTGAGAGAGAGTAAGCGTTTTGCTGGGAACAACAGTATCAAAGGCGGAGGTGAACGTAAGAACATAAGAATTACGAGCAGGAGGCGGCCATACCATCTGGCCCTTAATCCTGCTCCGCCATTCAATAAGATCATGACTGATCTACGACCTCAACTCCACTTTCCCACCTGATCCCCATATCCTTTGATTCCCCATGAGTCCAAAAATCTATCGATCTCAGCCTTGAATATGCTCAACGACTCAGCATCCACAGCCCTCTGGGGTAGAGAATTCCAAAGATTCACAACCCTCTAATTGAAGAAATTCCTCCTCATCTCAGTCTTAAATGGCCGACCCCATATCCTGAGACTATGCCCCCTAGTTCTAGACTCTCCAGCCAGGGGAAACAGCCTCTCAGCATCTACCCTGTCAATCCCCCTCAGAATCTGATATGTTTCAATGAGGTCACCTCTCATTCTTCTAAACTCGAGAGAGTATAGACCCAATCTGCTCAATCTCTCCTCATAGGACAACCCCTAACCCCAGGGATCAATTTAGTGAACCTTCATTGCACCGCCTCCAAGGCAAGTATTTCCTTCCTCAGATAAGGAGACCAAAACTGTGCACAGTACTCCAGGTGTGGTCTCACCAAAGCCCTGTACAATTGTAACAAGACTTCCTTACTCTTGTACTCCAACCCCCTTGCAATAAAGGCCAACATGCCATTTGTCTTCTTAATTGCTTGCTGTACCTGTATGCTAACTTTCTGTGTTTCATGTACAAGGACATCTAAGTCCTTGCTGCTGTGTGAGGCAAGGGAGGAGATAACAGGGGCTCTGACACAAATTTTCAGAACATCTCTGGCCACAGGGGAGGTGCCAGAGGACTGGAGAACAGCTAACGTAGTACCATTATTCAAGAAAGGTAGTAGGGATAAACCAGGGAATTATAGGCCAGTGAGCCTAACATCAGTGGCAGGGAAATTATTGGAAAAAATTCTGAGGGACAGAATTAGTCTCCACTTGGAGAGGCAAGGATTAATCAAGGATAGTCAGCGTGGCTTTGTCAGGGGGAGATCATGTCTGACCAATTTGATTGAATTTTTCGAGGGGGTGACTAGGTGTGTGGATGAGGGTAATGCAGTTGATGTGGTCTACATGGACTTCAGTAAGGCTTTTGACAAAGTCCCGCATGGGAGACTGGTCAAGAAGGTAAGAGCCCATGGGATCCAGGGCAACTTGGCACATTGGATCCAAAATTGGCTTAGTGGCAGGAGGCAGAGGGTGATGGTCGAAGGTTGTTTTTGTGACTGGAAGCCTGTGTCCAGTGGTGTACCGCAGGGATCGGTGCTGGGTCCTTTGTTGTTTGTAGTGTACATTAATGATTTAGATATGAATGTAGGAGATATGATCTGTAAGTTCGCAGATGACACGAAAATTGGTGGGGTGGTAAATAGCGAGGAGGGAAGCCTCAGGCTACAGGATGATATAGACGTGTTGGTCAGATGGGCAAAACAGTGGCAAATGGAATTTAACCCTGAAAAGTGTGAGGTGATGCATTTTGGGAGGACTAACAAGGCAAGGGAATACACAATGAATGGTAGGACCCTAGGAAGGACAGAGGATCATAGGGACCTTGGTGTGCATGTACATAGATCCCTGAAGGCAGCAGGACAGGTAGATAAGGTGGTTAATAAGGCATATGGGATACTTGCCTTCATTAGCCGAGGCATAGAATATAAGAGCAGGGAGGTTATGATGGAGATGTACAAAATGCTAGTTAGGCCACAGCTGGAATACTGTGTGCAGTTCTGGTCGCCACACTATAGGAAGGATGTGATTGCATTGGAGAGGGTGCAGAGGAAATTCACCAGGATGTTACCTGGGCTGGAGCGCTTCAGCTATGAAGAGAGACTGGACAGGCTGGGGTTGTTTTTCTCAGAGCAGAGAAGGCTGAGGGGGGACCTGATTGAGGTGTACAAAATTATGAGGGGCATAGATAGGGTAGATAGAAAGGAACTTTTCCCCTTAGTAGAGGGGTCAATAACAAGGGGGCATAGTTTCAAGGTAAGGGGCAGGAGGTTTAGAGGGGATTTGAGGAAAAACTTTTTCACCCAGAGGGTGGTTGGAATCTGGAACTCACTGCCTGAAAGGGTGGTAGATGCAGGAACCCTCACAACATTCAAGAAGCATTTAGATGAGCACTTGAAACGCCATAGCATACAAGGCTACGGACCAAGTGCTGGAAAATGGGATTAGAATAGACAGGGCTTGATGGCCGGTGTGGACACGATGAGCCGAAGGGCCTCTTTCTGTGCTGTATAACTCTATGACTCTATGGGCTGGATTTTGATACTGGGGCGGGTTGGGGTCGTGTCATCCACTTTTCGTGTTATCCACCCGACTGCAATTGGATATGGGAGATTGATGCAATTTTCACCTAATTGGGCAATTGAGTTCCAGCATGTGGGAACCCATGAACCAATTAGTGTTTTCAGTCTGAAAGTCGCCTCTGATGATGTCATCATTGCTGCTGCATTGAAGGTCTTCAAACACTGCCTGGCCTTTGCTGTTAGAGGACCTGGATGCAAAATGAGCAGCAGCAGCCCTAAGTCTGCTCCCAGATATTTTACACTACCGCTCCCAGATATGTCTCCTCCACCACTCTCAGATACGTCTCCTCCACATAGCCATCCATCCATATATCCAGCCAGCCAGCCATCCATCCATTCATCAATCCATCCAGCCAGCCAAATGTGCTCCCGCCAGGTTTCACATTCGTGGTTCAGAACAGGCGTGCTTCATGTAGAAAACGGGTTAAAATCACAAAGGCCTTTCAAAATGGCATTATAGAGCCAATTTAGTGCTTGTTAAGGGCCTTAACAGCCTATCCCGCCTCTTAAAGGCGGGACGGAGTCGGGACCAGCAGACACGATTTAATGACAATTGCGTGGAGGCGGGATGGAGGCGGGCTTGTGCCCGCCCACCGGTTTTAGCAATTTTAACCCCCCCCGCCCCCCCACGCCGCCAAACCCACCTCCACGGGTCAATGAATATCCAGCCCATAGACTCTAAGGGCTGGATTTTCATTGACCCATGGAGGCGGGTTTGGAGGCGTGTGGGGGGTTAAAATTGCAAAAACTGGCAGGCGGGCACAAGTCCGCCTCCATCTCGCCTCCACGCAATTTTCATTAAATCGTGTCTGCTGGTCCCGACTCCGTCCCACCTTTAAGAGGCGGGATAGACTGTTAAGGCCCTTAACAAGCACTAAATTGGCTCTATAATGCCATTTTGAAAGGCCTTTGTGATTTTAACCCTTGATCTATGTGAAGCACGCCTGTTCTCAACCATGATTGTGAAACCTGGTGGGAGCACATTTGGATAGCTGACTATCAGCTGCAGGTCGACTATTACAATGGAGATGTGATGAAGGTAGTAGTAGTATTCGGTCTGAAAGTCGCCTCTGATGTTGCTGCATTGAAGGTCTTCAGAGACTGCCTGGCCTTTGCTGTGAGAGGACCTGGATGCAACAAAAAAAAATCTCTCTCTCTCTCTCTCTCTCTCCATCCACAGACTTAGAGCATCCAGGTCCTCTCACAGCAAAGGCCAGGCAGTCTCTGACCTTCAATGCAGCAGCAATGATGACATCATCAGAGGCGACTTTCAGACTGAAAACACTAATTGGGTGATGGGTTCCCACATGCTGGAACTCAATTGCCCAATTAGGTGAAAATTGCATCAATCTCCCACATCCAATTGCAGTTGGGTGGATAACACGAAATGCGGATGACACGACCCCAACCCGCCCCAGTATCAAAATCCAGCCCTAAATCTCTGAACACCAACATTTAATAATTTCTCACCATTTAAAAAATATTCTTTTTTTTATTCTTCCTACCAAAGTGAATAACCTCACATTTTCCCACATTACACTCCATCTGCCATCTTATTGCCCACTTACTTAACCTGTCTATATTCATTTGCAGGCTCTTTGAGTTCTCCTCACAGCTTACTTTCCCACTTAGCTTTGTATCGTCAGCAAACTTGGATACATTGCACTTGGTCCCTTCATCTAAGTCATTAATATAGATTGTAAATAGCTGAGGCCCAAGCACTGATCCTTGCGGCAACCACTCTAGTTATAGCCTGCCAACTGGAAAATTACCCATTTATCCCTACTCTCTGTTTTCTGCCCGGTAACCAATCCTCTATCCATGCTATTATATTACCCACAACCCCATGAGCCCTTATCTTGTGTAGCAACTTTTTACGTGGCACCTTATCGAATGCCTTTTGGAAATCCAAATATACTACATCCACTGGCTACCCTTTATCTACCCTGCTAGTTACATCCTCAAAAAACTCTAATAAGTTTGTTAAACACAATTTCCCTTTCATAAAACCATGTTGACTCTGCCTAATCATATTGTGATTTTCTAAGTGCCCTGTTACCACTTCCTTAATAATGGATTCCAGCATTTTCCCGACGACTGATGTCAGGCTAACTGGCCTGTGGTTCCCTGTTTTCTCTCTCCTTCCTTTCTTGAATAGCAAGGTTACATTTGCTCATTTCCAATCTGGTGGGACCATTCTAGAATCTAGGGAATTTTGGAAGATCAAAACCAATGCATCCACTATCTCTGCAGCCACCTCATTTAGAACCCTCGGATGTATGCCATCAGGTCCAGGGAATATGTCGGCTTTTAGTCCCATTAGTTTCTCAAGTACTTTTTCTCTGATATTAGTTACTTTAAGTTCCTCACTCTTATTAGCCCCTTGGTTCCCCACTACTTTTGGTATGCTTTTTGTGTCTTCTACTGTGAAGACAGACACAAAATATTTGTTTAAAGTCTCTGCCATTTCCTTATTCCCCATTATAATTTCACCTATCTGAGCCTCTAAGCTCTAATGTTTACTTTTGCTAGTCTCTTTCTTTTTACATACTTGTAGAAGCTCTTACAATCTGTTTTTATATTTCTTGCTAGTTTATTCTCGTATTCTAATTTCTCCCTTTTTATTAATTTTTTGGTCATCTTTTGCAGGTTTCTAAAGCTTTCCTAATCCTCAGGCTTACTACTATTCATTGCAACATTATAAGCCTCTTCTTTTAATCTAATACTATCCTTAAGTTTTTTAGTTAGCCACGGATGGATCACTTTCCCTGTGGAGTTTTTATTTCTCAATGGAATGTATATTCGTTGAGAATATTGGAATATTTCTTTAAATGTTTGGTACTGCTTATCTACCATCATACCTTTTAATCTAACTTCCCAATCTACCTTAGCCAACTTGCCCCTCATACTTAGGGCACTAACGGGAGATGCAAAGCAACCACATTTTTCCCCCTAAGACTCTCGTTTTGGACCTAGAATTTAAAATTCTATCACATTATGATCACTCTTCCCCAGAGGATCATTTACTGAGATTACTAATTAACCCTGTATCATTACACAATACAAGATCTAAAATAACTTGTTCCCTGGTTGGTTCCATGATGTATTGTTCTCGGAAACTGTCTCGAATGCATTCCATGAACTCGTACCCTAGATTACCTTTGCCAATTTGATTTGACCAGTTTATATGAATATTAAAGTCCCCCATGATTATTGTATTACCTTTGTTACAAGCTCCTATTATTCGTTGATTAATACTCTGTCCAATGGTATAGCTACTGTTTGGGGGCCTATAAACTACTCCCACTAGTGATTTCTGCCCCTTGTTATTTCTTATCTCCACCCATACTAATTCTACTTCCTGATCTTCCGAGCCAAGATCCTTTCTCACTACTGTCCTTATGTCATCCTTTATTATCAGTGCTACCACCTCCTTTTCCATTCTGCCTGTCTTTTCAAAATGTCAAGTACCCTGGAATATTGAGTTCCTAACCTGGGTCACTTTGCAATCACATCTCTGTAATGGCTATTAGATCTAAGCCATTTATCTCTATTTGTGCCACTAATTCATCTATTTTGTTATTCAGATAAAGAGCCTTTAATTTTAACCTTTTCCCATTATTCCCTGCTTTCACCTTATTCGCTGTTGCACTATTACCGTTAAACTCTCTGTCCCTTCCTGTCACATTCTGCTTATCTTTACCCAAATTGCTACACTGCTCTATTGCCTTGACTTTTCTCTTTAGATTTCTAAATTTCCCCTCACCTGTCCCGTCCCCCGTTTTTTAATTTAAAGCCCTATCTATAGCCCTAGTTATTTGATTTGCCAAGACACTGGTCCCAGCCCAGTTTAAGTGGAGCCCGTCCCAACGGAACAGCTCCCTGTTTCCACAGTACTGGTGCCAGTGCCCCATGAATTGAAACCCTTTCCTCCCACACCACTCTTTGAGCCACGCATGTAACTCTATGATGTGCTTATCCCTATGCCAATTTGCACATGGCTCAGGTAACAATCCAGAGATTATTGCCTTTGAGGTTCTGCGTTTTAATTTGGACCCTAGCTCCGCAAAATCTCTCAGCAGAACCTCAATCCTAGTTCTACCTATGTTGTTGGTTCCTACATGGACCACGACAGCTGCATCCTCCCCCTCCCACTCCCACTCCAAGTTCTTCTCCAGCCGCAAGGAGATATCCTTAACACTGGCACTGGGCAGGTAACACAGCCTTCAGAACTCCTGATCGTGGCTGCAGAGAACAGTATCTATCTCCATGATTATACTGTCCCCTACCACTACAACAGTCCTTTTCACTCCCCCCACTTGAATGGCCTCCTGTACCACGATGCCATGGTCACCCACCCTTCAAACTTTGCCCTCATCCACACAGGCAGCAAGAACCTCATACCTGATGGACAAGAGCAAAGGCTGAGGCTTCTCCAGCACTGTACCTGGGGTCCACTTACCTGCCTGAGTTGCAGTCACACCCTCCTGTCCCTGACCACTAACCAGACCTGTACCACTACCTAACCTAAGGGGTGTGACTGCCTCCCAGATCAAAGTGTCCAGATAACTCTCCCCTCCCTGATGCCCCGCAATGTCTGCACCTCAGACTCCAGCTCAACAACTCTGAGCTGAAGTTCCTCGAGATGTAGACACTTATTGCAGATGTGGTCATCCCAGATCACAATGCTTTCCACAAACTCCCACATGTTACAGCTGCAGCACACCACCTGCACTGCCATCCCTATATAACCTTGTTTTAGTTATTTAGTTAATTAAAGTTTACATATTTAAGTAACTTAGCTTATAGTTTAGTTTTTAACTAATTACTAGATCTAGTTTAAGTTGTCGGGAAATGAAATTAAATATTTACCTGTAACACAAAGCATTACAAGTATTGAAGGCAAAAAGCAGCAACTCCTTCCCCCCTGCTCCGAATTCCCTCTCTATCCAAATTCCCAACTTTAACACTCTGTTTAAATGCACTCCGTTTAAGACACTCTGTGCAAACCATTCTTTGTGTCAACAAAAAGAAAGACTTGCATTTATATAGCGCCTTTCACAATCACCGGACGTCTCAAAGCATTTTACAGCCAATGAAGTATTTTTGAAGTGGAGTCACTGTTGTAATGTAGGAAACTGTTGATACTGTTGGTGAGACTGTGATTGAGCAGATCGATAGCTACAGAAGTACCATGGAGAATAAAGAGCTAAAGGCGAGACAGTTGGAAGTTTGAAAGTGTTGTTGTAAGTGACTTGGGGGAGAGTTTTTTCCAGGGGTGAATGCAGAAGGAAATGAAGTTTGAAGGGTATAGGAGATGAGGGCGGTGAGGGACACATGGAAATGATCAGAGATGGTCTTGTCTGTGATTGCCTTGCCGAGAAACTTGGCGTGGTACTTGGGTGGGTGGTAGAGAATGAAGATTTTAAAGATTTGATATGGGTGGAACAAGGTGAGGGGAGGCCAGGAGGTTAGGGGGACAGACCAGGGTGAGATTTGGTAATAAGGTATCTCTTTCTTTGGATTGGTATAGATTTTTGTCTGATTACACTTCTGTGAAGTGCCTTGGGATGTTTTTCTATGTTAAAGGTGCTGTGTAAGTTGTTGTTCTTGTTCTTGTACTCTTTTCAACCTTGCTGGTGTCCTGCACTATGGACATTGTCCCCTAAACTGGAGGGGGGGCGGGAGGGGGGGGGGGAGGGGGCGGGTACATTTCCTCAGGGCTTCTGAAGTGAGGCTAACCATGTAAACGGTGATTCCACCAAACTCCTTCCAAAATAACGCTTTCAGAGTGGGGGATAGCTTCGAGGAAATTCACCCCCTATATTTCTCAATAAAGAATATACTTGAGCTATTTATTGCACAATTAGCATTAAAAAGGAATTCATAATCTAGTGTGTTATATTCACATCTGCAGTTATACTTTAGTTAGTGCGAAGCCAGACTTTCTCCTTGAGGTAGTCTTGTACCTCTTCCCTGATTTATTTCATACAATTTGGATTGATGGAAAAATTAAACCTTTTTCCATCAAAGCAAATTACAGAAAGGATATTAAAGTCATAGAGAGCATACTATGTAGATTCACCAGGATGATACCAGGGATAGAAATCTCTAGTCATGAGGAGATACTTGAGACACCAGGAAAATTTCTACTGGAGCAGAGAGGGCTACTAGGAGATTTCGTAGAAGCTTTTTAAAATTATGAAAGGTTTTGATAAAGTGAGCAGGGAAAGATTATTTCTATGGGGTGGGAAGTCAGTGATGATTGGTCTTCAATTTAAAATTATTACTAAGAGTTGTTGGAGCATACGGGGATTGGTTGAGACAGAGTCCATTGCATCTTGTAAGGGAAAATTGGATAAATATTTGAAACAGAAGATCCAGGGCTCTGGGAAGACAGTGGAGCAGAGCGATTAGCTTTGGATTTCTCTAGCAAAGAGTTGGCACAGACACAATAAACTGAATGGCCTCCTGCTGTGCTGTAAACATTTATGTTCTAGAGCGTAAGTCACCTATTTCATAAGTTCAAAATCAATAAATTGGCCACTAGAAAATAACATTTAAAAGAAATAAAATATAATTAAATCCTTACAGAAGCTCAAAAATGTAAGAGCCTACTTTTGAAAGGAAAATGAATAGTGGAATTTAAGTTAAGATGTGTAGGTTCTCCAGCATTTGAGTTTACAGTGTACAGTTAAGATGTGCAGAAATGGGAAGCGACATGAGTTCAGAGCATGAAAGGTAAAATTTCTTTAAAAATGATTAACACCCCTGCACACCTTGCGAAGCATTGTTAAAAAATGCAATCAAAGTTTTGTTCCAACAGATTAATATGGCTCTGATATTGTGGCACCTCTATTATTAAAACAAAGCTTCATACCTCCTTGTGTAGCTGCTGAAATTTCTCATTTACACATTCTCAAATCTAAACACTTTAGTGGAATAATTATGAAGTGACAGATGTGTAACATTGGTGTTGTACCACATTAAATGTTAAATCACATGAAAATACAAATGGAGATTGGGTTTTGGAAGACAGTCAAACATCTGTTTCGGATTCTAAGCTACGGAATGCAAAAGGTGCACTTTTGAATTATTGATCTGGTCGCTGAGATCCTTAACATGTTAAGTTCATTAAACTAATTTCTGGAATTCACAGGAATGTGATGCCTTGAACCTGCTTTGCCTGCAGGAATAAATATTGTGAAATCATAAAGGAAACTTAACATTAATAAATGATGCTACTTGCATTGTACATGGGGAGAACAACTCTACACCAAAGATGCAATTTCTAGAATATTCAATGTTTTGTTTTCCTTTTTAAATGCAGGAATCAAACAAAAAGGTTAATTTCTCAAAGCTCTGTTGAGAGCCTTTAATCTTTAACCTTTTGTAAGTTGTATATTATCCTCAAATTTTCTCCCCTTAATTCTTCCTGGGGTTTAGTTCAGCAGGTGCTGACTACCCTCCGGTAACTCACCCAAGTGACATGTGATAAGTGTAACATGCTTGAGAGGAAAAAGGTGACTTTGGGCCTATGGTTCCCAAAGCTCTCCACCACTGGCGTTTTCCTCGTGTCATTTCTGGATCTGTTGTAACATCCCTTACATATGTCTGAGACTGAACCACACTGTTCGCAACCTTGGTGTCATATTTGACCCTGAAATGAGCTTCCAACCACATATCCGCGGCATAACTAAGACCTCATATTTCGACCTCCGTAACATCACCCGTCTCCGCCCTTGTCCGGCAGACTGGAAAACTGCTAATGTAACACCCTTATTTAAAAAGGGCAGTAGACAGAAGGCTGGTAACTATAGACCGGTTAGCCTAACATCTGTGGTAGGTAAAATTTTGGAGTCCATTATTAAGGAAACAGTAACAGGACATTTGGATAATCATAATTTAATAGGACAAAGTCAGCATGGTTTTACGAAGGGGAAGTCATGTTTGACAAATTTGCTGGAGTTCTTTGAGGAAGTAACATATAGAGTGGATAAAGGGGAACCAGTGGACGTAGTGTATTTAGACTTCCAAAAGGCATTTGACAAGGTGCCACACAAAAGATTATTGCTTAAGGTAAAAAATCACGGAATTGGGGGTAATATTCTGGCATGGATAGAGGATTGGCTATCTAACAGAAAGCAAAGAGTTGGGATAAATGGTTCATTCTCAGACTGGCAATCAGTAACTAGTGGTGTTCCACAGGGGTCAGTGCTGGGTCCCCAACTCTTCACAATCTATATTAACGATTTGGAGGAAGGGACCAAGTGTAACATATCAAAATTTGCAGATGATACAAAGATGGGAGGGAAAGTAGTGAATGAGGAGGACATAAAAAACCTGCAAGGGGACATAGACAGGCTAAGTAAGTGGGCAGAGATTTGGCAGATGGAATACAACACTGGAAAGTGTGAGGTGATGCACTTTGGCAGGAAAAATCCTAGAGCAATTTATTATCTTAATGGCAAGAAACTGGAGAGTACTGAAGTGCAAAGGGATCTGGGGGTCCTGGTGCACGAAACTCAAAAGGTTAGTATGCAGGTGCAGCAAGTGATTAAGAAGGCAAATGGAATGTTGGCTTTCATTGCTAGGGGGATAGAATATAAAAATAGGGAGGTATTGCTTCAGTTGTACAAGGTATTGGTGAGACCGCACCTGGAATACTGCATACAGTTTTGGTGTCCTTACTTAAGGAAAGACATCCTTGCTCTCGAGGCAGTGCAAAAAAGGTTCACTCGGTTAATCCCGGGGATGAGGGGGTGGTCATATGAGGAGAGGTTGGGTAGATTGGGACTCTACTCATTGGAGTTCAGAAGAATGAGAGGCGATCTTATTGAAACATATAAGATTGTGAAGGGGTTGGATCGGGTGGATGCGGGGAGGATGTTCCCGATGACGGGTGAGACGAGAACTAGGGGACATAGTCTTAGAATAAGGGGCTGCTCTTTCAAAACTGAGATGAGGAGGAACTACTTCACTCAGAGGGTGGTAGGTCCATGGAATATGCTGCCACAAAAAGCTGTAGAAGCTACAACATTAATTAAATTTAAAACAGAAATAGACAGTTTCCTAGAAGTAAAGGGCATTAAGGGTTACGGGGAGCGGGCAGGAATTTGGACATGAGTCTAGGTTCGGATCGGTCATGGCCCTGTGGGTAGTGGAGCGGGCCCAGGGACTGTGTAGCCTGATTCTGCTCCTATTTCGTGTGTGCAATTCTGTTAGATGCAGGAGATGGTTCTGTGATAGATAGTAGATTGGCGGTTAGGATCAGATCAGCCATGATCTTATTGAATGGCGGAGCAGGCTCGAGGGGCCGATTGGCCTACTCCTGCTCCTATTTCTTATGTTCTTATGTTCTTATGTTGTATCCACTGCAGAAATCCTCATCCATGCCTTTGCTATCGCTAGACTTGATTATTCCAACGCACTCCTGACTGGCCTCCCACGTTCTACCCTACTTAAACTTCAGGTCATCCAAAACTCAGCTGCCCGTGCCCTAACTTGCACCAAGTCCCATTCACCCATCATCCCTGTGCTCGCTGACCTACATTGGTTCCCAGTTAAGCAACGCATCGATTTCAAAATTCTCATCCTTGTTTTCAAATCCCTCCATGGCCTCGCCCCTCCCTATCTCTGTAATCTCCTCCAGCCCCACAACCCCCCCCCGCCCCCCCAAGATATCTGCGCTCCTCTAATTCTGCAATTTTGTCTTGTGCCATCCTAGACAGTGAGTTTCAGCAGGCTATTTGAGAAGTCAGGCATCACAGTTGAGATGGACCCTGTACTCACCCAACATCCTCAGATGTCACAGATGAGGAACAGGGAACCCAGGCAACTTTTCCTCCCTCCTTAACTCTGAGCCCAGCTGTAGCGCCCCTAATGCCACATGAACCAAGGTCATCAACATCAGCACAGACCAGCTGTAAACTGGGACTTTCTTGATCTGCATTGCTCAGTAGCGCCCTGGACAATGTATTTAACCATCAACATACTGGGGGGGAATATAACTTTTGCTTTTGAAGATAATGAGGGTGAATTTTTTCAGAGTTTCCACCACTGTACCTTCAGTGGAAACCCTGTTAACGTGCACCAAACCTTCTCCAATGTTACGGTGGCAGAGCTGGAGAAGCTCCAAGGAAGGTTGGCAAATGGAGTTAAGATACAGATCAGTCATGATCTAACTGAATGGTGGAGCAGGCTCGAGGGGCTAAATGGCCTACTCCTGTTCAGATGTTCCTATGTTGTACCACCAATGTGAATATTTAGGTTAAATTCACCACTCTCACATTCCAAGTTGGGAGCTACACTCGAAAGGAGCACAAGTCGTGTCGCCCTTTGCTGCCCCGAGCTCCCTTTGAGTGTGACTCCCCACTGGGAACATGGGATTGTTGAATTTACCCTTTGTGTTTTGTATTCATGACAGCAACTAAAGTGTTTCTCAATTCATATGCCATTGTTTGAACTGTTTTGTAGTTTTTGGATATTTGATTCAGTAAATACCAATGGCTTTTGGCAGAGAACTGGAAGTGTAAAACTAAGAGTGAAAAAACGATCAAAATAAAATGCACATATGGTTTACATAATTTGTGAAGATCTGCAGTTTAAAGAGAAACATGATTTTGGAGATAAGTGTTTTACAAACTTCAAAAAGAAAAGAAAGTAAGACTTGCATTTATATAGCACCTTTCACGACCTCAGGGCGTCCCAAAGTACTTTTCCACCAATTATGTATTTTTGAAGTGTAGACACTGTTGTGATGTAGGAACAACTGCAGCCAATTTTCAAACAGCAAGATCCCACAAACAGCAATGTATAATGACAGATAATAAGTTATTTTTAGTGATGGTTGAGGGATAAATATTGTTAGGATACCAGGAGAATTCCCCTGCACTTTTTCAACAGTCCCATGGGATTTTTTACATCCACCCGAGAGAGCAGACAGGGTTCTCAGTTTAATATCTCAACCAAAAGGCAACACTTCTTACAGTGCAGTGCTCCCTCAGTACTACGCTGAGGTGTCAGCCTGGATGATGTGGTCAAGTCTCTAGAGTGGGGCTTGAACCCAATGACCTTCTGACTTAGAGGTGTAAATGCTACCACTGAGCCCATAAACTCAAATCCATCCAAAACTCTATTGTTCACATCGGTCTCACATGAAGCAGAGCTTGCCCGTCACCCCGTCCTCCCAGTCCAATAAAATTAGTTCCGAATTCCCCCAACAAATTGAATTTAAATTCCTTCTCCACAAATCCCTCGGTAGCCAATACAACCCATGCAACCTTCTCCAGGTTTACATCCCCTCCCATATCCACCAGTCCTTTGACTCTAGCCTTCTGTGTATCCCTCCCTCTTTCCATTCTGCCTTTGGTGGCAGAGTCTTTAGCTGCAGTGATCATACTCTTTGAAACGCCCTCCCTGAAAGCTGTTGCATCCAAACCTCCCTCCCCATTCTAAAAAAACTTCTCAAATCACATCTTCGACCAAGCTTTTGGTCACCTCTCCTAACCCTCTCGCAAAGGGTCGGTACCTGCTCCTTTTCTCCTCTGTAAAGTGAAGTGGGTCATTTTTCTACATTGAAGGTGGTATATAAATGCAAGTTTTTGTTATTCTGGTTCAAACCAAGGATCATTAAATGCCCCATATGTTAAACTGCACTGCAAAATTCAGATCATATGCTAAAGATAGATCAAATCCAATTCCATCAATGGCATGCAAGTCTTTTCACACAAGCAGTTGTAAGGGTCCCACTTGAATTGAATTTAGAGCTTCTTTAGATGTGGTCTACACCACAAAATTGCTCATAATATAATACTAATTTAGATTCTCGTCTCACTTAGAGAGGGAGTATGGACAGTTGAAATGGGAAATTCAGGTTTTGATCTTATCTATACGTTGTGCATAGTTATGTCAGCACTACTTAAAGAATCTCACAATGAAACTTGCTCCAATTTTTACACAGAAATATTGTATGAGAAAGATGCAGGTGAGACCAAGACATGATTTACATCAAAGTCTACAATTATAGGAACACTACTTAATCAACAAAAGATTGTGAAAAATTGAAGAGGAAATGTAAAGAGGAAAAATAACAGTTAGGGCTGGATTTTGAATGACCCATGGAGTCGGGTTTGGAGGCGTGTGGGGGGTTAAAGTTGCGGGGTCGGGGGTCCCGACCCCATCCCGACTCCATCCCGCCTCCACGCAATTTTGACAAAATCAGTCGCGGGGTTCCCGACTCCGTCCCGCCTCCAAGAGGCGGGAGAGGCCATTAAAGCCCTTAACAAGCCCTAAATTGGCTCTGTAATGCCATTTTGAAACGTTTTAGGTAGTTTAACCCTTTTCTGACGTGAAGTACGCCTGGTGTGAAACACTCCAGTGAAACCTGACGGGAGCACAAGTGGATAGCTGACTATGAGCTGCAGGTCCACTATTACAACGGAGATGTGATGAAGGTAGTAGTAGTATTAGGTCTGAAAGTCGCCTCTGATGCTGCTGCATTGAATGTGTTCAGAGACTGTCTGGCCTTTGCTATGAGAGGACTTGGATGCAAAAAATCTCTCTCTCTCTCTCTCTCTCTCTCCTCATCCACATTAATCTGGAGTCGGGGGGGAACCACGAAATGCGGATGACACGACCCCAACCCGACCCCAAGACAAAATCCAGCCCAGAGAGTCTCAATAATCCCTCCTTCAAATGCTCAACAGACAAATTAAATGTCTTGAGCGTATATTGGGGAGAAATTCAACTCATGGCCATCTGATTTTCCAGGTTAAAATTGGTGTAAGACGTCCAAATGTGTCACGATCTGTCGCATCAGAATTGTGTTGGCATTGCGCCGGCTGCCATATTGACTCAGTTGACTGTTAGTCAGCCAGGGCACCAGCCTGAAACAGGTGTTTGGCTCTTTAAAAATGCAAATCAGGGTTCTCCATTTGTGGGACCCCGAATGAGAAATCTAGCTACAAATGGGCAGCGCATGCACCATGCATGTTCTACTTATTGTACTAGGCGTTGAGCTACCTAGCCAGCGATTATTAAAGAACCGCTGAAGGCAGCTCAAAAATAAGCCCAGGAAATTTTCAGTTTTTATTGTTGTGGGCCCAAGAGAAGCAGGAGTGCTCCTCCGGGCCTGGCAAAAAAAACTTCTGCCTGCTGCCGGCTCGTTCAAGGCCTCCACCAGAATCACCAAATCCCCATCCCAGATCCAACCTGCCGGCCGGCTCTGCATAGGTTGCCACTTTATTTCCCACCCTCCTAACTGGCGAGCTGCAGCGGGGCATCCATTTGCCGTTTACCCCTCGCAGCAGCATTTAAGTGAGGCCCGAAGCCAAATTTAGCTCTAACCGTAGGCCGGTATGGACCAGCATGCAGAGCTGTCACTCCAACGACTTTGATATGACTACCTGTATTTGAGGTTTCCTAGGCACCAGCTTAAGGCTTAAAGATATTAGTGGTGGAACGGCCTTGATTTTAACCTGCCAACCCCGACAGGTAGGAAAGGGTCGGGCGAGGTGTTAAAATCTGGAAAACCATGATCCCGCCTCCAAACCCTTACGTTCCCGGCCGCTGTAATATTAATGCCGCTGATTCAGGCCACTGATGAGGTTCCCACTAACAGCAGGCAGGGGCCTACTTAATATGCAAATCTCAGGCCCGATGACATCAGTGGCGCTGCAAGGTAATACTAACATCAACACAGAGGGAGTTCCACACTGTCTGCCTTCTGGCAGCAGAGCACAGCAGGAGGAGCTGACTGGCCATTAGAGGCCAAGGTAAGTTTTAGAAACTTGCCTTATGTGGAACTCCTTGTGGGTCAAGGAGGAGCAGGAGTGCTCCCCCCAGGTCCCGCAAGGAGCTCATGGGCCTCCCTAGCCCCGGCCTCCCCCCGATCGTGCTGGAAGCTTACACCCCACCCCATCCATCCAATCCTGGATCACCACCAGACCTGACTAGCAAGGTCCGCTCCCACAAGTTCCCTGGCTGTGGCCTTCTGCCGCACATTTTCCGCTCCCACCCGTCGGCCAGGCAGTGGATCTGGCCAGGTGTCAGCGGGAACTTTTACTTAAATAAGGTCCCGCAAATTAAGATTGGAAGGGCCACCATGACCCTAAACTCTTCAGGTGCACCACTCGCTACCAGTCTTGCGCAGACCCTTCCCCGCCTCCCCTCCTCCCTCCACCCCCACCCAAAGAAAATTGAGTGTCACCTTTTTTAAAAATAATTTTATTTTCTGCCCTTTTTATTCCTTTCGCTAAAGAATTGACTGACTTAAAGCTGAATTTTTCAGAAGTTATGTACTGTGATTCTTAATATGTGTGTGGGAAGGGAGAGTTAACTTATTATATTCTTTGGCTGCTATCAAACTGAGAATTTATTAGATAATTTGACATGCTTTTGCTGCCAGCTGGTATATTTGATTAATATGCCCATGTACAACCTTTTCTTATTGCTCCTCAAGTATAATGAGTTAGGAGACCAGCCTCTGCAACATTATCCAGTCTATTACAGTAAAGGCAACTGTAAAGGAATTGACAAATTACCCGGGAAAGGGCAAAACGGCTTCAATTTTCCTATTGGCAGCAAGATCAATGCTCCATATTTGAGAGTTTTAACTGCTTGTAAAAATTAATATTACTGGTTTTAGTGATTTACCAATAAAATGGGTAAATGGTCATCTGGATAGGCAGATTTCTTGGCTTTCTTTCAATTTTCAGTTATTAGAAAAACCAGCAAGGATAAGGTCAACTAGAAGTCTCTGTCAAATGGTTAGGACAAAATATGTAATTATTGTAAGAAATTGAATATTTAAAAATAATGCTTAAAGTTTGGATTGTTGTCCAAGAGAGATATAAAAATGAGTTACACAATTATTTCAAAAAGGGATTAAAAAGACAGGAAGGTAAAAAAATCAAATGGTAGTTGAAGGATTCAACAAAGAAACTCAACATTCGCTGCTCCTACAGGCAGAAAACGCATACCTAGCTCAAAGGAAGATGGTTGTGGTTGTTGGAGGCCAATCATCTCAGCCCCAGGACATCGCTGCAGGATTTCCTCAGGGCAGTGTCCGAGGCCCAACCATCTTCAGCTGCTTCGTCAATGACCTTCCCTCCATCATAAGGTCAGAAGTGGGGATGTTCGCTGATGACTGCACAGTGTTCAGTGCCATTCACAACTCCTCAGATAATGAAGCAGTCCTTGCCCGCATGCAGCAAGACCTGGACGACATTCAGGCTTGGGCTTATAAGTGTCAAATAACATTCACGCCACACAAGTGCCAGGCAATGACTTTCTCCAACAAGAGAGAGTCTAACCACCTCGCCTTGACATTCAATGGCATTACCATCGCCGAATCCCCCACCGTTAACATCCTGGGGGGTCACCATTGACCAGAAACTTAACTGGACTAGTCACATAAATACTGTGGCCACAAGAGCAGATCAGAGGCTGGGTATTCTGCGGAGAGTGTCTCACCTCCTGACTCCCCAAAGCCGTTCCACCATCTACAAGGCACAAGTCAGGAGTGTGATGGAATACTCTTCACTTGGCGGGATGAGTGCAGCTCCAACAACACTCAAGCAGCTCGACGCCATCCAGGACAAAGCAGCCCGCTTGATTGACACCCCATCCACCACCTTAAACATTCACTCCCTCCACTACCGACGCAACGTGCTGCAGTGTGTACCATCTACAAGATGCACTGCAGCAACTCGCCAAGGTTTCTTCAACAGCATCTCCTAAACCTGCGACCTCTACCACCTAGAAGGACAAGGGCAGCAGGCGCATGGGAACACCATCACCTGCAAGTTCTCCTCCAAGTCACACACCATCCTGACTTGGAAATATATCGCCGTTCCTTCATCGTCGCTGGGTCAACACCCTGGAACTCCCTCCCTAACAGCACTGTGGGAGTACCTTCACCACACGGACTGCAGCGGTTCAGGAAGGTGGTTCACCACCACCTTCTCAAGGGCAATTAGGGATGGGCAATAAATGCTGGCTTTGCCAGCAACACCCACATCCCAGAAACAAATAAAAAAAAGCTTCTTCAGAAGTGACAGATTACTGAGGTAACATGGGTTGCTAAAACAGCAACAAATTTAATAGACTACAAATGATCAAAAGTCCTTCATACATTGCCTAGATAAACCAAATGCACCTAATTAATTGATAGGACTGCCTGCATTTGGGGTTTCCTAGGCTTAAGGCTTGGTGATATTAGTGGAGTTTCATCTTTTTAAAAAATAATTTTCCCATTGTTTTTTTAAATTCTTTTAAAATCTTTCCTGCCCTTTTTATTCCTATTTTTTCCAAAGAATTCAATGACTGGGAGTGTATAGCCTGTCTTAAAATCTCTGTAACATTTCAAAATGATAAGATGTTCAAATTAAATCTCCAGTAAAAGGTGTTAGCTTTTGTCGAGCATATCCTAATTTCATACCCTTTCAAGGTATTTGCTGGGATTGTCCTTTCACCTCATCCCAATGTTTCAATCCACCAATTCATGGAGAAACACCTCGGAAAAGCACTACCACTTGAACAGACAGCAGGTTCATTGTGATTTAGGTTGAGGCTGGTAGAACTCATACGCAATGTGATCCTTACTGGGGGGTTGCCATAATATATCCATAGGCAGCTAAGTGGATATTTACATACTTAAAGAGAAGCCTCTTCATTCAAAGTACAAGATAGCAGGATGAGCAAATTAACCGTAGATTGGATAGGGGTTTGAAATGATCAAATCAATCCCAATCAAACCTGGAGCCACTTATCAACTGCTTAAATTGTTATTGCCATCAATAGATTCATGAAAATCTGGTTCTGTTCTTATAACAATATAGATCTGTGTTCAGATATCTTGTGCCATATGTAATTATGCCATGTGTAAGAAATCCAAACCCCAAAGGCGCAATGATTAGTATTGGCTTCATTAAACAAAAGAAATTCAGATTAGTTTTGATTTCTGGCATAAATCAGTGCTCATTCTCTTCCAGATAAGTCTCGTAAAGCAACCCCTCCCCCTCCAAATTGTTTATAGTTTATTTGCACATGTTGCCTCTCACGTTTGACATTTCTAATTTTCCCTTTGCTATCACATTCTTTTAAAACATCATGTTTGTTTTAACACTAGGATTTACCCGACAGATTCGATAAAACAAAAGAAAAAGAGGAAAATTGTATTTTTTTTTGCCAAAAACAACACCTCCTCACATAAAACACTCATGCAGCATGAGCTGTTTGGAAACTGTTCTGTCATTCTGGTGTCAGACATTTCAAGCTGAGAAATGCTAAGAGGTTGAAGCAAACCCACAGTTCATAAATTCACCACTTCATAAATAAAGCAATGAATATATTTATTAATTAATTGACAAATGCTTGGCAGTCAACAAAAACAATTTATATCCTGTTCGCTTGGTTGTTAAAATTATTGATCTGGAAAATCTTTGTTTAAGCCACCGATTTATTTATTTGACAAATCTTTCCTTTTTTTCTCCCTTCCCTCCTAAAAGTGTTATTGTGTCAGCCTTGGCTCAGTTGCAGCACTCTCATTTCTGAGTCAGAAAATTGTGGGTTCAAGTCTCGCTGCAGAAACTTGAGTATATAATGTAGGCTGGCACTCCAGTGCAGTACTGCGAAAGTGCTGTTAGAAGTGTTTCCTTTTGGATAGGATGTTAAACTGAGGCCCTGCCTGCCCTCTCAGGTGGACATAAAAAATTTCATGGCACTGTTCGAAGAAGAGCAATGGAGTTCTAATGATGTCCTGGCCTGATCAGTATCTCACTGCTGTCTACGAGACCTTGTTGTGTGCAAATTGCCTGCTGTGTTTACTTATATTACAATAGTGACAACACTTCAAAAGTACTTAATTTGCTGTAAAATGGTTTGTTATGCCCCGAGGTCATGACATTTTTTTTATTTGTTTTTATGGGATGTGGGCATCGCTGGCGAGGCCAGCATTTATTGCCCATCCCTAGTTGCCCTTGAGAAGGTGGTGGTGAGCCGCCTTCTTGAACTGCTGCAGTCCGTGTGGTGAAGGTACTCCCACAGTGTTGTTAGGGAGGGAGTTCCAGGATTTTGACCCAGCGACGATGAAGGATCGGCGATATACTTCTGAGTCAGGATGATGTGTGACTTGGAGGGGAACTTGGAGGCGGTGGTGTTCCCATGCGCCTGCTACCCTTGTCCTTCTAGGTGGAAGAGGTCGTGGTTTTGGGAGGTGCTGCCGAAGAAGCCTTGGCGAGTTGCTGCAGTGCATCTTGTAGATGGTACACACTGCAGCCACGGTACGCCGGTGGTGGAGGGAGTGAATGTTTAATGTGGTGGATGGGGTGCCAATCAAGTGGGTTGCTTTGTCCTGGATGATGTCGAGCTGCTTGAGTGGTGTTGGAGCTGCACTCATCCAGGCAAGTGGAGAGTATTCCATCACACTCCTGACTTGTGCCTTGTAGATGGTAGAAAGGCTTTGGGGAGTCAGGAGGTGAGACACTTGCCACAGAATACCCAGCCTCTGACCTGCTCTTGTTGCCACAGTATTTATGTGGCTGGTCCAGTTAAGTTTCTAGTCAATGGTGACCCCCAGGATGTTGATGGTGGGGGATTCAGCGATGGTATTGCCGTTGAATGTCAAGGGGCGGTGTTTAGACTCTCGCTTGTTGGAGATAGTCATTGCCTGGCACTTCTGTGGCACGAATGTTACCTGCCACTTATCAGCCCAAGCCTGAATGTCGTCCAGGTCTTGTTGCATGCTGGCATGGGCTGCTTCATTATCTGAGGAGTTGCAAATGGCACTGAACACTGTGCAGTCATCAGCGAACATCCCCATTTCTGACCATATGTTGGAGGGATGGTCATTGATGAAGCAGCTGAAGATGATTGAGCCTAGGACACTGCCCTGAGAAATTCCTGCAGTGATGTCCTGGGGCTGTAATGATTGACCTTCAATCATCACAACCATCTTCCTTTGTGCTAGGTATGACTCCAGCCAGTGGAGAGTGTTCCCCCCGATTCCCATTGACTTCAGTTTTACTAGGGCTCCTTGATGACACACCCGGTCAAATGCTGCCTTGATGTCAAGGGCAGTCACTCTCACCTCATCTCTGGAATTCAGCTCCTTTGTCCATGTTTGGACCAAGGCTGTAATGAGGTCAGCAGCCGAGTGGTTCTGGTGGAACCCAAACTGAGCATCAGTGAGCAGGTTATTGGTGAGTAAGTGCCGCTTGATAGCACTGTCAATGACACCTTGCATCACTTTGCTGATGATTGAGAGTAGACTGATGGGATGTTAATTGGTCGGATTGGATTTGTCCTGCTTTTTGTGGACAGGACATACCTGGGCAGTTTTCCACGTTGTCGGTTAGATGCCAGTGTTGTAGCTGTACTGAAACAGCCCGGCTAGAGGCGTAGCTAGTTCTAGAGCACAGTTCTTCAGCAATGCTTCTTTCTTTCAAAAGATTTTCATAAAAGTGACCCCTGAGTTACCCAAAGATTGTCTTTAAGATCCGTAAGGGTAATGCCCTGTAAATTGCCTGAAAAAGAGACCTACGCATGGAGGCAGACTGTATGGCTGAGGTATTAAATGAGTACTTTGCATCTGTCTTCACCGAGGAAGAAGATGCTGCCATAGACATAGTACATACTGAAGGAGGAGGTAGAGGAGATACTGAATGGGATAAGTATTGATAAAGATGAGGTACTAGAAAGGTTGGCTGTACTTAAAGTAGATAAGTCACCAGGACTAGATAGAATGCCTCCTAGGACGCTAAGGGAAGTGAAGGAAGAAATCGCGGCGGTACTGGCCATAATCTTCCAATCCTCCTTAGAAATGGGGATGGTGCCAGAGGACTGGAGAATTGTAAATGTTACACCCTTGTTCAAAAAAGGGTGTAAAGCTAAACCCAGCAACTATAGGCCGGTCAGCTTAACCTCGGTAGTGGGGAAGTTTTTAGAAACAATAATCAGGGGCAAAATTAACAGTCACTTGGACAAGTGTGGATTAATTAAGGAAAGCCAACACGGATTTGTTTAAGGCAAATCATGTTTAACCAACTTGATCGAGTTTTTTGATGAGGTAACAGAGAGGATTGATGAGGGCAATGCGGTTGACGTGGTGTACATGGATTTCCAAAAGGCGTTCGACAAAGTGCCACATAATAGGCTTGCCAGCAAAGTTGGAGCCCATGGAATAAAAGGGACAGTGGCAGCATGGATACGAAATTGGCTAAGTGACAGGAAACAGAGAGTAGTGAATGGTTGTTTTTCAGGACTGGAGGAAGGCATACAGTGGTGTTCCCCAGGGGTCAGTTCTAGGACCACTGGTTTTCTTGATATATATTAATGACTTGGATGTGGGTGAACAGGGAACAATTTCAAAATTTGCAGATGACACAAATCTTGGAAGTATAGTGAACAGTGAGGAGGGTACTGATAGACTTCGAGAAGACATAGACAGGCTGGTGGAAAGGGCGGATACGTGCCAGATGAAATTTAACGCAGAAAAATGCAAAGTGATACATTTTGGTAGAAAGAATGAGAAGAGGAAATATAAACTAAAGGGTACAATCCTAAAGGGGGTGCACGAACAAAGAGACCTAGGGGTATATGTGCACAAATCGTTGAAGGTGGCAGGGCAGGTTGAGAATGCAGTTAAAAAAGCTTATGGGATCCTGGGCTTCATGAATAGTGGTATAGAGTACAAAAACATGGAAATTATGATGAACCTGTATAAAACACTGGTTCAGCCTCAACTGGAGTATTGTGTCTAATTCTGGGCACCGCACTTTAGGAAGGATGTGAAGGCCTTCGAGAGGGTGCAGAAAAGATTTACAAGAATGATTCCAGGGCTGAGGGACTTCAGTTATGTGGATAGACTGGAGAAGCTGGGGCTGTTCTCCTTAGAACAGAGAAGATTAAGAGGAGATTTGACAGAGGTGTTCAAAATCATGAGGGGTCTGGACAGAGTAGATAGAGAGAAACTATTCCCGTTGGCAGAGGGGTCGAGAACGAGAGGAATCAGATTTAAGGTGATTCGCAAAAGAACCAAAGGCGACATAAGAATAAACTTTTTTACGCAGCGAGTGGTTGGGATTTGGAATGCACTGCCTGAAAGGGTGGTGGAGGCAGACTCAATCACTGCTTTCAAAAGGGAATTGGATAAGTATCTGAAAGAAAAAATTTGCATGGCTACGGGGAAAGGGCGGGGGAGTGGGACTAGCTGAGGTGCTCCTGCAGAGAGCCGGCATGGGCTCAACGGGTCAAACGGCCTTTTTCCGTGCTGTAATCATTCTATGATTCTATGATAACGTACTTAAAATGGACTTTTCAGTTTTAAAGTTGCCCACCAAAATAGAGTTCAGTTTTTGAACTGAATGCTGGAAAGTGGCTGGAAAGAAGACTGTCTCAGCTGGTTCAATCCATGGAAGTTCCCAGGTAATCAGGTCATAGAACCGCTAAGTTAATTACACCTAGGAAGATTCGTGTAATTGCATCATTCCTTAATGGTGTCAAAAAATACATTTGGAAAACTCGAACCATTTAGATAACACCTTCCAAAATTCTATAAACTCTGGAACAGTTCCCATGGATTGGAGGGTAGCTAATGTAACCCCGCTATTTAAAAAGGTGGTCGAGAGAAAATGGGGAATTATAGACCAGTAAGCCTGACATTGGTAGTGGGGAAAATGCTAGAATCCATTATAAAAGATGTAATAGCAGAGCACTTGGAAAACAGTGACAGGATCGGACAAAGTCAACATGGATTTACAAAAGGTAAATCATGCTTGACTAATCTACTGGAATTTTTTGAGGATGTAACTGGTAGAATAGATAAGGGAGAACCAGTGGATGTGGTGTATTTGGACTTTCAGAAGGCTTTCGATAAGGTCCCGCATAAGAGATTAGCGTGCAAAGTTAAAGCACACAGGATTGGGGGTAAGGTACTGTCTTGGATAGAAAACTGGTTGGCAGACAGGAAGCAAAGAGTTGGAATAAACGGGTCTTTTTCCGAGTGGCAGGCAGTGACTAGCGGGTTATCGCAGGGATCAGTGCTAGGACCCCAGTTATTCACAATATATATTCATGGTCTGGACGAGGGAACTAGATGTAATATCTCCAAGTTTGCAGACGACACAAAGCTGGGTGGGCGTGTGTGCTGTGAGGAGAAACTCCAGTATGATTTGGACAGGTTGGGTGATTGGGCAGATGCATGGCAGATGCAGTATAATGTGGATAAATGCGAGGTTATCCACTTTGGTGGCAAAAACAGGAAGGCAGATTATTATCTGAACGGCAATAGATTGGGAAAAGGGGAAGTGCAATGAGACCTGGGTGTCCTTGTGCACCAATCGCTGAAGGTAAGCATGCAGGTGCAGCAGGCGGTTAAGAAGGCAAATGGTATGTTGACCTTCATAGCGAGAGGATTCGAGTACAGGAGCAAGGATGTCTTGCTGCATTTGTACAGGGCCTTGGTGAGACCACACTTTGAGTAATGTGTGCAGTTTTGGGCGCCTTATCTGAGGAAGGATGTTCTTGCCATGGAGAGAGTGCAGCGAAGATTCACCAGACTGATACCTGGGATGGCAGGAATGACGTATGAAGAGAGATTGGGTCGATTGGGCTTATATTCGCTAGAGTTTAGAAGAATGAGAGGGGATCTCATTGAAACTTATAAAATTCTAACGGGACTAGACAGACTAGATGCAGGAAGGATGTTCCCGATGGTGGGGGATTCCAGAACCAGGGGTCACAGTCTAAGGATAAGGGGTAAGCCATTTAGGACTGAGATGAGGAGGAATTTCTTCACCCAGAGAGTGGTGAACCTGTGGAATTCTCTACCACAGAAGGCAGTTGAGGCCAATTCATTAAATATATTCAAGAAGGAGTTAGATATATTTCTTCAGGCTAAGGGGATCAAGGGATATGGGGCGAAAGCAAGGACAGGGTACTGAATTTGGATGATCAGCCATGATCGAATTGAATGGCGGAGCAGGCTCGAGGGGCCGAATGGCTTACTCCTTCTCCTATCTTCTATGTTTCTATGTTAATGGAACAGAAACATGTCACATCTCCACATTTCTGTGAAAAACCCTTGAGAAATGCAAGATGGATCAGTAGGGGGACTCATAAAAACAGACACAAGTCTGTCCCACTCCAAGGAAACCATGCTCCAGTGACTCAATGACAGTCACAGGTCTCCACATTTATCAGGTAGATGGACAAAACAGGGAAGGAGACCTCAAAGTATATGTTTCACCCTGATTAGTTAAGTGAATATAGGGACACTTCCTTTTGAAATTTAGATATAAAATAGCGGGCTTTACACCCTTCTAGAGTAGACAGTCTGTAGTCATCTTTTTCTAGAAGCAGTTCAGTAGTAGAGAGAGCAAGCTGTCTCTCTCTCAGCTGTGGCTCAGGGGTAGCACACTCACCCCTGAGTCAGAATGTTGTGGGTTCAAGTCCCACTCCAGGGACTTGAGCACTAAAAGCTAGACTGATACTCCAGTGAAGTACTGAGGGAGTGCTGCACTTTAAGAGGTGCTGTCTTCCAGATGAGACGTTAAACCATGGCCCCATCTGCCCTCTCAGGTGGATATAAAACACCCCATGGCATTATTCTAAAGAAGAGCTGGGGAGTTTTCCTGGTGTCCGGGCCAATATTTATCCCTCAACCAACACCTATAAACAGATTACCTGGTCATTATCACATTGCTGTTTGTGGAACCTTGCTGTGAACAAATTGTCTGCCACCTTTCCATCTTACAACCGTAACATTTCAAAACGACTTCATTGGCTTTAAAGTGCTTTTGGACATCCTGAGGTCACGAAAGGTGCTATATAAATGCAAGTCTTTCTTTTAGAAATAGCAGTCTCTCTCTTTGTGAGTTCTCAGGCTCTCTTTGTTCTGTAAGAAGATTTATCTGGCAGATACTGAAAGGTGCCTTTATAAGTACAGTATATGGGAACAGGGAGCAAAATACCAAGTTAGCTTGTGAGGCATTTGCAGGAGGAGAAAAGTTTAATTTAATCTTATAAGTGTTCGAGATCAGAGAAGGGTGAGAGTGAAGCCAGCTCAGATACTATTGCGCATGCATAAGACGGGTTCAGCCAGAACCAAAGATCCAAGTGGAACAGATAACTCCGCTGCCGAAAGAGAGCTCACCAACTCGATGCTGCAGGACCGAACACCTGCGTCCCATGAAAGTAAGGAGCAACCATGCTGCTCATAAAGACAAGGTCGTATAAGCTCTGAAACATTGCAAACCACCAGTATCCAAATGATAATCTATCCAACAGACTGTCTATCCAAGCTGGTAACTTGTCAGGTATATAGGGGTTTAACCCTAAAATAATCTCATACTCAGATCACTGCTATAATTAATACTCAATATCCGTTACTGCTGATTCACAGTGATACACTAAATTGTCTATGCAACTTTGACCACTAATTTTGTTAAGTAATTCTATCCATTAATGATTTGTTATTTAACCTGCTAGATAACTCTGACTACACCTATTCATATATATTAAGTGTTTGTGTACCCAACTTTAACCTTAAGTTGTGATTTGTAACTAATAAACAGTCTTATTGTGCCTGTCTTATTGTTGTCTGATGACTTCCTTGATGATTTGGAAAGAAAGGATTCATTAATTCACTCAGTAGCATGTGGGTATCCTAATTGTGGGTTGAAACTAAAACTTGAATTTAATTCAAACTGGTTAATGTAGGACAAGCCGACTTAGGCACCACTCACTCCTGGACCTTCTTCTTCTTCTTCTATGCTGGAAGGTAAACCCCAGATGGTTCCTAGCGAGGGTATCAAGGATTCGTCTGGTTCTTTGGCATATATTTGTCTGGATACTGAAACCCAGCGTTCTTTGTACACGATCCCATGGCACTATTTGAAGAAGAGCAGGGGAGCTGTCCTGGCCAACATTTCTCCCTCAACCAATACCATCAAAATACAGATTGTCTTGTCATTGCTGTTTGTGGGACCTTGCTATTTGCAAATTGGCTGCCGGATTTGCTTCCATTACAAGTGACAACACTTCAAAAGTACTTCATTGGCTCTGAAGCAGTTTAGATGCCCTGTGGATGTGAAAGGTGCCGGATAAATGCAAGATCTTTCCTTCTTTAACACATGCTGTTCCATGGACACATGATGCCCTCTAATATTTTCCCCTTCAACATTTTTTTTATTTCTGAAGCTAGACAGGGAGTGTTGGTAGGCTATTCATTGGGGACAATACAGCGAAGTCCAATTCTTTTCTCGCCCAAAATTAATAAATGCAAGGTTACTGGATACAGTTTTGAGCATGAACCAGGACTGTTCAGACCATTTATAGCGCCTAAATTGCTACTTGGCTGAGATCACTCAGCATCAGAACCTAGTAACTGCTAGTCTATATGGTATAGTAATATACGAGCTGGTGCATTTGACCATTCATTTCTAAGATGGATCCTGTGACAAAAATGAAACCTTTTTCTCCCAAGATGAGCTTTTTTAATGCTGTTAAGGTACCCTGTATATAAGGGTGTAAAAAACAACTTTACTTACAGAAATCCCAGCTTAACTCAATGCAATTGTTATGGAATTAGTTGGTTTAATTGTGCCTGTTGTTTGATGGAGGGGCCAAGCAATTCAATTTAAAGACAAATGTCGTGTAGGATTTGTTCAAATATGCACAATTCCTATGATTAGGTTGAACGAGACCAAGGAGTCTTCGTAGAATTAATTCTCAACATGTCCAACTACTGCAGAGCTGCGATCAACAGAGCTGATAGAATGTTGAGCTACATAGTCAAAACAGTAGAGTAGAACTCAGAGGAAATCATGATCAAACTGTGAACTGCTCTGGTCAGACCACACCTCGAGTATTCTGTTCAGTTCTGGTCACCAAGAAAGAAGGAAGACATTCAGCACTGGTGATTGTACAGAGAAGAGCCGCAAGGTTGATCACAAGGTTAAACTATGAGAGTAAGACAAGTGGACATAAATTTGAACTAGTAAAAGGTAACTTCGAACTGAGTGGTCAACACTTGAAGTGCACCTCTGAGCAGGGTGATGGCGGTGAAAAGCCTGGATTAATTTAAAAAAAACAATTAGATACAGCAATGGCGGGGGGTGGGGAGTGTAGGATTTTCTGGATGGATGAATTGAGATAGACCGAATGGCTGTCCTCATCTACAAGTATCTTGTGATGTATTCCCCCCATTTCCCAACTCTTAAAAATAAATAAACATTGAAGGGTTTCAGGTATCCTGCTGTCAGGTCATTTTCATTGCCAATGCCAATGAAGTTAATGGAAATAAAAATCGGGACAGATGTAAAACAGGCTGCTGACTCACTATCACTTGTTTTACACTATTGCATAAAATCAAGATCTACCCCAAGGTGTGTTAAATGGGTGGTTTTCTTTTTCTTTTTTAATGCACTCGCCAAATATCACAACTTTACTCTCTGCACTTTCTTGAAGCTCTGTGTGTTAGGATGTACTTAAAGTAAAGTGTCAATCTGGAAACACCTGCAAAAACATTAATTAACTAACTAAACAGCTGCTTAACCATTCGAGCTGTGAGTGTGCAATCACTCATTCAAGTACCTGATCTGACACCCATGCAAAATGGTGTGAGACCTTCTGCCAGACACTTTCTCACATTGCTTTAAGCTCACACTGGATGCAGTAAATTTAAATCCAGTGCAAAGCCACATTTTAAAACTTAATTGAACTGCCTGGGAACTTTTAACATTTTGTATGGAATCTTTTTAATGTTGTGATAAAGCGGGCGCTCTTGCCAATTCCCCTAATATTTAAAGTGAGCTGCTGGGAGATTGGAGCCCTAAGCATGCGGCAAATCACTCGTGCAAAGTTCTGTTGTTCTATACCTCGGTGTCAATCAGATTATGGTCACCCTGCAGTATAACTCTAATGTGCCAGCTACAATACTAGTCTCAGATTGGTAGCGGCAGTATAACTGCAACCTATAAGAAGTGCTGGTGGACAGCATTATATGTACCTCTGGATTCTTTATTATTTGTTCTCGGGATGTGGGTGACACTGGCAAGGCCACATTAATTTCCCATCCCTAGTGGCCCTGAGAATGTGTTGATGGGGCTTCTCCTTAAACGGCTGATTATAGTGCTCCCTCAATGAAAGAATTCCAGGATATTGGCCCAGGAACAATGAAGAAATGGTGATACATGCCCAAGTCAGGATCTCTAATGACTTGGAGGGGAATGTGGAGGTGATGGTGTTTTCATGACCTTGCTCCTCTTATCCTTCTTGGTGGTAGAGGTTGTAGTAACCATGGTGATTTGTTGCAGTGCCTCCTGTAGATCATGCATACATTGATAGTTTTCTATCAGCAACCATATTCAAACCTTGGGATTTAGTTCATTGGGAAAAAGTAAAAGTAATAAACAAGGGTCTGTACTCATTACTTGGGTGGGTAAGACAGGCATTTCGGGCATGTAAAACATGATCAACATGTGTGGCATTTTCAGCCCTGTTTTGTTGGGATGGGCACTGATGTAATAAGTCAGTCTTTGCCCTCCTTCCTATTTTTTTTATTCGTTCCTGGGATGTGGGCATCGCTGGCAAGGCCAGCATTTATTGCCCATCCCTAATTGCCCTTGAGAGAAGGTGAAGTCCTGGCACAATAAAAACATGATGCGCCTTTGCGTGGGAAGGGGGTAGAATAAGTTAAATTCTTTGTATCATAACAAAATGCATTGGCAGTGCAAATGTTACAGAATGTGGGTCAAGGTCAACTAATCATTTTAATTATTTTGAAGAAATAAAAAGTACAATTGATGAAGTGGTAGTACATTTACATTTATTTTCCTTAATAATACAATCCAAAATATATTGTTAAAATTATATGCCCACAGGGAGGGTTGAACAGTTTAAACACCAAGTGTGTACCCAGTTTTCCTCGCGTTATTCTTGTGGAGATCCAAATCAACTTTTAACCAGCGAATTAGGAGTAGTATTTTGAAACTGTTATTAGGAGAAATGATTTCAATACTTTTCACAAGCCTCGATGGTCCTTCTCCATTATTTCCTATGGTTTACTTCAGAATTTCCCTGTTACTCACAGCAACAGTAAAATTCTTCGGTTCTGTAGTTGATTATTTAAATTGATTTTACTGTTACCAAACCCCTCATGTACTCTCTATCACATCCTTAGAAATCTATGGTGCATAGCAACAAGGCACATTGCTGCTTTAGCTTGCTTTGTTATGGTGTGGTAGGACTTAAGTATTGTAAGGGTTTCGACGTGTCCCTCAGCCTGTGAGATTCACGTGGCTCTGTGCAGCCTGTATGTCAGTGCGGGTTTAGGCCTTGTTGCCTGTTCTGGTCTCCAGCCAGTCTGGGAGCACTAGACACACCTGTGAGTGGTTCGAATCACTCGCCCTTACGGTTCTAGACACTGGACTTAGATGCGAGAGCAGTAATGGAGATGAAACTCAGGTAGACTCGGTTGAATGGTACGAAATGGAAAATCTTTATTGCATAATATTTAAGATTACGAAATACATGTCATAAGCACAGATTAATGACAGTACAATCTTACACGCAGTCATGTAACTGATTTCAGGGAAACGAGGAACGAACGACACACCGTAAATGGGGGGGGCACACATTACAATTATCCTTAATACTTAAACCCTCCCCTATCAATACCTATTCTAAACTAGATTCGTAGGATTCGAGACTCATGCTCACCACTCGTGATAACTCGGAGAAATTCCGAATATCTGATCGGATGTTTTCACCGCAGCACCCACGTGTCGATCAGGGGGTCTCCTGGCCCCACTTGTTTACTCGTTTCTGCTCCGGCTAGCAGGCTGGAACGTCTGCTGTTATGAAGATCTGTGTTTGTGGGTTTCACATTCCAGTCAACACTTAAGAGAAGAATCTTCCGGTGTCCGTTCTTTAAAGTTCAAAGAAGTCTTCCTGGCAAGGAAAAATGTCAATTCGACCTACAGGCGCGGTCGGGGCTTACTGACCGTGGCGATAAGTATGGTCTTCGTCTCTTCTCATCTCATCTCATCTCTTCTCGGGCCTTTGGTTCCGATACCGGTTACCAACACAGGTCTTCGTGACACGACATGAGGTAGATCCGAGCGGATCACAAAGTTCAACAGTCTTTTAAAAGGGACATGAGGCAAGCAGGAACAAGACGGCGAGTCAAGAACACAGGAGCAGCCACGAGGATGAACACCAGCAAGCTAAGAGAAAGATGGACGGTTGGAGCTTGTAATTATAGTACAAAATCTTCCGTTTCCCGCCCAACCTTAATGTCTTTTCTTTTGTTAGGGTTTGGCGCTCAAATGTCTTGTATAGGTGATTTCCGTTTTTAATGGGTTTCGGGGCGACTCGTAAATGTCTGAGTACCTGTTAATATTTCTCCCATTGTTTAATCGGTCGGTGTTCTCCCTGGAGGGGTTTTGGGGCTTCCAAGTGTTTTCTGTAACTACCCGCTAACGGCTCTCTCATCGTAGAGTCGTTGGGATTTTACATATTAATGTTTTTGGATGGGTTCTTGATTACTGGGTACAATAGCCTTTATTCGTACCTGGGAGACCGATTTCAGTATCTATGTGTATACTGCAAACCCAAGATGTCTCGTGTATTATCTTCAATGTGCTGAATCTTAATCGATCTTGCACAAATGTTTATTGGAACGCCATCTTGTCTGCCTGTCGAAAAGTCCAGAATGTTCCGCCACGAGGTGCGGCGGCCATTTTACAAGCTGCTTGTGTCCACTTTGAAACCTGACAGCATTCTGCTGAAATAAAAGCTGTTTGAACGAAACTATGTGTTTTCTCCTTATTAATAAAATCGCGATATATTGCGAATTCTACAGTATTTGATTATCTTATTTGGATTTGCTGCTATCAAACCATGGTGTATGCTCTATCACATCCTTAGAAAACTGCGGTGCATAGCAGCATTGGTGCCGTCGCTTGCTTTGTTACAGTGTGGTAGGACCGGACTTCACACTTGTCTCTTCCACATTAGAAACTGAACTTGGCTGTGCCATCAGGCAAACGTGCCAAGCCAAACCAGGTACTTGCCCACAGAGAGGGAGAGAAAACTGAAGGGCGATTCACCCTTGCCAATCCCTACGTGGTTCCTTCTCACCAATTAAAGAAGGAAATTCGAAGAGGCCTGCAAGGAGGTTGCTTGCCTGACCTTTTGACTGAGTAATTGGGAAAATCTAAGTGAGAAAGGAACAAAATAAATTACACGGGAGAGGGGATTTAATAATGAATCCTTCCTTCTATCGAGGAGAAGATGTTATTTCACAGTCAACTCCCTGCAGCTCTTTCAGACATTTTTATTTTCTGACATGGCAGCATGAGCAGGGGACGAAAAGTAAACATCCCTTATAGTGTCATTTTCCATTATTTTGTTAATTAATATATTTGTTATTTTTGGAGGAAAGTAAAAAATAATTGAAATGAGTTATAAAGGCATTACAATGTCACTTAACTCCATCCTGTATGAAAGAATTGTTTTGACAGTGCATGATAGTTATATTCCACTGGAAAGAGCTTGAGGAAATAGATCTTTCTATGAGCATCTAACACTAATCTTATAATAGAATGTGAGAAGCAGAGACAGAAACCATGGTTTCCATTGCAGCATACTCCAAAAAATCCAAAGCATTGCACCGACATAAATGAATGCCAAAGATGCTAAAGTAATTAAACAGCAATATTTAAGGGTAATTTTGTGCTTTTGACGGAGATACTCCCTTGCTGGGAAGGCATATTGGAATTAGGGGTGAGCGCTGCGTATAATTTTCCAACTGTTTAAATCTAATAGCTGCCAGATGCTGCACAGCACGAATCAAAACTTCCAATATGTGCTCCCGGCAAGAGCTCAAAGTCTAAAAATGACCCCTTTAGTGTCGAGGTAAGAACTGAGAAGAGCAAGAAGATACGCTCAGATGATTCCTTGGTATCTGTTCATTCATTGTTTTTTCCACAGTTTTTTGCCCTTTTCTCTCCCCTTCCCTGGGGTATGGTTCCTTGCCCAAGTGACCGCTCTTAATCATTAAGCCTGGACTGTGAGTGCTGACCAGGCTTACTTGACCATGGAGCAATGCAATAGCAAAGACTGATCTTCACCTCACCATCCACAGGTGAACTTTTCAACAACTGCTGTCACTAGATAGCAGTCAGGAATAGGAACCCTGGTTGATTTCTTTTGTTTTCTTAGTCCTGGTGTTACTGCGGCTAATTGTTATGATCACTACTGGGCTACCCTAACCCTCAATTAAATTAGCATAGATCAGGAATCAAAACTGACACCCATATTGCTTAGTTCCACACCACATTATTGAATTTGTCCATTGAGTCATTGAGGGAGGCTCGTATTGCCATTTTCAGTCCCTCTCTATATAAAAATATCCATCATGAACAGACAAATTATGCTGACAACAGTATCAAGAAGCTAAAATGATTGTTGTATTGAGGTGATTCTCAAGGAATCATCTGGATCATCCCCTAACATAGTTCATTCTATACTGCAGAGTTCCCAGCATGTAGTTTGTGCACAATAATCCCTGCTGCATGCAATGTGATATAACCAGCATAGCCTGTAGGCCTCCACAAATTAAAGTAATGCCTTTTCCAAGGTTATTGCCTAACAATCATCTAAGGATAACATTTGTTATGGGTACAATACACATCCAACTCTCACATTTCCTGCATAAGCTGCATGCTATCACATCCTGACTCCTGCTGGTACTCACATTGAGCAAGCTAATTAAGTGGTAGAAGGGCAAACCTCAACCATAAAATGAATGACTACATGAACAATCCCCACAGAGTGGTAAAAATATTTCAAGCATAAGACAGCCATTTAAAATTGGTTGTTAACCTTAGACAAGGGAGCCTTTCAAAAGTAGGAGCTTTTCAGACCAACATGTAATAAGTCATTTCAAAATTTACCTGTAGTCACTCACTCGACATCTCTTAGCTCTTTGGCTCTTTAACAGAGCAAACCTGAGTTTTACTTTCCAATAATTTGCACATGTTAAAGATCTATCTTGGTATTATAATTCTCCATGTGACAACAAAGTTAATTGAATGGAAAGAAATCAGATATCCTTTAAAGGAGCATTGCCATCCAGTTTCAAGGGTTGTATTTGAATAGATCCACCAACAAACAGACTCAGTCAACACTAAAACACCAAGCTGTAGAAATTACTGTAGCCATATCAGCAGCTATGTTGTGTTATTTTGTTTTGTTTTGAACCTAACTCCATCATGTTATAAGAAAGTAAGAATTTGTAGGAGCAGCAAAAGTCTATTGGGTCTAACAAGCCTATCCTTTTACGATGCATCACCACCACCTTTCCCTCTCTCACCAGACCCATTTCAATTATGGTATTTTGGCACTGAAGTATTAGAAAAAACTCTAGTAAATGTCCATTGTTTACCAGATTAAAGACATCTGTAGGGCCCTGAATGCCTTTGCACCTTGTAATCTAAATTTTTCTCAATAAAAGTATCAGAGGCACACTTTACTATCATTTTCCCGAAGAAAAAAATTGTTACTGGGAAGCTGGTAGAGTTGGTGTTCTCCCTGATCTTCTTCAGATTATGCAATGGGATCTTTAACATCCACCTGAACAGACAGGTGGGGCCTCGATTTAATGTCTCATTGAAAGGACAGCATTGATGGTGAAGTCCTTCAGTACTGCACTGACATGTGGTTTGAATTAGGGATGGGCAATAAATGCTGGCCTTGCCAGCGGCGCCCACATCCCAGAATGAATTGAAAAAATGCACAAGCTCTGATTCAGAAGTGACTGTGCTACTAACTGAGCCAAGTTGACACTTATGAAATTTGAATTCAGTGTAAATTACATTGTTAAACAATGTCTAATAGTTGCTTATCATCTAGTTAGTTAAAGAAACCAAGAGATTTGAAACAGGAGAATCTTAGGGGTAAAAATTGGGCAGCGCCACCAAAAAAGTTAGCACCCCCGCGGCCGATTTTCCCAGGTAGCGCCCCGAGAGGGAGGAGGGGTGCTACTGGAAGTGCCCTGCATCCCTCTTGGGGCGCTGCGAGCCAATATCACGGCGCTACATGCCGTAGTGCCACACGCTGCAGCACGTCACGCCGCGGTACTGCTGGCCTTCCTCCCCTTATTTTTAATATTTACTGATTATCCCCCTTACACAGAGGGCCAAGGAGGACATGGCTGGGATCAGGCAACCCATGACCTATAGGCACTGGATTTACCAGCCACATGGGGCAAGTGGTAGCCGGAGATGCTACCATAGTGGCACTTGCACCCATCTTCCCCTATGCAAATGAAGGGCTCTCCCACTGACTTCACAAGCTCTGGTGGAGTCAGCATTGGAAGCGACTGGCGGGTGTACTCCCAGCATAACCCCTGGGATCCTGACCCATGGAATTTTGGCACTCAATTTGTTGTTTTACAGATAAAGATGTTGGCTAGGGAGTGCACCTGATCATAATCTCACATTTAATTGCTTAGATTATTTGACGGATGTAGTCTGACTTTAATTATTTTTCTCATCTGCGATTAACTGTGGGTAGATTCTCTGGAACACCGTCTAAACATTTGGTTTGAAGTCAGTGACACCAGATAGCACATTCAAAAGAATTAATTTACTTTGCTTTGTTATTAATTCCATTCCATCCCAAGGGACAAACCCGCTTTCTTAATGTTCTTATTTATACTTTTTTCTAATGATAGCAAAACAATCTGGAGCAGACAATAAACGGGGTAGTTAATTAAATACAGAGATTCCAGTGATTATGGAACACATATTTGGTTCATATATATTTTGAACTGGATTTTAACACAACAGTTAAGCTGTTTCCTCTCTGTCAGGCTGAAGAGACCGTAGTTTGAACATTAAAAGAAAGATAAATGTATTGAACCAGACATCAGAAACTCCTGTGATATGGGACTTAGATCCAGGGCAGGGCACGAGTGGTGTTGAGTTCTGGAAAATTTTAGCAGCTTCTCAACAGTTGATAAATCAGCATATCCTTTAACTCTGACAATTCCTTCAGTAACCTGACCTTCTAGTTCAGCTACTGGTGCAGTTTCATGTCAAGAAAGTATTTTGGTCAGATAAATACTGGCTATAGACAGTGGTTATCAACTCTAATCTCCTTTGGGACTGTACCATGCAGTGTAGTGTACAGTAGAAAATAATAAATCACACATTCCACACAGATTCATTAAAATCATAAATCTCATGTCCTGAATTAAAAAATAATGACTGAACCATTTAGTGGTGTCACTCTGGAATATCTTTATGTTGTGAATAAAGGTGTGGGATTTTTATGCTAGGGAACTGAACACTTTCCATTTCCATAGATGTCAACTGTCTGCATTTGACATTGAAAAACAATGTTTTGAGGTCTGGGTCCATTTCTCTGTATTTGTAGAAGAAAATCAGTGCCGTTCTGGGCTTTGCAACTCGGTCACTCTCAGCTCCGCTCCTGAGAGCTGCTCCCAGCTCTGCCCCTCTGCAATACTCTCAGCCCTTGCCTGATGTTGCTGCTGCTCTGGGAATAGAACACTGCTGTGGGCAGGAATTCTCCCAATAGTTTTGAGAGATCAGGAATTCCCACTCACGGAGCAGCAACATCGTGTAGAAGCCAGGAATAGCTCTGATATCGCAGAGAATGAGTTCTTGGTCACAGTCTGCAGGAATCACTAAGCATAGGCAAGACTTTTCCCCAAGAAGATTGATAAATGAATTGAAAGGGGAAAAAATTAGCAGAGAAGTCCACCTACATCACTCTTGTATGCATAGGGGGGTTGGGTTTCATTGCCTTCGCTTGGTGTTAACGGCCTCAAAAAGCCGTTGGCAGCCTTACCGCCCCGTTAAGAGAGAAACATAGAAACATAGAAGATAGGAGCAGGAGTAGGCCATTCGGCCCCTCGAGCCTGCTCCGCCATTCGATGAGATCATGGCTGATCATCTAAACTCAGTACCCTGTACCTGCCTTCTCCCCATATCCCTTGATACCTTTAGCTTTAAGAAATATATCTAACTCATCCTTGAATATATTTAATGACTTCGCCTCAACTACCTTCTGTGTTAGAGAATTCCACAGGTTCACCACTCTCTGGGTGAAGAAATTCTTCCTCATTTCTGTCCTAAATGGTTTACCCGTTATCCGTAGATTATGACCCCTGGTTCTGGACTCTCCGACCATCGGGAACATTCTTCCTGCATCTAGTTTGTCCAGACCTGTCAGAATTTTATATGTTTCGATCAGATCCCCTCTCATTCTTCTATACTCCAGTGAGTATAAGCCCAATCGACCCAATCTCTCCTCATATGTCATTCCTGCCATCCCAGGTATCAGCCTTGTGAATCTTCGCTGAACTCCTTCCATGGCAAGAACATCCTTCCTCAGATAAGGCGACCAAAACTGCACACAGTACTCAAGGTGTGGTCTCACCAAGGCCCTGTACAACTGCAGCAGGACATCCCTGTTCCTATACTCAAACCCTTTCGCTATGAAGGCCAACATACCATTATGAGAGTAAACTGGCAACATTAAAACAGATAGTAAGAGCTTCTACAGGTATATACAAAGGAAGAGCGTAGCTAAAGTAAACATTGGTCCCTTAGAGGATGAGACTGGGGAATTAATAATGGGGAACGGGGAAATGGCAGAGACTCTGAACAAATATTTTGTATCTGTCTTCACGGTAGAAGACACTAACAACATCCCAATAATGGATAATCAAGGGGCTACAGGGAGGGGGGAACTAAAGACAATCACTATCACTAAGGAAACAATACTTGGTAAAATAGTGGGACTAAAAGATGACAAGTCCCCTGGATCAGATGGCCTGCATCCCAGGGTCTTAAAAGAAGTGGCTGCAGAGATAGTGGATGCATTGGTTGCAATATACCAAAATTCTCTGGACTCTGGAGAGGTCCCAGTGGATTGGAAAACCACAAATGTAACGCCCCTATTTAAGAAAGGAGGGAGACAGAAAGCAGGAAACTATAGACCAGTTAGCCTAACATCTGTCATTGGGAAAATGCTGGAGTCCTTCATTAAGGAAGCAGTAGCAGGGCATTTGGAAAATCATAATGCAGTCAAGCAGAGTCAGCATGGTTTTATGAAAGGGAAATCATGTTTAACAAACTTGCTGGAGTTCTTTGAGGAGGTAACGAGTAGGGTGGACAAAGGTGAACCAGTGGATGTGGTGTATTTGGATTTCCAGAAGGCATTCGATAAGGTGCCACATAAAAGGTTACTGCATAAGATAAGAGCTCACGGAATTGGGGGTAATACATTAGCATGGATAGAGAATTGGCTAACTAACAGAAAGCAGAGAGTCGGGATAAATGGGTCATTTTCCGGTTGGCAAACGGTAACTAGTGAGCTGCCACAGGGATCGGTGCTGGGGCCTCAACTATTTACAATCTACATTAATGACTTGGATGAAGGGACTGAGTGTAATGTAGCCAAGTTTGCGGATGATACAAAGATGGGTGGGAAAGCAAGTTGTGCAGAGGACTCAAAGAACCTGCAAAGGGATACAGACAGGCTAAGTGAGTGGGCAAACATTTGGCAGATGGAGTATAATGTGGGAAAGTGCGAGGTTATCCACTTCGGCAGGAAAAATAAAAAAGCAAATTATTTAAATGGAGAGAGATTACAAAATGCTACAGTTCAGAGGGACCTGGGGGTCCTTGTGCATGAAACACAAAAAGTTAGCATGCAGGTACAGCAAGTAATCAAAGGCAAATGGAATGTTGGCCTTTATTTCAAAGGGGTCGGAATATAAAAGCAGGGAAGTTCTGCTACAACTGTACAGGGTATTGGTGAGACCACACCTTGAGTACTGCATACAGTTTTGTTCTCCTTATTTAAGGAAGGATATACTTGCATTGAAGGCAGTTCAGAGACGATTCACTAGGTTAATTCCAGAGATGAGGGGGTTGACTTATGAGGAAAGGGTTGAGCAGGCTGGGCCTATACTCATTGGAATTTAGAAGAATGAGAGGTGATCTTATTGAAACATATAAGATACTGAGGGGGCTCGACAAGGGAGATGCAGAGAGGATGTTACCCCTTGTGGGGAAATTTACAATGCGTGGGCACAGTTTTAGAATAAAGGGTCGCCCTTTTAGAACTGAGATGAGGAGGAATTTCTTCTCTCAGAGGGTCGTAAATCTGTGGAATTCTCTGCCCCAGAGAGCTGTGGAGGCTGGGTCATTAAATACATGTAAGGTGGAGATAGACACATTTTTGCAAGATAAGGGAGTGAAGGGTTATGGGGAGCGGGCAGGGAAGTGGCTTTGAGCCCAAGATCAGCCATGATCTTATTGAATGGCGGAGCAGGCTTGAGGGGCCAAGTGGCCTATTCCTGCTCCTATTATGTTCTTAAGACCCGCAATGCGGTCAGTTCCGTTTTATAAGGGGCCCACTGTTGGGTGTCCAAAGTGTCTGCCTGTTTCAAGTGAAGGGCCCCTTTTAATATGCAAATTGGGGCCCTATGACATAAATAGAACCCCGATTGCCATTTTAGGTCAGAGCCTGCACCGTGCACCCTCCGGGCGATGGAACCGAAGAAGGCTGCCAAAGGTAAGTGTCGAAGTTTTTGTGCGCAAGCTTGCTCCTCCGGTGCCCACAGAAATAGTCTGGGCTGCTGCCACCCAGGAACCGCATCCTCCATAACCGTGACGCCCCTCTGCAACTTACTTTGTGACAGATGTCCCGGCCCGATCTTGAAGCCTCAATCCTGTTTGGTGCCCCGCAGCTGGGCCGCCAAATTTAAAACGGCTGTGTCCTCAAAACGGCAGGTGCTTCTTTGATGCAGTGTGGATGGGGAGACAGTGTGCTTGCATGAATGAGAGGGGAGAAGGAGAGGGATGGCAGAATGAGCTAAAACGGGAGGAGGCAGCATTAATAGAGCAGCATGGTGCCAGCAAGAAATGAGCAAGGAGGAGAATGTCAGCATGAACTGAAGCGAGGACAGATAAAAGTGCCAGTATGAACTGGGAGGGGAGAAGAGTGCCAGTGTGGCCTTAAGGGAGGGGGAGAAGCTAATCATCAGTGCTCTATTCCCAGAGCAACAGCAACATCAGGTAAGGGCTGGGAGTAGAGCTGTGGGGCAGAGCTGGGCGGAGCTCTCGGGGCGGAGCTGAGAGTGACCCTGAGTTGCAAAGCCCAGAATGGCACTGATTTTCTTCTGCAATAGTTGCCAATTGTCTGCACTTGGAACGCTTGCTTAGACTCCCCCCTGCCACTTTCCAAAACCTACCTGAAGGCCTCTGCCTGCAGTGCAGCGGCCCGAAATTCAAATGGTCTTCGCCAGCGAGTTGCCTGGGGACGCCCAGCAGGGATCTTTGGGTGGGAGCTAACCTTACTCTGAGTTATACTATGGGATATATAGAGGCTATGGCACAAAAAATGTGGGCCTTCTGGTGCATTCCTGCCATAACTCCGGGGGAGTGCAGAGAGAGCCCGGGAAATAAGTGAGGACCCAGATATGCTGCAATGTTGGCATCCAGGTATCTTGTTTGGGGCAGAAAGAGGGCCCACTTCTAAAGGGACTTATACTGAATATACTTATATTGGGACTGAATTGAAGTGTTTCTGGGGGGAGTGCCTGACACCACATGTCCCGGGCAGCCTGGGATGCAACCTTAGTGAAGTAAGTGCCCGTTGGCTGCATGCTAATTAGGTGCCCTCCCCGACCCTGCATAGCACAGCAATGGGCGTGGTCCCAACATAATAGAATTTAGGGGCCTACGACATTAACATCAAATTTACGGACATTCATTTAGTTCACCTTAGATGAAGCCACAACAGCCAAATATTTATCAGTTACTAAAACAAGTACGTTCTCTGGTCAGCAACACTGAAGAAAAATGCATGTTTTAAAAATTTTATATCTATATATCTTCAGCAGACTCTAAAAACCTTCACGGTAATTGCCTACAGTATTTTGCAGACTGGAAAGTACATTCTGTGTAATGGATGCTGACAGATTAATATTTCACGAGAGAAAAGATCAATGGTACAAATGTAATCAATGCTCAGCTGTCGTAAGTTAATATATTGCTTCCATTTTTAATGCCTTAAGTCAGCTTCAGACAGGTGATGCACTTAATAGTGTCAATTCCCTGAGCTCATGTTTTAAGAATCTGAACATTTTGAACGGATTCATTTCAATTCCTGCATGAAAATTCAAAAGCAGTTCTGTACATATGATACGTATTGAAATCTTATCGTGATAATGTTTGGTTTATTTGTAAAATATATATGCAAGTCACACAATGTTATGTTATTCACAATAATGCCAAAACCTTGTCCCTCTCAATTTCCATCCACCCCCCCCCCTTTAATTACTATTCATTTGCCCCCTTTAATAGACAAACATTTGCTACCTTCATTGCCATCATTTAAAAGAGAAATGTTTACTTACAGCAACAAATTGAATTATTTGAACCCAGCTGGTAACAATAGGATTTTAAAAACATGGTACATTGATAATTATGATATTACAGTTTACTATTAGTCCCATCACAGTTCCTGGAAATTTTATTATCCTCAAGTTTTAAACATGAGAAGTCGCACAACACCAGGTTATAGTCCAACAGATTTATTTAATTTTACAAGCTTTCGGAGCTGTCGCTCCTTCCTCAGGTAAGTTAGCAGTGAGAGAATCTCCCAGAATTCACAATTTAAACACAGACAAAATCTATTCAAATCTTTCCCTACATCAAAGACACACTAAGAGCACAGCCAAGACAATGAGATGTGTCCCAGGGGGTCCAACGTGTCAAACCACCTGCTGGCTGCATATCCTGTCAATTTGTGTTGGTTCTTGTGTTAGTCTTTTTTAAAAAAAAAACACCGGCCATGATGTCAGTTTTAAACAGAGAGGTAAGAAAGACCTCATTCCACTCTCCTGAAGCATTTTTATGCCAATCAAAGCCAAGTGTAGGTTGGGGAGAAGCAAACAATTGTTATATATAAACATAGTAGTATAACCATCCATTTCCCCCTTCAATTATTAGCCCTCTCCCTTTCCCCAACTCCCCCGCCACCGCCCCCCCCCCCAAACCCCCACTGCCCATTCCCACTCCCACCTGAGTTCAGCTTCTATGTACTGAACTTGGTCACTCTCTCCTCTCCACATTGCTCCTAGCATCACTCCACTCACGGGGACTGTTTAAAATTAAAAGGTAGTTATGCTGGGTTTGTGCCCGTCGTGCCCTCCAGGACTGCTTCCTCCTGTGTTTGTGAGGTCAGAGGGAGATCATCTAATCAGTATGGGGCCAGCAGACATCTGCACGACGACAGGCACATCTCTAATGCCCACGTACCCCATACAGTCAGAAATTTGGTGCCTGCCTGGCATCGCCCACCCTTCCCGAGACCCCACCCATCTTCCCTTTGTGAGGGGGCTGACAATTAAAAATTTTTTTTTTTTTTAACTATTTACCTCTCTTCAGGAGTCTAGACCACTCCCCTCCCCTAGAACCCAGCTCTTTTAACATACCAACCTGCAATAATACACTGGGTTTTTCTGCCAGGGAAGGGGAAGACCCAGCATAGGCTTCAACCACTTGGCATCATTGGCCTTGTGAGGGGTGGGCAGGAGTTTTGTCCCCATAAGCCCCTAAAATTAGCAGTAAGCCAGTGTAATCGAGTCCGTTTTTTTTCTGGTGGATTCTGAAAGACTGTTGACAGAGTTACAGCAGGAGTCTGGTAGAACCCTCAAAATAAATTTAGGGCCAAAGTCTGCATTAAAATCTCTATAAGCAGAGTGCTTGCTGACTAAGACCAGCTAGTGAAGCCAAAAGGGGCAAATTACTGGAACTTAAGCACACCACCTGATTAAAATCAAAATGATAATAAGTGGAGAACTATCTTGGGAAGCCTTTAGGTGCATCCGTTTGCAGGTGGGCAAGCAGCCATTGGTGAGAGTGAAACGTTTCTGTTAGTCCAAAGTTTTGGTGTTCTGGGGTTCCGTAGGTTGCACTCCTACAGTTACGAAAAGTTGATATCCATTTTCTTATCTGCTTTACCAAGGGTATTAACCCCCCCTTCAGATCTAGTTGAAAGGAATCCAGGTTATTGTTTTTATACTTTCAGTGACTACCTTTGCCCCCATCTGGTTATGTCTAAATCATCTTTCTTGTAAAAACTGTCCAAGAAAGTGACCCAGTTCCCTAAAACATTGAGTGAAGGAATGAAGGGAGAGAATTAAAGGGAAAAAAAGTCCAATGTATACTAAATATATTAATTTGGATTAACACCAACATGTATTCCATAATCTAGCAGGAATTTTAAGTGTTAAATAAGCTCAGTTCAAGGCAGTCTGTTTTTTAAATCAGGCAACGTTAAGTCTATCTATACTTTTTTCCTTCAATCTTCACTGATCCTCTCCTAAAGGTCCTGCCTCACATGGGATATATTTCCACAGGTGCCTGCAGTACTCCAATACCTCAACAAGGTGTGCCCCTAGACAGGGAGCATTGATTGGACAATTGTTTATGGGGATTTATGACTGCCAAGCCTAATTCTGTCCTCACCCAACCTCCATACATGTGGAGTTCCAGCAAGAATCCCTGGATAGCAATCAGGGTCAGGAGTCATAAGAACATAAGCATCCTCCTCACAACTTACATTCCCACCCAGCTTTGTATCATCAGCAAACTTAGATATATTACATTTGGTCCCCTCATCCAAATCATTGATGTAGATTGTGAATAGCTGAGGCCCAAGCACTGATCCTTGCGGTACCTCGCTAGTTATAGCCTGCCAACACGAAAATGACCCGTTTATTCCTACTCTCTGTTTTCTGTCCATTAACCAATCCTCAATCCATGCGAGTATGTTACCCCCAATCCCATGAGCCCTAATTTTGTTTAATAACCTCTGTGTGGCACCTTATCGAAAGCCTTCTGATAATCCAAATACCCCACATCCACTGGTTCCCCCTTATCTATTCTGCTAGTTACAACCTCAAAAAACTCTAATAGATTCATCAAACATGATTTCCCTTTCATGAATTGTGTTGACTCTGCCCAATTCTATTATTATTTTCTAAGTGCCCTGTTACCACATCCTTAATAATAGATTCTAGCATTTTCCCTACTGCTGATGTCAGGCTAACTGGTCTGTAGTTCCCCGTTTTCTCTCTTCCCTCCTTTCTTAAATAGTGGGGTTACATTTGCTACTTTCCAATCCATGGGAACTGTTCTAGAATCTATGCATCTACTATCTCTATAGCCACCTCTTTCAAAACCCTAGGATGTAGGCCATCAGGTCCAGGGGATTTATCGGCTTTCAGTCCCATTAATTTCTCCAGTACTATTTTTTTACTATTACCTTTCAGTTCTTCATTCTCACTAGACCCTTGGTTCTCCACTATTTCCGAAAAGTTTTTTGTGTCTTCTTCCGTGAAGACAGACACAAAGGGCTGGATTTTGTCTTGGGGTTGGGTTGGGGTCGTGTTAACCACATTTCGTGTTGCCCCCCCGACTCCAGATTAATGTGGATGAATGATGCAATTTTCACTTAATTGGGCAACTGAGTTCCAGCATGTGGGAACCCATGACCCAATTAGTGGTTTCAGTCTGAAAGTCGCCTCTGATGATGCCATCATTGCAGGTCAGAGACTGACTGCCTGGCCTTTGCTGTGAGTGGACCTGGATGCAAAATGAGCAACATCAGAGAGAGAGAGGAGAGAGAAGAGCAACCAAGTCCTCCCAGACAGTCTCTGAAGACATTCAATGCAGCAGCATCAGAAGCAACTTTCAGACCTAACACTACTATTACCTTCATCACAATACTACTACTACCTTCATCACATAGAAACATAGAAACTAGGAGCATCTCCGTTGTAATAGTGGACCTGCAGCTGATAGTCAGCTATCCACTTGTGCTCCCGCCAGGTTTCACTGGCGTGTTTCACATCAGGTGTACTTCACGTCGGAAAAGGGTTAAACTAGCTAAAATGTTTCAAAATGGCATTACAGAGCCAATTTAGGGCTTGTTAAGGGCTTTAATGGCCTCTCCCACCTCTTGGAGGCGGGAAGGAGTCGGGAACCCCGCGACCGATTTTTGTCAAAATTGCGTGGAGGCGGAATGGAGTCAGGATGGGGTCGGGACCCCCGAATCTGCAACTTTAACCCCCCACACGCCTCCAAACCCGACTCCACGGGTCATTGAAAATCCAGCCAAAAGTATTTGTTTAATTTCTCTGCCATTTCCTTATTCCCCATTATAATTTCTCCTATCTCAGCTTGTTGGCGGACAGAAAGCAGAGAGTAGGAATTAATGGGCCTTTTTCCGAGTGGCGAGCAGTGACTAGTGGGGTACCGCAGGGATCGGTCCTTGGACCCCAGCTATTCACAATATACATTAATGATCTAGATAAGGGAATTAAATGTAATATCTCCAAGTTTGCAGATGACACAAAGCTGGGTGGGAGTGTGTGCTGCGAGGAGGATACCGAGAAACTCCAGGATGATCTGGACAGGTTGGGTGAGTGGGCAGAAGCGTGGCAGATGCAATATAACGTGGATAAGTGCGAGGTTATCCACTTTGGTGTCAAAAACAGAAAAGCAGACTCTTATCTGAATGGCAATAGATTGGGAGAAGGGGAAGTGCAACGAGACCTGGGTGTCCTTGTGCACCAGTCGCTGAAAGTAAGCATGCAGGTGCAGCAGGCGGTGAAGAAGGCAAATGGTATGTTGGCCTTCATAGCGAAAGGGTTTGAGTATAGGAACAGGGATGTCCTGCTGCAGTTGTACAGGGCCTTGGTGAGACCACACCTTGAGTACTGTGTGCAGTTTTGGTCGCCTTATCTGAGGAAGGATGTTCTTGCCATGGAAGGAGTTCAGCGAAGATTCACAAGGCTCATACCTGGGATGGCAGGAATGACACATGAGGAGAGATTGGGTCGATTGGGCTTATACTCACTGGAGTATAGAAGAATGAGAGGGGATCTCATCGAAACATATAAAATTCTGACAGATCTGGACAAACTAGATGCAGGAAGAATGTTCCCGATGGTCGGAGAGTCCAGAACCAGGGGTCATAATCTACGGATTATGGGTAAACCATTTAGGACAGAAATGAGGAAGAATTTCTTCACCCAGCGAGTGGTGAACCTGTGGAATTCTCTACCACAGAAGGTAGTTGAGGCGAAGTCATTAAATATATTCAAGGTTGAGTTAGATATATTTCTTAAAGCTAAAGGTATCAAGGGATATGGGGAGAAGGCAGGTACAGGGTACTGAGTTTAGATGATCAGCCATGATCTCATCGAATGGCGGAGCAGGCTCGAGGGGCCAAATGGCCTACTCCTGCTCCTATCTTCATCTTCTATGTAAAGGAGTCATAGAATCATACAGCACAGAAGGAGGCCATTCGGCCCATTGTGCCTGCGCAGGCTCTTTGCAAGAGCTATCCGATTAGCCCTGCAATTTATTCCCCTTCAAATATTTATCCAATTCCATTGTGAAAGTTACTATTGAATCAGTTTCCACCACCCATTCAGGCAGTGCATTCCAAATCATAACAACACACTGCATAAAATAATTCTCCTCATCTCCCCTCTGGTTCTTTTGCCACATAACTTAAATCTGTGTCCTCTGGTTACGGATCCTCCTGCCAGTGGAAACAGTTTCTCCTTATTTACTCTTTCAAAACCCCTCATAATTTTGACCACATAGAAACATAGAAACATAGAAACATAGAATCTAGGAGCAGGAGTAGGCCATTCGGCCCGTCGAGCCTGCTCCGCCATTCAATACGATCATGGCTGATCATCCAAATCCAGTACCCTGTCCCTGCTTTAATCCCCACAGTACACATATCCCACCCTACCCCCGTAACCCCACGTATTTAATTCCCCCTAACATATCCCATCCTATCCCCATAACCCCACATATTTAATCCCCCCTAACACTAAGGGTCAATTTATCATAGCCAAATCAACCTAACCCACACATTTTTGGACTGTGGGAGGAAACCGGAGCACCCGGAGGAAACCCACGCAGACACGGGGAGAATGTGCAAACTCCACACAGACAGTCACCGTGACCACCTCTATTAAATCTCCACTTAGCCTTCTCTGCTCGAAGGAGAACAATTCCAGCTTCTCTAGTCTCACCACGTAACTGAAGTCCCTCATCCCTGGTGCCATTCTGGTAAATCTCCTCTGCATCCTCTCTAAGGCCTTGACTTCCTTCCTGAAGTGTGTTGCCCAGAATTGGGCACAATATTCCAGCTGAAGCCAAACCAATGATTTATAAGGGTTCTTCCAATACTTAAGGCCTTTTGTACGACCCAACCTGTAATCAGCCAATTGAGCAGAGACTGAAGATTGAACCTGGTTCATAATTGCATTTGGTGCAGTTCTACATGAGGTGGTGCACTTAGCAACAGCCTTTCAGGGATGCTTCTGTAATCTGAAGCAATTAACCACACTTGCTAGAGTGACATAGCTCCCTAACAAGACACTTCTCTTTGTTCAAAGAATTAGCAGAAGCCTGACCAATGGAGATCATGAGGTGCTGACTGGAAAAGTTTCAACAATCTTGTAATTTTTATGTGCAGTGGCACTTTTTTTTAAATCTTGCACTTAGCTAAACTAATAAATGCAATTTTATTTTGTTTATCTTTGATACTCAGTTCTTCACTTTCACAGAATCCTATTTGGTTTTAGAAGAAAGCTGATACTGTTTCTGGATGGTTACATGCCAGAAAGCCTTTACAGGAATTTTGGATATAAAGCCCTGGGATTATGTTCCTTTACATGGAAGTTAAATATAGCTTTCCCATGGTTAAAGTTTATTTTTGCATTATCAAAGTAAATAAGTGAACACAATAAGAGTTTCTACAATTCCCCTGTGAAAACTACTGGGCAGTGTATTTATTAAATATTACAAGGATGCTTTCAAATATTAGGAAAAATCAACTGTTCTTGCACTGTATGCTCAAACTGTAATTTTATACCCGTAGAGCTTGACGGAATGTTTTTTTAGGATAATCCCCAGTTGGAAGTGCAGATTGTCATTTTCTGTAGTTGATTAAACATTATCAGTGGACAGCAACTCATAAGACTAAACACGAGGATTTCATAAATTGCAAATAAAAAGAGCTAATTGACTTATGCTTCAAAGAACAGAAGAATTTTTAGAAACAGGAAAAGATTATTAAGCCCAACAATATATCCCTGTGACAGAAATTGATATTTTTTTTTGCCTTTATTGAATTTTTAACTTGTATTTTTCATTGCCGGAACCAACATGTGAGGGGTTAAAACCCAAGGTAGAAAAGGTATTTCAAAAGGTAAATCATGAGGTTAGAGTTCAGTCAGGCTAGGGTGGGCTCCACAAGGTGTTAAGGAAAAGCATAATAAGGAGTCTAAGGTGCTCATTGTTTAAATGACCTGATTGATCCATTACATTCGCTCACAGATTTCCTTACCATTGTCAAAGATTGGCCATATAATTAATAGTGGTAAGAGAAAAACAACCTTTTGTTTACTATAAGTTCACTTAAACCCCACATGCCCTCTAACCCCACATGCACTCTAACACCACATGCATTCTAACACAATGCATACTCAGACACCATGTGCACTCAAACATTTGTCTCTGATGGATTATTTATCATATTCTTTCCTCCTGATCACAACATATATGGGGTTGAATTTTCTAGCCTCCTACCCAAAGAAAACCGAGCAGTAGCGATTTGAAAATGGAGTGCAAGAAGTCTCCTACGACAAATTCTGTTCAGTCTCAGGTCGTGGTGAAAGAGTGCCAACCCTCCCAGTGGCAGCCACATGCAAATTACAAATTATTCCCATTCCCTGACCCTGCTTGTCTTTGTTCTCACTGAGCGCTTTCAACTTTTGGAACTCTGCTGAAACTTGACTTCCAGCACCTGGATTCCTCTGCCAACAGGACTACGCTGCCCTACTGACTACACTATTTGACTCAGCTGCTGTGACTCTGCTCTGCTATTCAGTTGCTTCAAGATTTAAGCTGCTGAATTCTTTTCTCAAATTGGTTTCCGATCTTCTGGACTTCTCTGGACACCTAGACTACGTTTCTGCTTTGAACTACACTGGATTGCACCACTACGCTTCTACACTGGACTACACTGGATTACACTGGATTACACTGTAAGACTTACCTGCTGTGTCTCTAAATCTGCTGCTAAAAGATTATTTTTTTAAATAACTTTTAAATTGCGGTTGTCTGCTGAATCGGTTCTACTGTTTTTCATCTTTGTTGGCTTCTGGCTAGCAGCTGCTGTTTCACTTGCTGTCCGCTGACTCGTTCTACTGGTTTTCAGCTTTGCTGGTCACTGGCTTGGAGTTTTACATTTTGTCCGCCATTTTGATCTATGGTAACCTCCAACTTGTGTCAATTTTGCCATCATCTTTCTGCACTGCTACCGACTCTCATTCTTACAGCAACAACCTCCAACCTCCAACTCTCTACCTACTTTGATAATGGACTTCACTCGCCTGCTACACCTGTCTCTGAATTTGGACAGCGGTTCGTTGATGCTCCATGCTGGCTCCATCCTGCTTACGTCGGCTTTGTCCCTCCATGGGACTTCTGACTTTGACCCTGGTCTCCCTAGTATTGTCACCAACCTATTCCCTACTAAGTCATTAAATATATTCAAGGTTGAGTTAGATATATTTCTTAAAGCTAAAGGTATCAAGGGATATGGGGAGAAGGCAGGTACAGGGTACTGAGTTTAGATGATCAGCCATGATCTCATCGAATGGCGGAGCAGGCTCGAGGGGCCAAATGGCCTACTCCTGCTCCTATCTTCATCTTCTATGTAAAGGAGTCATAGAATCATACAGCACAGAAGGAGGCCATTCGGCCCATTGTGCCTGCGCAGGCTCTTTGCAAGAGCTATCCGATTAGCCCTGCAATTTATTCCCCTTCAAATATTTATCCAATTCCATTGTGAAAGTTACTATTGAATCAGTTTCCACCACCCATTCAGGCAGTGCATTCCAAATCATAACAACACACTGCATAAAATAATTCTCCTCATCTCCCCTCTGGTTCTTTTGCCACATAACTTAAATCTGTGTCCTCTGGTTACGGATCCTCCTGCCAGTGGAAACAGTTTCTCCTTATTTACTCTTTCAAAACCCCTCATAATTTTGACCACATAGAAACATAGAAACATAGAAACATAGAATCTAGGAGCAGGAGTAGGCCATTCGGCCCGTCGAGCCTGCTCCGCCATTCAATACGATCATGGCTGATCATCCAAATCCAGTACCCTGTCCCTGCTTTAATCCCCACAGTACACATATCCCACCCTACCCCCGTAACCCCACGTATTTAATTCCCCCTAACATATCCCATCCTATCCCCATAACCCCACATATTTAATCCCCCTAACACTAAGGGTCAATTTATCATAGCCAAATCAACCTAACCCACACATTTTTGGACTGTGGGAGGAAACCGGAGCACCCGGAGGAAACCCACGCAGACACGGGGAGAATGTGCAAACTCCACACAGACAGTCACCGTGACCACCTCTATTAAATCTCCACTTAGCCTTCTCTGCTCGAAGGAGAACAATTCCAGCTTCTCTAGTCTCACCACGTAACTGAAGTCCCTCATCCCTGGTGCCATTCTGGTAAATCTCCTCTGCATCCTCTCTAAGGCCTTGACTTCCTTCCTGAAGTGTGTTGCCCAGAATTGGGCACAATATTCCAGCTGAAGCCAAACCAATGATTTATAAGGGTTCTTCCAATACTTAAGGCCTTTTGTACGACCCAACCTGTAATCAGCCAATTGAGCAGAGACTGAAGATTGAACCTGGTTCATAATTGCATTTGGTGCAGTTCTACATGAGGTGGTGCACTTAGCAACAGCCTTTCAGGGATGCTTCTGTAATCTGAAGCAATTAACCACACTTGCTAGAGTGACATAGCTCCCTAACAAGACACTTCTCTTTGTTCAAAGAATTAGCAGAAGCCTGACCAATGGAGATCATGAGGTGCTGACTGGAAAAGTTTCAACAATCTTGTAATTTTTATGTGCAGTGGCACTTTTTTTTAAATCTTGCACTTAGCTAAACTAATAAATGCAATTTTATTTTGTTTATCTTTGATACTCAGTTCTTCACTTTCACAGAATCCTATTTGGTTTTAGAAGAAAGCTGATACTGTTTCTGGATGGTTACATGCCAGAAAGCCTTTACAGGAATTTTGGATATAAAGCCCTGGGATTATGTTCCTTTACATGGAAGTTAAATATAGCTTTCCCATGGTTAAAGTTTATTTTTGCATTATCAAAGTAAATAAGTGAACACAATAAGAGTTTCTACAATTCCCCTGTGAAAACTACTGGGCAGTGTATTTATTAAATATTACAAGGATGCTTTCAAATATTAGGAAAAATCAACTGTTCTTGCACTGTATGCTCAAACTGTAATTTTATACCCGTAGAGCTTGACGGAATGTTTTTTTAGGATAATCCCCAGTTGGAAGTGCAGATTGTCATTTTCTGTAGTTGATTAAACATTATCAGTGGACAGCAACTCATAAGACTAAACACGAGGATTTCATAAATTGCAAATAAAAAGAGCTAATTGACTTATGCTTCAAAGAACAGAAGAATTTTTAGAAACAGGAAAAGATTATTAAGCCCAACAATATATCCCTGTGACAGAAATTGATATTTTTTTTTGCCTTTATTGAATTTTTAACTTGTATTTTTCATTGCCGGAACCAACATGTGAGGGGTTAAAACCCAAGGTAGAAAAGGTATTTCAAAAGGTAAATCATGAGGTTAGAGTTCAGTCAGGCTAGGGTGGGCTCCACAAGGTGTTAAGGAAAAGCATAATAAGGAGTCTAAGGTGCTCATTGTTTAAATGACCTGATTGATCCATTACATTCGCTCACAGATTTCCTTACCATTGTCAAAGATTGGCCATATAATTAATAGTGGTAAGAGAAAAACAACCTTTTGTTTACTATAAGTTCACTTAAACCCCACATGCCCTCTAACCCCACATGCACTCTAACACCACATGCATTCTAACACAATGCATACTCAGACACCATGTGCACTCAAACATTTGTCTCTGATGGATTATTTATCATATTCTTTCCTCCTGATCACAACATATATGGGGTTGAATTTTCTAGCCTCCTACCCAAAGAAAACCGAGCAGTAGCGATTTGAAAATGGAGTGCAAGAAGTCTCCTACGACAAATTCTGTTCAGTCTCAGGTCGTGGTGAAAGAGTGCCAACCCTCCCAGTGGCAGCCACATGCAAATTACAAATTATTCCCATTCCCTGACCCTGCTTGTCTTTGTTCTCACTGAGCGCTTTCAACTTTTGGAACTCTGCTGAAACTTGACTTCCAGCACCTGGATTCCTCTGCCAACAGGACTACGCTGCCCTACTGACTACACTATTTGACTCAGCTGCTGTGACTCTGCTCTGCTATTCAGTTGCTTCAAGATTTAAGCTGCTGAATTCTTTTCTCAAATTGGTTTCCGATCTTCTGGACTTCTCTGGACACCTAGACTACGTTTCTGCTTTGAACTACACTGGATTGCACCACTACGCTTCTACACTGGACTACACTGGATTACACTGGATTACACTGTAAGACTTACCTGCTGTGTCTCTAAATCTGCTGCTAAAAGATTATTTTTTTAAATAACTTTTAAATTGCGGTTGTCTGCTGAATCGGTTCTACTGTTTTTCATCTTTGTTGGCTTCTGGCTAGCAGCTGCTGTTTCACTTGCTGTCCGCTGACTCGTTCTACTGGTTTTCAGCTTTGCTGGTCACTGGCTTGGAGTTTTACATTTTGTCCGCCATTTTGATCTATGGTAACCTCCAACTTGTGTCAATTTTGCCATCATCTTTCTGCACTGCTACCGACTCTCATTCTTACAGCAACAACCTCCAACCTCCAACTCTCTACCTACTTTGATAATGGACTTCACTCGCCTGCTACACCTGTCTCTGAATTTGGACAGCGGTTCGTTGATGCTCCATGCTGGCTCCATCCTGCTTACGTCGGCTTTGTCCCTCCATGGGACTTCTGACTTTGACCCTGGTCTCCCTAGTATTGTCACCAACCTATTCCCTACTACCAGGAAATATGTATCCCATTAATTACTACATAACCAGGCCTATGTAGCCTGAGCTTTTGCCTCTGTCCATTTGTGTGCGTACTTTGGCTGCCGCTCTGGACCCGAGCCGTTCACTTCTTTTTCCACTTTTTTTCTCCTCTATCCCTCCCTGACTGCTCTCTCCTGTCGTCATGCCTCCTTTCATCTCTCCTCTCTCAGATACTCTGCCCTCCTAAATCCCTTCCCCAATCCTTCATTACTCTTCGACCTTCCTACTCTCCTGCCGCCGTCCCAGGCTTGACTCCCTCTCAGATAAGCCTACAGCTTCCCTCTGTGCCTCTCTTGGCATCCTCCGAAGGGCCCATCGAGGCACTCATCGCTGCCACCTTACGAGCAGCAACCCCAACTGTCCCATCCTACTCTCTCACTGAGCTTCCCGTCCACTGCGCCCACTGGGGTCTAATCTTGCCAATCTCCTCCCCGTCCAACTCACCCCTCATAGCACTGACCCTGTGGGTGCTGGCAGTGGATCAGCTATCACCAACCCTCTCCGCATCTCCCTCCAGAATGTCCGTTCACTTGCTAACAAGGCTCTTGCCATCCATGAGCTTACCGTGGATGATCGCATCGACATCATGGCCATGACAGAAACTTGGCTGAGGGGTGATGACACCTTACCCTTAAATGAAGCCTCCCCGCCTGGCTGTACCTTCCACCACTTGCCTTGCTCAGACCGCCATGGTGGCGATGAGGCTCTCATCACCAAATCACACCTTGGTCTGTCCCCCTACTCCTCCGGCACTTTCTCCTCCTTTGAGCATCTCACCTTATTCCACCCCTCACACCTCTCATTTAAAATTCTCGTTCTCTGCCACCCACCCACGTACCATAAAAATGTTATTACCGAGACATCTTCACTGCACCGAATGACTTCTCATCCTCGGTGATTTCAACCTCCATCTCAATTCCTCATGCTCTCTCTCTTCTGAGTTCACTAGCCTTCTATCCTCCCTTAATCTCTCGCTCCATGTAAACTCGCCAACCCATATTCACAGCCACCCTCTCGAACTTGTCATCTCTCGTGGCCTTGCTAGTCCCATCGTATCAATCGCAGATAAGGCCATCTCTGACCACTTCCTCATATCGCTCGCCACCCACATCCCCCTTCCCCCCCCCCCCCCCCAACCCTACTTCCTTCTGTGTCCGCCCCTGGAAAAAAACTCCCTGCCAACTCTCTTACAACTGCACTTACAAAATCCCAACTGTCCAGCCTTTGGCCCTCCATTCACCGCAACATTTCTGCAGCTACCGATCTGCTCAACCATACCCTCACCACCACCTTTGATGCCCTAGTCCCTACTAAAACAATTACTCTCTCTCACCCTGGCCATTCCTCCTTGTACAGCCCTCATCTTTGCTCCCTTAAGTCCAAGGGACGCAGACTTGAATAGATTTGGTGGACAACTGGTTTAGCCATTCACCGCCAGATCTGGCTGGACCACATAAAGCATTATCAGGTCCTGCTCTCTTCTGCCAAAATTGCTCACTATTCCAGAATCTTTCTGGAATGCAAAGATAAATCCCGGCTTCTATTCTCCACTGCAAACCGTCTTCTTAAATCCCTCTCCTCTGTCTCCTCCACCCACACCTTGACAACAAGTGTGAGGAGCTCATTGCATTCATTGTCTCTAAGATTGAGACCATCTGATCAGCTGCCTCTGCCACTTCCCTTCCTTCCCCTAACCCACCGGGCCAAACTTCCTCTAAGGTTCCCTCCTGCCCTAGCCCTGAAACTCACATCTTTCTCCAGTTTCTTGCCAATCTCCCCTCATGACCTCTCCACGCTCATCTTGTCTATGAGACCTACTTCCTGCTCCCTCGACCCTATTCCCACCAAACTGCTGACCACCCAACTTCCTTTTCTGGCTCCCACGTTAGCTGACATTATTAACGGTTCTCTCTCCTCAGGTACTGTCCCTCTCTCCCTCAAATCTGCCGTCATCACCCCTCTCCTCAAAAACCAACCTTTGACCACTCCGTCCTTGCAAAGTACCACCCCATCTCCAACCTCCCTTTCCTCTCCAAAGTCCTTTAACGTGTTGTCACCTCCCAAATCCGTGCCCATCTTTCCTGCAACTCCATGTTTGAATCCCTCCAATCAGGATTCCACCCCTGCCACAGTACCGAAACAGCTCTCATCAAAGTCACAAATGACATCCTTTGTGACTGTGACAAAGGTAACCTATCCCTCCTCGTCCTTCTTGACTTGTCTGCAGCCTTTGACATGGTTGACCACTCCATCCTTCTCCAACACCCCTCCACCGTCGTCCAGCTGGGTGGGACTGCATCACTTGGTTCCATTCTTACCTATCTAATCGTAGCCAGAGAATCACCTGCAACAACCTCTCTTCCCACTTCCGCATCGTTACCTCTGGTGTCCCCCAAGGATCTATCCTTGGCCCCCTCCTATTTCTCATCTACATGCTGCCCCTTGGCGACATCATTCGAAAACATAGTGTCAGTTTCCACATGTACACTGACGACACCCAGCTCTACATCACTACCTCTTCTCTCGACTCCTCCACGGTCTCTAAATTGTCAGACATCCAGTTCTGGATGAGCAGAAATGTTCTTCAATTAAATATTGGGAAGACCAAAGCCATTGTTTTCAGTCTCTGCCACAAACTCCGTTCCCTAGCCACTGAGTCCATCCCTCTGAGTCATCTGTCTGAGGCTGAGCCACACTGTTCACAACCTTGGTGTAATATTGGACCCTGAAATGAGCTTCTGACCACATATCAGTTGCATAACTAAGACCACCTATTTCCACCTCCATAACATTGCCCATCTCCGCCATTGCCTCAACTCATTCGCTGCTGAAACCCTCAACCATGCCTTTGTTACCTCTAGACTTGACTATTCCAACGCACTCCTGGCTGGCCTCCCACTTTCTAACCTACGTAAACTTGAGGTCATCCAAAACTCGGCTGCCCGTGTCCTAACTCGCACCAAGTCCCATTCACCCATCACCCCTGTACTCACAGACCTACATTGGCTCCCAGTTAAGCAACATCTTGATTTCAAAATTCTCATCCTTGTTTTGAAATCCCTCCATGGCCTCGCATCCCCCCCCCCCACCCCCTATCTCTATAATCTCCTCCAGCCCCACGACCTCCAGAGATATCTGTGCTCCTCTAATTCTGCCCTCTTGAGCATCCCTGATTATAATCGCTCAACCATTGGTGGCCCTGCCTTTTGTTGCCTAGGCTCTAAGCTCTGGAATTCCCTGCCTAAACCTCTCCACTTCTCCAACACTCTTTCTTCCTTTAAGACACTCCTTAAAACTTACTTCTTTGGCCAAGCTTTTAGTCATCTGCCCTAATTTCTCCTTATGTGGCTCAGTGTCAAGTTTTTTGTCTTATAATTCTCCTGTGAAGCACCTTGGAACATTTTATTACATTAAAGGCGCTACATAAATACAAGTTGTTGTTGTTGTACATGATATACATGCTAAAGGAAGAGAAGCTGCAAGAGGTTGAAAGGGAACTCATATTAATCAGGCAGCATTAAAGGATAGCCAGACCCTCCCAGCACTACCCATTTCACATGATGTATCGACCCAGGTGCACTTTCCAAGGCCTTTTTACCTGGAACTCAGGAGGTTTCAGCAGGCTGCACTTCAGACATGAAGCTTTGATGGAACTTTGTTCATTACTGCAGCCAGATCTGCAACCAAGGTCCACAACATGTATACCTCTGACTGTGCCAGAGAAAGTGACCACAGCTCTCAATTTTTACACCACATGGTCATTCCAGGATGCCACAGGAGACTTTTGTCAGATCAGCCAATTGGCTGTGCACTCATCTATAAAGCATGTCACCAATGCCCTATTTGCCATGGCAACTCAATTTATACAATTTGACAATGCTCCTAGACAGATGACTGAGAGGGCCATCAAATTTTTAAGAATCGGTGGATCCCCAGGGTTGTGAGAACTATTGACTGCACTCATGTGACATTGTGCGCCCAAATGTAAACCTGTATATTTATAAGATCAACATGGCTTTCACTCCCTCTTCCTCTGAGTCAGAAGGTTGTGGGTTCAAGTCCCACTCCAAAGACGTGAGCGCAAAATCTAGGCTGACACTCCAGTTCAGTACTGAGGGAGTGCTGCACTGTCGGAGGTGCTATCTTTCGGCTAAGACGTTAAATCGAGTCCCCCTCTTCTTTCTCAGGTGGACATAAAAGATCCCATGGCACTATTTCGAAGACGATCAGGGGAGATCTCCCCGGTATCCTGGCCCAATACTTATCCCTCAACCAACATCACTAAAACAGATTATCTGGTTGTCTCATCGCTGTTTGTAGGACCTTGCTGTGTGAAAATTGGCTGCCGCGTTTTCTACATTACAACAGTGACTACACTTCAAAACTACCTCATTCACTGTAAAGTGCTTTGGGACGTCCTGAGTTGGTGAAAGGCGCTATATAAATGCCATTCCTCCCTTCCTTTCTAGACAGATGACTGAGAGGCCCATCACATTTTTATGAATCTCTGGAATGCCCAGGGTTGTGAGGGCTATTGATTGCACGCATGTGGCATTGTGTGCTCAAATGTAAACCCCCATATTGATATGAACCACAAAGACTTTCACTCTCTAAATGTGCAGGTTATTTGTGATGACAGGCTCAGCTTCTTGCACAAGAAGTCACAATACACTTCCATTATGCTTTTATACTTCACCAGTCCAGTGTCCCAGCTTTACTTCAACAGCCACAGCTACTGTGACAGCGTCTTCCCTGGTATTTCAACAATGGCACCCCTCCGTTCTCTAAATTGGGACACCAGCATTTCCACACCAACCTCTGAGAAGTTAGACGCTCGCCATTTCCCTTCTGTTGCTGCAGCCTTTAGCCGGCTCTTAAACTCTCTAAGCACAATGACTGGGTTTTAAAGAAACAGTCACTAATCAAAAATTAGACAAAATTATGTAAATTTTGTCACAATTACATTTGTCAGAGTTTCTGGCCTTAAGAGAATGACCTAATTTTATGATACTCTACTATGGCATAGCCTAAAAATTAGATTTAAAGGGGGGAAAATTTGGTATCGACCATTTTGGGGCGCTAACATCGCCTGGGCGCTAATTAGCGCTGGCGACCGCAAAATTGAGTTTTAGCGCCCCAAGAGGGAAGTGGAACGCTAAATCAGGTGCTCCACTTCCTTCTTAAAGCACTAACGTCGGAGAGCAGGGCAGAGACTTCAGCAGCGCTGCACACTGGGCCGTGCAGCGCTGCCGCGTTCAAAGGCTCCTTCCTTCCCTTAAAGGGAAGGGCCATCGCTGCAGCCTCTGCAATTTAAAAAGTACCGACCTGGACCGCAAAGCCATTTGCACCCGGTTAGTGCCCCCCAGGGGCGCTAATGGGAGATGCAAAGGCACCCAATTTCACCCCCAAAGACTTTTTACAAATGATTTAAGGGTAAATTTTCCAATTCCATGCTCTTAGAGCTGAACTTGACCAGCTAGGAGAATATATCAGAAAATTGCACGTGACCATGATTTTCCGTTAATTTTAATGTATGGAAAATAATGGTGAGTGCATGTGTAATTTCCCAATTTCCCAGTGAGGTAGCTTCCATGCCAGGAGCATGCAATCGGAAAGTTTATTTTTTAATCATAGTTTTAAAATAATGAGAAGTCACACAACACCAGGTTATAGTCCAACAGCTTTATTTGAAATCACAAGCTTTCGGAGCGCCGCTCCTTCGTCAAGAAGCAGCGCTCCGAAAGCTTGTGATTTCAAATAAAGCTGTTGGACTATAACCTGGTGTTGTGCGACTTCTCACTTTTGTCCACCCCAGTCCAACACCGGCATCTCCTTAAAATAATGAGAGTAAGTAACTTATCTAAATTTTCAATTAATTTAAAACATGTGATATATTACATGGTTGCTTTAAAATGAGCTCATTTGTTACGTGGTTCTGTCCTGTGCAATAAATATCTATTTTCTTTTTCAGAAAAAAATGCTGTCGAGGTTATAAATTTGTTCTTGGCCAATGCATCCCAGAAGGTAAGTGACACCAACAACTTTGTGAAGAAGAAGGTGGTTTCATTTGAAGAAATGCCAGTGCATTCATACTACAAGTTTAGCGTTGGTGTGAAGCTGATTTGGCTTTGTACCACTGATAAACTTGTGGAATCTAAACCAGGTGACAAGTCCTGAACTGACTCTGAAGCCAAGCAGAGTGAGACTACCTCCTTCTACGTCATAGTAATTTATTTATAATGTATGCGGACACTGAGATGTGATAGCAAAGTGAAACAAAACTAGTAACAAATAGAAGGAACATTGATTTTCTACTAACAACAGATAGTTCCCAGAGTGCAATTAATGCTCATTGGTAGGAACAGAGGCCCTTTTCTGAAGCTTTTTTTTATATACACAGTTAATTAAAGGTGTGCCTAAACGCCAGTAAGATTGCAACAGTCCAAAGCCAAAGTGATATGCGACTGCCTCCTTGAGCCAGTCTCCAACTGCCTGCCTAAATTTGAGTCAGGCAAATTTGGATCCAAAGCTTGCATAAAAGCAGACTTGAAAACCACTTTGCATTGATGCACAATGTGTGATAAAATATGAGGAACAGATGATTCAGGAGGTTTCTGCACATCTTCAGAGACAGACCTCAGAACCTCCAGGTAGCTGTGATGTTCCTCCAGTACCCGTGAGTTCTGGGTCCCAAAACTTTGAAGCCTTGGGCAGCCATTTCATAGAATTATACCCTCATACAGCACAGAAGAGCCCATTTGGCCCATCGTGCCAGTGCTGGCTCTTTGAAAGAGCTATCCAATTAGTCCCACTCCCCTGCTCGTTCCCCAAAGCCCTGCAATTTTTTCCTTTCTCAGTATAGATCCAATTCCCTTTCGAAAGTTACTTTTGAATCTGCTTCAACCACCCTTTCAGGCAATGCTCGGTGTTCACTTGGAAGGTGGCATATCCTCACCCATTCCTCTGGCTCCCACATGCTCTGTGAATTATCCAGTGCCAAAATCTTCACTAACACTATCTAATTCCCCCTGGGTAAAAGTATTTGAGCTGCTGTGTGGGAGGTAAACAGTAAGTGATGCAGGGGATGAGATCATGAGGGCTGGGGCAGAGAAACATGGGGAGCGATGTTGGTGCAGGAATTCATCAGTGGCAGGCCTTCCTCTGTCTTCATAATCATCCTCCTTGCCTTTGGCGCCCTCATAATCCACGAGGAAGATGTTCTGTCTCTCCTCCTCTTCAGCATCACCATCATGTTCCTCCTCTTCCTCATTAACTACCCCCATTAATGTGATGGATCTGCAGGATAGGAGGGTACAAGCTAAGAATGGGTGAGCATTACTGCCTTGGGATTAAGGAGACAGTGAAAGGGGTGGAAGCTTGTGGCTGTGTGGTGCTTGACAGGGATGTGTAGTTCTGCAGTCAATAACCTGGTAGCAGAAATAGGGCCCCAACCTCACCATCTCCCAAGGCAAGAGCAGAGTGCCTCTTCATCAGCTCTATGACCTGCTCCTCATAGTGGGTGAGCTCCTTAATGTCAGGGGAGTGAACCAAATATTTTACTACTTGCCTGCTGCTGCAATCTTAAACCAGAATTGGCTTTTTAAAGGCTGCACTCTAATTTTCAAGCGCCCCCAGCGCATTACTTCCCGTTTTATACAGGATTTGTGCCAATGGATCCTCCAATGGACAGGTCAATGAGCTGACCCATGAAATTCTGGTGGATTCAGCTCTGCAGACCATTGACGGGTGGAATTTCAGACTCATTCGTGCAAATACAGCCAATCCACCGCTGTAATTGCAGGGTCTATATTTACAGTAATTACAACCTCTGTTATACTCTTTGAAAAAGCAGAACAACAAAAATACTTCTCTAGCACTACCTTTGAACATAAAATTGTTCCTGGAAACATGTTTGCTTACTTCTTACAAAGTAAAACGCTACCACGGAACCACTAATTTAGCTCAGTTTGTCTGCTGGCTTCTGGCTGACTGCTGACTAGCATAAAGAATCCTTTGAAAATATATTGAAACAAAGGACATCAAAAAAACTGTAGCCCTCACAACTACACCAGTATTCAAGTACAAACAATGCTTATGGACCAAGCTTGGATCTCCTTATCTTTACTTGTGGGTCAGTTGATTCAAATTGAATAGTTTGGCCATCCTTCATTTTTGGCACACTAAGGAGATAAAAACATAAGAACATAAGAAATAGGAGCAGGAGCAGGCCATTCGGCCCCTCGAGCCAGCTCCGCCATTTAAAGAGATCGTGGCTGATCCAATTTTGGCCTCAACTCCACTTTCCTGTCCTCTCCCCATAACCCTTGACTCCCCTGTTGCTCAAAAATCTGTCTATCTCCGCCTTGAATATATTCAATGACCCAGCTTCCACAGCTCTCTGGGGTAAAGAATTCCAAAGATTCATGACCCTCTGAGAGAAGAAATTCCTCCTCATCTCCGTCTTAAATGGCGACCCCTTATTCTGAGACTATGCCCCCTCGTTCTAGATTCCCCCACGAGGGGAAACATTCTCTCAGCATCTACCCTGTCCAACCCCCTCAAAATCTTATATGTTTCAATAAGATCACCTCTCATTCTTCTAAACTCCAGTATAGAAACATAGAAACATAGAATCTAGGAGCAGGAGTAGGCCATTCGGCCCATCGAGCCTGCTCCACCATTCAATACGATCATGGCTGATCATCCAAATCCAGTACCCTGTCCCTGCTTTAATCCCCACAGTACACATATCCCACCCTACCCCCGTAACCCCACGTATTTAATTCCCCCTAACATATCCCATCCTATCCCCATAACCCCACATATTTAATCCCCCCCTAACACTAAGGGTCAATTTTATCATAGCCAAATCAACCTAACCCGCACATTTTTGGACTGTGGGAGGAAACCGGAGCACCCGGAGGAAACCCACGCAGACACGGGGAGAATGTGCAAACTCCACACAGACAGTCACCCGAGGCCAGATTCGAACCTGGGTCTCTGGCGCTGTGAGGCACCAGTGCTAACCACTATGCCACCGTGTTGCCCGGTATAGGCCCAGCCTGCTCAACCTTTCCTCATAAGACAACCCTTCCATCCCAGGAATCAACCTAGTGAACCTTCTCTGAACTGCCGCCAATGCAAGTAGATTCACATAGGAATACACAGAAGTTCAAACATGGAAACAGGCCATTCGGCCCAACCAGTCCATGCTGTCGTTTACCCTCCATGTGAGAAAATTATTCTAATCATATTTACCCACTCTGTTCTCATATCCCTTTAACCCCTTTTCCTTCATCCACCTATCTAATCTAATCTTGAATGTTGACGTATTTGCTGCCTCAATCCCTAACCCTGGAAGCAAATTCCACATCCTCACAACTCACTGTAAGAAGAAGTTTCTCCTCCACTCTCTTCTAAATCTCTTACATTATTTTTGTATCTACAGCCCCTTTTTCTTGACCCTGTCTGCTCCAATCTACCCTGTCCCATCCTTTCATTATTTTATACATTTCTATCATATCACTCCGTAATTTGTGTTGCTCTAACTAAAAAAAGCCCTGATTTTTCAAGTCTTTCTATGTATTTATATTTCATCATACCAAATTAGTTATTTCCAGGAGCGGACCTGACCTCTCTGCCCCGACCCCAAACACTGTGATGGTTTTGGTAGGGCAGGGCCCCAGCCACCCAGCCCACTGAAGCTATGTTTCATTGTGGGGCCTTCCCTTTTGGTCAACTTTGGTAGGGTCAGTGTTGGAGATCGGGCTGGGTGTACCTCAGCACTTACATCGAGATGTGCCACTCCACAGATTTTATGGGGCACTATATATAGAGATTCAAATACAATTTAAAAATTCTCATTTTTATTTGAATCTCTATACATAGTGCCCCTGAAAATCTGTGGAGAGGCACATCTTGGTGTAAGTGCTGAGGTACACCTAGTTTGAGGAACTGAGACTTCAGACATGGGGGAGTGAGGTTGGGCCTACTCCTGCTCTTATTTCTTATGTTCTTTACAAAAAAGTTTTTCCCGCTGACACATTTGTAAAGAATTTAATTTGCATTTTTGATTTACTTCCACAACCTCTCATTGTTACTCAGGCATCAAGTGTATCATAGGAGCATAGGATTTATTGAAACAGGGATAAGCCATTCAGCCCTTTGAGCCTGTACCGCCATTCAATTAGAGCATGGCTGATCTGTCTCTCAACTCCATTTACCCGCCTTTGTTCCATATCCCTTGATACCCTTACTAAACAAAAATCTATCCACCTCAGTCTTGGAAATTTCTATTTGGACAACCTTCGGGTGGGCACAGTGTGGAGCGCTTGTGCCACCTGCTCTAACTCCTTTCTGAGAGGTCAGAATCATTTTGAAGGACAGTCTCTTTGATTAATACTGGAGAGCTGTGAGCACTGTTGCAGGGAGGGGAGCAGGACTACCAGTGCCTTCTCAGCGGAGCTGAGCTGAAGGAGCACAATAAGGAAAGGAAGTCAATCGTGGGGGGAGGGGTGGCTACTGTGGACATGCCGGCAGCAGGAGCCGAGACGGAAGTCAAATCTTAAAGAGGGGAGGCAAACCCCAGAAGAAGGGCATGAAGGGACCAGCTGTGGGTGAGAAGATTTTTGTGTGAGCAAAAGCAGCTCCGCCTGGCCCCACAAAATCAATGCCATTGCATTTTATGGGAGCAACCTACAGCGGACTTTTTAAGGACCATTGACGAGGCCGCGCTACACAACGTGCCAATGGAACAAATGGGCGTGGCTCTAATGGAAATGAAACTAAGGTGGGGTGTAAAATGAGCAGCCGATCCACTACCGCCCAGTTTTGGAAATTCACCCCAGGGAGCCTGGACAATTCGCCCAGACCCACTGCTGCACAAGGACCAGACTATAAGCCCTATACTGCCTACTTTGGTTCGTGGTTTGAGAGAAGTTGTTTTGCATTTGTCTACATTGAACTGTGCTTGGTTTCAATTGGTTTAATCTGCTAAGATCAAAATCCTTCTAAGGTTGGTTGCATTCCTCCTCATTATTTGCTCCACCTCCAAAACTACCATCTACAAACTTTGAATTGTTGCTTTTAGTATCCTCATAAAAATCATTGACATTTATTATAAATGGCAGGAGTCCCAAGGGATACCCTTTTCCAGTTTGAATCTTGCAGCTCTGAGTCTTCTATGAGATCTTTTTAATCATTCAGTGATAACTCTCATCTTTTTGTTTCTGTTCCAGATTATGATGTGTGTTCAGGAGCTCCATGTGAACAACAGTGCACTGATAACTTTGGCAGAGTGCTGTGTACATGTTACCGGGGATACTACTTTGACCGTGTGAAACACAGGAACAGAGAGAAGCCATATTGTCTTGGTCAGTGTGAACACTTGCACCATTGAATTCACGCCAACTCTCGCCCATCACACCTGTACAAACATCACAGCATCAAGCGTCTACCTATGAACACCTTCATACCCACACTTATATACCCTCATAAAGGAGTTCACAAACTATATCAATCACATCGTTTCTGTCTGAATAACTTTATTTTCATCTAAAATCGGTTGACTGATGATTACTTAGTTAAAGGTAAGCATACCTTAGAGGGAGGATCATTGATGTAAAGTACCTTACATGAAGCAGCCCATCTAGCAAGCTAGCTAAAACCTGCTGAAAGTGATTGTTGAGTGAAGATTACTGCAGACAGAATGCAGCTTCTATTTTTATAGGAAAAACAAGAATCAGATCAACAATAAAATTCAGTGACATAGACGCACAAGCTTTCCTCCTGTGTCCTCAGGTCTGAAATCTGGTCAAATCCTTTAGAATTGCAGCAAGTCCATTCACAATAAATGCTACAAACAGGCAGATTCTGCAGTGGGAGCATGAATTCATAAAATGTATGCTTTTAAATCTCTTTTTTGTTGTGTCCACCTGTTTTTCTGGAAGTATTTGAGTTTGTTTCTTCAGCTCTTTTGTTCTGATAATATTTACCATGTCCTATGTGCTCGTACTTAGTTAAAGCTAAATGCCACCTATCCAAAACGTAGCTAGAGCATCTCAAGTAATGACTTCCCTTCCCGTCCTTGCTCGGTTACCTCTGGAGTTCCTCATGGATCTATCCTTGGCCCCCTCCTCTAGCTATGATGTGGAGTTGGACTGGGGTGGACAAATGTGAGAAGTCGCACAACACCAGGTTATAGTCCAACAGCTTTATTTGAAATCACAAGCTTTCGGAGCGCTGCTCCTTCGTCAGGTGAAGTGAAGAGATGCATATAGACACAGCATATATAGTCAGAGAACACTGCCAGATGATTATAGTTAAACTGTAATCATCTGGCAGTGTTCTCTGACTATATATGCTGTGTCTATATGCATCTCTTCACTTCACCTGACGAAGGAGCAGCGCTCCGAAAGCTTGTGATTTCAAATAAAGCTGTTGGACTATAACCTGGTGTTGTGCGACTTCTCACATTTGCCCTCCTCTAGCTCACAGCCGACATCATCCAAAGACCTGGGTCTGTTTCTACATGTACACCCAGCTCTATGTCTCCACCACCTGTATAGACTGCTCCACCTCTATGTTGTCAGACTGTTCCAGTCTTAGACGAGCTGCAGTTTCCTGCAGTTAAATCTTCTTCTTCTTAGGCAGTCCCTCGGAACCGAGGATGACTTGCTTCCACATTAAAAATGAGTTCTCAGGTGACTGAAGAGTCCAATGCGGGCTCCCGGGCAACGATAGCAGTACGGCATTCCGGTCTGTCGCTGTTGGGGTTGTCCATGAGGGTCCTGACGTTCCAGGTCCCGAACTTCATTTTAAAGGGTGGAAGATGCCTGTGCATGATTTCTTTTAACGTGGGGTGGCTGTTGCACACCAGCTACCACACGGGTGCAGTTAAATATTGGGAAGACCAAAGCCATAATTTTCGGCCCTGCCACAAACTCCGTACGCCCACCACTAATTCTATCCCTCTCCCTGGCCACTGACTCAGGTTGAACAAGACTGTTCATAATCTTGGCATCCTATTCAACTCTGAGCTGAGCTTCTGACCCCATATCCTCTCCATAACAAAAATCACTTCTTCCACCTCCATAACATTGCCTGCCTTCATCTCTGCCTCAGTCTATTTCCTGCTGAAATCCTCATCCATGTCTTTATCACCCCCAGATATAACTATTCCAATGCTCCCTCCCATCCTCCACCCTCCATAAACTTCAACTAATCCAAATGTCAGCTGCCCATATCTTAACCATGGGTAGAATTGTGGCATGCATACTTATTGAGCCCTGACTCAGGAAATTGGGTCAGGGCTGGGATGGATAATTCAGTAAGGGTCACTGGATAGTAATCAAGAACAAGAATTGTGGCAAATTTTCCCCTCCTTAACACAGAGACACTGAGGTTAATTGTAGCACCCTTCTGCCATTTTGGTTGAGATCTGCTAACTCATCACAGACCAGGAATCAAACCTGGGAACTTTCTGGTTCTTATGGTTCAGCTGTCACTATCTTAACCAGTTGAGCCATAAAGGAAGCTGAAAAAATAATTTCAAACAAACAATTTCATTTTAAAGCAATTTTCTTTAGATCATTGACTCATGTTGTATTTTAAATGTCTACTTGACAGATATTGATGAATGCACCAAAAGCAATGGGACTGTATGTTCTCATATCTGCCTCAACACTCCAGGCAGTTACCAATGTGCATGCAAGGAAGGCTTCTATCTCAAAGAGGATGGGAAGACTTGCAGCAAAAGTGAAAGTGGTAAGTTGTGAGCTGATGAATATAAAGAATGAAAATACTTTGATTTTCGATTAGACTATTTTACCTTCATAGATAAAGCATCAAGTTGATGGGCAACTCCACCTTATTTATTCAATGAGGATAAGCTGAAAGGTTACTTACTATTCTAGTTTTTTTCTTTCACATGTGTCCTTGTAAGGGAACCTGCTAGTGTCAGAAACGATACATAATTGTACTTAAGGGGAGGAAAACAATTTTAAAGGAATCACAGATGGTTACATTGCCATTTTTAAATCACAAATTATTTGCAAATTGGCATTTTATGACTTGGTTGCAACTGGAACAACTTTTCATGAGATGGGGAAAATGTAAGGTTGTGGCTCCTTTTCAAATGAGATTGAAGTGCAAATGATTCTGCTTTAAAAATTGCTATGACATTGCGGCCCCTTTGAATGTTGTTGAATGTCAGTTGCTCGATGTTATAAAGAAGGTCATGAAGCTTTGCCAAAAGCGACACTGAAGTGCTCTTTGGGTAAATTTTCAATACATGCTGATCCCCCTAGTGGTCCAGTGGCTTGCTTTGGTTCACTTTACATTTAACTCTGAAGTTTACAAACCTAAATTAATTCACAGCCCCTGTGTGAGCTCTTGTTTGGTGATACATTTGGTTGTATTGAATAATTCTGCAAAATGGCGGGATTCATGCTTTCTTTGCAAGTCCATTGAAAGACTATACTAACATTATAATGGGAATGACAACAAATATGTAGTAAAGGGGATTGGGCAACATAGCGCACATTCTCCTTTTAGCTCAGGGCCCAGATTTGAATCCAATTTAAACTTACGGTTCAAGTCTCATCCGTCTGCTGGTTTAAGGTTCCTAGGTGAAATGAGTTTGATTTCCTTCTGATTCCCAGTTGGTGTGTGCCACAGCACAAAATTGGCTATCTCACTAACAGAAGCCACAAGGACTTCTAAAGTAAAGATTGTTTTTATGAGGTTAAGGCACATTTTAGAGCAGAGTATATGGCGTCTTAGTTTGTATCTAACCCACGTGACACCTTGCAAAGAAGTGCTGGATACCTGAAGTAAGAAAGGGTTCCATTTTCCAGGGTTGACATTCCTCACCTTAACAAATAAAAAATTTACTCGCAAAAATATTGCAATAAAATTAAGGAACATTTGAAAATTGTCCCCCTGAGTTTTTATAAACTAGGGTGACACCATTATACATTTCTCTTTCAGAACCATACCAAGGAACTCACAGGAAGTTAGAATGGTAAGTGACCATTCAGCTTATCTGCATAATAATTAGGCTGGAGTTGTCCTTTGGCCCTTCAACTACTGAAGGAGGATTTGAGTCGTGCATTCAATACTTCATCAGAATAGAATGTTCCTTTTTGCTTTTCCTCCCTCCCATTTTCTCTTTCTCTGCTGAAGGCACTGACTTATGCTGGAATGCACTTACACAGGTGGCAATCACCCTCCAGCACCTTGCCCAGGTGACTATCCTTCATGTATGAGCCGAGATAGTGAGTATGAGCAGGCTATTTGACTGTGGGAGGCATTGTCACTGAGTGTGATCCTATTCTCGCCTGATCTCTACACACATGCACTTTCCAGCCAAAGTCATTGCATATCGACAAAGGGCAGGAATGAGGACCAATTATTCCCTCTCTATCATAGGAGCATTGAGGTCAAATGTAATGTTCCTATTGCCTCTCGGCTGAGGTCAGCTAACTCAGCATAGACTGCCAAGTGAATCTGGAACCTTCCTATGGCTCAGTAGCACACAACAGAAGGCATTTATCCACTAAAGCAGTGGCTCTCAAACTTTTTCAGGCAAGGCTCACAAGTTCAACATTTTTACAGCCAAATCACACCAAAAAATTCTTGTGCCCTTCTCACTAAGGATACTGGTACTGTGTTAAATGTGAAAGAAAAATCTCTCTTCAGCAGGGTTTTGCAAATTTCTTTATACATACCATAATGGGAAGGCAAATGTACTGCAACAAGGAATTCTAATGCTACACCCTCACCTTTGTGGGCATTCAGTCACATGGGTGACCAACACTTATGGGACAAAGAGGAGCAAAATAAATGTATACGGCAAGCACAGCGAAATATAATAACATTAGTTGCTGCTGTATCCTGCAGTCTGTCTTTCTTTCATTATGCAGAAAAGAGTAAGGTCGATTTTCCTCTTTGCCGCTTGGGCATTAAACGTCGCCTGGATGGAGCCCAAGATGGAAAATCCGGTAGGGGGATTCGCAGGATCGTTACAGAGCCTGCCGGATTTTTCTTCCATTGAAATTAATAGAAGGAACACCCGGAGGGTTCCGCTGGGGCGTGCGGACCTCCCTGCCAGGTTTTTCTTTCTGCGCTACGCCCGAGCAATGCTTAACCCTGAAGGCTGTAAAGACAGAAATCTACCCCAGCGCCAGTTATTAAAAAGCCAAACAAAGTGGTTGCTTCTGTGGTGTCCCCTGTTCCTGTCTGGAATATTCCTGTGGTAGTAAAGTTGAGAATGTTTTTCCACAATTCCAACCCAGAATAATTCATTTTTTTGTACAACTGCAAATCATGTGGAACTAGGAGCTTGGCACTGTCCTAAAACAGGCACAAATATTCTCTCTCTCTCTCTCTCTATATATTGTACTCAAATAATTTTTTCCAAAGAGCGTCAAATTTTATAAACTATAATTAACCAAGTATACGGAGCACAGTCATTTTTACAATTTATCATGGAAAATGGTAAGGTCACTTACAGATTCTATTGTTGTTGGATATGGTGTAGAAATATGATCTCTGTGTCTTTGACTGGGTTAGTAATTACAAAATGACACATTTTAGTTTTAAAGATTGGCGCGTTCAATCCTCCTTCACATTAGCCCATCTAAAAATGGCCATTGTTCAACTTTCAATAATTGGGGCAACCATCCAGTTCTCATCTGCTAATGTTTTGAATTTTTATAACCTGTTGTTTCACAGCAGTGCAAAACCTGGATCTTTTAATTCTCTATATGGACCAGTGTATGGGTTGCACTTCAAGACAGGGTTTTGTGTTCTGCAAAACAGTTGAGATTTAGGTCTGAGCTTTCCAGTCTTAATGATGATGGTAACCCATTAAAATGGATGGGTCACCGTTAACATTATAATTGGAAAATCTAGGCCTTGCTTTCAAACCCCACACCATTGCATCGCTAAAGCTGTTACTAAGAAGCTTGTTTTCTGTCTTTGTGCCAAATATTTCTTGTGCTCGCAACAACTCTTAGCTCTCTGTAATTCCTGGTTCCCATATCTGAAGAGGCTATTTAAGCAACGCCCCCACATTCCCAGACAAGGTACAAGTAAAAGCTTGTCATTTGATAAACAATTCTTCATGCACCTCTAGTCTCCAACTTCTCTCCATCATTTTTATCTTTTTTTATATAATCAATACTACTATGGTTATTGTTCATCTATTGTTTTCTATATAATCAATTCAGGAGAAATCTCTTTACCCAGAGAATGTTTAGAATATGGAACTTGCTACCACATGGAGTAGTTGAGGTAAATAGCATAGATGCATTTATGGGGAACATAACTACATGAGGGAGAAAGGAACAGAAGGATATGTAGGGTGAGAGGAGACTTCATATGGAGCATAAACAGCAGCATAGACCAGACCAAATTGCCTGTTTCTGTGCTGTAAATTCTATGTAATTCTATGTAACCTTCCTGTTTTGTTCCCCTTAAGTTCCAAATATACCATCCCATGCACTCCTCCGCCCTGCATCCTCAACATGTTCAAATCAACACTGACCACACGTTCTCACACTCTCATTGGGGTAGATCTTGACTTGTGCGGTCGTGTAAAACAGGTGATAGTGAATCGGCAGCCCGTTTTACATCTCTCCTGATTTTTACCTCCATTAATGTAAAATTTGGGAGAGATGTACAATGGCTGCTGACTCGCTATCACCCGGTTTACACCATCGCACAGTCAAGATCTACCCCAATGTTTCTAGAATCTCAAAACTGTGGAAATCCTGCAGTCGGTAGCAAGACGATTCCAGCTGTTTACATAGCTTTATTACCATGGTAGCTTTATTACCATGGTAGCATTATTTTCAGCATCACATGCAAGAGCTGAAAGTAAACAAAATTGATCAGCTGGGGAGACAATAGTTTTGTAGGATATATTGTCAGTCTAAAGATTAAATATAGCTAATGCCATATGGGAAAATTGCATCTTCTTCAATTAACTAGATGTTTTGACTTTTTAATTGTAGCAGGACAGTATATAAAATCTGACACTGTGATGAAAGCTGGCACCTGTTCCACAACTTGTGAGGATTTCCAACAGATGAAACAGACAGTACTACAGCTAAAGCAGAAGGTAAAGTGATAACTTGAAATAAAAATGTTTTTCCTCAAAGCGCTTAGTTCTAATGGTAAATATTGCTGAATGTAAGGTGCATTGTTATATAGACAACATTAACTTTACTCAGTAATAATAAAAATGGTAGGACCAGTACACTTTTAATACTGTTTTGACCAGTCTCAGTGCCAGAGTCAACCAAATGCGTTGGTGTTAAAATTGTTGAGAACAGTTTTATTATTGTAAAATTGAATGAAGAACTGTGCGGTCCCACAAAGGAAAGTTAAAAAATTACCTGTTTAGTCCTTTACATGTTGCCAGCAGGTCCCAACTCTCTTGAGCTGGGAGAGGAGCTTATTGTTTGCCCTGCAGCAATGATATTCCAAATACTTAGTGCATTAGGGTCAAGGTTTGTTTCATGTCAAAACTGATCTTGAGTTGAACACGAATACGAATTATTAGGTATTGCAACACTTAGTATTTCAAAATGTGTATGAAACTCCTCCGGTGCCTCAGTATGTGTACATACCAAACAACAACAACTTGTATTTATATAGCGCCCTTAACGTAGGAAAACATCCCAAGGCGCTTCACAGGAGTGTTAAAAGACAAAAAATTTGACACCGAGCCACATAAGGAGAAATTAGGGCAGGTGACCAAAAGCTTGGTCAAAAAGGTAAGTTTTAAGGAGCGTCTTGGATATTAAGGGAATCAAGGGATATGGGGATAGTGCAGGAAAGTGGAGTTGAGGTAGAAGATCAGCCATGACCTTATTGAATGGCTCGAGGGGCTAAATGGCCTACTCCTGCTCCTATTTCTTATGTTCTTAAAGGAGGAAAGAGAGGTAGGGAGGCGGAGAGGTTTAGGAATTCCAGAGCTTGGGGCCTAGGCAACAGAAGGCATGGCCACCAATGGTTGAGCGATTATAATCAGGGATGCTCAAGAGGGCAGAATTAGAGGAGGGCAGATATCTCGGGGGGTTGTGGGGCTGAAGGAGATTACAGAGATAGGGAGCGGCGAGGAGGAGGATTTTGAAACCGAGGCATTGCTTAACCGGGAGCCAATGTAGGTCAGCGAGTACAGGGGTGATGGGTGAACGGGACTTGGTGTGAGTTAGACATAGGCAGCCGAGTTTTGGATGACCTCAAGTTTACGTAGGGTAGAATGTGGGAGACCAGCCAGGAGTGCATTGTGCAGTCTTAGTTATGCCGCAGATATGAGGTCGGAAGCTCATTTCAGGGTCAACTATGACACCAAGGTTGCAAACAGTGTGGCTCAGCCTCAGACAGATGTTAGGGAGAGGGATGGAGTCAATGGCTAGGAAACAGAGTTTGTGGTGGAGACCGAAAACATTGGGTTCGATCTTCCCAATATTTAATTGAAAAATTTCTGCTCATCCAGAATTGGATGCTGTACAAGCAGTCTGACAATTTAGAGACCGTGGAGGGGTCGAGAGAAGTGGTGGTGAGGTAGAGCTGGGTGTCATCAGCGTATATGTGGAAACTGACGCTGTGTTTTCAGATGATCTCGCCAAGGGCAGCATGTAGGTGAGAAATAGGAGGGGGCCAAGGATAGATCCTTGGGGGACACCAGAGGTAACGATGCGGGAGTGGGAAGAGAAGCCATTGCAGACGATTCTCTGATTATCTGATTAGATAGATAAGAATGGAACCAGGCGAGTGCAGTCCCACCCAGCTGGACGACGGTGGAGAGGCGTTGGAGCAGGATGGAGTGGTCAACCATGTCAAAGACTGCAGACAAGTCAAGAAGGACGAGGAGGGATAGTTTACCTTTGTCACAGTCACAAAGGATGTCATTTGTAGCTTTGATGAGAGCCATTTCGGTACTGTGGCAGGGGCAGAAACCTGATTGGAGGGATTCAAACATGGAGTTGTGGGAAAGATGGGCACGGATTTGGAAGGTGACAACATGCTCAAGGACGTTGGAGAGGAAAGGGAGGTTGGAGATGGTGTGGTAGTTTGCAAGGACGGAGGGGTCAAGGTTGTTTTTTTGAGGAGAGGAGTGATGACGGCAGATTTGAGGGAGAGGCGGACAGTACCTGAGGAGAGAGAACCGTTAACAATGTCAGCTAACATGGGAGCCAGAAAAGGAATTTGGGTGGTCAGCAGATTGGTGGGAATAGGGTCGAGGGAGCAGGAAGTGGGTCTCATGGACAAGATGAGCGCGGAGAGGTCATGAGGGGAAATCAGAGAGAAACTGGAGAAAGATGCGAGTTCAGGGCTAGGCCGGGGGGAACCTTAGAGGAAGTTTAGCCCAGTGGGCTAGGGGAAGGAAGGGAAGTGGCAGATGCAGAGAGACAAAGAAGTCCATGAGCTCCTCACACTTGTTTTCGGAGGTGAGGGTGGAGGAGACAGGGGAGAGGGGTTTAAGAAAACGGTTAGCAGTGGAGAATAGAAGCCGGGGTTTATCTTTGCATTCCAGAATGATTCTGGAATAGTGAGCAATTTTGGTAGATGAGAGCAGGACCCGATAATGCTCATGGCACCATGACTGGCTCTGTTGCAAAGAAGGGAGGGAAAAAGAGTGGCAGGGCTATAGTAATAGGGGATTCGATTGTAAGGGGAATAGATAGGAGTTTCTGTGGTCGCGACCGAGACTCCAGGATGGTAATTTGCCTCCCTGGTGCAAGGGTCAAGGATGTCTCGGCGCGGGTGCAGAACATTCTGGAGGGGGAGGGGGAACAGCCAGTTGTCGTGATACATGTTGGTACCAACGACGTAGCTAAAAAAAGGGAAGAGGTCCTACAAGTAGAATTTAGGGAGTTAGGAGCCAAGCTAAAAAGTAGGACCTCGAAGGTAGTAATCTCTGGATTACTACCAGTGCCACGTGCTAGTAAGAGTACAGAGAACAGGATAGTTAGGCTAAATACGTGGCTTGAGCAGTGGTGTAAGAGGGAGGGTTTTAAATTTTTGAGGCATTGGGACCAGTTTTGTGGTAGGTGTGACCTATACAAAAGGGACGGTCTACACCTGTGCAAAGATGGAACTGATGTTCTCGGGGTAAATTTTGATAAAGCAGTTCAGGAGCATTTAAACTAGTATGGCAGGGGGCTAGAAACCCATGTAGTGAAATAGAGGAAAGTGAAAGGCAGACAGAAATAAATGGTAAAAAGGAGAGGAACAAAAAACAAAGGGCCAAACTAATTCATAAAAAATGTGAGCATAAAAAAAGCCTGAGGGTTTTATACCTTAATGCGAGAAGCATCAGGAACAAGGTAGATGAATTAGCTGTGGAAATAGAGGTTAATAATTATGATCTAATTGGGATTACGGAAACATGGTTGCAGGGTGAGCAGGGCTGGGAGCTTAACATACAGGGGTATTCAGTATTTAGGAAGGATCGACAAAAAAGAAAGGGAGGAGGGGTAGCATTGCTGGTAAAAGAGGGGATAAATGCAATTGAAAGGAAGGATATTAACTCAGTTAATACAGAATCTATATGGGTGGAGCTAAGAAATAGCGAGGGGCGAAAAACATTAATAGGAGTGGTATATAGGCCTCCAAATAGTAAAATAGAGGTTGGGGAGGGCATCACGAGGGAAATTAGAGAAGCGTGCAATAAGAGCACAGCTGTCATCATAGGTGACTTTAACTTACATATAGATTGGACTAGCCTAATCAGTAAAAATAATGAGGAGGAGGAATTCCTTGAGTGTTTAAGGGATGGTTATCTGGATCAATATGTCGAGGAACCAACTCGGGAACAGGCTATATTGGACTGGGTACTGTGCAATGAGAAGGGACTAATTAGTAATCTTGTTGTACGGGGACCCTTGGGTCAGAGCGATCATAACATGATCGATTTCTCACTCGAAATGGAGAGCGAAGAAATTGACTCAGAGACTCAGGTCCTGAATTTAAACAAGGGGAATTATGATGCCATTAGACGGGAACTGAGTAGGTCTGATTGGACAACGTTCCTGGGAGGACTGGAGGTAGATAAACAATGGCAAGCATTTAAAGATAGAATGACAAAATTGCAAAAATTGTTTATACCAATCTGGCATAAAAGGAAATCTAAAAAGGTGACTCAACCGTGGATAACAGGGGAAATTAGAGACAGCATAAAATCCAAAGATAGGGCGTATAAAATAGCCAAAAAACGCGCCAGAGCGGAAGATTGGGAACAGTTTAAGATAGAGCAAAGGAGGGCAAAGGGCTTAATCAAGAAGGGCAAAATAGCTTACGAAAGCAAGCTGGCGGAAAATATAAAAACTAACTCCAAAAGCTTTTATAAGTATATCAAGAGGAAAAGACTGGTGAAAACCAAAGTTGGTCCATTGCAGTCAGATACGGGGGAATATATAATGGGAAATAAGGAAATGGCAGACCAACTAAATGCATACTTTGGGTCAGTCTTTACGAAGGAAGACACAAAAAACCTCCCTGGGATATCGGGAAAAATAGGGACATTGGCAAAGGAGGAACTGACGCAAATCAATATCTCTAAGGATATGGTGTTAAGGAAGCTAAAGGGATTGAAGGCGGACAAATCCCCAGGGCCTGATAACATGCATCCTAGGGTACTGAAGGAGGTGGCCCTAGAGATAGCGGATGCACTAAGCATGATTTTTCAGAATTCATTAGACTCGGGAACAGTGCCCATGGATTGGAGGGTAGCTAACGTTACCCCACTATTCAAAAAGGGGGGTAGGGAAAAAGCAGGTAATTACAGACCTGTAAGCCTTACATCAGTTGTGGGCAAAATGCTGGAGTCCATCATTAAGGATGAAATAGCCGAGCACTTAGCAAATGGGGACAGGATAGGACAGAGTCAACATGGATTTACAAAGGGTAAATCGTGCTTGACTAATCTATTGGAATTTTTTGAGGGAGTAACTGGTAAAATAGATGGGGGAGAGCCAGTAGATGTGGTGTACCTGGACTTCCAAAAGGCCTTCGATAAGGTCCCACATAAAAGATTAGCATGGAAAATTGAAGCTCATGGGATAAAGGGGAAAGTATTGACGTGGATAGAGAACTGGCTGTCAGATAGAAAACAGAGAGTTGGAATAAACGGCTCATTTTCTGAATGGCAGGCAGTAACAAGTGGGGTACCACAGGGATCTGTCCTGGGTCCCCAGCTGTTCACAATTTATATTAATGACCTGGATCAGGGAGTCGAATGCAGCATTTCCAAATTTGCAGACGACACTAAACTAGGAGGGGGGGTGGGCTCAGAGGAGGAGACCAGGAAGCTCCAGAGCGATTTGGACAGACTGGGTGATTGGGCGGATAAATGGCAGATGCACTATAATGTGGACAAGTGCGACGTTATCCACCTTGGGTGCAGGAACGGGAGGGCAAATTATTATTTAAATGGCAATAAATTGGGAGAGGGGGAAGTACAGAGAGACCTGGGTGTTCTTGTACACCAGTCACTGAAGGCGAGCATGCAGGTGCAACAGGCGGTCAAGAAGGCAAACGGTATGCTGGCCTTCATAGCAAAAGGGTTGGAATACAGGAACAGGGATACCTTGCTGCAGCTGTACAGGGCACTGGTGAGACCACACCTCGAGTACTGTGTACAGTTTTGGTCGCCTCATCTGAGGAAAGATGTTCTTGCCATGGAGGGGGTGCAGCGGCGATTCACCAGGCTGATACCAGGAATGGCGGGATTGACCTATGAGGAGAGACTATGTAGTTTAGGGATGTACACACTGGAGTTTAGAAGATTGAGAGGGGACCTCATAGAAGTGTATAAAATTCTGACAGGTCTAGACAGATTAGATGCAGAAGGAATGTTTCCCTTGGCGGGTGAGAACAGAACTAGAGGACATAATTTAAGGATAAGGGCTAAACCATTTAGGACAGAAATGAGGGGGAATTTCTTCACTCAGAGAGTGGTGAACCTGTGGAACTCATTGCCACAGAGGGCAGTGTACGCCAGCTCATTAAATATATTTAAGAGGGAATTAGATATATTTCTACAGGCAAAAGGGGTTAAGGGTTACGGAGAGAAGGCGGGGACGGGATACTGAATTGAAGGATCAGCCATGATCTCATTAAATGGCGGAGCAGGCTCGAAGGGCCGGATGGCCTACTCCTGCTCCTATCTTCTATGTATCTATGTATCTATGTGGTCCAGCCAGATCTGGCAGTGAATGGCTAAACCAATTGTCCACCATATCCGTTCAAATCTGCTTCCCTTGGACTTAAGGGAGTGAGAATGAGGGCCGTACCAGGGGGAATGGCCAGGTTGAGAGAGAGTAATCGTTTTAATAGGAACTAGGGCATTAAAGGTGGTGGTCAGGTTGTGGTTGAGCAGATCGGTAGCTGCAGAAATGTCATGGTGAATGGAGGGCCAAAGGCTGGACAGTTGTGATTTCATAAGTGCAGTTGTAAGAGAGTTGGGAGTGAGTTTTTTCCAGGGGTGGACACAGAGGAAGTAGAGTTGGGTGGGAGTGGAAGGGGGACGTGGGTGGAGAGCGATACGAGGAAGTGGTCACAGATGGCCTTATCTGCGATTGACACAATGAGAGTAGCGAGGCCACGAGAGATGGCAAGGTTGAGAGGGTGGCTGTAAATATGGGTTGGAGAGTTTACATGGAGGGAGAGATTAAGGGAGAATAGGAGGCTCGTGAACTCAGAGGAGAGATAGCATGATGAATTGAGATGGAGGTTGAAATCACCAATAGATGAGAAGTCGTTCAGTGCAGAGGCTGAGGGAGGAAAGCAGTGAAGATGTCTCAGTAATAATATGTTTATGGTACTTTGGTGGGTGGTAGAAAATGAGAATTTTAAATGAGAGGTGAGAGGGGTGGAATAAGGTGAGATGCTCAAAGGAGGAGGAAGTGCCGGAGGAGTAGGGGGACAGATCAAGGTGTGATTTGGTGATGAGAGCCTCATCGCCACCATGGCGGTCTGAGTAGGGCAAGTGGTGGGAGGTATAGCCGGGCCGGGAGGCTTCATTTAAGGGTAAGGTGTCATCACCCCTCAACCCCATCCTTTACAGTAGTGAGCCTTAGCTTACAGGAGCATCCCAGGCAATGTTCCCTATCATTTCTTTTTGTTGTGCGACCCCTTTAACTGGCTGCACAGCCCATTCAAAATTTCGCGCATGTGCGGTTTCTCCCATGTACAAGCCGGTGAGCGGCCTGCGCGGGACCTCCAAATGCTTCAAGGACACCCTCAAAGCCTCCTTGAAAAAGTGCAACATCCCCACCGACACCTGGGAATCCCTGGCCCAAGACCGCACAAAGTGGAGGAGAAGCATCCGGGAAGGCGCCGAACACTTCGAGTCTCTTCGCCGGGAGCAAGCAGAAGCCAAGTGCAAGCAGTGCAAGGAGCGCACGTCAACCCAAGCACCCCACCCACCCGCCCCTTCAACCACCATCTGCCCCACCTGTGACAGAGACTGTAGGTCCCGCATTGGACTCATCAGTCACCTGAGAACTCATTTTTAGTGTGGAAGTAAGTCATCCCAGGTTCCGAGGGACTGCCTAAGAAGACCTCCAGACCGCTGCATGGCCACGAGGCTGCGCAGCTTAACGGGAATGTTGATCCCAGGTTTGATTCCCAGTTTGTTGCTGAGTTAGCTGGTCTAAGTTTAACCAGGCGGTAGAATGATACAATTAGCCTCAGTGCTAATGCGCTAGGGAGGGAAAAACTTAGCCATGGTTCCCTGTGTTGTCCAATATAGCCTACCATTATCTACTTTTCAGCCTCACACATGAAGAATAGCCTATTGAATGAGGTACTGGCACCATTACAGCTATTTCTCAGTGAGGACAGGAGAGGAGGAAACTGGAAAAAAACTATTTCTATTATGCTCAAAGCCAGTTATTAAATCATAGCACCTGTGTGGATACAAGATTAATAGCTGATTCATTTACTGATTAAAGTAACCTTGAATTTCATCTTTTTTCAGATCACTTTATTGCCCAACAATGTTGCTGATATTAGTAAGCAAAGATCAAACAGTGAAAAGTTATTTGCAGCTAACAGTTACAATACTGGACTCATTGGACAGCCTGGGCCTTCAGGGCCTTCAGGTAAGAAACAACCTTCATGGTTCCCTCAACATTACAACCTGCAGTTCACCATGATGAAGGGTTCAAATACCAGAAAAACAAGTTAAAAATTGGGAAGTATGGAGTAAGAAAGTTAGTCAACCAACACTATTTTATTCAAAGGGTAATGCAGGTGTGGAATAAATTACCAGAGAAGGCTATTGAAATAGACAGTATAAATTAGGTTTAAACATCAATTAGACATCTTTCTGGCGAGAGAAAGGGTTGAGGAATATAAGGTGAAAAGGTAAGTCAGTGGGATTGATCTCTGAAGCAGGGACAGGCCGATTGGGTCTAATGGCCTTTGCTTGTCCCTAAAACTCCTTATGTGATCATATGTGCTGACTTTAAGCTACAAAGATCCACAAGCAAGACATTTATGGCTGTATCATAATCTGTTAAGAAACACACCACACTTCAGCATGATGATATCCTGAAATAAAAAGGGAAATTTTAACCCTACCCAGATCAGAAGAGGCCTTTTATGGTAAGTTTTTTTACTTTCCTTGTGGGGCTAGGAGGAGCAGGAAACACAAGGAAAGTTTAGGCCTGCCCTGTCCCAGGCTACCCACTTCCCTCTCGTGAGAACCTCCCAAAGCCCTCTCTCCTTCGAGCAGGCAGGTGGAGAGGGTTGGAATGTGGGTAATATCTGCTCAATGGGGATGACGTGACTTGTCGCAATGTTTGCTAAGTGGGTGGGTGGGGAACAATCAGTGGTCACAGTGGATACTTTTTAATCTATGGGGGGCTGTTCTCTGCTCTATGTGGTTTGGCCATGATTTCTATTCACTGGCGGGTGGGTTAATTGTCATTGGGGGTGGAAGGCAGAAGTTTCTGCTTGGTGTGGGTAGGATCAACTGCATTCTGTGGAAGGGTATCGTTGCCTAATGGAAGAGGAGATTTCTGCTTCAGGAGCCTAGCTGCGATTTCTACTCAGTGGGAGGCAGGAGGTAGGCACGCAATTTTTTTCAAATGCCGTGACGGTCCTTGCAAGCTTTGGGTAGATTTTTGTCTTCACTGCCTGGACAGTAATCTGGCGGAATGGGTCATCCACCTTTTATAGAACCCAACCGATTTTCATTGATTTCAGCAAACTTTTATTGATTGCTTTGCTACTCGGAAACATTGTTCTTTTGACTTGCACAGATCTTAGGCAGCACTGACTGCAATTATTTCTTTGACGGGATACGTTGCACTTTCTGAGGGTTGGTTCATAAGTGTCACGTAACGTTAGGTGCTACACTGTTATTCTAATTTAGTTATGTATCATTACATTCAGAACACCACCTACAAGCACAGTATTTTTTTGGAATCTTGAGACTTTTCACTGTTTTTAATATATAATAGATTTCAATGCGCCTACTAGCTCTGGTCTGTGTGAAATTGTCATATGTCCTACTGCTGTCTCAGTCACAACATTAATTACTCCACTTTTGATCTTCACTCAAGACATTGCCACTATTTTGCCCCCTTCACCCAACTGCTAAATTCCCCAAAATCATCATCATCTTTGTTGCTATCCTCTCAAGGGCAATAATATCCTTTGTATAATTAGGAGGCAGGAACTGCACACAATTCTGCAGATGGCACCCCATGGAAAAATAAAACTTGGCATCTTACTGTTCCCTTTTGAATGTCTACTATTTAACACGTGACTTTGAATTATAATACAAGGGACGCGAAATTCAGTTACGTCCCGCTTGGGGGCGGTAACCGAGTTAAGGCCGGACATTTAACGCCTGGTGCGGAAGTACTGCCCCGGCCGCTAAATTCGGCTTACCGCCCCACACAGGAAGTGAGCGCAATCTCGGGCGCTCCACTTCCGGTTGGAGCGGTAACCAAGGCAATGTCTGAGCGGATCGCTGCCGCATTTCAACGTCCCTCCCCTTCAGTTAAAGGGGAGGGCCGCTGCGCACACTGCAGGGCCTCTGATGGCCCCAACTAGGCCGCCAGGGCGGCGTGGTGCCATGGCAGCAGCCTGGCACCAAGACGCGGTGCCTGGCAGAGCGATGGCGGCCAGGACCACGCCACGACCCACCACGGAGGGCCATCCTGGAGGTCGGTCAAAAAAAGAAAATGGCGGCATGGGTCATGGCCGCACCTCCCCTTTAAATACCGCCCCATGAGCGGAGGTCGGCCCAGTTCGCAACCCGCAAGACTGGCGCTGACATCGCCCGCGGCAGCCTCGCGGGGCACAGCCGAATTTCTGCCGCGGGGCAGTATGGAGCTGCGGCAGGGCGCTAAGGGATTGCGGTCCTATGACGATGACGTCATCATCAGCAGCGCAGCAGCCCGGGTTGCTACCGGCGGGGGCATGGCGCTATCAAGTAGCGCCTCAGCAAGGTCCCACCAAATTTCTCAGGAGGTGCTTTTTTCGCCCCCTCCTCCCTGGGCGATAAGCTCTTTGCGCCCCGTTAGTGCCCCCGGAGGCACTAATGGCAGGCACAAAGGAGCCGAATTTCTAGCCCAAGATCCTTCAACAGCATTTTCTTGAAATATTATTCTAAATTTATGCAATCTTATCATTGTCTTATCTGATACTGTACAGGTCTGCCTGGTCCTAAAGGAAGCTCTGGTCCAAAGGGACAATCAGGACCCCCAGGACCACCAGGACCCAGAGGAATGATGGGACCTATTGGCCCTTCACCTGACATATCTCTTATTAAACAGGGACGAAGAGGGGCAGTGGTCAGTATCTGTTTTTAGAAACGCTATGGTTTTCCTGAAATGCTGCACGTAATTAGCTAACAAACTACAAAGCATGTCAAATGCTATTGAGGTAACTTTCAACTTTGGCGGGAGTGAAAAATTGGTAGCATTGAACAAGAAGATCAGGTGTGGTGTATAATGGGTGGGCAAATCTGATACCGCCAGTTATTTGACCCCACTGAAGTCAAAGGTTACCCTCTGAGTTTTTCACATCAGCAAACTATTTGTGACACAGTTAAAATAATGTCAAAAACTCCATGTCTTGTTTACTGTTTCTATTAGATCACCAAGTTTTTGTATTGTATTTGTGTTTACCAATTTTAATATGAAATCAATCAATTAGAAATGAGCAGCGGTAGGGTGGTGTGGGGTTATGCTACTTGATTAACAACCCAGAGATTCTGAGTGCAAACCCATTATGATAAGGTGTGAAATAGATTCCAATAAAGCTGGTAAACTATGGGCTGCCCAGAGGCCCTGGCCAAATGTGGAGCTTTCAGTAAAACCCAGCATAATGTAGAAAAAACTACATACAACCATTGGATCTGTTTCATTGTGATATGATTTGTTTTATTATCAATGCAGTGTGTAAACATTCTTATTTTCTTATGCCTTTTACTAACACGTTTGTGTTTTAATGGATTGGAGGGGTTGTGGTGGGGGTTGCTAGTGGGTCCCGAATGTTCTTGGTGCCCAGGGCCTCACAAGAGTTCTTAATCCAGCCCAGTACGAGAAATAATAACCATGAGAGCTGAATCTGAATCTCTCATGTGTTTATTGACTTCCTCACCATGACCAACTTCACAAATCTCCTCCCTGTCTACCTTTTATCGTTGCCCAGTGACCCTTGCTGAAAAATGTGCATGGGTGAGTGTTGAATGAAGACAAGAGCATCCTTCATAGTCAAATAACCTACCAACAATCATAGCCTTGGCTCACAAAAGAAGAGTGGCCACTTGGATGTGGTCCTTGAGGACACCTGGTATCAGTCAAGCTACACACCAGCATGTATCGGCCCTTACAAGGGAAGAAGGCAAAAAGGGGGAAAACTGATGAATGTATTAGGAATTGTTTTAACTGAGCGTTTGCAAATTATGTAGGCAAAAGAGGTCTCAAATAGTATCAATTAGATTCCCTTTTCTCTCTTATATGCGCCAAGGATTGTGGATTTGCACTCTACTGGATATTGTTTAATTCTATGGTGTCATTACCTTACTTGTATGTTTTTTTATGATGATAATGATTGCTGTCTTTATCTTAGGGACCACCAGGAGCATCTGGAAGAGATGGTACCAAGGTATGCACAGCAGCCCACCTGTTTTACAACATCAATGCTGAAATGACTTAAAACGATTGTTTTTTATTAACATGACCATAGCTTCCACCACACTCCTTGGCAAAGGCCAGGTGCTGGTCAAAGTCTAATGGCCACCCCGATTCCTATATTACAACTGTCACTACACATCAAAAAGTACTTAACAGGCTAATAAGCACTTTGGGACATCCCGAGGACATGAAAGGCGCTATATAAATGCATGTCCTTTCTTTCTTACTTTAATGCATCACAGGTATATTTATGGACAGAGAATGGTAGGAAGTGCATGGCCAAATATGCATTCCTGGCAGGCAAGACTTTGCATTGGGAGCTCAGTTTTGTAAAATTGCCTTTCACATGTCACAGGCACTGAAAAAGCACCTCATAAAAGGGCCTGTCCCTGTGGTAAAATCTGAAAACGATTGAATCTGCCTCCACCACCCTTTCAGGCAGTGAATTCCAGTGGTTAGGATCTGGAATGCACTGCCTGAAAGGGTGGTGAGGCAGATTCAACCATGGCTTTCAAAAGGGAATTGGATAAGTATCTGAAGGAAAACAAATTGCAGGGCTGTGGGGAAAGGGCGGGGGAGTGCGACTAGCTGAAGCGCTCTTGCAGAGAGCCGGCATGGACTTGATGGGCCAAATGGCCTCCTCCTGTGCTGTAACCATTCTATAATTCTATAATTCTATAAAAATAAATTCCTTTATGTACTCTTTACTTAAGCAAGACTTGACTGTTGCTTCCATATGTGAGGAGGCTTTTTTGGCACTTCTATCACACTCTTAGATAGGAACATTAAAAGTTTGTCATCTGATAGGTGCTCCTTTTTTTAACTCTCACTCCCTATTGCATCCAGGACACAGCCTAATTTGTGCCCTTTCCGTGGGACTCCCGCTGGAGTTATGGTGGGAGAGTGCCAAGTGGGCCACAGCTTTTTGGCCCATGGTGTCTCCTCACATCTCTCAGAGAAATCTCAAAAATACTTCACAATCAGTTAAATACTTTGAAAGTGGTGCTGTACAGATGTGAGGTTTTCTCCTCAGGGAGGGATGAAATATCCGAATAGAATGAATATGGATTGAAAGGGAACTTTCCCTCTCTCATACACCTACTAATGAATTTGTGCAATATGTGTGGCCATAGGAGTGGATTGAATCATGAAAATGCAGGGTAAAAATTTGTTTAAAATCTGTTTTTCCTTGATGGCTTGGTGAATAAATATAGTGCATGGTTTGTCAATAGATGGTACAGACCAGGAGAATCCCAAGTTGAATCTTTGGCCTGTACATCTCAGCCTGGGCAGGCAGCCTGGCCTAAGAAGGGGGGATACAAATCAGTAAAAAGCAAAATACTGCATATGCTGGAAATTTGAAACAAAAACAGAAAATCCTGGAAGCACTCAACAGTTCCGCCAGCAACTGTGCAGAGAAGAGATACGTTGACATTCTCAGTGTGGACCCTTCTTCCGTACTGAGAAGTAAGAAATCAAATTGGGTCTCACTATTCAGTAAACTCTGCTGAAAAGTACATGCATATGGACATCAGGTGAGGATAGGATCAGGAAGTGGTTTGATGCCCTATATGGTCAAATGGCCTGCTTACACACAGGCCCCGATATTTGCGGGGAGGGAGCATGGGCGTGTGTTTGCAGCCAGGAAACTCGGAAGTGCCGAGAATGCAGAAGTCCTGCCGAATTTAACAGCAGGACCTCATTAGCATTTTTTAACTCCCGTTTCCTGCCCGTCAGCCAGGCTGGCTGGCTGGCGAGTGGGAAAGTCAGCGGGAGAAGGCCGCAGCTGGGGGTGGGGCGATCACGGGGAGGGAGTGATCGCGGCAGAAAATTTACTTGAGGGGTCGGGGGGGGGAAACACTCCTTCTCCTCCTGGCCCACAAGCAGTGCTGGATCTGGCAGCTCTCGCCTCCCTTTAGCTGCGAGGTTTCCCAAGCCCTGGGAATCCCAGCCCGCAGCCATTAAATTCAAATACCTCCCAAAATCTGAGGAACGGAGACTCATTTAAATATTATAATTACAGGCCCGCCTCTCCAGAGCGTGTTAGTCAGAGGTCCCCAAACCTGCCATGGTTAAACCAGAAGTAGGCACGTTCGTGACGGGTTGGGGTCAGGTTTGACATTCTTAACAATTTAACCCACTCCCCGACCCCCTCCCACCCCACGATCGGCCAACCCCCCAGCAATCTCTTCCCCTTCCCCCTCCCTGTCTAGGCTCATGCACAAAGAATAGCCATTGGGCGAGGTAGTGTAGGGCTGCTGACACATTTAGAACTGTATTCCAACCTGAGTCACTGCCTTCAGGGCGAGGAGGGAGGAAAAAAATGAAAAAAATCTCAATGCTTATCTCATGTAACCTGTCCTTTCTGTTTAATAAGGTCACAAATGTTATAGATGTTGGAAAATCAAAGACAGTAATAATCATTGTCCTGTCCCATTACAGGGTGAGAGAGGTGCTCCAGGACCAAGGGGATCCCCTGTAAGTAAAACATGTTTAATTTGCATAATTCTGTAGATCTTAAAAAGTATACACAATAAAAGAAAATTGCAGCCACAATTAAAAAGTTTTTCATAAAAGTGCACAACATTATATATATATATATATATATATATAAAAGGCGACAACCTCCTATAGAGTTCTATTAATATAATTCATTACTAAAATGCAGAAAGTCAACTGGAGTACATAGTTCAAAGTTTCCATGTTCCCAGAGGGGAAGCTGTGCTCGAAGGAGATAGGGCTACAACTATGTCGCCTCGATTTCTGACCTGAACATTTTTCAAGCATGGCTTCTTGCTGAAAGCATGCGAACACTCAACTTACCCTTGCATATATATTTAGAATATTTAATTTATTTAAATATACAAGAACATGACCCTGCATCTATCAGTGCCACCAAAATGCTTCTTAGTTTCCATTTGTAGCTATGAGAGCCAACTCATGATAAGTTATGATCCGTTAATAGGGAGCACACTTTCAAATTTCCTTTTGTATTAGGGTGGAAGTACTTGGTCTGTACATTGACTGAATGCAGCACAATGCTATCACAAAGGAAGATCAGTAAATACGTTAGCTTGGACTTCCCTTGACAGTGCAATCACCATCGGCATTGTGGGGAGGTGGAGTTTCCTGATCCCGAAGGCAAAAGCACCAACTCTGCCAAAGTTACTGGAATCTGCTCCATTTGAATAATCAGGCTGAGCCCTGGACATTGGATATATCTCTTATAATAGGCCTCAAGAAGAGTGCAACAGATAGATGAAAGGAAATGACCAGGGCTTGCAGTATAAATGTCACTATTCAGCTCATGTCCACTTAATGTGCAAAAAGTTTAATGACCACACCAGTTGGGCAAGGTAAGGGGAGCCAGCCATACCTTCCAAGAATGCACTGTATTAAGCATGTCCACCATTTGCAACCATTTCTCCCTCGCTGTGTTAAAGTACTTTAATAACTTACTATCAATACCCATGAGGTAGCACAGTGCCCTTTATGTCCCCAGTCTTCACTTGCAATTATTCTTTTTTTAATTCATTCATGGGATATGGCTGTCACTAGCAAGGCCAGCATTTAATGCCCATCCCTAGTTGCCCTTGAGAAGGTGGTGTTCCTTTACTCCATGAGAGTAGTCTGAAACATGGAAGCCAAAGTTATCTTATGTGACAAAAAGTAAAATAAACTCACAAGTGTTACAGGTTGAATGCCCTTTCCTCATTCCTCATGCTTTCTTGTGTTCTTAGAAATAGTAAAACAAAATGGTTGTACCAACTATTCTAAAAGTATTTGCAAAACTGTCAACTCACTGAAATTCAAACAGCAATTAGATTGAAATTCAGAACTAATTTTGAAATTGTTGGTTGCAGGGTCCACCAGGCTCCTTTGACTTTTTGCTTCTGATGTTGGCAGACATTAGAAATGACATTGCAGAGCTCCAACTGAAGGCTTTTGGCCGTGGGAATCACGCCACTGGGGAGGAGCCCCAGAGCCATGAAATTCCTGATTGGGGATCGGGAGAAGACTACAGATATAGAGGTCCATCGCAGAAACTCCCAAAGAGAACATCAACATGGAAGTGAAATGGCTTTCAAAACTGCATTGCAATTCTTTTCTATTGGGACTCAGTTGAAGAGATTGAACCAGTGAGGACGTAATAAATTTTGCACTGCTGTTGTAGAATTTTATTTCATTATCAGTATCGAAGAAATACTTTTATCAAATGTAATAATTGAGATTAAGTTCTAGAGTCTTAAGGTAGTTCCATAATATACCAGTTCAGAATGGTAAATTTTGAGCAGATGTTCTTTCGCACTGGGAGTTGCATTTAACAGATCAGATCTGCGGGAGACGGAATTGTGCAAATTCTTCCTTAATATGAGCAATTGTAGCATCTTGATTCTGTAGCAAAGCTTTCATAACATTTTCTGTTTTGTTCAGGCCTTCTGTATTTAGGAATCGTTGCATTTTTAATCTTTATAAATAGGTAATTATAGGTAATAGATTGTTCATAAGAGAAGAAATTACAAGATAGGTTGAGATGAAAAAAAGTCCTTCTGTCCATTTAATTTCATCCTCCCAGAATATTAATCCTACTGTCTTCCAATCTAATACCCATCGAGTACCCAATTGGACTCATTTAAGAAAACCTTTCTTAAATGAGTCCAGTTTCCTGGCCTCAAACACCATTTTTGGCATCCAATTTCTGCTGTTGATCACCATTTGGGTAAAGAACTAGTTCATGATGTCTGTCTTAAACTTGGTCTTCACAACCTTGTACCCATGCCTTCTTGTCCTGCTATCCTAATGTATCCTGGTGTCTTAGTGTAGTGAAAGTATTATTCTGGCTTTTATTCTGTCATATTAAGTATATTTCTATAAGGTCCTCTCTGAGACATCATTTTCAAGGCTGAAGAACTAAAACTTATCTAGTTGTTGAAGAGCTAAAACTTGCCTAGTTGTTCCTCAAAGCGCATCCATAGAACACTGGGGCCGGAATTTTCTGGGGTCTGTGCGGATGCGATCGGAGGCGGGTCGGGTGGAAAATTTTAAATAAGTTGGAGCGGGTCAGGAACTCACCGTCATCCCGTCCCCATGCGCCTTTCCCTCGGGCGCGTCTGCCGGTGCGGCAGAGACCCGAACGGCAGAGGCGGGCGAGCTAATTTAAATCATTATCAGTTTGTTGGCAGACCCTTAAGCGCCTTTTTTTTGCCTATCTTTCAAATTTCCCTGGATGACCACAGGATTCTCGCAGCTTGGGAACCACGTCTGTCAACCTGAGGCGGGAGTTGAGTGGCCATTGATCCAGCTGATTATTTGACAGCATGAAATGTATTATAAAAGCTCCCACCTGACAGCTGCTGACTTTCCTCAGGCAAAAGCTGTTGCTGACTGCATTCCCAGCACAGATTTAGCTTTCTACAGGCTGCAAATGTTTGCAGCAAAGTCGCCATCCAGACTCACCTCATTGGTAGAACTTATCACACCACTGACAGCTTGCTTCTCTCATCTCTACTTGACCTGCCATCTATTCCATCAGCATGGGCGCCATTTATACTGTCTCATCTTGGTCCTCAGAATCTGACCACAATGAGCCCCACCACCAGGAGCACCAACAACAACACCACCAACCTTCTCCTCAACCATCTAATGCTGAACAGGACAGAGGGCATCAGCGCAGGGCTGCACTGCGCCGGAGGCGCTACCCCCAACACAGGGTATACAGGCTTCCTCAACATGACTGAGCAGCAGTGCCAAAGGAGGCTCAGGCTATCACGCCAGGTCGTCGCAGACATTTGCACATTGCTGGAGCAAGACCTACAGCCCAGAGGAGCAGGTGGATACGCCTTACCAGTGGCTGTCAAAGTCACCAGCGCCCTCAACTTCTTCCAGAGATCTGCAGCAGACATTTGCAGCATCTCACAGTCGGCCGCCCACAGATGCTTCGCATAGGTCACCGATACCTTCTTTGACAAGTCGGCCAATTATATCAACTTTACCACTGATGAAGCCAGTGTTACTGAGCAGGCAGTCGGCTTTGCTGCTCTGGCTGGCTTCCCACGGGTGCAGGGCTTCCACTCCCTCAATGTGCAGCTGGTCTGCAACCATAGTAAGATCATCATGCATGTGTGTGCCAAATTCCCTGGCAGCTGCCATGACTCTTTCATCCTTTGCCAGTCCACCCTCCCTCAGCTCTTCACACCTCCAAACAGACTTTCATACTGGCTGCTTGGAGACTTATCCACTGAAGACGTGGCTCATGACACCCTTGAGGAGGCCAAGTACTGAGGCCCAGGAGAGATATAATGAAAGCCACATTTCCACCAGATGTGTCATAGAGCAGACAATAGGCATGCTCAAAATGCACTTCAGATGCTTTGACAGATCTGGAGGAGCCCTTCAGTGCACACCAGCCAGGGTCTCCAGAATCGTCGTGGTCTGCTGCACCCTGCACAACATAGCGCCGCAGCGAGGATTAGCGCTGCATGAGGAGCAAGGCACTGAGCGCACAGCCTATTCAGAGGAGGAGGAACAGGAGGAGCATCAGCTGGAAGACGAGGTGGAGCAGGAGCAGGAGCCGGAGGAACCTGCGGTCCAGATCCCACCAGCTCCCGAGCACATTGCTGCTCGGGAGGCCAGGGATGAGGCCAGATTTACTTTACGCAGTACACCCATATGGCGGCCACATGCTGCGCAAGTTTGGCACCACCCCACAGCAACACCATAAAGCATCCCTACAATGACCAAGCCATTCCTTTCACACTGACCACCTTTGCTGGAGGTACCATTATGTCTCACCATTCATTGCATCTTGCTAAGCCACTTCCAAAGGTGCACACAAATTTGTCCAAGACCAGAAAGTGGTGAAAATAAAGATTTGAATGGTTGAGATCACATTAACGAAAACTTGACATTAAGATTGAATAAAACACCCAAGTGGCTACCCTTGTGAATCTACCTGTGTGTCATCTTTCTCTTATGTGTGCTACTGCTGTGGCTTCAGCAGAGGTAGAGGCAGCCTGCTCAGTTCCCTGCTGCGACTGCTTATTGGTGGATGTCCTCTGGGTTTTGGAGCCTCTGATAGCCCCACCAAAGTCTGCTCCTCCTGCGAGTCCAAGGTGGACTCTCCACTGCTGTCCCTGTCTCCACCATCTGCTCTTGCTCACTTGTGACTTGTGACAGACCAGGTGACAACACGACTCTATCTCATGTGCGACCCACCGAGGAGTAAGTCTCTGCGCTGGTGCTGGGTGCGCTTATGTCTGGTGATGCTGATCTCTCAGAGGCTGGAGGCTCCTCTGAGGAGTCGTCTTCCTCTTCCTCCTGGACAGTGGGGTGGGGTGGGGGGGCTCTTGATGGACTTGTGGGAGAGTAAAGAGATGAGTTAGATATGTCATATGAAGAATGGGTACAGATACCATTAGGCACATGATGATCATTCAGTGGCTGATGACATCAGTCCCCATATGAGTGACTGATGTATGCCATGTAGCTGTTTGATATGTGATTCTGTCACCAAGTTGCTGAGATATCCCCCTCTCTACGTCTCCTACCTCCAGCTGCTCGGCGACTCCCGATACATCTAACACTGCCTCCTCTGCTGTTGTGAGTGTGGCAAATGATGGAGGCCCACCTCCAGTTCTCCCCCTCTCCCTATATTGTGGGTTCTCTTTACCTGCAAGGAGGGAAAGAAGAGAAGGTTGAGTGAGACTGATGGAATGAGCGTAAGGAATGGATGGATTACATTTTTAGAGGTAGATTATGATGGAGTGGGGTGCCAATGCCAAATGGCCTCCTTGTGTGTCGTTAGTTGGTATAATTGCACTAGGATGAGGGTGAGTGTGAGGGGTGGCTAGTGAGATGGGGATGTGATAATGTAGATAGAGAGAGAGGGATGGGTGGACATGCAAGGTATGTTGGTGTGAGTAAGGATGTGCAGAAGTAGGTTAGGGAAGGCAGAGTGATGGGGATGTGATGAGAGGCAGAGCAGGATGATGTTGAGTATGGCTTTGTACTCACCTTTCCTGATCTAATGAGATCATTGAAACATTTGCGGCACTGCACCCAGGTCCTCCTGAACACATCCCTGCTGTTTACCTCCTCTGCTATTTGGAGCCAGGCTCTTTTGGTCTCCTGGGGAGGTCTCTTCCACCCATTTGAAGGGAAGAGGACCTCCCTGCCTGCTCTGACTCCCTCCACAAGGAGGGAGTCATTGGAGAACCTGGGTGCAGACCTCTGCCTCTGTGCTATAATGTTTCCAAGTGTTTGGAACAATCAAAAGCTCCACTGCAGTGACTGCACACTCCTAAATGAACCTTCAAATGTAATGTGGCCATGGCTCCTTTAAATATCCCGGCTGAAAACGCATCATGGATGACGTCATCAGACCCACACCATTTAATAGGGCCAGATAATGCGCAGGGCAGGCTTAATAGGTCCCAATAGCGCAAAGTTGATTTTCTGCAGTGGGATGGAAGCAAGAACGGGGTCGCGACCCGCCACGGTGACCGCCCGCACCGGACCCGCCCAGGTAAAGAAAATTCTGGCCTGGGAATCAGTCTGATTGCTCTCCTTTACACCACTTATGAGGCCTGGAAGCCCCTCATATATCAGAACTATGTGCAGTATCCCAGCCTGACCAGAGCACTGAACAGTTTCAGCATGACTTCTGAACTCAACTAATGTGACAAATATCCAGCATCCTGAGTCTTTGTCGCTTTATACTTTTAGATATGATGAAGTGGCGAGTCAACCAACACTTTCATCCACCCCCTTCGCTATCAACTATCCCACACATATTTTTACTCCCAATATGCAGAACTTTATATTTATCCATATTGAGCTTTATTTCTTTGTAAGATCTTGGCAGCCTCCTCTGAGTCCTCAGTTTAATGTAATTTGAAAAGTTATCTACTTTGCATTAAGACTGCAAATCCAGATAATTTATGCTTACCAGGAATAAGAGCGATCTTAGTATATAAGTTGGACCACCACACTAAATACCTCCTGCCATTCTGACCTAACCTCCCTTACAAGTCTCTCTGCTTCCTTCCCTTTAGTCAATTACTGTGACTTACCCTTGATACCTACTGACTTTAGTTCGTAATGAGATCTCTTCTGTGGCACTTTACCTAAGGCCTTTTGCAAATCTAGATACACTATGGCGTATGGCCTTCCTTTGTTAATATGAGCTATCTTCTCCTCAGAAACATCTACAAAATTGCTTTTGGCAAAATCTACCCCTTCTGAATCTTTATTGCCTGTGATTTCTTAAGCTTTTTTCAAGCAGGTATTCCTCCATTCCATTTCTGATTATTAATTGTATTGGTTGTGGTCAGTTTAATGTATGTGTAGTTGCCAGGTATGATTGTTGCATATGGGTTCTATATTTGTCTGATTCCAGTCTATCTGAATCTCCTGTATTTATTGACTTCCTCAACATGACCAATAGTACTTCACAAATCTCCTCCTTTAATTTCTGATCTCCTGATGATTAGTCCAGAAAATGTGAGTTCAAATCCCGCCATAGCAGTTTGAGAATTTGAATTCAGTTTTTAAATCTGGAAATTAAAAATCTGGAAATTCGTAAAAGTGGTCATGAAGCTGTTAGATTGTCGTAAAAACCCAACTAGTTCACTAAAGTCCTTTGTAGATGGAAACCTGCTGCCCTTTCTTGGTCTGACCTATATGTGACTCCAATCCCACACCTATGTGGCTGACTCTTAACTGGCCTCTGAAGTGACCTAGCAAGACACTCAGATTAGGGAAACTAGGGATGGGTAATAAATGCCAGCCTTGCCAGCGATGCCCACATCCCAAGAATGATTGAAATAAAAGCCCTTGAGGCTATTCTGAGCTACTGTTCTGCTAATGCCAAAGTCCCAAAGCACAGAAAGCCGGCTTTGGGTGTGTGTCCTTGCCGTCTGCGGTGAAACTTCTGGCAGGTCAGCTCTCGGTGGCTCCAGGGCGGCTAACTGACCTGAGGGCCTTTAACTGCCAACCCAACCAGTTTCTGCCAGATGAGTAGGGTTAAAATCACCCCTATAACCTGTGTTCCTACAGGGTGTTATCCAAATTCTATTGTCTATAATATCAGAAACTTGGATGTTTCTGTTGTCTTGTCAGCAGCACACATACGGCATGCTAAAACAGTTTGGTCTTGTTCAAAGCATAAACTATACAGATCATGCCTTTTCAATTTGTGTTTCTGACTTTCTATTTGTTGTGAACTGTTCCATTAATATATCCTATCTTGAATAAGTAGTTCAAAGTAATCTACCAAAACTGTCCTGAATAGTAACTGTATTCATAATCCCAGCAGAAGGCAAAGTATTCTGAATCGTAAAAAACTCGCAAACTAAAAGAGTGATTAAGAAAAAAATAAAAAAATATTTACAAAATGTGTAAGGAAGAAAATGATGATAATTGAGCCCAGTAAAGGACTATACAGAGGTAGTCCCGCCAGGCCTACCCAGCGAGAAACTGGATCAGGGCCAGAAGATGCCCCAAGAGGTCATTTCCTTGTGGAGCCAGGAGGAGCAGGAGCTGATCCCTTGGAGTTACCTACTCTTGGTGAGGCCGCGCAAATTTTCAACACTTCCAGATGACTTCCGGTCATAAACAGATGGGAAGTTAACTGGCATCATTTAAATGAGACCTGGGAATTAAAATACCCCAGGCCTTATTTTTGCTGCAGTGGCTGAGTTTTGAACTGATATCAAAATTCATCCGCCGAAAACAGGCCCCAGTTAAAATCGGGATCTATGTTTTGCACTGGTTACAGCAATAAATATTGAATGTTTATAGGTCAAGCAATCTCTTTCAACTAGTTAGTCAGCTGAATGCATCTGTCCAGCATTTGTACCATAGAAACATAGAAACATAGAAGATAGGAGCAGGAGTAGTCCATTCGGCCCCTCGAGCCTGCTCCGCCATTCAATGTGATCATGGCTGATCATCCAAATTCAGTACCCTGTCCCTGCTTTCTCCTCATATCTCTTGATCCCCTTAGCCTTAAGAAATATATCTAACTCCTTCTTGAATATATTTAATGAATTGGACTCAACTGTCTTCTGTGGTAGAGAATTCCACAGGTTCACCACTCTCTGGGTGAAGAAATTCCTCCTCATCTCAGTCCTAAATGGCTTACACCTTATCCTTGGACTGTGACCCCTGGTTCTGGACTCCCCCACCATCGGGAACATCCTTCCTGCATCTAGTCTGTCTAGTCCTGTTAGAATTTTATAAGTTTCAATGAGATCCCCTCTCATTCTTCTAAACTCTAGCGAATACAAGCCCAATCGACCCAATCTCTCTTCATACATCATTCCTGCCATTCCAGGTATCAGTCTGGTGAATTTTTGCTGCACTCTCTCCATGGTAAGAACATCCTTCCTCAGATAAGGTGACCAAAACTGCACACAATACTCAAGGTGTGGTCTCACCAAGGCCCTGTATAACTGCAGCAAGACATCCTTGCTCCTGTACTCGAATCCTCTCGTTATGAACCATACATTGGTTTCAGTTGGATGCCACTTTGTTGATGGCTAGTAGCTGAACAAGTCAACAGGTGAGTTTTCAACAATGTGCTTTTGGATTTTAGATAAGGCTGCCCAAAAGGTCAAAATTGGCTTGGCAGTGACAAATCTGAAGCATTAAGTGGGGGAAGAGCCTGCAGAAGATTTTGCAATAATCGTTTTTGGACAGTTACAATTATCAAGCAAACATATATTTATTTCTCATTCTGACAGATTTACTGAGAGGGCAGGAGAGTGAATGTGCACCTGTTCAGTAGTGTATGTGAAGCATGAAAAGTTAAGCTGGGAGGCATGAGGGGCACTAATTGAGTGAGTGCAGCACTGTGAAATAACATAATTTGTATCGCTCTGTTTTGTGAATATCAGGGTGAAATTGGTCAACAGCAGTACCACAAAACGGGCTGATAGCGAATCAGCAGCCTATTTTACATCACGCCCATTTACTTCAATGGAAAAGTAAACCAGTCACGGTGTACAATGGGCGGCCGATTCGCTCTCACCCTGTTTTGTGCTACTGGCGTTGACCAATTTCACCCCCGATATGTCTGAATATTCTGACAACGTTTTCATCAACATGGACAGTTTGATAATAATTCTGATTGTGAGGGAATAAAGGTGCTATACCACCACCAACAGAAATATGATGAAGAAACATTAAGTGTTCACCAATTTTCCTTTGTTGAATTATCTATGAAAATGTTACAGCCATTTATACTACATGCTATTGCATTGATTTGACAGTTTTCACATTACACTCAAGCGGAATCTATCATACAGCTGTCATTTGAGACCCGAGCTTGGCATTCTCTAACCATTACTTCCTGACTTGTTTTGTCTTATGCTTAATCTTTTCAACCTTATTGGTGTTCTGCACAATAGGCGCTGGCCCTTCTCTTAGTTTTCTCAATAAAAAAATAATGATCTGAACAACATATCAGAAGTAATATGATACCACTGTGCCGCGTACAAAGCAAACTTTTTAAATTTTACAATCCAGCTATAAGTATGTCCCAGGTAATCCACCTTTCAGTTTTTAATGTTGGTAAAAAAAACTGACAAGACCGTTCGCTTGTTAATAATTTAAAAAGCTTCACCAACAGTCTGGTTCTGCACCTACACTTGAGGGTAGATTTTACCAACTAGGGTCTCGCACATGGCCATTTTGGAAGATCACAGTGCGCTGCGATTTTCCGATATATGCTGGGTGCATGCAAGGCCACATGGGGCCTGGCAAGATTTGCCCTTTAGTTTGCATGTACAGAACTTAACTATGGCTTGAGATAGATGTGAACAGGCCAGCAGAACCCAGTGCATTACTCTCAGAGCAGCTGTAAAAGTCAAATCAGGATCCACACTATTGCTGATGTACATACAGAAGCAATGCTGAGAATTCTGGAAGAGGGGTTGGCTCCCTTGATTTTCCACTATTACTGCAACAGAAGGGAAACATCAGCTGGGTTTGCATGATGTTGATTATGCTGTTGTGTACTAAAGTGACCGGTGATTCATCAATGTCAGCAGTGACATTTTCAGCATTCTTCGCCAAAGCTAAAAACGCTTAACGGATATATTAGTTATTCCTTACACAAACATGTTAGGCAAGTAAACTTAACTTTTAACATTTCAAATATTTTTGGTGTTTATATCAAAACTGGCAATATCTTGCCACTAGCCAGAAAGATATTTCCATTAACATTGCATCTTTAAAACTGTGGAATAATATATAATTATTATAAAAATTGCAGTGGTCTTGTTGGACTGATACCAGAGTTGGAGTGTTAATGACCTCAAACCCCCCCCCCCCCCAGGGCTGCTCACCACTCCCGTTAGTTATACACATTTCACTTTTTTGCAATAGATGCATTCCATGCATGGTAGATGCAGTCAGCAAGGTGACTGGCACAAGAAGTATTCAGAGTAGGATGCGTGAGCTTGGCGTGCATGGTTGAGGAATGACAATGTAATAAACAGCATGCACAATATATTTAAACCTTTTTTTTAAAGGAACGTCCTTTATTCACTACACACTGACACTCGCTGGCTTTGATTGGGTAGGAGATGGACTATACATACCCTCTCAGCAAAAAAGCAAAGGCTGATTTCCTCGTCATGCGTCCTTTGTGCCTCCTTCAATCAAAGAGTGACACTGGGAAGCGATTGTGTTGCCCTTCTTCCCAGCTAAAGAGCAAAATAAGACTGAGCAGCTTGAAATGAGAGGAAGTGGGAACGGAAAAGGATTTGGATGCCTGCTGCTATCTTACTGCTTTGTTGACAGGAATTTCTCAATTGATAGCCAGAAATTGCTGATGATATACTTGGAACAACTGTACATTTGGATAGAATAGACTTATCCTGATGGCTCAGTTGGTAATTTCATTACCTGTATGGAACGGGTCCAGGAGGGTCCAAGAAGATCTCAACCCCAGGTAGGAGCTGAGATGGCTGAACTCTGCTGAATATTCAAACCTAAGAAATTAGAAAAAGACCAACATCAGCCAAAGCAAGCTGTTCCCACCGCTTGCCTCAGAACTTCAAAGGCTGAAGGAGAATTGTTTGGGCAAATGTCTATATGCTACATACTTAACGTCCGTTAGGATTTTGTTATCATCTAAGTGAAACGAGAAAGATGAGGGTGTCCTTTACCTCTTCTCAGTGTAATCCTGAAACATGCAAAACACGTGAAAAAGACCAATTGGTTCCATCCTGACATAGTGCAGCCTAGCGGGATCAGGTGGGATGAGGGGTGGGGAGCAGGCTGAAAATCTTAGGGCTGTAATTTATACCCCGTTCCTGCTCCAATATCATCAACCACCATTTGCCTGGGGGCCTCTCTGTGCTTGTATCAGGTGGGAGCCTCATTCCAATATGTTAATTGGGGTCCTATGACATACATGGGTTCCTGCTGCAATTTTTAGATACCAATGGCTTCGCCCATTGCTACCAGCGGTCCTTAAAGGGACTGCTGCAAGCTGTTTGGAGTAAGGTACGGTTTTATTCATTTCCCTTGATTTTTGTAGGGCCAGGAAGAACATGAATGCCCCCGCTGGCCTGACAAAAATCATCCATCCCAACACCAGTCTGTTCGCTTCCTAGTAGGAAGTCATCCAGTCTTTTTTTTAAAATCTGCAATGGCTTTCTATACCACCATCCCTGCTGATAATCTGTTCCACAATTCTTTCACCATCTCACTAGAATATTGGGGTTCAATGACATACATGGATCCCTGACAAAATCAGAAGGTACAAATGATTAGAGCATGCACAACATAAGCTCTGCCCGTTGCTGCTAGGGTTGAGTGGCCTAACCAGTGGTCCTCTACCTAACCTCAAGTCTTTACACTTCGTCTCCATCTGCCACCTCGCTGCCCATTGACTTCGCCTGCCCAGATCCCTTTGGATTATTGCACGTTGATTAGCATTACTGGACACTGCACCCAATATGGTGTCATCTGAAATCTTAGACACCTTGGACAAAGTTCCATTCCCTAAGTCATTTATAATAAACAGATGCTCCAAAAATGATCCTCTACGGGATCCACCAGCAACAGTTTACCACTCCAACACCATCACGCACCGCCATGCTTTATTGTCAAACTTTCACCCATGCATCAATCCAGCTAATTACTTTGCCATCTATCCCATGGACCTGCATTCTGTGAATCTGTCTGTTATGTGCGACAGTATCAAACGCCTAAAATAACAACAGAAAACGCTGGAAAAACTCAGCAGGCCAGGCAGCATCCGTGGAGAGAGAAAGAGAGTTAACGTTTCAGGTCGATGACCTTTCAAACGCCTACCTGAAATTATGAATTTCCATGTTAGGTTAATATATTATTCTCTCATATTATATCTGCTTTGCATACATGAGATCAGAAAGGCAAGCAAGCACACTGTTTTAAAATCTTGCGTATCCTCACAAGAAATCTTCCCAGCCCTCCCTCGGTAATCTTCAACGTTGCGCAATATATTCGAAATGTACTTACATACTGTTAACTGAACACTAGATGGCGCCCTAGGAAGTAAGCACATTGCAGCAATTACACTTCTCTTGTATTACTTTATTTATTTTTTACTTTTATTATTCTTTGATGAGAATATTCTATAGGGTCTGGAAATAAAAGAGCAGTTGGTTATTACCACACCAATTTGAGTGTTTATTCGGACATAATAATAATGACATCACCCATGAAACATTTTGGCCGGAATTTTCCGGGGTGGTAGCGGGCGCGATCGGTGGCCGGTCGGGTGGGAAAGTTGTTATTTTTGACAACGGGTCATGAACCCGCTGTAATCTCGCTCCCACCCGCCTTTCCCCCGGCGCGTCTGTCATCGTGGAGCCGACATGACCGGCAGCAGCAGGCGACCCAATTGATGATTATCAGGTAGTTGGCAGGCACTTAAGAGCCTTTTTTCACTTACTTTTTAAATTTCCCTGCATGGTCACGGGATTCTTGCAGGTCGGGATCCACGTCTGTCCACCTGAGGCGGCAGTTCCATAGCCATTGCTCCAGCTGATTACTTGACAGCATGAAATGTACAGTAAAAGCTCCCACCTGACAGATGATCACTTTCCTCAGGCAGAAGCTGTTGCTCAGTCCATTTCCAGCACAGATTCTGCAGGCTGCAAGTCTTTCCAGCAAAGTCTCCATCCAGTGTCACCTCATTGGAAGAACTCTCTCACCATTGACAAAATGCTTCTGTCATCTGTACTTCACCTGCCATCTATTCCATCAGCATGGGTGCCCTTTATACTGTCTCACCTTGGTCCTCAGAATCTGACCATGATGAGCCCCAACACCCACAGCACCAGGCACACCAGCAGCACCAAAAACAACACCAACCTTCTCCGCAATCACCTGATGCTGCACAGGACACAGGGCATCAACACCTGAGCACATTGCTGCCCGGGAGGCCAGGGATGGCCTCATCATGGCCAGATTTAGTTAACTTTATGATGTACACCCATATGGCTGCCACATGATGTGCCAGGTTGGCACCACCCCACACCAACACCATAATGCCCAAGCCATTCCTTTCACACTCATCACCATTGCAGGGAGTACCGTTATGTCTCACCATTCACTGCAACTCACTAAGCCACTTCCAAAGGTGCACACAAATCTGCCCAAGACCGGAAAGTGTTGAAAATAAAGATTTTTATGTTTGACACCATATTAACAGAAACTTTACATAAACATTGGAGCAAATACCCAAGTGGCTACCCTTGTGTGTTGTTAGTTGGTATGATTGCACTAGGATGAGGGTGAGTGTGAGGGGTGGTTAGTGAGATGGGGATGTGATAATGTAGATAGAGAGAGAGGGATAGGTGGACATGCAAGGTATGTTGGTGTGAGTAAGGATGTACAGGAGTAGGGTAGGGAAGGCAGAGTGATGGGGATGTGAAGAGAGGCACAGCAGGATGAAGGTGAGTGTGGCTTTGTACTAACATTTCCTGATCTACTGAGATCATTGAAACGTTTGCGGCACTGCACCCAGGTCCTCCTGACCACATCCCTGCTTGTGACCTCCTCTGCAATCTGCAACCAGGCTGTGTTGGTCTCCTGTGGGAGTCTCTTCTGCCCATCGAAAGGGAAGAGGACCTCCCTGCATGATCTGACTCCCTCCATAAGCATATGGAGGGAGTCATCGGAGAACCCGGGTGCAGCCCTCTGCCTCTGTGCAGTCATTGTCAGTGTTTGCAGCACTCCAATGCACTATGTTACATTAATCTTCAAATCTAATGTGGCCATGGACCCTTTAAATATCCCGGCTGAAAACACGTCATGAATGACATCGCCAGACCCGCTCCATCTCATTGGGCCGGGTAACGTGCTGGGTGGGCTTAATAGGCCCCATTAAGGTAAGTTCTTGGTAAGCAGGATGGAGCCAGCAACGGGCTCAGGACCCGACATGGCCACCGCCTGCACTGGACCCGCCAAGGTAAGGAAAATTCCGTCTTTGTGTTTCTGATGTTTGATGAAATGTCCTATTTGGCACCAGCAGACACACCAACACACACACAAAGACATATCAATACACACATACACACCAACACACACACACACACCAACACACACACACACGAACAGACATACCAACACACACACACACACCAACACACACACACACGAACAGACATACCAACACACACACACACGAACAGACACACCAACACACACACACACACACACACCAACACACACACACATGAACAGACATACCAACACACACACACACCAACACACACACACACCAACACACACACACCAACAGACACCAACACACACACTAACACACACCAACACACACACTAACACACACCAACAGACACACCAACACACACACACCAACACACACACCAACATGCACCAACACACACACCAACATGCACCAACACACACACCAACATGCACCAACACACACCAACACACACACCAACAGACATCAACACACACAGTTGCAGCCCTTTTGCTTGTCAATTATTTCATGATATTTACCTCAGTTTCACCTCCAAGTACAGGCTTTTAAATCCAAGCTTGCTGTTACCTAACAATAATTGCTTGTTTTGTCTGGTTTGCCCTCCAACTCTTTCAAAACTTTGTGCTGTCCTGTATGATCAGCCCTGATTCTTCATTTAGGTTTTTCAATTAAAATGAATCAGACTCAGCTTGTTATTCTGCATATTAGTTGCTGGAAACTTAGGCCAGGTGCAAGCTGATGTGAGTATATAAACAGAACATACACCTAGTGCTCATCTTTCATAACTTTCAGCTATCTTTTTAATTTATAATGTCCTTCATTGAAAAATCCTTTAACCAGTTGCACACTTTGCAGGGGGGCATCTCATCTAAATGACAGCAACTCCAACAATGTTGCACTCCTTCTGTACTGCACCGAAGTGTCAGTCTAGATTATGTGCTCAAGTTCCTGGACTAGCAATTTTTGCCATTTCTTCTTGAGATGTTAAGGTTAAAGGGCGACCTTGTAAAGTTCTTCAAGGTTATGTTTTTATGAAGCGGTAAATAGTGATAAATTGTTCCCACTGGTTGGCGAGAAAGTAAAAGGGAGCATGTTGTGGCTGCCGCGAAACACGAATTAAGACTGAATCCATGTGTGGAAAACAAAGGCTTTTTTATACAACTGCATGGTCCAAAATGGCTGAAAAACTGCTCCCAGAATTCTCTGGCAAAACCCTGAGGCCCCGCCCACTCCTTTTCTCCTGCCTTAAAGGCAAGGTGCCTTAAAGGCAAGGTGCTCGATATATTGTCCACGGACGGAAAAGTGGATTATGCCCGTTTAGGTGACGATCCGCCACAAGCACACATTTAAGATAAACATAAAAAGAATTAAAGAAAACTTTCTTTACATAGAAGCCCCGATTTTAACCTGTAACGAGATTCGGGGAGTGGGGCAAGCTTACCTTAAATGGCCTCTTCTGGTCATGGATCCTCTTAACCCTAGCTTCACCAGGCGGGAAAGCCACAACGGCTCTCCAGCTCAAGCCAGAGTTAAAATTACAGTCAGGGCCAAGTGACATCATTGGCCACGGCTCTACATATTTAGAAAAGCATCCTGCCGGATCAGAAGAGCAGGTTAATATTGAAGACGGTGGGATCCATGCGGGACGCCGGCAGGTAGGTAGGTCACCCGGCTGATTTTAACCGCCTGCTTACCCGATTTATGCCAGGTGGGTAGGGTTAAAATAGCCCCTAGAGTGTTGTTACAATGTGAAATTCTCTGAATGTTTCTGAAGCAGAGTTCATCAATTCTTTCAAAAAGGACTTAAATAGCTGCTTGAAAAAAATGGGAATATTAAAGGGGATGGGGAGCAACCAGAAGTGTGGAATTAGATTAGGTGGCTCACATGGAGATAAATACCAGGGCAGGCTTGATGGGCCAAATGGCATGTTCCTGTTGTGTAACATTCGAATAGAATAAGAGAATTGGATTAAAGTTTTAAAAGATATGTTTAAAAAAATTAGCAATGGTTGTTGTAGGAATTCTCACTACAGGTGAAAATTACTTATCCACCAACTTCAGCGATAGGAACATGGCCTTGCTTGCAAAAGATGTACAAAGTTGATTTGAGACAAATGTGGTGTCTAGTAAACTGAACTGAACTTGCCCAGTTTGAGTCACTTGGGTTTTGGAGCTCGGTTTGTCACTGTGGCCTCTCACCAAATGATTGGAGAAACTTCCTCCACATAAATGTGTGTGCGTGCGGGCAAAGACTCGTACACTTTTCCCAGCCCTCACGGGGAACTGTTGGGTCATTTATCTTGAACTCTGACAATGACTGCCTTCACATTTTTTTTAAATTCTCTAGATACCCAATGCCTATTTTTCCCAATCCACGTGAGATCAATTACTGCAATTATTTAAAAGGATAATTATCAGTCACTATTTTGCCTTACCCCTCTGAAAGCCCCACTGATCATTTTTGCACCAATCTTGGAGTAACAACAGAAATGTTTAACATTAGAATTGCATTGTATATTCAGGAAATGCAGAAAACTTTTTTAAAAATCCTTGAGTTTTGTGCATTTCCCTTATTCAGTTTTAGATTGTGGGATTAAAACCTACAGATAATCAGTTTTATTGGCATTTTGTAAACAAAACTCTGTACCTAGCCTCTCAAAAATCTAGGGTAAATATCTTCAGGGGAGAATGGGAGAAATGTAGAAATGAAAGTGAGGATGAGAGTTGTTTTTGGGAGTTAGAAGGGCTAATTCACTGATCTTGAGCACCCGATAGGAAACTTCACTGAAAGGGAGTGTGAGCCAGAAATAAGGCTACAACAATATAATACTGATTCTCTGATCTGTTCTCCCTTTAAAAAGGGGGAGGCAGTGCAATTTTGCTGCAAAAGTTTAGAACATCCTATGCCATTACCATCGTGGCACCACTCAGACTGCAACAATTAGGGCTGGAGACAGAGATAGGACCAAAATATGGTACAATTACACTATTTGGGTAGTTTAAAAGTCTTTTATTTGTACAAAGATTGGAAAATGATGAACATACAGCTCAATTATGCCTCTCAAACAGTAAATTGTATTTTTTTATATGACTTCATACAGGCAAAATCTTGTGAATTTCAATGCTATTATTTTTAACCCATGTAAGTTAAGTGTAACTCAAAGATTGTATTTCTGCATTCTTTTGCTTCCTTGTAATTGCCTTACTTATAAATAAATCTGACTAATAATTTTAGCTGAAATGTTACCATCTGATAACGTGGTGTTTTCCTCCACACTTCTTACCTGGCAAGTGACAGCCAGAGGGCAGAGCCAGGGGTGGGGATTCCCTATTCCAGGAAGTCCCACTCTTTAGGCTCTAGAGGGACCCAACATATCAGTGAAGACCAGTACGCCGAGTGAGTGGGAAGGCACTGGCCTCCACAAGAGTGGAGGTCGACCCCCAAAGAATTTATTTTACTATCTTTTGTAGATCAGTCCCCTTGCTCAGGGAGATAAGGGGACCATGGATAGAGATGATCATGCCCTGAGGAATTTCAGTGACCTTGTATGTATATAGCACTGTATAATATCCTCAGGGTGTCCCAATCTTGCTCTTACATCCAATCTTTTGGACCCATTTATACTGTGCGCTTTAATAGTCTTATTCCATAATTTCATTACTTTTGAGTCGGACAGTTCCATCTGAACATCCGGCAGGATTGCTCCTCCGGCTCCACATTAAATTTCTGGGCAGCTGCCGGCCACCACTGGCCCCCATTCCCATTGCCTCCCCCACTTCCCGGACTCTGCTTACCGCTGTTTCCAATGGCTGAAGGGTCGATACTACAGAATTTGTTCATCCCTGTTTGGCACAAAAATAAAACAAAAAAGGTGACTCATCCGTGGCTAACAAGGGAAATTAGGGATAGCATAAGATCCAAGGAGAGGACATATAAATTGGCCAGAAAAAGCAGCAAACCTGAGGATTGGGAGCAGTTTGGGATTCAGCAAAGGAGGACAAAGGGATTAATTAAGAGGGGGAAAATAGAATATGAGTGTAAGCTTGCAGGGAACATAAAAACTGACTGTAAAAGCTTCTATAGATATGTGAAGAGAAAAAGATTGGTGAAGTCAAGCATAGGTCCCTTGCAGTCAGAATCAGGGGAATTTATAATGGGGAACAAAGAAATGGCAGGCCAATTAAATACATACTTTGGTTCTCTCTTCACAAAGGAGGACACAAATAACCTCCCAGAGATGTCGGGGAACATAGAGGCTAATGAGAGTGAAGAGATCGCAAGGTCTCTGTTTGAAGAATGGACTCAGTCGAGAATATTTTGTGGACTTTATGGGATTTTTCTGAGGGTATTTTGCCGGTGATGGGATCACCCTGTGCAGATATGTGAAAAATTGGTTTGTTAAAACTCCAGAGAATGCATGGCAGTTGGCTGTGACAAAAGAACTGTCAGTCATCCAGAATATGCAAAAGCACTTCTCACCTCCATCTCAGAAGAGAAGCAGAACAATGAACCCACTGGCCTAGCCAGCCGGAGAGGAGCCAGTTTTTCCCAACACAAAGACCGAAATATGTCCCAGACATAGGGCCATTAGTCCAATCACGGAATACTCATGGGTCTGAGGATGACCCATCACTGATTAAGCACCATAGTGCTTAGAAACAAAAGGATTTTAAAGATTGGCGGGAAAGATAGGGGTAGCGAGACTCCTATAAAGATAGATTCTTTCCCACCATTCTCTCTCTCTCGCTCTCACTGCACCAAGATCGACCTAACAAGAAGAAGTACCAGAGGAAGAAGCAGCTAAGCGGAGCGATCAAGACCGACTGTGTGTGGTGGTAAGCATGGTCTCGAGTGTCCCAAACCGGTAACCCAATATCCCAGGCGAGCTGGGTGAGGTGTAAAGAGCTCAGGGTTTTTCTCAGAAGTGAAGCTTTTGGGCTATTCCGAGGGTGGGAGCTTCGTTTGGTTCAGCCAGGCGAAGGGGCTTATGCAACTGGGTAATTCGTTGGTAGGGGTGGAATTAGTGTCCATCATAGCAACAAGGGAATTACTGCTTGTCATAGTCCCCAGTTGGGTACTGTATGTATGTTGTTTGTAACCTGGATTTTTATTCTCCACAGAGACAGTGATTTTCTTTAGTAGTGCATGTTTTAGCCAGTGTATGTTAGACCAAATAAATATAAGTACGATTTTTCACCGAGGCATTCCTGTCCGTGACTTATTTCATTTACACTCTGAATAATAATTCCCGGGTATAGAACTTTCGTAAGGCGGGGGCGATTCGAACCGTCCATCTAGCAATTGGGCTAGGATCAAAACCGCTTACAAGAGGGAGGAATTGAATGAAATCAGTATTTGTAGGGAAATGGTGTTAGGGAAATTGACGGGATTGAAGGCCGATAAATCCCCAGGACATGATAATCTACATCCTAGGGTACTTAAGGAAGTGGCCCTAGAAATGGTAGATGCATTGCTGGTCATCTTCCAAAATTCTATAGACTCTGGAACAGTTCCCATGGATTGGAGGGTAGCTAATGTAACCCCACTATTTAAAAAAGGTGGGAGAGAGAAAACGGGTAATTATAGATCGGTAAGCCTGACATCGGTAGTGGGGAAAATGCTAGAGTCCATTATAAAAGATATAATAGCAGAGCACTTGGAAAACAGTGACAGGATCGGACAAAGTCAACATGGATTTACAAAAGGTAAATCATGCTTGACTAATCTATTGGAATTTTTTGAGGATGTAACTGGTAGGATAGATAAGGGAGAACCAGTGGATGTGGTGTATTTGGACTTTCAGAAGGCTTTCGATAAGGTCCCGCATAAGAGATTAGCGTGCAAAGTTAAAGCACATGGGATTGGGGGTAAGGTACTGACTTGGATAGAGAACTGGTTGGCAGACTGGAAGCAAAGAGTTGGAATAAACGGGTCTTTTTCCGAGTGGCAGGCAGTGACTAGTGGGGTACCGCAGGGATCAGTGCTAGGACCCCAGCTACTCACAATATAAATTAATGATCTAGACAAGGGAACTAGATGTAATATCGCCAAGTTTGCAGACGACACAAAGCTGGGTGGGCGTGTGTGCTGTGAGGAGGATGCAGAGAAACTCCAGTATGATTTGGACAGGTTGGGTGATTGGGCAAATGCATGGCAGATGCAGTATAATGTGGATAAATGCAAGGTTATCCACTTTGGTGGCAAAAACAGGAAGACAGATTATTATCTGAATGGCAATAGATTGGGAAAAGGGGAGGTGCAACGAGACCTGGGTGTCCTTGTGCACCAGTCGCTGAAGGTAAGCATGCAGGTGCAGCAGGTGGTTAAGAAGGCAAATGGTATGTTGGCCTTCACAGCGAGAGGATTCGAGTACAGGAGCAAGGATGTCTTGCTGCAGTTGTACAGGGCCTTGGTGAGACCACACCTTGAGTATCGTGTGCAGTTTTGGTCGCCTTATCTGAGGAAGGATGTTCTTGCCATGGAGGGAGTGCAGCGAAGATTCACCAGACTGATCCCTGGGATGGCAGGAATGATGTATGAAGAGAGATTGGGTCAATTAGGCTTATATTCGCTTGAGTTTAGAAGAATGAGAGGGGATCTCATTGAAACTTATAAAATTCTAACAGGACTAGACAGACTAGATGCAGGAAGGATGTTCCCGATGGCGGGGGAGTCCAGAACCAGGGGTCACAGTCTAATGATAAGGGGTAGCCATTTAGGACTGAGATGAGGAGGAATTTCTTCACCCAGAGAGTGGTGAACCTGTGGAATTCTCTACCACAGAAGGCAGTTGAGGCCAATTCATTAAATATATTCAAGAATGAGTTAGATATATTTCTTAAGGCTAAAGGGATCAAGGGACATGGGGAGAAAGCAGGGACAGGGTACTGAATTTGGATGATCAGCCATGATCTCATTAAATGGTGGAACAGGCTCGAGGGGCCGAATGGCCTACTCCTGCTCCTATCTTGTATGTTTCTATGTTTCTATGATAATGAGAGGGCACAGATTTAAGATGATTGGTAAAAGAACCAGAGGCAACAAGAGGGAAAACTTTTTTACGCAACGAGTGGATGGGATTTGGAATGCACTGCCTGATAGGGTGGTGAATACAGATTCAATACCAGCCTGCAAAACGGAATTAGATAAATGAAGGAGAAAAAATTGCAGGGTTATGGGGAAAGAGCGGGGGAGTGGGACTAACTGGATTGCTCTTCGAAACAGTCGGCGCAGACTCGATGGGCCGAATGGCCTCCTTCTGTGCTGTACTATTCTATGATTCTATGATTCTATGAATTCTAATGCTTACAAGAAACTCGTTTAATAGTTTTTTCATCTGAGTTATATAATCTGTCAGTGCAACGTATTCCACCAGTTTGAAGAGATCAGGAGGACATATCAGGTCGACCTTACAATTTTTGGTGAATAACTAAGTGGTGGAAAGGCTCATTATTTACCTTGTGACATGTTATATCACATACTTCAAGACTAAGGTTCATTGGTTCACAGTTTGCCTGTGGAAGCTGAGTTTTCTTTCTGAGCACAAATAAAATGTTTTGGGAAAACAGTAACAGTGTGGATTTCTGTTGATATGATTAGTTAGTTTAGGGTTAGATTTGAGATGGGGTTTGTGAAGGCATAAACGAGACATAATGGACTAGAACTAGATATACATGAGGAACAGAATACAAAATCCAATTTAGCCCAATTGTGAAATAATTACAACAACTTACATTTACATGGTGCTTCTCATGTGCAAATGACTTTCCAATAAGAAGGAAAGAAATGCAGTGGGCATTGAGCATGGGGAAAGGAGAGAGGAAATGGAGAGACCAGGATGAGGAACGGAATGCATGGTCAAAGATGAAGATTTTGAGGAGCTCTTTGGAAGGTGATGAGGTGGAAAACTCTGGTTAGATAATTTCAGAGGGCAAGAGGCAACCAATGATGAAGTGGAGGAAGTGAAAGGGTGAGGAGATGTCTGATTCTAGAAGAGTGGAGCGTGCATGTAAAAATATCAGGCAGGCAGTAAGAGGTTACTGGGGTCAGGTTGGGTGAGTGATTTAAAACCAGAATAGAAATTTTGAAATGAGCACAGTGGGGCACAGAGAGCCAGTGCAGCTTAGAGAAGATGGGGATGATGAGATTGTGGGGCCTAATGCAGATGAGCACATGGCCTGTGGCATTTTGGAAGAGTTGATGCTTGTGGAGGGTTGATACAGGGATATTAGATGGGAGGGCATAGAAGAAGTCAAGCCTTACGATGATGAAGTGATGGGCTAGGATTTTGACAGTAGAAAGGGAGAAGTGGGGGCAGTGTCAGGTGATACTGAGGAGGTAAAAGAAAGCAGTTTTAGTAATGGAGAGGATGTGTTCGAGAAAGCTGACCTCGGAGGCAAACAGAACACTAGAAAGAGGGCACACAGGGAAGGAAATGCATTAAATGGAGAATAAGAAAAATATAATAACAGGGAAATTGGTGACAAAGAGGAAGTGAGGTGTAAAGAAACTAAGTAAAATTAATGATAGGAACCTAATAGAAGGAATTGCTATAATATTGATAAACACAAGTATGTCTGTTAACATAAGTTATCTGGAGCCTTGATCCACAGCTGGATTACTGAACTTTTGTCTTATATCCATTAAATGGCTTTTTTTTTCATTTTTAATGCCTCCCCAGAGGTCTGCATTACTGTGTTGATGCTTGGAGTGGATGGAGCCAGCCCCTATTCCATCTCCCTGTTCCAAAAATCAATTTAATATATACTCCCCAGATAGGGGACGTATCAGATAGTAAATTGACAAGAACAAAAAACATTTTTATAGGTACTCATGTTTGATGAATTTCAGTTGCTCCCACTAATAGAATCCTATGTAACACAATTGTCCAATGCAAAATCACTGTCTGCCATTTTAATTGCAGGCCAATATAACTGACAAAAATAGGCCCTTGTATTTCGAAAAGCTTTCCTTCTGCTTCCACCAGTTTTGGAGTCTATTTTTCTGGCTGACCATAACAAATAGAAAAAATTATCATACACCAAATTGTACTTGTTCCCATGGGTTAAGCAAGATTGTGCTTTCCCTGTTCTGGGGTAACATACCTCACATTACATGTGAAGGACAAGTGATTTCTGATAAATGTCTTACCAACAGGGACATCTGATTGTAATTTATAAATAAAAAACGAAGGAAGAAGAAGTTTATGGAAAATATTTTTTTTCATAATGGGCCCATAACATAAGGAAGTAAGAACATCTGGAATTTGTTTTATGAAATATTTTTTTCAAATGGCTTTCCAGAAATATGCAGCATCACTTAATGCCATTTTAAGGACATAACCTTATTCTGTATTTTTTTTCAGTAACAGCTAGTATCAGAGCACCTGCCGCATTAAGTTGCCAAGCAACCCCCACTCTCAAGATTCCAGTCCTATTATTCAGTTTGTGAGGTTAATTGAAATTTTTCATGATGTTATAGGTAGTCTACAATATCACAAAGTATGGGTGAGCGAGGTCAATCAGTCCACCTACTTTATACTTCCATTGAAACCTATGGTTCTCTACCAATCGCAGCATCCAACTTTTCTTTTATTAATTCTCAGGATGAAGTTCTGATCGTCTAATACCAAAGCTCATGTTTTATGGAATAACAACAGAAAATGCTGGAAATTCTTAGCAGGTCAGGCAGCATCTGTGGAGAGAGAAACAGAGTTAACGTTTCAGGTCAATGACCTTTCATCAGAACTGAACAATGTTAGAGATGTAACCATGTTTATAATTCATGTTTTATGTGCTTTGGGACTTTGGCATTGGCAAAAAAAGAGGCTCTTAATAGCTTGAAGGGCTTTTTTTTAATTCATCTTGGATGTGGGCATCACTGGCAAGAACAGCATTTATTGCCCATCCCTAGTTGCCCTGAGAAGATAACGGTGGGCCTTCTTCTTGTAGCACTAAAGTTCATGTGGTGAAGTGGTTCTCACAATGCTGTTACATAGGGAATTCCAGAATTTTGGCCCAGCAATAAAGTAGCGGGCAGCTTTATCCTGAATGGTGTTGAGCTTCTTGACTGTTGTTGCAGCTGCACCCATCCAGGGAAGAGAGTATTCCATCACACTCCTGACTTGTGCCTTGTAGGTGGTGGAGAGTCATTGTGGAGTTAGAAAGTGAGCTATTTGTCTCAGAATACCCAGCCTCTGACCTGCTATAGTCGCCATGACATTTATGCAGCTGGTCCAATTGAGCTTCTGATCAATGGTGATCCCTAGAATGTTGATGGTGGGGGATTTGGCGATGATGATGCCATTGAATGCCAAGGAGAGGTGGTTAGGCTCTCTCTTGTTGGAGATATCAAATTCCTGGCACTTGTGTGACACGAATATTACTTGCCACTTTTCAGACCAAGCTTGGATGTTGACCAGGTCTTGTTGCATGCGGGCATGGACTGCTTCATCATCTGTGGAATTGTAATTGGAGCTGAACACTGTGCTAACATCAGTGAACAGCCCCACTTATGATCTTATGATGAAGGGAAGGTCATTAATGAAACAGCTGAAGATTGTTGGGCACAGGATGCTGACGTGAGGAACTTCTGCAACAATGTCCTGAGGCTGAGATGATTGGCCTCCAACAACCACAACCATCTTCCTTTGTGCCAGGTATGACCTAACAGTGTTGACAACTCCTTCCATTACTTTGCTTCCAACATTGGCATCAGTCCCCAGATGTTAGTGAGAAGGACTTTGCAGGATGGACTGGGCTGCAACAGCTTTATTTGCGGAATTTTTGAAAAACCCAATTCAAATTCTCAGATTGCCATGGTAAAATTTAAATTTAATAGGCCTCTGGATTACTAGTCCAGTAAACATAAGCATTACACTACTGTATCCTTCTAGAATACAAATAGAGCTACAATTAGGCTAAAGGCATTGGTGTTTTGATTTTCACCCCTAATAAATTTTAGTTGGAGACAGGCCTGTAAATTTTAGTTATCACCAGTAAACAAAAAAGTTGCACATTTAGAGGTATGTCAGTGATTCCATGTTACCCACTAAAGGTCCTGACAACAATTGTTTATTGTCTGTAGAGATTTATAATTAAATGGAACATAATTCTTGGTGGGGCAATTAATTTGAAACATTAAGAAAATATAGTTTTAGAACACTGCCACTACAAGTAAAGGCAAGTCTTATTATGTCGTCAACTGATCCTTCACTTTCTCCGCAGCTAGCAGCGTTGGTGAATATATTCTAATCTGAGATGTATTTTTATCTTTTCTTAATAGAAATGACTCAGTTTAAAGAGATCACATCAAGTTAATTTCCTTTTTTTTACTGACTGCAGTATCAACCAAGGAATTGGACCCGTCAGTCTGGAAAAGTCTATCAAATTATGCAAAATGGCTGCAGGCCAAGGAATACTAATCCATTAAGGACCTATTATCTTGTCTTTAAGGGCGACTATACAGAATTCTGGCTCTGAATACGAGAGCATTTCCCCATGGCCTGTTCAGAAACCAGCATGAAATTTGTGAGCAGTGTGGCCCACTTCATGAGCTTTTACAATTTATCAGTTTCCCTGTAAACATCTATAACAAGATTTTTTTTTCCCCCTTGGGTGAGAAAATGAGTTAGCGCAGTCCGCTTTCTCTCAGCTTACCTGGATTTCATTTGTCAACAGAGGGTCAGATAGATGAGAAAACATTATTGCTCTTCAAGCATGCTGTAATCCGCAAGACCTCATATATGAGCAAGTACATATTGTTGAGGGATTTGTCTGAAAATGAAGACATAGAAATAAGATGGATTCATTCCAGCTGTGTCTGTCTCTGTCATTACTTGGGTAAATCAAAGATTCTATAGACAACTATCTCTGGAGATTTGCCCGAGTTAGCAGGCCTTTGGCTAACTTACCCATTGGAATATATTCTAGACAGATTAATATTTGGAATCACTGTTTGTGTTTTGTGTATTTATTGTTAAGGTCAACATTTTCCTGGCCAACATTGCTGCAAAAACCTATGCAGTCAATTTACTAATATTAGTCTTTTTATCCAAAATTGGTGAGTCAGATATATAGACAACTAACCTGAAGTATTTCTTCAAATATGTCAGTAAAAGAAACTTCAAATTACATATTGAGAAAGTATTGGAAGCAACATGTTTTGATTTACCTTAAATAGTCATTAGGATTGAGCACTAAGCCTGACACATAAATCCAAATTTCAGATCAATTTTTAACCATCTGAATTTGGCCCAGTTTAGAGGTACTTAGCCCTTTAAATAAAACAATGATCAGCATGCACATGATACCACCAGATGTCTCTTCCATTATGACAGCGTAGCAGTGGATTCAGACAGTATGACCGCGATTTTACGAACCTCGGCGGGTCCGTGGCGGGCGACAGCGGTGGCGGGTCCCGACCCCGCTGCTGTCTCCATCCCTGCCTCTGAAATAAATTTCCCTTGATTGGGCTTGTGAACCCAGCATGTTTCCCAGCCAATTAGAAGAAGCAGGTCTGGTGACGTCATTTCATGACGCATCGTCAGCCGGTTTCCTTAAAGGGACCATGTCCAAATTTACTTTGATATTTGTGCTGTCAGTGTTCTACAGCATTGAGGTGCTGCAAACACTGACAATCACTGCAGAGAGGTGCAGGCTGCACCCAGGCTCTCCTATGACATCCTCCATATGCTTATGGAGGGCTTCACAGCATGCAGGGAGGTCCTCTCCCTTCCCATGGGTGGAAGAGACCCCCCTAGGAGATCAACACAGCCAGGTTGCACATTGTAGAGGATGGCACAAGCAGGGATGTGGTCAGGAGGACCTGGGTGCAGTGCTGCAAATGTTTCAATGATCTCAGTAGATTAGGAAACGTTAAGACAAAGCCACACTCAACATCATCCTGCTGTGCCTCTCATCACATCCCCATCACTCTGCCTTCCCTACCCTACTCCTGCACATCCTTACTCGCACCAACATACCTTGCACCTCCACCCACCCCTCTCTATCTACATTATCTCATCCCCATCTCACTAGCCACCCCTCACACTCACCCTCATCCTAGTGCAATCATACCAACTAACAACACACAAGGGTGGGCACTTGGGTGTTTTATGCAATGTTCATGTAAAGTTTTTGTTAATGTGGTGTCAAACATTGAAACCTTTATTTTCAACACTTTGCGTTCTTGGACAGATTTGTGTGTACCTTTGGAAGTGGCTTAGTGAATGGTGAGACATAACGGTACACCCCCCCCCCCCTCCCCCCCCCTCCCCCCCACAATGGTGATGAGTGTGAAAGGAATGGCTTGGGCATTATAGGGATGCTTTATGTTGTTGGTTTGTGGTGGTGCCAACCTGGTGCATCATGTGGCAGCCAGGGTATACAGCGTCAAGTGAAGTAAATCTGGCCACGGTGAGGCCATCCCTGGCTTCCCGGGCAGCAATGTGGTCGGGTGCTGATGCCCTGTGTCCTGTGCAGCATCAGTTGATTGCGGAGAAGGTTGGTGTTGTTGTTGGTGATGCTGGTGTGCCTGGTGATGCTGGTGTTGAGGCTGATTGTGGTGGGATTCTGAGGACCAAGGTGAGAGAGTATAAAGAGCACCCACGCTGATGGAATAGATGGCAGGTGAAGTAGAGATGACAGAAGCGATCTGTCAATGGTGGGAGAGGTAATGAGGTCAGACTGGATGCAGACTTGTGTAAAGACTTGCAGCATCCTGAATCTGTAGTGGAAATGCACTTTAGAGAAGTTATTGGCTAAGGGAACATATCTCAATCAGCTGGGAGCTTTGACTTGACATTTGAAGCTGATTCAACGGCCACTGACCTCCCACCTCAGCTTCACAGATGAGGTTCAGGCACTGCGGGAAACCAAAATTCAAAAAGCTGGGGAAAAAACATTGATAAGTGGCTGTAAACAAGCCACTAATGATTTCAATTGCCTCCCCCGCCGCTGCGTGTCGGGTCTGTTCAGCGCTGACAGATCCGACATTTGGTAAAGGTGTGTGGCGGTGGGTTCACAGCGGGGTCCCGACCCGCTGGGGGAAAAAAACACTTTCCCACCTGACCCGCCACCGATCAATCCCGCTGGCCCCCCACAAAATCCAGCCCTACGTCTTTGCTGCCATCTTTCACCTAGGCTAGCTCTTTATTACTCCTGCTGATCTTTGTCAGTTAAGTTGAGTGATGAGGAATGCTGAATACAATTCCCATTGTAGTAAACTTTGTAGCCTGAGTTTCCGTAGGGCTATTCTGATCTCTTACCATAGTTTCGGCAGCTCAGCAGAGTTGCTGAAGAAACATCGTAAATGGCCATTATGAGCCAGTTGCACCATTCCTCCAGGGTCTCCGCCAATCACCTGCTGAAGAATCCTCACAGAAATTCCAAACATATGTTTGTAGAAATATATATGTATCCTAGTTACTCGCCACAGCTGAGATACTGGCTCAGCTGCAATGCTTGAGTTCATAAGGGCAGCAGGAACACAGCACACGTACAATGTGAACTCGATCCGATTTGCTTAATTCCCCAGTAAACCATCAATTATGCCAGCACTAATAAAGTAAATTGGACTTAAATGTGGATCATGCATGTTAACACACCAAAGCCTCTTACCCAGGTACAGCAATATTGGATGCAGCATTTAGCAGCCAGGAAATATGTGCTGCACAAAACTTTTAATTTTACCGGCGCATTACACTGATTTACTGCAAGCATTAGCCAGTCATTATTGGATTTTAATTCCTTGGGAGTATAGAAGACTAAGGGGGTGAGCTAATTGAGGTGTTTAAAATTATTTAAAAATTTGATAGGGTAGATAGAGATAAACTATTTCCTCTGGTGGGGAAGTCCAGAACAAGGGGACATAAACTTAAAATTAGAGCTCGGCCATTCAGGGGTGATGTCAGGAAGCATTTCTTCACACAATGCGTAGTTGTAATGTATTATCACATTGTTTGGTATGAGCATGCTCAGTTCACTCTGGCCTAATAAAGCAAGCACATGAACTAGCGACTCATCCTGTCTCTGTCCTTCATTTGTTCTACCCAAGTATATTACATTTTCATTCGAGTGGACAAGTTTAAGGTGAATTTGTGACACCTAAACTGAATTTTTGCGATGTTTTACCATTAATGCTGATGCAGAATCGTCTGTGCTTTGCCTTTGTGTGTATGTATACACAGCAACAACAGTGTTGATTCTCACATGTACACAAGTAGCGTGCTGAGTCACTGTTCGACAGGATCGGGATAATCATGGCCGCGCCGACATGATTCATCGGAAGCCTCGGCATGTATGACCGAGCTCGCAAACCATTCAGTTCTTACATTGAGTGGATGGACATATTTTTAAGCCCAATAACATTATTGAGACTGAAGGTGCAGATGAGAATGTTCAAGCTCAAAATAAAGTAATTTGTGAATGGAAGAAAGCAATTTTTCTAACGGAGATCGGGCCAGATGTTTACAGAACACTGACAAACCTACTCGCGCCAGGGAAAGCGAAGGATGCGTTGTTTGAAAACATTGTTGAGAAACTCGAGGACCATTTCAACCCAAAGCTGTTAGAGATAGCAGAGAGCTATAAGTTTGGTACCAGAAACCAAAAGCAAAGTGAAACCATCAGTGAGTACATTGTAGCTCTTAAGAACCTGTCTTTGCAATGTAACTTCGGCACATTTTTGGATCGTGCATTGCGAGATAAGTTTGAGTGGTGGATGAGTGCACACAGTCCAAGTTACTGAACACACCGAACCTAACGTTTGACATAGCATGCAAAATTGCCCTATCTATGGAGATGGCATCTAAGAATGCTAGGGAGCTCCGTCCAACTCAAATGACTAGTGCAGCTGAGGTCAACAGTCACAAAGCCACCACCAAACTTAAAGTTGAGAGACCGAGTCAAAAGCATGTTGGTGAGAGCAGTTCAGTGAATTGTTATTGCTGCAATGGAAATCACTCAGCACAGTCCTGCCAATACAGAAATGCAAAGTGTTTTCACTGCCAGAAGTAAGGCCATATTTCAACAGCTTGCAGAGCTAGATCGAAAGCAGGAAGTAAGAACCATTCTAGTGGCAATGCAAAGCAGCGACAACAAAAGGGAGGAGTCCACAATATTGAAAAACTTTTTTTTACGCAGCAAGTGGTGAGGACCTGGAACTCGCTGCCGACGGAAGTGGTGGAAGCGGAGACACTCAATGTTTTCAAGGGCAGACTGGATAGGCACTTGAGGGAAATAAACTTGCAGGGCTACAGGGATAGAGCGGGGGAATGGGACTGACTGGATTGCTCTACAGAGAGCCAGCACAGACTCGATGGGCCGAATAGCCTCCTTCTGTGCCGTTATGACTCTATGGCCACGATTTTCTCAGCGGTGTCGGGATGGGTGCGGGTCAGCTGGTTTCTGGGTTCCAGTCCTGCCCACTGCTGCCTCCGCTCTGCAGATGTGATTTTCCCTTGATTGGTCTTGTTAAGCCCTCCCTGCAGGCTTACCGGCCAATTAACAGGAAGTGGATCTGATGACATCATTTGATGACGCGTCATCTGCTGGTTTCCTTAAAGGGACCATGCACAATTTTATTTTGACAGTTGATTTTTCAGTGTTTGACAGCATTGAGGTGCTGAAAACACTGACAAGCACTGCACAAAGGTGAAATCTTGCATCCAGGCTCTCCAATGACTCCCTCCATATGCTTATGGAGGGAGTCACAGTACGCAGGGAGGTTCTCTTCCCTTCCAAGGGCGGAAGAGACCTCCCCAAGACACCAACTTACCTTTCACCTCCACCCAACCCTCTTTATCTACATTATCACTTCCCCATCTCACTAGCCACCCCTCACACTCACCCTCATCCTACTGCAAGCATACCAACTAACAACACACAAGGGTGGCACTTGAGAGGTTTAGCCAATGTCCATGTGAAGTTTCTGGTAATGTGTTGTCATACAGTGAAATCACTTTTACAAAAAGTGCCCCTTATTGGACAGATCTGAGCACACCTTGAGAAGTGTCTCACTGATTTCCAGTGATTGCTCAGTCATAACTCTCCCCCACCACCCCCCACCGCTATAGTGATGTGTGTGCATGGAATGGCTTGGATATTAAAGGAATGCTTCACGGTGCTGGTGTGGGATGGTGTCAACCTGGCGCATCATGTGGCAACCAGGGTTTACAGCATCAACTGAAGAAAGTCTGGCCATGGTGATGCCATCGCTGGCCTCCCGGCCAGCAATTTTGTCAGGGGCTGATGCCCTGTGTCCCGTGCAGCATCAGGTGATGGCGGCGAAGGTTGGTGATGAGGTTGGTGATATTGGTGTTGGGGATGATTGTGGAAGGATTCGGAGGACCAAGGTCTGATTGTTTCATTGGCTCCGATGTTGCTGGAATAGATGGCAGCTGCACGCGAGATGACAGAAGCGATCTGTCACTGGTGAGAGAGGTTCTCCCAATGAGGTTGCACTGGACAGAGTTGGATTTAAAAACTTGTAAGCTAAAGAAATCTGTATATGTATTAAAAATGCAGTAAGCAACATTTTCTTTGCTCTGAAACTCACCATGTGCAACATTGCATCCTTGACACCACTTCTGCAGCTGGCATCTTTTCACAAACATCAGACCAGACTCACAACACGCCACACTTACCTGGCGTGTTGTCCGGACATCGTGAAACCCGACCCAGAAGCTGGAAAATCGAAAAAGAGCCTGAAAACTACTCACAAGTACCTGTTAATAAGTAGTTAATTGCCTTTAATCTGTTTCCTGCTGCTAGGTGTCGGGTCCATTCACAAATCGGGGACCCGACACTTGGGAAGGTTGTGTGGAGGCGGTTTGACAGCGGATTCGGAATCCGCCGTCAATCAAAACGACTTTAACCTCTGACCCGCCTCCAAACCCGCCCTCTGAGCGCTGGTAAAATCGCGGCCTATGACTCTATGACTATGACTCTATCAACACACCTGATGTTGAAGAACTAGGCATCTACAGTATCTATGCCACTAGCAGCAATGCTAGCAGTCGTGAGAAAGACATCCGTACAAAACTTTTGATCAATGAGCAATATATTGATATGTGTATCGACACGGCGGCGAACTGCTCTATCATGTGTAAGGACACATATGAGAGTAAGTTTAATCAAATACCACTTACAAAGAGTACCGTAGAGTTAAAAACCTACTCTGGAGACATGTAGACAAATGGAAAATACAGTTCAACACAATGGGCCATCACTAAAGCTGCCTATTATTGTAGCGAGCCACAACAACAGGCCAACCCTCATGGGCAAAGACTGGTTGAGAAAGTTAAAACTGGACTGGAAAAACATCTTCAGTGTAGATGCTTCAAAGAAGCGACTTGACACAATGCTGAACAAGTCCAAACGTATGTTCACAGACAGTTATGAGGGCATCACTGGGTATGACGCGCACAGTCATAGAGTCATAGAGTTATACAGCACAGAAAGAGACCCTCCAGCCCATCGTGTCCGTGCCGGCCATCAAGCCCTGTCTATTCTAATCCCATTTTCCAGCACTTGGTCCGTAGCCTTGTATCATATGGCGTTTCAAGTGCTCATCTAAATGCTTCTTGAATGTTGTGAGGGTTCCTGCCTCTACCACCCTTTCAGGTAGTGAGTTCCAGATTCCAACCACCCTCTGGGTGAAAAAGTTTTTCCTCAAATCCCCTCTAAATCTCCTGCCCCTTACCTTGAAACTATGCCCCCTGGTTATTGACCCCTCTACTAAGGGGAAAAGTTCCTTTCTATCTACCCTATCTATGCCCCTCATAATTTTGTACACCTCAATCAGGTCCCCCCTCAGCCTTCTCTGCTCTAAGGAAAACAACCCCAGCCTGTCCAGTCTCTCTTCATAGCTGAAGCGCTCCAGCCCAGGTAACATCCTGGTGAATCTCCTCTGCACCCTCTCCAATGCAATCACATCCTTCCTATAGTGTGGCGACCAGAACTGCACACAGTATTCCAGCTATGGCCTAACTAGCGTTTTGTACAGCTCCATCATAACCTCCTTTCTCTTATATTCTATGCCTCGGCTAATGAAGGCAAGTATCCCATATGCATTTTTAACCACCTTATCTACCTGTCCTGCTGCCTTCAGGGATCTATATACATGCACACCAAGGTCCCTCTAATCCTCTGTCCTTCCTAGGGTCCTACCATTCATTGTGTATTCCCTTGCCTTGTTAGTCCTCCCAAAATGCATCACCTCACACTTTTCAGGGTTAAATTCCATTTGCCACTGTTCTGCCCATCTGACCAACCCGTCTATATCGTCCTGTAGCCTGAGGCTTCCCTCCTCGCTATTTACCACTCCACCAATTTTCGTGTCATCTGCGAACTTACTGATCATACCTCCTGATGTAAGAAAACTACTAGGCACTTGGTCTAAGCGTTAAACAAGGCTTTAATCAACTGTTTTTCAACATGGAGATCTAGTTGTGTCCTTCACTAGTTCCTGTTAAAGAATGGCATGAGCAAGCTGGGCCCATGCCCGAGTATTTATACTCTCCTTGGACAGCGCCACCAGCAGGTCACCCAGTATTATTTCATAAGTCATTTCCACATGAATGACAAGATTCATGTCACCTCCTACATTCATATCTAAATCATTAATGTACGCTACAAACAGCAAAGGACCCAGCACCCATCCCTGCGGTACACCACTGGACACAGGCTTCCAGTCACAAAAACAACCTTCGACCATCACCCTCTGCCTCCTGCCACTAAGCCAATTTTGGATCCAATGTGCTAAATTGCCCTGGATCACATGGGCTCTTACTTTCTTGACCAGTCTCCCATGCGGGACTTTGTCAAAAGCCTTACTGAAGTCCATGTAGACTACATCAACTGCACTACCCTCATCCACATACCTATCACCCCCTCAAAAAATTCAATCAAATTGGTTAGACATGATCTCCCCTGACAAAGCCATGCTGGCTATCCTTGATTAATCCTTGCCTCTCCAAGTGGAGACTAATTCTGTCCCTCAGAATTTTTTCCAATAATTTCCCTACAACTGATGTTAGGCTCACTGGCCTATAATTCCCTGGTTTATCCCTACTACCCTTCTTGAATAATGGTACTACATTAGCTGTCCTCCAGTCCTCTGGCACCTCCCCTGTGTCCAGAGAAGTTCTGAAAATTTGTGTCAGAGCCCCTGCAATCTCCTCCCTTGCCTCAAACAGCAGCCTGGGATACGTCTCGTCTGGGCCTGGGGATTTATCCACTTTTAAGCCCGCTAAAACCGCTAGTACCTCTTCCCTCTCAATACTAATTTGTTCAAGTATATCACAATCCCCCTGCCTGATTTCTATGCCTACATCATCCTTCTCCATAGTGAACACAGATGCAAAATATTCATTTAAAACCTCACCCACATCTTCCGGCTCTACACACAGATTGCCACTCTCTATTTCCTTTCTGAAAGACTCCCACTGCTCTGATGTGGATTTTCCTACAAGTAGCTGATCCCAGTCCACTTTGGCCAGATCCTGCCTTATCATATTAAAATCGGCCGTCCCCCAATTTAGAACCTTTATTTACGGTCCATCTTTGTCCTTTTCCATGACTACCTTAAATCTCACCGAATTATGGTCACTGTCACCAAAATGCTCTCCTACTGACACTTCTACCACTTGCCCGGCTACATTCCCTAGAATTAGGTCCAGTACTGCCCCCTCTCTTGTAGGACTTTCTACATGCTGGCTCAAAAAGCTCTCCTGGATGCACTTTAAGAATTCCGCACCCTCTAAGCCTTTCACACTCTGACTATCCCAGTTAATATTGGGGAAGTTGAAATCCCCTACTATTATTACCCTATTATTTCTACACTTCTCTGAGATTTGCCTACATATCTGTTCCTCTATCTCCCCCTGACTGTTTGGGGGCCTATAATACACTCCCAGCAAAGTCTTGCCCCCTTTTTGTTTTTAGGTTCTACCCATATGGCCTCATTAGAGGAACCTGCTAAGATATCATCCCTCCTTACAGCAGTAATTGACTCCTTGATTAATATTGCAACACCCCCTCCTCTTTTACACCCCCCTCTGTCTCGCCTGAAGATTCTATACCCCGGAATATTGAGCTGCCAGTCCTGCCCCTCCCTCAACCATGTCTCTGTGATAGCAACAATATCATACAACAATAGCATATCCGCATCAAGTCCAACGCGAAGCCTGTCTATTGTAAAGCAAGGACAGTCTCCTATACGTTGAAAAGTCAGGTAGAGGAAGAGCTGGCAAAGCTCAGAGAGAACGGAGTGCTAGTAAAAACTGACAAAAGTGAATGGGCTACCCCAATTGTGGTAGTGCCCAAAGCAGACAGTGACTACAAAGTTACTATCAACCAAGCAGTTGATGATGAGCAGTACCTGCATCGCAAGATTTGTATACAGCACTCTCTGGGTCAAAGATTTTCTCCAAGCTTGACCTGTTGCACGCTTATGCTCAGCTGAATATTGACAAAGAGAGTCAACAGTATCTCACCATCAACACACACAAGGGACTGTATTCATACACCAAGCTGCCGTATGGTGTAAAGTTCTCCCCCAAAATCTTCCAGGCTATGATGGATAAGATTTTGCAAGGAGTTCCAAATTGCTTATGCAATCTGTAAGGGGTGACGCCTGTGGCTCTGTGCTTAGCCTGGGTGCTAGTGCGAGGTTAGGCCTTGTTGCCTGTTCTGGTCTCCAGCCAGCCGGGTAACACTAGACACCTGTGAGTGGTTCGACCCACTCGCCCTTACGGTTCTGACACTGGACTTAGGTGCGAGAGCAATAATGCAGAGAAAACTCAGGTAGACCCGGTTGAATAGTGTGAAATGGAAAATCTTTATTGCATATTATTCAAGATTACGAAATACATGTCATAAGCACAGATTAATGACAGTACAATCTTACATGCAGTTATGTAGCTAATTTTAGGGAAACGAGGAGCGCACGACACATCGAAAAAGGGGGCACACATTACAATTATCCTTAAAACTCAAACCCTCCCCTATCAATACCTGTCCTAAACTAGATTTGTAGGATCGAGACTCATGCTCACCACTCGTGATAACTCGGAGAATTCCGAAACTCTGCTCGGATGTTTTTACCGCAGCACCTGACCACCCACGTGTTGATCAGGGGTCTCTGTACCCCACTTGTTTACTCGTTTCTGCTCCGGCTAGCAGGCTGGACTGTCTGCTGTCATGAAGATCTGTGTTGTCCTCGGAGTTCCGACACGACTCGAAAAATAGTCTTCCTGTGCCCTCGCACCGATGCGATAAAACTCGAAGAATGGTCTTCCTGTGCCCTCACGCCAGTTTGTAAAACTCAAAGAATGGTCTTCCTGGGCAAGGAAAGTGTTTATTCGACCTACAGGCGTGGTTGGGGCTTACTGACCGTGGCGATACATATTGTCGTCTTCTTCTCTTCTCATCTCATCTCATCTCATCTCATCTCGTCTCGGGCCTTCGGTTCCAACACCGTTTACCGACTTCTCGGGATGGTGTGCCCGTTTCAAGGCTTCACAGCCCAGTTCTTCACAGATCTTCGCGGCAAGCCACGAGGTTGATCCTGGCGGATCAGAAAGTTCAATAGTCTTCTAGCAAGTCGAACAGCAAGAGGCAGAGACAGCAGTCAAGAGTCAGGATCCAAGAGTCAAGAGACAGATGGACGGTTGTACCTTACAGTTATAGTGCTGTAATTCCTCTTTTCCCGCCCAATCTTAATGTCTTTTCTTTTGTCAGGGTTTTGGCGCTCAAACTTCTTGTATAGGGTGATCTCCGTTTAATGGGTTTCGGTGATACTTGTAACTGTCTGAGTACCCGTTAATACTTCTCCCATTGTGTAACCGGTCAGTATTCTCCCTAGAGGGGTTTTGGGGCTTCCAAATGTTTCTGTAACTACCCGCAAACGGCTCTCTCATCGTAGAGTCGTGGGGATTTTGCATATTAATGTCTTTGGATGGGTTCTTGATCGCTCGGTACAATAGCCCTTATTTGCACCTGGGAGACCGATTCCAGTATTTATGTGTAAAATGCAAACCCAATGGCCCAGAAATTGATCTCGCTCTGTTCCCGCGGGGGTAAGCCTTCCCCGCGATGTCTCACCTCGCTTGTGCTTTTTCAGATCCAGCTCGCACGAACTTGATGTTCCAGACATCAGCTGTGCTGGACTTGCGTATCCCAGCGGCGTAGTGAATTCGTGCGAGCTGTGGGATCACGTGACTCAGTTAGAGCCAATGGCAGCACACCATCTTCCATTCATAAGTTTCACAGACCTGCTGTGAAATCTATGAATCTTACACCCCCCCAAAATAACAGCTAAACCTCAATTAAATTTTTTTAAAAAACCATCACATTAATAAAATAAGTATAGTTAATTAAATTAACCATTTTAAATAAAAAAATTAAATTTTTGAAAAAATGTTAAATCTTTTAAAAAGTTATAAAAATAAACTTACCTGTCTTTAAAGTTTCTAAAAAAGATATACCTGTAAAAAAAAATTCAAAAAAATACTTAATTCACTACTTACCTTCTTAAAAGCGGGTCTTACTCCTCCTTTTTACATTTCCAAAATCTTCCCTACTTACCTGCGCGTCCAAAGCATGAAGTGCACAGCGTGCGCGCAGCCTGTAGCGCGCACGCGATGCACCCAGGACCCGCCCCCTTTTCAGAAGAGCAATTGCCGGTTTTCAGCGCATGCACAGGGCATGCAGAAAACCGGCAATTGGAGTGGGAATACGCGAGAGTACGCAGTGCGTACTCTCGCGTCCCGGGATCAATTTTCGGCCCATTATGTCTTGTGAATTATCTCAAATGTGCTGAGTCTTGTCCGATCTCGCACAAATGTTTATTGGAACGCCATTTTGTCTGCTTATTGAAAAGTCTAGAACGTTCTGCCACGAGGCGTGGCGGCCATTTTACAGGCTGCTTGTGTCCACTTTGAAAACCTGACAGCATTCTGCTGAAATAAAGCTGTTTGTACGAAACTATATGTCTCCTCCTTATTATTTAAAATCGCGATAATATTGCGAATTCTACAATCCAGATGATGAGCTGATCGCAACAAGCAGCGAGGAAGAAAATCTAGAAGTGTTAGATATAATGCTTCACAGATTGAATACCCACAATGTCAAATTGAAAAGGAGCGAATGTGCTTTTGTGCAGCCCAAGGTTGTGTACCTTGGTCTGAAAGTTGATGCAAATGGCTTGCAACCAGTGAAGGAAAAGGTTGATGCTGTCACCAATGCTCCAAAGCCACAGAACATGTCTGAGTTAAGATCTTTCCTTGGAATGGTCCAGTACTACGCACGTTTCTTACCTGAGTTAGCGACCATGTTAGCTACGGTGTGGGAGCTGTCATAAGCCATGTAATGGATGACAGCCATGAGAAACCAATCGCGTTCGCATCGCAAACTCTCACAAAGAGTGAAAGAGACTATGATCAAATTGAAAAGGAAGCACTTGCCATTGTGTTTGGAATCAAGAAATTCCAACAGTTCCTGATCGGCAGAAAGTTTACCCTGATAACCGATCACTAACCGCTCCTAGCAATATTGGGGCCCAAATCTGCCATCCCTGCAATGGCCGCATCAAGAATGCAACATTGGGCAGTGTTGTTGTCACAATATGACTATACGATTGAATATCGTACTTTAAAGCAAAATGCAATCGCTGATGCTTTGTCAAAGTTGCCACATGAGGACTTGTATGTTGTGAGTGAAGGTGCGATTTTCACGCCAGGTGCAGTTGACAAAAACTTTCCCGTGAATGCAACTGAGATTGCAGATGAGACTCAAAAGGACTCAGTACTGAAAAGAGTGTATGAAAACACCTTGAATGGATGGACTGATCAGTGTCTGGACACAGAGTTGAAACCATTCCATAACTGTCATACTGAATTGTCTTGTGGCAAGGTTGTATCAAGTGGGGAAACAGAGTGGTGGTACCTACTTCTTTGAGAGATAGAATGCTGACCGAACTTCATACTGAACATCCAGGGATCGTCAGTATGAAATCATTTGCAAGAAGCTTGTTTACTGGCCTGGATTGGACTGTCATCTTGAACCATTTGATCATGAACACATACATGAGTTTGACTCAGTTCAGACTTCAGTAACTGAAGTATCAGATTGAAACAAGTCTGAGATAGAAACAGGATCATCTTTGAGTTTGAAATCAAAACAAAACAGCCCGAAAATTGGTTCAATACCAAAACCTTCTGTAAGCACATCAGGAAGGCTCCGCAAACCTGTTATTAAACTGGATTTGTAGTTCATTTAAAAGAAAAAAAGCCAGAAGTTTTTGTTATGTGGTACATGTAATGCTGGGAAGGATGGGACCGTAGTTTTGTTTTATTTGAGAGGGGAATACATACATTTTTTTTAAGGGGGAAAGCAGTGTAATGTATTATCACATGGTTTGGTATGAGCATTCTCAGTTCACTCTGGCCTAATAAAGCAAGCACATGGACTAGCAGCTCATCGTGTCTCTGTCCTTCATTTGTTCTACCCAAGTATATTACGATGCGGAGATGCTAGTGTTGGACTGGGGTGACAAAAATGAGAAGTCGCACAACACCAGGTTATAGTCCAACAGTTGAAATTACGAGCTTTCGGAGCTCTGCTCCTTCTTCAGGTACAGGTACTGTACCTGTACCTGAAGAAGGAGCAGAGCTACGAAAGCTCGTAATTTCAACTGTTGGACTATAACCTGGTGTTGTGCGACTTCTCATTCAAGTATATTACAGTAGTGGAAATCTGAAACTTCCTCCAAAAAGCTGTTGAGGCTAGGTTAATTGAAAATTTCAAAATTGAGATTGATAGATTTTTGTTAGGTAAGGATATCAAGAGATATGGAACCAATGCGGGTAAAAGGAGTTGCAATACAGATCAGCCATGATCTAACTGAATGGCAGAACAGGCTCGAGGGATTGAATGGCCTATTCCTGTTCCTATGTTTTGAACCCCAATAAAATTATTCCTTTTTCGTTCAATCTTGGATTACAAAGAACTCTTAAAAGAAGTTAAAAATAAGAAAGTTATCACCAAGTTTGAAATATTTGGATGGCGCTTCATTGATGCTCATGCGATGTGATTTTTATTTTCACATGTCAGATGATCATATAATTAATGGGCAAAATGGCTATGAGTGAGTTATGATCATATCACACTACAACACAGACAGAAGAGTCAAGGTTCTTTATCAATAGAATGGATAGCAGCGATCAGAATTCCAGATAAGGTGCATCAACTCAGGAATTTTCTCAAGGAAAACTATAGCAATACACAGATTGACACAAAATATTGCTCTGTATATTTTAGCTTAATGCTCTGCAGGTTTGTTCAAATGTATAAATCATCGACTGGGCCAGATTTATGAAATCAGCATAATAAGCCACATCTACTTTCTTTTCTAGCCTGTTGCTACTCATCTAATTGTTATCTTATACCATCTAGATTTATAATTATCATGGTCCCGGCATGGAAAGAAAATGACATATTTATACCAGTGCTTCACTCCATCACCACATCCAAAACTTCGACAACTATTGTAAAAATAGAGACCTAGAAATTTGTTGGCGCCATGCCCGTTTTACATGTGTAAAATGGAAGCCTATGCATCCAATATGGTGGGCGGTGTGTGTACAGACATCCAGGGCCTTGACGCCTGTTTCAGGCCCCCTTTACAAAATTTATTAGCGCTTCTCAGGCTTGGCAGCCAAACCAACTGTCCTTAAAAGGCTGCCTCCAGAAAGGTAAGTTTTTATTTTTGTACTTAACTTATTATGGAGCCAGGAAGAGCACTCCTGCTTCTCCCGGCTCTGCAATAAATTTGTGGGCCGCTGCCCTCACGATTGCCTCCACCCCCCACCTTCCTGGACTCTGCCTACCATCTGCATTCCTCCTGGGATCATCGAGCTGCCTCTGGGGCCACAACTGGTCAATAAACAAATGAGGCCGGCAAACTAATTCCGTGTGGCCATTAGGATTACGCCCCAATTCAGGCATGATCCAATTTCTAGGCCAGAGTATCTTGTTTCATGGAACTAAAATAAAGTTCAAACCCTGATGGCTCAGTTGTTAACAGCACTGCCCATGTGTGGATCATTGCCATGCTAACTTTGGTTCAATCCCCAGTCTGTGCTGAGTTGGGGCTCCACATTTGGCCTTTGTTTCCCACGTTAGGAAGAGGACAGTCGTCCAAGGTGGCTACTGCTGATCACAATCTAGTAACCACTGCTGGAAGGTGAATGGTTTTATTCAGCTGTGATGCCCTTCATAATCAAAGTCACTCACAGCCAAGATACACAAGTATCTTGTGGCCACTTAGGTGAGGTAATGTAAGGACAGCCAGTTACTGTAGCCCATCATGGGTCTTCAGAAGAAGAGGAAGGAAATTGAGGGGTAAAAACATATACAAAATATAATATCATCATATACCCAGATATTAACGGGACAGAAGAGTTGGGAAAAGGGGATAACCGAATGGAGTTCCTAGAATGTGTGCAGGACTCCTTTCTAACCCAATATGTAAAAAGCCCAACAAGGGAGGATTCGCTATTGGATCTAGTAATGGGAAATGAACCAGAGCAGATAAGAGAAGTAAAAGTAGAGGAACATCTAGGCAATAGTGACCATAATATAATACGCTTTAAGATAATAATTGAGAAAGACATAGGTATGACAAAGACCAGGATAATAGATTGGAGAAAAGCTGATTTTGAGGGGCTGAGAATAGAACTTGGCAAAATAAAATGGACAACAGTATTGGCAAACAATGATGTAGAACAGCAAAGGGAAACATTTAAAACGGTGTTCAGCAGAGTCCAGGAAAAATATATTCCGCTAATAAACAAGAACAAGCTAAACACTAATGAGACACCATGGATGAATAAAGCCAGAAAGGAAAAATTGAGGGTAAGGAAAGAGGCATACATTCAGTACATGGACAGCAAGGGAAGCAAGATAAGGGAGCATACGAAGGGATTAGGAGAGAAGTAAAAAAAAAAATGGCCCGTATTTTCCGATGCCTACGGGTGTGTACGAGCTGTGTACACACCCGTAGGGACATTGGAAATGTCGGTTTCAGGCATGCGAAGCGCATGCGCTGAAAACCGGCATTTCCGATCTGTCAAGAATGCTCTTGACAGATCGGACGCCTGCCCTCGAGAAGGGCCTCTGCGGGTGGAGGGTTCCGCTTTCTGCAGAACCTCCGCCCACTGAAAACCCTTAGAGATTTTACGCCTGGTAAAATCAGGCGTAAGGCCTGCTTTTACCAGCATAAGAGATGAAAAAAAATTTTTTTTAATTTCACTCATTTATAATTTAAAAATACTTTTAAAAAAGGTAAGTTTATTTTTAGCCCTGTAAAAAACTTTAATTATTTTTTTCAAAAAGTTAAATTTTTGTTTAAAATATTTAATTTAATGTAATTTTAACTCATTTTAAAAACGTGATGGTTTTTTTTTTAATTTATTTCATGTTTTAGTGTCTTTTTGGGGTGATCTCCATTCATATATTTGACAGGCCTATCTGTCAAAAGTATGAAGGGAGATTCCCTTCTCCTATTGGCTGGTCTGGCCCACGTGATCCCAGGGATGCTTGTGAACCGCATGCGCCCCTGGGATACGTGGGCCCTGCGCATTTCGACTGTGGAGAGGCCCAGGATCGGAAATGGCCGCACCTCGGGAGCCCTCAGGTAAGTTCGTAGATTTTTTCCGATAGGAGGGATCCGCACGCAGGAAGCCTCCTATTGGAAATTATGGGCCAATTAGGAAGGCAAAGAGGAACTATGAAATTAAATTATCAAGGAACATAAAACAAAATAGTAAAATATTTTACAGGCACATAAATAAAAAAGGAAAGTCAGGATGGGAATAGCGCCATTAAGGGATGGAGATACCACAGGCAGCAATAGAGAGATGGCAGAGATATTAAACAATTACTTTGCTTCAACATTTACCAGGGAGATAGAACAGGTGGACATGACATCGGATGATGAGATTAGTAATGAGTTAACTGCATTTAAAATAAAATGAGGCGATATACTAAATAAACTAATGAAACTCAAAGAGGATAAAACCCCTGGTCCGGATGGATTACATCCGCGCATTTTAAAAGAATCTAGGGAAGAATTAGCAGAGGCATTACTACACATATTTAGTAATTCATTTGAAAAAGGTGTAGTGCCAGAGGATTGGAGGATAGCTAACGTAATACCTAAATTTAAGAAGGGAGATAGAACATGTCCAGGGAACTATGGGTCAGTCAGCTTAACATCAGTGGTAGGAAAAATAATGGAATCCCTACCAAAGGAGAAAATAGAAGAACATCTAGAAACAAAAAATATAATAATAAATAGTCAACATGGATTTCAAAAGGGAATGTCTTGTTTGACCAACCTAATTGAATTTGTTGAAGAGGTAACAGAGAGAGTAGACAATGGTAATGCAGTAGATGTAATTTATCTAGATTTTCAAAAGGCCTTCGATAAGGTACCACATAATAGACTAATGAATAAGGTCAGGGAATGCAGAGTCAGGGGACAAGTAGCAGAATGGATAGCTAGCTGGCTTCAAGACAGAAAGCAGAGAGTAGGGGTAAAGGGTAGCTATTCAGAGTGGCAGAAGGTGGGAAGTGGTGTTCCACAAGGATCAGTGCTGGGACCACTGCTGTTCACAATTTATATTAACGATTTAGACCTTGGAATCAAAAACACAATTTCTAAATTTGTGGACGACACCAAATTGGGGGGGATAGCCAATACTGAGGAGGACTGCAATAAATTACAAGAAGACATTAATAAACTTGCAAAATGGGCATATAATTGGCAACACAGATAAATGTGAGGTATTACATTTTGGTAAGAAAAACAAGGAGGTCACATATTACTTGGAAAATACGAATCTAAATGGGGTAGAGGAGCAAAGGGTTAACACAGGTTAACAAGGCCATAAAAAAAGCAAACCAAGCACTAGGGTTTATTTCTAGAGGGCTAGAATTGAAAAGTAATGAAGTTATGTTAAACTTGTATTGAACCTTGGTTAGACCACACTTAGAGTACTATGTGAAATTCTGGTTGCCATATTATAAAAGGGATACAGAGCCACTGGAGAGGGTGCAGAGAAGATTTACAAGGATGATACCAGAAATGCGAGGGTACACCTATCAGGAAAGGATAAACAGGCTGGGTCGCTTTTCTCTTGAAAAGAGAAGACTGAGGGGTGACCTAATAGAGGTCTTTAAAATCATGAAAGGTTTTGATAGAGTAGATACAGAGAGAATGTTTCCACCTGTGGGGAAGAGCAAAACTAGAGGCCATCAATAGAAGATAGTCACCAAAAAATCAAATAGGGAATTCAGAAGAATCTTCTTTACCCAGAAAGTGGTGAGAATGTGGAACTCGCTACCACAGGGAGTGGTTGAAGCGAATAGTGTAGATGCATTTAAGGGGCAGTTAGATAAGCATATGAGGGAGAAGGGAATAGAGGGTTATGCTGATAGAGTTAGATGAGGAAAGATGGGAAGGGGCTCGAGTGGAGCATAAACACCAGCATAGACTGGTTGGGCCAAATGGTCTGTTTCTGTGCTGTATATCCTATGTAATCCTATGTAATATACAAAATATAATGTACATCACTGTATTTTTTGGGTATATCCTGATTAGAGAACGTAGTGCATCTACCAGCTTTCACATTGATAGTTTCCAGAAGCAGATTATACCAGCTGGTTGGGTGGTTAGCCCCACCAGACACAAGTACCCAGATGGATATCAACCCAGGGTTTCAAGCCAGAGCTCCAGTCTTCTCTTGTTAGGATTGTCTGGAGCAGGGCTCGAGACTCTGAGGTGGGAATGCTGACCACAAAGCCAAAGGCTCACTCGATATCACTATATCCAAAATATAATATATTACACAATATTAAAGCCAGGGTTTTACATAACAAATTCCCTTGACATACCTTGTAATTAATATTTGCATTATATGTTTCATTTTTTAAATAGTTACGTGATGATATATGAAATAAGGATACGATGAAATTACTGCTGTATTGAAACCTTTTAAAATGCCACTATTTTTATTTGAATAAATAATTGTATTTTTTTTATTTGGGTGCTAAAAAATGCAACATGGTAATGAAAGTCGCAGGGCCTATAATCTGGTCTTGTTGCAGTGCTGACTGGACTGAACCACTGTGTGTGCATATCTCACATTATGCCATGGAACCTGACCTCATGGTTCCTGCGAGGAAGGTTAAAACTACTTTATTTTAACTCAGAAAGTTTCAGGGAAAAAAAAATTGAGCTGCATCAACTATGACAGTTAAAAAAAATGAGAGTAACAGTAATAGCTTTGAGTAAATCTCAAGGACAGGATTGCCAGACAGGATAGATCATAAGCAGTAGGACCGAATATTTGGAATCATAGAATACTGCTAGATGATCACTGCTTTGGTCTATCCTCGGATCTCGAGCCATTCCCCATAAGAATCTTCTCTTGGCAAGGTTGGCTTTTTCCTGTAACCATAAATAAAGAGAAAAAAATACAGCGATGTATTAGATAACTGAGGCCTAGCAAATGTACAAGGCAAAATCTTGAGGTAGAAAGGGAAAAGGTATCAATGACTGCAACTGTGTCTTGGAGGAAGGGTGGGATCATGGTTTTTTGTTTATTCATTCCTGGGATGTGGGCGTCGCTGGCAAGGCCAGCATTTATTGCCCATCCCTAATATCCTGGATTCAAGAGAAAGCTATTTACTCATTCATAAATTCACGACGAGTTACTTTCATGATGTTCAAATAAGGTTAACTTCAAATTTCAGATTTCCCAGCCTAAAACTAACCTGGCAATGATTTGGTCAAAATGGAGTTTCTGTAGGAGAGAAGGCACAACTTCTGGAAGGAATGCAGTCTTAATTACCTGTTGCAGTGATATGTGTCTCCAGATCCAGGCTGAGATCTGCTGACTGAGTGTAAGCCAAAACTTGGAAACACTAATATCAGGAAGTTCAAGCAGATATTTAATCCCACTTCTAATGGTATTTATCTCACCAAGACACTGAGGCCGCGGATTTGCTGGCACTCAGAGGGCGGGTTTGGAGGTGGGTCGGGAGTAAAAATCAAAATGATTGACGGCAGGCTGCTAACCCGCCACCATCCCGCCTCCACGCAACTTTGCAAAGTGTCGGGTCAGCGAGTCCCGATCAGACCCGACACCAAACGACAGGAGAGGCACTTAAGGCAGTTAATAGCTTGTTAACTGCCTACATAAGGCCTTTTTAACAGGCTCTTCCTATTTTAAGAAATTTTCAGCGTGTTTCCCGTCGTGCGACAAACACGCCAGCTGATTGTGCCGGGTTCAGCAAGGATCTGAATTGTTGACAGCTGCTCCTGCAGCATAAAAGCGGAGGTGTAACATGGCTGACTTTCAGATGACAGAACTTTGTGCTTCGAGGTTTTGGAACACTTTTTGCAGGTCTATTGAGCTTGTGAGTGTTTAAGCTGAGATCCATATGCACTTTCACCTCCTTGGAGGACCCTCTGGCCACATTGACTGAGCGCTTATAACATCTCTTACTCAAATGAAATATATACCAGTGGTATGGGAACCATTTATACCCTCTCATCCTGGTCCTCAGAATCAGAGGAAGAGCAGCCGTGGCAGCAGCAGAACCAGGTACACCAGCAGCAGCAACAACAGGAGCGCCAACCTCCTCCTCACCCACCTGATGCTGCACAGGGCAGAGGGCATCAGCGCAGGGCTGCACCACGCCGCAGGAGATACCCCCAACACATGGTTTACAGGCAGAGGATGAGCTTCCTCAACATGAGTGAGCAGCAGTGCCAAAGGAGGCTGAGACTTTCGCGAGAGGTAGTCGCTGACATCTGCACAATGCTGCACCAAGACCTTGTGCTAGGTATGTTTCCAGCCAGTGGAGCGTTTTCCCCCTGATTCCAATTGACTTCAGTTTTACTAGGGCTCCTTGATGCCACACTCGTCAAATGCTGCCTTGATGTCAAGGGCAGTCACTCTCACCTCACCTCTGGAATGTAGCTCCTTTGTCCATGTTTGGACCAAGGCTGTAATGAGGTCGGGAGCCGAGTGGTCTTGGCGGAACCCAAACTGGGCATCGGTGAGCAGGTTATTGGTGAGTAAGTGCTGCTTGATAGCACTGTCAATGACACCTTCCATCACTTTGCTGATGATTGAGAGTAGACTGATGGGGCGGTAATTGGCCGGGTTGGATTTGTCCTCCTTTTTGTGGACAGGACATATCTGGGCAGTTTTCCACATTGTCGGATAGATGCCAGTGTTGTAGCTGTACTGGAACAGCTTGGCTAGAGGCACGGCTAGTTCTGGAGCACAAGTCTACAGCACGATAGCCGGGATGTTGTCAGGGCCCATAGCCTTTGCGGTATCCAGTGTGCTCAGCTGTTTCTTGATATCACGTGGAGTGAATCGAATTGGCTGAAGACTGGCTTCTGTGATGGTGGGGACCTCAGGAGTAGACCGATATGGATCATCCACTCGGCACTTCTGGCTGAAGATGGTTGCAAACGCTTCAGCCTTGTCTTTTGCACTCACTTGCTGGGCTCCACCATCATTGAGGATGGGGATATTCATGGAGCCTCCTCCTCCTGTTAGTTGTTTAATAGTCCACCACCATTCACGACTGGATGCGGCAGGACTGCAGAGCTTTGATCTGATCCATTGATTGTGGGATAGCTTAGCCCTGTCTATAGCATGCTGCTTCCGCTTTTTAGCATGCATGTAGTCCTGTGTTGCAGCTTGCCCAGGTTGGCACCTCATTTATAGGCACGCCTGGTGCTGTTCCTGGCATGCTCTTCTACACTCCTTATTGAACCAGGGTTGGTCCCCTGGCTTGATGGTAATGGTAGAGTGAGGGATATGCTGGGCCATGAGGTTACAGATTGTAGTGGAATACAATTCTGCTGCTGCTGATGTCCCACAGCGCCTCATGGATGCCCAGTTTTGAGCTGCTAGATCTGTTTTGAATCTATCTCATTTAGCACGGTGGTAGTGCCACACAAAACAACGGAGGGTGTCCTCAGTGTGAAGACGGGACTTCGTCTCCACAATGACTGTGCGGTGGTCACTGCTACCAATACTGTCATATGCAGATGCATCTGCGACAGGTAGATTGGTGAGGGCGAGGTCATGTAGGTTTTTCCCTCGTGTTGGTTCTCTCACCACCTGTCGCAGGCCCAGCTCAGTCAGTAGTGGTGCTACCGAGCCACTCTTGGTGATGGACATTGAAGTCCCCCATCCACAGTACATTCTGTGCCCTTGCTACTCTCAGTGCTTCTTCCAAGTGGTGTTCAACATGGAGGAGTACTGATTCACCAGCTGAGGGAGGGCGGTCGGTGGTAATCAGCAGGAGGTTTCCTTGCCCATGCTTGACCTGAAGCCATGAGACTTTATGAGGTCCGGAGTCAATTTTGAGGACTCTCAGGGCCACTCCTTCCCGACTGTATACCACTGTGCCACCACCCCTGGTGGGTCTGACCTGGTGGGACAGGACATACCCAGGGATGGTGATGGAGAAGTTTGGGACATTGGCTGAAAGGTATGATTCTGTGGGTATGACTATGTCAGGCTGTTGCTTGACTCGTCTGTGAGACAGCTCTCCCAATTTTGTCACAAGTCCCCAGATGGGTTTTTACGACAATCTGATAGTTTCCTGGTTACCATTACTGATACTGGTAATTATTCCAGATTTATTTATTTAATTAACTCAATATAAATTCCCCAGCTGCCGTGGATCATTAGTCCAGGCATCTGGATTACTAGCCCAGTGACATTACCACTACCCTACCGTTCCCCTATTGAAGTGGTCAGTCTTTTCCCACTCTAGGATTTGGATTCCCAAAGAACCTGAAGACGGGTCTTGCAAATTGTTGTTGTTTCCTTCTCCTCCCTTTCTATTGAGGTAAATAACCTTTGGTAAGCCATGATCAGCGATGTATGCCCTTTAATAGGAAATCCTTCAGCATATAAGCAGTTTCAGCGCACTTTCAGTGTAAAATGAGCCTACAAACCCAGGTTTACACCATTTTTCTGAGGTTTCCATGGCTCTTACTCTGAGTGATGGTGGATGAGCAGGATAACCCCCCCCTCCCCCCCCCCCATGGACATTTACCCTCCCTAAGTCTAGAATAGTGTTGAGGCCAGTTTGATGTAGGTTTTAATGAATTTATACTTCCCTGTGGCCTATCATTCAGGCGAGGAACCCAGCGGATGAGCAGGAGAGCCCTGGCAGAAATTCACCCCTTTAATGTAAGAAAACAGAATCAGCTTAGAAGTCATTTGCATTTCTAAGTATGATCAATTTCAGAAAGATTCACCTGCCAGTACTCTCACCATCAGGTTTCATGTTGTGCTGTTTTCAATTCCCTACGGCTGAATCATTCAGGTAGTCTCAGTCTAGTTTCACAAGGATTGTTGCCGTGTACAGCTCTCCAGTCGCCTATTTACACGTCATGCCTAGAGGAACACTGAGCCCTCTGGAGTGCCCTGGCCAACCTGGTAGTGGGAGAGTTACCTGTTCCACCTGGTTTTGCAAGCTCCTTATGCATTGAAGGTGGGCTGTAACTGCATAGGTGCTGAAGGAGTTCCTTCTCTCAGCATACATCTTTAATTCTGGTCAAAGTATATATTTTATATAAATACAAGTCGTTGTTGTTGTTATTTCTTTAAATATCAGAAGCACCTGGAGTCCCTGTCATCAGAGGGCTGGCTTCAAGTCACAGGTTTATCCACAATATTTATTCTTTGGACACAAGTCATCCAACTCGTGCTTACCTGGGCTGGATGTGTGCATGTACATCAATTACTGTTAGAACTACTATGGTTGGGGGCGGAGAATTCATCTGTACTGTGGTTGGCCACTTGATGGAAAATGTTGACTGTAGCCTTCTGCAAATAACATTAAGCATTTATTTAAATATTAAATGATGCCATACAATGACACAGAACTAGCATATGTAATATAAGAAGCCACCACTCCAGCATAATTCTGAAGTGGGTGACATCAGCAAACCCACACTAACAGTATTAAGCCCATATAAAATAGCATTAAGCCCTAAAAAGTAAGGATTATTAAGTAAGGGGACTGGTGTAAAATGAATGTGATAGCAATATATTCAGATGTCAAACTCTGCCTTACTTGAGTTCATAGCACTAATAAAGAATGGCCAACTAGGCTTAATGATAATGTCCTCTATGTTACATGTGAAGCTTCCCAAAGCGATAAATACTCAGCTGTTCGTTCCAAAAATGATCCTCAATCGATTTAACCACAAGATGGTGCTATTGTCTACAATTTGTTTACTCAGTTATGGAACTTTCACACTGAAAACTTAATGCAGTTTATACAGGCTTCCACAATCGACAGCACAGTCTCAAATCTTTATGTACTTTAGCCTTGAAATTACGTGATGGGATACTAGCATACAAGCATTTAACACGTTTATATGAAATTTTTTCCTCAACCCATTTTAATAGAGGTGCTAACCCATTTATTTTAAATGGGTTAATGCCTCCTACAACATTACAGAGGAAGGCATTTCACATTGACGTGTTAAATGTTCGCACACTAGTATCACAGAGTGCGATCTCAAGATGCTCTGAATCAGTTAAACTTCATAATAATCCAGAGTGAAAATGAAACCAGTAAATCAGACTGATGAAACCTTAAATTGTTTACTATCAGACATTGGTTAGAAAAAACATAGTGACACAGTGACAGTTTCAGGCAAGAGAAGATCTTTGGTCCATCTACTCTACCAATCCACAATTGCCCCTTGGTGCATTTCTAATAACCCTGAATACCATTTGTTGACCAGAACCTGTCTAGTTCCTTCTTGAGACCCATTAAGGTTTCCTGTTTCATAAATGCAAGTTGTTGTGTTGGTAGCTACTTTTTTTGTTATTGAGAACATTGAATGAAGGACCGAGGTGCAGGACACCAACAAGATGCAGTGGTTAGGTGACACTAAACTTAGGTTTTAATAACTTGAGGATTAAAGCAGTTAAGGAGCTCCAAAGTTTTGATTTCAACATAGTGGGAATGCAAGGGGAAAAGACGATTATGCAGGTTGACACATTTGAAGCTCAGCAGGAAGAAGAGAAGAAAGTTCAGAGAAGTGATGGCCATAAAATAACAGTATTAATAAAATAGGGGGAGAGGAAAAGAATGGTTGCGATGGAGAGAGAGAGATAGATAGGGACCAGAGGTGTAAAAGATTTTGCTTTCATCCTGTTTAGGAATACAACAGAGATGGTTCGAGTAGTCATGGGAGTCGTATTCAAATTTGGGACAAAGAAAAATGAAATAATGCTGGGTTTGCTCATTGGTTACTATGACTTACTGTGAAAGATTCTTCTAGATATTTTCAGTTGCTGAGTCTTCCATTGATATTTTTCTCAACCAGACCACCTGTGGGAGATTCATTTTTAAATCATAAAATGAGGCTTATTATTTCCCCCACTAATAATTTTTGGAGTGATATCCCAACTCTAAAATAATTTCTATGACAAATTATAGCCATGTAGTAAGTCGTTTAAGCCTTTATAACAGCTGCTTGCCTATGCAACAACAGACACTGACCTTTAAAACAATTCATTGAATGTGAAACACTTTGAGATGTTTCTGAGAGATATGATGAAGTAAGTGGAAGTTCTTTGAAGTCTTTCTTTTTTTCTTTATGCCAGTGGATTGAAAGTAGAAAATTCTGAATAGTAACACAGTCCATTTCACTGCCATTAGGTGTTACACGTGGACCAAGGCTTAGTCCACACTAGAAGACTAAAGTCTATACAATTGAAATCCATTTCTAATATGTGTCAAAATGTCAGTTAGAATGTGTGTTTATACCATACTGATATATTTGGAGGTGTCATGCATTAATGATAAAGTATGTTACCCACATTGATCCATATTGCAATATGGGCATATCCATATTTTTTTATTGAGATACTGAGATGTAAGGCCATAGTCCAAAATTCAGGGCACTACCAAGACTGAAAAAAAGTGGAAGGGAAGAGAACATAAGATAAGTTAACAAGTTTTAGTTAGGTTATACAAAGCTTTAGTTTTAAAAACCTGTGCGAGGAAGGCAAGACAACAGGATATAAAGGCACTGAATTTCTTCCGTCATTATGCCAAGAAACCAACATAATCTGGGTGGTTAGAGGTGCAAAGTGTGTGGGGAGTCCCTAACGTTGGCTCCCCATCCCGTTTAGCACCACTCAAAAATACACTGGAAATAGAGGTGGGTACTATGACACTATGATAAGTATAGATCATAAGACGTGTTTCCCATCATCTTTTAAATTTTAAAAGGCTGGTTTCCTGAAAAAATATGATTTTAGCACTTGTAAAACTTTTTGCACTTGTTTGGGCCAAGACTGTGGCAAGTCGCCACAGTGAATTCTCTTCTGCCCACCTGAGGTGAGTGATTCAATGGTGTCATAAATGGCCCTAACACCCACCCAAAATATTTTAAACCCTGGAAAGTGAGCTGGGATCAAGGGCACAAACCCCTCAAGCTTACTACCTAAAATCCCCCAGAGTGGATGAAGCTGTGTTGGTTGTTGTGAAAGTTTGCCTGAGTGATGCAGGACTCTTTGAGTTGCTGCCTTCTTCTGTACCACTGGGATTCCAAGTCGTATGTGTCTCTGCTTCGGTCCAGTGGTAGCACACTTGCCTCTGAGTCAGTCATTCGTGAAGTCAAGCCCGGGGACGAATTCAACTTCTGACAGAAACAGGCATGAGGTCGCCCAAAGGCCACGTTGGGAGGCCTAAACTATTTCAGCATTTAACTGCCTCCGATAAGCAGCGGGCGGAAAACAGGAAACGCAATCCTGAGTGAAGGTGTCATACAGATCAGCGGCGGCCCAGAGTTTTTTCATGGTCCCAGGAGGAGCACTTCTGCAGTCCCTTTAAGGTACAAATGGCTGGAGCATGCCTGAAAAATACAATTGTATCCAGATTTGAATACTAAGCAATCTCCTGCTGCTCGCCCAATTAGACACCCGCATGAAAATTGTATCAGGCGGGCTTTGGGCATCAATATGCCCCCACCCGCCCCACACCGCTGCCCGTTTTTCAGATGAGAAACAAGTGGTCGGCAGTTGGAAATATACCCCCACCCACCCCACCCCCGCCCCCCCCCCCCCCCCCCCCCCCCATCTCCAAAGACTTGAGCACATAATCTAGGCAGGCACTTCAATGTAGTACTGAGGGATTGCTACGCTGTCAGCGGTGATGTCTTTCAGATGACACATTAAACCAAGGTCCTGTCTGCTTTTTCAGGTGGACATAAAAGATCCCATGGCACTGTTGAAGAAGAGTAGGGAAGGTTTCCTAGAGTCCTGGTCAACATTTATTCCTTGACCAACATTACATTTTCAGTGTTATAACACTTGTATCGCAATATATAATGGTATATCTATTGAAATAACTAATATCGAACCAATATTTTTTTTAAATTATTATAAATGATCTTAAAATCAAAGACGATTACTTACAAGATAATACTGATTGTCTTTTGACTAAATACTACAATAGACTAATGACATTCAATGTACTCTGTATTGAATCAATAATTGGAAAAATGTAATAGATAAGGATCATTGCAGAACAAAAATTATATGCAGTGAAATGAATTAGTAGATAGTAATTCAGCATTTTTTGCTTTAATATTATAATGTCTATTATAGTACAAGACAAATTACTTAGTGGTATACTGATAACAGGAATCTATTTAGCATCTACAATACTTACAGCAAATAACTAGAAAATTGCAAATAAAAGATTTTAATAACTTAATTCAGATTAATACTCTTCTCATTCATTATTTCATTATGGTTGACGTAGTAACAAGCAGTTATTAATTGGACCCAGCTGTTTCCTGCCTAATCTTATTCCTGAGTGCACACTGTTTGACATGATGGGTCAAATACTTCTTCCTACAGCTCCCTCCTGTGTCCCCACCATCTCCTGTAGCTGTCAGGGGGAAGAAGGGGGTGGGATTTCTTGACTGGTTGGGGCAGACGATCTTTCCCTGTTAAGAGACATATGGTTGCTCTGAAGATTTTTCCTGGTTCGCTTAGCACTGGAGTTTGTGATTCTCTCTCTCTTTGCTTTATTGTGTTTTAGAAAAAAATGTCTCAACTTCCCTCTGGTTCTTGTAAATCTGTGTCCTTTGGTTATCGACCCTCCTGCCAGTGGAAACAGTTTCTCCCTATCTACTCGATCAAAACCCTTCATAATTTTGAACCCCTCTATTAAATCTCCCCTTAACCTACGCTGCTCTAAGGAGAACGATTACAGCTTCTCCAGTCTCTCCATACAACCAAAGTCCCTCATCCCTGGTACCATTTTAGTAAATCTCCTCTGTACCCTGTCCAAGAACTCCCCGCTCATCTTCAAATAGTGCCATGTGATCTGTTACATCCACCTAAACACGCAGATGGGGTTTTGGCTTAACATCACAGCAGAAGAAACCCCAGCTCTGACAATGCAGCATTTCTTTACGACTGCACTGAAGTGGCAGCCTAGCTTGTATGCTCAAATCTCAAGTTGGTCAGTGCAGAGACAGAAAGAAGACCAGAAGGAGGAGAATTTGGTGAGGAAGGCGTTGTTAGCAGTTTGGGATTTGTGGTACAAACTCTGGTGCTCTACCTGGTTAGCTGTGAGAATGGCAACTCATTTTTCCTTCTAACAAAACATGTTCTTTAATCAATAAATGTATTTGTGCATATTTATTTACTTCAAGGAAACTCATGGACCTTGTATGAATTTATAATCAATTCATATTGAATATGTATAGGTATAAATATTTAAAAAACACATAAAACCTCGGAATATTATCCCAATGCTCTATCCACAAGTGCTTATCTTTGCCCCTAGACAACAGGTGTTGCAATTGTGCACCAGACTTTCCAGGCTTAATAGTTTATTTCCCAAAACGACGGAGACCGTGGTCCAATCTGATAGTGATTGTGGTAGACAATCCTTGCTGTGCTCAGTCCAATTCATTCAATACAAGCTGACAGTTTATTATAGAAGATAAACGAAGCAAGGGGCTAAGCCTCAATCATAAGAAACACTGAAAAAATCAGAATTATTTCTTAATTGTGTGCATCAGAGGGTGATGCTTGCTGACCTTATAAATGTAGACATTGCTCCCATGTGGAAAGGGATTGAAGAACAATTCCACAAATTTAAGGCCCATTAAGCTTCCAACTTATATCCTTTCTGTGTTCTTTACAAAAAGACAAAGTTTACTAAAACATTTTTATCCTTACAGGACTATATTAAACAATATAGTCATGGTGGTCTCTTGCTTTGTTTATCCTTATCTAGATTAATAACTTGCCATCTGTGTGCAGCCAAATGAAATGTATGCCAATGATCATAGCTTTTGTTTATCAAAGGAAATCTCATCACGAAATATCAGTCATTTTATCCTCGTCGTAGCTTAATTTTCAATTGATTAAGAAATAACCATCTGTCCCTAAGCATTAAGAAAACCAATTCAGAATTGAGACATTGTGAATGGAATATGACTGAGAAAAGTCAACAATTGCAAAGTATTTTGTAGCATATGCTTCTTCGACAGCACCTCCCAAACCCATGACGCCTACCACCTAGAAGGACAAGACAGCAGGCGCATGGGAACACCACCACCTGCAAGTTCCCCTCCAAGTCACACATCATGCTGACTTGGAAATATATTGCCGTTCCTTCATCGTCGCTGGGTCAAAATCCTGGAACTCCCTACCGAACAGCACTGTGGGAGTAGGTTCACCACACAGACTGCAGCAGTTCAAGAAGGCGGCTCACCACCACCTTCTCGAGGGCAATTAGGGATGGGAAATAAATGCCCACAAATCGTGAATTAATTAAAAAAAATTAATTATGGCTCTTAATTCAAGTAGCATGATTCAAAGCTTTCTAAATGTTTCCCTGAAAATTCACAGCAGGTCAATTGGGATCTCAAAAAGATAAATAGGTTAGCATTTCAGGTGGGACCCTTCATCGCATCTGATATAGATTCACATCCAAAACATTGGCCCGAAAATTAGACCTAATACGCGAGAGTACGCACTGTGTACTCTCGCGTTTTAGGTCTCCAATTGCCGGTTTCCAGCATGCACTGCGCATGCGCGGGAAACCGGCACTTCGTGAATTCAAAAGGGGGCGGTTCCTAAGTGAACCGCGTGCGCGCTACAGGCTGCGCGCACGCAGTGCACTTAGTGCTTTGAACGCGCAGGTAAGCATGGAAGATTTTATACATAAAGAAAGGAGGCGTAAGACCCTCTTTTAACAAGGTAAGTAGTTAATTAAGTATTATTTTAAAATTTTTTCAACAGGTTTATCTTTTTTAGAGACTTTAAAGAAAGGTAAGTTTATTTTTATAACTTTTAAAAAGATTTAAAAAAATTTCAAAAATTTAATTTTTTGTTTAAAGTGGTTAATTTATTTAACTATACTTATTTTATTAATATGATGGCTTTTTTTTTAAATTTAATTGAGGTTTAGCTGTTCTTTTGGGGGGTATAGTATTCATAGCTTTGACAGGTCTTCCTGTCAAAACTATGAATGAAAGATGGTGTGCTGCCATTGGCTCTAACTGAATCACGTGATCCCAGAGCTCGCACGAACTAATTGCGTCTCTGGGTCACGCAAGCACTGCACAGCTGCAGCCTTGAAACTAAAGTTCGTGTGGGCCCGGAGGAAAAAGGTAGGCGCAGAGTGAGATATCGCGGGGAAGCCTTACCCCCGCATGAACACTCAGGGGGAAAAATTCAGTCGCGCCCCGTTTGGGGCGCAAATATCGTCCGGGCGCAAAAATTAGCGCCTGCCGCTAATTATCGCCACTGACTGGAAACTTCACTTTTAACGCCCCGGGAGGTGATTGGAGCGCTAAATCAGGCGCTGCACACCTGTCTTAAGGCGCAAAGGCCGAGGAGTGAGGCGCTAACTCAGAGCGCTGGCGAAGCTCATGTAATGTCAGTCAGCAATGGAACACACACACAATGGCACGGGCCAGTTCTTAAAGGGGATGGTTAATCTTGCTTTCCATCCACATCCTGTTCATTGCAGCCTTGAATCTCGGCCTGGAGAGACTTGCACATCAAATGTGCTGGAAAGAACAATGGAGAGTACCAGGCAAAGAGCTCAGAGTGCAGCCCCCACAGTCTCTGCTAAATCGATACAAGGAATGGCAAATCAAAATGAACCTGCAAAGTGCTGCTCAGTACCCAAAACTCCTTCACACAACGTTGAATCTCTCCAGAAGTCTCTCCCTCTCTCTCTCAGAATGCGTAGTTCAAAAATGGCACCAACAATAAAAGGCAGGAAGCGGTCACCTTTAAATAGCGCTCCCCCTTTCCCTTCATGACTGCAGAACGCTCCCCTCAACCTGTCGTTGCTAGCGTCAGGCGGTAAGGCAGGGGGCGCCACTCAATATCCGCTCCGGGGCGATACCGGGGCGTTGCACACTCGACTGACGTCATGATCTGCCGACGCAGGAGATCGTGGCGGTAGTGTTTAGCGCCGCCGCAAAATGTCTAGTTAATTTCGCGAGCGGCGCAAACTTCACCGCGCCTGGGCGCTCGATGCTTTGCGCCCCATTAGCGCCCTCTTAAGGCGCTAACGGGAGGCGCAACCAACTGAATTTTTCCCCCTCAGTGTTTAATTTCTGGGTCATTAACTTGTCTTTCTCTTCATGTGCTAACTGATCTGCTGTGGTTTTCCAGCATCATCTGGCCCTGAAATTGCATGGGGTCGGGGGCAGTGGCGGGGGGGGGTTCCCGATATCCCACTGTAACTCCAGAAGAAGATGGGCAGAACCACTAAAAAAAGGAGTTGCATCAGGAATCCAGGAGAATCCCAGCAGAATTTCAGGACTACTGTGTTTAATTCAAATCTCCAACATTCAATGTTTGAAACTGAAGATTGTTTTAGCACCAAAGTGTATACTTTAATGGTTTTCTTCCTGCATATTACTGTGCGCAGTTTGGTGGACAAATTTTGAATTATTTATCTCAGATTCATAAATTTTTAGAATCCAACTATGAACGAAACTTTTGGAGACATTAATCCGGGACAAAATTATTTATTTTTTTAATTTGTTTTTATGGGATGTGGGCGTCGCTGGCAAGGCCAGCATTTATTGCCCATCCCTAATTGCCCTTGAGAAGGTGGTGGTGAGCCGCCTTCTTGAACCGCTGCAGTCCGTGTGGTGATGGTACTTCCACAGTGCTGTTAGGGAGGGACTTCCAGGATTTTGACCCAGTGACAATGAAGGATCGGCGATATACTTCCAAGTCAGGATGGTGTGTGACTTGGAGGGGAACTTGGAGGTGGTGGTGTTCCCATGTGTCTGCTGCCCTTGTCCTTCTAGATGGAAGAGGTCACGGGTTTGGGAGGTGCTGCCGAAGAAACCTTGGCAAGTTGCTGCAGTGCATCTTGTAGATGGTACACACTGCAGCCACGGTACGCCGGTGGTGGAGGGAGTGAATGTTTAAGGTGGTAGAGGGGGTGCCAATCAAGCGGGCTGCTTTGTCCTGGATGGTGTTGAGCTTCTTGAGTGTTGTTGGAGCTGCACTCATCCAGGCAAGTGGAAAGTATTCCATCACACTCCTTACTTGAGCCTTGTAGATGGAGAAAGGCTTTGAGGAGTCAGGAGGTGAGACACTCGCCACAGAATACCTAGCCTCTGACCTGCTCTTGTTGCCACAGTATTTATGTGGCTGGTCCAGTTAAGTTTCTAGTCAATGGTGACCCCCAGGATGTTGATGTTGGGCGATTTGGCGATGGTAATGCCATTGAATGTCAAGGGGCAGTGTTTAGACTCTCGTTTATTGGAGATAGTCATTGCCTATCACTTCTGTGGCGCGAATTAGTACTTGGAAAAATATGGGTTCATAAATGAAAGCCAACACGGATCTGTTAAAGGTAAATCATGTTTGACTAACTTGATTGTGTTGTTTGATGAAGTAAAGGAGAGGATGGATGAGGGTAGTGCGGTTGATGTTGTGCATATGGACTTTCAAAAGGCATTTGATAAAGCACCACATAATAGACTTGCTAGCAAAGTTGAAGCCCATGGGATTAAAGGGGCAGTGGCTGTGTGGATACAAAATTGCCTAAGGGACAGAAAGCAGAGAGCAGTGGTGAACAGTTGTTTTTCAGAGTGGAGGGAAGTGTGCAGTCGTGTCCCCCAGGGACCAGTATACCAGGACCCTTGGGTATACAGAGCATAATTTCAAAGTTTGCAGATGACACAAAACTCAGAAATGTAGTAAACAGTGAGGAGGATAGTAACAGACTTCAGGAGGATATAGACAGACTGGTGAAATGGGCAGACACATGGCAGATGAAATTTAATGCAGAGAAGTGTGAAGTGATTCATTTTTGTAGGAAGAATGAGGAGGGGCAATATAAACTAAAGGCTACAATTTTAAAGTGGGTGCAGGAACAGAGAGACCGAGACGCGGTGCCGGGCTGTGCGATGGCGGCCAGGACCACGCCACGGCCCACCACGGAGGGCCGACCTGGAGGTCGGCCAAAAAAAGAAAATGGCGGCACGGGTCGTGGCCGCACCTCCCCTTTAAATACTGCCCTGCAAGCAGAAGTCGGCCTAGTTCGTGACCCACGGGGCTGACGCTGACACCGCTCGCGGAAGCCTCGCGGGGCACAGCTGAATTTCTGCCGCAGGGCGGTAAGAGGTCGCAGCGCTCGCAGGTGGCTCAGCGGCCCGTGGCGCTACCGGCAGGGGCGTGCCACTATCGGATAGCGCCTCAGCAACGCCCCACCGAATTTCTCGGTAGGCGCTTTTTTCGCTCCCCACCCAGGCAATAAGCCCTTTGCGCCCCGTTAGCGCCCCCCCCAGAGGCGCTAACGGCAGTCGCAAAGGAGCCGAATTTCTATCCCTATGAATGTAGTGTTCTGACAAAATCACTCCTCTCTCTCTTTCTCACTCAACAAATGAATCAGCTTAAAAGGAACGATTGGGCCTAAATGAATGGCCTCCACATTGGATGTCAGCCTCTAATGGCTTGACTTGCCTGGCTGCCATAGTGAAATGCTGAAAACCTGAAATGAAAAGAAATTAAAATATTGGAAATACGGAGCAGGGCAAGTAGCATCTGAATGAGGAAGATAGGTGAATCCCTTTTGACTCTGTTTACAGCCCAATTAATCAGTCTCATCTTACATCATGTAATAATGGCTGCTTTCTTCCCAAGCAGATTAATTAAAAAAATGTAAACTAATATTTCTATAAAAATACTCATATTCGTTTTGCCTAAGAGAATACCATTTGCTGCAAACAGATTATTCAATTGATCAGAATTAACTGAGAAAAAATTGTCAGAATCAGCTCCTATTGGAATGTATTAAAAGAATGAGGTGCACAGATAATTTTTTGGTTAGCAGAGTGCCATATGGTGTGGAGATTGGAGAGCCGCTCTGATGGGTAGCTTTCTGCTTTGTCTGAGATGAGCAAAGCTGAAAGTATTGTAATTCTTAAGGATTAGGCATCGAAGGAAGACAATGACTGAACGTACAACAGGCTGACAACTCCTACATATTTTCAAAGGAGCAGTTTGACATAAAAAGATTAATTACAGGAGATTTTTAGATTTAATCTTTGATCTATTTTAATATTAGTGATTTGCAATTCTCTACAAGCGATAAGCGAAGTCTGTAATATACTAATAACAATAAATAGGACAACTTAAGAAAATGTTACAACACCACTGAGGTTAGAATGCAGTGTACATTTTTCTGTAATTACACACACACTCCAGTTGTTTTTCTTGGAAGTTTATTGAAATATAATTTTTTTACTAAATTATTGCTTTTTATTTTCTACTATTTTAAGCCTCGTGTATGTGTTAATACTGTTTAATAATTCAATGGATGCTCGTGGGGACGAGGCAGTATCACTTCAGCTGGTATAACAGCTCATACTTCCATAAATCTGCCTGTGTAAATTTGGTGCGAGATGTTACTACTGTGCTGGCACCATAAGGGCAAAGCAGGCAATTCTAATAGTCTTAAAGGTCCTAAGCATAAGAAACTTAAACATTCATAACCAAGTTTCTAGCTTTTAGAACTGAGATGAGGAGGAATTTCTTCTCTCAGAGGGTCGTAAATCTGTGGAATTCTCTGCCCCAGAGAGCCGTGGAGGCTGGGTCATTGAATACATTTAAGGTGGAGAGAGACAGATTTTTGCAAGATAAGGGAGTGAAGGGTTATGGGGAGCGGGCAGGGAAGTGGCTTTGAGCCCAAGATCAGCCATGATCTTATTGAATGGCGGTGCAGGCTCGAGGGGCCAAGTGGCCCATTCCTGCTCCTATTTCTTATGTTCTTATGTAACACTAGTACAAATGTGTCCTACTTTGGCAAAAATTGATACTGAGTCAGACAGACCGCAGCTGGTATGGGATATGGGGAAGCCCTCAGTAGCTGTTGTAGAAGATGTGATTTTTGGGGTGGTGGTACATTTTGGGACAGCATACAGAAAGCTTTATTCTGTATCTCATGCTGTATTTGACTTGGAGTGCCTGATGCAAACATGAGTGCAATTAAGTGGAACAATGTTCCATTCTCTACTATCATGCATCTCCTTGATAAGCATAGGCCCAGATTTTGCTGAAAAATAACGGCGTCTAAATGGCAAACGCTGTTATTAATGTGCAAATCGGCCAGCAATTTGTGGTGAGGAAGAGATACCCTGTGAATTGCGAATCACCACAAGTTGCTGGACGATTTGCGCCGCTCCACCCCTAGCTTCATGAAAACGGCATCTTAGCCTCACCGTTAAGTTGCTGCATTTGCACATTAAACTCACCACAGAAAGTTAAGTCTATTAATTAACAGCATCTTATTGATGACGTGATAATTATTAATGACTGCCAATCAACCTCTCTTACCCAGAAAGGGAACAATTAAACGTGTGGATTCTGAATCCTTCAGGTTGTGAATTGTTTTAGGAGGTTTAAAAAATCTCAAATTTTAATTTTGTTAATGTTTTCTCTTACTTTTCCTTTCTGTCTCTTTTTTTTCTCTTTCTTAATCCAATCTTTCTTTCCCTGTCTTTATTTCTCTTTCTGTACCTGATTTGAAGTCACCCACTCTAATTCATCCCTCTTCTCAGTCCTTCTTCTGTTTATTTCTCAATCCTTTAATCTCATTGGTTAAGGAGATAGACTGTTGGTCCCATTGTTGACTGAAGTCCCAGATGCCCTGTTGACCTCGCTGCGCCATTATCAGCTTGCACTTTCAGCAACTTTGTGGACAAAATATTTTAAAACCTAAACATGCACAAACAAGTCTAACTAACAGGGCACACTGTGAGATGCCCTGCTCCAGCAAAATCAGGGCTGTAAATTCACTTCACCTCCTTCAAAAAAATGTTATTAATTAGTTCAAATTAAAAAGTGTTCGGAATAAATGCATATTCCATACATGAAAGGAGGGTGCTTAGGTAAGTACCCATTTTTGTTTGATTGGTGTCGAGACTTACATCCTGATGTAAGAAGCAAAGCAAAAGCTAGATGCTTTTCAACCATGCTGCACATTATCAGCTCTGAGGCCAGAGTGACCAAAGCTAATGAAGAGGGGCCTGCATGCAGAAATAGCCCAGAAAACTGTGAGAAGACTGCACTAAGTAGGACATGTGCACCCATTGCAATGAACAGGCCATGTTCACCCTTGGAAGGGTGATAGATGAGCTCCAGTTAGGCAGAAGTCAAGCCTTAGAAGGTGGGACAGTGTACAGGAAGATCCAGAAAGAAAAATATTAATGGGCAAGCAGATGCAGAAGATGGCAGAAAGGAGAATGTAGTAGCGTGGGTCTTGTGATGATGATGATGATGATAAAGACTGATTTCATATAAACTGTATTTTATATAATATATTCTTTGATGCTTACCAATATATTTATATCTAGTATCATTATAGAAAAATAAATTTTATTTATAGGTTTAATTTATGAATATGGAAAATAAGTCTTGTCCTAAAAAAGGTCTCTAATCTGACTTCTTCCTTTCCAAGAAATGAAATTAGACATGTAAGATCAGTACTAATGTCTTAGAGATCCTTTCGGAGATCCAATAGGTTGTCTTATAAAGTGCAGCTTTGAGCCTAAGTACTACAAAAGCCTAATCCAACAATAATTATGAATCAAAAGGAAATATAAAGCATAAAGTAGAATGCCTTCGGATATATTAATATCTTGCTCAACAAGAACAAAAATATAAAAATCATGCAAGTGTTTGACAAGGAGATAGATACATTCTTAGTGCAGTTGCAGTGGACACATAAAGGCGTGGGACTTGGGTGGGATAGAGTTAGAACAGTATCAGTCTTCCCTTCTTTCTATAATCTGCAAGCTTTTACACCCCAGTTTGGCATCACACAACCACTACTTCTTAGTTTAAATCATATTTTCTATTATTTTCAATCTTATGAGCGTCCTGCAATAGGGCATAGTCCTTTCATCTCGGTTCCTTAATTTAAAAAAAATAAAGACAACTGTATATCTATGTTGCAAAATAAGTTTTAACCTCATTAAAAATAACTATAGAAATGTGGATTGTCCTAATGAATCCCATCAGTGTCCATAAAACACCATCCAAATTCTTTCGGAGTTACAATTTGTTCACACTTTATGTGGCCTGAAAGCTTTCAGAATTCAACAAAATCCTGCACTTTTTTGTTTTCAATAAGATGCTGTGTAGCTTTGGAATGAGTGCAGCCCCAGAAAGGGCACTTTATGTTCGGATTTTCTCCTCAACAGTTGAAGGCAGGTCTGTTGACACAAAAACATCTTGTCTCATTTGAAAACATTTTCAGTTAATTAATAGACGGCGTACATGGGGTTGTGCTCAAAAAAGATTTCAAATATTTGCTGAAGTGCTGCTTGCTCCCAATTATATCTCACTGCTTGCAGTCCTCATTATTTAAAACTATCCACTATATAAAAAAAATCCTTAATCGGAGACATGAATGCACCCTCCTGCTTTTGACAGCATCAAATTAGCACTAAATGGAGCAGACTGAAAGAGTTACTGTGTTTGAACAAAGGCATTAATGAGGTAATTTCATTAGAACGGCTCATCCAAGCTTGTGTAAAAGGGGAGTAAATGGAGAGGAAAGCTGCAGAGGAAATTAGGGTTTCCCCGTGCGCTAATTAATGCTTGGTCATTTATTACAAGCACCAAATTAACTGCCTGAAGCCGGGGGGTTTTTTATTGGAAGAGAAATACATTGTTGCCCTCCCATGTCATTATTAGATAGTACAAATAGAGCTTTTAATGAATGTAAAGCTGGCCTTTAACTTATTCTGTCTAGTCACTGAAAACACGGCTTTGTTGATGAATTTTTGCAGTGGTTTAAGTAAGCATTCAGCTCACAATATGCGATTGTCTGGGCCCTTCTGCTTTGGGAGCTCAGAGCAGATAGCTTCTGAATGGGATCTCTGAGACTCCCAGGAGGAGCAGCTTCCCAGCAAAGCAGAATTAGGGCTTAAATGCATCCGAAAGGAGAAAAGGTGAATGGTCCTGGCACAGCCAGCAGCGTGAATCGTTCAATGTGTCTTAACTACTTAAATGACGCTGTGCTGCTCTCTCTCATTGAGTTATCTTTACACTGCCTTTGTCTCTCCTAATTGGCGCTGATGAGGCACTAATTGGTTTCCTTTTTAAAAAACATGCTACTTAAGCATTTAGGCAGCATGAGTGGAGGTAATGAGAGATTTGCTAACAAAAGAGGCCCTTTCAGAGGCAAAGCCTGTTTGTGAAAACATTTTACATTACTGCTAGGTTCATTTGCTTTGGGTATGTTTTGTTGCAAAGGGTATGACCATAATTTGCTCATCATTATGTCTGATGGATTATTATTAGATCGGGCACTGGAGCTGGGAAACCTGTAAATGCAGATTGTGCCAAATGTGGGAGGGTTTGTCGCTGCTTTTGTATTATTTCATTCTGGTCTAGTGCCGTCTGCTCTCAGCATTTGGATCTTGCACAGCAGACATAAGGGCAAAGTAAACTCGCCAAATTCACTAACCGGTGGCCCAGAGACTCGCTTTTCACCAAGTCTCCCCGGGGACCAGCCTCGGTGAATCTGGCAAGCTTATTTTGGCACAAAAGCAAAATACTGCAGATGCTGGAAATCTGAAATAAAAAAATGAAAATGCTGGAAACATTTAGCAGCGCAGGCAGCATCTGTGGAGAGAGAAACAGAGTTAATGTTTCAGGTTGATGGCCTTTCATCCGAACTAGAAGATGTTGGAGCTGAACAGCTTTTAAGCATGTACAGAGTAAGGGAAAAGGGGATGGGAGGTCGTCGCTAAGAGTGTGAGACCTGCACACTGGGAGTCGGTTCACTAGTGTGACCAACTTAAGAGCAACTTATGAAAGATTTGAAAGAAAGAAAGACTTGCATTTCTATAGCGCCTTTCACGACCACCGGACGTCTCAAAGCACTTTACAGCCAATGAAGTACTTTTTTGAAGTGTAGTCACTGTTGTAATGTGGGAAACGCGGCAGCCAATTTGCGCACAGCAAGATCCCACAAACAGCAATGTGATAATGACTAGATAATCTGTTTTTGTTACATTGATTGAGGGATAAATATTGGCCAGGACACCGGGGATAACTCCCCTGCTCTTCTTCGAAATAGTGCCATGGGATCTTTCACGTCCACCTGAGAGAGCAGACGTGGCCTCGGTTTAACGTCTCATCTGAAAGACGGCACCTCCAACAGTGCAGCACTCCCTCAGCACTGCACTGGAGTGTCAGCCTAGATTTATGTGTTCAAGTCCCTGGAGTGGGACTTGAACTTATTTGCAATAAGATCCACACAGTTTTCTAGCAGTGAAGCTTTGTGCACCACTTCTCCTGCCTGTGAAACTCTCTCCCAGACAGAATCCTTACTTTTACATTCGGGACTTCTCCAGTTCGGATCATGGGATCGTTGCGGCAGCTACAACTGTCTCTCTTATCCCAATTACAGAATCATAGGGGGTGATTTTATCAATGGGGACGTGATGGAGGCGGGAAAGCTGCTTGTCGGGTTTTAGTCACGCCTCCATCGACGTCTGGCCAACCCACGCTATTTTCCCTTGATTGGCCTTGTTAAGCCCGCCCAGCAGGCTTAGCCAGCCAATTAAGGGAAAGCCAGTGACAGAGAACATCAGCGTATGACGGTTCATCTGTCAAAAATTTTTGACAGATGAATCGTCATCGTTTGACAGCTTTGAGAAGCTGCCAAACACTGACAATCTCTGTTCTTTGGTGAGGCCTTGTACTCAAGACTCACCAAATCTCTTTCCTCAGCAGAAATCAGATGGCTGTTGCATCGGAGAATGCAGCAGCCATTCTGTCATCTCTGCCATGGAGATGAGGCAGCTCCACAGCCTGAAGGGATGAAGCCTGGAGGAAGAAGCAAAGGTAAGTAATCTTATTAAAACACTTTAGACTCACCTCACACACTTACCTCTCCACACTTGCACTCATCACTCACCTGCACACCGGACATTTCGGCCCCTCCGACCCCCGCAGACCCACGGCTATCCTCGCTGACCCTGGTGAGGTTCGGAGCCGTCGGGAAGCCCACACTTTAGGGCTCAAAATAGGGATTAGCCAAAAAACTGCTTGTTAACTGCCTGTTAACAGGCAGTTAATTGGCACTAATCCCCTTCCCGCCTCGAGGAGACGGGACCCAGCGTGGGTCGGGTACCCGCCTCCTGGGAAGATGGCACGGAGGCAGGTTGGGGGCGGGATGGGTACCCGCTCCCAGATTCTGCCATTTTCCCTGACAGTCTCGCCTCCATACCCGCCTCCCCAGGGCTGGGAAAATCGCCCCCATAGACCTTAACGATTATGCCGTAGGTATAAGGGAGTCATTTTCGACAATATAAATGTGGGGAGCCAGAACAGAGATGCTGCTGTCCCACAATCTGAACTACAGAAGTACCAAATTAAAAAGTGTCCTTTCTTCCTTATATACAGAGAACTTCAAATGCGGAGTCAAATTTCACTTGATTAGTTTGTACTACTGGAGAATTTGTTCAACTGGAGGAAATTTTGGTGCTAGGCCAAATCTAAGACCCCAGTGCCAATTTGCGATGGACCTACTCAGCCAGTGGAAGTGTGGCGGAGTGGACCGTATGTCCGCCAATACTGAAGATGAAGACATTCAACCTAAATTGCAGGGAGAGGGTCATCAGCATAGTCAGGTTCAGCTGTCAGCCTATGCAGGGGTGCTTCAGCAGCAGCAGCCTGATCCAGCCTTTGTGGACCAAAGTCTAAGGTAACTTGCGAAATCTTCAGCTCAAAAAGGAGCCAAAGAAAATTGATCCCCTCCGGGATTGACTAACTTTGTCTGGGAGAATTTAGAATCTTTCCTGGGACCTTCACGGAACTCTCACCAACTGGTGAATTTGGTTGAGGCCTACCCAGGGGATACTGTGCAGAATTCCTGAGCTAAGCTGGAAACTCCCCAGGACATGTCCCCTTGATGTGGGGGGGGGGGGGGGGCGGTGGGGCGGTGCGGTATGAAAGATTCAAGCTTCCCCCCCAGAATTTCTTGTAAGGGCGCAAGCAGAGTGGTGTTGGTATCCTGGCAGAACTGAGTTACACCCAATTTCACAGTTGCCTGATCAGAGACTTGCTCTATTTACACCAATGCCATCCTTTGTAAGTGACAATGAAGTTGGCAACAAAAACACTCTTTTTTGCTATCTTTGGAATTAGTATTGTAATTAGTTCCATTTATTTTTAATTCATTCACGGGATGTGGGCGTCACTGGCAAGGCCAGCTTTTATTGCCAATCCCTAATTGCCCTCGAGAAGTTGAATACAACTGAGTGGCAGAGGGCAGTTAAGAGTCAACCATATTGCTGTGGGTCTGGAGTCACATATAGGCCAGACTGGGTAAGAACAGCAGATTTCCCTAAAGGACATGAGTGAACCAGATGGGTTTTATACAACAATCCAGTAGTTTCATGGTCACCATTATAGATACTAGCTTTTTATTCCAGATTTATTTAATTAAATTTAAATTCCCCAGCTGCCTTGGTGGGATAATGAACTCATGTCTCCTGACCATTAGTCCAGGCCTCTGGATTACTAGTCCAGTAACATAACCACTCTGCTACCAAACCATATCAGTCAGCAACAAAGTAGCAGTATATATAATAGCAATAATAAAAATAATGCTTTGATTTATATACCACCTTATCTCAAATATTCCAAAGTGCTTTGAATTCATTTGAAGTAGATTTATAGTTGTTGTATAGGCAAACGAGCAACCAGTTTGTGCACATAGTCCCACAAACAGCAATGAGATGAATGACCAGTTAATCTGTTTTTGTGACGTTCGCTGAAGCAAGAATCTTTCTAGGACATAGGGAGAACACCCCACTCTATTTCATATAGTACCATGGATTATTTAACATTCACTTATAATATCAGAGCAGACAAAATGGGACCTTGGGTTAATCCCACCAAAGGACAGCACTTCTGACACATACGCCGCAAATATGCGAATACAACTGCTACACCAGCAAAGACATGTCGATCCAGGCCAACTTGAACAACTTACCACCAACCCGTCTCAAATCTAGAAGGCCATTTTGGACCGTCGCCGAAACCCTTCAGCCCTCAGCCTTGATGACCGCTGGCAAAATGCTTGGAAGAACTGTGACATACGGAATAGATTCCTTATAGAGGACCCCACAGTACAACCTGAAGGATCAAACCTTCCTTGCAAACAATGGACAACCATCAACTGCCTCTGAACTGGTCATGGTAGATGCAGCCACCTTCTCCATAGATGGAAGATTAAAGCATCCCCATCATGCGACTGTGGAGCTCCTAATCAGACCCTGGAGCACATCATTGAGCGCTGCCCTCAGAGGAAATTCACAGGCAGCCTACAAGATATCCACGCCATTACACCGGAAGCTTTGGCCTGGATATCTGACTTAGATATTGACATTTGATTTGCTCTGCTACTACCATACGAAAGAAGAAGACAAAGACTTCTGACAATGTAGCTTTCCCTCAGTACTACACCTGAGAGTCAGCCTAGCATAACTTCTGGAGTGGAACATGAACGCTCAAAGACGGAAATGCCAATAATAACTGAGCCAAGCTGGCACTGACATAGATAAGTACAGCAGATATTCTACACCATGAGCAATCTGCAAACAGCTATGAGTCGAATGACCAGTCAATCTGTTTTTGTGCCTAAAATAGGCTCACTAAGGATATTTTCAGTAAGACAGTATAAAGGAAAATGTCCTTTCATTTAATAATCTCCATTAAAATTCAATAGAAAGTAAAGAGACGCTCCCTCCATATTGCCTGTCATGGTACTGAGTCATACAGACTAGGAAGGTCCCAGATTCGACCGCAGTTTGTGCTGAATTAGATGATCTTAGACAGGGTGCCAATAGTTGCACTTTGATTGGCATAAGAATCCCTGGGCTAGGGCCTTGCTCCTGATTTCGTTGGAACATGCATGTCTGTGGACATTAGATGAGGACAATATCATCTTCAGCTGCCGATGACTTCCCACTCCTATGGTCATGTACATTGTTAACACTCACTCACGTGATTGATTAATGGCCGTTTGGACAAAGCTCCAAAGGGTGTCCAGCACCAGTGCAACCACATCCCACCATAGAGAGGAAGAGGGGGGGGGGGGGAATTGAAGGGGGGAAGGGGAAGAAAGTAAAGAGAATTTCAGCTGTTTTATTTTATACAAAATGATCCACAGACATCTTGTACAAATACAATGCATAAGGAAATCAGTGGACTATCTGGTTCAATCCACCTACGACACATTTTTTAAAGGGCCACTTTCCTTAAGTTCTCATGCAAGGCAATAAAAGGGAAAGAAAGAATGGATTTATATAGCGTCTTCCACGACCTCAGGACATCCCAAAGCACTTTACAGCCAACAAAGTACTTTTGAAGTGTAGTCACTGTTGTAATGTAGGAAATGCGGCAGCCATTTTGCACCCAGCAAGGTCCCACAAACAGCAAAAACATAGAAACATAGAAGATAGGAGCAGGAGTAGGCCATTCGGCCCCTTGAGCCTGTTCCGCCATTTAATGAGATCATGGCTGATCATCCAAATTCAGTACCCTGTCCCTGCTTGCTCCCCATATCCCTTGATCCCTTTAGCCTTAAGAAATATATCTAACTCCTTCTTGAATATATTTAATGAATTGGCCTCAACTGCCTTCTGTGGTAGAGAATTCCACAGGTTCACCACTCTCTGGGTGAAGAAATTCCTCCTCATCTCAGTCCTAAATGGCTTACCCCTTATCCTTAGACTGTGACCCCTGGTTCTGGACTCCCCCGCCATCAGGAACATCCTTCCTGCATCTAGTCTGTTTAGTCCTGTTAGAATTTTATAAGTTTCAATGAGATCCCCTCTCATTCTTCTAAACTCTAGTGATGTGATAATGACCAGATAATTTTTTTTAGTGATGTTCTTTGAGGGATAAATATTGGCCAGCACACCAAGGAGCACTCCCCTGCTGTTCTTCGAATAGTGCCATGGGATCTTTTACATTCTCCTGAGAGGGCAGACAGGGCCTCAGTTTAACGTTTCATCCTTAAGACTGCACCTCTGACAGTGCAGCACTCCTTCAGTACTGCACTGGAGTGTCAACCTAGATTGTTGTGCTCAAGTCTCTGGAGTGGGACTTAAACCCAGAACCTTCAGACTCAGAGGCAATAGTGCTACCAACTGAGCCACAGCTAACAATGTAAAGCACGTGTAGCTATTTGGACCATATTGGCATCATCTTCAATGTGGTGATTTGAAATGGTTTCCCTAAATGAATCAAATTTGTCAAAATTAGCTTTGCAAATTGTTGCATTGCAGAGATGCAGCACCTACTGTAGTATGAACTTGGCCGCACCATCAGCATGACTCAGTATTCAGTGCAGCTTCTTTCCTGTTGTTTCAGGACCGAACCTATGTGAAAAGCTGATGCAGCAGTCTTCAACTTCTATGATAAATTTGTGTGTGCTGTTCTGTCGGTGAAGTGCACAAGGAGTGAGGAAATGGGGGAAGAAAGCAGTAATGGTCTTTTTTTTCACCATTATTCCTTCCATTCAGAGTTTTCCACCCATTGGGCTGGATTTTCATTGACCCGTGGAGGCGGGTTTGGAGGCGTGTGGGGGGTTAAAATTGCGAAAACTGGCGGGCGGGCACAAGTCTGCCTCCATCCCGCCTCCACGCAATTTTCATTAAATCGTGTCTGCTGGTCCCGACTCCGTCCCGCCTTTAAGAGGCGGGATAGGCTGTTAAGGCCCTTAACAAGCACTAAATTGGCTCTATAATGCCATTTTGAAAGGCCTTTGTGATTTTAACCCTTGATCTACGTGAAGCACGCCTGTTCTGAACCACGATTGTGAAACCTGGTGGGAGCACATTTGGATAGCTGACTATCAGCTGCAGGTCCACTATTACAACGGAGATGAAGGTAGTAGTAGTATTAGGTCTGAAAGTCGCCTCTGATGCTGCTGCATTGAAGGTCTTCAGAGACTGCCTGGCCTTTGCTCTGAGAGGACCTGGATGCAAAAAAAAATCAATCTCTCTCTCTCTCCTTAGAGCTGCTGCCCATTTTGCATCCAGGTCCTCTCACAGCAAAGGCCAGGCCGTCTCTGACCTGCAATGCAGCAGCAATGATGACATCATCAGAGGCGACTTTCAGACTGAAACCACTAATTGGTTCATTGGTTCCCACATGCTGGAACTCAATTGCCCAATTAGGTGAAAATTGCATCAATCTCCCACATCCAATTGCAGTCGGGTGGATAACACGAAATGTGGATGACACGACCCCAACCCGCCCCGTATCAAAATCCAACCCATTGTGTCAAGTTTTGTCTGATAACACTTATCTGAAGTGCCTTGGGATGTTTTACTACATTAAAGGCGCTATACAAATGCAAGTTGTTGTTTTGTTGTCATTATAAAAATGTGTGTTGCTATTATTGGAACCCCACCCCCAAACATTTGCTTGTTAAGCCTTGTTAATAACCTATCACAAGGAAATGCTGCAGCTTGCCACAAGGAAAGATTTAAACGACCAAGAAGTTTTGTAATCACTTGAAGATTTGGGATTATTGCAAGAATGGAATGGCCAGATTTGGAAATATCAGGATAGCACTGATTGAGTGGGTGTAGGGGGCCCTTGCTAGCTATCCTATAGTGTAGCAGCAGCAAAGGCCAGCCTGGGAGTGTAGGCTGCAAATAAGGCTCACTCCGCACAGAACAAACCCTTGCAGGGAGGGGAGTAAATCAACCTAAAGATTTCAGCTTACTGCTGTGTGACAATGTAGTTGCCAATGCATCAACATTCTCTTCTAAACCCACCCACAATACCAGAAATTATGCTTAACATTTGGACCTGCACCTTATTGTGCAATGGTCGCCAACATTTATTACATAATGCAAATATAAAATGCATTAACACATCAAAACTATTATATTGATGTGAATTTTCTAGTATGTGCAGACAAGTACTGATAACAAAATCATCTAACAAAGGTACATTGACAGGCGGCTCAGGGACTTGAACTTGAAGCTCCCTGGTTTGGGAATTAAAAACCCAACTAGCCCATCACCAAAGGAACTGAAACATTGAAGGTGATAAGTATAGATTACAAGGCCTACAATATTTTTGGAGTTTTGGACAATCATATAAATGTTGATCACAGGCTGTATATGTTAAACTGCTGTTTGCAACCATCGTTACATATCTATTATGAGACAGGAAAGCTATAGATGTAGCTCAAACTGTGAAGGAAAATGGCTTTTGAAATTCCTCTTCATTCACCTCTGCAACTACCCTGTAGTATTCTAGGTACAATTCAGATCAAGCTTAAGCATTCGCTTCAGACAGTATGAGTTTGGCCAAATGTTTACTGCAACCAACTGTGGCAACTTTTAGAGTTGAAAATCCTGCGGATTCTTTTATTCCCATACATGGTACAATTTGTCTTTCTTTGTGATGTGAATGATGGGCTTCCTTCCAGCTGTGTGACCACACAGTTTGCTAAAAGTCAATGAATTCATGAATATAATTCCCATTACGAGCATTGCTTTGTCCCTTATATACACTGGGATGCGTTTGTGTGCTCTCCTAATCTGCTAGTGCTCCATAACATCACAAAAAGAATCAGATAATTGAGTTTGTTTTATGTAACACTGAAAATACTGGTAGATCTTATTATTTAATTCCTCAATAGACTACTTTGGAAATGCTTTGAAAAGAAAAGCCTGGGCTGTATGTATTTTTTTAAATGACCATTATTCAAATGTGAACATAGGCAGTGAGTGTTGGCAAAAAAGCAAAATACTGTAGATGTTGGAAATACGAAACAAAAAAAAAGAAAATACTGGAAACACACGGCAGCACCTGTGGAGAGAACAGAGAAGTTGACGTTTCAGATGTGGATCCTTCATCAGAACTAGATAAAGTGTCAGCTGGCTATTTAACTGTGGGGGCCATCTCCTAACATCCACACTTCAAGCAAGGAGATCGGAAATAGGAATTCGAGACAGTTTTCCTCTCCCTGCTTCAATGGTGTTTCGGCCAATTATAGCAGACCTATTCCCACTTTAGCATTTGCCTTCTGGTCCAGCATAGACCAGGAAGAAAATAAGGGACCCTCCCAGCTTGTATGGGTCGACGAGTGAATGGGTAAACGCACTGAACCATTGTGGGAGCTGTAATAACACAATATAATGGAATAGGATTTACAGCACCAGAATAGATAGGTTACACAGCAGAAACAGAGAAAAGTACAGTGAATAAAGTGTCAGGATCTTAAATATTTCTAACACGGTTAGGCAGGAGATCAAGGAGAGATGCAATAATTGACCAAGGGTGTAGAACCTACAACAATTTGCAATTGTAACTTTTGAATATTTATTGCATGGAGGCCACTTCTGATTGTAATTCTCATAGTGCTTTAGGACTGGTCAGTGCACAGAATGAGGAGACAGCACAAACTGTAGTTTGCAAACCAGCTGTGCACTAATTTCATATGGTGAAAATGTTCCAGGATCTGATGCAGCCATTACACTCTTTTATTATCCTGGCACGAGTCTGCAGGTTAGATCCCAGGAGGTGTGCTACTCCCAAAACCTATTTCACTCACCTCACTCTGTGGAGCCAAGTCCTTGCATTCCATGGTGGGGAAATCATGCTTATATTTTGAAATGATGTCATGGAATGCAAACATATGAGCAATTAATGCATTCATCTGAAAATCCTCTCACCCATACTTTGGCAGAGACATTGGGGGAAAAGTTCGGTTGGTCCGAGGGGCGCTAATGGGGCGCTAGGAACTCAGCGCCCGAGCATGACGATTTTAGTGGCACTCGCGAAATTGACCTGTTGTTTTGCGGTGACGCTAAGCATTACTGCCACGATCTCCTGTGCCCGCAGATCATGACGTCATGCAAGCGTGCAATGCCCCGGACCCGGACCAATTGATTCGCACCCTCTGCCTTAGTGCCTGCCGCTAGGAACGACAGATAGAGGGGAACGTTTTGAAGTCGGGAAGGGGCCGTGGGAGCGCTATTTAAAGGCATGCACTTCCTGCTTTTTCTTGTCGGCAAAGGTTTTGGTATACGCAGGTTGAGAGAGGGAGAGAGACGCCTGGAGAGTTAACGCTTTCCTAAGGAGTTTTGGTCCTCAACACCACTTTTGAGGTTCCTATTTATCTGAGCTTCATATTTAATACATTTAGAAGATTTTATGGGGGCTGTAGTAACTCAGGGCGTCGTCCTCCTGCTTCATCTTCGGAGGCAGCAGAGGCGCAGAGATAGAGTGGCAAATGTGGCCAGAGGGAGGAGGGCCAACAGGCCTCTGCACAGGAGACCTTAGTATTCCCAGAGTATTCCGGGAGCAATTCTCCTATATTCATTTGTCCGAGAAGCAGTGTTTCAGAGGCTGCGCTTCAGCAAGGAGGTGGTCACTGAGCTCTGCCACCTCCTGCAACCAGATCTGCAGCCTCAGCTCTGGACCAGGACGTCTTTGTTGGTGGCAGTGAAGTTGACGGTGGCTCTGAATTTCTATGCCAGTGGCTCCTTCCAGGCTTCTACTGGGGACATAGCGAATATCTCCCAGTTCGCTGTCCATTGCTGCATCTGGGAGGTGACAAATGCTTTGTATAAAAGGAGACGCCAGTGCATCTCTTTCCCCATGACCTGGGACAAACAGCGTGAATGCGCATGTGGCTTTGCTAGGATAGTGGGCTTCCCCATGGTTCAGGGCGCCATTGACTGCACGCATGTGGCATTGCAGGCACCTCATGAGAATGCAGAGGTGTTCCGAAACCGCAACGGCTTCCACTCTCTGAATGTCCAGTTGGTGTGTGACCACAGACAGTGCATCCTCTCCGTCAATGTCTGCTTTCCTGGCAGCAGCCATGATGTTTTTATCCTGCGCCAGACTGGTGTCCCAGACCTCTTCCAAACACTGCGCCAACCTAGTGAATGGCTGCACGTGGACAAGGGTTATCCAGTCTGCACCTAGCTGATGACACTGCTCCGTAACCCCAACACTCCTGCTGAGCTCCAATACAATGAGAGCCATAGCGCCACCAGGAACCTCATCGATCAGACGATCGGCGTCTTGAAGCAACGGTTCCGGTGTCTTGACCACTCTGGAGGAGCCCTGCAGTACTCTCCCGAGCGAGTATCGCTTTTCATTCTGATGAAGGGTCCCAGACCTGAAACGGTAACTCTGTTTCTCTCTCCACGGATGCTGCCTGGCCTGCTGAGTATTTCCAGCATTTTCTGTTGTTATCTCGCTTTTCATTGTTGTGTGCTGCATGCTTCACAACCTCGCAATTCTGAGGACCAAGCCATTGCCACCAGGGATTGGTGGGCCACCTCAGGAGGAGGAAGAGGGAGAGGAAGAGGAGGAGGAGCTGGAGGATGAAGAGGAGGATCAGCAGCACCAACGTGGGAGGGAGGCGCTCAATGTTGCCTCTGCAAGGGCCGTCCGTGAATGCCTGATAAGACACCGCTTCTAACGAATGACAGAGAAGATGGAGAAGCACATCATCGCAAGCATCCCGCAGCCCCTATTGCCAGGCAAAGCTGCAATGAGTCAAATCAGCAAAGTTGTAAAGTAACAAGAAAATGTTTTATTTATATTACAAACTCTGTTTTATTTATTCAGGACAAACAATTAGAAACAAACCAACAATTCATAAACTAACAAAACTCATTCTCACAACATCGAGATAAGCGCAAAACAGTAAACAAATATATTAAGATGAACATCAAACTTTTCCACAAACATTCCCCCCATTTATTAATAATTTCTACTTTTGGGCCTTTGAAGGTGACCGCCATCCCCTGCGCACTTCCCCCCTTCCCACCCTACTGTTCCTCCGTAATGTGGCCCCAGTGGCTGCAGCAGGGCTGGCGGAAGGCTGCTGAATGTTGGATCCAGAGACTGCAGATGGCCTTGAAGGACGCCCTCGACCAGCTCTGGGCCTGGAGGGCCCGGCTGCAGACTGCACCAACTCTGCATGGGCGGCAGCAGTCGGGGCTGGCTGTGTTACAGGCCATGTCAAGTGCAATGGAGAAGTGGCAGTGGTAGGAGCAGGAATGCTGTCATCCTGAGAGAGGACAGCACCTCCTGCTCGACCGAAACACTGCCACTCCCCTGGGGCAGTACCTCAGCATCCGGAGCAATCTGCTCGTACACAGATTGCTGGCCTGCTGCGGTACCGTGAGATCCCCGGTGGACTGTGGGCGACCCAGCGAGGATGGTAGCTGTCAGCGCTTGCATGACATCAATCTGAGACTGCATGAGAGCAGTCTGATGTTGGATGGCACCAGCCAATGACTCGATTGCAGCACTAAGACATTGCGTTGCCTCGGCCAGGACTGCAATAGATGCTGCCACCACCCATTACACGCGGCATGGGGTCTGGGTCCCCACGGTCTCTCTGCAATTCAACCATCCTCTGCACCAAGGCAAGGATGGGTTCAAGGGTTTGCGCACAGATGACAGCTGTGCTAGCGGTGGACTCCTCCACGCCCCTAGCCAGTCTATCCATGTTGTCGGGCACCCTTGCCATGCACCCATGAGCTCAATATGCATGCTCAAGGCCTGCGTATTCATGGCCGCAATGTCGAGATCCTCATCCAAGTCCTGTGCAGCAGAACTCACGTGCATACTCACCCTCCGGGGAGATGGCCCCCGAGCTTCCCTTCCCCCATGGCGTTGCTGCAGCCCGCTGGGTCCCGGAGCTTCACCCACATCAGATGCTAACCCCCTGCTCCCCTCCAGGGAAGGCGTGGCCCCAGTGTCGGAAGTGTCATCCTCGGGTGACGCAGGCAGTGAGTCTCCGGCTTCCTCTTCCTCCTCTCTGGTGTGTCGCTGCCACTGGGAGGCTGAGGGACAGGCTGGTGAGCTGGTGGTTCACTATCTGAAAGCAGGAAGGCACAAGAGTGGCAGGGGGGCAGGAAGGGAGCAAGGACTGGAGACAGTTAGTTGGATTGAAAGTGTAAAAGGCTGGTGTTGTGAGGGGGAAGTGGTATGAGAGAGGAGAGAAAGCTGATGAACATACTATTGCTGTCCCCAAGGGGGTCGACCTCTCCACCGGCCACGGCGCCTACGACCTGGCTCGCAATGAGTCTGTGGACTCTGTCCTCCAATTCAGTGAGGGGGTGTAGGTCCGCCTGTCCTCCTCTTGTCCGCTGGTTCTCTCTTCGATTATGTGAAAGCTTGGCCTGCAAGAAAAAGGACAGCGTGTGAGTGAGTGTGCAGCCATGAGTTTGGCAGATGTGCCTACCATAGTTGAATAGCCATTAATGTCTGCAAGGTGTGGGATGTGCATGTGAGTTTTATGAGATGGCCATAGTTGTTGGATGAATGTTGGGCACTTGGGTATTTACACTGTCTGGGTACAGAGTGAAGTTGAGATAGCGGGATGTAGAGGTATTGAAAAACAGGTACTCACCCTGACCACCCGGGTGAGGTCGTTGAACTTCTTACAACACTGAGTGTGTGTCCTCGGCACCAGGCTCCGTGATGGCACATGCTGGGCCACCTCCCTCCACACTCTTCTAAACTCCCGGGGCAATGGCCTCCTGCCACTCTCTGGGAAGAGCACTGCCTATCGCCATTCAACAGCGCCAACCAGAGCCACCAATGCCTGGTCGCTAAAGCGCCGAGTTCTCTCCCTGGGACTATCCATCACTACTTTAAGCACAATGGTAGTTAGGAGTTTGCAACGCTGCAATGAGCAGGGTGTGGCTGGGCAGCAAGATGGCCCCTCCCCTTTAAGAACTGGATGGCGCCAGTCTGTCTGAGTGCCATGGTGACTGACGTCACCTGAGCTTCAGTAGCGTTCTGAGGTAGCGCCTCGCTCCCCAATGTTAGCACTTTAAGAGAGGTGTGTAGCGCTTGATTTAGCGCTCAAATCACCTCCAGGGGCGATGGAGGCGAATTTTGCGGTCGGCGACGATAATTAGCGCCGGGTGCTAAACTTTGCGCCCAGCCGATATTAGCGCCCCAAAATGGGCAATATCCAATTTTTCCCCCATTAACTTGCTTATGGTAAAGTAGCAAAGAGAGGAACTTTAGATGAATGTTTTGAACTTTCGAATGTTAGTATCCCATGGTGAAATATTAGGGCCCTGGAGGTGAATTAATACATTCTCACTAGAAGTCTTGGGCCCTGATTTTAACCTGGGGCGAGAAGCAACTGTGGGGCCAGCAGGCTTGCCCTAACTCACCGAGGGGAGGCATGGGCCAGCTTTACTCCCAGGATTCCAAATTTAAAATGGCGCTAAAATGGAGCAGCAAATTTACGATTTACTGCCTTGAAATCAGGATAATGGAACACTTTCAAAGATGTCACATTAAATAGGAACATACCACTAAATTCTTCACAATCTTCTTTGCAGCAAAAATCACTGAATAACAATTAAGAGCAGGAACCCTAACTGATTTCTATTCCTAATTCAAGAGTGGTGTGACCAATTCTTGTATCCTGTCTGAAATCAACTCCACCAGGGATTGAACCTGGAAACTACTTCTCTGTATGACTCAATTCCACATTGGGCAATGCATTTACTCACCATAGGCTTTAAAGTAATTTCATATCCCCTCCCAAAGATATTGGCCCGTAATTTGCGGTCAGTGGCGAAGCAAAGGCGTTCGCCACTGGCCCTGAAGAAAGTTTGGCTTTTTCGACGTTCAATTGAGATCAGTGCAGTGCAGTGGGAATTCCATAGCTCAAGCTGCTGTGATGTCAACAAGCTATCTAAGCAGCCAATCACAATGCAGAATTCTCACAGCCAGGGAACCAGGAAGTGAAGAAGCTCCTTTCATTCTGACTTTTTAAAAATGTTACAGAGAGTAAAACAAAGACTGGGGCTCTCACATGGGGAAAATGTAAACCTGAAATAAATATGAACAAACTTTTAAAAAATATAGGGCCAGAGATTCGGCTCTCCGGCTTCCTGCGGGTGCAAGCATCGCGCGCGTACTTACCTATCGCGCCTGCCGTTGTGCTTCGGGCCCACGAGGAATTCGGGTCCTGGGCCTCCTGCAACTGCCGGCGCGCAGTGCTTGCGTATCCCAGGGGCGCAGTTAGTTCGAAGCGTCCCCTGGGATCACGTGGGCCATGGAGAGCCAATCCCAGCAGGAAGACCTGTCAAATCTATGAATAGAGATCGGCCCCAAAACCACACTAAAACTTCAAATAATTTTTTTTTAAACCATCACATTTTTAAAATAACTATAAATTTTTGAAAAAATTAATTAAACTTTTTAACGGTGCTAAAAATAAACTTAGCTTTCTTTAAAGTATGTAAAAAAGATAAACCTGTTGAAAAAATGTTTAAATTGTACTTAATTAACCACTTACCTTGTTAAAAGCAGGCCTTGTGCCTCCTTTTTAAATGTGCAGCTTTTCCATACTTACCTTCACGGAGAAACCTGAAAAAAAACGAAGTTCGCTGCGTGCGCGCTGCCTCTCCCACGCACGCGTTCGACTTCTGAACCCCTTCCTTCAGGGGAACGGAAGTTCCGGTTTCCCACGCATGCACAGTGGCATAGTGGTTAGCACTGGTGCCTCACAGCGCCAGAGACCCGGGTTCGAATCTGACCTCGGGTGACTGTCTGTGTGGAGTTTGCACATTCTCCCCGTGTCTGCGTGGGTTTCCTCCGGGTGCTCCGGTTTCCTCCCACAGTCCAAAAATGTGTGGGTTAGGTTGATTTGGCTATGATAAATTGACCCTTAGTGTTAGGGGGGGGATTAAATATGTGGGGTTATGGGGATAGGATGGGATATGTTAGGGGGAATTAAATACGTGGGGTTACGGGGGTAGGGTGGGATATGTGTACTGTGGGGATTAAAGCAGGGACAGGGTACTGGATTTGGATGATCAGCCATGATCGTATTGAATGGCGGAGCAGGCTCGACGGGCCGAATGGCCTACTCCTGCTCCTAGATTCTATATTTCTATGAAACCGACACTTCGGGTGGCCTTACGGGTGAGTACACAGCGCGTACTCACCCGACAAGAGCCGAATTTCTGGCCCATAATAATTTTTTTTAAAGTTTCTTAAAAATTTTAATTTTTATTAAAATGGAGAAATTTGACACTCCACAAGATTACAATTAGTTTTTCAGGGCCATAACGTTTGTTTAGCAGTCAATATGCTGTTAAAACCCCAGTTACACCTAATCCAACGAGGTCTAACTTTTAATGGGGTATTTAACAGCGATATTACCGCGGAAGAGCCAAAGTTTTCGTCAGTTTCAATTATTTCACTGATTGCCGGCTATGGGGTGGGGTAGGGAGGTGGGGGGGCGGGCCACAGCACAGTCAGTGTCGGAGCAGGGAATGACTGACCGCAACTTCAGGATTTCCGTGTTAGGATGCGCACGTGCGAAATCCTGAAGTTCCAGTCAGTTTCAAAGGGGTAATAACAGCGAACGCTGTTGGTTCGCTGTTATTACTCACCGCAAATTCTGGGCCTTTATACCGCACCAAGGGGAAGCAGCAGAAATAGTGGTGTGTGTCAGCAGCCATGGTTGTACCATTACTTACACCGCTATTGAGTAGTGGAAAGTAGAGTTCTACACACGGTTACTCAGGCATGTGCTGTAAGACAAAACACTTTTCAACGTGTTTCTCAACCGTACAATTGTATCATACAATACACACGTCTGAAGTTGACAGCTTGAATGGAGACGTCACATGTTATATCCATAGCCCATTCTTCTACATATCCTGTAAATGTCAAACCATTTTAAATCATTTCAATTGTGAAGCAGAACTCTGTCCAAAAGTTACTGTAATGTTTTAAAAGATCCAATATAATACATTGCAACAAATCAATAGGTTTTAAGAAATAGTACCAAAAGCACTTTAAAATAGTTCAAATATGCACATGTTGTGTGAATTCTTTTATTCCATAAGGCAATAATCGTTACAGGTGAGACAAAAATAAATATTGTCTAGTTAACTCCCAGGTTCTCTTTCAGAATAATTTTTCACACTTGTTCATATTAAATCCAAAATGACTGGATCTGACTACATAACACAGAAGTTAAGGGACTGATAAAGTGGTCTGGGTTCAGTGATGTCAGGACCGCTGTTCCTTGGGCTCTCACATGCACCAACGCTCCACTCAGTTGACCTTGCACTATAATGTGAGATCAGCTCACTTAAATAATCATTTGGCACTTCCGGCACTTAGTTTGTGATCCATTCACTGAAGGAGAAGTCTCTCAATGAACTCTACATCTTGGCTGGTATATCAGTGCTGCGTCTAGTATATCAGTGTTAGTTATGTTGGAGGAGGAGGAGCATGAACAGCAGAAGGCAAGGACCTGGGAGATTTGAGGCCATAGGAGGCAGACACAGTATTTGCTACTACCCAGTGTGAGCACCACCCAGGTGTCACCTATCTGGCCTTAGTGAGAAATAGTTTGTAAGAAGGCTGTATGTCACTGACACATCAATAGCTAGACAACATTCTCAGTACAATTGAAAGTGACCAACTCCTACTTCTCATTAGGTGCTTCCAGGCACCATGAGAAGAGATCAAGAGGAGCAGCCAGTATGTAGTTCACTAGCAATGGACACCCTCTTCTGTCACATGCCTGCAAACATCAAGCGCAGCGCTGGCGTGCAGAATCCATTTTTTCAGTCGTGTGGCATTGCCTATGTACAGGGCACTATTGACTGCACCAATGTCACCATTCATACATCTGCAGGCTGTACTTTCACTTTTATCAACAAAGACGGTTACTGCTCCCTCAGTGTGCGGATAATAAGTAACCACTGGCGATATATTGTAAGTTAATGCTCATTTTCTGGTGAGTGCTCACAACATACACATCCTGAGGAAATCAAGCATTACACAAATGTTTGGGGCGGGGGGGGGGAAGACTGATTATAAGGTTGGTTTCATAAGTTACCTGCTCCAAACATAGCTGATGACACTTCTCAGCCTCTCCCAATTCGTACAGGAAAGAATATACAATGACTCACATTTAAGAGGCAATAGCTCCTCAATCGTGCCATATTTATCACATCCAAGCACCAAGAACGTGTGACGAGTAAAGCTGAAAATGTGCTAACAAAAATGTGAGATAAAATTAACTCTCGTTCAGTGCACAGTGTGCGAAGTGGAAAGTAAATTGTATGCGTTGATCCACTGTCTAGTGAAGAACTGAACTATAGAGCCCAGAAAGAATCCAGTTTTGATATCAAGTTGTGCTGGCTTATCTGAACTCAGCCGGGGTGCCGATAGGTACTTCAATTGCTTTACTGCTCTGGGCTAAGATGGTGGAAAAGACTCAAGTACGGCAGCCTGCTCCGTATCACTATCCAACAAATCTCACATAAAAGTGTGCATGTGGGAGTGTCGGATGTGTTTGACTGTGATGCTGCCCACAGTTGAATAGCTGGCAACAGTCACTGTCTAGGCCCACAGATTAAGAACAGTCATTAGGACAAGAAATCAGAGTGTGGCCAGAGTCCAAGGGAATGTGCCTCAGCGGGGGTCATCACCTTAAGTAGAGGAGAGGAAAAAAACCAAGAAAAATACTGAAATGGCATCTGGGCTCTCAGATGAAGACATTAATCAATCTTGGAGCTATTTGGTCGAAGTTTTTGATAATCCAAGACAGAGCAATTTGTATGAGTGTGAAAGGGCTCAAATGGCAACTTCATCCGATGCTTTAATTAAATTAAAATCTCATTTAGACTTTCATGCCACAATTTACTAAATCCTCCTCTCATTGCAGCGAGGCTGTCAGATTATGTAGTATTAAAGTTATTACATCTGCAATTAACTGAATGTCCCTTGATTTTTATTTATTTTTTGCCTTTGAAGAGACTTTTGCTGAAACAAATTGTAATATTCCGAGTTCCCAGCAGCAGCTCCTTGAAATGCCGATTGACAAGGTTAATTGAACTAATCTGACAGATTGTTGACCCATGACCATTTGAAAGCTGAGGGAGATTTTTTAGTTTCTGAGAAAGAAATATGGCTCAATTTTGCATTACTGTAAAAATAAAGCAGAAGCCTGTGGACTGCAAACACGTGAAAAATGGATCTGCACAGGAAAAAGAGCAGGAAAAAGTCAAGGGTTCAAATCCCAGTGTGCGGTATTAGTAACAAGCGCGTTTGTTGTTATTATCGAACACTTTGATTTCAACCCTCATATTTTGTTAGGTTTGTACGTAAAGCAAAAACAACTCCCAATTCCATACGTATCAATTCGGGGGCCTGGTTGAAAACTGTCAAAAATGAGCATTTCTCAAGATTCCTCAGGCCAGGTTTCATTTTTGACGTTGACCAGGTGGAGCGATCGCGCTGCCTACCCAATGAAGCTTGCCGGAGGCCTGAACCGTTTTTCTGGTCGGGCCTTATTGATATTAAATCGGTGAGCTGACAGTGCTAAACAAGTGCTGACAGGTGGCTCGCTAATCGGGAGGTTTTTTTGGGGGTGGGGGGGGGGGTTGGGAAAACCAGCAATTCCTCCGAGGTGCCGTGCTGCCAGAATCTTATTAAAGGGGAAGGGCAGATCCCAGAGGTGGGGGCACAGAGGGACTGACAACAGGTGGGACAATTTTTGTGGGCCAGAGAACCACTGGCTAGGCCACTGAATGCTCAGTTCCACTGAGTGGAGTAGCACAGCGAGCACTCCATTCAGTGAAAGTCCAAACAGGGAGATAACCGCGCCTTAGGACCCCGATTTAAATACATTAATGAGGCTCCTGTTTCAGGCAGGAGCACCGGCCGCCTATGTTGAGGCCCACTCGAAAACTGAGTTAGGTGGGCCTCAGGTGAGAAGACAGTTGACAATTTTGTTTTTTTAATTTTCATCTGCCTACTGTCATAAACTAAGTGCCGTAAGTGCCAAATTGTTAGTTCATACTGAAAAAATGGGGCTGTAGGTAGACAGAAGTCGTCTCTCTTTTTTCCCCACGTTTTTCTCCAATTTCCTATTCTCTCCTGAAGGTAATCTATTGCTGCAATACACTGGCCATTCGTCATGCGTGAGCCTAGACAGCGAAGGGTAGAATTTCCATAATGCTCGCGAAGATCAGTGTGATTCGTAGTTTGTGCACGTCCGAATTAGACATGTGGCAACGATCCCCAGCTTATGGGTCCGAGTTCATAACAATGCAGAGCGAAGTCCCAGCATGATTTGAACTGGGAGCTTGCATGGTTGGAGGATGTAGGATTTTCTGCACAGATGCAGCAATTTAAAGGGCTGCATCACAATTTTTACTGTCTCAGCAGATGGTAAACAAAGACCAAAGACCTATAACAAGGGAAAAAGAGAAAATCAGCAAGTAGGTCGACTTGAACCATTGCAGTATTATCTTCTGGTTGTAGATTACAGAATTGGCTTCCACTCAGTTAGCCACGGAATAGAGTAGGGCATGGAGGAGAGGAGGAGATAAAAGAGAAACTAATCAATTTAAAAGAACGAACAACTTTCATATATTTTCTATTATTGACTATTTAAATAAACTTATTGTAAGTACATGGTTGTGACGAAACAAATTTAGCTACACGGCCCATAAATCAATAGTAGCCAATCAAACATCTGAACAGTTTGATAAACAATGTTGCAGTGTGTTTGGTTATATTGACTGAACTATGAATTATCAGATTGTAATTCTTTGAGAAACCTAAGTGAAGAAACAAGGCCAATTTTTCAGGACACCGCCAACGTTGAAAAGATTACGAGAGAAGATGAGGTAAATTGAGAAGTGGTGGTTAGGTGATGCCAAGTTCAGGTTTTAAACGCCTGCAGATTGTAGTAGGAAGTGAAAGCTGAGAGAGATAAAACAATACTATAGTTTTGATGTCCTTGAGGTAAAGTACGAGATGGAAAGCTGGTTTTCTATTTCCACACAGTAAGGGTACAGGGAGGGGGGTTATATGTAGGTTGGCATATTTGCAATTCTGGGCAAGGAAACATCATTTGAAGGGGCACTGTTTATTCCATCCATTTCCATTTGCCGAGCTTCAATGTTTTGGAACTGACAACTATTCCCTGTTCATTAACTGACTGACCTCAGCATTAACACCCCCGCAGCTCAGGTTGCCTTGGAAACAAAGCTTCCTGTGCGTAATCCCAGATTATCCTGCTCCTTATCCTACATGTGACCCTTAATTACTTGCTAAATTAGAATGTTTTTTTGAAATCACAAGAGGAGGTTAATATGTCCTTGCAGAGCTGGTCAAGCTAAGATGACACACCATTCAAGGTGATTCTGATTACATGATCGCTGAAGGCGTCTCTTTCAGACAGAAGCCAATGTCTCCCAGTGGGTGGCACTGTGAAGTAACAATACTTCTGTCACTCACTTTCCTGTCCCTATCTCTTCACCCATAAAGTAGTCTGAACAGAGTACTACTCTACTGTGGTACACTGAAATCACATATCCCATTCCTTCACTTTCACAGCAATGTAAACTTTCAATTTTACATCTTCATATGCTGCTTTAGTTAAGTGGCACCACTTGAAAACTGAATTTATTTTCAACTGGAAGTTATGTGGTACTATAGTGCATTTTCGGCAGTACAACTGGGTAGGAATGGGTATCATCATTACTTGTAAGTCAGGTAGCCACTTTCTCCTCCCAAATATTGAGCATGATAATAACGTAGAGGCGGGTTTTGAGCAGACGGGTATGTGAGTGATAGCGGGTGCGAAATGCAGATCGTGGGACACATGGGACTCTCCAATTTCAACAGGCAAAGCTCATTATCATTTTACTTCTGGGTTTCGAGTCTCTAATGCGCGTGTGTGGGTGTTATGCGCACCCGCATAACACAGTTTCACCTGGACTATTTAAAGGGTCAATGCATTCATGGAATTTGGAGGAGTTGGGAGGATTTCAGTAGAGAGGAAAAAATTTGAAATGGAATCAGGACGGTCAAAGGCTGTGCACCGTTTGAACGACGCCTCACATGATGTACTGCTGGGTGCAGTAAGGAGCAGGAAGGAGGTAATAATTCTAAGCAGTGGCAAAAAGAAACCTGCTGCTGTCACCAACAAGACATGGTTAGAGGTAGTGGAGGAGGTCAGCAACAAGAGTATAGTGCTCTACCTGGATCTAGTGCAGGATGTGGTTTAATGACCTTAACAGGCCAAGAAAGGTGAGTATAGTTGCAGATCTTGTAGTGCACCCCCCCTCCCCCCACTCTGCCTTGTTAAGCGTACTCTATCACATCTCTCCTCACAGTCACTTAAGTTTCAAGAGCACCCATTGTTCACTCTCTATGCACTTCCTCATGTACCCATTTATTCATCCACCATTACCACTTGCTCCAATCCTTATGCAAAGTGATGCCACCTTAGTCAGCTCACCCAATTCTAAGCACACGTCCTCAAATGCATGCCAGTAGCACTCGTGATGCCCTGGCTGATGGTCGCCCTCACAGAATGTACTGCATCCATCAGGTGAACACATGCCTTACAGACACTCATAAGTCTGTTGTTCCCCCTTGTAGGAGAAGAGAGCACAAAATACAAGAGAGGGGGAGAGGACTGGAGGTGGCCTGCCACACATAGTGCAGCTGACATCATCAGAGGAAGAGGCCAAGGAGCTCAGTGGTATATCTGCATCCCTGACCATCGGAGGTGGAGAGACTGGGGGGGCAAAATTCAATAATCCCCGAAAATGGGCGCAGGGATTGCGATGCGCGATTAATCTGCGTCTGTTCAATGTAATGCAGGCAGCACGCCAACTTCATGCTGCCTGCTCATTTCAATGATTTCAGTGTACAGCCAGTGTTAGCCACACTGTTGATTGGCTGCACGCAGCAGCAGTGGGCATAAAATCATTAGAGGTTAGCGCCAGTTAAAGCTAGCCTGCACTGCTTAAAGCTAGTCTGCACCTCTTAAAGGGGAGGTGCATTGTGGCTGGAGCTAGTGCTGAAAGTCATTCTACAACTGAATCTGACCTGGGAAACAGTGAAGAATTGCACAACATGGGAGAGAGCAAGCTCCATTGCACTGGAGGCCTTGGTGGAGGAGGTGGAAAAAAGGAGAGATGTCCTGTATCCACAGGAGGCCAGGAGACCATCCAGACTCACGTTCAAAAGGCAGGGGAGTCAGTGCCAGGAGTCAAACCCCGAGGACCTGGATGCAGTGCTGCAAGAAGTTCAATGACCTCACATGAATGGCCAAGGTCAGTGAATTCATCTTTAAATGCCATATGTACAGCAGGCACCTCAAAGCACTGGAGAGGTACCACCAACGCTGCCTCCGCAAGATCCTGCAAATCTATTGGCAGGATAGGCGCACCAACGTCAGTGATCTCACTCAGGCCAACATCCCCAGCATCGAAGCTTTGACCACGCTCGATCAGCTCCGATGGACTGGCCACATCGTCCGCATGCCCGATATGAGACTCCCAAAACAAGCGCGCTACTCGGAGCTCCAACACGGCAAAAGAGCCCCAGGTGGGCAGAGGAAATGCTTCAAGGACACCCTCAAAGCCTCTTTGAAAAAGTGTAACATCCCCACCGACACCTGGGAATCCCTGGCCCAAGACCGCACAAAGTGGAGGAGAAGCATCCGGGAAGGCGCCGAACACCTGGAGTCTCTTCGTCAGGAGCAAGTGGAAGCCAAGCGCAAACAGCGGAAGGAGCGCACGTCAACCCAAGCACCCCACCCACCCGCCCCTTCAACCACCGTCTGCCCCACCTGTGACAGAGACTGTAGGTCCCGCATTGGACTCATCAGTCACCTGAGAACTCATTTTTAGTGTGGAAGCAAGTCATCCTCGGTTCTGAGGGACTGCCTAAGAAAAGAAGAAATGCCATATCCTACCAACTGCACCACTAGGCTCAGCCACTGCTCAATGCAGCACACCCCCATCACTCAACTACCAACAATCTCTATTAATCCTCAGTGACCTCCTTTACGCAATAATGGACGGCAAACTGCGAAATGTTGCAAATATCTTCAGCTCCAGTCTAGAAGGAGCCCCTGCATCAAAGTTAATCGCTATGGTCACCTTCACAGCCACTGGCAATGTGGTCCTTGCCCTGCTCTGAGGTTGCAGTTGTGGCTGCAGCAGATTTCAGTGAGGACGTCCTTACTAAAGCGCAGACGTCTCACACATTGTTCCTTGCTGAGGTTCAGGTAGGAGAATTGCTCCCTGAACACCCTGGGCGGATATGTCCTCCTGCTGAGAGCCCTTCTCCCATTCCTCCTCCTCCCTCTTCCAGAAGCTTGTCCTGCTCTGCGTGCCCTCTGTTCATTCTCCAAGTCATGCTGTATTCCAAGGGGAATTTCTACTAGTCCACCCATATCTGGCAGCAAGTGGTTTGTGCAGAAGCCTTAAAGTCAGGAAACAGTCCTTCAGCACTTGCCACACCACTCCCTGTAGACTTTGGCAACTTTAAACAACTATAGAAAGCACCAAACACTTGTAGAAGCATACCAACAGCGAGAAGAAATCAAATAGCAAGTAACCTGTAAGTAGAATCATAGAATCATAGAATGGTTACAGCACAGAAGGAGACCATTCAGCCCGTCGAGTCCATGCCGGCTCTCTGCAAGACCACTTCAGCTCATCCCATTCCCCTGCCCTTTCCCCGTACCCTAAAAATTTATTTCCTTCAGATACATATCCAACTCCCTTTTGAAAGCCGTGATTGAATCTACCTCCACCAGTCTTTGAGGCAGTGCATTCCAGATCTTAAACATTCGCTGCATAAAAAAGTTTTTTCTTACGTCGCCTTTGGTTCTTTTGCCAATCTGGTTCTCGACCCTTCTGCCAATCAGAACAGTTTCCCTCTATCTACTCCGTCCAGACCCCTCATGATTTTGAACACCTCTATCAAATCTCCTCTCAATCTTCTCTGCTCCAAGGAGAACAACCCCAGCTTCTCCAGTCTATCAACGTAACTGAAGTCCCTCATTCCTGAAATCATTCTCATAAATCTTTTCTGCACCCTCTCTAAGGCCTTCACAATCTTCCCAAAGTGTGGTGCCCAGAACTGGACACAGTACTCCAGTTGGGGCCAAACCAATGTTTTATACAGGTTCATCATAATTTCCACACTTTTGTACTCTGTATCTCTATTTATGAAGCCCAAGATCCCATAGGCCTTTTTAACTGCTTTCTCAACCTGCCCTGCCACCTTCAACGATTTGTGCACACATACCCCAGGTCTCTCTGTTCATGCACCCCCTTCAGGATTGTACCATTTAGTTTATATGTCCTCTCCTCAGTCTTTCTACCAAAATGTATCAATTCACACTTTTCTGCATTAAATTTAATCTGCCACGTGTCCGCCCATTTCACCAGCCTGTCTATGTCTTCTGAAGTCTATCACACTCCTTCTCAGTGTTCAATATACTTCCAAGTTTTGTGTCATCTGCAAATTTTGAAATAGTGCCCTGTACACCATGTCCAAGTCATTAATATATATCAAGAAAAGCAGTGGTCCTAGAACCAACCCCTGGGGAACACCACTGTATACCTTCCTCCAGTCCGACAAACTACCGTTCACCACTACTCTCTGTTTCCTATCACTTAGCCAATTCTGTATCCATGCTGCCAATGTTCCTTCAACTTTGCTGACAAGTCTATTATGTGGCACTTTGTCGAAAGCCTTTTGGAAATCCATGTACACTACGTCAACTGCATTACCCTCATCAACCCTCTCTGTTACCTCATCAAAGAACTCAATCAAGTTAGTTAAACACGATTTGCCTGTAGCAAATCCATGCTGGCTTTCCTTAATTAATCCACACTTGTCCAAATGACTGTTAATTTTGTCCCTGATTACTGTTTCTAAAAGCTTCTCCACTGACTGACTGGCTTTTAGTTACTGGGTTTATCTTTTCACCCTTTTTTGAACAATGGTGTAACATTTGCAATTCTCCAGTCATCTGGCACCACCCCTGTATCTATGGAGGATTGGAATATTATGGCCAGTACCTCTGCAATTTTCGCTCTCAAATCCCTCAGCATCCTAGGATGCATCCCATCCGCTCCTGGTAATTTATCTACTTTAAGTACAGCCAGCCTTTCTAATACCTCTTCTTTATCAATTTTTATCCTATCAAGTGTTTCCACTATCTCATCCTTCAATATGTCTATGGCAGCATCCTCTTCCTTGGTGAAGACAGATGCAAAGTACTCGTTTAGTACCTCAGCCATACCCTCTGCCTACATGCGTAGGTCTCCTTTTTGGTCTCTAATTGGCCCCACCCCTCCTCTTATTATCCTTTTACTATTTATATACTTATAGAAGACTTTTGGATTACCTTTTATGTTGGCTGCCATTCTATTCTCATACCCTCTATTTGCCCCTCTTATTTTCTTTTTCACTTCTCCTCTGACCATTCTATATATAGCCTGATTCTAAGATGTATTTGCAACCTGAGATCTGTCATACGCGCTCTTTTTCTGCTTCATCATATTCTCTATCTGTTTTGTCATCCAGAGAGCCCTGACTTTAGTTGCCCTGCCTTTCCACCTAGTGGAAATGTACCTCAACTGTACCTGAACTATTTCCTCTTTAAAGGCAGCCCACTGTTCCATTACAGTTTTGCCTGCCAATCTTTGATTCCAGTTTATCCAGGCCAGATCCGTTCTCATTCCACTGAAATTGGCCTTACCCCAGTTAAACATTTTTACTCTAGATTGCTCCCTGTCCTTTTCCATAGCTAATCTAAACCTTATGATACTATGATCACTGTTCCCTAAATGTTCACCAACTGACACTTGATCCACTTGACCTACCTCATTCCCCAGAACCAGATCCAGCAATGCCTCTTCCCTCGTCGTGCCAGATACATACTGATCAAGAAAGTTCTCCTGAACACACTTCAGAAATTCTTCCCCTTCTCTGCCCTTTACACTATTACAATCCCAGTCTATATTAGGATAGTTGAAGTCCCCCATTATTACTACTCTATAGTTCTTGCACCTCTCTGTAATTTCTCTGCAAATTTGCTCCTCCATATCATTCTCACTATTTGGTGGTCTATAGAATACACCCTAGTGTAATGGCACCTCTATTATTTCTTAACTCTAGCCATATAGATTCTGTCCTTGACCCTGCCAGAACATCCTCCCTCGCCAGCACTGTAACATTCTCCTGAACCAATACTGCCACACCACCTCCTATTTGTCCTGCTTTTTGTGGACAGGACATACCTGGGCAGTTTTCCACATTGTCGGATAGATGCCCGTGTTGTAGCTGTACTGGAACAGCTTGGCTAGAGGCGCGGCAAGTTCTGGAGCACAAGTCTTCAGCATGATAGCCGGGATGTTGTCGGGGCCCATAGCCTTTGTTGTATCCAGTGCGCTCAGCCGTTTCTTGATATCACGTGGAGTGAATCGAATTGGTTGAAACTGACTTCTGTGATGGTGGGGACCTCAGGAGTAGGCCGATATGGATCATCCACTCGGCACTTCTGGCTAAAGATGGTTGCAAATGCTTCAGCCTTGTCTTTTGCACTCACGTGCTGGTCTCCACCATCATTGAGGATGGGGATATTCAGGGAGCCTCCCCAAAACGTTAGTTGTTTAATGGCCCACCACCATTCACGACTGGATGTGGCAGGAATGCAGAGCTTTGATCAGATCCGTTGATTGTGGGATCACTTATTCCTGTCTATAGCATGCTGCTTCCGCTTTTTAGCATGCTTGTAGTCCTGTGTTGCAGCTTCCCCAGGTTGGCACCTCATTTTTAGGTATGCCTGGTGCTGCTCCTGGCATGCTCTTCTGATTGAACCAGGGTTGGTCCCCTGGCTTGATGGTAATAGTAGAGTGAGGGATATGCCAGGCCATTGTGGTGGAATACAATTCTGCTGCTGCTGATGGCCCACAGTGCCTCATGGATGCCCAGTTTTGAGCTGCTAGATCTGTTCTGAATCTATCCCATTTAGCACGGTGGTAGTGCCACAATGGAGGGTGTCCTCAATGTGAAGACGGGACTTCGTCTCCACAATGACAGTGCGGTGGTCACTGCTACCAATACTGTCATGGACAGATGCATCTGCGACAGGTAGATTGGTGAGGACGAGGTCAAGTAGGTTTTTCCCTTGTGTTGGTTCTCTCACCACATTTCACTAGGCCCAGGCTAGCAGCTGTGTCCTTCAGGACTTGGCCAGCAATGGTGCTCTTGATGAGTACATTCTGTGCCCTTGCTACTCTCAGTGCTTCTTCCAAGTGGTGTTCAACATGGAGGAGTACTGATTCATCAGCTGAGGGAGCCCATGCTTGAAGCCATGAGACTTCATGGGGTCCAGAGTCAATGTTGAGGACTCCCAGGGAAACTCCTTCCCCACTGTATACCACTGTGCTACCACCACCTGGTGGGACAGGACATACCCAGGGATGGTGATGGAGGAGTTTGGGACATTGGCTGAAAGGTATGATTCTGTGAGTATGACTATGTCAGGCTGTTGCTTGAATAGTCTGTGGGACAGCTCTCCCAATTTTGGAACAAGTCCCCAGATGTGCTGTTGCCGTGTCCGATGCCAGGTGGTCCATCCAGTTTCATTCTTATTATTGTGTTTCGTAGCAGCTTGCTAGGCCATTTCAGAGGGCAGTTAAGAGTTCACCACATTGCTGTGGGTCTGGAGTCATATATAGAGACAAAGTAAGGACAACAGATTTCCTTCCCTGAAGGTTTTTACAACAATCCGATAGTTTCATGGTTACCATTACTGATACTAGCTTTTTATTCCAGATTTATTAACTGAATTTAAATTCCCCAGCTGCCATGGTGGGATTTGAACTCACATCTCTGGATTATTAGTTCAGGCCTACTGGATTAATAGCCCAGTGACATTACCACTATGCTACCGTTCCTGTCAAGAACATGAAGACATGAATTGATGGGGACCAATTGATGTATGTGGAATTGGTGGGTGGTTGGTTACAGGACTGTTTTGTGTCAGTGAGGTGGGGGGGGGGATGCGATAATTCCTTTGATCCAGTGTGAGTGACTAACTGAACCTTCGAGCTATTAGGTAATCCCTGGCATCCTGAGCAGCAATGTGAGTGGCTAGTCTGGCATTTGGGGCCCCACCTTCATCTTCCTCCTCTTCCTCCTTTCCATTGGAATCCTCATCAGATGATGACTGATGAATGGCTTGATCCTCCTCCACCTCTAGTCCTTGTTGCTGCACTGTGTTGTGCAGAACGCAGCACACAACAATTATCCTACAGACCCTTGCCGGCGAGTACTGAAGGGCACCTCCAGACCTGCCTAGACAGGTGAAATGCACCTAGAACATGCCGATGGCTTGCGCAATAACACATCTGGTTGTCATATGGCTGGCGTTGGGGTTCATTGGTGGGGTTCCTCAGAGGTGTCATCAGCCAGGTATGATTGGGGTGGCCTTTGTTGCCTAGAATCATAGAATCATAGAATCATAGAAATTTACAGCACAGAAGGAGGCCATTTGGCCCATCTTGTCCATGCCGGCCGACAAAGAGCTATCCAGCCTAATCCCACTTTCCAGCACTTGGTCCGTATCCTTGTACATTACAGCACTTCAAGTGCATATCCAAGTACTTTTTAAATGTGATGAGAGTCTCTGCCTCTACCACCCTTTCAGGCAGTGCGTTCCAGACCCCCATCACCCTCTGGGTGAAAAGATTTCTCCTCAAATCCCCTCTAAACCTCCTACCAATTACTTTAAATCTATGCCACCTGGTTATCGACCCCTCTGCTAAGGGAAATAGGTCCTTCCTATCCACTCTATCTAGGACCCTCATAATTTTATACACCTCAATTAGGTCTCCACTCAGCCTCCTCTGTTCCAAAGAAAACAACCCCAGCCTATCCAATCTTTCCTCATAGCTAAAATTCCCCAGCCCAGGCAACATCCTCATAAATCTCCTCTGCACCCTCTCTAGTGCAATCACACCTTTCTGTAATGTGGTAACCAGAACTGCATGCAATACTCTAGCTGGGGCCTAACTAGTGTTTTATACAGTTCAAGCATAACCTCCCTGCTCTTATATTCTATGCCTTGGCTAATAAAGGCAACTATCCCATGTGCCTTCTTAACCTCCTTATCTACCTGTCTTGCTACCTTCAGGGATCTGTGGACATGCACTCCAAGGTCCCCCTGATCCTCTGCACTTCTCAGTGTCCTACCATTTATTGTGTATTCCCTTGCCTTGTTCGCCCTCCCCAAATGCATTACCTCACACTTCTCCTGATTGAATTCCATTTGCCACTGGTCTGCCCACCTGACCAGTCCATTGATATCTCCCTGCAGTCTGCAGCTTTCTTCTTCATTATCAACCACACGGCCAATTTTTGTATCATCTGCAAACTTCTTAATCCTAGCAGCCACTCCTTAAGGGTGTTTCCAGGTACGAACAGGTCGGGATGTTGGACTGCTGCAGTATGAATGTTTGCAACCTTGGCGTCCTATTTGACCCTGAGATGAGCTTCTGACCCCATATCCTCTCCATCACCAAGACCGCCTACTTCCACCTCCGTTAAATCGCCTGTCTCCGGCCCTGCCTCAACTTATCTGCTGTTGAAACCCTCATCCATGCCTTTGTTACCTCTAGTCTTGACTATTCCAACATACTCCTGGCCGGCCTCCTATGTTCCACCCTCCATAAACTTGAGCTTATCCAAAACTCTGCTGCCTGTCACGCAACTCACACTGAATCCCGTTCACCCATCACCTCTGTGCTCGCTGACCTACATTGGCTCTCGGTCCAGTAACGCTGCAATTTTAAAATTCTCATCCTTGTTTTAAAATCCCTCTGTGACCTCGCCCCTGCCTATCTCTGTAATGCCTTCCAGCCCTACAACCCTCCGATATCTCTGCGCTCCTCTAATTCTGGCCTCTTGTGCATCCTCAATTTTAATCGCTCCACCATTGGTGGCCGTGCCTTCAGCTGCCGAGGCCCTAAGCTCTGGAATTCCCTCCCTAAACCTCTCCCCCACTCTTCCTCTCTCTTCTCCTTTAAGTCACTCCTTAAAACCTACCTCTTTGACCAAGCTTTTAGTCACCTGTCCTAATAACTCCTTTTGTGGCAAATTTTGTAGGTCCTCACTGACCTACATTGGCTCCCAGTCCCCCAACACCACTAATTTAAAGTTCTGATCCACATGTTTATATCCCTTCATGGCATTGCCTCTCCTTATCTCTGTGACCTCCTCCAGATTATAACTCTCCCCAGAACTCTACGTTCCTTGAATTCTGACCTTTTGTGTAACCATACTCCCTTTGCCTCACTATTGGCAGCAGTGCCTTCAGCCACGGAAGGCCCTATGCTATGGAATTCCCTCCCTAAATCTCTCCACCTTCCTCTCTTCCTTTACGTCCCTCTTTAAAACCTACTACTTTGACCTGCTTTTCGTCACCCCTTCTAGAAACATAGAAACATAGAAAAATAGGAGCAGGAGCAGGAGTAGGCCATTCGGCCCTTCGAGCCTGCTCCACCATTCAATATGATCATGGCTGATCCTTTATCTCAATACCATATTCCCGCTCTCTCCCCATACCCCTTCACGCCTTTTGCGTCTAGAAGTCTATCTATCTCCTTCTTAAATATATTCAGTGACTTGGCCTCCACAGTCTTCTGTGGTAGACAATTCTACGGGTTCACCACTCTCTGAGTGAAGAAATTTCTCCTCATCTCAGTCCTAAATGTCCAGCCCTATATCCTGAGACTGTGACCCCTTGTTCTAGACCCCCCAGCCAGGGGAAACATCCTCCCTGCATCCAGTTTGTCTAGCCCTATCAGAATTTTATACGTTTCAATGAGGTCCCCTCTCATTCTTCTAAACTCTAGTGAATACAGGCCTAGTTGACCCAATCTCTCTTCATACAACAGTCCTGCCATCCCAGGAATCAGTCTGATGAACCTTCGCTGCACTCCCTCTATGGCAAGTATATCCTTTCTTAGGTAAGGAGACCAAAACTGCACACAGTACTCCAGGTGTGGTCTCACCAAGGCCCTGTATAACTGTAGTAAGACATAGAAACATAGAAACATAGAAAATAGGTACAGGAGTAGACCATTCAATGCGTTCATGGCTGAACATGCTACCTCAGTACCCCATTCCTGCTTTCTCACCCTTGCTCTTTGGCTTGGCATCTTTTTTTGTCTGATTTGGCTTCTGTGCAATGCTTTGGTGCATTTTTGTACTTTAAAGGTGCCATATAAATGCAGGTTGTTGATGTTGTTGAGTGCATTAACATTTTCATTACCAATATCACACAGTACAATTTCAACCCAAGTCTTCTGGTAATTCTAGGTCTAGTCCGTATCAAAAGATCACTTGTAAGTGTTATGATATTCATATCAATATCTTATGCAAGTATCCAAGAAAACCCTCACAGAAAAGATTGTAAAGTTGGTCCTCCTCCATTGAAAAAAAGTTGGATCAATAATTTGTTCACTATGTAATGCAGCTTGGATTGGATGGTGCTTGTGTTTTAATATCATTATCTGATATCGCAAAAGATTTTTGAGATGAACAATCCTTTAAACCATTCTTCATGAAAAAGCTTCAGCAACAGCTTCTCAGTGTGCTTATCCCAAATGTGGTTCGGTATACCTTTATGGGAATAAAAAACCTTTTATCTATGCCAAAAAATCATCTACCTTGTTCAGTATTCTAAGGGCTTAACCTACAATGGGAACAGTTCTAAATTTTTGAGATTGCTAGTGAACTCTATAATGTTCGAGAATAATTCCATGACTGAAAAGATCCCGCTCTTTTTCTTCTATTTTATTTGGAAGGTTCTATAGAAGCCTAGGAACCATGGGGAGAGTAGCCAGTGTTGGAATACTGAGTTCATACTGATAACCGACAAATTAAGATTCCAATTGATGGAGGCTTAACTCTCTTTAATTGTGGATCTATCCTTCTCGTGCCTACAAACAGAAATGTCAGACACAAAGGCCGGAATTTTGCGGGGGGTCAGCGGGCGCGATTGGTGGCGGGTCAGGTGGGAAAGTGTTTTTTTTTTCACAGCAGGTCGGGACCCTGCTGTGAATCTGCCGCCACACACCTTTCCCAATGTCGGGTCTGTTGGCGCTGAGCAGACCCGACACGCAGCGCTGGGGGACCTAATTCGGGTAATTAGTGGCTTGTTTACAGCTATTTAAGAATGATTTTCAGCTTACTTTTTGCATTTGACAGCTCGCCCACGGGGTCCACGCTGTTTGTGGACCACATCTGTCAAGCTGAGGTGGGATTTCAGTGGCCATTGAATCAGCTGTTGAGTTGACAGCTTCAAATGTCCAGTAAAAGCTCCCACCTTACAGAGATATCTTCCCTCAGCCACAAGCTCTTCCTCACTGCATTTCCACAACAGATTCAGCATGCTGCAAGTCTTTACACAAGTCTCCATCCAGTCTGACCGCATTACCTCTCTCACCATTGACAGATCGCTTCCGTCATCTCTACTTCACCTGCCATCTATTCCATCAACAGGGGTGTCCTTTATACTCTCTCACCTTGATCCTCAGAATCCCACCATGATCAGCCCCAGCATCAGCAGCACCAGACACACCAGCAGCACCAACAGCAACACCAACCTTCTCCGCAATCAACTGATGCTGCACAGGACAGAGGGCATCAGCACCCAACCACATTGCTGCCCGGGACCCCAGGGAGTGCCTCACCATGGCCAGGTTTACTTCAGTTGACGCTGTACACCCTGGCTGCCACATGATGCGCCAGGTTGGCACCATCCCACAGCAACACCATAAAGCATCCCTACAATGCCCGAACCATTCCTTTCACACTCATCACCATTGCGGGCGTTACCGTTATTTCTCACCATTCACTGCAACTCACTAAGTCACTTCCAAAGGTGCACACAAACCTGTCCAAGAATGCAAAGTGTTGAAAATAAAGGTTTCAATGTTTGACACCACATTAACAGAAACTTTATATGGACATTGCATAAAACACCCAAGTGGCTATCCTTGTGTCTTGTTAGTTGGTATGATTTTACTAGGATGAGGATGAGTGTGAGGGGTGGCTAGTGAGATGGGGATGTGAAAATGTAGATAGAGAGGGATGGGTGGAGGTACAAGTTAAGTTGGTGTGAGTAAGGATGTGCAGGAGTAGGGTAGGGCAGGCAGAGTGATGGGGATGTGTTGAGAGGCACAGCAGGCTGATTGAGTGTGGTTTTGTACTAACGTTTCATGATTTACTGAGATCATTGAAACGTTTGTGGCACTGCACCCAGGTCCTCCTGACCACATCCCTGCGTGTGTCCTCCTGTACAATGTGCAACCAGGCTGTGTTGATCTCCTGGGGAGGTGTCTTCCACCCATTGGAAGGGAAGAGAACCTCCCTGCGTGCTGTGACTCCCTCCATAAGCATATGGAGGGAGTCATGGGAGAGCCTGGGTGCAGCCTTGTGCCTTTGTGCAGTCATTGTCAGTGTTTGCAGCACCTCAATGCTGTAAATCACTGACAGCAGAAGTGTCAAAATAAATTTGGCCATCTTCTCTTTAAGGAAACTGACTGATGACGCATCATCAAATGACCTCACCAGACCCGCTGCCTCTAATTGGCCAGGAAACGCGCTGAGTGGGCTTAACAAGCCCTATCAAGGGACATTCATTTCACAGAGCAGGATGGAGCCAGCAGCGGGGTCGGGACCTGCCACCAACGTCGCCCACCACGGACCCGCCGAGGTCAGCAAAATCGCGGCCAAAGATCTTGATGTCAAAAACCTAAAAAGGACCAACAAGATACTGATGCAGAATCCCACACAAAGCAATCATGCATGTTTCTTTCAGATTCTGATTAAAATTACATGGAATTTACAGCACAGTAACAGGCCATTCGGTCAACTGGTCCATGCCGGTGTTTATGCTCCACACGAACCTTCTCCCACCCCTATTCATCCAAGTCTATCAGCATATCTTTCTATTCCTTTCACCCTCATGTGTTTATCTAGCTTTCCCTTAAATGCATCTATACTATTCGCCTCAACTACTCCTTGTGGTAGCGAGTTCAATATTCGAACCACTCTCTGGGTAAAAATGCAATGCACTCTCAGCATTTTCCATGTTCACTCTACATTTACAGCATTTATTAGAGAGTTTGCCTAAACCAATTCATTTTCATCTGTGCTTGTATCATATAGATAGAACCAAGCCTACGTGGACGTGCATAGCTACTTCATGCATATAAAGATCAACGCCTGGTTATATTAAATAGTTAACATGTTTCTTGTTTGTTCAATTTAAAACACTGAGACATATCAGTTCCCATAAAACCCCGGTTCTGTGTTTCACAGGAGCAGTTGTACCTAGTCGTGTTAATTTTTACTGCATTCCCACCAAGTAATAATTAATATTTGAGTATGAACTAATTGAGGATTTAATTTAATGTGCAAAAGAGGCTTATATGACTTCTATTTCTTTCAAATGAATAATCCACAGAAACATGTAAAAGCAAATAAAGAATAGAGCTGAAACAGCATTGTTTCCCTAATCTTATAATTTACTATGTAATCCTGTAAAAGTTTTGAAACCAGCTAATAAAGGAACATAACAGAATTAATAGTCTTTTTAAAGCATTCTAATTTCTAACCTCCATAATAGCAAGACAGTTTAACATCGTTGCAGTCAACAGTAGGGGTTTAAAGCTCTTGTCCTGTGATGTCTTTAGCCCTCTAACAGGATTAGAGGTTCAATTTGCTATTTTCGTCTAATTAGATAAATGGACTAAAGGTTTTGTCTGGACCTAGGTCTCCCATGTACGAGGCATTAGAAAATCAACTTGGAGCTTTTATATTTTGTTAATACTACTGCTGTCATAGAAACAGAGACTAAGAAAACTGAGACTATTTAATCTACTCTGAATACAGTTACATTGGTCTTGGCAAATGGCACAGATTAGCCATATTCAACAGGTTCTATTTCACACATACTGGCTTTTGATGGAAAAATTAGGACCCTATATAATCAAAATATATGTCACATTGGAACATAAATTGCATCTTAGTAAAATTAATATGATCCAGATAAGACCTTCTCATGACAGAAACAGCACTTTTTTGAAGCAATTTTTGGTATTTCAGCAATAATATATAAATTGTGCACCGCCTTATTTGGCCATCAATTTATCTATGAATTTAAGGCCAAATATATTCTTATTAGATTAAAAGGAAAAATTGCAGATGCTGGAAATCTGAACTAGCAAATGCTGGAAATTGCAGGTCCAACAGCATCTGAAAGAAAATGGTTAATAAGTGAACGAGGGTCTCACCCAAAATGTTAAACTCTCTCAGCTGCTGTGGGTTAATTTACACCCATTGCTATTTGGAGCTAAAGTTTTAAACACACATATAATAAAAACATTTGTTTACAATTTTACTTAAAATAGCAATCAGATGATTTCCTCCCCCCGCCCCCGACCCCTGTTGTGTGACTTGTATATTTCCCGAATATTCTGTATTTATTTCATTAATTTTTGCAAGTTATACTTTGAAACTAGATTATCGGGCCATTTTGTATCATAGGGTACCTTGCAGAAACGTGCATCGTCCTGCTTCTGTGATCAGTCATAATTGTCATGGTAGTGTACAGCCACTAATTATCATTGAACTTTACCACACATCAAATAATTGTTGATAATTTTTGTATAATACACTGGCAGATCTCCTATGGCATTGATCAAGGTGAGTCTGAGGATATGCTGTTCAATATTAACAGGGGCATTATGCTGTGTAACACACAATGGGCAGAACTTTCAACTTGACCTCGACACTGATAACAAGAGAGAGCTCGGGATTTGCAGCAGCAGTTGGCTTCCCTCGTGCAAGGTGACATTGACTGCACACATGTTGCTATCAGGGCCCCAGAATACCAGCCAGCAACATTTATAAATAGGCAACAACTCCATCAGTATGCCGATGTGACCGATCACAGAAACGGGATGATGCACATTTCTGCAAGGTACCCAGTCAGCTTTCACAACGTGTTTGTCCTGCGCCAGTCTACCATACCCCCCAATATTCGATCTTCCCAGGGTCGTGGCAAGATGACTTCTGGGGGATAAGGATACCCTCTACACACATGGCTTATTACATCCCTCTGCAACCCGATATGCCTGAGCACACTGGTATAGTCGAAGCCAGGGGATCACCAGGATCATTATTAAGCACACCATAGGGATGTTAAAGCAGAAGTTCAGGTGTCTTGGCAGGTCTGGGAGTGCCATACAATATGCACCATGAAGAGACTCCCACATCATGGTAGTGTGCTGCATACTGCACAACCTCACCATATAGAGACACTATGAGGGGGGAGGGTGAACAGCCAGAGGTCATTGTCCATATCAGAATCAACGACATAGGCAAAAAAAGGGATGAGGTCCTGCGAGCAGAGTTTAGGGAGCTAGGAGAGAGATTAAAAAGCAGGACCTCAAAAGTAGTAATCTCCAGATTACTCCCGGTGCCACGTGCTAGTGAGTACAGGAATAGGAGGATAGAACAGATGAATACGTGGCTGGAGAGATGGTGCAGGAGGGAGGGCTTTAGATTCCTGAGGCATTGGGACCATTTCTGGGGAAGGTGGGGCCTGTACAAGCCGAACGGGTTACACCTCAACAGAGCCGGGACCAATATTCTCGCGGGTAGGTTTGTTAGTGGTGTTGGGGAGGGTTTAAACTAACTTGGCAGGGGGATGGGCATCAGCATATAGGAGTAGAAAAGAGGAATAAGGTGCATAAAAGAGTGAGTGTGTTGGATAGCACTAGAGAAGATACTACTAGAGGCAGAAGTAGTACCATATTAGATAGGAGCAGACTAAGAAAGACTACGAAAAATTCAAAAATGGGTTTAGAATGCATGTACATAAACGCGCAAAGTGTGGTGAATAAGGTTGGTAAGCTACAAGCGCAATTAGCCGTGTGGCAATATGATGTTGTGGCAATAATGGAAGTGAGGACTGGGCACTTAATATTTAAGGGTACAAGGTGCTCAGTAAAGATAGGGAAGGAAAAAAGGGAGGTGGGGTGGCAGTGCTGATTAAGGAAGACATTGTAGTGTTGGAAAGGGAGGGTGTTCTTGAGGGGACAAGGACAGAATCCATTTGGTTAGAGTTGAGGAGCAAAAAGGGTATGATCACACTGTTGGGGGTATTCTATAGGCCTCCAAATAGTGAGAGGGAGGTAGAGGAGCAAATCTGCAGGGAAATTGCAGAGATATGCAAGAGCTATAGAGTGGTGCTATTGGGGGACTTTAATTACCCAAATATCGATTGGGATAATGCTAGGGTAAAGGGAAAGGAGGGGGAGGAATTTCTGAAATGTGTTCAGGAGAATTTCCTTGACCAATATGTTCTTGGCCCAACTAGGAAGGAGGCATTGCTGGATCTGGTGCTGGGGAATGAGGTGGGCCAGGTCAACCAAGTGTCTGTGGGAGAAAACTTGGGTACGAGCGATCATCGTATCATAAGATTTAGATCAGCAATGGAGAGGAGCAAGGAACAATCTAGAGTGGAACTTCTAAACTGGAATAGGGCTAACTTCAATGGGATGCGAAAGGATCTAGCCAGGGTAAAATGGAACCAAAGACTGACAGGAAAAACTGTAACGGAACGATGGGTGATCTTTAAGGAGGAGATGTTCCAAGTACAGGCTAGGTACATTCCAACAAGAGGGAAGGGTAAGGGAACCAAAGCAAGGGCTCCTTGGATGACGAGGGAGATAGAAATGATGATGAAACAAAAAAAGAGGCTGTATGATGCATGTCAGGTGAATTCTTCAAGGGAGTACCAGACCAAATACAATAAGTTGAGAGGGGATGTGAAGATGAAAATAAGATTGGCAAAGAGAGAATATGAGAGTAGAATGGCGGTTAACATAAAAGGGAACCCAAAAATCTTCTACCGGCATGTAAACAGTAAACAGGTAGTAAAAGGAGGGGTGGGGCCTATTAGAGACAAAGAAGATGATGGGCCAGAAATTCGGCTTTCCGGCTTCCTGCGGGTGCAAGCATCGCGCGCGTACTTGCCTACCGCGCCTGCTGTTGTGCTTTGGGCCCACGAGGACTTCGGGTCCTGGGCCTCCTCCAGCTGCCGGTGGGCAGTGCTTGCGTATCCCAGGGGCGCAGTTAGTTCGAAGCGTCCCCTGGGATCACGTGGGCCATGGAGAGCCAATCCTAGCAGGGCATTTTCATTCATAGATTTGACAGGAAGACCTGTCAAATCTATGAATAGAGATCGGCCCCAAAACCACACTTAAACTTCAAATAAATTGAAAAAAAACATCACTTTTTAAAATAACTATAAGTTAAATAAATTAACTACTTTAAACAAAAATTTAAATTTTTGAAAAAATTAATTATACTTTTTAACGTGCTAAAAATAAATTTACCTTTCTTTAAAGTATCTAAAAAAGATAAACCTGTTGAAAAATTTTTTAAATTGTAATTAATTAACCACTTACCTTGTTAAAAACAGGCCTTGCGCCTCCTTTTTAAAAGTGCAGCTTCTTCATACTTACCTTCCCGGAGAAACCTGAAAAAAAAAACGAAGTTCGCTGCGTGCGCGCAGCCTCTCCCGCGCACGCGTTCGACTTCTGAACTCCTCCCTTCAGGGGAACGGAAGTTCCGGTTTCCCGCGCATGCGCAGTGCATGCAGGAAACCAGCACTGCAAGTGGCCTTACGGGTGAGTACACAGCGCGTACTCACCCGACAACAGCCAAATTTCTGGCCCGATATATGCTTAGAGGTGCAGGGCAAGGCTGGAATAGTCAATGAGTACTTTGTATCGGTGTTTACTAAGGACGTGGATGCTGACAAAATATCGGTAGAAGTGGAAAAGGTAGAAGCAATGGAAGGGGTGAAAATTGATAGACAGGATGTACTAGAAAGGCTGGGTATGCTTAGAGTGGACAAGTCGCCTGGTCCAGATGGCTTGCATTCCAGGTTGCTAAGGGAATTGGGGAAGGGGATAGCGGAAGGGCTTGCCATAATTTTCCAATCTTCCCTAGATGCGGGGGAATGCCTGAGGATTGGAAAGTGGCAAATGTGACACCATTGTTCAAGAAAGGGTGTAAGGACAATCCTAGTAACTACAGGCCGGTCAGTTTAGCATCAGTGGTGGGTAAAGTTTTAGAAACAATAATCAAAGACATATCCTGAACATAAACAGAAGACCTGACCCTTACTCCAGGTGCTTTGTATCGAATGGATCAAAAATTGTTACACCCGGTACACTCAGTGCCTTAATGTTATAATAAAGTGAAAGAAAGAAAGACTTGCATTTATATAGCGCCTTTCACAACCACCGGACGTCTCAAAACGCTTTACAGCCAATGAAGTACTTTTGAAGTGTAGTCGCTGTTGTAACGTGGGAAACGCAGCAGCCAATTAGCGCACAGCAAGCTCCCACAAACAGCAATGTGATAATGACCAGATAATCTGTTTTTGGTATGTTGATTGAGGGATAAATATTGACCAGGACACCGGGGATAACTCCTCTGCTCTTCTACGAAATAGTGTCATGGGATCTTTTACGTCCACCTGAGAGAGCAGACGGGACCTCAGTTTAACGTCTCATCTGAAAGACGGCACCTCCGACAGTGCAGCACTCCCTCAGTACTGCACTGGAGTGTCAGTCTAGATTTATGTGCTCAAGTCCCTGGAGTGGGACTTGAGCACATAAATGTTACAATATCTAATTAATCAACTGTCAGATCACAGGTGAAAAACTTTATTGGATCAACAACTTCACCAAACACTAAAGCATTTCACAAAGCAAGGCTCAAAATTCAATAGACGTTGTCTTTTTTTAATGAGTCTTGCACCCCAATCCATGGTCTGTCCTGACTCCCTGATGGTTTACTGGATAAAGGCACAGATCCCTGGTCTGTGCTGATTCCCCAATGGTTTACTGGGTAAAGGGACTAATCCCTGATCTATGCTGATTCCCTTGAAAGTTTACCAAGTAAAGGTATTGATCCCTGGTCTGTACTGATTCCCTGATGGTTTCCTGGATAAAGGCACCAATCCCTGTTCTCTACTGATTCCCCAATGGTTTACTGGGTAAAGGCACCAATCCCTGATCTGTGCTGATTCCCCAATGGTTTACTGGGTAAAGGCACCAATCCCTGATCTGTGCGGATTCCCCAATGGTTTACTGGGTAACGGCACCAATCCCTGATCTGTGCTGATTCCCCAATGGTTTACTGGGTAAAGGCACCAATCCCTGATCTGTGCGGATTCCCCAATGGTTTACTGGGTAACGGCACCAATCCCTGATCTGTGCTGATTCCCCAATGGTTTACTGGGTAACGGCACCGATCCCTGATCTGTGCTGATTCCCCAATGGTTTACTGGGTAACGGCACCAATCCCTGATCCGTGCTGATTTCTCTGAAGTTTACTGGGTGAAGGGACCAATTCTCGTCTGTGCTGATTCCCCCAAAGGTTTACTGGGTAAAGGCACCAGTCCCTGGTTTGCCCTGATGTTTTACTGGAACAACCTTTCATGCTCTGGAATAATACTTCTTTTAAAAGCTGGGTTTGGTAAATCTGGATCTCTGTCGGCTACAGTTGTGGACAGAAGCGACCTCCACCTCCAATGAGGTGCTCCCTCTTCCTTCTTGCCACTTCCTCTGCTCTGCTCAGCTGTGCTCTGTACATCAGCTATATTAACATACTGACTAGCTAAATCCCCCAGGGTGAGAATTACAACTTAATCTATCATAACTCTTCATAATCTTGAAGACCTTTATCAGATCAACCTGAACCTAGTGAAAAAAGCCCTAACTAAAAACAGAGAGTAGGAATGAACGGGTCATTTTCGGGTTGGCAGCTGTAACTAGTGGGGTACCACAAGGATCAGTGCTTGGGCCTCAGCTATTCACAATCTACATCAATGATTTAGATGAGGGGACCAAAATGTAATATATCCAAGTTTGCTGATGATACAAAGCTGGCTGGGAATGTAAGTTGTGAGGAGGATGCAAAGAGGCTTCAAGGTGTTATAGACAAGCTAAGTGAGTGGGCAAGAACATGGCAAATGGAATATAATGTGGAGAAATGTGAAGTTATCCACTTTGGTAGGAAAAATAGAAAAGCAGAGTATTTTTTAAATGGTGAGAGATTGGGAAATGTTGGTGTTCAGAGGGACCTGGGTGTCCTTGTACACGAATCACTGAAAGTAAACATGCAGGTACAGCAAACAATTAGGAAAGCAAATGGTATGTTGGCCTTTATTACAAGAGGATTTGAGTATAAGAGTAAAGACGTCTTACTGCAATTATATAGGGCCCTGGTGAGATCACACCTGGAGTATTGTGTACAGTTTTGGTCTCCTTACCTAAGGAAGGATATACTTGCCATAGAGGGAGTGCAACGAAGGTTCACATAACTGATTCCTGGGATGGGGGGGATTGTCCTATGAGGAGAGATTGAGTTAGACTTGGCCTATATTCTCTGGAGTTTAGAAGAATGAGAGGTGATCACATTGAAACATGCAAAATTCTTACAGGGCTTGACAGGGTAGATGCAGGGAGGATGTTTCCCCTGGCTGGGGAGTCTAGAAAAAATTGAGAGGTCGCACAACACCAGGTTATAGTCCAACAGTTTTATTTTAAATCACAAGCTTTCGGAGTTACAACTCCTTCGTCACTTCACCTGACGAAGGAGTTGTAACTCCGAAAGCTTGCGATTTAAAATAAAACTGTTGGACTATAACCTGGTGTTGTGCGACCTCTCAATTTTGTCCACCCCAGTCCAACACCGGCATCTCCGCATCATGGGGAGTCTAGAACCAGGGGTCACATTCTCAGAATAAGGGGTTGGCCATTTAGGACTGAGATGAGGAGAAATTTCTTCACTCAGAGGGTGGTGAATCTTTGGAATTCTCTACCCCAGAGGGCTGTGGAGGCTCAGTCATTGAGTGTATTCAAGACAGAGATCGATAGATTTTTGGATATTAAGGGAATCAAGGGATATGGGGATAGTGTAGGAAAGTGGAGATGAGGTAGAAGATCAGCCATGATCTTAATGAATGGCGGAGCAGGCTCGAGGGGCCAAATGGCCTACTCCTGCTCCTTGTTCTTATGTTCATAATTTTAACCCCCTCATCCCTTGTAACATCTTAAAAATCAGCAAGTGGGCAATGGACCATCAACTGTGATATTGAAACATACAGACCAGGAAAATCCTTGGTTTATTCTCTGGTCTGTGCTGAGTTAGCTCTTCAGAAGAACCAGAGGGGAGATGAGAAGAAACTAACATCCATTTCCTGCTCCCTCGACCCTATTCCCACCAGACTGCTGACCACCTAACTTCCCTTCCTGGCCCCCATGTTAGCTGATATTGTTAATGGTTCCCTCTCCTCAGGTACTGCCCCCCTCCCTTCAAATCTGCCATTATCACCCCTCTCCTCAAAAAAACCACCCTTTACCCCTCTTTCCTGCAAACTGCCATCCCATCTCCAACCTCCATTTCCTGTCTAAAGTCCTGGAACGTGGTGTCACCTCCCAAATCCGCGCACATCTTTCCCACAACTACATATTTGAGTCCTTCCAATCAGGTTTCCCCCCTGCCACAGTGCTGAAACGGCCCTTATCAAAGTCACAAATTACATCCTATGTGACTGGCCATGGTAAACTATACCTCATCGTCCTTCTCGGCCTGTCTGCAGCCTTTGATATGGTTGATCACAACATCCTCCTCCAACGCCTCTACTCCATCGCCCAGCTGGGTGGGACTGCCCTCGCCTGGTCCCATTTTTATCTATCCAGTCATAGCCAGAGAATCATCTGCAATGGCTTCTCTTCCCACTCCCACACCGTTACTTCTGGTGTCCCTCAAGGATCTATCCTTGGCCCCCTCCCATTTGTCATCTACATGTTGACCCTCTGCAACATTATCCGAAAACACAATGCTAGGTTCCACATGTACGCTGACGACACCAGCTCTACCTCGTCACCACCTCTCTCGGCCCCTCCACTGCCTCTAATTTGTCACACTGCTTGTCCGACATCCAGTATTGGATGAGCAGAAATTGTCTTCGGCCCCCTCCACAAACTCCGTTCCTTAGCCACCATCGCCTGACTCCATTCCTTGCCCTGGCAGCTGTATGAGGCTTAACCAGGCCGTTTGCCATCTTGGTGTTGTATTTAACCCCGAAATAAGCTTCCGACCACATATCCAGTCCATCACCAAGTCCACCTACTTCCACCTCCATAACATCGCCCCTGCCTCTGCTCATCTGCTGCTGAAACCCTCATCCATGTCATTGTTACCTCTAGACTTGATTAATCCAACCCCTCCTGGCTGGCCTCCCATCATCCACCCTCCATAAACTTGAGCTCTGCTGCACGTATCGTAACTCGCATCAAGTCCCATTTGCCCATCACCCCTGTGCTCGCTGACCTACATTGGCTCCCGGTCTGGCAATGCCTGAATATTAATATTCTCATCCTTGTTTTCAAATCCCTCCATGGCCTCACCCCTCCGTGTCGCTGTAACCTCCTCCAGCCCTACCACTCTCCGAGATCTCTGTGCTCCTCCAATTCTGGCCACTTGCGCATCCCCAATTTTAATTGCTCCACTGATGGCGGCCATGCCTTCAGCTGTCTAGGCCCTAAGCTGTGTAATTCCCTCCCTAAACCTCTCCGCCTCTCTATCTCTCTCTCCTCCTTTAAGACGCTCCTTAAAACCTGCCTCTTTGACCTGTCTTAATATCTCCTTATGTGGCTTGGTGCCAAATTTTGTTTGATAACGCTTCTGTGAAGCGCCTTGAAACGTTTTACTACATTAAAGGCGCTATATAAATGCAAGTTGTTATTTTTGTTGTTGAATGGCAGTTGCATGCCACAGCACCAACAATTACCCTTTTATAGAATTATTTTGCACCACAAGTTACACAGGTTGCCTGCCACACAATATTGTCTTGTCCAAGTTATCAGACCATATCATTCAGACTATAACTAGTAATCAAACTTATTTCCAAAATTTACACATAAGCAAAGGAACACAGCAAAATACGGACAAGTATAATTATAAAATAACAAAGATTGAATCAGTCTGCAAGAGTTTGAAAACTTATTTTTCAAAGCTATTACTGATCCAACAAACTGCAAGATTTGTGCGTCAAACTTTCAAAAACTTCCTGTTATGATGTTCGTATGTGGGTGCAGTAACGTTCCTGTCTACCACTGCAGGTTTCTGCCATTCACCAGGAATTTCCTCGGGCCTTCTGCCACTTTGCCACTCTAACTTCGGCGGAAACTCCATTTACGCATATAAATAGAGTTTCCGCCTATTTACTGCAGAACTTCTGCAGAAGTTATGGCAACAGAACGGGAGAAGCCCCATTGGAAATTGCTGCCATTGTCTTTAGACATAACCAAAGCTGAATTGCAGATTTCAGGAATAGCAGCTATATATAGGAACATAGGAACAGGAGTAGGCCATTCAGCCCCTCGAGCCTGTTCCACCATTCAATGAGATCATGGCTGATCTGTATTTTAACTCCATCCATCTGCTTTGGCTCCATATCCTTTTATACTCTTGTCTAGCAAAAAGCTATCAATCTCAGATGTAAAATGAGTAATTGAGCTAGCATCTACTGTTTTTTGTGGGAGAGTTCCACACTTCTACCACCCTTTGCATGAAGTAGTGCTTCCTAACTTCTCTCCAGAATGGTCTGGCTCTGATTTTAAAGTTATGTCCCTTGTTCTAGACACCCCCACCAGCGGAAAAAGGTTTTCTCTATCTACCCTGTTAGTTCCTTTCAAAATCCTAAAAACCTCAATCAAATCACCCCTTCACCTTCGATATTCCAGGGAATACAAGCCTAGTTTATGTAATCTCTCCTCATGATCTAACCCTTGGAGCCCTGATAACATTCTGGTGAATCTGCGCTGCATTCCTTCCAAGGCCAATATATCCTTTCTAAGGTGTGGTGCCCAGAACTGTACAGTACTCCAGATGTGGTCTAATCAAGGCTTTGCATAGCTGTAGCAAAACTTCCTCTCCTTTATATTCTAGCCCTCTAGTTATAAAGGCTAACATTTCATTAGCTTTTTTGACTTTTTTTTTGTACCTGATTACTACATTTTAGTGATCTGTGCACATGAGCCCCTAAATCTCTTTGGTGCTCTACTGTTCCGAGCTTTTCACGATTTATTCCATCAACAGGTCTGTGCAGTGCCTCCACTGGGGGAGGAGTGTAATTACAGCCTGACAAGTTTTTAGAATTGCAGATTCCGTTATAAATGTGGACGTAGGAATTTATAATTAAAAAAAGTTGACAGGAATTCCAGATGTAAGATTTTAATATATTACTAGTTGATCTCCTGTAGTGTGGCACATGATGAGTCAGAGAATATTGTCACTCTTTGGAAGAAAGAAATACAGGGATTCAGGGGTAGTGTGGGAAGGGGTAAATATAGTGGGAGGAAGCTCGTGTGGAGTATAAACCAATTGGGCTGAATGGTTTGTTTCTGTGCTATAGATTCTATGTAATTCTTACTTATCTCTGATATATTTGTGTTGCTGTTTCTCTCTATCTCCCCTCTTTGCTTCTCTCTCTTTGGCTTTCTCTCCTTTTTGTGACTTATTTCCCTTGAGATGGGGGGGGGGGGCGTGGGTGGTATGGCAGTATTTTAAGGGATTTGTGGAACCCAGAGGTCACATTGCGCAATGAGTGATAGCTTACATTGGCAAAACTCATAATAAACGAGGACATAGGAATTTATAATGGGAAAAAGTTGACACAAAAAGTGTGACAAAAATTTGAGAACAGGAAATCAAGTGGTGCAGACAAGTGCAAGCAGATTTAAGGTTTTTAATAAGAGATCGATAATTAAATAAATTACTGTTGCCTCTATTAGCAGATGAACTTTTAATGCATGTGTAGGGCATTCCTCTCTCCATTATTGGTAACATTATTGTAAACAGGTTAACGCATCCATGAAAAAAAGTTAAACAAATGCAGTAAGTCCATCTGCTAACACTGCCAACAGTACTTTGTAGTTTTACAGCTTATCAGTTACCAAGCTTGGTTAGCTGCAAGTCTAACTGATTAAACACGAAATTTACTGGTTAAGTAGTCATGTTGCCGATGCAGTTGATCAGTGTTGCCAAAGGTGAGACTCCGTGGTCCCCTCCCCCAGCCCTGCAGGCTGCACATGTTCCAGGTGTGGGCTAGTCTGCGTACCCCTTGACCCGGGCTGAGCAACGGCCGTACTGTCCAATGGGAAAGCGCCGTGTTGGCTCTAGCAGATCTCCCGGCGTGCCTCGGGCGCGGCGTCGGCAGTGCTAAGATGGCGGCGCGGGTAACGGTGACCGGCTTGTTCGTCCTCCTGCAGTTCCAGGTCCTGCTTCAGGGTATTGGCGGCGGGGTAGCCGCCGATTTGCCGACCCGCCGGTTCGAGTACAAGTACAGCTTCAAGGGGCCTCACCTAGTGCACAGCGACGGCACCGTCCCCTTCTGGATGCACACCGGCAGTAAGTGGGAGCGGGTCGGGTTACTGTGTATATCACTAGGCGGTGGGTTTAGGCTAAGCTGCTCCCTGGGGGTCGCGGCAGGTAGCGAGTTCCCCGTGTCAGTCACTGGTCTAAATAAAGAAAAGGTTTGCGGCCGATCGCCACTTTGGCTTTCATGAAGTCGGTGCAGCTTCCCCAGAGCTGCCAGCAGCAGGAGTGAGAGTGGAGGTCAGAGAGAGCGAGACACATCTGGCTGGTGTTGAGCCTTTCTTTCAAGTGCTGCACATCAGAATAGTTGATACTTTATTTAAAAAAAGTAAGAGTGTGCGCCACTACCAAATGAAAGCCCCAACGGGCCTTATTTTAACCGTTTTTCTCTCATCACTAGAACTGTTCAGGTTTTCTAAGTCCCTGGCTAAAACTTACACTGAGTTAAATTTAAATTAACATCTACGTTATTTCTGTCTGTTTTGTACAGTGAGTGTACACAGGTACTGAAGTGTTGTGTGTCTCTTCTGTTAAAAGTAAAAAAAGGCTTACTGCGATGAGTAAAAAAAGTTGTCCGGTGTTTTTTTGTTTTGATGTGACTTTTAAGGCAAATCTGAACATTTTAATATTCCACTTGATTCTTGACTAAACCGTTCTGGGTGCATTCAGACATCCAGTACCTCTGTATATGGACTGCAACATACTGATTCTAGTGTGGAGTTAAAAATGCATAGAAGAAAATTATGTTTTGTTACATCCTTACATTGCTATATACAACTACTGAACTTTATGGGAATTTTTGTACAAATATAATATACTAGACATAATCTCAACAGATAATTGTGAGTTCTTATGGAGCCTTCTTGCTCCAAATAACTGAGTAGCTTGCTAGGCCACTTCAGAGGGCATCAAGTCAACCTTTTAATTTATTTGTTCTGAGGATGTGGGTGTCGCTGGCATAGCTGCCATTTATTGACCATTCGTAGTTGCCCCTGTGAAGGTGGTGGTGGGGCTTCAGTTGCAGTCCGTGTGGTGAAGTTGCTGCCACAATGCTGTTGCATAGGGAATTCCAGGATTTTGACACAGCAATATATGTCCAAGTCAGGATGGTATTGGAAGGGAAACTTTGAGGTGATACGGTTCCCATGCACCTGCTGCCCTTGCCCTTCAAGGTGGTAGAGGTTGTGGACTTGGGAGGCGCTGCTCAAGAAGCCTTGGTGAGTTGCTGCCGTGAATCCTGTAAACAGTACGCACTGTACCCTGACGGTGGAGGGAGTGGGTGCCGACCAAGTGGACTGCTTTGTCCTGGATTGTGTTGAGTTTCCTGAGTGGTGGTGTACCTGCACTCATCCAGGCAAGTGGAGAGTATGCCATCACACTCATGACTTCTGCCTTGTAGATTGTAGAGTAATGGGCCTGGTTGGAGTTGTCATGCTGTATTGTGTGGGACATGATATAATATAAACAGGGAACATAAAAAACTGACTGTAAAAGCTTCTATAGATATGTGAAGAGAAAAAGATTGGTGAAGTCAAGTGTAGGTCCCTTGCAGTCAGAATCAGGGGAATTTATAATGGGGAACAAAGAAATGGCAGACCAATTAAATACATACTTTGGTTCTGTCTTCACAAAGGAGGACACAAATATCCTCCCAGAGATGTCGGGGAACATAGGGTCTAATGAGAAGGAAGAACTGAATGAAATCAGTATTTGTAGGGAAATGGTGTTGGGGAAATTGAAGGGATTGAAGGCTGATAAATCCCCAGGGCCTGATAATCTACATCCTAGGGTACTTAAGGAAGTGGCCCTAGAAATAGTAGATGCATTGCTGGTCATCTTCCAAAATTCTATAGACTCGAACAGTTCCCATGGATTGGAGGGTAGCTAATGTAGCCCCACTATTTAAAAAAGGTGGGAGAGAGAAAACGGGGAATTACAGACCGGTAAGCCTGACCTCGGTAGTGGGGAAAATGCTAGAGTCCATTATAAAAGATGTAATAGCAGAGCACTTGGAAAACAGTGACAGGATCGGACAAAGTCAACATGGATTTACAAAAGGTAAATCATGCTTGACTAATCTACTGGAATTTTTTGAGGATGTAACTGGTAGAATAGATAAGGGAGAACCAGTGGATGTGGTGTATTTGGACTTTCAGAAGGCTTTCGATAAGGTCCCGCATAAGAGATTGGCGTGCAAAGTTAAAGCACATGGTATTGGGGGTAAGGTACTGACTTGGATAGAGAACTGGTTGGCAGACAGGAAGCAAAGAGTTGGAATAAACGGGTCTTTTTCCGAGTGGCAGGCAGTGACTAGTGGGGTGTCAGGGATCGGAGCTAGGACCCCAGTTATTCACAATATATATGAATGATCTAGACAAGGGAACTAGATGTAATATCTCCAAGTTTGCAGACAACACAAAGCTGGGTGGGCGTGTGTGTTGTGAGGAGGATGCAGAGAAACTCCAGTATGATTTGGACAGGTTGGGTGATTGGGCAGATGCATGGCAGATGTAGTATAATGTGGATAAATGCGAGGCTATCCACTTTGGTGGCAAAAACAGGAAGGCAGATTATTATCTGAACGGCAATAGATTGGGAAAAGGGGAAGTGCAACGAGACCTGGGAGTCCTTGTGCACCAGTCGTTGAAGGTAAGCATGCAGGTGCAGCAGGCGGTTAAGAAGGCAAATGGTATGTTGGCCTTCATAGCAAGAGGATTCGAGTACCGGAGTAAGGATGTCTTGCTGCAGTTGTACAGGGCCTAGGTGAGACCACACCTTGAGTATTGTGTGCAGTTTTGGTCGCCTTATATGAGGAAGGATGTTCTTGCCATGGAGGGAGTGCAGCGAAGATTCACCAGACTGATACCTGGGATGGCAGGAATGACGTATGAAGAGAGATTGGGTCGATTGGGCTTGTATTCGCTAGAGTTTAGAAGAATGAGAGGGGATCTCATTGAAGCTTATAAAATTCTAACAGGACTAGACAGACTAGATGCAGGAAGGATGTTCCTGATGGCGGGGGAGTCCAGAACCAGGGGTCACAGTCTAAGGATAAGGGGTAAGCCATTTAGGACTGAGATGAGGAATTTCTTCACCCAGAGAGTGGTGATCCTGTGGAATTCTCTACCACAGAAGGCAATTGAGGCCAATTCATTAAATATATTCAAGAAGGAGATAGATATATTTCTTAAGACTAAATGGATATGGGGAGAAAGCAGGGACAGGGTTCTGAATTTGGATGATCAGCCATGATCTCATTAAATGGCGGAGCAGGCTCGAGGGGCCGAATGGCCTACTCCTGCTCCTATCTTTGTTTCTATAAGCCAGATTGGGTGAAGGTGGTAGATTCCCTTTGCTGAATGACAGTGGATTTTTGACAGTCCAGTGACTTTTATGGTGATTTTCTTTCTGGTGCTAGCCCACAAATGACCAAGTTTAGTACATTTAATTTCACAGCTTTCCACTAGTAGGATTTGAAATCAGAACCTCTGGTTTGTTAGTCCAGTATCACGACCACTACACCTACCCACCTGATGTCATCACAGATTAAGCACTGAGACTGCACTGTGTCTGCCTTTGTTAGCTCAGAAGTAAAAAAGATCCCCAAATAATATATATTAAATGCTGGACAGCGATGCTCCTGTCCAGATTTTCATAAGGCAGTGAATGTAATCATTGCAGAAAACATTTTCTTTTGCTAGAAATGTTTTTTCTTGCTTATAAAGTTTTATATACTCGATGTACAAGTATGGTAGCAATTCCTGGCATTATCAATTTGTACAGCTCAGTATATAACTTGCCAGTAGGTCAACAAATAAAAGAAATAAATGTGGAAATAAAAATCTGTAGATATTTTGCTCATGGCCCAGCCCCTGGCGGACTGAAGTCTGATGACCTTGGGCACCCTGTGAAATTCCTTTGCAGATTTCATTTTGAAAAAGCAATGACTGTCTATTCCTAGTAACTCTTAAATTATAATTTGCACTAAAAGGTTTTTGAATTATCCAGTAATTTGAATTAAGTAATGTGACTAACATAGCAAAGTATAAATTTAGTGCTGAAAAAAATGTTTAAACTATCAGATAATTTGAATTAAGTGGAATAGACTGTACATCATAACCTATTGCAAGAGAGTAACATGTTGAGAGGTTGGATTGTTGCCATGAACGGTCAGTCCTCACTGTTGATTAGCATCTTTTCAACCTTGCTTTATCCTTCAGCCTGTGTTCTATATACATTGGCCTGGAATTTGCAGTGGATAATAACAGTGAAGTAACAGTGTTTGCCATTATCACCCTTTTGAAACTGACTGCAACTTCAGGATGTAGCGCATGCGTATCTAAATACAGAAATCCTGAAGTTGCGGTCAGACATTTACCGCTCTGACACTGGTTGTGCTGTGGCGTCTCTTTTCTCTTTTCCCCCCCCCCACAAAACCCGGCAGTAGCCAGCAATCAGTGACACTGATGAAAACTTTGGCTTTTCCGCGGTAATATCACTGTTAAATACCCCATTAAATGTTAGGCCTTGTTGGATTAAGTGTAACCGGGATTTTAACAGCGTATTGACTGCTAAACAAACGTTAAGGCCCTGAAAAATTAATTTTAATTTTGTGGAGTGTCAGATTTCTCCATAATGATAATTTACAATTTTTAACAAACTTTAAAAAAATATATATTTTTTTAAAGTTTGTTCATGTTTATTTCAAGTTTACCTTTTCGCCATGTGAGAGCCCCAATCTGTGTTTTACTCTAACATTTTTTAAAAAGTCTGAACAAAAGCAACTTCATTTACTGGTTCCCCATCTGTGAGAATTCTGTGTTGTGATTGGCTACTTACACAGCTTGTTGACGTCACAACAGCTCACACTAGGGATTTCCCACTATTCTACACTGATCTCACTTGCGCATCGAAAGGCAAACTTCTCATCAGAGACCGCGAGATCTTTGTGGGCACCTTTCTTCGGGGCCAGCGGCGAATGCCTTTGCTTCGCAAATTACTGCAAATTCCAGGCCATCATATAAATTGTTAGGTTAGTTTTTTGTGCATTTTTGCCAGTAATTAATGAAGTAGCAGATGAGACTCCTGTAATTGAATTAAGCGTTTTGAAAATAAATTATGTTGGGTTTTATTTCACTGCATGTGACTGCATGGCATACCCTGTAAATTATATTTTGATAATTAGTTATCACACCAGAATTACTACTTTTTTTGTGTGCTAGTCTTGTCTGTTTGAAATCATGTTTTATAACTTAAAATTCACAATCCTTTAACTTTTTTTAATTTTATTAAGATTGTGCTCCTGATTGTAATGGCTGTGACACCGTTTGATGTCTGTGTATAATCTCTAGTATAATTGTAGGGAATTATTGTGCTGGAATTTCAACGTGGAAAATTTGTGCAGGTACAACAGCAATAATCGTGTGTTTATGTTGGGGGAGGGAAAGCTGATCATTTTCATTGAATCTTGGAACATCTAGACATAAATTACTGTTGTGAAAACGCCATTTGCTACATGGTAGACCTGTAATATATGTATACTTTTTTGTGTGAGAGGAATTTGCTGTTCTGCAGCTGGTGTAGACATGTGAAAAGTCAAATACTGGCTGTTGTATCACTAGCAAGCATGATAAGTCATTTATTGGGGACCCTCTAATCTGACTAGTCATTTGTTGTTTTAGTGTTCTTAGGCTTCTTTACATTTTATCTATGTTGCACTCATTAGAAATGTTAAAATATTCTGGTGATATTTTGTATTATTTACCTCTTGTAAAGTTATAATTTAGTAGAAATTTACATGTGAACGGTAATGTGCTGGTTATGTTACTGCATTAATAATCCAGAGTCCTGGACTAATAATCCAAAGTGTGAGTGGTCAAATCCCACCATGGCAGTTTGAGAATTTGAACATTTGCAAATAAAAAGCTGGGAACAGTAAAAGTGACAAAGAATCATCGTAAAAATCCAACTGATCCACTAATGTCCTTTAGGGAAGCAAACCTTCTTAACTGAGCTGGCCTATATCTAACACACCTCCTCAACTTTAAAGTTGCCTAGTAAGCCGCAGTTATATCTAACCACTATACGGACTGCAACGGTTCAAGAAGAAGGCAGACCACTTCCTTCAGTGAGCAACTAGGGATGGGCAATAAATATGGTCTTGCCAGCAATGCCCAAGCTGCAAGACTGAAGAATAAATTAAAAAAACAGTAACTTCTCTCATCTTTGGAATTTGAAAAACTAAAAGTATTATTGGTATTCTTCTGACTCCAGCAATTGCTCTGTTGTGAAATCTGAAAGCAGGATCAAAGCTCTTATTGTTTACGTAGCCACTGGCTTGAAAATAATGTGTAGGTTGTTTAAACATGCCCCTAGAGTATTTTTTTTAAAAGATCTGGAGAAGTCAAAATGATCTGTGATATTTTGATTAGAAGTCCTTGGTTGAAATCCGAAGGTAGTAGATTTTGGAGCATGGTTTTGTGGAGTTTTTTTTCCCCCCCCAAGTAAAACCCAACAACTCATTAGAAAGCATCCAAAACATAAATCCAGAGCAATAATCAGGGTGGGCAAAACATGCTTTTGGTGTTAAACCAGTGCAGCCAAAATGTTTATTTAAACATCAAAAAGTAGGAATAAATTAGCCTATTGGGCTGATCATTTTGAAAGTAGCCAGGTAGTCATGAAATAAGTTTCTCATTACGAGTTGCTGCAGAAGTGTCTGTAATTTTTGAAAAAATTCATTAATACAGAAATGGCTTACGCAGCCCAGCTATATGGATGCAATTTGAAACTGAGGTATATTGGTACAAGGAAAATGATCTTGAGAATGCAAACGCTGCGTGCAGTCCGCCTATTACTGGGCGAACATTTGTATAGTGAACAATATTCTCCATTTTTTCCCCCCTCTTTTAACACCCCCCCCCCCCCCCCCCGCCTCCCCTCCCCCCCCCCCAATTCAAAATATTGTCAGAACATAAGAAATAGGAGCAGGAGTAGGCCATACAGCCCCTCGAGCCTGCTCCGCCATTCAATAAGATCATGGCTGATCTTCGGCCTCACTTTCCTGCCTGATCCCCATATCCCTTGATTCCCCTAGAGTCCAGCACCCCTGGGTTAGGAAGGGGAAAGTAGGCCACTGTTGATCTATAGTTGATCATCCCTGCTGGAAATGGATGTTGGGTGAGGACAGGATCGGGTTCTGTTGTAATGCCCCATGTGGTCTAATAGCTGGCTGATGCTGTTTAGATTTATTTTGCAGGAAAGATTAACTTCCGTTTGTTTTTGTACTTGTAACCATTACTAATGCACATGTAAGACTAAAACTTGGGCATTGTCAATTATCCTAGTGGTTTTATCATATCAGGAAAAAAAATGAAATTTGTATTTTAATCCATGGATTTAGTTAGATACTGAGAATTTTCGAGCAATTAACCTTTGCTTCATAATTCATTTGATCATGAATTCCAGTCTTTGTTGAAACGTGCGATAGTTGAGTTACTGATGAGTCAAAGTAAAGCAATCAAAATATCTCGGGTATCCAATATAAAGCTCCCAAATATATCACGGCTCTTAGTATGTTGCTGATGGTTCCTTTGTGAATGGTTTAGCTGTATCAATTGCTTGTCTGGCTCCGATTTAGGGTAAAGTATACTCTACCAGTAATCAAATTATTTTTTAAAGAAAATCTTTACTTATATGACAGTAATATGCTTTGTTTGGATGTTCTTGTTTTTGGTAACTTCATTAATATATTTTACAATGCTTGCCTTTGTCATATTTGATGCCTATCATTAAAAGTTATGAAAATAGACAGAGGATCAGTTTAATATGCTGCTGTGAAGGAATCATCTGGTGGAAGGCAGCTGGTCAGATTTGAATATCAAGATTAATATCATGGTGTTTCGCAGGACTACCTTTTAGGCATCAGTGAAACTTCAGAGTTTTATCTTTTTGGAGATCTTGCCTGTAGTTGGTTGCCTGCATCAGGAGATTGAGTGGACTGGGTCGAATCCAGGATGGGATCTTTTGAATGTGGTCTGTAAAAGGAACCAGTTCAGTAGGCCAAATGTTGTTTCATCATTCTGTGTATTTGCATGTATTGAGACATTTTCTTTGTTTTTAGGCGCAATCCCTAGTGCAGATCAAATCCGTATCACGCCATCACTGAGAAGTCAGAAGGGATCTGTTTGGACAAAAAGCAAATTTAACTCTGAAAATTGGGAAATTGAAGTTACTTTCCGTGTGACAGGGAGAGGAAGGGTCGGAGCTGACGGACTGGTAATGACATCTTAAAATTCTATTCTATATTGTGGGAAATTGCTGTGGTATTTGCAACCTATAATTCACTTCTCCCACCTCCTCCGATTAGGCAATCTGGTACACAGCAGATCAAGGATTGGATGGTCCAGTTTTTGGAGCAGCTGACTCGTGGAATGGTGTTGGTATTTTCTTTGACTCCTTTGACAATGATGGAAAGGTATGTACAAATACAAGAGACTATTTCACAGAAATCAAAAGCTAAAGCAGTTATTTTGACTTGATCTAGTAAAATCTCGTCCATGATTATGTTCGTAAATGTGCACTCTGCATTTTTCCTCTGATTTGGGCAGTTTGGAGTGTACCATTTGACAAAATTTCATAACATAAGAAATAGGAGCAGGAGTAGGTCGTACGGCCCCTCGAGCCTGCTCCACCATTCAGTGTCATGGCTGAACTTCTACCCCAACTCCACTTTCCCGCCCTACCCCATAACCCTTGATTCATTTAGTGCCCAAAAATCTATCGATCTCAGTCGTGAGGGAATTTGAATAACCATTTGACAGTTCTCCTGTAATATGTTTCTTTTTTGATATACCAATGTTGCATGTTCATTTTTAATCCACAAACGGCAAAGGTTCACTATTTTTCAGCTCCAGCTTTTCCTCACTCCACAAATTGCGGCTCTTCAATCCTTTTAGACTTCACATTTAGCAGACAAAAAACATTAGTCCATCATAAACAGTTTGCATTGTAGATTCCTCTCCAAGCATGTCGTAATATGTGCTGTACAGAATTGACTTTAACTATATGAATCGAGTCAGTTCAGAAGTATTACATAGGATTACATTGGCCTATTTCTGTGCTGTATATCCTTTCAGTCCATGCTGGTGTTTATGCTCCACTCGAGCCTCCTCCTGTCTTTTCTCCTCCTAACTCTATCAGCATAACCCTCTTTTCCCTTCTCCCTCATATGCTTATCTAACCGCCTCTTAAATGCATCTACACTATTTGCCTCAACCACTCCCTGTGGTAGCGAGTTCCACAGTCTCACCACTCTCTGGGTAAAGAAGTTTCTTCTGAATCCCTATTTGATTTCTTGGTGACTATCTTATATTGATGGCCTCTAGTTTTGCTCTTCCCCACAAGGGGAAACATTCTCTCTGTATCTACTCTATCAAAACCTTTCATGATTTTAAAGACCCCTCCGCCTTCTCTTTTCAAGAGAAAAGAGACCCAGCCTGTTCATCCTTTCCTGATAGGTATACCCTCGCATTTCTGGTATATTCTAGTAAATCCTTTTTGCACCCTTTCCAGTGTCTCCATCCTTTTTATAATATGGCGATGAGAATTGTACACCGTAGAGGTCACACAAAGATGTTTGAAATTACCCCAGTTTGGTAACATTTCTGGACTGGAAAGGATTATTGTATCAACTTGTGTGTATCTATACAATAAAATACAGGTTCAAGAGAAACTCCAAAATCATGCCACAATATTCTATTACTTGAGTCCAAACATTAATTTGATTTGATTTTCTCTTTTTTGATTGAGCTAAACTTTCAGATAAAACATTTTCACTTTCTGAATGCAGCTGCTTTTTGTTTGAGGAGCTTGTTTTGATACCAGATGACCAGATGACACAGCACTTGCTGGCTGAAGTTAAATGTAAATTGAAGAGTACTTTGTTAGTGTACTGGGTAGGGTTCTAGATTTCAATGACATCAACACAGACGTGATGTGATTGCAGAATCTGCCTTTAATGTGTGCCATTCATTTAGATGCCAATGGATACTATTTTTGTGATGTGATGCGTTGAATTCTATGGTTTAAGGTCTGCAATCATGTTTTGGCTCTGTTCTCAATATTGTAGTTGTGTAGAGTTGCTTCATACATCTGGCTTTTGATTTGATTTAAATATTGCTGTTTTAATCCTGTTACAATAGTTTACTTCTCTGACCTATCTATTTTTTGAATGTTTTAATCAACGCTGAGTTGTTCAGCACAGTGCATTTGTCTGAGGCTGAACCAGACTGTTTGCAACCTTGGTGTCATATTTGACCCTGAAATGAGCTGCTGACCACATATCCGCGGCATAACTAAGACCACCTATTTCCACCTCCGTAACGTCGCCCGTCTCCACCCCTGCATCAGCTCATCTGCTGCTGAAACCCTCAGTCCGTGCCTTTGTTACCTCTAGATTTGACTATTCCAACGCACTCCTGGCTGGCCTCCCACATTCTACCCTAATTAAACTTGAGATCATCCAAAACTCGGCTGCCCGTGTCCTAACTCGCACCAAGTCCCGTTTGCCCATCAGCCCAGTGCTCGCTGACCTACATTGGCTCCCTGGTTAAGCAGTGCCGTGATTTCAAAATTCTCATCCTTGTTTTCAAATCCCTCCATGGCCTCGCCCCTCCCTATCTCTCTAATCTCCTCCAGCCCCACTTCCCCCCAAGATATCTGTACTGCTCTAGTTCTGCCCTCTGAGCATCTCTGATTATAATCGCTCAACCATTGGTGGCTGTGCCTTCTGTTGCCTAGGCCCTAAGCTCTGGAATTCCCTCCCTAAACCTCTCCACCTCTCTTTCCTCCTTTTAAGATGCTCCTTAAAACCTACTTCTTTGACCAAGCTTTTGGTCATCTGCCCTAATTTCTCCTTATGTGGCTCGGTGACAAATTTTTGTCTTATAACACTCCTGCGAAGTGCCTTGGGATGTTTTACTACGTTAAAGGTGCTATATAAATACAAGTTATTGTTGTAGTGGTTCCAAAAAAAATGATTTTGAACATTAATTATGTAAGATGGTAATCATTGAATCAGTGTGTTTATATTGAACTGCTGATGTGGAATCTTTTAAGCTATGCCAGTGAATAGAAGCTGTTGTGCATAGTTAATTTTCCATCTTCAAAACTAGAGTTTAAAAAATGCAATCAAATTTTGGAATTTTTTGAGGATGTAACTGGTAGAATAGATAAGGGAGAACCAGTGGATGTGGTGTATTTGGACTTTCAGAAGGCTTTCGATAAGGTCCCGCATAAGAGATTAGCGTGCAAAGTTAAAGCACATGGGATTGGGGGTAAGGTACTGACTTGGATAGAGAACTGGTTGGCAGACAGGAAGCAAAGAGTTGGAATAAACGGGTCTTTTTCGGAGTGGCAGGCAGTGACTAGTGGGGTACCGCAGGGATCGGTGCTAGGACCCCAGTTATTCACTATATATTAATGATCTAGACGAGGGAACTAGATGTAATATCTCCAAGTTTGCAGACGATACAAAGCTGTGAGGAGGATGCAGAGAAACTCCAGTATGATTTGGACAGGTTGGGTGATATGGCAGATGCAGTATAATGTGGATAAATGCAAGGTTATCCACTTTGGTGGCAAAAACAGGAAGGCAGATTATTATCTGAACGGCAATAGATTGGAAAAAGGGGAAGTGCAACGAGACCTGGGAGTCCTTGTGCACCAGTCGCTGAAGGTAAGCATGCAGGTGCAGCAGGTGGTTAAGAAGGCAAATTGTATGTTGGCCTTCATAGCGAGAGGATTCGAGTACAGGAGCAAGGATGTCTTGCTGCAGTTGTACAGGGCCTAGGTGAGACCACACCTTGATATGGGGAGAAAGCAGGGACAGGGTACTGAATTTGGATGATCAGCCATGATCTCATTAAATGGCGGAACAGGCTCGAGGGGCCGAATGGCCTACTCCTGCTCCTATCTTCTATGTTAAATGATGTTGCAAAATAATTATTGTGGAAAGATAAGCTGAATGTTTCTTTTTGTAACTTGCAGAAGAATAACCCAGTAATACTAGTCGTTGGAAACAATGGGGGGCATCTTTATGATCATCAGAAGTAAGTTTTTTAGTAATTTATGCAAGTATTTCACTTTTTCATAATTAATGTAGAAATTGTTTAGACTGAGGCACATTGTTGGGTTGGGTTGGGCGGGCGGGGATTGAAGGGGGTTTACTCTGTATCTAATGGGCTATACCTGACCTAGGAGTGCTTGATACTGAGATCGAAAACATGAAATGGCATGTGTTCCATTCCCCAGCATGGATAGCCCTCACCTTAAGCAAAAAAATCATTCTGAAAAAAGGTCTTTGTGGTTTTGCAATTTATTTCTCCATCATCTTCCGCCCTAGCCTTTAATGTCTGCTGAACCTTTAGTCAACAGGGAAAGAGAGAAAATTGACAGGAAGGAAGAAGCTTTGAGACTAGTTCACAATCATCAGAAATTGATTATTTTACATGGTCAAATTTAACCAACCTATTTTCTGATAAATGTATAAATGTTGCAAGTCAACTTGGCTCAGTTGGGAGCAATCTTGCCTCTGAATCAGAAGGTTATGGATTCAAGCCCCTCTCCAGGACTTGAGCTTGTAATCTAGGTTGACCCTCTAGTACAATGTTGAGGGAGTGTTGCATTGTCAAAAGTGCCATCTTTTTGGATGAGACACTAAACCAACATCCAGTCTGCCTCTTTCGTGTTTCAGTGGATGTTAATGATTCCATACCACGATTTGAGCAGGTCTTTCTTTGTCCTGGCTAACTTCTCCTTCCTTCTGCCAACACCACTGAAAATAGGCTAACTGGTTATTCATCTTGTTGCTATTTGTGAGACCTTGCTGTGAGCAAAATAAAAGTGTCTGTCCACATAAGTGACTGCACTTTAGATGCAAGTTCCTTCGCTCTGCTGCTTTTAAGGGAAGTTGTCTTTGCAAAAGTGACCAATCTCTTGGTTTGTTTGTAAATGCACAGTATGATGCAAATTGTTGCATTGCAACATGCTGTGGTTGTATGCCAAATTCAGAATGTTCTATTTCTAAATGTTTGTCAACAAATTTTTCTTTAATTGAGTAATTCTTTGAAATATGTTTAGCTCCCAATTTATGAATAGCAACTAAGAATCTGCAGTGTCGTTTCTGAATTATGTCCAACTAAGATGTGAAAATTAAGATGGAGGCATATATTTCTCTATAGCCGATGGGCTCTGTGCACAGCAATTCATTGATGAATAATCAAAGTCCCACTGTCCATGTAAAAGTGATTTTTGAATCATTGGGAAGAGGGGAGCAAAATTATTGTATTTTAAAGAGCCCTTTTAATAATTAAAGGTATATGTAGACCAAAAATATGTTCAGTACTTGGCCAGTAAAAATGGATAGCACAAAAACAACAAGAAAACTGCACACTAAATTTTGAATACTTTTAAACCAGAATTAAGGAAGCATAGTCAATTTTATGTTCAATATATATGCTGATTGACATAACTTTTGTATAGTCTTTAAAAGATTAACTTATGCCAGTGTCAAAACACAGTAATAACTTACTTGCTTCTGCAGCGATGGTTCAACACAAGCATTGGGCTCTTGTCTGAGAGATTTTAGGAACAAGCCTTACCCTGTGAGAGCTAGGATCATCTACTACAGAAGAACACTGACTGTAAGTCTCTTGTGCTTTGACATGTTCAAAATATATTGCAGCCTTGATGAGATTGCTCTATTTTATCAAAGAAATCTGGTCTGAATAATTATATTGGGAACAGCCACAGCTTCTTTGGAGAGCCTAATTGTTTAAAGTGTTTTTAAAACAGTTTTTCAATAAGTATATCCAAGATTCAGAAGGTAAAATAAAATGTTTTTTGCAAATATTACAAAACATTATTAGATATCCCGTGATGTTGCTTTAAGACTAGTTGCTCTTTCAGCGTGGCTATTTCAACACCATTTATGAAGTTTGTGTGTTGTATATCTGTCCTTTCTATGTGCAGTACTTTGCATTTGTGTACATTACATTTCATCTGCCATTGTTCTGCCCACTTGCATATTTTGTCTAAATCATTCTGCACTTTCTGGTCTAACTCCTTCAATTCCACTGCCTCTCCTAGTTTGGTACCATCTGCAGATTTGCTAGTTTTGCATTGAGTTTCTGAATCTGAGTCGTTAGAAGCAGCAGTGGTCCCTGCACCGATCCCTGAGACACACCACTCTCCTTTATCCACCTGTCCCCCACTCTGACACAACTCCTCTAACAAGTACTCATTTGCTACCCTTCGTCCAGTTTCTTATCCATTCCTAGGATTTACCCAGAATCCCCTACTTTGAGTTTACTTAATAGTTTGTTGTGTTTTTTCTCGAGCCTTTTGGAAGTTGAGGGGCACCATATCCTGTGACAGTCCTCTTGAGTTGTAACTTCTTCACAGAAACCAAGGAAGTTGGTCAGGCAGGATCTTCCCCATCTACATTCATGTTGACTGTTGTTAACTAGGCTATTGTAAAGATAGTTTTCAAATATACTCTAATCCATTTCATTATTTTACAAGGCATAGAAGTAAGATTTATAAGCCTGTAGTTGATGATGTCTGTATTGTCACTCATTTTAAATATGGGTACTGTCCCCACCATTTATACCTTCCCTGCTTATCCCAGACAGCCACTTGTATCTGGCAAATGGCACTAACCATTTGCTATTACCATAAGGGTCAATTACAAAGTCAATTGATTGTATTAAGCACTCCGACTATTTTGTGCAGTTCAAGCAGCTGTTTGCACCTCGTTATCATGTGCTTTTGAGACAGCCCTGCCGCTTTCAGTCACTAGAAGTCATTATTTTACTTGAGGCATATTTATCTGGAATGGGCAGGCTGCTCCTGTTTTCTTGAATATTTGGAGGAAATGGTCATTCAGTATATTTACTATTTTATGGTCATTCTGTTTCAAGCCTGTTTGATCTTTTTATAGTTTTCATGTCTTCTGTCTGCTTGCTGTTGTAATACTGAAAGTTTTCTTTTTTACTGTTTAGCCTCACTCCTATGTCTGTTTTACAGGTCACTCTTTGCCCTCTAGTCATCCAATTTACTTGTTTTTGCATTTTCTTCTTGTCATCCCAGTGAGCCACTCCTCTGTTCCACATGTGGGATTTGTCCAGGCGGTTTTTCCTCTTATCTCACTTTAATTTGGTTGTCCAAATAGGGTCATGTTTATTTCATCTGAGTCTTAAATGCTCTATACTCCTGAATATTATATTTATTTCCATCCTCTGTATTTAGCCATGTTTCTTGGTCCTCCAGGCACAGTATTATACTGTTAAAAGGTGTTCCACTGATGTGTTGAAGAACACCCCAATTCATTTGCTTTAGTTCCCTCACTTTTGTTAAATTTAGCCCTTTTAAAAGTTATGTACCGTACTTCTGACTGACCGATTGTGTTAAACTTCATTCTGTGGTTGCTGTCCCCAGGGTGCCATGATTTCCATATCTTGGACATTTTCTAGATCATAAACGAATATCCGATCAAAATGAGCATGCATGTCATGGCTTTGATGCACTGGTCCAAGAAAGTCATACACTACATTTACCACTTGGGTTTTCTCAGTTTATGTTGGATTGATTGAAGTCTCCTATTAAAATTATTTTCCTGTTCTCACACAGCCTTCTTATCCCTTCACGGAGCAAGTTGTCCTTCTTATTCTAATCAAGTGGACTATAATAAACCATTAGTATTAGCTTTGAATTTTAGCATTTGAGATATCTAACCAGAGTAGTTCATTTTGTAGCTTTCTATATCCCACAGGATCAACTTTTACCTCAAAGATAACTTTAACATGTATGTACTGAGACCAGTGAGAGAGAACCCACAGATAATCCACTACAGACAAGAACTGCATTGGGTAGGGCAGGTACTCACTGAGCCAGCAGTGCAGCTTTAATTTATTTCTTTATTTAAAAAAAATTTGAGGAACATAATTCTTTTTGTTTTGCTTTCGAGAGCTTTGAGACCCAGGTTTTAATTGCGGGTTTGTTTTAATATTTATCTGATAGGGGGAAAAATAGTGCCCCCATTAATGTTTTTTTTAAACAATTGGATAATTAAAAGATAATCTTGCTCCAGTCTGTTAAGGTTTGTTTGCTCCTATTGGCTTTCATGCCTTGATGCACAAGCTCTTAATGTCGTTTTTAAAAAATATATATTTTTACACTGTTACTGTATTCTGAAGACCTCTCCAAAATAGGCTATAATATTTTTAGTTTTTGTAGAAAGAACTCACCTGGTTATGTTCTATTGACAGCCAAAGGGGATCCCTTTTAAGTAGTTCTTTTATTCAGGCAGGTCCACAGCATTTTTGATGAAACATGAAGGGAAAAATATAACCAACCTGCATAATTTTTAAAAAAAAAATCAAACTTGGGCCACTATTGCACATAGTCATAAGACTCACGAAAATACAAGTCTATATGTTTTCTGTTGTAGGTTATGATACATAATGGCTTTACTCCAAATAATGACGATTATGAACTTTGTGCCAGAGTAGAAAATATGGTACTTCCATCTGAGGGTTATTATGGAATCTCTGCAGCAACTGGAGGTCTTGCAGGTGGGTTTGTAGCAAAAACGTGAAGGTGTGCAAAATTATTTTTGAAGTGTTGTAGAAAAGTTTGTTTGAAGCTGGAACTCGTGCATAGTATGAACTTCACAATCACACTTCCCTATTAAGACAAGTTGATTAGAAATGTTGCATTATATTTGTTTCTTGACAGATGACCATGATGTCTTGTCTTTGCTGACGTTCAGACTTTTGGAACCTGGCAAACCAGTGGTAAGATTTTGTAATTATTATTAATTGAGAAAGATAGGTGACAAACCAAAGCACGTTGTGCAGGGGAATACTACTTAAACTCAGAGAATATGGGTAAATTGGGAAATAGTAACTGAAAGAGAAGGGGAAGACTGAAGGCGATGAATACATAATTTTGCATCATTACTTAGAAGGGGGGGGGGGTGGTAGAATCCTTTTTTCTCGTCATGTGATTTATTAATCCAAATTATTATGGTAATTAATTTGTATTAATATCCTACTCTTAAAGCTTGTATGTAGTTAGGTCTTTTAAAATAGGAAGTTTGTAACTAAATTTAGTCTGTTGGATATTGGATTGCCTGGAATGAGATGCGAGACATTTTTATATGTTTTTTTTAAAAAAAGTATCTATGTAGCTGAGCCAAAGTTTCCTTAACTTGCAGCATTTTGGATTGCACTTTCTACTCTACTGAGATCAAAATAGGGAAACAGATATTTTAAATAATTTGGCTAAATTTTCTGGCATTCTAAGAGCTAATGAGTATTTTCATTATTGGAGCTGATCGCCCATTTTAAACCTTAGACTGCTAACTGGTTCAGAAACAACTCTAATTTCTGCGGGCTAATTAATTTTGTTTGTTTAGTTCATGTACTGAAATAAACCATCAAAGTAGTAAAGTGACTCAACCTTTTGGAATGGCCTTGTTACTGTAATATGAACTTTAAACCACTGTCATCCTAATCTAAAATAACAACAGAAAATGCTGGAAGCACTCTGCAGGCCAGGCAGTATCTGTGGAGAGAGAAACAGAGTTAATGTTTCAGGTCTGGGACCCTTCTTCAGAACTGGAAAAGGCTAGAGATGTAACAAATTTTAAGCAGGTGCAGAGGCAGGGAGGGGCAGGAGTGGGGGGGAGGATCTGAAGGAACAGTCTATGCTAGGGTAGAAGGCAGGAAAGATTAAATGTTGCAACTGGGGATGGCAGAATCATACAGCCTGAAAAATGGGGGCAGGGGTTATAGTCTGAAATTGTTGAACTCAATGTTGAGTCCAGAAGGTTGTAAAGTGCCTAATCGAAAGATGAGGTGCTCTTCCTTGAGCTTAAGGTGAGCTTCATTGAAACAGTGTAGGAGGCCGAGGATAGATATCCGAGTGGGAGTGAAGCGGAGAATTAAAGTGACAGGTGATCGGAAGCTAGGGGTCACCCTTACGGACTGAACGGAGGTGTTCCGCAAAGCGGTCTCCCCAATGTAGAGGAGACTGCATCGTGAGCAGCGAATACTGTATACTAAATTGCAAAAAGTACAAGTAAATCGCTGTTTCACCTGGAAGGGGTGTTTGGAGCCCTGGACAGTGGGAAGGGAGGAGGTAAAAGGGCAAGTGTTGCATCTCCTGCGCTTGCAAGGGAAGGGCTGTTGGGGGTGATTGAGGAGTTAACCAGGGTGTCGCAGAGGGAGCGGTCCCTTCGGAATGCTGAAAGGGGAGGTGAGGGGAAGATGCATTTGGTGGTGGGATCACGTTGGAGGTGGTGGAAATGGCGGCGGGTGATCCGTTGAATGTGGAGGCTGGTGGGTGAAAGGTGAGGACAAGGGGAACCCTATTGTGGTTCTGGGAGGGAGGGGAAGGGGTGAGAGCAGAAGTGCGGGATATGGAATGGACACGGTCAAGGGCCGTGTCAACCACAGTAGAGGGGAATCTTCGGTTGAGGCAAAAGGAAGACATATTGGAAGCACTGGTATGGAAGGTGGCATTGTCAGAACAGATGAGACTGAGAAACTGGGAGAATGGAATAGAGTCCTTACAGGAAGCGGGGTGGGAGGAAGTGTAGTCCAGGTAGCTGTGGGAGTCAGTGGGCTTGTAGTTAATGTTTGTCAATAGCCTATCGCCAGAAATGGAGACAGAGAAGTCAAGGAAGGGAAGAAAGAGTCGGAGATGGACCATGTGAAGGTGAGGGAAGGGTGGAAATTGAAAGTAAAGTGAATGAACTTTTCTAGTTCAGGGCGAGAGCAGGAAACTGCATCGATACAGTCATCGATGTACCGGAAAAAGAGGTGAGGGAGGGGACCTGAGTAGGACTGGAACAAAGAATGTTCCACATATCCCATGAAAAGGCAGGCATAGCTAGGGCCCATGCGGGTTCCCATAGCAACACCTTTAATTTGGAGGAAGTGAGTGGAGTCAGAGAAGTTGTTCAATGTGAGAACAAGTTCAGCTAGGTGGAGGAGGGTGGTGGTGGATGGGGACTATTTGGGCCTCTGTTCAAGGAAGAAGCGGAGCACCCTCAGGCCGTCCTGGTGGGGGATGCAGGTGTAGAGGGATTGGACGTCCATAGTGAAAAGGAGACGGTTGGGGCCAGGAAACTGGAAACTGTTAGTGGTAGAGGATGTCGGAAAAGTCGCGAATGTAGTTGGGAAGAGACTGGACAAGGGGAGGAAAAATAGAGTCGAGATAGGAAGAGAGAAGTTCCGTGGGGCAAGAACAGGCTGAAACGATGGGTCTACCAGGACAGTCCTGTTTGTGGATCTTGGGAAGGAGGTAGAAGCGGGCTGTGTGGGGTTAGGGGACTGAGGTTGGCAGCCATGGAAGGAAGATCTCCAGAGGAGTTGAGGTCAGTGACAGTCTTGGAAACAATGGCTTGATGTTTGGTAGTGGGGTCATGGTCCAGGGGGATGTAGGAGGAGGTGTCAGAGTTGGCGCATCTTCCCCTCACCTCCCCTTTCAGCATTCCGAAGGGACCGCTCCCTCCGCGACACCATGGTCCACTCCTCAATCACCCCCAACATCCCTTCCCCTTCGCCCGGCACCTTCCCGTGCAAGTGCAGGAGATGCAACACTTGCCCTTTTACCTCCTCCCTTCCCACTGTCCAGGGCCCCAAACACCCCTTCCAGGTGAAACAGCAATTTACTTGTACTTCTTGCAATTTAGTATACTGTATTCGCTGCTCGCCAAACGCAGATTGGGTGACCGCTTTGCGGAACACCTCCTTTCAGTCCGTAAGGGTGACCCTGAGCTTCCAGTTGCCTGTCACTTTAATTCTCCGCTTCACTCCCACTCTGATCTCTCTGTCCTCAGCCTCCTACACTGTTTGAATGAAGCTCAACATAAGCTCGAGGAAGAGCACCTCCTCTTTCGATTAGGCACTTTACAGCCTTCTGGACTCAACATTGAGTTCAACAATTTCAGACTATAACCCCTGCCCCCATTTTTCAGGCTGTATGATTCTGCCATCCCCATTTGCAACATTTAACCTTTCCTGCCTCCTACCCGAGCACAGACTGCTACTTCAGATTCCCCCAACCCCCCCCCCCGCCTACCTCTGCACCTGCTTAAAATCTGTTACATCTCTAGCCTTTTCCAGTTCTAAAGAAAGGTCCCAGACCTGAAACGTTAACTCTGTTTCTCTCTCAACAGATGCTGCCTGGCCTGCTGAGTGCTTCCAGCATTTTCTGTTATTTCAGATTGCCAGCATCTGCAGTATTTTGCTATTGTCATCCTAATCTCCTTCCCTAGTTTTTGTCTGCTATATTTTATTACAAATTTAGTTTTACTCTTCTATTCTGTTTTCCTTTTCTCGTTGCGGTAATTTTTCTGCCTCCACGTTTCTAATGGACAATTTTGAAAGTGAGGACTACATGTTCAACCATTGGTTGAAAACCAGCATTACAGTGAAAACTTTAGCACAGAAAGAAGCCTGGCTCTTGCCTGTACTGAATTTAGACTCCCTTTGGGACAGAATCCCATTTTCTCCCCTGACTCTTCCCATTTTAATGAATTTTGCTCCATATCACGCTTGTGCAGATCATTATACATTCTGGTAACTCTGGAATAAGTATCTTCTGATCTTCCCCTTTGATGTTTCTCCTGCTTATCTTGAGATGATGGCTTGTGCTTGTCTTTAATTTACCTATCAATGGAAATGATTTGTTTACAGTTTCTGTTTCTTTATCAAATCCACCCTCAATCTTTAGTTGGAAGGAATGCAGCTCTAGTTGTTTTAGCCTTCCATTGTAACTATGCTCCATCGTAACTCAGCTCCCTCATCCCTAGTGTCATTCCAGTAAATCTGATTTGTAAAATTCTATAGAGCATTTGTATCCCTCCTATAGTGAAGAGCCCAAAAATGTGCAGCATTGTAAGCATGGCTTCGTCATCATTTTGGAGAGTCATCGGCCGGGAATTTCCTGCAACGGTGATATTGGCAACGAATGCCTTAAGTTACACTATTGTGTGGACCGTCTATTAAAGGCAGTTTTTCCAGCTAATTGTAAGCACGTTCTGAAGATTGACATGGTCACAATTAAATCGAAACCAGGCAGTACTGATGCCAACGAAGGAAACTCGTTGATGGCCCCTGCAGCCTGACCGTGCCTACATGAGTGAATTAATTTGCATTGTGCTCTCGGGTTGGTTAATTGTCCAAGATCCTACTGTATACCATTTGCAGATTTATGGCGTGCAAATGAGTGACCTTTCTGTTTAAAATGGCAGGTGATCACAAATACTAGAGGCAAAAGCGGTTAATTGCTGTTAATGGCAGATATCCCTTGTAAGCTCAAGGCTGTCTTTTCATCAAGACTATCTTCCCCATCAGTGATCCAAATAGTCTTTATGATTTCAGGACAGTACTTGATTCTGCAAGTTGGATCACACATATCCAGAATTGGTGTGAAGAAGGCTTGGACCAGATATAATGCTCCACATGGTATTTTAAGTCCTGATACATTTTGTTTTCATTTACCCTTGTGTGCCATTTTTTTGATGCCACGTTGTTGGGAGGAAAATGCAGACAATGTGTCCATTTTACCAAACCTATTCACAACATTCTCCAGTTCTGGCGAAAGGTCGTCAAACTGAAACGTCAACTCTGTTTCTCTCTCCACAGATGCTGCCTGACCTGCTGAGAATTGCCAGCATTCTGTTTTTATTTCAAATTTCCAGCATCTGCAGTATCTTGCTTTTGTATCATCCATTGTTTTCTGTGTGGATTTTGACCAGGTTCAAGAACACTTGTAACCCAATTTGGTTGTGCAACCATAACCAATATTGCTGCATAGACAAACAATGAGAAGTGAAGGCTGTACTGTACTCCAGCAGTTCTTCATTACTGCATTTGTGGGTTTTTTGTTCGTTTATGGGATGTGGGGGTCGCTGGCAAGGCCAGCATTTATTGCCACTCCCTAATTGCCCTTGAGAAGGTGGTAGTGAGCCACCTTCTTGAGCCGCTGCAGTCCGTGTGTTGAAGGTACTCCCACAGTGGGGGAGTTCCAGCATTTTGACCCAGCGACGATGAAGGATCGGCGATATTCTAAGTCAGGATGATGTTTGACTTGGAGGGGAACTTGAGGTGATGGTGTTCCCATGCGCCTGCTGCCCTCTTCCTTCTGGGTGGAAGAGGTCACAGGGTTTGGGAGGTGCTGCCGAAGAAGCCTTGGCGAGTTGCTGCAGTGCATCTTGTAGATGGTACACACTGCAGCCACGGTATGCCGGTGGTGGAGGGAGTGAATGTTTAAGGTGGTGGATGGGGTACCAATCAAGCAGGCTGCTTTGTCCTGGATGGTGTCGAGCTTCTTGAGTGTTGTTGGAGCTGCACTCATCCAGGTAAGTGGAGAGTATTCCATCACACTCCTTACTTTTGCCTTGTAGATGATGGAAAGGCTTTGGGAAGTCGGGAGGTGCGACACTCACCGCAGAGTACCTAGCCTCTGACCTGCTCTTGTTGCCACAGTATTTGTGGCTGGTCCAGTTGAGTTTCTGGTCAATGGTGACCCCCCAGGATGTTGATGGTGGGGGATTCGGCGATGGTAATGCTGTTGAATGTCAAGGGGCGGTGGTTAGACTCTCGCTTGTTGGAGATAGTCATTGCCTGGCACTTCTATGGCGCGAATGTTCACAGAATCCCCACAGTGCAGATAGAGGCCATTTCGGCCCATCGAGCCTGCACCGACACACATCCCACCCTATCCCCGTAACCCCACGTATTTAATCTCCCCTAACACACTAAGGGTCAATTTATCATAGCCAAATCAACCTAACCCGCACATCTTTGGACTGTGGGAGGAAACCGGAGCACCCGGAGGAAACCCACGCAGACACGGGGAGAATGTGCAAACTCCACACAGTCACCCGAGGCCAGATTTGAACCCGGGTCCCTGGCGCTGTGAGGCAACAGTGCTAACCACTATGCCACCGTGCTACCCTGTTACCTGCCACTTATCAGCCCAAGCCTGAACGTCGTCCAGTTCTTGTTGTATATGGGCATGTACTTCTTCATTATCTGAGGAGTTGTGAATGGCACTGAACACTCTGCAGTCATCCGCGAACATCCCCATTTTTGATCTTATGTTGGAGGGAAGGTCATTGATGAAGCAGTTGAAGATGTTTGGGCTTAGGACATTGCCCTTAGGAACTCCTGCAGCGATGTCCTGGGGCTGTGATGATTGACCTTCAACCACCACAACCATCTTCCTTTCTGCTAGGTATGACTCCAGCCAGTGGAGAGTTCCCCCCCCCCCCCCCCCCCCCCCGATTCCCATTGACTTCAGTTTTACTAGGGCTCCTTCATGCCACACTCGGTCAAAGGCTGCCTTGATGTATAAGGCAGTCACTCTCACCTCACCTGGAATTCAGCTCCTTTGTCCATGTATGGACCAAGGCTGTAATGAGGTCGGGAGCCAAGTGGTCTTGGCGGAATCCAAACTGGGCATCAGTGAGCAGGTTATTGGTGAGTAAGTGTCGCTTGATAGCACTGTCGATGACACCTTCCATCACTTGCTGATGATTGAGAGTAGACTGATGGGGCGGTAATTGGCCGGATTGGATTTGTCCTCGGTTTGTGTTGCACAGTTCATAGAGTTATACAGCACAGAAGGAGGCCCTTCGGCCCATCGTGTCCGCGCCGGCCATCAAGCCCTGTCTATTCTAATCCCATTTTCCAGCACTTGGTCTGTAGCCTTGTATGCTATGGCGTTCCAAGTGTTCATCTAAATGCTTCTTGAATGTTGTGAGGGTTCCTGCCTCTACCATCCTTTCAGGCAGTGAGTTCCAGATTCCAACCACCCTCTGGGTGAAAAAGTTTTTCCTCAAATCCCCTCTAAACCTCCTGCCTTTTATCTTGAAAGTATGCCCCCTGGTTATTGCCCCCTTTACTAAGGGGAAAAGTTTCTTTCTATCTACCCTATCTATGCCCCTCATAATTTTGTACACCTCAATCAGGTCCACCCTCAGCCTTCTCTGCTCTAAGGAAAACAATCCCGGCCTGTCCAGTCTCTCTTCATAGCTGAAATGCTCCAGCCCAGGTAACATCCTGGTGAATCTCCTCTGCACCCTCTCCAATGCAATTACATCCCTCCTATAGTGTGGCGACCAGAACTGCACACAGTATTCCAGCTGTGGCCTAACTAGCGTTTTGTACAGCTCCATCATAACCACCCTGCTCTTATATTCTATGCCTCGGCTAATGAAGGCAAGTATCCCATATGCCTTTTTAACCACCTTATCTACCTGTCCTGCTGCCTTCAGGGATCTATGTGCATGCACACCAAGGTCCCTCTGATCCTCTGTCCTTCCTAGGGTCCTACCATTCATTGTGTATTTCCTTGTCTTGTTCGTCCTCCCAAAATGCATCACCTCTCACTTTTCAGGGTTAAATTCCAATTGCCACTGTTCTGCCCATCTAACCAACCCATCTATATCGTCCTGTAGCCTGAGGCTTCCCTCCTCGCTATTTACCACTCCACCAATTTTCGTGTCATCTGCGAACTTACTGATCATACCTCCTACATTCATATCTAAATCATTAATGTACACTACAAACAGCAAAGGACCCAGCACCGATCCCTGCGGTACACCACTGGACACAGGCTTCCAGTCACAAACAACCTTCGACCATCACCCTCTGCCTCCTGCCACAAGCCAATTTTGGATCCAATGTGCCAAATTGCCCTGGATCCCATGGGCTTCTTGACCAGTCTCCCATGCAGGACTTGGTCAAAAGCCTTACTGAAGTCCATGTAGACTACATCAACTGCACTATCCTCATCCACACACCTGGTCACCCCCTCTCAAAATTCAATCAAATTGGTTAGACATGATCTCCCCCTGACAAAGCCATGCTGGCTATCCTTGATTAATCCTTGCCTCTCCAAGTGGAGACTAATTCTGTCCCTCAGAATCTTTTCCAATAATTTCCTTACCACTGATGTTAGGCTCACTGGCCTGTAATTCCCTGGTTTATCCCTACTACCCTTCTTGAATAATGGTACTACGTTAGCTGTCCTCCAGTCCTCTGGCACCTCCCCTGTGGCCAGAGAGGTTCTGAAAATTTGTGTCAGAACCCCTGCAATCTCCTCCCTTGCCTCACACAGCAGCCTGGGATACATCTCGTCTGGGCCTGAGGATTTATCCACTTTTAAGCCTGCTAAAACCGCTAGTACCTGCAATACTAATTTGTTCAAGTATATCACAATCCCCCTGCCTGATTTCTATGCCTTCATCGTCCTTCTCCATAGTGAACACAGATGCAAAATATTCATTTAAAACCTCACCTACATCTTCCGGTTCTACACAAAGATTGCCACTTTGGTCCCTAATTGGCCCTACTCTTTCCCTGGTTATCCTCTTGCCCTTAATATACTTATAAAACACCTAGGGATTTTCCTTTATTTTGCCCGGCAGTGTTTTTTCATACCCCCTCTTCGCTCTCCTAATTTCTTTTTTAAGTACCCCCCTGCACTTTCTATACTCCTCTGGGCTTCCACTGTTTTTAGTCCTTTATCTGCCAAAAGCCTCCCTTTTTTTCCTAATCCATTCTTGTATATCCCTTGACATCCAGGGTTCCCTGGGCTTGTTGGTCCCACCCTTGACCTTTACGGGAATATGTTGGCGTTGTACTCTGTTTCCTTTCTGAAAGACTCCCACTGCTCTGGATTTTCCTACAAGTAACTGATCCCAGTCCACTTTGGCCAGATCCTGTCTTATCATATTAAAATCGGCATTCCCCCAATTTAGAACCTTTATTTCCGGTCCATCTTTGTCCTTTTCCATGACTACCTTAAATCTCACTGAATTATGGTCACTGTCACCAAAATGCTCTCCTACTGACACTTCTACCACCTGCCCGGCTACATTCCCTAGAATTAGGTCCAGTACCGCCCCCTCTCTTGTAGGACTTTCTACATGCTGGCTCAAAAAGCTCTCCTGGATGCACTTTAAGAATTCCGCACCCTCTAAGCCTTTCACACTCTGACTATCCCAATTAATATTGGGGAAGTTGAAATCCCCTACTATTATTACCCTATTCTACACTTCTCTGAGATTTGACTACATATCTGTTCCTCTATCTCCTCCTGACTGTTTGGGGGCCTATAGTACACTCCAGGCAAAATGCTTGCCCCCTTTTTGTTTTTAAGTTCTACCCATATGGCCTCATTAGAGGAACCTGCTAAGATATCATCCCTCCTTACAGCAGTAATTGACTCCTTGATTGATATTGCGACACCCCCTCCTCTTTTACACCACCCTCTTTCTCGCCTGAAGATTCTATACCCCGGAATATTATCTAGGGTCTTCAGTTCTTAAATGCCAAAGAGCAATGTTTAAAATTATAATATTGTCTACTGAGCACTACGTGACTAGATCTATTGTTTTCTGTGTATGGATTTTGACCAGGTCAAAGAACACTTGTAACCCAATTGGGTTATGCAACCATAACCAATATTGCTGCATAGAGGAATAAATGAGAAGTGAAGGCTGTACTGTATTCCAGCAGTTCTTCAGTACTGCATTTGTGTCTAGGGTGTTCGGTCTTTAAATGCCAAAGAGCAAAAGTTTAGAATTATATTGTCTGCTGAGCACTACGTGACTAGATCCAGGTGTGTGGCTGTTTTTTGAAAAAGAGGCTACTAGACTGGAATAGTTTTGTGCTCATCGGTGTTAAAAATGTCAGTACTGGGGAGAGACATTTTTTGGGTTCCCCGCCCTGCCAGACAATTATCAATTGTCTGTATCCAGAGTTCAGTATTGCTCAAGTTATATGCTGTAATAGATTGTAGAGAATCAAAATGGAGCTCCCAATATCCAAGTAAGAACTGGTCTGTAGAGATAAACATCGCCCATTCCTGGAACAAATTGAGGTTGTATTTATTCAGATTGCATATTGTTTGGATTATATTGTAAACAGAGATACTGCAAAATAGAATCAAAAAAACAATGATTTCTTTAATGCAGTGGTCAGCTCCAGAATTGAAATGTGTAATTAAAGGGCTGTCTGTAAGCTACGCTACCTTATGGTGTCTGACTATGCACCTGTATATTCTCATTAAAATTTTGCAAGTTGCTTTGTGCCAAAAGCATTGATTGAAAGATTACAGGTCCACTACCAACAAAATGGCATGACCCTCAACGTTCAAGGCTGTCCAAGTGTGCTGTCCATGCCAGCAGACCTAATATATTAATGTAGGCTCCTGCAAATACCATGTGAAAAAAATACAATGACTGAATCCAAATGTATGTACAGTAAAAACTGGAAAAATAGTTAATTCTTTAGTATCTTTCAAATTTATAGTGGTATACATTTAACCAGCTACAGTGCATATCAATTCTTAAGTCTAGGGTTTTATGATAATAGTTTGTACAGAACCAACAACAGCATACCACTGGAACATTTGGCATAGAATTGGCTTTTCCTATCTAATAATCCTTTTGAATATCACTTCTCAACAATTTGTCTGAAAATCACATAGCACATAAAAATCAGTCAAATATATAGAAGCTAGCAATAGAGAAATTACTTTGGTGTTCATTAGCAGCTCATGTGAAGCCAAGTGCAATGATCAATATGCTGGAACAAAATGCTGTCATCAGTCCTACTGTTGCTGCATTTTCTCTTCAATTTTGTGCCAATGGGAGGGAAGTATTTAAAATAGCTACAGTGTGGCAACTGATCTGTTGGGCATTTACAGGGTCTTACAAATACTAGAATTTTAGCTTTAAAGTTTAAATTGTAAGAGATGGCTAAATGAATTACTCGCTGTAGCATTAATGCCGCATGTTTGAGTTTAAACTTTTTTTCTCTCTTCCATATCTCCTCCCCCAGAGTTAGCCACTCATTTCTGGGGGCTGGTTCCACAGATACTAGCAACCCTCACCCAAGTGACCACTCATGTGAATTCACATAACTGCAAGCCCAGGAAAACTGTGACCCATTGTACTACCTCCCTGCTGGCTTGGTTGAGATCAGCTGACTCAACAAAGACCAGGGATTGAACTGGGGTCCTTCATGACTTGTATGGTTCAATACAATATGGTGTATTTAGTTACATTGACGAATTCTCAGACTGCAAACCAGGAAGTAAAACGCACTGATTATCCTTCACTTTTAATAAATTTTACAGAGAGCAAAATAAAGATTGGGGCATACACATGGTATTAAAGTAGAAACTGAAATATAAACTTTAAAAAATTTGACATTCCACAAATATAAAATTAATTTTTGGGGCCAGAGAGGTTGTACAGCAGTAATTATGACTTAGTATGTCAAAAAACCCAATTACACTTCATTGAACAAGACAACTTTTTCGGAGGGGGGGTTTTAACAGCGATATTACAGTGTAAAAGGAGAAGTTCGCGTCAGTTCAGTGATTTCTCAAAGATTGCCGTCTGTGGGGTCTTCAACAGTGCACTCTGTGGAGGAGCAGGGAATCACTGACAACATCTTGAATTTCCGCGTTTAACTGCGCATATGTGGACGCCAAAAGTTGCTGTCAGTTTCACAGGGTGATGACTGCGAACTTTTGACAGTTTCACCTTCATTACAACTGCAAAATCCGGGTCAATATTCTGTCTTGCATGTGCTTTGAAGATGCAATTGCTCTAATAAGTAACTGGTCCTCTTTGGCTTTTAAATCATTGTCCCTAAATTGCATTTGTTAACATTTTTATATTTTGGTTTAAATATGATTAACTTTTGGTGTCTGGTATAGGAGCCTGCTGACTCAGCAATTCCCCAAGAAGAAAAGGAGAAATATCGAGAGGAGTACGAAAATTTCCAACAGGCGCTTGATAAAAAGAAAGAAGAGTTCCAAAAAGATCACCCTGATATGCAAGGAGAGCCAGGTTGGGAGAAGATTTTTTAAATTGAGGTTTTGTTCCCTTGCTTGTGATTTATAGTTTTGTGCAGGAAATCTTTGAAATTTTAATGTAAATTCCTCTTTTCCCTCTAACAGGAGGGAATAAAAGCTCAGTTTTGAGTCTCAAACTAGTACTGTAGTATCATGTAGAATGGCTAAATTCCACATGTATAAGAATTATTGAATGGAAATTTCAATGTGTAATTTGTATTAGTTAAAAAGATCTTCTCTCTTGTCCCCACCTTACATGTACATATCAGAAGATTGGATTGGGATTTTCCATTCATATCTAGGATTTATAAAATACCTAAATTAATTACCTTTGGACTGTCCCACACTCATCAATAATTATCCAAGCCAAATCTAATCTCCACAGTACAGCAGTACACTTGTAAAGTTATTTAACAGCTATGATAGCACAATTATACCATCACGAGGTTAAGCACTGAGGATTACTTAGTGATGCATTATCAGTGAATATTGACAGGCTCTTTGACCATAGGGCAACATCAGACCCACGCCTGATCCTGTCCTTCCCCATGTCCACACAGACACACATTTGACAGGGATAGTGATCAGGAGCTCGGAACATTTTTATACCCCTCTATAACTCCGTTCTAACACAACACCAATTGTAATGCCCCTGTTGCAGTGCTAGCTAAAATCGGCTAGCTCTGCACAGACCAGGGAATGAATCTGGAAACTACTTGCTCTGTGTGGCTCAGTTTCTCACTGAATAAATTCACTATCATTGGAGCAGCCCACTAAAGGGAAATTTCTTGAAGGGAATCCAATTCTCACTTGGTTGGATAGTTGACAATATCCTCCTATTTGTGGATGTCGAACTTCAATCCAGTAATGAAGAAGACCATACCTAAGGTAGGGTAATGTAAGGTTCATTTTGGAATTTTTTTTCTCTAAAGGCAAAACTTTTTTTTTGCGTTTCTGGCAGGGAACCTCATCGGCCAAGAGCATTTATCAGAAAAGTGGGCGCATGTCGTCCATGATTTTCTGGTCATTTAAGCTGATGGTTGGATAATCATGGGCAGTATGTGTCCAAATTTCCGATTATGCACTCCTGAAGTGCAAGGTTCCCCATCAGGTGTATTTTGTAATGAGTATAAATAGTTCTGCAACTGGCAAACAGTAAATCAAAGTGACCAGAAGCCCAACCGAAGTTTACTTTACATTTCTGTAGCTGATTTGTTTGAAACTGTGAATGAGCGAGAGTTGAGACAGATCTTTGAAGGTCAGAACCGCATCCACCTTGAAATCAAACAGTTGAACAGACAACTCAACATGATTCTGGATGAGCAAAGGAGGTATGTCACCCTCGTGACCGAGGAGATGTCAAAGAGGGGAATTAATACCGCACCACAAACGGGACAGGTGAGTACTGCAATATGTGGCTCTTTAAGTTAGTTTTTCAGACTAAAAGCAGTGCTTCAGTTTTCTTGTCACTAAGTTTTTAGGTATAAGCCAGATCAAGGGCTGAGTGGTAAGCTGTCAGCAGTGGCTCAGTAGTAGCATTTGTGAAGATGTTCCTCTTGTACCTCTCATCAGTTTCAACTCCGTTTTGTAGGTATCGGGCAGCCTATGAAAATAGCTAGTTTGGAAAATGGTAACAATCCCACTAGTATAGTGGGAATGTTGTTAGTTTTCTGAAGTTGGAATTGAGGAACAAATTTGGTACAAAAGTGCAAGAATCTTTGCTATGCATCTGTGTCTGTTCCATAGCCTAGACACTGGATATCCTGATCATCACTCAATTGAACTCAAAATTACAAAAAATAAGTAGTTGCAAATCATTTTCTCTGCTGTTCTGTAAATAATTTTTGTCTAGTTTTCCAGAAGTTCAGTGTAATGTTTGAGTCAGAAAATAAGCTGATTTTAATGTAATTAGAAAAGAAAAATCACTGTTAAAGGGATTTCAATTCTGGCCTAACTATTTCTTGCCTTTGTGGGTTGAATTTTGTGCTCATTTCTCATTTCTGCTGTCCTGTATCAGCATTAAGCAGGCTTGGGTTGAATCTAGCAGGCAATGGGAGCAGAGTGAAGCTCTTGCTGCTCTCGCCCATCAATATGGCTTAACCTCCTGCTTGATCAGCCCTACTGAGACATTATCATTTGCAGACCAGAAATCCTTTTAACCACTCTAAGGCTTCCAATTTATACTAAATTATATGCAGTTTTTTTGTGTGTGTGCTGTGAATCAATGCCTATTTGGAGCTAGATTGAGGCTGTCTCAAACTTTCACTTGCAACCAAAGGTGAAATGTGACTTATTCCAATAGTCTAGGTAAGATTCAAGCTCTAGTTTCATAGATGTGGAAATGCTGCAACATTTTTACAGCAATGATTAAAAGAAATTTGAGGAGACCTTTACGGACGTTTGTGCAAAATGAGCAAGAAAAAAATCCCAAGAAATTAGTGCTTTTATTATGTCAATATGAATATTGAGTTATCAATCAGCTCACTTATCCATTGTGCCAGATGTGCCTGGGGTTTAACATTTATTTTTAAGTGTATTTGAGTTGGTAAAATTGTGGTTATCTAGATTTAATTGTCTTATTAAAATATCCACTATGGCATTACTAATAAAATGTTAAAATCTAGTTGCACATGTGGTGGTGGGGTGGGGTGGCGGGGAGATGAGTTCAAGACAAAGGCTTGAGGTGAATTAGGGTTAGAGGGTAGAGGATAATTGGACCATGGTGCAGAGATGTACTTTAGTCCTGATTTTTGAAGTGAAGCATTCTGTGCTTATTTTTATATTTCCATTCTAAAATCCTGTGTTTACATTTATAATGGAAACTGCCTATGTAAACTTGGCACACTAAATAGTCTCTCGCCAGTGATACTGCAGCGCCTCCACTGGTGTGAAGGTATTATTAGTGACAAATTTACATAAGTAGTTTGCTTTATAAATGTAGATGTAGGTATTTATAATGGAAAAGTTAACATGAAGTGCTCGGGTGCAAAAAAAAAATCATTGATAAACTGGCTTTTTAATCCACTTTATATCTACACATGTGAAACTGACTGCTTTTTAGAAGTTGTCAGTGTGTACTAAACAAAATATGGGAGGAACAATCTTTTTAAAGCTGGTTTCTATGTAACATTGCTGTCCTGTTAAAGTTTAAAGAAAACTTATTTTCTGTGTTCTATTTTAGCTCCCTCAAGGAGAACTCGACAATATTGTGAGATACCAGCAAGAGGTGCTTAGGCATGTTGGTGAATTGAAGTGAGTGACTAATGGTTTCCAATAATACTTTTTCTTGTGACACTCCTATTGCATGTAAGATGTAGCTGAAGAAAATCATTGTATTGTAAACATTTTAAAACTTGTGTTCATAAAATCCTCTTTTAATTGTGTTTGGTGAGTAAAAGAAAGACTTGTATTTATACAGTGCCTTTCACGACCTCAGGACATCCCAAAGTGGTTAACAGCCAATGAAGTACTTTTGAAGTGTAATCACTGTACGAAATGCAGCTGCCAATTTGCACTCACAAACAGCAATGTGATAATGACCAAATAATGTTTTTGTGATGTTGATTGAGGGATAATATTGGCCAGGACACTGAGAATAACTCCCCTGCTGCTCTTCGAAATAGTGCCATGGGATTTTTACGTCCACCTGGCGGCACCTCCGACGGTGCAGCACTCCCTCAGCACTGCACTGGAGTGTCAGCCTAGATTTTTTTTTTTGTGCTCCAGTCTCTGGAATGGGACTTGAACCCACAACCTTCTGACTCAGAGGCAAGAATGCTGCCAACTGAGCCATGGCTGACGGGTAGTTAAATGCTTGCTCTTCATCCAACCACCCACACCAAAAATCAAGGTATTCTAAAATGTTAACTTCTTGCTGAAAGTTAAGAGGGTTATTACACTGATGTTGGCAATTAGTGCAGTCAATGAACAGCTCTATAAAGAATCCAATGGATCAGATTTTGAACAAGTCCTAGTTCAAATTTGTGTGCCATACCAGCTGGCAAACTTCAGTACCAGTAAGGAAAGAAAAATATGCACATTTTTTGCAGTTGATTGGCTCAAATTTTATATTCCTAAAATAACAAATGACAGCTGAAGAGGTTGTGAATGAATCAAACACAAGAAAAGATAAATTTTCAATAAACTACAAGGAAATATAAAACAGATCCAGTATGAACAGTGGATAATCTACCAATAAAAGAGAAAAACTAATGGTAGCTTCAGATATTGGGCTGGATTTTCCAATCGGAGGCTTCCTACGGGCGGATGCCTCCGCCTGGAAAAAATTTACGCGCTTACCTGCTGGCTCCATAAGTCCCGAGACTTTCGATCCGGGGCCTCTGCTCTATGAAATGCGCAGGGGCCCAGGTATCCCAGGGGCGCATGCGCTTCGCAAGCATCCCTGGGATCACGTGGGCCATGGGGAACCAATCAAAGAAGGGAATCCCCCTTCACACTTTTGACCGGTTTCTACGCCTAGATCTGTCAAAAGTATGAATGGGGATCACTTAAACAGTTAAACATTAAATAATTTTTTTAAAAAACATCACGTATTTAAAATTAGTTAAAATTACATTAAATTAAATATTTTAAACAAAATTTAATTTTTTGAAAAAAATAAAGTTTTTTTACGGGGCTAAAAATAAGCTTTTTTAAAAGTATTTTGAAATTATAAATGAGTGGGGGGAAAAAATATTTTTTATTTTTTTTAAACTCTTATGCTGGTAAAAGCAGGCCTTACGCGTAAGATTTTTAAAGGTTTTCAGTGGGCAGAAATTGTGCAGAAAGCGGAACTCTCTGCCTGCGGAGACCCTTCTCCCGGGCAGGCGGATGATCTGTCAAGAGGATTCTTGGCAGATCATAAGTGCCGGGTTTTAGTGCATGCACTTCACATACCTGAAACCGGCACTTGCAAGGCCCCAACGGGTGCGTACACACCCGCGGGGGTCGGAATATCCGGCCCATTGTTTGAACATCCTTTCAGCTGCCATCTCGATTTCTCTACAAAGCTAAGAACTTGCTAGAGGAGATGAAGTTTGTAACATAAACATAAAATTACAAAAGAAAATGATTAACATTACATGTTCAATAGTATTTTCTGTTTGAATTTCCTGTAGCAGTGTTTCTATCTAAAACTCGTACCTAATATGAGAAGTCTTGAATTTGTGCAGGTTCCTAGAAATCTCACTTCAGTTGAACAGATTAATCAGGATAGCATGCTACAGCTCCCAGTCTAAAACTTCTAGGATTTTTTTTGTTTGGCAGCAAGACGAGCTATTCACAGAGCATTCCAGGACTTGTTTATAAATCCCAGTCACTCCAATGGAAAATTACTGTGCATGTGATTTTAGCTGTTGGCCAGCGTTGTTTTGACCTTCAGATCCCATATCCGTTTGATCACCAAGACAGCAGCCTTCCATCTCCGTAACATTGCCCGTCTCCACCCATGCATCAGTTCATCTGCTGCTGGAACCCTCATCCATGCCTTTATTACTTCTAGACTCTTATTATTCCAATGCTCTCCTGGCTGGCCTCCCACCTTGCATCATCCGTAAACCTGAGCTAATCCAAAACTATGCTGCCTGTGTCCTAACTCGCACCAAGGGCTGGATTTTCTCTGCGGAGGCGGGATGGTGGCGGGATAGCTGGTTGCCGGGTTCCGGTCCCGCTCCCGGCTGAAGCCGCTCTGTTAAAGGGATTTTCCCTTGATTGGCCTTGTTAAGCCCAGCCAATTGACAGGAAGCGGGTCTGATGATGCCATTTGATGATGCGTCATCAGCCGGTTTCCTTAAAAGGGACCACGGGCACCTTGAGTTTGACAGTTGTTCTGTGAGTGTTTTACAGCATTGAGATGCTGCAAACACTGACAAGCATTGCACAAAGGTGGGCGCTTGCACCCAGGCTCTCTAATGACTCCCTCCATATGCTTATGGAGGGAGTCACAGCATGCAGGGAGGTTCTCTTCCCTTCCAAGGGCAGAAGAGGCCTCCCCAGGACATCAACGCAGCCTGGTTGCACATTGCACAGGAGGGCAAAAGCAGGGATGTCGTGAGGAGTCCCTGGCTGCAGTGGCGCCAACCTTTCAATGATCTCAGTGGATCACGAAATGTTACTGCAAAGCCACACTCAAACTCACCCTGCTGTGCCACTCAACACATACCCATCACTCTGCCTTCCATACCCTTCTCCTGCACATCCTTACTCGCACCAACTTACCTTGCACCTCCACCCATCCCTTTCTATCTACATTATCACTTCCCCATCTCACTAGCCACCCCTCACACTCACCCTCATCCTACTGCAAGCATACCAACTAACAACACAAGGGTAGGCACTTGGGGTTAGACAATGTTCATGTGAAGTTTCTGGTAATGTGTTGTCCTACAGTGAAATCTATATTTTCAACACTTCACCTTATTGGACAGATCTGTGCGTACCTTGAGAAGTGTCGTCTTAATGAGTTCCAGTGAATGTTGAGACATAACTTCTCCTTCCCCCCCCCCCCAACTATAGTGATGAGTGCCCAATGGAACAGCTTGGACATTAAAGGGATGCTTTACGGTTCTGGTGTGGGATGGTGTCAACCTGGCACATCATGTGGCAGCCAGGGTTTACAACGTCAAGTGAAGTAAATCTGGCCATGGAGATGCCATCGCTGGCCTCCTGGGCAGCAATGTTGTCAGGCTGATGTCCTGTGCAGCATCAGGTGATGGCGGAGAAGGTTGGTGCGCCTGGTGATGTTGGTGTTGGGGCTGATCGTGGAAGGAATCAGAGGACCAAGGTGAGATAGTTTCAAAGGCACCGATGTTGCTACAATAGATGTCAGCTGCAGGTGAGATGACAGAAACGATCTGTCAATGGTGAGAGGGGTTATTCCAATGAGGTGGCACTGGACATACAGTTGGCTCTAAACACTTGCAAGCTGAAGAAATCTCTGTCTTACAAATACAGTAACCAACAGTTTCTGCGCTCTGAAACTGAACATCTGCAACATGGCATCCTTTGCACCACTTCTGCAGCTGTCCGCTTATCAGAAACATCAAAGCAGACTCAACTCACGACAGGGTGAGCTTGGGGTGTTTCCCGAGCAGCGGGTAACCCGTGGGAGAGCATGTAAAATAGGAAGGTAGCCTCAAAATAGCATTAAATAGCCATTTAATGAGCTCAATTGTCTCCCCCGCCGCTTGGTGTCGGGTCAGTTCTCTGCGGACAGACCCGACACCTGGGAGACTTGCTTGGAGGCGGGTTGACAGCGGGTTTCCTACCTATTTTGACAGCGGACCAGCTCTAAACCCGCCCTCTGAGCCCTGGCAAAATCCAGCCCCAAGTCCTGTTCACCCATCACCCCTGTGCTCACTGGCGTATGTTGGCTCCCAGTCCGGCAACGCTTCGATTTTAAAATTCTTATCCTTGTTTACAAATCCCTCCATGGCCTCGCCTCTCCCTATGTCTGTAACCTCCTACAGCCAACTGAGATCTCTGCGTTCCTCCTATTCTGGCCTCTTGCGATTTTAATTGCTCCAGCGTTGACTGCCGTGCCTTCAACTGCTGAGGACCTAAGCCCTGGAATGCCCTCCCTAAACCTCTCTGCCTCTAAATCCCTCTTTCCTTCTTAATGCGCTTGTTAAAACCTGCTGCCATCGCCTGTCCTAATACCTCCTTATGTGGTTTGGTGTTAAATTTTGCTTGATAACGCCCCTGTGAAGTGCCTTGGGACGTTTTACTACATTAAAAACACTATATAAATGTTCTTGTTGTCTATAACATCAAAACAAAGTGAAGCATGAACCTCTCTTACTTGCAACAGCGTAACTTCTGACTCACTGAGCAACATTATGGGCGATCTATTAGTGAAAATAAATTTATATATAATACATATATTTTGTATTTCTTAAATCTAATCTGTTTTAATATTCCAAAAAAAAGCTCAAACTGAGTTAGCACATTAAAATTAGAGCTGTATTCTGTCCAAAATTAGGTAATTTAGATCGCCAAATGGATTAGTTGAAATCCAGGGCACACAAAGTTCTGGATATTTTTGTAGCTTTCTCACGGTCACAAGGTAATCAGATGTTGCTGTACTTTGTGGACTAGCTCTACTAAATTAAATTTTTATCTGTTAATCGTACAGTAGAAGCCTTGGGTAGAGGAGATTATCTGGATAAATTCTTAATGCTGTAGGATATGTCTACACAGGTGGCTTCACAATTTTTCTGAAGGGACTAGTGCCAATGTTTCACAACATTGTGGACTGAGTTAATCCTTGTTTTAAAAAAAAAAATCAAAATCTGCTGCGAAACTGTGCTGCATCTTGAAGCTTTCTCATTCTTGTCAATTTATATCTGTATTTGCCCACTCACACAGCAGTTCCATCCTTTTCATCTTTAGGACCACAACTATTCTGATTATTTTGAGTAGCTTAAAATTTCTTCTTTATATCTTTTTTGAATTCATTATCTTGCTGTGGGTGCTGCAGGCAAGGCCAGCATTTATTGCCTATAACAAGTGGCTTGCAAGGCCACTTCACAGGGTAGTTAGAGTCAACCACATTGCTGTTTGAACTGGGGTAAATATAGGCCAGACTGAATAAGGATGGCAGGTTTCTTTCCTAAAGGACAATTGTGAACCAGTTGGGTTTTCATGACTTCATGCTCACTTTTTTTTTTACTGGGAGCAGTTTTTAATTTCCAGTTTTTTAAAAAAAAACTGAATTCAAATTCTCAAACTGCCATGGTGGGAATTGAACTCAAATTTTCTGGATTATTAGTTCAGTGACTTAACACTATGCTGTCGTATCAGATGAACAAATGCATATTTGTATTTTTAAATAGTCAGCTGTATTCAAATTAATGCCAAGACAAATTGCTTGCCCATTCAAAAATGGTTTTCTTTAATTTTGGAAGTTTAAAGGCAAGGCCCATCACCACCTGCTCAGAAACCCAAGGATTAATATTAAGTGTGGCCTTGCCAGCGTTCTTCATGTGCGGGAATTCATTTTAACTTTAAATGGGCTCAATGGCCTTTCTCATTCGTAACCATCATGTGAGCTGAACTGAAGATCCTTGGATGTACCAACCAATGTTCCCTCGAATTTTGTTTGACCCTGCGCGCAACCCCTTTAAGGAGCTGTGTGGGCCAATCATAATACTGTGCATGCGCAGTTTTTGTATTGAAAAGCCGGCTGCGCGAGTTCCCTGGAGCGCCGCGCTGCCGTGCAGCTTACAGGCCGAACGGCCTCCTTCTGTGCTGTTATGACATTGGTACCAACTCAAGTAGTTCCTGAGCAACAGGAGGTTGCTGTCATGAGCTTTATTTTCTATGCCCTCATCAATTCCTTTCCATGTGTTTATGACAAAGCTTAGAGGCATTTAAGAGGCACAAGAAGGGTGAAGGTTGCAGTTGAATATGGGCATCCATGAAGCGTTGTGGGCCATCAGCAGCAGCAGAATTGTTACCTCATGGTCCGGAATATTCCCCACTCTACCATTACCATCAAGCCAAATGACCAACCGTGGTTCAATGAGGAGTGTAGAAGAGCATGCCGGGAGCGGCAACAGGCATACCTAAAAATGAGGTGCCAACCTGATGAAGCCACAACACAGGACTGCATGCTGTAGACAGCTGAGTGATCTCCCAACCAACGGATCAGATCAAAGCTCTGCAGTCATGCCCATCCAGTCATGAATGGAGGAGGAGGCTCCATGAACATCCCCATCCTCAATGATGGCAAAGCCCAGCACGTGAGTGCAAAAGACAAGGCTGAAGCGTTTGCAACCACCTTCAGCCCAGTGGATGATCCATCTTGACCTCCTCCTGAGCTCCCCACCACCACAGAAGCTAATCTTCAGCCAGTTCGATTCAATGCACGTGATATCAAATGGCTGAGCGCACTGGATACAGCAAAGGCGATAGGCCCCGACAACATCCCGGCTGTACTGCTAACGACTTGTGCTCCAGAACTAGCCGCGCCTCTAGCCAAGCTGTTCCAGTACAGCTACAACACTGGCATCTACCTGACAAAGTTGAAAATTGCCCAGGTATGTCCTGTCCACAAAAAGCAGGACAAATTCAATCCGGCCAATTACCACCCCATCAGTCTACTCCCAATCCTCAGCAAAGTGATGGAAGGTGCCGTCGATAGTGCTATCAAATGACACTTACCAATAACCTGCTCACCGATGCTCAGTTTGGATTCTGCCAGGATGACTCGGCTCCAGACCTCATTACAGCCTTGGTCCAAACATGGACAAAAGAGCTAAATTCCAGAGGTGATGTGAGAGTGACTGCCCTTGACATCAAGGCAGCATTTGACCGACTGTGGCATCAAGGAGCCCTAATAAAACTGAAGTCAATGGGAATCAGAGTAAACTCTCCACTGGCTAGAGTCATACCCAACGCAAAGGTTGTGGTCATTGGAGGCCAATCATCTCGGCCCCAGATATCGCTGCAGGAGTTCCTTCAGGGCAGTGTCTGAGGCCCAGCCATCTTCAGCTGCTTCATCAATGACCTCCATCATAAGGTCAGAAGTGGGAATGTTTGTTGATTGCCGTTCCGTTTGCAACTCCTCAGATAATGAAGCAGTCTGTGCCCGCATGCACCAAGACCTGGACAACATTCAGGCTTATAAGTGGCAAGTAACAATCACTCCACACAAGTGCCAGGCAATGACCATCTCCAACAAGAGAAAGTCAGACCACCTCCTCTTGACATTAAATGGTATTCCCAGCTTCTGATCCCCCCCCACCTTCAACATCATGGGTGTCACCATTGACCAGAAACTTAACTGGACCAGCCACAAAAATACTGTGGCTACTTTAAGAGCAGGTCAAAGGCGAGTGGCTCACCACCTGACTCCCCAAAGCCTTTCCACCATCTACAAGGCACAAATCAGGAGTGTGATGGAATGCTCTCCACTTGCCTTGCTGAGTGCATCTCCAACAACACTCAAGAAGCTCAACACCATCCAGGACAAAGCAGTCTGTTTGATTGGCACCCCATCCACCACCTTAAACATTCGCTCCCTCCACCACCGGTGTACGGTGGCTGCAGTGTGTACCATCTAAAAGATGCCCTGCAGCAACTTGCCAAGGCTTCTTTGACAGCACTTCCCAAGCTCGTGACTGCTACCACATAGGACAAGGGCAGCAGGCACATGGGAACCCACCACCTCCAAGTTCCCCTCCAAGTCACACACCATCCTGACTTGGAAATAAATTGTTGTTCCTTTATCGTCACTGGGTCAAAATCCTGAAACTCCCTCCCTAACAGCACTGTGGGAGTACCTTCACCACATGGCCTGCAGCAGTTCAAGAAGGCGGCTCACCACCACCTTCTCGGGGGCAATTAGGGATGGGGAATGAACACTGGCCTTGCCAGCAACGCAGTGAATTAAAAAAAAAAAGTGTTGAATGGAAGTCCAATATTTGCCGGCAGCTCAGGATGTCTTGAGGTGAAAAAATAATTTGTTCTGAAGAGTGACCTGTGGCATTTTTTCCTCCATTCCTCCCCCGATTTGACTTGTTAATGCAGCCTATGAACAAGGGAATATTTGAGATTGTCAGCAAAAAAAATGCATTATTACCTGTTATCTCTTTCTGGTGGTGGAAGAGAAACCAAGGATGATGAGGATGTTTAATTTAAAAGATGCCACCTACTAGGTCATAGCACCTACTGGATCAGTGTTTCTCTAGCCAGTTGTGTTAGAAGCAGTTGTACTCCCAATATCCAAGATTGATCACACTGCTAGTAAATTCAAGGTTGTAAACTCTTCCCTGGCAGAGACAGATGGATGCTGCAGTGTTGACCAGCACAGCTATCTTAGTTAAACTATTCAAACTACTGTTCAGGTGTGCTGAGGTCAGAGATGGTGACATTGTGGAATTGATTGTATGCTGAAGTTGCCCGGGAGATGCAAGCTCTTTTTGGACAGATAATGAAGCTTAAGTCCATGGTAATGCTAAGTATAATGACCTAATGGAAGGACATCCCAAAATAGAGATGTCCTATGCAAATAGAACTGCTGCACTTTTTTGCAGAAAACCAAGATAAAACTACATCCATAGATGTTATCATCCATCAGGGGTGGGACATGACAACTTAGTCCCATTGTCAATAGAAGCATTCTGAATTTTATTTGGCACTAAACTAGTGAATTTCCAAATTTTATTAAATATTCTTAATATTTGTTTATCTTCAATCTTTTAGAAAATGCTCCCTAGACCTTTTTTAGAAACAAAAACTTCAAACTCTACACATTGGTGTCAGCCTTGGCTCAGTGGTGGCACTCTTGCCACTGAGTCGAAGGTCATATGTTCAAGCCCCGTTCAAGAGATTTGAGCACATATATGGTGACACTTTAATGCAGTACTGAGGGAGTTCTGCACTGTTGGAGCCCCCTCTGCTTCCTCAGGTGGATATCATGGATCCCATGGCACTATTCAAAGAAAAACAAGGGAGTTCTCCTCATGTCCTGACTAATAGTTATCTCTCAACTAACATCACTGTCTGATAATTTATCTCATTGCTGTTTGTTGATCCTTGCTGTGTGCAAAATAGCTGCCATATTTCCCTACATTACTTTTGAAGTGCAGTCATTGACTGTGAACCATTTTGGGATATCCTGAGGTCATGAAAGGTGCAAATAAATGTAAGTTCTTTTTTTGTCACATGTCAGATCTAGGAAGAGCTCCCAGTCCAGTTTATTAGTAAGATGACATCCAACTCGATTTGCTTTTTAATCTGTGGTTAAGTTTCTGTCATGATTCATGTTTTTAGTAATCTTTGTGTACTTGAATAGCTCCACAACTAACTAGAAAATTCAATTTTTCCATGATGCTATAGAATTGATAGACACTTCATCTTTAGATAGCTACTTAGCATCAAAGCACTATAGGATGGTTGTCATATGAGTAACTTCTCAGGCAGTTCATTGAGGTCTGTTTGTTCTAACCAGCTATTTAATTTTGTGACTGCACAAGTGCCAACAAAAAGCAAAGTTATAATTATGCATGTTCTTGCTTTGGCGCTAGTTCTAATTTTCCCCCTCCGTTCCTAAAGACATTGTGAAAAAATTTGTACTTTTTAAAATACATACAGAATTTTCAAGAATTTGAAGGCAAATGGGAGCAGTATACTTCGAAGTTTTTTTTTGGCAATGAAATCCATACTAGCCATGGTTCTTGCAGTGAGTTGCTGAAGTTTGTTAAATTTATGAATGGAAAATGTGATGAGTAAGGTGAAAGGTATTTTTTTTCTGGATGTGTCCTTCAGGAGCTGAGATGTGGTAGCGCTGGCTGATTTTTGAATTTTGGGGTTCAATCTAAACATATAGCTAGTAGCATTTTTAAAAAAAAAATTAAAAAAAATTAGTGCTTTCAACAAAAGCACAATTTTTGAGTTGGGAATGCAGGGCATCTGCTTCTCTCTGCATTCTCTAACTCATCACTAGAGACATTTTGGAGAAAGGATGCCAGTGTTGTAAAAATATTTGTTATGCTTGTGCAACTCAAAGTGTGGGAAATTTGCTTTCTATTTCCTACTTAAAAAATTATAAAGTACTGTACTTTTTCAAAATGGGACATTCAAATGTTTCTCCTCTATAGTGCTGTCATTGCTTTCCACTCAATTTATGGACAGGTAGGTTGACGTTATTTGTAGCCAATGGGTAGCTTATATTTGTCATGTCACAGAATTCCATGTTTTTACAGTGCAGTAAATGTTATTGAATTACTGGGACAGCTGAGCAGAGACGATCATCTCTGGAAAATTATAGATTAGACAAATCGGCAACCTTATTACTTGTTCATTCAACAGACTTTGATTTTAATAATCTTGACTTTTATTTGAAGAAAACAGATTAGATTTCTTGCAATTACTGCCATGTCTCATTCCATCTTTTTGTTATACACTGGCGTGCATTGCAGAGATGGCATGTCTGATCACACAACTTACTGGATTACAGAAATGTCTGATGATAAAAACATGAGCAACAATCGCAGTCATGAATTTTTAAGTCTTAAGATAGCAACTTCTTTAGGTTTCTAATGGATTTGCTTGTTGAATTTCTGAGAATTATTAATCGCTTTAATCAGAACAGCAAAAATATATAGAACAAGTTGTAATTTTGAAGGCAACATCATCTCTTTATTAAGCAGTGATCTCTATCAGAAGGATTAGGAAAATTGTCATCTGTAATACTCCCAAATTATAACTCTTACTTTGTCCAAGAGGTTTGAGGCTTAATTTCTTGCATGTCCTTTTATGACTTCTTTGTATGTTCAATCTAACAATTTAATTTATAAATATCATTCCTAATGCTTTTTGATAAGATGCTGTGAATATGTAGATGCCCATTTATTAATCTGTAATATCCTCTTAGAAGGACACAGAAACTAGGATTGTTCTTTCCAGAACTAACATTTTACCCTTGGATATTTTTGTTCACTTTTGAAAGGTTATTTGACCAACTTTTTAGTGGTATGAAGGAGTTGGAGCTTGGGGCATTAATTATTTCAGGGAATTTTGCTTTCCAGTTTAAAAACCAAATTTTTTTTGACCTGTACTTTTCCCTTTTCTATTAGTCTCCTCCTAAAGCCAACTGAATCAAAAGGGGTGTTTAGAGAACTGGCTGCTGGGTGGTACTTGAGAGCACCTAGGTGACAATCCCATGTTTTCATTGCCCTCCTAGTGAAGTAGCACCTTCCCCCTCTGTCCTGTGAAAACACCATAGCTAAAATTGATAACTCACTGATGAGTGGTTACACTTCTTCAAAAAAAATTCCTCGTAATTGGGATAATGGCTGCTAGTGAGTTACCATGTAGTCATTTGACCAGCACTGATTAGATGAAAAGGCAAAAATAGAGCGAGTGGTTTGTGAACCTCAACAGAATCTTAAAACCAAAATACTGCTGTACACTTGTAGCTAGCTATTTTATAAATTTAGGCAAGTATTTTAAGGGGTAATTCCACAACCCCCAGTGGAGAGCTATGCTCAGAGGTGGGGGGTGAGGGGGAGAAGCGGAAAATTGGTGTTGTTGTAGCCCTACCTCTAATCCACATTCCCTGAGAGTGTAGCTGTTTGCTGGAATCCCAAAATTAGCCCTTTAGAATCTCTCCTCGAGGGCATGAGGTAGAAGTAGTATTTTAGATGAAATGGCAGCAATCTAGGACCGAGAGAAATCACTAGAAGCTAGTGGACAGGTACAAAAAATAATTTAAAAGGCTAATGGAATGTTGTCCTTTTATCTAAAGGGGGCAGGAATACAATGGGTGGAACTTATGTTGCATTTATATAAAGCTCTGGTTGGACCCTATTTAGAGTACTGCATTCATTTCTAGGCACCGCACCTCAGGAAGAATATATTAGCCTTGATGGGGATGCAGCGCAGAGTCACCAGAACGATAAAGGGGTTAAGTTATGAGGACAGGTTGCATAGACTAGTTTCTTGTAGCCTGTGCAACCTGTCCTCATAACTTAACTACATTTCTTGTGGATCCCTCCCCCCTTAGTAGTTTTAAGGCAAAGGCTTTAAACTAGTAAGAAGGAGGGAGGGATCTACAAGAAATGTGAGCAACCTAAATATAAACAAAACAGGAAAAGTGAGCATAGGAAAGAATAAAGTAAGGGAGGACATTGACAGCAAGGGAGCAAAGAGTTCTAGAAGAGGAGTCTAAAAAGATGGTTAAACATAAAGTGAGAGGAAATCCTATTTAAAAATGAGTTAAACTGTCTGTACAGCAATGCACACAGTGTCTGTAATAAAACAGGGGAGCTGGAGGCAATCATACGTTGGGAGGAACCAGACATAGTAGGGATTACTGAGACATGGGGCTGGATTTTCCGCCCGGAGGCGGGATGGTGGCGGGTCCACTGTTCTGCAGGTTACAGTCCCGCTCTCGGTTGCAGCCACCCTCCATGAATGATTTTCCCGAGATTGGCCTCATTCAGGCCGACGTGCGCGCTTGCCGGTCCAATCCGTGGGTGTGGGTCGGTTGCTCGCGCTTGATGATGCGCTGGGAGCTTCTATATTTAAGGGGGCATGCCCCCCTTTGATTTTCATTTGCTTTCTTCTGCTTCTGAATGCTGGTTGCTGCAGGCATAGCAGCGCAACGGTTCAAGGCTGCTCCCCGTTTTGATGATGACTCCCTCCATGCTTTTGTGGAGGGAGTAAGAGGACGCAAGGAGGTCCTCTACCCTTCCGATGGATGGAGGAAGCCTCCTCAGCACACCAAAGCAGCCTGGCTGTAAATTGCTGAGGAGGTCAGTACAAGGTCGGTGTGTACACGCACCTGGGTGCAGTGTAGGAAGAGATTTAATGATCTGCGCTTAGCAAAAGTGAGTATAACATCACACTTACCTTCAATCTGCTTCCCATCTCCTCTTATCCCCAGCACTCTACATTGGCAACCTACTCCTGCACATCCCAACTCACCCTAACATCCCTTGCACCCTCACCCATCCCTCTCTATGTTCAGAATCACTTCACCATCCTACTATGCACCCCTCACACTCGCTCTCACTGTTATGCAATGACAACAACTAACAACGCACCGGGAGGGACCTTGGTATTGCCACCTCACTCCATCTTTGTCTCCCTCTAAACATCTATGTTATCCATTCTTTACACTCACTCCATCAATCTTGCTGAAACTCCACTTGTGTCCCTCATTGCAGGAAAAGAGAGCCCACAATAAGCGGGAGAGGGGGAGGACAGGAGGAGGCCCACCATCCGTGGCGCATCTAATGAACGCTGAGGAGGCCACTCTGAAGATCGTCGGAGGTGCAGAGCAGCTGGAAGTGGAGGATGGAGAGACGGGCACAGTTACAGCAAGCTGGTGACAGAATTGATTTGCAATCACAGAATCCCCACAATGCAGATAGAGGCCATTTCGGCCCATCAAGCCTGCACCGACACATATCCCACCCTATCCCCGTAACCCCACGTATTTAATCCCCCCTAACACTAAGGGTCAATTTATCATAGCCAAATCAACCTAACCCGCACATCTTTGGACTGTGGGAGGAAACCGGAGCACCCGGAGGAAACCCACGCAGACACAGGGAGAATGTGCAAACTCCACACAGACAGTCACCCGAGGCCGGATTCGAACCCGGGTCCCTGGCGCTGTGAGGCAACAGTGCTAACCACTATGCCACCGTGCTGCCCTATGATTTAGCTTTCATGAGTGACTGATATGGCATCTGATGCTCACAGAAATTGAGTTCTGATCATCTGCACAATGGGATGTGTCTGCTGCCTGAATATCACATGTCTAACTCGTGCCTTTAATCCCCCACAGAACCATTTGAGAGCCCCACTGTCTAGGAGGAAGAGCCGGAGGACTCCTCAAAGGAACCTGCAGCATCTAAGGGAGCAGCGTCAGCAGAAATGAGCGCACCCAGTACCAGCGCAGAGGCGCACACCTCGGTGGGTCGTTTGTGAGAGAGAGTAGTGTTGTCACCTGGTGTATCCCCGCTCACAAATGAGCATCAGCAGATGGTCGAGACAGGGATAGCCGTGGAGAGTCCTCATCTGAGGCCACAGGGCACTCCTAGCTCTGCTCAGCTGCAAGTAGACGCTGTGCCTCTGGGGCCATCCAGAAAGAGCGGTGCTGGAGCTTCAGGAGCAAGTGCAGGAGGCTCTGACTGGGTTTGCAAGCACGGTAACTGCAAGTGTGCAGAGAATGGAGGAGTCTATGTCAAACATGAGCAATGCCGTGGTGCACACAATGGTGAATGTAGGTGCCACCATGGGAAAGGATGGCAACCTCCATGGAGGACATAAATCACCAGACTCAGGAGAACATGGTAACACTTCTAAATAGATGGTCATCTATGGAGGATAGATGGGCATCTATTGAGGAGAGAAACCAGAGGTTCATGGATGTCCTTGTTATGAGGAATGTCCGCACAGAAATGGGTCCTCATGGCCCCACTGATGAGCAACAAGGTGCTCTCCAGCTACTTGCTAGCAGTGAAGTGCGAGTGACCCATGAGAGGGATGGTGGTGGTCAACAACAAGGAAGTGTGGGCTCCTCTCCAAGCACTCACACTCCCATGCCACTGCGGAGCCCTCGGTCAGAGCCCCAGATGCCCCACCCAACTGAGATGGCCATCTCTGCCCCTGCACAGCCGCAGGAGATGACTTTTGCGGAGCCCTCCAAGGCTCGCAAACCCAGAGAACGACTGCCAAAGGCGTCTAAGCAGGTGCAGCAGGGAAGTGAGCACGCTGCCTCTACATCTGCTGAAGTCACACGGGAAGCACCACTTAAAACCACGCATAAGAGAAAGCTAAAACACAAATAGTCACAAGGGTCGTCACTTGGTTGTTTTCATATTATACCAATTTACGTTTGTGATCTTAATTTCTATTGTATTAAAGTAATGCAATGTCAATGATTCAATGCGTTGCCCTGTGTGTGCTCGGAATTGGAAGTGGCACAGTGAGGGGTGAGGGTGCCTTTTAGCTGCAGTGATGGTGGGGAGAGTGATAGGAATGCACAGTTCATTGTACAGATGCTGTATTGTGTGGAATGGAGGTCCTGCCAACCCTCGTGCATGTGCCATCCACATGTATGTGTTGCGTAAAGTTACGCGAATCTGGCATGGATTAGTCCATCCCTTGCCTCCTGGCCAGCAGTGAGCTCACGTGCTGGTAGCACTAGGACAGGCACCTCCGCCAGGTGTTTCTCACCTGCAGCCTCATTCGGCTCCTCTGAGGAGGCTGTGTGCTGTGCTACTTGTTCCTCAGGCAGCGGTAAGCCACACTGCAGTGTGATGTTGTGCAGGGCACAGCAGACCACGATGATTCTGGACACTGGCTGGTGCGTACTGTAGGGCTCCACCAGATCTGTCCAGGCATCTGACGCACATTTTGAGCAAGCCTATGGTTTGCTCTATGATGCTTCTGGTGGAAATGTGGCTCTCATTGTAACGATCCTCAGCTTTGTTTGATGGTCTCATCGGTGTCATGAGCCACGTCTTCAGGGGATAGCCCTTGTCTCAAGTAGCCATCCGGCGAGTTGGGTTGGCGGATTGAACAGCTGAGGCACAGTGGACTGCTGCAGGATGAACGAGTCATGGCAACTGCCAGGGAACTTTGCGTGCACATGCATAATGTTCTTCCTGTGGTTACACACCAGCTGTACGTTAAGGGAGTGAAAGTCCTTGCGGTTCACAAATACAGCTGGGTTGTGATGGGGTGCCCTGATGACCACATGTGTGCAGTCGATGACACCCTGCACCCTTGGGAAGCCTGTCATATTGGCAAACGCAACCGCCCGCGCGGTAACACTTGCTTCATTTGTTGAGAAGTGTATGTAATTGGCCGACTTGACAAACAGGGCATCTGTGTGCGACCGACTGGGAGATGCCCCTGATGCCTGCTGCTGATCCCTGGAAGGACCCTGACTCAAAGAAGTTGAGTGCGATGGTGACTTTGACAGCCACTGGTAAGGAGTGTCCACCCGCTCCTCTGGGCTGCAAGTCTTGGTGTAGCATTGTGCAGATGCCTGCGACTACCTCTCTCAAGTCTCGGCCTCCTTTGGCACTGCTGCTCAGTCATGTTGAGGAAGCTCATCTCTGCCTGTAAACCCTGTGTTGGGGGTATCTCCTGTGGCGCGGTGCAGCCCCGCGCTGACTGCCTCTGCCCTTTGCAGCATCAGGTGGCTCAGGAGAAGGTTGGCGTTCTTGCTGCTGCTGTTCCTGATTCTGCTGCTGCGGCTGCTCGTCCTCCGAATCTGAGGACCATGATGAGAGAGTATAAATGGTTCCCATTTTGCTGTTCTATATGTCACTTGAGGATGAAATGTTATAAGCTCAGTCAGTGTGGAGAGCGGTTACTCCAAGGAGGTCACAGTGCATATAGATATCACAACACACACTTACAGCCTCTACACCTGAAATATGTCTTCCAAATCCTGAAATCATAAAGTTCTGGCATTTGAAATTGAACTGATGTGGCAGGTTAGCTTTAATGCTGTAGTTGCAGCTGTGAACTATTCAGCTTGTTGGAACACCCGACACAATTAGCTGGCGTGTTTGTCGAACGCCGTGGAACACGGTGAAAATGTGGCAAAATTGGGAAAAACCCTCAAAATAGCATTAAACAGGTAGTTAACAAGCTGTTAACTACCTTAAGCGCCTCTCCCACCACTTGGTGTCGGGTCCGATCAGGAGTCGCAGACCCGACACTTTGGAAAGTAGCGTGTCGGTGGGTTCGCAACCCGGCATCAGTCATTTTGGATTTAACTCCTGACCTGCCTCCAAACCCGCCCTGAGTGCCGGCAAAATCGTGGCCATGGCTACAGAAAAATCAGGACTGGGAATTAAACATTGCAGGGTATAACATATTTAGAAAAGATAAGGGAGGGGAAAAAGGGGAGGTGGAGTAGCTGTACTTATTAGGGATAACATAATGGCAGTAGAAAAAAGTGACGCAGCTGTCAGCAAGACAAAAATAGAATCCATATGGATAGAAGTAAAAGATGATAAAGGATCAATCATACTAATAGGCGTAGTCTCCAGACCACCTAATAGTGGAAGGGAGGTGGAGGAAGAAATATGCAGACAAATTAGAGAAATGAGTAAAAAACATAGAATAATAATCATGGGTGATTTCAACTACCCAGATATTAATTGGACAGAAGAGGTCGGTAAAGGGGATAAGGGATTGGAGTTCCTGCAATGTATACAGGACTCCTTTCTAACCCAATATGTTAAAAGCCCAACGAGGGAGAATTCGTATTGGATCTAGTTATGGGGAATGAGCCAGAGCAGATAAGAGAAGTAAAAGGGGGGCAACATATGGGCAATAGTGACCATAATATAATACGATTTAAGATGATAATGGAGAAGGACATAAGTATGACAAAAACCAGGTTAATAGATTGGAAAAAAGCTGATTTTGAGGGGCTGAGAGTAGAACTTGGGAAGATAAAATGGGCAACAATATTGGCAAACAACGATGTAGAACGACAGTGGGAAACATTTAAAATGGTGTGAAACAGAGTGCAGGAAAAATATATGCCACTAAAAGGAAAGAACAAACTATATACTAATGAGACTCCATGGATGAATAAAGACCTGAGGGAATAATTGAGGGTTAGGAAAGAGGCATGCATTAAGTACATAGACAGCAGAGGAGTGCATAAGCGAGAATACGAAGGGATTAGGAGAGAAGTCAAAAAAACAATTAGGCAGACAAAGAGGAACAATGAAATTAAATTATCAAGAAACATAAAACAAAATAGTAAAATATTTTACAGGCACATGAATTTAAAAAAAAAAAAGGTTGGGATGGGAATAGGGCCATTAAGGGATAGACAGGACAATACCACAGGTAACGATAGAGAGATGGCAGAAATATTAAATCATTATTTCGCTTCAGTATTTACCAGGGAGTTCGAACGGGTGGACATGACATTGGATGATGAGATGAGTAATGAGATAGGTGCATTTAAAATAAAAAAGGGGATATACTAAATAAACTAATTAAACTCGGAGGATACAATCCCTGGTCCGGATGGATTGCATCCACGCATTTTAAAAGAATCTAGAAGAGATAGCAGAGGCATTACTACACATTTAATAATTCGTTAGGAAAAAGGTGTACTGCCAGAGGACTAGCGGATAGCTAACGTAATACCGATATTTAAGAAGGGGGATAGAACATGTCCAGGGAATTATAGACCAGTCAGCTTAACATCGGTAGTAGGAAAAATAATGGAATCCCTACTAAAGGAGAGAATAGAAGAACATCTCGAAACAAAAAATATAATGATGAATAGTCAGCATGGATTTCAAAAGGGAAAATCCTGCTTGACCAACCTTATTAAATTTTTTGAAGAGGTAAGAGAGAGTAGACAATGGTAATGCAGTAAATGTACTTTATTGATGGACTTTTGAAAATCTAGATAAGGTTTTTTTTTATTCGCTTATGGGATCTACGTGGCGCTGGCAAGGCCAGCATTTATTGCCCATCCCTAATTGCCCTTGAGAAGGTGGTGGTGAGCTGCCGCCTTGAACTGCTGCAGTCCATGTGGTGAAGGTACTCCCATAGTGCTGTTAGGGAGGGAGTTCCAGGATTTTGACCCAGCGACGATGAAGGATTGGCGAAATACTTCTACGTCAGGATGGTGTGTGACTTGGAGGGGAACTTGGAGGCGGTGGTGTTCCCATGCGCCTGCTGCCCTTGTCCTTCTAGGTGGAAGAGGTTGCGGGTTTGGGAGGTGCTGCCGAAGAAGCCTTGGTGAGCTGCTGCAGTGCATCTTGTAGATGGTACACACTGCAGCTAAGGTACGCCGGTGGTGGAGGGAGTGAATGTTTAAAGTGGTGGATGGGGTGCCAGTCAAGCGTGCTGCTTTGTTCTGGATGGCGTCGAGCTTCTTGAGTGTTGTTGGAGCTGCACTCATCCAGGCAACTGGAGAGTATTCCATCACACTCCTTACTTGTGCCTTGTAGATGGTGGAAAGGCTTTGGGGAGTCAGGAGGTGAGACACTTGCCACAGAATACCTAACCTTTGACCTGCTCTTGTTGCCACAGTATTTATGTGGCTGGTCCAGTTAAGTTTCTGGTTAATGGTGACCCCCCCAGGATGTTGATAGTGGGGGATTCGGTGATGGTAATGCCATTGAATGTCAAGGGGAAGTGGTTAGACTCTTGCTTGTTGGAGATTGTCATTGCCTGGCACTTCTGTGGCGCGAATGTTACCTGCCACTTATCAGCCCAAGCCTGAACGTCATCCAGGTCTTGTTGCATGCGGGCATGGACTGCTTCATTATCTGAGGAGTTGTGAATGGCGCTGAACACTGCAGTCATCAGCGAACATCCCCATTTCTGACCTTATGTTGGAGGGAAGGTCATTGATGAAGCAGCTGAAGATGGTTGGGCCTAGGACACTGCCCTGAGGAACTCCTGCAGTGATGCCCTGGGGCTGTGATGATTAACCTTCAACCACCACAACCATCTTCCTTTTTGCTAGGTATGACTCCAGCCAGTGGAGCGTTTTCCCCCCTGATTCCCATTGACTTCAGTTTTACTAGGGCTCCTTGATGCCAGACTCGGTCAAATGCTGCCTTGATGTCAAGGGCAGTCACTCTCGCCTCACCTCTGGAATTCAGCTCCTTTGTCCATGGTACCCCATAATAGACTAATGAATAAGGTCAGAGAATGCAGAGTCGGGGACAAGTAGCAGAATGGATTGCTAGCTGGCTTCAAGACTGAAAGCAGAGAGTGGGAGTAAAGGGTAGCTATTCACAGTGGCAGAAGTTGGGTAGTGGTGTTCCACAATGATCAGTGCTGGGACCACTGCTGTTCACAATTTACATTAATGATTTAGACTTTGGAATCAAAAACACAATTTCTAAATTTGCGGGTGATACCAAATTGGGGGGGGGGGTAGTCAATGCTGAGGAGGACTGCAACAAATTACAGGAGGACCTTAATAAACTTGCAGAATGGGAAAATAATTGGCAAATGAAGTTCAACACAGATAAATGTGAGGTACTACATTTTAGTAGGAAGAATAGGGAGGTCACTTATCAGTTGGAGGGTGCGAGTCTAGGTGGGGTAGAGGAACAAAGTGATCTGAGTATAAATACACATCACTAAAAGTTGCACCACAGGTTAGCGTGGGGTGGGGGTGGAGGCTGAGGGCTGACCTAATAGAGGTCTTTAAAATTATGAAAGGTTTTGATAGTGGATACAGAGAGAATGTTTCCACTTGTGGGGAAGAGCATAACTAGAGGCCATCAATATAAGATAGTCACCAAGAAATCCAATAGGGAATTCAGAAGAAACTTCATAACCCAAAGAGTGGTGAGAATGTGGAACTTGCTACCACAGGGAGTGGTTGAAGCGAATAGTATAGATGCATTTAAGGGGAGGCTGGACGAGCATAGAAGGGAATAGAGGGTTACACTAATAGATTTAGATGAGGAAAGACTGGAGGAGGCTCGAGTGGAGCATAAGCGCTGGCATGGACTGGTTGGGCTGAGTGGCCTGTGCTGTATATCTTATGTCAGACTGGGATTATATTCCCTTGGGTATAGAAGATTAAGGGGTGAACTAATTGAGGTATTTAAAATAATTAAAACAGTTGATAGTTTTTCTCTCTCTGCACTTTCCTCTGGTGGGGAAGGCCAGAACAAGAGGGCATAACCTTAAAATTAGAGCTAGGCTGTTCGGGGGTGAAATTGGAAGCATTTCTTCACACAAAGGATAGTGGAAATCTGGAACTCTTCCAAAAAGCTGTTGAGGGAACGCCATTTGAAAGTTTCAAGACTGAGGTTGATAGATTTTTGTGCGGCAGGGGTATTGAAGGTTACGGAACCAAGGCTTGGTAGATGGAGTTGAGATACAGATCAGCCATGATCTAGTTCAATGTTGGAACAGGCTCAAGGGGCTGAATGGCCTCTTATTCCTATGTTCCACTAACACACAGGAACATGAAGAATCTGCAATGTAGGTGTATAATTGAAATTTTTTTGAGTAACATGTACATTCTTGCGTTCCTTACACATGTTGTGAAATGAGTTGTGTATACATTCGCACTATGATGGACTTTCTTTGGTTATGTTTGGAACCAGTTATTTTTTAAAAAAAGTCTCTAACTTTGGAACTAACTCTTTTACTGAAATTTTCATATAAATATCGACCTTGTATATATGGCATGCATGATCAGACTACAAATCTTACTTTCTGTAACACCTTGTATGTGAGCGTTTATAAATGTTTACAAAGGAAGTTTCCATTATACAGTAATGGGAAAAGCATAAAGCAAAATTTTATAATGAGGGGAAAAAAGCAGATGCCAACTTTTGCCATCGTATGGGTTATTGACAAACCATTGAAATTACTGTGCTTTTTAAGTCAATTTTTTTCCCTTGGTACTTAATTTTTTATTGTCAATTGCATTTCACAACCGAGTGAATTTTATCCATTTGAATTGTATTTTAATACTTTGTTTTTACTTTAAGGCCTATTTTCATCTCAACAATTAGACAGAGCTTTCAACCATAATCTGCATTCCGAGCATGTGCAGTTTGCAGAATTTATCAGAAGGCAATCTATCCTATAAGAATTTATTTGCTTTTCCAAAAGACTTTCAAACAAGTTAACATTGAATGCTTGAAGCTTTATTTCAGGCAATTCTGACTTTGTTTAAATTTATTAATAAATATAGTTTTTCTATTATGACTCTCTCGGGCAACATATGATTAGAACAGTGTGGGTTCTTTAAAGATTAGAACAAAATGATTATCTTGATATATATTAATGACTTGGATGTGGGCACTATTTCAAAATTTACAAATGAGACAAAACTTGGAAGTATAGTGAACAGTGAGGGAGGACAGTGATAGACTTCAAGAGGACATAGACAGGCTGGTGGAATGGGCAGACACGTGGCAGATGAAATTTAATGCAGAAAAGTGAAGTGATCCATTTTGGTAGAAAGAATGAGGAGAGGAAATATAAACTAAAGGTTACAATCCTAAAGGGGGTGCATGAACAGAGACACCTGGTGGTACATGTGCACAAATCGTTGAGGGTGGCAGGGCAGGTTTAGAAAGCAGTTAAAAAACTTACGGGATCCTGGGTTTCATGAATAGAGGTATAGAGTACAAAAGCCTGGAAATTATGATGAGCCTGTATAAAACACTAGTTCGGCCTCAACTGGAGTATTGTCCAATTCTGGGCACCACACTTTAGGAAGGATGTGAAGGCCTTAGAGAGGGTGCAGAAAAGATTTACGAGAATGAGTCCAGGGATGAGGGACTTCAGTTACGTGAATAGACTGGAGAAGCTGTGGTTGTTCTCCTTAGAGCAGAGAAGATTGAGAGGAGATTTGATAGCAGTGTTCAAAATCATGAGGGGTCTGGACAGAGTAGATAGAGAGAAACTGTTCCCATTGGCGGAAGGGTCAAGAACCAGAGGACACAGATTTAAGGTGATTGACAAAAGAATCAAAGGCGACATAAGAAAAAACTTTTTTACTCAGCGAGTGGTTAGGATCTGGAATGCACTGCCTGAAAGGGTGGTGGAGGCAGACTCAATTACTGCTTTCAAAAGGGAGTTGGATAAGTACCTGAGAGAAAAACCTTTGCAGGGCTACGGGGCAAGGGCGGGGGGAGTGGGACTAGCTGAGGTGCTCTTGCAGACAGCCGGCATGGGCTTGACTGGCCGAATGGCTGCCTTCTGTGCTGTAACCATTCTATGATAAAATTATTTTTCAATAAAGAGATCTTTTTTGAAGCTTTAAGGATACTTTGTTTAATATAAAAAATGTTAAATACTTGGAAACTGAGTAAATGATCAACTTTGATTGGGTAATTCTTTATGGAAATGTATGCTTATTAAAGGCCGCGTAAGTTGGCAAATTCGCTAATGGTACGAAAGGATACATTTTCTGCCTCTGGACTCCTGGTGCATGTTCGATGCTCATGATGGGTAGTTGTGCACTCCCCGGCCTGATTGTTTTTATCCATAAATTTTAAGAAGCAGAAAATATACTCTTAAATGAGTTGAGACAGGAACCAGCTGCTGGAAAAAGTTGACGAATCTAATTTCAACCGCCCCAAATCCCAGAACCCCCACTGGGATCCAGTTATAAATCCATTATCAATCATGAGATCTAATTTGCCAATGCTCCCAGGACTTCTCTTCCAGTGATCTCAGAACTTCCCTCTCCAATGTCCCTGGAACTGTTGGGACCACCCTCCCAGTGCTCCCATGCTCTAGGACACCCCTCAAAATACTACGAGGCTCCAAGACCCCATCTCGGTACTGCCAGACCCTAAACCCCCTACTACATCCTACGGCTGACCCCCCCCACCACCATCCGCCTCACTAGCACTGATGAGTCAGTGTCTCCAGTAATACAGGAAACTTTCGTTTATCCGGCACCGACGGGACCGGCGTGGTGCCGGTTGATCGAAAGTGCCGGATTACAGAGAGGTATACTTACCAAGGTACGAGAGCCCCGTACACGGCCACAGGCTGAACAATTGGGACCCGGAAAGGGAAGGTAAACGAGACTCCGGCTTTTTCCTCCGTGGCGGCGACAGGTCCGAGTCGGAAGAACGTTGACCCCCCTTTCGTGGGGGCGAAAGGTCAGAATCGGGGTCTTGTCTGTATAATAAAACTTACCTGATTTTTGCCGGTTAAGCGAGAATTCCGGATATTTGGGTGCCGGATAAACGAAAGTTTCCTGTACTGTTTGTCAAAACACCTTGGGCTAGAAATTTGCCTCCTTTGCTCCTCCAGTTAGTACCTCCGGGGAGCGATAACGGGGCGCTAACGGCTTGCTGCCCGGGCGCAGCGATAGTACCTCCACCCACGAAATTCACCTGGAGGTTTGCGGCAGCAGTAACCCCATGCGCCACAATCTCCTGCGCCTGGCGATCGTGACGTCATCCGGCTGCGCAGTGCCCCAGACCCGAAATTTGGTTCTGCCCCCTGCAGCATCGCCAGGCGTAACACCGACTGCTGCAGCAGGCGTTGTACGGGAGGCCAGGCGCTTCGGGAGCGGTAATTAAAGGTAAGGCTGCTGGTCTGCAGAAAAAAATTTGTTTCCATCCCTTAGGTTGCCGTTTGAAAATTTTAACTGCTGCAATTGATCAGCCCTGCACTCTGTTGGAGTGCTTGGGGCAGATCGGCGCGGATCCCAGCTGCTGTCTGTGACTAGGGACATCGTTGAAATGCAGAGCCTGCAGCAATGGTCCTTCCCTTAAAGGGAGGGAAGGAGCCTCGGATCCCGGCAGCGCTGCACCTCTACCGCCCCTCCTGCGTGGTTTAGCGCTCCAGAAGGGAAGTGGTAGCGCTTGATTTAGCGCTCCACTTCCTAGAGTGCTAACGCCCAATTTAGAGAAAGCTGAGAATCATTAGTGCCTGGCGCTAATTTTTTCAGCTTTCAGAATTTAGCACCCCAAACGGAGATACTGAATTTCTCCCCCCTTGTTCTTATAACACCTGAAACTCCTGTGACTGATGGCAGGGGAAGTCTGCTTTGAATATCCTGCGTGTTATGCTGCACTTACTTTCCATTTTTAACCTGCCATAATTCCAGTTGTGTCACAGTACTGCTAGGTGAAAAGTGAAGAATGGGAAATCTTTTCTTTGAAATACTACCCATTTTGAATTTCTTTAATGTTAGTAGCGGTACAGTTCAAGAAAGTGTGATTTACAACAACTCCACTGACTCCTAATCTTTGCCGCTGGGTTTCTGCCAGTTACAGAAATGGAACCCAAGGCAATAATTCAATGGTATAGTTATGTACACTGCGCTGTCACAACATCTGAAAATCTTCATAATGGATGTCACTAAAGATGAAATGATTAAATGGCTTCTTCAGTTTTTGCCTTTACAGTAGGTGATTTTTGGATTGCCTGGTTTATAACTGCCATCACCTCTGATTGGTACATCCTTGAGGGACTTGGTATAGAGTTAAAAACAGAAAATGCTGGAAATACTCAGCAGGTCAGGCAGCATCTGTGGAGAGAGAAACAGTTAATGTTTCTGGTCGATGACCTTTCATCAGAACTGGGAAAAAGTTAGAGATGTAACAGGTTTTAAGCAAGTGCAGGGTTGATTGCCAGACTCTCTTGCTCTCTCCTTCCGTTTATTGTACTATAACTACTCGCTTAAACTTTTTTCTTTCCTACCCTTCCATTCCGTTCTTAAGCTCTGCATCCAAATGCACCATTGTATTTGCTCCTCTTCCCTAAAGCCCCAGTTGAGACTCCTGCTGCCATTACTTTGACTCATTTTCCCCGCTGTTTTGGGATGGAGGGTGGCGGGTGCTGCTTGTGGTCAGGAAATTGGTTTCTCACAGGCCCTGATGAATTTCACAGCGGGGCCTGATTAAAACTTTTTGTCTGTTTCCAGATTGAGAGGCTGGCTGGCAGGCAAGAAAGGCCTGCATCACCAGGCCACAGCCGGGGAGAGGAGGGAGGGATGGAGAGATTATGGGTCGGAGACGTGGACAATCAGTAGGGGTGGGGCGGAGAGACATTGGGGTGTCGGAGAGGGGATTGGAAAGGCCAGGGGGGTGGGTGTGGAAATGGGAGATCAGATGTGGGGGTGGGTTGGGGGGCGCGGGGTGGCAAGAGGAGAGAGGGAGGTCAGAAGGGTTGAATCGGTGGAAGATCATGGTTCGTAGGGGTGTTTGATCGGGGGTGCGGGTGGTGGAAGTAGGCAAGCTGTATCCAGCAGGTAAGCTGAAAGGCAATTACCTGCTGGATCTAGCAGTCCACGCTACCTTTTAGCTGCCGGGTTTCCTGAGGCCCGGGAAACACGCCTCCTGGGAGCGGGTTGGTCACCTCCTCTTCCCCCATCCACACCCCCCCCCCCCCCCACGTTCTACCTGTTAAAATCGGAAGTAGGCGGGTTCGGGTTGAGATTTTTACATCCCACCTGACCCAAACCCACCTGTTTCGGTCTTCAAAACTGGAATTCTTTACTTTCCTCGAGTCTTCCTATCCTCCTGTAGTTTGTAGGTTTTAAAACCCAAGCTTGATGTCCTTGTATTCACTACTTAATTTAAATCTCTTCTTTACAACCTTGGTGGTGATCCTTATGATGGGACTTGACCGTTTACCCAGATTCTCAATCTTTATTTTTTTTAATCTAAAAATAATTTATACAATTAATTTGAGGCATAATTATTTTTCAGTGTACTAAGAAACTGAAATTCACATAGTTGTGTTTTATATAATTTATTTTTTAGGACGGTTTTGAATGTATACCAGATGTTTTCCAGTTGCACAAACTGCAGCAATTCTGTGTGAAGTGTTATTGGCACAGTCGATAATGCTTTGTTACAGTTTTGAAGTGAACAGGTTTTTCCAGTTAAGAACACACAACTGTAACAGCATGAGCTTTTGTAGATCAAGGCGAGAGTTCCTGTTGCTGGATTGTCAAGTGTGACATTGCACTTTGCTAATGCACTAAACCTACTGCAGTCCTACCTATATTCTCATTCTATCTTTAGTGTCTCCTTTTTCCCCCCATCTTTCCAACAGAGATAAAAGTCCAACTAGTTCACTTCATTCTCAAGATGTGGGCATCACTGGCTGGGTCAGCATTTATTGCCCATCCCTACTTGCCCAAGTTTTATACAACTGTGTGGCTTGCTAGGCCACTTCAGAGGGCACTTAAGTCAACCACACCAATGTGGGACTGGAGTCACATAGCCCAGACTGGATAAGGACGGCAGGTCTCCTTCCCTAAAGGATATTGGTGAACCAGTTGGGTTTTTACAACAATCAGGCAGCTTCATGGTCACTTTTACTGCTACCAGGTTTTTAATTCCAGATTTTCTTTTCACTTACTTAAACTGGGGTATGATTCCATAGACACTGGCAATTCTCTGGTGCCTTACCCAAGTGTTCATGTTTCAGCCTTAATGGTGAATATTAGCAGTCTATTCAACCATACTGGGTACCACAGCTGAGAACCATCCTATCATCGCCCAATATGCAATCAGGAGCAGTAACTACCTCTCCCAAAACCCCTTGGAAGTTCTGCTTTTTTTGGGGGCTATTTTCAAAATCGGTGCCTTGTCCCAACCTTGCTACGTAATTGTCTTTTAAACATTTACTATATTTAAAGTACACCATATTTTAATTGATCTAAATATTCCTTTTTGATAACTTTTAAAATTATATCACTTTTAATGTTTGTGCTTCTAATGGCAAAGTCCACGGAATGTTTGTAAAGCCTCAATCTAATCAACTTCTAATCACTGCATTGGTTTGAATTTGGAAAGTGTAATAGAGAAATCAGTTTTTTAAAAATAATGGTATTGGTTTGGTAACTTTACAGGTCTATCAGCTATGCTATTTAACACATTATTTACTGTACAAGAAGTGTAGAATACAAAGAGAAAGGAGTATTCACTCTCTAACTGCATAATTACAGATCTATAATGGAAATAAAGGTTGACCACAGGTTTCTTAATGTCAAACACAATACTTGGTTCTAGTGCTCTCTCTTTGTCTTGAGTATTTTTATTTTCCTTTTTCCCCTGCCACAAAGTGCTGCTTTGGTTTGAGTTCAAATATTTTTACCATCTTTTCGAAGTGTTCAATTTTAGCAGCTGTACACTTTTTTTATTTTAAAATGACATTGAAACACAGAACAACTGAATCCTTTATAGCTGTAAAGTGAAATACATGACTGTACCGACACAGTTGCTATTTACTACCACATTTGCTCTAGTATTGCTGTTAGACGAAGTGAGTGGAGATTTATGAGGACCCAATTTGAATGAAATGTATGGTTTCAGACAGATTAACTGAGGAATGGTTCGAAGATCAAATTCATGATTGTGTATTACGTTAACAGACACATTAAAGCCGGATTAAAAACCCAATAAAAATGCCTCTAGCTTTCATTTTAATCTACTTTGGAACAGTGAAGAGGCATTGCACAATCTCACAATGTCTTGTATTTGTTAAAATCAAGTATCTCCATAAAATCATTAATTTATTTATGTATTCTTATAAATTTGAAGTGTTGCCTTAAAAATTGAAACAAAGCATTTTTAAACTCCCAATATTAAAAAAAAATCTAAGGATTCATGGATTTAAAAAAAAAATCGGACACTGCTTTCCCCTTGTATGTACTTTTCTTTGCAATGCTTTTGTATGTTTATTTTCTAACAAACCATGAAATTACTGTGAATTCATGTGATTCAACACTGTCTGCAGTATAACTGATCTCAGTCCAGTTTGTTTTACCATAAGCAGTTTGATCCTTCATTAAGGAAGTAATCTTCTACTATAGCCTTGTTGTTTTGCTTCAATTGGAGCAGCTGAATTTCTTGGGCTGTCCAACTTTTAAAGCAAAGCACTGACCATCAATAGAGTGTCTTTGCCGCAAGCTATAATTTTTGTTAAACTATTGTAAATTGCGAACTATAATAAAATTGATCGATCTCTACTTTTTAACACAAGCAGCAATCTTGAAGGATTATGCCATCTCAATTGGACTTGAATTTTGATTAGGAGATTTGACTAAAATTCCTACACAGACTGGATCAGAGAGTTTCCTAGTCTTGCGGGTTTGTCTGGGAGTGACCACTTTCCTCACTGTAATTATATCTCCTAGTGGTTAAGCAGAAGAACAATATTGATGGATCTGCTTGATGGAACAATCTGAACAAGGTGGGCCATGGTAGATTTAGTGGTGGAAGGGAAGTGTCCTAAATTACAAAAATAAGTGACATTAGCTTGCTTGCAGTAAGGGTGTCGGCCATGGCTCGCTTGGTAACACTCTTGACTGAGTCAGAAGGTTGTGGGTTCAAGCCCCACTCCAGAGACTTGAGCATAAAATCTAGGCTGGTACTTCAGTGTAGTATGGAGGGAGTACTGCACTCTCTGAAGTGCCGTCTTTTAGATGAGATGTTCCAACATTGACCCCCATCTGCCTCCTCGGGTGTGTGTAAAAGATCCCACGGTACTATTCGACGAGGAGCTGGGGAGTTCTCTTGGTGTCCTGGTCAATATTTATCCTCAACCAACATTTGAAACAGATGATCTTGTCACTTTATTTTACTGCTGTTTGTGGGACCTTGTGCACAAGTTGGCTGCTGCGTTTCCTACATTACATCAGTGACTACACTTCAAAAGTATTTCATTGGCTGTGAAGTGCTTTGGGAGGTCCTGAGGTTATGGAAGGTGCTATATCTTCTTTCTTTGCAGTAATCACATCTGTTCTGAGCAGTTATAAATGTGGCCAGATGCCTTTAAGCACTCTTAACTGGGATTTGTATATTGTATCTGTTATAGGAATTCCGTAACTAATGCCCTGACTCAAGCAGCTCAACTTCCAGGTGGTGCAACTGGAGGCTATGAAACAAGTCAACATTTCAATGACATCAAAGAACACCTTCATATAGTAAAAAGAGACCTTGGTGCATTAGTACAGAGAAATGTAAGTCTTCCTTTTAAATCTAATGTTTTATATATTTTGGAAAAATTAAATTTTAAAATATTATACAGTAAAATATTTCATGCCCCAGAGGATCTTCATTTTAATATAATTTCCCCTATGTACTGTTCAGAAAGGAAACCTTAATTTATGGTCAAAAATGCATGTAGGGATCTACAACACGTTGCCCACTCCTGCATAATGCAAGAAAGTTCAGAAAATCCAATTTTGGGTGAGATGGAGAGAACAGGAAATTCTAAGTATATCATTCTGTTGTGCAGTAGCAGATTTTAACAACGCAGAACTCTTAACCATTGCTCACTTGCTCAACACAACTTAACTGTCCAGCATTTGGTCCACTCCAGTAGGTCAGCTGAAGCCACAAAATTGCTTTGTGTATTCTTTTCCTTTTGATTAAGTGGTAAATTAGTTACAAAATACAGTATCCAGCCAAATACCACATTTCTATCATGCTCTTAAATTTAGGTAGAACAACTTCCTTCTCTAGATTTATGACAGTTGAATAAATTATTTGTGGAACAAGAGGTTTAACATTTCCCTCACTTCACCTCCAGCCTTGTTCACCTCTTCTATATGCTGCCCATTTGCAACCTTGCACACTAGTTTTGGCACCTTGACGAGCATGTCTCCCAAGATCTTTTGGGCAGGGAGACATCTAAGGATCTGACTTCAAATCCCCAAGCAAGAGGATAGGCTAAATCTCCCTAACTTCATGCACAACTACAGCTTGGCACCACTCCAGGCAATCATCATCAAAATGCAAAATACTGCAAATGCTAGAGATCTGAAATAAAAACAGAAAATGCTGGAAACACTCAGCAGATTAGGTAGCATCTGCAGAGAGAGTAACATTTTAGATCAATGACCTATCGGTCAGATCTCCTGGAGCACAACCTGTGCACAAAATCTCTGGTTATGTATGGCGGTTCCCCTTGCTGATGCCCCCTGCCCCATCTCGTGTATACATGCACACCCACCCACCTTTCTTTACATAGATTCCCATGATTTCCAAGCAGCCATTCTACTACATGCATTCTGGTCAGCCCTTCTGGAAAATCTTGTGTAGGATACAGGGACTATGACTGACTTTTAACATCGCTTGAACCTGATTGATTCTGTGCAGCTGCAATTTAGTGTCCATAATAGGGAATGGCTAGATTGAGTGGCCACAATATAAAATGCCCAGGCAACTGCTCTGTATCAGCAAACTTGCGTTGGTGTATTAATTGATGGTCTAGACAAGCACGCTCACTGCAGACAGGTTTGTGCTTAATAAAGGCAACTTTGAGGGCAGGTTCCACTGTATATTAACTAATACTGGTTTTAATTCAGGACTAATGTGTGGTTATTGTCTTTAACAGGTAAACATTGAAAAGCCTAAATGCCCAGAATTGCCCCCATTCCCATCATGTTTGTCTACAACTCATTTCTTCATGTTTGTGGCAGTTCAAACTGTATTGTTTATTGGTTATATCATGTATAGGTAAGTATAATCTTTACTGATGAAGTAGATTTTACTTGCACTTTGTAGCCCTTCTAGGAATGTAAATGGTAAATCTAATTTAGATGCTATGCAAATTGTCAGAAGAATAATAGGTGTTTAGATATGCTATATTCACTACCACTAATTTTGTTTTGGCTAAATGCTGTGAAGTTCAATGTCAGTCCAATTCCTCTAAAGAACATTCTTTAGAGGAATTGGGCTGAAATTGAACTTCACAGCACAAAATCAGCTTAGCGTCATTGCTGCTACTAAAGTCTTAATGTTGCACTTATTCAATTAACCTTGTGTATGGATGTCTGTTGCATTTCTCCTAATGGTGCATGCTTTCTATTGATCAAACCCTAGAGACATGATTTTTTTGTAAATACCTGATACTTTGCATATAGTAAGGAAAAGCCTTGGCAAGCCTAATGCCTCAGTGCATTGATGGACTGAGCCAGTTAATTTGTAGGAAATGAGGGGAAATGTTGGTGGGTGTAATCCAGTCATGAACATAATGTCCAGAACAAGAAAAGGGCATTAGCCTGCAAGCTTGCTCCATCCAGAGTCCACTTCTGATTACTGTGTCATGGACTTTCTTCACTGCCACCAATTGATCCTTACTTTAAGGAATACTACGTTTCTTGCCCTAAAAAAGAAAATCTAACAAAGCTGCTAATCTCTCTCTCGCTCTCAATTGCCCTTCTCAACATTCATCTCTCCTCCTCAATTTAAGGTTCAAGTTCACCTTGTTTCTCCTTTCTAATGCTACATCCAAGTGCCCACCCCCCTGCCAAATTAGTTTAAACCCTCCCCAACAGCACTAGCAAACTCCCCCGCGAGGATACTTTTCCTGGCTCTGTTGAGGTGCAACCCGTCCGGTCTGTACAGGTCCCACCTTCACCAGAACCAGTCCCAATGTCCCAGGAATCTAAAGCCCCCTCCTCCTGCACCATCTCTCCAGCCACGCATTCATCTGCTCTATCCTCCTATTTCTATACTCACCAGCTCGTGGTACCGGGAGTAATCTGAAGATTACTACCTTTTGAGGTCCTGCTTTTTAATCTCTTTCCTAGATCCCTAAAATCTGCCTGCAGGACCTCATCCCTCTTTCTATCTACGTCGTTGACGACCACGGGCTGTTCACCCTCCCCCCTCAATGTTCTGCAGCCACTAAACAGAAGAGGGTGATAAATGGAAAATACTGTTTCAGAAAGTAACCAGCAGTATTACACAGGAGTCTGTTCCAGGACCCATTCTGTTCACCATATTTATGAAGGATATAGAAATAGTATTTAAATTTGCTGATGACAAAACTATGGAGCGACAGTAAATTTTTAAAAATTGGCCCGGAATTTGCGATCAGTGGCGAAGCAACAGCGATTGCCGCGGACCTCGAAGAAAGCTGCCCACAAAGATCTCGATCTCTGTGGCGAAAATTTTAGCTTTCTCGACATTAATTTGTAGTGCTGTCAAAAGGGGATCTCCAGAGTACATTAGCAGTGATGTCATCAAGCTGTCTAAGCAGCTAATCACATTGAATAATTCTCAGACAGCAAACCAGGAAATAAAAAGCAATTATCAATTTACTTTTTAAATATTTCATTCTGTAAAATTAAGATTGGGACATACACATGGAGTTAAGGTAGAAGCTGAAATATCAATTAAAAAAATTAAATTTCTTTTTTAAAAAGAGCAATTATCATAATGGAGATATTTGACATTTCACAAATATAAATAGTTTTTCAGGGCCAGAATGGTTGTTCAGCAGTCAATATGCCATTAAAACCCCAGTTACACCTATTCCAACAAGAATTAACTTTTTATGGGGTATTTAACAGCGATTAGAGCAGAAAAGGGGAAGTTTTCGTCAGTTCAAGTGATTTCACTGATCGCCGGCTATGGGGAGTTCCACAGCACAACCTGTTGGGGAGGGTTTAAACTAATTTGGCAGGGGGATGGGCACTTGGATGTAGCATTAGAAAGGAGAAACAAGGTGCACAAAGGAGTGGGAGAGACAGATAGCACTAGAGTAAGAGATAGTACAGTATTAGGTGGGGTCAGACTAAGAGAGAATACAAGAAGGTCTAAGAGAGGTTTACAGTGCATTTGTGTAAACGCATGAAGCGTGGTAAATGAGGTTGGCGAGCTGCAGGCGTAAATAGCCACATGGGAATATGATGATGTGGCGATAACGAAGACCTGGCTCTCTCAAGGGCAGGATTCGCTGCTAAATATTCCTGGATATAAGGTGTTCAGAAAAGATAGGAAAGGAAAGAAAGGAGGTGGGGTGGCAGTATTGATTAAGGAAAATATTACATTGCTGGAGAGAGAGGATTTCCTGGAGGGGTCAAGGACAGAATCTATTTGGTTAGAGTTAAGAAACAATAGAGGTGCCATTACACTACTAGGTGTATTCTATAGGCCACCTACTAGTGGGAAGGATATAGAGGAGCAAATTTGCAGGGAAATTAGAGAGGTGCAAGAACTATAGAGTAATAATGGGGGACTTCATTTATCCTAATATAGACTGGGATAATAGTGTAAAGGGCAGAGAGGAAGAAGAATTTCTGAAGTGTGTTCAGGAGAACTTTCTTGATCAGTATGTTTCTGGCCCAACAAGGAAGGAGGCATTGCTGGATCTGGTTCTGGGGAATGAGCTGGTTCAGGTGGATCAAGTGTCAGTAGGGAAACATTTAGGGAACAGTGATCATAGTATCATAAGGTTTAGATTAGCTGTGGAGAAGGATAAGGAGTAATCCAGAATTGAAATACTTAATTGGATGAGGGCCAAGTTAAGTGGGTTGAGAATGGACCTGGCCCAGGTAAATTGGAATCTCAGATTGACATTTAACAATGGGCTGCCTTTAAAGAGGAGATGGTTCGGGTATAGTCGAGGTACATTCCCACGAGGGGGGAAAAAGTAGGGCAACCACAGCCAGAGCTCCCTGACTGATGAAAGAGCTAGAGAGTAAGATGCAGCAGAAAAAAGGAGCTTATAACAGATGTCAGGTTGAGAATATAAGTGAGAACCAGGCTGAATATAGAAAGTTCAGAGTGGAAGTGAAAAAGAAAATAAGAGGGGCAAAGAGAGAGTATACGAATAGACTGGTAGCTAACATAAAAGGGAATTCAAAAGTCTTCTTTAGGCATATAAATAGTAAACGGGTAGTAAGAGGAGGGGTGGGGCCGATTAGGGACCAAAATGGAGACCTATGCGTGGAGGCAGAGGGCATGGCTGAGGTACTAAATGAGTGCTTTGCATCTGTCTTTACCAAGGAAGAAGCTGCTGCCAAAGTCATAGTGAAAGAGGAAGTAGTTGAGATACTGGATTGGCTAAAAATTTATAAAGTAGATAAGTCACCAGGACTGGATGTGATGCATCCTAGGATACTGAGGGAAGTAAAGGTGGAAATTGCAGAGGTACTGGCCATAATCTTCCAATCCTCCTTAGATACGGGGGTGGTGCCAGAGGACTGGAGAATTGCAAATGTTACACCCTTGTTCAAAAATGGGTGTAAGGATAAACCCAGCAACTACAGGCCAGTCAGTTTAACCTTGGTGGTGGGGAAGCCTTTCGAAACTATAATCTGGGACAAAGTTAACAATCACTTGGACAAGTGTGGATTAATTACGGGAAGCCAGCACGAATTTTGATGAGGTAACAGGGTTGATGAGGGCAATACGGTTGATGTGGTATACGTAGACTTCCAAAGGGTGTTTGATAAAGTGCCACATAATCGGCTTGCCAGCACAGTTGAAGCCCATGAAATAAGAGACAGTGGCAGCATGGATACGAAATTGGCTAAGTGACAGGAAACAGAGTAGTGATGATCGGTTGTTTTTCGGAATGGAGGAAGGCATACAGTGGTGTTCCTCGGGTCAGTACTAGGACCACTGCTTTTCTTGATATATATTAATGACTTGGACAGGGCACTATTTCAGAATTTGCAGATGACACAAAACTTGGAAGTATAGTGAACAGTGAGGAGGATAGGGATGGACTTCAAGAGGACATAGACAGGCTGGTGGAATGGGCGGACACGTGGCAGATGAAATTTAACGCAGAAAAGTGCGAAGTGATATATTTTGGTAGAAAGAACGAGGAGAGGCAATATAAACTAAAGGGTACAATTCTAAAGGGGGGTGCATGAACAAAGAGACCTTGGGTTATATGCACAAATCATTGAAGGTGGCAGGGCAGGTTGAGAAAGTGGCTTAAAATGGGATCCTGGGCTTTATAAATAGAGGTCATGATGCAGAGATGCCGGTGTTGGACTGGGGTGGACAAAAATGAGAAGTCGCACAACACCAGGTTATAGTCCAACAGATTTATTTAAAATTACAAGCTTTCGGAGCTGTCGCCCCTTCGTCAGGTAAAGGTGCAATGAAGGAATCTACAATATTACACAGTATATAAACACAGAAACTACAGAGATACAATCTTTCAGGGAAGCATTACTTCAAAGACACACCAGAGCACAGCCAAGACAATGAGATGGGTCACAGGGGGTCCAACGTGTCAAAAAAAAACACCAAAAAAAACCCAAAAAACAAAAACAAAAAAAAGTTAAAAGCTCAACTGCAGACAGCAGGATTTGACACGTTGGACCCCCTGTGATCCATCTCATTGTCTTGGCTGTGCTCTGGTGTGTCTTTGAAGTAATGCTTCCCTGAAAGATTGTATCTCTGCAGTTTCTGTGTTTATATACGGTGTAATATTGTAGATTCCTTCATTGCACCTTTACCTGACGAAGGGGCGACAGCTCCGAAAGCTTGTAATTTTAAATAAATCTGTTGGACTATAACCTGGTGTTGTGCGACTTATTTTTATAAATAGAGGCATAGAGTACAAAAGCAAGGAAGTTATGATGAGCCTTTATAAAACACTGGTTCAGCCTCAACTGGAGTATTGTGTGTCCAATTCTTGGCACGGCACTTTAGGATGGATGTGAAGGCTTTAGAGAGGGTGCAGAAAAAATTTACAAGAATGGTTCCAGGGATAAGAGACTTCAGTTATGTGGATAGACTGGAGAAGCTGGGGGTTGTTCTCCTTCGAGCGAAGATGATTGAGAGGAGATTTGATAGATGTGTTCAAAATCATGAGGGGTCTAGACAGAGTAGATAGAGCTAAACTGTTCCCATTGGCGGAAAGGTCGCGAACCAGAGGACACAGATTTAAGGTGATTTGCAAAAGAACCAAAGGCGACATGAGGAAAAACTTTTTTACGCAGAGTGGTTATGATCTGGAATGCACTGCCTGAGAGGGTGGTGGAGGCAGATTCAATAGTGGCTTTCAAAAGGGAATTGGATAAGTACCTGAAGGAAAAAAATTTGCAGGACTACGGGGAAAGGGCAGGGGAGTGGGACAAGCTGAATTGCTCTTGCAAGAGAGCTGGCACGGGCTCGACTGTGCTGTAACGATTCTATGATTCTATAAAAACATTTTTACATAGATACTGGCATATTCTGAGAAATTACTAATTATTGCCTTTATCTTGTGATGCATCACTGGTTAATTCTTTAGTGAAGAAGACTTCACAGATCAACTGATATGGTTCTGGTCTTCATTGTCGGCCACAACAAAAGAGAACTGAATGAAGGATTCACAGGCATCGCAAACTGCTTGAGTTGCAGTACTTTTGTTTATATCATATGAACTCCTCAATAAGAATACTGCTTGGCAATCTATTATTCGCGATATTCGACTTAAGTAGCTGACTCAATAAAAAACACTAATTATTCTTGTTTATAAATGTTAGAAATGTACAGAAAAACACTTTAAAAATGGAAAGAAGTTATTCCTGTCGGTCAGTCCCCCCACCCTACTTTGCAGCGTACTTGGGAACTTCCCTTAATTTGCATAGTAGAACTCTGTAATCTGTGTAATCACATTTTTCATACACTAATAATTATTCCTTTCTTACACAGGAGCCAGCAAGAAGCAGCCGCAAAGAAGTTCTTTTGATGTAATTGTTCGTAGTTTTTACTTTGTTAGTGTCCTGGAATGAAACAAAGGAAAACTGTAAATGATGGAATTTTTTAAAAAAATAATATTTTTCAACAAACTTAAGTTATTGTGGTATGTTATTTCCTCGTGACAATTGTAAAGGCTATTTTGGGCATATGAATTATTTTTCTACAGCTAAAGGTGAAGCTGTGGACAGTTTTTTTTAAAATTCTGCATTGTGGAGTTACGAAGTTACAGAAGAATTAAATCGACGTTTATATGATAAAGAAATACACTTTATAGGAAAAAAGCAATAACTAAGAAGTTGCCAATTTCTTCTGTTCATTTTGAAGATGTTTCTCAAATGAGTTAACAAGCACTGGATGAAAATGCTTAGGTGCCAAAAAGCATTTTGATTTTACAACCATATTGCTACACTGTGCTTTGTGTTTTCTTTAAATGCTTCAGTTAGAATACTGTAACAGTACCCATTTTATGACCATGTTCAACTTTTTATATTTTTTCCTGTAACTCAGTTTTGACTTTTAAATACTGCCACATGTATTTTTTTTCTTGAATCTAGAATTTTTTTCTTGCCCATCAGGATAAAGTTGTTCTTTGGAAAAAATAAAATGAGGTTTTAAAAATAAAATTCAATTTTATAATTTATCTACAAATTATTTTTTGCCAGACCTAATCTTTGACCTCAAATGGAACTCCTCCATTGTTAATGACCTTTTTAAGTAGCTTGATTTCCCCTCTTTTTTTTAATGTCAAATGTTTTCCCCTCAACAATTCAGTGCTTTATAAAGCCTAAGTATTCTGGAATTGACTGCTGCTCCCATACCTGGGAGGTACTTCTGACCCCTCTTTTCTCACTTCTAGATAGGATGCAGGAAAAAGTATGATGCAGATCTTTAAAACAATGAAAGATACCAAAATTTTCCTCATCTGTAGTCTCAAAACTCTATCTCAGCCTTTTTTTCAGTCAATGTGGTTAGTGCTTCTTTGAACTTTCCTCTCTCGTTTCCTTTAAACTCCAGCTGTGCCATCCTACATACGCTTCCTCTGCCCTATATTCTCACTGTTTTGAAATCCAGATTCCTTATACTGTCGCCTGCTCTTAACTCATTCTTTCCCAGTTCCTTAACTGATGAACTTCCTATAATGTTGGTCTTTTAAAACACGAGCCCCTTACCTAATCACTTTTTTAAACCTCTACCATGGTTTTTTTTCATCCTTGTTACTATTCCTCACCTTATATAACCACTGGCACAGCCATTGTAATAACCACGTGTCATTCATTTTATTCAAAGTGTGAAGTTTTGAGAACCACTTCATATTAAGACAAGATAAAGTATTCAAGCACTTATCTTAAGGATAAATATGTTTTACACATTTTTGCATTTGACACTATTTAAAAACTCATACATGAACTAAAGTTACTTGTAAGAAATTTAGGGGATTAAATTGGGCTCTAGCACCCATTTTTGGACACTACGCGTCAACCTAACGCTCGAGATAACGAGCATACAGAGCAGGCAGATTATGACGTCAATCACTGCAACGCTGATTTGATGCCATTGCTGCCATTTTCAAACCACACTCCAGCCAATGCCCTGTCTTGACCTCTCGCAGCTAAACACGACGTTAAATGGAATGATGGACCCCCTACCGGTGCTATTTAAAAGGGATCATGGACTACTTACAGGTTAGTTGCTAGCTTATTTCTTCTGGCTGCTGGTGCAATTGTCTGCATTTTTGGGGCTTTCCTGTACTGGCTAAAATTTGAAAAGTCTACAGGGAGTGGTCTGGCTGGTGCTGAAGTACTTTTCTGATTCATTTATAAGTTTGTGCTGAAACAGGTTGCTTCCAGACATGGATGGCCTGAAGGGATAATTACAAGTCCTGGCCCTTTTCGGGCTACCCCAGATCAGGCGTATTCCCCAGACGTTCACCTTCAACTAAAGTTAAAGATTGCCGAATTCTATAAGACGCTTAATTGGGTCTAAGGTCAGACTACCTCTCCCTAAAGGAAAGGAACGACGTGAAGATGTTACCGTCCTCTGGATAGCACTTTTAATAAGTTTAACTAGACTGTAACCTTCCGGATATTATGAGGGTCCGGAATAACCCCCCAGAATTCTGCAACTCCTTTGAGTGTACAGAAATTGTGCGAGTTTATACAGAAATACTCTGACAATTCTAAAAATATATAGATTTATTAAAGAGCCGACATTTAGTTAACAGCTATTATGGCAATCGCAACTTTAACCGTTCAAAATACAAATAGCTTACATTTCTTATCAGCGATCCTTATTCTCAAATCTTAACTTCGTTACATTTCCACACTTCTACTTATTTCTTAATCCAGAATATCCACCAAAATCAAATACCTTGATTACCCGAGACTCAGAGTTAAAAACTTAGAGCGTGCCTGTGAAGTTGAGAAACGCTTGCCCTTCCAGCGACTTCTGACTTTTCATCTGAAAAGCTCCTATTTTTATACTTTTTTTAGTGGTATTTTCTTCGAAGTATTCTGCTGATGTAAGCTAATTGTCTCTAGTGATACTCTATTGAATTGTTTTCTATTCTTATTGTCATTTCAGCTGCCAACTCTTAGAATTCTGTCTGTACCTTTTAAGATGTTTCAATAACTTAGCATTTTTATGGTTATTATCGATTTATCTATTTGATGCCATTCTTAGGAAGTCTTTCTGTTGAATTTCTAAATCACCTCTGCTGTTTGTAACAGACTCCTGTCTCCTTATGTTCCAAGTTTAACACATAAACAATGTAATTGCTTGGTGTCATCTATTGATGTAATATCTACAAAGTCTCTCTGTAGGTACTTTTTACAATTTGTAATTCAAAAACACTTCATCTAGGGTGTTCTTTGCATTTCTTATGTACTTCAATTGGTTATATTAAGAACCATGTCTCCTTGTTCTAAGTTTAACATAAAACTATTTTACAGCAGGTATTTCTTTTACTTGATGTCATTTTTTCAAAGGCACTTGTTTTTTTTAATGTTCTGTGCACCTGTTCGACGTGTTGGATTTTGACACTTGGGTCATTCCATTGTGTTGGTTCCAATGTTCAGACATAGAGGAACCTCCAGCCTGCTGTTTCAATAGGGCCTTGTCTTTGTATTTATAAATATTTCCCATTTCAAAGCTTGTGGTGTTTTACAGCTTTGTGTTAACAAACCATCTTATCTCAGACGGCTTGTGTCGTTGAGGCTTTTACATTTTTAACCCCAGTTTGTCATGTTTTAATATCAAATCTGTTTATAGGATGATGTATTTCTTGGAATATGGCTATTTCCTTCACAGGCCTAGTTGGCCTTCCTCTGGGAATTGAGCATGACTGGGAGAATGAAGAGCGGCCACACAGAGTTGGACAAGCTGCTAAGAGGGGGGGGGGCGGGGGAAGAGATGGGCTTTCAATAGGAGGCCATATCCGGCGAGGGTCTTGCCTCAACTTAAACGAGGACCAATACATGAGACATCTTCCCTTCACAAAAGAGTCCATGAGTGAAATCTGCCAACAACTGCAACTTCAAAGCAGGGCAAGGACAGCATTGGATGTGACTGTCATGGTCGAATAGCTGCCAGTGTGCGCGAGTTGTGGGTGTGAGGCTTGCAACAGTGCCAAGTGTGTGAGATTGAGGGTTGAGTACTGATTGAGAGATTGTTGATAGCTGGGTGATGAAGGTGTGAATTGAGCAGTGGATGAGGCTAGTGGTGCAGTTGGTAGGATATGCCATTTGAAGATGAACTCCCACACCTTGACAACTCGAGTCAGATCGTTAAACTTCTTCCTCCTTAGAACAATATGCCTGGTATTGACCTCCGCCACTACTTCCCACTGCCAACTGAGCATATGTCTGGAGGGTTTCCTGCCCCCCTGTGGATACAGGATGCCTCTTCTATCCATGCCTTGCATCAAGACCCTCCAGTGCATTGTCAAAAAATCTGAGTGCTCGCTCTCCTGTTCAGCCAATTCTCAAAGTATCACTTTTCAAAAACTCCCACTACTTCTTGCAGCTGCAGTGTACCTCCCCTTTAAGGTCCAGGCTGCCTTCTAAGTAGCGGTAGTCACTCGCAATATCGGGCCCCCTGCTGATGCATGCAGCCAATGAACCGTGCAGGTAGCGCTGGCTGCAGGCAGAAATCATTTAAAACAGCAGGCAGCACAATTTAATTTGCTGCTTGCAACGCAATGAATGGACGTGGGTTAATCGCGGACCGTGATACCCACGCCCGTTTTGGGAGTTATCCAATTTAACCCCCTTGGTCTTTAATAGTGACACAAAGGTCAAACCTTAATTTAGGAACAATTATCAGTAATATGTGGCTTGAGATGTCTACCCATGTGTATCCAATGTTAAGCAGTTGACTAGGAGATCCATTTATATGGCACCTTGTGTCTCAAACATTTCAAAGTGCTTCATGTACTTCGAAGTGTGTTAACTTAATTTAGCTGTTTGCACACAGCCATTTTGCGCACCGCATGATCCCACAAACAACTTTGTGTTCAGACTTTATCCTTGTCAGTCTAGATTGCTTGGGAACATACTCCATTAGGCCTTGCACTACACAATGCACATGTGGGTATGTATGTGTATTTTAATTAAATGTATGAGATAATTACATATACTTATCAAGAAAGGATGAGCAGGCTGGGGTAGGAGTCTTCTCTTGAAAAGAGAAGGCTGAGGGGTGACCTAATAGAGGTCTTTAAAATTTATGAAAGGTTTTGATAGAGTAGGCAACAACAACTTGTATTTATATAGCGCCTTTAACGTAGTAAAATGTCCCAAGGCACTTCGCAGGAGTATTATCAGACACAAAATTTGACACCAATCGCAAAGAGAAATTAGGGCAGATGACCAAAAGCTTGGTCAAAGCAATAGGTTTTAAGGAGCGTCTTAAGGGAGGAAAGAGAGGTTTAGGCAGGGAATTCCAGAGCTTAGGGCCTAGGCAACAGAAGGCACGGCCACCAATGGTTGAGCAATTAAAATCACGGATGCTCAGGAAGGCAGAATTAGAGTGCAGATATCTCTGGGGTCGGGTGGGGGGGGGGGAAGGGGTTGTGGGGCTGGAGGTGATTACAGAGATGGGGAGGGGCGAGGCCATGGAGGGATTTGAAATCAAGGATGAGAATTTTGAAATTGAGGCGTTGCTTAGAGGTAACAAAGGCATGGATGAGAGTTTCAGCAGCGGATAAGCTGAGGCAAGGGCAAAGACAGGCGATGTTACGGAGGTGGAAATAGGCAGTCTTAGTTATGCCGTGGATATGTGGTCGGAAGCTCATTTCGGGGTCAAATATGACAAGGTTGCGAAAAGTGGTTCAGCCTTGGACAAATGTTAGGAAGAGGGATGGAGTTTGTGGCGGGGACCAAAAACAATGGCTTCGGTCTTCCCAATATTTAATTGGAGAAAATTTCTGCTCATCCTGAACTGGATATCGGACAAGCAGTCTGAAAAGTTTAGAAACCGTGGAGGGGTCAAGAGAAGTGGTGGTGAGATAGAGCTGGGTGTCGTTGGCATACATGTGGAAACTGACTGTTTTCGGATGATGTTGCCAAGGGGCAGCATATAGATGAGAAATAGAAGGGGGCCAAGGATAGATCCTTGGGGGCCACCAGAGGTAATGACACTGAGAAGAGTGGTTCCACTTGTGGGGGAAGAGCAAAACTAGAGGTCATCAATATAAGATAGTCACCAAGAAATCAAATAGGGAATTCAGAAGAAATTTCTTTACCCAGAGAGTGGTGAGAATGGAACTCGCTACCGCAGGGAGTGGTTGAAGCAAATATACAGATGCATTTAAGGGGAGGCTAGATAAGCATATGAGGGAGAAGGGAATAGAGGGTTCTGCTGATAGTTAGATGAGGAAAGACGGGAGGTGGCTTGAGTGGAGCATAAACGCCGGCATAGACTGGTTGGGCCGAATGGCCTGTTTCTGTTCCGTATATCCTATGTAATGCTCTGATGGTCAACGTTGCATTTGAATATCCAGTGCAGTGCTTTGAGGTCAGTGGTGATGGAAAAAAGAAGAAATCTATTGGGGTGCTTGGGTCTGTGCAAGTGCTCTCATTGTTCCCCTGAACAGACCGTTTTGTAAATGTAAATAAGCCCGAGACTCGAAGTTCAGCTGGGCTTGAGCGTGCAATTCTTGTGGTTGAGAAAAAATTCTGCCCTGCTGGTGATGCACTCCAATCAGAGAGGACCAGAAAAAAATGGTCACCATTTGGTGATAGAGAAAATTGCCTGCAGAAATATCACTTCCCAAATGTCTTGGCCTACCACCTAAGGAACAGTATGGACCATTCATGCAGAGGTTGGTTGTGAGGACTGTACCATTTTCCACAGGGAGAGGAATTGTATGGTGTCCAATATCAGACTTTGAGAGTCGTCCATGAAGTTTCCTGAAATCATGGTTTTTGTTGCCCCCTCTTCCCAAATAACACATGCATATTAATTTATAAGAAGTATTTGGATGTTGAGATGCTTTAACCATCCAGCTATAAATCATGTTTTAACAAAAATATCTTGTTATAGTGAAACATCAAAAAATGGTAAAACATAGTTAATCTTTATAGTTTAAATAAAGGCTTTCATTATTAAATCCCTTACACTATTTCCTGAATGATCCTCTGATCTAAAAACTTGCAAACTCCAGGCAATGAAAATGACTTGATGACTTTGTGTCCTCTAAAGCCTCCAGAGAATATGCCGCAGAGTGCATAAGGAAACATAAAGTTTGGATGAATAATATGTTTGTAAAACATGATCTGCACTTGTTTCAGTCTATGGGGAAAACAGCTGCTACTGTCTACAGTGCCAAACATCCCTATAGTGCCGCAATTAGCTAGTCTTGAAGTAAGTCAGTGAGCTGAAATTATTCCATCCCTAGTCTTTGATGGTATCTGAATGCAACATCACACTAAAACTTCAAAAACTGACATCTACAAACTTAAGGAACAACTTCAAAAACTTTTAACTTATCCAAATGTACTGAAGTATTGCAGATGAGTACTGACTTCCACTCAATGAGCATCATCTCCATCTTCCTACTATAATTCTAGTTATTAGTTGGCAATTCCTAAATGTTAACCACTCTAAGTTGATGTGTCTTTTTCAAGAAAAGTAGAAAAGAATGGATTAGAACATGGAGTACTTTGACACACGACACAAAGCTTTCAGAATTCTGTTTCGTCGCAGGAAGAACATCAAATAATTATAGCCCTTAGTGATTTCACTTGGCGATGGCATTAATTTATCACTAAAGATAGAGGCGATCCTCTCAAATACTTAATCCTGAAATGCATTGATCACGGATGGAAATATATACACTTTATAATGATTTATATCCATAGTTATGGACATGTCCTACACAGGACTTCCAAAGTTTTCTTTCCTTTCATTCCACTACCTCAAAGTTAGAAGGGAAGTGACTACCAGTTTGTCACTTAGACATGTCCAATCTGAGGGTGATGATTTTGCTCCAACTGAAAAGTCTACAACTTCAAAGCATACCAGTAGTCGCAATCATTATAAGGAACTCTGTGGTCCATATTTAATAATTCTGATATCACAATCTTTAGGATATTGTCACTACTGCATCCTTGCATAGTTCACGGTCATCTTGTAAACTGGACTGAGCCCCATTTGGTTGAAGCATATGCAGCAACTATTTTAACTTTTCATGTTTGTCGAGGGTAACTTGGGGGGAAAGTATCATTCTATGCTGTCATTTTTTTAAGATGGCTGTAGATTTGTCGTGTGTGTATATACATATATTCCCACCACTCCCCCAATTGAAGCTCAGTTTTATTCTTTACAAAATTGAACTTTAATTATAAAATATAAGACCTAAAAGACAATCCTATTGATTTTATCCAGGAATGTCAATTATTTAATGATAACGTATTAAAGGGGAGATCCAGCATTTAATTGTAAACTCTCCTCCAATTCAAATATTTAAGGAAAAATGGTTGCTCAGTCTCATGATAGCAGCTGTTTTGTGAAAGTTTAACTTTTGCAGGAAGGAGTGTTCCTGCTTTGTTGTAACTCCTGTTGTGTTACAAGATAAACTTTTACAGATGGATTTTCAGAAAAGCAATGACAAGCTGATCAGAGAAGTTTGGAACGTGCTCCGAGCAGTTATATTGGTGAGGGTCGTGACTTACAAATTTGGGGTTTTTCCCAATATTCTCTATTCAAATTCACAGCAAAATAGGCAGATCTAAGATCTCCTATGATCATAAACAAAACTTACACCTTTATGTGAACAGGAGTAGCATGCCACATGATCAACTATTAGCCTTTTACTGAGTTATCGAGCTAAAGGCTGCATAGCCTCATCATGCACTTGTATCTTTTTTGAAAGGTGTTTATACACTATCTCATTCAGGCTAAAACTTTATTTACACAAACAAAAGATTATAAAGCAGATAATTTGTAATACAATTTTTGACTTGCATACGATTGCAATCTATTTGGGAAACCAAAATATCAAAGTCTCCAAAATCAGAGTCCTTTTCAGAATATTTTAACTGAGACTTTTAAAGTCAAAATTATTTACAGAATCCCATCTCACCAGTGTAATATAGAAACATGAGCCCATAATTTCCACTGGCTTTCTCCTGCTTGTCGTAGCTTAAGTGGAAGATTCTCAGCAAGCCCGGAGAAATGGTGCATTCGTAATATGCTGGCCTGTCTAATATTTCACATAGAAAGGACATAATACATAAATTTTATTGTATGAAGCACAACAGGTCACTGCTCCCATTACTGTGAATTATCTGAAAGAAAATAGATATGTCTAAAAAGTAGAAGCTAATATTCTGGTGAGAGAGAGCTTGCAAAATGGTTTGCTGTTAAATACTGGATTGGTCTATTTCCTTTCTGAAAGCAGAGAGTGAGAGTAAAGGGTAACTATTCACAGTGGCAGAAGGTGGGTAGTGGTGTTCCACTGTGAAGGAATACGCCATATTCAGAAAAATACACCATCCTATGAAAGAATTTTGACTTTATTAAAACATGACATACTGGGCTTGAAAATCAGGAAGCCTCAACAATCTAAAGCTGTGAATAGCATACAGGCTTTTGAGATAAGATAAGTTGTTGACACTGAAACAATAGCCTTGTTGGAACAGAAGGTTAAAGGTTCCTGAAAGTCTGAAGCTTGGAAAGAACATAATGGTACATCCAGTTAAAGGTGTCTTAAACCAACACTTTGAAATGAAACACAGAAAGATAAAGAAACATATGCCTTCGTAAAAATGATATCAAATAGAACCACTGCTGTTACACTTTTTTATGATGAGCTTCGAACACCTAGGGTAGAGACATAATTCTTAATGCAACCAGTTGAGGTAACTAAGAAGACAATGGTGCATCCGAGTGAGGTGTTCTAAATGCAAAAGATACAAACAGAAGACCTTGGTAAGAATGGCACCAAGTGGGGGAGGCACCACCCATCACATTGTTTTTGTGTTGAACTTGGGACACCTAGGAGACACAAGTCTGCTTGCTACCAGCTGAACTAACTAAAAATAGCAGGGATCAGCAGAAAACTTCAAAGGATATACCACTGAGAAAGAGTATAAAAATTGAAGTTTCAAATGGGAAGACAGATTCGCTGGAAGGGGCAAAGCGATTCTCAGGCTTCAGAGGCAAGCTCTGTAAGTCTTCAACTCTTTGTATCTCGGGGATCAAAAAGGTACTTGTATTTGATTGTGGTGGATATCCTGGAATAAGACTAAGAAATGTAACGAAGTTAAGATTTGAGAATAAGGATCTCTGATAAGAATTGTAAGCTTTTGTATTTGGAACTGTTAAAGTTGCGATTGAAACACCAACTGTAATTACATGTCGGTTCTTTAATAAATCTATATTTTTTAGAATTATCTTAAATAGTACTTCTGTATCAAACTCGCAAACTCAGTCTCTGTACGCTCTCTGGTGAGGAGTTGCAGAATTTTGGGGGAGTTTTCCAGACCCTCATAATATCCGGAACGTTACAGTCTAGCTAAACTTATTAAAAGTGCTATCTGGAGGATGGTAACATCTTCAGGCTGTTCCTTTCCTTTAGGGAGAGATGGTCTGGACCTTTAGACCCAATTAAGCGTCTTTAGGATTCGGCTACCTCTAACTTTAGTTGAAAGTGAACGTCTGGGGCATACGCCTGATCCAGGGTAGCCCAAAAGGGGCTAGGACTAGTAATAATCCCTTCACCACAAGGATCAGTGCTGGGACCACTGCTGTTCACAATTTACATTAACAATTTAGACTTAGGAATCAAAAACACAATTTCTAAATTTGCGGATGACATCAAATTGGGGAGGGGGGGGATAGTCAATACTGAGAAGGACTGCAACAAGTTACGGGAGGACATTGATAAACTTGCAGAATGGACATATAATTGGCAAATGAAGTTCAACACAGATAAATGTGAGGTATTGGCCCAGAAATTAAACACTGAGTGTTCACGCGGGGGTAAGGCTTCCCCGCGATATCTCACTCCGCACCTACCTTTTTCCTCAGGGCCCACACGAACTTTAGTTTCAAGGCTGCAGCTGTGCAGTGCTTGCGTGACCCAGAGACGCAATTAGCTCGTGCGAGCTCTGGGATCACGTGATTCAGTTAGAGCCAATGGCAGCACACCATCTTTCATTCATAGTTTTGACAGCAAGGGCTGTCAAAGCTATGAATACTATACCCCCCCAAAAGAACAGCTAAACCTCAATTAAATTTTTTTAAAAAGCCATCACATTAATAAAATAAGTATAGTTAAATAAATTAACCACTTTAAACAAAAAATTAAATTTTTGAAAAAATTTAAAATCTTTTTAAAAGTTATAAAAATAAACTTACCTTTCTTTAAAGTCTCTAAAAAAGATAAACCTGTTGAAAAAAATTTAAAATAATACTTAATTAACTACTTACCTTGTTAAAAGAGGGTCTTACGCCTCCTTTCTTTATGTGTAAAATCTTCCATGCTTACCTGCGCGTTCAAAGCACTAAGTGCACTGCGTGCACGCAGCCTGTAGCGCGCACGCGGTTCACTTAGGAACCGCCCTCTTTTGAATTCACGAAGTGCCGGTTTCCCGTGCATGCTGGAAACTGGCAATTGGAGACCTAAAACGCGAGAGTACACAGTGCGTACTCTCGCGTATTAGGTCTAATTTTCGGGCCATTACATTTTGGTAGGAAGAATAGAGAGGTCATTTATCACTTGGAGGGTGCGAGTCTAGGTGGGGTAGAGGAACAAAGGGATCTCGGAGTACAAATACACAAATCACTAAAAGTTGTGACACAGGTTAGCAAGGCCATAAAAAAAGCAAACCAAGCACTAGGGTTTATTTCTAGAGGGATAGAATTGAAAAGTAGGGAAGTTATGCTAAACCTGTATCGAACCTTGGTTAGACCATACTTAGAGTACTGCGTGCAGTTCTGGTCGCCATATTATAAAAAGGATATTGAGGCACTGGTGAGGGTGCAGAGAAGATTTACAAGGATGTTACCAGAAATGCGAGGGTATACATATCAGGAAAGGATGAAAAGGCTGGGTCTCTTTTCTCTTGAAAAAAGAAGGCTGAGTGGTGACCTAATAGAGGTCTTTAAAATTATGAAAAATGTTGATAGAGTGGATATAGAGAGAATGTTTCCACTTGTGGGGAAGAGCATAACTAGAGGCCATCAATATAAGATAGTCACCAAGCAATCCAATGGGGAATTCAAAAGAAACTTCTTTACTCAGAGTGGTGAGAATGTGGAACTCGCTACCACAGGGAGTGGTTGAAGCGAATAGTATGGAAGCATTTAAGGGGAGGCTAGACAAACATATGAGGGAGAAGGGAATAGAAGGTTATGCTGATAGATTTAGATGAGAAAAGACGGAAGGTGGCTTGTGTTGAGCATAAACGCCGGCATGGACTGGTTGGGCCGAATGGCCTGTTTCTGTGCCATATTTCCTATGTAATCCTATGACATGCCTCAAAATATGAAAGTGGGCAGAACAATACAGATGAGAAAATAAATGGGCTGACTGCTGACTGGAAGACTTTTGTGGGGCAGTAGGAGCTCCTTTTGGCCCTACAAAAATCTTAAAAGCACAGACAATTTACCTGTTCCAGGAGCCCCTTTAAGAACTGTTGCTTAGTACCAGTAGGTGGAGTGTGCATGGCGCACACTCCACAAATTGATACACAAAAATGGCACTGGGGTTCCACAACCAGTGTAGAATCCCGATTTAAATATTGAATAAGGGATTAATAGATGGTCCCCAGATGGCCACACCAGTGCCATCTATTGCACCTTGGACCTTGGGGAACCTAACCACTCAATAAAGCTGCACTGCCCTCTCCTTCTGGGGTCAAAGTATGTGCCAAAGTTGAGGAACTGTGCAGCCTTGCTGAACAGTGCAATGGTGACCAGATGAATGTAGTTGTAGAGAGTAAACTGACCTGAAGTCCCCTGTTGCACCCTGAAAAGAGCAGGTGACGAAGTTGAATGCTTGAACTAGATTGAATGTTTGCCTGCAACCGATCACATAGCTCCTGTGGTGCTTCATGCACGAAGTGCACCTTCCTGATGCACAGCTCCTGGCTCATATCATGGCAGGAGCACTGGGGTCTATACACTTGTAGATGAATAATGGCAAGATGATCTCCACCTCCTCCTATGATGCCATTTAAGTGTTGCCACCATTAATTTCTCCTTCTGCTATTCTTCTTTCTCCCCCATTTAAAGTGGGGTGCAGAGGAATCCGCATAGGAAATTCCATCTTGAGGGGTTGCTCAACACTAAACTATCACTTTCCTTGTGTTCCTAAGCACTTGGGTCACTGCTAAATTGTAAAGCCCCTGGGTAGCTGCATGGAAGCAAAATATTGTTTGCAAGTCAAGATCTGCATAACATCACTAATGTTAAAAAAAATTAAGTTGCACTTATCTTTAGAGCTTCTGTTCCTGGCCGTCTTTTCTAACACTGGGTGCAAGTCTGGTAGTAATTATGGGATTTGGGAAAGGTGATGCCATCCTGCCATTATCCTGTTATTTCCATACATACAAGGCATTGGGAACAGGTGCTCCTTCCACCTGGCTACAGTGGCTGGCAAGTTTCAAATGGATGTAAAAGGAGGTAGAGGCTCAGCAGAACCAAATTCCACCTCAAATTCCTCCCTGCCTTCCCAAATGGTGCTGACAAGATATGCCTCCTCAATGAGGAATTTCAAGGCATGAATCTATGGATTGGAAGATAAATTGGAGTTCATTAATTACTTCATTAATAAAATAACTTCATTACAGAATCCAAGAATAGAACTAAGCCTAGTAATTTGCTGTAGGCATCTGTACAAAGCATTTTGCACCTGCATTTACTTTCCTGATGTACTTCTGCAGTGCTCCAAGCAGCACACACAGCTTAGTTAAATGAGCTACATGAGCGGGCATGACCAGTTCAACACGCTGCCTTCCTGTGCCTTGAGCCTCGAGTAGCCATCCCAGTGGCACTTGCTGAATGGATCTTGTATTCTTATTTAGCCGCATTGGCCTTTGTCATCCTTTAATCTGTTTTGATTTACCCAGAATGAATTTCAATTATGTTAACAGTTGGTTAAATGCATTTTTTTGGTAGATTTTGTAACAATTTTTGTATTCCAATATGCTTTAACTTAATTTGTATTCCCTTGAAATCTGCTTTTTTAAACTCAAGTTTTTGCATGCTCAGATCAGCATTTGAGTTCTGATGTTATATTGATCCTAGCTTTTCCTCTTTTATACTAATCCTGTTTCATTACTAATGATTAGATGTAGAGTAACATCTGTCCACCTTGGCTGTTTGATAAATTGAGTAAGAAAGCAATCCTGTACCATCTCTTTCTTAATTTTATTTGTCTTCTCTTTTCACAGTCAATATTTGATGTTGTGTAGACAACAATGACAGCCAATTTGCACACAAAAACCTATAAACAGCAAATTAAAGAATGACCAGATAATGTTTTTCATCACGTTGGATAAGTGAGAAATGTTATACAGGATAATTGCCTGCTCTTATTTGAATAGAACTATGGGATCTTTTGCATCCACCTAAGCAAACAGGTAGGATCATGGTTTAACATCTGATCCAAAATGTGTCACCTTCAATAATGCAGTATTCCCTGCAATGCAGTATGCACTGAATCTTCATATAGACTGGGCAAATCAAATTGGCAAAGGTAGTCTGGAGGATGAATTCATGGAATGCATTCGAGACAGTTTCCAAGAATAATACATCATGCAATCAACCAGGGAACAGGCTATTTTAGATCTTGTATTGTGTAATCAGACAGGGTTAATTAGTAATCTCATAGTAAAGGATCCTCTGGGGGAAGAGTGATCATAATATGATAGAATTTCAGACTGAGTTTGAGAGTGAAATACTAGAATCTGAAATGAGAGTCTTAAACTTAAATAAAGCCAAATATACATTCCATTGAGAAATAAAAACTCTATAGGAAAAGTGATCTGTCCATGGCTAACTGAAGAAGTTAAGGATAGTATTAGATTAAAAGAAGAAGCTTATCATTTTGCGAAGAATAGTAGTAAGCCTGAGGATTGGGAGAGCTTTAGAAACCAGCAAAGAATGACCAAAACATTGATTAAAAGGGTGAAAATAGAATATGAGAGTAAACTAGCGAGAAATATAAAAAACAGATTGTAAGAAGGAAGAGAGTAGCAAAAGTAAGTGTTGGTCGCTTAGAGGCTGAGACAGGTGAAATTATAATGAGGAATAAGGAAATGGCAGAGAATTTAAACATATATTTTGTATCTGTCGTCACAGTAGAAGACACGAAAAGAATACCAAAAATAGTGGGGAACCAAGGTGCTAATACAAGTGAGGAAATTAAAGTAATTAATATAAGCAGAGAAAAAGTACTTGAGAAACTAATAAAACTAAAAGCTGACAAATCCCTTGGACCTGATGGCCTACATCCTAGTGTTCTAAAAGAGGTGGCTGCAGAGATAGTGGATGCATTGGTTGTGATCTTCCAAAAATCCCCAGGATCTAGAATGGTCCCAGCGGATTGGAAGGTAGCAAATGTAACCCCGCTATTCAAGAAAGGAGGAAGAGAGAAAACAGGGAACTACAGGCCAGTTAGCCTGACATCAGTTGTCGGGGAAAATGATGGAATCCATTATTAAGGAACTGGTAACAGGGCACTTAGAAAATCATCATATGATTAGGCAGAGTCAACATGGCTTTATGAAAGGGAAATCATGTGTAACAAATTTATTAAGGTTTTTTGAGGATTTAACTAGCAGGGTAGATAAAGGGATGTAGTATATATTTGGATTCTGAAAAGGCATTCAATAAGGTGCCACATAAAAGGTTGCTAGCCAAGATAAGGGCTCATGTGGTTGGAGGTAATATATTAGCATGGACATCGCTGCAGGAGTTTCTCAGGGCAGTGTCCTAGGCCCAACCATCTTCAGCTGCTTCATCAATGACCTTCCCTCCAACATAAGGTCAGAAATGGGGATGTTCGCTGAGGACTGCAGTGTTCAGCGCCATTTGCAACTCCACAGATAATGAAGCAGTCCATGCCCGCATGCAACAAGACCTGGACGACGTTCAGGCTTGGGCTGATAAGTGGCAGGTAACATTCGGGCTGATAAGTGGCAGGTAACATTCGCGCCACAGAAGTGCCAGGCAATGACTATCTCCAACAAGCGAGCATCTAACCACCTCCCCTTGACATTCAATGACATTACCATTGCCGAATCCCCCACTATCAACATCCTGGGGGTCACCATTGACCAGAAACTTAACTGTACCAGCCACATAAATACTGTGGCAACAAGAGCAGGTCAGCGGCTAGGTATTCTGCAGCGAGTGTCTCACCTCCTGACTCCTCAAAGCCTTTCCACCATCTACAAGGCACAAGTAAGGAGTGTGATGGAATACTCTCCACTTGCCTGGATGAGTGCAGCTCCAACAACACTCAAGAAGCTCGACACCATGCAGGACAAAGCAGTCCGCTTGATTGGCACCCCATCCACCACATTAAACATTCACTCTCTCCACCACCGGCATACCGTGGCTACAGTGTGTACTATCTACAAGATGCACTGCAGCAACTCACCAAGGCTTCTTCAGCAGCACCTCCCAAACCCGTGACCTCTTCCACCTAGAAGGACAAGGGCAGCAGGAGCATAGGAACACCATCACCTCCAAGTTCCCCTCCAAGTCACACACCATCCTGACTTAGAAGTATATCGCCGATCCTTCATCGTCGCTGGGTCAAAATCCTGGAACTCCCTACCTAACAGCACTGTGGGAGTACCATCACCACACGGACTGCAGCCGTTCAAGAAGGTGGCTCACCACCACTTTCTCAAGGGCAACTAGGGATGGGCAATAAATGCTGGCCTTGCCAGTGACTCCCTGATCCCATAAATGAATTTTAAAAAAATGGATAGAGGATTGGTTAATGGACAGAAAACAGAGAGTAGGGATAAATGTGTAATTTTCCGGTTGGCAGGCTGTTACTAGTGGGGTGGCGCAAGGATCAGTGCTTGGGCCCCAGCTATTTACAATCTATATTAATGACTTAGATGAAGGGATCGGGTGCAATGTATCGAAGTTTGCTGACAATACAAAGCTAGGTGGGAAAGTAAGCTGTGAGGAGGACACAAAGAGCCTACAAAGGGATATAGACAGGTTAAATAAGTGGGCAATAAGGTGGTAGATGGAGTATAATGTGAGGTTATTCAATTTGGTAGGGAGAATAGAAAAACAGAATACTGTTTAAATGGTGAGAAACTATTAAATGTTGGTGTTCAGAGAGATTTAGGTGTCCTCGTACAGGAAACACAGAAGTTAGCATGCAGCTACAGCAAGCAATTAGGAAGGCAAATGGCATGTTGGCCTTCATTGCAAGGGGGTTGGAGTACAAGAGTAAGGAAGTCTTACTACAATTGTACATGTCTTTGGTGAGACCACACCTGGAGTACTGTGCACAGTTTTGGTATCTATCTGAGGAAGGACATACTCGCCTTGGAGGCAGTGCAATGAAGGTTCACTAGATTGATCCCTGGGATGAGAGGGTTGTCCTATGAGGAGAGATTGAGCCTATACTCTCTGAGTTTAGAAGATTGAGAGGTGATCTCATTGAAACATATAAGATACTGAGGGGGATTGACAGGGTAGATGCTGAGAGGTTGTTTCCCCTGGCTGGAGAGTCTAGAACTAGGGGGCATCGTCTCAGCATAAGGGGTCGGCCATTTCAAGACTGAGATGAGAGGGTTGTGAATCTTTGGAATTCTCTACCCCAGAGGGCTGTGGATGCTCAGTCATTGTGTATATTCAAGGCCGAGATAGATAGATTTTTGGACTCTAGGGGAATCAAGGGACATGGGGATCGGGCGGGAAAGTGGAGTTGAGGTCAAAGATCAGCCATGATCTTATTGAATGGCGGAGCAGGCTCGAAGGGCCGGATGGCCTACTCCTGCTCCTATCTTCTATGTATCTATGTATCTATGTATCTATGATTATGTGTTAATGTCCATAGTGAAAATTGAGCCCATCAACCTTCGGTCTGAGGTGAGAAGTCCACCAACATTAATATTGCACCTCTTTTGCATGATTTCTTAATCTTTTAAAACCATCTTTGTCTATTGCCTCCTCCTGTTCAGAAGGTCTATACAGCAATAGTATCAGTCTAATTCAATTAGTAACACTCTCACCTCTCACACCTCAATTGAGCTCAATTTTCACTATGGCCACTAACACATAATCTAGGTTGATAGTTCAGTGCAGTACTGAGGGAATACTGCATTACTGAAGGTGACACATTTTGGATGAGATGTTAAACCAAGATCCTACCTCCCTGCTTAGGTAGATGCAAAAGATCTCATAGTTCTATTCAAATAAGAGCAGGCAATTATCCTGTACAACATTTCTCCCTTATTCAATGTGACCAAAAACATTATCTGGGCATTCTTTAATTTGCTGTTTATGGGTTCTTGTGTACAAATTGGTTGCCATTGTTGTCTAAACAACATCAGTTACTGCATTTCAAAAGTACTTTACTTTCTGTAAAAGATTTTAGGATGCCCTGAAGGATGTGATAAGTCACTATGTAAATGCAATTTATGAATATACGAACAAACAATGACAGACAGAAAAGGACCCTCTGATCCATCCAGCCTGTCCCCCACAATATATACAGTCTCCACCCCACCTATGTGATCTCCTGGGAGAGGCGAAAAAAACAAATAAAATCCTGGGCCAATTTGGGGGCGGGAAATCTGGGAAATTGCACTCCAACCCCCTTAGACGATTGAAACTGGTCCAGAAGAACACGCTGGCCCTGATAATTCTATGCTGTACTTACCTTATGTAAGAGGTGATCGCCTCCCTAGCCAGAAACAGGTCCAGCTCTCGCTTGGAGGAATTCTAGTTGTATTTTTAAGTGGACCAAGCTTTCATTCAGCCCCTGCACAGAGCACTACTTTCTGGAATTTGAATGCTATTAAATTTAATGTTCGGAGAGAGTCGACAGGACAGTCAGCATTAAAAGATTAAAAATAAAGTTTAAAGAGTGCCTCGTCAATCCATTGGACCACATGGGAATATTATAAACGTCACTCTGCAATGGCTGCTGTCAAACTGCAGCTGTTGTAGACTGAAATTGATTCCTTGAGATAATCTTGTTATTTGTCTATATTTGATATGGGAGGCTTCCCACCTGAATCACACTACACAGTCTGTATTGAAGCAAAGTCAAAGTTGCTTCACATTGTGCAAAATGTGTTGCATAACTGGCATATGAATGAAACTTTAATCAGGAAAATACTAATGTAATGAACCTCTTTTGAGATTACCTACAGCACCAAAACATAATATAAACAATTAGGAATTACATTTGGGACCTAGGTTTCCACATTTTTAAACGGTTTTAAATAGCAATGTTCAAACCATTTGTCTCCTCCTACAGCGCGAATATCCTTATGAATAAAAACCTTGTGGTTTTAAATCCTATGCAATAGCATTTCATCAAATAATACCCATTGAGAAGATAATACTTCCATAATGGAAATGTAGTCTGTTGCACTTATTATTGAATTGAATTGCATGGCTTTGAAAATTGAGCTGACTCTGTATTGAAAATAGAAAAAGATGATACCATTGCGCCTACCTAAATTGAGAGTAAACACATCATAGAATTCACTGTAGTAAATTGTTATTCATTTCTTTAGTTAACTGGGAAATATTCTTTATAGAATGTTACCATAAATGTCTTTTTCAAATTATCCTCAACTACTATACAATTTTCTGAATTTGTAAACACACACAAGCCTGAAAAATATTGAAATAGTAGAATACAAGTGTGATCAATCAAATTCATGGACTTTTATTTTACTTGTGATTGTTATTTGGTTATAACACACTGATATACATTACATTCACTATACATTGTGCACATGGGACATTGTGGTAGTGAGTGAATGATACCAATTGGCTTGAGTTAAGAACTTTCCTGAGAATGGCAATGGTGCTAATGTGCCCTGATATGCTGTGCTAGTGTATATATTCCTTTAAATACAATAGTTCTCGGAAACAGATTGCTTATCCAGCTTTGACGAGCATCTGAATACAGCTAGTATCATCCTAAGATGCAATATATATTTTTTACATAAATCTCTCTTTACAGCGCCATGGTTTTTCAACAGCAGCTGTGTGGTCAACCCGATTAAAATGAGCCACTTAATTACTTTTATCAAATCAAATCTTTGACTTGTGACACGTTCTTGTTTATTTATTATTACCGGCAAGAAAATAAGAGTCTACAGAAATAACCCTTGAGAAAAAATTAGCTTAAAGTATTAAAAATAGACAGTAGAGAATAATGATGTACAGCATGATCTGAACCATCTGCCTCTGGAAGATTGAAGAGTTCAATGGTTTAATCCAGATTACTGAATGCAAACCATTTTCTCGAAGGCACTTGACTAGCTCTCTGTCTTTAAAGTAAAAGCCAGCCAGGCTGACTGGTCCTCTGTTCATTTTTCCTTTATATGTATCTTCTAACTGCAGCTTTATATCCAATTAATTATTTTATTAATAAAGGATGTCTTTTTTGTTGAAATCGATGGTGAGTGGGCAGGTGAAGAATTTAGGACTTGGAGGCGGAGATGAAGAAAAGAAAGAAGAAGGAGGTTCTTCAGACCCTGCAGCTGCAGCAGGCATGACTAGAGAAGAATATGAAGAATACCAAAAGCAGGTGGTGGAAGAAAAGTAAGTTTAACAAAGACTATAAATATGATATAAATGATTAATTTTATTCATGTCCCAGAAACAAACAGCATCAATCCATACAAAATAATGACATGGCCTTTGCAACATAATATATAATTTACAAGGCAGTTTTGAACCTAACTTTTAACACTGCTGTTTGCTAGATTGTTGATGGAAAGCAAAATTCTAGATTATTACTTATTTAATGAGCATTATTGATATCAGTATGTGGATGATATAAAACAATTTTAAAAATCTCTACCTATGCATCTTTATAGATTTGTGCTAGTAATTAGTTTAAAGACTGTTTGCAACAACTGTATATTAACTGACTTCTATTTAATCTCGGATAAAATTTCAAACAAAAAAAACCCATAAATTCCAAAAAGGTTGAAAACATATTCTAATACCTATCAGGAAAGGTTTGTTTCTATGCTGAAGTTTCCCTGCCCCCTAAAATCTTTCTGTGTTTGAGGTGTTTGTTTGTGTTGCAAAACAAGAGTTGATCAGCAGATTTTTTTAAAAAGGTGTTGAAGGCATAACATATATTGATATACAAATATATTCAGTAAGAGCAACTGAGTAGGCACATTTATTTCTTTATTTTACAGCTTTGAAAGTTTAATGAAATACCTTTTTTTGCTGGTAGAGGGAAAGAAGGAAAATATCATCTCAGCGTTACAAACTGACTGGTTTAAAATGCCTGGTTCTATTAGACATAAAAGAACTGCAGTCTTCTTGTGTTCATTCTGTTCATTTGGACTTCTGAAGCAAACATCATAGAGTTATAGAGTCATAACGGCACAGAAGGAGGCCATTTGCCCATTGAGTCCATGCCAGCTCTCTGTAGAGCAATCCAGTCAGTCCCATTCCCCCTCTATCCCCATAGCCCTGCAAGTTTATTTCCCTCAAGTGCCTATCCAGTCTCCCCTTGAAAACATTGAGTGTCTCTGCTTCCACCACTTCCGTCGGCAGCGAATTCCAGGTCCTCATCACTCGCTGTGTAAAAAAGTTTTTCCTCACATCCCCCCTGTATCTCTTGCCCAAAACCTTAAATCTGTGTCCCCTAGTCCTTGCACCATCAACTAGTGGGAACAGCCGTCTAGCTTATCCAAACCCGTCATAATCTTGTACACCTCTATCAAATCACCCATCAACCTCCTTTGCTCTAATGAAAACAAATCCAGCTTCTCCAACCTGTCCTTGTAGTTAAGATCCCCCATCCCCGGAACTATTCTAGTAAATCTCCTCTGCATGCTCTCAATGGCCTTCACATCCTTCCTAAAGTGTGGTGACCAGAACTGGACGCAATACTCCAGTTGTGGCCTAACCAGCGCTTTATAAAGGTTCAGCATAACTTCTCTACTTTTGTACTCAATACCTCTATTTATGAAGCCCAAGATCCCGTATGCTTTGCTAACCACTCTCTCAATATGTCCTGCCACCTGGCTGGAGTCATACCGAGCACAAAGGAAGATGGTTGTGGTGGTTGAAGGTCAATCAGCACAGCCCCAGGACATCGATGCAGGAGTTTCTCAGGGCAGTGTCCTAGGCCCAACCATCTTCAGCTGCTTCATCAATGACCTTCCCTCCAACATAAGGTCAGAAATGGGGATGTTCGCTGAGGACTGCACAGTGTTCAGCGCCATTCACAACTCCTCAGATAATGAAGCAGTCTATGCCCGCATGCAACAAGACCTGGATGATGTTCAGGCTTGGGCTGATAAGTGGCAGGTAACATTTGCGCCACAGAAGTGCCAGGCAATGACTGTCTCCAACAAGCGAGAGTCTAACCACCTCCCCTTGACATTCAATGGCATTACCATCGCCGAATCCCCCACTATCGACATCCTGGGGGTCACCTTTAACCAGAAACTTAACTGGACCAGCCACATAAATACAGTGCCAACAAGAGCAGGTCAAAGGTTAGGTATTCTGCGGCGAGTGTCTCACCTCCTGACTCCCCAAAGCCTTTCCACCATCTACAAGGCACAAGTAAGGAGTGTGATGGAATACTCTCCACTTGCCTGGATGAGTGCAGCTCCAACAACACTCAAGAAGCTCGACACCATCCAGGACAAAGCAACCCGTTTGATTGGCACCCCATCCACCACCTTAAACATTCACTCCCTCCACCACCGGCGTACCATGGCTGCAGTGTGTACCATCAGATCAGCCATGATCTTATTGAATGGCGGAGCAGGCTCGAGGGGCCAATTAGCCTACTCCTGCTCCTATTTCTTATGTCCTTATGTTCTTATCTACAAGATGCACTGCAGCAACTCGCCAAGGCTTCTTTGGCAGCACCTCCCAAACCCGCGACCTCTTCCACCTAGAAGGACAAGGGCAGCAGGCGCATGGGAACACCACCACCTCCAAGTTCCCCTCCAAGTCACACACCATCCTCACTTGGAAATATATCGCCGATCCTTCATCGTCGCTAGGTCAAAATCCTGGAACTCCCTACCTAACAGCACTGTGGGAGTACCATCACCACACGGACTGCAGCGGTTCAAGAAGGCGGCTCACGACCACCTTCTCAAGGGCAACTAGGAATGGGCAATGAATGCTGGCATTGCCAGCGACGCCCTGATCCCATAAACAAATTAAAAAAGGAACCTATGCACATTAACTCCCAGGTCCTTCTGTCCCTGCACACTCTTTAAAACTGTGCCATTAAGTGTATATTGCCTCTCCCTGTTTCTTCTGCCAAAATGCATCACCTCACACTTCTCTGTATTAAATTCCATCTGCCACTTGTCTGTACATTCTGCTAGCCTTTCTATGTCCTGTTGCAGTCGATTGATATCATCCTCACTGTTTGCCACACCCCCAAGTTTGGTGTCATCGGCAAATTTAGAAATTCTACTCTGTATTCCAATATCCAGGTCATTTATATATATCAAAAAAAGCAGTGGCCCCAGCACTGACCCTTGGGGAACACCACTGTCTACCATCCTCCAGTCTGAAAAACAGCCATTTACCACAACTCGCTGTTTTCTGTCCTTAAGCCAATTCCTTATACAAGCTGTAAAAACAAAGAGCAAGTATTATGAAATTATCAAGCTTCACACACATGTATAATACTATTAACCTTTTAAGAGGTTTAGTAGTTCCCTCACTGTGTTGCCAAATTTATTAATGGAACATTGCATTTTCTAGGGTACATACATTGAATTGTGTAGAATTATATTGAATCAACAGGTTATTTGGCCTAACTGGTGTATGCTGTTGTTTGTAATCCACATGAGCCTCCTCCCACTCTAAATATCTCTTCATACCCTGCCCCCATATGCTTCTATTATCTTCTCATTCATGTATGCATCAAGACTATCCTTAAATGCATCAAAGCCATTTTCTTCAACCATTTCATGTAATAGTGAGTTCCACATTTTCACCACTGTTAGTGTAAAGAAATTTCTCTTAAAATCTTTATTTGATCGATTTGTGGCTATCTTATATTTATGCCCCCCTGTTCTGGACTCACACATTAGTGGAAACAGTTTTCCTTGTCCAACCTATTGAACTACATAATTTTAAACACCTCTATCAGGTCTCCTCTAGTCTTCACTTTTCCAGAGAAAAGAGCCCCAGCCTGCTCAGTCTTTCCTGATAGTTTCCTTATATAGCATTTTTAACGTAGTAAGGCGTCCCAAGGCAGAGGGGTGATTTATGTATTTGAATTCCCCAGATCTCTTTGCTCCTCTACCCCATTTAGTTTCTTATCTTCCAAGGAATAAATAGCCTCCTTATTCCTCCTACCAAAATGAATCACCTCACACTTTGCTCTATTGAATTTAGTTTGCCATTTATCCATCCAATCTGCAAGCCTCTTTATGTCTTCCTGTATTTTAGTGCTGGCTTTCACATTATTAGCTATACGACTCAATTTGGTATCATCTGCAAATTTCAACACCACACCTCCAATTTCTGAATCTAAATTATCTATGTATATGGTGAACAACAGTGGTCCCAGCATGGATTCCTGTAGGACACCACTTCACACTTTCTGCCAGTTCAGAAACGTCCCTCTGTTTTCTGGCCATCTTTCACTCCATTCTGCTACCTGGCCCCTGATTCTACACACCCTGACCTTTGTCATGAGTCTTTCATGTGGTATGTTATCAAAGTCCTTCTGAAAGTCCATGTATAATACATCCACTGCATTGTCATAGTCTATTACATAAGAACATAAGAACCTAAGACGTAGGAGCAGGAGTAGGTCATTTGGCCCCTCGAGCCTGCTCCACCATTCAATAAGATCATGGCTGATCTGATCTTGGCCTCAACTCCACTTCCCTGCCCGCTCCCCATAACCCTTGACTCCCTTACCTTTCAAAAATCTGTCTATCTACACCTTAAATATATTCAATGACCCAGCCTCCACAGCTCTCTGGGGAAGAGAATTCCAAAGATTCATGACCCTCTGAGAGAAGAAATTCCTCCTCATTTCCGATTTAAATGGGTGCACCCTTATTCTGAAATTATGCCCCCTAGTTCTAGATTCCCCCACAAGGGGAAACATCCTCTCTGCATCTACCCTGTCGAGCCCCTTCAGAATCTTATATGTTTCAATAAGATCCCCTCTCATTCTTCTAAACTCTAATGAGTATAGGCCCAACCTGCTAAACCTTTCTTCATAAGGCAACCCCTTCATCTCCGGAATCAACCTCGTGAACCTTCTCTGAACTGCCTCCAATGCAAGTATATTCCTCCTTAAATAAGGAGACCAAAACTGTACGCAGTACTCCAGGTGTGGCCTCACCAACACCCTGTACAGTTGTAACAGGACTTCCTTACTTTTATACTCCATTCCCTTTGCAATAAAGGCCAACACTCCATTTGCCTTCCTAATTATTTGCTGTACCTGCATGCTAACTTTTTGTGATTCATGTACAAGGACCCCCAGATCCCTCTGTACCTCAGCATTTTGTAATCTCCCCATAATTTGCTTTTTTACTTTTCCTACCAAAGTGGATAACCTCGCATTTTCTCACGTTAAACTCCATCTGCCAGATTTTTGCCCACTCACTGAGCCTATCTATATCCCTTTGGAGATTCTTTGAGTCCTCCACACACTTTGCTTTCCCACGTATCTTTGTACCATCAGCAAATTTGGCTGCATTACATTCGGTCCCTTCATCCAAGTCATGAATATAGATTGGGCAAGGAAACCTCCTGCTGATTACCACCTACTGCCCTCCCTCAGCTGATGAATCAGTACTCCTCCATATTGAACACCACTTGGAAGAAGCACTGAGAGTAGCAAGGGCACAGAATGTACTCTGGGTGGGGGACTTCAATGTCCATCACCAAGAGAGGCTCGGTAGCACCACTACTGACCGAGCTGGCCGAGTCCTGAAGGACATAACTGCCAGTCTGGGCCTGCGACAGGTGGTGAGAGAACCAACACGAGGGAAAAATCTACTTGACCTTGTCCTCACCAATCTACCTGTCGCAGATGCATCTGTCCATGACAGCATTGGTAGCAGTGACCACTGCACAGTCATTGTGGAGACGAAGTCCCATTTTCACACTGAGAACACCCTCCATCGTGTTGTGTGGCACTACCACCATGCTAAATGGGATCGATTCAGAACAGATCTAGCAGCTCAAAACTGGGCATCCATGAGGCGCTGTGGGCCATCAGCAGTAGCAGAATTGTATTCCACCACAATCTGTAACCTCATGGCCTGGCATATCCCTCACTCTACCATTACCACCAAGCCAGGGGACCAACCATTGTTCAATAAAGAGTGTAGAAGAGCATGCTAGGAGCAACACCAGGAATAGCTAAAATGAGGTGCCAACCTGGGGAAGCTGCAACACAGGACTACATGCATACTAAAAAGCAGAAGCAGCATGCTATAGACAAGGCTAAGCAATCCCACAATCAACAGATCAGATCAAAGCTCTGCAGCCCTGCCACATCCAGTCGTGAATGGTGGTGGACCATTAAACAACTAACTGGAGCAGGAGGCTCCATGAATATCCCCATCCTCAATGATGGTGGAGCCCAGCACGTGAGTGCAAAAGACAAGGCTGAAGCGTTTGCAACCATCTTCAGCCAGAAGTGCCGAGTGGATGATCCATATCGGCTTACTCCCGAGGTCCCCACCATCACAGAAGCCAGTCTTCAGCCAATTCGATTCACTCCACATGATATCAAGAAACAGCTGAGCGCACTCGATACAGCAAATTCTATGGGCCCCGCCAACATCCCGACTATCGTGCTGAAGACTTGTGCTCCAGAACTAGCCGCGCCTCTAGCCAAGCTGTTCCAGTACAGCTACAACACTGGCATCTATCCAACAATGTGGAAAACTGCCCAGATATGTCCTGTCCACAAAATGTAGGACAAATCCAATCCGGCCAATTACCGCCCCATCAGTCTACTCTCAATCATCAGCAAAGTGATGGAAGGTGTCATTAACAGTGCTATCAAGCAGGCACTTACTCACCAATAACCTGCTCACTGATGCCCAGTTTGGGTTACGCCAAGACCACTCGGCTCCCGATCTCATTACAGCCTTGGTCCAAACATGAACCAAGGAGCTGAATTCCAGAGGTGAGGTGAGAGTGACTGCCCTTGATATCAAGGCAGCATTTGACTGAGTGTGGCATCAAGGAGCCCTAATAATACTGAAGTCAATGGGAATCAGGGGGAAAACGCTCCACTGACTGGAGTCATACCTAGCACAAAGAAGATGGTTGTGGTGGTTCAAGGTCAATCATCACGGCCCCAGGACATCACTGCAGGAGTTCCTCAGGGCAGTGTCCTAGGCCCAACCATCTTCAGCTGCTTCATCAATGACCTCCCCTCCAACATAAGGTCAGAAATGGGGATGTTCGTTGATGACTGCAGTGTCCAGCGCCATTCACAACTGCTCAGATGATGAAGCAGTCCATGCCCATATGCAACAAGACCTAGATGACGTTCAGGCTTGGGCTGATAAGTGGCAGGTAACATTCGCGCCACAGAAGTGCCAGGCAATGACAATCTCCAACAAGCGAGAGTCTAACCACCTCCCCTTGACATTCAACGGCATTACCATCGCCGAATCCCCCACCATCAACATCCTGGGGGTTACCATTGACCAGAAACTTAACTGGACCAGCCACATAAATGCTGTGGCAACAAGAGCAGGTCAGAGGCTATGTATTCTGTGGCGAGTGTCTCACTTCCTGACTCCCCAAAGCGTTTCCACCATCTACAAGGCACAAGTAAGGAGGGTGATGGAATACTCTCCACTTGCCTGGATGAGTGCAGCTCCAACAACACTCAAGAAGCTCGACACCTTCCAGGACAAAGCAACCCATTTGATTGGCACCCCATCCACCACATTAAACATTCACTCCCTCCACCACCGGCGTACCATGGCTGCAGTGTGTACCATCTACAAGATGCACTGCAGCAACTCGCCAAGGCTTCTTCGGCAGCTCCTCCCAAACCTGCGACCTCTTCCACCTAGAAGGACAAGGGCAGCAGGCGCATAGGAACACCACCACCTCCAAGTTCCCCTCCAAGTCACACACCATCCTGACTTGGAAGTATATCGCTGATCCTTCATCGTCGCTGGGTCAAAATCCTGGAACTCCCTACCTAACAGCACTGTGGGAGTACCATCACCACACGGACTGCAGCGGTTCAAGAAGGCGGCTCACCACCACCTTCTCGAGGGTAATTAGGGATGGGCAATAAATGCTGGCCTTGCCAGTGATGCTCAGATCCCATAAGCGAATAAAAAAATATATAGTTGAAGCCCCAGCACTGATCCCTACGGTACCCCAGTAGTTACAGTTTGCCAACCTGAAAATTACCCATTTATCCTGACTCTCTGTTTTCTGTTAGTTAGTCAATCCTCTATCCATGCTAATATATTACCCCCAATCCCGTGAGCTCTTATCTTGTAAGGTAACCTTTTATGTGGCACCTTATCGATTGCCTTCTGGAAATCCAAATACATGACCTCTACTGGTTCCCCTTTATCCACCCTGCTCGTTACATCCTCAAAGAACTCCAGCAAATTTGTCAAACATGATTTCCCTTTCATAAAACCATGCTGACTCTGCTTGACTATATTATGATTTTCTAAATGTCCTGCTACCACTTCCTTAAAGATGGACTCCAGCATTTTCCCAATGACAGATGTTAGGCTAACTGGTCGATAGTTGCCTGCTTTCTGTCTCCCTCCTTTCTTATATAGGGGCATTACATTTGCAGTTTTCCAGTCCGCTGGGACCTCTCCAGAATCCAGGGAATTTTGGTAGATTACAACCAATGCATCCACTATCTCTGCAGCCATCTGTTTTAAGACTCTAGGATACAGGCCATTGGGTCCAGGGGACTTGTCCACCTTTAGTCCCATTAGTTTGCCTCGTACTTTCTCTCTAGTGATAGCGATTGTTTTAAGTTCCCTCCCCCCCCCCATGCCAATTGCCCCTTTGATTATCCATTATTGGGATGCTTTTAGTGTCTTCTACCATGAAGACTGATACAAAATATTTGTTAAAGTCTCCGCCATTTCCCTGTTTCCCATTATTAATTCCCCAGACTCATCCTCTAGGGGACCAACGTTTACTTTAGCTACTCTCTTCCTTTTTATATACCTGTATTAGCTCTTACTGTCTGTTTTTATATTTCTTGCTAGCTTACTCTCATAAGCTATCTTCTCTCTCTTTATCATTTTTTTAGTCGTCCTTTGCTGGTTTTTAAAAATTTCCCAATCCTCTGGCTTTCCACTATTCTTCGCAACATTGTATGCTTTTGTTTTCAATTTGATACCATCCTTTACTTCTTTAGTTATACGGATGGTTCATCCTTCTCTTAGAAGCTTTCTTTCTCACTGGAATATATCTTTGCTGAGATTTATGAAATATCTCCTTAAATGTTTGCCACTGCTTTTCTACAGTCTTACCCTGTAATATATTTTCCCAGTCCCCTTTAACCAAGTCTGCCTTCATACCTTTGTAATTACCTTTTTTAAGTTCCGGACACTAGTTTGAGACCTAGCTTTCTCACTCTCAAACTGAATTTGAAATTCTACCATGCTATGATCACGCTTCCCAAGAGGATCCTTCCCTTCGAGATCATTAATTAATCCAGCCTCGTTACACATTACCAGATCTAAAATAGTCTTCTCCCTGGTTGGTTCCACAATGTATTGTTCCAAGAAACCATCCCGTATACACTCTAAGAACTCTTCCTCAAGTCTACCTTTGCCAATTTGCTTTGTCCAATCAATATGAAGATTAAAGTCTCCCATGATTATAGCTATACCTTTCTTACAAGCCTCTATTATTTCTTGATTTATACTCTGTCCTACAGTGTGGCTACTGTTTGGGGGCCTGTAGACCACTCCCACCAGTGACTTCTTAGCCTTATTATTTCTTATCTCCATCCAAACTGATTCTACGTCTTGATCTTCTAGGCCAATATCATTTCTCATTACTGCACTGATCTCATCCCTTATTAACAGAGCTACACCACCTCCTTTTCCTTTCTGCCTATCCTTACAAAATGGCAAATACCCCTGAATATTCAGCTCCCAGCCTTGGTCACCTTGCAACCACGTCTCTGTAATATTCTTTGTTATTTCTTCACAGAATTCAATTAGGTTGGTTTAAAAATCCAAGAAGACTATTTTTTATTATATTCTCTATCTCTGGATGTGTTGTTATCTGACTACACAATTAAAAGACTTGGGGGAGAATTTTCCGGTGGGTCAGCGGGCAGTATCGGTGGCAGGTCGGGTGGGAAAGGGTTTTTTTTGACAGCGTCTCAGGACCCTGCTGTCAACCCACCACCACGCACCTTTCCCAATGTCAGGTCTGTCAGTGCTGAGCAGACCCAACAGGCAGCAGCGGGCGACCCAATTAAGCTCATTATTGCCTTGTTGACAGATCATTAACAGGCTTTTTTAACTTACCTTTTGACTTTAACTTCATGGCCACAGGAACCACGCTGTTCGGGGACCATGGCTGTCAACCTGAGGTGGAGTGGTCATTGCTCCAGCTGATTACTTGACAGCTTCAAATGTACAGTAAAAGCTCCCACCTGACAGATCTTCACGTTCTCAGCCAAAAGCTGTTTCTCAGTCCATTCCAGCACAGATTCTGCAGGCTTTCCACTTTCCACTCCATCAACTAGCACTTCTTTGGATGTACTCTCTCACCATTGACAGAATGCTTCTGTCATCTGTACTTCACCTGCCATCTATTCCATCAACATGGGTGCCTTGGTCCTCAGAATCCAACCACGATCAGCCCCAACACCAGCAGCACCAGGCACACCAGCAGCACCAACAACAACACCAACCTTCTCCACAATCAACTGATGCTGCACAGGACAGCGGGCATCAGCACCCGACCACATTGCTGCCCGGGTGGCCAGGGATGGCCTCACCATGGCCAGATTTACTTCACTTAACGCTGTACATCCTGGCTGCCACGTCAGGTTGGCACCAACCCACAACAACAACATAAAGCTTCCTTACAATGCCCAAATCATTCCTTTCACACTCGCCACCATTGCGGGTGGTACCGTTATGTCTCACCATTCACTGCAACTCACTAAGTCACTTCTAAAGGTGCACACAAATCTGTCCAAGAAAGCAAAGTGTTAAAAATATAGATTTCAATGTTTGACACCACATTAACAGAAACTTCACCTGTACACTGGCTAAAACACACAAGTGCCTATCCTTGTGTGTTAGTTGGTATGATTGGACTAGGATGAGAGTGAGAATGAGTGTGAGGGAAGTCTAGTGAGATGGGGAAATGATAATGTAAATAGAGATGGGCGGAGGTGAAAGGTAAGTTAGCGTGAGTAAGGATGTGCAGGCGTAAGGTAGGGAAGGCAGTGATGGGGATGTGATGAGTGGCACAGCACGATGAGGTTGAGTGTGGCTTTGGAGTAACATTTTGTGATCTACTGAGATCATTGAAAGGTTTGTGTCACTGCAACCTGGTCCTCCTGACCACATCCCTGCTTGTGCGCTCCTGTGCAATGTGCAACCAGGCTGTGTTGGTCTCCTGGGGAGGTGTCTTCCGCCCATTTGAAGGGAAGAGAACCTTCCTGTGTGCTGTGACTCCCCCATAAGCATATGGAGGAAGTCATGGGAGAGCCTGGGTGCAGTCCTGCAACTCAGTGCAATGCTTGTCAGTGTTTGCAGCACCTCAATGCTGTAGAACACTGACAACACAAATGTCAAAGTAAATTTGTGCATGGTCGCTTTAAGGAAACCGGCTGATGACGTGTCATCAAATGACGTCATCAGACCCGCTTCCTTCAATTGGCTGGGAAACTTCCTGGGCAGGCTTAACAAGCCCAATCAGGGGAAAGTCAAGTCGGAGGCTGGGATGGAGACAGCAGCAGGCCCGAGACCCGCCACCGACATCACCCGCCATGGACCCGCTGAGGTAGGGAAAATCACGGCCAATGTTTCAGGTTGTTGACCTCTCGTCAGAACATAGTATGTGTATCTTAATTTTATAGTTATCTCAATTTATTTCTAAATTCAAGTAAGAATTTGACATCTTACTTCAAAAATTCCCCATGAAAGAAAGAAAGAATTTATATAGTGCCTTTCATGACCTCAGGACATCCCAAAGTGCTTTACAGTCAATGAAGTACTTTTTGAAGTGTAGTCACTGTTGTAATGTAGGAAACACAGCAGCCAATTTGTGCACAGCAAGGTTCCACAAACAGCAATTTGATAATAACCAGATAATCTGTTTTTTATTGATGTTTGTTCAGGGATAAATATTGGCTAGAACACCAGGGAAAACTCCCCTCTTCTTCTTTGAAAGAGTGCCATGGGATCTTTTACATCCACCTTAGAGGGCAGACGTCTCAACCGAAAGACAGCACCTCCAATAGTGCAGCTTAGATTTTGTTCTCAGGTCCCTGGTCCAGCGAGACTTGAACCTACAACCTTCTGACTCAGAGGTGAGAGCGCTACCACCGAGCCAACTAACTGAGAATCATATATTCATATTCAAGTGAGACAAGGCCAATGAAATGATGGTCTCTCCACAATAATGCGATGGCAGAGAAAAATCAGGTGACATTTCTTTATCCATAAAATTAGGAAAATTGAAGAAGATTTCTCTTAAAATATCTAAAGCTGAGCTGCAAAATTTGATTCCTGCCTGGTCTGGTCAAACTAAATAAATTTGTTCTTGCTTAGTCCTTTTGCCTTGATCTGCAATCCCATCTGTTAATGCTGTTTGATAAATTAATCTTTTCAAAAAGATACACAAAAAAAAGTCAGCCTTTTTTAAAAAAAGAATATACTAGCTGATTTCCCATGGTGTTTCTCATGGACTTAGATGAATTGGGCTCTAACCTTTCCCCACTGCGAGTATCATGATCAGAAATTCTGTAATTTGATTGGTTGAATGGACTCAAGCACACTACAGCATTACATCACACAGACACCGATTCATACAGACACAAGAACTTTAATCATATATACAGAGACAATAAATATATGAACTAAAGAGAAAATCAATAATGAGCCTAATGAATTTCATTATTGTGGAGAGACCATCATTTCATTGGCCTTGTCTCACTTGAATATGAATATATGATTCTCAGTTAGTTGGCTCGGTGGTAGCGCTCTCACCTCTGAGTCAGAAGGTTGTAGGTTCAAGTCTCACTGAACCAGGGACCTGAGCACAAAATCTAAGCTGACTAAGAGTACTGAGCAAGTGCTGCATTTAATCCAAGAATAAAGATCTTCTGGTTGTCGAATCAAGTTGGTCATGCTAAACCTCAGCTCATTGGTTCATATCAGCTGTACTTTGCATAGGTTTTGTCACAAAGATTTTAATACTGCTACAGTGTGATTCCTTATATAAGCTTATAATCCTGATACTGTACAAATGATGGAAATAAAAGCATGTTTCTGTGGAAAGCTTACTTTCATTGTTCAAGGCTACTATGATGACACTGCAAAAATGTCAAACTAATTTTGGCAAAGAAAAAGTTGCTTGCAATAATAGGATCCTATATGATCTGATATTAAATGAACAATTAATTGCGGTGGGGAAAAAAGTTAGAACCTGCAACACTGAAAAATTTAAGTTCTCTAATAACCCCTGCTTTAAAAGAATAACAACATTTTAGTTGCAGTTTCTGATGTGGTAAATTTAAATAATAGCTGGAATGTACAATTCGATGAAATGTTTTCTGGCTTTGTGCAATTCTGCCTTTTGGCTTTGTGTAGCTGCTCTGCCCTCCACAAATATCATAGATATTGGCTTAGAAATGAGTCTGGGCCCAAAAAGCGCACCTGAACTGAGAGGCCCAAGGATCGATAAAAAATGGTCCTCAGGCCTCATCAGCATACTCGGCACGAGAAAGTGATGTGAGCCCACCTTCAGAAGAAAGTCTCATAACACTTTGGCTCTGGACATGCTTGAAACTGTTTAAACCTAATTTAACTTTTGAAACTTAATATGAGCAGAGATTCCTTAACATTAAAATTTAAATGGCATTCAGATGCCAGTGAGCAGAGCTCTGTTGTCCCTAGGCAAAGAGTGACATGGGAGCTAGCAGTCTAACTTGGGGTTGTGGTGTAGTATAACAATGCTTTACAAGAAGTTATACAAATGATTAAGCAAATTAATCAGACAAAAATGTGAAAGGTGTGTGCATGGCTGCAACTGGTTCAGGAAGTGACTCCAATTGCTCGAACTCAAGCTCAGGGTTTCTGAGCTTGAAGAGTGGCCAAAGTCACTGCAGGACATACGGGAGGTTGAGAATTTCCTGGAGCACACATTCCAGGAGGTGGTCACCCTCAGCTACAGAGAATTCAGGAGGATAGTAAGTGGGTGGCCATCCAGCAGGGTAGGAAGAGGCAGGCAGTACAGACATCCTCCAGGAGTGTGGCACTCTTAAGCTGTTTTTTCATGCTGATTAATGGTGAGGGTGGCGATACCTTGGGGGAGTGCAGTCTAGAGAACGCCCATGGCACCGAGGGGCAAAAGACTGCACAGGGGGGCACAACAAAGTGTAGAAATGCAGTGGTCATTGGGTATTCGATAGACAGGCGTTTCTGCAACCGCCAATGTGAGTCTCGTATGGTGTGTTGCCTCCCTGGTGCCAGGGTAAAGGACATCATTGAACGGATGTCAAACATTTTGTCGGGGGAAGGGGAACAGCCAGAAGTCATGGTCTATGTTGGAACCAATGACATAGATAGGAAAAGGGTTGAGGCCCTATAGACAGAATGCTAGGAAGGAAGTTCAAGGGCAGGACCTCAAAGGTAGTAATCTCTGGATTATATCCAGTGCCACGTGCTAGTGAGTATAGGAGCAGTAAGATAAGACAATTTAACACATGGCTGGAGAAATGGTGCAGGAGAGAGGCTTTCAGATTAATGGGGCATTGGGGCCAGTTCCGGGGCAGGAAGGACATGTATAAGATGAATGGGTTGCACCTCAACAGTGCTGGGACTAATGTCCTCATGGGGAGGTTAACTAGTGCTATGGGGGAGGGTTTAAATTAATTTGACTGGGGGCGGGGTGCCCAAGTTGAAGCATTAGAGAGGCGATACAAAGTGCACTGAAGGACTGGGAGAGACAAACAGCATTAGAATAAAGAGTAGTTCAGAAATGGGAGAGATCAGATGGGGGAACTGCGAGGCAGACTAAAATGGGTTTAGAATGCATGTGCGTAAAAGCACAGAGCATAGTAAATAAGGGTGGTGAGCTGCAGGCACAAGTAGCCACATGGCTAATTAGTAATTTCATAGTAAAGGATCCTCTGGGGAAGAGTGATCATAATATGATAGAATTTCATGTTGGGTTTGAGAGTGAAATACTTAAATATGAAACGAGCATCTTAAACTTAAATAAAGCCAATTATATAGGTATGAGGGGTGAGTTGGCTAAGGTAAATTGGGAAATTAGATTAAATGTATGACCGTAGATAAGCAGTGGCAAACATTTAAAGAAATATTCCAAAATTCTCAATGAATATGCATTCCATTGAGAAATAAAAACTCCACAGGGAAAGTGATCCATCCGTGGCTAACTAAAGAAGTTAAGGATAATATTAGATTAAAAGAAGAGGCTTATAATGCTGCGAAGAATAGTCGTAAGCCTGAGGAATGGGAGAGCTTTAGAAACCAGCAAAGGATGACCACAAAATTGATAAAAAGGGTGAAAATAGAATGAGAGTAAATGAGCAAGAAATATAAAAACAGATTGTAAGAGCTTCTACAAGTATGTAAAAAGGAAGAGAGTAGCAAAAGTAAGCATTGGTCCCTTAGAGACTGAGACAGGAGAAATAATAATGGGGAATAAGGAGACTTTAAACAAATATTTTGCATCTGTCTTCACAGTAGAAGACACAAACCAAAAGTAATGGGGAACCAAGGGGCTAATGAGAGTGCGGAACTCAAAGTCATTGAGTTCAGTGGAGAAAAAGTACTTGAGAAACTAATGGGACTAAAAGCCGACAAATCCCCTGGAGCTGACGGCCTACATCCTAGGGTTCTAAAAGAGGTGGCTGCAGAGATAGTGGATGCATTGGTTGTGATCTTCCTAAATTCTAGAACAGTCCCAGCAGATTGGAAGGTAGCAAATTTAACCCCGCTATTCAAGAAAGGAGGGAGAGAGAAAACAGGGAACTACAAGCCAGTTAGCCTGACATCAGTTGTCGGGAAAATGCTGGAATCCATTATTAAGGAAATGGTAACAAGGCACTTAGAACATCATAATATGATTTGGTAGAGTCAACATGGTTTTATGAAAGGGAAATCATGTTTAACCAATTTATTCGAGTTTTTTGAGGATGTAACTAGCAGGGTAGATAAAGAGGAATGAGTGGATGTAGTATATTTGGATTTCCAAAAAGCATTTGATAAGGTACCACATAAAAGGTTGTTATGCAAGATAAGGGCTCATGGGGTTGGCTTAATATATTAGCATGGATAGAGGAAAGATTAACGGACAGAAAATAGAGAGTAGGGATAAACAGGTCAGTTTCAGGTTAGCAGGTTGTAATTAGTGGGGTGCCGCAAGGATCAATGCTCGAGTCTCAGCTACTTACAACTTATATTAATGACTTGGATGAAGGGACCGAGTGTAATGTATCCAAGTTTGCTGACGATACAAAGCTAGGTGGAAAGTAAGCTGTGAGGAGGACACAAAGAGCCTGTAAAGGGATATAGACAGGTTAAGTGAGTGGGCAATAAGGTGGCAGATGGAATATAATGTGGGGAAATGTGAGGTTATTCACTTTGGTAGTAAGAATAGACAACAGAATAGTTTTTAAATCTTATTAAAATGTTGGTGTTCAGAGAGATTTAGGTGTCCTCATACAGAAAACACAGAGTTAGCATGCAGGTACAGCAAGCAATTAGGAAGGCAAATGACATGTTGGCCTTTATTGCAAGGGGGTTGGAGCACAAGAGTAAGGAAGTCTTGTACAGGGCTTTGGTGAGACAACGCCTGGAGTACTGTGCAGAGTTTTGTTCTCCTTATCTGAGGCAGGATATACTTGCCTTAGAGACAGTGCAATGAAATTTCACTAGATTGATTCCTGGGATGAGAGGGTTGTCCCATGAGGAGAGAATGAGTAGATTAGGCTTATATTCTCTGGAGTTTAGAAGAATGAGGGGTGATCTCATTGAAACATATAAAATTTTGATTACACCAAATAGTGTGGGGATCCCATATCTGGGACAGAGTTTGAATACACTGAATTGGCCCAAAATAGGTAAAAGACATAGGGAAATGATAGGATGTTTTAATGTGGAGCACAAAGAGAGACCCAGGCAAGGACAAGTACTACAGATGGAAATCAGGGGAAGAACAAAGGAGATAAGGTTACAAAGGAAAAGCGACAAGCATAAAAATAAGAGATGCCCATTATCAACAAAAGGACCATCAAACAGATTGGTTGTCACCCGTACCTATAAACAATTCTGTCAGGGTAGATGCTGAGAGGTTGTTTCCCCTTGGCTGGAGAGTCTAGAACTAGGGGGCATAGTCTCAGGATAAGGGGTCGGCCATTTAAGGCTGAAATGAGGAGGAATTTCTTCACTTAGAGGGTTGTGAATCTTTAGAATTCTCTACCCCAAAGGGCTGTGGATGCTGAAACATTGAGTATATTCAAAACGGAGATAGATAGATTTTTGGACTCATGGGGAATCAGGAGGGACCGTATGGCCTACTCCTGCTCCGAATTCTTATGGGATTATGATATAGTGGCAATAACAGACACCTGGCTCAAACACAACAGTCAATTTTCAGACAGCAAGGTCATACAAGCTTGAGACCTTTTGTCTCAGAGTCCAGCGTTTTACCACTGAGCCAGGGCTGATATCTGGGCTGACTTGGGAATGACTATCTCTTCTGATTGGGCTATCAGTGATGAAGGATCATCAATTTAAAATTGTCAGTAAGAGGAGGCAGAGAAAGGTTAGGAGAACCTAACCTAAATGCTGTTAGAACATGGAATGCTTTGTCATTGGAGGAGAGATCATTGCATGTTTTAAAAGAAGAGTAGATAAACATTTGAAGCAGAGAAATATACAGAGCTATAGGGAGATAACAGTGCAGTGGAACTAGTATGTAATGCTCTAGCCAAGAACCAGCACAGGCATGATGGACTGAATGGCCTCCTTTTGAGCTGTAAACATCAATGGTTCTAGAATCTAAACTCCAGCTAAGATGAAAAGAAAGAAAAGCATAGTGGAAAGGCAAAACATTGATGTATAATTGAGGTTGCACAGTCCAATGCAAAAATGAGGTAGGTTTGGATTTTGGTACTAAATGTTAGCCACATCTTCGAAGCATCATTAAAAAAAAGAACAGTTAAGTTGGCAGCAACATAGATTGGGAGTAAGGTGTAATGAAAGATTGCAAGAATGGGATGGTGGCTTGAAGCTGACAGGAATAATAATCTACTAATGAGTAGTAGACTAAGGATGGATTATAGGAAACGAGTGGAAACGAGAAAATGTTGAGGAGGCAGGCTATATTGGGGGAGATATGTGAACAGAGATTTATTTAAGGAATATAAAGTAGATGAGATATTCCTGGTCAAAGGTTAATGATATTGGAGAGAACACAAATACCAAAGCTGGAGATGAAGTAACAGTAGTGTTATATACAGGAGTTAACATTATAATTAGTAGGCAGTGGGATTGATTGCAGTTTAAGCATGGATTCTGGTAAATATTTTAAGGAATCAGAGATTGACATGAACTAGGCTAAATAGAGAAATAACGTTAAGCGGTTTACAAAAAGGATTAGGGATGCATCAAGGAAAATGGAGATGGAATTTCTAAACTATATTTGTAGCATGGACTCTGTCAAGTAAGGTAAATAAAAGATGACAATGACAGTCCATCTGACCAAGTCCAGTGAAGAGCATTGATGCTAATTATTTTTACAGTACTTAGAGCGCAAAATAATGTTAATATTCCGCACCCTCCACTCAGACACTTAGGGGATGAATTTCCATGGAGGTTCTCCCAATTGTTTGCCATAACTTCGGCAGAAGATCCATGGAAACCCCGGAGAAATGGCGTAAAGAATGTTTACGCTGTTTCTCCAGGGTTTCTGGGTATTTTTTTGCCAAAGTTATGGTGAAAATATTAGAAGAACCCCCCACAGAAATTCAACCCTTTATGGTTCCAGCAGATCACTTGAATCAGCTAGAGATAAACAAGGGCATTGTATTGAGAAATCAGAGTTAGTGCAAATAAAATTAAATCCAAGAATAGTTAAACTTGTATAGAACCATGGTTAGACCACACTTGGAGTACTGTGCAGAGTTCTAGTCTCCACATTGGATTGGATTTTGTAGTCAGCGATGAACACACTTGCAGTTGACCATAGACTTTGAATGGACTTTTGCACTGGAAGTTTCTATCAGCCAACCATTCAAATATCGCAACACCCTCTACAGTGGATCTGGGACCTGTGTGAACAGGGTAAGCAACTGTGTATCTCCTTAACCAATCAGATTGAAGATTCGTTAATGAGCAGTGTAGAGTCTGAATCAGGAAGTATCAGTTAGAATATTTAATTCAATGTCAAATTAGGTACAGAAAGCGAAATAAAGAAAGGGAAAGAAAGATGGGATTAAGAGAGAGAGAGACTAAAGAGACAAAGAAAAAGTAAAAAAAAATGCATTTGAATTTTTTTATTTTTTTACATCTCCAATAATAATTAAAATCTGACGGAATGAGACTCCACACTTATTAAAGTTACTTTTCAGTGCCAGTGAGGTTGTTTGGCAGTAATTAAGACTTAACACACCGTTGAAAGGGTACTTACATTGGAATAGACAAACCCTAACTTTTTTTGGCGAGTTTAGTTCGTAAACGTCAGGTAAGTACAGCAACTTCACACCATTCACTGTATTTGAATGGTGAGTCTCTCGGTGAGATACCATTATCGTGCTGCTTTTTGGAGGAGCAGGACATCTCGGATAGCAGCATCCTAATTTGCGCATTTAACTGCGCATGTGCGGTTGCCAGAAGTTGCTGCTGATTTCTGCAACATTAACGGTGAGCGCTGTTAGCCTCACCGTTATTTCTACCGCAAAATCCAGCCCAATATAAAAAGGATATAGAGGTACTACAGAAGTTGCAAAAATTATTTACAAGGATGATACCACAACTGAGAGGTTATACCTATCAGGAAAGATTGAAGAGGCTGGGACTTTTTCTCTAGAAAAGAGAAGACTTGAGGAGTGACCTGATAGAGGTCTTTAAGATTATGAAAAGGTTTGATTGGGTAGATGTAGAGAGGATGTTTCCACTTGTGGGGGAAACCAAAACTAGGGGCCATAAATATAAGATAGTTACTAATATATCCAATAGGGAATTCAGGATAAACTTCTTTACCCTGCGAGTGGTTAGAATATGGAATTTGCTATCACAAGGAGTAGTTGAGACGAATAGCATAGATACATTTAAGGGGAAGATCAATAAACACATGAGGGAGAAAGGAATAGAAGGTTACGTTGATAGGGTTAGATGAAGAGGCGTGGAAGGAGGCTTGTGTAGAGCATAAACACCGGGCATGGACCAGTTGGGCTGAATGGCCTGTTTCTATGCTGTACATTCTATGTAATATAAAAGGAATGAAAGGGGACTAGATGGATTGTTAGGAAAAAATTCTTGGTAGCTCTTGAGATAGAGTTAGATACTAGATGATAAAAAAAGCAACATTTGTTACCCTTTCAAAAAGCAGAAGAATGACTTTCATTTGGAAAAGCATGGGTTAATCAAGGAGAGCCAGCATGGATTTGTTAAAGGCAAATCGTGTCTGACTAACTTGATTGAATTCTTTGATGAGGTAATAGAGAAGGTTGGTCTTTGATGAGGTAACACAGTAGATGTATATATGGACTTTCGGAAGGCATTTGACAAAATGCCACATAGGAGGCTTATTAAGAAGATGGAAGCCGATGGAATTAAGGGGAAAGTGGTGGTATGGATACAAAATTGGCTCAGTGACAGGAAGCAAAGGGTGAATTGGATGGATCATTTTCCGACTGAGAGGTGGTTTGAAGTGGTGTTCCCCAAGGGCCAGTTTTTGGACCATTACTCTTTATAATTTTTGTAAAAGACCTCGACTCGGGTGTAGGGAGTAGCATTGTAAAGTTTGCAGATGATACAAAACTTGGCAAAGTGGCAGATCCTGATGAGGATAGTTATAGGCTTCAGGATGACAGAGACAGGATGGTGAAATGGGCAGAAACATGGCAGATGGAGTTCAATGGGGAGAAGTGTGAAGTGATGCACTTTGGGAGGACTAATATGGAAAGATAGTATTCTATAAATGGCATGATTTTGAAGAGTAGATGTGCAGAGAGACCTTGGTGTCCATATACACAAATCCTTAGAGGTGGCAGGGCAGTTTGAAAAGGTGGTTAAAAAAAGCATCTGGGTTACTTCAGTTTCTAAAGAGAGGAATAGAATATAAAAGCAAACAGATCATGCTAGAACTTTATAAATCACTGGTTCGGCCTCAGCTGGAGTATTGTGGACAATTCTGGGCACCACACTTCAGGAAAGATGTAAAGGCCTTCGAAAGGGTACAGAGGAGGTTTACCAGAATGTTACCAGGGATGAGGGACTTCAGTTATCAGGAGAGGTTGGAAATGTTAGGACTGTTCTCCTTGGAACAGAGAAGTTTAAGAGGTGACCTAATAAAGGTTTTCAAGATGATGAGAGGTTTTGATTGAGTAAATATGAAAAAAATACTCCCTCTGGCGAGTGGGTCAATAACTAGAGGTCATAGATTCAAAATCATTGGGAAAATGCCTAGTGGGGAGATGAGGAGAATGTTTTTCACTGAGAGTTGTTGGGATCTGGAACGCTCTACATGAAATGGTGGTGGAAGCTGATTCCATAAATGATTTTAAAAGGGAGTTGGACAGGTACTTGAGGATGAGGAACTTACAGGTTACGGACAAAAAGCGGGGGGTGTGGGACTAAGCACGACTGTTCTTTCAAAGAGCCAGCACAGGCACGATGGGCCGAATGGCCTCCTTCTGTGCTGTAATTTTCTATGATGCTATGATTCTACAGCCCATCCTCCACGTGCTTCTGTTGCCTGCTGTTCTTCGGACTGTACTTCAGTGCACTGCTGGTTTCTCAGCTTTATTTTGCTGCTGTAAGGGCCCACAGAAATCCATTTTCCCTTGGACCGAAGTCTATTTTTCTGCTGCTTCAGGACTTATAGTGACTTCCAGCGTCACCGCTGTTTTCTACAAAGATTGTATTTTCTGCTGTGTCGTCTCGATTCTACTACCTGACCTGCTCCTGTGTTCTCAGTTTTCTGCTCCTCTGCCGGGAATTTTTCGCTCTACACTAAGTTAGCGCTGATCTGTTTCTGTTGGTTCCCATCCTGCTCTGGATTCTGCTCCACTGCAGTTTTCTACCTGCTTCCCATTGTAGCTGGTACACTGGATCCATTGGTGTGCACTACAATGACTCCACTACTCACCTCCGCTGGAGACCTGGATCAACATAATGCTAGCTCATGGTCGATTCTTCACGCCTCCTCGGTTCTCCATTTTCCACGGGAAAACCTCTGTCAAATCACCTTGCCCTCTCTCTTCTTAGTTCACTGCCCTGTCTTCCATTAACCTCTTGCTCTCATAAACGCTCCTACCCATATTCACAGCCACCTCCTCAGCCGAGAACATGAGTCCCGAAGGCTGTGTTGCCTGCCCGGTGTCAAGGTTAAGGACATCTCCTCTGGGCTGGAGAGGAACTTAGAGTGGGAGGGAAAGATCCAGTTGTCGTGGTCCATGTAGGTATCAATGACATAGGTAGAACAGAGAAAGAGGTTCCGCTGAGGGAGTATGAGCAGCTAGGGGCTAAATTAAAAAGCAGAACCACAAAGGTAATAATCTCTGGATTATTACTGGAGTTATGAGCAAATTTGCATAGGGTAAATGAGATCAGAGAGATGAACGCGTGGCTCAAAGACTGGTGTGGGAGAAATGGGTTTCGATTCATGGGGCTGATGATACAAAACTAGGTGACAGTGTCAGTTGTGAAGAGGATGTGAAGAGGCTTCAAGGGGATCTCGACAGATTCAGTGAGTGGGCAAGAACATGGCAGATGGAATATAATGTGGATAAATGTGAAGTTATCCACTTTGGTAGAAAAAACAGAAAGGCAGAGTATTTCCTAAATGGTGAAAGATTGGGGAATGCAGATGCTCAAAGGGACCTGGGTGTCCTTGTACATGAGTCACTGAAAGTGAATGTGCAGGTGCAGCAAGCCATTAGGAAGGCAAATGGTATGCTGGCCTTCATTACAAGAGGATTTGAGTACAGGAGTAAAGAAGTCTTACTCCAATTATATAGGGCCTTGGTGAGACCACACCTGGAGTACTGTGTACAATTTTGGTCTCCTTACCTAAGGAAGGATATACTTGCTATAGAGGGAGTGCAACGAAGGTTCACGAGATTGATTACTGGGATGGCGGGACTGTCGTATGAGAAGAGATTGAGTAAACTAGGCCTGTATTCTCTTGAATTCAGAAGAATGAGAGGGGATCTCATTGAAGCATACAAAATTATTACAGGGCTTGATAGGGTGGATGCTGGGAGAATGTTTCCCTTGGCTGGGGAGTCTAGAACCAGGGGCCACAGCCTCAGGATAAAGGGTAGGCCATTCAGGACTGAGATGAGAAGAAATTTCTTCACACAGAGGGTGGTGAATCTTTGGAATTCTCTACCCCAGAGGGCTGTGGAAGCTCAGTCATTGGGTATATTCAAAACAGAAGTCGATAGATTTCTGACTAGTAAGGGCATCAAGGGATATGGCGATAGGGCCGGCGAATGGAGTTGAGGCAGAAGATCAGATCAGAATGGTGGAGCAGGCTCGAAGGGCCGAATGGCCTACTCCTGCTCCTATTTCTTATGTTCTTATGGCACTGGCACCAGTACTGGGGTAAGAAGGAGCTGTTCTGTTGGGACAGGCTTCACTTGAACCATGCTGGGACTAGTGTCCTGGCAAATCGAATAACTAGGGCTGTAGAGAGGACTTTAAACTAAATAGTGGGGGGGAGGGTTCAGGTGAACGGAAATTTAAAAAGTCAAAGAGAAAGGAGAAGGCAATAGAGCAGGGGATAATGGTAACCAGAGTGTGACAGGAAGGGACAGAACGTATAAAAATAAGAGTGCATCAAAAAGTGGAGTCAAAGCATGGAAAAATAGTAAAAAGACAAAATTAAACGCTCTTTATCTGAATGCACGCAGCATTCGTAACAAGATAGATGAGTTGATGGCACAAATAGATATAAATGGGTATGATCTGATAGCCATTACAGAGATGTGGTTGCAAGGTGACCAAGGCTGGGAACTGAATATTCAGGGTTATTTGACATTTCGGAAAGATACACAGAAAGGAAAAGGAGGTGGGGTAGCTCTGTTAATAAAGGATGAGATCAGTGCTGTAGTGAGAAATGATATTGGCTCAGAAAAGCAAGATGTAGAATCAGTTTGGGTGGAGATAAGAAATAATAAGGGAAAGAAGTCACTGGTGGGCATAGTCTATAGGCCCCCTAACAGTAGCTACACTGTTGGACAGAGTATAAATCAAGAAATAATGGAGGCTTGTAAGAAAGGTACAGCAATAATCATGGGCGATTTTAATTTTCATATTGATTGGACAAATTAAATTGGCCAAGGTAGCCTCGAGGAAGAGTTCATTGAGTGTATCAGGGATGGTTTCCTAGAACAATACGTTGTGGAACCAACCAGGGAGCAGGCTATCTTAGATCTGGTACTGTGTAATGAGACAGGATTAATAAATGATCTCATAGTAAAGGATCCTCTAGGAAAGAGTGATCATAGCATGGTTGAATTTCAAATTCAATTGGAGGGTGAGAAAGTTGGGTCTCAAACCAGTGTCCTGATCTTAAACAAAGGCAATTACAAAGGCATGAAGGCAGAGTTGGCTAAAGTGGACTGGGAAAATAGATTAAAGGGTAAAACGGTTGATAAGCAATGGCAGACATTTAAGGAGATATTTCATAACTCTCAACAAAAATATATTCCAGTGAGAAGGAAAGACTTTAAGAGAAGGGAGAACCATCCATGGTGAACTAAGGAAGTAAAGGATAGTATCAAATTGAAAACAAAGGCATACAATGTTGCCAAGATTAGTGGGAGGCCAGAAGATTGGAAAATTTTAAAAACCAGCAAAGGATGACTAAAAAAATAAAGAGAAGAAGATGGATTATGAGAGTAAACTAGCAACAAATATATAAACAGATAGTAAGAGCTTCTACAGGTATATAAAAAGGAAGAGAGTAGCTAAAGTAAACGTTGGTTCCTTAGAGGATGAGACTGGGGAATTAATAATGGGGAACAGGGAAATGGCAGAAACTTTGAACAAATATTTTGTATCAGTCTTCACGGTAGAAGACACTAAAACCATCCCAATAATACATAATCAAGGGGCTATAGGGAGGGGGGAACTTAAAACAATCACTATCACTAAAGAAAAAGTACTCGGTAAAATAATGGAACTAAAGACGGACATGTCCCCTGGACCTGATGGCCTGCATCCAAGGGTCTTAAAAGGAATGGCTGCAGAGATAGTGGATGCATTGGTTGCAATCCACCAAAATTCCCTGGATTCTGGAGATGTCCCAGCGGATTGGAAAACCGCAAATTTAATGCCCCTATTTAAGAAGGGAGGGAGACAGAAAGCAGGAAACTATAGACCAGTTAGCCTAACATCTGTCATTGAGAAAATGCTGGAGTCCATTATTAAGGAAACAGTAGCAGGACATTTAGAAAATCATAATATAGTCAAGTAGAGTCAGCATGTATTTATGAAAGGGAAATCATGTTTGACAAATTTGCTGGAGTTCTTTGAGGATGTAATGAGCAGGGTGGATAAAGGGGAACCAGTGGATGTGGTGTATTTGGATTTCCAGAAGGCATTCGATAAGGTGCCACATGAAAGGTTACTGCACAAGATAAGAGCTCACGGGGTTGGGGTAATATATTAGCATGGATAGAGGATTGGCTAACTAACAGAAAACAGAGAGTCGGGATAAATGGGTCATTTTCCGGTTGGCAAACGGTAACTAGTGGGGTGCCACAGGGATCAGTGCTGGGGCTTCAACTATTTACAATCTATATTAATGACTTGGATGAAGGGACCGAGTGTAATGTAGCCAAATTTGCTGATGATACAAAGATAGGTGGGAAAGCAAGTTGTGAAGAGGACACAAAGAATCTGCAAAAGGATATAGACAGGCTAAGTGAGTGGGCAAACATTTGGCAGATGGAGTATAATGTGTGAAAGTGTGAGGTTATCCACTTTGGTAAAAAAAAACATTATTATTTAAATGGAGAGAGTTTACAAAATGCTGCAGTACAGAGGGACCTGGGGGTCGTGTGCATGAAACACAAAAAGTTAGCATGCAGGTACAGCAAGTAATCAGGAAGACAAATGGAATGTTGGCCTTTATTGCAAGGGGCTTGTAGTATAAAAGCAGGGAAGTCCTGCTACAACTGTACAGGGTATTGGTGAGACCACACCTTGAGTACTGCGTACAGCTTTTGGTCTCCTTATTTAAGGAGGGATATATTTGCATTGGAGGCAGTTCAGAGAAGGTTCACAAGGTTGATTCCTGAGATGAAGGGGTTGACTTATGAAGAAATGTTGAGCAGGTTGGGCCTATACTCATTGGAGTTTAGAAGAATGAAAGGTGATCTTATTAAAACATATAAGATACTGAGGGGGATTGACAGGGTGGATGCTGAGAGGATGTTTCCCCTAGTGGGGGTATCTAGAACTAGGGGGCATAGTTTCAGAATAAGGGGGTCACCCATTTAAGACTGAGATGAGGAGGAATTTCTTCTGAGGGTCATAAATCTGTAGAATTCTCTGCCCCAGAGAGCTGTGGAGGCTGGGTGATTGAATATATTTAAGGTGGAGATAGATAGAAATTTGAACAATAAGGGAGTGAAGGGTTATGGGGAGCAGGCAGGGAAATGGAGCTGAGCCCAAGATCAGATCAGCCATGATCTCATTAAATGGCAGAGCAGGCTCGAGGGGCCAAATGGCCTACTCCTGCTCCTATTTCTTATGTTCTTATGTTCCTCGAGCTTGTCACCTCATGAGGCCTCTCCTTCCCATTGACTCAATTACAAACAAGCCCATTTCTGATCACTACCTTGTATCCCTCTCCACTCACATCCCCTTTCCCTCTTCCAGCCCTACTATCTTTTGTGTCCGTCCCTGGAAAAAATTCTCCCCCAAGTAACTTACAACGGCATTTTCAAACTCTCAACTGTCTAGACTTTGACCCTCCATTCATCATGACACCTCTGTAGCTATTGGCCTGCTCAATTACACCCTCAGCTCTGCCTTTAATGCCTTTATCCCTAGTAAAACCCTTACATTCTCCCTCCTGGTTCTAATATATGTGGGTAGAACAAATGAAGGGCAGAGACACAAGTTGCTAGTTCATGTGCTTGCTTTACTAAACCAGAGCGAACTGAGCATGCTCATACTAAACCATGTGACAAACTATGTGATAATACATTACACTGCTTTCCCCTTAAAAAAAAATGTGTATACCCCTCTCAAATACAACAAAACTATGATCCCTCCTTTCCCAGGTTTACATGTACCAAATAACAAAAACTCCTGGCTTTTGTTCTGTTAAATGAACTACAAATCCAGTTTAATAACAGGTTTGCGGAGCATTCCTGATCTCCTTGCAAAAGGTTTTGGTGTTGAACCAATTTTTGGGCTTTTTTGTTCTGGTTCCGAACTCAAAGATGATCCTGTTTCTATCTCAGATTTGTTTGAACCTGTATGTTTCACTTCAATCCACTTTACTGACAAGTGATTCAAGATCACTGTCCAATCCAGGCCAATAAACAAAGCTTCTTGCAACTAATTTCATGTGGACGATCCCTGGATGTTCAGTATGAAGTTCAGCCAGAATTCTATCTCTCAAAGAAGCAGGTACCACCACTCTTTCCCCACTTGATACAACCCTTGCTCACAAGACAATTCAGTACGGTGGTTATGGAATGGTTTCAACTCTATGTCCAGACACTGATCAGTCCATCCATTCAAGGTGTTTTCATACAGTCTTTTCAGTACTGAGTCCTTTTGAGTCTCATCTGCAATCTCAGTTGAATTCACAGGAAAGTCTTTGTCAACTGCACCTGGCATGAAAATCGCACCTTCACTTCCAACACGACTCCTCATGTGGCAACTTGGATAAGGCATCTGCGATTGTATTTTGCTTTGAAGTGCGATATTCAATCGTGTAGTCATACTGTGACAACAACACTGCCCAAATTTGTATTCTTGATGAGGCCATTACAGGGATGGCAGATTTGGGCCTTAATATTGCTAGGAGCGGTTTGTGATTGGTTATCAGGGTAAACTTTCTGCCGATCAGGAACTGTTGAATTTCTTGATTCCTAACACTGGTGAGTGCTTCCTTTTCAATTTGTGCGTAGTTACTTTCGCTCTTTGTGAGGGTTCACGAGCGAATGCAATTGGTTTCTCTTGAACATCATCCATTACGTGGCTTATGACAGCTCTCACACCATAGCTAGAAGCATCACACACTAACTTAAGCTCATGCTCTGTGTCATAGTGCACAAGTAGAGCATCACTAGAGAGACTTCTCTTACAAGCTGTCGTAAGCTTCCTATTGCGCTTTTTTCCACTTCCACTGGACATCCTTCTTGAGGAGCTCATACAATGGAGCTAACATGGTCGCTAACTCAGCTAAGAAATGTGCATAGTACTGGGCCATTCCAAGTTAAGATCTTAACTCAGACACGTTCTGTGGCTTTGGAACATTGATGACAGCATCAACCTTTTCCTTCACTGGTTGCAAGCCATTTGCATCAACTTTCAGACCAAGGTATACAACCTTGGGCTGCACTAAAGCACATTTGCTCCTTTTCAATTTGACATTGTGGGAATTTAACCTTTGAAGCACTAAATCTAACACCTCTAGATTTTCTTCCTCGCTGCTTGTTGCGATCAGCACATCGTCTTGATTGCATAAGCAATTTGGAATTCGTTGCAAAATCTTATTCCTCTTAGACTGAAAGATTTTGGGGAGGACTTTATATGGCAGCTTGGTGTGTGTATGTGATGGTGAGATACTGCTGACTCTCTTTGTCAACATTCAGCTGAGCGTAAGTGTGCGACAGGTCAAGCTTGGAGAAAACCTTTGACCCAGAGAGTGTTGCATACAAGTCTTGTGATGTAGGTAATGGGTACTGTTCATCATCAACTGCTTGGTTGATAGTAACTTTGTAGTCACCGCACAAGTGTACAGTTTTGTCTGCTTTGGGCACTACCAGATTCGGGGTAGCCCATTCACTTTTGTCAGTTTTTACTAGCACTCCATTCTCTCTCAGTTTCTCTAGCTCTTTCTCCACCTTACTTTTCAACGCATAGGGGACCGGCCTTGCCTTACAATAGACAGGCTTCATAGAACATAAGAACATAAGAAATAGGAGCAGGAATAGGCCACTTGGCCCCTCGAGCCTGCTCCACCATTCAATAAGATCATGGCTGATCTTGGGCTCAAAGCCACTTCCTTGCCCGCTCCCCATAACCCTTCACTCCCTTATCTTGCAAAAATCTGTCTATCTCCACCTTAAATGTATTTAATAACCCAGCCTCCACGGCTCTCTGGGGCAGAGAATTCCACAGATTTACGACCCTCTGAGAGAAGAAATTCCTCCTCATCTCAGTTCTAAAAGGACGACCCTTTATTCTGAAACTATGCCCCCGAGTTCTAGATTTCCCCACGAGGGGAAACATCCTCTCTGCATCTACCTTGTCGAGCCCCCTCAGTATCTTATATGTTTCAATAAGATCACCTCTCATTCTTCTAAATTCCAATGTGTATAGGCCCAACCTGTTCAACCTTTCTTCATAAGTCAACCCCTTCATCTCAGGAATCAACCGAGTGAATCGTCTCTGAACTGCCTCCAATGCAAGTATATCCTTCCTTAAATAAGGAGACCAAAACTGTACGCAGTACTCAAGGTGTGGTCTCACCAACACCCTGTACAGTTGTAGCAGGACTTCCCTGCTTTTATACTCCAACCCCCTTGCAATAAAGGCCAATATTCCATTTGCCTTTTTGATTACTTGCTGTACCTGCATGCTAACTTTTTGTGTTTCATGCACAAGGACCCCCAGGTCCCTCTGAACTGTAGCATTTTGTAATCTCTCTCCATTTAAATAATAATTTGCTTTTTTATTTTTCCTGCCAAAGTGGATAACCTCGCACTTTCCCACATTATACTCCATCTGCCAAATGTTTGCCCACTCACTTAGCCTGTCTATATCCCTTTGCAGATGCTTTGAGTCCTCTGCACAACTTGCTTTCCCACCCATCTTTGTATCATCCGCAAACTTGGCTACATTACACTCGGTCCCTTCATCCAAGTCATTAATGTAAATGCTTCGCGTTAGACTTGATGCGGATATGCGCGTCATACTCAGTGATGCCCTCGTAACTGTCTGTGAACATGCTTTCATACTTCTTTAGCATTGTGTCAAGTCGCTTCTTTGAAGCATCTACACTGAAGATGTTTTTCCAGTCTAATTTTAACTTTCTCAAACAATCTTTGCCCATGAGGGTTGGCCTGTTGTTGTAACTCGCTACAATAATAGGCAGCTTTACTGACTGGCCATTGTGCTGAACTTTACATTCCATTTGTCCACATGTCTCTAGGATTTCTCTGGAGTAGGTTTTTAACTGTACGGTACTCTTTGTAAGTGGTATTTGATTAAACTTACTCTCATATGTGTCCTTACTCAGTCCGCAGCTGTGTCGATACACATATCAATATATTGCTCGTTGATCAAAAGTTTTGTACTGAAGTCTTTCTCACGACTGCTAGCATTGCCGCTAGTGGCATAGATACTGTAGCTGCCTAGTTCTTCAACATCAGGTGTGTTCACTTCAAAATTGTGAATGCTTCCCTTTTGTTGTCGCTGGGATCTGTGCTGGGGCCTCAACTATTCACCGTATTTATTAATGACTTAGATGATGGGATAGAAAGCCACATATCCAAGTTTGCCGATGACACAAAGATGGCATTGTAAGCAGTGTAGAGGGAAACATAATATTACAAAGAGATATTAATAGATTAAGTGAATGGGCAAAACTGTGTCAAATAGATTTCAATGTAGACAATTGTGGGTTCAGCCACTTTGGATCTAAAAAAGATAGAACAGAGCACTTTCTAAATGGTGAAAAGCTAGAAACAGTAGAGGTCCAAAGAGACTTGAGTGTCCATGTACATAGATCATTAAAATGTCATGGACAGGTACAGAAAATAATGAAAAAGGCCAATGGAATGGTGGCCTTTATATCTAGAGGACTAGAATACAAGGGGGTAGAAGCTATGCTAAAGCAATACAAAGCCCTGGTTAGACCACGCCTGGAGTACTGCTGATTTGATGCCAGCGCTGTCATTTCTATCCTCAACACTGGAGCTAACACCTTGTCTTAACCTTGCACAGCTGAACATGCATTCAGCAGCTGCAAGGACCCCCCACCAGTGATATTTAAAGGGATCAGCAACCACTCTAAGGTTAGTTGCTGATTAATTTCTACTGGCCCTGTGTAAGTTTGTGGAAATTTTTGGAGCTTTCTAGAGTTGTTTAAAGTTGGTGAGGTGACAGGGAGTGGTGCTGCAAGTGGAGAAGGCCTTGGTTCTCACTTCAAGGGTTTTGGTTAGACCACTTGCTCCCAGTCATGAGTGCTCTAGTTGTCATCCCCCTTGGCCTGCAGCATGACAGGGAGATGGAGCAGAGGCAGCAAAGACGACGACACGCTGCTCGCAGAGGGAGGAGGAAGCAGGGGAGAAGGGCTCTCAGCAGGAGGTCTTACTCAACTAGGGTCTTCCGAGAGCAATTCTTTTACCTCAACCTGAGCCAGGAGCAGTGTGTGAGGCATCTGTGCTTTATGACGGAGGTGCTCACAGAACTCTGCCACCTCTTGCAACCAGACCTGCAGCCCCACACCGGGGCAAGGACCGCGCTGCCAGAGGCTGTGAAGGTGACCGTGATCCTGAATTTCTTCACGTCGGGATCCTATCAAGCTGGAGCAGGCAACATCTGTAACATCTCCCAGTTTGCCGCCAACTGCTGCATAAGAGAGGTGACAGATGATCTTTATGCCAGGAGAGGGGAGTTCATTGTCTTCTTTCTGATCAGAGAGAAGCAGGCGGAGCACGCATGTGGCTTTACCAGGAGCGGGCTTCCCTGTGGTGCAGGGCGCCATCGACTGCATGCACATGGCTTTGTAGGCACCGCATTTAAATGCTGAGATGTACAGCAATTGCAAAGGTTACCACTCATAAGAACATAACATAATAAATAGGAGCAGGAGTAGGCCATTTGGCCCTTCGAGCCCGCTCTGCCATTCAATAAGATCATGGCTGATCTTCTACCTCATCTCCACTTTCCTGAACTATCCCCACTTGCTGAATGTGCAGTTGGTGTGCGATCATGCTCAGCACATCATGATGGTGAATGCCCGGTATCCTGGTAGCAGTCATGATGCTTTCATTCTGCACCAGTCCATTGTTCCCTCAGTCTCAAGATTCATCATAGTCTGATGCATGCTCCACAACCTCGCCATCATGAGGGCCCAGCCCTTGCCACCAGGCATACAGGGACCAGCTGAGGAGGAGGAGGAATTGGAAGGGAGGAGACAACCCAGACAGCCCCTTTCTGCCCGGTCTGCCTGTGATCGACTCATCCGACTATGGTATGAGTGAACGCAACCCCAATTCCCCAATCAACAATAGTCCCACACCTTACCTTCCCTCTGTTATTGACCATCACGCCATCCTCTTGGTCACTATGCTGAAATAAAAACCACCACAAAAGAAACATTCCAATCCAACTTTATCCATCAATCCATCAAATATAACCTAACAAAGTCAACTAATGACCCTTGTACATTCCCTTAGTGCCTGTCTACAATTTGTCTTTGCTTGTCCTAGTGCTCCTACAAAGTGCTACCCCAGTGGCTGCAGCACAGCTAGTGGAAGGCTACTGACTTTCAATGGGGGAGACTGCAGATGGCCTTGCAGGATGATCTTGAGCACCTCTGGGCCTAGAAGGCCCGGCTGTTGACTGCACTACCTTGGAATCAGCGGCAGCAGTCTGGGCTGGCTGGCTGACAGGCGACAGCAAGGGCACTGGTGGAGTGACAGTGGTGGGAGGATGAATGCTGTCATCCAGAGAGAGGACAGCAGTCTCGTCCTCCATGCAGCCACTGCCACTCCCCCGGGGTGGCACCTCAGCATTCCTAGACATCTGTTGGAGGACAGATTGCTGGACTGCTGTGACACCCTGTAAGCCCCTTTCCACATTGGTAAACCCAGCGATGATGGCAGCAGTCTGAACTTGCACGGTGTATTTGGATTTTCAGAAGGCATTCAATAAGATGCCACACAAGAGGTTATTAAACAAAATCAGGGCTCATGGGATTGGGGATAATATATTAGCATGGATTGAGGATTGGTTAACGGACGGAAAACAGAGAGTAGGAATAAACGGATCATTTTCAGATTGGCAGGCTGTAACTAGTGGGGTACCGCAAGGATCACTGCTTGGGCCTCAGCTATTAACAATCTACATCAATGATTTGGATGAGGGGATCAAATGTAATATATCCAAGTTTACTGATGATAAAAGCTGGGTGGGAATGTAAGTTGTGAGGAGGATGGAAGGAGGCTTCAAGGGGATATAGACAGGCTAAGTGAGTGGGCAAGAACATGGCAAATGGAATATAATGGGGAGAAATTTGAAGTTATCGACTTTGGTAGGAAAAATAGAAAAGCAGAGTATTTTTTAAATGGTGAGAGATTGGGAAATGTTGGTGTTCAGAGGGACCTGGGTGTCCTTGTACACGAATCACTGAAAGTTAACAAGCAGGCACAGCAAGCAATTAGGAAAGCAAATGGTATGTTGGCCTTTATTACAAGAGGATTTGAGTATAAGAGTAAAGACGTCTTATTGCAATTATATAGGGCCCTGGTGAGACCACACCTGGAGTATTGTGTACAGTTTTGGTCTCCTTACCTAAGGAAGGATATACTTGCCATAGAGGGAGTGCAATAAAGGTTCACCAGACGGATTCCTCAGATAGGGGGATTGTCCTATGAGGAGAGATTGAGTAGACTAGGCCTATATTCTCTAGAGTTTAGAAGAATAAGAGGTGATCTCATTGAAACATACAAAATTCTTACAGAGCTTGACAGGGTAGATGCAGGGAGGATGTTTCCCCTGGCTGGGGAGTCTAGAGCCAGGGGTCACAGTATCAGAATAAGGGATTGGCCGTTTAGGACTGAGATGAGGAGAAATTTCTTCGCTCAGAGGGTGGTGAATCTTTGGAATTCTCTACCCCAGAGGGCTGTGGAGGCTCAGTCGTTGAGTGTATTCAAGACAGAGATCGATAGATTTTTGAATATTAAGGGTATCAAGGGATATGGGGATAGTTCATGAAAGTGGAGATGAGGTAGATCACCCATGATCATATTGAATAGCTCGAAGGGCCAAATGGCCTACTCATGCTCCTATTTCTTATGTTCTAAGCTGAGCTTGCATGACTTCAGTCTGAGCTTCCACTGCAGCACTCAGACATTGGGTGGCTTGTGCTTGTGCTGCAATGGAAGCTGAGACATCAGCTGTCAGACGCTGCATGATGGTTGGGTCCACAAGTGCGCAGGAGAATCCTTTACCATCAGTCATCTGTGGGCAGAGCTCATAAGGGATACTTTCAGTGTCCATTGCGAAATCAGTCCTGGCTTCTTGGTTCAAGTTTCAAAACATATCCTTAGAGTGGCCAACACCTAGAATATATTCCATTGGATAGGTCACATATCTTGAGATGAGCTCAGCATCCACATTTCTCCTAAAGATAAATTTCCCATTCCAACTTTTCTCGTCGGTTCAGATACCCGCCTTACTTGTAAATCACATTTTTGCTACCATGGTCAGATGGTATTACTAGCAGAACATGCAAATTCTTTACAAATTGCAGTACTATTCCGTGAAACAACATGGCAGTTGTGAGTTCATTCATAGAATAGTAAGGTTTAGAGGTCTCTACAAATCACAAATGTGAATAATTTGAAAACCGCAAAGCTATTTCAGGACTAACATTTCATTGTGTTGTTTCTTTTCTCCTTGTGTTTCAGTCCTTCCTACATTTTGCCCTTTTAAAGTCACAGGCATTATACTACAATTCCACACTAACTGAGTTGAACCATATTCATAAGATTTTTTAATTCAGTCAGTTGAGCAGCATTTTTGTCTTTGTTGCCGCATAAAATTGATTCAAAATAAGTCCTTGAATGAAAGTAAACCTGACTTAATGAAAGATCAAGTTGTTCCTTTGACAAGCAAGAAATAGCCTTGAATTTTCAAGGTTTTAGCATTAATGGTGTATGGCGAATGCTTGTTTTAAAAAGCACAACTCAAACAGATTAAGTAAAATTCAGCAGCCGTTCATTTTTTTTAAAAAGAACCTTTGCAGAACTTTTCATGAAAATGTCTTATTTATCAAGTTTTTGTTCTTTTGTTTCTAGTATTTTCTTACACACAGTCATTTTATCGCCCACAATATTCAGGAGTGCCCATTATTTCTAACTGGCAATTGAATGATTGCCTTGAACTGCTTTGAGGGAAGGGTTTCTTTTCTCTCTTTTTCTGTTCCTTTGCCTTTTACGGACTGCCATCGAACCATGTGGCTGCTATTTGAAGAGCAGGAGGGCAGGGCTCTTCAATCATTCCAAGATCCAATGCTTGGTATTTGTGCTGGGAACAGTCCTGTGTCAATTCAGCTCAGCTTATTTAACAGCGTTTGTTTCTCAAACAATTCTGCAGGATGTCAATCTAACTTACAACCTATTTTACCCTATCAATTGCTTTCCTCCGATGGGTTTAAAACATCATAGGACTAAAATTGCTTCTAGTGCCTGGAAAACGGCTATACTGATGGTGAAGCTGTTCTTTTTCTGGACGATTGCAGTAATGCACTAATTAACTCTGGTTGGTGTGTTCCAACTACTGCTCAGCTGAAGAGCCTGTCCGAACACACCTGCAATGATGCTGCTGTGCCACTTGTTAAGTTGCTACCCATCCATTTTATGAAGTCAAACCTGCAGAAGGTGGCTATTGCAGTTGATTATTACACATGCCTCTAGTGCTTTTAGTTCTGATGAGCTTTGGTAAAAGTGTAAGAAACCCAATATACTCAGAAGGCATTGCTTTGGCCTATGCTCGTAATACCAAGCATGCTGCTTTTTATATATAACATCTTGTAGCCTGTCAAAACGTTATTTGTGAAGGTGCTCTTGACGGCCCTTTTCATAGCAGAAACATGTATGTCAACTCACGGGACAGGCCAGCAGTTTTTCAAAACTGTGAGGTTGAACACATATACATGGCTCAAAACAAATGTAAATTCCTTCACGCTTTGATAATGCAATTAAGTGATTATCTTAATCACTTAAGAAAAAAAACAATCATCTGAAGTAAGAATAGAAAATCATAAATTCGTAGAAATTCACAGCACAGAAGGAGGCCATTCAGCCCATCGTGTCTGTGCCGGCTGAAAAAGAGCTATCCAGCCTAATCCCACTTTCCAGCTCTTGGTCCATCGCCCTGTAGGTTACGGCACTTCAAGTGCATATCCAAGTACTTTTTAAATATGATGAGGGTCTCTGCCTCTACCACCCATTCAGGCAGAGAGTTCCAGACCCCCACCAACCTCTGGGTGAAAAAAGTTCTCCTCAACTCCCCTCTAATCCTTCTACCAATTACTTTAAATCTATACCCCCTGGTTATTGACCTCTCTGCTAAGGGAAATAGGTCCTTCCTAGCCACTCTATCTTGGCCCCTCATAATTTCATACACCTCAATCAAGTTTCCCCTCATCCTCCTCTGTTCCAAAGAAAACAACCCCAGCCTATCTAATCTTTCCTCATTGCTAAAATTCTCCAGTCCTGGCAACATCCTTGTAAATCTCCTCTGTACCCCCTCTAGTGCAATTACATCTTTCCTGTAATGTGGTGACCAGAACTGTAGGCAGTACTCAAGCTGTAGCCTAACTAGTGTTTTATACAGTTCAAGCATAACCTCCCTGCTCTTATATTCTATGCATGTTTGAAATATACAGATCTGTCAGCACCTGAAAAGAGGAGAGACCAGTTAATGTATTGGGTAGAGAGCTTATAGTGCATATCGGAAATTTAGAAGCATGCTGTGCACAATTGGCCCTGCATGCTGGTGATGCGGCCTCATTATTTGGCTCCAAATCACACTTTGAATACAACAAATTGGCCATGTGAGATCATGTGCCTAATTTTGTGAGTTATGATTACACTATACAAAGCCCTGCTGGTTGGACAGTCCTGGAAATATTTCTGCTTTAGTACATATAACATTGCGCAAATCAAACACTATTTGATTAATATGGTATTTATCACTGGGGCTTAATGCTTTCTAAACTTTCCTACCCAAACAAAAGCACCAAAGCTTCTTTATATGGTGTAAGTTCCTTCAGATCTGGGCCCAGGTTCCCTTCTATTATGTGCAAATTTTCCCTTGAACACGAGAGCAGTTGTGATTGAAACACAGAGAAATATTCTCTCTGGTCTCGGTAGTGAAAGCATAAGCACTTGCTTTATACTTGTGATTTCACTACAAATAGAAGACCCATTTTTCCCTGTGGTGATTTGGTCCCTGGACATTCCTTCCTTTAGCACACTCACTCTTCCATCATTGCTTGTACAATGTAATTTGAATAGCTCCAGTATTTTTACTTCTAATAACGTACATGTTGCATCAATGCTCATGTTTTTCTTCACCAGCACAGCTGTTTTTGCAAATATCTTTACAGTTGCAACTTTCTCTCGTGTGCATACAAGTCCTGTGCTGCTGCTTTACTGGAATATTCTTAGGTGTCAGCCATGGCTCAATGGTAGCAGTCTCGGCGTTAAAAGGTTGTCGGTTCAATCAGATAATCTAGGTTGAGAGTTTCCGCAGTGCTGCACTGTGGGCGGTGCCATCTTTTGAATGAGATATTAAACTGAGGCCCTGTCTGTTCTCTCAGGTGAATGTAAAAGATCCTATCGCATTATTTGAAGAGGAGCAGGGGGAGTGCTCCTCGTGTCTTGGCCAACATTTATCCCTCAACTAAACATCACTAAACAAATTATCTGGTTATAGATCTCATTATGGTTTGTGGGATCTTGCTGTGTGAAAATAATGCAGCAGTGACTGCACTTCATAAATACTTCATCGGCTGTAAAGCACTTTGGGATGTCCCGAGGTCATGAAAGGCGCTATATAAATGCAAGTTCTTTGTTTTCTTTCATATATTACCTTTATACTCTTCTTGCATACTTTCTTTCAGACTTCCCGACAGGTCCTCTGAGTCGCAGCAACAGCATCAGTACTGCCTGTGATTTACTCCATGCTTAGCGAATGCGGGGCTTCTGGCTTCCCTCACCACAAATGTACTTGCTTCACTCCATTATTGTTCTTCCTAAAATTAGCAGGGCCTCATCATTAAATCAGCTTTTTTTGCTGCTACCACTGACACATTTTCACCCTCCCTGGCTGAATTCTCAGACCTCAAAATTTATAGGAGTCCAGCGGCTTCCGAAACATTGAAAAATCATTATTGCCGGTGCGTCTTGACTGACTGCTACTTTTCCATTACACCTAACAAAATCACATTTCTCGCAGTCAGCAATGATGCCATCTTGCACTTTGACCTGACCTGCCACCCGACCCAAAAGCTTACTTTCTTCAAATCTGGCAATGAACTTTGCAGATAGGGGAAGAAGAATGTGCAGTGAGGAGCGGCCACAACTAGAGATAATATGCTTACTGTTAAACTATTTTAAATGATTCCAACACCAGAAACACCCAAACCCAACAAAAAACTGACAATAAATGTCAGCTCTTTCCAGATACAGTCAGAGCCGAGTTAACTTTTAGGTTTTTTTTTTGTTCTGCTATCAAAACTATATATTTCTTCCTGGTTTCAGAATGGAACGAGATGGCATGTTTGCACAGAAGAAAGCAGAAAGAGCAACTCTCAGGATTCATTTAAGAGAAAAGTACAGGCTCCCAAAGGTAAAACATATATTTTATTGATATTTGTTGTTAAAAGCAAAAGCATGATGATAAAATATGCTTGACACCATTCTCAGTCGAGTAGATATTTTTCTAAATGTGTAGACAATTTAGCAACATATTGTAATGTTGCAATGTACCTAGGTTGATATTACTGTCCCCATAGGCAATCTTACAAGAAAACACCATGGCCGGGAATTTCCTTGGGGCTTCTCCTTTGGCTGAGGATCAGTGGAAACCCCTTGATGTGTCTATCTGGGGTTTCTGCTAATCTTCAGCTGAAGTCACAGGAGAAACTCAGGGGAAATTTCCAGCACATATGAACAACCAGATGATGTTCTGTTTGATTTGTAACTCAACTATTTGCTTCCATCTAACTTCTCAAGTATTAACATCAAATAAATGGCACTGTGATCTGTACAATCAAAGTACTCTATAGGCCAATTATACTGTACAGTTTGAATTGATGTGAAGCAGTTTCACCTTTACATTAGCACAAACTGCACAGCGCAGGACAACTTCCAAGAGGTGAAGCTTCATGGGGCAGATAATACTGAGCTCTTTGGGCCTCAGAGGGTGAATGCACTGCACTTTGCCAACTGCCTAAATAAACAGTCATGCTCATATTGTCCCTGGGTACGGTGTAATGTTGCCAAATCAATGTGTTGACCCAGTGGCCCATTAAGTGTGGCAAGCAATAAACACCATGTAAGCTGCTCGCACAAGGAGTCTGAATACTCCATGCTCACATATTCCCAGAAGGCAGCTGGTTGCCTGGTCACTTGAGTGACACATACCTTTCACGCTGTTTATTCCAACATATGTCTCTGTCATATTTCAATACTTCTGACTATGCTATCATAGGGGCATCTTAGTGTACTATATGTTAAAAATGCTACTATTAAGTTAAACTTAGCTCTTAGTGAGGGCTAGACAGGCTGAATGCAGGGAGGATGTTTCCCCTGGCTGGGGGGTCTAGAACAAGGGGTCACAGTCTCAGGATACAGGGTAGGACATTTAGGACTGAGATGAGGAGAAATTTCTTCACTCACAGGGTGGTGAACCTGTGGAATTCTCTACCACAGAAGGTTGTGGAGGTCAAGTCACTGAATATATTTAAGAAGGAGATAGATAGATTTCTAGACACAAAAGGCATCAAGGGGTATGGGGAGAGAGCAGGAATATGGTATTGAGATAGAGGATCAGCCATGATCATACTGAATGGCGGAGCAGGCTCGAAGGGCCGAATGGTCTACTCCTGCTCCTATTTTTCTATGTTTTTTTTCCTATGTTTCTATGAGAGCAAGGATGGGAGATGTGGATTAAAATTCAGCGGGGAGGTCTGAACCAGTGGACTTCAGACAATGAAAGTTTGTTTGGATATATCAGTGATTGTTCACATAGAATCGTACAACATAGAAGGAGGCCATTCAGCCCACTGTACCTGTGCCGGCTCTTTGAAAGAGCTATCCAATTATTCCCATAGCCCTGCAATTTTTTTCTTTTCAAGTATATATATAATTCTGTGTATGTATATATATGTGTGTGTATGTGTGTATGTATGTATGTATCCTGGTTGAGATGACTTGATTCATTTGAACTCAGCAGAGATAGTTCCTTGGGTAGTCTGGTAAGATTCCACTTCCTGGGGTCAGAATTAACAAAAAGGAGAGAAAAATCCATGTTCAGAGTCAGTCAGGTCTAAAGGCCAGTTTTGGTCTGAGCTGGCAATTAAGATATAATAAAATGGCTTCTCCAGCTAGAAGCTGTCCCGAAAGGAAACTAAACAAAAATCAAATATTTCATTCACTATTTGGGATAGCATAGCATGAGTTTGTTGTTTTGGGAAGTGTTGGAGGAGAAGTTTAAAAAAATCTGGAATTGTAACTTTTATTTAGTCACACGTATTATGCAAAATAAACCAGCTTTTTGATTTGTTATTGATCTTTTCTTATCAGTTCCACCTATTGAAAGATTGGAAAAGTGCATGTGGGGGCTCATGTGCAAGTTTATGGTATCCAGTTTGTATATAAAGGAGGATGCAAAGTTCCATTTCACAGGCTATACTAGTGGATCAGTAGATACTGAGCAGTGTGAGTACACTCCAGAACATAAGGAGCATGGAATTCACTTATGGGAGTGACTAATGACACTGAACTAAAGAAGGTATCTATGGCAGGCACTGAATTTGTAAGCGTCCTGTTTATCTGTGCTTGGAGGCGAAAGCACATAAGGAGGTAGGACATGCAGACAAGGGAGGGGTATCATCAAAGCTGACTCCTTATGAGAAGGCCGTAGAGATTCTGGGCTTGGGTGTAATACAGTGGGGGAGGAGGTTGATGTTTTCCAGCAAGTTCATAGCCTTTCATTCTTTACCTCCATATTCTTTATCTCTTTATTCATTCACTTTCTCAGACATTGTGGAATTTTAGCCTAACACTTTCCAATGACTTGCCTTGTGAAGCTGTGTTTCAAGGAATAGAAACATAGAAACATAGAAGATAGGAGCAGGAGTAGGCCATTCGGCCCCTCTAGCCTGCTCCGCCATTCAAGGCGATCATGGCTGATCATCCAAATTCAGAACCCTGTCCCTGCTTTCTCCCCATATCCCTTGATCCCTTTAGCCTTAAGAAATATATCCAACTCCTTCTTGAATATATTTAATGAATTGGCCTCTACTGCCTTCTGTGGTAGAGAATTCCACAGGTTCACCACCCTCTGGGTGAAGAAATTCCTCCTCATTTCTGTCCTAAATGGCTTACCCCTTATCCTTAGACTGTGACCCCTGGTTTTGGACTCCCCGACCATCGGGAACATCCTTCCTGCATCTAGTCTGTCCAGTCCTGTCAGAATTTTATAAGTTTCAATGAGATCCCCTCTCATTCTTCTAAACTCCAGCAAGTATAAGCCCAATCGACCCAATCTCTCCTCATACGTCATTCCTGCCATCCCAGGTATCAGCCTGGTGAATCTTCTTTGAACTCCTTCCATGGCAAGAACCTCCTTCCTCAGATAAGGCGACCAAAACTGCACACAATACTCAAGATGTGGTCTCACCAAGGCCCTGTACAACTGCAGCAAGACATCCTTGTTCCTGTACTCAAACCCTCTCGCTACGAAGGCCAACATACCATTTGCCTTCTTAACCGCCTGCTGCACCTGCATGCTTATCTTCAGCGACTGGTGCACAAGGACACCCAGGTCTCGTTGCACTTCCCCTTCTCCCAATCTATTGCCATTCAGATAATAATCTGCCTTCCTGTTTTTGACATTAAAGTGGATAACCTTGCATTTATCCACGTTATATTGCATCTGCCATGCTTCTGCCCAATCACCCAACCTGTCCAAATCATCCTGGAGTTTCTCGGCATCCTCCTCACAGCACACACGCCCACCCAGCTTTGTGTTGTCTGCAAACCTGGAGATATTACATCTAGTTCCCTTGTCTAAATCATTAATATATATTGTGAATATGTTACAGCTAGCATTGTTAAGCATGTTCTTGTGTTCCTCTAGGTGCTCAAAGAGGGAGGTCAGAGAGCTCACTGTACAGCATCAAGCAAATGCCTCACAGCACCCTGCATTACCCACTCCCACAATGATTCATAAACAAAAACCTGGAAATTAATTTTAGTGATATCAGTCCACAAATGCTCAATGTGTTCACCTGACAATTGTTTTAGTAGAGGTGTTCACTAATTTAAAATAAATGAGTTAACACTTGCATTAAAATAGAAAAGAAAGAAAGACTTGCATTTATATAGTATCTTTCACGACCACCGGACGTCCCAAAGCACTTTGGAGCCAATTAAGTACTTTTTGAAGTGTAGTCACTGTTGTAATGTAGGAAGCGCGGTCACCAATTTGCACACAGCAAGGTCCCACAAACAACATGTGATAATGACCAAATAATCTGTTTGAGTGATGTTGGTTGAGGGATAAATATTGGCCAGGACACAGGGGATAACTCCCCTGCTCTTCTTCGAAATGGTGCAATGGGATCTTTTACGTCCACCTGAGAGCGCAGTTGGAGCCTCGGTTTAACGTCTCATCTGAAAGACGGCAACTCCAACAGTGCAACACTCCTTCAGTACTGCACTAGAGTGTCAGCCTAGATTGTTGTGCTCAAGTCTCTGGAGTGGGACTTGACCCCAGAACCTTCTGATGCAGAGGCGATGGTGCTACTAACTGAGCCACAGCTGACAAAATAACAGAAAGAGAAATATCATACGAATGCATTAACAATATTGGGCTGGATTTTGTGGTAGAAATAATGGTGAGGCTAACAGCACTCATCATTATTTACGTGGAATTCGGACAGAAATTTCCAGCAACCACACATGCGCAGTTAAACATGGAAATCAGGAAGTTGTTGTCCGAGATGCCCGGTTCCTCCAAAAGCTGCACTATAATGGTATCTTGTCGAGAGACTCACCATTCAAATACATTGAACAGCATGAGGTTGCTTTGTTTACCTGATATATATGTACTAAACTTGCCAGAAAAAGTGAGGACTTGTCCATTCCAATGTGAGTACCCTTTTAATGGCATTATGTCTTAATTACTGCCAAACAACCTCTCTGGCACTGAAAATTAACTTTTACAAGTGTGGAATCTCATTCTTTCAGATTTTAATTATTGTTGGAGATTTTAAAAAAATTAAATAATTGTTTTTTACTTTTTCTTTCTGCTTTTCTCTCTCTTAATCAAATCTTTCTTTCCCTCTCTTTATTTTGCTTTTTGTACTTGATTTGACATTGAATTAAATAACTGACACTTCGTGGTTTCAGACTTCACTGCTCCTCAATGATTCTTCAATCTGATTGGTTAAGGAGATACACAGTTGCTTGCCCTGGCCACACAGATCCCAGATCCCCTGTAGAGGGCACTGCACTTTTTGGATGGTTGGCTGATAAGAACTTCCAGTGCAAAAGCCCATAGAAAGTCTGTGGGCAAGTGCAACGAATGGCTAGTGCCGTTCTTTCGCCGCTGACAGCAAAATCCTGTCCATTCATTCACTGATTACATCAGTAGTATGTGTTAGCCTAAAGTCAGTTACATTGAAGCAAAGTTACAAGTGCTCAAAAAATATATAATTACAATACAAACCACTTGCAACTTTATATTTCATTATGCATCCAGACTTAGTGTGCGAAGATATGTGCCAATCTGAATAAGAGGATTATTGTTCGTAGAAGATTTGGAAGCTGTGAAAATCAAGCCCCGAGACAGACAACTATTTGTGTAGATCCTCAGATATAGATATTTCAGCTCCTGTTGCTGCCTTTACTGTTTTCAAGCATGTTACTGGGTTTTTTTTCTATACGAGTGGATGTTACCAGATGGCTTTAATTTCAACAACAAAAAAAAACTGCAGATGCTGGAAATTTGAAACGAAAACAGAAAATGCTGGAAACACGCAGCGGGTCAGGCAGAATGTGTGGAGAGAACCAACAAGATGTTTTGGGTGTGGATCTTTCCTTAGAACTGGAAGATGTTACAGATGAACAGCAGAAGGGAAAAGAGGAAGAAAATACAAAAAGAAAATCTCCTCCCCCTTGTTCTGTTCCTTTTTAAATGCTGTTCATCTGTAATATCTTATAGTTCTGAGAAAGGGTCCATACCCAAAACATAAAATTGTCTGTCCTCTCCTCCGATGCTGATTGACCTACTGTGTGTTTGTAGTGTTTTCTGTTCTTGTTTCAGATATCCAACACCTGCAGTTTAAAAAAAACTTACTTTGTTTAAGGTTTTTTCCTTTTAAAAATACAGAATCGTATGGATAATAAAGGAATCAGTAACAACAAGAGTGTAACGTGAGGATGGAATCACAACAGAATGAAATATCTATCAAAAATACATTAACTGGATGGTTAAAGTCCTTGACTGAAGTCTTACCATTCATATTTAGCAAAGAGACAGAAACATAGAAACATAGAAGATAGGAGCAGGAGTAGGCCATTCGGTCCCTCAAGCCTGCTCCGCCATTTAATGAGATCATGGCTGATCATCCAAATTCAGTACCCTGTCCCTGCTTTCTCCCCATATCCCATGATCCCTTTAGCCTTAAGAAATATATCTAACTCCTTCTTGAATATACTTAATGAATTGGCCTCAACTGCCTTCTGTGGTAGAGAATTCCACTTTGGAAGAGGCCAAAGTAGTTACTGGAGTCAGATGTACTCGAGGCCTGGATCAATGCATACTACAGGGGGAAATAAAAGAATTGCTCCCATCTTCTGGCAGAAAAGCTTCTCAAACTGTAGAAAGACCAATCACGGGGAAGACAAGAGGGATTGCCAACCATTACTGGGAAATGACACAACTCCTTAAGTGCAAAAATGCTTCATTCTAAGCTATATTCTGAACCCTTCAGGAGGTAAAAACACATACAGCTGAAAATTATGTGGAGGTTCTCTAGTAGAAGACCATGGAACCCCCAGAGAAATAGTGTAAATGGCTAAATATTTATTTTAAAAATTGTGTTTTATTGCTAGGGTAAAGAAAAGTTATAAAGTCCCATTAGTCCCATTGGAATGAACGTTGAGTTGTTTCCAAATCTGAAATGGTCCAATTTCACTAATTTTGAAGTTTAGATACTAAGGGGGGAATTTTTTGGAGGGTCAGTGGGTGCGTTCGGTGGCGGGTCAGGTGGAAAAAAAAAATTGACCGGGTCGGGACCCCGCTACCACACGACTTTCCCAGATGTCGAGTCTGTCAAGGCTGAACAGACCCGACACGCAGCAGTGGTGGAGGCAATTCAGGTCATTATGACCTTGTTAACAGCCCATTGAAAAGTATTTTGAGCTCACCTTACCATTTTACAAGGTTGCCCACGGGGACCACGCTGCTCGGGGATCACGTCAGGTCAGCAGATTGGGAGTTGTATGATCATGGAATCATCTCATTACTTGACAGCTGCAAATGTGATATAAAAGCTCCCACCTCACAGCTGTTCACTTTTCAAGCTCAGAAGCTGTTGCTTACTGCATTTGGAAGACAGATTGAGCTTTATGCAGGTTGCAAGTATTTGGAGCAAACTCTCTATCCAGTATCACCTCATTGGAACAACCTCTATCACCACTGACATTGCTTCTGTCATCTCAGGTTCACCTGTCATCTATTACATCAGCAGTGGTGCCCTTGAAATTACCTCACCTTGGTCCTCAGAATCCCACCACGATCAGCCCCAACACCAGCAGCACCAGGCACACCAGCAGCACCAACCTGCTCCGTAATCAACTGATGCTGCACAGGACAGAGGGAATCAGCACCCGACCACATTGCTGCCTGAGAGGCCTGGGATGGCCTCACCATGGCCAGATTTACTTCACTTGATGCTGTACACCCTGGCTGCCACATGATGCGCCAGGTTGACACCACCCCACCCCAACAACATAAAGCATCCCTACAATGCCCAAGCCATTCCTTTCACACTCATCACCATTGCGGGGGGTACCGTTATGTCTCACCATTCACTGAAACTCACTAAGCCACTTCCAAAGGTGCACTCAGATCTGTCCAAGAATGCAAAGTGTTGAAATTAAAATTTCAATGTTTGACACCACATTAACAGAAACTTTACATGAACATTGGCTAAAACACACAAGTGCCTACCCTTGTGTGTTGTTAGTTGATATGATTGCACTAAGATGAGGGTGAGTGCGAGGGATGGCTAGTGAGATGGGGAAGTGATAATGTAGATAGAGAGGGATGGGCGGAGGTGCAAGGTAAGTTGGTGTGAGTAAGGATGTGCAGGAGTAGGGTAGGGAAGGCAGAGCGATGGGGATGTGATGAGTGGCACAGCAGGATGGGGTTGAGTGTGGCTTTGCAGTAACGTTTTGTGATCTATTGAGATCATTGAAAGGTTTGCGCCACTGCAGCCTGGTCCTCCTGACGACATCCCTGCTTGTGTCCTCCTGTGCAATGTACAACCAGGCTGCATTGGTCTCCTGGGGAGGTCTCTTCCACCCATTGGAAGGGAAGAGAACCTTCCTGCATGCTGTGACTCACTCCATAAGCATATGGAGGGAGTCATGGGAGAGCCTGGGTGCAGCCGTGCACCTCTGTGCAGTGCTTGTCAGAGTTTGCAGCACCTCAATGCTGTAGAACACTGACAGTAGAACTGTCAAAATAAATTTGCACATGGTCCCTTTAAGAAAACCGGCTGGTGACACGTCATGAAATGACGTCATCAGACCCGTTTCCTTCAATTGGCCAGCAAACGCGCTGGGCGGGCTTAACCAGCCCAATCAACGTAAAATCATTCTACAGAGCGGGCTGGAGCCAGCAGCGGGGTCGGGACCCGCCACCGACGTCGTCCTCACCAGACCCGCCGACGTTGGGGAAATCGTGGTCTTTCTCAATCTAAGGTAGACACTACAAACATTATAAATGAGGAAGGGAGCTGTTGGCAGACTATTGTTGGTAACTCCCAGAACATCAGACACTATAAGAAACCATTAGTCTGCCAGCTGCTTATGAGAAACTCCTGCTTACTTGGGCTGCCCAGATTTGTTTGCAACTCACACAATATGACACCAATAATAAAACTATTCCAACACAGGAAGTACCATATTTACTGTAATAGTCCCTTATAGAATTCAACCACAAAGCACAACTTCAACTAAAAAAAAACAAAGCATTTTGAACACTTTGGCTGTGATTTTATTTACCTCAATCAGATTGAAGAATCAGTGAGGAGCAGTGCAGAGTCTGAAACTACGAAGTGTCAGTTATTTAATTCAATGCCAAATCAGGTACAAAAAGCAAAATAATGAGAGGGAAAGAAAGATTGGATAAAGAGAGAGAGAGAGACAGAAAGAAAAAGTAAAAAAAAAAATTTTTTTTTTTAAATCTCCAACAATAATTAAAATCTGAAAGAATGAGATTCCACACTTGTAAAAGTTAATTTTCAGTGCCAGAGAGGTTGTTTGGCAGTAATTAAGACATATAATGCCATTAAAAGGGCACTCATATTGGAATGTACAAGTCCAAACTTTTTCTGGCGAGTTTAGTGCATATATATCAGGTAAATAAAGCAACCTCATGCTGTTCAATGTATTTGAATGGTGAGTCACTTGACAAGATACCATTATAGTGCAGCTTTTGGAGGAACCGGGCATCTCGGAAAACAACTTCCTGATTTCCATGTTTAACTGCGCAGGTGTGGCTGCTGGAAGTTTCTGTCCGATTTCCACGTAAATAACGGTGAGTGCTGTTAGCAATGATTCATAAACAAAAACCTGGAAATTAATTTTAGTGATATCAGTCCACAAATGCTCAATGTGTTCACATCACAAAATCCAGCCCATTATTGTTGATGCATTCGTATGATATTTCTCTTTCTGTTATTTTGTCAGCTGTGGCTCAGTTAGTAGCACCATCGCCTCTGCATCAGAAGGTTGTGGGGTCAAGTCCCACTCCAGAGACTTGAGCACAACAATCTAGGCTGACACTCTGGTGCAGTACTGAGGGAGTGTTGCACTGTCGGAGGTGCCATCTTTTGGATGAGACGTTAAACCGAGGCCCCGGCTGCTCTCTCAGGTGGACTAAAAGATCCCATGGCACTATTTCAAAGAAGAGCAGGAGAGTTATCCCTGGTGCCCTGGCCAATATTTATCCCTCAACCAACATCACTCAAACAGATTATCTGGTCATAATCACATTGCTGTTTGTGGGAGCTTGCTGTGTGCAAATTGGCTGCTACGCTTCCTACATTACAACAGTGACTACACTTCAAAAAGTATTTCATTGGCTCCAAAGCGCTTTGAGACGTCCGGTGGTCGTGAAAGATACTATATAAATGCAAGTCTTTCTTTCTTTTCTATTTTAATGCAAGTGTTAACTCATTTATTTTAAATTAGTGAACACCTCTACTAAAACAATTGTCAGGTGAACACATTGAGCATTTGTGGACTGATATCACTAAAATTAATTTCCAGGTTTTTGTTTATGAATCATTGTGGGAGTGGATAATGCAGGGTGCTGTGAGGCATTTGCTTGATGCTGTACAGTGAGCTCTCTGACCTCCCTCTTTGAGCACCTAGAGGAACACAAGAACATGCTTAACAATGCTAGCTGTAACATATTCCTTGAAACATAGCTTCACAAGGCAAGCCATTGGAAAGTGTTAGGCTAAAATTCTGCAATGTCTGAGAAAGTGAATGAATAAAGAGATAAAGAATGAAAGGCTATGAGCTTGCAGGAAAACATCAACCTCCTCCCCCACTCTTACACCCAAGCCCAGAATCTCCACGGTCTTCTCCTAAGGAGTCAAGGGTTTCAGCTTTGATGACTCCCCTCCCTTAAGAACATAAGAAATAGGAGCAGGAGTAAGCCATTTGGCCCCTCAAGCCTGCTCTGCCATTCAATAAGATCATGGCTGATCTACTACCGCAATTCCACTTTCCTGCACTATCCCCATATCCCTTGATTCCCTTAATATTCAAAAATCTATCGATCTCTGTCTTGAATATACTCAACGACTGAGCCTCCACATCCCTCTGTGGTAGAGAATTCCAAAGATTCACCACCATCTGAGTGAAGAAATTTCTCCTCATCACCAGGGAAAAATTGTTTGGCATTTTTAAAAATTAATTTGCAAACATATAACAAAGTAGTATAAATTTTGTCAAAGTACATCAGCTCCAGCTGATGTTATTGTGTACTCAGCTTTTTATTCCCGCACCAAAAAAAGTTGCTGAACATTTTTCAGGAGGGTATCCCTTTAAGCTATTTATGGAACCTAGTTTTGACCCGTTAACTGTGTTGCAGCCGTTTTGATATAGTAATTTTCAATTCCCAACAGAAAGTTACAAGTAGATATCAAAAAGTTAGTCTAATCAGCTACTGCAATTATAATATACATATGCCTTTAACCTTGCAGAGAATACAGAGCGATAATCACATTGGTGATCTTTTAAATTATAAAAATGCTACTCTTATATTTCAGCTCCCAGCAGATAGATGAGCATCCAATGCAAACAGTCCTCAAACAAAAAGCCAAGAATAACACACCTACAGTATCCCTTTACTCTCCTGCCCTTTCCTCTGCAAGGGCCCCTGATTTTTTAATTCTGTCATCAAAGGGAAGATAGTTTCATTTCTGCACATTTCTAAAGTTCTACTTTACAACATTTAGTGCTATACATTTGTATGTGTGTGCTAGAATTTTTAAGGTAAAACTCAGAATGCAAGGAGTCATTATGAATAGACCAAAAGTAAGAAAATCAAAAGGAATGCTATTCATATGGCTTCAAAAATGCATATTATTATTTCACAATTCGCTGTTAATTATACTGACAGACTTCTGCTTGTACAGAGTGAACAGGATGAGAATCAGATACAGATGGCCGGAGATGACGTTGACCTGCCAGAAGAGCTGAGGAAGATGGTAAATGAGGACCAGGAGGAAGAAGAAGTCAAAGAGTCTTTCATTGGACAAATTCAAAACCTCCAGAATATGGATGCAGACCAAATAAAAGAGAAGGCCCAGGCAACATTTAGTGAAATAAAGCAGGCTGCTGAACAGAAGTGCTCCCTAATGTGAGCCAGTGTTGTTTCCTGAGCTTTCAATTCTGGTGATACCTCCAATAAACCCTTGTAATCATGTACCTCACGCAGGATGTATCTGTCCAATGTGCACTCTTGACATGAACAGTGTAAGGCTGTTAGTATCATAACCAGAAACACAATTTTTCACAGAACACTACATGAATTATTGGTATAAGATATATATATATATATATATATATGGGATGTAACAAAAGGTATTTTTCATGCACTGTAAATATGCATGTACTATGCCTTAGAATTTACATAGTAGGAATTAGATTAAATTAGTTTATTCAGTGGGTTAATGCATTTTGTTGGGATGTGTGTTCAAATACATTATTTGTCCATCTCTGATGGCTAAATTTTAAATGACATGAGGATGGGTATTCTCATTCCACTTCATTTTGGAAAAATCCTCAACACAACCCTCTTCTTCATTAGTATGAATTAGCATTAATGAACAATCTCGCCAAAATAGTCTATACAAATAATAGAAATGCCATATTGATGCAAAAAAAGGCACTCTAAATCTGAAACTCTGGCACATCTTAGGGTGCTATAGAAAAAGTTTAAAACTGCCATTAATTTGTAATATAGCTGATCAGAGAGCTGGAGGCTATAATTGCGGGTAGTTCTCGGCACTGCCATCCTTTACCTTGATAAATGCAATATCCCAAAGGGGAAAAAGACCTCATTACAAGTTTTAACAAGTCCGATAGGAAAAATACACATCATAAAAGTTGTATTCAGAAAGCTTGAGCATGAAAATACAGCCACGTGTTTGGCAAGTTTAGAACAAATCATGCTTTCTAATTGCCATGTCATTGTTGGTTTCTTGTTGATGTGATAGATAGAACATGTAACTAAGAAAACTGGAGCAAGTTAGCCAGGCTCGCTCCAATTTGAAACATTTATTTGTTCCAAACAGTGCAGTATTGAACTTGTCCCAGACCTGGATAGGATGATCCCCGGACTCAAATGAAAAGCAACAAAAGCAATGTGCTTGACAGATTAAATAAGGAATAACTTGTAACAGTGAGTTTTGAGGCAATTACACTCAAAGAGCAAGATGCTCACTGGAGAAGCTTTCGCAATTAGATAGTGTATGTGATTTCATCCAAAGTAACTGCATTATTGGTTTTGGAGCCAAAATTGATAGCTGTGTAGATCCAACTATGATTAGATCAACTGGCTACTGCTCATCATTAAAATTTATATATACTGATCACCTACAGTGAAGTTAATATTTAAAATCTACCTTTGTTGTTCTTTTGGAAACATCATGACATACATGCTCCTCCTCCCTAGGTCACTACGGGGTGTTGAAATCAAAACATCTTGCAGTTTCCGTCTCTAATTAACTCATTCTTTCACAAGACCTGAAAATGATGAAGCTCGTTACCCTCAGTTTTTACAATCAAAGCTTGGCAACACCTAATCACTGCTTTCCCAATTTACCTCATTCTTGGCCCTCTAACTTAATTTCTCAATAACAATATAAAAAATAACATACACATCTGTAATCACCAGAAAAATTGCTGCATAAAAATAAAACATTCAATAGACTTGGGGATGGAGCATCTCTTCCCCTCTGGGATCCAAGTTTAAATTTGTCCCAAACTGATGAGATGAAAGTTTCTTCTCTCTTTTGGCTAAATGTATCCCATGATAAATGACCCTTGGTCACCTCAATCTTATTCCTAGTGGACAAAAGCACACAGCACAAAACTATATATAATTCAGCACCGATTGGAGTTAACTAGGAGGGCTTTACACTGACATTGGATGCAAAAAGTGGAAATGTACTCCATACCCCCACGCTGGCATCCTTCATATTGAGGTGTTCACCAAAAGCTATGTGGAAAACCCTCTAAAAATATCCAAACAACTCAAAGCAGCAAATTTAAGGTTCATTTGTGACAACATCTGCACTCAGTTCAATTACAGCCTTCTTACTCTCACCATAATTATTATTCATTTGCAAGTTGTTCTTAATACTTAGGAACCTTTATTGTAAGTAGTCAATTTAGAATTTTAGTGGTCAGGTTGCGAGAGACTCTTGAAAGCAGTGAACTAGGTTCTCTCTTTGCCTGTAAAAATAAAGCTCTGCTTCTCTATTACTACCTTAGAGTTGATACTGCAGGTAACTCATTAAGCGACTAAGTCCATTGTTATGCTATAGATACTGGTCAAGTTGGTTGGAATTTCAGCCTCTATCTCTTCAACTGCCCTTTCAGTCTCCAACCCGAAATTTCTTCACTTTCTGCTCAGTGTGCACTCCTCCCCTTGTAAAATGTTATGAGGTGTTCTTCTATGTAAGGAGTGTTAGCTGTTGTATGTTAAAAATGAAATGTTCAATAATATGAAGCTCATATATTTTTACACCAGAGCCACTGATTCCTTATCAAAGTTGGCTCTTGTGCCAATCCTTCTTTCCACCCTTATCCATTCCTATGGTACAGTTAAGAGTGTAAAAAATAAGGATATTGGGCCAGAATTTGTGGTGGGTAATAACAGCGAACTAACTTCAGACGTGTGTATTGTATGATACAATTGTACGGTTGAGAAACACGTTGAAAAGTGTTTTGTCTTACAGCACATGCCTCAGTAACCGTGTGTAGAACTCTACTTTCCACTACTCAATAGCGGTGTAAGTAATGGTACAACCATGGCTGCTGACACACACCACTATTTCTGCTGCTTCCCCTTGGTGCGGTATAAAGGCCCAGAATTTGCGGTGATTCGCTGTTATTACCCCTTTGAAACTGACCGTAACTTCAGGATTTAGCGCATGCACATCCTAACATGGAAATCCTGAAGTTCGGTCTGTCATTCCCTGCTCCGACACTGACTGCGCTGTAGCCCGCCTCATAGCTGGCAATCAGTGAAATCATTGAAACTGGTGAAAACCTGGGCTTTTTTGTGGTAATATCGCTGTTAAATACTCCATTAAATGTTAAGCCTTGTTGGATTAGGTGTAACTGAGTTTTTAACAGTGTATTGACTGCTAAACAAACTTTATTGTCCTGGAAAACTAATTTGAATTTTTTGGAGTGTCAAATTTCTCCATTATGATAAAAAATTACAATTTTTAAGAAACTTTTTAAAAAATTAGATTTTTGAAAGTTTGTTCATGATTATTTTAGGTTCTACCTTATCTCCATGTGAGAGCCCTAGTCTTTGTTTTTCTCTCTGCAACATTTTTAAAAAGTCGGGGTAAAAGCAGGTTCTCATTTCCTGCTTCTCTGTCTGTGAGAATTCTGCAGTGTGATTGGCTGCTTAGATAACTTGTTGACGTCACAGCAGATCGCACTAGGGAATCCCCACTATAGAGCGCTGCAATCTCTTACGCGTCATGAGATCTCTGTGGGCAGCTTTCTTTGGGGCCAGCACAATCGCCTTTGCTTCGCCGCTGACCGCAAACGGGCCATTATGTATTTTATTTCATATAATTTTGAAATAGCTACAGTTAAAAAGGAAGTTGTCTTCTCTTACCCAATTTAAAAAATGAAGGCTGGGAGTTGAGTTGTCTATAGGAGTGGATCAAGTTGATTGATCTAGAAATCAGTCAGGATATGGGGGACTTTGTCCTAGGTGATAACTGTATTGTACATTCTCATGGCACTACATGTCTTTAGATATCAGTAGATACATGGTATCCTGAGCAATAGTTCATACCATTGTCTCTTTAATCATGGATGAATAAAAATACTGAATCCAGAGACTTTTAGACTGATTATCCCAGAGTCTTCAGTTTATGAACAAAATATTAACTTTGTGGGTGAACTGGAAGCTTGCACAAGCCATAGACAATATCACACCATGAAGCCCTGTGAAAAACTATTTTATACAAAAGTTCTGCTGCTCATCGTATACTGTCAGAAATACATTTAAAAAAAGAGTAACTTAAACCTTTTCAAACTGATTGCAATTGTGTTGCTTTTAAGTAATTGTGCTAGTTCAGTATTTTGCCGTGTCTGACTGTTTCTGTATATTGAAGCTGTAAATAAAACTGATCTGTAGTTTTTTATCCTGTACACAATGGTCTGTTGTAGTATTCTATGCCTGTCAGAAAAAGAGAGACAGAAGATGATGGTGGGCATCCCACATGATCTCCAATGTGCTACATTGTGCGATTGGGTGGTAATTGTTATTCCTGGGGCTGCTGTCCAATTTAAGGCGTGTATAAGGGCACAGGTTTCAAATCATAGGAGATTTAGTCTGCTTATGAAAACAACACCTTGCATTTAGATATCGCCTTTAACGTAGAAAAATGTCCCAAGTCACTTCACAGGAGCGTTATCAAACAAACTTTGACACCGAATCACAAAAGGAGATATTAGGACAAGTGAACAAAAGCTTGGTCAAAGAGTTAGGTTTTAAGGAGCGTCTTAAAGGAGGAGAAAGAGGTAGAGAGGCAAAGAGGTTTAGGGAGGAAATTCCAGAGCTTTAGACCTAGGCAGCTGAAGGTACAGCCGCCAATGGTGGAGTGAAGAAAATCGGGGATGCGCAAGAACCCAGAATTGGAGGAGTTCAGCGATCCTGGAGGGTTGTAGGGCTAGACAAGGTTATAGAGATAGAGAGGGGTAAGGCCATGGAGCGATTTGAAAACAAAGATGAGAATTTTAAAATTGAGGCGTTGCCAGATGTAGGTCAGTGAGGACAGGGGTGAGGGGTGAACGGGACTTGGTGTGAGTTAGGACACGGGCAGCAGAGTTTTGGATGAGCTCAAGTTTACGGAGGGTGCAAGGTGGGAGGCCGGCCAGGAGAGCATTGGAATAGGCAAGTCTAGAGGTAACAAAGGCATGGATGGCTTGGCTTCGCCTGCTCCAGATTCACCTCTTCCCTCCCACGAGACCCTCTCCCCATAATTACCTGCTTGCCGGCGAGCCTTCCTTTTCTGGCAGCCGGTGACCTCTGACCACCTAAACTTTCACTCTTGCGTACTAGCCAGCTGTTGCTTTCCACATTTTGGGCAGGCAGCTGACTGGTGCCATGCATATTAGTTCCAGGAGTTAAAATACCCTGGGCCTGAAATCTGGACCAACAAATATGTTTTGCGCTCGCCCTGCCCCCTGCCCGCTTAAGACTCGCTGGGACTTAAAATCCCCTTTCTGGTTAGTTTCCAGTGGAATCTGTATGTCAAAGTTTTTCCATAAAGCTCATACTTTCCACACATGCATAAACATGCGGTTGTCAGGAATTGTTACACAAGAGCTACTTGCTTCTGGAATATAAAACTGAAGCTATCCTTTTACATATGTGGGGAAAATAGACAATAAGAAAATAGATCATCTGAGATCTTGATACACTGTAAGGGGTTTCGGTTCAGGGTGCATGTGCGGGGTTAGGCCTTCGTTGCCTAATACTATTGCTTGCCCTGGTCTCCGGCCAGCCTTGTTGCAATAAGCACCTGTGAGTGGTTCGACCCACTCGCCCTTACGGTTCTAACACTGGACTTAGATGCGAGAGCAGTAATGCAGAGAAAACTCAAATAGACCCGGTTGAATAGTACGAAATGGAAATCTTTATTGCATAACGTCCAAAATCATGAAGTACATGTCATAGGCACAAATTAATGACAGTACAAGTATACATACATTCATAAGACTTGGTCTAGGGTAATGAGGAACGCCCGGCACATCGTAAAAAGGGGAACACGTTATATTTATCCTTAATAAAACCACCCTCCCCTATCAATACCTACACTAATCTAGATTTGTAGGATCGGGAAACATGCTCACCACTCGTGATACTTCGGAGAATTTTAAAATGAGGCACTCGGCTCGTTTCGTTGCAGCGCCTGACTGTCACGTGTTTGAAGGGGTCTCTGTACCCCACTTGTTTATCTTCGCTGCTCCGGCAAGCAGGCTGGGCTCCCCGTTGTCATGAAGAACTCGACAGTGCTCGGACACGGTTGCAGAAGTCCAGAGAGACAATCAAAAGCTCACCAGTCAAGCGAGTCCATGAAGCGGCAAGCGAATAAGAGTTCAGCAGTCATCAGCCAGATAAGAGAATAACAAGCAAGTGTTCAGCCCGAGTCAAGAGTCGAATCAAGAGACCGATGGACATTTGTTCACTATAGTTATAGTGCTGTGTTCCCTTATCTCCCGCTCAAATCTTGATGTTTGTCCTTTGCGTAATACTGGTGCACAAAACTCCCAGCATGGGGCGATTCTTTCCTTTAATGGATTTCGGTAGCACCTTAAACTGGCCAACTATCCGTTAATGTTTTCCCCATTGTCGAACCGGCTAGGAGTCTCCCTGACTGGTTTTGGGGCCTCCTCGAATACTGACTTAATCACCCGAGAATGGCTCTCTCATTGTAGAGCCGTGGGGAATTTGCGTATTGATGTATCTGGATGGGCCTTCGATTGCCCAGTACAATGGTCCTTACTTGCGCATGGAAAATGATTCCAGCACTTATATCTCTTGCTATTGTGTCGAATGCAGACAGGTTGCATCCTGTCTTTATCAGTGTTTGCTGAGTATTATTCAATCTTATACTGAAATGTATATTCTAACGCCATCTTGTCTGCCCACTGAAAATTCTGGAAGCTTCTGCCACAAGGCGTGGCAGACATTTTACAGGCTTCTGTGTCCTGTTTAATCATGACAGCATTTCGTTGAAATAAAACTGATGAAACGAATCTGCTTCTATCTTGTTATTTCGAATCGCGATAATTGCGAATTTTACAACATGGAGAACTGTATCCAAAAACCCATGTCATACCAATTTGTGTGTACTTGTATACCAACATCCTACATCGACCAGGCTGCAGAAGGACTATTGTACAGGTATAAGCAGTTTCAATTAAACAGTCATTTTTTGGGGGGGGTGATGGGGGCACGGGGGTGGAGCACCATACCTCTAGTATGTGTGTGTGAGAAAAGAGTTAATATACTGTGTTGGTTGAAGCAATTGGCATCCTAATCAGAAACCGTGAGATTAAGTGTAGCCTGTATTGTTGCTTCAGGATGTTTGCCAAGCTTCCTGGGTGACACAGCAATGGAGGATCATGCTGGGCCATCTGTGCACAGAGGATAGAATCAGGAAAATATTAACCACCGAAGACTGAAAAGTGCAGTTCACACTCAAGCCTCGAACATTGTTACCTTGTAAGATCATTTTACAGTAGAAAATGCTTACAGTCTCCAAGTGGATGAATTAGTTGGGGGTGGAAATGCAATTTATCATTTCATACTAGCTAGAGAAGAAAGAAAACAGATAAATAAATACTGAAAGATACGGAGTCAAAATAAATCATAGAATGATACAGCACAGAAGGAGGCCATTTGGCCCATGATAAACCAAAGAAAGAACGAATAGATAAAGTACTGCACTGCCTAGTGTAGAACTGAACCATATAAACCTGGAAGATCATATGTTTGATTCCCCTCCAGCAGGGGCAGATTATCACACGTGTCTATGGGGCACGTGCCCAGGGACTTTAGTTAAATATAGGGCTCCCACCAGGGACTCTAAGCAAATATGTGGCCCCCCAGTGAAACACATAACACAAAAAACTGCATGCAACTATTGGATCTAAATATTCTAGCATTTAAAAATACTGTCAGAAGGGAGTGAGGCAGAGTCAGCAGCTTCATTACAAGATAAATACTGTGCGGGGAACGCAGAAGAGCCTTGCATATTCTTGGTGCCTTAGGGCCCCCAAGAGTTCTGAATCCCTTCTGTGCTGAGTCAACTGACCTTAGGAGTGCTGCAACAGCTTTGCTGTAATTGGTCTCTGGAAACTTTGAACAAGGGAGGAGAAAAACAACCAAGGGTTTTCCTTATTGCTGTTCAGTAACCCTGGCTGGAAAGTATGTATGAATGTCACATGAGGATAGGATCAAACTTACTTTGATGGCTATGCAGTTGAATAGTCTGCGGACCTCACTTCCCATGGTCACTCAGGAAAACTGGCTACAGAGGTGAGATTCTGAAGGATGTGAGAAGTCGCACAACACCAGGTTATAGTCCAACAGGTTTATTTGAAATCACAAGCTTTCGGAGCGCTGCTCCTTCATCAGGTGAAGTGAAGAGATACATATAGGCACAGCATATATAGTCAGAGAACACGGCCAGATGATTACAGTTAATCTTTCCAACTGCCCTTTATCACACCTCGGCAGAGAGATAATCACGGCAATCAAAGGTCAGTCAGCAAAACATTACATCAAAGACAATGTGGCAGATGCTGGGATCTGTATGGAAAACAAAAAACTTTTTTTGCTGGAAATCACAGCAGGTCCGGCCGCATTTGTGTAGAGAGAACAAGCCAATGACTACTCGAGTCTGGATGACTCTACATCAGGTGGGGTTACATGTAGCATGACATGAACCCAAGATCCCGGTTGAGGCCGTCCTCATGGGTGCGTAACTTGGCTATCAGTTTCTGCTCAACGATTTTGCGTTGTCGTGTGTCTCGAAGGCCGCCTTGGAGAACGCTTACCCGAAGATCGGAGGCTGAATGCCCTTGACTGCTGAAGTGTTCCCCGACTGGGAGGGAACACTCCTGCCTGGCGATTGTTGCGCGGTGTCCGTTCATACGTTGTCTCAGTGGCTGCATAGTCTCGCCGATGTACCATGCTCCGGGGCATCCTTTCCTGCAACGTATGAGGTAGACAACGTTGGCCGAGTCACATGAGTATGTACCATGTACCTGGTGGGTGGTGTCCTCACGTGTGATGATGGTATCTGTGTTGATGATCTGGCATGTCTTGCAGAGATTGCCGTGGCAGGGTTGTGTGGTGTCGTGGTCGCTGTTCTCCTGAAAGCTGGGTAATTTGCTGCGAACGATGGTCTGTTTGAGGTTAGGCGGCTGTTTGAAGGAGAGTAGTGGGGCCGTGGGGATGGCCTTAGCGAGGTGTTCGTCATCATCGATGACATGTTGAAGGCTGCGAAGAACATGGCGTAGTTTCTCTGCTCCGGGGAAGTACTGGACGACGTAGGGTACTCTGTTGGTTGTGTCCCGTGTTTGTCTTCTGAGGAGGTCTATGCGATTTTTCGCTGTGGCCCGTCGGAACTGTCAATCGACGAGTCAAGCGTCATATCCCGTTCTTACGAGGGCATGTTTCAGCGTCTGTAGGTGTCTGCGACAACGTATGAACGGACACCGCGCAACAATCGCCAGGCAGGAGTGTTCCCTCCCAGTCGGGGAACACTTCAGCAGTCAAGGACATTCAGCCTCCGATCTTCGGGTAAGCGTTCTCCAAGATGGCCTTCGAGACACACAACAATGCAAAATCGTCGAGCAGAAACTGATAGCCAAGTTCCGCACCCATGAGGACGGCCTCAACCGGGATCTTGGGTTCATGTCACGCTACATGTAACCCCACCTGACGTAGAGTCATCCAGACTCGAGCCGTCGTTGGCTTGTTCTCTCTACACAGATGCGGCCGGACCTGCTGTGATTTCCAGCAAAAAAAGTTTTTTGTTTTCCATACAGACCCCAGCATCTGCCACATTGTCTTTGATGTAATGTTTTCCTGACTGACCTGTTTGGACACCATCCACACCTTTGATTGCTGTGATTATCTCTCTGCCGAGGCGTGATAAAGGGCAGTTGGAAAGATTAACTGTAATCATCTGGCTGTGTTCTCTGACTATATTTGCTGTGCCTATATGTATCTCTTCACTTCACCTGACGAAGGAGCAGCGCTCCGAAAGCTTGTGATTTCAAATAAACCTGTTGGACTATAACCTGGTGTTGTGTGACTTCTCACATTTGTCCACCCCAGTCCAACACCGGCATCTCCACATCATGGCTACTATCGACACCACAAACTGCCGGCTCAAAGTGGAGAGGATCTCCAAGAAGATCGCGCATATCGACACAGACATCAAGTTTCTACAGAGATGCAAGAAAGCAGACAAGATCCCGAAAGGACTACAGATCATGAACCCACTCAAGTCGACATACAACACAGACTACGCTGAGAGACTCTGCCGTTGTACCTCTCGCACACTCCTCAACCATTTCGTACACCAGCTCTACAGCAGACGCCGCAACCTCAAAACCAAGATAGAGTCCATGTTCTCAGCCTGTGCTCAGGACACAGCAGACCAGCTACGAGACACCGCCAAACAGACAAGGCAACGGAACTACGCTGCCTACATGCACACCAAGAATAGGAAGCTTGAGAAACTCGGCATCACCACCAGCAGCAACCAAGCCTCCCCTGGTACCATGGTTGCAACCACAGGGAAGTCCATCGTCAACTTGTCCGACCACACCATTCAACCAGACGAAATCGAAGTTCTCAGCCAAGGGCTCATTTTCTGCCCCACCACCAAAATGAACCCCATCGGTCTCGCGGCAGACACAGAGGAATTCATCAGGACAATGAGGCTCTGGGAATTCTTCCACGAATCCCAAGATGTCAGCAGCGAACCCAATGAGACAATCAATGATCCAGAACAGCAGACAGAGGGACCCGCAGTGCGGCAACCGAAGAAGAAAGAGTCAAATTGGACCCCTCTGGAGGGTCGCTGCCCTAAGCTTGACATGTATGCTCAAGCTGTCAGGAGATGCATCAACGCCAGATTCATCAGCCGCACTCACAAGACAGTCCAGAATGTCACCCGAGCACAACGCAACGCCATCCACGCTCTCAAGACCAACCGCAACATCGTCATCAAATCAGCGGACAAAGGAGGAGCCATCATCATACAGAACAGAATGGACTATTGCAAAGAAGCATACCGACAACTGGACAACCAGGAACACTACAGACAGTTACCCGCAGATCCGACCAAAGAACACACCTGCCAACTCAATAGACTGATCAAGACCTTCGATCCAGACCTTCAAAGCATCCTACATGCTCTCATCCCATGTACTCCCCGCGTGGGAGACTTCTACTGCCTCCCAAAGATACACAAAGCCAACACACCCGGACGTCCTATCGTATCAGGCAATGTGAGAACCTCTCTGGATACGTCGAGGACATCCTGAAACCCATCGTACAGGGAACCCCCAGACTTCTTACTGAAACTCAGCACCCACGGACCAGTTGAACCAGGAACACTCCTCACCACGATGGACGTCTCGGCACTCTACACCAGTATCCCCCGCGATGACGGCATCGCTGCGACAGCCTCAGTACTCAACACCAACAACAGCCAATCTCCAGACGTCATCCTACAACTCATCCGCTTCATCCTTGACCACAATGTCTTCACCTTTGACAACCAGTTTTTTACCCAAACACACGGAACAGCCATGGAGACCAAATTCGCACCCCAATATGCCAACATTTTCATGCACAAGTTCAAGCAAGACTTCTTTGCTGCACAGGACCTCCAACCAACGCTATACACCAGATACATCGATGACATTTTCTTCCTATGGACCCACGGCGAAGAATCACTGAAAAGACTACACGATATCATCAACAAGTTCCATCCCACCATCAAACTCACCATGGACTACTCCTCAGAATCGGTTTCATTCTTGGATACACGAATCTCCATCAAAGACGGACACCTCAGCACTTCACTCTACCGCAAGCCCACGGACAACCTCACGATGCTCCACTTCTCCAGATTCCACCCTAACCACGTTAAAGAAACCATCCCCTATGGACAAGCCCTGCGAATACACAGGATCTGCTCAGACGAGGAGGAACGCGATGGACACCTACAGACACTGAAAGACGCCCTCGTAAGAATGGGATATGACGCTCGACTCATCGATCGTCAGTTCCGACGGGCCACAGCGAAAAATCGCATAGACCTCCTCAGAAGACAAACACGGGACACAACCAACAGAGTACCCTACGTCGTCCAGTACTTCCCCGGAGCGGAGAAACTACGCCATGTTCTTCGCAGCCTTCAACATGTCATCGATGACGACGAACACCTCGCTAAGGCCATCCCCACGCCCCCACTACTCGCCTTCAAACAGCCACCTAACCTCAAACAGACCATTGTTCGCAGCAAATTACCCAGCTTTCAGGAGAACAGCGACCACGACACCACACAACCCTGCCATGGCAACCTCTGCAAGACATGCCAGATCATCAACACAGATACCATCATCACACGTGAGGACACCACCCACCAGGTACATGGTACATACTCATGTGACTCGGCCAACGTTGTCTACCTCATACGTTGCAGGAAAGGATGCCCCGGAGCATGGTACATCGGCGAGACCATGCAGACACTGCGACAACGTATGAACGGACACCGCGCAACAATCGCCAGGCAGGCGTGTTCCCTCCCAGTCGGGGAACACTCCAGCAGTCAAGGACATTCAGCCTCCGATCTTCGAGTAAGCGTTCTCCAAGGCGGCCTTCGAGACACACGACAACGCAAAATCGTTGAGCAGAAACTGATAGCCAAGTTCCGCACCCATGAGGACGGCCTCAACTGGGATCTTGGGTTCATGTTATGCTATATGTAACCCCACCGGACGTAGAGTCATCCAGACTCGAGTCGTCATTGGCTTGTTCTCTCTACACAGATGCGGCCGGACCTGCTGTGATTTCCAGCAAAAAAAGTTTTTTGTTTTCCATACAGACCCCAGCATCTGTCACATTGTCTTTGATGTAATGTTTTCCTGACTGACCTGTTTGGACACCATCCACACCTTTGATTGCCGTGATTATCTCTCTGCCGAGGTGTGATAAAGGGCAGTTGGAAAGATTAACTGTAATCATCTGGCTGTGTTCTCTGACTATATTTGCTGTGCCTATATGTATCTCTTCACTTCACCTGACGAAGGAGCAGTGCTCCGAAAGCTTGTGATTTCAAATAAACCTGTTGGACTATAACCTGGTGTTGTGTGACTTCTCACATTTGTCCACCCCAGTCCAACACCGGCATCTCCACATCATTCTGAAGGATGCCTGATGTCCATGAAAATATAGACGTGCCTTTAGGACAACAGTAAACACTGAGAGGGCATTCAAACTTCCTGTGGTGATGCATGAAGAAGAGTGTTTTAATTGGCTCCAATCTAAGGGTAAAAGATAAATAATTACACAAATATTTACCCTTGGGTTCAAAATAACCTGGGTGTCATGATTTGCAATCTTACCCTCATCCCTGCTTTCATCACTTTCAGAATAGACTATTCCAATGCTCTCCTGCTGTTTCTGTGTTAAAGGTGCTATATAAATGCAAGTTGATATTTTATACTTGTGGTACTAGTGATGTATAAGTATCGTTGAAATTTTCCAAGCGTTGTATAACAATTCTAGTGCAAGCTTCGAGTGTTTTTGCAGCTGCACCCATCCAAGTGAGTAGTGAGCATTCCAACACACTCTTGGTAGCTGATGTTGGTTCCTACTTGCCAGAGGATTTGATGTTGTACTATATCTCATCATTGTCATTCTCTTGAGGGTTGCAGATTGGTGTCAGTGGAAACTAGGTCACACCAAAGTTTTGTTATGCTCTTGTGCTGCTCATCAATTTTGCAGGTGCCAGTGGCGCAGCCAGTATAACTACCACTCCTCCATAAATCTACATGTGTGAATTTATACAAATTCAAAGAGATGGTTACTACAGAACACCAGAGGTATTATTTGAGCAAACTCCAAGGGAATGTGGGTTAATCAAGTAAAACATAGCCCAAAACAGGAAATTTATTCACAGTTCAACACAATCAGCTGTAACTATGATGGTCCAGTTGTTGTAAATATTTACCAATGTCAGACCATGGTATTATATAGAAATCGATAAAATAAGGGTCATCAGTGAAGATAACCAGACTTAAAATCTAAATAGGCCTAATTTCAGATAAATGAGTAAATAACTAGATATTGGTGCCCTGAAATCAAATAAAACCTGCATTTTATTTATTTTTCACAAAGATTAACAAACAGATTTTCTTCTTACAAAAGTAATGAGTCCAGCTTAAAATAAAGGATATGATGAATCTAGAAATAGATTTTTTTCTCAGTTTACTGTATTTGCTTTGCTTCCATCTCAGCACTAATTTCCAATGAGTTTGAGGTGGCACTGTAGCTGTTATATGACGTTTTGGAAAAGCTCACAACATCCCATCCAAAAGAAGGTACGAGCAGGGTATTTCTGGAAATGTCCTCTCTATGGGCTTCTCTTGTTGATTGGGAACCAGCTCTGCAAGACAATATCCAAAATTGGCCTTTTACTTTGTGAATCTGAAAATAATGGCTACTAGTTTGTTGCAGTATGTACTCTTGGGCTGTTTATTATGGTGATCGGAACTCAGAGAGCAAGGGAGGAAAAAAGATAACAATGGGAGTGAAAGCAGAGAAGCAAGGAATGAGAGAAAGTACAACAAAAAAGGAATCAATTAGAAGAGATACAGTAGTAAAGAGAACAAGATTGAACAAAAGAGTAATGTGACTGTAAATCAAGTTAGAAATATTGGAGTATATTTACATTTTTTTTGAATTAAGTAAAAATGAGTGAGGCTGTATAGAGAAATGTATGGAAAAGATTATCCTGATTTGTAAGAAAGCATTGAATGTGAAAAGGCCATTGAGCCCACTAAGGTCATTTCTTACACTGACCACACACAATCTATTCCATCCTGGACTCTATCCAACTTATTTAATCTCCCTGGTATTCAAAAGTATTCAAGTGAAACTACATTTGGTCTAAGTGTCCCCAGGCTAAGAAAGGGGAAATAATTAGTAGGGTCCCACTCCTGTTAACTATTCAGTGACCCTTGCTGGAAAATACACATGCACAGATGACAAATGATAAGGGGGTAGAATTTCCATTCCTTTACGTCAGTAATCTACAGGTGATAGAATAGTTAAAACCCATTGCACATTGAATAGAAATAACATCAAGAAAATAAAGATGAAAGAATAGTGAAATCCAGGTAAATATTTCTTTGAAGTGTCACTGTTTACTAGATATGGATTTACAATTACAGCAGATAATCCAATCAATCTAAACATCTGTCATGCAACCTTAAGCTATTTACATTCAATTAGAGTAATTAGAAAACAAGTAAAAGACAGCATTAATATATATTTACTTGATGAAATGATCCAACTTCAGACCCAAGGGATATCAGATAATATTATTGTCTATTCTTCAGAAGAAATGAGGCCCGAGGTTAAATTATTTTAAAACACCAAGTAGTCTTCAGTTCCATTCACAATTCTACTGATAATGAAGCAGCCCATGCCAGCCAACAGCCAGGCCTGGATAACATCCAGGTTTGGACTGCCAAGTGGCAGATAACATTTGCACCACATAAATGCCAAGCAATTACCATCTTGAACGAGAAGGCCCAGCCATCTCTTCTGATCTTCAATGGCACTAGCACTGATCACTCAGTCTCCCACCATTAGCATTTTGAGGGGTGGGGACACTACTGGTCAGAAGCTTAACTAGATCAGCCACATAAACACCGTGGCTACAAACGCACAGCAGAAGCTGGGAACTTTGATAAGTGGCTCACCTCCTGAGCCTTCAAAAGCTGATCTACAATCAGCAAGGCTCAAGTCAGGAGTGATAGAATACTCAGCTGCATGAGTGCAACTCCAACAACGCTCAAGAAGCTTAGCACCTTCTAGGACAGATCAGCACCCCACCACTGAACTCAATGGCCCAGAAATTAAACATCGATGGTTCCCGCGGGGGTAAGGATTCCCCGCGATATCGCACTCCGCACCTACCTTTTTGTTTGGGGCCCACACGAACTTCAGTTTCAGGGCCTCTCCCTGTTGCAACCGTGCAGTGCTTGTGTGTCCCAGAAGCGCAATTAGTTTGTGCGAGCTCTGGGATCACGTGATTCAGTTAGAGCCAATGGCAGCACACCATCTTTCATTCATAGTTTTGACAGCAAGGGCTGTCAAAGCTATGAATACTACAAGCCCCCAAAAGAACAGCTAATCCTCAATTACATTTTTTTTAAAAAGCCATCACATTAATAAAATAACTATAGTTAAATAAATTAACCACTTTAAACAAAAAGTTAAATTTTTGAAAAAATTTAAAATCTTAAGTTATAAAAATAAACTTACCTTTATTTAAAGTCTCTAAAAAAGATAAACCTGTTGAAATTTTTTAAAATAACACTTAATTAACTACTTACCTTGTTAAAAGGGAGTCCTATGCCTGCTTTCTTTATGTGTAAAATCTTCACCACTTACCTGCGCGTTCAAACCTGAAAAAAAAACTAAGTGCGTTGCGTGCGCACAACCTGTAGTGCGCACGCGGTTCACTTAGGAACCGCCCCCTTTGCAATACACGAAGTGCCGGTTTCCCGCACATGCGCAGTGCATGCAGGAAACCGGCAATTCGGGACCTAATACGCGAGAGTACAGTGTGCGTACTCTCGCGTATTAGGTCTAATTTTCGGGCCAATATCCATCCTCTCTACCACCGATGCATCGGGGCTACAGTATGTACCATCTACAAGATGCACTGCAGAAACTTGACACGGTTACTTTGACAGCACCTCCCACCCGTGTCCACAACCAACAAGGAGGACAGGAGCAGCAATGTTGTGCAAACACGACCATCTCCAAGTTTTCCTCCAAATCAAACATCATCCCTTGTTTAATATTCTGGAATTCTCTACCATAAGAACATAAGAAATAGGAGCAGGAGTAGGTCAATCGGCCCCTCGAGCCTGCTCCGCCATTCAATAAGATCATGGCTGATCTGATCCTAACCGCCAATCTACTATCACAGAACCATCTCCTGCATCTAACAGAATTGCACACACGAAATAGGAGCAGAATCAGGCTACACGGTCCCTGGGCCCGCTCCACTACCCACAGGGCCATGACCGATCCGAACCTAGACTCATGTCCAAATTCCTGCCCGCTCCCCGTAACCCTTAATGCCCTTTACTTCTAGGAAACTGTCTATTTCTGTTTTTAATTTATTTAATGATGTAGCTTCTACAGCTTTTTGTGGCAGCATATTCCATGGACCTACCACCCTCTGAGTGAAATAGTTCCTCCTCATCTCAGTTTTGAAAGAGCAGCCCCTTATTCTAAGACTATGTCCCCTAGTTCTAGTCTCACCCGTCATCAGGAACATCCTCCCCGCATCCACCCGATCCAACCCCTTCACAATCTTATATGTTTCAATAAGATCGCCTCTCATTCTTCTGAACTCCAATGAGTAGAGTCCCAATCTACTCAACCTCTCCTCATATGACCACCCCCTCATCCCCGGGATTAACCGAGTGAACCTTTTTTGCACTGCCTCGAGAGCAAGGATGTCTTTCCTTAAGTAAGGACACCAAAACTGTATGCAGTATTCCAGGTGCGGTCTCACCAATACCTTGTACAACTGAAGCAATACCTCCCTATTTTTATATTCTATCCCCCTAGCAATGAAAGCCAACATTCCATTTGCCTTCTTAATCACTTGCTGCACCTGCATACTAACCTTTTGAGTTTCGTGCACCAGGACCCCCAGATCCCTTTGCACTTCAGTACTCTCCAGTTTCTTGCCATTAAGATAATAAATTGCTCTAGGATTTTTCCTGCCAAAGTGCATCACCTCACACTTTCCAGTGTTGTATTCCATCTGCCAAATCTCTGCCCACTTACTTAGCCTGTCTATGTCCCCTTGCAGGTTTTTTATGTCCTCCTCACTCACTACTTTCCCTCCCATCTTTGTATCATCTGCAAATTTTGATATGTTACACTTGGTCCCTTCCTCCAAATCGTTAATATAGATTGTAAAGAGTTGGGGACCCAGCACTGACCCCTGTGGAACACCACTAGTTACTGATTGCCAGTCTGAGAATGAACCATTTATCCCAACTCTTTGCTTTCTGTTAGATAGCCACTTTGGGAGCAACATCACCACAAGGATTGTAGAGGTTCAAGGAAAAGGTCCAACACCACCTTTGCAGGGCAACTACTGATGGGCAATAAATGGGCCTTGCCCACATCCATTCTTAAACTTCTAGCGTTTATACTGATCGCTCATTATTTAGGAATAAAATTACTCATATTTTGATTTGTTTTACTTATTTACTTGGGGTGGACTTTTTGGTTCTTTTCAAGGCGAGGGAGGTCAGTAGTGGGAAATGGGTCATTTCTATCTTGATGTCAGTCTTCAGCACTGAGATATAAAGGGAGCTAGCGAGTAGAGCCCTCTTTACTCCGCCCTAATAATGTGCCTTAACCCCAGCTTCAAAAGATCGCTCCTTCCTACCCAAGTGCCCATTTCATTCACAGAAGCAAGAGGAGATTTACATACCATCAATCGGGGCTGGATTTGAATGCAAATCCCAGGTACGAAAGAACAGTGCGCCATAATAACACCTCTTCCAGTCCCCCAAACCGGAATTCAACTATTTTCGTACACTATTCAGAACATGCGTAGACCAATGTAATGCAAGTTCTAATTTTTATATTGGAATAAGTTATTGAATTATTACTTTATCAGGCTGTACTCTCGTTTAATAGAAACTGAGTAGAGTAATGATAACAAGCCTTAGGTAGAGAAAGATAGAAAAAAATGTTCCCCTCAAAGATTTTATAGAATCTAGCATTGTAAAATCTCAATTTCGCACCAGTTCATCACTGCTTTCAACAAAAGTTAGGACAAATCAAGCGCTTAAATAAAATTGCCTTTTCACCTTTTGTTTAGGACCCGGAGGCAGAAAACAAAGAAAATCCAATGAAATCCATATGACCACCCTGATTGTTAAGGAACTGATTCGGGTTTATCCGAACGATTCACTTAGCTAACGACACAGAGAAGCTGACACTTAATTAGCCCTAATTGGCAGTGTGCTCAAGTAGGAGAATCTCCAAACAATAAAGTGCATTCTTCAAATAGTATTTAATCAGTGGGTTATATACAAATATCTCAATAGTCTTCAGAACTGGGAGGTTACTAACATGTTCCTTTCCTCTTATACTCATAAAAGGAACTAGCTGCAAGCGTATACCAGGCCGATCAGCATCTGAAAAGAGCGGTTGAGGTTTTGGGTATCGAGTCTTCTTCTATCAGGCCCCTTACCTTGGATCCATCGGGAAAAATACGCCCAGTACCCCGGAATTCTACTGCGTACTAATTCCTATTTAGACAGGTCAACTAAAGCTGCATTCTTCGTGTCGAAAATATTAGAGGAAGCAGGCTTTGTATCTGTTATCAGATTTGGAAATAGGCTAAAGACGAGCAAGAGATTACCTCAAGTTTTTGTACTGGGTCAACTCAAATTGCAAACAGGTCTAAATGGGAAGTATTAGAACAGCGCAAAGGCCATTCAGCAACACAAATAGACAGCGAGCGAAATATATATAGATTGCGGTATGACAATACACCTTAGCTAAGTGCTGAGAAGACTTTCCACCAACCCACCCAACACTATTGACTTACTTTTTAATTGCTCACAATAGCCACCCCTGGACCTTTTATGCCAGTCTTCACCCTGTTACCCTGACAACCTGTCATTGACTGTCAGTAAATTGTATACAGAGAAACCCAAGTTCTGGAATAATTGTAAATAAAGGATAACACCACCTCGTCATTAGAAACGCTCAGCCGTTCTAAACTGGCTTAAATTGGAAAATGCCTTAAGCCCCTTAGCAGCGTGTGGGCATTGGATTTAAGGTGCAGCCACTCTGTTTAGCTCTAATTGCAGTGATCACTTTAACTTTTGTTTGCTTTATTTACAAAAGTGGGACAGACACCAGTTTGTGCTGTAGCTTAAATATTAAGAAGTGGGCAGATAGCAAAGTCTTTACAATGTAAGTGCTGCGTTCTAAAGGCAGACAAGTGCAAGTTATTGATAATTGAATAAACAGTTTAAAACCAATATAGATCGGTCCCTTTACTTTGTTGGAGTGAAACAGAACATCATGCACTATGCTGCGTTCATTACTTTCAGTCCCAGTAAATATTTAACACTTTAATTTACACCCAGTATAATCCGTGACGGCGAACGGTTTCGCATTGTGCAAACGGGCACTGGAACTCAGTACACTGGCTCTGGCTCTTCGCCAGGAGTACAGTTTCCACGAGAGAGAAATTTAAAGCTAAGAGCTTAGTAGTAACAATATGATTTTGTTCGAAATTATTCCTACATTGATATCTAATTAATAAATAAACGTTTGCTTTCTGAAAATAAAATGGCTTACATGCAGTGGGAAAGAACACACCGCTACTCTGCTTGAAGCGCAGTGGTAGTTCGAACATATTTAATTAATTATCGATAAATCCATAGATCCATCAATGTGTCTCTAACGAGAAACCTTTTCCGCAACAGAAAAGAACGCAAGGAAATGAAGGGCGAATCTGGACGCACAAACTAATTGGAAAATGCAACTTGACGCGAGGTTTTCTTCTCATGGATAAACTAATTAACGATAAATCCTATTAAATCATTAATTAATGTATCGACATTTCAATAGACTCAAATAAACGACCTAACAGGCACTCGTTGGCACACATGTCTCACTTGAAGGAGATTACTAGAAACGTCTCCTTGAGACAAGGTTCCCAGTAATTGCTTCACAAGGGCATCTCTTGGTTTGACAATGCGTTCCCCAACTGTCCCTTAACAGAATTGTCGATTATAACGAGCAACAGGCGCTGACGCGCATTTCGAGCAATTATTGAAGAGCGACATTCCCTCTACTGTACTGTATCTGGCAGAAGTTTCTGATGTTAAGATGGGAAGGACAAAAGGAGGAACACGCACGCACACAAAAGCTAAATAACTGAACAATTATGACGTAAATAACTCTTATTGGATAATTGACAATTACGAGCACCGTGCCGTCACTGAACTGTAACACTCATTTCATTTTAATCATGCCATTGTTAAAGTTTAATATATTTGTGTTTTCTATTGTATTTTAAAGGGCAGACGTAACTCTCCCAGGCTATTTTACTCCGTTGATATACAGGACGAATGTGGATGCGTAAGAATGGACTTATTGGCTTTATCCTACACGATTCTATTGTGAAACTTGCTGATTGTAGTTCTTAAACTCGTCTCCACTTTAATATTAACTTTCTTTAGATGTTCCAATGTGGCTACCTTAAATAATCTAGACTATAACAATGCAATTATTTAGTGTTACCTTATTATATACATATAAAACGACAGAGCAGATTTCGTTGTACTGGGAAGAGCCGCTGAGTTTGTTAAAGGATTGAGTTATAATTTATGTGTTAAATAAATCATACATCGGTAATCTGTGTATTTACGAAGGATGTGCAATTGTCCGATCTTGTTCTGTTTGAACAAACTCTGCTCTAATCCCCACCCGCCCCTCCCCCCAGTCTTTCATCGATGCGACAGCTGGGAGACGCAAAGATTGGTCCAAGATTTATAAGGAACCGTTTCGGCAGAGGCGGCACAGAAGTGCAAGAAAGAAGTTTGGAGCTGCCACCCTGAGCAGCAAGTAACCAGGTGCTCAAAGTCCTTAGTAACAGGATCTCAGCCGATTGGAAATCTGTGGACAGCACCGCGGGAGGCTCTCCGGTCCTTGGGAGGCGGCTGGGAATGGATGTTTGCCAGTCATTACCTCAGCTCGAAGGTTGTGATCGCTAGCGCGGTGAAGGCTATTCTCCGACGGTGCACCGCACAACTCCTACCTTTTTGCACCGTCTTTTCCACGAACTCTCCCCCCCCCCCCCCCCCTCCCCGCGACTTCCGGACACTTCTTGGGCCATTCATTTCTGAAAGAAATAAAGCGATTTAGAGGGCTTTCTCCAAAAGAAGTCAATAGCAGAATCGGTGGGAGCTGCACCTCACAGAAAAGTCTGAAAGACTATTAAGCAAGAAATAATTGACATTTTGAAGAAAGAGCGAGCAAAAACTGAATTCCGTCACTTTTGTGAAGGACAGTCGGTTGCTAATTGTTAGTGAGTAAGTGATAATTCATGCGGTTCCTCCGCTCCGCCAGCAACGTGATGGACGAAAGTTTGTCGCCGTTTGGGAGCTTGGGGCGAGGTACGGGGACCGCGTCTTCCAGGGTCCACAGCATAGACGCGATTTTGGGATTTACTAAGGATGACTCGGTTCTCCATTCCACCTTCACTTCCAATCGAAATTCCAGGAATGTGGAAGAAGCGGGAAAAAGCAATGGCCGGGATTGTTTCAACCGAATGTCAAACTTAAAGCACGAACAAGAGAACTCAGAAAGTTTTGACGGTAAGAACCTATATTGTTTTTAATGTATCGCTCACACCTTTCTATTCAGAGCAAGTCGGCGCAATTCATCAACGCGAATGGTTTCAAAGTGTTATGTAAATGTAACAAATAAATTCATATTTGGGTCAAATTCAGTCCATTTGTATAATTACGTGGCGAGGATGAAATTAAAGTTTTATTCTGCAGTGAAGATTCATTTTGTTCCCATTGAACAAAAATGGTTGTAATTACTGCAATTGTGAACTTTGAAACTTTTAATTTTCTTATTTTCAGTCTCTTGTAATTTTTAAATACGTTATTATAAAGCGACAAAGGTTGTAAATTATAATAAGTAAATAAAAAATGAAAACACACGAAATAAACGTGCCTTCTTCTGTTGGAATCAGATCACTTCTGTACAAACAACAGTGGGGAAGGACTCCGGCCGGACATAGTGAAAACCAAGCAACATGAGAATAATCTAATAGACGGGGACCAACCCAAGAAGAAACACAGGAGAAACCGGACAACATTCACCACATACCAACTCCACGAGCTGGAGAGAGCCTTTGAGAAATCTCATTACCCAGATGTGTACAGCAGAGAGGAGCTGGCCATGAAAGTCAACCTACCTGAGGTTAGGGTGCAGGTGAGACCCCACTGCTTTCTCTTTCCGTGTTGTGTCCTAGTCTTTGCATCGTTTGGTCGTGCTCTGCGCTTTGGCCCTTCACCTAGGTTTCTCAATTTAAAAAAATAGAATCATAGAACGGTTACAGCAATATAGGAGGCCATTCGTCCCGTCGAGCCTGTGCCGGCTCTCTGCAAGAGCACTTCAGCAAGTCCCACTCCCCCACCCTTTCCCATAACCCTGCAACTGTTTTTCCTTTTGAAAGCCACGATTGAATCTGCCTCCACCACCCTCTCGGGGGTCGTTCGGCCCGATTGCCTGCCTCTCTTCTGCGGCTATGTTCGTGCCCGGGTGGCCCTGGAGATGGAGCACGCGGTGTCCGCCGGCACACTTGAGGCCTTCCGAGACCGGTGGGCGCCGCAGGGACTGGAGTGCATCGTCGACCCAGGCAATGTAATTTTAGTTTGATTTGATAAGTTTTAGTTAAAGTTCTATTTAATTTACAGTTAATTGGTACTAACCAGAAGAGCACCACCCTCTCGGGCAGTGCATTCCAGATCATAACCACTCGCTGAGTAAAAAAGTTTTTCCTCATGTCGCTTTTGGTTCTTTTGCCAATCACCTTAAATCTGTGTCCTCTGGTTCTGGACCCTTCCCCCAATGGGAACAATTTCTCTCGATCTGCTCTGTCTCATAGAAACATAGAAACTAGGAGCAGGAGTAGGCCATTCGGCCCGTCGAGCCTGCTCCACCATTCAATACGATCATGGCTGATCATCCAAATCCAGTACCCTGTCCCTGCCCCTGCCCCCTCACACAGAATCCCCATCGAGCCTGCACCGACACATATCCCACCCTATCCCCGTAACCCCACGTATTTAATTCCCCCTAACATATCCCACCCTATCCCCATAACCCCACATATTTAATCCCCCCCTAACACTAAGGGTCAATTTATCATAGCCAAATCACCTAACCCGCACATTTTTGGACTGTGGGAGGAAACCGGAGCACCCGGAGGAAACCCACGCAGACACGGGGAGAATGTGCAAACTCCACACAGACAGTCTCGACCCCTCATGATTTTGAATACCTCTAGGCTATGTTCATTTCCTCTGTTAAATAACCTATACGATATAAAAATCAGTATATGTGTGTGTGTGTGTGTGGGAGGGCGCGGTGATTTTAGGGGAAATGCAATACTCTTAAGGATTTCACCCGACAGTTATTCTCTCTCGGATAACTTCTGATCCTTCTGAAAGTCGAACTGTGGTAAAATGAAAGATGACACAATAATTCAGTTGTAGCATTACCCGACCATAGTGTAAAACTGTAAGTCCGTTTGTTGTTGTTGTATCTAGATATGATAAGGATCAACTTCCTACGTAATCTTTTAAACACTTTGTCCCTTTTTAGCACTTTGTGTTGCAACCTTTAAGTTCATGAGGTTAGTATTCAAATTAAATTTTAAAGCCGACACATTGGTTACTTAATAGTAAGGAATCCTTTAATGGTATCATTTCAACTTTTAATATTCAAATTATACTTATCACCCAATCTTCCAAGACCCCCCCCCCAAAAAAGTCTAAAATCCATCCTTCTTAAAAACGCCTCAAGCAAATTACGAAAGCTTTCTACAGATCCGCTAAGCTCTATCTTTGTATGTGTATGTACAGTAGTGTAGAAGTATCGAACCAAACCAGCGAGCCAGGTTTGCTTGTAGGTTTCGTTCCTGAAACGCCAAGCTATAAAAGGCAGTTGGGATGACACACACTTTTTTGATCGAAACAAGATTGGAAGTGTTGTCGAGTGTATCTTTGCAGGAAAAAGTCTCTTTACACTTGAAGAAATGTTACACGTGATTGTTATTGACGTGTGTGCAACGTAATGGACGACAATGTTCAGTAAAACATAAATTATTATCCGTTAAAGAGGTCCGCAAAGTTAACTGGAATAATGGACATGCACACCAGATTAGTCAGTGTCCGAGGAAGATGGCAACCGGACTGTTTTGCATTCCCATTCTATGATTTTTAGTTCATCTTTTCAGTAATCGCTATTTTTCTTTTTATCTCTACGGTTCCTTCACCAAAAAAGTGCGCGCAAAACAAATAATTTAAAAATAACCACATTTCCCTCTCGGATGGGATACATTACGTTTGCAGCCCTTAAAAAAACGTTTTCCTGACACAAACTCCTGATTGGCATGTTGGGTTAGCTCAATAAAAACGTGTCTACAATTGACATGTTTTTAATCACAGGAGGTTCGAAGTAGAAACTTTTAAATAGTATTAATCGTTATTGATTATTCTAGTATCTGAAAATCAGTGATTCAGAAATATAGAAAATACATAAACGTAGCTTTCATAGTGTAAAATGAAAGTTGTTTAATCCTGCATGTTAGCCTGTGCAAGGGGCTGTAATGTTTGCTAATTGTACAAGGCCCCACTCAATGCGTGTTTTTTTCTGAAAGCCCATTATACCATATTCCGTCTTAAAATTTGATGCAATATTGCAATCCGCCCAAACTACATATAGTCCGCAAGTAATGGATACCTGCTCGCTGCCAATACGTACAAGGACAGTTCAGTGAGGAATCAATGGGTTAAATCTCCCACACTAAAAATGCAAGCGACGTAGAACATAGCGCCTAAAATTAAATGAATTGGTATTGCCATAAACAATGTAATATTAAAATCGTTTGGTTCAAGTTTTGTTCAAAGACTGATTTCTAACACATTCTTAGCTGTGTATCGTCAGTGCTTAATCCCGTAGATTTGAGGTTTGGGATTTTTTTAATTCAGTAGCGTTGTATTGCACTGTATTCCTTTCTTTCCAGAAACGAATCTTGAACTAAAAAATAATTGTGAACAATCTTGGACGCTGTCCGTTTCTATTTTCTTTAAAACAGTTCGCTATGAAAACCTTTATCACCTAAAGAACACATTTTAACATATCCCCTAGTTTCTCGCAGCAACTTTTTTTGAAATGGCGCTTTCGTTGTAAAGTAATAACGCCAATAGGTGAAACAAGGGTAAACGCAAGTAACGCAAGGCTTGACCTGTCGATCTGAACGGTGCCGTGTGAGAGTCTTCAGTGGGAGAGGGTAGTTCAACAAAATAATGATCGTTATTATTAGTTATAGCCTTTTCTATCATACACTATCGTTCTAGACGACGAGTTTGCAAAGTAAATTTTGGCACAGACAAGCAACAACCGAGGAAACCGATTCAAGTAAAATTCAAAGTAGAAATAGCATCCAGCAGTGACAATTAAATGGTGAAGAAATGAAAAGATTTCATTGTTAAATCCACGTCTGTGTATCTCCGAGACTCAAATATGTCTCGCTTTTCTTATTTACAGTTCTGTTATATTTGGAATTAAACAAAAAAAAGTCTGGTACTCGAAACAAGTGATTCCACCGCCGCTTTGTTTGCAGGAAGCAAAAATCCAACAACGGTAGTTTGTCTTTGCTGATACCTGCCACTGAACAGTTTCAAAACTTTCAAAGAATAGTTTTACGGCAGTTAGGCGATTGAACAATCATAAGTTGGTATCGGAAGTTGGTAATTTTACTAAACGTTTCAATCGTATTAAAGGCTGATTGTGTAAAAGCGGATCAAAGAATTGCAACTAACCCGGGCACAGTAGCTGTAATTTGATTAAGCTTTTAAAGGGAAGGGTCTCGAAGCAATAGTAGCCCCTTTTCCAGCGAGCTGCTCGTATGTTTAATGCTAGTTTCCTAATGTCAGTGCCTGTTCGCATGTCGGAATGGCCTGGGGGTGAGTTCAATGGATTCATGTGCCTAAAATCAGCAGTGCTGTGTGGACGGGTGTGGATGGGTGGAGAAGACCCCCTTTTATCAAATTGTCGTCATTTTTTTTCACTTGAACATTTAAAAAATATGGAAATAAGACAGGCCAAAATAATGGTCCAGAATTAGCTGGCAAAATAAAGGCGAGTTTAATGCACACACCATTAGTAGTGTGTAAATAACGCAGCAAGTTGTAGCGAGGAAGAGATTTGTGAATCAGCACAAATTGCTGGAGAACTTGCTCCGCTTCACTGTTAGCCTTGCGAAAACGACAGCTCGTTGTCGACCTCCCCGTGAGTTTCAAGAAATTGCCGCAGAAAGTTTAAATTTTAAATGAATTTATTTATCTTACTACTTCTCTCTCTCTCTTAATCCAATCTTTCTATCCTTCTCTTTATTTCTTTCTCTGTACCTAGTTTGACTCTAATCCACCCTATTTCCTTCTCTGTCCTTCCTCTGTTTCATTGTCTATCCTTAAGTCTCATTGGTTGAGGATGGTCCCATCATTCACCAAGGTCCCAGATGCCCCGTTGTCAGCTCGCACTTCCAGCAATTTGCTGCGCAAAAATTATTCCAACTGCAGGGTGAGGAAAAGAAATTAACAAACGGGGCAACTCCGTGAGATGCCCCGTACCAGAACATTCTAGACCATTAGCTTTAATGGTGATAATCTCGTGCTTTAAAAAAAACGAGAAACTTGTTCATCATAGAATATTTTTTACCTGACAATTCCCATTTCTGCAATTTGTGGTTGCACGCTCTCTCTTTAAAATCGGAGTTACTTGACCAAATAATGTCACTTTGATGTGGAGGTCATGGACGGTTTGCGAATCTTAATGAAACATCCGCGATAATCTGCACACACTCATTTTTGATGCAATTGATTTGTATCCGAATTTTAACTGTATGCACAATGGTCAGCGCACCTTTTTCTTTTAGCAAGATGCACCCACTGACGAGTTGAAAGAGTTAAGGGAAGGAAATCGCCAATGTATTTGTAGAATAGGTTCATATATAATTAGATAATGCTATCACAATGAAGATGGAAATGATGGCCATCTTAGCTCAACCATCCACAATAAATGAAGACTTACATTCTTTCCATTATATCATGGAATTATCTCTTGAATGAGTCTCCACTAATCTACCCAGAAGACCATTCTAAGTGTTCATTCTCCTTGCCTGAAACAGTTCTTCCTGACATTTGTCGTAAATGTTCCTTTCACCGGTTTTACCTACGTCCCTAGTACTAGTATTCTGGGATACCTTGAAGTAATGCTCCGGATTAACTTTATCAATAGTATTTTATATTCCTTGTATGCTCCTTTCAAGACTAAAAAGCCCAGGCTGTCCAGACTTTCCTTCTAACTCAATCCTTTAATAAATCCAGTAGCTCTTCTCTGTATAGCTTCTGTGCCTTAAATGTTTCCTTTATGTCTTTGTTACCAACAGTCTGACCAGGGCTGTTTTAGTCTGACATCTTCTGATTTCTACTCAACTGACCCAGCAAGATAATTAAGCATTCTGTTTGTTTATTGCTGTCCCAATGATTTGATGTGTTATGTGTGAAGTTTACCATCACCCCCAGATCTCTCCGTGCTTCACCTTCAGCTATTTCTACACAATCCATAGTATATTTATGACATCTATTTTTTTTCTTCCAATATGCAGTATCCAACACTTGTCTGTACTGATTTTATCCAACTTCTTTTGCTTTGGCTGCTTTGCTCAACTTGAATGTCCCCACTTTTTTTTCCTCAAAAAGTTAAGGAAATCACTTAGGCAAGATTTTCCCTTTTAAAAGCCATGTTGGTTTTATTTACTAGATCATTCTCATACCAGTTTGTTCCTAATACTTGATTCAATTATTTGATCAGATATTGCTATTAGACTGATGGGTTTGCACTTTTCCAGGTTAGATTTGTTAAAATTATACAAATTTCATACAGACAAATAAAATATAACGTAGCAGTGTATGTATATTGAACTTCTCTTGGAGTGTGTTTATACACTTAATAGAAATTCCATAAGTCAAGGGTCAGTTCCTGACCTGACTTTGGAGCGGAGCAGTGCGAGACCCACTGAAGGAGGCGATCTCGCACCAATCCAGTTTGCCACCACATGCGTATAACTCCAGTGCAGTGCTAAATTAGGTTGACAAAGAGTTCAGGTGATCCCTTAGACCTCCTGGAAAATTTCTAAACTTACCAGAGTTTATTTAAATCTACCGAGACTCCTGCCCGCACTTTCAAAACATTTATGCCTGTGTATTTAAGTGCGCCCGCACACAGTTCTCTCCTGGTTGGGAGAATTTAAATCGGAGCCAAGCAACACCACCAAAGACACTGTCAGGCTGGAACCTTTTCAGCTACATAAAAATTCTCTCTGTATCCAAAAGCAACAAAAGTAATTTCTAATGTGAACACAAATTAAGTGTCATTTCTGCATCCTAAATGAACAGTGATACGTTGCAAGGGAAAGCTGAGACAGCTGAAACCCAGAACAAGGTATGTACTTCCAAGCAACTTAACAAAACGTTTACAAGTTGATTTTTTTTTGTCAAAAAAGACAGAGCTATAAAAATGAATGAGAAATAACTTAATACAAAACTAATTGCAGAATTTTAAAAAAGTGTTCCCTTCATGCATACACAAATGATATAACTTGGACTAGTCTGAAGGGCCGATTCAGATTTTGTTCTAGATGAGAGTTAGGCTGTTCCAGCGAACATAAGAAATAGGAGCAGGAGGAGGCCATTTGGCCCTTCGAGCCTGCTCCGCCATTCAACAAGATCATGGCTGATCTTCTACCTCAACTCCACCTTCTCGCACTATCCCCATATCCCTTAATTCCCTTTGTTCCCAAAAATTTATCGACCTCTGTCTTGAATATACTCAATGACTGAGCAGCCACAGTTCTCTGGGGTAGAGAATTCCAAGGATTCACAACCCTTTGAGTGAAGACATTTCTCCTCATCTCAGTCCTAAATGGCTGACCCCCTTATTCTGTGACTGTGACCCCATGTTCTAGATTCCCCAGCCAGGGGAAACATTTTCCCAGCATTAACCCTGTCAAGCCCCTTAAGAATTTTATTTGTTTCAATTAGATCACCTCTCATTCTTCTAAACTCTAAGGAATATAGGCCTGGTCTACTCAATCTTTCCTCATCGGGTAATCCCCTCATCCCAGGAACCTGTCCAGTGAACCTTTGCTGTACTCCCTCTAAGGCAAATATGTCTTTCCTTAGGTAAAGAGACCAGAACTGTACACAGTACTCCAGGTGTGGCCTCACCAATGTCCTGTATAATTGTAGTAAGACTTCTTTACTCTTGTACTCTAATCCCTTTGTAACAAAAGCTAACTTACCATTTGCTTTCCTAATTGCTTGCTGTACCTGCATGTTAACTTTCTGTGATTCAAGTACAAGGACACCCAGGTCCCTCTGAGTGTAAACATTTCCCAGTCTCTCACCATTCAAAAAATATCCTGCTTTTTTATTTTTCCTACCAAAGTGGATAACTTCACACTTCCCCACATTGTAATCCATTTGCCATGTTCTTGCCCACTCAGTCAACCTGTCTATATCTCTCTGCAGCCTCTTTGTGTCCTCCTCACAGCTTACTTTCCTACCTAACTTTGTATCATCAGCAAACTTGGATATGTTACACTCAGTCCCTTCATCTAAGTCATTAATATAGATTGTAAATAGCTGAGGCCCAAGCACTGATCCTTGTGGTACCCCACTAGTTACAGCCTGCCAACCTGAAAAAGTCCTGTTTATTCCTACTCTCTGCTTTCTGTCCATTAACCAATCCTCAATCCATGCTAATATATTACCCCCAATCCAATGACTCCTAATTTTGTGTAATAACCTCTTGTGTGGCACCTTATTGAATGCTTTTTGAAAATTCAAATACACTACATCCACTGGTTCCCCCTTATCCATCCTACTAGTTACATCTGCAAAAAACTCTAACAGATTTATCAAACACGATTTCCCTTTCATAAAACCATGTTGAGTCTGCGTAATCATATTATTATGATTTTCTAAGTGCCCTGTTACCACGTCCCTAATAATAGATTCTAGCATTTTGCCTACTACTGATGTCAGACTAACTGGCCTATAGTTCCCCGTTTTTTTCTCTTCCTCCTTTCTTAAATAGCAGGGTTATGTTTGCTACCTTCCAATCCTTGGGGACTGTTCTAGAATCTAGGGACTTCTGGACGATTAATACCAGTGCATCCACTATCTCTGCAGCTACCTCTTTTAAAACCCTAGGATGCAGGTTGTCATTTCCAAGGGATTTGTTGCCACTTAGTCCCATTAATTTCTCCAGTACTATGTCTTATACTGATTTCCTCAAGTTCCTCATTCTCTCTAGACCCTTGGTTCCCCATTATTTCCGGAATGTTTCTTGTGTCTTCTACCGTGAAGACAGATACAAAGTATTTGTTTAATTTCTCTGCCATTTCCTTATTGCCCATTATAATTTCTCCTGTTTCTGCCTCTAATGGTCCCATATTTTCTTTCACTAATCTCTTCCTATTTACATATCGATAGAAACGTTTATAATCTGTTTTTACATCTCTTGCTAATTTACACTCATATTCTTTGTTCTCTTTCCTTATCAATTTCTTGGTCCTCCTTTGCTGAATTCTAAAATCCTCCCAATCCTCAGGCTTACTACTCTTTTTGGCAAGATTATAAGCCTCTTCCTTTGATCTAATACTATCTTTAACTTCTCTTGTTAGCCACGGTTGGACCACTTTTCCTGTGGAGATTTTGTGCCTTAAAGGAATGTATATTTGTTGTAAATTATGTATTAATTCTTTAAATGCCAGCCATTGCTTGTCTACCGTCATACCTTTTTAATGTAGTTTTCCAATTTTTAAAAATTTGTTTATGGGATCAGGGTGTCGCTGGCAATGCCAGCATTTATTGGCCGTCCCTAGTTGCCCCTGAGAAGGTGGTGGTGAGCCGCCGCCTTGAACCGCTGCAGTCCGTGTGGTGATGGTCCTCCCACAGTGCTGTTAGGTAGGGAGTTCCAGGATTTTGACCCAGCGACGATGAAGGATCAGCGATATACTTCCAAGTCAGGATGGTGTGTGACTTGGAGGGGAACTTGGAGGTGCTGCCCTTGTCCTTCTAGGTGGAAGAGGTCGCGGGTTTGGGAGGTGCAGCCGAAGAAGCCTTGGCGAGTTGCTGCAGTGCATCTTGTAGATGGTACACACTGCAGCCACGGTACACCGGTGGTGGAGGGTGTGAATGTTTAAGGTGGTGGATAGGGTGCCAATCAATGGGCTGCTTTGTCCTGGATGGTGTCAAGCTTCTTGAGTGTTGTTGGAGCTGCACTCATCCAGGCAAGTGGAGAGTATTCCATCACACTCCTGACTTGTGCCTTGTAGATGGTGGAAAGGCTTTGGGGAGTTGGGAGGTGAGACACTCGCCGCAGAATACCTAGCCTCTGACCTGCTCTTGTTGCCACAGCATTTATGTGGCTGGTCCAGTTAAGTTTCTGGTTAATGGTGACCCCAAGGATGTTGATAGTGGGGGATTCGGTGATGGTAATGCCATTGAATGTCAATGGGAGGTGATTAGACTCTTGCTTGTTCGAGATAGTCATTGCCTGGCACTTCTGTGGCATGAATGTTACCTGCTACTTATCAGCCCAAGCCTGATCGTCGTCCTTAGCCAACGTGCCCCTCATACCTATGTAGTTTGCTTTGTTTAGATTTAAGACCCTAGTTTTGGATTTAACGAAATCACTTGCAAACTCAATATAAAATTCCTCACATTATGGTCACTCCTCCCTAATCGCCCCTTTACTACAAGGTTATTCATTAACCCTTTCTCATTGCACAATACTAGATCTAAAATAACCTGTTCCCTAGTTGGTTCCTCAACATACTGATCTAGAAAACTATCTTGTATACATTCCATGAATTCGTCCTCCACACTATTACTGCAAATTTGGTTTGCCCAGTCTTTATCTAGATTAAAGTCCCCCATGATTACTGTATTACTCTTGTTACATGCACCTCTGATTTCTACGCTGCCCTACATTACAACTACTGTTTGGGGGCCTATAAACCACTCCCACCAATGTTTTCAGCCCCTTGCTGTTTCTTAGCTCCACCCAAACTGATTCTACTTCTTGATTTTCGGAGCTAAGATATTTTTGTGCCTTAAAGGAATGTATATTTGTTGTAAATTATGTATTAATTCTGTAAATGCTAGCCATTGCTTGTCTACCATCATACCTTTTAATGTAGTTTTCCAATTCCTTTAAGTCACAAAATCTCTACTGTCTTTATCCCATCCTTTATTATCAGGGCTACTCCTCCTCCTTTTCCATTTTGCCAATCTCTTCTAAATGTTAAGTATGCTGGAATATTTAGTTCCCAACCTTGGTCACTTTGCAACCACGTCTCCAAAATGGCTATTGGATCAAACCTATTAATTTCTATCTGCGCTATTAATTAATCTATTTTGTTGCGAATGCTTCACACATTCAGACATAGTGCCTTCAGCTTTGATTTTTTCTGTTTTTCCCTGATGTCACCTTCTTCCTAATGAGTAGTTCCCTCCTCCATAAATATTTGTCCTGCTCTTTTAATGCTTCATAACACTCTGATAATGCATGAGGAAAACTGATAGTAGACAACCTTTCTTCTATGAAATCCCTGAATTCTGTATTATTTTTGCTTTCTCCATGTTTGGTGCACCCCTTTTGATTCACTACTCAGCTGTGCACTGGGTTTATTATATTCATTTTTGTACTTTTCTCCATTAGCTAGGAAGGAAATGAGCAAGAAAAATCCAGTGAGCAAAAAGGAAATGAGGACACTAGAGAGACGATTTATAGGTGGTCACTCCTATAGCCTGATATAGTCATACTCACAGAATCATACCTTTCAGCCAATATCCCAAACTCCTCCATCACCATCCCTGGGTATGTCCTGTCCCACCGGCAGGACAGACCCACCAGGGGTGGCGGCACAGTGGTATACAGTCGGGAAGGAGTGGCCCTGGGAGTCCTCAACATTGACTCCGGACCCCATGAAGTCCCATGGCATCAGGTCAAGCATAGGCAAGGAAACCTCCTGCTGATTACCACCTACTGCTCTCCCTCAGCTGATGAATCAGTACTCCTCCATGTAGAACACCACTTGGAAGAAGCACTGAGAGTAGCAAGGGCACAGAATGTACTCTGGGTGGGGGATTTCAATGTCCATCACCAAGAGTGGCTCGGTAGCACCACTACTGACCGAGCTGGCCGAGTCCTGAAGGACATAGCTGCCAGTCTGGAACTGTGACAGGTGGTGAGAACCAATATGAGGGAAAAACCTACTTGACCTTGTCCTCGCCAATCTAAATGTCGCAGATGCATCTGTCCATGGCAGCCTTGGTAGTAGTGACCACCGCAGTCATTGTGGAGACCAAGTCCCGTCTTCACACTGAGAACACCCTCCATCGTGTTGTGAGGCACTACCACTGTGCTAAATGGGATCGATTCAGAACAGATCTAGCAGCTCAAAACTGGGCATCCATGAGGCGCTGTGGGCCATCAGCAGCAGAATTGTACTCCACCACAATCTGTAACCTCATGGCCTGGCATATCCCTCACTCTACCATTACCACCAAGCCAGGGGACCAACCTGGTTCAGTAAGAAGTGTAGAAGAGCATGCCAGGAGCAGCACCAGGTGTACCTAAAAATGCGGTGCCAACCTGGGGAAACTGCAACACAGGACTACATGCATGCTAAAAAGCAGAAGCAGCATGCTATAGACAGAGCTAAGCGACCACACAATCAACAGATCAGATCAAAACTCTGCAGTCCTGCCACATCCAGTCGTGAATGGTGGTGGACCATTAAACAACTAACGGGAGGAGGAAGCTCCATGAATATCCCTATCCTCAATGATGGTGGAGCCCAGCACCTGAGTGCAAAAGACAAAGCTGACGCGTTTGCAACGATCTTCAGCCAGAAGTGCCGAGTGGATGTTCCATATCAGCCTCCTCCTGAGGTCCCCACCACCACAGAAGCCAGTCTTCAGCCAATTCGATTCACTCCATGTGATATCAAGAAACGGCTGAGCACTCTGGATACAGCAAAGGCTGTGGGCCCCGACAACATCCCAGCTCTCGTGCTGAAGACTTGTGCTCCAGAATTAGCCACGCCTCTAGCCAAACTGTTCCAGGACAGCTATAACACTGGCATCTATCCAATGATGTGGAAAACTGCCCAGGTATGACTTGTCCACAAAAAGCAGGACAAAGCCAATCCAGCCAATTACCAACCAATCAGTCTACTCTCAACCATCAGCAAAGTGATGGAAGCTGCTGTCGACAGTGCTATCAAGCAGCACTTACCAATAACCTGCTCACTGATGCCCAGTTTGGGTTCCGCCAGGACTGCTCTGATCCTGATCTCCTTACAGCCTTGCTCCAAACATGGGCAAAAGAGCTGAATTCCAGAGGTGAGAGTGACGTCAAGGTAGCATTTAACCGAGTGTGGCATCAAGGGGCCCCAGTTAAACTGAAGTCAATGGGAATCGGGGGGGAAAACTCTCCGCTGGCTGCAGTCATACCTAGCACAAAGGAAGATGGTTTGTGGTGGTTGGAAGTCAATCATCACAGCCCCAGGACATCGCTGCAGGAGTTCCTCAGGGCAGTGTCTTAGGCCCAACCATTTTCAGCTGCTTCATCAATGATCTTCCCTCCATCATAAGGTCAGAAGTGGGATGTTCGCTGATGACTGCACAGTGTTCAGTGCCATTCGTAACTCATCAAATAATGAAGCAGTCCATGCACGCATGCAGCAAGACCTGGACGACATTCAGGCAATGACTATCTCCTACAAGCGAGCATCTAACCACTGCCCCTTGACATTCAACAGCATTACCATTACCAATTCCCCCACCATCAATATCCTGGGGGTCACCATTGACCAGAAACTTAACTGGACCAGCCACATAAATATGGTGGCAACAAGAGCAGGTCAGAGGCTAGGTATTCTGCGGTGAGTGTCTCACCTCCTGACTCCCCAGAGCCTTTCCACCATCTACAAGGCACAAGTAAGGAGTGTGATGGAATACTCTTCACTTGCCTGGATGAGTGCAGCTCAAACAACACTCAAGAAGCTTGACACCATCCAGGACAAAGCAGCCCGCTTGATTGGCACCCTATCCACCACCTCAAACATTCACTTCCTCCACCACCGATGTACCATGGCTGCAGTGTATACCATCTACAAGATGCACTGCAGCAACTTGCCAAGGCTTCTTTGGCAGCACCTCCCAAACCCGCCACCTCTACCACCTAGAAGGACAAGGGCAGCAGGCGCATGGGAACACCACCACCTCCAAGTTCCCCTCCAAGTCACACACCATCCTGACTTGGAAATATATCGCCGTTCCTTCATCGCTGGGTCAAAATCCTGGAACTCCCTCCCTAACAGCACTGTGGGAGTACCTTCATCACACGGACTGCAGCGGTTCAAGAAGGCGGCTCACCACCACATTCTCGAGGGCAACTAGGGATGGGCAATAAATGCTGGCCTTGCCAGAGATGCCCACATCCTATGAACAATTTTTTTTTTTTTTAATGTCAGTGTGGGAGTCATAGGCCAGAATTTTCCCCTTTATAAAAAAAAAAAGGATGGGTTTGGAGCGTGGGGACAGTTAAAGTGTTAAAAATGGGACTGACCTGATCCCCCCCCTCCAACCGGCCCACTTCCGGTTATGCTGGAGGTGGGACGGGTGGCGGGCAACCAACCTGCTCCCAGGGGGCGTTACCTCAATTTAAATATTGTAATGCGGTTGGAAGCCTCTTTTCCCCGTCCATTTTGTGTTTAACTGCCTGTGGACGGATTTCTCACAATTCGTGAAACTCGGCAGTTAAACAAAGGTGGGGACTGCTGCATCCAGGAGGTAAGTGACTTTATACCTACCTCCTGGATCCAGAGTCCCTACCTAACCCACTCCCCGCTATTGGAGATTCCCCCATGAGGCCTCCGATCACCTTCTCAGGCCTCCCCTCCCCACAACGATGATGATGAGACAGACCACGATCCTCCGGGGGCCGGCCCCAATTCTCTTCTCCCCTTACCCGCCGACCCCCCCATCCCGCAATTCCCGACTCCTGCCAGTCCTCTCTCCGACCCCTGCCAATCCTCTTTCTTTCTTTCCCCAACCCCTGACGATCCTCTACACCCACCCCCTCCCGATCCCCAACCCCTGCCGATCCTTTTCACCATCCCATCCCCGATCCCAGCCAATTGCCGACTCCCCTCCCCGGACCGGACCCTCGCTTCTGAGGCCTACCCGCCCACAGCCAGCCAGCCTCTCAATCTGGCTGGCTGCGGGCGGGAATCCGAGGCCTCGCATTCAAATCAGGCCCCCAACCCGCCTCCCTTGAGAAAATTCTGGCCATAGTTTGTTGAGTCATAGTCAGCACCCATCTTATTTCCATTCTGCCTATTAGCAGTGATCACTGAAAATACCCTTGGCGGTGTATATCTCTCTACTGGAAGCCATGGGAGTTATTTTCATTAAAATATTAGTGTTCCGCATAGCCTATGCTGAATTAGCTGATCTAAGCCAGGATGGCACTGCAATTTAACTCAGCAATGTGAGCCAGGAAAGGAGGGGAAATAATCAGCCATGGGAAGCACATCCTCCAACAGTCAACTTCTCCTTGGGGGGCGGGGAGCGACAGAATAAATGGAATACATTGTATCACAAACTTTATTTATATGTTAAAACCAAAATGCTCTTTTATTTCAGGTATGGTTTCAAAACAGAAGAGCCAAGTGGAGGAGGCAAGAAAAACTGGAAGCTAGTGCAATGAAACTTCAGGATTCACCCATGCTTTCTTTCAACAGATCTTCACAGTCTTCTACCATGGGCACTCTGAACAGCAACTTGTCACTGGACCCTTGGCTCACTTCACCAATATCCAGCACAACTGCATTACAGAGCCTTCCAGGTTTCATGTCCACAACGCAGGGCCTGCAGAGCAGCTATACTCCTCCACCTTTCCTGAATTCCCCACCCATGAGCCACACCCTGCAACCTATGGGTACCATCACTCCCTCAACCTTCCAGTGTGGAACCCCTTATGTGGACAAATTTCCTCTGGAAGATGCAGAACAGAGAAACTCCAGTATAGCTTCCCTAAGAATGAAAGCCAAGGAACACATCCAATTCATTGGTAAAAGTTGGCAGACAATCTGAGTGAGGTGGTAGAGAACATAAGCAGAGATGTCTATTAATAGTCCTTATAATTGTTTAAAATGCTGATTACAAATTTTAAATTGGGATGTAGAAAGGTTACATTAAATGTCAAAGCACCAGAAACTTTGAGAACTATTCCTAAGAACTTACCTTTAATTCATTTCCTTTTTTATTTTTGTACATTTGTTGTTCACTGTGTATTAGTTGTAGATGCAATAATTTTGTGTTGCATAAGGTTTGTAGTTTCCAAAATGAATACTAGATAAGTCACAAATTAGTGCTTTAAATAAGTTTTAATTTTTTTAAGTTAATACCCTGTAAAAATTGTTTGCATTTGATCAGTGGGATGATCCACAAATAACAAAGTAAATCTGACCTAAACTTTTAGCAAAAAATTGTTTTCATAACTCTGAAAATGAATGGATCCTTTATTAAAAATAGAACATTAAAACTTTTAAATCTGTAAAACAATATAGATGTACTATATACCTTCAATTTTATTGCCAGATTTAGGACTTCCTCACTTCTAATGTCATGGGATAAAGGTCTGCCTTGCTCTACCAAGGACTTGTTCAACCCATGGGATCATTCAGTGGAACAGTTAAAGAAAGAAGCGTCATTTTGACATAGAATTAACTATAATTGAAGCATTTTTAACCCTTAAGCAGCATCTTTTCTTCATACATATACATATATATATATTTTCCCTCAGTTTTCCCCCTTCCTCTCTTGAAGGAGCCAACTCTTGCTGAGCTTTAGTTCCACAGGATAGAAGTCTTCAAGTACCTTGACCAATTGGCCAATCTTTGTGTAATTCCAGACAGTGTGTCAATAGCATCACAAGTAAGCCTCATCTTAACCTTTCCTGACATCAACCCATACACTTTCCAGCAAGGGTCATTGGATTGCAATCAGGACTGAGAACCCTGTCTGATTTCTTTCAACTCCCTATACCAGGAGTGCTATGTCCAATTGTAATGCCCTGACTGTTACCCCAGCTAATATTAACTAATGTAACACAGATCAGGGACCAAACTTGGAACATTGCTGGTCTGTGTGTCTCAGTAGCACCCATGGTAATGCATTTACCCTGTAAGGCATTAACAATATGGGGCCTATTTGCGGTCAGAGCATTATGCTGTTATGCAGTGGTTCACTTTCAGGCCACAAGATGCAGTGGAATTTACAGGAATTCTCTTCTACCTTTTTAGAATTGAATGATTTTGTAAGCAGACCATTGTTTCAACCCGGCAACATGGAAAGAACTAAAACAATGAGAAGATTGTAGAAGACAATTTTACATTATTTGAGCTTAAATTAAAATGAATCTTGCCTACAGTTCTGTTTAATTTCCCAAGAACACAGTATGGAGTATATTCTTTAGTTGGATTTATCAGATCCCTCTGACAGGGAGTTGAAAATCATAGAGGGTGAAATTTAACATCGGAACGGGGGCACCAAACAACCAGTAGTAAATCGGCCACCTATCATACGCCCTGTCCTAATTTTCCTTTCCATTGAAGGAAAATCAGGCGGAGTGTATAACGTGTGGCCGATTCACTACTGCCTATTTTGCACGCCTACCGAAGTTGAATTTCACCCTGTTAGATGTGATTTTTACCTCCATAGTTGGTAATGTCTAATGTATATAAATCTCAATCTGTCACATGTAAGTAAAATGTAAGTATTTTTACATTGTTAATATTATATAAAATCTAAAATTGTGGTCCTGCTTTAGGCTTGGTTACTCCATGCAGCCCAAATTCAATTATTCTGTGAAATGTTTCTTTTTGGAAACACCAGCTATCTAACTGCACAGCCAAATTGGTTGTACAATTGTGCACATTTATATAAAAAAAATTGTTCCTGGGATGTGGGCGTCGCTGGTAAGGCCAGCATTTATTGCCCATCCCTAATTGCCCTTGAGAAGGTGGTGGTGAGCTGCCGCCTTGAACTGTTGCAGTCCATGTGGTGAAATTGCTCCCACAGTGCTGTTAGGGAGGGAGTTCCAGGATTTTGACCCAGCGACAATGAAGGATCGGCGATATATTTCCAAGTCAGGATGGTGTGTAACTTGGAGAGCTTGCAGATGTTGGTGTTCCCATGTGCCTGCTGCCCTTGTCCTACTAGGTGGAAGAGGTCGTGGGTTTAGGAGGTGCTGTCAAAGAAGCCTTGGCGAGTTGCTGTAGTGAATCTTGTAGATGGTGCACACTGCAGCCACGGTGCACTGGTGGTGAAGGGAGTGAATGTTTAAGGTGGTGGATGGGGTGCCGATCAAGCGGGCTGCTTTGTCCTGGATGGTGTCGAGCTTCTTGAGTGTTGTTGGAGCTGCACTCATCCAGGTAAGTGGAGAGTATTCCATCACACTCCTTACTTGTGCCTTGTAGATGATGGAAAGGCTTTGGGGAGTCGGGAAGTGAGACACTCGCCGCAGAACATGCGCCTTTATGCGTCTGTATGCATCTCTGTCAATGGCCGGGAATTTCCACTTCTATGCTCGCTAATCTGTCATTTGCTGTCCATTAAAAAGAAAGAAAGAACTTGCATTTATATAGTGCCTTTCATGACCTCCGGAAGTCTCAAAGTGCTTTATAGCCAAGTAGCCATTGTTGTAATGTAGGAAATGCGGTAGCCAATTTGCACTCGGCAAAGTCCCAAAAGAGGAATAAAATAAATGACTAGATCATCTGTTTTTAGGTTGGTTGAGGGATAAAAGTTGGCCAGGACAATGGAAGAACTCTGCTGCTCTCCTTTCAATAGTGCTGTGGGATCTTTAACAACCACCTGAAACAGGCCTCAGTTTAACATCTCCTCATACGAAAAATGGCACCTCTGATAGTATGGCACTCAGTACTGTACTGAAGTGCCAACCTACATTATGTGCTCAAGCCTCTGAAGTGGGGCTTGAACCTTCGGACACTGAGGTGAGAATGCTACCATTGAGCCAAGTCTGGCACCAAAGTGACTGGGCAGAAAATTGCAGGCTGGTGAGTGGGAATGAAAAGCCCTGGCCGATGTGTTTACAAGCCACTGATGTCCTCCTTTCGCTATGTCTGCAACATGTGGAAAAACCCTCTGCAAACCTAAATTATTATTACCGAGGACAAAGCTTAAGTCCGTTTTGGCTAAAATCAGGTGTGGTTGCTTGTCCTTACAAGCTCAGAGCAAGTATTCATTAGTGACCAATTGAAACTAAGGTGGTTGGGTAATATGATCCATATTGTCTAACCGTGGACTGCCCAAACAGTTGCTTTTTAACCAGGAAGAATGGGCTGTGTGCCCTCGGGATGATCTAGACATGATGGATTTTTATGGTGTAGGATGACTGAAGGGCACTGGAAGGCGTTGGGCAAGTAGGGCAGTGGCTGACCAACTGGAGGGGGACTAAATATGTGGATATGCTATTGTGGGACAATCGTTGCCACCAAGCAGGTGGCAAAACAATTATGGAATCAAAGATCCTATTTGCTGTACCAATGTTATTTTTGCCCTAGCAATCTTTATTTTGCTTTTGACGATCCTGATGAGCTGATTTAGTGCCAGGACTGTCAGAACCAACTGCTCTGGAGATGGCTACTGGAGGGTCCTGCTGGATAACCTGAAGCAGCCAACCTCCAAAAGCTGAGCTAAGACTGTCTGGGAAGGGTGAAGAATGAAAGACATGAAACAGGAGTGGGCAGGGAGCAAAGCTGGCATAAATGACTGATTCTCCAAGCATATTATTTGTGTTTATCCCATAACCTCTTGTCAGTGAGTGAGATTTTCCACAGTTTTGCTGCACCACTATTGTGGAAATCTCTCTCTTAGGCAGTCCCTCGGAACCGAGGATGACTTGCTTCCACCCTAAAAATGAGTTCTCAGGTGACTTGAGTTCAATGTGGGACCTACAGTCTCTGACACAGGTGGGGCAGATGGTGGGTGGGGTGCTTGGGTTGACGTGCGCTCCTTCCGCTGTTTGTGGAAATACCAATGCTATTAATGATGAATAGGCAGATTTTTTTTGAGGGAGGGGTGGGTCTATTCAAGAAAGGAGGGAGAGAGAAAACGGAACTACAGGCCAGTTAGCCTAACATCAGTCGTCGGGGAAATACTGGAATCCATTATTAAGGAAGTGGTAACAGGGCACTTAGAAAATCATCATATGATTAGTCAGTCAACATGGTTTTATGAAAGGGAAATCATGTGTAACAAATTTATTAGAGTTTTTTGTGGATGTAGCTAGCAGAGTAGATAAAGGGGAACCAGTGGGTGTAGTATATTTGGATTTCCAAAAGGCATTTGATAAGGTGCCACGTAAAAGGTTGCTACACAAGATAAGGACTCTTGAGGTTGGGGGTAATATATTAGCATGGATAGAGGATTGGTTAATGGACAGAAAACAGAGAGTATAGATAAACGGGTCATTTTCAGGTTAACAGGCTGTAACTAGTGGGATGTCGCAAGGATCAGTGCTTGGTCCTCAGCTATTTACAATCTATATTAATGACTTAGATGAAGGGACCGAGTGTACTGTGTCTAAATTTGTTGATGATACAAAGCTAGGTGGAAAAGTAAGCTGTGAGGAGGACACGAGCCTGCAAAAGGATATAGATAGGCTAAGTGAGTGGGCAATAAAGTGGCAGATGGAGTATAATGTGGGGAAATGTGAGGTTATTCACTTTGGTAGGAAGAATAGAAAAACAGAATATTTTTTAAATGGTGAGAAACTATTAAATGTTGGTATAACAGAAAATGCTGGAAACACTCAGCAGGCCAGGCAGCATCCGTGGAGTATTTTGCTATTGTATTAAATGTTGATGTTCAGAGGGATTAAGATGTCCTCATATAGGAAACACAGTTCGCATGCAGGTACAGCAATCAAATAGAAAGGCAAGTGGCATGTTGGCCTTTATTGCAAGGGGTTTGGAGTACAAGAGTAAGGAAGTCTTGCTACAATTTTACAGGGCTTTGGTGAGACCACATCTGGAGTACTGTGCATAGTTGCGGTCTCCTTATCTGAGGAAAGATATACTTGCCTTCGAGGTAGTGCGATCAAGGTTCACTAGATTGATTCCTGGGATTAGAGGGTTATCCTATGAGGAGAGATTGAGTCGATTAGGTCTATACTCTCTGGAGCTTAGCAGAATGAGAGGTGATCTCATTGAAACATATATGATTCTGAGGGGGATTGACATGGTAGATGCTGAGAGGTTGTTTCCCCTGGCTGGAGAGTCTAGAACTAGGGGGCATAGTCTCGTGATAAGGGGTCGGCCATTTAAGACTGAGATGAGAAGGAATATCTTCACTCGGAGGGTTGTGAATCTTTCGAATTTTCTACCCCAAAGGGCTGTGGATTCTGAGTCATTGAGTATATTCAAGGCTGAGATGGATAGATTTTTGGACTCTCGGGAAATCAAGGGCTATGGGATCGGGCGGGAAAGTGCAGTTGAGGTTGAAGATCAGCCATGATCTTACTGAATGGCGGAGCAGGCTTGAGGGTCAATGTGGCCTACTACTCCTCCTCATATGTTCTTATGTGTATGTGTGTGGCATTATTGTGGACTATATGGGTAAAAGATGCAGATACTGGGAAATGGACCTCTTTTTCACTTTGGCCATTTGGTGTCCGCATTAGGCACTCTGAGAGCATGACTAACACAACCAGATGCAGAATGAATTTACTCTCTACTCTGTCTCCAAAATGAGTTTAATATCAGGAGTGGGCAATATTAAGCAGGACAGATAGTCATACAAATGTCTAATCTAGAAAATATGGCCTTTTGCATCCATGCCCTCACCTTGGATGAGTTTATTGACTTCCTGGGCCTGACAGAAAGCTGGCTCTTTGAGATTGCCCAACAATCCATCTTGTACCCTTCCCTTCCCAAACCACCATGGTTATAGTTTAGCTGTCATTCACACCTTGCCTTGACCTCCTCCAGCTTCTTCTCTATATTTAAGCACCTCACCTACCGCCAATCCTCTCTTCTCTTTCAGCATCCTTTTTGTCTACCCCAACACCCCATCTCCAGAGCATCCTTCTGCCTTCTTTATCAAAATCTCCTCCCTATTTTCCTGATTTAGTCTTTGCACTTAATGAGTCTTCATCCTTGGTGACTTCAACCTACACCTACATTTTTTTCTGACTTTGCTGTCCTATCCTCACTCAACCTTACCCTGAAAAATAATCAGATTAATGTCTACATAAAATATATTTCACACAGGAATGTAGTATGAGCACATTAAACGTTCATGTATGTGCCTTGATGATTGGAAGTTCTATTGTGCCTTCTTATATAAATTGAGAATTTCAAGAAATGAGTGAATTAATGATTGCATGTTATGTCTGTAACACTCCCACTCATCTAAACATCAGGCAAACAGAATCTGTTTTTGAATATTGCTTTGTAAATGTTAGTTAAGTGGAGGTGTTAATGACTGAATTTGTGGTCATCGAGACCTTTACTATTATACTAAACCAGATGAAAAAACATACTATTTCACAATTCCTTCATAGATGAACTATTCTCTAATTACGCAGCCTATTGAGTACGTGTAATGTGGATGTAAAATAATTTTACATCTACTTTAAATACAAATGTTTGTAGCTTAATGAACAAAAAATAACTTGTTCTATTTATAACATCAAAATATTGAATAAAATTAACCTTGTCCTAATCATCCCAAAAACACTAACCCAATATGGTTATTCTAGTTACACTTTGCATATTTATGGTTTCTTGGAATGTGATACTTCTGATATTGAAATAAAAGACTAGACCTGAATCCACAAATTATAATCCATTTATCTTGCTAGCTGTAGTGGGGAAATGTTCAACAGTGTTTTATGGAATACTATTAATGCTCATCAAAAGACCACTGATGACATAAGAAATAGTCAGCATGGATTTAACGTTGAGGTATTTCTTATCGATCTACTAGAAGACCTAAAGTACACAAATAGATAAGAAATATTGATTTACTTGGAAATTTGGAAGGCATTTTATAACATTCTATATGATACATTTAAAGACAGCAAAGCAATATGGAATTAATGGGAAATTGGCAAACTAGTTTGAAAATTGTCTTGGCAATAGGAAGCAGAAGATGGTGATAAATGGAAAAAGCCCTGTGGCAGCAGCGACTAGCTGAGTTTTTATAGGGGTTTGTGCTTGGCTGTCTATTCACATTATTCATAAATGATTTGGAGGGGAGTACTTGTTGTAATCAATGTTCCCTTTAAGCTGCGCGACCACACGGCCGCGCAGCGCTCTGCATCTCCCGCGCAGCCGGCTCACCAGCTTTTAAATAGGGAAAAACATGCATGCGCGGTATTTTGAATGGGCTGCCCAGCCCCTTAAAGGAGCCGCACCTCCCCCCCCCCAAAAAAAATAAAGTGAACATTGATTGTATTATGAAATTTGCTGATTATATCAAGCTATGTGCATCTCAAGATGTGTAAACTAGCAAGAGACATAAAAACAGGTTGTAACATCTTCTATAGGTATATAAAAAGGAAGAGATTAACAAAAGTAAATATGGGTCCCATACAAGTAGAGAGACAGGAGAAATTATTATGGGGGGAGAAAAAGGAAATTGCAGAGACATTGAACAAATATTTTGTATCTGTCTTCATGGTAGAAGACACCAAAAATAGTGGGTAACCAAGGGTCTAGTGAGAATGAGGAACTTAAAGAAATTATATGTAAAGTAATAGTATTGGACAGACTAATGGGACTAAAAGCCAACAAATTCCTTGGACCTCATAGCTTACATCCTAGGGTTTTAAAAGAGGTGTCTACAGAGATAGTGGATGCATTGATTTTGATCTTCCAGAATTTCTTAGATTTTAGAATGGTCCCCATGGATTGGAAGGTACAAAACTTAACCCTGCTATTCAAGAAAAGAGGGAGAGAGAAATCCGGGAACTATAGGCCAGTTAGCCTGACATCAGTAGTAGGGAAAATGCTAGAATCAATTATTAGGGATGTGGTAACAGTGCACTTAAAAATCATCATATGATTGGGCAGAGTCAACATGGTTTTATGAAAGGGAAATCATGTTTGACAAATCTGTTCTTTGAGGTTGTAACTGCCAGGGTAGATGAAAGGGAACCAGTGGATGTAGTATGTTTGGATTTTGAAAAAGCATTTGATAAGGTGCCACACAAGTGGTTATTACACAAAATTAGGGCTCATGGGATTGGGGGTAATATATTAGCATGGATTAAGGATTGGTTAATGGACAGAAAACAGAGTAGGAATAATCGGGTCATTTTCAGGTAGGCAGGTTGTAACTAGTGGGGTACGGCAAGGTTCAGTGCTTGGGCATCAGCTATTTAGAATCTATATCAATGACTTAGATGAGGGGACATAGTGTAATGTATCTAAGTTTGCTGACGATACAAAGATAGTAAGCTGTGAGGAGGATGCAAAGAGGCTACAAAGGGATATAGATAGGTTAAGTTTCTACTCTGTAGCTAATGCAAGAACATGGCAGATGGAATATAATGTGGAGAAATGTGAAGTTATCAACTTTGGTAGGAAAAATAGAAAAGCAGAATATTTTTTAAAAGGTGAAAGATTGGGAAATGTTGGTATTCAGATGGACCTGGGTGTCCTTGCACACGAATCACAGGGGTTAACATGCAGTTCCAGCAAGCAATTAGGAAAGCAAATGGCATGTTAGCCTTTATTATAAAGGGATTGGAGTATAAGAGTAAAGAAGTCTTACTCCAATTATATAGGGCCTTGGTGAGACCACACCTGGATTACTGTGTACAGTTTTGGACTCCTTACCTAAGGAAGGATATACTTGCCATAGAGGGAGTGCAACAAAGGTTCACTAGACTGATTCCTGGGATGGGGGGGGATTGTCCTATGAGGAGAGATTGAGTAGACTAGGCCTATATTCTCTAGAGTTTAGAAGAATGAGAGGTAATCTCATTGAAACATATAAAATTCTTAAGGGGCTTGACAGGGTAGATGCTGGGAAGATGTGTCCCCTGAGTCTAGAACTAAAGGCCATAGTCTCAGAATAATGGGTTAGCCATTTAGGACTGAGATTAGGAAAAATATCTTCACTCAAATGGTTATGAATCTTTGGAATTCTCTACCCCAGAGGGCTGTGGATGCTCAGTCATTGAGTATATTCAAGACAGGGATTGATAGACTTTTGGATACTAAGGGAATCAAGGGATATAGGGTCAGGGCAGGAAGGTGGAGTTGAGGTAGAAAATCAGCCATGACCTTACTGAATGGCGGAGCAGGCTCGAAGGGCCAAATGGCCCACTCCTGCTCCTATTTCTTATGTTCTTATGTGGCTAGATGACCATTATAAAGGAAAAAGTCTAACCAGCTCCCCTTGCCATTCAATGGCAGTACCATTGTCGAATCCCCACCATCAACATCCTGGGGGTCACCATTGACCAGAAACTCATTTGGACCAGCCACATGAATACTGTGGCTATAAGAGCAGGTCAGAGGCTGGGTATTCCACGGTGAGTGACTCACCTCCTGACTCCCCAAAGCCTTTCCACCATCTACAATGCACAAGTTAGGAGTGTGATGGAATACTCTCCCCTTGCCTGGATGAGTGCAGTTCCAACACCACTCAAGAAGCTCGATATCTTCCAAGACAAAGCAACCCGCTTGATTGGCACCACATTAAACATTCACTCCCTCCACCACTGCAGTAACTCGCCAAGGCTTCTGCGACAACACCTCCCAAACCCGTGACCTCTACCGCCCAGGAGGACACGGGCAGCAGGCGCAATGGAACACCATCACCTCCAAGTTCCCTTCCAAGTCCCACACCATCCTGACATGGAAATATAGTGCCGTTCTTTCATCATCACTGGGTCAAAATCCTGGAACTCCCTCCCTAACAGCACTGTGGGAGTACCTTCACCACATGGACTGCAGCGGTTCAAGAAGGCAGCTCACCACCACCTTCTCAAGGGCAACTAGGGATGGGCAATAGATGCTGGCCTTGCGATGCCCACATCCCATGAATGAATAAGAAAAAGATAAGCAGTATTCAAAAAAATCTGGACCAATTAAGTAATTGGGTCAAGGAATGGCAGCCAGCAACTGTACCACCCAGCAGGAGTCAGGAAGACCAGTTTTACAAATGCACACTACTAGTGGGTAGTCTCCGTGCTGGCAGTACATATTGGGAAATTGCACACGCACTTTGCCATGATTTTCCATCCATCTATTTTATGGATGGAACATCATGTTCAGCGCAACCAGAATTTTAGGATATGTGGGGCTGGCAGGTGAAGCTCCCTGGTAGTATTACACATTTGTAATATTGGCCTTAGTATCTTCAGGTCAAGAAGGGGGAGAACAGAAATGGAAAATGGGTTTCTTTAAGTGTGTAAGTGTTGTAGATGATTGCTTTTTTATGCAATACCAAAACAATTGTTTAATCAACTCTGTTACCAGTTTTCATAGAGCTGAGAATTTGGAAAGTGTCCTATTTATGTGAACTGGATGCTCTTAACAATCTGGAATGGCGGTAATTAATTATTGTGGGAAGTAAGTGGGACTCATAAGTAATTCATTGTGTGTCACAGGCAGGTCAGTGAACAGAAATCTCTGCTTTCAACATTTTCCACTTATTGTGTGGAGACAAAGAAGGACGCTTAATTATATTTTTATAATTTGCCTGTATCTTGGAGTTGCTGTCAGGAGCAAACATGTCACAATCATTCATGGGCACCATGGGGGGTGGGGTCTTTTTCTGACGCATAAGAAAGTATTTACAATCTGTCTGTACATGGAAGGTCTACAAATCTATAGCAAAGTGTCTACTCTGTGGCTAATGCATTTGAAGTAGATGATAAAAAAATACTTGTCAAAATTTCTAATCTTCTATTTTATAAAATTAATTCTGAAGCCTTAATATTTGGTAGTAAAATCAAAAGCTGCAATGTTGCATTTGGTGGTGTTTATAATAGTGCAAATGAGTGAAAGGATTATCAAGTACACTGAGCTCACTCTTTGGTCATTTTCAGTATTTCACTATCAAACTGATTTGCATTAAATGTAAAAAATGAAGGAAAATTTAGATGAAGTACTTTCTGTTCAAAGCCCCTCCTCCCCCTCCCCATATGCAGCAGTTATTGGATTACAAATGATTTGGTGCATGTGAACTGCTTATGTGGCAACGTGCAGGTGCAAACGACATGACGTTCACTTGCACCTGTGTGCCCAATGCTTCTGTGGATTTATGAATTGTTGAAAGCTTTTATTTTTTTGACTAATGAAGTACTAAAGAATTTAATAAAGGAGTGCATCCCCCTGTGTTTCACAACATTATAATATGATTCACAGACTACATGGCATAATTGCCTCTTGTCATCTCAAATCCAATCCTCTCTCAAACTTAGTTCCATTTAGTCCCAACCGTTTTTATATCACAAATTTTATTGATAGTAGTTGTCATTACTCTTCTGAACTTTCCTCTCTTCTTCTAAAACACCACTTGCGCCATATTACATGCTCTTCCCCCCCCTCCCTGCATCCTGACATGCTGCACTGCCTCCTATTCTAACCCGTTCTTTCTCATAACTGTAACAAACATTTAACATGATGAGACAACTCATTTTGAAACACTTCCTCACATCATTCGCTCATGACAAAAACCATGGACAGAAATATCAGCTCTGTCCCCTCCCAAACAGGTAGTGGTCTGGATTCTTCTCCTATTGGCCATGAACCTGCCACCATTTCTTCCCAGAACCCTTCATTGGTTTATTGCTGCAGGGAGGGAAATACAGTTCTAGCTGCAGCCAGTTAAAGGGGAATATCACTTTTCAGCAAAATGGCAGAAGAAATACCAGTTTCTGAAGTGTGTCCATAGAAGTGCTGCTGGTAGAACCAAGGGCCAAAAGGTCCATCTGATTGGTACTGAGGGTAGGAGGCCTCACAAAAGAGTGGTGCAGGTTGGCTGAAGGTCTGTGGCAGAGGTAGTCAGTGCAGGAACTGCTGTAAAGTGCAGAATGAGGTTCAATGACCTCACAAGGCTGGCCAAGCTAAATCAAGGCTCTGATGCCAATACATAACCTTTACCCATCAAACAGATAAATTCACCTCCCTAACTATGATACGCTTTCTCTCTCAGCACCTGGGAGTCAGGAAAGCTCACTTCTACAAAGGACAACCTCTCCAAACACTCGAGCACCTTTTTTACTCAAGACCACTTTCTCAACCCACTTTGCCCACCACAAGGGCTTCTGCTAGTCTTCAAAGACATTTCAGTTACGGGTCAAGGCTCCTTCACCTCTTATCATCACAACATGTGATGACTTCATATGAAGCAAGTCTCCATGACACTCAGGCCTGTAACATTGCCTTCACTACCTCCAAAGGGAAAAAGGGCATAAAACCAACACCACAAAAGGGCAACTGGGGAGGACAATCATCACTGAAAACATTGAGTTCCGAGGAAGAGGAGGTGTTTGAATTGTAGGCAAATATACAGGAGAGCCTGAAGGAGAGGGCAAAGTTGATGGCGAGCTGGCAAGAGAACATTGGTAAAGGCTCATTATATGTAATTTAAGCTTCATGGGGCTAGAAATTGGGCTCCTTTGCGCCTCCCGTTAGCACCCCTGGGGCGCTAACGGTGCACAAATGGCTTTGCGACCGGGCACGGTGCTGACATCGACTCCCGCCATATTCGGCGGGAGTTTTGCGGCGGCACTATGGCATTGCGCCCCAATCTCCTTCGCCCCAAGATCCTGACGCCATCGCCCCGGACCCGAAATTGCCTTCTGCCTCCTGCACCAGCACTGATCGAAAACAACGACAGCTGCAGGAGTCGTGCATCGGGCGGCCGGCCGCTTTGGGGGCGATGATTAAAGGCAAGGTGGCCGAGGTAAGTGAAAAAAAAAAAGCCTCATCTTTCTTGTTGCAGTTTTTTTCGCGGGTTCCTGCCCGCGATCGATCAGCCTGACACTCTGCTTGAGTATCGGGCTGATCGCGCAGGATCGCGGCTGCCTTGGTGGTCCAGGTAGGTACTTGTCATATTGCAGAGCCTGCAGCGATGGCCCTTCTCTTTAAGGGAGGGAAGGAGCCTTTGAACGCGGCAGCGCTGCACGGCCCAGTGTGCAGTGCTGCTGAAGTCTCCGCCCCGCCTGCTGTCGCTTGCGCTCCAAGAAGGAAGGGGAGCGCTTGATTTAGCACTCCACTTTCTTCTTGGAGCACAAACCGTGAATTTTTCAAAAGTTTGAAATAGTTAGTGCCTGGCACTAACTTTTCAAACTTTTAAAAATTAGCGCCCCAAACGGGACAATAATGAATTTTGCCCCCCATGTGTTTTCTCGATACAGTGCCCTTACACTCACTCACTATTTCTTCAACAACAATACCTTGCATTTCTATAGCGCCTTTAATGTCGTAAAACATATTCAGAGGAGTGATTATCAAACAAGATTTGAGGCCAAGCCACATGAGATATGAGGATAGATGACCAAAAGCTTGGTCAAAGAGATAGGTTTTAAGGAGTGAGGTAGAGATGTGGAGAGGTTTAGGGAGGGAATTCCAGAGCTTAAGGCATGGGAAGCTGAAGGCATAGCTGCCAATGGCTGAGCGAAGAAAACTGGGGATGCGCAAGAGACCAGATTTGGAGGAGTGCAGAGATCTGGGTTGTAGGACTGGTAGAGATACAGAGATAGGGAGGGGCGAGGCCAAGGAGGGATTTGAAAACCAGGATGAGAATTTTAAAAACGAGTCATGGCTGAACTGGGAGCCAACGTGGGTCAGTGCGCACAGGGATGATGGGTGATAGGGATTTAGTGCGAGTTTTGGATGAGCCAGAGTTTACGGAGGGTTCAAGGTGGAAGGCCTGCCAGGAGAGCATTGGAATAGTTGATTCTAGAAATAACAAGGGCATGGATGAGGGTTTCAGCAGCAGGTGAGCTGAGGCAGTGGTGGAGTCGGGCGATGTTAAGGAGGTGAAAGTAGGCGGTCTTGGTGATGGAGAGGATATGGGTTCGGAAGCTCAGCTCAGGGTCAAATAGGAAGCCAAGGTTGCAACAGTCTGTTTCAGCCTCAGACAGTGGCCAGGGAGAGGGATGGAGTTGGTGGCTAGGGAACGGAGTTAGTGGTGGGGACCCAAGACAATGGCTTCGGTCTTCCCAATATTTAACTGGAGGAAATTTCTGCTCACAGACAAGCAGTGTGACAAATCAGAGGCAGTGGAGGGTTCGTGAGAGGTGGTGGTGAGGTTGAGCTGGTTGTCGTCAGTGTACAAGCTCTTCTGTCTTTCCCATCATGGTGGGTGCCTTGGCCAGCCATTCCGCTAATTTCCCAGGCACTTCCAGATCAACAGCTCCATGTAAGGTGGAGAAATGACCACCCATGGGTGAGAAGGCTTGGGATCCAAATCTCAGGAGCCCAGCGATCAAAAGAACAATAATCTTATTTGGAGGCAATGGAGCTGTTTTTCATGAAAGTGGCTGAGATGATGGATTATCATAGAATCCTAGGGGGAAAAATTCAGTTGGTTGCACCTCCCGTTAGCGCCTTAAGAGGGTGCTAATGGGGTGCAAAGCAACTAGCGCCCGGGCACGGCGATATTTGCACCGCTCGCGAAATTAACTAGACATTTTGCGGCGGCGCTAAACAGTACCGCCACGATCTCCTGCGCCGGCAGATTGTGACATCATTCGAGTGTGCAACACCCCGGTGCGGATATTGAGTGGCGCCCCCTGCCTTACCGCCTGCCGTTAGCAACGACAGGTTGAGGGGAACGTTTTGCAGTCAGGAAGGGACTGGGGGAGCGCTATTTAAAGGCGACCGCTTCCTGCCTTTTTTTGTTGGCGACATTTTTGAACCACGCATTCAGAGAGAGAGAGAGAGAGACTTCTGGAGAGATTCAACGCTGTGTGAAGGAGTTTTGGGTACTGAGCAGCACTTTGCAGGTTCATTTTGATTTGCCCTTCCTTGTATCGATTTAGAAGAGACTGTGGGGGCTGCACTCTGAGCTCTTTCCTTGGGCCTCTCCATTGTTCTTTCCAGCAGATTTGATGTACAGGTCTCTCCAGGCTGAGATTCAAGGCTGCAATGAGCAGGATGTGGATGGAAAGCAAGATCAACCCTCCCCTTTAAGAACTGGCCAGGGCCATTGTGTCTGTGTTCCATTGCTGACTGACATCACATGAGCTTCGCCAGCGCTCTGAGGTAGCGCCTCGCTCCTCAGCCTTTGAGCCTTAAGACAGATGTGTAGCGCCTGATTTAGCGCTCCAATCACGTCCAGGGGCGATAAAAGTCAAGTTTGCAGTCGGAGGCGATAATTAGCGTCAGGCGCTAATCTTTGCGCCCGGCCGATAATTGCGCCCCAAATGGGGCGATACTGAATTTTTCCCCCATAGAATCTTACAGCACAGAAGGAGGCCATTCAACCTCTCCTGTGCCGGCTCTTTGAAAGAGCTGTATAATTTAATCCCCCCTCCTTGCTTTTTCCTCATAACCCTGCAAATGAGTCCTCTTTAAGTACATGCTCAATTGCCTTTTAAAAGTTCCTATGGAATCTGATTCAACCATCCTTTCAGGTAGTGCATTCCAGACCTTAACAACCCTCAGTGTGAAGAATTTTCTCCGCAGTTCCCCTCTAGTTCTTTTTCCAATTATTTTAAATCTCTGATCTTTGGTTACCAACCCACTTGCCAGAGGAAATAGTTTCTCCCTATTTGCTCTATCAAAACCCCTCTCAATTTTGAATTCCTCTATTTGGTCTCCCCTTAACCTTCTCTGCTCTAAGGAAAACAATCCCAGCTTCTCCATTCTCTCCAGATAATTGAACTCCCTCATCCCTGGTATCATCCTGGTAAACCTCCTCCGTACCCTCTCCAGGGCCTTGACATCCTTCCTAAAGTGTGGTGCCCAGAGTTGTACACAATACTCCAGCTGAGGCCTAGGCAGAGATTTGTAAAGGTTCAGCATGATTTCCTTGTTTTTGTATTCAATGCCCCTATTTATAAAGCCAAGTATCCCATACGCTTTCTTAATTGCCTTCTCAACTTGTCCTGCCACCTTCAAAGATTTGTGAATATGAATAAGTGAAAGGAATCAATTAACCACTTCTGCAACACGTTACAGGAAATTTCTCACGACCTGCAGAAGACCCTAGAGATTGTGATAGCCAGAGAGATTGCTACGGCATCAAATAGCCATGAATGGCTTCTAAGGGTATTGGTGGCTTCTGGAATGGCAGCCAGCAGTGCTGTAATAGATACTTTGAACAAAACAGTTTCCCAGGGCTTTAAAGACCTGATTGGAACTATCGGTTTGTGATGACACCGACTAGTAACACGTCAGAAATTCTGGCTAGCACCATTGGGCTGCAAGTGCACAGATGTCACTGGCTCTCTGGAGAGTGGAAATGAACCTACTTTTTTAGTACCCTCTCCAACAGCTTTACATCGGGGAGCTTCAGACATGGGCCCAGCACTCCTTGCTACTGCAACCACCAAGCTGCTGGAAGCTGGTCACTCTGGGAATAGCAGCTACTTGAGATGAGAGTCACCTGAGGTCTCTAAGGTTCCAGGGAAACCATCTCAGCCACTGTGTCAGGCATGGCTCTGATAGCAGTCTTGCCTCTGAGTCAGAAGGTTGTGGATTCAGGGACCTGAGCACACAATCTAGGCTGATACTCCAGTACCAGTGCTCAGGGCGCACTACACTGTCAGAGGTATCATCTTTCAGATGAGACATTAAATCAATGGATAAAAGATCCCATGGCATTATTTCAAAAAAGAGCAGGGGAGCTCGTCCTGGCCAATATTTATTGCACAACCAACACCTGAAAATAGATGATCTGGTCATTATCACATTGCTGTTTGTGGAACCTTGCTGTGTGCAAATTGGCTGCTGCGTTTCCTACATTACAACAGTGACTACACTTCAAAAGTACATTATTGGCTGTAAAACGCTTTGGAACATCCTGAGAAATACAAGGCTTTCTTTTTCTCATCTCACTCGGAGAGCACGTTGTAGGAGTAGTAGATTAGGAACGAGAGTAAGTTGGTTGGCACAAAGAGTAGTTATGGTGTTAAGAGGTAATTGTAGATAGGGCGATTTGATTTTAATGCCAAATGTTGTTTTTTAATGTAAAGATAGTTGTGAGTTCATTTCTGTGTATGCCTACAACTTTTGAGAGTTGGATATTGGCAGGGGAAATGCTGACTTTTGTCTTATGAAGGAGATTGGCAGAAGTCTTTGAAAGTGAGGGTCTTTGTGAAGGAGTGGGGAAGAACAGATAGGTTTGAAGAGCCTTTAACAAGTGAACTTTTAATTATTGAAAGTTCTGAATTATCAATTGTGCTCTACTTGTTCTGGCAGCTGGCTGCTCCTCTCATGTTCCACTTCCTCTTCTTCTTGTGCACCCTTCTAATGCTACGGTGTGCCTAAGTAAGATCTTCTTGGTCAGTAGATCCTGGTGAATGAGTGTCTACATGTAGGGAAGATATATCTTTGGTGATGCATGACTCCAATTTAACCTCTTCCATGTCTTCATCCTCCATTTTTTCATGACATCAAAATTAAGGTATTCCCATTGAAAAATCCATGTTTAGAGTGCAAAGTAGTATTTTGAGCAGAGCTGAGTAAAAATAGCAGCAAAAGTCCTGATTCAACCCCCAAAGTACTAAAAAGATCACGATGCAGGCAAAGAAACACTAACCTCAGTGGGAATACCTTTCAGCAGCGCTTACTGTCACATATCATGGTGGTAATTATTTGGAGCCGGTTTGAGTCAGAAATGTAGGGGAGTGGGGCGTAGCCTCGCCCCCATCACCCCAGTTAAATGCAGTGGAATGAGTTTTTGGTGGGCCTTAAAACAGAATTTTTTTTTTAGAGGGAAATGTAGGTGGAGGTTTTTTTTGTGACAGTTTTGATGCGGAATCCTTTAATAATGCATTTTACTCTCTTTACTCAGTTGTGCCCAAATCGGCCCCAAAACAGGCAGTAAGTCAGAGGAGAATCCAGGCCAGCGTCTCTTTAAACCTTATTGACAGTTAGTTCTAATACCCAAATCCTGTTCGCTCATAGTTTTAGTCAGAGTCCGCTTCTATAGCCAGTCCACATCATTAAGTGCTAATCAAATTTACCCAACTTATTCAGGAATGCAAGTTCTTCCTGTCTATTTGATTTTGAGCATTTAGTAACCAATTTGCTGGATTTCCACAGTGAATCAAAGAATCATAGAAATTTACGGCACAGTAGGAGGCCATTCGGCCCATCGTGTCTGTGTCGGCTGAAAAAGAACTATCCAGCCTAATCCCACTTTCCAGCTCTTGGTCCGTAGCCCTGTAGGTTACGGCACTTCAAGTGCATATCCAAGTACTTTTTAAATGTGATGAGGGTTTCTGCTTCTACCACCCTTTCAGACAGTGAGTTCCAGATCCCCACCATCCTCTGGGTGAAAAACGTTCTCCTCAACTCCCCTCTAATCCTTCTACCAATTACTTTAATTCTATGCCCCTTGATTATTGACCTCCCTGCTAAGGAAAATAGATCCTTCCTATCCACTCTATCTAGGCCCCTCATAATTTTATACACCTCAACTAAGTCTCCCCTCAGCCTCCTCTGTTCCAAAGAAAACAACCCAGCTTATCCAAGCTTTCCTCATAGCTAAAATTCTTCAGTCCTGGCAACACTCTCGTAAATCTCCTCTGTACCCTCTCTAGTGCAATCACATCTTTCCTGTAATGTGGTGACCAGAACTGTAGGTTATACACTTCTTCTTCTTCTTAGGCAGTCCCTCGGAACCGAGGATGACTTGCTTCCACATTAAAAATGAGTTCTCAGGTGACTGATGAGTCCAATGCGAGACCTACAGTCTCTGTCACAGGTGGGGCAGACGGTGGTTGAAGGGGCGGGTGGGTGGGTTGCGTGGGTTGACGTGCGCTCCTTGCGCTGCTTGCGCTTGGCTTCCGCTTGCTCCCAGCGAAGAGACTCGAGGTCTTCAGCGCCTTCCCGGATGCTTCTCCTCCACTTTATGTGGTCTTGGGCCAGGGATTCCCAGGTGTCGGTGGGGATGTTGCACTTTTTCAAGGAGGCTTTGAGGGTGTCCTTGAAGTGCTTCCTCTGCCCACCTGGGGCTCTCTTGCCGTGTCAGAGCTCTGAGTAGAGTGCTTGTTTTGGGAGTCTCGTATCGGGCATGCGGACAATGTGACCCATCCATTGGAGCTGATCGAGCATGGTCAAAGCTTCGATGCTGGGGATATTGGCCTGAGCGAGGACACTGATGTTGGTGCGCCTATCCTGCCAATGGATTTGCAGGATCTTGCGGCAGCAGCGTTGGTGGTACCTCTCCAGTGCTTTGAGGTGCCCGCTGTACATGGTCCATGTCTCTGAGGCATACAGGAGGGCGGGTATCACTATTGCTCTATAGACCATGAGCTTGGTGCTGGGTTTGAGGTCCTGGTCTTCAAACACTCTCTTCCTCAGGCGACCGAAGGCTGCACTGGCACACTGAAGGTGGTGTTGGACTTCGTCATCGAAGTCTGCCATTGTTGACAGTAGGCTCCTGAGGTATGGAAAGTGGTCCACGTTGTCCAAGGCCTCGTCGTGGATTTTGATAATCGGGGGGCAGTACTGTGTGGCGGGGGCAGGTTGGTAGAGGACCTTTGTCTTACGGATGTTTAGTGTAAGGCCCATGCTCTCGTAAGCTTCAGTGAAGGTGTTGACGATGGTTTGAAGTTCGACCTCCGAGTGTACGCTAGCTGCGGCTTAACTAGTGTTTTATACAGTTCAAGCATAACCTCCCTGCGCTTATATTCTATGCCTCTGCTAATAAAGGAAAGTATACCATATGCCTCCTTAACCATCTTATCTGCCTGTCCTGCTACCTTCTGGGATCTGTGGACATGCATTCCAAGGTCTCTCTGTTCCTCAACTCTTCTCAGTATCCTACCATTTATTGTGTATTCCATTGCCTTGTTAGCCCTCCCCAAATGCATTATCTCACACTTCTCCGGATTGAATTCCATTTGCCACTTTTCTTACCACTTGACTAGTCCATCAATATCTTCCTGCAGTCTGCAGCTTTCTTCCTCACTATCAACCACACGGCCAATTTTTATGTCATCTGCAAACTTCTTAATCATGCCCCCTACATTGAAATCTAAATCATTGATATATACCACAAAAAGCAAGGGACCTAGTACTGAGCCTTTGGAACCCCACTGGAAACAGCCTTCCAGTCACACAAACACCCATCGACCCTTTGCTTCCTGCCACTTAGCCAATTATGGATCCAACGTGACACTTTCCATTGGATCCCATGGGCTTTTACTTTTCTGACCAGTCTGCCATGTGGGACCTTGTCAAAAGCCTTGCTAAAATCAATGTAGACTACATCAAACATGCTACCCTCATCGACCCTCCATGTTACCTCCTCAAAAAATTCAATCAAGTTAGTCAGACACAACCTTCCCTTAACAAATCCGTGCTGACTGTCCTTGATGAAACTGTGCCTTTCTAAATGACGATTAATACTGTCCCTCAGAATTTTTTCCAGTAATTTGCCCACTACCGAGTTAGGCTGACTGGCCTGTAATTACTCGGTCTATCCCTTTCTCCCTTTTTAAATAACGGTACAACATTAGCAGTCCTCCAGTCCCCCGGCACCACACCTGTAGCCAGAGAGGATTGGAAAATGATGGTCAGAGCCTTCACTCTTTCCTCCCTTGCTTCTCTTAGCTGCCTGGGCTATATTTCATCCGGGCCTGGCGATTTATCTACTTTAATAAATGCTAAACTCCTTAATATTTCCTCTTTCACTATGTTTATCTCATCTAATATTTCACACTCCTCCTCCTTAACTACAATGCCTGCATCTTCTCTCTCTTTTGTGAAGACGGAGGCAAAATATTCAAGAAGAACCATACCCACATCTTCTGCCTCCACACACCGGTTACCTTTTTGATTAAAATATATTTATATGTCTACCAGCATCACAAATCAATTGTGACTCAACATGTAATCTCTACATAGTATTTAGATATACATTCAAAATTAGATAATACAATTTAATACTCAGCATAAATTATATGTGCTTAATGTGTTTTGTTTTATAGTGAATGATCTATCCATATGTAACTTTAAAAAAAAAATCAGCAGAATGTAATTCTGAGGCTGTCACTGCTGAAGCTGTAATGTGCTCTCATTAAAGAAAGACAGACTTGCATTTATATAGCACCTTTCACGACCACCGGACATCTCAAAGCGCTTTACAGCCAATGAAGTACTTTTGAAATGGAGTCACTGTTGTAATGTAGGAAACGCGACAGCCAATTTGCGCACAGAATGGTCCCACAAACAGCAATGTGATGATGACCAGATAATCTGTTTTTGTTATGTTGATTGAGGGATAAATATTGGCCAGGACACCGGGGATAACTCCCCTGCTCTTCTTCGAAATAGTGCCATGGGATCTTTTACGTCCACCTGAGAGAGCAGACGGGGCCTCGGTTTAACGTCTCATCTGAAAGACGACACCTCCAATAGTGCAGCACTCCTTCAGCACTGCACTGGAATAGGCCACACCTTGAGCATTGTGTTCAGTTTTGGTCACCAAGGCATAAATGGAAACATCCAAATGCTGGAAGCAGTGCAAAGAAAGGCATGGCGATTGCCTAGAAGGTTAAAACCACTCAGATTCTTCAGCCTTGAAAGTAAATGAATGAGAGGGAACCTTAAAGATGATATAAAATACTAACATGGAATGATCCAGAGCACTATTTCAAGTTAAGCCATGGCTGCAGGACAAGATGACTTAGGTGCATACTGATAAAAGGCAAGTTCAGGACCAATAAAGAAAGATGAATTTGCATTTATATAGCGCCATTCACGGTATCCCAAAATGCTTTATAGCCAATGCCAGGAAGTTCTTTGTCACACAAAGAGTGATTAATACATGAAATGGCCTTCTGGGGAGGGTCGTAGAGGCTAAAATTCTGAATCATTCAAGAGGCCTCAACACCCCTGGGCTGAGGGTAAAGTCAGCCATGGTTTCTGGTCCTCATTGCCCTCTGCTGGAAAGTGCACGTGTATGGTTGTCAGGTGAGGGGAGGATCTGACATTGGTGTGATGCATTCCACGATATAATAGCCAACCAACATTCACTGTCTAGGCGCATACCTGAAGAATGGTCACTTGGGTGTGGTACCAGAGTTGCCAGCACCCATGAAACCATATCCCAGCAAAAGCAGGGAAAGGGAGAAAAAACATTTGCAAGTAAGAAAAAACTTATGTGTTCATTCTTAATGAAGCTACTGGTTTCATTCATTAACTGGTTGCTAAGCCTAATTAGGTTATTATTAGCTCGTTATTTGTGCAAAAAGCAGTCCGAGTTAATAATCCATTAGGAGCTACACTATAATTCAATAACTGGCAGTTACTTGTTTCATATTAATTGTCCAGCAGAAAGGAATTAAATCACCAGAATCCTTGAAGCAGCGGAAGATAAATAAATTATTTGATTGTGTCATTTATTGACGTTCAGTTTCGTAAAATATTCTTTGTTGCAACTGAGGCCCTCCATTCAGAAAAAGCATAATTCAGTGAGCTCTGCTTTGAATTTACTCTGTATTTTCTGTTTTGCTGTAAGTGACCCAGGCTTTAAATGGGTAAATCACTACAGCAGCTATTTAGGCATTCAGAGAGCCCAAGTGAAACCTTTCTGTACTGTTCTGCCTGCAGCCATTTTTTATTTAAATCCACACTCATTTATATTACACTCGCATTTATAAAGTGAAAGAAACATATTTGTCCTCAATACTTCTATTTGTTTCGAAATGGAGTGAGGAGTGGCATGGCTGTCGATCATAGTGACAGGGAACAAAGGCCCTAAAATTCTAAAGAAATCCTTGATAGTTAAGTGCTTGAGTATTTGTATCTTGAAGAGATAAAAGTTACTTTAGAGCTCTCTGGTGGATCCATGAGTGAATGCACTGTTTGGTGGTGCTGAATCGTGCAGACCAAGACGTCTGAGTTTTGATCCCCAATCTGTTATCTCAACCTGGGGGCAGTGGGGATGCTAAAGTTGATCTCAGTACCCCAAAACTATGGAAAGTGAATGTCAGTTATCCAGAGGAGCCTGCTGGAAAATAAGCATGTACAGAGGTGGTTGGGGATCTGTAATGCTTTCCACAGTTGACTGGTCTACAACACTCACTATCTAAACTCACACATGAAGAAGACCACTTGAATGAGCTACTGGAGGGTTGCCAGTACCTTTGGACAAGTCGCTTCCTTCAGGAGAGGAAGGGAGCAAATTTGAAAAAAAAAACAATAGACAATAACTGAGGCATGACCAGTTAGCTTTACTTTGTAGTGCATTGGACTGAAGACTCCCAACCAACTGGACAGTTTGCAAGATTCATTCACACCCTTTGTTTTCAATTGAACTCACCTATTCTCATTAGATGGGCTTCAGCTGTTTTAATGAAACTCACTAGAGCACTACACACAAAGCCAGTATTCATCTTGGGGTGGGGTAAGCTGGTCATGAAACAGCACTGGCAACCTAGACTGTTCCACCCATCCAAATAAAGGAGGAGCTATGACAGGTGGGATATGACAGGTCAAAACATAATATCTATTGCTACAAGAATGTTTATAAGAACACAAGAACAATAAAATCAAACCAACGAATCTGTATGATAAAGTTTTAGCTACCAAACCTGAATCAACTTTTGTTTCTTACTCATGCTCTCTGACAGAGTAATATTGATGTCTCCAATGAAGAAACAGCTCTGACATTCCCACAAATGAGGCCTGTGATGATTCCAGAGTCCAGAGTCAGTTACCGCGCATCTTTGGAAACTGCCCCTAGAGGCGGCATGTTGGTGCAATGTGCTCCTCCAGCATCCTGCTTTTCAGGCGTGTACCTGTAAGCTCTGGTCCCACAACTCTAAACCCCTTGGGCAGCCTTCTCCTTGCCCTTTGCTGGTAAGGTAGCACATCCTTACCCACTCCCTACTCCTGCAGCACCTTCATGCACTGTGAATCAACCCAGTGCCACATTTTCACTGATACTATCTAATTTCCCCTAGGTGAAAGTATCTGAGCTGGTGTGTGTCAGTGAGAAAGCAAGTGATGCAGGGGCTGGCATGGAGTGGGTTGTGGCAGAGGAACATGGCACAGGATCTTGCTCCTAGGATTCCTGTTCAGCAATGTCCTCAACATGCTCTTTCTCCACATCGTCTTTCTCATCATCATAGTCCACAAGGAAGCAATTTCATCCTCTTCTCCATCATCCTCTGCCCCCCATTACTATGATGGATCTCCAGGAAAGGAGAGAATAAGCTAAGAATGGATGAGCATAACCACTTTTGGATTAAGGGTGTGCAAGACTGTGGCTGTGTGCTACTTCACAGGAATGCCACATCAACTGTATAGGTATGCATGCACTAACCTGCACGGTCCCACCGCTCTCCCCAGCAGCTCCATGACCTGCTCCTCATATGAGGTGAGCTCTGATATTTGGAATGCCCCCTCAGGTCCCCTGCCTTTCACAGGCATTGTGTACAAGTTTCTTCTGAAATAAAATTGAGTGAATTATATGGAAGCTAGCAATTGAGGGGGGTCTCCCAGGTGATAGTGGAAAGCTGATGTAAGAGATATATCCCCATGTTAAAGTGGAAGAAGGAGTTGTTTGTAAGTTGGTCTCATTGAAATTGCAATTCTACTTTTCTGCCTCCTTGCAATGACCTACTCCCTTCTTTGGGTGCCTCTATTAAGTCCTCCACTTGAGGACATGCTTTAAAAATGGCACAAAATCACACATGAGCCAATCACTACATCCACCTGACAGTCAACTCACTATTCCAAACATTGTCCTTTTTTCCTCCTGCTCCCCCAGCTTGTTGCTGCAATCGCCAACTATGTTTGTCTTCTTAAAGGAACTTCCAATTACCCGCAGCACACTACTCATGTTCTACAGAGGAGTTACACTACTGAACCACCAATGGATATTTAAATGAACAGACCCCACAGGTTAAGGCAGGACCAGCACCAGACAGGATTGGTGGGCTCAAGTCCGGCTGAGGGACACAACACTGGCGTAAATGGCCCAGTGGAATTTTTTTTTTAGCTTTATATAGGGTTGAATTTCCATGGGAGTTTACCCTATCGTCTGCGGACGATCGAGAACCACCACCGCCCCGCCCCGCCCCACCCACCCTCAGAAATTCATATCTCTGAGAAACATACCAAAGTGCTTCACAATGAAGTTGAGCCACTGTTATTATATAGGCAAACACAGCAGCGATTTTGCCCACAGCAATGTGCCACAAACAGAAATGAGATGAATGACTATTTAACCTGTTAGTGGTGGTGTTTGCTGAGAGAGAAATGTTGACTAGGACACCAGGAGAATTCTCTGCTCTTCTTCAAAAAATGCCATTAGATATTTATCATCTACCAAAACAGGGAGGCAAGACCTCCGTTTAACAGCATCTCCAACAATGCAGCACTTCCTCCGTACTACACTGAAGTTTCAGCCCAGATCATGTGCTCAAGTCCTGGAGTGGAGCTTGGCTCCATAACTTTCTGACTATCGGGTAAGTGTGGTACCACTGAACTAAGGTGACGCTATTAGAACCGCTTTTCTGTCCCCTGTGACATGTTTAACCATGTTTATGCTCGTTGGCAGGAGTCAATGCCTCAAGTGTGCTGCTTGTGAGTTTGTGAGTGAAATTCTCACAGCTAAGTTTTAGGTAATATTAACAGCTCTGGATTCAGCCAGATTTTATCTATATGCTTTGCCCATGGCAGAGAGATGATAATCAATTCTAGAGAAATAAGTAGTCCATTATTCCTCCTTTTGCATAAAATGAAATGTCCCGTCATCATCTGCAATGCGGCTGGAAGAATTGTTGCTGGAAGATTAGGTATGGTGTACATTCAGAGTGTGCACATGTGAATTCAACTGATTATAACAGATAATGTTGCTCATCATCCATTACTAAATGGACTTTAATTACAGTGACTCTAGAAACTAATATGATATGGGTTAAGATTTTATTTTTTGAATTCACAATGTAGCTGCAAACCAAAAGGTGAATGATTATAAAACACCAAAATAGTAAAATTATGATCTTTATATTGGAAGACCTTCCCTAACAATGCTTATTTACATTAAAAACGTCAACACATAATCTGCTGTGTGAAAATCATTTAGTTAATGTTCAGAGGTACAAGAACATTCAGTTTATTTTAAAACAAAAGCAATTTTGTCTGGTATTTGGTACAGCTAAACACTTGGAGAAAAAAACATAATAGTCTCTTTAGATTTATTTCTGGCACGGTTTTCATCCTGTATTCAACTTGGGGTTTCATCCTTCAGGTTCATAAATTGCAGAAGATAATCCACCATCTGTCAGAAAAGACACAGCAAAAGACTGGTAATTTTAATCAATTAATCAACTGAGGACTGTTCAAAAGCAACAAGGTGAATATCATGTTATTTTATTCTTCTATCCCTTATTATTTAGTTACTAATCTCACAAAAAGGCGAAAAGAGCAAATGATTGACTCTTCTGTAGTCTCCAGTAACAATGCCTCTTTGCAGATCTCTGGCAAGAAGACAAGACAGAGAGAGGCTCAGACTCTTCCCAATGGTGAAGCACTCCACCTCTTGGCCAAACTGGAAATGTACACAGCTCACCCAATACAGCAGAGAAGCAATCTTGTAACAGGAATCCCTGACTATACAATAGTCAAATTACAATGACAAGAACAGAATAATTAATGGAAGAGGAGAATTTAAAATGTTGCAAAAAATGAAATGCAAGACAGCTTGAAATTAGAAGCATTCAGAGAACCAAAATGAATTGCTTCAATCCCCAAACATGTATCGATGCCAAGAATCCTAATGTACTGACATACCTCTCCCACAACCACCGTGCAACCAAGCTGTACAATGGATTCACAAAATATGTATAAACATAACAATTCAATTAAAAACATTCCAGCATCTGCAGTATTTTGCTTTTTTTAAACAGGATAACCTTCTGTTAGCTACCTACCATTGCCATTAGACAAATGACTTTCACAGCACAGCCGCAGCTAGGAACAGTTTGTGAGGGGGCTGCGGATGATCTGGAAAAAGTTCCACAGATAGCGACGTCACTAGAAAAGAGCTGAAATGGGACAGGTGCCATTAAGCACAGAGTGGGGGCAAGGTGGTGGAATGTGAACCTAACACGGGAGGAATAATGTATTTCAAAGAGGCAAGACTGAGGCAGGAGAAGCTGTCCAGATAGGAAAGAGAGAAAAATTATTGAAAAATGTAAAGAAATACTGAAAAATAACTTACCTTTTACTTACCTCAAAGTACAAAAACAACAATCACCCCAGCTCAAAGGAACAGATCACAGTTCATTCTACAGTACCAACCAATGGCCGGAGCCTGCATCTGCAGACAGGCTCAAAGCATTTTTTCTCATCATTTATGCTCTCACAATAAATAAAATATAGAGTTATATTGGCTTGTAATGTTAGTTCCCAAACATAATGCTTAATTACACTGGAAACCCCTATTACAGTGGCACCAAGTTTTTTCTCTCTGATTTTTCACCTCTCCCAGGATATTGCATGGCGAGGGGTGGAGGGGGGTATTGAAGATGGTCTGCGTAAATAGCACCATGCTGGGGTGCAGCAGGCTCAATGGACCAGCTGTTTTTTTTCCTGCCCCTTTTCATACGTTGTGTATGTTTTTAATATATAATAGATTAGGTGGCATAACAATGCAGTACAACTGAAGACAGCTTTTTAAAGGGAAGACCTCTCAAATTTGACCCTACTGAAAAATTATACTGATTGCTAATGGCCAAGTCAGATATTTCTCATAGCTGCATGATTCTACAAACCAGGTTTAACAACTCTTTAGCTCTGCATTTGAACATACACACCCCCCCCCCCCCCCCCCCCCCAAGAAGAGAGTTCCACAGGAATAAGAAGTGTATAAAACTTAGATGCTGTTATTCAATGCTAATCTTTTGAAGAGTGAGATAGAATGTTGCGGTGCAGTGGCTGCCATTTTTGTATTTGTGCCTTATTCACTAGCAACTTCAGCTATGCTGCTGTAGTATTGGTATTGTAGAGGACTGACAGCTCAACCACATCTCTTCAAGGTCAGAGGTGCTGGAATAGATCAACCTTATGCAATCTACTTGTCTCTTGGCTTTGGACTGTATTGAGTCCAGAAGTGAGTGGTAGGTTTTCGTTGAATTTGGCCAACTAGTTGGATATAGGTTTTCAGGATGCTGAAATAACCAAACATGACAAACAGGCCAAGCTTTCTTGAGGAGTCACACTCAACCAGCTATTCAGTTACCTATCCTGCTTGTTTCCCCAGTGTAGCTTACATGTGGTTACCAAGCCAAACAACTGAATGTTTGTATCTAAAGACAGCTAGGTATTCTTATCAAGTAGAGGTGGATGGCTAGCATCATGGTCAATCTTCCCAAAAGAGTTACTGACTTGTTCTCTTTGTGCTAAAGATTGCACATCTTTTATTGTCCACCAGCTAATTCTCTTTAATCATGTTTCGATAGAGTTAACTATTCTTTAGGCACTGGAGTTATAAGCAAAAAGAGCATTTTTGATGATATCAACCGTGGAACATGCTGTTTCGATGCTGTGACATGACAGACATTTATTTGTCATGACTCATTAAGGAAGTCTGCAGATGGTTCAACATCCCACATGATATACTCCAAGAACCCAGCTTACCAACAAGATCAGGAGGCACCACTGAAATGTTAAAAGGTACTGATCTAACTTTGAGCTAGGCATTGAGGGAAGGAAACCTGCCGTCCTTACCCAGGCTGGCCTATATGTGACTCCAGTCCCACGTCAACGTGGTTGACTCTTAACTGTCCTCTAAAGTGGCCGAGCAATCAATTGTATCAAACATCAGGGTAATTAGGGATGAGCAATAAATACCAGCCTTGCCAGTGACACCTACATCCTGAGAATGATTTCTTTTTTAAATCACTATTTTTGGATTATTTTATGCACTTCGATGGAGAATTTGATATTGGAGGTTAGATTTCTGACTTTTCAGTAAATATAGTGTTAGTAACTTCAATTGACCACAAATGCATGGGCTATTAGTCCATTGTTCTGAAATTAGGCTGTCAGATTTAACTATTTTCCAACAATCTTTGGAGTCTAATTTATAGATAAGGATATCTCAGCTGATGTCAGATCTGTATCTTGAGAGAGATGATGGCAGAATCTTTTCATACTGGAACTTAACCTGGTGATGTGCTTCCCTGTCTTTTTGCCTGACTTTCTCCATGTATCAATGCAATCCCACTTTTAGGCAATGCTGCAACAGATCTTTGACGAAACCAGGGTGTGAATCATTACCAATTACTAACAGCCTAGGTTTAATATTGCACACTGCAGCACTATAGATATGTTTGGGCTGATCAAGGACTAAATCACTTTGACTGGTACAGTATATGGAATGCCAGTCTTCGAGGTGAAGTTGCTGATTATAAGAATGATGCATCCAGGTATAAACATTTGGGGAGTGAATTCTTGTGGAGGTTCTCCTGCTCCTCGGCTGTAACTTTACCAAAAGAGCCACAGAAACCCCAGCTCTTCCGCCGAAGTTGCAGGAAAACCTCTGTGGAACCTCTGGAAATCCACCCCCTTGAACTTTTGCATTGTTATGTAGCAGGTAGTTGGATCATCAAAGGATGGTGGACAGTAAACTGTTGTCAAGGGTCCTTTTTTGTCCTTGAGAGAAACATCTGCCCAAAAAAGGTGCTCAATTTGAAATCTTGTTTGTGAAAGTTTACCATCCCATGCTTGGAATAAACATCATCTGTGTTACAGTCCAACTGAAACAAATCATACTCAGGGATAGATACAGCCTTATTCAATGTCTACTCTCTTCAGAGTGAGTAACAGATATCTAACATCTCAGGAATTGTCAGAAACTGCAACATCTGTAAGAGATGAGAGGTTTCCACAAAGACCATAGATGCTTGTGGAATGTAATGTCAATTTATGATTCTTACATATAAATAATTACCATTTTGTCAACAGATAAAGCCATTCATGTCTAAAACCAGATTCTTACTCAAACAACACCGCAGATTTGGAACTGCCTCCCATTCTTACACAAAAATTGGAATCCAAGTCCTGGTACATGGTTCTATGGGTATCTGCACATCTGCCTTCCACCCTATCACAGGCCTTCCCTTTTGTTATTTCCTCCCTTCTCCTCTTTACCTGCTTCTGTACTTGCTTAAAACCTGTTACATCTCTAACTTTTTCCAGTTCTGATGAAAGGTCATCAACCTGAAACGTTAACTTTGTTTCTCTCTCCACAGATGCTGCCTGACCTGTTGAGTATTTCCAGGATTTATATGTTTTTATTTCAGATTTCCAGCAACGCATTAGTTTGCTTTTGTATCTGCATATGGTTTGCTCCCCAGTGATAGAATCGGAAATGTTGATGTACAAAGGGACCTGGGTGTCCTTGTACACCAGTCGCTGAAAGCAAACATGCAGGTGCAGCAAGCAGTTAGGAAGGCAAATGGTATGTTGGCCTTCATTGCAAGAGGATTTGAGTACAGGAGCAAGGATGTCTTACTACAGTTATACAGGGCCTTGGTGAGACCACACCTGGAGTACTGTGCGCAGTTTTGGTCTCCTTACCTAAGAAAGGATATACTTGCCATAGAGAGAGTGCAGCGAAGGTTCACCAGACTGATTTCTGGGATGGCAGGACTGTCGTATGAGGAGAGATTGGGTCGACTAGGCCTGTATTCACTAGCGTTTAGAAGAATGAGAGGGGATCTCATTGAAACGTATAAAATTCTGACAGGGCTAGACAGACTGGATGCAGGGAGGATGTTTTCCCTGGCTGAGGGGTCTAGAACGAGGGGTCACAGTCTCAGGATACGGGGTAGGACATTTAGGACTGAGATGAGGAGAAATTTCTTCACTCAGAGGGTGGTGAACCTGTGGAATTCTCTACCACAGAAGGCTGTGGAGGCCAAGTCACTGAATATATTTAAGAAGGAGATAGATAGATTTCTAGACGCAAAAGGCGTGAAGGGGTATGGGGAGAGAGCGGGAATATGGTATTGAGATAGAGGATCAGCCATGATCATATTGAATGGCGGAGCAGGCTCGAAGAGCCGAATGGCCTACTCCTGCTCCTATTTTTCTATGTTTCTATGTTTCTATCAATTCCAAAATAAATTTCTCCTTAAATGACCATTCTAGGTCTACTAGGTTCCACATTTCTTGGTGGGAGATGAGACAATTGGCCTCAATATGGTGCATAATTAAATTCATGTGGGCTACACATTCCTTCAATCGCTAGACAATACAAACTCCATTTCGTTCCCTCACCACCGATTCCATCCCTCTCCACGGCCACTGTCTCAGGCCAAACCAGACTCTTCGCAACCTCGGCATCCTATTTCGCCTTTAGCTGAGCTTCCAATCCCGTATCCTCTCCATCACAAAGACCGCCTACTTCCACCTCTGTACCATCACCCACCATCGATCCTGCCTCAGCTTAGCTGCTGCATAAACCCTCATACATGCTTTTACCTCCAGACTCGACTATGCCAATGTTCTCCTGGCCAGCCTCCTAGCTTCCCCCTCTATAACATTGAGCTCATCTAAAACCCTGCTACCATCCTAACCCGTATCAAGTCCCGATCACTCATCATCCCTGTGCTCGCTGACCTACACTGGCTTCCGGTCCAATGATGCCAAGATTTTAAAATTCTCAACCAAACCCAGCATGAGTCAATAGTTTGAAAATTAATGGAGGAATAAAATCACAACAAGTCTTAACTATAGAATACTTGGTAACACTGTGTATCTCTGTAGCGTTTTACCTAACATACAAAAATCAAGTAACACCAAAACGTGAACTGACCTCTAGAGCACAGTGGCAGACAGGACTGAATACTGTCTTAAAATGACTTATATTTTGTGTTCCAGCTCTGGACAGTTCTAACATTGAAAAATGCTATTCCTCTAACTCTGGGAGAACTACTAGTCGCGAAATTGGAGCCTTTAGCGCCGGCCGTTAAGGCTGGTTTGGAAGAAAATATGGCAGCCACCTCACTTCTGCCCACTTACAGCGCAGAACGCGGTGACCGCCATTTTAGGCAGGTTGGCAGTGCTGCTGTTGCCTGCGCTCACTTCCCATATTTAAATGATCCATATCGTGATGTCAATCGGCATGCAACACCTGAATTGACGCACGATCTGTGATTTTGGACGTCACCGCTCTTAATAATGACCTCTCCAAACCACGCATGGCAGAACGTGCATGCAGCAATACAACGGAGCTGCTGCCAGCACTTCTTAAAGGGACACACACAACTTTCAGGTAAGTTTAGATTTTTGCTTTTGGACTGGTTTCTTTACATTTTATTGGAGTAGTGGCTTGGTGCAATACATTTAAAAGCTTGTTAAAGTGTGCAGGGATTGCTACTGGGCGTTTGCAAGGCTTCGGCTGTTAAAGCAAGAACACCACTTGCTCCCAATCCTGGGGGTCTAGTTTCCCCCTTGGGCTGCAGCATCACATGGAGCTGGAGCAGAGGCAGCAAAGGGGACAAGCTGCTTGCAGAGGAAGGAGGAAGCAGAAGAGGAGGATGCAGAAGAGGAAAAAGAAGAAGAGGAGGAAGCGGGAGGAGGAGGCAACCCAGACAGCCCCTTCCTGGCCGGGATATCCAGGATCGAATTATCTGCCTGCGGTCCCAGTGACCAGAACCCCAATTCCCCTTTCAACATTTGTCCCACACCTTACCTTCCCTCTGTTACTGGCCATCACAGCGTCCTCTTGGCCACAATGCTGAAATAAAGGCCACCACAAAGCAAACTTTTCAATCCAACTTTACCGATATGTGCATCCAATATTACATCAAAAAATCAACTCATCACCCTTGTGCATTCCTCTAGTGAGTGTCTTGCATGTGCCTTTGCCTATCCTAGTGCTGTTACACAGTGCTACCCCAGTGGCTGCAGCATGGCTGGTGGAAGGCTTCTGACTTTCAGTGGGGGCACCGCAGATGGCCGTACAGGACGACCTCGAGGAGCTGGTGGCTGGGAGTATGAAATCAAGTGACAGTGTTTCTTCTTCTTCACTCTCCTCTCTCTCTTTTTGGTCAACCACTGGCTGGGTAGGCTGGATTTCTTGGGTATCTGAAATGAGGAAGGCACAAGGGTAGGGTTGTGGTGAGGGGAGGGGGGGAAAGCAAGAGGTGCATGCTTACATCATGTGCAGCTTGTAAATCAGAAGAGATTGTGGGATGAGGGGAAAGTGGGATGTGAGAAGGAGGATAATATATGAGGATACCAGCATCTTGTATTCTTTCAGCTCCACCACTGGCCAAGGGCTCAGCCATGCCGCTGCCAAGAATGACCAGCACTGTCTCCTCCAAGGGGATGAGGTGAAGCTAGGAATGTGAGGTGCACCTCGTGTTTGGTAGAGATTGTTGGTAGGTGAGTGATTGGGGGGTGGGCGGGTCATGCATTGAACAGTGTGTGAGGCTAGTGATGCAGTTGATAGGAGACGGCTTTTGAAGATGCATTCACTGACCTTGATCACTTGTCTGAGGCCATGAAACTTCTTTGGGCACTGGAGCCAGGTCCTGGAGTGGCACTGCTGACAGTGACTGCATCCTCAATCTGGTCCCAAATCCTTCTTTCTGGAGGGCCTCCTGGCCCCCTGTGGGTAGAGGATCTCTCTTCCAGTGTTGATCTCCTGCACAAAGCTCGAGTGCTGCATCGGAGACCCTGGGTGCCCTTTCCCTGGCCTGTTGAGCCATTTGTGTTAGGGCTGAAGCACTTTTAGCATTTTTGATCAGCAGAAGGCAGCTCACCTTTAAGAGGTGCAGACTGCCTAGTGCTGAAGGAATGTTAATGTTTTTATCTGCAGAAGGCAGCTCAGCTTTAAGAGCTGCAGACTGCCTTGAAGAGGAGCAGGCTAGCTTTAAGTAAAGCTAGTCTCGCTCCAGCAACGTGAACATCACCCCCTGCTGAGCGCACAGCCTGTCAGCAGCGGGTTCCATGCTAGAATGTGCGCTACAATCATGGTAATTAGCAGGCAGCACGAAATTGATGTGCTGCCTGCACTTTTTGAACGGGCGCAGGCATGCCTTGCATCATGGTGCCCGCGCCCGTTTTCCAGCATTATCGAATTTCACCCCCTTACCTACTATCTGACATCTCACACCATAAAGTAGCCACATAGCTATCATTATCCATGTGCTTTGTCCCAATGAAAATGCCAAATGAAGTATAGCCAGTTTTGTACTATAAATTTTTGCTCAATATGAGCCAGACTGAGACTGACAAATTCGTTTCACTTATATAGCTCTACAGACCACATGTTTATCCTATCAGTCTGAGCTGAATCTGTACCCTGGTCCTAAAACTGAAGAAGAACTGTTCTAATCCACCACACAACCCAGTTCCCACCACCCCCCACTCCCCAATTTCTACCACTTCAATTTTATAACAAGCATAACTGAAATATCCTTTTATTATTTGCCATTTGAGATTTGTAACTTTATGCCTGTAGGCTGTTGCCTTAATTATTTAATTAGATCGCAAAACATTTTAGGCTATATTTTTCTCTGTTCCCTTATTTTAACAAAAAAACTAGACAAGCATAAAGGAAGAAACTCTATGAATGGAGGGAAATAGATCCCTTAACATTAATACAAAAGCAAAATACTGCAGACGCTGGAAATCTGAAATAAAAACAGAAAATGCTGGAAATACTCAGCAGGTCAGGCAGCATCTGGAGAGAGAAACAGAGTTAACTTTTCAGGTCGATGACCTTTCGTCGGAACTGGAAGAAGTTAGAGACGTAACAGGTTTAAGCAAGTACAGAGGTATGGAAAGGGGGAGGGGAGGAAAGAACAAAAGGGAAGGCTTGTGATAGGGTGGAAGGCAGGAGTGATTAAAAGACAAAAGGGATGATGGTGCAAAGCGGAAGGGGATGGTAATGGAACAAGTAAAGAAACAAAAGATGGGTCTAGAGGAGGTATAAATGGGAATAGCAGAATCAGCAGCAGCAGCAGCTGCCATCTGAAAAAATTGGGGCAGAGGTTATGATCTGAAATTGTTGAACTCAATGGTCAGTCCGGAAGGCTGTAAAGTGCTTAATAGAAAGATGAGGTGCTGTTCCTCGAGCTTACTTTGTCCCTTAACAGTAAGTTGTAATGTAAAAGTTCTTGCTCTCTGCCTGTGGCTTCTCTCTCTCTCTCTCTCACTTGCTCTCAGAAAAGACTTTCCTGCATCAGCCTGGGTTGGATTAAAGGGGACAAAAATTCTAGCAGAAATGTGGTGAAGTGGAGCTCCTGTTCGCCCGCACTTAAAGCTGTAGCTCCATCCCAGATTACGGGGACAGGGTCATTATCATATTCAGGGAAGGCAGTCTGTGCCTGTGTACCCATCCCAAAAGCAGGCAGGAAAATCGGAGCAGCCGGGGAAGGACCAAAGAAAATGGAGCTAAAACAAATTTTAAATGTTCCTAAGGGAGCATATGGCTACTTCTAACAAGGCAATCAGTCTCAGAAGGGATCAATTACTTTTGCTTGCAGTACTTTTAGGGGCCTTATAAGGAACCATTGCCGCTATCAGCAGCTAGAGGATGAGAATGGGGAATTAATAATGGGGAACGGGGAAATGGAAGAGACTCTGAACAAATATTTTGTATCTGTCTTCACGGTAGAAGACACTAACAACATCCCAATAATGGATAATCAAGAGGCCACAGGGAGGGGGGAACTAAAGACAATCACTATCACTAAGGAAAAAGTACTTGGTAAAATAATGGGACTAAAAGACGACAAGTCCCCTGGACCAGATGGCCTGCATCCCAGGGTCTTAAAAGAAGTGGCTGCAGAGATAGTGGATGCATTGGTTGCAATATACCAAAATTCCCTGGACTCTGGAGAGGTCCCAGCAGATTGGAAAACTGCAAATGTAACACCCCTATTTAAGAAAGGAGGGAGACAGAAAGCAGGAAACTATCGACCAGTTAGCCTAACATCTGTCGTTGGGAAAATGCTGGAGTCTTTCATTAAGGAAGCAGTAGCAGGGCATTTGGAAAATCATAATGCAGTCAAGCAGAGTCAGCATGGTTTTACGAAAGGGAAATCATGTTTAACAAATTTGCTGGAGTTCTTTGAGGATGTAATGAGCAGGGTGGATAAGGGTGAGCCAGTGGATGTGGTGTATTTGGATTTCTAGAAGGCATTCGATAAGGTGCCACATAAAAGGTTACTGCATAAGATAAGAGCTCACGGAGTTGGGGGTAATATATTAGCATGGATAGAGAATTGGCTAACTAATAGAAAGCAGAGAGTTGGGATAAATGGGTCATTTATTGGCAAACGGTAACTAGTGGGGTGCCACAGGGATCGGTGCTGGGGCCTCAACTATTTACAATCTACATTAATGACTTGGATGAAGGGACCGAATGTAATGTAGCCAAGTTTGCGGATGATACAAAGATGGGTGGGAAAGCAAGTTGTGCAGAGGACTCAAAGCATCTGCAAAGGGATACAGACAGGCTAAGTGAGTGGGTAAACATTTGGCAGATGGAGTATAATGTGGGAGAGTGCAAGGTTATCCACTTTGGCAGGAAAAATAAAAAAGCAAATTATTATTTAAATGGAGAGAGATTACAAAATGCTACAGTTCAGAGGGACCTGGGGGTCCTTGTGCATGAAACACAAAAAGTTAGCATGCTGGTACAGCAAGTAATCAAAAAGGCAAATGGAATGTTGGCCTTTATTGCAAGGGGGTTGGAGTATAAAAACAAGGAAGTCCTGCTACAACTGTACAGGATATTGGTAAGACCACACCTTGAGTACTGCGTACAGTTTTGGTCTCCTTATTTAAGGAAGGATATACTTGCATTGGAGGCAGTTCAGAGACAATTCACTCGGTTGATTCCTGAGATGAGGGGGTTGACTTATGAAGAAAGGTTGAGCAGGTTGGGCCTATACTCATTGGAATTTAGAAGAATGAGAGGTGATTTTATTGAAACATATCAGATACTGAGGGGGCTCGACAAGGTAGATGCAGAGAGGATGTTTCCCCTCGTGGGGAAATCTAGAACTCGGGGGCATAGTTTCAGAATAAAGGGTCGCCCTTTTAGAACTGAGATGAGGAGGAATTTCTTCTCTCAGAGGGTCGTAAATTTGTGGAATTCTCTGCCCCAGAGAGCCGTGGAGGCTGGGTCATTAAATACATTTAAGGTGGAGATAGACAAATTTTTGCAAGATAAGGGAGTGAAGGGTTATTGGGAGCGGGCACGGAAGTGGCTTTGAGCCCAAGATCAGCCATGATCTTACTGAATGGTGGAGCAGGCTCGAAGGGCCAAGTGGCCTATTCCTGCTCCTATTACTTATGTTCTTATGTTCTCAGAATTCTGTTGAATCCTTATAAGGGCACACTGGATGGAATCCTCAGGGTAGCCCATTAATGTGTTGGGTGGGGGGGCTTTGGCTGTTTGACTTGTCCTCTACACACACACCATTGGATTTAAAATGACATTTTATATGGGACTACATTTCAACGGGTGGGATCTGCCCCAAATTCTTGGCCTTCCCTCTGGTTGGAAATATCCTTTTCCACCCTCCTTCAACCCAGGAATTTCAGTCCCAAAGACCCGTTTTTGCTTAAGTATTGAAATACTTAGGGGTAGAATTTCTGCAGGGGTTCCCCACCATCCCACTGCAACTTTGACAGAAGATCAGCGGAAACCCCAGAAAAACGGCTGTTTACACTGTTTCTTTGGGGTTCCGCCTACCTTCCACTGAATCTTCCACAGTGGGAGAACGCAAAAAATGATTGCTGTTACTCTTCCTTTTTATCAGGACTCCTTCCCTTTTAAGAGTGTACTATTGTACCACAAGCTCCTGGCATTTACTCCATCCTCTGTGATTTACAAGAAAGATCCAAGGATTTTCTTGAACTAGCAGGGAAACAGTATTTAGTATCATTGAGGCTCAACCTAGTCTCTTTTTGTCATCTGAAATGGCCTCGCCCCTCCCTAGCTCTGTAACCTCCTCCAGCCCTACAATCCTCCAAGATCTCTGCACTAGATCAATTCTGGCCTCTTGCACATCCCCAATTTTAATTGCTCCACCATTGGCGGCCATGCCTTCAGCTGCCTAGGCCCTAAGCTCTGGAATTCCCACCCTAAACCTCTCCGCCTCTCTACCACTCTCTCCTTCTTTAAGATACTCTTTTAAAACCTACCTCTTTCCCTGTCCTAATATCTGCTTACGTGACTTGGTATTTGATAATGCTCCTGTGAAGCATCTTGAGACTTTTTACTACATTAAAGGAACTATATAAATGCTGTTGTTGTTATACACTGTATAGCTATAAATCTGAAAGAGCCATTGCTATAGAGTGCATTCATAGGAAATTACATCTGACAATATCTAAATAAAATGCACATTTTTCTTCTTTCTACTTCCTGATGGAAGTATATATTCCTATGGGCACTGACCACTCTCCACTACTTAACCAAAATAGCTATTCTTCATGTCTGACATATTAGTTGTTGGTCTGCTATTCCCACGTAAGGAACATCATAGCCAAGCAGATCCTCTCGTCACCTGACATGGACTTTCTAGCAGGAGTCATTGCATAGTAATCAGGAACAGAAACCCTGGATGATTTTCCCTACCCTAGTTCAGGAATGCTGAGTGCAACTCTTGTGTCCTACTATCTACAGTTGCGATCACTATCAGGGATTGAACTTGGGACATTCTGGTCTTTATGAATCAGTTACACAAGGGCCCAGATTTTGCGGTGGTAATGATGACGAAACTGTCAGCGTTCACCATTATCACTCCTCTGAAAGTGACAACAACTTCTGGAATCAACGCATGCGCAGATAAACGCGAAAATCCAGAAGTTGCTGTCAGTCATTCCCTGCTCCTCTGCAGGTTGTGCTGTGAAACTCCCCAGAGCCGGCAAGCAATTCAAATCACAGTTCCTGGCGAAAACTTCCACTATTACGCTGGTATATCGCTGTTAAACTGCCCCCCCACCCCCCGCACCTCCCCGAAAAAGATAAGCCTTGTCGAAAGTGGTGTAACTGGGTTTTTAACAGTGTATTGACTGCTGAACAACCGTTCTGGCCCTGAAAAACTAATTTTATATTTGTGGAATGTCAATTTTTCCATTAATATGTGAAGAATTACATGGATTTTAATACAATTTTTTTTTAAAAGGTTGTTTATGATATTTCAACTTCTACCTTAATCCTATGTGCATGTCCCAATCTTTCTTTCACTCTCTGTAAAAATTTTTAAAGTAAATTATAATCTGTGCATTTTACTTCCTGGTTTGCTGCCTGTGAGAATTCTTCAATGTGATTGGCTGCTTAGCCTGCTTGGTGACATCGCTGTTGTTGGATGCTGGAGATTCACTTGATGTGGCACCAGATTTAAACTAAGGTTGGGAGAGCTGAAATTCACGCCACAGAGATCACTAGATCTTTGTGGGCAGCTTTCTTCAAGGTCAGCGGCGAACGCTGTCACTTTGCTGCTGACCACAAATTCCAGGTCATCCTCTTTGCCAATGAACCCATCAGGAGAGCTGTCTGTTTTTTTTAAAATTGGGTTTTGAACACTTGCCTCTTTGAAGTTGTCGTCAGTTGTCTGCCATGGCTTCTTGTTAAATACTGGAAAGTCTTCCCTTGTTTGCTGAACCTTTCTGGATGTAGTTCCTTCCCACAAACTTAAGAAATTCTTAGCCATCTCAGCCCATTGCAGGTTTTCTTCTGGCTGCTTAGCGTTTTCAGACAGAACTGGATATATCATGTTGTCGCTGTTGGCGTAGCCATAAAGGGCATCATCAATGCTTTTTTTCCCCATCAAATGACCTTTAAAAAAACAAGGAGATTTACACTAAAATTACAGTACCATAAAGGCATTATAGGCAGGGGTTTAATAAAGTTACACTGATTTCACTGGTTCTCTGCATCCTCTTCCAGGATCTTTCACCAGAAGCGACAGGGGACATAGAACATGTGCGCACTAATATGGATGGCATATTAAAATTAGATGCAAATAATAGGAATATATTACACAATGAATTTCCCATTATTTTCATCCAAGCAATGCTTAGTGGTGGAAATGCACTTCAGGCATCCAGGTTTCTTATGGTGGGTATTTAAAATTTAAAACACCATCTTAACCTTTGCAGTTGATCACAGAGCTATTGAGGCCTCTTGCAGCCATTTTCCTGCCCCACCAAGAGGATACCAAATCCCCCACCATCAACATCCTGGGGGGGTCACCATTGACCAGTAACTTAACTGGACCAGCCACATAAATACTGTGGTTACAACAGCAGGTCAGAGACTGGGTATTCTGCAGCGAGTGACTCACCTCCCGACTCCCCAAAGCCTTTCCACCATCTACAAGGCACAAGTCAGGAGTGTGATGGAATGCTCTCCACTTGCCTGGATGAGTGCAGCTCCAACAACACTCAAGAAGCGGAGATGCCGGTGTTGGACTGGGGTGGACAAACCAGGTTATAGTCCAACAGATTTATTTAAAATTACAAGCTTTCGGAGCTGTCGCCCCTTCCTCAGGTAAAGTTACTTTAACTTTACCTGAGGAAGGGGCGACAGCTCCGAAAGCTTGTAATTTTAAACACTCAAGAAGCTCAACACCATCCAGGACAAAGCAGCCCGCTTGATTGGCACCCCATCCACCACCTTAAACATTCACTCCCTCCACCACCGACACACCGTGGCTGCAGTGTGTACCATCTATGAGATGCACTGCAGCAATTTGCCAAGGATTCTTCAACAGCACCTCCCAAACCCGTGACCTCTACCAGCTAAAAGGACAAGGACTGCAAGTGCATTGAAACACCACCACCTCCAAGTTCCCCTCCAAGTCACACACCATCCTGACTTGGAAATATATCGCCATTCCTTCATCATCAATGGATCAAAATCCTGGAACTCCATACCGAACAGCTCTGTGGGAGTACCTTCCCAACACGGACTGCAGCAGTTCAAGAAGGTGGCTCACCACCAGCTTCTCAAGGGTAACGAGGGATGGGGAATAACAGTGATGCCCACATCACGAGAATGAATTTAAAAAATACTAAACTCAAGCTGCTACCGTAAGTATAACAGTGCTGTTAGAGATAACTTAATGCCCTTATTGTCAAAAATGGGATTCAATAACAGTTGTCAATGCTGTCAAGAGGATTCTAAAAAGCCATGGTTTCAATTTTTTCAATAGAATTAAACATTATTAACTACAAAAGTAACAGAATTTTTAAAAATCCTAATCATGTGTCACTCCATCATATACAAATGCAGAACAGAATGCGACAGTTTTACAATTTTGGGATCTTAATTACACAATTCCTAGCAAAGATCCACTTAAAAAAAACTACTGAAAGAATCCCAAACACCCAGAAGGCAACTTATTGAAGATGAACAATGTAAAACACATCTCCAATATATAACAAATTAAATAAATCAGTTCTTGCGCCTTTGAATGCACAGCGGACCAATCGGCATTAAAGGAAAGATTTATGTTTAAGCTGTAACTCTTCATCAGAATAGCCTGCTGCAGGTTTCTAGCATTTCCTCTTTTTATTTATATTTCACAGCATTCCTGATTCATTTGTCACTCTTTCTTCTACCTGTGAGGAAAAATTACAATTTTTTCTAGTTACAAGCAGCCAGCTGGAAACCCTCAATTTTAGGTTTCCCAGCAAAAGGAGATCCTCTTCATTGATGTGTGCGGCAGATTTGTTGGTAGGTAGTCCTTTACAGTGAGGTGTGAACTATCAATTTTTTGTGGTCCTTGCTGCCTATCTTGGAGCTCCAAAGCAATTTCAAAAATTCAGTACTGACAACACTCACACAGTGCTGTATCTATTTTGCTCTAGAACAGAATGGTATTAGCCCAGCAGTTCTACCACATGGTTGGAGTCCAACAAATGCAGTCCAAATGCAAGTACTGAATACCAGTGTAAAGTTTCTATCAAGATAACATATGGAAGAGGTACCAATGGAGCGGTGTTCATTGGTTGACAGCGCTCTCTCACATCTGCGTTCAGAGTGTCTGTGGAAGGCTGGAATGGGTTCCCCCCTCCGCACAATTGGTTTGTAAGAAAGAACTTGCATTTGTAAAGCACCTTTCACATCTTCAGGTAGTCCCGAAGCACTTCACAGCCAATGAATTACTTTTGAAATGTAATCACTGCTATTATGTAGGTAAAAATGAGAAGTCGCACAACACCATAGTCCAACAGATTTATTTAATTTTACAAGCTTTCGGAGCTGTTCGCTCCTTCCTCAGGTAGGTTAGCGGTGAGAGAATCTCCCAGAATTCACAATTTAAACACAGACAAAATCTATTCAAATCTTTCCCTACATCAAAGACACACTAAGAGCACAGCATGGCAGCCATATTGTATATAGCAGCGAGATAAGTGACCAGCTAATTTGTTTTGGTGATATTGGTTGTGGGTATAAATAATACAATATTAAGAATTGCAACAAAAACCGTAGGAAAAACAAATTTTAAGCACAGTAAATTTGAGCAGCCTTAATCCAGTCATCATAGGACTTGGCAGCAACACATAAATGCTCCTAATTAGGCACAATTCACAATTTCACTGAGAGAGCCTACAGACTGGCTTGTATGAGAAATGGGGGGGAAATAGGACCAGTAGAGGTCCTCTTTTGGGGTCGAGGGTGCACCTAGTGCAACTACACCCGACCTCAATGGACGGAGCCTGTAAACCTCTCAAATTGTGATTAACAGCTCGACCTGTTATTACAAACATCAACGAAAGGTGGCGCAAGACGATCACCAAAAAAAAATGGTAACAGTGGGATGCAACTGTGGCGTTCTTTCGGGTCACGTAAAAATCAGATATGATAATGTGCAAAATATCATGTGTAATTCATGTGACCAATAAAGCAGAATTGTATCAATTGCACGTTTAAAAGAGTCCGAACTATTCTGCTGACAGCCTTTTAGGGTTCGGAAATTTGGCATGAATACAGAGAATTGAAAAAGTAACGCTTTTTATATGAATTTACACGGATAATTAGTTAAATATTATTGCTGAGTGTGTTGATATGCGGGCGATGGTTGGATCCAGTTGTCTCACTAGCAAATCCTACGTTACTAGGGTACTACTTTTCAATTGATTATAAAATAACTTAGCTTGTGTTTTCTGGTCACTGAACGGATCTGCATCTGTCCCGTGTTCTCGCCTCACACAGACACTGAAATTACCATTATACTTTATGACAAAGCGCCTTGTGACGTTTTACTATGTTCAAGGCGCTATATAAATACTGTTTTTTTGGGTGGGTGAAATAACGGCTTATGGGGACGTTGAAAATCCTAACAGCAACTGAAGTACCGAATTCAAGAGAAGGAAAGACATTTATAAAGTACAATAATGAGAGGCTATTCACCTAAAGGAAGCACTGGCGTTCATTTTACTCTGGAATGTATGTTTTTTTTTGCTGTGTTCTTTACCCTGAAGGGAAGGCCAAATCCTTCAGTTCCACAGCAAATTAGACCAAGCTGTGGGAGAAGGAGGTAAAATATAGCATTGCCCGCTGTGTAACAGGTTAGACCGGATAGATCACACGATTGTTCGACCTGCTGAATCTTGAGGTCCTTGGGGTGCGTATTGCAGGTTACAGTTATTGTGGCCCGGTTAAACTTTCTATTAAAGAACATAAGAACATAAGAAATAAGAGCAGGAGTAGGCCATTTGGCCCCTCGAGCCTGCTCCGCCATTCAATAAGATCATGGCTGATCTTCTACCTCAACTCCACTTTCCTGCACTATCCCCATATCCCTTGATTCCCTTAATATACAAAAATCTATCGATCTCTGTCTTGAATATACTCAACGACTGAGCCTCCACAGCCATCTGGGGTAGAGAATTCCAAAGATTCACCACCCTCTGAGTGAAGAAATGTCTCCTCATCTCAGTCCTGAATGGCTGACCCCATATTCTGAGACTGGTTCTAGACTCCCCAGCCAGGGGAAACATCCTCCCTGCATCTACCCTGTCAAGTCCTGTAAGAATTTTGTATGATTCAATGAAATCACCTCTCATTCTTCTAAACGCTAGAGAATATAGGCCTAGTCTACCCAATTTCTTCTCATAGGACAATCCCCCCATCCGAGGAATCAGTCTGGTGAACCTTTGTTGCACTCCCTCTATGGCAAGTATATCCTTCCTTAGGTAAGGAGATCAAAACTGTACGCAATACTCCAGGTGTGGTCTCACCAGGGCCCTATAAAATTGCAGTAAGACGTCTTTACACTTATACTCAAATCCTCTTGTAATAAAGGCCAAAATACCATTTTCTCTCCTAATTGCTTGCATGTTAACTTTCAGTGATTCATGTACAAGGACACCCAGGTGCCTCTGAACACCAATATTTCCCAATCTCTCACCATTTAAAAAATACTCTGCTTTTCTATTTTTCCTACCAAAATGGATAACTTCACATTTCTCCACATTATATTCCATTTGCCATGTTCTTAGCCACTCACTTAGCTTGTCTATATCCCCTTGAAGCCTCTTTGCATCCTCCTCACAACTTACATCCTCACCCAGCTTTGTATCATCAGCAAACTTGGATATATTACATTTGGTCCCCTCATCCAAATCATTGATATAGACTGTGAATAGCTGAAGCCCAAGCACTGATCCTTGCAGTACCCCACTAGTTACAGCCTACCAACCTGAAAATGACTCGTTTATTCCTACTCTCTGTTTTCTGTCCGTTAACCAATCCTCCATCCATGCTAGTATATTACCCCCAATCCCATGAGCCCTAATTTTGTTTAATAACCTCTTGTGTGGCACCTTATTGAATGCCTTCTGAAAATCCAAATACACCACATCCACTGGTTCCCCCTTATCTATTCTGCTAGTTACAACTTCTCAAAAAACTCTAACAGATTCATCAAACATGATTTCCCTTTCATAAATCTGTGTTGACTCTGCCCAATCCTATTATTATTTTCTAGGTGCCCTGTTACCACATCCTTAATAATAGATTCTAGCATTTTCCCTACTACTGATGCCAGGCTAACTGGTCTGTAGTTCCCCATTTTCTCTCCCTCCTTTCTTAAATAGTGGGGTTACATTTGATACCTGTCAATCCGCAGGAACCATTCTAGAATCTATGGAATTTTGGAAGATGACGACCAATGCATCCACTATCTCCATAGCCACCTCTTTCATAACCCTAGGATGTAGGCCATCAGTTCCAGGGGATTGATCGGCTTTCAGTCCCATTAATTTCTCCAGTAATTTTTTTTTACTAATACTAATTTCTTTCAGTTCCTCATTCTCGATAGACCCTTGGTTCTCCATTATTTCTGGGAAGTTTTTTGCGTCTTCTTCCATGAAGACATACACAAAGTATTTGTTTAATTTCTCTGCCATTTCCTTATTCCCCATTATAATGTCTCCTGTCTCAGCCTGTAAGGGACCCACATTTACTTTCGCTAATCTTTTCCTTTTTAAATCCCAATAGAAGCTTTTACAGTCTGTTTTTTGCCTCTCACTAGTTTACTCTCATATTCTATTTTCCCTTTCTTTATCAATTTCTTGGTCCTCCTTTGCTGAATTCTAAAATTCTCCCAATCCTCAGGCTTACTCTTCTTTTTGGCAACATTATAAGCCTCTTCCTTTGATCTAATACTATCTTTAACTTCTCTTGTTTGCCACGGTTGGACCACCTTTCCTGTGGGGTTTTTGTGCCTTAAAGGAATGTATATTTGTTGTAAATTATGTATTAATTTTTTTAATGCTAGCCATTGCTTCTCTACCATCATATCTTTTAATGTAGTTTCCCATTCTACCTTAGCCAACTCACCCTTCATACCTACGTAGTTTGCTTTATTTAGATTCAAGACCCTAGTTTTGGATTTAACTAAATCACTTTCAAACTCAATATAAAATTCATCATATTATGGTCACTCTTCCCTAAAGACCCTTTTACTATAATCATTGCACAGTGACGCCCAGATCCCACAAGCGAATAAAAAAAATACCTGATCTAAAATAGCCTGTTCCCTGGTTGGTTCCTCAACATACTGATCTAGAAAACTACCTTGCATACTTTCCATGAATTTGTCCTCCACACTATTACTGCAGATTTGGTTTGCCCCGTCTATATGTAGATTAAAGTCCCCCATGATTACTGTATTACCCTTGTTGCATGAGCTTCTAATTTCTTGATTTAAACTCTGCCCTACATTACAACTACTGTTTGCGGGCCTATAAAAAACTCCCACCAATGTTTTATGCCCCTTGCTGTTTCTTAGCTCCACCCAAACTGATTCTACTTCTTGATTTTCAGAGCTAAGATCCTTTCTCTCCACTGTCTTTATCCCATCCTTTATTATCAGGGCTACCCCTCCTTTTCCATTTTGCCTAGCTCTTCTAAAAGTTAAGTATCCTGGAATATTTAGTTCCCAACCTTGGCGACATGTCTCCATAATGGCTATTAGATCAAAACTATTCATTTATATCTGCGCTATTAATTAATCTATTTTGTTGCGAATGCTTCCCGCATTCAGATATAGTGCCTTTAGCTTTGACTTATTTCTATGTTTCCTTCATGTCACCTTTGTCACTGATGCCTCATTACCTTTGTTACTCTCCCTGTCCCTTCCTGACCTACTCTGCTTATTTTTACCCTAAACTCTACTCTGCACCAGAGCCCTGACATTTCTCCAGCTGCTTTTAAATTTACTCTTTCCTGAATTCTCCCCCCACCCCCCTCCACCTCATTCCTTTAAAGCCCTGTCTACTGTCCTAGTTATTCGGTTTGCCATGACACTGGTCCCAGCCCGGTTTAAGTGGAGCCAGTCCCAACCTAACAGCTCCCTCTTTCCCCAGTAGCGGTGCCAGTGCCCCATGAGCTGACACCCCTTCCTCCCACACCACTCTTCCAGACATCACTGAGTTTCAATATTCACCCTAATCCTTTGCGCTTGTTTGAAAAATTAGTGCAAAAAATTGTTCAGTTGAACATTCCTGCAGATGTAATATTGTTTTGTGCGAGTAGGTCGATCGGGCACCAAATTTATATCTTAAAAAGCACCGCCAACAATTGACGAGGCGGTAAAACTGCTTACGAGGGTGGAAAAGGGGACAAAGTTGTACCACATTAGAGACAGCACACAAACAAATGAGCACCCGCGGAATAAAGCGCCGCCCGCCTGTACTGAAATAAAAAAAATACATTTTCAACAACAGAGCTTTGTACTTTCAATAAAATGCAGGTGACGAGTCCGACCCAGCGACATCTGAGAGGGGGGAAAGAGCAAATACACGATATCCTGTAATCAATTACCTCGCCCCGCATTCAAGGGAGAAAGGGACTTAAAACATCAACGACTGGTTTAAGAAAAGACAACAAATAAGGGAATTCAATGTCCAGTCTGCCTCTTAATTTCTAGAATCGAGTACATTTCCACACGGATCTGACCAGCAGAGTTACACCAGTAAAAGCGGATACTCACCCACTGCCCAGTGACTGCCCCTGGGGAACATCTTGGGCAAACTGCCTTGGTTTTGAACAGGAGCTGCGAGTCCATAGTGGACCTTAGAACTTGTAATACTTAAAACTATCAGAGAAAAGAGCAAACGGTGTTTCCATAAAATAAATTCAGCCCCCATCTCACTCTAGTAGCACACGAATCTCCCTCTCTCTCTCTCTCTCTCCTAGTCTGGAACTGCACTGTCCGGAGTGATTCAGAAGGAGCTTCCTTTCCCCCCCACTCTTCACTTACAATAGATGATCTCTGTCTCCCTTCAGCTGTGAGCGGAATATATAAGCAACTATGACGAAGTCGCGGCTAGCTGACAAAATTAAACTAGCTGACGATCGCTTACGTGAGTTTTTGTGTGTAGTATAAATCAAGGGTTACGTTATCACCCATCTCTACTTTGGAGTGATTTATTGTGAGTTGTGTCTCCTAAACACCGGATACGTTGGCACCATGCCTCCACGGGGGATACAATTGGTTTTTTTTTTATTTTAGCAAATTGATCGAAATTTTCCACCGTGGTGACAGAACGCAGTGGAAAAACACAAGTGCTTTGTGTATTTTTGTTTCACTGTCCTTTATTAAATCCACAGTAAACAACCGTCTCCGCCTGTCAGCCCTTTCACTGACAGACTTGCCTACATGTAATGCTGTTAACAGGTCCTTATTAAGTGGCGAGTTGTTGTACAAAAAACCCAGCGTGTGTCTATTAAACACTCTTGCGGACTGCTGGTGATACAGCCCATCTCTCCACCCACATTCTAAAGACGGTGCTGAGAGCAAATCCTGGGTCAATCGCGGTTTATTTACCCCGATAACTTATGGCTAGAGATTTGCAATTTACCAACACCTGCAGCGAAAACCGAACAAAGCCGAAAGCCCGGCCATTCCACTATAAATCACACCCTGTGGGACTTCAGCGAGGGGCCATCCAGCCTGACTCGTTCACTCCTTGCTTTCCTACTTTAAAATCACCTGGTCTATTAATGTCCCTCCTTTATTTCTGTTTTTATTTATACCTTAGTTTTCTCACACCTCCCCATCTCCCAGTGCCTTGCTCTTTTTTAAAAACTCTGTTCGTCTTTCTCTTGTGTGTTTTTTCACGAACTCCACTTCCTTTCCTCATTATTTACTCATCATCCCCTTGTTTGTTTCTATGTTGTTGTTTTTCAATCGCTATTCCCCTAGTTTTCATCATTCTTTCAGTCGCATTGTACTGATGTTTAAATTATGGCCCAGTCAGCGCAGATAATGTGAGAGTTTGCTTTGTAACGTACGAACGCCTCTGTTATTGGTGAATTCGGGAGGATAAATATTGTCAATTTTACACAGAAACCATTCTTTATGCTTATTAATAGAGTGAGAATTTTCGGAAGTCATTCTTCGAGTGAAAGCAGTGGTATTGTAGCATCTGAACGACCATTGCCTCCCGTCAAAGGTCTGCAAAGCAATCCTTTCAAAATTGTACTTTAACCCTTTGAGTGTTATTTTTCCCGACACACCGTCGGTAACTCGCGCATTCCCAGATGTACAGGTTCTTTTGTACTTTATACTATTTTCTAGTGTTTGATAATGTTTTTTTCCCTCCTGTTTTTAGGGCGAGATTACAATTCACAGGTTTCCCGATTTACTTCTCTGGGTAATTCAGTTGTTCTAAATTCACTCTTAAATCATCCTATCTTGCATTAACTCTCCGAGTAAACTATTCCCTGTAGCAAAAACAGAAAATGGTGAAAACACACAGCAGCCCAAAGAGAAAAGGGTTAATGTTTTCGGATGGACCCGTTTATCAGAGCTGGCCCCGCCTAAATTGTCAACCCAATTTCCCCTTCAGATCCTGACTGACCTACCGCAGCCTTGCCAAACTTCCAGCATTGGAAGGTGCCCTTTGCTAATTCTTCGAGTTTATTAATATAGTAATCATCAAGCAATTACTCTGAAATTGAGGATTAGTCTATCAAGTAACGAGTTCAATATGTCACTTTATATAATCTCTTACATTCTGTCTCTTGACTTCTTTCCTCCCGCCCTTTCTTCCCTTTCCCCGTGCAGTGGCCGGGGCAGTGATTGACAGGTTCTGACCAGTCTCTGAACCCAAGACATTTCAACCGAAGGGGGCAACTGCCTTCGATAACAGTAACATTCACTATGATCGTCAACCACTCAGTCTATGGAGATTTCAATGGGTCTCTGCAGCCTTAAACTTTTCTGTTCATTCCCCTTACTAACAATGAGAGTTGAAAATAGTAGCCTAGCTTCGCGCGAAGTTATCAAATCAGTTATTGTAGCTCGTTGACTCCAGCAATCGTTTGCACTAAATAAGAGGTAGTAAATTCAGGCTCGGGGATATGGCGCTATCATTCGTCCCATTAATCCCTATCAGGCTATGAATTTGAACCAACCCTCTAAAGACGAACATTCAATGGTCATAGAATCATAGAATGATACAGCACAGAAGGAGGCCATTCGGCCCATCGTACCTGTGCTGGATATACGTGTTGCTGAATTACAGTTCTGGGTTGTCGTGATGCACCGGTGCATAATTTATACATGCAGTATCTGCAAATAAGAGAAGATAGTACGTGTTCCAGGAACGCGAGGCCACGCTCTTCATTTGTGTGGTGACCCATTCGGAAAGAGATCGCTTCATAATCGGAAGAAACGTTTCGATTTTGCAAACATTCCGCTGCTGTTCCATTAGACTCGCTGAGTATCCAGTTAAATCTTATTTTATTTCATTCGTGTGGCGTCGATCCATTGGCCCCATTTTGCCCCACTCTCCAATAAAGTTCCTTCAAATAGTTGCAAAATTTACCTCCTCGTGTTTGGAAACTTTCTCCGAAACGTCGCCTCTCCCCCATACACATGGGGGTAGAATTTCCACGGCAGTTCGCAGATCTCCTGTCGTAATTTCGGCAAAAGAACCAGGATAAACAGCAGGGGTGGAATTTCCACGGAGGTTCTCCCGCTGATCTGCCAGTGGACCACTTAACCGGTTGATGGTGGTATTGGCTGAAAAAAATGTTAACCAGGTTGCCCTTTGCTGCACTATTTCCTGTAACATGATGTCCTTCTTGTAATGTGGTGACCAGTACAGCACACAGTACTCCCATATGGGATGAGCCAAATGTCCTATATGGACTCAGTATCACACCTTGTGATTTGCATTCCATTCCATATAAAACCGAAGATCCTATTTCAAAAGCAAAATACTGGGAAGCTGGAAATCTGAAATAAAAACAGAAAATGCTGGAAATACTCAGCAGGTCAGGCAGCATCTGTGGAGAGAGAAACAGAGTTAAAACTGTTTCAGGTCGATGATGAAGGGTCATCGATCTGAAACGTTAAACCTGTTTCTCGCTCCACAGATGCTGCCTGACCTGCTGAGTATTTCCAACATTTTCTGTTTTTATTATCGAAGATCCTATTTGCCTAATTTACTGCTGAGCACTGTGCCAATGACTTCAATGGTCTGTCTACTAATGCACCCAAATCCTTCCCTTGTGCAGCACCTGTAGAATAACATCTTTCAGCTTATTGCGCCATGTTCGACCAACAATCTCAGAGCGGAGAAGGGTTAAGAGTTGGACGTTTGAGAAAGGTGGAATCTGATAGAACTAAACTTGTAAAATGTACCAAAACTGTATTTAATATGACAAGTTCTTGAGCCAAGGGTGGGAATCAACCATGTATGTATAAAGTTAGTTGAGCTATAACAAGAAGACCACAAAAGAAAGCAGACATGGGCCGGATTTCCCCTTTGTTGGCAGGGTAGGAGTGGCAAGGAACTTTTGCCCATTGCTTTGACCCCAATATAACCCCAATCCATTTTCCTAGGTTGGGGCTCATTGGACAGACAAGTGGGACCCCCGCCATCAAGGGGGAGTCCGCCGCTGCCAATGTGGGAAATTCTGACTGTGCTGCAGTGACACATCTGCTGTAACACCTGAAGAGGTAGAGGAAATTTAAAGGGGGTGGAAGAATCCCGAGAGGAAGACTTGAGCCCTGGAAATTTCTGGGGCCCCGCTCCGCTGGCATAATACAACAGAGCGGAACTTGTACCTGCCAAAATCGGCATCAGCTGACCTAGTCAGAAATTGTGGGCTCAGCTAATTTAAATAATGCTGGTGAGATAAGGGCAGAAAATATGGCAGGGGAGCCTGGAAAATTCAGGAATGGGGTGAAGCAGGGGTGCAATCTCTCTATTTAAAGGGCTCCATGCAGCTAAATGGTTGTGGAGGTCCTTGGAAGCTCTGAAATGGATAGAACTAAAGAAGGAAAAAAGCAAGCCTATTAACTAGAGTCTTGAAGGAAGTGGCGGTAGGGATTGTAGATGCATTGGTAATAATTTTTCAAAACTCCCTGGATTCCGCTAAGGTCCCGGCAGACTGGAAAACTGCTAATGTAACACCCTTATTTAAAAAGGGCAGTAGACAGAAGGCTGGTAACTATAGACCGGTTAGCCTAACATCTGTGGTAGGTAAAATTTTGGAGTCCATTATTAAGGAAACAGTAACAGGACATTTGGATAATCATAATTTAATAGGACAAAGTCAGCATGGTTTTACGAAGGGGAAGTCATGTTTGACAAATTTGCTGGAGTTCTTTGAGGAAGTAACATATAGAGTGGATAAAGGGGAACCAGTGGACGTAGTGTATTTAGACTTCCAAAAGGCATTTGACAAGGTGCCACACAAAAGATTATTGCTTAAGGTAAAAAATCACGGGATTGGGGGTAATATTCTGGCATGGATAGAGGATTGGCTATCTAACAGAAAGCAAAGAGTTGGGATAAATGGTTCATTCTCAGACTGGCAATCAGTAACTAGTGGTGTTCCACAGGGGTCAGTACTGGGTCCCCAACTCTTCACAATCTATATTAACGATTTGGAGGAAGGGACCAAGTGTAACATATCAAAATTTGCAGATGATACAAAGATGGGAGGGAAAGTAGTGAGTGAGGAGGACATAAAAAACCTGCAAGGGGACATAGACAGGCTAAGTAAGTGGGCAGAGATTTGGCAGATGGAATACAACACTGGAAAGTGTGAGGTGATGCACTTTGGCAGGAAAAATCCTAGAGCAATTTATTATCTTAATGGCAAGAAACTGGAGAGTACTGAAGTGCAAAGGGATCTGGGGGTCCTGGTGCACGAAACTCAAAAGGTTAGTATGCAGGTGCAGCAAGTGATTAAGAAGGCAAATGGAATGTTGGCTTTCATTGCTAGGGGGATAGAATATAAAAATAGGGAGGTATTGCTTCAGTTGTACAAGGTATTGGTGAGACCGCACCTGGAATACTGCATACAGTTTTGGTGTCCTTACTTAAGGAAAGACATCCTTGCTCTCGAGGCAGTGCAAAAAAGGTTCACTCGGTTAATCCCGGGGATGAGGGGGTGGTCATATGAGGAGAGGTTGGGTAGATTGGGACTCTACTCATTGGAGTTCAGAAGAATGAGAGGCGATCTTATTGAAACATATAAGATTGTGAAGGGGTTGGATCGGGTGGATGCGGGGAGGATGTTCCCGATGACGGGTGAGACGAGAACTAGGGGACATAGTCTTAGAATAAGGGGCTGCTCTTTCAAAACTGAGATGAGGAGGAACTACTTCACTCAGAGGGTGGTAGGTCCATGGAATATGCTGCCACAAAAAGCTGTAGAAGCTACAACATTAATTAAATTTAAAACAGAAATAGACAGTTTCCTAGAAGTAAAGGGCATTAAGGGTTACGGGGAGCGGGCAGGAATTTGGACATGAGTCTAGGTTCGGATCGGTCATGGCCCTGTGGGTAGTGGAGCGGGCCCAGGGACTGTGTAGCCTGATTCTGCTCCTATTTCGTGTGTGCAATTCTGTTAGATGCAGGAGATGGTTCTGTGATAGATAGTAGATTGGCGGTTAGGATCAGATCAGCCATGATCTTATTGAATGGCGGAGCAGGCTCGAGGGGCCGATTGGCCTACTCCTGCTCCTATTTCTTATGTTCTTATGTTCTTATGTTTTCAGAGGCTCATGTGGAATTGCATAACAGGATTTCTGCTCCACTACCAAACTAATGCCATATCAGATCCAGGCAGGTCCACAGTGCTCTAGGGCACCGTTGGTGATTGATCAGTCAGCCTGGCAGTGGTCAACCTATCACAGAATGCTCGGATTCTTCCCACTCAGCTATAGGTATCACTGTAGGCCAAATTCCTAATGGGTAGGGCTGTCCTAGCTGGACAGGTGATGAGAACCTTACCAGTGCTTGATTCTGGTAAGGTGCATACGATTAGCTGGTTAAACTCCAGCAGTACCTCTGTGCACACCTGGGCTCTGCCAGCCGACATCTAAACTTTTTGGATTTAGGTAAGTGGCACATATCTCAAGGCAGATAACATGAATGCCATATTGGGCAAACAGAAACTCTGCAGGTGGGTCTAGATTATTATTAGTCGTTGGACTTGGAGACTTAAATATTGTGTTGGGGTTCCATGATGTCAGACACCAGTTTGAAGAAGAGAAACAATACCGAGCAGACAACTACCACACTTTCTCCTGCCATTGGGGACATTATTTAGAAGGAACACACAGTAAGGTAGTAGAAGATATGCACCAAACATTTTCACAGATGGAAAGCACCAGGGTAAGTTACACTGCTGCACACTATTGGAGAAAATAAAATTGGGTTAAATGTCATTGAAATGTTACCTGGCTGTTCATTTGGGATGAGACAGCATAAAGCATTCACAAAGGAAAGGATTGGTGTCCGTAGAACTGGAGATAAGGCTGAGTGCAATGGGGAAATTTTGTAGTGGTCTGTATTATTGGGTATTATTTGGCACAGGCATTTCAGTTAAGGTGTCATCAATGGGAGCTGTCCTTAAAACTCTTCCTTTCTAGAATCGTCAGGTTCTGGGTCAGTGGCCTCCTCTGCCACTCGTTGTGATTGGGCCTCCTTTCACGTGCTGCACGATAATGCCTCTTCAGATTGCAAAATTGCGCAAGAAGCAAGATAGCACAATGATCTTGGACACCTTCACGAGCTATGCAGCAATGCTGAAATAAAAGCCACCACAAAGCAAACTTTCCAATCCAACTTCATCCATATATGCATCCAATATTACGTCAAATAAATCAACTAATTACCCTTGTGCATTCCCTTAGCGAGTGTCTTGCGTGTGCCTTTGCCTATCCTAGTGTTCTTACGCAGTGCTACCCCAGTGGTTGCAGCATGGCTGGTGCAAGGCTTATGACTTTCAGTGAGGGCGACTGCAGATGGCCTTGCAGGACGATCTCGAGGAGCTGATGGCTGGGAATGTTAAATCGAGTGACAGTGTTTCTTCTTCTTCTTCACTCTCCCCTCCCCCTTCTTGGTCAACCACTGGCTGGCAGGCTGGAATTTTTGGCTGTCTGAAATGAGAAAGGCACAAGGGTAGGGTTGTGGTGATTGGAGGGGGTTAAAGCAAGAGGGCCATGTGCAGCTTGTAAATCAGAAGATATTGTGGGATGAGGGGGAAGAGTGATGTGAGAAGGAGGGTAACGTATGAGGATTCCGGCATCTTGTATTCTTTCAGCCCAAGCCACTGGCCAAGGGCTCAGCCATGCCCCTGCCAAGAATGGCCATCACCGTCTCTTCCAAGGGGGTGAGGTGAAGCTAGGAATGTGAGGTGTGCCTCGTGTTTGGTGGAGATTATTGGTAGGTGAGTGATGGGTGGGAGGGGTCATGCATTGAACAGTGTGTGAGGCTAGTGGTGCAGTTGGTAGGAGATAGCTTTTGAAGATGCATTCACTGACCTTGATCACTCGTCTGAGGTCATGAAACTTCTTTGGGCACTGGAGCCTGATCTTGGGGGCGACACTGCTGGCAGTGACCACCTCGGCGATCAGGTCCCACACCCTTCTTTCTGCAGGGCCTCCTGGCCCCTCTGTGGGTAGAGGACCTCTCTTCCAGTGTTCACCCCGTGCACAAAGGCCGAGACCCTAGGTGCCCTTTCCCTGGCTTATTGAGCCATTTGAGTTTGTGCAGAAGCACTTAAAAAAAAAATGTCATCACCAGAAGGCAGCTCACCTTTAAGAGCTGAAGACTGCTTTGAAGAGGCACAAGCTAGCTTTAAGTAAAGCTAGCCTCGCTCGAACATCGAAAACTTTGGCCCCCTGCTGAGCGCACAACCTGTCAGCAGTGCGTTAGCTCAGGGGTTTGCACTATAATCATTATAATTAGCAGGCCGCACAAATTTGACGTGCTGCCTGAGGTCCTTTCAACGGGCATGGGCATATCGCGCATCGTGGTGCCCGCGCCCATTTTTCTGCATTATGGAATTTCACCCCCTAAGTATTTTCCCCGTTCGTTGTGGAACACATCATCAGTGTCTGGCTCAATAACGTAGAAACTCCTCTTTGTCTCGGCAACTGCAGCATATAGCAACATAAAGAATTTTAAACTGGTGTGTGTCCACTTTAATTTAAACTAGCCACTTAAATGTAATACAAAAGCAAAATACTGCGGATGCTGGAAATCTGAAATAAAAACAGGAAATGCTAGAAACAGTCAGCAGGTCAGGCAGTATCTGTAAAGCGAGAAACAGAGTTAAAGTTTCAGGTCAATGACCCTTTGTCAGAACTGGAAAAAGGTGGAGATGTAAAAGGTTTTTAAGCAAGTGTAGGGGCAGGGAGAGGGGGGACTAGAGGAAGGAACAAAAGGGAAGGTCTGTGATAGAATGAAAGGCAGGAGAGATTAAGAGACAAAAGGGATGATGGTGCAAGGCAAAAGGAGATGGTAATGGGACAAGTTAAATGTAACTCATTTCATAATCCTTTTCATGGAAAAGTAGTTAAAAAAACCACAGCGTGGCATGTTACCTTGTTCTGGATTCCACTATTGAGGGGGAAGAGTTGTTCCCTATTTGTCCTGTCCTATTTTACACAGTATTACCCCTTAATGTCCTCGTTTTCATAGAATACAACCCAAGCTTATCAACCTTTCATAATAGCTAAGTCTGTTCATCACAGGTATCATCCTAGTGAATCATTGTTAGATGTTCTCCAGGGTCAGTGTATCCTTCCTAAAGTGGTGCCCAGAGCTGGACACAATAATTCAAAAATGAGGTTTGACCAGTATTCTGTGTAGTTGCAGTACTGTTTCCTTATGTTCATATTCTTTTGTGACAAAGCCCAGCATCTCATTAGGCTTTTTGATCATTGTTTGCACCTGTGAGTTAACTTTTAATCACGTATGTCCCTAGACCCTCAAATCCCTCTGTCCGTCTGCACCTCCTAGTGCTTCTCCATTTGGATTGAATTGCCACCTGCCATTCTTATGTCCAAAGTGTTCTCCCTTACACTTCGTTACATTAAATTGCAACATTCCACCTATTTACTTAATCTACCTATGTATTTTTGTAATTTTTTTTTGTTCTCTTCACAAATACACAATGGCCTTGAATTTACTCAGTTGTTCCGGTGGACTCCTGCCATAACTTTCTTTTAAATTGTTGATGAGATCTGGGCACCACTGGCAAGTCAGTATTTATTGCCCATCTCTAGTCGATCTGAAGGGATTAAAAGTCAGCCACATAGTGTGGAACTGGAATATGTAGGCCGGACGGCTCCCTTTCCTGAAGGACATGAACCAGTTGGGTTTTTACGACAATCCGGCAGCTTTCTTGGTCATTTTATTCTGGGGGCAGCCCACAAGTCACCAGATTTATTGAAATCAATTTACCCTGGTGGAATTTGAACTCATGGGGAGTGCAATTGATCTTCAGTGATAGCACTAAACAGGTGACAGCGAATCGGCAGTCCATTTAACACCCCGCCCGATTATCTTGTCCATTAAAATCCAACCAACCCAAAGAAGACTACTGGTGGTGAGGGGCTGGGACCAAAGGCAGGCCTCTATTCTGCTTTCAGGTACAAGTGGGATTCCATGGGGACCAAGGGTCCAGACTGAATCTGAGGCCTGCACTCCTGAAGATGATGGAGCAAATCTTTTAACAAACTTTTTTAAGCAGCCCCCTGACGTAGAGGGCTACTCGGGACACCCAAAATTCCTCATCTGGGAATAGGGCATCCCAGTATCCCTCCCCTCAGACTGGAGATCTTAAGCCAGCATTTCTAGGGTCTTTGATAGGTGCGTTTCTGCAGATGCACCCCCACATTGCTTCTCTCCCTGATCCCACAACATTGTGGGGTCAGCGATGGAGGTTCATGTTAGTCACCTCCAAGTGTGACTGCTAGGATCGCACCCCCATGGATTTTTGGGGCCTATACCCCCTGCTTAGTATCATTTGCAAACTTGGATATACTTGACTCCATTCCCAAATCCAGGTCATTTACATATAAGGCGTAATTGTTTGAGTTTGCAGTTCAAACAAGGACCCTCGCCACTGGTAGTAAATATCACATACTTCGCAACCATAAGATCAAAGGTCAGAAAATCATATGCATTCTCTTATACACTGCAAGAGGGCAAGACTGTCCCCCAGAAACACAAAGTCATAAAATCACCCCATGGAGCAAAAAGTTAAGGCGCCAGCCAGCAGCATCTATTTCTGAAAGCCATGATTTGTTGCTGCCTGTTAAACTGAAGAGGTTCTTTTTATCCCAGCTATCTGCCTCCTATCTGCCAACCAATTTCCTATCTATCCAATGAGTCTGCCTCTTGGTTGATCAAGCCTACTTCTGCAACAGATCATGGACTCTACCCCACCAACATAGTCTCTGCATAACTACTCACATTTCTTCAAAGGGAATTGAACATCAAGCCCAACTCCAGAATCTTCATCTTTTTCTCACTTCTTCACTATACCACTTTAGCCTAGTGACAACCTAAGAAATCACGCTGTAAAGGGGTTCCTTTGTCCACCATCTTCACCCAAGTGAGAAAATCAAATGCATTTTTTTTTAAATTGCTGCTTGAAGAAATTCAGATACTTTCCACCAGTAAAAGAAATGTTCAAAGAGTTCATAGTTTTCAAATTGGGGCGCTAAGACTGACATTACTGTCCACAGGGAAACAGAACGTGTGTCCCACTCTCGATCACTGTCCAGCCAGCCCTTTTGAAGGTACATGTGTGGACACTGGGTGAAGAAAGGATTGAGCTTGGATATTAAATAGCCTGCTGACTGTCACTGGCTAGGCTTACACATAGCCATGTGGGTGAGCTACCAGAGGATTGATGCCATCCATGGAACCTTATACCTTAAATAGTGTCTTTTGGGGAAGGGGGAAACTCTATACAAAATATATACACGCACATTTGGTGGGACTCCAGTAGCAACTGCATGATGAAAGATTCTCTCCTGAAATACTATTTTCACAGGAATTGCAATTCTTCATCTCTTCACCAGAGGGCATCTTGGCTTTAAATACAAGGGCCCGATCTGGAACTGAAATTCAGCACTAAAGAGTGAGCTTGCTTCTTTTATTTCTATGCCGTTAAATTGCTGCTAAGAACAATTTGTTCTACCTCTACTACAGCTTTATTTTCAGCTATGGTGTCCCCAGTGATCATTCTAAGTGATCTTGAATCTTTCATCTGTCTAATAACTATTGAATTGGCCTCTTTACTGCTTTTAAAATTAAATGGTTTAAAATCAGTTTATGCAAAACACTATAGGCTGGTACTAATGGAGACAATGAGAATTCCTGTTTAGAACAATTCCAGATTATAACAAGTTTTTTTTTCTTGGACGGCTCCTGCTTCTTCATAATAATTGGTAAAATGTGTTGTAAAAATCACACAAGTAGTCACTATAATTGGCCTAAATACCCTGGACTTGGGAAGGGAAACATCAAGAAGGGGCGCCTCTCCTGATCATTGTCCAGTGACCCCAGCTGAAAACTAGTCTCGTGTGGACAAGGATATGATATTCTTTATGTTTGAATAGCTTGCCAACTAATTGTCCAGGCTCTTAACAACAACTTGCCTTTAAAAAAAATCTTGCATTTATATAGCACCTTTAACAACCACCAGATGTCCCAAAGCACTTTACAGCCAATGAAGTACTTTTTGAAGTGTAGTCACTGTTGTAATGTAGGAAATGCAGCAGCCAATATGTACACAGCAAGCAGCAATGTGATAATGACCAGATAGTCTGTTATTAGTGATGTTGATTGAGGAATAAACATTGGTCAGGACACTGGGGATAACACCCCTGCTCTTCTTCGAAACAGTGCCATCCACCTGAGAGAGAGCAGACGGGGCCTCAATGGCAAGTTTCATCCTAAAGACAGCACCTCTGATAGTGCAGCACTTTCTCAGTATTGCACTGGAGCGTCAGCCTAGATTTTTACACTCAAGTCTCTGGGTGGGACTTGAACCCACAACCTTCTGACTCAGAGGTGAATGTGCTACCCACTGAGCCACAGCTGATATATAATGTAGTAAAACGTCCCAAATGACCTCTGGCTGTTCACCCTCCCCCTTCAGAATGTCCTGCAGCCACTCAGTGACATCCTTGACCCTGGCACCAGGGAGGCAACATACCATCCTGGAGTCACGTCTGCGGCCACAGAAACATCTATCTGTTCCCCTTACGATAGAATCCCCTATCACTATTGCTCTCCCACTCTTTTTCCTCCCCTCCTGTGCAGCTGAGCCATTGGTAGTGCCACGGACTTGGCTCTTGCTGATATAGACAGGCTGGGTGAGTGGGCGGAGATTTGGCAGATGTAATACAATATTGGAAAATGTGAGGTTATGCACATTGTCAGGAAAAATGGGAGAGCAAGTTATTATCTTAATGGCAAGAAACTGGAAAGTACTGCAGTACAAAGGGATCTGGGGGTCCTAGTGCAAGAAAATCAAAAAGTTAGTATGCAGGTGCAGCAGGTGATCAAGAAGGCCAACGGAATGTTGGCTTTTATTGCTAGGGTGATAGATTATAAAAACAGGGAGGTATTGCTGCAGTTATATAAGGTATTGGTGAGACCGCACCTGGAATACTGCGTACAGTTTTGGTGTCCATACTTAAGAAAAGACATACTTGCTCTCGAGGCAGTACAAAGAAGGTTCACTCGGTTAATCCCGGGGATGAGGGGGTGGACATATGAGGAGAGGTTGAGTAGATTGGGACTCTACTCATTGGAGTTCAGAAGAATGAGAGGCAATCTTATTGAAACATATAAGATTGTGAAGGGGCTTGATCGGGTGGATGCGGTAAGGATGTTCCCAAGGATGGGTGAAACTAGAACTAGGGGGCATAATCTTAGAATAAGGGGCTGCTCTTTCAAAACTGAGATGAGGAGAAATTTCTTCACTCAGAGGGTAGTAGGTCTGTGGAATTTGCTGCCCCAGGAAGCTGTGGAAGCTACATCATTAAATAAATTTAAAACAGAAATAGATAGTTTCCTAGAGGTAAAGGGAATTAGGGGTTACGGTGAGCGGGCAGGAAATTGGACATGAGGCTGAGTTCGGATCGGTCAGGGCCCTGTGGGTGGCGGAGCGGGCCCAGGGGCTGAGTGGCCAGGTCCTGCTCCTACTTCTTGTGTTCTTTAGATTTGAGGTTAGGATCAGATCAGCCATGATCTTATTGAATGGCGGAGCAGGCTCGAGGGGCCGATTGGCCGACTCCTGCTCTTATTTCTTATGTTCTTATGTTCTTATTCCCCTGAGAAATCATCTATCCCAGCAGTATCCAAAACGGAAAATCTGTTGGAGAGGGAGATGGACCCAGGGGACTCCTGCACTACCTTCATAGTTCTTTTACTCTGTCTGGCGGTCACCCATTCCCTTTCTGCCTGTGCACTCTTTACCTGCGGTGTGACCACCTCGTTAAACGTGCTATTTATGTAGATCTCAGCCTCGTGGATGCTCCACAGTGACTCCAGCCACAGCTCCAGCTCTGAAACGCGGATTTTGAGTAGCTGCAGCTGGAGACACTTCCTGCACACGTGTTCGCCCTGGACACCGAAAGTGTCCCTGACTTCCCACATAGCACAGGAGGAGCACTCCACGCTGCCCAGCTGCCCTGACATGTCCTACCCTTAATTTACTCCCTTTATTTCCTCTAAATTAAAGGATATTAAATACACTTGGGACCTTACTTCACTTTACACACGACTTACTCTAAACTAGGGATCTTACTTTTATTTTAACGACTGGACTGTAGCAATACTCACCAGGTCCTACTTACCAATCAGCTCCTTCCCTGGTTGTGACGTCACTTTAGCGGTTTTGCAGTTGTTGTTGTTGTTTGACTGCTCCCACTCTCAGACTCTTTCCTGGGTGTAAAGTAAGAACCAATTCCTACAGGGTGAAAAGTTAGGGAAAGCAAAGGCGAAGCAATGGAGCTCCTCCTTCTACTCCTCACCTAACTCCTTCACTCACCCAACTCCAGCACCCTGTTCAAACCACACTCAGTGCAAATCGCACCGCGAAGATTGTTTTTATAGGCCCTGAAACAATGGAGCTGGCTGAATCCTGCTACAGGAAAACCAGTTTAATCTAGTTTCCCTGATTAACTGCCTTCAGCTGCTCTGAATTGTAGGCCTTGTATATCCCTATATATCCCTGCTTAAGGCTGGGAAATTTAGAAATTAAACAGTAACAGTAAATGTGAAACAAACAAAAGTTTGATTTTTAGAAAACAGTTAAGACTCCCTCACTCACCCAACTCCAGCGCTCGGTTCAAATCGCACTCAGTGCAAGAAACTCTGTGCAAGAAGCACTAACCACGAAAATTTACTATTATATTTGCATTGACTAATGTAGTACTAAATCAGCATAATTCAGTATAGGGAAAAGCACATTAAAATTGGTAATAATCATGTATAAATATACCATACTTCAATTTCTCCCACTGCATTGTCCAAACTTTTACCAACTTTAATCGGTTATACAGGAAATAAGCTACCGTGATTTAAAATGATTGTCATTTTCAGATTGATATGAAGTTGTACAACTCTGACTTCAGCAGTAATTTTATTTTCACTCCAAAGCTGGATTGTTGAGCTGTACTATTAATATTAACCCTGCTTTCACATAAGGCGTCTTCCTCAAATGTACAAATGGACAAAGGTAAATGTGAAATGTTCAAACTCACATAAACTAAATAAGAATGGTAAAAATAGCTTTGACTTCACATTCATTTATTTATTAACTCTCCCAGTGCTGTGGGTGAGTATACATATTCGAGTGCTCCAGGGACTGCTGATGAACAGAACCTACAGCAAAGCATCATCAGTATTGTCATGCTTACAAATGAAGATTTGACCTGGGGAGGTCCTTTTACAAATGCCAAAATCAGCTTGGTTTAATCCACACTATTATTTTATAGACTAAACTCAACAACAACTTACATTTATATAGGGTCTTTAATATAGAAAATGTCCCCCAAGGCACTTCACAGAGAAGAAAAGAATCAGGCAATGAGTCTTTGAGAAGATTAGGAGAACTGGCTGAAAACTTTGCCAAAGAGCTATGTTTTGAGAGGGAAGAGAAGTAGAGAATCGGAGGGGTTTAGAGTGAACGTTCCAGTGTACATTTACACTACAACTGTAGAACCAGCATGAAGCTTTCCACCGATGCTGTACTCAGAATGTAAATGCAGCTTGAATCCGGAGTCAAGGACTTAGAAACATAGAAAAATAGGAGCAGGAGTAGGCCATTTGGCCCTTCGAGCCTGCTCCGCCATTCAATATGATCATGGCTGATCCTCTATCTCAATACCATATTCCCGCTCTCTCCCCATACTCCTTGATGCCTTTTGTGTCTAGAAATCGACCTATCTCCTTCTTAAATATATTCAGTGACTTGGCCTCCGCAGCCTTCTGTGGTAGAGAATTCCATAGGTTCACCACCCTCTGAGTGAAGAAATTTCTCCTAGTTTCAGTCCTAAATGTCAGACAAATGACTTGATATTAGAAGCAGGTGGAGTGAGACGTCCTGGAGGAAGAAGTATCACCCTGCTTCATTTTGGAAAAACTTAGAGAATAAAGTTCAGCCCTCTAGTACCTTAGCTATTCCATTAAAACATTTAGCTTTATTTTAAACATTTCAAATGTTCTGACTCTATTACCCAGCTTGCCAGTTTATTACAAACATGAATCACTCTTTGAATAATGAAATCCTTCCTAATATCTGTGCATGCATTTGTGGGACAGAATGAGAAGTGGGGCAAGACAAAGGAGCAAGACTAGTCCTGATCTTGGAGTGGCCAATGGCTTCACATTCTTTCTATACAAGAATGTCCAGGATGACTTCCTCTGAAGAGTCAAGTGCCTGTGATTTCTGAGTACTCCTCCAGTTCATGTATGTTCCCTTGTATTATGTGCTATCTTGTTACACAAGCAGACAAATGATCTTGAGATAGTAGGCCCAATTTTCTCCTCAGGGCCCTCACTGAACAGGCACAGCATATCTGAGGTGAGAGACCTGCAGATACAGCCCTGGATTTTGGCACCGGGGTCTTCTGGCTGAAGATCTGGGTGAGGGGAGAATTGTTCAATAAATGTTGTCCTCTTTAGTCTTCAGACTGCCCTTGGGAATCTCGCAGACCCTTAGTTCATGGGGTTGTAGCACAAGCCCCAGTGCTAGATTCCTTTGGGCACCCCTTCACTTTGAGTGCCCAATGGACTGATGTAGGAGAAACTGAGATGGGAGGCCATAAACAACCCATTCCCTCTCATTACCATTCTGGAACTGGGTCTCACCTAGAGTGGGAAATCCCAGGACAATGTACTGCCAGAAAGCTGACATAATGGGACTCTACCCTTTGTTCCTCTTTACTGCACCTGGGAACTGAGCATTCTCATGTAATTCCTTGCCTACCTGCTGCATGCAAATGCCGGGGAGGGTGTGGGCGTGGTTTCACAGACCTTTTCACTCGCATCTGCATCTGTTCCCCCACTCCCTGTACAGGCACTTAAACAAGGGTGATAGCAAGGGTGATAGTCCAAGGGTAGTAGTGGGAATGACCTTAAATGCTTCAAATGGAGGGAGAGGGCCTACTCGAGTCCTCCTCTCCTTCCAATTGCTTACCTGGTGAAGTCCTTGGTCTCAGCGAAGGCCTTCAGTCACTGAGCTTCTCCATTCTTCCAGGCCTTGTGGTCCCTTTAATATATCTCCTGCCTCTGCACGGGACCACTGGCAGGCTCCCACTTACTGGTGGAAATCCTGACGTGAATACGTATTGACCCCTGACCCAGGACACTAGGCTTGGGTCATGGTGGGGTCAGGGCAGGATCATGAAAATTGAGCCCGACTTCTGATCTACCTTATCTTCTGTTCTCACTCTGTTTAACCGTGGTCCTGGCTGCAGAATGGATCTCCCCGCCCCCCACTTCACCTGGGATTGTTAAAAACAAAAATCATGGTTTCTCCTTAATTTATTCTTCTTTGGAAAGCAAATAACCAGTGGATCCAAGAGAATTAAAATTACATTTGACCCTGAGAGCAGTTGATTGAAGAATACCAGGTTATCAGTCTGACATTATCCAAAGCAAGCTGTTCCATTCCATAGATCACACTCCTATGAGCAGAACAGAATTGAAGCTGCAGTGCTGCATAAAGTATCAACTCATCTATAACCATAGAATCATTCAATCATACTGCACAGAAGGAGGCCATTCGGCCCATCGTGCATGGGCTGGCTCTTTGAAAGAGCTATCCAATTCCCCTGCTCTTACCCCGTAGCCCTGCAAATTTTTCACCTTCAACTATATATCCAATTCTCTTTGAAAGTTACTATTGAATCTGCTTCCACCACTCGTTCAGGCAGATCATAACAACTCACTGCATAAAAACATTTCTCCTCATCTCCCCTCTGGCATTTTTGCCAATTACCTTAAATCTGCCAGTGGAAACAGTTTCTCCCTATATACTCTATCAAAACCCCTCATAATTTTGAACACCTCTATTAAACCTTCTCTGTTCTAAAGAGAACAATCCCAGCTTCTTTAGTTTCTCCACGTAACTGAATTCCCTCAACCATCAGTTCCTTTCTCAGCCAGATTCTCCTACTTTTTAAAGGAATTAATTGAAATAGACAATATAAAATGGGGCTGATTCTCCTCTCACCACCGCCCGATTTACACTTACAAACGGAGAGGTAGCGGGACAAAAATTGAGAAAAAAAGCCACTCTGACTTATCGCTAGATGTCCCCGTTCCAATTTTCAGGTGGACCTGGATTTAGACGGCCGGTGCACCCACAGGAAACAGCAGGGACTTTGTTTACATCTGTACATAGGTGTCAAATGAGGTAGTTAAGACCTCCACGACATTTTCATCAATACTGACATTGCTACCGCCTGTTCCTCAAGCCGCCCACAAACCATGGGTGGTACAGGTGAGGAGGCGGTCATTTCCAGTGGTATTTAAAGGGATCCTTAGCTGCTGTCAGGGAAAGCAGGAAGCAGTTCTGGGACACGTGTATTTGGCAGTCTCTTGTGTGTTGTGAGCCTTAAAGCCTTCCATTATTTCATCTCCTTGCTGCTGTGAGTACTACAAAAATTTACTTGCTGCTGCTAAAAAAACTCTTAGCTCTGTTTTACTTTTGATGCTTCAAACACTCCCCCTTAAGGTAATGCTGCAGGCTGATCGGCTGCTCCAGGAGGCCACAAAATGTGACATAAAGTCGTAGAATCATAGAGTCATATGCACAGAATGAGGCCATTCGGCCCATTGAGTGCGTGCCAGCTCTCTGTAGAGCAATCCAGTCAGTCCCATTCCCCCACTCTATCCCTGTAGCCCTGCAAGTTTCTTTCCCTCAAGTGCCTATCCAGTCTCCCCTTGAAAACATTGTGTGTGTCCGCTTCCACCACTTCCGTTGGCAGCGAATTCCAGGTCCTCACCACTCGCTGTGTAAAAAAGTTTTTCCTCACAGCCCAAAATCTTAAATCTGTGTCCCCTAGTCCTTGTACCATCAACTAGTGGGAACAGCCTTTCCCCGTCTAGCCTATCCAAACCCGTCATAATCTTGTACACCTCTATCAAATCACCCCTCAACCTCCTTTGCTCTAATGAAAACAATTCGAGCTTCTCCAACCTGTCCTTGTAGCTAAGATCCCCCATCCCCAGAACCATTCTGGTAAATCTCCTCTGCACCCTCTCAAGGGCCTTCACATCCTTCCTAAAGTGTGGTGACCAGAACTGGAAGCAATACTCCATTTGTGGCCTTACCAGTGCTTTATAAAGGTTCAGCATAACTTCTCTACTTTTGTACTCAATACCTCTATTTATGAAGCCCAAGATCCCATATGTTTGCTAACCACTCTCTCAATATGTCCTGCCACCTTCAGGGACCTGTGCACATTAACTCCCAGGTCCCTCTGTCCCTGCACACTCTTTAAAACTGTGCCATTAAGTGTATATTGCCTCTCCCTATTCCTTCTGCCAAAATACATCACCTCACACTTCTCTGTATTAAATTCCATCTGCCACTTGTCTGCCCATTCTGCTAGCCTTTCTATGTCCTGTTGCAGTTGATTGGTATCATCCTCACTGTTTGCCACACCTCCAAGTTTGGTGTCATAGGCAAATTTAGAAATTCTATTCTGTATTCCAATATCCAGGTCATTTATATATATCAAAAAAAGCAGTGGCCCCAGCACTGACCCTTGGGGAACACCACTGTCCACCACCCTCCTGTCCGAAAAACAGCCATTTACCACAACTTGCTGTTTTCTGTCCTTAAGCTAATTCCTTATCCAAGCTGCCACTGACCCATCTATTCCATGAGCCTCAATTTTGTTAACCAACCTTCTATGTGGTATTTTGTCAAACGTCTTCCGAAAATCCATGTAGACAACATCCATTGCATTCCCTTCATCAATCCTCTCTGTTACTTCATCAAAAAATTCAATTAGATTAGTCAAACACGATCTGCCTTTTACAAATCCGTGTTGGCTCTCCTTAATTAGCTTAAATCTCTCCAAGTGCCCATTAATTTATTCCTTGATTATTGTTTCTAAAACTTTACCCACCACTGATGTTAAACTGACCAGCCTGTAGTTACTAGGATTGTTCTTACACCCTTTCTTGGACAATGGTGTCACATTTGCCACTTTCCAATTCTCAGGCACCTCCCCCGCATCTAAGGAAGATTGGAAAATTATGGCAAACCCTTCCACTATCTCCTCCCCAAATTCCCTAAGCAACCTGGGATGCAAGCCATCTGGACCAGGCGACATATCCACTCTCAGCATTCCCAGCCTTTCTAGTACATCCTGTCTATAAATTTTCACCCCTTCCATTGCTTCTACCTTTTCCACTTCTACCGATATTTTGTCAGCATCCACCTCTTAGTAAACACCGATACAAAGTGCTCATTGAGTATTCCAGCCTTGCCCTGCTCCTCTAAGCATATATCACCTTCTTTGTCCCTAATTGTCCCCACCCCGCCTCTTACTACCCGCTTACTGTTTACATGCCGGTAGAAGATTTTTGTGTTCCCTTTTATGTTAACTGCCATTCTACTCTCATATTCTCTCTTTGCCAATCTTATTTTCATCTTCACTTCCCCTCTCGACATTGTTGACCAGACCAAGGATGGGGGGTGGGTGGGGGAGGAAGTGTCACCTCCATCCCATCAGAATCATCAGACGCATCAAACTATTCTCGCAGTGTTCCCCTTGTAAATTAAAAATTGAAAAAAATAACTCAGCTCCTTTTTGGGGGCCTTGAACCCCTCTTCCTTCTGGGAATACCTGCTGAGGATCCACAAGGCAACACACCCATACGAACATACACTATTGACGGGCAGGAAAAGACCAGCTGGTCCATCAAGCCTGCCCCACACAGAATATGATGGCTGGAGTTTCATGGTCATGAGCATCATGGCCAGGTCAGAGGCCATGGGGTCTCCCAGTCTTGGGAGTCCCCGGCTCCACCATTTCTGCATCACTGGTCTTGTTAGGGGTGGACGGAGCTTCAGCCCATTACAAGACCCTGCAAAAACCCCCATGTAATACTCCCACTAGAGATACAGCAGGTATCTGCCAGAACAGCTGAGGAACTTCTGCCCTATGGTGAACGTACCATATTATAAATGAGTAAAGATAACATAATTATCATTGCACTTTTCAGAGGTCACAATGTCCTTGCTTAGAATGCATGTTAATTAGAATTTTGAAATTTACATGTTCTTCAAGTGTCTAGACATCAAGAACATTCTCTTCTACTACTGCTGATCCAATCAATTTTCTTTGATATGTTGACATTTTTGTACCAGTTTTTAGCTCAAGAGCACCCCTGCTTCTAATCTTAAATGCACAAATGGCATCAACAACAAATACTCTAGGTAGAATTATTCTGAAATGTTGATAATCCAGAGTATTACACACCAATAATGTTTATCTACCTCAGTTCTAATGAAAAGTTTAAAGTGGCATAATTTAAAAAGTGGCCACGCTTAATTTCCATTCCCAAACAGAAGCGCCTACTAACATGCTACAATATTGCAAAGAAACCTAACATGTAACATACACCCTATTTACATTGTCATTAATTGGCATGTCAAGTTAAATATTAGGAAGTGAGATGGAAATTCAAATGGAAGTTTTTCATCCAAAGTGTAAAGATACATGAGGATGATGTTTCCAATGGGGAGCTGTCCCCATTGGTTGTGCAGTTTGGCATTTTATCCTAACTTCTCTCAATCACTCTCTTAGTGACAATTTTAAATTGATGACCCCCTCATCACTGACTCCCCATACAGATAAAGAGTCTTTCCCTATTCACCCTATGAACAATTCCAGTAAATCTCCTTTTAGCTTTCTCTGCTCCAGTACTCTTTGTCAACTAGTTTGAGTCTAAGAACATAAGAACATAAGAATTAGAAGCAGGAGTAGGTCATACGGCCCCTCAAGTCTGCTCTACCCTTCAATAAGATCATGGCCGATCTTCGATCTCAACTCCACTTTCCTGCCCTATCCCCATATCCCTTGATTCCTCTAGAGTCCAAAAATCTATTTATCTCAGCCTTAAATATACTCAACAACTTAGCATCCACAGCCCTTTGGGGTAGAGAATTCCAAAGATTCACAACCCTCTGAAGAAATTCCTCCTCATCTCAGTCTTAAAAGGCCGACCCCTTATCCTGAGACTATGTGCCCTAGTTCTAGACTCTCCAGCTGGGGAAACAATCTCTCAAAATCTATCCTGTCAATCCCCCTCAGAATCTTATATGTTTCAATGAGAACACCTCTCATTCTTCTAAACTCCAGAGTGTATAGGCCCAATATACTCAATCTCTCCTCATAGGACAAGCCTCTCATCCCAGGAATCAATCCAGTGAATCTTTGTTGCACCGCCTCTTATGCAAGTATATCCTTCCTTAGATAAGGAGACCAAAACTGTGCACAGTACTCCAAGTGTGGTCTCACCAGAGCCCTGTACAATTGTAGCAAGACTTCCTTACTCTTGTACTCCAACCCTCTAGCAATAAAGGCCAACATGCCATTTGTCTTCCTAATTGCTTCCTGTACCTGCACGCTAACTCTCTGTGTTTCTTGTACTAGGACACCTAAATATCTCTGAACACCAACATTTAATAGATTCTTAACATTTCAAAAATATTCTGTTTTTCTATTCTTCTTACCAAAGTGAATAACCTCACATTTCCCCACATTATACTCCATCTGCCACCTTATTGCCCACTCACTTAACCTGCCTATATCCCTTTGCAGGCTCTTTGCGTCCTCCTCACAGATTACTTTCCCACCTATCTTTGCATCGTCAGCAAACTTGGATACTCGGTCCCTTCATCTAAGTCATTAATATAGATTGTAAATAGCTGAGGCCCAAGCACTGATCCTTGCGGCACCCTACTAGTTACAGCCTGCCAATCTGAAAATTACCTGTTTATCCCTACTCTCTATTTTCTGTCCGCTAACCAATCCTCTATCCATGCTAATATGCTAATATATTACTCCAAACCCCATGTGCCCTTATTTTGTATAACAACCTTTTATGTGGCACCTTATCGAATGCCTTTTGGAAATCCAAATATACTACATCCACTGGTTCTCCTTCATCTACCCTGCAAGTTACATCCTCAAAAAACTCTAACAAATTTGTCAACCATGATTTCCCTTTCATAAAACCATGTTGACTCTGTCCAATCATATTATGAATTTCTATTGCCCTGATCTGATCAGGAGGGAGAGTCTGATCTACAAATAGGGAGAAAAATTTAGTATGTTTACACATAGACCAAAGATTTGTTGATATAATCCATGCCTTTGTTAACTCTATACTTGACTATTCCAATGCACTCCTGGCTGGCCTCCCACATTCCACCCTATGTAAACTTGAGTTCATCCAAAACTTGGCTGCCCGTGTCCTAACTCGCAACAAGTCCCGTTCGCCCATCACCCTGTGCTCGCTGACCTACACTGGCTCCCGGTTAAGCAGCGCCTCGATTTCAAAATTCTTATCCTTGTTTTCAAATCCCTCCATGGCCTCGCCCCTTCCTATCTCTGTAATCTCATTCAGCCCCACAACCCACCGAGATATCTGCGCTCCTCTAATCCTGCTCTCTTGAGGATCCCTGATTATAATCGCTCAACCTTTGGTGACCGTGCCTTCTGTTGCCTAGGGCCCTAAGCTCTGGAATTCCCTGCCTAAACCTGTCCGCCTCGCTACCTCTCTTTCCTCCTTTAAGACGCTCCTTAAAACCTATCTCTTTGACCAAGTTTTTGGTCATCTGCCCTAATTTATCCTTATGTGGGTCGGTGTCAAGTTTTTTGTCTTAAAATACTCCTGTGCAGCGCCTTGGGACATTTTACTACGTTAAAGGCGCTATATAAATACAATTTGTTGTTGTTGTTGATATTTATTGTCCTATGAGGATAGAACTCAGATTATCAACTATTTCCAATTTTTTTTACAATTTTTGGTGTATATGTAACTAGAAAATCTAACAACTAATGTCAGAAACAAAGGCCCCGATATTTACGGGGAGGCGGGGAGAGTGCGGGGGATGCCGAAAACGGCTGGAGAACGTGGCTGATCTTAACGACAGGACCTCATTATCATTTTTTTGTTTCATTTCCCAACCGAGAGCTGGCCAAATGGACAGCCTGGTCGGTAGCCGGGCAGAAAAACCAGCGGCGGGAGGCCACAGCCGGGGACCCTTGGGGACCGTTCCCGGTGATCGGGGCTTATGGCGGGGCAGGAGGGGGCAGCGGGGGTGGCGGGGGCGAAGAGATCGGCTATTGGGAATGGAGGGAGAGAGAGAGACCATCGCAGCAGGAGGCAGAGAGGGACCATCGGGGCTGGAGGGAGAGAGAGGCCGCAATCAGCAGGGGGGAGGCTGAAAGTTTCCTTGAGCAGCCGGGGGGAGCACTCATGGAAAAGGTACTTACCTTGTAGGAGCCGGCAGCTCCCGCCTTCCTTTCACTGCCTGGTTTCCCAACCCCTGGGAAACCCATGTAGCAGCAGTGAATTTCAAATCGGGCTCCCATTGGCACTGTGCGAGCTCGATTTAAATATGTTAATTAATTGTCATGCCTCTCCATGGCAGCACACTCAGGCGCCACTCGGATGCCTTCTCCAGAAGGGTGCTGCTTATTATCCCTATTAATTTTCTCAAAACATTAAGCCAGAAATCTTGTTACTGCTCTGAAGGCAAGTTCACTTGTTTGAGGGAAATCTGGATTGAAATTTTATTTTATGACCATGAAATTCCTTGGGGATTCTCCTGGCTTCACTTTTTTTTAATTCATTTTTGGGATGTGGGTGTCGCTGGTAAGGCTGGCATTTATTGGCCATCCCTAGTTGTCCTGAGAATATGGTGGTGGGCCTTTTTCTTAACCACTGCAGTCCATGTGGTGAAGGTGCTCCCACCACAATGCTTTTAGTTTTTTTTTTCTTTGTTTATGGGATGTGGGCGTCGCTGGCAACGCCAGCATTTATTGCCCATCCCTAATTGCCCTTGAGAAGGTGGTGGTGAGCCGCTGCAGTCCGTGTGGTGAAGGTACTCCCACAGTGCTGTTAGGTAGGGAGTTCCAAGATTTTGACCCAGCGACAATGAAGGATCGGCGATATATTTCCAAGTCAGGATGGTGTGTGACTTGGAGGGGAACTTGGAGGTGGTGGTCATAGAATCATAGAAAGTTACAGCACGGTGAGGCCATTTCGGCCCATCGTGTCCGTGCTGGCCAACAAAGAGCTATCCATCCTAATCCCACTTCCCAGCTCTTGGTCCGTAGCCCTGCAGGTTAGAGCATCCCAAGTGCACATCCAAGTACTTTTTAAATGTGGTTAGGGTTTCTGCCTCTACCACCCTTTCAGGCAGTGAGTTCCAGACCCCCACAACCCTCTGGGTGAAGAAATTTCCCCTCAAATCCCCTCTAAACCTTCCCCCAATTACTTTAAATCTGTGCCCCCTGGTTTTTGACCCCTCTGCTAAGGGAAATAGATCCTTTCTATCCACTTTATCTATGCCCCTCATAATTTTATACACCTCAATAAGGTCTCCCCTCAGCCGCCTCTGTTCCAAGGAAAACAGACCCAGCCTATCCAGTCTTTCCTCATAGCTAAGATTCTCTACTCCCGGCAACATCCTTGTAAATCTGTACCCTCTCTAGTGCAATCACATCTTTCCTGTAATGTGGTGACCAGAACTGCACGCAGTACTCTAGCTGAGGCTTAACTAGTGTTATATACAGTTGAGGCATAACCCCCCTGCTCTTGTATTCTATGCCACGGCTAATAAAGGCAAGTATTCTGTATGCCTTCTTAACCACCTTATCTACTTGGCCTGCTACCTTCAGGGATCTGTGGACATGCACTCCAAGGTCCCTTTGTTCTTCTACACTACTCAGTGTCCTACAATTTAATGTGTATTCCCTTTTCTTGTTAGCTCTCCCCAAATGCATTACCTCACGCTTCTCCGGATTGAATTCCATTTGCCATTGTTCTGCCCACCTGACCAATTTATTGATATCTTCCTGCAGTCTACAGCTTCCTTCTTCAGTATTAACCACACAGCCGATTTTAGTATCATCTGCAAACTTCTTAATCAAACCTCCTATATTCAAGTCAAGATTGTTGATATATACCACAAAAAGCAAGGGACCTCGTACTGAGCCCTGCGGAACCCCACTGGAAACAGCCTTCCAATCACAAAAACACCCATCAACTATTCCCCTCTGCTTCCTGTCTCCGAGCCAGTTTTGAATCCAACGTGACACTTTGCCCTGGATCCCATGGGCTTTTAACTTCGTGACCAGTCTGCCATGTGGAACCTTATCAAAAGCCTTGCTGAAGTCCATATACACTACATCAAACGCACTACCCTCATCTAGCCTCCTTGTTACCTCCTCAAAAAATTCAATCATATTTGTCAGACACAACCTTCCCTTAACAAATTTGTGCTGACTATCCTTGATTAATCCGTGTCTTTCTAAATGAAGATTTATCCTGTCCTTCAGATATCTTTCCAATAATTTTCCCACCACAGAGGTTAGGCTGACTGGCCTGTAATTACTCGGTCTATCCTTTTCTCCCTTTTTAAACAAGGGTACCACATTAGCAGTCCTCCAGTCCTCCGGCACCACACCTGAAGCCAGAGAGGATTGAAAGATGATGGTCAGGGCCTCTGCTATTTCCTCTTTTGCTTCGCTTAACAGCCTGGGATACATTTCATCCGGGCCTGGGGATTTATCCACTTTTAAAGCAGCTAAACCCCTTAATACTTCCACTCTCACTATGTTTATTTCATCTAATATTTTACACTCCTCCCCTCCAATAGCAATGTCTGCTTCACCCCCTCTCCTTTGTGAAAACAGATGCAAAGTATTCATTAAGAACCCTACCGACGTCTCCCGCCTCCACACACAGATTACCCTCATGATCTCTAATAGGCCCTACCCTTTCTTTAGTTATCCTCTTACTCTTAACATATTTATAAAACATCTTTGGGTTTTCTTTGATTTCACTTGCCAAGAATTTTTCATGCTCTCTCTTTGCTTTCCTAATGTCATTTTTAATTGCACCCCTGCACTTTCTGTACTCCTCTAAAGATTCTGGAGTATTTAGCCCTCTGTATCTGTCATACGCCTCCTTTTTTTTATCCTACCCTGCATGTCTCTAGACATCCAGGGGGCTCTAGATTTGTTAGTCCCACCTTTTTTCTTTAAGGGCACATGTTTGGTCTGAACCCTCCGGATCTCGTCCTTGAATGCCTCCCACTGTTCTGACACAGATTTACCTTCAAGTAGCTGTTTCCAGTCCACTACGGCTAAATCCCCTCTGAGCTTAGCAAAATTGCCGATCCCCGATCCCCGGCCGACCAACCCCCCCCCCCACCTCCCGTCCACCCTCCCCCCACCCCCGCCGTGTTCCCCGATGCTGACCCCCGACCCCCCTCCCATGATCCCTGATACCGAATGCCGACCCCCGACCACTCTCCCGCGATCCCTGACGCTGACCCCCCTCCGGCGATCCCCGATGCCCCATGCCGAACCACCCACACACCCCCGCCTCCCTCCCGACCCCTCACATCTGCAGGCTTACCCGCCTGCAACCAGCCAGCCTCTCAATCTGGCTGGCTGCAGGCGGGAATCTGAGGCCTCGCATGCAAATCAGGCACTGCCGTTAATGTCGGCAGGACCCGCGGAAAATCCGGCCTCCCGGGTTTCACACCCACCTCACAGGACCGCCCCCCCCCACCCCCCCACCCCCAGCCCCCAACCCACCTTCCTGGAGAAAATTCCGGCCTTTGTTTCTTTTGTAAAAGATGGAATGTTGCTGCAAGCTCAATTTCTTTATCATTATCGGATGCTGTGAAATCAGGATGACTAAAATGCAATCTGTTTCAAACTGGAAAACCTAATATGATGAAAATGGAATAATTTTTGTCCACAGTTTATGGGATTTTTTTCTGTAATTTTAAGAAAGATGCCACTTACAAAATGGCTTCTGCAAATTCATGCTGGGTAACTGGCTTCTTTTCATTTGACTCTGCTTAAAGCGTATCAGAAAAAATCCAGTCAAGGCAATACTATTGATTACTAACAGATGTCTACAACTGGAAACACAATCACCCAATGGCATGCAACAGTTAAAGTGTATAATTGAGCTATTAAACTACAATATAAGTACATTTGTTAAACACCACAGGTGGGTATCAGCATGCCTTGATGTATATGTTAGGGAGCTTCTTGCTCATTGCCAAGTAAAGTGTATTAGACTCACAGGCTGACTTATTAAAGGTGAGAACACATTTCATATGGTTTTAGGACATAAGGATTAGATGCTTTTGATATACCAGTTAGTTACGGCTTTGACCTAGTTAAAAATGGACGCAAAAGTAAAATGTAGGTAAAATTCCTAGAAGACTTTCCAAGAAGTCTTTGTCAATCACTTATTTAAAAGTTCTGCAAAGAATGATATTCAAAGGAAGTTAACTGGCTTGTTTGTCTGTTTCAATCCTTTCACGAACTGGATCAAAGCTGCTATGTTATTTGATATCGTACATGTAAATTCAGAGACTATAAATAGGTCTAACATTTGTACTGGACAATCTTTCTGGATTTATTTTGCGTACACTGGGGCCTATTTTATAAATACACACTACTGCTGGGAGTGCATTGCAGAAAATAACATGTGTATTCTCCACCACTTTAATAGATGGAAAATTATGGGGAGCACACCCTTGATTTGCCCAGTGCATTTCTGGTGGGTGGGACTTTTGTAATGGGCAAAAGGATCTAAAATTCCCAAGTCTTCCACCATAACTAGTCAGGGGAGGAATCATGTTGATTATAGGGATGCATGCCAGGAGCATATATCCTAAAATTGCACACACCCAGTCCATTATATATTACAAAACAATGAATTAATTTATTAATGAAAAATCTTGGGCTGAAGTACACAACTTTGTGACATGTTCAGTTGGCATGCACCCCTAGCACAGGAGCATACATTTACACTAGGATGTCATAATTCTAAAGTGATAAAAGGAAACGCAGTAAATGTTGGAAATCAGAAATAAAAACAGGAAATGCTGGAAAGGTACAGCAGGTTAATCAGGGTCTGAAGAAGAAAGATAGGTTACCTTTTAGTCCTGACGAAGGGCTATACATGAAGCGTTAACCTCTCTTTATCCTTCAGGTGATATCCGGGAGCTTTCACTTGATTATGTGTGCGTGATTTTCCAAGTAGCGCTCCCTGAAAGGGCCACTCCTGCTGGAAGAGCTGGTGATCACCTTCTCTTCTCTTTGATGCTGGGTGGGAATAGCAGCAGTTCAGCAAGTAACCTACAGGGAATCCAGATATCTTCTCTCTTCAGGGAGTGAGGAAAACAATTTAAGGAAAATGAAGAATTTCTGATGTAAATCAAATAGTCTTAAAAAGATATATTTAAAAATTACTATTTACAAAGCAATAAGTTACAGTTTACTGTAATCAGAGACCTTCATTATTGATTGATAACTGATCAGTCCAGAGCAAGTAAGATAGAAAATATGGTAACATAAGAGTGACTGCACTTCAAATAAAAAATAATCCATTGATTTGAAAACACTTTGGAAAGTCCTGAGGATGTATGAGTGCACTTTATAATATAAGTTACTTTTTCTTTCTTATGTGGCATTCAAAGAATAAAGATTCAGCAAAAGTTGAGTGAATCATTTGTTTCTACTCCTGCTGTCAAAGAACCGAAGAGCATAAGAACTTTTGGAATGGGAATTAGGCCCACCAATTCACCTCTTTAAAAGATTAACCCCACCCAACATCAGTACCATGGAGTCATTTCCTTCACTGAGAGACTGGATGAGTGACCTTCTTCCCTAAAGTGCTCTTAATCTAACCTCTCAGAGGCATATGGAGCAGCTTGGAATGATGAGCCCAAGACTTCCCTCCTTCCTTCATACCATATGCTTGTCTCCACTCAGAGTAAGGCATAATGCTCCTGGCTTTCTAATATTGGTGCTCTCATGTTATATATTGGGTACAACTGAATCACTTTAAGGAAAACAGTTCATTATCGGAGGGTAACTCTTGTGGTTTAGAGAATAGAACAATATGAAAAAGAAAAGCACAAACGAGAGATTTAAAGTTGTACACTATTATTGTTACCTCTCAACAAAAAGTATTTCCTGTAAGGAGCCAGGGGAGGGGCAGTGAGTTAAAAACGGGCCAGCTCATTCATTAGTGACATTTAAAGAACAGATATTAGATATTATGGACTATATAAGTCTACATTAGTTAGTTTGATGCCTTCAAGGCAAGCCACAAATCTGATATGATTGCAACAGTCTGCAGTAATGGTAATCCTTTGGCCATGATTCAGTAGAGAGACTATCCAGAACGAAGTAAATAAATGATTGTAATAATAAAGCAGAAGTGATGATATATAATGTTTTCTTAGATTCTACATGAAATATCTACACAAAATGTACATAAAAGGCATTAAATTAGGTTCCCATCATCCTTGATGCCTGATAAATAGTCTTCCACTCACAAGTCTCTGGTGAAATAAAATAAAGACTCATAACTGCCAAAATAACATACTGAAAAAGCAATATAGAAAAATTAGCTTCAGCTAAAATACCACTCACAGTCACAATAATTACATTCTACACAGTGAGGAATCTGGTTTTAGAAAATGCTCTATGTTATTGCCAGCTTAATAAGCATCAGTGTATTCTCAAGTCCCATGATAACCAGGTTGCTTTTGCTGATGTTTTATTTCTGTTTAAAGTAATAGCGATCATAAGCAAATTGGAGATATGAAAGGGTTAATGAGTAATTCAGAAACTGAACTGCTGTAGACAAACTTAAACCATGTATTTTGCATCAATGCAAAGTAGCTTAAACTTTGCATGAATGCAAATTGTTTAGTGTTGCCTGAGTCAAATTTAGGAAGGCCGTGTAAAGTGGTCGTCTCGCACTGCTTCAGTGTAACACCAGCTGCAGTATAACTAGTGCGACCAGTGGAAAAACTGAGATTACGAAGGCCCAAAGGATTACCTGGGAAATTTTTTACACTTCATTTTTAACTTTTTGAATGTTAGCAAGGAATGCACCATCCTTTTGACTCCTTTTTAATATTAAAATTAAACTGTGATTTCGATGCCAGTGTACACTGCCCTACTTTCCATGGCCAGAGAGTGGTATAAAGAAGTAGCTTGGGTTTACCAGCTCCACATCATTCTAAACAAGTACAAGTATTCAATTAATACCTGTAGGATAACTGCATCTGAATCCTTTCTTAGAGGATCACACCACATCCTAGTCCACGTTCTATTACAATTAGGAATAATTGTGTTAAAATTTTGAAAGAGACTTTGATCTTAGCAACTGTAATATAAGGTTTCCCACAGCCTTTGCATCACCACGTGTGTTGTATGTGAGTGTCATTTCCTCTAATAAATCTATAAGTGAAAGACTCTGCACCTAGAACCCTCATTCCTGGCCTAGAGATGACGACTCGTGTGTCTTTAGCAGTTCTAACACTCCCTGTAAGTGAGGCTGCTTGCTCTAAGTGGACCTGCAGAATTAGACCTGTTATTTTCTGTAGTGTGCGCTTTGCCTCGGACCATGATTGGCTTTCTGGTAATATAGAAATTATTTTTTATGCATAGGGTGCAGTAGTACTATGGGGTGGGAGCAATGCCTAAATTCCAAAGGAAAGTGCTTACAAGTAAACATTGTGGAAACAAAGGATAATGAAGGGTGCAAGAGAGGAGAAATAATTAAATGGAAGGAGAAACAAAAGGCCCGATTTTAACCTGGGGTGAGCGGTGTGCATGGGGCCAATGGGGCAAGAGGCAGGCTCGCACTGACTAGCTGGCATAAGGCCCAGGACATTTTAACTCCCAGGCCTCATTAACATATACCAGGCCTAACTCCCACCTGAACCCGACGTCAATGATTTCGGGCCAGTGGACAGAAGTTGGGTGACAATAGTAGGAGGCCATGTGCAGTACCAGGGGAGTGTTGTATTGTCAGAGATGCTCTCATTCAGATAAGATGTTAAACTGAGGTCCTGTTTGCCTTTTCTAAAGAAAGGACTTGCATTAATATAGCACCTTTCACATCCTCAGGGCGTCCCAAATTGCTTTACAGCCAATGAAGTGGTTTAGGTGAATGCCAAAGATCTCATGGAACTATTCAAAGAAAGGAGAGTTCTCCCAGTGATCCAGCCAACATTCTTCCCTCAATCAACATCATCAAAAACAAATTAACTTCTTATTGATTGTGGGACATTGCAGTTTGCGAATAGCTGCTGCATTTGCCTGCCTAATAATGGTATTGTGCTTCAAAGCAATTAACTGTACAATACATTTTCTAATTATCTGCTTAGGTGCAAAATTGGAAGATTGGATTGAAACCTGTGATTTTCTGGCCCACTATATTTTTTACACTAGAGTCCTCTTTCACATTCAATGTTGTAGCCTCATTAAAGCACCAGAATTTATGCAAAAAGGTTTCACTGAATAACTGGTACGATTTTGTGGCTTTTGCACTCAAGATTGCTGTGTTTGCCTTCAAAGACAATTTTGAATGCACTTAAAGGAAGCTCCGTGTGGGATGGTGCCCTTAAAGGAGAACAACATTTTGTTTCTTTTTAAAGTTCCTTTTTAGTACTGCATTGTTTTTATTAGAGATTTTCTTTCAATACTTCTCAAAGTTTTATTTAAATTTTTGTTGGAAAAGGCTCTGGTGGCCAATTTGTACCAGTAAGCATTTAATGTTTAAACATCCTCAAAAAGTAGGCCATTATTGTCTGCTAAGCCACCAGAAAGTGAAAAGAAGACTTCAGGAGCAGACAAAAACGGAGTACCTGAAAATGAAACCTGTACAATACCAACTTTCATGGGAGTTCAGGGAGCCACAAGGCATCCAGGTGCAAGCTACAGAGTCCCATCTCAGTGAGCAAAGAAGTAAAATTAATGATTTTGCAGCTGAAGTTGCACAAGGTGAAACAAGGCATGAGTGGAAGATCAGCACTGCATGGAGAATATGTAGATTTGAGGAAGGTGTCTGGAGTGCCAAACAGGGCAACCCTCCTCGCATTCACCTCATGCAGCAGAACATCAACTTTGCCAGCCATCAAACAAGGACTCTGGTGCTTTGCTGCTTCATCATCAGCCCACAGACTCTGGGGGAAAAATTCAGTCGCGCCCCGTTTGGGGCGCAAATATCGTCCGGGCGCAAAAATTAGCGCCTGGCGCTAATTATCGCCACTGACTGGAAACTTCACTTTTAACACCCCGGGAGGTGAGTGGAGCGCTAAATCAGGCGCTGCACACCTGTCTTAAGGCGCAAAGGCCGAGGAGTGAGGCGCTAACTCAGAGCGCTGGCGAAGCTCATGTAATGTCAGTCAGCAATGGAACACACTCACAATGGCACGGGCCAGTTCTTAAAGGGGATGGTTAATCTTGCTTTCCATCCACATCCTACTCATTGCAGCCTTGAATCTCGGCCTGGAGAGACTTGCACATCAAATGTACTGGAAAGAACAATTGAGAGTACCAGGCAAAGAGCTCAGAGTGCAGCCCCCACAGTCTCTGCTAAATCAATACAAGGAATGGAAAATCAAAATGAACCTGCAAAGTGCTGCTCAGTACCCAAAATTCCTTCACACAACGTTGAATCTCTCCAGAAGTCTCTCCCTCTCTCTCTCAGAATGCGTAGTTCAAAAATGGCACCTACAATAAAAGGCAGGAAGCGGTCACCTTTAAATAGCGCTCCCCCTTTCCCTTCATGACTGCAGAACGCTCCCCTCAACCTGTCGTTGCTAGCGTCAGGCGGTAAGGCAGGGGGCGCCACTCAATATCCGCTCCGGGGCGATACCGGGGCGTTGCACACTCGAGTGACGTCATGATCTGCCGGCGCAGGAGATCGTGGCGGTAGTGTTTAGCGCCGCTGCAAAATGTCTAGTTAATTTCGCGAGCGGCACAAACTTCGCCGCACCCGGGCGCTAGATGCTTTGCGTCCCATTAGCGCCCTCTTAAGGCGCTAACGGGAGGCGCAACCAACTGAATTTTTCCCCCTCTATTTCTTGCTTGCACAATGGATTTGTCTTCACCTCACTTTTGGGAAATACTTCTTCTCCCTTCCCTCCTCTGTATAGTCTTTGAAAAGGCATCCAATTGTTTTCAAAGAATCATAGATTTGTTTTGGGACTTTATAAAGGCTCATAGAACCTTTGCTCAACATGTGATCAGCCACCTTTCAGAAGTAGAGTACACTGCCAGCTATACTTTACATTGAATTTAGTGGCAAGGAGTCCTGCGTATTTTTAATTTTAATTTTATTAATTCACAGGATGTGGGCGTCGCTGGCAAGGCCAGCACTTATTGCCCATCCCTAATTGTCCTTGAGAAGGTGGTGGTGAGCCGCCTTCTTGAACTGCAGTAATCCGTGTGGTGAAGGTAATCCCGCAGTGCTGTTAGGGAGGGAGTTCCAGGATTTTGAATCTGAGCATGCATATTTGGAGGACTGAACTCTGGACAGTTACCTTTTAATGTTAGGAGAACACAGCTGGGAGTGTCAGCTATCTACTACATTAAAAACATTGAAAAGTAGTTTATACAGTTTCTAGGAGGATCCGTGGACCATTTGGGCATTTTTAAAAGATAGCTATGCACTGGGCAAACCACAAATGGTATGAGACTACCTCCTCTTGGTTTCAGTACACTCGAGAATGAGAACACGAACCTGACTCCCAAGTTACACTGCAATTTCATATCACTGCACACCTGAAACTTTCACATCTACGTAAAAGTAGCAGAAAAGTGCCTTCTAATTTGTTTTTGTGCTTAGTCAGTTCAGAGACAATTGCACTTTGTTTAACACTTCCGATGGCACAAACAATTTATGCCAGATGAATTTTTATTACAGTTTAACGCTCTCAAACTTCGACCGCATGAGCGAGATACTGTCACTGTGTATAAAAATGAAGCTCATTGGTTTTATTTAAAAATGTTCCACACCATCAATTTCCTTTTCTTTTTCAAAATGATTTATAACATTACATACTTTCCAAGTTATCACAGTAATTATCAGCTTCAAATATACTAATTATTGGGCAATAAATTGGACCTTACATACTTTCCAAGTTATCACAGTAACTATCAGCTTTAAAAATACCAATTATTGGACAATAAATTGAGGTAATTATATAAATTTAAATGTTACAACAGTATTAATGATCAAGTCAATGCTACTCTACAGACAACTCATTTGTATGAGATTGAGCTGAATTTCTACAATTGGGTTTGGAAGGATTGAATGTATGAAACCAGTTCCAGCTCACAGCTCAGCGAAGTAAGAAACATAACTCTGTTGTTTGTCATAGTGAAAACCGCAGATTGATACAGAATAAATTCTGAATTAATTTTATTATTTGTCATTCATGAGATCCTCAGAATGTTAACCACTGATCTCATTACTTTGCATTTATGGATTTACGTGAGTAGAAATGTGAACGTCACTAAGACTCAGTGGGAAGTAAAGATAAGCTGAGAACTTTGAAGATACATTTTCTTCATCTTTACAACTATTGCCATTATAATTACAAAGTCAAACATGAAAGTTATCCTCAACCTTTCATGTAAATGCCAGCCATTAGCATTTGATGCCGACGGTGTTTTGAACCTAACTGTCCGCTTCTCAGTGTTAGCTAACAAACATCAGCATGGATCTCTCCTCCCAATATCAGCCCTATCAAAGTCTTGCTTCTACTTGATATCATCATAGAATCATAGAAAGTTACAGCACGGAAGGAGGTCATTTTGGCCCATCGTGTCCGTGCCGGCCAACAAAGAGCTATCCAGCCTAATCCCACTTCCCAGCTCTTGGTCTGTAGCCCTGCAGGTTAGAGCATCCCAAGTGCACATCCAAATACTTTTTAAATGTGGTTAGGGTTCCTGCCTCTACCACCCTTTCAGGCAGTGAGTTCCAGACCCCCACAACCCTCTAGGTGAAGAAATTTCCTCTCAAATCCCCTCTAAACCTTCCCCCAATTACTTTAAATCTGTGCCCCCTGGTTTTTGACCCCTCTGCTAAGGGAAATAGGTCCTTTCTATCCACTTTATCTATGCCCCTCATAATTTTATACAACTCAATAAGGTCTCCCCTCAGCCTCCTCTGTTCCAAGGAAAACAGACCCAGCCTATCCAGTCTTTCCTCATAGCTAAGGGCCTAGAAATTCGATTCGGAGGCTTGCCGCGGGGGTAAGGATCGCGCGCGATATCACCTACCACGTCTGCCATCCTTGTTTGCCCCTGCAGGAACTTCGGGTCCCGGGCCTCTCCCTAGTGCCGGCTCGCAGTGCTTGCGTATTCCAGGGGCGCAGTTAGTGCGATGCGACCCCTGGGATCATGTGGGCCATGGAGAGCCAATGGCAGCAGACCATCTTTCATTCATAGATTTGACAGGAGACCTGTCAAATCTGTGAATTGAAATCAGCCCCAAAAGAACAATTAAACCTCAAATAAATTTTTTTAAAAAACCATCACATTAATAAAATAACTATAGTTAAATAAATTAACCACTTTAAACAAAAATTTAAATTTTTGAAAAAATTAAAATACTTTTTAAAAGTTATAAAAATAAACGTACCTATCTTTAAAGTCTCTAAAAAAGATAAACCTGTTGAAAAAAATTTAAAATTATACTTAATTAACTACTTACCTTGTTCAAAAGGGGTCTTATGCCTCCTTTTTACTTGCGTAGAATCTTCCATACTTACCCTAGCGTTGAAACCTGAAAAAAAACCTAAGTGTGCTGCGTGCGCGCAGCCTCTAGTGCACACGCGGTTCACCTAGGAACCGCCCCCTTTGCCATACCGGAAGTGACGGTTTCCCGCGCATGCGCAGTGCATGCAGGAAACCGGCACTTCGGGAACGAATACGGGTGAGTACACAGTGCGTACTCTCCCGTATTCGGCCGAATTTTTGGGCCAAGATTCTCTACTCCTGGCAACATCCTTGTAAATCTCCTCTGTACCCTCTCTAGTGCAATCACATCTTTCCTGTAATGTGGTGACCAGACTGCATGCAGTACTCTAGCTGAGGCCTAACTAGTGTTTTATACAGTTGATGCATAACCCCTCTGGTCTTGTATTCTATGCCACAGCTAATAAAGGCATGCATTCCGTATGCCTTCTTAACCATCTTATCTACCTGGGCTACTACCTTCAGGGATCTGTGGACATGCATGCCAAGGTCCTTTTGTTCCTCTACACTACTCAGTGTCCTACCATTTAATGTGTATTCCCTTTCCTTGTTAGTCCTCCCCAAATGCATTACCTCACACTTCTCCGGATTGAATTCCATTTGCCATTGTTCTGCCCACCTGACCAATTTATTGATATCTTCCTGCAGTCTACAGCTTCCTTCTTCAGTATCAACCACACAGCTGATTTTAGTATCATCTGCAAACTTCTTAATCATACCCCCTATATTCAAGTCTAGATCATTGATATATACCACAAAAAGCAAGGGACCTGGTACTGAGCCCTGCAGAACCCCACTGGAAACAGCCTTCCAGTCACAAAAACACCCATCAACTATTACCCTCTGCTTCCTGTCTCCGAGCCAGTTTTGAATCCAACTTGACACTTTGCCCTGGATCCCATGGGCTTTTAACTTCGTGACCAGTCTGCCATGTGGAACCTTATCAAAAGGCTTGCTAAAGTCCATATACAATACATCAAATGCCCTACCCTCCTTGTTACCTCCTCAAAAAATTCAATCAAGTTTGTCAGACACGACCTTCCCTTAACAAATCTATGCTGACTATCCTTGATTAATCCGAGTCTTTCTAAATGAAGATTTATCCTGTCCTTCAGAATTCTTTCCAATAATTTTCCCACCACAGAGGTTCGGCTGACTGGCCTATAATTACTCGGTCTATCCTTTTCTCCCTTTTTAAACAAGGGTACCACATTAGCAGTCCTCCAGTCCTCCAGCACCACACCTGAAACCAGAGAGGATTGAAAAATTATGGTCAGGGCCTCTGCTATTTCCTCTTTTGCTTCGCTTAACAGTCTGGGATACATTTCATCCAGGCCTGGGGATTTATCCACTTTTAAAGCTGCTAAACCCCTTAATGCTTCCTCTCTCACTATGTTTATTTCATCTAATATTTCACACTCCTCCCCCCGATAGCAATGTTTGCTTTGCCCCTCTCCTTTGTGAAAACAGATGCAAAGTATTCATTAAGAACCCTACCGACGTCTCTTGCCTCCACACACAGATTACCCTCATGATCTCTAATAAGCCCTACCCTTTCTTTAGTTATCCTCTTACTCTTAATATATTTATAAAACATCTTTGGGTTTTCCTTGATTTTACTTGCCAAGAATTTTTCATGCTCTCTCTTTCCATCACAAACTGTAGATGGAAATTCTTGTGAAGTCAGTAATTCCTTTCTACAGTATTCAGTGGCTGGAATCACTTCAGGTAGCAGCAGGGCTAGAGTAAGAGGATAAAATTAATAAGGAAAGAGAAGAGGGCAGAAAGCTGTAGTAGCTCTTCGGGGCTGGGAGAGGGAGAGTTGCAGCATTCATTGAAGGGGTAACTGATGAGGGTGGGGTGTGGGGGTGAAAGGTGTCTGCATTTAATGAGTGGGGCGAAAGGGTGACAATGTGAACTCAGTTGCGGGGGGGGGGGTTGCAATCTTAAATGAGTGACGGGAAAGGATGTAAACATTAACTGAGGGAAGAGAAGGGTAGCGGCATTAACTGCGTGAGAGGGAAAGGGTGCCAATGTTAAATGAGGGAAGGTAAGAGTGCTAGCTTCAGTGGAGGTGGCAGGGGTAAAGAGTCCCAGCTTAAACGAGAGATAGAAGAGAGTTGCTTGAACCAGAGGCAAGGTTGTGAGGAGTGCATTATTTTGGGGGAGGTGAAAAGTGCCAAATTGAACTGATGGGGAAGGGGGAGAAGGAGTTCAACCTTGAACAGGGTTTTAGGGGGAGGAGACTGTTGGGTTGAATTGAGGAAGATGTGGGAGAAAAGTGCCAATATGTACCAGGAGGCATGTTGGAGAACAGAGTGTCTCTGTGAGCAATGTGGGGAGTTGAATGGGGTACAGTGTTGTTGTGAACTGGGATGGCATGAGGGTGCCATGGGACAGGTACTGTTGAAGTAAAGTTTGGGGAAGTGCTGAGAAATAGTAAGGCTTTTATAAGCACTTTAATTAGAGAGAGGGTAGAATCATTCAGAGATAAAGGGAGGAATCCAGTTGTGGAGGATGAAGGTATGGCAGATATACACTAGAGAGATACTTTATAAATATTTTACATTGCTTTTTATAAATTATGGTGTAAGTGAAAATATAGGTATTCTGGAGGAGGATATGAAACAATTACTAGAGATAACTGTAGAAAAGGAATTGAGAAGTTGGAGACACGCCCTCGTTTCCATCGAATGCTGGGATTCCCAAAACTCCAGGATGCCATTGATATCATCTATATAGCACTTTTATGTTCCTGCACCCAGAGTGCCTCACACATGAACCGCAAGGTCTTCTAATCAATCAATCATTAGCCTGTGTGTAAGACCATCTGCACCAGATACAGCAGGTCAATGCCAATTCCCAGACAACAATGATGATTCATTCATTTTAAACCAGTCTACCATGTCACCATTATTTGCAGTTGCCAGCAGGTTAAGGGTTGGATCCTGGGTGACCAAGAATGCCCGCTACTGCCTTGGTTTATGACCTCTGTGTGGAATCCTTCCATCCCAGCTGAGTGCAGATACAAGAGGTCAAAATTACAGATACACGAACTTCTTTCACAGAGAAGCAACTAATGTGGTTAGTAGTCCATCGAACACGATTAGAATCAGTTATTCAAAATTAGTTTACGGAAATGCATACTTCTGTGAGTCTTCAGTTGTATTTATTCTGAATTTTATTTAATTTCAGCTCCATCTGCTTCCCCATTCATTGATTGCTTTGACCACTGTATCAGTTATATCTTTAAAAATGTTTCTAAACTGTCTTGTTATTATTTATAACCAATACATCATTCTACTTTATTGGTAGATGATTTTCTTAAACATTTAGAAGAAACTTTACCTTTTGAGCTAATGCTTCTACTTTTTATTAGTCAAGTAATGTGCTATAATTGTATTTGTCTCTGTAATTAAAAGTCTGGCATTCTGAACATTTCTGGCGCACATCAAGGTGTCATGCGTGCAAGGTGTATGTCAGGCTGTATGTTAAACTTTCTTTTCATTCGTTCCTGGGATGTGGGCGTAACTGGCAAGGCCAGCATTTATTGCCCATCCCTAATTGCCCTTGAGAAGGTGGTGGTGAGCCACCTTCTTCAACCGCTGCAGTCCGTGTGGTGAAGGTACTCCCATAGTGCTGTTAGGGAGGGAGTTCCAGGATTTTGACCCAGCGACGATGAAGGAAAGGCGATATATTTCCAAGTCAACATGATGTGTGACTTAGAGGGGAACTTGGAGGTGATGGTGTTCCCATGTGCCTGCTGCCCTTGTCCTTCTAGGTGGTAGAGGTTGTGGGTTTGGGAGGTGCTCTCGAAGAAGCCTTGGCAAGTTGCTGCAGTGCATCTTGTAGATGCTACACACTGCAGCCATGGTGCACCGGTGGTGGAGGGAATGAATGTTTAAGGTGGTGGATGGGATGCCAATCAAACAGGCTGCTTTCTCCTGGATGGTGTCGAGCTTCTTGAGTGTTGGAATTGCACTCATCCAGACAATTGGAGAGTATTCCATCACACTCCTGACTTGTGCCTTGTAGATGGTGGAAAGGTTTTAGGGAGTCAGGAGGTGAGACACTCGCTGCAGAATACCCAGCCTCTGACCTGCTCTTATAGCTACAATATTTATGTGGCTGGTCCAGTTAAGTTTCTGATCAATGGTGACCCCCAGGATGTTGATTTTGGGGGATTCGGCGATGGTAATGCCGTTGAATGTCAAGTGGTGGTGGTTAGACACTTTCTTGTTGGAGATAGTCATTGCCTGGCACTTGTGTGGCGCGAATGTTACCTGCCACTTATCAGCCCAAGCCTGAATGTCGTCCAAGTCGTACTGCATGCGGGCATAGACGGCTTCATTTTCTGAGGAGTTGCGAATGGAACTGAACACTGCAATCATCAGCGAACATCCCCACTTCTGACCTTATGATGGAGGGAAGGTCATTGATGAAGCAGCTGAAGATGGTTGGGCCTAGGACACTGCCCTGTGGAACGCTTACAATGATGTCCTGGGGCTGAGATGATTGGACTCCAACAACTACAACCATCTTCCTTTATGCTAGGTATGACTCCAGCCAGTGGAGAGTCTTTCCCCTGATTCCCATTGACTTCAATTTTACTAGGGCTCCTTGATGCCACACTCGGTCAAATGCTGCCTTGATGTCAAGGGCAGGCACTCTCACTTCAACTCTGGAATTCAGCTCCTTTGTCCATGTTTGGACCAAGGGTGTAATGAGGTCTGCAGCCGAGTGGTCCTGGCAGAACCCAAACTGAGCATCAGTGAGCAGGTTATTGGTGAGTAAATGCCACTTGATAGCACTGTCGACAACACCTTCCATCACTTTGCTGATGATTGAGCGTAGACTGATGGGGCAGTAATTGACCGGATTGGATTGGTCCTGCTTTATGTGGCCAGGACATACCTGGGCAATTTTCCACATTGTCGGGTAGATGCCAGTGTTGTAGCTGTACTGGAAAAGCTTGGCTAGTTCTGGAGCACAAGTCTTCAGCACGACTGCCGGGATAGTGTCAGGGCCCACAGCCTTTGCTGTATCTAGTGCGCTCAGCCGTTTCTTGATATCACGTGGGTTAAATCAAATTGGTTGAAGACTGGCTTCTGTGATGGTGGGGACCTCAGGAGGAGGCTGAGGTGGATCATCCACTCGGCACTTCTGGCTGAAGGTGGTTGCGAACGCTTCAGCCTTCTGTTTTGCACTCGCGTGCTGGGCGTTGCCATCATTGAGGATGTGGATTTTCATGGAGCCTCCTCCTCCAGTCAGTTGTTTAATGGTCCACCACCATTCACGACTGGATGTGGCAGGACTGCAGATCTTTCATCTGATCCATTGGTTGTGGCATCGCTTAGCTCTGTCTATGGCATGCTGCTTCCATTGTTTAGCATGCATGTAGTCCTGTGTTGCAGCTTCCCCAGGTTGGCACCTCATTTTTAGGTACACCTGGTGCTGGTTGGTTGCCTGGCTTGATATAGAGTGAGGGATATGCCGGGCCATGAGGTTACAGATTGTGGTGGAATACAATTCTGCTGCTGCTGTTGGCCTACAGCACCTCATGGATGCCCAGTTTTGAGCTGCTAGATCTATTCTGAATCTATCTCATTTAGCATGGTGGTAGTGCCACACAACACAATGGAGGGTGTCCTCAGTGTGAAGACGGGATATCGTCTCCACAAGGACTGTGCGGTGATCACTGCTACCAATACTGTCATGGACAGATGCATCTGCGACAGGTAGATTGGTGATGACGAGGTCAAGTAGGTTTTTCCCTCGTGTTGGTTCTCTCACCACCTGCTGCAGGCCCAGTCTGGCAGCTATGTCCTTCAGGACCCGGCCAGCTCGGTCAGTAGTGGTGCTACCGAGCCACTCTTGGTGATGGACACTGAAGTCCCCCACCCAGAGTATATTCTGTGCCCTTGCTACTCTCAGTGCTTCTTGCAAGTGGTGTTCAACATGGAGGAGTACTGATTCATCAGCTGAGGGAGGGCGGTACGTGGTAATCAGCAGGAGATTTCTTTGCCCATGTTTGACCTGATGACTTGAGCCATGGGGTCTGGAGTCAATGTTGAGGACTCCCAGGGCCACTTCATCCCTCCCGTACACCACTGCGCCGCCACCTCTGGTGGGTCTGTCCTGCCAGTGGGACAGGACATGGTGATGGAGGATTCTGGGACATTGGCTGAAACGTATGATTCTGTGAGTATGACTATGTCAGGCTGTTGCTTGACTAGTCTGTGGGACAACTCTTCCAATTTTGGCACAAGTCCCCAGATGTTAGTGAGGAGGACTTTGCAGGGTCGACTGGGTTGGGTGTGCTGTTGTCGTGTCCAAAACCAGTGCCGAGGTCGATGCCGGGTGGTCCGTCCGGGTTTATTTTTATTATTGTTTCTTGTAGCAGCTTGTTGCAAATGAGTGGCTTGCTAGGCCATTCCAGAGGGCAGGTAAGAGTCAACCACATTGCTGCGGGTCTGGAGTCACATATAGGCCAGACCGGGTAAGGACGGCAAATTTCCTTCCCTAAAGGACATTAGTGAACCAGATGGATTTTTACGACAATCCGGTAGTTTCATGGTCACTAACTTTTTATTCTAGATTTATTTAATTAACTGAATTTAAATTCCCCAGCTGCCGTGGTGGGATTTGAACTCCCGTCTCAGGATTATTTGACCAGGCCTCTGGATTATGCTACCATTCCCGTTGCTTCATATATAACAACAAATCTTTATTAAAGAACAACCCAGATTGCCTGAGGTATTACTGACCAGGTAGAAAAATGGGTTGGAAACCTACCAATGAACAAGAGATATTCAGGTCCAAGAATTACCAACAAAGAACAGAAAATAGTTACCAATAAACAATCAGTAAGGAGGAGAATGGGAACCAATGAAACGCCTTAAAATATTTTTTTCAATATTTTCAGCCACCAATTTTTTTTCAGTTACTGGAGGATATTGTAGTATAAGTAAGGTTAGTAACAGAATGTATTAAAAGTCATACATGTACTTCCTGTAAGTGTCACACTTCTTATCACACTTTCTCGGTCACCTTTGGAGCTTAAACCCACAACCTTCTGGTTCAGAGGCTAGAGTACTACCAACTGAGCAAAGCTAACACTTTATATATTAGGATTGATTTTCTTGGCCTTTGCTCCAGGAAACACTCGAAACTTGGGTGCATGGAGGAGACCCATTTGGCTGGGTCTGTCGTGGCATTTGTTCTGCTTCCCAATTGTCCTGTTGGTTCCATTTTCAAGCAGAGGTAATTTCTATTTAGATCTAGCATTGTCTGACTGCTCAGATCACTTGAAAAGTATTAAACAAAGCATCCATTGGAAGATCCATTGACTTATGGATCTGCATTCAAGCTAACTTTCTTGATAACATAATATTTGGTTGTGTGATATGCTAATTAATAATGTCAAGCAGAAAATTGCTGCCTTGCACTAGCATCTGATCTACCAAAGAAATCCAGATTATGCTTGGGTTCCAACCCGGTTATATCTAGCCTTGGAAGATTTGCACGTGCCACCGAAGCAGCTAAATGCTGGCATAGCTTCATAGCCCTGCTTTAATGTTGGTTACAAATATCAACCAGAGGAAATACTTCCCTATATTAGCAGAGAACCTGCTTCAGTTACAAACATTCAGCTTGGTAATCACCCGAGCAAACAAATAGTAAAGTTAGAAATGCTGAAGAGGAATGGGAAGCCTCAAGATTTCTTTGAAGAACTTATTCTCTCGCATCATCTTCATTGTTCTTATATCTATCCAGTAATGGACTGATGAAGCATTGTTTTGCAGGCTGAAGTAAAGACCCATCTCTTGCTCCTAGATTTACTGTAGTCAAAGTGGCGTGAATGTTATTTGCCACTTATCAGCCCAAGCCTGAATGTTGTCCACAACTTGCTGCATGCGGGCACGGACTGCTTCATTATCTGATGAGTTGTGCATGGAACTGAACACTGTGCAATCATCAGCGAACATCCCCACTTCTGACCTTATGCTGGAGGGAAGGTCATTGATGAAGCAGCTGAAGATGGTTGGGTCTAGGACACGGCCCTGAGGAACTCCTGCAGCGAAGTCCTGGGGCTGAGATGATTGGCCATCAACAACCACAACCATCTTCCTTTGTGCTAGGTATGACTCCAGCCAGTGGAGAGTTTTCCCCTGATTCCCATTGACTTAAATTGTACGAGGGCTCCTTGATGCCACACTCGGTCAAATGCTGCTTGATGTCAAGGGCAGTCACTCTCACCTCACCTCTGGAATTCAGGTCTTTTGTCCATGTTTGGACCAAGGCTGTAATGAGGTCTGGAGCTGAGTGGTCTTGGCGAAACCCAAACTGAGCATCAGTGAGCAGGTTATTGGTGAGTTAGAGCTGCTTGATAGCACTGTCGACAACATCTTACATCACTTTGCTGATGATTGAGAATAGACTGTTGGGGCAGTAATTGGCCAGATTGGATTTGTCCTGCTTTTTGTGGCCAGGACATACCTGGGCAGTTTTCCACATTGTCGGGGAGATGCAATTGTTGTAGTTGTACTGGAACAGCTTGGCTAGAGGCATCCATTTGGTCTTTATTCACATTTGAGCCTTCACAGTGAACATCAGCTGGCTATTCAATCACAGAGGGAAGCAGAACTGATCCCAATCCTATTCACTCACACAATCTCTTCCAGCAGAAGTCACTGATAATGTTGAGGAGCAGGAACGCTGGACAATTTACCCCTTCCTAATCCAACTGAGGTCAATTGTAGCATCCTTACTGCTGTCCCAAGTGATATCCGCTAACTCAACACAGACCAGGGATCAAGCTGGGAATATTCCTATCTAAAGCTCATTTAACCATTACTGAGCCATCTGGGTAGCACAAACTTTAGTTTCTTACCTTTATTCTACAGTTTATCTTTTTTTCCTTATTTAAGTTTAAACAATAAACTAAGTTGTTTTTATGTATCTCCACCATCCTCCTGTTCCTTAACATCCTTGGACCCACATAAATAACATTTGTTCTAGTTGAAATCGGGCCTATTTGCAAAATTGGATCAAACTCTAATATGGTTTTCAGGCAGGTATTCGGAAGTCTGAAGGATTCCAAATACATGATGAGATTACTCATCAGTGGCCCAAGGAGCTAAAGGGAAGAAACCAGAGAAAACATGAGACGCCTTTCTACAGTCTCATTGTTGCTAAACAACATCAGCCAGGCCAGAATCAGATCATGTATGGAAATTGTGACAGGATAATGAAAACTCGGAATCATATCCTGTGATAATCCTTATGCACTACCTACTTATTCACTCTTCCTATTATGGCAAATGTCATCCCCCTTCGAAGACATTTGTAGGCATCCATGCGTGCAATCTGTCCGACCAAAGGCTTTAGGAAGCCAAGCCAGAATACAGAAGTATGTTTTACTGATTCTGCATTAGAATCAAGGAAGAACAGATCTAATGAGACAAAAAGAAAATACTGCAGATGCTGGAAATCTGAAATAAAAACAGAAAATGCTGGAGATACTCAGCAGGTCAGGCAGCATCTGTGAAGAGAGAAACAGAGTTAACGTTTCAGGTCGATGACCTTTTGTCAGAACTGGAAAAAAGCAGGAAATGGAACAGATCTTTAAGTAAGTGTAGGGGCTGGGAAAGGGGGGAGGGGATGAAAGAACAAAAGGGAAGGTCTGTGATAGGATAGAAGGCAGGAGAGATTAAGAGACATTAAGAGATATTCAAGACAAAAGGAGATGGTAATGGGACAGGTTAAGAAACAAAGGATGGCTCTAGATGAAGTGTAAATTGCGCTGGCAGAATGAAAGACAGCTGCCATGTGGGAGAGAAGAAAAAAAGACACAGACAAAATCTAATGAGATATTCCTTTGATTTACCAGACGAGTACTCTCCTGCTGTGTCCAAGGTTATATTACAGATTTTTCATCATGATGTGGTTTGGAGGGTCCCAATGGCATAGGAAATGAGAGTAGAAATTAGCTTGAATGTCAACATAGCCTCTGGTTGTTTGACTCCCTTATCCACTCAGATCTATTTGCAGAAGTCAACTACAGCCGTCTTATCCGGATAACATTTTGGATAGCCTCCAAATAGTTTATTATAATCCCTATTGGATAATATACCCTTAATTTTCAACTGACAACCAATCTTTGAGAGAGATTAATCTATTCAGTTTCAACTTAAGGGAGATGCACAACTCCCAAAGGAATGTCTAGCTCGTTATAAAAATGTTGGACATTCTGACATTATCGGTGTTTAAAATACACTTTGCCTTACTGTTAACTTAGCTAAAACATATAAATATTTTAGTGCTGCTAATCATAATATTTCTAATAAATCGTTAAATTAGATTATTCCAGAAAGTTTTAAACTTGTGATTATCTACTTCCATATTATTATTGTTTCCTTGTGACTTGGAATGAGTAGCCACCATAGGTTTATTAAAAATGTTATTAGATACAAAACCATTGGCATATTGTTGACTGTTTGAAGAACGAACCTAATATTAGTCATTGTATGATCAAATTAAGCATAAAAATTGCATTGAAGAACTGATTAGTGATCAGTACTTCCATTTGCACATCATAATAAAAAAAGACCTGTTTTACCATTTTTGTACCTACTTAGCGTAGTTACATCTTCATTAAAATTGATGATTAACTATATAGACAGCTGCATTACTCTGCATTACACTACTTTTAGCGCCCCGAAAAAGTTAGCTCCCCCGCACCCGAAATTCACTGGTAGCGCCCCAAGAGGGAGGCGGGGTGCTACTGGAAGCGCTCCCCCTCCCTCTTGGGGCACTGCGAGTGAATATCGTGGCACTATATGCAGCAGCGCCACATGGCACGTCGCACCGCGATATTACAGGCCTTCCTCCCCTTATTAAAGGGGAGGGGCCTAGCGCAACGCGACCCGGGGCCCAGCTGGGCCACCAGGGATCGGAGTGCCGGCAAAAGCGACGACAACGGGGCCAGGTGCTGGCAGGCGGCCAGCAACAAAGATGGCCGCCCGGCCCCTCCCCTTTAATTTGCGCTGCCCCGGCCGTACGTACACCCCCCTGACCCTGTCGGACATAGCGTCCGGCGGTAAGTCAGGGGGCATGACCGAAGATCGCGGCCGGGGCGCTGCGCACGGTGATGATGTCATCGCCGGAGGCGCAGGGCGCTAACGGTTACCGCCGCCGCTAACCTCCCACTGAATTTCGCGGGAGGCGTTAGCGGCGCCACGCCCAGGCGCTAGTTGCTTTGCGCCCTGTTAGTGCCCTCTTAGGGCGTTAACGGGAGGCGCAAATCAACCGAATTTTCCCCCCAAAGTACTTAGAATCCTTACGTTACAGAGTTGTGAGTGCACCTCGATGTTTTCCCAGTGCATGCAGATTCCACTAAAAAAGATTTCACCAAGCCCAAGGAATGTTAACTTGAAGGGCTGGTGGAGGCCTTTTTATAAGATGGCAAAATGGCTAGAGTATTCATATTGTCACCAGAGAGCTCATCACGTTTAGTTGATTGGTTGTTGATGAAGCTCTGCTTTGCTTATTCCATTCTATCAGCCTATTTTAAGAATTTGCTGGAAGTGCCAGTAGACAAAGGACTGTTTCTGGGTTTTAGGACATTAGGACAGGTGTCCAGCATCTCTCGGCAGTTCTGGGCTTCTTATTCTATTGTGTGCATTAATCTAGGCTGACATTTCAGTGCAGTACTTAAGGAGTGCTGCATTGTCGGAGGTGCTGTCTTTCGGATGAGACATTAAACCGAGGCCCCGCCTGCTCTCTCAGGTGGATCAGAAAGATCCCATGCCACTATTTGTGTTTTCTTTCTTAGCACACAATAATGTAAAAAAAAAGCACAGAACTGTTATTACCTAGCAAGGTACCTCATACCATAATGTATATCCAACAAGCTGATCCAGATAGTTTAAGTATGAATATGCAGCAATATACTTTTCCCTGATTTGAGAGAGTCACAGAGCAAATGGTATAGCACACTCTCACATCAATCAATGCCTAACATATACTTCCAGTGTTCCGCTTAAATGCTCTGATATCAAATCTGGAAGCAACAATACAGGCATGTAGCTTAATACAGAGCAACAGCCACAGTAGATTATGCCTAGATAAACTGCAGTGAGATGGCACACTATTTTAGTCGATAAACGAAACCTTTGAATTTCTCACCTCTAATTTTGTTGAATGAATTTCAGATTCACAAAGCAATTAATTCATCTAACAGTACTGGAAGTCTACATCTTCTCAAAGCAATTATCATAATTTTGCCGTACTCATTGTCTGTCGGAAGATTAGATAGGTTCTGTAATATCTGTCGTGTGTGCATTTTCATTTGTCATGTGTAATTGAAGTATATCAATTTTTAACGTTTTGTTTCACTGTTCTGAACTGTGATTGATGGCATGGTTACTTTAATGGGTGCAGATTATATGCTTTCACTTCTACAAGAAACTTAGTGAAAAAATAAGTGTTTTTTATTCTGTTAACCCTACCTCACCAAGTAATGATTTTTTTTTCCAATTGGCTGCCATTTTTCCAAAGCCTTGATTTTAACCTAACCCGTCTGGTGGGAACGGGGCCATGTGGAGGGAGGAGAAGATGGAAGATTACCTGTGTGTGTTATGTGTAGCAAAGTCCGAAGTTCATTCTTTATAAACGGACAAATGACTTTGTATCACCAGAAATTTTGAACTATCTTTCTCTTTCAAAAGCTGATGGACCTGCTCATCATTCTGTGTTTTTATTTTAGACTTTCATCATTTGTATCTTCTTTTACTTCTAGTATTGACTCATGTGGGCTGATTTGGAATAAGTTGCTTTCTTGCCACTTTTCATAAGATCGCAAGTTGTATATAGATGAGGAAGGTCATTCGGTTCATCCTAGCTCATCCATCCAAAAAACAGATTCCCCACCACGACATCCAGCTATTTCTTAATTGCTTCAAGCTTTTTGTCTCCACCACGGCAGCTGGGGAATTTAAATTCAGTTAATTAAATAAATCTGGAATAAAAAGCTAGTATCAGTAATGGTAACCATGAAACTATCGGATTGTAGTAAAAACCCATCTGGTTCACTAATGTCCTTTAGGGAAGGAAATCTGCTGTCCTTGCCTGGTCTGGCCTATATATGTGACTCCAGACCCACAGCAATGTGGTTGACTCTTAACTGCCCTCTGAAATGACCTAGCAAGCCACTCAGTTGTAACAAGCCGCTACGAAACACAATAATAAGAATTAAACCGGATGGACCACCCGGCATCGACCTGACATAGTCATACTCACAGAATCATACCTTTCAGCCAATGTCCCAGAATCCTCCATCACCATCCCTGGGTATGTCCTGTCCCACCGGCAGGACAGACCCACCATGGGTGGCGACACAGTGGTATACAGTTGGGAAGGAGTGACCCTGAGAGTCCTCAACATTGACTCCAGACCCCATGAAGTCTCATGGCTTCAGGTCAAGCATGGGCAAGGAAACCTCCTGCTGATTACCACCTACCGCCCTCCCTCAGCTGATGAATCAGTACTCCTCCATGTTGAACACCACTTGGAAGAAGCAGTGAGAGTAGCAAGGGCACAGAATGTACTCTGGGTGGGGGACTTCAATGTCCATCACCAAGAGTGGCTCGGAAGCACCACTACTGACCGAGCTGGCCGAGTCCTGAAGGACATAACTGCCAGTCTGGGCCTGCGACAGGTGGTGAGAGAACCAACACGAGGGAAAAATCTACTTGACCTCATTCTCGCCAATCTACCTGTCGCAGATGCATCTGTCCACGACAGTATTGGTAGCAGTGACCACCGCACAGTCCCTGTGGCGACGAAGTCCCGTCTTCACACTGAGGACACCCTCCATCGTGTTGTGTGGCACTACCACCATGCTAACTGGGATAGATTCAGAACAGATCTAGCAGCTCAAAACTGGGCATCCATGAGGCACTGTGGGCCATCAGCAGCAGTAGAATTGTATTCCACCACAATCTGTAATCTCATGGACAAAGGAGCTGAATTCCAGAGGTGAGGTGAGAGTGACTGCCCTTGACATCAAGGCAGCCTTTGACTGAGTGTGGCATCAAGGAGCCCAGTAAAACTGAAGTCAATGGGAATCGAGGGGAAAACGCTCCACTGGCTGGAGTCATACCTAGCACAAAGGAAGATGGTTATGGTGGTTGAAGGTCAATCATCACAGCCCCAGGACATCGCTGCAGGAGTTCCTCAGGGCAGTGTCCTAGGCCCAACCATCTTCAGCTGCTTCATCAAAGACCTTCCCTCCAACATAAGGTCAGAAATGGGGATGTTCGCTGATAACTGTACAGTGTTCAGCGCCATTCACAACTCCTCAGAAAATGAAGCAGTCCATGCCCGCATGCAACAAGACCTGGACGATGTTCAGGCTTGGGCTGATAAGTGGCAGGTAACATTCGCGCCACAGAATTGCCAGGCAATGACTATCTCCAACAAGTGAGAGTCTAACCACCACCCCTTGACACTCAACGGTATTACCATCGCCGAATTCCCCACCATCAACATCCTGGGGTCACCATTGACATTAAACTTAACTGACCAGCCACATAAATACTGTGGCAACAAGAGCAGGTCAGAGGCTAGGTATTCTGCAGCGAATGTCTCACCTCCTGACTCCCCAAAGCCTTTCCACCATCTACAACGCACAAGTCAGGAGTGTGATGGAATACACTCCACTTGCCTGGATGAGTACAGCTCCAACAACACTCAAGAATCTCGACACCATCCAGGACAAAGTAGCCCGCTTGATTGGCACCCCATCCAGCTCCCTCCTTAAACATTCACTCCCTCCACCACCGGCGTACCGTGGCTGCAGTGTGTACCATCTACAAGATGCACTGCAGCAAGTCGCCAAGGCTTCTTCGGCAGCACCTCCCAAACCCGCGACCTCTTCCATCTAGAAGGACAAGGGCAGCAGGCGCATGAGAACACCACCACCTCCAAGTTCCCCTCCAAGTCACACACCATCCTGACTTCGAAGTATATCGCCGATCCTTCATCGTTGCTGGGTCAAACTCCTGGAACTCCCTCCCTAACAGCACTGTGGGAGTACCTTCACCACACGGAATGCAGCGGTTCAAGAAGGTAGCTCACCACCACCTTCTCAAGGGCAATTAGGGATGGGCAATAAATGCTGGCCTTGCCAGCGATGCCCACATCCCATATACGAATTTTAAAAAATGTATTGGTTGGGCAAATGGCCTGTTTCTGTGCCGTATATCCTATGTAATCCTATGAAACTGGGTGGAGCGTGTGCAGTGAACCCTCCCCTAGTACTGTCCTAAAATGGCAATTAAAGTCCTATGTACATTATAGGACCCCAATTTGCATATTAAGTGGGTCTACTGCCTCACTCAGGTAGGTGTTGTGGCTGCCCAGCGATAGACCCTGGGGAAGATAGGGGCGGCCACATGGTCAATGGGAACGGGGTGGTAAGTCATCGCCCCGCCATTTTTGTGGCACTGGGAAAGGGCCTCCAAATCACTTCCTTTGAACCCCTGGCAAGCAATCGAGAAAGTGATGGCTGGGGCTTCCTCTGGGAGGGAATACAGAGGTAGTGGGGCTGAGAGGAAGCAAGATCTGGTGTGGCTGGTGTCTGGGAGGCAATAGACATGGAAGACTCAGGCACGAGAAGATGCTGGGGGTAAAGTTGTCACCCGGGAGTATTCATGGGGGTTGGTGTTTGGGTGACATGGAATCTGGGTGTTGGTCTTTGAATCTAGAAACTATCTGGAACAATTCAATAAGTGTGGGTGGAAGAGGGTGGAATGTGGCATCTGGTAGTTTTTCACAAGTCTGCACTGTCTCCCGCCCGAAGCCAGCGAGATTGAAGTAAGATTTGGCTTGTGGGAGTGGGAAATTGGGTGGGAGGCCGCTGCTGCCAGGGACCTAAGGGAATGGTCCAAGGCATAAATTTAGTGCTGGGGGTGGGGCGGGGGCGTGGGCAGGTGTTGGAAGTTTCTAAAGAGCTGTTGGTGGTGGGAAGTAGAGGGAAGGCCAGAGCTGGGGAGACCCAAACATTCCTTGCGAGGTGCAGAGCACACCTGCTCATCCTGGCCGACAAAGCTTCCTCAAAAACCTCTAGAAAGAACTAAGCTTAGTCTCTTCTGGCCACTCTGCTGCCTCCCACTAGGTTTCACTGGCGGATTTGGCATCATGCAGTTCTCCCGGAATTTCAAGTTAAAATCGCATTGTGGCACTGATGACGTGTTGGGCAGTGACTTTCACACTGCCGGTAGCCCAATACCAGGGGAGGGAACACAACGGCTTCTGCCCGACCAACATTTTAACCCTTTCCCCGTACAGGCTGAGCTAAAGTTAGGACTTAAATTTTTGCCCACCTGAAGAGTCTCACTGACCCTAAGTCTTGAGGCATGAAGCCAGATGTGCAGTAACAAGATTGCTATGGAAACCAAACTACAGAATGCACTACAGAACTTAAAAAACATCGATTGCCTCCTGTCAGCCTTGGTCAGACAATTGGTAGTCATCGTAATGAAGGTTGCAAACCTGCACACTCCCCTGTGTCTGACAACTGATAAACCATGACAACAGTTGGCAAAAAAAAATAATTATTGAGCAATACAGTAGAGGGTAAATTTTGTCAGACTCCGTTCCTCACTTGAAGCCTCGCTTGATGGGAGTGCGGATCAGAGAATTGAGTGCAGAGGTCAGTGCACATGATTAATGGAAGCCCCAATTTTCTGGCTTTAAAATTAATCAGTGGAAAATTCAGACCCCTATAAATCGTGTGATCTGACCTCCATGTCCTGATCTCCATTCCACACTTCCATCAAGCAAGGCTCTGCGCCAGGAAAAGAGCCTCACAAAATTTGCCACAGAAATAAAACTTACAGCAGTAGATTAATCAGCAATAGCTACTCCACTACAGCTTTTAAAATAATGATTTCTCCCTTTTTATATGTATATGTGAGAAATTAATATTATTGTTATATGTGATGGTATAACAACAGGGTGCAATTGCAAGGGAACAAATGTCTCTTAAATATGGCCTCGGTGGTTGTCGGGAGCATGGAAAGATATGGAGAAAATGTACTTGGGAAAGTTATAGATTTTTCATGGTATATCATATACTGATTCTGCCAGTACTGGTTAAGCCCAAACTCGTAGTTTTGCATATATTCCTGCTCTCAATTCACAGAAACAAAACAAATAAGAGCAACTTATGCAAAAAAGGTTCATTATATAACTTTTTTATTAAGGGTTCCATAAAAAATGTGTTTATTAAATATTAAAGGCTAAAATCACACATTGCCTTTTTTTAAATATTTGCTCTCAGTGTGGTGAACATTGGCAAAGCTGCCATTTATTTCCCATCCTTACTTGGCCTGAGGAGAAGCCTTCTCCTTGAACCACTGCAGTCCCACAATGGTGTTAGGTAGGAAGTCAGTCTGGGTACCTCCAGTAAATAATACGAGTGACGCTTGGTACGTGATTCAGGTAACCAAAGTCAGGCTGCATTCCCAGGGGTTCTGGATATAGCTTTAGTTAGTATCTTGCATATTCATGACTGTGTAGCCTTTTATTTTATGACTACACTAATCAGATAGCACACATTTTATGTATTAAACTAGAAAAATCATCTGAAATGAGAACATTTGCAGAACCTTTTATTTGACTACTGCAATAAAGTTTGCAGCACTTTGCTTTTCAGTGTGTCCTTTTTTTGATGTGGGTATACGCCAATTGTTGGTTTTCCCTTTTTCAACTGCTTTTTTTCCAGGACCATTTTATATTTCCTCACAAAAATGATTTGGCTTGTTTAAGACCATTTTAAAAGGGAGTTGTCATTACAATAAGCTGTTTCCTTCTGTATCTTTTTATGACATATTGATATTAAAGGTACCGATAATTTTTGTTACCTACTTTGTCACAGATGACAGGCTGCCTACAGAGAGACATAAACAAGTGAGAATACAATACTGCTGAAAATGTTTTATGTGTAGAACAGAATGTATTAGAATGACAAGTAGACTTGTCTTACCAGAAAGTAGGAGCATATATTAAATTTAAATGAAAAATCTCTGCATTGCCAGTCAATAGACAAGCAATAACATTATAAAGAGATAATGACTGAACAGTACAATTTTACTGCCTTTATTTAAATAATTAAAGGGGAACACCGGTGGATGTACTTAGATTTCCAGAAGGCATTTGATAAGGTGCCACATCAAAGGTTATTGCAGAAAATAAAAGCTCATGGTGTAGGGGGGTAACATATTGGCATGGATAGAAGATTGGCTAGCTAACAGGAAACAGAGAGTAGGCATAAATGGGTCATTTTCTGGTTGGCAAGATGTAATGAGTGGTGTGCCACAGGTATCAGTGCTAGGGCCTCAACTTTTTACAATTTATATAAATGACTTGGATGAAGGGATCGAAGGTATGGTTGCTAAATTTGCTGATGACACAAAGATAGGTAGGAAAGTAAATTGTGAAGAGGACATAAGGAGGCTACAAAGGAATATAGATAGGTTAAGTGAGTGGGCAAAGATCTGGCAAATGGAGCATAATGTGGGAAAATGTGAAGTTGTCCATTTTAGCAGGAAGAATAAAAAAGAAGCATATTATCTAAATGGTGAGAGATTGCAGAGCTCTCAGATGCAGAGGGATCTGGGTGTCCTAGTGCATGAATCAAAAAAGGTTACTATACAGGTACAGCAAGTAATTAGGAAAGCTAATAGAATGTTATCGTTTATTGCGAGGGGAATTGAATACAAAAGTAGGGAGCTTATGCTTCAGTTATACAGGGCATTGGTGAGACCACATCTGGAGTACTGTGTACAGTATTGGTCTCCTTATTTAAGGAAGGATGTAAATGCGTTGGAAGCAGTTCAGAGAAGGTTTACTAGACTAATACCTGGAATGGGCGGGTTGTCTTATGAGGAAAGGTTGGACAGGCTAGGCTTGTATCCGCTGGAGTTTAGAAGAGTAAGAGGTGACTTGATTGAAACATATAAGATCCTGAGGGGTCTGGACAGGGTGGATGTGGAGAGGATGTTTCCTCTTGTGGGAGAATCTAGAACTAGGGGTCACTGTTTAAAAATAAGGGGTTGCCCATTTAAGACAGAGATGAGGAGACATTTTTTCTCACAGAGGTTCGTGAGTCTTTGGAACTCTCTTCCTCAGAGGGCGGTGGAAGCAGAGTCTTTGAATATTTTTAAGGCAGAGGTAGATAGATTCTTGGTAAGCAAGGGGGTGAAAAGTTATCGGGAGTAGGCGGGAATGTGGAGTAATCGGATCAGCCATGATCTTATTGAATGGCGGAGCAGGCTTGAAGGGGCGAGTGGCCTACTCCTGCTCCTAATTCATATGTATGTTCGTATGTAATTAACATGTACTGCAAAGGAACTTATTTTGCATAACATAAATGTCTAGAAAAGAGGTGACCTGATAGAGGTCTTGAAGATAATTAAAGAGTTTGATAGGGTAGAAGTAGAGTAAATGTTTCCACTTCTGGGGGAGACCAAAACTAGAGGCCAAAAATATAACATAGTCACTAATAAATCCAATGGGGAATTCAGAAGAAAGTTCTTTACTCAGAGAGTGGTAAGAATGTGGAACTCGCTACCACAGGGAGTAGTTGAGGCAAATAGCATAGATGCATTTAAGGGAAAGCTAGATAAGCACATGAGGAAGAAAGGAATAGAAGAAATGATAGGGATATATGAAGAAGGGTGGGAAGAGTCTCATGTGGAGCTTAAACGCCAGCATAGACCAGTTGGGCTGAATGGCCTGTTTCTGTGCTGTAGACTCGATGTAACTTGATGTGAGACTGGATTTCTGTATTAATTTTTCTCCAATATTTTGAGCCTGGAATATCAGTAATCACTTAATGTTTCACTGTCCCAGATTACATGAAACATGCTGCTCATGTTTAAAAACATAGGGGGGAAAATTAGCTCGTGCCCCCTTTGGGGCGATAACTTCGCCAGGGCGCTACTTTTAGGGCCCCGAAAAAGTTAGCGCCCTTGAGCCCAAAATTGAATGGTAGCGCCCCAAGCAGGAAGCGGGGTGCTACTGGAAGCGCTTCCCCCTCCCTCTTGGGGCGCTCCCATTGAATATCGTGGCACTACGTGCAGCAGCGCCACGCACGTCGGCACTTTGCGCCGTGGTACTGCAGGTCTCCCTCCCCTGATTAAAGAGGAGTGCCCAAGCACAGCGCGCACCGGGGCCCTGCTGGACCACCGGGGAGCGGGGTGCCAGCAAAAGAGCCCGGCACTCAAGAGGAGTGCTGGGCTGACTGATCGCGACCGGCACCCAGCAGGAGGAGACGATAGGGGGCAGGTGCTGGCAGGCGGCCCAAAAAAAATGGCCGCCCGGCACCTGCCCTTTAATTATCGCTGCCCCGGCCGCAAAAACGCCCCCCTGACCCTGTCGGACACAAGCGTCCGGCAGGTAGATCAGGGGGCACGAGCCAAATTTGCGGCTGGGGCACTGCACATGACAATGACGTCATCGCCGGAGGCGCAGCGCCGCAGGGCGCTACCAGCTACCGCCACCGCTAACCTCCCGCTGAATTTCGCGGGAGGTGTTAGCAGCGCCACGCCCGGGCGCTAGTTGCTTTGCACCCCGTTTGCGCCTCCTCGGAGTGCTATCGGGAGGTGCAAAGCAACCGAATTTTTCCCCCATAGGAAGCTAAATTGCAAATAGTTTGGTGCAAAAATTATGCAGTTCTGGCATAGGTAACCAGAATTTGGGGCAGGACGGGTATGCCAGAGTTTTACTCCTTGAGGTATTTCACGACGATAATGAAAAAAGGGTGTTAACGAGTTGGCAGCCTGTTTTACATCTCGCTGGATTTTTTATTTCCATTGTGGAAATAAATATTGGGAGAGATGTCACAAAGAGCTGCTGATTCACTATCACCCGTTCTACACTATCGCACAGAGCCAGGATCTACCCACTTCTAAAACATATGCTAACATCCAGTGGAATTGGCTTCTGGCAGAAGATGTGCCCACCCTCAAAGTGGTGCATGGTAATGAAGGCAAAAGCTGCTATCCCAGAACTTCCACCATTTACACTTAAACCTGTAGAAAAATGGGATAAGTTAGAAACATAGAAACATAGAAGATAGGAGCAGGAGTAGGCCATTCGGCCCCTCGAGCCTGCTCCGCCATTCGATGAGATCATGGCTGATCATCCAAACTCAGTACCCTGTACCTGCCTTCTCCCCATATCCCTTGATACCTTTAGCTTTAAGAAATATATCTAACTCATTCTTGAATATATTTAATGACTTGGCCTCAACTACCTTCTGTGGTAGAGAATTCCACAGGTTCACCACTCTCTGGGTGAAGAAATTCTTCCTCATTTCTGTCCTAAATGGCTTACCCCTTATCCTTAGATTATGACCCCTGGTTCTGGACTCTCTGACCATCGGGAACATTCTTCCTGCATCTAGTTTGTCCAGACCTGTCAGAATTTTATATGTTTTGATGAGATCCCCTCTCATTCTTCTAAACTCCAGCGAGTATAAGCCCAATCGACCCAATCTCTCCTCATATGTCATTCCTGCCATCCCAGGTATCAGCCTTGTGAATCTTCGCTGAACTCCTTCCATGGCAAGAACATCCTTCCTCAGATAAGGCGACCAAAACTGCACACAGTACTCAAGGTGTGGTCTCACCAAGGCCCTGTACAACTGCAGCAGGACATCCCTGTTCCTATACTCAAACTCTTTCGCTATGAAGGCCAACATACCATTTGCCTTCTTCACCACCTGCTGCACCTGCATGCTTACCTTCAGCGACTGGTGCACAAGGACACCCAGGTCTCGTTGCACTTCCCCTTCTCCCAATCTATTGCCATTTAGATAATAGTCTGCCTTTCTGTTTTTGACACCAAAGTGGATAACCTCGCATTTATGCACGTTATATTGCATCTGCCACACTTCTGCCTACTCACCCAACCTGTCCAAATCATCCTGGAGTTTCTCAGTATCCTCCTCGCAGCACACACGCCCACCCAGCTTTGTGTCGTCTGCAAACTTGGAGATATTACATTTAGTTCCCTTATCCAGATCATTAATGTATATTGTGAATAGCAGGGGTCCAAGGACCGAAACCTGCGGTACCCCACTAGTCACTGCCTGCCACTCGGAAAAAGACCCATTAATTCCTACTCTTTGCTTTCTGTCCGCCAACCAGTTCTCTATCCAAGTCAATACCTTGCCCCCAATCCCATGTGCCTTAACTTTACACGCTAATCTCTTATGCGGGACCTTATTGAAAGCCTTTTGAAAGTCCAAAGTTACCTACATGACTTGTCACACCAGGAAGTGATTGACTTCACAGGCTTTGAATGTCCACAAACTTTGCCTGAAATATCAGCTTTTACTGAAGTGATTGGAAAAATCTTTTCTCCGCTGTACTCAGTGCCTCCATGTGAGCATGTTGCTCATCCAGTTTCCTTCCTTTTAGAGCAGGGTCCCAGAGTCTGCAAGTTTGAAAGCCAGGGGATGACTTCTGCGGAGCCTCCCCTCCCAATGGTCAGATCCCACTTCCTCTTCTGACTCCTCTGACACTGTGAAGGCAATGAATGAAGGCCTAAAAACACATATAAAGAGATTGCAAGGAAGAATCAGTATGTTGAGGAACCTACTAGGGAACAGGCTATTTTAGACCGAGTATTGTGCAATGAGAAAGGGTTCATTAATAACCTTGTAATAAAGAGGCCTTTAGGGAAGAGTGACCATAATATGATAGAATTTTATACTGAGTTTGAAAGTGATTTAGTTAAATCCGAAACTAGGGTCTTAAATCTAAACAAAGCAAACTACGTAGGTATGAGGGGTGAGTTAGCTAAGGTAGATTGGGAAACCACATTAAAATGTATGACAGTAGACAAGCAATGGCTAGCATTTAAATAATTAATACATAATTTACAACAAATATACATTCCTTTAAGGCACAAAAACCCCACAGGAAAAGTGGTCCAACCGTGGCTAACAAGAGAAGTTAAAGATAGTATTAGATCAAAGGAAGAGGCTTATAATGTTGCCAAAAAGAGTAGTAAGCCTGAGGATTGGGAGAATTTTAGAATTCAGCAAAGGAGAATCAAGAAATTGATAAAGGGAAAATAGAATAAGAGAGTAATCTAGCAAGAGACATAAAAACAGACTGTAAAAGCTTCTATAGGTATGTAAAAAGGAAAAGATTAGCGAAAGTAAATGTGGGTCCCTTACAGGCTGAGACAGGAGAAATTATAATGTGGAATAAGGAAATGGCAGAGAAATTAAACAAATACTGTGTCTGTCTTCACAGAAGAAGACGCAAAAAACTTCCCAGCACTAGTGGAGAACCAAGGATCTAGCGAGAATGAGGAACTGAAGAAATTAGTCTTAGTAAAAAAATAGTACTGGAGAAATTAATGGGACTGAAAGATGATAAATCCCCATGACCTGATGGCCTACATCCTCGGGTTTTGAAAGAGTTGGCAATAGAGATAATGGATGCATTGGTTGTCATTTTCCAAAATTCCATAGATTCTAGAATGGTTCCCTTGGATTGGAAGGTAGTAAATGTAACCCCACTATTTAAGAAAGGAGAGAGAAAATGGGGATCTACAGACCAGTTAGCCTGACATCAGTAGCAGGGAATATTGAGATAGAGGATCAGCCATGATCATATTAAATGGCGGAGCAGGCTCGAAGGGCTGAATGGCCTACTCCTGCTCCTATTTTTCTATGTTTCTATGTTTCTAAATGCTAGAATCTATTAAGGATGTGGTAATAGGGCACTTAGAAATTAGCAAAGGGACATGAAACCAAGGCTCCATCTGTGTGCGCCAGTGACATAAAAGGTCCATGACACTACTTGAAGAACAGCAGGAAGTTCCCCTGATGCCCTGGGCAACATTTGTCCCTCAACAACACCATCCAAAACTGTCATTCATCTTGCTGATGTTTATGGAATCTCCCTGTGCATAAAATGGTTGTTGTGTTTGCCTAAACAACAGTAACAGCAGTGACTACACTTCGCATGGCTGGTTTATAATCATACATTGCTCACAAATCTTAAAACTCCTGAGGTCACTGTAAATTTGTATCTAAGTACACTTACAGCTGAGGGCTGGAAGTTTTCCCACTTTACTCCAGATAACCTTGAAAGCCAGTATCCTAATGGGCATGGTTGAATATTCAGTAGTGTTCTGTGCTGCTAGGCTCTCCAGTTTTAACTGGTTAAATTCTAGCAGTACTCCTGTGTACACTTGGGAGTCCTTAAGCTCTGCACCTACCAACCTGTGCCTATGCTCTCTAGACCTAGGTAAGTGCATGTGACCTTCTGGGTATGCGCCCTAGAGTCTGGACATTATTGTTGGCATTGGCTGCAAATTTAAAGGATTATATAGCAATAATATGGGGATTGCAAAGGTCAGCACTTTCAGGAGTGGAGGGAAAAGACAATCATCAAGAAAGGGGACAAAATATTAAATGGCACTATTTAGTCTCCCTACAGTGTCTGGAATCATTCCTTTAAAAAACAACAAATATCTAGGATAAGAACAGGACTGAAAGTTAAAGGGTTAAATCTATATAAAGATCATCAAATATTCTATCTGTACACAATGGACCCAAAGTTCTGACAAAAGAAAGGAGACCTAGGAAGGCCCAATAACAAAATAATTTTTTGAAATCTTCAGCTCTCAGTGAAAGCCGGGTCTCTTTGAGAAGGCCACAAGAGTTCTGGGGCCTATCTTGAGGACTTTTCCAGCTCGCAGCTGGCAATAACTCTGTTGAGGCCTGCCAATGGCATACTGGGCAGAACTCCCCAAGACAAGCCCTCTTGACGTTGGGGGTGGGGGCGGGGAAGGAAGAATGACCTTCTCTCCCTGCGCTGGACGTTATCATTGCCGTATAAACAAGGTAGAATCCCAGATAAACCGGCTTCCATCCCATTTTCCAGTCCCCTGACTGATGATCCGCCGCACTTCCGCTCCAGAGTACAAACTTATTAGGATCATGGGAATGACAAAGGATCAGAGTTGACTGTAATACTACATGATATAAGAGAGTTTTCACTTCACTACTTAGGGGGTTCAAGGTGAAAGTCACATGGCTTATATATTCTTGGAAATTTCATCTTTAAGAACTTTGATATCACTTGCAGTCCTAGACAGGCTTAAGGGGCTCAAAACCAATTGATTGCCAGGGATGTATGCAAGATGCTCAAAGATGCTAACTGAGACAAGGATCAAAATTTACAAAGTGTTGACAGTCATCATGAGGGAGCCAATGAATACAGAAAGGATCCCGCTAAATTAAAACAAGCCAATGTGGTATTTATTTTCAAGAAAGGTGATAAAACAAATTCAAAAAACCACAGCCCATCAGACATCAGTAACTGATAAAATAATGGAATCAATCATTGCATTGAGCATCTATAAAATTAACTTGGTAGGTGGGAGCCAACAGAAGGGGCACATCTGTTCTGATCGACTTTCTTGCCTTTTTTGAGGCAGCCTAAGGGGATGTTGGAGGTAATATGGTAATGAGGTAATATACCAATGCTTCCACAGAGTGATCAGGAGGGAGAACCCTGGATAAATCGTTTCCTTCCCTAGCTCAAAACAGCTCCCTCATGACTTTCCTGGTCTGTATGGGTTGGTTCTGCACTAGGCAGTTCATTTACCAACAGAGTTCGCAGTGAAATTCAAACAAATCAGGTATTTAGAAGAAATAATTTAAACAAAATTCAAGCATTGTTAAAATTGTTGAAATGATTGAAATCAGCATTAGTCTCAGCCTACATATAATAACAGCAGTAGTTATAGCACGGCCAACAGCGGTCATCCAACTCATCATAGAGAGGGAATTGAATCTACAGGCCCGACTTTAGGGCAGCAGCAGATAGCAGACCCGCACGGGAGTCTTCGTCAGAGGGCCAGCAGATTTTAACTGCAGGTTATCGCCTGTCACGGGTGGAAAGCGGCAGTCGGCCAGCGAGGAGGGGGTTGGAAACCAAGTTCGGCCAGCAAAGAGGCAGCTCGCCGGCAACAAGAGAAGGCTGCCGGCAGCACGGTAAATCCAGGAGGGTGGGTGTTGCGAGGGTCTCGCGGCTAGGGGGTGGAAGCGGGAGGAACCCAGGGCAGCAGAGGCCTAGATTTTCCTTATGGAACATTCCTGCTCCTCCTGGCCCCACTCAGGACATTTATTTTTCACTTACTTTACAGTGTGGCTTCCCGACAGCTTTACTGGGTGGGACGGCCATGGTGGGTTAAAATGTCATTGGGGTCCATTTGCGTCAAGCAACCCCGACTTGCATTTGTTAATGAGGTTCCCACTAGAGTGCGGTGGGAGCCTCCCCCTCCACCCAAACCAATGGAGTTAAAATGGGGAGTCGGCGGGAGCGGAGCAGGAAATGGAACAGCTCCATTTGAATTGCTCCCCTGCTCCTTTCCCGCCAATCGGAGAGAGTTTAAATTCTCCCTCATGACTTTCCTGGTCTGAGTTAGTTCTGCACTAGGCAGTTCATTTACCAACTGAGTTCTCAGTGAAATTCAAACAAATCAGGTATTTAGAGCATTTAGAAGAAAGAATTTAAATGAAATTTAAGCATTGTTAAAATTGTTGAAACGATTGAAATCGGCATTAGGATTGCTCTAAGCCTACATAATCATTATCAAAGGTTTCAGTGATTGAAGTGAGATCAAATGATTACGTCTGATGTTATATGCAAAGATTGATGCTGAAAATATCACCTTGAGGAAAAATGTTATTGCATCAAATGCCATTTCTGATGTAGAAGATAGCAATACAGTTCTAAAATATTATACAGGTTATATTACAATTTTTGTGAATTATCTTCACTATCTACTGGCAGTGATCACTTGACAACTATTGGCATAGAGAACAATAATGTTCCATTTCTGTAAGACTTTCAGTTAAGTAGAAACAGATGTCAAATTTGTAAGGAAACCCTGAACTAGATACAGCAAATCTCATTTATAAAGACATCTATTATGAGACTATTCCGTGTTGTTTTCCCTTTGCCTGTATCTTAGTTTGCCTTGTTATGAGGACGTATATTTATAAGTAAATCACGCCAAAGGAAATACCATTGATTTTCATGTCTGCAGCAAATTCTGGCTAGAATTTCTCCTTCATTGAGTTACTTCGAGTCTGCAGCACAGGAACAGGCCATTCAGCCCAAATGGTCTATGTCGGCATTTATGCTCCACACAAGCCTTCTCCCATTCTACTTCATCTAACCCTATTCCTTTCTGCCTCATGTGTTTATCTAGATTCCCCTTAAATGCATCTATGGTATTCACCTCAACTACTCCTTGTGGTAGTGAGTTCCACATTCTAGTCACTCTTTAGGTAAAGAAGTTTCTCCTGAATTCCCTATTGGATTTATTAACGACTATCTTATATTTATGACCTCTAGTTTTGGATTCCTCCACAAGTGGAAACATTTTCTCTATGTCGACCCTATCAAACCCTTTCATTGTATTAAAGACTTCTATCAGGTCACCCCTCAGGCATCTCCTTTCGAAAGAAAAGAGCCCCAGCCTGTTCAGCCTTTCCGGATATGTATATCCTCTCAGTTCCGGTATCATCCTTGTGTCCTTGTGAATCTTTTTTGCACCTTCTTCAATGCCTCTATATCCTTTTGATGATATTTAGACCAGAACAGTACTCCGTGTGGGGTCTAACTGACAGGATTGCGCTCTGTTGTATATCTTTCTAGAAACATTTTCATTCCTAAATGGAACTAAAATGCATTAGAAGAGCTTTTGGTGCACTAAAAGTTATACATAACTGTTATGAGTTTAAGTTTTGTTCCTGTCTTCACTGATGTCTAAACAAGACATTGGCCCATAATTTGTGGTCAGCGGTGATGTAAAGGCAATTGCCTCTGAACTCGAAGAAAGCTGCCCACAGAGATCTTGCGATCTCTGTGATGAAAACTTTAAGTTTCTCGACGTGTAATTGATTGTAGCGCTGTGAAAAGGGGATTCCTAGCGTAGTGCCGTAATGACATCATCCAGCTGTCTAAGCAGCCAATCACATTGAAGAATTCTCACAGACAGCAAACCAGGAAATGAAAAGCACTGATTATCTGCACATTTAAAAGATGTTAAAGACAGTGAAATAAAGATTGGGACACAGACATGGGGTTAAGGTAGAAGCTGAAATATTTAAGAAAGGAGGGAGAGAGAAAATGGGGAACTACAGACCAGTTAGCCTGACATCAGTAGTAGGGAAAATGCTAGAATCTATTATTAAGGACGTGGTAACAGGGCACTTAGAAAATAATAATAAGATTGGGCAGAGTCAACATGGATTTATGAAAGGGTGGGTTTTTTTGAGGTTGTAACTAGCAGAATAGATAAGGGGGAACCAGTGGATGTGGTGTATTTGGATTTTCAGAAGGCATTCGATAAGGTGCAACACAAGAGGTTATTAATCAAAATTAGGGTTCATGGGATTGGGGAAAATATACTAGCATGGATTGAGGATTGGTTAATGGACAGAAAACAGAGAGTAGGAATAAATGGGTCATTTTTGGGTTGGCAGGCTGTAACTAGTGGGGTACCGCAAGGATCAGTGCTTGGGCCTCAGCTATTCACAATCTACATCAATGATTTGGATGAGGGGACCAAATGTAATACATCCAAGTTTGCTGATGATACAAAGCTGGGTGGGAATGTAAGTTGTGAGGAGGATGCAAAGAGGCTTCAAGGGGATATAGACAGGCTAAGTGAGTGGGCAAGAACATGGCAAATGGAATATAATGTGGAGAAATGTGAAGTTATCCACTTTGGTAGGGAAAATAGAAAAGCAGAGTATTTTTTAAATGGTGAGGGATTGGGAAATGTTGGTGTTCAGAGGGACCTTGGTGTCCTTGTACACGAATCACTGAAAGTTAACATGCAGGTACAGCAAGCAATTAGGAACGCAAATGATATGTTGACCTTTATTACAAGAGGATTTGAGTGTAAGAGTAAAGACGTCTTACTGCAATTATATAGGGCCCTGGTGAGACCACACCTGGAGTATTGTGTACATTTTGGTCTCCTTACCTAAGGAAGGATATACTTGCCATAGAGGGAGTGCAACGAAGGTTCACCAGACTGATTCCTGGGATGGGAGGATTGTCCTATGAGGACAGATTGAGTAGACTAGGCCTATATTCTCCAGAGTTTCGAAGAATGAGAGGTGATCTCATTGAAACATACAAAATTCTTACAGGGCTTGACAGGGTAGATGCAGGGAGGATGTTTCCCCTGGCTGGGGAGTCTAGAACCAGGGGTCACAGTCTCAGAATAAGGGGTTGGCTATTTAGGACTGAGATGAGGAGAAATTTCTTCACTCAGAGGGTGGTGAATCTTTGGAATTCTCTACCCCAGAGAGCTGTGGAGGCTCAGTCGTTGAGTATATTCAAGACAGAGATCGATAGATATTTGAATATTAAGGGAATCAAGGGATATGGGGATAGTGCAGGAAAGTGGAGTTGAGGTAGAAGATCAGCCATGATCTTATTGAATGGCGGAGCAGGCATGAAGGGCCAAATGGCCTACTCCTGCTCCTATTTCTTATGTTCTTATATCATGAACAAACTTTAAAAAATATATATTTTTAAAACATTGTAATTTTTATCATAATGGAGAAATTTCACATTCCACAGATATAAAAATGAGTTTTTCAGGGCCAGAACTGTTGTTTAGCAGTCAATCCGCTGTTAAAACTCCAGTTACACCTATTGCAACATTTAATGGGGTATTTAACATCAATATACCTGCGGAAAAAAGCCCAAGTTTTCATCAGTTTCACTGATTTCACTGATTGTCGGCTGTGGGGGGAAGGGGGTGGGGGAGTTCACAGCACAGCCTGTGTTGCAGCAGTGAATGACTGACTGCAACTTCAGGATTTCTGCATTTAGATGCGCCTGCGCTAAATCCTGAAGTTACAGTCAGTTTCAGAGGGATAATGACGACGAGTGCTGACAGTTCGCTGTCATTACCACCGCAAAATCCGGGCCAGTTACTGAATTCATTAATTCTCTATGCATTAAAAACTCTACATACGTCAAAATTCTGTGGCAAATTCTGTCTAGAGATGCATATCAAATGTCTGCTTCAATGACCTTACAATGTCTAGAGTACACTGCAGGAAGGACCAGAAGTACATTCCTTTCCAGTCGTGAAACAACGTGACAAGCATTACTCAAAGCACTAGACAGCGAAACTTAACTGTGTGTGAACTATTAAAATTTATTATTTTGTTTATAAAATTGAATAGGGCTTCCCTTTACTATACACTGCTTTCATCCTTTTGATTCTTCTGATCCTCCTATGATCTCACACTGATAACTACATCCATATATATATATATATATATGTAGTTATATATAAAGTACAGTAAGTTTTACGTAATGTGGAATGATAGCATTTTCTTTGAGTAACAATATCAAATGCTCAAGAACAGAAATCACTTTTTCATTGTCAAAGTTTCTACATCTAAAGTTGCATTTTTATTTACTTGTGCGTTCCAAAAAGATGGACTTTAACAGTAATAAGTGATAAGTAATAAGTTTCCTTGCAGCAAACTTTAATGGAAAATATCATACAACCATTCATATAATTAAAAGTTAATCCTGAATAGTGTTTAACATTTCATTATGAAAGGGGTTTAAATGAATGGCATCAAACTCCTCAAGTTGAATGGTGACGGAGATATGAACCTTGTACAGAATGGATTTTGTATACCACATTTTCTTACTCAGATAGCACAGGTGTTAATCCTCTTCGCTAATGCCATCAAAGAATGAGATGTTCTTTGAACCAGAAGGCCATATTCTTGGGGCTTAAAGATTTAACATTTCAGTCTACTATGTTCATGAAGACTAAATTAAAATGTTGGATCCTCAGGGGAGGATCTATTGAAGGTGTTACTTGAGCTCTCTAGAATTAGATCAGAAGTATTTTCTTAACGCTTGAATAGGATTTTCAATGAGTACGCATAATGCAAATCCTATAACGTGTGCCAAAACCGTGTGACCTATGAAGAGGTAAAACTAGAAAGAGGGAAAAAAGAGAAAATTAGTATGGTTCATAAATCTCAAATAATTTAACACATCTTTTGAAGAAAAGACTTTCTCAGGCAGTTAGTGGCCGTGTAATGTATATATTATGTAGGCCGAGAATTTCCTCCATGCTGCTCCTACTCTGTCATTGTAACTTCACTGGAAGTGCGATGGAAACCCCATTTGCAAACATAACGGTGATGAAGGAGGAGCAGCTCTGAGGAAATTCATGGTATAAGAAATGAGAAAAATGTTACTAAAAGGCATAGAATTATATTTCATCCAGGCATTACAATGTTTTATAATATTGAATGTCATAAGTCTAGGATGATTTCTCTCACAACTTTAAGTTTCCGCTTTGGGCGTAATCGGCGATTCCAGCGCAAATAGCGGCCAAAATTGTGCCTGTTTTGAAAAGTGTTTCTTTTCCCCCCGAGTTTCCATTCAAACTCATTTGCATATCGCTGAACGCAAAATCTGTCATGAACCAGCGCAGTTGAGCAGCATTTTAAAACGTAATTTAAAAAAAAAATTGCTTTCGAAAATATTCCTTGATATATTTAAGAGTGATTAATACAGCTGAAAATCGGTTTATCACAAAAAAAATAAGCATTTTAAATCTCAGTGTCAACCCAATTTTAAATGACTGAAAATGACTTTTAAAAAATATACTAAACTATTTTCTAGTTATATTGGGGTACAGTAGGCAGTTCCTCAGTCATTTCTTTTATAAAAGTCATTCAAAACCTTTCAAAACGTACCTAGTAGTGTCTTTGCGCCCAAAAGATCCAGCTTAATTTTTGGAGCCTCCTCGAGCGCAATTAGCAGAAACTCCCGATGGTGATTAATTCACCCTGAGGGCGGGGCCAGTTTTGTGGGCGGGACCTGCTTTTAGCGCGATGATTTTAAAACTAGCGCAAAAGATTGCAGAAACTCGCGTTGCACTAAATGCAATTTGCGCTTAAAATTCTGCGATCTTTTGCGCTGCTAACGCCGATATCGGGGGGGTGGGGGGGGAGATTGCACTGAAAAAACCAACGCAATCGAGCAGAAACTCCCGGCCAAGAAGATCCAGGTTTATCGGACAATTGTTATATACCCTTATATGCTTTTCTTTAGATGCCTAGAAATAAAAAAATTTTAAATTCAAAAGAATCATCTTTGATCCAATTGATATTATTGAGAGTCAAACATGACTGTGCTCATCACCTAATCTGTCATTACACGTTGATTTAATACACTTACCACATCACAATACTAGCTACATGTGTTGTAACATGTATAAAAGAATTTCATGTGGATCATTTACTTTTAGGTTAAAACAACTTAATTTAACATGCTGGATAATTCAGAAAAATAAGACATGAGACATACAAACGTACCTTTGAATTCTATTTAAACAGGAGTTACAGTAGTTTAGTGGTTATGGTAATAGACTAGCAACCCAGGGACAGTAAGATTGACTCCCGCCACTACATTTAAAAATGGATGAAATTTTTGTGCCTGTTGACCTGTTTTTAAAATTTCCTTGAGAAGAGAAGATATGAGGAAAATTTAAAAAGAAGTGCTCCTAATACCCATGATGTTTCCCAAACCCTTGAAAATCCTTGGCCCCTTCCTATTTCTCATCTAGATGCTGCCCCTCAGCGACATCATCCATAAGCACAATATCAGGTTCCACATGTACACTAACGACACCCAGCTCTACCTCACCACCACCTCTCTCGACCCCTCCACTGTCTCTAAATTGTCAGACTACTTGTCCGACATCCAGTACTGGATGAGCAGAAATTTCCTCCAACTAAATATTGGGAAGACCAAAGCCATTGTCTTTGATCCGTGTCACAAACTCTGTTCCCTAACCACCAACTCCAACCCTCTCCTTGGCAAATGTCTGAGGCTGAACCAGACCATTCGCAACCTAAGTGTTGTATGTGACCCCGAGATGAGCTTCTGACCACACATCCGTGCCATCACCAAGACCGCCTATTGCCACATCAGGAACATCGCCCGACTCCACTCCTGCCTCAGCTCATCTGCTGCTGAAACCCTCATCCATGCCTTTGTTACCTCTAGACTTGACTATTCCAACGCACTCCCATCTTCCACCCTCCATAAACTTGAGCTCATCCAAAACTCTGCTGCCCATATCCTAAATCGCATTCACCCGAAGTCCAGTTCACCCATCACACCTGTGTTTGCTGTTGGCTCCCAATCTGGCAATGGCTCGATTTTAACATTCTCATCCTTGTTTACAAATCCCTCCATGGCTTCGCCCCTCCCAATTTCTGTAACCTCCTCCAGCCCCACAACCGCCCCCCCTCCCCCCCACCCCCGAGATCTCTGCGCTCCTCCAATTCTGGCCTCTTGCATAGATACATAGATACATAGATACATAGATACATAGAAGATAGGAGCAGGAGTAGGCCATCCGGCCCTTCGAGCCTGCTCCGCCATTTAATGAGATCATGGCTGATCCTTCAATTCAGTATCCCGTCCCCGCCTTCTCTCCGTAACCCTTAACCCCTTTTGCCTGTAGAAATATATCTAATTCCCTCTTAAATATATTTAATGAGCTGGCGTACACTGCCCTCTGTGGCAATGAGTTCCACAGGTTCACCACTCTCTGAGTGAAGAAATTCCCCCTCATTTCTGTCCTAAATGGTTTAGCCCTTATCCTTAAATTATGTCCTCTAGTTCTGTTCTCACCCGCCAAGGGAAACATTCCTTCTGCATCTAATCTGTCTAGACCTGTCAGAATTTTATACACTTCTATGAGGTCCCCTCTCAATCTTCTAAACTCCAGTGTGTACATCCCTAAACTACATAGTCTCTCCTCATAGGTCAATCCCGCCATTCCTGGTATCAGCCTGGTGAATCGCCGCTGCACCCCCTCCATGGCAAGAACATCTTTCCTCAGATGAGGCGACCAAAACTGTACACAGTACTCGAGGTGTGGTCTCACCAGTGCCCTGTACAGCCGCAGCAAGGTATCCCTGTTCCTGTATTCCAACCCTTTTGCTATGAAGGCCAGCATACCGTTTGCCTTCTTGACCGCCTGTTGCACCTGCATGCTCGCCTTCAGTGACTGGTGTACAAGAACACCCAGGTCTCTCTGTACTTCCCCCTCTCCCAATTTATTGCCATTTAAATAATAATTTGCCCTCCCGTTCCTGCACCCAAGGTGGATAACTTCGCACTTGTCCACATTATAGTGCATCTGCCATTTATCCGCCCAATCACCCAGTCTGTCCAAATCGCTCTGGAGCTTCCTGGTCTCCTCCTCTGAGCCCACCCCCCCTCCTAGTTTAGTGTCGTCTGCAAATTTGGAAATGCTGCATTCGACTCCCTGATCCAGGTCATTAATATAAATTGTGAACAGCTGGGGACCCAGGACAGATCCCTGTGGTACCCCACTTGTTACTGCCTGCCATTCAGAAAATGAGCCGTTTATTCCAACTCTCTGTTTTCTATCTGACAGCCAGTTCTCTATCCACGTCAATACTTTCCCCTTTATCCCATGAGCTTCAATTTTCCATGCTAATCTTTTATGTGGGACCTTATCGAAGGCCTTTTGGAAGTCCAGGTACACCACATCTACTGGCTCTCCCCCATCTATTTTACCAGTTACTCCCTCAAAAAATTCCAATAGATTAGTCAAGCACGATTTACCCTTTGTAAATCCATGTTGACTCTGTCCTATCCTGTCCCCATTTGCTAAGTGCTCGGCTATTTCATCCTTAATGATGGACTCCAGCATTTTGCCCACAACTGATGTAAGGCTTACAGGTCTGTAATTACCTGCTTTTTCCCTACCCCCCTTTTTGAATAGTGGGGTAACGTTAGCTACCCTCCAATCCATGGGCACTGTTCCCGAGTCTAATGAATTCTGAAAAATCATGCTTAGTGCATCCGCTATCTCTAGGGCCACCTCCTTCAGTACCCTAGGATGCATGTTATCAGGCCCTGGGGATTTGTCCGCCTTCAATCCCTTTAGCTTCCTTAACACCATATCCTTAGAGATATTGATTTGCGTCAGTTCCTCCTTTGCCAATGTCCCTATTTTTCCCGATATCCCAGGGAGGTTTTTTGTGTCTTCCTTCGTAAAGACTGACCCAAAGTATGCATTTAGTTGGTCTGCCATTTCCTTATTTCCCATTATATATTCCCCCGTATCTGACTGCAATGGACCAACTTTGGTTTTCACCAGTCTTTTCCTCTTGATATACTTATAAAAGCTTTTGGAGTTAGTTTTTATATTTTCCGCCAGCTTGCTTTCGTAAGCTATTTTGCCCTTCTTGATTAAGCCCTTTGCCCTCCTTTGCTCTATCTTAAACTGTTCCCAATCTTCCGCTCTGGCGCGTTTTTTTGCTATTTTATACGCCCTATCCCTTATTTTAATCGCTCCACCATTGGTGGCCGTGCTTTCAGCTGCCTAGGCCCTAAACTCTGGAATTCCCTCCCTAAACCTCTGAGCCTCTCTGCCTTTCTCTCCTCCTTTAAGATGCTCCTTAAAACCTACCTCTTTGCCATCTGTCCTAATTTCTCCTTATGTGGCTCGGTGTCAAATTTTGTTTGATAATCGCTCCTGTGAAGCACCTTGGGGTGTTTTACTATGTTAAAGGCATGATTTAAATGCCTTTTGTTGTTGTTGTTGAAAATGCATCAATAGTCCCAGAATTAAATCATGGGAAATTGTGGGATTACTCACCATGTTGATATCTGTGTAATGAAGGAGTGTCTCCTGTAGCCCATTATACACATCTATTACTGCAGGATGTATCAGAAAACAGGCATAGCTGAGATTGGCGAGTGGGATCCATAACTTGCTGGACAGCAAACTGCTAACAAACCCTAAGGGGAAAATTAATAGAAAATGAAATAAAATTTAGTTTGGAATTTAGCCCTGGGTTTCAGTGGCTATTAGACCAACAAACATACAGACTTATTTTCATCACTTATTGGAATACTCATTTACTGTCTCCCCAAAATTGAAGATAAACTGAATGAATGAAGATAAGATCTAAGTTGAGTCTTTCAGCATATCAAGCAAGATAAGGGTCCCAAGTTTTTTTTTTCACCTCATGTTTTCTCCCCTGTCTTCTGTTGCACTGACTCTTCCTGACATATACTGTCAACACTGCCATTAGCCCTCTGCTACCTCACTCAAATAGCTGAGGCAGTGACTGTTGGCAGACTATTCTTCATGGGGACTGCCCATATCTAATTTCTATACACACAAGTGTATTTTCAAGCAGAAGTCACTGGATGGCAGTCAGAAACAGAAACACTTGCTGATATTTTTTTCCCTTCCTACAGTAGGGCCCAGGTTCCCGGCTGATTTCCATTCTTAACACCATTGTCTTTGCCAGAACCAGGGATCCCCAGGAGAAAGATCAATGGAAGGAGAGGGCCTAAAAGTGGACTTCTCTCCCTCCATAATGGCCGCCAACACCTAGCTTTTTAGGCCTTAGTCTTGGTTGACTTCCTAAAAATACTTTTGCTGCTCTTGAGGGATTTCTCACCCCCTTTCAACTTCAGGCAGCCTCCTCTGATTCTGCAGCACCGGTAGAATTTCCCTCTTTGGCAGGAATCTGTGCAGGAACCCATGTATGCCAGATGAGCCCTAACCCAGAAAAATGGATTGGGGTTACGGTGGGTCACAGCAGCAGGCAGAGGTCCCACCTCACCACTACCCTCCTGAGAAAAAAAAATCCAGGTGGAAAATAATTTGTTTTGAGAGTTTTGTGGCTCAAATGTATTTTTCAGAGATTTTGCCTCAAGGCCCAGATGTCTTTTCCAAGGATTGGGAGGAGAGTGGACGTACAGTTCAAGAAAACATGCTCTGCTACCCTTACAGTCTCATAAATGTGGCATTTTTCTTCCAGCAATATAACTACTGATAGCAAGGGTGAACTTTAACTCCCCCCACCTGGCAGAAACCAAACAGGGGCCAGTTAATATGAAGCAGAAAACACCCACTGGCCTCCTGCCCCAATCTGGCCGACTGCAATTTTAAATTGCAGGCACAAAGGACAGCCACCCAAAACAGGTGGAGTCCTTCTTTAATGAATCAGGTTGGTATCCAATGTTGACATTTGTGCCCGACTGCAATCTTAGCCCCGGACTTGTGCAAAGAAGTAGGATTGCTCCTTCGGGCTCAACAGGGAACCTTGGGCCTCCTTCCCCCTCCCATGACTGCAATCCCCTCCTGTACCCACTCCTGACTACACACTTTAGTGCTGGGGACCATTCCTCGTCTGGTCCCAACTGTGGCCTCCAGAAAGATGATCTACCATTGTGCTGAGAGGACTGATAGATAGGCCCAGGGACAGAGCTTGTCGCTTTAGCGACCAGGTCTTGGTGACTCTGGTTGGTGCTGTCGAGCGGCGACGGGCAGTGCTGTACCCAGAGAGTGGCAGAAAGCCATTGCCCCGAGAGTACCGAAGAGTGTGGAGGGAGGTGGCTCAGCACGTCTCCTCAAGGAGCCTGGTGCCAAGGACTCACACTCATTGTAGGAAGAAGTTCAACGACCTCACTCGGGTCATCAGGGTGAGTGGCTGCTTTTCAATACCTCTACATCCCTCCATCTCAACTTCACTCTGTGCCTGAAGGGTTTAAAAACCCAAATTCCCAGCACTCATCCAAGACCTATGGCCATCTCATAAAATACACACGCACATTCCACACCTTGCACACATTATCAAGCAAACACATGGCTGTACACATTAAGGGCTATTCAACGATGGGAGGCACATCAGGCAAACACATGGCTGCACACTCACTCAGACACTGTCCTTTTTCTTGCAGGCCAAGCTCTTTCATAACAGGTGGGAGCAGCAATGCATGGCAGGAGGACTGGCTGACCTACACCCCCTGACCGATTTGGAGGTGAGAGTGCACAGGATCATTGCCAGCCAGGTCATAGGTGCTGTGGCCGCTGGAGAAGTCTACCTCTTTGGGGACAGCAATGGTATGTTCATCAGCTTTCTCTCCTCTCTCATACCACTTCCCCCTCACAACACCAGCCTTTTACACTTTCAATCCAACCAACTGTCTCCAGTCCTTGCTCCCTTCCTGCCCCCTGCCTTCATGCTAAAGCCACTCTTGTACCTTCCTGCTTTCAGATCGTGAACCACCAGCTGACCAGCCTGTCCCTCAGCCTCCCAGTGGCAGCGACGCGGCAGAGGAGGAGGAATAGGAAGCCGGAGCCTCACCGCCTGCATCTCCCGAGGGTGACAAATCAGACACTGGGGCCACGCCTTCCCTGGAGGGGAGCAGGGGGTTAGTGTTTGACGAGGCCGAAGCTCCTAGACCCAGCGGGCTGCAGCAACCCCATGGGGGTAGGGAAGCTCGAGGGCCATCTCTCTGGAGGGTGAGTAGGTGTGCGAGTTCTGCTGCACAGGACTCGGATGAGGACCTCGACATCGCGGCTATGAATACCCAGGCCTTGAGCATGCACACTGAGCTCATGGGTGCAATGACAAGGGTGCCCGAGAGCATGGATGCACTGGCTAGGAGCGTGGAGGAGTCCGCCGCTAGAACAGCTGTCATCTGTGTGCAAACCCTTGAACCTATCCTTGCCTCGTTGCAGAGGATATTTGAATTGCAGGGAGGCCGTGGGGACCCAGAGCCCATGCCATGTGTAATGGGTCAGATGGCAGGATCTATTGCAGCACAGGCTGACGCAACGCAATGGCTTAGTGCTGCAATCGAGTCATTGGCTGGTGCCATCCAACATCAGACTGCTCTCATGCAGTCTCAGATTGATGTCATGCAAGCACTGACAGCTACCATCCTCACTGGGTCGTCCACTGTCCACCGGGGATCTCACGGTACCGCAGCAGGCCAGCAATCTGTGTACGAGCAGATAGCTCCGGATGCTGAGATACTGCCCTCGGGGAGTGGCAGTGTGTCGGTCGAGCAGGAAGGTGCTGTCCTCTCTCAGGATGACAGCATTCCTGCTCCCACCACTGCCACTTCTCCATTGCACTTGCCACAGCCTGTAACACAGCCAGCCCAGACTGCTGCCGCCCATGCAGAGTTGGTGCAGTCTGCAGCCGGGCCCTCCAGGCCCAGAGCTGGTCGAGGGTGTCCTTCAAGGGCATCTGCAGTCTCTGGATCCAACATTCAGCAGCCTTCCGCCAGCCTTGCTGCAGCCACTGGGGCCACATTACGGAGGAGCAGTAGGGTGAGAAGGGGGGAAGTGCGCAGGGGTTGGAGGTCACCTTCGAAGGCCCAAAAGTAGGATGAGTAAATAAATGGGGGGAATGTTTCTGGGAAAGTTCGAGGTTCTAGTTATTATATTTGTCTACTGTTTTGGCTGTTTATCTTCATGTTGTGAGAACGAGTTTTGTTCGTTCATGATTTGTTGTGTTGGTTTCTAATTGTTTGTCCTGAATAAATATAAATAAAAAAAATTATTCTAACTTTACATCTTTGGTCATTTGACTCATTGCAGCTTTGCCCGGCAATAGGGGCTGCGGGATGCTTTCCTTGATGTGCTTCTCCATCCCAGAAACCATCTTCTCAGTAAGAGGTTAGAAGCGGTGTCTTATCAGCCATTCGCGGACAGCCCTTGCAGTGGCAACATTGTGCGCCTCCTCCCACGTTGTTGCTGCTGATCCTCCTCTTCATCCTCCTCCTCCTCCGCCTCCTCCGCCTCCTCCTCCTCTCCCTCTTCCTCCTCCTCCTCAGGTGGTCCACCAATCCCTGGTGGCAATGGTTGGGTCTTCATGATCGCAATGTTATGCAGCATGCAGCACACAACAATGAAGAGGGAGACTCGCTCAGGAGAGTACTGCAGGGCTCCTCCTGAGTGGTCCAGACACCGGAACCGTTGCTTCAAGACGCCAATCGTCTGCTCTATGAGGTTCCTGGTGGTGCTATGGCTCTTATTATACCGCAGCTCGACAGGGGTGTTGGGGTTACGGAGCGGTGTCATCAGCCAGGTGCAGAGTGGATGACCCCGAGGAGCCATCCACTTGGTTGACGCGGTGGTTGGAAGAGGTCTGCCACACTAGTCTGGCACAGGATAAAAGCATCGTGGCTGCTGCCAGGATAGCGGGCATTGACAGCGAGGGTGAGGTGTCTGTGGCCACAGACCAACTGTACATTCAGAGAGTGGAAGCCCTTGCGGTTTCGGAACACCTCTGCATTTTCATGCAGTGCCCGCAATGCCACATGCGTGCAGTCAATGGCGCCCTAAACCATGGGGAAGCCCGCTATCCTAGCAAAGCCACATGCACGTTCACGCTGTTTGTCTCTGGTCATGGGGAATGAGATGTACTCCCTTCTCCTTTTGTACAGAGCATTTGTGAGCTTCCGGATGCAGCAATGAACAGCGAACTGGGAGATATTCACTATGTCCCCAGTTGAAGCCTGGAAGGAGCCGCTGGCATAGAAATTCAGAGCCACCGTCACCTTCACTGCCACCGACAGAGACGTCCTGGTCCTGAGCTGAGGCTGCAGATCTGGTTGCAGCAGGTGGCAGAGCTCAGTGACCACCTCCTTGCTGAAGCGCAGCCTGCGCAAACACTGCTCCTCAGACAAATGGATACAGGAGAATTGCTCCCGGAATACCCTGGGAGGGTGAGGTCTCCTGTGCAGAGGCCTGTTGGCCCTCCTCCCTCTGGCCACATTTGCCACTCTCTCTCTGCGCCTCTGCTGCCTCCGATTGTGCAGCTGGGCGATGATGCCCTGAGTCAGTGTAGCCCCCATAGAAGCTTCTAAATATCGTTAAGATGAAGGTGAAATTAAAATTAACGTCCAAAGTGGTTCTCAGGACTCAAAATTCCTTCGGACAGCGTTGAATCTCTCCCGACGTTTCTCTCCCTCTCAACCTGCGTGTTCCAAAAATTTCGCCGACAAGAAAAGGCAGGAAGTGCCTGCCTTTAAATAACGTTCCCCTAGTCCCTTCCCGACTTGAAACGTTCCCATCTACCTGTCGTTCCTAGTGGCAGGTGGTAAGGCGCGACTCAATATCCGGTCCAGGGCGCTACCGGTGCATTGCATGCTCGACTGACTTCACAATCTGTGGGCGCAGGACATCGTGGCGGTAGTGTTTAGCGCCACCGCAAAACGACTGGTCAATTTCGCGAGCGGCGCTAAAATCGCCTCACTCGGGCGCTAAGTTCCTAGCACTCGGGGCGCTAGCAGGAGGCGCTAACCAACCCAATTTCCACCCCCACCCCCCTAGTTCTTTCAGTTCACCCAGTTTCCTTTCTTTAACATCTCGAAGGGGCCTGAACAGGATTTGAAATTAATAGCTGCAATCATGCTGCAGGCATTCAGTAGGTGTTCACAGATACACAGAGTGCTTAAGTCATTGCATAGTTTCTTGGAGTAGCCTGATCATGATAGGTTCCACATAGGTAGTCACAGCTTAGCATCCATTTAAATAATAGATGTAAAACGGTCTGTTTTTAAAGGTCAGTTGACTAGAACATTTCTTACTGATTCTGATTTTTTTTACAATGCATTAAAATCACATTTTCTGAGAAAACTATGAATATAACAGCTTTAAATAAAATTAATTTGCTTCAAAACTGTTCTATAACCTTTCATTGCGCTGTTGATGGCTGTGAGTGCACAGCACATTACCGATAGACAGAGCTTCCCTGCCGTGAAGAATAACATAACTGTCACATTCCTAACCTCGATCAGCCTGCAGTAGATTGACTTCAGATTCTGATACAAACTGTGCAACCTGACAGGCTTTTTGAAGCGTCATGTTAACACATTTCTAACCTTTCCTGAATTCTATTAGATGCATACTTTAAAGCAAAAAAAAACCCAATGGTTCAGTTACTAAATGTTCTGCCTAGTATGAAGATAATCCACATAGACCAAAAGTCCAGGTTTGATGCTTGGCATTGGCTGATCTTAGCCTGGATGGCAGTAGGGTTGATAAGATTGGCCTCAGCACCTCTGACCGAGGGAAGGGGAAAGTCCCCAGGGTTCCCGCTCTTGATTGCTATCCAGTAACTCCTGGAAAGTGTGCATATGTGGACATCAGCATCGGCTGTGCTACACCCTATGGGTGAATAGTCTCCTGACACTGTCTAGGATCAGTTGGGTGAGCCACAATGGTCAGCCAGAACCCATGGAGCTAGCTGCAACTTAGCATGGTTTTGGCCTTTCCAGTTTTTAGCTGGAGGAAATTGTAACTCATCTAGGACTGGATGTCAACCAAGCAGCCTTGTTTTTAAATCCCTTCATGGCCTGGCCTCTCCTTAGCTCTGTAACTTCCTAATAACCTCCCCCTCCCTGAACCCTCTGCTCCTGTGACTCTGACCCGATGCTCTGGGATTCCCTCCCTGAACCCCCTGCACTTTTCCAACTCGCTCCTTAAAACCCACCTGTTCAAAGGCATTTTTTGTCACTCCTTCTAATATGTCCTTCTTTGGCTCAGCATCCACTCCTTTTTATTACACCTATTTGAAATTCCTTGAGACATATTTCTGCGTTAACACTATATAAATGCACATTGTGCAATGCAGTTTGGAACATTCCCTACGCCTGAGCCAAACTGTTCCCAATTCTGCCAATCCTACTCTTGAAGCAGTTGTCAGGAGTTGCACCAGAGTAGTTCAGGTTGACTCAATCTTGCTCCTCTGTAGCTAAGGCCTCTGCCAAATGTCCTGGCTGGGAATCCCAGCTTGCTGTCCAGTGAATCACAGGAGAAACCCTGAATGCACCAGTGAAGAATCTAGTTTGAGGTTTAACAAGTGAACATTTGCCAGGTCTGTCTGCATTTCACAGATATGAGAGTACTGTACCTGCATATCCTTCTTCACATACAAGTATGATCCAGCCAACTGCAGCAGCCCATGCAGTTCTGTGCAACGCCTGATACAACACAGGAAGAACAGAATAGGACTCAATGGAGTCATCCAATGCATACCCCAGTGCTACCACTGCAGCCATTGTGGTAAGAGAGCACAGCCATCCAGTAAGAACAGAAATCTAGAAAAGAGAGCATCTTGGTGTTGTTATTAGGCAGCAACAACATTAAAAAAAATGTCCCAAGGAACTTCACAGAGGAGGACAGGAATGGGCGCTGAGCCTTTATGAGAGAGTTAGGAAAGGCAGCTGAAGGCTTGGTCAAAAGGAAGGGTTTAAGAAAGCTTTTAAAGGCAGGCAGGGAGGTAGTGAGGTGAAGGGTGTAAGAAGGAGTTCCAGAAGTAGACTGAGGCAGTTGAATATTCTCCAATAATACAGGAGCAGAGGGAGGAGGCATGCACAGGAGACCAGAGTCAGAATACCCGAGGGCATGCAAAAGAGGACATTCAGACTGGAAAATGTTGCAGAGGCAGAGTGGGTCGAGGTACGGTGGGCGAAGGCCATGGAATGATTTGTAGATGAATCATTCTACAAATGAGGGCTTTACATTCAATACTTTATGGGACAGGGAGCCAGCACAGGTCAGAGAGGATGTGGGTAATTGCTAATGTGGACGATGTGTTGAACAACATGGAGTTATGAAAGGTGGAGATCGCATTCTAAATAGAATTTCTATGCTCAGCATGTTGCAATCTTTCCTTCAGTAAAGCGATTTGGTAGAAAATTGTGGCCTCGCAAATGCAGAAATGGAATATCTAAGAGTTTGCCCGCAACTGACATTAGTGATATATAGTTATCTCATTTATCTTTCTCTTCCTTCTTGAGCAGAGGTGTTACATTGGCTAACTTACAACCCCCTAGCACAATTTGCATATCTAAGAGGATTGAAAAATTGTGATTTGGGCTTCTGCTATCTCCTCTCTGACTTCCATCAGTAGATATCCTGGCCCAGTGACTAATCCGCTTGGATTTCTAGTATTTTATTTTTCAGAAAAATAGGTAGGTGTATAACCATCTAATGGCAGTCTCATGGAAGTGGAGAGTGGAGGAAAGGTAATTGAGGAGGATGGCGTGATCAACCGTTGAATGCAAAGTGAAGGTCGAGGAGATGAGGAAGGATAGCATTCCAAGATCATTGTCACAGAGGATGTTGTTGATGACTTTGGCAGTCTTGGTACTGTGAACACAGCAGAAACTGAAGGGATTCAAATGGAGTGGAGGAAGAGCATGTAAGGCAGCATATTTGGAGCTGAGTAAAGTTCAGAGGAGCAATGACCATAGCAGTATTGATAAAACAAAGACTGTGAAGGAGAGTGAGTGAGATTGAAGGGTTGAGCCTGTCCAATGTCAAACTTTTCCTTGTAAAATGTTCCATGAATAGTTAGTTAGAACAAGTGATTTGTTGTTCATTGCTTCTGTGACTTTTTATGCAAAATTGTGATATTCAGGCAGTAAACTTATTGCTTGCAGTGTCGAAAATCAGAGGATTTGCCACAGGATGTGACATCACATCAAGTTACTGGACCTCAATAGAGTAAATGAGGGGAAGGGTGTTGGAAATATTGAGCTAAACACTAAGGGGGAAAAACTGGGTTGCTTGGCGCCTCCCGTTAGCGCCCCCATGGGTGGCGGCGGCGGCGGCTGGTAGCACCCCATGGCACTGCGCCACCGGCAATGGCATCATCGCCATGTGCAGCGCCCCGCTCGTGCCCCGGCCGCAAACTTCGGTTGCGCCCCCTAACCTATCGGCAGACAATGGGCTGGATTTTCATTGACCCGTGGAGTCGGGTTTGGAGGCGGGGGGGGGTGGGTGGTTAAAGTTGCAGATTCGGGGGTCCCGACCCCATCCCGCCTCCAACCCGCCTCCATGCCAGTTTCTCTGGCGGCGGGTACCCGACCTGTTCTGAGACCCGACTCCCCGAGGCGGGAAGGGATTAGTGACAATTAACTGCCTGTTAACAGGCAGTTTTTTGCATAATCCCTATTTTAAAAAGAAAAGTGTGCGCTTCCCGACAGGTGGCAAACACTCCAAGTTATCGGGTCGGGCCGTGGGTCTGCAGGGGTTGGAGGGGTCGATATGTCCGGTGGGCAGGTGAGTGATGGGTGCATGTGTGCAGAGGTAAGTGTGTAAGGTAAGTGCTAAGTGTTGGAAAAAGTTTTACTTACCTTAACTTCCTCCTGCAGGTGTCAGCCCTTCAGTTCTCGGGAGTTAAAAATCTCACCGGCACAGAAAGCAGGAAAGCCGTGGTTCTGTCAAAAACTGCAGCCTTCTGTTTTCTGTGCTGGAATGATTTGTAACTCAGCCTGAGAGGAAGGACTGAAGTTAGAAATCATATTGTGAGTGTTTGACAGCTTCACAGAGCTGTCAAACGCTGATATTTCATCTGTCAAAAGCTCTTGACAGATGAAATGTCAGTCTGTGACGTCACCTGTTGCCAGGTGGCCCTTAATTGGCCTGCTGAGCCCACTGGGCGGGCTCAACAAGGTCAATCAAGGGAAAATACAGTGGGTTGGCCACATCTCGATGGAGGCGGGTTCACAAGCCAGAATGTGTGATTCCCGACCCCAACCCGACCCCAGATTCAAAATCCAGCCCGATATGTCTGACAGGGTCAGGGGGCGTTTTTGCAGCCGCGGCGGTGCAAGTTAAAGGGCAGGTGTTGGGCGGCCATTTTTTTTGGCCGCCTGCCAGCACCTGCCCCCTTCCCCTTTTTTATTCGGGGTGCCGGCCGCGATCACTCAGCCCGGCTCTCCTCTTGAGTGCCGGGCTGCTTTCGCGACACCCCGCTCCCCGGTGGTCCGGCAGGGCCCCGGTGCGCGCAGCGTGAGGCCCCTCCCCTTTAATCAGGGGAGGGAGGCCTGCAAAACTGCGGCGCTACGTGCCGACATGCTTGGCGCTTTTGCACGTAGCGCTGCAATATTCACTGGTAGCGCCCCAGGAAGGAGGGGGAGTGCTTCCAGTAGTGCCCCACCTCCTGCTTGGGGCGCTACCACTGAATCTACAGCACAGGGGCGCTAACTTTTTCGGGGCGCTAAAAGAAGTTAGCGCCCCAAAGGGGGTGCCACCGAATTTCTCCCCCTAAGACTGCATGCCTCAGAACTGCTAGCCACCCTGGAATGTATAAATCAAATACTACAAAGCTTTAGAATATATCAGTGTATAGATGATCAGCATACAGAGAACATACATAATTCTTTCAGATACTTTTATGACAAGTTGTTACCACTGCACAAACACAACCCTAATGTCTATTGTTGACTATTTTTCACCTCATTCTTTGTCTTAAAATAAATACCTTGGTTGTCAGCAAAGGTGTTTTTCTGTGATGCAATAAAATGCCCAACATAATTCCAATTAAAAATGGACCATAACGACAATAAGGCTTTGTATAGTATTGTATGTTGTATGTCGCATGTGTAAGCAGCCTGAAAACAAATATAATACTATTTAGTAACAGAAAATGAATGAATACTAAAACAATGTTATCTAATAAAATCACAGTGGGAAGGTCTAGACTCACTTTGTTCAAAAACTCCAACATTTTCGTATGTGAGAGACTTCAAAATCAATCCTGTGTCCCCTTGTCACACTATTATAGTTTAGTTTGAAGTAGCTTTCAAGATTTACCCATTCCATAACATTTTCTTTCTTATTTACCCTGTGAAGTCATCTCCTTTCAAGACTAAACAGCCCAAATTAATCCAGTCTTTCTTTATAACTCAGGCTTATGACACTAGAAATTAGTCTCATAGCTCTTCTCTGAATCATATCCAAGGCTTGAGTCTCTCTTTTGTGTCTTTGTGACCAGAACTGGATACAGCAATCAAGATGTGGTCTGACAGAATGCTTCAGGCCCTAAATTTTGGCGCGAGATCTACGGAACCCCTGGAGAAATGGCTGTGTTCAACCTTTTATGCCCTTACTCTGGAGATTCTGGCGATCTGTTGAAGTTATGGCTTGAGATCAGGAGAACCCCTATGGTAATTCCAGGCCTTACAGTTAAGCATGATTTCCTCTAACTTGTACTCTGTTGTTTTGGTTATATATTTACTTAGTCGATTCCTGCTCTGCACTGTATGGGCACGTTGAGCATTAATTCTATTAAAACCACTAGGTTTTGTTCAACTTCATCTTTACCTATCTTGACTTCATTCATGGAGTACTTATGTAGCCCATTTTTCATCCTATGTGAAGTACTTTACACTTTTTCATATTAAATTTAGTCAGCCATTGATCTTCCCATTTATGTATTTAGTCTAACTCTTCTTGTACTTCCTGAGCTATCTCCTCAGCTTCAACTGTCCCTCTTAGTTACCTTTCATTTGCAAATTTGACCAGTTTGCATTGAGCGTCTGAATCCAAGTTAATATAAAATAAATTAGAAACAATAGCAGTTGTAACACCGCTCACTGGGGCCCACCACTCAGCATTTTGCCCTCACCTCAACATAACTCCTTCCATGGATATAAATCCAACTCAAAGTGAATCTTCAAAGCATAGAGATATATTCTGAAGCTCTGTGAGATATAACTTATATGAACTGAATGCATAATAAAAACCCATGGGGTATAAATCATACCCTACAACTCCTCATAATGTTTGTCCCCTGTCCTATGTTGATCATGACTAGAAATTAGAGCCTGGAAATTACTGTTGATGACGTCAGTGGGTGAATGTTTCATGCACTTGTCTGTGCACTATTTTGTTGCAGACGTTGGCCAGGAATTTTCTCAGACCTGCTCCCATTCCGCTGCTGTAACTTTCCTAGAAGAATGGCGGAAACCCCATTTACGCACGTAAACAGCGTTTCTGCCATATTTCCGGTGAAGTTATGGCAGCAGAACCAGAGCAATTCCGAGGAACTTCACGACCATTAACCCAGTTGAAAAATACAGGCTAACTCCTCTGTTAAAATAGTAAATGGAGGATTGTCATATGAACACATTAAGCATTTATCTGTTAATATTGATGACAGTAATTTCTAGACTTATACATATTATCCAGGGTTATCTGCCCGGGCCTGTAATAGTGGTCAGATTCAGTGCTTACCTGGTATCCAAGTGAAGTCCTATTGGCAGTTTGAAGAACCATGAGATCAAAGCAGTGGCAATGAAACAGGCCAACAACAGAAATCCTGCCAGGACAATCATTAACAGTCTGTTCCTGAACACAGATAGAAAAGTTAATATACCTGATCTTTAATATAAAAGGATTCTGCTCATACTGATGAGCGATGACAGAGACACTCATTTTCCATCTCCAACTCTTATCATTAAGAAATTATTTCAAGGTCAGGTCATCCAAAGCCTATGCAGGTAAATGGAGAGAATTTTCCCAGATTATATCAGATCCCCCTCTCTCTGCTACGTCATCAAGAACCTCAGCCATATTTCCCAATAGGCACGTCAATATTTTAATAAGACTCCGGTAACATCATTTGAATGTTCAAATAATTTCTTGGAGTTTGCAATGAAATTTCACTGAGTCATTACCCACCCATTTAAAATGGGCACTAAGGAGTGCTTTAGAATGTGTTGTATGTGTAAGTGCATTTAAAGAGGTCTATAAGAAGACTAATTGTATTTTGAGACTGCTTTTGCATCTTTTATTGATCTTTGTTCTTTTTTTACGTGTGAACACTTAGTTGCTCAGGAAGTTTTGTGCCATGATATTTGTCAGAACGTTTTTGGAAGAATATTGGCACAATGGGTTACCCCATGGGAATTCCTCTTTACTTAACGCTTTTGGAGGAAGCAAAGCAGAAGCAACAGGCAGAGGCCAGGTCGATCAGGCTGCACCAGACTGTGCCCGTACTGTATCGTCACACCAATATTTACAGGCAGAGAAGCTCTGCATGCAAATGCTCCAAACCCGGGTCTAAAACTGCCAGTGACAGCAATAGTCACATCTGCCCTTACATTGTCTACTCCACTACCTTCCAGGCATGCTTCAGTCCTGTCCTAGGGGGAGGGTACCATGAAGTGGTAAACAGCACCATCTCTTTGCTATCAGCTCCTGCAACATCACCTCTGCTTTGCCATCCATCAAACAGGGGATACGAATGTATCCAAGAAGGAGTTGGATATATTTCTTAAGGCTAAAGCGATCAAGGAATATGGGGAGAAGGCAGGGACAGGGTACTGAATTTGGATGATCAGCCATGATCGCATTGAATGGCGGAGCAGGCTCGAGGGGCCGAATGGCCTACTCCTGCTCCTATCTTCTATGATTCTATGATTCTATGATTCCACTGCTCCATCCCTTGGCCAAAGGCTTGTTTTCTTGCTTCCACATTTATTGTACAAGTCATTTCTGTTACCCAAACAGCCCTTAAAAAATTAAAATCTATAATATATTAAAACTTATAACTGCACACACTTCCTAGCTGCAAAACCTTACTTCCTTTTGTCACATAAGAACATAAGAACCTAAGAAATAGGAGCAAGAATAGGCCATTTGGCCCTTCGAGCCTGCTCCGCCATTCAATAAGATCATGGCTGATCTTCTACCTCAACTCCACTTTCCTGCACTATCCCCATATCCCTTGATTCCCTTAGTATCCAAAAAAATTTTGATCTCTGTCTTGAATATACTCAACGACTGAGCATCAACAGCACTCTGTGGTAGAGAATCCCAAAGATTCACCACCCTCTGAGTGAAGAAATTTCTCCTCATCTCAGTCCTAAATGGCCAGCCCCTTATTCTGAGACTGTGACTCCTGGTTCTAGACTCTCCAGCCAGGGGAAACATCCTCCCTGCATCTACCCTATCAAGCCCTGTAAGAATTTTGTATGTTTCAATGATATCACCTCTCAATCTTTTAAACTCTAGAGAATATAGGCCTAGTCTACTCAATCTGTCCTCATAGGACAATCCCCCCATCCCAGGAACCAGTCTGATGAATCTTCATTGCACTCCCTCTATGGCAAGTATATCCTCCCTTAGGTAAGGAGACCAAAACTGTACACAATACTCCAGGTGTGGTCTCGCCAGAGCCCTATATAATTGTAGTAAGACGTCTTTACTCTTATTGTTGTCACACTTTTGTGTCAATGTTTTCCCATTATCAATTTCACTGGCTCTGATGCCTTTTAGGGGCATAATTAGCAGAATACGCTGGAAATGCCTGGTAACCTCCAGGATATGCTACCTTGACATTGTGGCGGGGGGTGGTAGGGGGAGTGGGGTGGTTGGCGGCTGGTAGAAGATCCACCTACATTCCTCCTCTCGGAATTTAAAGGGCCAATGTAAATGAGGCAGGAACCTAGCAAAATGAAATCCTACCCCAAATTCCCTGTTCGACGCCTCCACGGTGTCTAAATTGTCAGACTGCTGGTCCGACATACAGTTCTGGATGAGCAAAAATTTTCTCCAATTAAATATTGGGAAAACCAAAGCCATTGTTTTCAGTCCCCACCACAAACTCCGTTCCCTAGCCACCGGCTCCATCCCTCTCCCTAACATCTGTCTGAGGTTGAACCACACTGTTCGCAACCTTGGTGTCATATTTGACCTTGAAATGAGCTTCCGACCACATATCCACAGCATAACAAAGACCGCCTACTTCCACCTCCGTAACATCGCCCATCTCCGCCCCTGCCTCAGCTCATCTGCTGCTGAAACCCTCATCCATGCCTTTGTTACCTCTAGACTTGACTATTCCAATGCACTCCTGGCTGGCCTCCCACATTCCACCCTACGTAAACTTGAGGTCATCCAAAACTTGGCTGCCTGTGTCCTAACTCGCACCAAGTCCCGTTCGCCTATCACCCCTGTGCTCGCTGACCTACATTGGCTCCCGGTTAAGCAGCACCTCGATTTCAAAATTCTCATCCTTGTTTTCAAATCCCTCCATGGCCTCGCCCCTCCCTATCTCTGTAATCTCCTTCAGCCCCACAAGCCCCCGAGATATCTGCGCTCCTCTAATTCTGCCCTCTTGAGCATCCCTGATTATAATCGCTCAACCATTGGTGGCCGTGCCTTCTGTTGCCTAGGCCCTAAGCTCTGGAATTCCCTGCCTAAACCTGTCCGCCTCGCTACCTCTCTTTCCTCCTTTAAGACGCTCCTTAAAACCTACCTCTTTGACCAAGTTTTTGGTCACCTGCCCTAATTTATCTTTATGTGGATCGGTGTCAAATTTTTTGTCTTAAAATACTCCTGTGCAGCGCCTTGGGACGTTTTACTACGTTAAAGGTGCTATATAAGTACAAGTTGTTGTTGTTGTTGGTGGAATTAAGGCTTTCCACCTGTCAGTTCCCAGGAGTTTCAGGTCCTTAGAATTATAATGGAAACTGTCTATGTAAATTTGCTATGTTGTAATGTAATTGCACCCTCCCATCATTGGTGGTGGTACTGTATCATCTATTTTGATCTCTCAGTCTGTACTACAGGGAAACTGTTATGATCCAACCTACTCTACTTCTCTGCTTCCCAAATTTCCATAAGGTTTTCTATTCAACTATAAATAATATAGTATCAAAGTATTATATAAAAACAAGAACAGAATGTACAGCTTTAAAATGGGGACTGAACTGTATTTGTAAACCCTGTTTCACCTAAAGTCTACACTTGATCTTGATTGTGTGTGTCCAACAACACGGGAGATCAGCTGGTATGCATTACAAATATTAGACGGCTACCAACATTCTTACCCCTATACATCCTTTAATTTTGCCTATCACCCCTTGCGAGCAGCTCTGTAAGGGCTGCTTGCATGTGATTTACTGCCTCCCTCTGGCAAGTTTCCAATGGTAGGCTTAAGGTGGGCCCGGAGATCACCCACATTAAGTAAATGAAGTGAACCCTGTAAACTCAAGTGAGATTAGCACACCAATGATTGAATGGGTGCTCATAACACACCAACTTACTGATGTCCGACCAGAGACTCAATCAGAAAATCTACGTTAGAATGCCAGGGCAATGACCACTGAACCACTGGGCATCCAATATAAATGCTTTTTTTTATAACAGCAGCAGCATGACACCAGTAAATAATAAGTCTTACCTGTACAGCAGAAAGATGAAAAGAGGTGTTGTGATGTAAAACTGGAAGTCATTTGCAAGATACCATGTCCAACCCATGCACTGCAAACACAGATTCTTTTGGTAAGTTATTTCATATTAAATGTACAGCAGTCTGTTTCTTTTTATTTCTTAGGATATCAGAGCCTAGAAATCCTGCTCCTACTTGGGGTGGAATTTGAGCACAGCAGAGGCAGAGATACCAGAATTTGGGGTGGAGACCGGATCCTCCAAGTTTCTAACCCATCACAGCAAATTCTGACAGAGGAGAGAGCATGCACTTCTTCTGTCCCTCTCCACATCTTGATAGCAGTTTGAGGCAATCTCTCTGGGGGTTCCCCGGCAACCCTGGAAATCCCATCAGATATGCCTCCAATAAACCCATATCTATGGCTGCGGAAAGCAGCTATAGGTGCCATCCAGGCTGCAAGTGGACCCCATCAGGAGTATAATTTAATTTCAATTGGAGCCAAAGAAGCTTGAGGAGCACTAATACCGAACAGTGTGGGAGGCTCGTTGAAATATTTCGCAACCCTTTAGGCTTTTGGCCCGACCAACCAAGGATCAAAACTGAGCAGTATGGCTTACACCCACAGCATGCAATGCATTTATCCCTGGTCTAACAAAGAATCCTCTCCCTAGATCACTTTAAATGAAAAACTTTTGTACTGAAATCCTAATAACTTTAAATGAATGTGGCCCTGTTGACTATGGTGTCTAAGGTTAAAGATCAGGTAGCACCAAGCATCCATATATTAATTAGACATAATGGGGGAGAAATTCAGTATCGCCCCATTTGGGGCGCAATTATCGGCCGGGCGTAAAGATTAGCGCCTGGCGCTAATTATCGCCACCGACTGCAAACTTGACTTTTATCGACCCTGGAGGTGATTGGAGCGCTAAATCAGGCGCTTCACACCTGTCTTAAGGTGCAAAGGCCGAGGAGCGAGGCGCTACCTCAGAGCGCTGGCGAAGCTCATGTAATATCAGTCAGCAATGGAACACACACACAATGGCACGGGCCAGTTCTTAAAGGGGATGGTTAATCTTGCTTTCCATCCACATCCTGCTCATTGCAGCCTTGAATCTCGGCCTGGAGAGACCTGCACATCAAATCTGCTGGAAAGAACAATGGAGAGTACGAGGCAAAGAGCTCAGAGTGCAGCCCCCACAGTCTCTTCTAAATCGATGCAAGGAATGGCAAATCAAAATGAACCTGCAAAGTGCTGCTCAGTACCCAAAATTCCTTCAAACAACGTTGAATCTCTCCAGAAGTCTCTCTCTCCCTCTCTCAGAATGCGTAGTTCAAAAATGGCACCAACAATAAAAGGCAGGAAGCGGTCACCTTTAAATAGCGCTCCCCCTTTCCCTTCATGACTGCAGAACGCTCCCCTCAACCTGTCGTTGCTAGCGTCAGGCGGTAAGGCAGGGGGCGCCACTTAATATCCGCTCCGGGGCGATACCGGGGCGTTGCGCACTCGACTGACGTCATGATCTGCCGGCGCAGGAGATCGTGGCAGTAGTGTTTAGCGCCGCCGCAAAATGTCTAGTTAATTTCGCGAGCGGCGCAAACTTCGCCGCGCCTGGGCGCTAGATGCTTTGCGCCCCATTAGCGCCCTCTTAAGGCGCTAATGGGAGGCGCAACCAACTGATTTTTTTCCCCAATATATTTGTGGTGTGATTATTTGTTCCAATTACACTTAGGTAACTTAGTTTGAGTATCTGTCAGAGTTTAGATTCAAACCCAGGTCTGTAATATAAAATATTATCACACTACCAATACAGCCAGTGCCCCATCTCCTAATTGCCCCATATACATTCTAACAGTGTATTCATTGTACATTCAATCATTGGCCCCAGTATTTATGGGGAGTCGGGGAGGGTGCGGGGGAGAAATTCGGCAATGCCGGTGACACGGAGTGCCTGCCGAATTGAACAGCAGGACATTATTATAATTTCTTTCTTCCATTTTCCGCCCAGCAGCCGGCCAAATTGACAGGAAGCCCTTGGGGATGGTCCCCGGCAAACAGGAGGGGGGAAAAGGCCGGAGATCAGGGCTTGAGGGGGGGAATGGGGGAGGGAGAGGCGATCATGGGAGGGGGAAAGGCCAGAGATCGCTGTTTGGGGTGGGGGAGGGGGAGCTCGGCTGCAATTGCGGCAGGGTGGGAGGAGAGAGGCTGCGATCGGCAGAGGGGAGACCGAAGGCTTCCTTGAGACTCGTGGGCGGGGGGGTGGGGAGGGGCAGCGGGGAAAGCACTCCTGCTCCTCCTGGCCCACAAGGACTGCTGCAAAAGACACTAACCTGCTAGAGCTGAAGCTCCCGCCTTCCTTTCGCTGCCTGATTTCCCATGCCCTAGGAAACCCACATGGCAACTGTCAATTAAATTGGGCTCTCAATTGCACTGTGGGAGCCTAATTTAAATATGTTAATGAAGTGTCGCGCTTCTCCATGGCGAGACACTCACGCGCCACGAAATCCATCGCTGTGAAAATGGTGGCAGGCGCGTACGCAGCTGGTTGGGGTTGCGTTTCCCGTTTTTTCATTTTTAACACCCCGCCCGTCGTAGGGGCATTAATATCGAGGCCATTATCTTTCCCACTAACTATAGCTGTGGTTCTGCTTAGCACCATATAATAGATAAAACACTGGTCATGTAGCTTGGACAATAGTGGAACTCCGAAAGCATCAAATATACACACTGGGTTACCGTGTATAATGTAAATGATAAAACAGTCTGACTTTGTATTGAGAAATGACCTACACGTTGGTCAATCAAAATAAAGTTGTTGAGAAACAACAGATTTGTCCACCAGGACCTCCTGCATTTATCCAAATGGGACTTTGGATTTTCTCCTAAGGACTTCCAGGGAATAAGCGAATACATCCCAATAAATAAGCACATGGTGTATGTGTAAAGTGGAAGAATTCTGAAAAGAAAGGACAAGAATGTTGAAGAAATGCTTAACAATTTACTTTAATTATGTTTATATATATATATATATATATAGATAGACAGATAGATCCTATAAAATGTCCACAATTATTTATTTATTCTAACAGCAAAGCTACAGCAAAGAGATGGAGCAGGTAACTGGATCACTGCAACAATAAGAACATGTCATGGTGTATAAACGTTTTGCATATAAATTTCCATTCTGCAATTGGGTACTCAGATACCTAAAACTGAAGAATCGAACTCCCAGGACAGAGGCAGAATGCAAATGACAGATTACTTTGCATGGTTTCACACGTTACACCGTTTTATCCGGCAAAACCTTTCCCATTGCTTGGGAAATTCAGCAAAGCAACAAGATATGCTGCAAATGCTCCCTTCGCAGTCTGAAAGAAAGTAAGTCTACCACTATCACTAGTAACCATTCCCACAATATACCACACTGCAGTGAAACCCTGAGCAACAGATTATACCTCAGACCTGACATTGTGTTCACTCGAATTATAAAATCTTCGAGAAGACAACCACACACGCAACAGCTCCATAAGGCGTCTTGATTAATGCTGACAGTTGTACCTACTCCTGTCATAACCTGTTGCTGTAATGTATCATTATTATAATCCTTTTAATTAACAGCACTAATTTTAGGTTACATTGCTTTTCTTGATCTGACTCACTTAGGGGGACATTTTCTACCATTTGCTAATTTTAGCCAAAGAGTAGACATGAATAGAAAGCCGTATTCCTTGTTTTATATTCGCTGCTACGTTTTCCACGGAAATCAGCAAATGAAAGAAAATATAAACCTTAGACTTTAAAGCGAAACCAGAAATTAAGGTATTTTAATATTTGTTTGCTTTTTGAAAGCTCCTGAAGTGGAATTAACCAAGATAACCTTTTCTTTCCCAGGTTTGCTCACTGTCGGCTTTGTCCTTCCATGGGACCTCTGACTTTGACCCTGGGCTCCCTACTATTGTCTCCAACCTATTCCCTGCTACCAGGAAATAAGTATCCCATTAATTACTACATTTAAACAGGCCTATGTAACCTGAGCTTTTCCCGTGTCCATTCGCGTGCGCACTTTGGCTGCCGCTCCGGACCCGAGCCATTCAATACTTTTCCACTTTTTCCCCCTCTTTTCCTTTTCTCTCTATCCCTCCCTGACCGCTCTCTCCTGTCGTCATGCCTCCTTTCATCTCTCCTCTCTCGGATACTCTGCCCTCCTAAATCCCTTCCCCAATCCTTCATTACTCTTCGACATTCCTACTCTCCTGCCGCCGTCCCAGGCTTGACTCCCTCTTAGATAAGCCTACAGCTTCCCTCTGTGCCTCTCTTGGCATCCTCCGAAGGGCCCATCGAGGCACTCATCGCTGCCTGCCTTACGAGCAGCAACCCCAACTGTCCCATCCTACTCTCTCGCCGACCTTCCCGCCCAGCACCCACTGGGGGCAAATCTTGCCAATCTCCTCCCCATCCAACACATCCCCCCCCCCACCCCCCACCCCCCAAGCACTGAACCTGTGGGCGCTGGCAGTGGGGCAGCCATCACCGACTCTCTCCTGCATCTCCCTCCAGAATGTCCGTTCACTTGCGAATAAGGCTCTTGCCATCCATGAGCTTACCGTGGATGATTGCATCGATATCATGGCCCTTACGGAAACTTGGTTGAGGGGTGATGACACCTTACCCTTAAATGAAGCCTCCCCACCCGGCCATACCTTCCACCACTTGCCCCGCTCAGACCGCCGTGGTGGCGATGGGGCTCTCATCACCAAATCACACCTTGGTCTGTCCTCCTACTTCTCTGGCACTTTCTCCTCCTTTGAGCATCTCACCTTATTCCACCCCTCTCACCTCTCATTTAAAATTCTTGTTCTCTACCGCCCACTCAAGTACCATAAAAATGTGATTACCGAGACATCTTCACTGCTTTCCTCCCTCAGCCTCTGCACTGAATGACTTCTCATCCTCGGTGATTTCAACCTTCATCGCAATTCATCACGCTCTCTCTCCTCTGAGTTCACTAGCCTTCTAGCCTCCCTTAATCTCTCCCTCCATGTAAACTCCCCAAACCATATTCACGGCCACCCCCTCGACCTTGCCATCTCTCGTGGCCTCGCTACTCTCATCGTGTCAATCACAGATAAGGCCATCTCTGACCACTTCCTCATATCGCTCATCACCCACATCCCCCTTCCCCGCCCCCACCCTCACCAACCCTGCTTCCTTCTGTGTCCGCCCCTGGAAAAAACTCTCTCCCAACTCTCTTACAACTGCACTTATGAAATCCCAACTGTCCAACCTCTGGCCCTCCATTCACCATGACATTTCTGCAGCTACCAATCTGCTCAACCACACCCTCACCACCACCTTTAATGCCCTAGTCCCGATTAAAATAATTACTCTCTCTCAACCTGGCCGTTCCCCCTGGTACGGCCCTGATCTTCACTCCCTTAAGTTCAAAGGATGCAGACTTGAACGGATATGGCGGATAACTGGTTCAGCCATTCACCGCCAGATCTGGCTGGACCACATAAAGCATTATCAGGTCTGCTCTCTTCTGCCAAAATTGTTCACTATTCCAGAATCATTCTGGAATGCAAGATAAACCCCGGCTCCTATTCTCTACTGCAAACCGTCTTCTTAAACCCCTCTCCCCTGTCTCCTCCACCCTCATCTCCGACAACAAGTGTGAGGAGCTCATGGACTTCTTTGTTTCTAAGATTGAGACCATCCATTCAGCTGCCTCTGCCACTTCCTTTCCTTTCCCTAGCCCACTGGGCCAAACTTCCTCTAAGGTTCCCCCCTGCCCTAGCCCTGAACTCACATCTTTCTCCAGTTTCTCTCTGATCTCCCTTCAAGACCTCTCCGCGCTCATATTGTCCATGAGATCCACTTCCTGCTCCCTCGACCCTATTCCCACCAAACTGCTGACCACCCAACTTTGTTTTCTGGCTCCCATGTTAGCTGATATTGTTAACGGTTCTCTCTCCTCAGGTACTGTCCCCCTCTCCCTCAAATCTGCCGTCATCACCCCTCTCCTCAAAAAACCAAACCTTGATCCCTCCGTCCTTGCAAACTACTGCCCCATCTCCAACCTCCCTTTCCTCTCCAAAGTCCTTGAACGTGTTGTTGCCTCCCAAATCCGTGCCCATCTTTCCTGCAATTCCATGTTTGAATCCCTCTAATCAGGTTTCCGCCCCTGCTACAGTACCAAAACGGTTCTCATCAAAGTCACAAATGACATCCTTTGTGACTGTGACAAAGATAAACTATCCCTTCTCAGCCTTCTTGACTTGTCTGCAGCCTTTTACACGGTTAACCACTCCATCCTTCGCCAACACCTCTCCACCGTCGTCCAGCTGGGTGGGACTGCACTCGCCTGGTTCCATTCTTATCTATCTAATCAAAGCCAGAGAATCACCTGCAATGGCTTCTCTTCCCGCTCCCGCATGGTTACCTCTGGTGTCCCCCAAGGATCTATCCTTGGCCCCCTCCTATTTCTCATCTACATGTTGCCCCTTGGCTACATCATCCGAAAACACAGCGTCAGTTTCCACATGTACACTGACGACACCCAGCTTTACATCACTACCACTTCTCTCGACCCCTCCACGGTCTCTAAATTGTCAGACTGCTTGTCCGACATCCAGTTCTGGATGAGCAGAAATTTTCTCCAATTAAATATTGGGAAGACCAAAGCCATTGTTTTCGGTCCCCGCCACAAACTCCGTTCCCTAGCCACTGACTCCATCCCTCTCCCTAACATTTGTCTGAGGCTGAACCACACTGTTCCCAACCTTGGTGTCATATTTGACCCTGAAATGAGCTTCCGACCACATATCCACAGCATAACTAAGACCATCCATGCCTTTGTTACCTCTAGACTTGACTATTCCAACGCACTCCTGGCTGGCCTCTCACATTCTACCCTACGTAAACTTGAGGCACAATGGGCTGAATGGCCTCCTGCAGTGTCATGATATTCTATGATTCTGTCATTATTTGCAAGAAATTCTTCACCTTTTTTCTGTTATTTTTTATTGTAGTGGTCCTCACTCTGATCATCTCCTCTTATAGAAGTGTTGCCTTCTGATCAGTAATACTTCTGAAGTCTTTTATGCAATCAGTCAGAGTTTGAAAATATTCTCCAGCATATTCCTTCTACTTTACTGGTGTAATTATATAGGAGCTGGGGGCACTCTTTGCTTTTACTACATAATAGTCTCAAACTGAATCTCAAGAGATTCTTCACTTCTCTGACATGTTGCTGGAATTCTATTGTCAATGGATATTGAAATTATGAGGAAAACTGGACATGTAATTTAGTATCGAGCAGGTATGTGCTGTGTACATTCTAACTTATTAAATTGAATAAAACTATTATCATCTTTATGTGTGAGACCATTAAGAGCAAATTATCTTAGACAGCTCATCTAATTAACACAGAACTACCCAAAACAAATACAGTTCCAGGATATTCTCCCATCAGTAAGTCTCCAGCTGAGACAAGCTCTAGGATGTAACATTCCTCGTCGCAACAGGAGCACATAGATTGAATCCTGGCAATTGTGTGTCATCTAATAATTTACACTTATTGTGACAGCTGATCATCCTAATTAATATGGACAAGCCATGGCATTGATACCAAAGACGTCCGCAATATATAGTAAACCCTCTGGACGCAGAGCCCCTGAAATTCAGTGTCCTACCTTCATAGGCAAGTTTGAACAAAAGCATCTTATTGCCTGTGGCCTTCTTGATGTGCTGATCAAGTAATCCATGTGCAGGTATCAGATATTACAAATAAAAAGAATGTCTACCTGATACGTTGCAGTAAAGGATGCTCCAGAGCATGGTACATCGGCGAGACCATGCAGACACTGAGACAACGTATGAACGGACACCGCGCAACAATCGCCAGGCAGGAGGGTTGCCTCCCAGTCGGGGAACACTTCAGCAGCCAGGGGCATTCAGCCTCGGATCTGCGGGTAAGCGTTCTCCAAGGCGGCCTTCGAGATACACGACAGCGCAAAATCATAGAGCAGAAACTGATAGCCAAGTTCCGCACTCATGAGGATGGCCTCAATCGCGATATCGGGTTCATGTCACGATACAGAACGTGACTTGACATCATGGCCGGTCTTCCCAGGTGTTTTTTTTTTAAAAGACTAACCCAAGAACACAAATTGACAGGATATGCAGCCAGCAGGTGGTTTGACACGTTGGACCCCCTGGGACACATCTCATTGTCTTGGCTGTGCTCTTTGTTGTAGGGAATAATGTGAATAGATTTTGTCTGGGTTTAAATTGTGAATTCTGGGAGATTCTCTCATTGCTAACTTACCTGACGAAGGAGCGAACTGCTTCGAAAGCTTGTAAAATTAAATAAATCTGTTGGACTATAACCTGGTGTTGTGCGACTTCTCAAATAAAAAGAAAACATAGGGGAATTCTGGAAATCTGAAGTTAGGACAGAAAATGCTGGGAATAGACAGCAGGTCAGTCATCATTGATAAAGAGAAAAGACAGGTTAATACTTCAGGAGCAGACATTTCATCAGAACTGAAAACTGGAAGACAAGAAAGCCCTTTAGTAGGGTTGAGAAAAAAAGAGAGTCAGGAAGAATCAATAGATACCCCAATCACAGAGAGAAGTCAATGGGTTGAGTACCCTGCAAACTGCTTAATAGAAAATAAAGAAAATGTTAGATGATGTAAAAGATCATCTCAGTGAGGCAAGGAAAAGACATTAAAAAACAAAAGAGCCTGCGCATGACTAATATGGCTAAAAGGCATGGGAAAGGATCAGACATGGATGATGGCAGGAAATTGGGAAAACTGAAGGAAATACAGAAAAACAAACTTACGGATGCTTTTACCTGAAATGGTAAAAGAAAATGCTAGAAACAGACAGTAGATTCACCAGTCATGAACAGAGAAAAAAGGCTCAACAAACCAAACATAGATCTTTCCCCACCATCAGAAAGGTGTTCTGATAAAGGGTCTACACCCAAAATGTCAATGCATTTCTCATCACAATCCCATGCGGTAAGGAAAATGAAAGATACAGCTAAAGTCTGAAGTTACTAAAGTCATTGTTCAGACCACAGGCTGCCCAGTGACTAGGAGAAAGATGATATATTAGCTTAGATTTCCTGATTCAGAACACCTGCTTTTTGGGCGTTCCCTATTCGAAAATTTGGGGGGGATCTGTAATGCCATTTTTCTATAATCTGAATCCTCAATCAAGTATGTAAAGTTTGCAGGCAGCATTCATCTGTTCCCGGGTACTGGCATGTAAATTAAAGCATAATGCCTTTATGACATCATACATTCACCCATTTAATATTGGCCCAGAATTTGCGGTCAGCAGCGAAGCAACGACGATCGCCGTTGACCTTGAAGAAAGCTGCCCACAAAGATCTCGCAATCTCTGTGTTGAAAAATTTAGCTTTCTCAACGTTAATTTGATTGTAGCACTGTTAAAAGGGGATTACAGCGTACAGCAGCAGTGATGTCATCCAAGCTTTTTAAGCAGCCAATCACATTGAAGAATTCTCACAGACAGCAAACCAGGCAATAAAAGCACGGATTATCATTCACTTTTTAAAAATTTTACAGAGAGCAACATAAAGATTAGGACATACACATGGGGTTAAGGTAGAAGCTGAAATATCATAAACAAACTTTTAAAAAGTAATAAAATATTTTTTATTATTTTAAAGATTACAGAGGATATACAGCATAGAAACAGTCCATTCGGCCCAACCAGTCTATGCTGGCATTTATGATCCACTTGAGCCCCCGCCCATCTTTCCTTATCAAACTCTATCAGCAGAACCCTCTATTCCCTTCTCCCTCATATGCTTATCTAGCCTCCCCTTTACTGTATCTATACCATTTGCTTCAACCACTCCCTGTGGTAGCGAGTTCCACATTCTCACCACTCTCTGGGTAAAGAAGTTTCTTCTGAATTCCCGATTTGATTTCTTGGTGACTATCTTATATTGATGGCCTTTAATTTTGCTCATCCCCACAAGTGGAAACACTCGCTCTGTATCTACTCTATCAAAACCTTTCATAATTTAAAGACTTCTATTAGGTCACCTCTTAGCCTCTATATCCTTTTCATAATATGGTGACCATAATTGTACACAGTACTCTGTGTTGTCTAACCAAGGTTCGATACAAGTTTAGCATAACTTCTCTACTTCTCAATTCTATCCCTCTAGAAATAAACCCTAGAACTTGTTTTGCTTTTTATGGCCTTATTAACTTGCGTCACTATTTTTAGTGATTTGTGCATTTGTACTCTGAGATTCATTTGCTCTTCTACCCCATTTAGATTCTTATTTTCCAAGTAATATGTGACCTCCTTGTTTTTCCTACCAAAATGTAATACCTCCCATTTATCAGTGTTGAAATTAATTTGTCAATTATATGCCCATTCTGCAAGTTTATTAATGTCTTCTTGTAATTTGTTGCAATCATCCTCAGTATTGACTATTCCCCCTAATTTGGTGTCATCCACAAATTTAAAAATTGTGTTTTTGATTCCAAATCTAAATTATTAATATAAATTGTGAACAACATTGGTCCCAGCACTGATCCTTTTGGGTCCCCACTTTCCATCTTCTGCCACTCTGAATAGCTACCCTTTACCCCTACTCTCTGCTTTCTGTCTTGAAGCCAGCCAACTATCCATTCTGCTACTTGTTCCCTGACTCCACATTCTCTGACTTTATTCATTAGTCTATTATGTGCTACCTTATCGAAGGCCTTTTGGAAATCTAGATAAATTACATCTACTGCATTACCCTTGTCTACTCTCTCTGTTACCTCTTCAAAGAATTCAATGAGGTTGGCCAAGTAAGACTTTCCCTTTTGAAATCCATGCTGACTATTCATTATTATAACAAAGTTCCGACAAAGGGTTTCGACCTGAAACGTTAACTCTGTTTCTCTCTCCACGGATGTTGCCTGGCCTGCTGAGTTTTTCCAGCATTTTCTGTTGTTATTTCGGATTTCCAGCATCTGCAGTATTTTGCTATCGTATTCATTATTATATTTTTGGTTTCCAGATGTCCTTCTATTTTTTTCCTTTAGTAGGGATTCCATTATTTTTCCTACCACCGCTGTTAAGCTGACTGGTCTATAGTTCCCTGGACATGCTCTATCTCCCTTCTTAAATATAGGTATTACGTTAGCTATCTGCCAGTCCTCTGGCACTACACCTTTTTCTAATGAATTATTAAATATGTTAAGTAATGCCTCTGCTATCTCTTCCCTAGATTCTTTTAAAATGCATGGATGTAATCCGTCCAGACCAGGGGTTTTATCCTCTTTGAATTTGATTAGTTTATTTAATATTTCTCCTCTTTTTATTTTAAATGGAGTTATCTCATTTCTAATCTCATCATCTGATGTCATGTCCACCTGTTCTGTCTCCCTGGTAAATACTGAATCAAAGTAATTATTTAATATTTCTGCCATCTCTCTATCACTGCCTGTGGTATTATCCTGTCCATCCCTTAGTGGACCTATTCCCATCCCGACCTTCCTATTTTTATTTATGTACCTGTAACATATTTTACTATTTTGTTTTATGTTCCTTGATATTTAATTTCATAGTTCCTCTTTGCCTTCCTAATTGTTTTTTGACTTCTCTCCTAATCTCTTCATATTCCCCCTTGTCATGCTCTACCCTGCTGTCCATGTACTTAGTGTAAGCCTCTTTCATTACCCTCAATTTTTCACATATGTCTTCGTACATCCATGGTGTCTCATTAGCGTTTAGCTTGTTCTTGTTTTTTAGCGGAATATATTTTTCCTGGGCTCTGTTGAACACCATTTTAAATGTTTCCATTGTTGTTCTACATCATTGTTTGCCAATATTGTTGTCCATTTTATTTTCCAAGTTCTATTCTCAGCCCCTCAAAATAAGCTTTTCACCAATCTATTACTCTAGTCTTCGTCATACTTATGTCCTTCTCAATTATTATCTTAAAGCGTATTATATTATGGTCACTATTGCCTCGAAGTTCTCCTACTTTTACTTCTCTTATCTGCTCTGGTTCATTCCCCATTACTAGATCCAGTAGCAAATCTTCTTGTCAGGCTTCTTACATATTGTATTAGAAAGGAGTCCTGTACACATTGTAGGAACTCCATTCCCTTAGCCCCTTTACCTACTTCATCTGGCCAATTAATTTGGGGGTAGTTGAAATCCCCCATGATTATTATTCTATGTTTTTTACGTATTCCCTAATTTGTTTGCATATTTCTTCCTCCACTTCCCTTCTACTATTAGGTGGTCTGTAGACTACCTCTATTAGTGTATGCACTAAACCCCTATTAGTGTGATTGATCCTTTATTATCTTTTATCTCTATCCACATGGATTCTCTTTCTGTCTTACTGATAGTTGCATCACTTTTTTCTACTGCCATTATGTTATCTCTAATAAGTACAGCTACTTCACCTCCCCCTTTTCCCTCTCTATCTTTTCTAAATATGTTGTACCCTGCAATGTTTAATTCCCAGTCCTGATTTTGCCTCAGTAATCCCTACTATAGAGTCATAGTCATAAAGTCATAACGGCACAGAAGGAAGCCATTCAGCCCATCGAGTCCGTGCCGGCTCTCTGTAGAGCAATCCAGTCAGTCCCATTCCCCCACTCTATCCCCGTAGCCCTGCAAGTTTATTTCCCTCAAGTGCCTATCCAGTCTCCGTTTGAAAACATTGAGTGTCTCCGCTTCCACCTATTCCGTCGGCAGCATCTACAGTAGGATGACCATGAAGGGGTCGAGAGAAGTGGTCGTGAGGTAGAGCTGGGTGTTGTCATGCGCAGATAAACGCAGTAATCCTGAACTGATTTCACTGATCGCCGGCGATGGGGAGTTCCACAGCACAGCCTGTGACAGAGCAGTAAATGACTGACAGCAATTTCAGGATTTCCGCGTTTATCTGCACTTGCACTAAATCCTGAACTTACGGTCAGTTTCAGAGGGGGTAATGACGACGAACGCTGACAGTTTCGCCATCATTACCACCGCAAAATCCGGGCCATTGTGTCGCCCACTTACCTGTAGAAACTGGTCATTCAGAGTTGCTTGGTGCTGGGCTGCCAATAGAAATCAGTTTAAAGACACCAGTAGTAACACTGTAACTTTTCTAGGCCGAATTGTTGTTTTGTTCCTGTTAATACTGTTGTAATAGTGCTACAATGGGTTCTCCACTGGGAATTCCCCAATGTCTTTATTTCTTTCGATAAAGAAAAAAAGGGAGCCGTATGACAGATACCGAGGGCTAAATACTCCAGAATCTTTAGAGGAGTACAGAAAGTGCAGGGGTGCAATTAAAAAGGATATTAGGAAAGCAAAGAGAGAGCATGAAAAATTCTTGGCAAGTAAAATCAAGGAAAACCCAAAGATGTTTTATAAATATATTAAGAGTAAAAGGATAACTAAAGAAAGGATAGGGCCTATTAGAGATCATGAGGGTGATCTGTGTGTGGAGGCGAGAGACGTCGGTAGGGTTCTTAATGAATACTTTGCGTCTGTTTTCACAAAGGAGAGGGATGAAGCAGACATTGCTATCAGGGGGGAGGAGTGTGAAATATTAGATGAAATAAACATAGTGAGAGTGGAAGTATTAAGGAGTTTAGCAGCTTTAAAAGTGGATAAATCCCCAGGCCCGGATGAAATGTATCCCAGGCTGTTAAGCGAAGCAAAAGAGGAAATAGCAGAGGCCCTGACCATCGTTTTTCAATCCTCTCTGGTTTCAGGTGTGGTGCCGGAGGACTGGAGGACTGCTAATGTGGTACCCTTGTTTAAAAAGGGAGAAAAGGATAGACCGAGTAATTACAGGCCAGTCAGCCTAACCTCGGTGGTGGGAAAATTATTGGAAAGAATTCTGAAGGACAGGATAAATCTTCATTTAGAAAGACACGGATTAATCAAGGATAGTCAGCACGGATTTGTTAAGGGAAGGTCGTGTCTGATAAACTTGATTGAAATTTTTGAGGAGGTGTGAGGTAATGCATTTGGGGAGGGCTAACAAGGAAAGGGAATACACATTAAATGGTAGGACACTGAGTAGTGTAGAGGAACAAAGGGACCTTGGAGTGCATGTCCACAGATCCCTGAAGGTAGCAGGCCAGGTAGATAAGGTGGTTAAGAAGGCATACGGAATGCTTGCCTTTATTAGCCGTGGCATAGAATACAAGAGCAGGGGGGCTATGTTTCAACTGTATAAAACACTAGTTAGGCCTCAGCTGGAGTATTGCGTGCAGTTCTGGTCACCACATTACAGGAAAGATGTGATTGCACTGGAGAGGGTACAGAGGAGATTTACAAGGATGTTGCCGGGAGTAGAGAATCTTAACTATGAGGAAAGACTGGATAGGCTGGGTCTGTTTTCCTTGGAACAGAGGAGGCTGAGGGGAGACCTTATTGAGGTGTATAAAATTATGAGGGGCATAGATAAAGTGGATAGAAAGGACCTATTTCCCTTAGCAGAGGGGTCAAAATCCAGGGGGCACAGATTTAAAGTAATTGGGGGAAGGTTTAGAGGGGATTTGAGGGGAAATTTCTTCACCCAGAGGGTTGTGGGGGTCTGGAACTCACTGCCTGAAAGAGTGCTAGAGGCAGAAACCGTAACCACATTTAAAAAGTACTTGGATGTGTACTTGGGATGCTCTAACCTGCAGGGCTACGGACCAAGAGCTGGGAAGTGGAATTAGGCTGGATGGCTCTTTGTTGGCCGGCGCGGACACAATGGGCTGAAATGGCCTCCTTCCGTGCTGTAACTTTCTATGATTCTATGAAAGAAGAGGAGGAGCACAGAGAGATTCCAAGTAGGTCAGGCTGCACCTACCCACCAGTACCCCTACAGAATATATAGGCAGACGCGCAATACCTCCACTTTTCTGGAGCGGTGCCTGAAAATTCGTTCGGGATGACTTCACAGAGTTATGCCATTACAGAGTTAAGCTATTACAGAGTTATGTCATTACAGAGTTAAGCTATTACAGAGTTATGTCATTACAGAGTTATGCCATGTGCTGCAAGCAGACCTGCAGTGGCTGTTAAAGTGGCAACTGCTCACAATTTTTATGTTTCTGGGTCTTTTCAACTGGAGACATTAGGAACATCTATCAATTGGCTGTGCATAATTGTGCAAAGCAAAAGAAAAGAAAGAATGTATATTTATAAAGCAATTTCCACGTCATCATGAAGTCCAAAAGTCCTTTACAGCCAATTAATTTCCTCTGGAGTGTAATCACTGTTGCTGTGTAGGGAAACGCAGCAGCCAATTTACAGACAGCAAGATTCCACAAACAGTAATGAGATAAATGACCAGTTAATCTGTTTTGGTCGTGTTGTTTGAGGGATAAATGTTGGCAGGAACTTCAGGAAAACTACCCTGTCCTTTGCTGAATAATCCCATGGGATCTTTTACATCTACCTGTGCGGACAAGGCCTGGGTTTAATATCTCACCTAAAAGATGACACTTCCAACAGCGCATCACTCCCTCAGTACTGCACTGAAGTGTCGGCCTAGATTTTGTGTTCAAGTCCTAGAATAGGGCTTGAACTCACAACCTTCTGCTCAGAGGTAAGAGTACTGCCACTGAGCCAAGCTGACACAGCTGCAAGCCACAGTTGCACTGTTTACTTTAGGATCATGGTTCATATCGTGCTCCTCGTGAACAAATTTCTATGAATATATAAGTTACTTCCAGCACTGTACTAACACTCAATAATATTGCATTTTTTATATTAAGAAACCTAAGTGATGGACCAAGGCTGATAATACAGGAAACTGGCAAGTTTAAAAAAAGAGTATAGAGTAGGAGAGCAGACAAGTTAAGAAAGAAAGAAGAAAGACTTGCATTTATATAGCGCCTTTCACGATCTCAGGATGTCCCAAAGCACTTTACAGCCAATTAAGTACTTTTAAAGTGTAGTCACTGTTATAATGTAGGAAACGCAACAGTCAATTTGCACACAGCAAGGTCCCACAAACAGCAACAAGCAAAACAGATAATCTGTTTTAGTGATGTTGGTTGAGGGATAAATATTGGCAAGGACACCGAGAGAACTCTCCTGTACTTCTTTGAATAGTACCATGGGTTCGTCTACATCCATTTGAGAGGGCAGACGGGGCCTCGGTTTAACAGTTCATCTGAAAGACAGCACCTCCGACAGTGCAGCACTTGCTGAAGTGTCAGCCTAGATTTTGTGCTAAAACAAATTTTTTTTTATGACTGCATTTTTGATGCAACATTAAACAATACCTTACCTTTGTAATCTCTTAAACACATAATCCTTTATAATTTTGAACGTCAGTCCTTGCTCAGGTTGATCATGCATGTTTAATAGCGTTCTTGCACTCAGCAAACCGCTGAAAAAGATCAGAATACAAATTAACATTTGTTCATGGTCGGTCTTTTATTAAACCATGCAGAGTTATTCTTGATTATTAAAATTATCTATTCCTAATGATATAGCAACTAATTTAACAGGCTGCCACAAAACTTTGCTCAGTTATATTAAATATAATAGAGTTGTATGTGAGGCAAATATTTATTATTTACTATTTATGTTACACTTTGGCTGAAATTTCATCCCACCAACCATTGGCTTTTTACATTATGTCAATTGCCCAGATCTTAATTAATTATTTTGGCTTTTTATATTGTCTGAGCCCTAAAATCCATTGCCCTCCCATCGCACTCACCGCATAAGGCTGGAGGGAGTGAAGTACAAGGGCCAGGAAATAGGCAAGGGCCCAAATCCATCAGGTCATGACCTTCTTCGTCAGTCTCCATCTGCTCTCAACAAAATCACCTGTGCCCCAGCTGGAAGTTTCCTAGGCCCCAGCCTGGCAGACGAGTGGTGGGCTGGTGTGCCAGGTGAGAGAAGGCTTGTCGGTCGGTGGAAGTGGAGCCCGTCTGGGGGTCCATGCCTGGGACGTGACCCTGATCCCAAAGGTTTTAAAATTTAAAAAGTTGTAAGTGGCCGATGGGCCACGTACAGGATGTTTCTTCGGGGAGGCAGCATCCGCCACATTAAGCAGTCTCTCCTGTCTGGTGGGTGCTCAAGATGTGCCCCTAGTGGTGAGGGCATCGACTAGCATTATTTAAATAAGGTAACCTGCCCCATAACCCCACATACTTTGTTGGAATCAAGAGTGGAGGTCACCGGCAGGCACATCCTGGCCTTTGCACCATGGGGTGTTCCCCGTGGAGTTTTGGCCCCCCTGTGTGCAGTTTGTGGCCTCTTTTCCTTTATGTTACACTTTGGCTGAAATTTCATCCCACCAACCATCGGATAGATTTAATTCTTTCCTTACCTCCTCCACACTCCTCCAAATCTCAGATGCTAAGCAGAAAACCTGTGCCTCCCCAATGTGAAAGGGACATTTTTAAGAAAGACTCATCCTTGGACTAGTCTTGTGCACTCCCTAAGGGCTGGCTTAGAGCCATCAATGGCAGGTCCTTGGACTAGATTGCTCATCCAGCTTCTTAGCAGTGGCATCTACTCAGAGAGAAAATGTACTCAATTCCCATCAACCTCAAAAAGTATATAAATTTGCCAGTCTGAAGCCAAAGCCAGTCTGAATCACCATCAGATTGCCAGATAAACTAATACATTGCTGTACAATGTCACTAAAATGTCAGGCATCAGACACAACCTCCCAATTTAGAAACAGAACGCAGCTGCAATGTCATTTTTTCTAGGATTGCGTGTCGCAAATTTCACGTAAATTTCAAAATGTGGCCGCTCCAGTGATCCATACAAGGTTAAAGCACAATTTCCTTCAGCTTAGAGTCAAATGCCTTTGAGGATCCCAATAATAGATTAGTTTGTTGATAGCATATTGGCAGGAAATGTTTCGTGAATGACCAGTAATCGTATCCAATTTCTTTTTCTTTTCCACATTAGTTCATGTACATCTCCTGTTGTTTGCCCGGTGATTGTTTTTGGGCGAGTGGGTACTTTTTTTTATTCATTCGTGGGATCTGGGCGTCATTGGCAAGACCAGCATTTATTGCCCATCCCTAATTTCCCTTGAGAAGGTGGTGGTGAACTGCCTTCTTGAACCGCTGCAGTCCGTGAGGTGAAGGTACTCCCACAGTGCTGTTTGGGAACGAATTCCAGGATTTTGACCCAGTGACGATGAAGGAACGACGATATATTTCCAAGTCAGGATGGTGTGTGACTTGGAAGGGAACTTGCAGCTGGTGCTGTTTCCATGCGCTTGCTGCCCTTGTCCTTCTAGGTAGTAGAGGTCGTGGGTTTGGGAGGTACTGTTGAAGAAGCCTTGGTGAGTTGCTGCAGTGCATCTTGTAGAAGGTACACACTGCAGCCACGGTGCACTGGTGGTGGAGGGAATGAATGTTTAAGGTGGTGGATGAGGTGCTAATCATGGGGGCTGCTTTGTCCTGGATGGTGTCGAGCTTCTTGAGTGTTGTTGGAGCTGCACTCATCCAGGCAAGTGGAGAGTGTTCCATCACACTCCTGATTTGTGCCTTGTAGATGATGGAAAGGCTTTGGGGAGTCAGGAGGTGAGTAACTCACCACAGAATACCCAGCCTCTGACCTGCTCTTGTAACCACAGTATTTATGTGGCTGGTCCAGTTAAGTTTCTGGTCAATGGTGACCCCCAGGATGTTGACGGTGGGGGATTCGACGATGGTAATCCTGTTGAATGTCAAGGGGCGGTGGCTAGACTCTCTCTTGTTGGAGATGGCAGAACCCAAACTGAGCATTGGTGAACAGGTTATCGGTGAGTAAGTGCCGCTTAATAGCACTCTCGATGACACCATCACTTTGCTGATGATTGAGAGTAGGCTGATGGGGGGTAATTGGCCAGATTGGATTTGTCCTGCTTTTTGTGAACAGAGCAATTTTCCACTTTGTCAGGTAGATGCTAGTGTTGTAACTGTACTGGAACAGATTGACTAAAGCTGTGGCAAGTTCTGGAGCACAAGTCTTCAGCACTACAGCCTGGATATTGTCGAGGCCCAAAGCCTTTGCTGTATCCAGTGCGCTCAGCCGTTTCTTGATATCACGTGGAGTGAATCGAATTGGCTGAAGACTGGCTTCTGTGATGGTGGGGACCTCAGGAGGAGGCCGAGATGAGCCATCCACTCGGCACTTCTGGCTGACTCACGTGCTGGGCTCCACCATCATTGAGGATGGGGATGTTCATGGAGCCTCATCCTCCCGTTAGTTGTTTAATTGTCCAACAGCATTCACAACTGGATATGGCAGGACTGCAGAGCTTTGATCTGATCTGTTGGCTGTGGAATCTCTTAGCTCTGTCTATAGCTTGCTGCTTCCGTTGTTTAGCGTGCATGTAGTCCTGTGTTGTATTTTCACCAGTCTGGCACCTCATTTTTAGGTGCACCTGGTACTGCTCCTGGCATGCTCTTCTACACTACTCATTGAACCAGGGTTAGTCCCCTGGCTTGATGGTAATTGTAGAGTGAGGGATATGCCGGGCCATGAGGTTACAGATTGTGGTGGTATACAATTCTGTTGCTGCTGATGGCCCACAGTGCCTCATGGATGCCCAGTTTTGAGCTGCTAGATCTGTTCTGAATCTATCCCATTTAGCACAGTGGTAGTGCCACACAAAACGATGTGAAGACGGGACTTGGTCACTACAAGGACTGTGCGGTGGTCACTCCCACCAATACTGTCATAGACAGATGCATCTGTGACAGGTAGATTGGTCCAGATGAGGTCAAGTAGGTTTTTCCCTTGTGTTGGTTCTCTCACCACCTGCCGCAGGCCCATTCTGGCAGCTAAAGCAATAAAAGTTATATCACAGGTTTAACTATTGTGTTCCGCGTGTTACTCTGAACCTTTTTAACTCACCTAATTAGAAAAAAGGTGTCCACTGCCAAATAGAAAGGGCCACCAAGTGAAAAAATATAAAGGACATTGTTTGGAACAGACACCAACCACTGTATCGGATTATCTAAAAGAAATTTTAAAAAACACATGTGATATTTTTAAACTGAAAATGGTAAATGTGTTAAATGTGAACTATTTATGTGCCTTGTAAGCACACTGCATTAACTACTTGCCTAGTATAACGATAAGAAAGTATGTAATAAAGCCCTTTCACTTGCAATGGCCAGGTATATTTTGCCCTATCAGGGATTCTACCTAACCCACTCAATCTCCTGAGAACAACAACCGACAGCAAATCCAGCTTTCAAGAATATAAATCTCGGGGAATTTTTTCTCCAATCCCCAAAGGTATTGAACAAAAACAACTTTACAAACCATTGGGGAGAAATTCAGTATCGCCCAGTTTGGGGGCGGTAACTTTTAAAAGCTGGGAAACTTAGCGCCAGGCGCTAATGATTCCCAGCTTTTGCAAAATTCGGTGTTTGCGCTCCCTGAAGGAAGTGGAGCGCTAAATCAAGTGCTCCACTTCCTTCCTAGAGCGCTAAAGGACGCAGGCGTGGCGGTAGTGGTGCAGCGCTGCACAATGTCCCGTGCAGCGCGGCCGAGATCCGAGGCTCCTTCCCTCCCTTAAAGGGAAGGGCCATCACTGCAGGCTCTGCATTGGGACCAATTAGCTGGTCCCCGACAGCAGCCGCGATCTGGCCCAATCAGCCCCATACACTCCAGCAGAGTGCCGGGCTGATCGATCGTGGCCCAGGAGCAATCTAAAAAAATCAATTGTAACGTTGGTAACATTTTTCTCCTACACGCGCCAACATCCCCTTTTATTTGCTCCACTGAAGCGGCCGGCCTCCCGAACAATGCCTCCTGCAGCCGTCGATGTTTTTGCCCGGCGATGCTGCAGGGGGCGGAACCGAAGTTCGGGTCCGGGGTACTACCGGGGCGATGCGCACGGCAATGACGCCACGATCTCCGGGCGCAGGAGATCGTGGCGCTAGTGGTTACCGCCGTCGCAAACCTCTATGTCAATTTCGCCGGCGTCGGTACTATCGCCATGCCAGGTCGCAAAGCTGGTAGCGCCCCCTGGAGGCAGTAACGGGAGATACTAAGGTGCCGAATTTCTCCCCCCTAGTTATTTAACTCTGCTAGTTCTATTCCACAGGTGAAATATTCCCAGTTCCAGCAGCACATGAACATCATGGGGCTAATTTTCTGCTTTTGTGCTCTGGGCTCAGAGCAGCAAGCATGGAAAACAGTGCATTAAATGGGCAGAAAATCAGTCTGGCTGCATAACAGCCCACCATCTTCCACACCCAATAATCATACCCTGCTCCGCATCAGAAGCACAAACACAGAAAATTATCCCTGACGTTCCCTAGAGTGGCTGATAATCTGTATCTGCCTTTATTTTTATAACCTTCAATGTCTTAAATAGATATTTATCTGAGCTACCTTTAAAGGCTTTAATCGAGACAATTAATTGCTTTTCCTGGGAGTCAGTTACAGATATCAGTAAATTCGTGAGGAAAAATATATTCCTTCTAAGCATGGGATTTGTTAACTTTGTACTTGTGTCCTCGCTCTGCCAGAAGCAATACATACCATATAAGTATAGATTGTAAACAGGAGTTACTTCCTGACAACACAAGCTTTTTTAATAAAGAGTTCCATTAACATTTTTCTAGTAAACTTTCCCTTTCATCGTAGCGAATCTTGCAAAACAAATAAAAATAAATTATGAAAAAGACGCACGCATGCACAGATAATGCCTAATATCATCTACTGTACCTAGATTATTGAATAACATAATATGGCAGACGTGTCCTGAAATTATCCACAGTAAACTCAGGACTCGGATCCCATTTATCACGGAATAACTTCCCGCAGTGCTCTCAGTGGATAACACAGCAGGGACACTCTTTTGTACGGCAAAGCTTGTTAGCATCCAATCGAAGAATCCTGCAAAGACCAAATAACGTTTAACAAAACCTGAAGTACAAACATTGACAATTGAAGAATGCAATAATATTCAAACACGGGAGAACTTGCCGAGACAGTATACTGATTTTTTCCAAATTGGGTGCACTTTACTCCCGAATGGTCAAAAGGGGAGAAAAGGTCATCGGAAGTGAAGTGTGGCGTTTGCATGCAATTTTCCTCCGTCAGCTTATTGTCAGAACAATGCATAGCTCCAGGGGAAGATTTGGACGTGTGCATGAAATATGCTAGTGGTGAGATCGGAAAATTGGAGCTAGGTGAAATTTAAAGGAATTCGATAATTAAAAGGAAGTGTCAGAAGAGGGTAGTTGTGATGACAGGCCATCGACCTGAAACAATGGCCCGGAATTTGTGATCAGCAGCGAAGCAAAGGGGTTTGCTGCTGGCTCCGAAGTACGCTTCGCACATTTGATCTTGCGATCCCTGTGTCGAGAACTTCGGGTTTTCTGACCTTCAATTCAAATCAACGAACTGTAGTGGCGATTCCCTTGTTCAAACTGCTGTGACGTCAACAGGCTGTCTAAGCAGCCAATGAAAAGGCAGAATTCTCACAGTAAGCGAACAAGGACGTGAGTAAGCTCTTAAAATTCTAAAGACGGGGGTGCTAACGGGGCGTTGAGGCAGTAGCGCCATGGCGAGCTGAATCCAGCAACATGGCAAATCCGGCACCCCCATAGCGAGTTAGCGCCCAGCAGATTGTGACGTCAGTGAGCACTGGGTGCCCGAACTGCAAAATTGATTATCGCCCCATGCCTTAGCGCCTCGCCCCAACAGTGACAGGGAGAGGAGGCGTGAGGCAGTTGGTAGCCGGCTCCAGGGGCGCTACTTAAAGGGATCATGAGTAATGAGTTGCAGCTCTCAGGTTAGTGCTGTTTCACTGCTTCCTTGTCAGTTTGACATTGTGCAACAGTTTAAATCTGTCATTTAAAGGTTGTTTACTCTCCGGAGTGTTATGGCTGCTAAAAATCAGTTACTTTTATTCTCACAACATATCAAAGTGCTACATTAATGGGGGCTGTTCTGGCAGTTGACCTCGCCCTCCAGGATCTACTGTGGAGGTAGCACAGCCAGCGAGAAAGATTGGAACATGTGGCCAGAGGGAGGATGACAGCCATGAGGGCTCTCAACAGGAGGCCTTACCCTCCGAGGGTATTCTGACAGCACTTCTCCTACTTCCAATTAAGCGAGGAGCAGAAGGCTCTGCTTCACCAAGGAGGCGGTCACAGAACTCTGCCACCTCCTGCAACCAGACCTCCAGCCTCAGATCAGGACAGCCACGGCTCTCCCAGTGGCAGTCAAGGTCACCGTTGCTCTCAATTTCTTCACCAGCGGATCCTTCTAGTCTGCAACAGGAGACATAGCTAACATCTCACAGTTTGCCGTCCATCGCTGCATCCGGGAGGCTCTCTACAGTAGGAAAATGGACTACATTTCCTTCCCCATCACCAAGCAGGACGAGCGTGCATGTGGCTTTGCCAGGATAGCAGGATTCCCCATGGTGCAGGGCGCCATTGACTGCACCCACTTGGCTTTGCGGGCACCGCATAACAATCCTGAGATCTCCTGTAACCGCAAAGGCTACCACTCACTTAATGTGCAGTTGGTGTGTGACCACAGACAGCGAATCCTCAATGTGAATGCCAGCTATCCTAGCAGCAGCCACGATGCCATCATCCTGCGCCAGACTGGTGTGCCAGCTCTGTTCCAGCCACCACATCAAGCTCGTGGCTGGCTGGTCGGAGGCAAGGGCTATCCGTTCTCCACCTGGCTCATGACTCCCCTCCGCAACCCCAACACTCCTGCCCAGCACTCATATAACGAGAGCCAGGCCGCCACCAGGAACATCATGAGCAGACCATCGGGGAGCTCAAGCAACGGTTTCGCTGCCTTGACCGCTCCGGAGGAGCCCTCCAGTACTCGGCTGAGCGGGTGTCCTATTTCATCGTGGTGGTCTGCTGCATGCTCCACAATTTGGCCATCATGAAAGCCCAGCCATTGCCACCAGGGATTGCGGGACCACCTCAGGAGGAGGAAGAGGGAGAGGAGGAGGACAAAGAGGAAGAGGAGGAAGAGGAAGATGAGGAGGATGAGGTCGAGGAGGAGGAACAGGGGCAAGCGAAGAGGCAGCCATTCAATTGGCCTCCCAGAAGTGCAGTCCGTAACCGCCTGATCAGACTGCGGTTCCAATAAATTAAACCCCAGATCCCCGTTGCTCACCACACCCCCATCATTCCATCCCTGTCGCAGGCCATTTCACAGCGCAAAGCTGAAATAAGACACAACACAAAATAATCCAAACTGAATTAATAAATTTATCAATAATCAGTTAACACATATTTACAACAACAATATTAACTATTCTCCCTTGTGCAATCCCTTAGTGCCTCTCGTTACTGTGCCTTTGCCTACTCTAGTGCTCCTACGAAGTGTTGGCCCAGTGGCTGCATCAGGGCTGGTGGAAGGCTGCTGAGTGTCCGTGCGGGAGACTTCAGATGGCCTTGCAGGACGCCCTTCACCAGCTCTGGACCTGGAAGGCCCAGCTGTAGACTGCACCACCTCAGCGTGGGCGGCTGCAGTCTGGGCTGGCTGGATGACAGGCAGCGACAAGGGCAATGGCGGAGTGGCAGCGGTGGGAGCAGGAGAAAGGACAACAGGTTCCTGCTCCACTGACCCACTGCCACTCCCACGGGGCAGCACCTCAGCATTCCTACCAATCTGCTGGAGCACAGATTGCTGGCCTGCTGCGACACCGTGAAAGCCCCGATCTACGGTGGTAGACCCAGCCATGATGGCAGCAGTCAGAGCTTGCGTGGCATCAAGCTGAGACTGCATGAGAGCAGTCTGAGATTGAATGGCACTAACCATAGACTGCATTACAGCACTAAGACATTGTGTCGCTTCCGCCTGTGCTGCAATGGAAGCTGCCAGATTGCCCATCACACACGGCATCAGGTCTGGGTCGCCATGGTCTCTCTGGAAATGATGGGCTCCATGGTGTGCACAGAGCTTTGTGCAATGTTCCACGCTCCTTACCATTGCCGACAGGCTCTCGGGCACCCTTGCCATTGCACCTATCATCGCCGTGTGCATGCCCATCACCCTTCTTCTAAAGGCCTCCCCATTGAGGTCCTCATCTGAGTCCTGTGCAGCAGAAGTCTCGTGCGAACCCACCCTCCGGGGAGCTGGCCCCCGAGCTACCCTTTCCCCCTGGCCTTCCTGCAGTCCGCTCATCCCCGGTGTCTCTCCCTGTGCAGATCCTGCTACTATACTAGCCTCTAAAGAGCACGTAGTGCCAGTATCTGAGCTGGTGCCTGCGGGTGAGACATGCATGATGCGGTGTGTTCTTCCTCCTCCTCTTCTCTCGCCTCGCTCCCAACGGTGCCCTCAGGGACAGGCTGCTCAGGTGCTTGCTCATTACCTAAAAGCACAAAGCCACAAGAGTCGGGTTAAGGTGAGGGGAGTGGGGCAAGAAGGGAGAAATGCATACATACAGCATGATTAGCTGGAAAGTGCGAAAGGCTTGTGGGGTGAGGGGGAAGTGGGATGTGAGAAGAAGGACTAGGGATGAACATACCATTGTTGTCCCCAAGGGGATCAATGTTGCCAGTGGCCATGGCGCCTACCACCTGATGCCCAATAATCTCCAGCACTCTATTCTCCAGCACAAACAGTGGTTATGTGTCGGTTTGTCCCCCGCTTGTGAGCTCCTGCTCCCTCCTGTTGTGAGCCATCGTGAGCAAGAGAAAGGAAAGTATGTGAGTGAGTGTGGTGCAATGTGTTTGGGTGATGTGCCTGCCATAGTTGAATAGCTGTCATTGTGTGCAAAGTGTGAGATGTGGGTGTGAGTGTTAGTAGGTAGATATTGTTGGTGTGTTAGCGCTGGGGGTGTGGTGCTTTGGCCAGTGTGTGCAGACTGTGGTTCAGATGGTGGTATGTAGCATTTGTTGAGGCATTGACTCACCCTAACCATCCGATTGAGGTCATTAAATTTCTTCCTGCGCTGTGTGTGGATCCTGGGGACCACAGTGTTGCCCGAGACATGCTGGGCAACCTCCCACCACATGGCACGGAATACTTGCGGCGAGGGCCTCCTGCCACTTGCCGGGTAGAGCACCGCCCTCTGTCTCTCCACAGTGGACACCAACTCTTCCAATGCTTGGTCCAAAAATTAGCAGGCTCTCTCTCTGGGACATGGATCTGCCATCATGACACCTGCTTGAGTCGTCCAGCTCCTTGGGCTCCTGCTTGCTGACACAGGTTCACAGGCAGCAATGCTGAGAATGAGGTCCTGCAGCATCAATGAACATCCCCTTTAAGAACAGGAAAGAGCCTGTGGCAATGATGACTTGCGATTAGACTGTACCCGATACTGGTCAGCACTTTGAGTGTAGCACCACTGAGCTAGGCCATTAATGCTTGATTTAGCGCTCCAATCCTTTCTTTGAGCGATGATACTTAATTTTGCATGCAACGTGATTCATTGGCGCCTGGCGCTAAATCTGAAGTTACCGCCCATTCCTGGGCTATAATGAATTTCTCCCTCTAACTTTTTAAAATCGTTAGAGAGAGCAAAACAAAGATTGGGCTCTCACATGGGGAAAAGGCAAACCTGAAATAAAAAATACGATAGCCTGAAATAAAGATGGATAAACTTTTGACAAATTTCTTTTTAATTTTTTTGAAAATGTTCTTAAAAATTTTATTTTTTATTAAAATGGACAAATTTCACACTGTACAAAATTAAAATTAGTTTTCCAGGCCCTTAATATTTGTTTAGCAGTAATAACACTGTCAAAACCCCAGTTGTGCCTAATCCCTTTGGGTCTAACTATTAGTGGGGAATTTAACACCGTACTTACTGCGGAAGAGCCAAAGTTTTCATCAGTTTAAATGATTTGGCTGATTACACAGATTGCCGGCTCTGTTGTGGGGGTCGGGGGGGGGGGAGGCGCAGCACAGCCTGTTTCGGAGCTGTCAGTGACTGACCGCAACTTTGGGATTTCCGCATGCGCATGTGCCAAATCCCGAAATTGCGGTCAGTTTCAAAGGTGGAATGACGGCAAACGCTGCCAGTTCACCGTCATCCCGTCTGCAAATTCTGGGCCATTAACTTTGTTTCTCTCCCCACAGATGCAGCCTGACCGCCAGAGTATTTCCAGCATTTTCTGTTTTTATTTGTGGTCAAACGTCCTTGCTACTTTAGGAAAGGCTCAAAAGTAATTTCAACCCTCTTAGCAGCCTTTGGCAAGGTTGAAGGGAGAGAGCAGTAAGAAGTGACAAGCAACAATGAAGGGAAAGGAAACCCAAGGTGCAGGCACACAATTGCATGGAAGTGACGGAGCAGCCCATTGCCTGACGCCTACTTTGATTGCTGCTGAAATGGAGGTGGTGCTAAATGAGCTAGCTTGGAGGAAGTGGCTCTCTTTGCCGTTTCATGGAACCATTAGTATTGCAGTACATCTGGAAAGAGGCAGAGGCAAGTTTAAGGCCTCAGCTGACTGTTACTGTCACTGCCTCTGCCGGTCCTGTGGATTCATGTTAGCTGCAGGTGTCCTTGCAGCAGATGGTATAGCTCTGCATCTGACTACTCTGTCCTTGTGGAAAAGTACAAAAGGTATTCAGTGTGGAAATGCTCAAAAATCGTTTTAATGTGTGTTTTCTCATTATTATTCTCTTCCTCTAATGATGGTTGTCAATTTCATTGTCAATCAGAGAAGTGAAATTCAGCAGCACTTTCATACAATCAACCACGAGGAAGGGGGTTAGAATTGGAAACAGCAGAGATAGCTGCCTGTCAGTTTTCAATGCCCTTATGGTGGAATTCTGCATAGCCATGAGTTACCTCACCTAGTGAGTGATTCAGATGGAAGCTCACAAAACTCACCCAACTGATAGTTATGCAGCTCAAATGTCAATCGATGATGGGACCTTTATCCTAAATCTCATAGCGAGTGACCAAGTACCCAACACTTGACCAACTGTGACGCTGCAACACTTAGACCCCTTGACCAGTTAGAGATGTAAAGGGAAATGTTCTCATTCAGGATGAAAGAATGGGACATACAAAATTAGTTCTTTGTCTTGGTTTTCACAGGAGAGAATGACAGAAGAATGAAAAGGTAGAAGCGGACGAGCTTGGGGCAATTAGGATAGCTATAGAAAAGGAAAGAGTATTAAAAATGTTGACGGAACTCAGAGTGAAAAGTGTATCAAACCTTGATGGCATTCATTCTAGTCAGAAAGGAAAAAACATAGGCTTCGACCACAATCTTTAAAACATTCTTGAATATAAAATTGGGGCAGAGTACCAGAGGATGTCCAATGCAACAGCTATGTTTGTAAAAAGGAGAAATGGATCAACCAAGTAACTATAGACCAGCCAGTGCAACATTGGCAGTGGGTAAGCTTCAGAAAGCCATAATAAGGGATAAACTTAACACTCACTTAGAAAGACATGGGTTAATTAAGAATAGTTAGCAGGGTGTTTTGAAAGCCCAAGTCATGACTGACAATTTTAATAGAGTTCTTTGAGGAAATAAAAGAGCATATTGATAAAAGAACTCCAGTGATATTCTGCATTTGATGCTGCATTGGAGGCTTGTTGATAAAATGAACATGAATGGTATCAAAGGGAATGTGGCAGCATGGATAGGAAATTGGATGAAGGACAGACAACAGGGGAGTATAAACAGTGGTGTCCCCCAGGGGTCAGTATTGGGACCATTGCTTTACTTCATATATATAAATAATATAGTCTCCAGTATAGGGGGCACAATATCAAATGCGAAGATGATAGGGAGCGTGGCTCATTGAGAAGACTAATGCAGGATGACATGGACAGATTGGTAGCTTGGGTAGATAGATTTCATGAAATTTAATGCACAGAAATGTGAGGTTATACATTTTGGAAGAGAGAATAATGAGAGGAAATATAAATTAAATTGCAAAACTCTAAAAGGAGTAGAAGAGCAGAAATATTCAGAGTTCGTGAACATAAATCTTAAAAAGTGGGAGGACAAGTTGATAAAACTGTAAAAAAAAAAGCACATGGGATCCTAGGTTTTATAAGTGGGACACAGAGTATAGAAACAGAAGGTAATGCTAAATCTATACAAATCACTGCAGTTAGAATATTAGAAATTCCTCAGCATTTTGAGTGTGAAAATTATGCAAACTGGGTTCCATGAGGGGGATGGTGGGGGGGGATTTTGGGCAGTACCTGGTTCTACCGAGTTTCTGTCTCTTTCTGGCCACAACCCAAAATAAAAATGAGTGGGAGAGCAGTGCTTCCACCCTCACCCTTTCAGTCATGGTGTCATTAAAAGAGTTAGGATTGGGGGGATGGTGTTCCCTCCAAAAATCCTGCCCGTTCCACTTTTCAGAAAGCCAGCATGAAATATGCCTGCTGTGCAGATACGTAAGTGGGGCCCAGAGTAAGGTTTCCTTGTGGCAATTGACCTCAGAGCGGTCAACTGCATTAAGAAAGCAGAAGCAGAACATTCCTGAATGTTTTAAAGTTTTCTTCTTTCTTCGGCCACAATAGTTCATGCCCCAATGGAGCAGCAAAATGCCTGCCCCTTTTATGTAAATAACCCTGTCCCCCAGCACTTCTGGCAGCAGATAGGCCCATCAGCAATTATGGGGTTATTGTCTCCAGTTTTGGGCACCCTACTTTATGAAGGGTGTCAAGGCCATGGAGAGAATGTAGAAGATATTCAATAAGGTGATACAGGCAATGATATTCTTTAGTTATGAAGAGAGACTAGAGAAACTGGGGCTTTTTTCACTGCAATGCAGAAGGCTAAGAGATCTAATAGTAGTTTTCAAAATTATGAGGGGTTTTGATAAGGTATATGGGAGAAAGGCTATTTCCAATGATCGGTGAGTTGGTACCTAAATGTCAAGGGGGAAAAATTGAGTCGCGCCCCCTATGGGGCGCTAACTTCGCCGGGGCGCTACTTTTAGCGTCCTGAAAACATTAGCGCCTCTGCGGCCGAAATTGAGTGGTAGTGCCCCAAGAGGGAAGCGGGGCGCTACTGGAAGTGCCCCGCCTCCCTCTTGGGGCGCTGCGAGGGAATACTGCACGGCGCTACTTGCCGCGGTATTGCAGGCCTTCCTCCCCTTCTTAAAGGGGAGGGGCCTTGCGCAGCACGACCCGGGGCCCAGCTGAGCCCCCGGTTATCGGGAGTGCCAGCAAAAGAGCCCGGCACTCAAGAGAAGTGCCAGGCTCATGGAGCGCAGCCGGCACTCCACGGGGGTGGGAGGGGTGCTCAGGAGGCCAGGGACGACAGCGGAGGCAGGTGCTGGCAGGCAGCCAACAACAAAAATGGCCACCTGGCATCTCGCCTTTAAATAGCGCCACCCTGGCTGCAGGTAGGTCCCCCCTGACCCCATCAGACATAGCGTCCGGCAGTAAGTCACGGGGCGCTACCGAAGATCGCGGCCGGGGCGCAAGCGGGGCGTTGTGCACGGCGATGACATCATCGGCGGCGCGCAGCACCGCGCGGTGCTAACGGTTACCACCACCGCTAACCTCCTGCTGAATTTCGCAGGAGGCGTTGGCGGCGCCACGCCCGGGCACTAGTTGCTTTGCGCCTTGTTAAACGGGAGGCGCAAAGCAACCAAATTTTTCCCCCCAAAAGTTTAAGATCATCAGCAATAAAGAGAGAGGTTAGGAGATTTTTTTTCTGCAGAGGATTATTGGAACCCTAACTCCAGAAACAACAGAAGCATGATTCACAATAGGAAAAGGAATTGGATAAATATTTGAAAATGAAAATTTTAAATGGGTTTGGGGAAAGGACAGGGAAGTGAGACAAAGTGAAAAATGTTGTCAAAAATGTGACAAATGATAGTTCTTTCGGAGAGCTGACACAGGTACTATGGGTCCAATGGCCTCCTTCTGTGTGGTAGAATGATTTTGTGAAGGAGCCTTTAAGGTCTCATTAATTCAATAACATCGCATTAAAGATAATGGGCGAGAAATTGATGTCCTTACCATCACCTGGTAGCGCCAGCGATGCGTGAAAAAATGGCGGCCGCTGCGCTTGTATCAGCTGGAGGTGGTCCCAGCAGCTGCCACCGTATTGTTCGTCGCCTTTGCGCTGCCTGTAACCAACAGCGCCCTGAAAAAAAATGGCGCGTGGTGACGTGCACGCCAACTTAACAACACCTACGCAAACTTTGACCCTAGCGCTCAAGTCAGCGCTGGGTCCTAAGCACGCCAGGTTAACCTGGTGTGCAAGCAGGCTAACAGAGGCTGACAGGGGCGATATAGAGAAACTGGGGCTTTTTTCACTGCAATGCAGAAGACTAAGAGGAGATCTAATAGTAGTTTTCAAAATTATGAGGGTGTATCCGCGAGGCTGAGAGTGACGTGGATAGCACGTTTCAGGAGGTGGTCACCCCACAGTTAAGGAGTGTGCAGGCAGAGAGGGAATGGGTGACCACCAGACAGAAGAGGAGGACCAGGCAGGTAGTGCAGGAGTCCCCTGAGTGCATCTCGCTCTCCAACCAGGCAGTGCATCTCGCTCTCCAACCAGTATTCGGTTCTGAGTACTGGTGAGGTTGACGGTTCCTCTGGGGAGTACAGCCAGAGCCAAGTCTGTGGCACCACAGGTGGCTCAGCTGTACAGGGGGGAGGAAGTAGAGTGGGAGAGCAATAGTGGTAGGGGATTCAATAGTTAGGGGAGCAGACAGGCGTTTCTGTGGCCGCAGACGTGACTCCAGGATGGTATGATGCCTCCCTGGTGCCAGGGTTAAGGATGTCACTGAGAGGCTGCAGAATATTCTGAGGAGGGAGGGTGAACAGCCAGAGGTCGTGGTCCATATTAGTACCAGTGACATAGGTAGAAAGAGGGATGAGGTCCTGCAGGCAGATTTTAGGGAGCTAGGAAAGAGATTAAAAAGCAGGACCTCAAAAGGTAGTAATCTCCAGATTACTCCCAGTGCTATGCGCGAGTGAGTATAGAAATAGGAGGATAGAGCAGATGAATGCGTGGCTGGAAAGATGGTGCAGGGGGGAGGGCTTCAGATTCCTGGGGCATTGGGGCCGGTTCTGGGGGAGGTGGGACCTGTACAGGCCGGACCGGTTGCACCTCAACAGAGCCAGAACTAATATCCTCGCGGGAGGGGGTTTGGTAGTGCTGTTGGGGAGGGTTCAAACTAATTGGCAGGGGGATAGGCACCAGTATGTAACATTAGAAAGGGGAAATAAAGTGTTCAAAGGATTGGGAGAGGCAGAGAGCACTAAAGTAAGAAATGGTAAGGTATTAGGTGGGGTCAAACTAAGAGAGAATACAGGATGGTCTAAGATGGGTTTACAGTGTATGCATGTTAACGCACAAAGCGTAATAAACAAGGTAAGTGAGCTGCAGGCACAAATAGCCACATGGGAATATGATTTTGTGGCAATACCTGAGACCTGGCTCAAAAAAGGGCAGAATTGGGTATTAAATATTCCTGGTTATAAGGTATTCAGGAAAGATAGGGAAGGAAAGATAGGAGGTGGTGTGGCAGTATTGGTTAAGGAGAATGTTACAGTGCTGGAGAGGAAGGATGTCCTGGAGGGGTCAAGGACAGAACCTATATGGCTAGAGTTAAGAAATAATAGAGGTGCCATTACACTACTAGGTGTATTCTATAGACCACCAAATAGTGGGAAAGCTATGGAGGAGCAAGTTTGCAGAGAAATTACAGAGAGGTGCAAGAACTATAGAGTAGTAATAATCAGGGACTTCAACTATCCTAATATAGACTGAGATCATAATAGTGTAAAGGGCAGAGAAGGGGAAGAATTTCTGAAGTGTGTTCAGAGAGCTTTCTTGATCAGTATGTTTCCAGCCCTGACGAGGGAGGAGGCATTGCTGGATCTGGTTCTGGGGAAATGAGGTCGGTCAAGTGGAGCAAGTGTCAATAGGTGAACATTTAGGGAACAGTGATCATAGTATCATAAGGTTTAGATTAGCTATGGAAAAGGACAGGGAACAATCTAGAGTAAAAATGTTTAACTGGGGGAGGCCAATTTCAGTGGGATGAGAATGGGTCTGGCCAGGGTAAATCAGAATCAAAGATTGGCAGGCAAAACTGTAGTGGAACAATGGGCTGCCTTTAAAGAGGAAATAGTTCAGGTACAGTTGAGGTACATTCCCACTAGAGGGAAAGGCAGGGCAACTAAAGTCAGGGCTCCCTGGATGAAGAAACAGATAGAGAATATGATGAAGCAGAAAAAGAGCGCGTATGACAGATGTCAGGTTGCAAATACATCTGAGAATCAGGCTATATATAGAAAGCTCAGAGGAGAAGTGAAAAAGAAAATAAGAGGGGCAAAGAGAGGGTATGAGAATAGAAACATATAAGATTGTGAAGGGGTTGGATCGGGTGGATGCGGGGAGGATGTTCCCGATGACAGGTGAGACTAGAACTAGGGGACATAGTCTTAGAATAAGGGGCTGCTCTTTCAAAACTGAGATGAGGAGGAACTACTTCACTCAGAGGGTGGTAGGTCCATGGAATATGCTGCCACAAAAAGCTGTAGAAGCTACATCATTAAATAAATTTAAAACAGAAATAGACAGTTTCCTAGAAGTAAAGGGCATTAAGGGTTACGGGGAGCGGGCAGGAATTTGGACATGAGTCTAGGTTCGGATCGGTCATGGCCCTGTGGGTAGTGGAGCGGGCCCAGGGACCGTGTAGCCTGATTCTGCTCCTATTTCGTGTGTGCAATTCTGTTAGATGCAGGAGATGGTTCTGTGATAGATAGTAGATTGGCGGTTAGGATCAGATCAGCCATGATCTTATTGAATGGCGGAGCAGGCTCGAGGGGCCGATTGGCCTACTCCTGCTCCTATTTCTTATGTTCTTATGTTCTTATGTTCTTAATGGCAGCCAACATAAAAGGTAATCCAAGAGTCTTCTATAGGTATATAAATAGTAAAAGGATAATAAGAGGAGGGGTGGGGCTGATTAGGGGCCAAAAAGGAGACCTACGCATAGAGGCAGAGGGTATGGCTGAGGTACTAATTGAGTACTTTGCATCTGTCTTTACCAAGGAAGAGGATGCTACCATAGACATAGTGAAGGACAAGGTAGTGGAGACACTTGATAGGATAAAAATTGATAAGGAGGAGGTATTAGAAAGGCTGGCTGTACTTAAAGTAGATAAATCACCAGGAGCGGATGGGATGCATCCTAGGATGCTGAGGGAATTGAGGGGGAAAATCGCGGAGGTACTGGCCATAATATTCCAATCCTCCATAGATATGGGGGTGGTGCCAGAGGACTGGAGAATTGCAAATGTTACACCATTGTTCAAAAAAGGGTGTAAAGATAAACCCAGCAACTACAGGCCAGTCAGTTTAACCACGGTAGTGGGGAAGCTTTTAGAAACAGTAATCAGGGACAAAATTAACAGTCACTTGGATAGGTGTGGATTAATTAAGGAAAGCCAGCACGGATTTGTTAAAGGCAAATCATGTTTAACCAACTTGATCGAGTTTTTTGATGAGGTAACAAAGAGGGTTGATGAGGGCATTGCGGTTGACGTAGTGTACATGGATTTCCAAAAGGCGTTCGACAAAGTGCCACATAATAGGCTTGCCAGCAAAGTTGAAGCCCATGGAATAAAAGGGACAGTGGCAGCATGGATACGAAATTGGCTAAGTGACAGGAAACAGAGAGGGCGAAATTCAGCTCCTTTGCACCTGCCGTTAGCACCTTGGGGGGGGGGGGGCATTTATGGAGCGTAAAGTGGTTATCGCTGGGGGGTGAAAAAAGCGCCTCCTGTGAAATTCGGCAGGGCATTGCTGAGACGCTACCCGATAGCTCCGCGCACCCGCTGGTAGCGCCCCGGGCTGCGGTGCCACTGCGCCTCCAGTGATTATGTCATCGCCATGCGCAGCGACCCCTTAGCATCCCCTTACCGCCCCGCGGCAGAAATTTGGCTGCGTCCCATGAGGCTGCCGCGGGCGGTGTCAGTGCCAGCCTCAGGGGTCGCAAGCCTGGCTGACCTTCGCTTGCGGGGCGGTAGTCAAAGGGGAGGTGCGGCCGTGACCCGCACCACCATTTTCTTTTTTTGGCCAACCTCCAGGTCGGCCCTCCGTGGTGGTCCGTGGCGTGGTCCTGGCCATCATCGCGCAGCCCGGCACCGCATCTCAGCACCGGGCTGCTGCCATGGCAACACGCTGACCTGGTGGCCTAGTTATGGCCGTCGGAGGCCCTGCCGATCACGCCCCAGCATCACCTCGGATACCACCCCAGCAGGAAGTAGAGCACCTGACATTGCACTCCACTTCCTGGGCGGGGCACTAAGGCGAATTTTGCAGTGGGCCGGGGCTTCCTCGCCAGGCGCAGGATGTCGCGCCTCACCAGCGTTACTGCCCCAAAACGGGGCGCTACCGAATTTCGTGCCCAGAGAGTAATGGTGAACGGTTGTGACGTAAGAAAACTACGAGGCACTTGGTCTAAGCGTTGAACAAAGCTTTAATCAACTGTTTTTCAACTTGGAGATCTAGTTGTGTCCTTCACTAGTTCCTGTTGAGGAATGTCCTAAGCAAGCTGGGCCCATGCCCGAGTATTTATATTCTCCCTGGACAGCGCCACCAGCAGGCCGCCCAGTATTACTCCATACATGAATGACAAGATTCATGTCAGGTTGTTTTTCAGACTGGAGGAAAGTATACAGTGGTGTTCCCCAGGGGTCGGTTCTAGGACCACTGCTTTTCTTGATATATATTAATGACTTGGACATGGGTGTACAGGGCACAATTTCAAAATTTGCAGATAACACAAAACTTGGAAGTATAGTAAACAGTGAAGAGGAGAGTGATAGACTTCAGGAAGACATAGACAGGCTGGTGAACTGGACGGATACATGGCAGATGAAATTTAACGCAGAAAAGTGCGAAGTGATACATTTTGATTGAAAGATTGGGGAGAGGATATATAAACTAAATGGTACAATCCTAAAGTGGGTGCACGAACAGAGAGACCTGGGGGTATGTGTACACAAATTGTTGAAGGTGGCAGGGCAGGTTAACAAAGCAGTTAAAAAGGCTTACGGGATCCCAGGCTTCGTAAGTACAAAAGTGTACAAAAGTGTGGAAATTATGATGAACCTGTATAAAACACTGGTTCAGCCCCAACCGGAGGGTTCGGCCCCAACTGGAGTATTGTGTCCAATTCTGGGCACCACACTTTAGGAAGTATGTGAAGGCCTTAGAAAAGGTGCAAATAGATTTATGAGAATAATTCCAGGAATGAGGGACTTCAGTTACGTTGATAGACTGAAGAAGCTAGGGTTGTTCTCCTTGGAGCAGAGAAGATTGAGAGGAGATTTGATAGAGGTGTTCAAAATCATGAGGGGTCTGGACAGAGTAGATAGAGAGAAACTGTTCCCATTGGCGGAAGGGTCAAGAACCAGAGGACATTTAAGGTGATTGACAAAAGAACCAAAGGCGACGCAAGAAAAAACTTTTTTATGCAGCAGGTGATTAAGATCTGGAATGCACTGCCTGAAAGGGTGGTGGAGGTAGACTCAATCTTATCTTTCAAAAGGGAGTTGGATAATTATCTGAAGGAAAACAATTTGCATGACTATGGGGAAAGGGTGCGGGAGTCGACTAGCCGAGGTGCTCTTGCAGAGAGCCGTGCTGTAACCATTCTATGATTCTATGATTCTGTGACCTGCAGCTGTTAAAAGGACACACTCATCAATCAGGTAAATTTGAATGGAAGGGTTTTTTATTTTAATGAAGTGGTGGCTTGCTGCAATAGATGTGAAAAGTTTTTTTTAAGTGTTTTGGGAGTGCTGCTGGACGATTGCAAGGGCTCGGATGGTAAGTGAACGCCTTCTATAAGACAGAACATGCTGTGAATACTCAGCAGGTCACGCAACATCCGTGGAGTTCATGTCTCAGGTCGACATGCTGCCTGACCAACTGAGTATTTGCAGCATTTTATGCTGTCATTTCACATTTACAGTGTCCGCCTGCAGAGGGAAGAGGAAGACGTAGAAGAGGAGGAAGCAGAAGAGGAGGAATCTGAAGAGGAGCAATCAGACAGAAGGATGCATCCCAGACAGCCCCTTTGTGGCCGGCATATCCGGGATGGAATCATCCGCCTGCGGTCCCACTGGCTGGGCAGGCTGCCTCTTCTTGGTGACCCACTGGCTGGGCAGGCTGCATTTCTTGGGTGTGTGAAATGAGGAAGGCACAAGGGTGGAGTTGTGCTGACGGGATGGCGGAAAACCTAGAGATGCATGCCAGAAGGAGGATAACGTACGAAGATACCCGCATCTTGTATCCTTTCAGCCCCGCCACTGGCCAAGGGCCCAGCCAGGCCCCTGCCAAGAATGGCCTGCACCATCTCATCCAAGTGGGTGAGATGATGCTAGGAATGGGAGATGTGCCTCGTGATTGGTGCTGATTGTTGGTAGGTGAGTGATTGGGGGTCGTGCATTGAGCAGTGTGAGAGGCTAGTGGTTCAGTTGGTAAGTGATGTCTTTTGAAGATGCATTCACTGACCTTGACCAGTGGTCTGAGGTCATGAAGTTTCTTTGGGCTCTGGAGCTAGGTGGTGGGGGCAACACTGCTGACAGTGACAGCCTTGGTAATGTACTCCCATCTATGGTAATTACAGAGGAGTCTCCCTGCTGTCTGCCACAGGGAAAGTCATCGCAAGAATCCTCCTCAATCGCCTTCTCCCAGTGGCTGAAGAGCTCCTCCCAGAGTCGCAATGCGGATTCCGCCCACTAAGGGTCGTAACTGGAGTTTTAATAGCGTATTGACTGCTAAACAAACGCTATGGCCCTGAACAACTCATTTTTATTTTGTGGTATGTCAAATTTATCCATTTTAATAAAAATTACAATTTTTAAGAAGCTTAAAACATTTTTTTTAAAGGTTTGTTTCAGGTTTACCTTTTCCCCATGTGAGAGCCCCAATCTATGTTTTGCTCTCTATAACATTTTTAAAAAGTTAGAATAAAAGGAGCTTATTCACTTCCTGGTTCCCAGTCTGTGAGAATTCTGCATTGTAACTGGCTGCTTAGACAGCTTATTGACGTCACAGCAGCTCGCGTTCGGGATTCCCCATTAACCTGCACTGATCTCAATCTGAAAAGCCGAACTTCTCGCCACAGAGATCGCGAGGTCTTTGGGCGAAGCTTACTTCAGGGTCAGTGGCGAACGCCTTTGCTTCACCGCTGACCGCAAATTACGGGCCAATACTTTAGCTACTAAAGCCATTTGGACTTTACAGCATTATGACATGGGTTAGATGTTCAACTTGCTGATCTGGTGTAAAACTGGCATTGTAGATCGGCTGCCCATTAGAGAAACTGCCCGATTTTCTTTTCCATTGGAATGAGAATGCAGTTTGTATCACGAGCGGGTGATCTGCAATGCCAGTTTTACATCTGAGTGGCAAATTGAAAATATCCGACTAGTGTACTTTGTGTTCATCAAAGTGAGAGATGTTAATGGTGAGGAATTAAATATTCTAGTGCAGGTACACCCAGATCAGGTATAATACAATTAGATGCAAACTAAAGCTTCCTCTGCTCTGCCCCAACAATGTACGTCAGCACCGAATTCAGCAGAGCACCACTTACTGCACCACAGTGATATTTTATCACAGCAGCCATCCACGTGACCCTTCTAACTTCCGTTACCAGTTTAGTACTACCTAGTGCCATATTAAGGGTGGTTTTATGCTGTAAGTTTAAGCTCAGTAAGAACTGGGTTGTGACTACCCCAATTCATTCCACATATAACAAAGGAAACCTTTGGTGCAATAATCGGTCCAGTCTCCTCAATACAGTTTTTAATTCTTTGCACCACTATCACTAGAGATATATTTGCTTTATGTTATGAAATAACATTTTTTTCCCAATAAGTTACTAGTAAAATTAAATAAAAACTTACCTACTCCATTGTTCTTTTCTGTTCTCTCTGTTACATTGTGTTCTGGTGATTCATGCTTGGATTTTGTGATACGTTCTTGCAGTTGCTGGCCATTTATTTTATCAAATGAAACTGCCCCATAGTGCTTGTGAGCTGGACTTAAACCATCGTTCAGCACATTACCAGATGATCTGCTCCTCCACTCCTTTACTGTTATAAATATGGACCCAGCTATCGTCATGGTAATGAAAAGAGCAACAACAAATCTGTTTTAGAAAAAAAATTGTAAGAAACATTCTCCATGCAAACACGAAAATGTAATGTTAAATCATAAGATACTGTATATGTGTAATACGTACATACAAATGCCAACAAAGGTATCTATGTAAGGCATGTTATTTTGGCAGTGGACACTTTTCACTCTGTATGTCGTGTTGGTCACAAGAAGTGATAGTATTGGTGAAGGAGCTATGAAAGACATGTTCAGGTACGTGAAAATACCTGAAAATAAAAAATAACTAAAAGTACAATATTTATTAATAGAAATTTCTATTTGACTCTATGAGATTTAAGAAAAATCCTAAACTAATCCCAACTCGTACTGTCCACATTTGTAGTTACAAGCTGGAAAATAGACCGTAGTAACCCTGGCAGCATGCCAGATTGCTGCATAAATCTGCTAGTTTAGAACATAGTTTCTGTAGGTGTCCCAGTTGGTAGCTACACTGGCTAACATAAAGCTGACCTGTACTGATCAATAAGGTCCCAGGTTTGAGTGTGACTGTGGCTCCCCTCGCATAAATAATGATGCTTGCTGTCTAGGCTCACACGTAAATGACTTGGGCGAGATACCAGAGGGTGCCCAGAGCAAGTGGAGCTATACTCCAATGTGAGTAAGCAGCTTCAAGAGAAAATTGGAGGTGGAATAAAAGAAATTGAATAATAAATGAAATGCCAACAATTATTTTAATATACAGATCACAAGGGGGCAATTAGCATAGGAATCACTGATGGAATGTTCCTCTATTTGCTTTGATATGAAAACGGAGTCTGTTCAGAACTGCGTTTATTGTAAAATCGCAACAGCTTATGCTGCTTTCAATGCAGCTCTCCAGTTAGCTAGCAAAGAACTATATTTAGAGGACAGATCTGGTCCTGCCTCCTTCTCCTAACAAAGGAGTGTTCCGCTGATGTATGTTAACCAGGAGCCAAGCTAAGACCTGACAAAACACCTCCATTGAGAGCAGGTGACACTGAAAGTTACACACGTATACTATATTATAAGATACATTCATTCTTACCAAGCCATTCAAGCATCATTATATCCTCGTTCTTACAAGAACTGGGCACACAAATAGCAACATTATAGTCAATCTTGCCCTATTCAAAACAAAGAAACATTATATTTAAAGATCAGTTCTACAAGACAAGCAGCAAATCTATTTGATTAAAAGGCTATGATATACCTGTTGAATTGTCAGTTTACAATATTGTCCACTAAATTTTCCAGAAGGGGCTTGAGCTGAGGTACATTCACTGTAGGACCCCAATTGATCAATATTTCCATGTAGAATATTGCTGCCTTCTTTTCCAATGGAATCATACACTGAATTTCCCAAGAGAGAAAATATCTTTATTATGTATTGATAAGGACATAGTTTTTTTTGCATAAACTAATTTAGAGAGTAAAGACATATAACATCAATATCATGGATAGGAAGCCACATCTTATTAAAGAAGGATCGATATGCTAACTGAAGCTTCATAAAACACCAGTGTGTGTGGCCTCAGGAGCAGGGTAATAACACGCGTGAGTTAGCACTTTTCCACTGGTCTATGTACCACGTGAACTGCTCATACTGTTCTCCATTCAAACTTCATAAGAAAAGCAGAAAAAAGCCCTTAAAACATAACTACTGCAACTAAGCAGGGAGGCACAAAAAAAATCAGTCAAGGTTTCTGTACAAGACACTGGTAGAGCTATCCCTGGAGTATTGTGTACAATTCTGGTCACTGTACAACAGCAAGGTTATCCAGGCACTGGTGGCAGTGCAGAAAAGGACAACCAAACTGCTATCTATCTTAAGACATCTGAGCTATGAGCAAATGTTGAAGAGAGACTGGAACTGGTTACTCTGGAAGACTCAGGAGAAATATTATTGAAATATGCAAACTTCTTAAGGAAATAGATAAATTGAACCCTAATAATGCTTGTACATTTTCATGGACACTGACCCTTTCGCCATAATTTCACTGAAACCCGCTGATTTTCAGCCAAAGTTACGGTGGGAGATCAAAGAAAGAAAGACTTGCATTTATATAACGCCTTTCACGACCACCGGATGTCCCAAAGTGCTGTACATCCAATGAAGTACTTTTTTTTTTGAAGTGCAGTCACTGTTGTAATGTAGGAAACACGGCAGCCAATTTGCGCACAGCAAGGTCCCACAAACAGCAATGTGATAATGACCAGATAATCTGTTTTAGTGATGTTGATTGAGCGATAAATATTGTCCAGGACACCGGGGATAACTCCCCTGCTCTTCTTCAAAATTCTGCCATGGGATCTTTTACGTCCACCTGAGAGAGCAGATGGGACCTCAGTTTAACGTCTCATCCAAAAGACGGCACCTCCAACAGTGCAGCCCTCCCTCAGCACTGCACTGGAGTGTCAGCCTAGAATTTTGTGCTCAAGTCTCTGGAGTGGGACTTGAACCCACAGCCTTCTGACTCAGAGGCAAGGGTGCTACTAACTGAGCCACTGGCTGACAACCCTTGAGAAAATTCTGGGCTGATATATTTATGATTGTCAGAAACTTTAAAGCCAAGGAACATGGGCTCAAGCTTAGCAGAGTTAAGGTGCAACAGGCAGCTTAGATTGGACTACTTTATGAGAGGGTGGTGAAGATTTGAAATAGACTGTCCAGGGAAGTTGCTGGTGCGGCAAAACGTCAGGGAGAATTGGATAGGATATTTGAGTGAACGGGTAATTGGGAGATATTAGTTTTCAGGACCAGCCTGATGGACTGCTTTGTCTTTTCTGGTCCTGTATTTCCTACATTCCTATGTAATGTGACTTCCATGCACAAAGTTGTTAGAGGAAGGAAATGAGTGAGTACTAGGCACTTCCTCCCAAGGAAGAAAGGAAAGTAAGAAGTTCAGCCATCCATCCCTACCTGTAAAGCCCACTCTCCTACACCTCCCAACAGCTGTCATAAAGAGCCCTGCCGCATTCTGACCCCTTTGGCTAAGAAATGCTATGGCAGAAATTTCTCTGGGGTAGATCACTGGCAGCCTGAAAGGCAGTGTATCTCCAGTGCATTGTACTTGTCAGAGGGGAGGTGCCCTTAACTCCACCCCTCCTGAGGGATGAGTGCTGGAGGGGCTGTGGCCAGAAAGGCGCAGTGCTACACTTCTGGACAACAGTCCAGGAGGTCACAGACAATATGATGGGACTCTCAATTTATGAAGACCTATACCTGTGCCTATTGCTTCTACTCTTTTGTTCTTTTCATTCCGTTATGTTCCTTCCTTCCTTTCTATTTTCCATTTCTTTGAGATCCCATCTTTTACTCCATTCAATATTCAATACTTTTCTTCTTTTAACAACAACAACAACTTGCATTTATATAGCGCCTTTAATGTAGTAAAACGTCCCAAGGCGCTGCACAGGAGTAGTATAAGACAAAAAAAAAATTTGACACCAAGCCACATAAGGATAAATTAGAGCAGGTGACCAAAACCTTGGTCAAAGAGGTAGGTTTTAAGGAGCGTCTTTAAGGAACCTCCCCTTCACTCCCATGAGATTGTAATTATATTCCATATAGCAGTTTGACATGGAATGTCTAATTTATGCCCGTGTACATATGTAATCTCAGCTTTTCTATTAACATTACATGATACCTCACAGGTTAAAAAACACATTTACAGTACTTACTTAATAAGGCGTACTTTTGGGGGTTTTCAGACTGAAGGTCCTCAAGAAATTTATTGCTGTCTTCCAGACATTTTGAAGAGGAATTTCTATCGAAAGTCCTAAATTGGGGCAGGGACAGCACAAGCAACATCCAAATCACCAGCATTTTCCTAGTATGTTAAATCTTCCTATTGCTGTCCTTTGGATATATACTTATACGCATGAACATTTGTGATGTCATTTGACGTCATGTCCTTATGCTACCATCAAAATGGTTTGTCAAAAGATTACACCATGAAAATTAAAGGCATGAAATTGATTATATTCAAGAGAAAATATGAAACAAATTCAAACCCATGTAACTACTCTGCTGAACAGCTGTTCAATTATCAGATACGTAAGTCCACGGGATCAATTTCCCCTCTGAAAGTACCATAATCGCAACATCTTTTCAGTTACAGTACTGATTTGTCTCATCATTGTCATGGTCATTGCTTGTGAAAGCAAATTTGTCCAGGTTAATTCAGTGCTTGCTACAAACTGATTTCCAGTGCAATAACGAGTCAGCTTCCAGGGGACAAAGGGTTGATGCTCTGTTAAACGTCGGTTAGGAAATAGATTATTGCAAGGAAATAACTTCTGAAAAACACAAAAGAAAATTATTTGAATGCAATTATATTAAGGGAAAACTTTATATAGCATTTTATCAAGTCCCCAGAACTTCTCACAATTCTCCACAACCGATCAATACTTTTGAAGTAGAGTGATTGATATTATGTAGGAATACTGGAGCAATAGGAATTAGAAATTAGATTTTTCCCTTCATCCTGATGGCTCAGTAGTAAATGCATTGCCTCGTGTTGTACTGAGCCAGACATTAAATACATAGAAACAGGTTGGCCCCTTCAGCTGATCATACTTGCTCTGCCATTGTATTAGCCATGCCAACATTATCTTTTTAATCCCCACCCTTTCCCCATATCCCTTAATACTCTTACTTCCCAAGAACTTTCCATCTTTGCTTTTAAAACCTCAATTTATTCTGCATCAATAACATTCTGGGATGGTGCATTCCCCACACTCACATCTTCCTCTGTTAAGAGTTTTTGGGGTAAAAATTCAGTTGGTTGCGCCTCCCGTTAGCGCCTTAAATGGGCGCTAATGGGGCGTTAAGGCGCTAACGCCCGGGCGCAGCGCTGTTTGCGCCGCTCGAGAACTTAACTTGAGATTGTGCGGCAGCGCTAAAACTTACCGCTGCGACCACCTGCGCGCGCAGATTGTGACGTCAGTCCGTGGTGCAACGCCCTTGGGGCGCCCCGGAGCGGAAATTGAGTGGCGCCCCCTGCCTTACCGCCTGGCGCTTCCAACGACCGGAAGACTGGAACGTTATCAATCGGTCTGGGGCTGGGGGGGGCGCTATTTAAAGGGGGCCTCTTCCTGTCTTTTTCTGTGGTCGACATTTATGCACCACTCGTTCTGAGAGAGAGAGAGAGATTCGGAGAGAGAGAGAGAGAGACTTCTACATTGACTCAACGCTTTGTGAGGTAGTTTTGCCTAGTTCATCCTAACTTTGCTGCTACTTTCGTTGCTGTACCTCATTACTTTTCTGGCAAAGAGAAGATGGGGGCTGCAATGATTGGGGGCGTCGTCCTGCTCCAGCTCAATCGGAGCAGAGTGAGACGCAGACAGAGAGTGGCAATGATGGCCAGACGGAGGAGGCCCATCAGGCGCATGTACAGGAGAGCTTACCCTCCCAGGGTATATCGTGAACAGCTCTCCTACATCCACATGTCCGAGGAGCTGTGTTTGCGAAGGCTGCGATTCAGCAAGGAGGTGGTCACTGAGCTCTGCCACCTGCTGCAGCCAGATCTGCAGCCTCAGCTGAGGTCCAGGACGTCTCTGTCGGTGGCAGTGAAGGTCACAGTGGCCTTGAACTTCTACGCCACTGGCTCATTCCAAGCTGCTGTTGGGGACCTCGCCAATATCTCCCAGTTTGCGGTGCATCGCTGCATCCGGCAGGTCACCAATGCCCTCTTCACAAGGAGACGAGACTTCATCTCCTTCCCTATGACCCCAGACAAGCAGCATGACCGTGCTATGGGCTTTGCGAGGGTAGCGGGCTTCCCCATGGTGCAGGGCGCCATTGACTGCACGCATGTGGCTTTGCGTGCTCCGCGAGAGAATGCAGAGGAGTTCCGGAACAGAAAGGGGTTCCATTCCTTGAATGTGCAGTTGGTCTGTGACCACAGACAGGTGATTCTCGCTGTCAATGCCCACTATCCGGGCAGCTGCCACGATGCTTTCATCCTGCGCCAGAGTACTGTGGCAGAAATTTTCGAGGCACCGCATCAGCCAGTCGGTTGGCTTCTGGGGGACAAGGGGTACGCATTGAGCACCTGGCTGATGACACCGCTCCGTGCGCCAAACACCCCTGCTGAGCTGCGGTACCAGGAAAGCCAACAAGCAACGAGGAACATTATTGAGCGCACAATCGGCGTGCTCAAACAACGATTCCGCTGTCTGGACCATTCCGGAGGAGCCCTGCAGTACTCGCCTGAGCAAGTTTCCAAATTCGTAGTGGTGTGCTGCATGTTGCACAACATGGCAATCCTCAGGACGCAGCCAATGCCACCAGGCCTTGCAGCACCACAAGAGGAGGAGGAGGAAGAGGAGGAACAGGCCGAGGACGATGATCAGCAGCAGCACCAAGGCAGGAGGGCGGCCCACAATGGTCAAACTGCAAGGGCCGTCCGTCAACGACTAATAGCAAGCCGCTTCTAGGGCCCCTGCCAGTGCTACAAACACGAATCAACCCAGCACGCAACCCCTAAGCCGGCCAAGGCACCAATAATTCCAACCACCAGCCATGTATATTTTGAATACAGAAACTTATTTATTGTACAAACTCTGTGTGTGTCAATTCCTCATGACAAACTCATAGAAATAAACACAAAAAAACAGTCAATAACATAACTGGTTCTCACAACCTGGAGATAATGTCCAAAACACTAAACAAAAGTTGGGCCATGAACCTCGGCCTTTAATAAAAAAATGACCAGCATTTTGGCACACCTCCTACTTTTTGCCCTTCGAGGGTGATCTCCTTCCCTTGCGCACTTCCCCCCTTCTAACCCTACTGCTCCTCCGTAATGGGACCTCAGTGGCTGCAGCAAGGCTGGTGGAAGGCTGCTGCTTGTCAGACCCTGACACTGCAGATGCCCCTGAAGGCCGGCCTCGACCACTTCTGGGCCTGGAGGGCCCGGCTGCAGACTGCACCAACTCTGCATGGGCGGCAGCAGTCTGTCCTACAGGCGGTGGCAAGTGCAGTGGAGAAGTGACAGTGTTGGCAGCAGGAATGCTGTCATCGTGAGAGAGGACAGCAACTCCCTGCTCGCCCGACACACTGGCACTCCCACGGGGCAGCACTTCAGCATCCGGAGCAATTTGCCTGAGAACAGATTGCTGGCCTGCTGCGGCGCGGTGACAGCCCCGGGGACATGTGCACGAACCATCGAGGATGGCAGCAGTCAGTGCTCGCGTGGCCTCAATCTGAGTCTGCATGAGAGCAGGCTCAGATGGGTTCCTGGCAGCCAGTGACTGAATTGCAGCAGTAAGCTTTAGTGTGGCATCCGTCTGTGCTACAGCGAAGTGCTCCACACTCCTTGCCAGTGCCTCAATGCATTCGGGCACCCTTCCCACTGCACCCATGAGCTCAGTGTGCATGACCACCGCCTGGCTGTTCATTTCTGCAATCATCCGCTCCTCCTCTGCGTCCATTGCATTAGGAGTGTCTGGCATACTCTCCCTCTGGGGAGAAGGCTCCCGTTCTTCCCTCCCCCCCCCATGGCGTTGCTGCAGCCCGCTGGGTCCTGGAACTTCACCATCATCAGCCCCTTCCCCCCTGCTCCCCCGTTCTTCCCTCCCCCCCCCATGGCGTTGCTGCAGCCCGCTGGGTCCTGGAACTTCACCATCATCAGCCCCTTCCCCCCTGCTCCCCTCCGGGGAAGGCGTGTTCCCAGTGTGGCCATGGGCTTCCTCGGGAGAGGGTGGCACTGATGCTCCGGCTTCCTCTTCCTCCTCAGCTGCAGCATCACTCCCAGTGGCAGCTTCAGGGACCATCTCCTCAGCTGGTGAATCACCATCTGAAAGCAGGGAGGTACAAGAGTGGCTTTAGCGTGAGGACAGGGTGGCAGTAAGGGAGGAATAAGTGCAGCGAGTTAGCAAGTTGGATTGAAAGTGTCAAAGGCTGGTATTGTGAGGGACAAGTGGAAGGACAGAGGACAAAAAGGTGATGACCTTACCATTGCTGTCCACAACGGGGTCGGCGTCTCCAGTGGCGACGGGACCGATCACCCGGCTTGCCACAATCCTGTGGACGCGCTCCTCCAGATCGCTGAGGGGTTGCAGCTGAAGCCGCCCTCCACTCGTCCGTTGCTGCTGTCTCCGATTATGAGCCAGCTTAGCCTGCAAGAAAAAGGACAGCATCTGAGTCAATATACAGCCATGGTCTTGCCTGATGTGCCTCTCATAGGTGAATAGCCCTTACAATATGCAGCCATGGTCTTGCCTGATGTGCCTCCCATAGGTGAATAGCCCTTACAATATGCAGCCATGGTCTTGCCTGATGTGCCTCCCATAGGTGAATAGCCCTTACTGTATGCAAAGTGTGGAATGTGTGTGTGTGTTTGATGAAAGGGCCATAGGTGTTGGATGAGTGTTGTGCATTGGGGTTTTAAGACCCTCTGGCCATAGAGTGAGGTTGAGATGGAGGGATGGAGAGGTATTGAGAAAAAGCCACTCACCCTGACGACCCGAGTGAGGTCGTTGAACTTTTTGCGGCACTGGACATGGGTCCTGGGCACCATGCTCCTGGAGGAGACGCTCTGAGCCACCTCCCTCCACACTCTTCTGAACTCGCGTGGCAAAGGCCTCCTGCCACTCTCTGGGAACAGCATGCATCGTCTGCGCTCCACTGCGTCAACCAGAGCATCCAAGGCCCGCTCGGTGAAGCGATGAGCGCGTTCTCTCACCCTCTCCATTCTTGGCAGCAAAATGGATTACAGGTCTCTCCAGGCTGAGATTCAAGGCTGCAATGAGCAGGGTGTGGCTGGGGAGCAAGTGGCCCCCCCCGCTTTAAGAAGTGTCCGGCGCCAGTGTGTCTGTGTTACCGCGCTAACTGGCAGCAGCTGCGCTGCGCTCGTGCGCTGAGTTAGCGCCTCACTCCTAGGCCTTTGCGCCTTAAGAGAGGTGTGCAGCGCCTAATTTAGCGCTCCACTCACCTCCCGGGGCGGTAAAAGTGAAGTTTCCTGTCAGTGCCGATAATTAGCGCCAGGCGCTAATATTTGCGCGCGGACGATATTTGCGCCCCAAATGGGGCGCGACCTAATTTCTACCCCTTTCTTTCTAGATACAGACCAGGAAGGTCCCAATTTGATACCTGATTTGTGTTTAAGTCAACTTATGTCAGCTAGGGCAACAATAAAGCACTGGTGATAGAGCAAAAAAATATAGCCAGGGTTCTTCCTGCTGATTGCTATCCAGTGATCACTACTGCAACATCATATGGGGACAGGAAGTAATGCAATCCCATTGTCGAATAAGAACATAAGAATTAGGAGCAGGAGTAGCCCATACGGCCCTTTGAGCCTGCTCCGCCATTCAATCTCAACTCCACTTTCCCGCCAGATCCCCATATCGTTTGATTCCCCTAGAGTCCAAAGATCTATCTATCTCAGCCTTGAATATACTCAATGACTCAGCATCCACAGCCCTTTCGGGTAGAGAATTCCAAAGATTGAAGAATTCCCTCTGAGTGAAGAAATTCCTCCTCATCTCAGTCTTAAATGGCCGACCCCTTATGCTGAGACTATGCTCCCTAGTTCTAGACTCTCCAGCCAGGGGGAACAACCTTTCAGCATCTACCCTGTCAATCCCCCACAATCACCTCTTAATCTTCTAAACTCTAGAGAGGATAGGCCCAATCTACTCAATCTCTCCTCATAGGACAACCCTCTCATCCCAGGGAGCAATTTAGTGAACCTTCGTTGCACCGCCTCTAAGGCATGTATGTCCTTTCTCAGATAAGGAGAACAAAACTGTGCACAGTACTCCAGGTGTGGTCTCACCAAAGCCCTTTACAATTGTAGTAAGACTTCCTTACTCTTGTACTCCAACCCCCTTGCAATAAAGGCCAACATGCCATTTGCCTTTGTAATTGCTTGCTGTACCTGTATGCTAACTTTTTGCGTTTCCTGTACGAGGACACCTAAATCTCTCTGAACACCAACATTTAATAGTTTCTCACCATTTTAAAAAATATTCCATTTTTCTATTCTTCCCAAAGTGAATAACCTCACATTTACTCACATTATACTCCATCTGTCACCTTATTGACCACTCACTTAACCTGTCTATATCTCTTTGCAGGCTCTTTGTGTCCTCCTCACAGCCTAGCTTTGTATCGTCAGCAAACTTGGATACATTACACTCAGTCCCTTCATCTAAGTCATTAATATAGATTGTAAATAGCTGAGGCCCAAGCACTGATCCTTGCGGCACCCACTAGTTACAGCCTGCCAACTTGAAAATGACCCATTTATCCTTATTCTCTGTTTTCTGTACCGTTAATCAATCCTCTATCCATGTTAATATATTACCTCCAACCCCTTGAGCCCTTATCTTGCGTAGCAACCTTTTATGTGGCATCTTATCAAATACCTTTTGGAAATCCAAATATACTACATCCATTGGTTCCCCTTTATCTACCCTGCTAGTTACATTCTCAAAAAACTCTAATAAATTTGTTAAATACAATTTCCCTTTCATAAAACCATGTTGACTCTGCCTAATCATATTATGATTTTCTAAGTGCCCTGTTACCACTTCCTTAATAATGGATTCCAGCATTTTCCAGACGACTGATGTCAGGCTCACTGGCCTGTAGTTCTTCATTTTTTCTCTCTCCTTCCTTTCTTGAATAGCGGGGTTACATTTGCTACCATCCAATCTACTGGGACCATTCTAGAATCTAGGCAATTTTGGAAGATCACAACCAATGCATCCACTATCTCTGCAACCACTTCTTTTGAACCCTAGGATGTAAGCCATCAGGTCCAGGGGATTTGTCAGCTTTTAGTCCCATTATTTTCTCAACTACTTTTTCTCTACTGATATTAATTACTTTAAGTTCCTCACTCTTATTAGCCCCTTGGTTCTCCACTACTTTTGGTATGATTTTTGTGTTTTCCATTGTGAAGACAGATACAAAATATTTGTTTAAAGTCTCTGCCATTTCCTTATTCCCTATTATAATTTCACCTATCTCAGCCTCTAAGGGACCAACACTTACTTTTGCTACTCTCTTCCTTTTTACATATTTGAAGAAGCTCTTGCAATCTGTTGTTATATTTTTTGCTAGTTTACTCTCATATTCTATTTTCTCCCTTTTCATCAATATTTTGGTCATCCTTTGCTGGTTTCTAAAGCTCTCCTGATCCTCAGGCTTACTACTATTGTTTGCAACATTATAAGCCTCTTCTTTTAATCTAATACTATCCTTAACTTCTTTGGTTAGCCACGGGTGGATCACTTTTCCTGTGGAGTTTTTGGGCGTGAAATTCGGTTACGTCCCATTTGGGGCGATAACCAAATTAGCGCCAGACATTTAGTGCCTGGCGCAGAAACACCGCCCTGCCGCTAAATTCGGCATACCGCCCTGGAGAGGAAGTGGAGCGCTATCTCAGGTGCTCCACTTCCTCTCGGGGCTGTGTCAAGAGCACAAAGCGCTTGAACGGCGGAGCGCTACGCGGCCACCACGCGTAGCACTGACGCGTTTCACCACCCCTCCCCTTCGTTAAAGGGGAGGGACGCTGCAAGCTCTGCAGGGCCTCCTCTGACCCAAACTAGGTCACCACTGCGGTGTGGTGCCATGGCCGCAGCCCGGCACCAAGATGCGGTACCGGGCTGCGCAATGGCGGCCACGCACCACACCAAGGGCCGCCATGAAGGGCCGACCTCCATTCGGCCAAAAGAAGAGAATGGCGGCGTGGGTCGCAGCCGCACCTCCCCTTTAAATACCGTCCCACGAGTGGAGGTCGGCCCGGTTCGCGACCCGTGAGGCTGGCGCTGACATCGCCTGCGGCAGCCTCGCGGGGCGCAGCCAAATTTCTGCCGCGGGGCAGTAAGAAGCTGCGGCAGGGCGCTAAGGGGTTGCGGCGCTCAGCGATGACATCATCATCTGCGATGCAACGGCCCAGGGCGCTACCAGCGGGGCGTGGCACTATCGGCTAGCGCCTCAGCCGCGCCCCGCCGAATTTCTCAAGAGGCACTATTATCGCCGAGTTTTGCCATCTTTATTTCTCAATAGAATGTATATTTGTTGAGAATTTTGGAATTTTTTTTTAATGTTTGCTGACAACACTGTCTGGGCTGAAACAGGTGCCTTAAGGAAAGAAAGGAATAAGGGAAGAAAACAGAAAGAAAGAAAGATATTCATGTTCTTATTTCAGGAAGGATATATTTGCATTGGAGGCAGTTCAGAGACGATTCACTTGGTTAATTCCAGAGATGAGGGGGTTGACTTATGAGGAAAGGTTGAGCAGGCTGGGCCTATACTCACTGGAATTTAGAAGAATGAGAGGTGATCTTATTGAAACATATAAGATACTGAGGGGGCACGACAAGGTAGATGCAGAGAGGATGTTTCCCCTCGTGGGGAAATCTAGAACGCGGGGGCACAGTTTCAGAATAAAGGGTCGCCCTTTTAGAACTGAGATGAGGAGGAATTTCTTCTCTCAGAGGGTCGTAAATCTGTGGAATTCTCTGCCCCAGAGAGCTGTGGCGGCTGGGTCATTAAATACATTTAAGGTAGAGATAGACAAATTTTTGCAAGATAAGGGAGTGAAGGGTTATGGGGAGCGGGCGGGGAAGTGGCTTTGAGCCCAAGATCAGCCATGATCTTATTGAATGGCGGAGCAGGCTCGAGGGGCCAAGTGGCCTATTCCTGCTCCTATTTCTTATGTTCTTATGTTCTCAGGACGTCCCAAAGTGCTCCACATCGAATGGACAACTTTTGAAATACAGTCACTGCTGTAATGTAGGGAAACATAGCAATCAAATTGCAAGCAGCATGGTCCCATTAAGAGCAATGAGATAAATGACCAAATAATCTGTTTTAGTGATGTTGGTTGAGGAATAAATGTTGGCCAAGACACCATGAGAACTTCCCTGACCTCCTCCAAATATTGACGTGGAATATTTTACATGTACCTGAGAGGGTTTATTGTCTCATCTGACAATGCAACACTCCCACAGTACTGCAGTGAAATGTCATCTTAGATTATGCACCCAAGTCTCTGGAGTGGGGCTTGAACCCACAACCTTTTGAGTCAGAGGCAGGTGTGTGACCACTGAGCCAATGCATGGAGTTTTTTTTAAATGAGGAATTTTTAGTCTCAGGCTAATAGACAGATAGAATAGATTCACATCAAAAATAAATAACAGTATATCAATTTACTTCTCTTTTAAAAAGGGTCATTTGAATTCCAAATAATGATAGGAATCGAAGGTTATTGGAGTGAATACAGAACAATCTGATCAAACACTCTAAGGGGGAAAAATTAGGTCGCGCCCCATTTGGGGCGCAAATATCGTCTGGACGCAAATATTAGCGCCTGGCGCTAATTATCGCCACTGACTGGAAACTTCACTTTTACCGCCCCGGGAGGTGAGTGGAGCGCTAAATCAGGCGCTGCACACCTGTCTTAAGGCGCAAAGGCCGAGCAGTGAGGCGCTAACTCAGCGCGCGAGCGCAGCGCAGCTGCTGCCAGTTAGCGAGGGAACACAGACACACTGGCGCCAGCCACTTCTTAAAGCGGGGGGGGGCCAACTTGCTCCCCAGCCACACCCTGCTCATTGCAGCCTTGAATCTCGGCCTGGAGAGACCTGTGAATCCATTTTGCTGCCAAGGATGGAGAGGGAGAGAGAACGAGCTCATCGCTTCACCGAGCGGGCCTTGGATGCTCTGGTTGGCGCGGTGGAGCGCAGAAGATGTATACTCTTCCCTGAGAGTGGCAGGAGGCCTTTGCCACGCGAGTTCAGAAGAGTGTGGAGGGAGGTGGCTCAGGAGCGTCTCCTCCAGGAGCATGGTGCCCAGGACCCATACTCAATGCCGCAAAAAGTTCAACGACCTCACTCGGGTCGTCAGGGTGAGTGGCTTTTTCTCAATACCTCTCCATCCCTCCATCTCAACCTCACTCTATGGCCAGAGGGTCTTAAAACCCCAATGCACAACACTCATCCAACACCTATGGCCCTTTCATGAAACACACACACACATTCCACACTTTGCATACAGTAAGGGCTATTCACCTATGGGAGGCACATCAGGCAAGACCATGGCTGCATACAGTAAGGGCTATTCACCTATGGGAGGCACATCAGGCAAGACCATGGCTGTATATTTACTCAGATGCTGTCCTTTTTCTTGCAGGCCAAGCTGGCGCATAATCGGAGACAGCAGCAACGGACAGGTGGAGGGCGGCCTCAGCTGCAACCCCTCAGCGATCTTGAGGAGCGCGTCCACAGGATTGTGGCAAGCCGGGTGATCGGTCCCGTCGCCACTGGAGACGCGACCCCGTTCTGGACAGCAATGGTAAGGTCATCACCTTTTTGTCCTCTGTCCTTCCACTTGTCCCTCACAACACCAGCCTTTGACACTTTCAATCCAACTTGCTAACTCGCTGCACTTATTCCTCCCTTACTGCCACCCTGTCCTCACGCTAAAGCCACTCTTGTACCTCCCTGCTTTCAGATGGTGATTCACCAGCTGAGGAGACGGGCCCTGAAGCTGCCACTGGGAGTGAAGCTGCAGCCGAGGAGGAAGAGGAAGCCGGAGCATCAGTGCCACCCTCTCCCGAGGAAGCCCATGCCCACACTGGGAACACGCCTTCCCTGGAGGGGAGCAGGGGGGAAGGGTCTGATGAGGGTGAAGCTCCAGGACCCAGCGGGCTGCAGCAACGCTATGGGGGTAGGGAAGAACGGGGGCCTTCTCCCCAGAGGGAGAGTATGCCAGACACTCCTACTGCAATGGACGCAGAGGAGGAGCGGCGGATCGCAGAAATGAACACCCAGGCGGTGGGCATGCACACTGAGCTCATGGGTGCAGTGGGAAGGGTGCCCGAATGCATTGAGTCACTGGCAAGGAGTGTGGAGCACTTCGCTGTAGCACAGGCGGATGCCACACTAACGCTTAGTGCTGCAATTCAGTCACTGGCTGCCATGATCCCATCTCTGACTGCTCTCATGCAGACTCAGATTGAGGCCACGCGAGCACAGACTGCTGCCAACCTCGATGGTTCGTTCACATGTCCCCGGGGCTGTCACCGCGCCGCAGCAGGCCAGCAATCTGTTCTCCAGCAGATTGCTCCGGATGCTGAAGTGCTGCCCCGTGGGAGTGCCAGTGTGTCGGGCGAGCAGGGAGTTGCTGTCCTCTCTCACGATGACAGCATTCCTGCTGCCAACACTGTCACTTCTCCACTGCACTTACCACCGCCTGTAGGACAGACTGCTGCTGCCCATGCAGAGTTGGTGTAGTCTGCAGCCGGGCCCTCCAGGCCCAGAACTGGTCGAGGCCGTCCTTCAGGGGCATCTGCAGTGTCAGGGTCTGACGAGCAGCAGCCTTCCACCAGCCTTGCTGCAGCCACTGAGGTCCCATTACGGAGGAGCAGTAGGGTTAGAAGGGGGGGAAGTGCGAAGGGAAGGAGATCACCCTCGAAGGGCAAAAAGTAGGAGGTGTGACAAAATGCTGGTCATTTTTTTATTAAAGGTCGAGGTTCATGGTCCAACTTTTGTTTAGTGTTTTGGACATTATCTCCAGGTTGTGAGAACCAGTTATGTTATTGACTGTTTTTTTGTGTTTATTTCTATGAGTTTGTCATGAGGAATTGACACACACAGAGTTTGTAAAATAAATAAGTTTCTGTACTCAAAATATACATGGTTGGTGGTTGGAATTATTGGTGCCATGGCCGGCTTAGGGGTTGCGTGCTGGGTTCATTGATGTTGTTAGCAATGGCAGAAGCCATTTCCACAGCAGGGGCCCTAGAAGCGGCTTGCTATCAGCCGTTGACGGACGGCCCTTGCAGTTTGACCATTGTGGGCCGCCCTCCCGCCTTGGTGCTGCTGATGATCATCCTCCTCGTCCTCTTCCTCCTCTTCCTCCTCCTCCTCTGGTGGTGCTCCAAGGCCTGGTGGCATTGGCTGGGTCCTGAGGATTGCCATGTTATGCAACATGCAGCACACAACTACGAAGTTGGATACTCGCTCAGGCGAGTACTGCAGGGCTCCTCCAGAATGGTCGAGACAGCGGAACCGTTGCTTCAGCACGCCGATTGTGCGCTCAATTATGTTCCTGGTAGCTTGATGGCTCTCATTGTACCGCAGCTCAGCAGGGGTGTTGGGCGTACGGAGCGGTGTCATCAGCCAGGTGCTCAATGCATACCCCTTGTCCCCGAGAAGCCAACCAACTGGCTGATGCGGTGCCTCGAAAAGTTCTGCCACAGTAGTCTGGCGCAGGATAAAAGCATCGTGGCAGCTGCCAGGATAGTGGGCATTGACAGCGAGTATCAGCTGTCTGTGGTCACAGACCAACTGAACATTCAAGGAATGGAACCCCTTTCTGTTCCGGAATTCCTCGGCATTCTCATGCGGAGCACGCAAAGCCACATGCGTGCAGTCAATGGCGCCCTGCACCATGGGGAAGCCCGCTATCCTCGCAAAGCCCAGAGCGCGGTCACGCTGCTTGTCTGGGGTCATGGGGAAAGAGATGAACTCTCGTCTCCTTTTAAAGAGGGCATTTGTGACCTGCCGGATGCAGCAATGCACCGCGAACTGGGAGATATTGGCGAGGTCCCCAGCAGCAGCTTGAAATGAGCCAGTAGCGTAGAAGTTGAGAGCCACTGTGACCTTCACTGCCACCGACAGAGACGTCCTGGACCTCAGTTGAGGCTGCAGATCTGGCTGCAGCAGGTGGCAGAGCTCAGTGACCACCTCCTTGCTGAATCGCAGCCTTCGCAAACACAGCTCCTCAGACATATGAACGTAGGAGAGCTGTTCACGATATACCCTGGGAGGGTAAGCTCTCCTGTACATACGCCTGTTGGCCCTCCTCCGTCTGGCCATCATTGCCACTCTCTCTCTGCGTCTCTGTGTCCTCCGATTCAGCTGGAGCAGGACGACGCCCCCAATCAGTGCAGCCCCCATAGTCTCTTTGCAAGCAAAGTAATGAAGGACAGCAACTAAAGTACTAGCGAAGTTAGGATCAGTAGGCAAAACTACCTCACAAAGCGTTGAGTCAATGCAGAAGTCTCTCTTTCTCTCTCTCCGAATCTCTCTCTCTCTCTCAGAACGAGTGGTGCAAAAATGTCCACCACAGAAAAAGACAGGAAGAGGCCCCCTTTAAATAGCGCTCCCCCCCAGCCCCACAGCGATTGATAGCGTTCCAGTCTTCCGGTCGTTGGATGCGCCAGGCGGTAAGGCAGGGGGCGCCACTCAATTTCCGCTCCGGGGCGCCACAAGGGCGTTGCAGCATGGAATGACGTCACAATCTGCGCGCGCAGGTGGTCGCAGCGGTAAGGTTTAGCGCCGCCGCACAATCTCTAGTTAAGTTCCCGAGCGGCGCAAACATCGCTGCGCCCGGGCGTTAGCGGCTTTGTGCCCCATTAGCGCCCTCTTAAGGCGCTAACGGGAGGCGCAACCAACTGAATTTTTACCCCTAAGAGTACTCCCTAAATCAACTATGAGAGAGAGCCACCTTCAGCCTATCCTATCAGTCTGGGTTGGACACAAACATGTCTCAGTCACCAATGAGCAGCATGCTAACCTACTGAACCACTTGAATCTTTTACAACCCTCAAGAGATTAAATAAATAAAGGACAGTCCACAGCACCGTAAATTGTGGAATTCCCAGGGTAGCTTCGTAATGGGCCCAAACAGCCTTCCAAAGTGCTGGAGCTGCCTATGTAGGGTGGGCAGAAGAAGCACTCGCTCCCCCAGAGGGATGCTCTAGCAAAGTCTATCACTGACACATTGGAAAGGAAGATCTCCTCCTATACTCCATTCCCTAAGTTCTCAATGGAATGTCAACCCAGCAGATCTGTGTTCTATCCCAAATTACAATCCCCAACCAGAATTTTACTAAAATAAGATGAAGCTTTGAGGGCCCAAACCAGAAGAAAGGCATCCCTCAGAGATCATAGGTGGGGAAGACACATTCCAGCTGACATACCCATGTAGCTCTACCAAAGTCTATGTGCAAACTTGGGTAGTGGCAGAGGTGCAGGCAGAGATTTTTGCTGTACAACTCTACCTCACTCGCTAGAGCCCTGAGGGCTGAGGAATTCTCAAAGGAATGTCAATTCCATGCAGGGAAGCCTGCCTTAATTAACATATTTTAGTGATGTGACTCACGCACTTCAGCACTACAAGCCTTTTGAGTCTCCAGTATTGCTTGATTGGAAATAAATGGTCAGCGTGCTCTTACCACATTGTCAGTGCTCTAAATTAGCCCCAAATTTTCCACAAGTACATCCATCACTGGCACATTGGAATGACAGATCTTCTCTCATATCCTATTCCTTAACCTGCAATCCACCCTCCATTAGATATTTGACCATATATCTTCATGTTATCTGCTAACCTTATATTGTTAATGGACAGATTCTTCCCCATATTTATTATGAACAGTGTAAACAACAGAAAGCCCAGAACAAACTATTGACTGAACTCTGCTCGTCACTTCTTCCCAAATAACACGCAATACATTGGAATGAAATGACGTTCTTTCTCTTTTGTTTATATGTGCATTGCAAGTTAAATGCCTAGATGTGGCCTTGTGGCTATGCAAACCTAAAATAGAAATGTTACAGGCAGTGAGTCACAGAACTCAGATGAGGTTTTAGCTCTGTGACTCGATACTAGGGCAAGAAAACACAATTTAAAAAAAAAACAGGAATTTGAATGTTAATGTGCAGAACTAGAATGCGTTTTGATGCAGTACATTACTTTCTTGTGATGGGGAGTCAAGGGTATGAATCCTCCATTTTCTCCCCAAGCAATGTACGGCTTGTGGCAGGAGGACAGTTGTCCAATCTGCTCCAGGCTCCTGCCAGTGCAGCTTTTGAGGAGGACACAAGTAGGTGCACAAGGATACTCTCTTCTATTGGGAAGAAGCTGCTGCTGATCTGCCTACAGCACAGCAGCTGGGATCAGTAGTTCATTGTCACGGTGGAATTAGAGCCGCAACCCTCACTACAGTGGCATTACTGTATCAGATTAAAATACTTATCTTAGCCCCATGACTCGCTACTCCAACGCATTCTATTCTGAATTATATTATCCTATCAAATTTGGTGTTGTCGATCTACACCAATTCTTCGAGACGATGATCATTCATATCTAAGTTGGAATGAGAGTCATTTCACATGATTTATGAATATCAAAACAATCAAAATGCTTGTAAAAGCAATTAATGGGTAAATGTATGATGTAAATTAACTTAGAGATGCACAGGTTGGGGACTGTATGGCTATGGTGAATTGTGCCACTCATCATGAGAAGGATGACAAAAATAAAAATAATCTGTCTTGTTTTAGCTTTGTACAGATTTCTTTAAGTCAGTAACTAATCAATCATTATATAGTTTGAAAAAAATCTAGTTACGGTCTTGTCTTAAGCTTGACATGATACAAAATGTCACAAGTTTCATACCTATTCATTGCCTCAGTGAGATGATTTTCCAACATCAAGCAGTTTTCACTTCTTTCCAGCTTTTCATGAAGAAAAAACAATTTGCTGCCTAGTTAACCCTTGAAGTGGCTCTCTGTGAAGGAACTAGCATTCTTAACTTGTGACTTTCACTTGTAATTATCTTCCACCCACTTCACTTGTTCAGTCCTGTTCGGGGGCACATTTTTCTACAAGTTTCCAGTTTTGATAAATGGTCTACACCCTGGGGATAAATTTGGGAGCGGCCATTTGTGGGCACCTCACCCACACAGAGTTAACGGCTGGCGCTCGAATGGGGAGGTCCAAGGAGCCCTGGATTTTGGGCCTCGGACCTCATCATAATGTAAATGGCGCTGCGGTAGGAGCCCGCACAGGTTAGTGCGCCATTTTCCAGGTAAGTGATCGGGTCGGGGGTCTGGAGGAGGAACCTCGGGAGTACTGTTGGGGGTTCGGGTAGGGAGATCGCAGACCTCGGGAGTTCTGTTGTGGGGGCTGGGAGTGCTTTCGGGAGGGTTAGGAGGTTGGGGCCAGGGCTGAGTGGGATTGAGTGGGCCCGGAGGTCAGAGTCAGGAGCGAGGTCAGAGACCTCGGGACCGGGAGCGGCAGTGATTATGGTACGAACTTACCTTTTTTTTTACTCCCGTGGTGTTTGGAGTTGGTTTTCCCGGAGGCAACCAGCACTGGCGCTGGCTGCCTCGGGACAAACTAAAGTTGCAGCCGGGACCAGAAGCAGGCGTTAGGCCCCTTATTTGCATATGAAAATGGCCTAACACCTGCTTCAGATGTGGGTCTTGTTTGTCCTTTACCAAGATGGCGTCTTCCGCACTTCCCGTCGGAGGTGTCCGCACGCATCTTGGACCCCATTTTCAAGCGCAAGGAGGCCGCTTAGTGCCTAAAAAACGGGTGCTACAGAGCCCAATTTCTCCCCCTCTGTCTTTTATGTTTGCTTGTTGTGTATTTCCAACATTTCTTATAAACAAGATACTACCAGGCTGAAACTGATTCTGCAGCTAATAGTGTTGCAACTTCCACAGCTTTAGATTGTGATTCACTCCTCCCTCCACAGCTAAAAGCTTTTGGGCTCTTGGGAGCCCAAACTGTGCAACAAAGTAATGATCATAAAAGGCTATTAGATATTGTAGCAAAAGTACATTCAGTACTGACAAGCATTCAAACAAGAGATAATCTGAAAGCATTTACATATTTTACACCTTTCTTAGCATTAGCTGGCAGCATTCCCTTTATAATATAAATGGATAGTCATTTTATTCTCGTTGATAGCACATTTTATGGTAAACTCCTGTTAAAAAGACTAGCATCACTACAGTAACAAAAAACTGGAAACACATAGATTCAGTCAACTTCTGTGAAGGGGACAGGACAACATTTCGGCATGTCTTACTTCAGGGCTAAAAAGTGAAAGGTAAGCAAACAATCAGAAAAAGGGAGAGGGGAAAAACAAATGACTACTCCAAGCATAGAGAGAAAATTAATGATCGAATGACCTGTAACCTGCTTAAAAGAAAAGCAGGCGTTTGCTAGATGATGTAAAAGATCATCTCAGTCAGGTAATAGAAAGAAGCATTCAATAAATTAAAGACATAAAAAAAACGAAAGGCCGTGCATGTAGCCATGATCGTGAGAGGTCCAGCCAAGGAAAAGGATGAGAAAATGGGAAAATTTCAGGCCTGATCAGCAGGCTTTCTGGGTTTTCAGTTTCCCCTACCTGCAGCTGCCATTCATGACCTCATCGTGGATGAATCTACTGACATCCTGGTGTTAACAGAAACATGGCTCACAGGTGGAGATTCATCCTCCCTCACCGAAGTCTCCTCACCAGGCTACACATCTGTCCTGCCCAAATCACCATGGCAGTGATGAAGCTCTTATTGCCAAATAACACCTTTACGTATTTTTCTGGCACCTTTTCCTCCATTGAGCAACTCATTCCCTTCCATCCCTGACTCAAAATTCTCATCCGATGCCGTCATCCCAATCTCCATGCTAACTTCCTCACTGTGATGTACTCCCTTCTCACCTCCCTTAGGTTTGTATTGAGTGAGTATTCATCCTCGGTGACTTCAACCTACATCTTAAAACTCCTCGTCCCCTCTCCTCCAACTTCTTTGCCCTCTTATCATCACTTGCTGTCATTCCTCAGATAAATTACCCCAAACATACCCATTACCATCCCCTCGACCTAGCCATCGCTTGTGGCCTCAACACCACCAAGGTCTTGATCACTGACAAAGTCATCTCTGACCACTTCCTTGTCTCCCCTACCACCCACATCCTTCCCTGTCATACTACCTTTACCATCATTTACCGCTGGAGTGGAGCTAATCTACAGAACAAACAGGAAATTGTTTAACCTCCTTCGCCTCCAGTCCAGATCCAAGGTCGTCCCATCCTCTGTCATCGAATTACAGTATGCAGATGACGTTGCATCTGCGCACACTCTGAGGCCGAACTCCAAACCATCGTCAACACCTTCACCGAAGCGTACGAGAGCATAGGCCTTACACTAAACATCCGTAAGACAAAGGTCCTCTACCAACCTGCCCCCGCCACACAATACTGCTCCCCGATTATCAAAACCATGACGAGGCCTTGGACAACGTGGACCACTTTCCATACCTCGGGAGCCTACTGTCAACAAGGGCAGACGTCGATGACGAAGTCCAACACTGCCTTCAGTGTGCCAGTGCAGCCTTCGGTCGCCTGAGGAAGAGAGTGTTTGAAGACCAAAACCTCAAACCCAGCACCAAGCTCATGGTCTACAGAGCAGTAGTGATACCCGCCCTCCTGTATGCTTCAGAGACATGGACCATGTACAGCAGGCACCTCAAAGCACTGGAGAGGTACCACCAACGCTGCCTCCGCAAGATCCTGCAAATCCATTGGCAGCACCAACGTCAGTGTTCTCGCTCAGGCCAACATCCCCAGCTTTGAAGCTTTGACCACGCGCGATCAGCTCCGATGGATGGGCCACATCGTCCGCATGCCCGATACAAGACTCCCAAACAAGCGCTCTACTCGGAGCTCCGACACAGCAAGAGAGCCCCAGGTAGGCAGAGGAAACGCTTCAAGGACACCCTGAAAGCCTCCTTGAAAAAGTGCAACACTCCACTGACACCTGGGAATCCTTGGCCCAAGACCGCACAAAGTGGAAGAGAAGCATCCGGGAAGGCACCAAACACCTCGAGTCTCTTCGGCGGGAGCAAGCAGAAGCCAAGCGCAAACAGCGGAAGGAGCTCACGTCAACCCAAGCACCCACCCACCCGCCCCTTCAACCACCGTCTTTCCCACCTGTAACAGAGACTGTAGGTCCCGCATTGGACTCATCAGTCACCTGAGAACTCATTTTTAGTGTGGAAGCAAGTCATCCTCGGTTCCGAGGGACTGCCTAAGAAGAAGAAGAAGAAGACCTTTACCATCCCACATGGCCTTACTAATTCACTGCCAACTCCCTCTTCTCTGTCTCCTACCTGTTATGACACCTCGGCTGCTATTGATCTGTTAAACGGCTCTACTATCAAACCTTCATTCCTTTCAAATTATTCACCATCTCCCACTTCTGCTGTTCCCTGGTGTAGTCCCCATGATTGAGAGGTCGCACAACACCAGGTTATAGTCCAACAGTTTTATTTGAAATCACAAGCTTTCGGAGCTATCGATTTGCTCCTTCCTGAGGTGAGTCCCCATGGGCAGACTCAGTTTCCCCTGATGAGACCAACCAGCAGAAAATGGCTTTTCGCCTCTGCCTGCCCAACATCCACTGAAAAATTGGTGGGGGAGACAGAAAGCCTAGGTCTATTACTCTCTGCCCTCTTTGTTGGCTTCCTATCATCCACCCTCCATAAACTCCAACTGTCTAAAACTCAGATATCGGTCACTTGATCTAATCTCTCCCTCTATGCCCAAGTGTCTGTTCCCTGACACTCTGTGAAGCAGCTTGGGGTGTTTTCTACATTAGAGATGTTATATAAATGCAAATTGTTTTATTGTTGAACCGCCCTCGGCAGTACCTTTATCAAGTGAACGATCTGGCAGCCTATTAATTTCATGAATCCTTTTTTTATGTCAGTATGCAGGCCAAATAACAAGAACCACGGAACACAGGCTTCCTCCTATTTCTTTACGACACAGCACATTAATACATTGGTGACGGCTTTATTATTTGAAATGTGCAAAGGATGGAGTTAAAGGCGCCTAGCTCTAAATTGATAGACAACACTGCTATGAAAATCCTTGTGATGTACAGGATGTTCTTTATGACAACACTTCACAGAGATTATACACCCAGTTAGTTTTCTGCTTAATCTGAAAGGAGCTATCTCATTATTCATAACTGTTTTAAAGTCAGTTACAAAGAATTATAATTGATTTACCATTCTTTAATTATTATGTGCCTGATTCGTTAAATTGTTTTGAATATTTTTCAACAGTAAGTTCTGAAAACATAATTAGAAGAATTGGTTAGGGAGGCTACTGCTCTAAGATATTGTGAGGGGGCTGAATTAACAGCAGCAAAGAAATAATCACTAATCCAGGATACTTCAGCAAGCATGACACTTCCGATTTTGGATTCAACACTGCTGAGATCCAAAGCCCAGGTATACAATGTTATAAAGGTCAAATACAAAGGTTTTTTTTGTATTCAGTCATGGGATGTGGACGAGACCACCATTTATTGCCCATCCCTAATTGTCCTTGAGAAGGTGGTGGTGAGCCGCCTTCTTGAACTGCTGCAGTCCGTGTGGTGAAGATACTCCCACAGTGCTGTTAGGGAGGGAGTTCCAGGATTTTGACCCAGCGACGATGAAGGACTGCGATATATTTCCAAGATTTGGATGGTGTGTGACTTGAAGGGGAACTTGGAGGTGATGGTGTTCCCATGCGCCTGCTGCCCTTGTCCTTCTAGGTGGAAGAGGTCGCGGGTTTGGGAGGTGCTGTTGAAGAATGACGGTAGAGCTGAAACATGTTGACTGGGCGATATTATTTTTTAGCACCTCAGTAGAAAACAAATGGAAACTCGTCAAAGGCATACTATGGAAAATAAGGATATATCTAATAATTAATAAATAGCTCAACAAGACAGTCAGAAGTGAAATAAGAAAGAAAACTTAGCTTCACAAGGCCTGCAGGGGATCCACTGGGAAGATTACAGGAAAATTACAAAGCATGTCGAAACAGTGATTAGCAGGGCAAATAGAAGATTACTGCCCCACTCTCTCCGCCTAGCCCTCTATCTGCCTCTGCTTCAGATATTTATCCAATTTTCCCTTAAAAGATGTAGTGGTTTCTGCTTCAACCACTCCCTGTGACAAAGCATTCCATGCTCCAACTGCATAAGGAAATTTCTCCTGATATCTCTCCTCACTCTCTTAGGGACAATTTCAAATCGATGATCCCTTGTCACCGACTTCCCAAAGCGAGGAAATAGCTTTTCCTTATTCACTCTATCAAAACTCCTGCTCCTCCCAGTTCCACCTTCAGGTAAGTATTTTTTAACAAACTTACCTTTTTGGTGGCAGCCTGCTGCGGTCCCTTTAAGGACCACCGTTTAGGCCGCATGTAGACCTAGTTTTCCTGAACACAGCTGGCCCGGCTCCTTCTGCACTCAGGGCACAGGGGGCCTCAAACAGGTGTCGGCCCCTTTATTTGATTAAGCAATGGATCTTACGTCTGTTTCAGGCATGGGCCTTGAATTCCTTTTTTTTTGCCTATACCAATATGGTAGGCTTCAAATGAGTGCACACTTCCTGCCCTCCATATTGGAGGCGTAGGCACAGTGTCATCAAATTTGTAGGCTATAGAATGTTAGGGAAATACAGACCCAGCAGCTTAACAGCAGTACCTGGTCAAATACATGAAATATATGAATGTGCAATATAAATATACATTGGCTTCGTATATGCATTCTTTTGAGAATTCAATAAAAAATCAAGTTCTGTACCTGTGAAACATGGGTTCAATAGTGCAATGCTGATATTGATAGCACCATGCTGAGAGGAAGACAAAAGCTTTAAAGCTCTGTGAATCACTCTTCAGGCACACTGCTAAATATTTTCAGTGGTTGTGTGAAAAGCTATAAAAAGAAGTCTAATATTTGGTGGACTCAAACAGTCAAAATTTAATAAACAAAAGGTACCTCATAAATCAGTAAACTGGAAGGGATCGTCAGTAGAAAAGTTGGAGTACTTAATACTAGCCAACATGGCTTTATGAGGGGAAGATCCTGTTTAAAAACTCTTTTTTTTGAGGACAGTGTAAGCTATATGGTGTACTTGGATTTCTAAAAAACCTTCCATAAAGTTCCTCATGAGATGGAGGGAGTTAAAATCGTAACCACCCCCCCAGTTTCTCTAATATTTTCTTGTCATTCAAACCTTTGACACTACACCACATCATGTGGTCGTCTCTGCACCACATCCCTTAAGTCTTGGTCACCAACACTGAATGCTGTACTTAAATTGTGATCTGACTGAGGCACTGCATAGCTTTAGCATAATATCTTTTGACTTATACTTAACTAAGTTAGCAATGTAATTAAACATTCAATTCACTTAGTAGATTTTGTATTTAACAATTCACTGTACGGCAACAATAGACAATCACCCCCCAGGTCCCTCACCAGTTCCTCTTTAGCTATTTCAGCATCTTCCATATTATATTTGTGATGTCAATTTTTCCTATCAATGTGCAGTACCTTTCAATACTGCACTGGCAACAGAAAGATAGATTTGGGGGAGTGCGATCGTGGAGGCGAGTGGAGTTAAAATGGAAGAGGTCCTACCACCTGCTTCCCGCTCCATTGCCACTTTTCCCCTAGGACCTTCTGCTGGGTGGCCGAAGCGCCTGCCTGAATCTGGCAGGAGCCTCATTAATCTATATAAATCGGGGTCCGACAATGTACAAAGGACCCCGATGCAATTTTGACTGGCTACTGGGTGGAGTGTGATGCTCCACTCAGTAAAACCTGGCAGTACAGCAGAAGAAACCTAAAAAGGTATGTGATAAAATTATTTTTTGTGGGGCTAGGAGGATTAGGAGTGCTCCTCTGGGCTCCATATGAATAATGTCAGTTACTGCCGCCCTGGGCTCCTCCTTGCCTCCACGATCGCACTCCCTCAAACCTATCTTTCTGTCGCCGGTGCGGCATCTGAGTGCCCAATTGACACCAGCAGCTCGCCAGCCACATGGTAATGAGGCCCACATTCAAAATGGACCAGGCCTCCTGCCTTCAGAATCAGCCGATAGTTAAAATCTACTTCTGGCTTCTTTAGCCTTGAAAGAAGGTGATTGAGAGGCACTCTTAAGGGGAGCATAGATTAAAAGTGGTGAAATGAAAGTTTAGGACAGACTTCAGGAAGAGCTTCTTCATATAAAGACTGGGTTAGGGTAGGGGAAGCAAAAACCTTAGACTCATTCATCTGATATCTAGCTATCCAATCTACTAATAAATCTATTTCTTTTTGAAGGCACTTACAGTCCTCTTTACAATTAAGCACGCTTTCTATTTTTGTGTTTGTCTGCTACTGTGTCTCCATTCATTTTTTTAATTAATTCACAGAATATGGGCGTCACTGATTGCCCATCCCTAATTGCCCCCGAGAAGGTGGTGGTGAGCCATTTTCTTGAACCGCTGCAGTCCGTGTGGTGAAGGTACTCCCACAGTACTGTTAGGTAGGGAGTTCCAAGATCTTGACCCAGCGAAGGAACTGCGATATATTTCCAAGTCAGGATGGTGTGTGATTTGGAGGAGAACATGGAGGTGGTGCTGTTCCCATGCGCCTGCTGCCCTTGTCCTTCTAGGTGGTAGAGGTTGCAGGTTTGGGAGGTGCTGTCAAAGAAGCCTTGACGAGTTGCTGCAGTGCATCTTGTAGATAGTACACACTGCAGCCACGGTGTGCTGGTGTTGGAGGGAGTGAATGTTTAAGGTGGTGGATGGGGTGCCAATCAAATGGGCTGCTTTGTCCTGGATGGTGTCGAGCTTCTTGAGTGTTGTTGGAGCTGCACTCATCCAGGCAAGTGGAGGGTATTCCATCACACTCCTGACTTGTGCCTTGTAGATGGTGGAAAGGCTTTGGGGAGTCAGGAGGTGAGACACTCGCCACAGAATACCCAGCCTCTGACCTGCTCTTGTAGCCACAGTACTTATGTGACTGGTCCAGTTAAGTTTCTGGTCAATGGTGACCCCCCCAGATGTTGATGGTGGGTGATTCGGCGATGGTAACACCATTGAATGTCAAGGGGAGGTGGTTAGATTCTCTCTTGTTGGAGATAGTCATTGCCTGACACTTAAGTGGCACGTAACATTCACACCACACATCAGCCCAAACCTAAATGCTGTCCAGGTCTTGCTGCATGCAGGCACGGGCTGCTTCATTATCTGAGGAGTTGCAAATGGAACTGAACACTGTGCAATCATCAGCAAACATTCCCACTTCTGACCTTATTATAGAGGGAAGGTCATTAATGAAGCAGCTAAAGATGATTGGGCCTAGGACACTGCCCTGAGGAACTCCTGCAGTGATGTCCTGCGGCTGAGATGATTGGCTTTCAACAACCACAACCATCTTCCTTTGTGCTAGCTATGACTCCAGCCAGTGGAGAGTATTTCCCCTGATTCCCATTGACTTCAATTTTACTCGGGCTCCTTGATGCCACCCTTGATCAAATGCTGCCTTGATGTCAAGGGCCATCACACTAACCTCACCTCTGGAATTCAGCACTTTTGTCCATGTTTGGACAAAGGCTGTAATGAGGTCTGGAACCGAGTAGTCCTGGCAGATATCAAACTGGGCATCAGTGAGCAAGTTATTGCTGAGTAAGTGCTGTTTGATAGCACTGTCGAAGACACCTTCCATCACTTTGCTGATGATTGAGAATAGACTGACGGGGTTGTAATTGGCTGGATTGGATTTGTCCTGCTTTTGGTGGACAGGACATACACGGGTAATTTTCCACTTTGTTGGGTAGATGCCAGCGTTGTAGTTGTACTGGAACAGCTTGGCTAGAGGCGCGGCTAGTTCTGGAGCACAAGTCTTCAGCACTTCATATAATTTATATATGTATATATATCTAGAACAGCAACACCCTAACATCGATCCCTAAAGGGCATCACTGTTTACCTCTCTCTGATCTGAAAACATCCATTAACTACCACTTTCAGTTTCTGTCCTTTAATCAACTTCCTATCTATGCTATGACATTCCCTTTAATACCATGCACCTTAATTTTATCAACAAGTCTCCTATGTGGCAGCTTATGAAATGCTTTTTGAAAATCAATAGACACAACATTCACTGCATTACCTTTGCCAATGCATTCCATTACTTCCCCAAAGAATTATATTAAATTCATTGAACACAATTATACTTTGTTAGCTGACCTTTATTAACCCATATCTTTATCGCATATTATGGCCTCTAGAAGCTTACCCACTACTGATATTTGGCTGACTGGTCTATTGATACTTGATTTATCCCTTACTTCCTTTTTGAACAGAGGTGCTACATTGACAACCTTAACAGTCCTCTGGTACAACTTTCATTTCCAAGGAAATGTGAAGGATTGTAGTCAGAGCCTCTGTTACTTCCTTTCTAATTTCCCTCAGTAGAATGCGTACAATCAGGGCTTGGTGCCTTTTTCAACTTTGAGTTCTAGCAACTTTTTCAGCACTCCTTCCTTATCTACAGTTATCCTATCTAATAGTCCTACCTCTTTCTCTTTTACCCTTTTGTTGCCATTATCACACTCTTCTGTGAAACTGAGGCCAAGTACTCATTTTTTATCTTTACTGTTCCTTAATCTATCACGCAATCTCCTTTTTTGTTTGCTATAGACTTTTTTAAAAACTATTCTTAGACTTTCTATGTGTGCCTTTTAAATCTTTACTATTTCCTTTGTTACCTATCAGTCATTCTTCATACTCTATCTAAGCCTTTCTAATCTTTTTTTTGCTTCTCCTCTATACTCTGCTTGTATTATTAGCCCAAGAATTGTCATGTGCCTGTTTACTTTTAAGTCTCATATGAACTTCTCTACTCATCCAAGGAACTCCAGCATTTGCTGCACTCCCTTTAACACTTGCGGGGATATGTCCAGTTTGTACCTCCGGTTTGAACTTTTCCCATTGTTTGTCCGCTGCCCTACTCGTTAGTTTTTCTTTCCAATTTATCTGGGTTATTTGCCTTATTTTGTTGAAACTTTCCTTTTAAGTCCAGTGCTTTTATCTTCGATCACTCCCTCTCGCTTTCAATTTTTTAAATAATGAACCTAATTATGCTATGATGGATCAGCTGAGGTGGGCTGATGACGTCGCTCATCTGTATCTATACTTTGTTAAATTGTTAACCTTCAGACTTCACTATGTCAGGTCTCTTGATGATATAAGCTACACATGGTGTTCAAAGAAAAATATTAAACCTTTTAAGAAACAGATTTTTAAAAATCAAAAGGTTATGCATCATGGTTATTTGGAATCTGTTTTGTCTTATGTTCTGCCAATGCACGCAACATTGGGCCAGAAATTTGGCTTTCCGGCTTCCTGCGGGTGCAAGCATCGCGCGCGTACTTGCCTACCGCGCCTGTAGTTGTGCTTTGGGCCCACGAGGACTTCGGGTCCTGGGCCTCCTGCAGCTGCCGGTGCGCAGTGCTTGTGTATCCCAGGGGCGCAGTTAGTTCGAAGCGTCCCCTGGGATCACGTGGGCCATGGAGAGCCAATCCTAGCAGGGCATTTTCATTCATAGATTTGACAGGAAGGCCTATCAAATCTATGAATAGAGATTGGCCCCAAAACCACACTTAAACTTCAAATAATTTTTTTTTTAAATCACATTTTAAAAATAACTATAAGTTACATAAATTAACTACATTAAACAAAAATTTACATTTTTGAAAAAATTAATTATACTTTTTAACGGTGCTAAAAATAAACTTACCTTTCTTTAAAGTATCTAAAAAAGATAAACCTGTTGAAAAAATGTTTAAATTGTAATTAATTAACCACTTACCTTGTTAAAACCAGGCCTGCCTCCTTTTTAAAAGTGCAGCTTCTCTATACTTACCTTCCCGGAGAAACCTGAAAAATAAAACGAAGTTCGCTGCGTGCGCGCAGCCTCTCCCGCGCACGCGTTTGACTTCTGAACCCCTCCCTTCAGGTGAACGGAAGTTCCGTTTTCCCGCGCACATATAGTGCATGCAGGAAACCAGCACTTCAGGTGGCCTTACGGGTGAGTACACAGTGCGTACTCACCCGACAAGAGCTGAATTTCTGGCCCATTATCTTTCAATCTAGAAAGTAGTTTAGAATAAGCTATTAAAACATAACTATTGTTGAAAACAGATATTAAAACAGATTGTTTCTCAAAACTGATAGCTGCTCTCAAGATTGTGAGGCTGTTTAGCTTAACTGTGGACCCTAGAGATAGCTTTTCTGGTTTTAAGGATATTGATTTATGTCAGCTATGATTTACATATGTACTGAACATGTGGAAATGGCAGAAGTGACTCAGAATGCATGATGCCCAAGAAGGTCTGCAAATTGGTAGTGGTTAAATCATGTGCAATGCTGAGTATCAGTCAAGGGGCTAGGAATTCGGTATCATCCCCGATTGGGGCGCTAAATTTTAAAAAGTTAGAGGATTAGTGCCAGGCGCTAACCCTTCTGACCTCCCGCTAAATTGATTGTTAGCGCTTCAAGAATGACCTGGAATGCTAAATCAAGCACTAATCTCCTAACTTAGAGCGGGGCGCTACCCGCAGAGCGATAACCAATTTCAGGTGCAGTCCAATTGGAACTCATCATTCACACTGGTTCCTTCCAGTTCTTAAAGGGGAGGGTCAATCATTCAGCACAACCTCATTCTCAACATTGCTGGCTCTAAAGGCGACCTCCAAGCAACTCAACAGCTACACCTCTTATCCCCATGGCTGATCCCAGTCCCAGGGAGAGAGCTCGCCGTTTCAGTGACCAGGCATTGGAGGCATTGGTCGCGGCAGTCGAAAGAAGGAGGGCAGTGCTGTTCCCAGCCACTGGCAGGAAGCCATTGCCCCAGGTCTTTAGGGCAATGTGGAGGGAAGTGGCGCAGGACGTCTCGGCCAGCAGTGTGGTCCTCAGGACCCTCACACAGTGCCGTAAAAAATTCAACGGCCTCACTCAAGTGGTCAGGGTGAGTACATGCTTCAACAAGTCTGACATACCAGCATCTGAACCTCAGTCTGTACACACTGCACAAACCACCACCCCCCCCACCACTCACCCACCAAGCATCTCCACCTACTCCAACTCACATCTTGCCTACAATCACAGCTATTCAACTATGACAGGCACATCTCCCAAACACATAGCTGCACACTCACTCACACACTTTCCTTTCTCTTGCAAGCCAAGCTGGCCCACAATAGGAGGGAGCAGCAGTGAACAGGTGGGGTGAAGCGGACATCCAACAGCTTGCAGACCTAGAGGAGCAAGTGTTGAGAGTAATTGGGCGCCAGGTGGTGGGCACCGTGGCCCTCGGCGACGTCGACCCCCTTAGGGGCAACAACGGTATGTTCATCCCCTCTTCTTCTCTCATCCCACTTCTCCCTCACACCACAAGCCTTCCCACTTTCCAGCTCATTATGCTGTCGGCATTCCTTGCTTCCTTCCTGCCCCCCTGCCCTCACCTTAACGCGAGTCTTGTGCCTTTATGCTTTCAGGTAATCAGCAACCAGATGACCAGCCTGTCCCTGAGCCTCCCAGTAAGAGTGAGGCGGGAGAAGAGGAGGAGGAAGAAAGCACCGTGTTACTGCACGGCTCACCCGCAGGCTCCAGCTCAAATACTGGCACTACGCGATCTTTAGAGGCAAGTTTAGAAGAGGGGTCTGCACAGGGTGATGCACCGGGGATGAGTGGGCTGCAGCAAGGCCAGGGGGGAAAGGGTAGCTCGGGAGCCAGCTCCCCAGAGGGCGAGTTCGCAGCGAGTTCTGCTGCACAGGACTCAGATGAGGACCTCGATGGGGAGGCATTCACAAGAAGGATGATGGGCATACACATGGAGATCATAGGTGCAATGGCAAGGGTGCCCGAGAGCCTGTTGGCACTGGTAAGGAGCATGGAGGAGTCCGCCTCCAACATTGCACAGAGCCCTGCGCACACCATGGAGCCCATCATTTCCACTCTGCAAAGGATAGTGGACTCCCTGAGAGACCGTGGGGACCCAGACCTCATGCTGCGTGTCATGCGCGATGTGGCAGCATCCATTGCAGCACAGGCAGAAGCCACGCAATGTCTTAGTGCTGTAATGCAGTCAATGGTTGCTGCCATCAAGTCTCAGACTGCTCTCATGCAGTCTCAGCTTGATGCCACGCAAGCTCTGACTGCTGCCATCGTCACTGGGTCCACCACAGTGCACCAGGGATCTCACGGTGTCGCAGCAGGCCAGCAATCTGTGCTCCAGCAGATTGCTAGGGATGCTGAGGTGCTGCCCCGGGGGAGCGGCAGTGGGTCAGTGGAGCAGGAAACTGCTGTCCTCTCTCAGGATGACAGCATTCCTGCTCCCACCACTGCCCCTCCGCCATTGCCCTTGTCGCTGCCTGTCATCCAGCCGACCCAGACTGCTGCCGCCCATGCTGAGGTGGTGCAGTCTACAGCCAGGCCTTCCAGGCTCAGAGCTGGTCGAGGGCATCCTGCAAGGCCATCTGTAGTTGCTGGCACCGACACTCAGCAGCCTTCCACCAGCCCTGCTGCAGCCACTACGTAGGAGCAGTAGATTAGGAAAAGGCACTGTAAAGAGGGGAAGCAAGGGTTTGCACAAGGGTGATTAGATAATATTGTTGTATATATGTGTTTACTGAATGTTGAAAAATTTATTAATGGAATTTTGCTGATTTTGTGGTGTCTTTCATTTCAGCTTTGCGCTATGATATGGCAAGTGAAATGGATGGAATGATGGGGATGTGGTCAGCAACCGGGATGTGGGGTAGAACTTATTGGAACCGCAGTCTGATCAGGCGGTCACGGATCACCCTTCCAGAAGGCCAATTGCATGGCTGCCTCCTCCCTCGCTACTGTTCCTCCTCCTGTTGCTACTCCTCCTCCTCTCCCTCTTCCTCCTCCTGAGGTGGTCCCGCTATGCCTGGTGGCAATGGCTGTGCCCTCATGATGGCCAAGCTGTGCAGCATGCAGCAGATGATGACGAAAAGGGACACCCGCTCAGCCGAGTACTGGAGGGCTCCTCTCGAGCAGTCAAGGCAGCGGAACCATTGCTTGAGCACTCCGATGGTCTGCTCGATGGTGTTTCTGTTGGTAGCGTGGCTCTCATTGTATGAGTGCTGAGTAGCAGTGTTGGGGTTGCAGAGGGGAGTCATGAGCCAGGTGGAGAGCGGATAGCCCTTGTCTCTGACCAGCCAGCCTCAAGTTTGATGTGGTGGCTGGAACAGTGCTGGAACACCGGTTTGGCACAGGATGAAGGTATCGTGGCAGCTGCCAGGATAGCGGGCATTGACGGTGAGGATTCACTGTCTGTGGTCGCACACCAACTGCACATTAAGTGAGTGGTATCCTTTGCGGTTACGGAATACCTCAGGATTGTTATAAGGTGCCCGCAAAGCCACGTGGGTGCAGTTAATGGTGCCCTGCACCATGGGGAAGCCCGCTATCCTGGCAAAGCCACATGCATGCTCATCCTGCTTCTCTCAGTGATGGGGAAGGAAATGTAGTCCCTTCTTCTGTAGAGAGCCTCTGTGACCTTCTGGATGCAGCGATGGATGGCGAACTGCGAAATGTTAGATATGTCTCCTGCTGCAGACTGGAAGGATCTGCTGGTATAGAAAGTGAGGGCAATGGTGACCTTGACTGCCACTGAGAGAGCCATGGTGGTCCTGATCTGAGGCTGAAGGTGTGGCTGCAGGAGGTGGCAGAGCTCTGTGACCACTTCCTTGTTGAAGTGGAGCCTTCTAAGACACTGCTCCGCAGTGAAATTTATGTAGGAGAAGTGCTCCCGGAATACCCTGGGAGGGAAGGCCTCCTGTTGACAGCCCTGTTGGCCCTCCTCCAGCTGGCCATATTTTCCAATCTTTGTCTCTGCCTCCGCTGCCTCTGGCATTGATGCTGGAGGGCAAGGTCGAGTGCCAGTACAGCCCCCATTAACGTATACAAGTGTAGGAGATCAAAATCTCAGCACAATGAAACTGACAAATTTTTAGCAGCCAGAACACTCCTGAAAGTAATAAACGTTTACCTCACTGAAAATGGCTGTTTCCTTAAGTCAAACTGAGAAGGCAGTATTGATTGGTGACTAAAATGAAACCGGCACTTGATTCCTTTAAATACTATTCCTACAGCGGTCACCCGACTGCATCTCGCCTCCTCTTCCTGCTGTTGTTCACGCCAGGCACTAAGGCAAGGGGCGGCAGTCAATTTTGCATCTGGGCCGTTAACGGGGCGTTCCACACGTAGATGTTAAATGTTATCGGCAGCGCTAAGTCCCGGGTGAATGTTGCGTGCGCCGTTGGATTTGCTGCACCCCGCCGCAAATCCATTAGCGCCCCCCCCGCCGCAAATCCATTAGCGCCCCCCCCCATCCCCATGCACTAACATGCCGAATTTCTCCCCCAAGGACTCTTAACAGCCAAGATCTTAAAACCCATAGAATTGCTGATCTCATAGGGCTCCATTAGAGTTTAATATGTATCTAAATACACAGTACTGTAAAGGTACTGTGCAATTGCTCCTGAAATCAGTCTTACAGTTTGAACATCTGCCTCCTTCTCCTGCTATCATGGTTTAACTGAAAGTAATGTTCAGAATTTGCCCCTTCTATTCTCTCTATGATTTTTATTTATTGTTCATTCAGGGGATGTGGGCGTCACTGGCAAGGCCAGCATTAAATTTTCATCCCTAGTTGCCCTTGAGAAGGTGGTGGTGAGCTGCCTTCTTGAACCGCTGCAGTCCGTGTGGTGAAGGTACTCCCACAGTGCTGTTAGGGAGGGAGTTCCAGGATTTTGACCGAGTGACGATGAAGGAACGGCGATATATTGCCAAGTCGGGTTGTGTGTGACTTGGAGGGGAACTTGGAGGTGGTGGTGTTCCCATGCACCTGCTGCCCTTGTCCTTCTAGGCGAAAGAGGTCGCAGGTTTAGGAGGTGCTGTTGAAGAAGCCTTGGCGAGTTGCTGTAGTGCATCTTGTAGATGGTACACACTGCAGCCATGGTGCGCTGGTGGTGGATGGGGTGCCGATCAAGCGGGCTGCTTTGTCATGGATGGTGTCGAGCTTCTTGAGTGTTGTTCGAGCTGCACTCATCCAAGCAAGTGGAGAGTATTCCATCACACTCCTGACTTGTACCTTGTAGATGGTGGAAAAGCTTTGAGGAGTCAGGAGGCGAGACACTCGCCGCAGAATACCCAGCCTCTAACCAGCTCTTGTAGCCAAAGTATTTATGTGGCTGGTCCAGTTAAGTTTCTGGTCAATGGTGGCCCCCAGGATATTGATGGTGGGGGATTTGGCAATGGTAATCCCATTGAATGTCAAGGGGAGGTGACTAGACTCTCTTTTGTTGGAGGTGGTCATTACCTGGCACTTATGTGGAGCGATAAGTTGCCACTTATCAGTCCAAGCCTGAATGTTGTCCAGGTCTTGCTGCATGCAGGCAAGGACTGCTTCATTATCTGAGGAGTTGTGAATGGAACTGAACACTGTGCAGTCATCAGCGAACATCCCCACTTTTCATCTTATGATGGAGGTAAGGTCATTGATGAAGCAGTTGAAGATGATTGGGCCTGGGACACTGCCCTGAGGAACTCCTGCAGCGAAGTCCTGGGGCTGAGATGATTGGCCTCCAACAACCACAACCATCTTCCTTTATGCTAGGTATGACTCCAGCCAGTGGTGAGTTTTGCCCCTGATCTTATACATCTCTATCATGTCCTTCCTCAGTTACCTCCTTTCAAGGCATAAGAGCTCAAACGTGAACATTTCCTTTCTGGGTGGAGTCAGCTTCCCACATTCTTCCTCCCACAAACCAGTTGCATGACCTGAGCAAATTCCAGGATCAGGTCCAACTCCCTGGATAGGCCATATGGCTTCACATGGCTGAGCAAATGGGACCATAGCTGCTGCTTCTCGGACACGCAAGGCCACCAAGGTCAAGGACTCCTAGCTAAAAGGGCTTGAGTGCCTCGAATCAGCCAGTATGGTGGGAGGGGGCAGGTTAAAACAAAGAGCTAAAACTTGCTTTCAATCCTCCCCCAGGAACCCTGCGAATCCTCTGGTCCACAGGGAACCAGGGGCAGGCTCTTGCACCATAGGTTTTTCAGGCGGCCCTCCGCTGGGCTGCCAAATGAGCAAAAGCTGGGAAAATTATGATCCTGCCTCATTATAATACCAGCACTGGGCCTGTGCCTACCATAGACTCGGGTTCACGCATTTTGGGGGAAGCCGCAAGAAATCCCGGGGCAGTGCAATCGGAGTGAAGACCTGGCATAGCAAGTCTCTGGTTTTGTTGTCTCATCCCTGTGCCTGGGATTGTGTGGATTCTACACTATAATTGCCTTGTATATATTTTTTCTAGCCCTTCCTTTTAATTCTTTTTGTGATTATCTTAAATTTGAGCCCCCTTGTTGCTGTCTTACCAACCAATGGAGCAGTCGGTCACTACTTAACATATCGCGACCTTTCGTAATCTTTAAATGCCATTTACACTCCCATTCCTATTTAAGAGTGTATTATTTATTCAGTTGGTGCCTTTCAATGAGGTTTCCCTGATCTAATCATATCTTGAAAGAAAATTTAAACTGTTTCATGCTGAACAGTCACACTAAACTATGATAGTGTTTAATTTCTATCTCCTTGATACTGGGCTGAAAAAGCTATGCTATTAGTTACAGATTGCAACTTCCCTTTATCATGCAAGGTGACGATCCTGGCTAGTAACAAAGGCTGTATGTCACATTTTGGGTTTGTAACCTTTGTCATATAAAAAGGATTTGAAAAAGAGTTATCTTTTAATAACGGATTTTTAAAGCACAGTGGATTCACATAAGCACTGAGACAAAAGGTGGAGAGAATGCAAATGAGCTAGGCATTGAAGTTGTTTCCTCAAAGACTGTAAAAAATAAGCAATTGGCTGGGGTGATTTGGCAATCAATAAACAACTCTATGGGGGGAATTTTAACCCCCAAAAACGGGTGGGTTGGGGTTGGGGTCGGGTGGGAGGTTAAAGAGTTAAAAATCCTGACCTCCCAAGCCGCCTCCAACCCGTTCACTTCCGGTTTTAACGGAGGCTGGACGGGGGTCGGGCAGCCAACCCGCTCCCAGGAGGCGGGTCGCTCATTTAAATATTATAATGAGGCAGGCGTGCCTTATGGTGATCCACCATTACAGCTTTAACTCTGGCTGGTCGGGCTTTCCTGGGTCTCGGGGAACCCGACAGCTAATGTAAGGTGTGGACTGCTGGATCCAGGAGGTAAGTGCCTTTACACTTACCTGCTGGATCCAGCGTCCCTGCCTCAACCAGCCCCCGCAACGGACACCCCGCCCCGAGTCTTCCGATTCCACCACCCCTCACCCTGAGGCCTCCGATCTCACCTCTGACCTCCCCTCCCTGAACCTCCAATCCCCCCCACAAGGCCTCCAATCTCTCCGAGGACTCTGACCTCCCCTCTACAGCCCTCGATCGCCTTCCCAGCCTCCCCGCTCTGGCTCCGATGCTCCTCCGGCCCCCGACCACCCCCCGATTATCCTACAGCCCCGATTCCGCCCCTCACCGCCGCTCCGGCCCTGATTCACATCCCCCTATGCTCATCTGGCCCCAATTTCGCCCCCCCTCCCCCCGCTTCACCTCCTCTGTCCCCAATTCACACCCACCCAATCCTCCTCTGGCCTCGATTCCCCTCGCCCACCAATCCCTCCCTCCCTCCTCTCTGTGGCCTAGTGCCGGTGACCTACCCACCCGCAGCCAACCAGCCTCTCCATCTGGCTGGCTGCGGGCAGGAAACAAAGCATTGAAATGTTAATCAGGCCCTGACGTGAAATTTGGCAGGGCCTGTGGGAAACCCGTTCTCCCGGGATTCCCGACTGCGTTCTAGCAACCCCGCCACCCCCCCCATTCCTGACCTGCCTCCAGGTTAAAATTCCAGCCTATGATTCTATGAACTCACACCCATTGTGGGGGACTTTTAACGTGCCGACGCGTTGGGGCCCAGTGGCGCCTGGTGAACTCGGAAGTAACTGCAGCCATCTGTCAGTAGCTTTTTACACTTTACACTTAGTGCTGGACCCAGCGTCCCTGCCTCACCCACCCCGGAGATGGAGCGATGGGAGCCTCCCCGCTAGCTGGTGACAGAATTAAATATCACACAGCCATATGGCATACAACACTCACTCATGTTGACTTGATGTCAGCAGCCAGTGAAATATGATCATGTGCGTAATGTTCACTTCAAAGATTCTTACCGTGACAGTTCTAATTCATGTCTTTAAGCTCCCACAGGCCCATCGCGCATCCCACAGGAGGTAGTGCAGGAGGATGACGACGATGCCTCAGAGGAGGTTGGTTTTTCACCTGGTGTCTCACACATCACAAGTCAGCAAGAGCAGATGGTGGTGATGGGGACAGCAGTGGAGAGTCCTTGCTGGAGGGCACAGGACACTCCAAGCTCTGCTCTGCTGGACACAGATGCTGCACTTCACGGGCCATCGGCGAAGAGGATAATTCTGGAGCAGCAGCAAAAAAAAAAGTGAGGTGCTGGCAGGCTTTTCAGCCGCACCGTGCGTGCTTGCAGAGAGATTGGAGGAGTCCGTCTCAAGCCATGAGTGGCATGATGTCGCAGGCCTTTGCAATGATGTCTTCTTCCATGGAAAGAGTTGCCACCTGCATGGAGTATCAAACGAGTGTATGCAGGCCCTCACCAATGGCTTGCACACTCTGAATGTCACCTTAAATAGGACTGATGAAGCCCTAGCCTTGGCCGTTCAGCGCCCCATCGATGTGCAGCAAAGTGTTCTCCAGCTCATTGCTAGCAGGGAAGTGCGGATGGGTCATGAGAGGGATGATGGAGAAAGGGAAGATGGAAGTGGGGACTCTGCTCAAAGCGATTCCACTTCTCACCTGTTGCCCGCCCCCTGGTCAGTCAGTGCCCCACGATGGCAGAGTCTGCCCCTCACGGGCTCCAAAATCCAGAGGACATCAGCCAAGAGCATCTCAGCGGTCAGCAGGGATCTGAGCAGCCTGCTTCTACCTTTGCTGAAGCCACAGGGGTTGCACCACGTAGGAGTAGCAGAAAAAGGAAGAGCAAAGATTTGTAGTTGCACAAGGGTATGCACATGGGAGTGTTACACAATGGCCCAGAAATTTGACTTGGAGGCTTGCCGTGGGGGTAAGGATCGCGCGCGATCTTACCTACCGCGCCTGCCGTTGTGTTTCGGGCCCACACGAACTTCGGGTCCTGGGCCTCTCCTTGGTGCCGGTGCGCAGTGTGTGCGTGTCCCAGAGGCGCAGTTAGTTCGATGCGACCTCTGGGATCACGTGGGCCATGGAGAGCCAATGGCAGCACACCATCTTTCATTCATAGATTTGACAGGAGAACTGTCAAAACTATGAATACAAATTGCCCCCAAAAGAACAGCTAAACCTCAAATAATTTTTTTAAAAAACCATCACATTAATAAAATAACTATAGTTAAATAAATTAACCACTTTAAACAAAAATTTTTGAAAAAATTTAAATTCTTTTTAAAAGTTATAAAAATAAACTTACCTTTCTTTAAAGTCTCTAAAAAAGATAAACCTGTTGAAAAAAATTTAAAATACTTAATTAACTACTTACCTTGTTAAAAGGGGGTCTTACGTCTCCTTTCTTCATGTGTAAAATCTTCAATACTTACCCTCGCGTTGAAACCTGAAAAAAAACCTAAGTGTGCTGCGTGCGCACAGCCTGTAGTGCGCACGCGGTTCACTTAGGAACCGTCCCCTTAGCAATACCGGAAGTGCCGGTTTCCCGCGCATGCGCAGTGCATGCAGGAAACCAGCACTTCGGGACCGAATACGCGAGAGTACACAGTTCGTACTCTCCCGTATTCAGCCGAAGTTTTGGGCCAATGTTAGATTGTAAACTTATGTTTAATTTTTGAGCCACGTAAAAATAATTTCTTTGCACCACTTTCCCATCTTGCCCATTATTGTCTGCTGCCTGGCAAGTGGCCTTCTCACTTGTGGTGAAAGATAAGACAAGACTTAAAGCCAAGCAATGGGCGTCTGTGAAAGGGATGCTTTGTTGATTGCAGGACTGCATTGTGTTGTGGGGAGTGGTGCAAGTGGGTTCAGCATGTATCTGCCAGATGGGTGCACTGGTGCAACCTAACTAAATCTTCCCATTATGAGACCATCCAGAGCATCCTGGGCAGCAATGTGCACCACTGCTGGTGCCATGGCCACAGCACATTCAATGTTCCCTCTAATTTTTTTTTTGGGTGCGCGGCCCTTTTAACAGGCTGTGCAACCCGTTCAAATTTCTGCGCATGCGCGGTTTTTCCATTTAAAAGCCGCGCAGCTTAACGGGAACATTGATCACGTTCCTCCTCCGAAGGGGCACTGCGCTCTGCGCCTTGCTGCTCCTGCAGCTCCAATCATCACTGCTGCACGATATTGTGCAGAGTGCAGCACACCACAATCATTCTGGAGACCCTGGCTGGTGTGTATTGAAGGGTGCCTCCAGATCTGTCGAGGCACCTGAAACGCATCTTCAGCATCCTGATTGCTTGCTCAATGACACATCTCGTCGTCATATGGCTTTGCTGTAGCGCTCTTCGGCCTCATTGATTGGGCTCCTCAAGGGTGTCATCAGCCACGTTTTAAGTGGATAGCCCTTCTCACCAAACAGCCAGCAGGTAAGTCTGTTCTGAGGTGCAAAGACCTCAGGGAGGGTGGACGAGCGCAGGATGAATGCATCATGGCTGCTCCCTGGAACTCTTGCACATACCTTCATAATGATCTTTTTGCAGTTGCAGACGAGCTATACATTGGAAGGCCCTTACGGTTCATTAACACTCCTGGGTGATCTGGGGGTGCCTTGATTACCACGTGTGCAGTCGCTGACTGCCCTGCACCTACGGGAAGTCAACCAGAGCCGCAAAACCTGAGCGCCTGCTCATTCTGACTGGCTTTATCAGTGGCAAAGTGTACATAATTGCCTGCCCTGGCAAACATGGCATCGGTCACCTGTGTGATGTATTTGTGGGTGGCCGACTGCAAATCCTGCAAATGTCTCCTGCAGATCCCTGGTCTGAGGCGAAGAAATTGAGGGCCGTGGTCACTTTGACAGCCACTGGTAAAGCGTGACCACTAGGTCCACTTGGCAGCAGGTCATGTTCCAGCAGGCTGCAAATGTCTGCCATGATCTGAAGCGATACCCTGAGAAACATAGAAACATAGAAGATAGGTGCAGGAGTAGGCCATTCGGCCCCTCGAGCCTGCTCCGCCATTCGATGAGATCATGGCTGATCATCCAAACTCAGTACCCTGTACCTGCCTTCTCCCCATATCCCTTGATACCTTTAGCTTTAAGAAATATATCTAACTCATTCTTGAATATATTTAATGACTTGGCCTCAACTACCTTCTGTGGTAGAGAATTCCACAGGTTCACCACTCTCTGGGTGAAGAAATTCTTCCTCATTTCTGTCCTAAATGTCTTACCCCTTATCCTAGATACATAGAAGATAGGAGCAGGAGTAGGCCATCCGGCCCTTCGAGCCTGCTCCGCCATTTAATGAGATCATGGCTGATCCTTCAATTCAGTATCCCGTCCCCGCCTTCTCTCCGTAACCCTTAACCCCTTTTGCCTGTAGAAATATATCTAATTCCCTCTTAAATATATTTAATGAGCTGGCGTACACTGCCCTCTGTGGCAATGAGTTCCACAGGTTCACCACTCTCTGAGTGAAGAAATTCCCCCTCATTTCTGTCCTAAATGGTTTAGCCCTTATCCTTAAATTATGTCCTCTAGTTCTGTTCTCACCCGCCAAGGGAAACATTCCTTCTGCATCTAATCTGTCTAGACCTGTCAGAATTTTATACACTTCTATGAGGTCCCCTCTCAATCTTCTAAACTCCAGTGTGTACATCCCTAAACTACATAGTCTCTCCTCATAGGTCAATCCCGCCATTCCTGGTATCAGCCTGGTGAATCGCCGCTGCACCCCCTCCATGGCAAGAACATCTTTCCTCAGATGAGGCGACCAAAACTGTACACAGTACTCGAGGTGTGGTCTCACCAGTGCCCTGTACAGCTGCAGCAAGGTATCCCTGTTCCTGTATTCCAACCCTTTTGCTATGAAGGCCAGCATACCGTTTGCCTTCTTGACCGCCTGTTGCACCTGCATGCTCGCCTTCAGTGACTGGTGTACAAGAACACCCAGGTCTCTCTGTACTTCCCCCTCTCCCAATTTATTGCCATTTAAATAATAATTTGCCCTCCCGTTCCTGCACCCAAGGTGGATAACTTCGCACTTGTCCACATTATAGTGCATCTGCCATTTATCCGCCCAATCACCCAGTCTGTCCAAATCGCTCTGGAGCTTCCTGGTCTCCTCCTCTGAGCCCACCCCCCCTCCTAGTTTAGTGTCGTCTGCAAATTTGGAAATGCTGCATTCGACTCCCTGATCCAGGTCATTAATATAAATTGTGAACAGCTGGGGACCCAGGACAGATCCCTGTGGTACCCCACTTGTTACTGCCTGCCATTCAGAAAATGAGCCGTTTATTCCAACTCTCTGTTTTCTATCTGACAGCCAGTTCTCTATCCACGTCAATACTTTCCCCTTTATCCCATGAGCTTCAATTTTCCATGCTAATCTTTTATGTGGGACCTTATCGAAGGCCTTTTGGAAGTCCAGGTACACCACATCTACTGGCTCTCCCCCATCTATTTTACCAGTTACTCCCTCAAAAAATTCCAATAGATTAGTCAAGCACGATTTACCCTTTGTAAATCCATGTTGACTCTGTCCTATCCTGTCCCCATTTGCTAAGTGCTCGGCTATTTCATCCTTAATGATGGACTCCAGCATTTTGCCCACAACTGATGTAAGGCTTACAGGTCTGTAATTACCTGCTTTTTCCCTACCCCCCTTTTTGAATAGTGGGGTAACGTTAGCTACCCTCCAATCCATGGGCACTGTTCCCGAGTCTAATGAATTCTGAAAAATCATGCTTAGTGCATCCGCTATCTCTAGGGCCACCTCCTTCAGTACCCTAGGATGCATGTTATCAGGCCCTGGGGATTTGTCCGCCTTCAATCCCTTTAGCTTCCTTAACACCATATCCTTAGAGATATTGATTTGCGTCAGTTCCTCCTTTGCCAATGTCCCTATTTTTCCCGATATCCCAGGGAGGTTTTTTGTGTCTTCCTTCGTAAAGACTGACCCAAAGTATGCATTTAGTTGGTCTGCCATTTCCTTATTTCCCATTATATATTCCCCCGTATCTGACTGCAATGGACCAACTTTGGTTTTCACCAGTCTTTTCCTCTTGATATACTTATAAAAGCTTTTGGAGTTAGTTTTTATATTTTCCGCCAGCTTGCTTTCGTAAGCTATTTTGCCCTTCTTGATTAAGCCCTTTGCCCTCCTTTGCTCTATCTTAAACTGTTCCCAATCTTCCGCTCTGGCGCGTTTTTTGGCTATTTTATACGCCCTATCTTTGGATTTTATGCTGTCTCTAATTTCCCCTGTTATCCACGGTTGAGTCACCTTTTTAGATTTCCTTTTATGCCAGATTGGTATAAACAATTTTTGCAATTTTGTCATTCTATCTTTAAATGCTTGCCATTGTTTATCTACCTCCAGTCCTCCCAGGAACGTTGTCCAATCAGACCTACTCAGTTCCCGTCTAATGGCATCATAATTCCCCTTGTTTAAATTCAGGACCTGAGTCTCTGAGTCAATTTCTTCGCTCTCCATTTCGAGTGAGAAATCGATCATGTTATGATCGCTCTGACCCAAGGGTCCCCGTACAACAAGATTACTAATTAGTCCCTTCTCATTGCACAGTACCCAGTCCAATATAGCCTGTTCCCGAGTTGGTTCCTCGACATATTGATCCAGATAACCATCCCTTAAACACTCAAGGAATTCCTCCTCCTCATTATTTTTACTGATTAGGCTATTCCAATCTATATGTAAGTTAAAGTCACCTATGATGACAGCTGTGCTCTTATTGCACGCTTCTCTAATTTCCCTCGTGATGCCCTCCCCAACCTCTATTTTACTATTTGGAGGCCTATATACCACTCCTATTAATGTTTTTCGCCCCTCGCTATTTCTTAGCTCCACCCATATAGATTCTGTATTAACTGAGTTAATATCCTTCCTTTCAATTGCATTTATCCCCTCTTTTACCAGCAATGCTACCCCTCCTCCCTTTCTTTTTTGTCGATCCTTCCTAAATACTGAATACCCCTGTATGTTAAGCTCCCAGCCCTGCTCACCCTGCAACCATGTTTCCGTAATCCCAATTAGATCATAATTATTAACCTCTATTTCCACAGCTAATTCATCTACCTTGTTCCTGATGCTTCTCGCATTAAGGTATAAAACCCTCAGGCTTTTTTTATGCTCACATTTTTTATGAATTAGTTTGGCCCTTTGTTTTTTGTTCCTCTCCTTTTTACCATTTATTTCTGTCTGCCTTTCACTTTCCTCTATTTCACTACATGGGTTTCTAGCCCCCTGCCATACTAGTTTAAATGCTCCCGAACTGCTTTATCAAAATTTACCCCATAATCCTGAGATTATGACCCCTGGTTCTGGACTCTCCGACCATTGGGAACATTCTTCCTGCATCTAGTTTGTCCAGACCTGTCAGAATTTTATATGTTTCGATGAGATCCCCTCTCATTCTTCTATACTCCAGCGAGTATAAGCCCAATCGACCCAATCACTCCTCATATGTCATTCCTGCCATCCCAGGTATCAGCCTTGTGAATCTTCGCTGAACTCCTTCCATGGCAAGAACATCCTTCCTCAGATAAGGCGACCAAAACTGCACACAGTACTCAAGGTGTGGTCTCACCAAGGCCCTGTACAACTGCAGCAGGACATCCCTGTTCCTATACTCAAACCCTTTCGCTATGAAGGCCAACATACCATTTGCCTTCTTCACCGCCTGCTGCACATGCATGCTTACCTTCAGCGACTGGTGCACAAGGACACCCAGGTCTCGTTGCACTTCCCCTTCTCCCAATCTATTGCCATTCAGATAATAGTCTGCCTTTCTGTTTTTGACACCAAAGTGGATAACCTCGCATTTATCCACGTTATATTGCATCTGCCGCGCTTCTGCCCACTCACCCAACCTGTCCAAATCATCCTGGAGTTTCTCGGTATCCTCCTCGCAGCACACACTCCCACCCAGCTTTGTGTCATCTGCAAACTTGAAGATATTACATTTAGTTCCCTTATTGAGATCATTAATGTATATTGTGAATAGCTGGGGTCCAAGGACCGATCCCTGCGGTACCCCACTAGTCACTGCCTGCCACTCGGAAAAAGACCCATTAATTCCTACTCTCTGCTTTCTGTCCGCCAACCAGTTCTCTATCCAAGTCAATACCTTGCCCCCAATCCCATGTGCCTTAACTTTACACGCTAATCTCTTATGCGGGACCTTATCGAAAGCCTTCTGAAAGTCCAAATACATCACATCTACTGGTTCTCCCTTATCTATTTTCCCAGTTACATCCTTCTGAGGTACTGGTGTTCAGTCATGTCCAGGAAGCTGATCCTCTGCCGACATACCCTGTGTTGCAGGTATCGCCTCCTGTGAGCTGCACCTCTGTGCTCATCCCCTCTCTCCTGTGGAGCGGCAGGTCTGGGAGGAAAAGGCCGTTGCTGCTCCTGCTGCTGCTCCCCCTGCTGCTGGTGTTCTTGCTGCTGCTCCTCTTGGTCCTCATCTGAGGTCCAAGGTAAAACAGCATAAGCGGCACCTATGCTGATCTGATATACGACAGCTGGAACGTGGAGATCAGGCGCGCAAACCTCCAATGTAGTAAAAATCACCTGCAAGGTAGTGAAAGCAAACTCTCAGAATCTTCTTCTCCTTCTTCTTCTTCTTAGGCAGTCCCTCGGAACCGAGGATGACTTGCTTCCACATTAAAAATGAGTTCTCAGGTGGCTGATGAGTCCAATGCGGGACCTACAGTCTCTGTCACAGGTGGGGCAGACGGTGGTTGAAGGGACAGGTGGGTGGGGTGCTTGGGTTGACGTGCGCTCCTTGCGCTGCCTGTGCTTGGCTTCCGCTTGCTCCCGGCGAAGAGACTCTAGGTGTTCGGTGCCTTCCCGGATGCTTCTCCTCCACTTTGTGCGGTCTTGGGCCAGGGATTCCCAGGTGTCGGTGGGGATGTTGCACTTTTTCAAGGAGGCTTTGAGGGTGTCCTTGAAGCGTTTCCTCTGCCCACCTGGGGCTCTCTTGCCATGCCAGAGCTCCGAGTAGAGCGCTTGTTTTGGGAGTCTCGTATCGGGCATGCGGAAAATGTGACCCGTCCATCGGAGCTGATCGAGCGTGGTCAAAGCTTCAATGCTGGGGATGTTGGCCTGAGCGAGAACACTGACGTTGGTGCACCTATCCTGCCAATGGATTTGCAGGATCTTGCGGAGGCAGCGTTGGTGGTACCTCTCCAGTGCTTTGAGGTGCCTGCTGAACATGGTCCATGTCTCTGAGGCATACAGGAGGGCGGGTATCACTGCTGCTCTGTTGACCATGAGCTTAGTGCCGGGTTTGAGGTCCTGGTCTTCAAACACTCTCTTCCTCAGGCGACCAAAGGCTGCACTGGCACACTGAAGGCGGTGTTGGACTTCGTCATCGACGTCTGCCCTTGTTGACAGTAGGCTCCCGAGGTATGGAAAGTGGTCCACGTTGTCCAAGGCCTTGTCGTGGATTTTGATAATCGGGGGGCAGTACTGTGTGGCGGGGGCAGGTTGGTAGAGGACCTTTGTCTTACGATGTTTAGTGTAAGGCCTATGCTCTCGTACGCTTCGGTGAAGGTGTTGACGATGGTTTGGAGTTCGACCTCCAAGTGAGAGCAGACGCAAGCGTCGTCTGCATACTGTAATTCAACGACAGAGGATGGGACGACCTTGGCTCTGGACTGGAGGCGACGGACGTTGAACAGTTTCCCGTTTGTTCTGTAAATTAGCTCCACTCCAGTGGGGAGCTTACTGAGGGTGAGATGGAGCATTGCAGCAAGGAAGATCGAGAAGAGCGTTGGTGCGATGACACAGCCTTGCTTGACCCCGGTTCGTACGTGAATTGGGTCTGTGGTGGAACCGTTGGTCAGGATCACGGCTTGTATGTCGTCGTGAAGCAGGCGGAGGATGGTGACAACCTTTTGAGGGCAGCCAAATTTGAGGAGGACACTCCATAATCCCTCACGGTTGACAGTGTCGAAGGCCTTTGTGAGATCAAAGGCGGACATGTACAGTGGTTGGTGCTGTTCCCTGCATTTCTCTTGTAATTGACGTGCGGTGAAGATCATGTCCATTTTGCCCCTTAGTGGGCGGAATCTGAATTGCGACTCTGGGAGGAGCTATTCGGCCACTGGGAGAAGGCGATTGAGGAGGATTCTTGCGATGACTTTCCCTGTGGCAGACAGCAGGGAAACTCCTCTGTAATTACCGCAATCGGACTTGTCACCTTTCTTGAAGCTGGTCACAATTGCGGCGTCTCTGAGATCCCCTGGCATGCTCTCCTCCTTCCAGATAAGAGAAATTAGTTCATGAATTCGCGGCAGTAGTGCTTCTCCGCTATGCTTTAGTGCCTCGGCGGGATTCCATCTGCTCCTGAGACCTTGTTGTTCTTCAGTTGTCGGATGGCCTTTTCAACCTCATGCCGGGCTGGGGTTGTGCTGAGATGGTGGCGGGTAGCATGCTGCGGGATGGAGTTGAGGACACTCACGTCGAAGACATAGTGAGCAAAAGTGTGCGGTCTTGGTACTTATGGGATTTTTCGCCTGTCATTTTTTCAGCCCCCTCAATTGCTGCTGTGCTCTCGCCTTGCTTTCACTGGTGAGTTCCAGGAAGCCCGGGAAGCCCATGCACCCACAGTTAACGTTGAAAGCACCTGGGTTAAAAAAGCTGTTAATAACCTCTTTGCATATTTAACTTGGCAACTTGCTTCGCCCAAGGGGGGTTTTTCCACACGAAGGCGAACGCGCTGCAGCTAAATGCGGAGGTCGGCAGGTTGGAACCGGTTTCCGGACGCGCTGTCAATTTCAGCTCTTTTAACCACCCACCCACTCCCGAACCCACTCGCTCTTTGAAGTTAAAACTCCCCCCATCGTGTTGGGATGTCGTTGGTCTCAGGCGCTCAGCAGAGGGTGTCCTTCTCTCCGTTTGTGAACACCGGGAGATTAAAAAAAGACAGAAACATGCACGGACAGTCAGGTTTTAATACAGAAAGCTGCATGGGCAAGCTTTTACCAGGCTCAGAAAGAGAACACAGAAGGGCAATTAGAAGTTATTTGGTTGAAGTTACGCAACATAACCCAATGACGTGGGGAAGCATAGCATGTTCTTTATTTATATTATTGTGCATAGATAAGTTGTACTGATTGTTTTAGGTGACTTTAATCATAACTTACTCTGCATATTCACTTGTTATGAAATAAAATAGCTTAACCATTTGCATCTGGCCTTGTCTTACCAATTGTTTTCTTAAGTTTGTATTCAAAAAGTTTGGAGGCCTCCAAATGGGAGCACATGCACAAGACACAGATATCCAGTTCCCATCACAAGGGCGTACTGTTGTTACACCCTGGGTCCACTATCATATAGTTAGATATTGGGCCGTATAGGCACACTCCTAAACGTAAGATGCTCAAACTGCAAGCACCACAATGCCTGAAAGAATATCTAAGGTAAGACCCTAAACTTGTAACATTGTATAACTGCATAAAATATCAATTGGAAAGCAGCAAAAATATAATTCCACATTTGACTCATCTGTTGTATCGAGACACATAATATTTAGAAATAGGAAAAAGTCATTAGGCTGAACAAGCCACCCCTTTCACCATATTCCTGAATTCCTTCTCTTTCACCAGAAATACATCTAATTGACTCTTAAATTTATTGACACTTTCCACTTCAATGGCCTTCCTGGTGACTTATTCTAGAACTCTACTGCCCTTTGGGCGAGTTTCATCTGACTTCCCATACTTCATTTTGGGTTTGTTCAGTACAGGTCAACAATAATCTTTTAGTATTTCTGGCCTGTTTGGATCATTAGCCAAATCCAAGATGTGGCTTTGCATCAACTGTACATATACATACTAAATGAGTGTTAAAGTTGCGTCTGCAACTTCTGAGCATCGCAGTGCATAGGCAGTGTTCTGTTGTGCAATATAAAGGGGGTGATTTGACAACAATGGAACCAGCACAATTACTGAACCAGTTCAAAAAGGGGCTCAGTATTTTTAAAAGGGTCATCATGATGCCAACTCTCCGCTTACATCTCACTGGCATTACATTACTTCCATTCGCAGGTTGAACTGCTGTCACCACTGTAGTTATGAAATAAACCAGAAAGACCAAAAATGTGCTTCTGTTTTATTAAAATGAAGTTTGTGGACCCTCACGAGCCTCAACGCTATGAAACTTCATGAATTTTAAGTTAAACAAAAATTCAAGTCACAAAATGTCACCACTGCAAGAGAACAAAAAGCTTTTGCACGCATCAGTTCTTTAAATACTTTAAACATTTATTAAATGTTTAAACTCTGATGAGATTACAGCTGACAAATTTTACTATCAACGACAGCAGCAAGACACGCCCTAGGAACGTAACAAGACAATGGCTACATTTCTTTCATGCCATTAAAGTCTACACCAAAAAAATCATTTTAAAAAAGTACAAAATTTTTATTTAACTAAACACACAAGATATAAAAGCCTCAAAAATATGATAATGAGAAGCTCAGACTTGCATGAGGAGCAATTTACAACAGTAAAACAGAAGAGTGCTTTTTCCTGTATATTTTCTGCTCATTGCAGCCTTGTTGAAAATGTCATTTATGTTACCTGCTGATAAAATACAGAATCTGTCAGGAGTTGGGCTGCTCAGAGTACATCCATCGATATTGCTAATATAATTGATGCCATGGTATTGTTTAACTATTATCACTCCATCCTGCTTCATCCTTCTCCCAACATTAGATATCATAATTTAATGAAAATAACCCTCGTCTTCCAAGTCCCACTCAGTACAGCAATTGGCTGAATTCCCTACCGTTAAAACTTGCTTAAGGACATTCAAGGTGTAATCACATAATTAGGGCATCGGTCAATTAAAATAAAATTCACGTCAGTTGCAAAGGAGAGCTCTCTGCTATTGTACGAGTTCCAGGGCAGTAATCTATTAACTAAAGCTGAGAAGAATCTTGAAAAACAATCAGGGTACTGACAAGGACCAGTAACAATGAATAATGGACAACGGACTTCTACCTGTGCTGTACTGGGAATGATGCGTAGCATAATGAGACCTGCCTATAATCAATTCCCTGGTACAGTACAGGTGGTTGTGTTACTTAATTTTTTTTAAATTGGGAAATATGTTCCAGGCTTGGGCACCTGCTTATTTAAGGTAGTAAAACATTTTCAATTCTACAATTGATAGCAAACAAAATACAAAAATATAATCTTCACCTATTGTGCACCAAATCCTCCCAGTTCATAGAATCCAGTTTTACTGTCCATCATTCTAGATTTTTTTTTCCAAATTAAGGTTTAGTGCAAGACCGGCTGCAATTCCACTCTGACTGCAATGGAAGTAACACTATAGAGCCACAGATGTGTCCAGGATAACCAAACAGCAAAGCAAGGAATCTGGAAGTCACAGCCTTTTCTTTTAAATAATGGATTTCACAAAATTCAGGTGATTCTGGGACATTGGGCAACACAAGATACTTAGCTTCACAGTTTAAAAAAAAAAGAAACATGGTGTGATGATTGTGCTCAGGCTGGTTCAGTTTCCTGACCAAACTGCTCTGAAAATTCTGGTGTGCTGATGCGGTTGTTTGAGTTAGGGTTAGTGTTAGAGCAGATGAGAAATCTCAGTTTTTAAAAAATGGATTTAACCAAATTCATGCAGTTCTAGGGATGCTGCAATTTGCTACATCACAGTCTCTATTATTACTTTAGTTTTCCCCTAAATTTCTTCGGTGTTTTTTTGTTACTGAGCAATGTCAATGCTGGGGCAAGAGACATTTTTCCACCCAGTGCAGTGCCAAACACTCCTAAATTGTAATAGAATGAATTAGACGCAGAGTAAGGCTCCCTCTATTTTCTCCAGCTATGTGCTTTTATCCCAACTTTGAGAAGCATCTCCTATTGTACTGTCCTATTATTCTGATTGAAACTGCCAATGTAATGCCAATTAGTGCCCCACTAAAAACTGCATTAGGATTGTGTTAACCTTATTTCACATAGAACTTTTACAACGAACAAAGAAAACTTTCAATCCATCAGTTCAGGCTCCACTTGAACCCAGGTCCTAGAGGTGAAAAGGCATGTTGCTAACTTACTGCACCTCACCCATTCCAGTACCTTATCAAGCTGGGAGAAAAACTGTAAATCTGTTGTGTCAGGCATGATGCTTGTCAGTACATTCTCTTCCATTTATAAACATTGAAGAGCACCCTATAAAGCAAGTTAGGAATATGACAATAACCTTTAAAATGTAGAACTCTTATTTCTTGGCTTTTGCAGAGAACTATGCTGTACCAGGAGTCATTACTCTGTCTCCCCAACTCCTCCCCCCACCCATTATGGATTCACAGTGTTCATTGGAAGCTTACAACAGTTAGACAGAAAAAAACCTCTTCATGGGACATAGGGCAGAGCCACATTACCATCTCATCAGAGCAGAGAAGACATCAGACTCACTTAGAAGTGGGAAGAGTTATATCAGTAACTACAATTTGCATCCTGCAGAAATTAGACAAGGCAAAAGTTTACTGTAGCAAAACAATCTGGTTAGACCTAATGGAAATGTAGTAAAAACCGAAGAGATATTGTTAAAACTTTTGTTTGTGATTGAAGGAAAACCCCAAACTGCACAATAGAAAAAATCAAGACATTAATTAAACATGTAAAAAAAGGCATTGTATACTTAAATCAACTCTACACCGTTCACCACCAATAATTTTGGCTTGCACAAGTTACTGTGTTCAGAATGACCACTGAAGACCTTGCAGTCATTTCATTTCCTATTGTCTGTCTAACTTATTCCTAGAGTAGAACTTCTCGAAACAAAAAAATGACTTTACCAGGCCAGGCAGATTACATTACTTTTCTAGGCCAAGATAAAAACTAAGGCTTACTGATCAGAGGAGAGAAGCTATCAGGAACATTTCCACCAGCTGTGAAAGCTCAGTCCTGCAGGATTCAAGTGCACACTGAAAAACATTAGTCCGAACTTCAGTAACACTGGTCAGCCCATTCTCTCTTTGTTTTCTTTAACCTTTGGTAATACTTTTTAAGAATCTTGCATTATTGCTTCCTCAAATCACTGGCTATTTAAACAGATAGCATTAGCTGTATTTCTGAACTTCGCCACTGGGTGCCACCATAATACTGTTAAGAGCCCCTAGAGGAAGCAAGTAGGTCCTACAACCTTACAGCCTAAAAGCAGAAATGTCCAAGACTTTTTTTTATATTTGTGGGACACTTGGGTGCATCGCATGGAACCTTGCAGGCCACATATAAAAATTTTAATTAATGTTCCCATTAATTTCTATGTACCTCAAGCTACTGGGCTGGCTAGATGTTCTGTAATGGTGCTTTCCAGTCTTCTACATTTCTAAGATATTCTACAGATATTGAGTACTCTAGTTTAGTGAGGCAACAGCTCCAAGAACAGCCTTTTTAAAACCTCCAGCTGCATGGGACCCATGGATTATAGTTTGGACACCCTCGCCTAATGCAATGTACCCATCATATCAGATTTCAGAGGTATCATTTTCTTCAGGATGACTGAACCGAAAGTAGTTGGTACTGGACCAGTTCAGTTTATGATGCCTGTGTGGGCCCATCCTTGACTTGGTAAGGCGAGTGAGCTGCTATAAGAAAACATTAAAGGACACTAGTGAAGTGGGGTTCCTTAAAGAAAACAAACAGAATGCAGGACAACCTATCAAAAAGTGTAATGTTGCTCTGCAAAATTTGTATGGTGGTATTTGAACTTACTAGAACTTTTAATAACCAAAATCTGAAATGGCAAGCGGTTTCTGTTTATCAGTCCACTTCAGTTTACAATTGTCCTATTTCTGCATCGGAAACAAAAAAAAATCATCTCTCAGACACCTGCTTATTGGCGCACAATGAACACACACACGCGAACATACACACGCGTGCACGCGAACACACGCACACTAATTTCTCTCAAAAGATCTTTATTATTAACTGCAAGGAAACTAACACTGGCCGACCTTTCAAAAAATAAATATTAAGTTGCCCACAAACATTCATGGTTTTTAGACTTGAACACAAAAAACACACACATCCCTTCTGGGCGTTATTTTCCTGAATTTTTTTTTCCTTCAATGCATCACACATTTGAATAATTAATCAATTTACCAAAAGGACAATGATGATACAATACACCCCTGTTTAATTTGGTCCATCAGAAGCAAACTTCTAATTTTAAAAAGACAGTTTTCAGATAAAACAGCTTAAGGTAAGTAAACAACATTTTAACAAAATCCTGTTAATTGAAATTCAATTCCCCTCTGTTTTTTTTAAATAAGTTCAGTGAATACCATTTGCTCTCAATGCTGAAGACCAATTTACTACATGGTGACCAAAAGTGAGCATGGTTCGTGGTGACAAGAGAACTTTGTGTTATGTAGCATAAAAAAATGAAGTAAATATGTATTGCAACTGTACAAAAAACGTATACTTCTTCAAAGTGTTGAGTTTTCCTTTTAATCAAACTACAGCTTAGAAGTGATGCTGGCCATGACAACAGCTACAGTCTTGTACAGGTGAAGTGTTTGAAGGGTTTACGTGACGTTCCATTGAAACAAGTAAAAGCTGCAACAGGGGAGAGTTTGCCCCAACCAAAGCGGTCCCTTCTGCGTGGCGACACCTCTACTGTTTGATAACCGAATGTCATTTTGTGAAAGCTGCTGCTCATTTTTCTGATGTGCACAGGCGCTTGGACTTTATGAAGGCCATGCCATGTGTCCGCATGTGTGTGTTCAAGGCAGCTTCACTTTCAAAAGTTTTGGAGCAAACTTTGCACTTTTTATCTGTCAGCATCATTTCAGCCTGATTGTCCTCCAGGCTCATTTTGCTGTCTGCCGGGTTCTCCTCCCTGGCCCCGTTTTGTCTGGCAACTTGCTGGGCATTCTTCATCTTGTGGACAATGAACAAGTGTCTGGTTAGAGACTGGAGAGAGGTATAGCAGAGGCCACACTCCCTGCACTGGAAGGTTGAGCCGTCAGTCTTGTGTTGGGGGAGGTGCTCTTGGAACTGAGTCACATTCTCTGTGGTGAAGCCGCACACGGCACATTTATTGAGTTTGATGACATTGATTTTCAGCTTTTTCAAAGGCTGTGTAATGGCGCCTCTGGGAGGAGGCCGAATCTCCACCACTGCGTCCTCCAACTTCCTCTTCGGTGGTATCGGCATCTGCAGGAAACAACAAGGCTTTTGGTCAATCTCAGGGAAACTCCAGTAGCATTACATTTCTTACCACTAAAGGCATCTGAAACTGCTTCTCTTCAGAACCCATTGCGGGCTTTTAAATTGCATTTACTGTCTTGCATATTAGTGATCGGTATGATACAAAATCAAACCAAGATTAGTTGCTGAGAGCGATAATAAGAATATAACCCAATTGAGGGATTCAAGTGATGTCAAATAGTGACAGCAAACTTCTGGTGGTTTCTAATCACTCACTGAACCCTAGTTTTGATTATAACCTTGAAAACACTCTCTGCTATTACTTATATAAATGCTTGACTTTATTGTATTTATGTGATTTTTGCCACTAGTGCAGATTACCAGTGTGATCTATGTCTTTTGGTGCAACAATTTTTTTTTACTGGGAGTTTCTCTACTTGATGGGGTAGGGGTGGTAAATTTGCACTCAAATGCTGGGAAATGGAACATTTGTCCACTTTATTCATCCAGTGACAGTACCAGGTCAAGTACAGGACAGGCTAGCCGAGATGTTCCTCTTCATTGACAATGCCTCCGTAAGTGTGGCACTGTGGGGTTTCTACCCACCTGCCTGTTTCATGACTGACCTCTGGGAATTTCCTGGGATCAGCCTAATTTGCATTTTTCAAGTAGCCTCCTGATGGCATTCCCACCTGTCCAAGTGAGCCCACTCATGTCTGAGGTGAGCGTGGAAAAGAGCTGCTGCAGGTCTCAGCACCTGTAGCAGCAGAGCAGGGCAGGCTACCTGGGGTGCAGCATAAAGGGAGACATTTTGGGGGGAATTTTCCCAGCCCTGGGGAGGCGGGTATGGAGGCGGGACTGCCGGGAAAATGGCAGAAACTGGGAGCGGGTACCGAACCCGCTCCCAACCCGCCTCCGTGCCATCTTCCCGGGAGGCGGGAAAGGGATTAGAGCCAATTAACTGCCTGTTAACAGGTAGTTAAACAGGCAGTTTTGAGGCTTATCCCCATTTTACCCCTGCAACTGTGGGCTTCCCAACGGCTGCGAATCTCACCAGGGTCAGTGAGGCGAGCAGTGGGTCTGCGGGGGGTGAGAGGGATCGAAAAGTCCGCTGTGGGGGTGAGTGATGGGTGCAAGTGTGGAGAGGTAAGTATGAGAGGTGAGTGTAAAGTGTTAGAAAAAGTTTCTTCTCAAAGCTGTCAAACGCTGACAATTCATCTGTCAAAAATTTTCGCCAGATGAAACGTCATACGCTGACGTCCTCTGTCACCGGCTTTCCCTTAATTGGCTGGCTAAGCCCGCAGGGTGGACTTAACAAGGTCAATCAAGGGAAAATAGCGTGGTTTGGCCAGACGTCGTTGGGGGCGGGACTGAAACCCGACAACCAGCAGTCCCGCCCCCAACATGCCCCCATTGACAAAATCCAGCCCATTGTGCCTGAATGTTTTTTTTAGAAATCACAGACAAAAGGAGTAAATCAATCACCCTGCAATCAATGCCACTCTTTGAGATGGCGGGGAATTGTAAAATTTCAAAGGCTCTTCTGTTTACCCTTAGCAACGCTGCTGATACTACGTGCACCCAGCAATGCTATGCTAATGACTGTCAATATTTGTACAGGCATAGTCAACGTCCAGGGTCACTCCCAACAGAAAGTCCCAGAATTGTCAGGAATCGGTGGGCAGCCAAAATAATGGCCCTCCAGACAGTTTCTTGGCCTCATTAATGGTCCTTTAATAGCACAATTAAATGGGAAAATCTGTTTCCTCTGTTGCAGATTAAACTCCCCTCTACTTCAGTGGCTTTCAAATTTTTTCTACATGTGGGAAATCACCTGCAAGTATTGATATGCTCCTAGAGTGCCCCTACAAACATGGGCTCGCTCCTGTGTACCAATGTCCTAACTTCTGAAAGACAGTGTCGGTTACCCAAAGAGAAACAGTGTTTTATTGCAGACTTTTTAAATATGTTTTCGTATGTAACAGGCAATCTAACTTACTATCAAGTTGATCAATGCAAAAAAAGAGAAATCTGATGACCTCCTGGGGTCCCATTAGGAACTCACTAATGTCTGGAGAACCCTATGGAAACTCTCTAGCCCAAAAATGTGCCTTAACCTCAACATCAAGAAGCTGTATCATTATGACATTCCCATTTCCCACTTCAATTATCCTTATAGTACTCAGCTCCAGATCTCATTACAGCCTTGATCCAAACATAGACACAAGACCTCAACTCCAGAGGTGAGGTAAGAGTGATTGCCCTTGACATGAAGGCAGAAATTGACCAGAATGTGGCAGCAAGCGGCCCTAGTAAAACTGAAGTCAATGGTGATCAGGGGGAAAACTCTCCACTGGATAAAGTCATACCTAGCACAAAGAAAGATGGTTGTGGTTGTTGGATGCCAATCATCTCAGCCCCAGGACATCGCTGCAGGAATTCCTCAGGACAGCGTCCTAGGCCCAACCATCTTCAGCTGCTTCAACAAAGACCTTCCCTCTATAATGTCAGAATTGGGGCTGTTCACTGATGATGGCACAGTGTTCAGCTTCATTCGCAATTCCTCAGATAATGAAGCAGTCCGTGCCGGCATGCAGCAAGATTTAGACAAAATCCAGGCTTGAGCTGATGTGGCAAGTAACATTCGCGCCACACAAATGCAATGACCATCTCCAACAAGAGACAGCACAACCACCTCACCATGACATTACCGTTGCCGAGGCCCCCACCATCAACATCCTGGGGGGGGGGGGGGGGGGGGGCGGTATGGTCACCATTGACCAGAAACTCAGCTGGAGCAGCCACATAAATGCCGTGGCAACTACAGCAGCCACATAAATGCTGTGGCTACTCGAGCAGGTCCGAGGCTGGGTATTCTGTGGCGAATGCCTCATCTCCTTACTCTCCACTTAGCTGGATGGGTGCAGCTGCAACCATACTCCAAAATCTCAACAACATCCAGGACACAGCAGTCCTCTTGTTTGACACTTCATTTACTAGCTTAAACATCCACCTCCTCCACCACTGGTGGCTACAGTGTGTACCATCTACAGGATGCACTGCTTCTTTGGCAGCACCTCCAAAACCCACGACTTTCCCCACTTAGAAGGACAAGGGCAAGGGTGGCAGGTGCGTAGGAACTCCCATCAACTCCAAGTCCGCCTGCAATTCACAAAATCGTTACTGAATCAAAATCCTGGAAATCCCTACCCAACAGCATTGTGGGAGCACCCTCACCACATGAACTACAGCAACTCAAGCAGCATCCCACCACCAGCTCCTCAAGGGAAAGTAGGAGTGGACAACAACTGCCAGCCTTGCCAGCGACACCCACATCCTGAAAATGAATTTAAAATTATCAAGTCAGGACTGCTTAGTGATATATTGTGCTGAATGATTGATTCAGAATGCGGCTCAAATGTTTTCCAACTAAGGCCTAAATAGTTATCAAGGAGAACTGACTTTCAACCAGTCAAACTGGGAATAGATTAGAACATAATGTTCTAACCCACTACACTATTTGTCCTCTGACTTGATGCATGATGACATTCACACAGGAGGATAAACAATGATACTATTACTGCAGGTTTACTGAGGAATAATCTGCAGCTGATTTTTGGAAAATTCTATGTTCACTACATAGTAAAACAACTTTAACTGCTGAGCATTCCATTTGTCTTTCTACATACTCAGATCCAAGGCTCAGGACAATCTGCAGATGCCAACATCCTTAAATGGAATATTTTCAGATAGTCAGGAAAGAGAAGGAATCTGAATGGTCGATAGAAAGCAGGAGGAAAATTGTTTCTAGAGATTGAAGCCTATATTTTTTAAGTTTTCGCCATAGCCCCAAAATTAATGGGACTTCCAGCAAGGAGTTTCATTCGACAGGATTGCAGATCACGGAAATCAAAATTAGGAATGGAATCTTGCAATTTCATGGCTTATAGCTTTTCAGAAATAATTACAGGGAGAACATACTTTGGACCCCCTATCACTCTAAAATAGTGTAAGCAGGATATGTGTCTCAATACATAGTTACTCACCTTGTTCTCTTCTTTCTTTGGGGATTCTATTATGGTTGTTGACTCTGTCATTTGTGACACGTCAGGATTTTTAATGCCATGCATGAGTCGAATGTGTTTCTCTAGCATAAACCGTTTGGTGAATGTACGTTTCGAATCTGGGCAGTTCCTGGAAATAAACAGACATGGACACATAAGCAAGATGTATAGTGTAAGGACTCAACCAATCACTGCCTCATCACTGGCATGTTCAATTTCTATACAGATAACTGAACAAATTGTCCTCATTAACCATTTGAGTCATGGTGTAGCGATTCCAACTTGATATTTTGGCCATAACAAGCAGTTCTGATCACTTGATCATAAGAATATTACGGCCCTTGAGTGGGTACAGACAGAAACAAGATAATTCAGCTATCAAGAAATTAAGAAGTTTGGCTTGTGTCCTTTCGATAAGAGGCGACTTCAAGATGATGTAACGAAGTATTAAAGATGTTGAAGAGATTTGAAAAAATTTATAAAGGCAAATTGTTCACTATGGTGAAGAATTCAAATAACAAGGACCCAAGTTAAAAATTAGGAAGTTAGGAGCAAGGACACTTTTTCACCCAGTGGGTAACAGAATTGTGGAATAAGTTATAAGGGAAGACCACTGATGCGGATGATATAAGCATGTTCAAGAGACAGTTAGATGCTTTCCTGGAGAGGAAAGAAATGGAGGAGTATTTGAAAGAAGGGCTTGAATCAATCGTAGGGGTGCGATTTTAACCCTACTTGCTCAGCAGAAACCTGGTGGGTGGGCAGTTAAAATCGCCCTGGCTCTTACCTGTCCGAAAGCTGCCATGATTGCAACATCTGCAATTTTAACCTGCTTTCCTGAGCAGGCAGCAAGGACTCGCACCCAGAGTCAACAGGGACCTTCTTTACATATGCATGTCGTGGCCCGATGACAACATTAAGACCCGACTGTAATTTTAACTCAGGCCTGAGCGGGGAATCCACCTGGAGTTAAAAATCGGGGCCTAACTTTACCATCCACATCCAGTGTTACCCCCTTGACGTTTGCTATCTCGTATGGTCTTGTCACCTCTAAGATCACATCATTTCATCTCTTTCACCACTCACATTGCCCTGCCAACCAACCACTGACCCCCCCAGCCTCCAACTCCCTGTAAAATGCTCCCTAGCTCCTTCACCAGCACCCTTTCTAACTCTTAACTCTCTCTCCTCTAACTTGACACTCATCCTGACATTGGCATATCCATTAATCTGTTTAATAATTATCTTGCCTCCGCTTTCAATTCCCTTGACCCCATCAGATTCTGAATGGTCTTCCACCCCCATTCTCCTGTATAATTGCCACATTCATGGTCTCAAGTCCAAAGGCCATAGACTAGTGCACATTTATCTTATAACCAGTTTTGTTGTCCACTCCAGATCTGCTTGACTATCTCAAACAGGATTGCCTCTCCCTCTCTGCAGCCAAATCCTCCAGGGTTATTCTGCAAGGAAAGGACAACCGCAAACTCATCTTTTCCACCATGAACCATATTTTCCAGCATCCATTCCCACCTCTGCTGCAAGGTGCAAGGACCTCAGGGAACTTCTTAGTTTCCAAAGTCAAGACCATCGACTCAGCTCTCTCTGCTCTACCTTTTACAGTTGCACAACGCCCCATTGTAGCCCCACTGAGCAAGTGGCTGGGAAGTGGCATTTTTGGGAACATTTTTGAGTGACTGGTAAAGAGCGGAGTTTGTGGCTGGAGCCAAAAACAGATTCAGTTTTATAATGTTCAGTTGGAAAAGTTGAAAAATTTGAAAAATAAATCTACCAATTCTCTACAAGGCTGGAGCCACTTTGAGCAGCTCCCACCAGCCCCTGCACACCTTGAGTTCCAATTTTATTAACCTTTCTGTTTGCTCACCCATCTGGACATGGTGAAATGCAAACTTAGCATGCTTTGAACCTGACCTGAGCTACAAAGCAAACATCCAGCCCATCACCAAGACCACCTTTCTCAACCTCTGGAACACTCATCTGCTGCTGAAATACTTAACCACACCCTCATCACCTTGAATATAGATTTCTGTCATTCTCTCGTTAGCCTCCCTAGCTCCATCCTCTGTGATCTTGAAATTAACCAGAAGACTGCAGCTCCCACACAAGGTCATGTACACCTATCAGCTCTGCCCTCGCCATGCTGCGTTGGTTCTCTTTTCTTCAACGGATCAAGTTAAAGATCCTTATCCTCATCTTGAAATTCCTTCATGACCTTGCTCTATCCTGTTCTCAGTCCTTTCCTTTCCCAGATTGTACCCTCTGCTCTTCTGACTCTGGTTCACTATTTCTTCACCACTCCCTGCACTCCACCATCAGAGACTGATCTTTTAGTCACCGTGTCCTACCTTCTGGAACACTCTTCAAAAAGCATTTCACCTTCCTACCTTTCTATGCTTTCAAAAGCTTCCTAAAGACTTTTTCTCTTTGACTATGCTTTTGGTCATTACCTCTAAATCTCACTTCCTACTTGGTGTCCACCTCCCCTCGTTAAGTACTGTGAGACATTCCTTTATGTATATAGTACCTACATGCGAGTTGTTGAAGATTACCTATTTTCAGTAATTCCAATAGCACTAGGTGCCAAGAAAAATCCTCCGAGAGTGAGATTGCAATCTCTACTGGGTCACTTGGGGATTTGATAAGCAGAGCCAAGATGCTTCTCCAGAAGGAAAGAAAATCAAAGGACAACAAATGTGTAAATGCAGTAGCTGATTCAGAACAGCATCATCAGAAGCAAGACATTTGCCCATTCCTTATCAAGGAGTCGTGAAGGGAAGCATCAGAACGAAACATACAAAAACCCATTTCATGGCTCTATCTGTCCCTCGAATTTTTCCTTAAGTTTTAGTTGTTATAAAATTACAGAGATGTTGCTACCTAAATTCTATTCAAGAAAAATGTGTATTTGCTGAAAAATAAGCAGTCTTTTAGTTTTCACAGGGTTTGAAGAATATGTGATGACCTGTAAACTGTGAAATACAGTGAAGTCTGCTTAATGTCACACTTAACGTGCCCAAAATCTACCACATTAAGTTGACCAACACAGTGCGCGGCAGCAGGAAAGACAGCAAATAGGATATTAGGTTGTATAGCCAGAGGAATTAAGTACAAATCCCAGGAAGTGATTCTGAATGTATACAGCACACTAGCCCAGCATCAGTTGAAGTACTGTGTACAATTCTAGTCACCATATTATTAAGACAGACATCCAGGCATTGAAAGGGTGCAGCAAAAGGCAAATTGCTATCTGGGATAGCTGGATTAAGCACCTGAGTTATGAGGAGAGGCTGCAGAAGCTGGGGATGTTGACACTGGAGGAGAGAAGGCTTCGGGGTGATGCTATTGAAGTATTCAGGATTCTAAAGGATATAGGCAAGATAAATGTCTAATAGGTTTAACATAGTCACAGATTCGACAACAAGAGGGCAAAGAGGATTTAACTATTTTTCACAGAGAGTGGTGAATACGTGGAATGTACTGTCAAGAGAGGCAGTCGGGACTGATGCATTAGCAAATTCAAGGCAGAATTGAAACAGTACCTTGACAAATATTTTATAGAGGAATACAAGAGGTATTGTGGGATAGGCTAGCCTAGCTTTTACGATCATAACTCTCAAGGTGACCCATTAGAATGAATGGGTTACCATCAGTATTACAATGGGAAAACTTAGGCTAATATTTCCTAGACAATGGGACTGGTGCGATGTCCTTGCAAACTACCGCCCCATCTCCAACCTCCCTTTCCTCTCAAAAGTCCTTGAATGTGTTGTTTCCTCCCAAATCCGTGCCCACCTTTACCGCAATTCCATGTTGTATCACTCCAAACAGGTTTCCGCCCCCGTCACATTACTGAAACGGCCCTCATCAATGACATTCTATGTCACTGTGCTCCTAATCCTTCTCGACCGATCTGCTGCCTGTGACACAGTTGACCACACCATCCTCCTCCAAAGCCTCTCCTCCATTGTCCATCTGGGTGGAACTGCCCTTGCCTGGTTCCATTCTTATCTATTGAATGGTAGCCAGAGAATCATCTGCAATGGCTTCTCTTCCCACTCCCACACCGTTACCGCTGGAGTCCCCCAAAGATCTATCCTTGACCCCCTTCTATTTCTCATCTACATGCTGCCCCTCGGCGACATCATCCAAAAACACAATATTAGGTTCCACATGCACACTGACGACACTCTACTATCTCGCCACCACCACTCTTGAGCCCTCCATGGTCTCTGATTTGTCACACTGCTTGTCCGACATCCAGTATTGGATGCGCAGAAATTTTCTCCAACCCAAAGCCATTGTCTTTGGTCCTCGCCACAAACTCCATTACCTGACCACCGTTTTCATCCCTCTCCCTGGCAACTGCCTGAAGCTGAGCCAGGTCGTTCGCAAACTTGTTGTTGTTTTTGACCCCAAAATGAGCTTCCAACCACATATTCACTCCATCACCAAGACTGCTTACTTCCACCTCCATAACATCACCCGACTCCGACCCTACCTCAGCTGCTCTGCTGCTGAAACCCTCAACCATGCCCCTCTAGACTTGACTATTCCAATGCTCTCCTGGCTGGCCTCCCATCTTCCACCCTACATAAACATGTGCTCATCAAAAACTCTGCTGTCCATCTTAACTCGCACCAAGTCCTGTTCTACCATCACCCCTGTGCTCGCTAACCTTCACTGGCTCCTGGACCTACAATGCCTGAATTTTAAAGTCCTCATCCTTGTTTTCAAGTCCCCCCATGGCCTCGCCTATCCCTCTCCCTGTAACCTTCTCCAGCTCTACAAGCCTTTGTGATCTCTGCGCTCATTCAATTCTGGCAACTTGCACATCCTCGATTTTAATTACTCCACCATTGGCAGCCATGCTTTCAGCTGCTTGGTCCTAAGCTCTGGAATTCTCTCCCTAAACCTCTCTGCTTCTCTACCTCTCTATCCTCTTTAAGATGCTCCTTAAAACCTACCTCTTTGACCAAGCGTTTGGTCATCTGTCCTGATATCTCCTTCTGTGGCTCAGTGTCAACATTTCTATTGATAACGCTCTTGTTAAACACCTTGGGACATTTTTCTACGTTAAAGGTGCTATATAAATGCAAGTTGTTGTTGTTGAACTACAATGGTCCTATATATTCCTATGACCATGAGAAAAACATGGAGTCCTGACACAATCCTATTGATTGTAGACTGGAGCAGCAAAGGGTCAGAGTGTGGAACTTACACATTATTGTCCAACAGGCCTGGTTTGGATATAATCCATTTGGGAGGCTGTGACTCAAATTGGATTTATTGATGGACAGTGAAAAACTGATGAAAACCAGGAAGTGTTTATTTTATATTATTTCACAGCCAAAATAGCTTGGGCAACCAGGAATAGTCCATTCTCTAATGGAACAAAGGCAGATGCTTCTGTATCATGTTTAACACATGGAATAACCATTCAAAGGCAACCAGATCATTCTGAAATAAACTCATTGACAGACTGAGGCAAGAGCTCCTTTTTTTTGCCACTGCAAAAAGATTATCTTAAAATTTTACTCAGTATACATCATCTGGACTGCAAAGTGAACTTTAAGTGTAGTTAAACTATGTGCAGTAAGTGTTGCACATTTTATTTGGATCCAGTGTCATTTTAACAGCTGTACATAAACTTAACTGTGGAGCTTTGTATGTGTGTGTGGTGGAGGGGGGAATCTTATCTAATTCATTGTCTTGCTCTGGACAATGCAACGCATCTCAGGTGGAGGTGAAGTGGTATCCACTTTTTCCCGCCATCAGCAACGGCCCTTGGATATGAAGATGTACGGATCGACGATCCTTTGCGGTCTAATTCCATTGAAACCAATTACCATAATGCTTTCTACGTCATGTCAATGGTCAAAACAGCCTAAATACCAGTTTAATAGAAATAGAAAATGGATCTTCTACACCCAACCCGGAGAGGATACTGAAAATAGCTTTCATTTGTCCAGCACAAAATTGCCCTTACCTAGAGGTGAATAGCATTGAATGTGCTGATATGGTCATCAAATCTAATTAGTGGATCTGCTGTCTGTGTCAACAACATTTCCATTTTCCCAGTGCAAAAACATTTCTTTACCCAGAGGTGAGCGGCATTTATTGTGACGATAGTGTCATCAAATCTAATTAGTGAGACTGCTGTCTATGTCAACAAACTTCTAAAAAGTTAGACGCCATCAGTAGTCACGCTCCTGCTCGGTTCATGCTGAGTTTTAATGAGATCATAATTTTTCCTTAAGGACAATTACATTATCACTAAACTTTAGTGATAACGTGATGCCTGAAAACAAAAATGAAACTTTCAACCTTTGTCAATATTTGAGAATGATCTACACTGGCACTGCACAGCTCATTTGGAGTGCAACAAAACCAAAAATAAATACCTACGTGCAATTCAAATTCTGATTACATTCCTGGCAAATGACTACTACAGTTGCACTGCATTGTCCTCAGAACACAGTACACTGGTCCTTCAATACATTGTGCCAGGGAGAGGCACAAAGCAGCACTGAGTGGATTTTTGCTATTTCTTTAGATGGGGAGAGAAAGACAAATACAAGATACCTTGAGCCAGTCCTACACAAAGCATAGTGATAAAACCAACATTTTCAGATACTTGGAGCAGTGTCTATCCTGCCCTTCTGCGTAAGAAAGGATGAGTAGATTGCAGAAAGGTGGCTTTCAAAGGAGAAACAATAAATTTATTGTTAAACGGTGGCAAAAACAAGAATGTGCTCAGGACTTAAGGACGCTAATACAGGGAGTCCATGATAGTGCAAATCACACATGGGCTATTGGAAAGAGTGGATTCAATCAGTTAAATGGCATTTCTTCAAAATACTTTATGGTGAGGTGAACAGCATAGTAAATCAAAAAAGGGTGTAAAGATAAACCCAGCAACTACAGGCCAGTCAGTTTAACCTCAGTAGTGGGGAAGCTTTTAGAAACAGTAATCAGGGACAATATTAACAGTCACTTGGATAGGTGTGGATTCATTAAGGAAAGCCATCACGGATTTGCTAAAGGCAAATCATGTTTAACTAGCTTGATCAAGTTTTTTGATGAGGTAACAGAGAGGGTTGATGAGGGTAATACGGTTGACGTAGTGTACATGGATTTCCAAAAGGCATTCGACAAAGTGCCACATAATAGGCATGCCAGCAAAGTTGAAGCCCATGGAATAAAAGGGACAGTGGCAGCATGGATACAGAATTGGCTAAGTGACAGGAAACAGAGAGTAGTGGTGAACGGTTGTTTATCAGACTGGAGGAAGGTATGCAGTGGTGTTCCCCAGGGGTCGGTTCTAGGACCACTGCTTTTCTTGATATATATTAATGACTTTGACGTGGGTGTACAGGGCACAATTTCAAAATCTGCAGATGACACAAAACGTAGAAGTATAGTGAACAGTGAGGAGGAGAGTGATAGACTTCAGGAAGACATAGACAGGCTGGTGAAATGGGCGGACACGTGGCAGATGAAATTTAATGCAGAAAAGTGCGAAGTGATACATTTTGGTAGAAAGAATGAGGAGAGGATATATAAACTAAATGGTACAATCCTAAAGGGGGTGCACGAACAGAGAGACCTAGGGATATGTGTGCACAAATCATTGAAGGTGGTAGGGCAGGTTGAGAAAGCAGTTAGAAAGGCTTAAGGGATCCTGGGCTTCATAAATAGAGATACAGAGTACAAAAGTGTGGAAATTATGATGAACCTGTATGAAACACTGGTTCGGCCCCAACTGGAGTACTGTGTCCAATTCTGGGCCCACACTTTAGGAAGGATGTGAATGCCTTAGAAAAGGTGCAGAAAATATTTAAGAGAATGATTCCAAGAATGAGGGACTTCAGTTATGTTGATAGTCTGGAGAAGCTGGGGTTGTTCTCCTTGCAACAGAGAAGATTGAGAGGAGATTTGATAAAGATGTTCAAAATCATGAGGGATCTGGACAGAGTAGATAGAGAGAAATTGTTCCCATTGGTAGAAGGGTCGAGAACCAGAGGACACAGATTTAAGTTGGCAAAAGAACCAAAGGCGACGCAAGAAAAAACATTTTTACTCAGCGAGTGGTTAAGATCTGAAATGCACTGCCTGAAAGGGTGGTGGAGGCAGACTCAATCTTATCTTTCAAAAGGGAGTTGGATAAGTATCTGAAGGAAAAAAAATTGCAGGGCTACGGGGAAAGGGCAGGGGAGTGGGACTAGCTGAGAGTCGGCACAGGCTCGACGGGCCACATGGCTTTCTTTCGTGCTGTAACCATTCTATGAAACCATATATTTAAATGCAGCATGAAAAACTGAGAGCCAATGTTCAACGTCCTTGAAACTGAGAGCCTTATAATAAACAGAGCATCTGGTGAAGAGTGACACACATTCCTCTGTTGTTAAGTATTGATAGCTCATGCTCTCGCTGAGACAGCCAAATGTCAATATGCAGACTTCTGATATATAACAAACTTAATATAATGGGAAACGGATCATGGCTGGAATGTTGTGCAAATTAAGTTACCAGTAGATAATGATTTTACTTTCAAGTAGAATTGATTTAGAAGACAGCTCTATTAATCTTGTGCAATTATGTAGGATCAACCGTTCTTAAGGCATGCTTTGTATAGTGGGCCATTCAATGGTATCTAATCAGCTTTCAAATTATTTAGTAGATTATGAGGAGAGATTTAAAATACTGGGGCGCTGTGCATTGGAGCAGAAAGGACTAAGGAGAATTAAGAGAGGTTTTTAAAATAATTAAGGCTTTTGATAGAGTGAATAGGGAAAGACTATTTCCTCTGGTTGGCAACTCAGTGACAAGGAATAATCAATTTAAAATTTTCACTGGGAGTGAGGTTAGGAAAACTTTCTTTACACAGAAGGTTGTTGGAGCATGGAATGCTCTGCCACAGTAACTAGTTGAAGCAGAGACCATGCTCTACCACAGTAGTAGTTGAGGCTCAGCCCATTTAATCTTTGAAGGGAAAATTTGAGAATTGTTTGAAGCAGAGGAAGATGCAGGGCTACGGGCAGAGTGCGAGGCAGTGAGATTAGTCTTGGATCGTTCTAGCAAACAGCCAACATAGACACAGTGACCTTCTGTGGTTGTAAACTTCTATGGCTTGATCTTCGATAAACAAGTATGGAGAGGGCATAACGGCCTAGTGTTTCTGCTAGGTCGCGCTGTTTATTTCAGCGCAATTCGCCTGAAATCAGTCAAAGCATCGCCAAAGATCGCGGACTTTCAAGCGCAAATTACGCTCAGCGCGAATCGAGTTTCCGCAATCTTTTGCGCTAGTTTTAAAAACATTGCGCTAAAAGCGGGCCCCGCCCACAAAACATAGCCACGCCCCCAGATCAAAGTAATCACCATGGGCGTTTCCACTAATTCTGCTCCTTTACAGGCCTTCGAGGAGGCTCTTAAAATTGAGCTTTTTTTTTTTTAGGCGCGAGGACACTAATAGGCATCTCATAAAAAGTTTTTGAATATTTTTTTTCATTTACTGAGAAACTGGCTACTGTACACCAATATAACTAGCAAATGGTCCGGCCTAGTTTTATAAAGTCATTTTCCATTATTTGAAATTCGGTTACTCACAGGTGGTAAACTAGACACTCTGATTAAAAATGCTTATTTTTTGTGATAAACCCATTATGAGCTGTATTAATCAAACTACACCAAGTTACCACTTTTAAATATATCAAGGAATATTTTATAAAGCAAAAGTTATTTTTTTTTTAAATTACGTTCTGAAGCGCTGGTTCGTGGCAGATTTTGCATCTGGCGATATGCAAATGAGTTTGAGCGGAATCTTGAGGGGAAAAAAAACACTTCTCAAAACTAGCACAATTTTGGGCACAATTTGCGCCCAAAGCGGAAACTCCAAGCCATCTATAATGTTACAGAAACATACTTAGTGCTGGCCTAAAGAGAATGACTTAGTTCAAACTTGGAGAACACTGCCTCAGCATATATCAGATTTATCTCAAGGTGGTTATTTCTTTATTAAACATTGTGAGTTAATTGAGAGTAGATCATGATATAAAAGAATAGAAGCAAATATGCTTTTGTACCAAATGCCAAACCTCACATCTTACAGAAATAAAGAGCTGACTGTGCCACTGTGGGAGATGCTGAGTGGAGGGCACGCAGTGAGGGCGAGTAACCTTCTTGGGCTGTTCCCATGTACCTGCTAGTGGTTGGTTACAGATTGCCTGATTTCGGCAATCACTGCTTGGGACAAAATAAAGTTAGGAGCCTCAACCCTACCCCCTGGCCCCAGCCAACAAACAGATGGCAAGTGAAGGTCAACTGATAATACACTTTGGATAAATGAACACGACACACTGCACAGCAGTAGTGTGCTGAGAAGTAGGTGGCTTGCTTCAGTCCTGTAAGATCAACTGTTCACTTACTAGTTGACCAGAGGCTTCTAAAATAGAAGGGCTGCTTTATGAAATGTGTTCACAGTAGTGTTTTCACATCTTCCGAAGTTGTACACAAAGATAAAATGGAAAGTATGGAAAACTGGTAACTCACAGGAAAATTAAAGATAGAAATGGAGGAAACCCCCAAAAAGTCAGACCAGGATTTGGAAATGCTGAAGCTCTGTAATAGTAAAATCTTATACCATTTTCTTTTCTGTATGCACATCAGTGAGAACAACCACCCTCTTGGTGACGTTGAAATTGTACACGTAAAAGGAAATGTACCAGACTAAAATCTGCACTGTACGTGATACGGACCACCAGCAATTAGCTAAGAGCTTATTTCATGTTTATTCCAGATCGCAGTTTGTTTGGACACAGTGCAACTGACCTCAGCATTCACTTTCATCTGTGCTTTGACATTATCACATTACCTTCCTCCTTCCATATGTTGCAGCTTTTCATGAGATTTGAACAGCAAGGATTCGCAGGCATCGGGAGGTGACCTGAACTAGGATCACAACGTTGGCAGGGTTGCCACAGCAGGCATTTGGATATTGGAAACTTTGTGACTTTGCAATTTGCTAAGTCATACCTAGTTCAATTTCTGTAAGTTCTTCTGTGCTTCTAGCAACCTCTAGGGTCACATCCATAAGATTACGGTGCTTCCTCCAGTTGCCCTAACTGCACCCTGCTGTCCAAGAAAAACAAAATCTATCTAAAATGTATTAAAAGTCTTGCACATAACACACACATCCTGTTTGTCATACTTGTGCCATCACACTTTGTTGATTATAAAACAGCAGCAAATCAGAATGGAAGAGAATGGTAGGGAACCAAAAGTGAATCAAAAGCAAGATCAGCAAATGCAAAATTGATAATAAGAAACTACTCAGGACTATGAAGACAACTAATCCTGAATAACCAGTCAGATGAATCTACAAATCATAATGTAAACAAAATTAAAAAGGGTGAACCAATCAAATTACTTTTTCTTAAATTGAGCTATTTTTTCCATCAGCAACTGATGTCCAAAGTAGATTTTAAATAAATAATAAAAATATTACATAGTTGACAACAACATGATTAAATTTACATCTTTTTACTTGAATGCCTTAACCTCTCCCAAAAGCTTGTGTTCGGTCTTGATATTTTTGCCCACTCTGATTCAGTATCTGGAGGCAGAACCTACAGTCTGCACATGTTCAATGTGCATTATTTTCTACGATACATCAGTAGCATTTAGTTAGCCCAACTGACAAAATACTTCGCAGCTTCTAACAATGTGTTGATTAATTTTGTAATTCTTTGGAGGAAAGCTGGAGCCGAAATTTCAAAAGCTCCTTCAGAATAAGTTTGTACTGAGTGTATTTTCTGTTTTTAAACGGAGAGGCTGTTTGAGTCTGAGAGAAACACGGATCGATTTCAAACAGGAAAAGATCCATTTTTGGATCAAGAATAAGGAGAAGAAATATACACTAAATGGTAAAACTTTAAAAGGAGTAGATGATCAGAGAGACATAGGCAGTTCAGAAACCCAATTCTTTGAAAAGTGGGTGGACACACTGAGGCAGTCGTTAAGAAAACGCGTACGAGATCCTAGGTTTCATAAATATAGACATCAAGTATAAAAGCAAAGAGGTAACACTAAATTTACACAAATCATTGGTTAGGTCGCAATTATAATATTGTGCCCAGTTTTGGATGCACTATTTTAGAAAGGAGGTCAATATCACAGAGAAGTTACAGAAGAGATTTAATAAGACGATATGAGAAAAGATATGCTTATATTATGAGAGACTGGAGAACTGGGGTTCTTTTCATTAGAGATGGGAAGGTTCATAGGAAATCTTAGAGGGATTCAAAATTATGACGTGTTTTGATAAGATAAATAGGGAAATACAATTTTCAATGGTTAGTGGAAGGCATAAATTTACGATAATCACCAAAAGATCAAAGGAAGAGGTTACTTTATTTTTTACACAGTTGGCTGCTAGAGCATGGAATGCCTTACCAGAAACGGTGGTATCATAACTTTTGAAAGGAAATTAATATTTGTAAACTAAAAATTTAACAAGGAAAGTGCAGAAAAATTGGATCAAGTGAATAGCTCTTTCAAAGAACTGGCACAGGTGCAGTGGGCCGAAAGGCCTCCTCCTGTCCTGAAAAATTATCAATTTATGAGACAGAGAGAGAAGAGACAGTTTTGAGTTTTGTTTTTGCAGAATTTTTAAAAAACACAACAGCACTGAATTTTGCAAGCTTCTCAAGGAAACAGAAAGGATAGCGTCGATTGAGTTTTGTGTATATATTCTAATCTGTGATAGCGGAGACAGATACACACACAAAAACAGAGAGACACACACACAAATACATACACAGATATGGATGTGCAGACATCAGTCACACTGTATTTGTAGAGATCTCTTGGATATATACAAGCCTGTGCTGCTAGACCTGGGACAATTCCTCCGCAGTGCAGTGAGACCCTTCTACTGTAATTGCAGAGCCAAAGACCCCCCCCAATCTTTTGCTGCCAAACCATAACACCCCCACTTGAATGCTGCCAAATTCTAGGATCCCACCCCAGCTTTGCCAAACCCTAGGACTATTTCCTGGTACTACCAAAATCCAGGACCCAGAACTGTCCCCAGGGCATCTAAGCTTCCCTCCCCGCCCCCCACACCAAGTACTGCTAAATACCAGATACCTACCTCAAACTGTTACATCTTGTATCCCTTCTTGATGTCTCTCCTCAGCTTTAAAAGTGTCAAGGGATAAAATTAAATAAAAAGGCAAAGAAACACATATATAAAACTCATTTACTGTTTTCCCAAAATAGTAGAATTTGATCCCAAAGCACCAGTAAAAATCCCAGAATATCATGCAATAAAAATTAAATTTAATGTATTCAATCACTGCAAATCAACGGCCCTGATATTCTTCTTTCCATGGCACGAACATCCATATTGTTAAAAAAATTGCATATTCGAACACGCACCACTGGTAATGCCGTAGGAGATCTGCGAATATAATAAAAGGCCTGGTCTAGCACGCACTTCCTGTTTGTCACACTTACTTCCTATGTCACAATTCTGTCACGTCAGATGATGCCTAAAGATGCTTTTGAACTAAGAATTGCTTTCAATACTGATCATTACTTACCTTTCAGCCTCCTGACAGCAGGTGGCGCTCCTGCTCAATTTGTATTCTTTTAAAAAACAAACAGCCTTGCTGTAATTTGGGAAAAAAGTAGGGGCTTGTCAGATGGGCAAGATGGCTTTCATGTCAGCCTGCGGGAATCGGTGCAAATGGTGTGAAGCAGTGGGAAGGGTTATGGGCTGAGGGTGCAGATGATTGGGCCAAAGGAGGTAGGCTGATCAAATAATGAAATGGGGGCTCAGGGAAGAGCAGCTAAATGGAGAGATGGTAGGAAAGATTAGGGATGTAGGATGATGGTGGGATGAGAGGTGAAAGGTGAGCAGATGGGTAAGGAAATGGTCACTGACTAGAGAGACAGCTAGGGCACAGGAAGAATACAGAGCATTAGGGTTAGTACAAAGGAGCGCAATACAAACGAGGGCTGGTGGGAAAAGGGTGGGGTTGTCATGAGAGGGTGATGGTAAAACAGAGCCGTTATGCCAGGTAATAGCCACATAGGGAAGCAGCAGGGATGGGTGACACAATTAGGGATGCAAGGAGAGCCACTGAGGCCTACAAGCTGCATTAGCCCCTCCACCCAGGCCTAGAAAAGTGAACCTGCTACCCTTGTTCGTCCTCTGCCACACCACTTGTACCAAAAGCAAATCCGAAAAAGACAGAAAGAAGCAGAAGAGCACCGAGAGTGAAGCAAGAAAGAAAATAAGAGCAGAAATGAGCAGGAGAGAAAAAGAGATACAGAAGCAATAGCAGAGGAGAACAGAGAAAATAACATGAACTTGACAGGTAAGAAAGAGACCGAATCCTCTATAAAGCACATTTCCATTGTCAAGTAAACCAGCATATAGAAAATGTGAATACACAGCTATAGTGTAAAGGTCATTTCCAACACAGTGGAAGCGATTTAAATAATGGATTATTTCACCACCACAGTCCACATACAGTTTAATAAAATAATACTACTGTGTAATCTGGCTATAAGCCCTCTAAATGTCTTTGGCTGTAAATTTAAAAATACAAATTTAGAGAAAGCCAGTGTTGTTAAAAGGTTGAGTGAAATTGCTAATTTATGCTGAATATGTCAGCAATGTTTGTGTTGTGAACTTACACTCACTAGGACCTAGATATGTAATCACTCAAGCTAAGTTATGGCCAGAGAGGAGATCTTCCTCACAACACAGTTGTGTTTGGATCCAAGTCCCAGAACGTCTCCTTTTTGATTTTCATATCAAACGTAATTATGTTATGTTTCCTAGACATCCCCTATCATTACATTACCTAACTATCCCTACTTCATTTCCAAGAACAATAACTGCCTACTTCCTTGTTGAACTAATAACATATTGATCCAGAAAGCAGTGCTGGAGACACTGCAGAAACCCTTCCCCATATTTGCCACTTGCTTTTCTTTTATCTCAATTTATCTTTGTATAACTGAAGTTGCCCACCATTATGGCCTTGTTATTTCTGCATATTTCTCTAATTTTTCGATTTACCTCTTCCTCTATCTCCTTTCCATTGCTTGGTGCTCTGCAATAAGCTCCCAATAGAATAATGGTGGCATTCTTATCCCTTAACTCTAACCAAATAAGATTCAGCTTGTGCACAATTCCCCATTATCATCGTTCTAATGTTATAATGAAATATCTAATTAACATTGCCACGTCTCCTTCCCTTTCTCCCACTCTATTCTTCCCGAATATTTTGTAAGCAGGAATATTTAGCTCCCAGTCCTGCCACAATCCAAGACATATCTCTGTAATGCTATTACATAATACCCCTCGTCAACAGTAATTTGTGCCCCTCGCTCACTAATTTTATTCACAATACTTTGAGCATTTACACACATGCAGCTCAAACCTGCCTCTGCCTGTTTAGTCTTACTGTTTTAATCCCTCCATCTGATTTATTTCTTTCCTGTTTTTCTCTCATCTTTCTTACATCCGTTTGCTATCGTCTCCGCTGCCTCCTCTTGTTTTTCTTTCCCTCCCCATGCCATATTAGTTTACAGCTACCCTTTTATCCTCTGAAACATTTGGAGACTAGTTACAGGTGTATAAAATGCATTGGACTATTTTCATTCTTAATTTTTACACCAACTAGCTGGTCACTGATAAACTGCACTGTAATTATATTAAAAACATTCGCTAAGAACATTTAATATTGTTTTGACTCATACCCTTTAGTGACTAAAAATTATGGTAGTCATTTGAAAATAGATGGTGCAATAGTATTTAAATAATCCATCAAGATCCATGGCAGCTAGCTATTAAAGTCTCTAAAGAACAGAGTATTTATTATTTATGGCTAATTGAACTCAATTACTTTAATTTCTCTCTGGTCAATAAATCAAAACAGTAAGTCACAAAGAAAAACAAAGGGAATATGTGGGTGTACAATGATACTTGGATAATTGGGAGTTTTCCCATGAATTATTTAGAAACCACATGTGTTCTTGCTAGAATTTGGGGCTCTGTCCCCAAATTTTTGTTTCTTGTTCACAGCAAAAAGGCAGTTCACATAATCGGACTGTGTCCTATGAACTGAAATCTGCAACCTTTATGCATGCCACGAGTGCGATAGTGTGGCACAGGACAATTACCTTTTCATTATAGTGTACTGCAAAAGAGACTACATGGGAAGCCAACAGGTTCTCCTGTCTAATCCAAAACATAGTGAGTATCACTGGCGTGTTGTTACGATCAGGCTAAAAGCAATCGATCAATTCATTTACTATAGCTTCACAGAAACAGTAAGATATGAGTAGTACAATACTTAAAAATAATAAAAAGTGACTGTATCCACAAAGGGCAAAATTCCCTTTTCTAGAATGTATTTCTTGCACAGATCATTGTGATGAGGTTTTGGACACCCTTAAATGATTTAGTGATGTATGTGGGCAACATGATTCTTATGTTAGTCCAAGTTCAAGGGTCAGTTCCAGAAACTGAACTAAATATATCTGTACTATATGTGCCAAGCCAAGAGGCCACTGAATAAAAAGCTGCCAATCAAGTTCAAACACACAGTGGTAGATGTTGATATTCCATACTCATTTTTGAATTACGCAGTACTTCTTGATGCTTTAAGCCTAAACCTGACTCACTTCCTAATCTTATCTGGTCCACAGAGCTCCAACTTTTGATCCTTCTCACTATTAGAAACAGCTGATTTCCAAGGGTTTATGAGAATTTTTTTTTTTTAATCAGTAGACTGCACTGGATTGACATGCAACTCCTGCTCACAGCAATCCTTCAGTCAGGACCTGCTTCAGGAATCCACAATACTGCAGGTCCTAACTGAAGGGGGAGCTGAATGTCAATCTACTGCACTGCTATGATTTTTTTTTTAATTGCCACAAACCCACCAGTAGATCGGAGTTTTTCCAGCGGTGAGAATTTTTCATGGATCGCTCACTTCATTTATCTGTGGCTTTGCACTGGGGTTTGAGTGGAAAAAGGATAGTCCACCTTTGAGCAACTTCATAAAGGCTGCAGTGTCGCCCTCTACAGACCCTATCCCTAAGCATTTCACGTCACTGGCATCTCTTCTCAACTACCTGACGCGGTGGTCAGCTCTTAATCTGCCCTCCCAACCGAGTTCCAAGGTGGCTGCTTCTGTCTAATGTCCGACTCCCCACTGCTGCTACTCCTAACTCGAGACACTTGCCCAAGTCCCACTGCTGCTGCCTCTTACCATTCACAGTTCGAGAGACAAAGCAAGAGGTCAAAATAGAAAAGTAGTAGAGGGTAAGATGTAGGAGAAAGGCCGAAATAAGGAGGGATGGGAGGGGGGGAATAGAGCAAGAAGGAGAAATAGACTGCGGGTGGGTGGGTGGAAAAGCCTCTCCCTCCCTATAAACGTTCCTACCCATATTCATAAATATCCACTCAGCCTCTCCATCTCCCGTGGCCCCTCCACTCCCAGAATCACCAATACGGCTATCTCCTACCATTTCCTTTTATTCATCACCACTCACATCCCCTTAACCCACTTTCTTCTGGATCCATCTCTGGGGGAAAAAAAACCTTTCCAAGTCATTACAACCGCATTCTTGAACTCTGTAGGGCTTAGCCTTTGGCCCTCCTTTCACCACAATATCTCTGCAGCTGTTTATTTGCTCAACCACTCCTTCTCAACCCCAGCAATATCCTTCAGTTTCCTATCCCATTCACTTCCCCTGTTGCAGCCCCATCTTTGCTCCCTCAAGTTCATGGGGAGTAAACTTGAATGTACCTAGTACAAACCTGGCTTTAGCCATCCATCCCCGGCACATATCAAGCTCTACTGGGTTTTGCTCTCCTCTATAAAACAGACGACTACTCTAGGATTATTCAGGAGGGCAAAGCTAATCCTTTTCTACTTAAACTCTAAGCCTTCTGCTTAAACTCTTCATTTGTCCCTCTGTCCTCACCTCTACTGACAAAATATGAAGAACTCATGGATTTCTACAGCTCTAAGATAAAGATCATCTGTTCAGCTGCATCTGCTTCTTGCCCCCTTTCCCACAAAGCTAAACCTCTCTCCTCGTCCCATTCCCATCAAAAAATAGATACCTTTCCCTCAAACAACATTTGGTTTATGAAGTAAACAATTAATAATTAATCCATTAAAAAAAAATCCAAAATGGAGTTCCACTTGACAGCTGCACTTACCAGCATGTGTACACTTTCCGGATGCCTTTATGCTTGATGCGATTATGCCGGCACAGACTGTGCGAGGAGCTGAAGGATTTCTCACATTGACGGCATGGGTGCTTCTTCATTTGCTGTAAGCAAAAGGAAACATCACACCATTATAACTATTGCTATTGATTTTACTCTTAAACTGAGCAAGAACTAAATCAACCTTTTGAGCAGTTTATCGAAGGTAAAACAAGCATTCAATGGAAATAAATATACACTTTAACATCACAATGGTGATTGAAAAAGAACTATATCCTTACCATTGGTTACAATTTCACTCATTTAACAAACATGGCTGTGGATACTCATTAGTAAATTTACATCTTCCATATTCACTACAGAATGTGTCTGCATTGAAGTGATTTCAAACTCCATATATTATGGGTTAGTTATGCTATCATTTTTAATATCTTTACCCCTCCCGAGACATCTCCTCCTTTAGAGGTTCCTGTGTTACCCACAATTTCCTGACTAAGGGGGTCAAGTAGCAATCTGCTCCAAGACCTTGGTCAATGCCATTTACAGCTTTATTGAATGGTTTCTCTGAACAAAGCCATTGTCAGACAACCCGTTATATGTTCTTCAACTTCCTATTAATATTTGTCAAAACCTGCATTTTTAAAAAAGTATTTTAATACTTAAAATCCCATATTTTAATACTTAAGATCCCAAACTATATGTATGAGTCGCTACCCAATTAACTAATATGTACAGTTCAAGGGTAAGGAAAGCCTAGAGGAGTAGTATTTTTGTATGCTGCATACCTATCTAGTAGAATATCGTAGAATTCAGCCCACTGTGCACAGGCATGATGGGCCAAATGGCCTCCTTCTGTACTGTATCATTCTATGATTCTATATGTCAGATTGCAGCACAGGCTCCTCCCATCCGTAAAATCATTAAAGAATCATGTAACAATGGGATATGACATGGCAGGTTTCTATTAGGAGTAGAAAACTTGACTCTTTTTAAAACGGTCAAGTAATATTTTTTATTTTTTAATAGACTTTGGGGGAGTAGTTTAGAGAAAAAGTGCTCCCAAGACTTTCTTTCCCTTTTAAAGATATTGGAACTGCAAAGAGTAGAACATAAGAACATAAGACTTGGGAGCAGGAGTAGGCCATACGGCCCCTCGAGCCTGCTCCGCCATTCAATAAGATCATGGCTGATCTTCGACCTCAACTACACTTTCCTGCCCTATCCCTATATCCCTTGATTCCCCTAAAGTCCAAAAATCTATCGTTCTCAACCTTGAATATACTCAACGACTCAGCATCCACAGCCCTTGGGCAGAGGATTCCAAAGATTCACAACCCTCTGAGTGAAGAAGTTACTCCTCGTCTCAGTCTTAAAAGGCCGACCCCTTATCCTGAGACTATGCCCCCTAGTTCTGTACTCTCCTGCCATGGGAAACAATCTCTCAACACCTATCCTGTCAATCCCCCTCAGAATCCTGTCAATCCCCCTCAGAATCTTATATGTTTCAATGAGATCTCCTCTCATTCTTCTAAATTCCAAAAAACAATACACAGAACAATTCTCTCGGATGCAACGCATTTCAATGTAACACCATATTCCAGACTAGAATACAGAACAATTAATCTGTATTAATTGATAAATCAGATTAACAAACTTGCTGACAAACAGAATAAAATTAATAGAAGTATTGAAAAAACAGAATGCAGGCATGTGGAGAAAACACTGGCTCCAAGTCAGGGATCTTAACAAGATCTTCCAAACCTGCTAAGAGCACATAGACATAGTGCACCTGCAATTTCACAGACTGAGTTTCTCATCTCAGCTGAGAAGACAGAAGTACTTGCTTGTGAAGGAAGGGCAGAGAAGGTGAGGCAGTGGAATGAGATGCTAAGTCACCCGGCATTGCCCTGCTCCACTGCACCTCCTAGTGACCAACTGAAGAATGGCATTAGCAAAAGTCTGGGAGCAGGTTACCTTCTCAGTGGGGAATTGTGACGTGAACAGAGAAAAGAAACAAAAAGTGGATGTCTCTTTTAAAAAAAAGAGCAGTATTCTCCATCCTATATTATCAAAATTGCTCCATTTTTGCCACCCCAAGGATTACGCTGCCCGTGTAAGCCCTCCTCAATAACCCCGTTCTGAACGCTCAGCACCAACACAAAGTTTCAATTACAGACAAAAGCAGCTGCCCACATACTGACAGATGAAAATTACGCTCATTTGAGATGAAGGTGATGTAACTGAAGAAGTGATGAACTTTGCGTTTGCAGCAAATAAAAATTAAATGGTGCTGGCCCGTAGCAGCAGAAGCAGACTACTCTTTAATTATCGGGGTAATGATGTGCTCCAAATGCAGAAAGATAAGGAGGCAGACTAATAGATCCACCTACACATGGACATGTGGGTGCTTGGAAACCAAACAGCACAGTAATTACTCTTTGCTGAAAATTCAGTGAGGAAGTGAAATCTGTTTCAGGTGGTGTAACTTGCTGACCAAACCACCATTTTGGTTTGCTCTGACAGCAAATTCCTCACCTAGACTAAAATTCATCACCATAATTAAAAATTTAAGAGAGCTCCCCTGATGGCTAAGTAGGAAACGCAAAGGTAGTGTGCCCAAGTGCCACACAGACCGGGACGATTCCAGGTTCACTCCTGCTCTGTGTTCAAGTAGCAAACGTTAGCCAGAGTGGTGGTGTGGTACTACAATTGTTCTCCTCAGTACCGTCAAGCAAGAGAGGGGGAATACTGGCCAGGGATCCTGCGTCTAGGCCACTTCAGAGTGCAATTAAGAGTCAACCACGTTGGGGGGGGGGGGACTGGAGTTACACATAGGCCAGACCGGGTAAGGACAGCAGGGTTTCCTTCGATAAAGGCTTCATGATCGCTTTTACTGATACCACCTTTATATTTCAAATTCAAATTCTCCAACTGCTATAGTGGGATCTCAACTCACATTCTCTGGATTACTAATCCAGTAACATTAATGACAGGGATTTTGGTTCTGTGCACTTAGTTTTTTTTTCAAACAATCTCTTACATTCATATTAACAGAGCTCTTCTGTGGGAAACAGTGATGCCATTTTATTCTGCAAACAATTCACTCGGTTCATTCCAGAGATGAGGGGGTTGACTTATGAGGAAAGGTTGAGCAGGTTGGGCCTATACTCATTGGAATTTAGAAGAATGAGAGGTGATCCTATTGAAACATATAAGATACTGAGGGGGCTTGACAGGGTAGATGCAGAGAGGATGTTTCCCCTCATGGGGAAATCTAGAACTCGGGGGCATAGTTTCAGAATAAAGGGTCGCCCTTTTAGAACTGAGATGAGGAGGAATTTCTTCTCTCAGAGGGTCGTAAATCTGTGGAATTCTCTGCCCAAAGAGCCGTGGAGGCTGGGTCATTAAATACATTTAAGGTGGAGATAGACAGATTTTTGCAAGATAAGGGAGTGAAGGGTTATGGGGAGCAGGCAGGGAAATGGCTTTGAGCCCAAGATCAGCCATGATCTTATTGAATGGCGGAGCAGGCTCGAGGGGCCAAGTGGCCTATTCCTGCTCCTATTTCTTATGTTCTTATGTTCTTAAACACTGCTGCTAATATGCTGTGGTGACGTCAGCAAAAGGGGATTCATCTACATACTACTGATAAACAAAAAGCAAAGTACTGCAGGTGCTGTAAATCTGAAAAATGCGGGAAACTCTCAGCGGGTCAGGGAGCAACTGTGGAGAGAACAGGTGAGTCGATATTTTGGGTTAGATCAGTTTTGAACATGAACTTGTCTGTTCACTCCACAGATGCTGCTTGGCCTGACCATTGCTTCCGGAAGTTTCTATTTTGCTGCCTGTCACACTTTATTAAGAGCCAGCTATCGCAGGCTACAGAAAAGACATTAATGTTTTGGGTTTCAACTTCCACGCCTTCCTTTCTCTATTCAGATGTCCTTTGACATGCTGTATATTTCCAGCGTTTCCTGTTATATTTCAGATTCCCAACAATTGTAGTTTTTTTTTCTATTCACCTATCACAAGCATGAGTTGTGGTGAAGCATGATACCCTATGCTGCCGCTTTGTTTTTCTCTCAGAATCGGAGTTTCCTGTTCTGGTTTTATTAGTTCCTTCAAATGCAAGTTATTTAAGCAAATACTGTGAAACTGGCAGAGAGAGAAACATTTCGAGAAAGAAGCGACATAGGTGAAAGAAATGGGCCACGGTAATTAGCAGAGAGAAAACACAGGCCTACAATTTAAAGAAGTTAAATATATTTCTGACTCAGATCCACAATAATTGCTACTGCCAGAAGGATAATAAATTAATTTCTCAATTCTTCCGAATTTTATCATTACTGAATTTCCAAATGAACTAGGCTAATAATCCCAACACAAAGAATGAAAAATGTCTAAAATTCGAATTTCCAGCAATGAACAGCCTTCAATATTTGAAATAACAACAGAAAATGCTGGAAACACTCAGCAGGTCAGGCAGCATCGAGGAGAGAGAAACAGAGTTAACGTTTCAGGTCAGTGACACTTCGTCAGAACTGGAAAAAGTTAGAGAAGTAACAGATTTTTAAGCAAGTGTAGGGGAGGAGGGGAGGAAAGAACAAAGGGAAGGTCTGTGATAGGATGGAAGGCAGGAGAGATTAAAAGATAAAAGGGATGATGGTGCAAGGCAAAAGGAGATGGTAATGGGACAAGTTAAGAAACAAAAGATGACTCTAGATGAGGTGTAAATGGGAATGGCAGAATCATCAACAGCTTCCAAATTAGTCAAGCTGACACTTCGGAACATTCAGAAGAGCACTGACCACATTAGCATTGATTACAATAAAATGGCAGCTGTTGATGATTCTGCCATTCCCATTTACACCTCATCTGGAGTCATCTTTTGTTTCTTAACCTAAAATGGCAATTGGGGTCCTACTTACATCATAGGACACCGATTCCCATATTAAAAGGGGCCTATCACCTGAATCAGATGGGCGCTTTAGACACCTGGCAGTAGGCCCCTTTCAAAATAAAGCTGGCCACATCGCCGGTATTAACGGGGTGGTAAGGCTATTGACTCTATTTTGAGGCTGTACTGCCCCGTTAACACCAGGCGATGGCACTCAAAATTGACCTCTTTGTGTAAAAAAAAAACTTCCTGACATTAGTCCTAAATTTGTTTTCATTAGTTTGAACCTGTGTCCCGTTGTTTCACTGTCAATTTAGTATGAAGTAATTTTCTGGAGCTACCTTTTGCATACCACTTACAATCATCTGTAAGGTCAGCCTTCAGTCACCTTCTTGTACTATGGTCCTGCCCTCAAGAACTACCTATCCAGTTGCCCCCGCCTTGCCAGCGCTCCCTCTGCTTCATAAACCTTCTCACAATCTTTCTCCTTGACCTTGTCTTTGGTCTCCCCATCCTAACCCTCTCCATTTTCTCTTTTCTCCCCCTCTCCTGCCTGGTATCCACTATTTAGTCCTCCTTAACATAAAAGCATTCAAGACTTCTTGCTGCACAAGTGCAGCGCACACAACACACGTTGTTGTAACATTTGTCACTTTGGTGCAGAAATACTATAACGCTCCTGAAAAGTCTAAAGGCCACTGGAGTCATTCGGAGTGCTCCTCTTCTAATCAGAGAGCATCCAATTCCACATGAGGCTGCTACAGACAGGGCTTACAGTGTCAGCTGTGGCTCAGTTGGTAGCACTCTCACCTCTGAGTCAGAAGGTTGTGGGTTCAAATCCTACTCCAGAGACTTGAGTACAAAAATCTAGGCTGACACTCCAGTGCAGTGCTGAGAGAATGCTGCATTGTCGGAGGCCCCGTCTGCCCTCTCAGGTGGATGTAAAAGATCCCATGGCACTATTTCAAAGAAGAGCAGGGGAGTTCTCCCTGGTGTCCTGGCCAATATTTATCCCTCAATCAACACAACAAAAACAGATTATCTGGTCATTATCACATTGCTGTTTGTGGGAGCTTGCTGTGCGCAAATTGGTTGCCGCGTTTCCTACATTACAATGATGACTACACTTCAAAAGTATTTAATTGGCTGTAAAGCGCTTTGGGACGTCTGGGGATCGTGAAAGGCGCTATATAAATGCAAGTCTTTCTTACTGCTCAGAATATACCACAACCAAGACTTCTTTTTATGTGATTTGCTAAAATGATGCCATTATTCTCTGTAATCATCAAGGATGATCAACATACTGAAGTAATCATTTACACTGCAGCATCTTTAACCGCAGGTATATTTTGAAGATTGAAATAACTGCTCATTACAACTCTGAAATAACATAATTTCATGTGTATATTTACAATTTATAGAAACCCTAGATAAAGCACCTGTTCCCCTTCATTATGACATGTGTTTATCAAAGGCTCCCAAAGACAGCCTTATAGAGAAGGACAGTCTTATAGAAATTATTTAGTTTAATAGTTTCTGCCTGTACATTTTTACAGAACTCCTTGGATCCCAGAAATTATTGCACGATTGCCTCCTGTGTTACTTGGCTCATACCTTTCCATGGTCTTTTTTCATGTGAGAAATGTAGTCCTCTCGTTCAGGAAACCATTCCTCGCAGTCTTGACACATCCAACCAGGGTTATTTGCTTTTGACCGGCTCCCAGTTTTCCTCACAACCACTGAAGTTTTCTTCCCAAGCCGGTCAGTGCCATTAACAGCATTCCCGTCAGTTTTGTTCTGTCCTGTTGATGTAGTTACCAGCTTTGTGACCAATGGCTGCTGAGGCCCCAGGTTGGGAGGACCCTCAATGCTCTTGAGTGTGCCATGCATGGACTACAAAATGAAAGAGTGAGGGATTTAGGTCATCACTATTACATTCAGTCTGTTGGGACAAAGTTTTGAAGCAAACCTCATTTATAGTTAAAACATTTTACCATTCATATACCATGACCACAAAGTTTTTAAAAATAACTAACGATCTAATATAGAGAATCACAATTCAAACACAATTAACAAGTGCCAGTGAATGTTGACAAAGGGTGGCAAGAGGCAGAGTGTCAGCCTTGGCTCAGTGGTAGCAGTCGCATCTGCTAGTGTCCTGGCCAATTATTTATCCCTCAGCCGACATCACTAAAGCAGATTATCTGGTCATTATCACATTTCTGTGGGACATGACTGTGCGCAATTTGGCTGCCACGTTTCTCTACATCACAACAGAGACTACACTTCAAGAGTAATTCATCTGTTGTGAAGCGCTTTGGGACGTCTTGAGGTCGTGAAAGACGCTATATAAATGCAAGTTCTTTCTTTCATCATCACTTTAAAACATGCTTCTGGTTAAAATTGAAGTGCTGGTGAAGGGAGAAACTGAAAAAGTCTTTGGAAGTATCTGGACTGAGACGGAGAACATCCAGGCCTTCAGTAGCTCCAGAGATCCGATGCTTCAAAGATATAGGACGGGGTTCTTAGCAACACTCCAAGAATAATTTTTACTTGTTTAAATAAAGAATTATTTAACAAAGTAGTCTACCCATTTTCAACAATAAATGTAACACAAATGAATGGAATATACCTTAATGTGTTCTACCATGAGCTGTTTCTGTGCATACAGCAAAGCACAATCTGGGCACTTGAAGACAGAAACTTTCTGCTTAGAAACATGTTGATCAAAATGGCTGCACAGCAAGGTTTGCTGGGTGAACACTGTGTCACACATGGAGCATTTGTAGATTATTCTAAAAACAAGGGAAAAAATTAGCATGTATTTTCAAAGTACTTTATGACTTAGAGCAGTTATTTGCAACCATCCTGTGTCCATTTCTGTGAAAGCAAGAATAATTCAATATTTTAACTAGTAACAGATTGGAATCAATATTTTATAGCCTGGTCTGTTCCAGTACATTCTTGAATTCAATACTGGCACAGCTCTGCCTACAGTACAGCCAAAGGCTAGTGTAAAATGAGACTACACTGTGGGAAGAAAAGCCTTTAAAGCAAACCTTTCCATACTTCCTTTCCCCTAGCTACATCTGCAGTGCATATAAGCATAGAGTGTAGCCAAATTCATAATCTAACTCTCTAAGAACCAATCCAAATGTATCTGAGCCCACGACTCTCACGTCTCCCAGCAACAGTAATTGGGCAAGGGCTCATGACCTGCTTTAATTTCACTCAACACCAATTACAGGACAGAACATCTAAATCTAAAGTCCTCGAATAAAGTTTTATTTATTCCCATCTATCAAATTTACATCTAAATGTGGTCTTTGCTTGGAGAAACTGCAAATGCAGCTCTTTCCAGCTGACTGTTTTGTGGTTACTTTAAGTCACTACACTCCCAGATTACTGAAGCTCTGACTAGGAGCTGAGTGCAAATTTTAATCTTAATTGTTAAGAGTACCATAGCTGAGTTTGTTGGTTTCAATTTCTACTTCCAGTGTTATCAACCGCCCCCTCCCACTCCCCCGGAAAAAGTTATGCCTTGTTAAAAGAGGTGTAACTAGGTTTTTAATGGTGTATTGACTGCTGAACAATCGTTCTGGCCCTGAAAAACTAATTTTATATTTGTGAAATGTCAAATTTTTCCATGAATATGATGAAAATTACATGGCTTTTAAAATAAATGTTTTAAAAAAAAAGTTTATTTATGATATTTCAGCTTCCACCTTAATCCTATGTGTATGTCCCAATCTTTATTTCGCTGTCTGTAAAATTTATAAAAAAATAAATTAGAATCTGTGCATTTTACTTCCTGGTTTGTTGTCTGTGAGAAATCTTCAATGTGACTGGCTGCTCTGCTCAGCCTGCTTAATGACATCACTGTTGCCGGACGCTGGAGATTCGCTTGATTTGGCGCCAGATTCAAACAAAGGTTGGGAGAGCTGAAATTCATGCAACAGATATCGCTAGATCTTTGTGGGCAGCTTTCTTCGAGGTCAGCGGCGAGCGCCGTTGCTTCGCCGCTGTCTGTAAATTCCGGGCCCCAGTGGGCTAGAAAGTTTACCTTGTCTAGTGATCAGGAAATACAGTAAATCTGCCAGTCATTGATAAAAAGTGCCTAAATTACACTTCAAAAATGCTTTTGGATGTTCTGAGGTCGTGAACGACTCTATATAAATACAAGTTCTTCCTTTCCTTATGGAATTTATCAAGGAAAGCTTTCCATTTAAAAACAATTTGTTACCAGCTCTCGATAATCTTAACAAAATTTCATCCTTCAGTCAAGTAATAATGTTGTGAAAGACATATACTGAAAAACATAGGTCTCGATTCCTAACCATAAATCAAGTCTTGACTCTAGAACTGTAGTCCCTCCAGTAACATAAGCAATTTTCAATACCATGCACCACTGAGCCCAAATGAAACAAAGGATGAAAATTCACATTAACACTTTTCTAAAGCTCTTCATTCATAAACAACCACATCAAACAAAATTATGAGCAAACAACTGCTTGAAAATGTCAAGGGTACAATTGGCTCTAATTATTTTATTGTGGGGATCTGGTTATTTCACATTTTGATGTGTCATTGGCTAAATGTTTCCAGGGACCTTCTGCTAAACAGGTGTTCATTTTGTCATGCTGGCTTTACATTAAGATTGAACAGATTTAATGAAGATCAGTGGAGGGCAAAATTGATTGCTGCCTTTTTAACCGCAAAGTAGACATCATTCCTAAAAAATGCACCATCGACGCACTTTAGAAGTACAGTCTTTGGTTTTCAATGCTCAAAAACACAGGCATCCTTTTATACAAGTCAAATTCAAATTGGATACGCTGGGGTAGATGTTGATTTTGTGCGATAGTGCAAAACAGGTGATAGCGAATCGGCAGCCTGTTTTACACCTCTCCCAAATTATATTTCCATAATGGATTTGCTATCACCCGTTTTACACTATCGCACAAAATCAAAATCTACCCCAGTTAATCTCTGTTAAGGGGTGCTAGCGGGCATTATTTTTATTTTGGTTCACCTGGCTATAAAAATTCCAGGAACAATGTTACCTGTTAAAATAGAGCAGTTCGTTGTGCAGGGTCAGTGCTATATGATGTTCAAGTGACATTTTTTTAAAATAAACAGATATTCTACAACGACTGGGAGTAGCAATGTGAGTTCTAAATCGGAGACTGAGAAGAGGTGTCAAAATGAGGTGCTTCACCCAAGGGAGACAGGGAGGGGTCAATGCAACCACACTATCTTGTACACTTACTTATGACTGGTTTACGGACAGCAGAAGCTTGGCGATGGGTTGCCTGTCCCTTTTCTCACTTAGGGAATGTGGCATTGGAGGAGACAGAGAAAAGGCAACCTAGGGTACAGAGAGAATCTAACATACAAACTGAGGTTGAGGGTAAACATGCATACTGAATTCGATTCTCTGAATCTCAAGAATAACATTTTATATTTGCTGTTTGTCAAGGTGAGGGATACTAGTGCCAGGAATGTAACAATTTCCATTTCCGCCACCGAGTATCAGCACCCAGTTCAGTATAGCATGGGGAGATGCAGAATAGTGTCCCTTCCAGAAACAGTGGTCTTACCGGCTCTGGACCTCTACTGCACCAGTATGGCACCTCTCCTGTAATCATATGTTAGTTTCTCTCTGCACCCTCGGTTGCCTTTTCTCGGTTTCCTCCAGCACCACATTCCCTAAGTGAGGCAAGGGGCAGGCAACCCATTGCCAAGCGTCTGCTGTTCATGTGGCCTTTCGGAGCGAGAGTGCTAACTTAGTTAATCTAGAGCGAGTTTTGTCCTGCAGGCATTGTCCCACTAGAAACTGGACTGAGGCTGCCCAAACTCTGTTCGCATAGGACCCTTACAGCCAGCAATAACATTTTAGGTAATAGAAGTGCTTTCTCACCTGTAATAAAAATCTTTGTGCACAATTTAATAGTAAGGCATGCTTACAATACTTACTTAGCTTCACCTATTTTGATGCCTGGGTGCTGTGTGTAGGCGTGCGAATGAGTACTCGGTGCCGACTTGAAAGCCATGGGGCAGATAGGACATTTATAGAAGATCTCGCAGTGGGCACCTTGGATGTGAGACTTGAGCGCAGTTAGGTCAGCGTAGACAACGCCACAATGTATACAACTGCAAGAAGAAAAATCAGTGCCGGCGTCAGAAATAAAACACAGAGCATCCTAGTGACAAGCTGAAAATTAATTTCTTATATATAAAGTGTAGCATTGAATTTCCCCGTGCATTTCTGTGGCCCGAGGTGTGGGTCCAAACCATTTCTTTTGTTTCTGGGCCCCACCTCTGCTGCCAGCACCACTGCCTCGTTTCCTCCTCCCCCATTTTGTGCCAACTTCCCGGCTACAGTCAGAAATGAAGAAACATTTACAACCAAAACATTATCCCAGATTTTTCAAATGCGGACGGGCCTACTGTGTATATTCTGCAGGTTTAAATTTGTACTTGGACTGAGTGGGCTACCAAATAGGGGTGATAAGTGGGCTGACTGGATACCAGTAGAGGGGGATATATTGAAAGGAGGGGGGGGGGGGGAAATAGAATTTATACCCCGACTACATCAGTATTTTAGAAAAACGGTAATAAACTCACTGATTAGCACAAACACACAACTAACCGGTATCCCACTTTGCGGGTGTAGTGCAGGCAGTTCCTGGTGACGTGAGTCTGAAAGTGCGAGGACCTGCATATCGCTCCACATTCTGGGCATGTGTATGGAGATTTGTGTTGATGAATTCTTAAGTGCGATGAAAAACTGCACTTGTTGGGAAGTAACATCTGGCAGATCTGACATGTCTGTATTGTGGATGACACATAAAAACTTGCAGTTAATAACTTAACATGCCCGCCACATGACTCAACATCATTGCAAACTACAAGAACAACATCTTGCATTTATATAGTGCCCTTATGGTAGAAAAACCATCTCAAAGAGCTTCACAGAGGTAACCTCAGACAAAAGTGGATGCTGTCCCAGAGGAGGAGAAATTGGGAAGGATAGCCAGATGCTTGGTCAAAGAGGTGGGCTTTAAAGGAGGAGAGGCAAAGGAGTTGAAGGAGGAAATTCCAGAGAGTAGGGCCTATAAGGCTGAAGGGACAGCCGCCAATAGTAGGGCAAAGAGAGGGGGAATGCATGAGGCTAGAGTCGGAGGAACGAGAGTTCTGTGGGGGGTTGTAGAACTGGGGCACATGACAGAGATAGGAAGGGGCAAGGCCACGAAGGGATTTAAATACAAGGATTAGAATTTTAAATAAAAACAGAAAATGCTGGACATACTCAGCAGGTCAGGCAGCATCTGTAGAGAGAGAAACAGAGTTAACGTTTCAGGCCGATGACCTTTCGTCAGAACTCATCAGGTCATCGACCTGCTGAGTATTTCCAGCATTTTCTGTTTTTACTGCAGATTTCCAGCATCCTCAGTATTTTGCTTTGCATTAGAATTTTAAATATGAGGCGTTGGGAACTGGGAGCAATGCAGGTCAGGAAGAACAGTAGTGGTGCGATTTAGGATAACAAAGATTTGTATGAGCGGAAGTTTACAGGATGTGGAGGATGGGAGGCTGGCAAGGAGAGCATTGGAATAGTTTAGTCAAAGGGACAAAAGCATGAATGAGAATTTTAGCAGCCGATGGGTGCGACGGGGCGGATGCGGGCAGTTTTACAGAGGTTTAAGTAGCCAGTCTTTATGATGGAGAGGATATGGGGTCTGAAGCTCAACTCAGGGTTGAAGAGAACGCTGAGGTTGCAAACAGCCTGGTTCACCCAGAGACCATAGCTGGGGAAGGGAAGGGAATGGAATCTATGTCAAGGGTACAGAGCTTGTGGCAAGGGCGTTGGTCTTTCCAATGTTTAACTGGAGGAAATTGGGGCTCATTCAAGACTGGATGTTAGACAAGAGGCTGTGGAGGGGTCAAGCAAGGTGGTGGAGAGGTAAAGCTGGGTGTCATCAGCATACATGTAGAAACTAACTCCATATCAGATGAGGAATAGGAGGGAACCAAGGGTAGATCCTTGGGGGCTCCACAGTGCAGGGGTGGGAAGTGAAGCCATTTCTAGAGTTACTATGGCTACGATTGGACAGGTAAAGGTGGAACCAAGCGAGGGTAGTCCCACTGAGCAGGACACAGGAAAGGCGTTGGAAGAGGATGATGTAGTTGCATGTGTCAGAGGCTACAGAGAGGTAAAGGAGGACTGCAGTCACAGGAGATGTTATTTGTGACTTTGGGGAAATCTCAGTGCTGTGGCAGGGATGGAAAACTGATTTGAGAGATTTAAACATGAAGGTCGGAATTTTAATTGGGAGGCAGGTTGGGAATGGGGAGGGGGGGCTCGGACAGGTTTTCCGCAGGCCCTACCGAATTTAATGGCAGGGCCTGATTTGCATTTGAAACCTTTTCTTTCCACCCGCAGCCAGCCAGATAGAGAGGCTGGCTGGCTGCGGATGGGCAGGCCTGTGGCACTAGGCTGCAGAGAGGAGAGAGGGAGGCATTGAGTGGGGGCCGGACTCGAGCATTGGGGTGGGGGGGGGGGATAGAACATCGGGGAGCGGCATCAAGGGATCAGGGTGGGGGGAGGAAGAGAACATCGGGGGGGCCTGAAGAATGATCGTGGGGGGGGGGGGGGAGGAGAGAGGCCGGGAAGGCGATCGGAGGCCTCGTGAGGGGTCTCCAAAGGCGGGGGTGTTTGAGGGGGGGGGGGGCGGTTAGGCAGGGACGCTGGATCCAGGAGGTAAGTGTAAAGGCACTTACCTCCTGGATCTAGCAGTCCTCGCCTTCCTTTAGCTGGCAGGTTTCCGGAGGCCTGCGAAACCCGACCAGCCACAGTTAAATTTAAAATGGTGGTTAAATCTGAGGCACATCAGCCTCATTATAATATTTAAATGGGCGGCCCGCCTCCTGGGAGCGGGTTGGCTGCCCGCCTGTTCCGCCTCTATTAAAACCGGAAGTGGGCGGGTTGTGGTCAGCATTCTGTTTTTTTAACACTTTAACTTCCCTCCCGACCCAAACCCACCCGTTTTTTGGGGTTAAAATTCCCAAGATGGATACAAATTTGAGAGGTGATAACACGTTCAAGTTTGGAGAGGAAAAGAGGTTGGAGCTTGGGTAGTAGTTTGCCAGGACAGATGGGTTGAGGATGAGTTTTTTGAGGAGGGGTTGATGCCTTGCATACACTCATACAATACAGGTAAATGTACTTCACATGTGTACATATACTTAACAAACGTCTACAAACCGTAAAGCACTCACAACAATCAAAAAACACACGGCACACTCTGCTTTTTGTCTGATCATTTTACCAACAAATGCACAAATGATTGAGTACACATGTATTCGCGGTCTGTGGCCATGTTGCCGATTAGTGTGAAGGAGTTGTTTGGCGGCAAGACATCCTAACATCATAACAACAACACAAAGGGAATTGAATATATACTTGAGAAAAAATTACAGCTTATGTAGCAAGAGCAGGGAGTGGCCCTAATTGGCTAGCTCTTTCAAAGAGCCAGCACAGGCATGATGGGCCGAATGGCCTCCTTCTGTGCTGTAAGATTCTATGATTCATTGTTGTGATGCTACATCTGAGATTTTTAATTTTAAGCTAGCCTGATAAATTCTTTTCAGGAACTTTCTACCGTGCAAACAGTGGAACGCTAGCTCCTTTCTTTTTGGAGTAATGATGTTATGCAGTCAGGCACATATTTTGATGAGTGGGAATATTTGCTAGGTTGAATCGAATGGTCAGTTGCTGCATCATGTGAACAGTTGCTGAATTATACCATTTACTTTTCTGGATGAATTTGACTGGATAATGGTAAACTTCACATAGGAGCCCTTACTGTGCTCCATGTGTAATTCTTACACGTTGATTTATAGATCAAATGTTCCTCCTGACCATTTAGGCGAAACAACTGCAAGCTGAACTACCTTACATACTTGTGTGTAGAACATGAATTTCACATGTCTGGTTATTTTGACAGTAGCTGAAACTGTCTAATCAGAAATAATACTATTTCAGGAATCAAAGTTTTAAAATTTTACATGTTAAATACTTCACTTTTTGGGGGGAAAAATCTCCTTCTTAAAAGGACTTAATAGAACCTTGCTTAAATGTTTTTGTCATTGCCATTCTACAGTCAGCACTAGGACATTTGTGAGCACAGTTCGAGTTAACCGAGTATTAGATGTTACCTCCCTTCTTTTGGTAAGCAACAGGCCTCAATTTGTTATGTCCCCATCGTACCAAAATTGAAACTGACAACTTAGCGTGTGAGGATCTGTGTTCTATTACTCTGTGGAGTCGATAGTTTTTTTTTTAAGTGTTTCCTCCATTGAATAGTTTAGTAATTTAATGGTTGGAGGCGATTCCCTTCATCTGGATAGTATAATCTATTAACAACTCATGTGTGTCATGGACCTACTTCACTAACATCTCTCAACTCTGTAGGATAGGAAGGAGCTCAAGAACAACATTATAGATGTAGAGGTACTATACCAGTTCTTTGGATTAGTTACTCTGCCTCTCGAACAGCTCCTGGATTCAGTCGCTCTCCACAATTATATCTCCAAACCTGACATTGGTTCTTGATGCTCAAAGCTAACTTTGCCTTGTCTAAAGTCAACTTCATCTCACCACTGGACTTCGGACTTTAACTTTGAACTCTCTCATATCATCTGCTTCCTGTCCTCTGATTACGACCAGGACATGGCAGGACCAGGACTTCAAATCCCTGCCATGCCAATGTAACCCAAATTCCGTCTGTGTCCATTCATGTGTGCACTTTGACTGTTGCTCCAGACCCGAGCCCATTACTTCTACCCCATTTTTTTGCCTCTTGCCCCTTCTCTCCTGTCTCTTCCCCTTCCAGTTACCCAGTCATGCTACCTTTCATTTCTCCTCTCTCGGGTACTTTGCCCCTCTATTTCTCTCTCTGCACCTCTTTCTACACATTCCTCCTAGATTACCATTTCTTTCTGCACGTGCATCTGTGTTTCCATTTCCTTCTAACCACATTGTACAATTAGTGCTCCTGGTTTTAGGTTTAATCCAAGTCTTCCCCATCTGCCCTGGGAATGAATACTTTTAAAACTGCTGTTTATTTGAACACCACCAATTAAATAAAGATGGAAAAAAGATGTTACAAACTCAGCTAGATATTTCTCCTTTCCTTTTCTCAAGTGATACATCACAACTGCTTTCCTCTTAGAGGTGTGGCAGTCTATTTGCAGTCGCACAATAAAAATGCAGTCAGCAAACCACAGACTAAAAGCACATGGAAGACCCTCATTTAAGATGACAAAAATGAGACAAGGCCATTTAATTCATTCAAGGCCTGAACAGATTTTTTTATCTAGCTCCAAGCCCATCTTGTTCTATCCCAGTTCTGATGAAAGGTCATTGGCCTGAAACGTTAACTCTGTTTCTCTCTCCACATATGCTGCCTGGCCTGCTGAATGTTTCCAGCATTTTCTGTTTTTATTTCAGATTTCCAGCATCTGCAGTATTTTACATTTGTTCCATCCCAGTAGTGTCCAATACTTTAGCCATTAGCTACAAGTGGCTAATTTGGCAATCCGGGTGTGGCTAATTGCATTTCTGATTATTAAAATAAAATGTGTAATAGATACCGTTGTTGGACATGTGATCGCAATATTCATTTGTCTGCATACTTTAATCTTTTTGTGCGTTTGTTGGTAAATGGTGAGACAAAAGGCAGAGTGTGTGTGTTTTTTTTAATAATTGTGAGTGCTTTACTTCCTTGATTACGGAGTGGTGGTAGAAATATACATGTTAAGTAGATATATACATGAAGTACATTTACTTGTATTGTGTGAGTGTACGTAAGGCTTTTACTACTAAAATTAGTGCATGTGGCTAAAACGGTGTTGCCGTAGCTACACCTGTGGCTAGTCAGCAATTTATATTGGACAACACTGTTGTATCCCCCTTTTGTTCTTTCATCCCCTCCCTCTTTTCCCAGCATTATACTTGCTTTAAATCTATTTCATTTCCTGCTTTTTTCCAGTTCTGACGAAAGGTCTTCGACCTGAAACGTTAACTCTGTTTCTCTCTCCACGGATGCTGCCTGGCTTGTTGAGTTTTTCCAGCATTTTCTGTTGTTATTTCGGATTTCCAGCATCCACAGTATTTTGCTATCGTATCCCCTGTTGATTTTGTAATGTGTCCAAGTCCTTTCTGAATGTTAAGTGACTCAGCATTCACCCTGCTATCTCAGCATTCAGATGACATTTGTAAACTGCTTGGGTTTCACTTTTATGGTGCAATCTTAACTCCTTCACTACATTAGAGATCTATCACATAAACATGTCTTCCAATCATATTCTCAGACCACACATCAGTCTCCTTTGTTTGTTTCTTCTTTTTGCTTTCTCAATGTTAGATGTATCTTTTTTCTAAGTTGTGCTTAATTACGGTGCAGCTGGAGAAAACTGTAAGGACAGCTTTCTCACACAGATTGATACCAGTGGCTGCTGGGAGCACAAACATGTTCAGAGATTTTCCTGACTTGCCAAAGGTCAACTGATGTCCCATAATTCTGCATTGAAACTTCCGTGGTACAAGTTCCAGATTAGAACATAAGAAATAGGAGCAGGTGTAGGCCATACAGCCCCTCGAGCCTGCTCCGCCATTCATTGAGATCATGGCTGATCATCGACTTCAACTCCACTTTCCCGCCCGATCTCCATATCCCTCAATTCCCCAAGAGTCCAAAAATCTATCTATCTCAGCCTCGGTGTAATCTGGGAGGAACTCCACGGGCAGAAGGAACGGTCGATTTTAACTTGTGAAATTGGCGTTAATGAGGTGGTAACAGGCTCAATATGGGGCTCAATAGACTTACTGCCTCGTTAACGCTGACCATCAGCCCACTGCCAGTCTTACAGAAGTGCCTGCCTGTTCAGACGATAGATAACATGGAAATCGGGGTCCCATGATGTACAAATTGCCATTTTAGGATGGAACTGGTGCACTCACTAACAGTTTCCCTGGTGATAGCTTGCCAGGGCCTCTTCAGCTCTAAGATTTAAATTATTTTTGTGGGGTCAGGAGGAGCAGGAGAGCTCGTCTGGGCTCCACAAAAAGTAATCTGGGCCACTGCCACTCCAGGCTCCCCCTCTCCGCGATCCGACCACCCCTCCTCCCAAACTTACTTTGCTGCTCGATATAGGGCAGGCCTGAATCCGGCGAGCTGAATTGGGACCCCTGTTTAGCGCCCGCAGATCCCCCAACACTCTGCTGCCCATATTCGAACCCGTTCACCCATCACCCCTGTGCTCGCTGATCTACACTGGCTCCCGGTCCAGCAACGCGTCAAATTTAAAATTCTCATCCTTGTGTTCAAATCCCTCCGTGGCCTCGCCCCGTCCCTTCTCTGTAATCTCCTCCAGCCCTGTAACCTGCCGAGAACTCTACGTTCCTCCAATTCTGGTCTATTGAGCAACCCCAATTTCCTTCGCCCAACCATTGGCGGCCGTGCCTTCATCTGCCTAGGCCCTAATCTCTGGAATTTCCTCCCGAAACCCCTCTGCCTCACTCTCCTCTGTTAAGACGCTCCTTAAACCATACCTCTTTGACCACACATTTGGTCACCTGTCCTAAAATCTCCTTATGTGGCTCGGTCAATTTTTTTCTTATATAGTGCCTTTAACGTAGTAAAATGATAACGCTCCAGTGAAGGATTTTTTACTATGTTAAAGGCGCTATATAAATGTAAGTTGTTGTTTTTTTCTGTTTAAAATCAGCCCAGGGCCTCAAAGTCACTCCGGCCTCTTCGCCCCTGGAACGGGCGGACTGTCAGCATGCTTCAACAGTCAGCCGCCCACAAGTTAAAGCCAATCCCAGTGCGTGAAATGTTATCACTGGTAAACTCCCTTTTTGGAGTGTCATTAAAAAAAATGTTATTATTCGTTTATGGGATGTGGGCGTCACTGGTTTATTGCCCATCCCTAATTGCCCTCGAGAAGGTGGTGGTGAGCCGCCTTCTTGAACCGCTGCAGTCCGTGTGGTGAAGATACTCCCACAGTGCTGTTAGGGAGGGAGTTCCAGGATTTTGACCCAACGACGATGAAGGATCGGCGATATACTTCTAAGTCAGGATGGTGTGTGACTTGGAGGTGATGGTGTTCCCATGCGTCTGTTGCCCATGTCGTTCTAGGTGGAAGAGGTTGCGGGTTTGGAAGGTACTGCCGAAGAAGCCTTGGCGAGTTGCTGCACTGCACCTTGTAGAGGGCACACATTGCAGCCACGGTGCGCTGGTGGTGGTGGAGGGAGTGAATGTTTAAGGTGGTGGATGGAGTGCCAATCAAGCGGGCTGCTTTGTCCTGGATAGTGTCGAGCTTCTTGAGTGTTGTTGGAGCTGCACTCATCCAGGCAAGTGGAGAGTATTCCATCACACTCCTGACTTGTGCCAGTTTCTGGTCAATGGTGACCCCCCCAGGATGTTGATGGTGGGGGATTTGACAATTGTAATGCCATTGAATGTCAAGTGGTTAGACTTTCTCTTGTTGGAGATGGTCATTGCCTGGCATTGTGTGGTACGAATGTTACTTGCCACTTATCAGCCCAAGCCTGAATGTTGTCCAGGTCTTGTTGCATGTGGGCATGGACTGCTTCATTATCTGAGGAGTTGCGAATGAAACTGAACACTGCAATCATCAGCGATCATCCCACTTCTGACCTTATGATGGAGGAAGGTCATTGATAAAGCAGCTGAAGATGATTGGGCCGAGGACACTGCCCTGAGGAACTCCTGCAGCGATGTCCTGGGGCTGTGATGATTGACCTTGTTGAGGTTCAAAAGTAGCAGCTCTGGTGTCCTGGCATAAAGATGGAGGACTGGCTTACTTGCTCATATCTCTTGGGGTGCTGTAGCAACAGCCTCATGCACCAAATAAATAAAGGCCCAGATGTGGTGTTTGGGGTTGACAAAATGAGCATTCAAAGTAGAGCTGCATTAGCAACTGCTACCATGACAACATTGCACCAATCACCAAAATAGATAATTACAAAAAGAATATCGTGCAGTAGATAAGTGCACTGCTCAGTGTGGTACTCAGCAAAACAAACCAGAAAATTTTGGTTCAATTCCTCATTACCTGGTCCCAGCTAAAGTGGTGACAGGATTACAATATGTTAAATAAGCCTAGTGACAATATTGTCAGGATGTCAAACTTCTAAACAGTAGGTTGTAAGAAAGAACCCATTATTGCTAGTCAGAATTATGAATGATTGGAAATGAGCAATGAGGGTGAAATTTAATTGGCAGATTTTGAACCTGAAGTAGTTTTAAGATGTCATCTGTACTCGTATTATTTTACAGCTTTGTAATCTGCATCATTTATAATATTGTACAATATTGCCTCAATAAAAGGACAGTTGAGAGTAGACTGTGGGAGTTAACTGTAATATCATCACTACAGAATAATACGGAGGAGAATAATTCGCAGCAGCTTGCAATAATGGAATTATTTTGTAAATCACTGGTTAGGCCTCAGCTGCAGAATTGTGTCCAATTCTGGGCACCACATTTTAGAAAAGATGTCAACACCTTGGAGAGGGTGCAGAAGAGATTTACTAGAATGGTACTAGGGATGAGGGACTTCAGTTATGTGGAGAGACTAGAGAAGCTGGAGTTTTTCTCCTTAGAGCAGAGAAGTTCAAGGGGAGATTTAATAGAAACGTTCAAAATCATGAAATGTTTTGATAGAGTAAATAAGGAGAAAATGTTTCCAGTGGCAGAAGGGTTGGTATCCAGAGGGCACAGATTTAAGGTAATTGGCAAAACAAATCAGAGGTGAGATGAGGAGAATTTTTTTTTTTACGCAGCTGGTTACTATGATTTGGAATACACTGCCTGAAAGGATAGTGGAAGCAGATTCAATAGTAACTTTCAAATGGGAATTGGATAAATACTTGAAGGGGAGAAAATTGCAGGGTTATGGGGAAGCAGCAGGGGAGAAGGACTAATTGGATAGCTCTTTCAAAGAGCCGGCACAGGCATGATGGGCCGAATCGCCTGCTTGTGTGCAGTAAGATTCTTTGATTCCATAATTCAAAGCAAAAATATAGGGGGTGTGAGATTTTTCTTCAGTGGTAGTAAATTGGCAGCCTGTTTTATAAATCACCTGATTTTCTTTTCCATTGACTTTATTGGGTTTTACGACAATACAACAACTTCATGGTCACTTTGTAAATTGAATTCAAATTCTCAAACTGCCATTGTGGGATTTGAACTCACGTTCTCTGGATTATTAGTCCAGTTTAATAACCACTACACTATCCTACCCTTCTACTGTCTTTCAGTGATGTGGCAAAATGACACTGGATCTTACAGACTATAAACCCCCCCCCCCCATTTTTTTCAGGCAGGCAGCTGTTGATTATTCTGCCATCCTCATTTGCAACATTTTATCTCTCCTGCCTTTAATCCTAGCACAGACCGTCCCTTTAGTCTTCCACCACCCCCGACCCCACCCCCCCAGCCCTAGCCCTGAAGCGGAGTCTTTCTTTAGGTTCTCTGCTATCTCCTCTCATGCCCTCTCCATGCTCATCTTGTCCATCAGACCCACCTCCTGCTCTCATTCCCACGGAACCTCCCAGCTTCTGTTCCTGGGTTCCATGCTAGCTGACACTGTAAATGGTTCCCTCTCCTGAGGTTCCGTCCATACCTTTCAAAACCAGATCATCACCGCATTTTCGATCCCACTAGCCTTGCAAACTACGACCCCATCTCCAACCCCCATTTCCTCTCCAAAGCCCTTGAACATGTTGTTGCCTCTGAAATCCATGCCCATATTTTCCACAAGTCTATTTGAATCTCTCCAATAAGGTTTCCATCCCTGCCACATCACCAAAACAGCCCTAACTAAGTTCACAAATGACAGCCTGTATGACTGTGGCCATGGTGTATTATACCTCCTCGATCTCTCTGCAACCTTCCTTTGACATGGTTGACCACACCATCCTCCTCCAACGCCTCTCCTCTGATCCCACTCTTACCTATTCAATCAGAGCCAGAGCATCTGCCCCGCTCCACTGCGTCCCAGAAAGATCTATCCTTGGCACCCTCCTCTTCCTCATCTACATACTGACCCTTGGCGACATCATCCACAGAAAAGGGGTCAGCTTTCTAATGTACAATGATGACAAACAGCTCTACCTCTCCATCACCTCTCTCGACCCCTCACTGCCTCTGTGTTTTCAGACGGCTTGTCCAACATCTAACATTGGTTGAGCCGCAGTTTCTCCAGTTCAACACTGCTGAGACATCAATAAAATAATGGCACTGTAATCAAAGTACAACCTAAAGATTCTAGAAATTTTGTCAATACTAATAATACATTAAACAACTTACATCTATACAGTTCCTTTAATGTAGCAAACCATCCCAAGTGCTACATAGTTTGGAGTCAAATCAAAGCAGCATTAGAAGAGGAAGGTGCCCAAAACCACACTCGAAGTGTAAAAATGTTTTCCTAACTCTGTCCTAAATCTCTTAGCTTTAAAAAGTTATTTTCCCTCTAATGATGTCTTTCATCACAAGTAATGCTGCTTAAATCTCTCTCTCACACACACACACACACACACACGCTACATTTGGCTCCATTCCAACTCACATTAGGGTCCAAGTAAAATGTTATTTGTATACTTATTTTTAACCTCAGGTCAACAACATCTGGGGTGCATGGAGGTTAACGTGAATCAATGTCATTTTTAGTTCTGTTACCCAATTACTCGTTATTTGCAAACTTAATTCTACAACAGCTCAATAATAGGAAACAAGGCAGCCATTTTGGCAACTCAAATCAGCTTTAGTAATGAACACTACCTGACAGGAATTGTGAAGAATTAAACAAAATGGTTGCACAGATACAAGTTAGTAATTGAATTTCAGTGTCCTGACACGAATAGCACAAAACACTAAAATATATACTCATTACATCTAAACACAAATTCTCTCATTGTTAACTGGGTTTGTTCGTCAGGTTCTTGTACTTTAGTCCTACTACAAAGGATACAACCACCGACTGCAGATGGCAGTCAGCTGTGAAACCATTCAGTGCATTTTTCTGTCTCTTGGTTGTGGCTGCAGCAGGTAGAATTTAATCAGTGCTATTTATTATTTACTGCCGTGCGAGATTCCCATAACAAATTACTTCCACTCTAGACCCATACAATTACAGTGCAGCAGATTATTAATTATGAAATGTAACCAAGAAAAACAATGCCTAAAACAATGAAGTACCAAAGGCTTCTTCCAAAGCAGGTGTCCAGCTTCTAGTCGCGTTTCATAGAACCATAGAATCTTACCACATAGAAGGAGGTCATTCGGCCCATCATGCCTGTGCCAACTCTTTGAAAGAGCTCTCCAATTAGTCCCACTCCCCTGCTCTTTCCCCATAGCCCTGTAATTTTCTCCCCTTCAAGTATTTATCCAATTCCCTGTTGAAAGTTATTATTGCATCTTCTTCCACTACCCTTTCAGGCAATGCATTTCAGATCACAATAACTTGATGCGTAATTTTTTTTTCCTTATCTCACCTCTGGCTCTTTTGCCAATTACCTTAAATAGAAACATAGAAAAATAGGAGCAGGAGTAGGCCATTCGGCCCTTCGAGCCTGCTCCGCCATTCAATATGATCATGGCTGATCCTCTATCTCAATACCATATTCCCGCGCTCTCCCCATACCCCTTGATGCCTTTTGTGTCTAGAAGTCTATCTATCTCCTTCTTAAATATATTCAGTGACTTGACCTCCACAGCCTTCTGTGGTAGAGAATTCCACAGGTTCACCACCCTCTGAGTGAAGAAATTTCTCCTCATCTCAGTCCTAAATGTCCTACCCGTATCCTGAGACTGTGACCCCTCGTTCTAGACCCCCCAGCCAGGGGAAACATCCTCCCTGCATCCAGTCTGTCTAGCCCTGTCAGAATTTTATACGTTTCAATGAGATCCCCTCTCATTCTTCTAAACTCTAGTGAATACAGGCCTAGTCGACCCAATCTCTCCTCATACGACAGTCCTGCCATCCCAGGAATCAGTCTGGTGAACCTTCGCTGCACTCCCTCTATGGCAAGTATATCCTTTCTTAGGTAAGGAGACCAAAACTGCACACAGTACTCCAGGTGTGTCCTCTGGTTACCGATCCTCTTGCCAGTGGAAATAGTTTTTCCTTATTTACTCTATCAAAAACCTTCATGATTTTGAACACCTCTATCAAATCTCCCCTTAACCTTCTCTGCTCCAAGGAGAACAATCCCAGCTTCTCTAGTCTCTCCACATAACTGAAGTCCCTCATCCCTGGTGCCATCTAGTAAATCTCCTCTGCACCTTCTCCAAGACCTTAACATCCTTCCTAAAGTCTGATGCTCAGATTAGACACAATACTCCAGCTGAGGCCTCACCAGTGATTTTCTAAAGGTTTACCACAAGATTATTGCTTTTGTACTCTACGGCCTGGATATTTCGGCGCAATTCCCCCGATATTGGTGTAACCGGCACAAAAGATTGGGGCATTTTAAGCGCAAGTTGCGTTTAGCGCAACTTGAGTTTCCTCAATCTTTTGCGCTAGTTTTAAAAACATCGTGCTTGAAGTAGGCCCCGCCCACAAAACTGCCCCCCCCCCCCCCAGAATGAATTAATCACCATTGGGAGTTTCCGCTAATTGTGCTCGTTTGCAGGCCTTTGAGGCGGCTCCGGACACGAATAGGTACGTTTTGAAAGGTTTTGAGTGGGTTTTTTACATTTACTAAGGAACTCACTACTGTACCCCAATCTAACTAGAAAATAGTTTTGTATATTTTTTTTAAGTTATTTTCAGTAATTTAAAATCGGGTTACTCACAGGTGGTGGATTGACACTGTGATTTAAAATGCTTACCTTTGGTGATAAACCCATTTTCAGCTGTATTAATCAAACTTCACCAAGTTACCACTCTTAAATATATCAAGAAATATTTTTTAAAGCAAAAATTTGTTTTTTTTAAATTACATTTTGAAACGCTGCCCGATTGCACTGGTTCATGCAGATTTTGCGTTTGGTGGTATACAAATGAATTTGAGCGGAAACTCGGGCGGGGGGGGGGGGGGGGGGAACACTTTTCAAAAATGGGCGCAATTTGTGCCGGAATCGGCAATTGCACCCATAGCAGAAACACTACCCTATGCCTCTATTTATAAAGCCAAGGACCCCGTGTGCTTTTTTAAACAGCCTTATCATCTTGTCCTGCCACCTTCAAAGATCAAACGTATACCCGCCATTCTCGCTGTTCCTGCACCCCCTTTAAAATTGTACCATTTAGTTTATATTGCCTCTCTTCATTCTTCCTTCCAATATGCATCACCTCACACTTCTCTGCGTTAGACAAAGCCTCGTCTGCTCCCTCAGGTGGATGTAAAAGATCCCATGGCACTATTTCGAAGAAGAGCAGGGGAGTTATCCCCAGTGTCCTGGCCAATATTTATCCCTCAATCAACATCACTAAAAAAGTTTTATCACATTGCTGTTTGTGGAAGCTTGCTGTGCAAAAATTGGCTGCAGCGTTTCCTACATTAGAACAGTGACTACACTTCAAAAAGTACTTCATTGGCTGTAAAGCGTTTGAGACGTCCGGTGATCGTGAAAGACGCTATATAAATGCAAGTCTTCCTTCTTTCTAATTTAGATAGTATAAAGTCCCTTTTTCAGAACTCCCATCTGGTCCAACCACAGACTTTCAATACACAAATGTACTTTTCAGTCATCCCCCTAGTTCAATATATAATCTTGATTCATGCAGAAAATCTTTCCCAATTACTTTAGCATTTTTAATTGTTCAGCTCACTAATTATGATTCTTATGGAGCATGTCTATTACCCTTTACAAACTGATAGTTTGTTGAAGATTACATGTGGTAAATTAAACGTTTTAATCTAGTTTCAGTTGTGGCAAAAGCAACAACTCTTAAAATTAAAATGTATACACTTCATTAGGCCTAATTCAACATTTTAAAAATGATTTTGTTTAAATAGCAAGTGTAGATGACATCACACATAACAAGAGATAATTAGATATCTGCTTTGAAGGAGTCAGCATCAGCTTGTGATCAGGTGATAGCTCTCTGAGTCAGAAAGTTGTGGGTGTGACAAAAACTAACCGCTTTTGTCAATGATGCATCTAGAGTATTGCCTTTTTCTTTGTTGCCACACATATGGAGTTAAAAACCAGGTTCTCACAGATAATGGCCCAACTTAATATCAAACATAACCAGACTTTATTGTCTGGGTCAGGTATCGACAAAGGGACCAATCCAATTCTTGTGGGTTTTGTTTAATTATCTGTTTGATTGACAATCCTTTTTTGCATTTAAGCAATATGTATTTAAACTTATTTTGTCCGGGTCATTTTTTGATAAATTTTTCTCAGCCTATCTTGTAAAATTGGGTAGTCAGTCTGAAGCCATCAAAGACAGATACATAAGCAACAAGGTTAACATTTACATTTCAGTTTAACAAATCAAACTCAATGATTTGTTATTTTCTACCACTTTGAGGAGAGATAGTTCAACTTATAACTACTGTAAAATCTACACTGTGCAACTGCTGTTGTTCGCTTATCTAATTGCTGTTTAATAAATTTGATTGGCAGTTATAGTCGAAGTGAAGTGTGACATACTATCACCTCCGAAGTCAAGGAAGATCATAAGTGCATGTTAGAACTAGTAAGCCAAAATACTCAGGTTTAGCATCTTAGACCACTCCTATAGTTGAGACCATGTTCCCTGTAGCCCAAAGTGTGCTTTTACCTGCACAATAGCTAAATCATTTGCAGTTTTCCCAGGGATCAAATAGAAAACTCATAACGAGAGATAATTAGATCATTAGCATATCAGACTTCATATTCTCACCAACACAAAGAATGTTCACTTCCACCTCCACAAAATGCCCACTTCCACCTCCGTCTCAGCCTCTTTGCTGTTAAAATCTTTAAATATGTCAGCTCCACGCTCAACAGCTCTAATGCTATTCTTGCAAGCCTCCCTTCCTCCACCCCTCATAAATTCCAACTTGTTCAAAACTCTGCTGCACGTATCCTGTCCTGCACTAAATCACGCTCAGTCATTATCCATTTCATTGCTGATCTACATTGGTTCCAATCCCCAAGCGCATCAAATTTAATATCCTCTTCCTTGTTTTTAAATCATTTTATGGTCTTATCCCATCCTACCTTTTCAATCTTCTCCAGTCCTATATACCCCTCTGCCCCAAACACACTGGTTGACGTAAGATAACTACTAGGCACTTGGTCTAAGCATTAAACAAAGCTTTAATCAACTGTTTTTCAACATGGAGATCTAGTTGTGTCCTTCACTAGTTCTTGTTGAGGAATGTCCTGAGCAAGCTGGGCCCATGTCCGAGTATTTATATTCTCCCTGGACAGCGCCACCAGCAGGCCACCCAGTATTACTTCATACATGAATGACAAGATTCATGTCACTGGTTCTCTGATTCTGGCTCTTTGTGCATTTTCCCATCTCTTGGTGGCAGAGCCTTTAGCCACCTGAGCCCCATTCTTTGGCATTCCCTTCCTAAAACTCTCTGCCTCTCCACCTCCCTCTCCTCAAAAGGTTTTCAAAGCCCAGCTCTTCGACCAAAGAAAGGAAGAACTTGCATTTATATAGCCCCTTTCATGACCTCAAAATGACCCAAAACGCTTCATAACCAATGAATTACTTTTGAAGTGTAATCACTGCTGTAATGTAGGGAAACACAGTCAATTTGCACTCAGCAAGTTCCCACAAAGAGCAATGAGATAAATCACCAGGTAATCTGATTTTAGCGATGTTGGTTGAGGGATAAATAGTGGCCAGGACCAAGCTTCTAATCACCATTCTTAATCTCTCTCTTCTTGGCTCAGCATCTGTTTTCCTCACGGCCATCTGTGAAATGCCTTGGGACATTCTTTATGTTAAAGCTACTACACAAATACAAGTTGTTGTAGATAGTTACAAGACCTGGAAACTCAGTTGGCTGCTCTCTGTATAATTAGTTCAGTTCTATAGTACTATCAATCACTCTCAGTACCTTCTCCCTGATCAGGTCATTAAGCACTGATGCCACTTAAACAAAAATATCTCCACTAAAAGAAAACCGAAATAGTCAGAAAAAAAAAATCGAAAAGGTGTTAATCATAATTCGTTTTAATGGTTCCATTTCATTTAAATTACTCCCTTGAGTCAATGGAAATAAAAATCGGGAGAGATGTAAAACGGACTGCCAACTCGCTATTGCCCATTTCACACTATCGCACAAAGTCAATAACTACCCAACAGATTCCATTACTGTACATATATCTCAAGCTGCTGTTGCCAACAGATCTTGGTGTTCTGATTTAGGATTTATTCACCAATGAAACAACAGCTCTAAGAACACCCCTTTGCAAACCTCCAGGCTCAATAAATTCAAACAGGACAAACCGACGAGTAAGAAATACAAGCACAAGTAGCACAGTTGCTTAGGTTTTGCTGGCTAGATTGCCAGGGAACATAGACAATGGATCTGAATTTGGACACTCCTACTGCAACGGAAACACAGTAGAAATAGTATTCGAGAAAGATGAGTTCAGATGTTTCCAAAGGCCTTCTTCATCTGAACCCATCTTGTGACACTGTAAATATGGCATATTGTGCTCTAATAAAAATAGAAGGATTAAATTTAAGAAATCATATTAAATCACATCATATAAAGCTTTGTAAGGTGTTAAGCCAACTGAGTACAAAACAGTTTGGAGTTCTTACAGCTGACACCAGCTTTAAAATTTCTGTTTACAATTCCTCTGTCGAATTTTGTGATCACTGAGTTAAGGTTTTCCCCCTCAGGAATCTATTGCTTTTATTATCTCCAGACTCGAATATTCCAATGTTTTCTTGGCCAGCCTCCCATCTTCCACCCTTCATAAACTCTGCTGCCCATATTCTAACTCACACCAAATCCCACTCACCCATCACCCCTGTGCTCGCTGACCTACTTTGGCTCCTGGTCCATCGGCGCCTCGATTTTAAAATCCTCATCCTTGTTTTCAAATCCCTCCAAGGCCTCTCCCCTCCCTATCTCTAACCTCCTCCAGCCCTACAACCCTCCAAGAACTCAGTGTTCCTCCAACTCTGAGCACTGGTCACTGCCCATCTAGTTCACTAATGTCCTTTCGGGAAGGAAATCTGCCGTCCTTACCCGGTCTGACCTATATGTGACTCCAGACCCACGGCAATGTGGTTGACTCTTAACTGCCCTCTGAAATGGCCCAGCAAGCCACTCAGTTGTTCAAGGGCAGTTAGGGATGGGCAATAAATGCTGGCCTTGCCAGCGACGCCCACATCCTGTGAACGAATAAAAAAAAACTTGTGCATCCCGACTTCTTTCACCCCACCATTGGTGGTCGTGCATTCAGCCGTCTAAGTTGTAAAGCTCTGGAATTCCTTTCCTAAACCTCTCCATCTCTCTCTCCTCCTTTAAGACGCTCCTTAAAACCTACCTCTTTAACCAAAGTTTTTAAGTCACCTGTCCTAATATCTCCTTCTTTGGCTCGGTGTCAATTTTTGTCTGATTATGCTCCTGTGCAGCGTCTTGGGACATTTTTACTACATTAAAGGCGCTATATAAATGCAAGTTGTTGTTGTCAGTTGTTACTTGCTGCTTCAGGCATAATTAAAAGTGTTTTCAGGAAGAGCACTATTCATTGTCCCAAGTATACTCCGGTGACCAGACTGGCTATCACTGTGACGCCAACGGAAAACATTTGACTGCATGCAATTAGAGAACAATTTCCAACCCACGTTGACACAATTTGATTTACCTGTCCTCCAGCTTCTGCAGCATGTTGGAAATGTGTGGCGAGCAACATCTCGTCCAGGAACGTCTCACTGCACTCCAAACACTTCATGCCATGTCGGGAAAGCTTAGACGGATCCTCATCGAGGGGCATTGCTGGGAGAATGGGAGTATTGGCAGGCGCAGAGATCACTGCACTGGGTACGCTTGGAACAGTTTTTGCAACAGCACTTGCAGTGCCACCTGCAGACGTTAAGAGCGGCGCAGATATAGTAATAGAAGAAACTGTAGTACTGCAACTGGGAACAATCATCTGGTCCGCAGGAATGGGTTTCATAATCAGATGGGAACACTGCATTACCACGCCCTTGTCTTTGTGCCCGCGAGCATGAGAAAGAAGACTGCACTTGTTGAAGAAGACCAAGTTCTTTGCACAGTGGTTGCACGTCACCTCAATCCGCACGCTCCTCCGGTCATAATGCTGTGCCAAACTCTTCTCCAAAGCAAACGAATCGCCACATTCTAAGCACTTGTAACCGCGAAGTGGTATCGTGATATTAGCATTAGTTGGAGGATTAAGGTTAGGTGTGTAGATAGGGACCGGATTTACACTGCTCAGCACCTTGTTAAACGTCTCAACCACTGCGTTCTGGGAATGGGCCACCACATGAACTCTAGATACCTTTTTAGGAGGCTGGGTGGAAGAAGCAGTGATTAGTGTCTGCTTTATGGGCTGTTGCGCTTTGGAAAGCACCTGACGGAGTTCAGAAGTCGCTTGGGCAGTCTGAGGCAGAAGGTTAAGGTTAGCGAGGTGGACAGTCTTTGGCACGAGTTTGGCATTTGCAAGGCTGGATGCTGGTACGACCACTGTTTGCTGCTGCATAGCACTGGCAGCCTTCAGGATGGCACTGCTGGCACTCTGAACTGAGGCAGCAGAAATGACGGTGGCTTTGACTGTAGTGTTGTTCGCAAACTTCAGGTTGATCACCTGCGATCCTGCCGTCTTCACAGCAGACACTGGAAGGAAAGCAGTGGCAACAGGTTTAATTGTAACCTGTTTTTGAGCAACTTCAGGAGACATTACTGTATTAGAAGCTGTAACAAGCGCCGATTGCATTGGTGTCGTAGGAGGCGAAGACACAGCAGACTCAGCAGGCGGAGACGACAAAAGTGATGAGACAACCATGGAGTTTGCCTGTTCTGGTCCTCTTCTACCAAGCTCTTGCTCAACATCTGGCATGATTCTGGTCACGGTTCTGGTAATTTCACCAGATGACGTTTTGATGGTCTTGATGCGGACCTTAGGGATTGCAGGCGGTGAGCTTGCGGGAGAGGAAGGGGACCCTTTCATGCTACTTTCACTTGACACGCTCCTGGGGCTATCGGGTTGTTTGATGGCAACTTTCTTCACCACTTCCATTGGGCTCGGAGGGCCCTCTGGAGATTTTTCAGTGACTCTAGGGCTTTCTCTAGATTCTTTTAAAACCGGAGAAGGCCCCCTAGAGACAGACTGAGGTTCCTTACTGGTATCTGCTGCAGCCTTTTTAGCATTCAAAGCAGCAATTGCTGCAATGCACGAGGAAAGCTTGGAGGAGGACTTAGCCCTAAGATTTGAAGAACAAGTGACATTCACACTGGTTTTCTCACCACTTTTGCCATCGAGGGCTCTGTTATCAAGCTGCTTTTCAGAGGAATTTTTAAAGCTCTTTTCAGTGTCCTCGTCAGACAATTTCTCATCCACATTTCGGGCTTTAAATGTCTCAAGAATCCCTGAATTAACACTGGGGCTTTCACTCTCTCTGCTGCTTTTCAATATCTTACCCTTTTCTTCAGCATCTGGGATGGACACTTCCGGCTTGACCATGTTCTCCCCTCCTGGCTTCCTCGCCTTCTCACATTCTCGCTCAGCAGTCGGACCTGGAAGTACGTTTGCTTGAAAAACTGGTTGGCTTTCCACTTTGACATGCGGAGGATCATCGACCTCTATTTTATCGTCATCCTCAAACTCTTCTGCACTAGAAATGGGGCTGAACTGGTTAAACGCAGAGTCTTTGAGTCCGGTTTCAGGGCCATCAATGGTCTCGACTCTTGACAAATCTAGTTTTGCTTCGGTCCCTGGCGGTCCTTCACACCTGACTGACTTACTGTCCGAATCTTTAGAATACCCATCTAGAGTTGACACGCTGAGGAAGCCATTGTGCAAGCCATTGCCCGAAGAGTGATGATTTTCTTTATCTAGAGCTGGGGTTTCCGTCGTTGTGGCTGCAGTCTCGCATGAGTCAAGAGTTCGGATGTTTTTTACAATCACGCTTACTACCCCATCCGGTGCCGAGGGGACCTGAGCATCCTCATCTACAGGGATGCTCGGTTTTAGTTGCCCTTCATTCTCATCATGTGCAGATTCAATTGCTGCTTTAGGATCAACCTGCATATCTGGGATGTCAAACGCAGCAAGCAGGTCATCGAAGTCTGGGGTTTTCATATCCCCCATGATCGTCAATTTATAGGTGTGCAAAGCTGCAAGAAGAGCAAAACATAGTTACACCTTTTGACATCATTAATGCAGTTTTCTTTCTTGCAATTGACAAACTGACAATTTGATTCCTTTCCCAGCTCACCTGCTTTAATTGGTGAAATTACTGTTGTGTAAACTAGGTACCAATGGGGCAAAATGAACCGCAGGAAGCATGCTAGAGCTGATGTCGGAAAAATTCAATTTAACCAGAAGCACAGACCACCTGAATTTATAGAATGCAACTCTAAATTTAAAGCTTTATTTTTGAGCCCTCACCAAATAGTTCACCCTCAGGGTTTGTACGTAAGGAGTAAATTTTGGTTCAAGGCTCAAACGATACTTACTATTTGAAATGTAAGACGTCTTGCAAAAACAGTCACAAATTTATTAAGTTTTAAAGAAAAAAAAGAACAAAAAAACGTGTATTTATATCGTGCCTTTAACGACCTCAGGACATCCCAAAGCGCTCTACAAGCAATGAAGCACTTTTGGAGTGTAGTCACTGTTGTAATGTTCGGAAACGCGGCAGCCAATTTGGGCACAGCAAGGCGATAATAACCAGATACTCTCTGTTTCAGTGATGTCAGTTAAGGGATAAATGTTGGCCAGGACACTGGTTCAAATAGTGTCATGGGATATTTTACGTCAACCTGAGAAAGCAGACGGGACCTCGGTTTAATGTCTCACCCGAAAGATGGCACCTCCGACAGTGCAGCACTCCTTAATTGCTGTGCTGAAGTGGCAGCCTGGATTATATGCTCAAGTCTCAGGAGTGGAACTAAAGAATTTTGATTAAAAGAAAATGAAACTTCCCTAAAAAGGACGATGATCAGTGATTCAGAAAATACAGCAATATCAATAGATCAAGAAATTGTACAACATCGAGTACAATGCTTTACAAAAAAATGTGACATTGGAATTGCTACCTGGCCTTTTACACACTCTCCTTCCTCCCCTCCAATAGAAAAGAGAAGACGGGCCTCTGGAGCAAATATTCACAGCAACAACCATGTCATCAACATTAAACTAGGGCAGTGCCACTAGCCATTAATAGATTTTTATTAATTGCCAAAAAATTACATCATGGACTAAAGGTGCTGACATCAAGCCTGTCCTATATGCACAGAACTGCATTCAGAATACACAGTGGTCTGCTCATCCGCATCGGATTAAACACAATACAGACAGAATCACAAGAAAACAACAAATGTTCTCTTCCTTTTTGGCTGAAAAACATAACTGAACAAGCTGAGCAAATTCAATACAACGTCAACATGTTACTGTGATCGAGATAATATCAGCAACACAGCAGCAATATATTTTTGGAATTGTGGGGAGAATTCCATGTTACATTTTAAAAAGCAATCCTGATGAGGAACATTCCTGCTTCAAGATTACTTGTTGCCCAACTGGAAAATATTTTAATGAGAAACTCACATTGACGATTGTCTCTCAAAACTTGCCCTTTGCCTGTATAAACACGAACCACAGCTTTTTTTCAAAGTTCAATCAAAACAACATTCTCCAATCGCAGACAAGTTCAACACCCTTCACTTGGGAAAAATACTCCCCCAGATTTTTTATTTTCCTTCTTTGTCAGGCATAATTAACTCTTTGCAAGTATTTCGAGTAAACATCCTGGTTATGAGTGAATATGAATTAACCATACAGCAGCAAGGAAGTGTGACCACTCAGCCAGGAACCCTGCTTAACTCGGTGAACGTGCATCAACAGTGCAGCAACAAGGAGGTGCTAGTCTTTGGCTGAAGGCGATCTCGTTTCAGATGAACATACAATATACCATGTATTAGTATGAAAGTGACAATTATTTCATGTAATGAAATGCACATGATCCGCAGCAGCTGGGAAACGATACCTTTTCTAATGAGTGTTCAATCATTTCATGACATAAAAGAATTGGTAGCTGCAGCTTTACTGCAAGGTCAATCCTTTAAATCCACTGCATTGTTTATTTGAAGGCTTAGAAACCTTTAGGGCAGCGAACCTGTCCATATGCTTAGATTAGAATTTTTTTTAGAATTCATCTTGCTGTTGGTTAGAATCTGGAATTTTCTGCCACAAACCATTGGTGAATTCGAGTCCATGAATTCTTTTTAAAGTTCAACTGCTTTAAAAAGAGGAATATTAAAAGGAAGAAAGACTTGCATTTATATAGTGCCTTTCACGACCACCGGACGCCCCAAAGCGTTTTACATCCAGTTTTTGAAGTGCAGTCACTGTTGTAATGCAGGAAACGTGGCAGCCAATTTGTGCACAGCAAGTTCCCACAAACAGCAATGTGATAATGACCAGATAATCTGCTTTTAGTGATGTTGATTGAGGGATAAATATTGGCCAGGACACCGGGGATAACTCCCCTGCTCTTCTTCAAAATAGTGCCATGGGTTCTTTTACATCCACCTCAATTTAACGTCTCATCCCAAAGACGGCACCTCCGACAGTGCAGCACTCCCTCAGCACTGCACTGGTCTGTCAGCCTACATTTTTGTGCTCAAGTCTCTGGAGTGGGACTTGAACCTACAACCTTCTGACTCGAGGCGTGGGTGCTACCAACTGAGCCACTGGCTGGCATAAAAGAGTATGGGGAATGAGCATGAGGTTGGGATTAGACTAGTTGCTAACATGGAGAAAAGCACTGGTGCAGGCTTGATGGACAAAATGGCCTTTTCTGCAGTGTAACATTCTAATATTGACTAAGCCTGACGAGATTTTATTTAATAAAATAACTGCTAAAAAAAATTGTAAAAAACACAGCCTCTATACAACATACTGGTGGATCGCTTATGACATTGCTCATTGATAAGCATTTACAAAAAAAATAAATCAAGTATATAAATATACTCTGTTCTTCCCCCACCCCAGTTAAGTAAATTTGTCCCTCATTATATAATTACCAGAAGTAGGTATGATCAGAAATATATAGGGGGAGAAATTCGGTTGCTTAGCACCTCCGGGGGGGGTGGGGGGTGGGGCGCTAACGGGGCGCTAGGAACTTAGCGCCCGAGCGCGGCGATTTTAGCGCCACTCGCGAAATTGACCAGTCGTTTTTGCGGCGGCGCTAAACACTACCACCACGATCTCCTGCGCCCGCAGATCGCGACGCCAGTCAAGCGTGCAATGCCCCGGTAGTGCCCCCTGCCTTAGTGCCTGCCGCTAGGAACAACAAGCAGAGGGGAACGTTTTCAACTCGGAAGGGGCTGGGGGAGCGCTATTTAAAGGCGGGCGCTTCCTGCCTTTTCTTGTCGGCAAAATTTTTGGTTCTAACGCTGTCCTAAGGAGTTTTGGCCCTCAGCACCACTTTTGAGGTTCCGAAGTGCCGAGCTCTTTCCGTGGGCCTATCCATTAGTGCTTCCAACACAATTGCTTTTGAGGTCTCTCCAGGCCGAGATTCAAGGCTGCAATGAGCAGGGAGTGGCTGGACAACAAGATGGCCCCTCCCCTTTAAGAACTGGACGGAGCCAGTCTGTCTGGCTTCCATGGTAACTGGCATCACCTGAGCTTCGGTAGCGTTCTGAGGTAGCGCCTCGCTCCCTGACGTTTGCGCCTTAATAGAGGTGTGTAGCGCCTGATTTAACGCTCAAATCACCTCCAGGGGCGAAAGAGGCGAATTTTGCAGTCAGAGGCGATAATTAGCACCGGGCGCTAAACTTTGCACCCGACCGATATTAGTGCCCCAAAATGGGCGATACCGAATTTTTCCCCCATAGAATATATCAGAGGATATAGAATCTATGATTAAAAACATTGCAGCTACACGTACATCCCGTCTACAAAACCTAACTTCCTGTTGTCACATTTTTGTCAACTTTTCCAATTATAAATTCCCACGTCCACATGAATAATGGAAACTGTCTATGTAAACTTGTTACTCTGTAACTATACCCTCCTGCCACTGGTGGCACTGTAGCACCTCAGTCTTGCATCCTCAGCCCGAATTGCAGAGAAACTCCTATGTTCAAACCAATTTTGCCTTGCTTCTTTCCAAATGCCCATAAATTAACTATAAATGTGGCAGCCAATTTGCGCACAGCAAGCTCCCACAAACAGCAATATGATAATGACCAGATAATGTTTCTTTTAGTGATGTTGATTGAGGGATAAATATAATTGGACAAAATTATAAACACATATTAAAAATTTGGATTGCGCACATATTTTGTCCGTCACACTTCCTGTGAATATACCTTAAGCATCACACTTTGGAAACAACAATTTTGCCCGAGGCCCAGAGGGTGGCTGGTTACATAGGAACAAGAGTAGGCCATTCAGCCCCTCGAGCCTGTTTCACCATTCAATTAGATCATGGCTGATCTGTACCTCAACTCCATTTATCCGCCTTTGTTCCATATCTCTTGATACTCTTACCTAATAAAAATCTATCAATCTCAGTCTTGAAAATTTCAACTGACCCAGCATCCACAGCCTTTTGGGGGAGAGAATTCCACATTTCCACTTGTGTGAAAAAGTGCTTCCTGATTTTATGCCTGAATGGCCTAGCACTAATTTTAAGATTGTGGCCCCTTTTTCTGGATTTCCCCACCAGAGGAACTACCTTCTCTGTATCTACTCTATCGAATCCTTTTATCATTTTAAACACCTCAGTTAGACCACCCCCTTACACTTAAGGGAAAACAATCCAAGTTTATGCAGCCTGTCCTCATAATTTAACCCTTTAAGCCCTGGCATTATTCCGGCTGAAGAAAGGGCAAAAGGGATCAGGCAGGAAATTATAGACCAGTGTAGGTTTTGCACTTTAATTTGGGGAAATACCTTTTTATCTCCACAAGGTTTAATTGTATATTTAACTTAATGGACTCTTTTTCCGAAAGAAACTTCAGGCACAAACCATGGCTTTATAAAGAAAACAATCATTTATTAATACAATAGAAAAATTGACATTAGAATTAGACAACATCTTAGGTTTATGCACAATTTAGGATTGCTTTAACAATAAAACAGCACCTTCTGAATTCCCAAAATGCATAACCTTTTAGAAATCAAATGTCTATCTTAGACTAACCCCACAATGAAAGTTATATACTCATAGTTGGCTCAAGCTTGTCAAGAAGAGCCCAAGTATTTTGATGGACAACGTCGTAGTGTAGCGTAGCTTTCTCTTGTAGCCAAGTCATCTGCTTCACAGGCAATCTGTAAACATGCATCGAGGCATGAAGCGGTGAAGCGATGAGCAAGCATGAAGCTTCCAGGTGAGGTGGCACCACCACAAGGCCAAAGTTGAGCTGGAGCAGTCACCCTGGAGCTGTGTCTCTCCCCAACTCTTACTTCTGCTTAGCTTTAAAAGTCTTTAACGTGGAACCACACCTCTTGTCAACAATAGGTTGCTCCAAATACAATCCCCGATTGATAACGTAATCAAGTTAAGTAGACCCCGCTTCCTGTAAGGACTCTATTCCATTCTCCCAGTTTCTCCATCTCCACCGCATCTGTTCTGACGATGTCACCTTCCATACCAGTGCTTCCGATATGTCTTCCTTTGTCCTCAACCGAGGATTCCCCTCAACCTTGGTTGACATGGCCCTCAACCGTGTCCGTTCCATTTCCCGCACTTCTGCTCTCACCCCTTCCCTCCCTCCCAGAACCACGATAGGGTGTCGCTGAGGGAGCGGTCCCTTCGGAATGCCTCCACATTCCACGGATCATCCGCCGCCATTTCCGCCACCTCCAGCGTGATCCCACCACCAAACACATCTCCCCCTCACCTCCCCTTTCAGCATTCCGAAGGGACCGCTCCCTCCGCGACACCCTGGTCCACTACTCTATCACCCCTTCCCCTTCGCCCGGCACCTTTCCGTGCAAGCGCAGAAGATGCAACACATGCCCTTTTACCTCCTCCCTTCCCACTGTCCAGGGCCCCAAACATTCCTTCCAGGTGAAACAGCGATTTACTTGTACTTCTTACAATTTAGTATACTGTATTCGCTGCTCACGATGCAGTCTCCTCTACATTGGGGAGACCAAATGCAGATTGGGTGACCGCTTTGCAGAACACCTCCGTTCAGTCCGTAAGCGTGACCCCGAGCTTCCGGTCGCCGTCATTTTAATTCTCCCACTCTGATCTCTCCGTCCTCGGCCTCTTACACTGTTCCAACGAAGCTCGAGGAACAGCACCTCATCTTTCAATTAGGCACTTTACAGCCTTCTAGACTCAACATCGAGTTCAACAATTTCAGTCTATAACCTCGGCCCCGATATATTTTTCTCCCCTTTTTTTCTCTCATGGTAGCTGTTGATGATTCTGCCATCACCATTTACACCTCATCTGGAGTCATCTTTTGTTTCTTAACTTGTCCCATTACCTTCTCCTTTTGCCTTGCACCATCATCCCTTTTGTCTTTTAATCTCTCCTGCCTTCCAGCCTATCACAGTCCCTCCCTTTGTTCTTTCCTCCCCTCCTCCCTGTCCCTAACCCTGCACTTGCTTAAAAATCAGTTACTTCTCTAACCTTTTCCAGTTCTGACGAAGGGTCCTCGAACCAAAACGTTAACTGTTTCTCTCTCCTCGTTGCTGCCTGACCTGCTGAGTGTTTCCAGCATTTTCTGTTGTTATTTCAGATTTCCAGCATCCGCAGTTATTTTGCTATTGTAAGTAGACAGATGTTCAAATGATCTCCGGCCATCCTGGAGCCGAGCTCTTGTTGCTACGGTCAAATTAGGATGGTGATCTATCCTTTTCAGTGTGGTCTTTTTACGACGTGTAAATTAACATGTCGTAAAAAGTCCTTCAGCCTTTTTAAAGCTTTTTCCTTCAGTATGCTGGAGCCACTTTAATATCAATCTTTCATTTATTAGATGTATTTTTACTACACCAGTTAAATCTTACTTCAGTTGTGGGTAAACATTTAGAGGTCAATTTTAACTTGCCGAAAATGGCATTAATGGAGTGGTAATGGCCCTAAAATGAGGTTGGTAGACTTACTGCTCCCGTTAACACTGATAGACCCGCTGTCTCTTTTACAGGGGCTCACTGCTAAGGATCTAAACACGTGCCTGTTTCAGGCAGTAGGCATCCTTTTAATATGTAAATCAGGGTCCTGTAACATGCACAAGAAGCCAATTGCTATTTTAGGAGTTTTACCAGTGATAGAGCCGAAGAAGCCCTGAAATGTTAAGTTTTTAATTATTTTTGTTGGGCCAGGAGGAGCAGGAGTAAAATATGAAATAGTATATTTTCACAAAAAGAACCATTGATAAGTAAACCCTAAATGATAAAGTTTTTAACCGTTGTTTAGGTTGCATGTGCATAAGGGCTGATTTTAACACCATGTATCTGCTGTAAACGATAGGTAGCGCCCCAAAAATAGAGTCGGGTCACTAAGTGTCCCATTTACGCTACTGCTCTGGCCACCACCGTTCTGTATAGAGTCCCGAGATGGGTAGCAAAAGAGCCCGTCTGTTCAGGCAGGAGGCCAATGAAGTACTTTTTGAAGGTTCAAGTCCCACTCCAGAGACTTGAGCACAAAAATCTAGGCTGACACTCCAGTGCAGTGCTGAGGGAGTGCTGCACTGTCGGAGGTGCCATCTTTCTGTCCTCATGCTGAACCTATATCATATGACTGTTGCTGTATTTCTGTTTCAGTCTTCTTAAAGATCCTTGTACCACAGCGGAGAAGTGTCTTTCATTACAGTTGCTGAGCACATCTCTGCATTAAAGTGTGCAGGCTCCATTAAATTCCTTATGCACACCACTGTATTAGAGGATTGTGTGGCAGCTCCACTGCTGCCCTCATGTACATCCTTGTATCACTGTGTGAAGGTTGTGTTGCCAACCTCATGCTAATCTTTTCAGTGTTCAAGGATCTTCAGTTTAGCCAACTCTAAAATGTAGCAGGTTTCTTGCTGGCAAAGTCACTTCTGTTTTAATTTTTTTTAAATATGCTTTGTATCTCAAGCCATTTTAAATGACCTATATGCGATCATTCAAATCTTTAATTAGTGATGACAACCACATTCTGCCCAAACATGCTATTAAAACACTTTCTCATAAATTTTTAAATCTGTTATTGGCCTGACATCTCTGAATAGTAAAAAAAAATTACTATTTTTGATTCAACACTTTAAACAGTTTAACTATTCTGCCATGCATTTGGCACAGTGCCACATCATTATACATTTCTATTATAAATCATGATTTACTGTATAAAATTTCTTTAGCAGGATCCACATTAACTCATAATCAAAAATGATTCGGGTAATCATTCCAGCATAATGTTAGTTAAATAAACCTTAATTAGTCTATATTTATGGTATAAATCTCCAAATCAATGCCTTTTGACAAAAAGGCTTTTTGAGTTCGATAACATTCTGATCAAGCATTTTTAATCAGTGCATGAATGCACTATGTTGTGTGGTACTGAGCTGCGCAAAGTGGGAAAGATCCTTGTTCAGTGGTGCTGAATCAGACAATTGCAGTGGTGGGGACTACAACTGGACTCAGCACTGCTAGAGAAGGGAGAGAAAAAAAAGCCAACTTTGCTCCTGATCACAATCCATAAAATCTTTGACTCTTATAGCACAGGAGGAGGCCATTCGGTCCATCGTACCTGTGCCAGCTCTTTGAACGAGCTATCCAATTAGCCCCACTCCCCTGCTATAGAATCATAGTCCAGTGTGTATGAATATCCTATATTACAATACATTTTCTATATTACAACAGTACTTCACTGGCTGTAAAGCGCCTTGGTCATGACCTCGCAGCCCGAGGTCATGAAAAGCGCTATATAAATGCAAGTTCTTTCTTTCTATGAGGCAAGAATATAATTCTGGCTCAGCTGCGATGGGATCCACCTTCCCCCAGAGGTTCAGTAATCTGCCAATAGAATCATACAACACAGAAGGGGACCATCCGGCCCACCATGCCTGGGCCCGGTCTCTGAAACAGCTACCAATTAGACCCACTCCCCTGTTCTTTCCCCATAGCCACGCAAATTTTTCCTTTTTAATTATTTTAATTCTGTGTTACCGACCCTCCTGCCAGTGGAAACAGTTTCTCCCTATCTACTCTATCAAAAGCCCTCATAATTTTGAACACTTCTATTAAATCTCCCCTTGACCTTCTCTGCTCTTAGGAGAACAATGCCAGCTTCTCCAGTCCCTCCAGCTAACTGAAGTCCTTCCCCTGGTACCATTCTAGTAAAACTCCTGTGCAACCTCTCCAAGGCCCTGACATCCTTTCTAAAATGTGGCGCCCAGAATTGGACAAAATACTCTAACTGAGGACAAACCAGAGATTTATAAAGGTTTAGCATAACTTCCTTGCTTTTGTACTCTATGCCTCTATTTTTAACAGCTAATCACGGTTAAGTCTCACACGTTAAGAAATGGCCACTTGAGCAATATACCAGAGATTCATAGGCATCCATGAAATCTTCCCACTATGAGTAACCTCTTTCAAATCAGAAAGGGGGCAGAAACCATAGTGGAAAAATTGGAGAGAAAAAAAGTTTGTTACTGCAGTGGCATATCTTTACCTGAACAGTTACAGCTGGTGTACATCGAGAGAGGCCTAGCTTATGAAGAAACAGTCATTTTCTTGGTGTTTTTACAAAACCTAAAGCTGACACTTTGAAGGACACCTTCCACACACGCACTTCCAGTGATATGGAGATTAGCAATTAGCACAGATATTTGCTCTGATAATTGCAGTTCCTGCTCATATAATCTACGACTCTCTCGCCAAAGTAGAGACCTTCCTCAAAATGGGACTGGGCCATTATATTTTTACAAACCTAAATATGAAGTCCTCTTTTGTTTATTCTATATTTAATTTAGTTGAGCTGCAAATTGTGTGCCTGACTGGAGTGTTTGAAGGCCACGCAGTTTGCTAATCAAATGTAAACAGCACAGCATACTACTGCATTATCAGCTTACACTGTATGTCATTCACTAGCCTCAGATTCAGGGAGGTCAGTGCAGCAATCACAAAGTAAAGGGTAATACAAAGCTCTTTCAGCATTCCTGCAGTATAGCACATTTTCTATTTAAACACAGGCATTTATCCAATCTCCCAGCTCAAGACTGGCCCAGTGTTTTTTTCAATACTCTTGATTTTGAAGAAATATACTCTGGGCTCCATTTGAACTAGCCAAGACTAGGAAGGAATGCTGGTGTATGCCAATAACCCCATATCTTCATTTTCCTCTGTTGAAGTAAAGAGGTTTTTTTTAAAGTACATTACATGTAAATCTTACCTACATTAAATACCAGCATTAAGTACACACCAAAATAACACTCAAAATGGCTGTTGATTTGATGCTTTGTAATTTCTTTTCTTCCATTGAGGCAAACTATTGTTCCTTTTAAATTTGTTATTTTGTTTTCAAATCCCTTCTTTTTATAGTAACTGACAGTCCACACTGGATACGTCTTCTCCTTCCGAGCAATTCAAGCACTCAGTCCTGTTTCACAGATTAAGGAGAAATAACCTGACAGGATGAAAGCTACCTTGACAAAGCAGTAAGAGAATTCTTTCATTAAAAAGGTACCCACACTCAGAAATTTCCTCCTGTTTAAAAATATCCAGGGGATAAAGTTCAACATCGCAAAACTGGTGGTAGCCCGTTATATACCCTGCCTTGTTTTCGTTGCCGAAGTTGAATTTCACCCTCTTGTATTCCTTCTGCCCAGCTTCAGACCAGGAATAGAGAGCTTACTCTAGTCATATGATCCACAGGCAGTGCCATCTATAATGATAGACAGAAACCAGTTCATCGGATTTCAGAGACGTTACTGTCATATCATTTCCTACCAAAAATCTGCAATGCCTCAAACATGTCTGTCTCCTCTACGGTACTGAATGGCAGAATTTGAAATTCTTAATTCCAAAATCATACAATTTGTAGGACAAAGTAAAATGGGCCACCTGGGGGTATATTATTTTAAAAGGGTGGGTGGGGCAGGCAGGGAGAAGCAATGAGAGACGATAGATGCCTGATAATATTTGCATCGGATGACCTTGGTTGAAGTGAGAGAGGGTAGATAATGGTCTAGACTCGCAATTCTCAATCCAAAATTTTATAGGTTTTTTTGGCAATTTAAAACAATTTTTAAAAAATACAGAAAAGCTCTTCAAAATAGCTCATCTTTGTCTCCATTTCTTGTTGCACATCTATTTGGAAATCTGCTTTAATAGGCCCTTAGACGCCATGGAAACTCAAATTTCAATTTGCCAGTGACAAACGACTTACATCAGACAAAGTCAATTTTATGCAACAAATCACAAAAACAAATTTTGCGTGGATTATTCTCCAATCAACAAGGATTACAAATTCAAAATATACCAGCTCAATTGCAAGAATCAGTAATTGCAGACATTACAGCACAGAAACAGGCCATTCGGCCCAAAATGTCTATGTCGGTGTTTATGCTCCACACCAGCCTCCTCCCACCCTTACTTCATCTAACCCTATCAGCATATCCTTCTATCTCCCTCATTTACTTATCCAACTTCCCCTTAAAATATATCTATGCTATTCGCCTCAACTACGCGTTGTGGAAGCAGGTTCCACATTCTCGCCACTCTCTGGGTAAAGAAGTTTCTCCTGGATTCCTTATTGGATTTATTAGTGAGTATCTTATATTGATGGCCCCTAGATTTGGACTTCCCCACGTGGAAACATCCTCTCTACGTCTACCCTATCAAACCCGTTCATAATTTTAAAGACCTCTATTAGGTCACCCCTCAGCCTTCTCTTTTCTAGAGAAAAGAGCCCCATCTTGTTCAGTCTTTCTATCTGTGAAAAGCATATATTATTTTATGCTACACTTAAATCAGCAGGCTTCCTCCATGACTTTAAAGAAGGACAGACCAGAAATGTCTCATATTCAATTCTGGTCTCTTTTTTGTCTCATATTCAATTCTGGTCTCTCTTTTTTTGTCTCATATTCAATTCTGGTCTCTTTTTTTTTTAAAGAAAATAATTCAAAAGAACCTAGCTGATGGCAGCAGGAAATAAAAGTTAAAAGTAATACCCAGTACTATCCCTGAACCAAGTAACCTTTGATAGAATATACACAATGCTTCCCCAGTTTCCTGGGATATTTCTGTTGCTATTGGGTAAAAACCATCTGGATCTGGAGATTGCCTGGTTATACTAACACAAATAAAATTTCACCTTTCGCTAATCTCTAGTCTTCCCACTACTCCCTAGTATCACATTCTACTTTTCAACTGTGAAGACTGAACCACTTCCCTTCCTGATAATAAGAACTAACAGCAGCAGTTAGGTAAATACCAAAAGTACCTTAATGATGTATTTACTAAATTGGCTGAATGTTCAAATAGCACTTTTTTTTAAATGATGGATCATTTCAAAGGAGCCTTGTTTGATTTGCTAATTATACAGTGAATCCTGCAATCAGAAATGAACTGATTCAACACTGGAGCTCCCCATTAGCCTACTTCAAAAGGTGACCTCAATAAAGACCAATTTAAAAAGGTTGTCCTGCTAAGGTTCAAATTCCTTCCTGGCCAGTTTGATTGGACATACCAGAATAAAATAAAACACTTACACTTGTATCAAATTAGGCAGAAATGTCAACGTGCTTCACATACAATGAATTACTGTTGAAATGCGGTGATCGTTACCTAGGACAACCATTTTGCACACAAAAAGATCCTACAAACCGCCATGAAATGAATGACCGGTCAGTCTGTTTTTGGTAGTGTTGTTGAGGGAAGACTGTTGTCTAGGATACCAGTAAAATTCTCTGCTCTCCTTTGAATATTGCCTTTAGATCTTGAACGCCCGTCTAAACAGCCAGAACAAGCACATGGGACCTCATTTGAGGTCTCATCTGAAGGCTGGAAAAGAGTCAGCAAGAGTGTTGAGATGAAGTAGGGTGAAACAAGTAGGACACAGACAGTGAAAGAGAGGAACATAAAGTAGTTAACTCAATGGACATCCCATAAAGAAAAAGGCAGGCATGAGAAAACTCAATGGAGCATGCTGACTAGATGAGAGAACCCCACATATCCGTATGGAGGGGAAGATGGTTGTGATTCTGGAAGACAATGAAAGCTCAACTTTAATAAAGCAGCAACATCAGGAGTACACCATCATACATCAGACCGCACATGAAACAGTTTTATTTAGATGGTCATTTTGCAGCTTTTAAAAATATTTCCATTGCACTATTATAGCATTCTCACCAATTATGGGAAGTGTTTGAAAGTATAGGGCCAAAACAGTTGAAAGCTCCTACACTAAAGGTGAAGTGGAAACAGATGAGGTTGTAGGAGTACGGTTGAACAAGGCTGTGGCAGGATTTGTAAACAAGAATGAGGATTTTGATTCCAATGTGTTGTGGGCTGGGAAGCCAATAAAGGTTTGCTGGACTGGGGTAAAATGGATCCGAGAAAGACAAATAAGAATATTTTCTTGATGGTGAAAGACTAGGAGCAATGGGATTCAGGTGTCCATGTACACAAATCAAAAAAGCTATTGGCACAGGGACAAAAAATAATCAAATAAACTAATGAAATGTTGGCCTTTATCTCAAGGGGATTGGAATTCAAAAGTGAGGAATTGATGCTTCAGTTGTAAAGAGTCTTGTTCAGACCCAATCTGGAATATTGCATTCAGTTTTGGACACCAAAAGTCAGGAAAGATATATTTGGAGTCGGAAAGGGTACAGCACAGATTCACCAGAATGATACCGGAGCTTAATGGGTTAAATTATGAGGACAGGTTCCATAAATGTGGTTTGTATTCCCCTGAGCTTAGACGGTTGAGGGGTGATCTAATCGAGGTGTTAAAGATGATTAAGGGAGTTGATCCAGTAGATACAGAGAAACTATTCCCTCTGGTGGGGAATCCAGAACAAGAAAGCAGGCCTAGAAATTCGTCTCGGGCGGTGGCGCAGAACAGGCGGTATCGGATCGGCCGCCCGTTACACGCAGTGCCTGATATTCAGTTACATTGACTGCAATAGAACTGAATATCAGATGCTGCATAGAACGGGCGGCTGACCCGATACCGCCCGTTTTGTGCCACCGCCCTAGATGGAGCTTCTAGGCCCAAATCTTAAAATTAGAGCTGGGCCATTTAGGAGTGAAATGGGGAAGCATTTTTTCACGCATAGGGTAATGGAAATCTGGAACACTCTTCCCCCAAAAGGCTGTGGATGCTGGGTCAATTGAAATTTTCAAGACTGAAATCTTTGTTAGGTAAGGCTATCAAGGGATTTGGAACAAAGGTGGGTAAATGGAGCTGAGGTACAGATCAGCCAGAGGCAGAACAGGCTCAAGGGGCTGAATATCTTACTCCTGTTCCTATGATTATTAGCATCCAACAACTATATCTCCAGCCACTGTAGGCTATTCCCTTCGACTCCCATTGATCTCAGTTTTTCTAGAGATCCTTGTGCCATACTTGATCAAACACCGTCTTGACATCAAAGATGGCTGCTCGCACCTCTTTGGTATTCAGCACTTGTACCACATCTGGGTCAAGGCTATTTGTTTTTCCCCCCTCTTACTTTTACTGATTCTGTTAATAAGCTTGTTTATTGGTTATTTTTCAGTTCTGAAGAAGGGCCCAGCCTGAAACATCAACTTGTCCATTCTCTCCACTTCGGTTGACTGATTGGTATGTTTCCATCTTTTTCTGTTTTTGTTTCAGATTTCCAGCATTTGTAATATTTTGCTTTTTATTTATAAAATCATTATCTCAATAAATAAAATATAAACTTGTAAACTTGATATAACCTTAGTGGTTTACAGAAAAATTAGCATACCTGCATCTATTACCACTGTGTAGTATAATAGATCTGAAATGCAGAGCTCAGTATGGTCTGCATTGCACATTCTGGCCACAAAGGTGGAGCATTCTAAAAGTAATACACAAGCCCAGAGATTGCAGCTATAGACCTTCATCAGAATTCCCCACATTTGCATTTCAATGGTCAGCACACAAATGGCCCTGATTATCATTTCATGATTTCTCTAACATACCACACCAACACATATTGTCTGCATGTCCCAATTCCAGTAATAGTCTATTGCTGACAAGAAGTATTGGAATAATTGGAACAAGTATAATATGGTTTATTATCACAGCAATCAGGTGTTGTTATTCCCCACTATACAGGCTTTCAACAGGAGAGTTCAACACTAAACAACCAGAGAGGGATAGATTTTGCAAGACAGCACCTGAAGAACAATAGCTAGCAGAGAACAACTGGACTACTGAGTCAGATTCAGCTAATTCCAAGCCATATCCAAATGCACACAGGATACATTTACTGAAAGTTGAACTGCTGTCTTTCAATTACTCAGGGACCAAAATGCGTTTTTTTCCCCCCTCAAGGATCCTCCCACCTGTAAATCAAAATTGTTATTTCCCTCGGGAAGACCTATTATTAGTGATATTATCTTCTACAAGGGTTGATTCCTTGTGTAATACACAACAGGTAACAGTGGACCATCATATTCCACGTGTGAAGACAATTTGTAACATAACTAAACGAATAACAAAGTCAGTCAGAAAGCATGAGTGAAATAAATGCAATATTCTTGTGTCCTGTGGCATACATTCTGGTATATAACAGAGTCAGAAATTACTGTGGTTTTAAAAGAATCCAAGTCATATTCTTTTTTAAATTGGTTTACTTGGGGCAGTCCTATCTCAGATCTATCACCCCTGTCCTTGTTGACCTACATTGGCTACCGGTCCGCCAATGCCTCCTATTTAAAATTCTCATTTTTGTGTTTAAAACCCTTCATGACCTCGCCCCTCCCCATCTCTGTAACCTTCACCAGTCCTACAACACCACCATCCACCCCTGAACTCTCCGTTCCTCTGACTCTGTCTTCTTGTGCATCAATACAGATCCCTGGGGAACAACACTTGTCACATCCTACCAATCACAGAAAGTTCCCTTTACCCCTACTCTGTCTCCTACCTTGCAACTAATTACCAAACCACGTCACAAGGTCACCTTCAATTCCGTGTGTTTTCATTTTTGTTAATAATCTCTTGGGCGGAACCTTATCAAATGCCTTCTGAAAGTCTGTATAGGCAACATCCATATAGACACTCCCCTAACCACCGTGCCAGTGACTTCACAGTGAATTCAACTAGATTAAATGGACATGATCTACCTTTTACAAATCCATGCTGGTCAGCTGATACTTGTCCAAGTGCTCACAGTCACTCGGTCTCTGATGATAGATTCCTGTAACTTTCCCTAGAGCCCCTCGTGGACTAATGGGGAGGAGGGGTAGAGCCCCTCATGTATTGATGGGGAGGAGGGGTAGAGCACCTCGTGGATTGATGGGGAGGAGGGGTAGAGCCCCTCGTGGACTGATGGGGAGGAGGGGTAGAGCCCCTCGTGGATTGATGGGGAGGAGGGGTAGAGTCCCTCGTGGATTGATGCGGAGGAGGGGTAGAGCCCCTCGTGGATTGATGGGGAGCAGGGGTAGAGTCCCTCGTGGATTGATGGGGAGGGAGGGGTAGAGCCCCTCGTGGATTGATGGGGAGGAGGGGTAGAGCCCCTCGTGGATTGATGGGGAGGAGGGGTAGAGCCCCTCGTGGATTGATGGGGAGGGGGCGTAGAACCCCTCGTGGATTGATGGGGAGGAGGGGTAGAGCGCCTCGTGGATTGATGGGGAGGAGGGGTAGAGCCCCTCGTGGATTGATGGGGAGGGAGGGGTAGAGCCCCTCGTGGATTGATGGGGAGGAGGGGTAGAGCCCCTCGTGGATTGATGGGGAGGAGGGGTAGAGCCCCTCGTGGATTGATGGGGAGGAGGGGTATCATAGAATCATAGAAGATAGGAGCAGGAGTAGGCCATTCGGCCCCTCGAGCCTGCTCCGACATTCAATGAGATCATGGCTGATCATCCAAATTCAGTACCCTGTCCCTGCCTTCTCCCCATATCCCTTGATCCCTTTAGCCTTAAGAAATATATCTAACTCCTTCTTGAATATATTTAATGAGTTGGCCTCAACTGCCTTCTGTGGTAGAGAATTCCACAGGTTCACCACTCTTTGGGTGAAGAAATTCCTCCTCATCTCTGTCCTAAATGGCTTACCCCTTATCCTTAGACTGTGACCCCTGGTTCTGGACTCCCCGGCCATCGGGAACATCCTTCCTGCATCTAGTCTGTCTAGTCCTGTTAGAATTTTATAAGTTTCAATGAGATCCCCTCTCATTCTTCTAAACTCCAGCGAGTATAAGCCCAATCGACCCAATCTCTCCTCATACGTCACTCCTGCCATCCCAGGTATCAGTCTGGTGAATCTTCGCTGCACTCCCTCCATGGCAAGAACATCCTTCCTCAGATAAGGCGACCAAAACTGCACACAATACTCAAGATGTGGTCTCACCAAGGCTCTGTACAACTGCAGCAAGACATCCTTGTTCCTGTACTCGAACCCTCTCGCTACGAAGGCCAACATACCATTTGCCTTCTTAACCGCCTGCTGCACTTGCATGCTTACCTTCAGCGACTGGTGCACAAGGACACCCAGGTCTCGTTGCACTTCCCCTTCTCCCAATCTATTGTCGTTCAGATAATAATCTGCCTTCCTGTTTTTGCCACCAAAGTGGATAACCTCGCATTTATCCACATTGTACTGCATTTGCCATGCATCTGCCCAATCACCCAACCTATCCAAATCATACTGGAGTTTCTCGGCATCCTCCTCACAGCACACACGCCCACCCAGCTTTGTGTCATCTGCAAACTTGGAGATATTACATCTAGTTCCCTCGTCTAGAACATTAATATATATTGTGAATAGCTGGGGTCCTAGGACCGATCCCTGCGGTACCCCACTCGTCACTGCCTGCCACTCAGAAAAAGACCCGTTTATTCCAACTCTTTGCTTCCTGTCTGCCAACCAGTTCTCTATCCAAGTCAGTACCCTGCCCCCAATCCCATGTGCCTTAACTTTACACGCTAATCTTTTATGCGGGACCTTATCGAAAGCCTTCTGAAAGTCCAAATACACCACATCCACTGGTTCTCCCTTATCTATTTTACCAGTTACATCCTCAAAAAATTCCAGTAGATTAGTCAAACACGATTTACCTTTTGTAAATCCATGTTGACTTTGACCGATCCTGTCACTGTTTTCCAAGTGCTCTGCTATTACATCTTTTATAATGGACTCTAGCATTTGCCCCACTACCGAGGGGCAGAGCCCCTCGTGGATTAATGGGGAGGCGGGATAGAGCCCCTCGTGGATTGATGGGGAGGAGGGGTAGAGCCCCTCGTGGATTGATGGGGAGGGGGGGTAGAGCCCCTCGTGGATTGATGGGGAGGGGGGGGTAGAGCCCCTCGTGGATTGATGGGGAGGAGGGGTAGAGCCCCTCGTGGATTGATGGGGAGGGGGGGTAGAGCCCCTCGTGGACTGATGGGGAGGGGGGGGTAGAGCCCCTCGTGGATCGATGGGGAGGGGGGGGTAGAGCCCCTCGTGGATCGATGGGGAGGGGGGGGGGTAGAGCCCCTCGTGGATCGATGGGATGGGGGGGGTAGAGCCCCTCGTGGATCGATGGGGAGGGGGGGGTAGAGCCCCTCGTGGATCGATGGGGAGGGGGGGGGGGAGAGAGAGCCCCTCGTGGACTGATGGGGAGGGGGGGGGGGTAGAGCCCCTCGTGGATTGATGGGGAGGGGGGGGTAGAGCCCCTCGTGGATTGATGGGGGGGGGGGGTAGAGCCCCTCGTGGATTGATGGGGAGGAGGGGTAGAGCCCCTCGTGGACTGATGGGGAGGGGGGGGGTAGAGCCCCTCGTGGATTGATGGGGAGGAGGGGTAGAGCCCCTCGTGGATTGATGGGGAGGAGGGGTAGAGCCCCTCGTGGATTGATGGGGAGGAGGGGTAGAGCCCCTCGTGGATTGATGGGGAGGAGGGGTAGAGCCCCTCGTGGATTGATGGGGCGGATTTGAGGGGAATAATGTTTCTCTGAACTGGAGTATGGGGTTAGGGGAAGAGAGTAACTCAACTGTGTGAGGATGCTTAGAGGGGAAGAGTACCATTGTGAAGCGGAGGGGTGTGACTTAGGTTTAGGAAAGCGATTTAATTGTTTTGGTGAATATTGTACAATTATAGAATGATACAGCACAGAAGGTGGTCATTCGGATCATCCAGATGTCATATATTTTTCCCATCAACCATTAAGTAAAAAGGGTTTCAAAATTAACCAGATTGAATGACTTTTAACCTCCTGGGGAACCATCCCCAAATTCACTATAAAACGCCCACACCAGTGGATATGCAGGTGAGGGTACGGCAACATTTGGTAGAAGTGTGCACTGTTCCAAATTTTACTGCCTCTGTCCTTGCCTGCGCCTCCTCATTTTCTTTGTTGCCTGCACATGTTCCAGAATCTCCTCGACAGCCATCTCAGGCACCGTACATCTGCTATAGCCTGACTGCGTATTCTGGGATTTAAAAAAAACGTGAGGTAGTATCTTGGTGATAGAATATGTGTGAAAGCAGAAAGATTGGGAATCATACAGAAGAGAGAGGAAACACAGGCAAGCAGAGACTCACACAAAAGCAGGGAGGAACAGTGAGGAACGAGTCCGAGACAAACAGAAAGATAAACCACATTGGAAAAAAAAGTATTTGAGAACCAGACATAGAGGAAAAGAGACAAACAGAAAAAAACCAATCAAAGCATGATACAGCAAATGGATTACTTCAGGGATGCAGCCATGAGTAGGAAAGAGTGAATGAATTTCAGAGAGGGAGGAAATTTTTCTCTCCATGAGCAATGTCACCAGAGATTAAATATTTGTATAATTAAGAGTCTTGGATCTAGTGCGGTCCCCAGTGTATAGGAAAGTGCATCTAACACTTCAACGTCACACATGCAGAGTGCATTACGTTACACAAGTATCACATTTGCAAAGCCTTACCTATGTAAAGTGTCCACCACAAGTGGCTGACTGGCTCAAAAAAAGCTGCCATCTGTTCAGACAACCATGAAGACTCAAGCAGATATAGGTAAAGTAGGAAAAACTGTCACTCAAACCAAAAACCCACACAAACCTAACCAAACCTCACTTTTTCGTACCAAAAGATACTAAACAGGATCTAGCAACCACCACAAAAACAAACCAAATCTTTCAATTTTTTCCAAAATGTTTACAGCCTGTCATTTTCCTTCCTACTTGACTCTCTCTGTCTCCCAATAACCAAGAAAAAAATGACAAAATTCTGAGAAAAAAAAAATCAGGGGCCAGAAGATTGGGACTTGGGGTGGGGGTAACTGATCTTGGGACTCGTGGAGAGGGGGGTGGGGGGTGTCAGTAGACTGAGCAATAACACGGTGAGTGGGAACAGCACCAAGAGGGGAGCAGCCACTAAAGAGGCGAGTTAAACCTGCAGACCTTACTGTGGGTAAAGAGTGAAATATTGCTTCCACTGGTGGGGGAATGAGGATCAAGGGTACAGAGACTGAGGATTTTCACTGCACGCAGGAAGCTGCAAGTCCTGACTTTACATCACAAGCTCCAGTACATGGAGAAGTGAGCTGCTGGAGGGCCAAGTACGAGCCAGCAGTGGCCCACTCCTGCTCCACAGAAGGGGAAGTAAATAAAACCTTCCCTACAATTTCTTCAGTGGCCTCCAGCGGTCCCTTTCAGGACTGCTGAAGAGCAGGGAAGACCAGCCGCAGCTTGCACTGCGCATGCTCCACCTAGGTTTTCACTGAAACTGGCGCATATTTAAACTGATCCAACATTGATTTCAAGCAGCCTCCAGGGATGCCCAAAAACAGTGAGGACCAATATGGCAGCGGCTATGCCACTGGCGCAGATTAGGTGCAGAACCTTGGGCCCAGAAATTGGTATACATTACGCCCGTTTTACACCCTAAAAAAAAAACAGGCGCATCACATACCAATTTCTACCACAGTGTGTCCAATTAACTTTTGCTGAACGTGGCTCATGATCAGGCCCACCATATAAAATGAGTTTAACACCCTGCATTAACCTGTATTTTTCTCATTTAGAATGTTGACAAACTTTACATGTTGTTTTCATTTCAGATTTTCAGCATTTACAATTGTTTTTTTCTTTTTACCTGGACCAGAGATTTTTTTTCAAATCTATAAACTGGCACAACAATATTCAGAGGCAATTGAAACGAGGACCGATGTCTCACAAAACTTACCTTGCTGGCTGTTGAGAACGCAATAGGCGCGGGAAATTTGTGCTGGGTGCCGAAGGGCAAAGCCGAACCTTTCCACAGGATTTGAATGCAGGTTCAACAGATAAGTCAACTCTCGGTTGAATTTCTGAAATGAGAGTTCCAGGTGACCACACTGTCTGGGCGATGCACTTTTACAGCCAGTGAAAGGTGTGTGTAGAACTTTGCCACAGGTTAATACAAGGGTGCCACGGGTCATCTGCAATAGCTCTCATGTTCCTGGATCAACAGAGAAGCTGGGTTTCAACATTAGCAACTCTTGCAAATTCTATTCATGAACTTGCAGAGGACTGACGGCTTGCCCATACCTTTACGACACTTATGGAGGATGGCATAGAGTAAACCAACCTTATCTAATCCAGGAGTCTTAATGGTTTTAGAGTTTACTGAGCCCAAGAGGAAGAGATAGATTTTCTCTGCAATCTACCTGTCCAATAGTGGAGTATTTGGCAAAGGCTTGGGAGAACGGTGAAGCTGCCAACTGCAGCAAGGAGAACCGAGCTTTCTTTACAACTTTGAATTTTATTCCTGCTTTGGCACTTGTTTGACCCAGCAGAGATCATCAGATAACAATTACCAAGCTAAGGAACTGAATGGCTTTTAACTGATGAGAATTTGGTACTTTTGCAGAGGATATGGGTGGGTAACATCATGATCAAGCTTTCTCTCCAGTTATCTAATTGATCATCTTAGTGTTAAACAGACAATCCCATTCTATCTATATCTGTTTGCTACTTAGCAGCAGAACATCTCTTGCAAAGTAAGAGTCCAAAAGGGGACATGTCTCACATGTCTGAAACAAGAGATCAATCTCTCTAAATATTGGCTTATGATTTAGTGCATGAGTACATTGGTTTGTATTGTACTGAGCCATATGAACAAGAAAGTATGTTTGATTCCAGGCATGTGCGGAGTTACCTGATCTCAGCCTGTGCTGTGGTGGGGTGCATGGGAAGAGGAGAGGACCAGAAAAGAGAAAAGAAAACCATCCAAGCTGCATATCATGTTTGCTGTTCACTAACTCCTGCTGCAAATAGTAGAATAAAAGCCAATAACACATGAGGGACTCATGACATAGTTAACGACACATGGAAATAATGGGAATGTGGCTCCATGGATTGAGAGATAATTGGACGACAGAATGCAAAAGGTAGACGTAAAAAAAGGTTTCTCAGACTGGAAAGATGTGGTGAGTGATGTTCCCCACAGGTCTTTGTTGGGGCTGCTCTTATTTATTCTATACATAAGTAAACTGTATTGAAGAATTAAGAATATTGAAATTTGATGATGACACCAAATTACAGAGTATGTCAATTTGTGGCGAGGGCTGTGAAAGACTCGTAGGATGGACAGATTGGAGACACCAAGGAACTTCGGTGTATAAATGCACAAATCAATAAAAGGTGGCAGAACAAGTCGAGACCACCATAAAAAAGACAATTATAATCCTTGAATTTGTATCTAGCGACTTTGAACATGAAAGAAATACTTGCATTTCACGACCTCAGGACGTCCCAAAGCGCTTTACAGCAAATGAAGTACTTTTTGAAGTGTAGTCACTGTTGTAATGTAGGAAACGGGGCAGCCAATTTGCACAGAGGAAGGTTCCACAAACAGCAGTATGATAATGACCAGTTAATCTGTTTTAGTGATGTTGGTTGAGGGATTAATATTGGCCAGGACACATAAGGAAACTCCCCTGCTCTTCAGTGCCATAGGATCCTTTACGTCCACCTGAGAGAGCAGTCGAGGCCTCAGTTTAACATCTCATCCAAAAAAAGGCACCTCCAAGGCACTTCCTCAGTACTGCACTGGAGTGTCAACGTAGATTTCTGGGGTGGGACTTGAACCCACAACCTTCCGACTCAGGCGAGAGTGCTACCACTAGAGCCACAGCTGACAACATAAAAACAGGAAGGTAATGGTGAACTTGTACAAGACCTTGGTTAGAATGCAGTTGGAGTATTGTGTACTGTTTTGAGTACATTCTAGGAAGGATATAAAAGCAATGGAAAAGATGCAGTACAAGGGATGACGTGTTATAGTTATGAGGAGAGACTTGAGAAGGTAGGGCTTTTTTCAATAGAGCTGCGAAGGTTAAAGAGGTCTTCAAGATTATGAAGGGTTATGATAAGAGTAAATAGTGTTTTCACCAGCCAATGAACTGGTACAAATTTTAAAATCACAAAAAGAATTAAAGGGGTTATTTTACAGAGTGTTTAAAATGTGGAATTCTCTGCCGCAAATCTTTGTTGAAGAGTCTATAAATTCTTTATAAAAAGGAATTGGATAGCTGCTTGAAAGAGAAATATTCAAAGGGTACAGCGAGTGAGTGGAAGAGCAGGATTAGTGGTTCATGTGAAGGAAAACACCAATGTCGACTTGATGGGCTGAATGTCCAGTTTCTGCGCTTTCCTGTTTCTACGATTCTATCATTAATTGTTACACTTTAGATCCCTCTATACACCATTGCTCACATCCTACATAACAACAACTGCTTGCATTTATATAGCATTAAGAAGACGATCGACATCAATCATGGCAGACACTTTTATAAGAAAGCAGACAGGGGTTATTCACAGATTAATTTATGGAAACAAACAATAACAGCAAGTTACTGAAGTCAATCTAAATAACACAACAGCTTTGAACCAGCTGAGCTCATTTGGCTGGCTTTATTTGCATATCTAACAATGCATAGACAAGTGCTTCTTCAACAAGGAGTTGCTGATCTCCACTAGCTACAGTCATTCTCAGAATCATGCATGCATTCCCAGAGTTGCATCTTGAACACAGAATAGAAGCCATTCCCCCAGCATGCTGCTGTGAAGCCATATTTAAGGTGAGGTGCGTTCTCTCAAAATAATTTATTTTTACAGTAAGAAATGTCAGGTGGTAGCGATAATGACCCAAGATCAGGGACCTAGTCAAGGCCACCTCTCCCCACCCCCACCCCCACCCCCCCGCCCAATCTTGCCCCACATATCTGTGTGGGCGTCGGTTGCTGCCAAGGCCTACAAGGCTGCAGCTTCCTTGAGGTTTGGGGCTCTTCATCCTTTTCAATGCCTGACCACTTCTGCTGGTGCTGCATCAATGGTCCCGCTGCAGCACCACCAGGACTTTGTGGCCGGACACTGGCAGGCTCTCCCTCTCGGCGGCAGGAATCCCAATGGGGAGCCTACCATGCATCGGCCCAACCAAGGGAAAATGACTCTGGGTTGGAGCAGAGTAGGAAGACAGGAGTGTGGCCCATCTGCTATTCCACCCCAAAGAGAAGAATCCAACTCTAATTGTCTTTCAAAAAGAGGGTTAACCACTCTGTAGAGTATGGGAAGAACATTGGCAATGAAATCATTAACTTTGTTGAAGATAACTAAGAACACAAATCAGGTAGAAATTCAGCACCCTTTTTTGAGAGGGTGGAAGTGTGGTACTTGCACCCACCGCTTTGCCCTGCTGCTGACCCAGTCTCAAATCCCGGGGATAGCATGATTAGGATATTTGTGGGATGTCCTCTGTACCTGTAGCTGTGCCACAGAGGCAGCCGCCCTGCTGAGGAGGTAGAGGCCAGAGCAGCACTGCAAAAGGGGATGTCCAAGGCCCAGATCAGACTGGAAAATATCGTCACTGAAACTTTTTATATTCTCAGGGAATACATTTGATTTTTTTCCCCCCTCTTGGGACCATCGCTCGGCCCACAATTAAACCTGTGCCTGTTCTCAGCAGGGGTCGGTTCCCCTATGCCTTTCAGGAGTGAGCTGGGCGGAACTCCCAGGGTAGTTCTGGAACACCCCCCAAACAAGCTCTGAAAGATAATGGAGGCAGGTATAAGAGGCACCCAACCCTCCCTCCTGGATCTTCATCAATGAGGCAGAATGCCCACATCCCCCACAAAGTGATCCAATATTTGTGAGGTCTTCTTTTTGGACAACCCAATGACAGTGGCAACAATAAACTAATAAAATTCTCCAAAAACATAGCCCCAATTTTATCCCTGCCCGCCCAGCGGGAACAGTGCGTGCTGGGAGTTAAAATAGCAATCAGATGCTACCCGCTGTGTGGAGACTGGGGTTGTTCTCCTTAGAGCAGAGAAGGTTAAGAGGAGATTTAATACAGGTGTTCAAAATTATGAAGGGTTTTGATAAGAGTAGAAAGGGAGAAACTGTTTCCACTGGCAGGAGAGTCGATAACCAAAGGACACAGATTTAAGACAATGGCAAAAGAACCGGGGCAGAAAAGATGAGCAGAAATGGTTTTTTTACGCAGTGAGTTGTTACGATCTGGAATGCACTTTCTGAAAGGGTAGTGGAAGCAGATTTAATAGTAACTTTCAAAAGAGAATTGGATATATAGTTGAAAAGGAAAAATTTGCAGGGCTATGGGGAAAAAGCAAGGGTTTGAGACTAATTGGATAGCTGTTTCAAAGAGCCTGCACGATTGTCTGATGGCTTCCTTCTGTGCTGTAAATCAGACAAAAAAAAACCAGTGGTTATGGTACTGGGTTAGCAACCCAAAGGTCGCGAGTTCAAATCCCACCATGGAAAGTTGTGAAACTGAACTCGCACCAGATAAAATGGTCATAAAAGCAGGTCAGATTGTCATTAAAACCCTGGCTCAATAATGTCCTGCAGGGAAGGGAACTTGCCACCCCACAAGTGACTCCAGTCGCACACAATGTGGTTGACTCTTAACCCCCCACCCCCCGAGGACAACCAGAGATGAGCAATAAATGCCAATGTAACTCGATATTCCAAGAACAAATAACAGCATACTGCAATCCATGCAATGGTACCCAGGGTATAATTATCAATAAAATACAACAATCTCAACACCTCATCAATTTGCAGCTGATTCCACAAAAGTGAAGCACAGGCCAACTCACAAACCACCTGGGCGTACCAGAGGCGACATAAATGCTGAGAAATCACTTTCAGTCTGGATCAATTTAAGACATGGAACCACATGTTTACGAGGCAATAGCTGTGAAAATGTTAAGTCCATAAGAAATAGTATGCTGCTCAAATGCCTGAGGTCTTTGGTGCCCTTGTCTCCAGTAAAACCCTTCATCTCCCAGACTGGTCATTCTCCCTGGTATGGCCTCCATCTTCGCTCCCTCAAGTCCAACGGGCCCAGACTTGAGTGTATCTATTGCCAAATCTGACTGGACTGCTTCAAGCACTATCAGGACTTCTCCTCTGCCCAAGCCGCTTACTACTCCAGGATCATCTTGGAAAGCAAAGATAACCCCGGCTTCTTTTCTCCGCTATCAATCAAACCACTCTTCCCCGGCACCCTTCCACCCTCGCCTCCAACAAGTGTAAGATGCTCATGGACTTTTATCACTAAGATTGTTTAGCTGCCTCTGCCTTATGTCCCTCCCATTTCCCCTAACCCCACCAAGCCGAACCTCCTGCAAGGTTTCTCCTTATCCTGGTGGTGAACCCGCATCTCTCTCTCTAGTTTCTCCTCTAGCTCCTCTTATGCCCTCTCCGAGCTAATCTTTCCCATGAGACCTACCTCCTACTCTCTTGACCCCATTCCCACTAACCTGCTAACCAACCAATTTCCCTAGCTAGCTGACATTGTAAATGGTTCCCTCTCCTCAGGTTCGTTCCAACTGCTTTTCAAAACCATTATCATCGCATCCCCCCTCAACAAACCCACCCTCTGTCCTTGCAAACTACCGCCCACCTCCACCCTCCCTTTCCTCTCAAGTCCTTGAATATGTCGTCGCTTCCCAAATCCACACTCATCTAGCCTCGATTTCAAAATTCTCATCCTTGTTTTCAAATCCCTCCATGGCCTCGCCCCTTCCTATCTGTGTAATCTCCTTCAGCCCCACAACAACCCCCCCCCCCCCCCCGAGATATCTGGACTCCTCTAATTCTGCCCTCCTGAGGATCCCTGATTATAATCGATCAACCTTTGGTGGTCGTGCCTTCTGTTGCCTCAGCCCTCAGCTCTGGAATTCCCTGCCTAAACCTGTCCGCCTCGCTGCCTCTCTTTCCTCCTTCAAGACGCTCCTTAAAACCTACCTCTTTGACCAAGCTTTTGGTCATCTGCCCTAATTTATCCTTATGTGGATCGGTGTCAAATTTTTTATCTTAAAATACTCCTGTGCAGCACCTTGTGACGTTTTACTACGTTAAAGGCGCTATATAAATACAAGTTGTTGTTATTGTTTGTTGTTGCAACTCCAAATTTGAATCACTCCAATAAATCCCTTCACCCCACCAACGGTAGCCATTCTTTCAGCCGTCAAGGTCCTAAACTCTGGAATTTCTTCCCTACTCCTCTGTCTTTCCACCTCCATTTCCTCTTTCAACACAATCCTTAAAACCCACCTCTTTGACTAAGCTTTTAGTCGCCCTCCTAATATCTCCTTCTTTGGCTCAGTGTCGATCTTTGTCTGATTACGATTCTGTGAAGCGCTTTGGGACTTTTTTTTTTACATTAAAGGCATCATATAAATGCAAGTTGTTGTTGTCTTCAAGAATATGGTGATTATTTCAGTTACATACTGACTACTTTAAAATGGACTTCTACAGGTCCTCATTTTACAACATTTCTTTCTTTCCTTGTTGTCATCCCCTTTGTACAATACTACAGACAATTACCCAATCAAGTGTAAAAATAAAAAACCTAAAAATAGAGCACCAAAACACTGCTCAGAGTGGTATGACAAGGACATGTGAACCACTTCCAACATGTTGAATTACTGTATCAGCCATGCAGGAAGTCACAACAGAAGGCAAGGACACTCTCACACCTCGCTAAATGCTGATTCAAAAAACTTTATTCGTACAATTCTAGGAGCTAGCCACTTACTCCAGCCCATTCAGCCATGGAATTATACAAAGACACGAAGACACAAGCAGCAGGGGAAACAATTTAATTCCTCTCCCTCCCCACCCCACCCCCACTCCTCATATTGTCTTCTGAAGGCACCAAATTATGTTGGAAGACAATTCTCTACATCACTCAAATGACATTTCTTCAATTCATAGTCTGGAGAGTAAATATCAACAACTTGCATTTATAGAGCACCGTTAACATAGAAAAATGTCCCAAGGCACTTCACAGGAGTGATTATCAAACGAAATTTGACACCGAGCCACATAAGTAGATATTAGGACGGGTGGCCAAAACCTTGGTCAAAGAGGTAGGTTTTAAGGAGCATCTTAAAGGAGGAGAGAGGTAGAGAGACAGAGGTTTAGGGTGGGAATTCCAGATCTTGGGGCCTAGGCAGCTGAAGGCATGGCTGCCAATGGGAGAGCGATTAAAATCAGGGATGCGCAAAAGGTTAGAATTGGAGATGCGCAGAGATCTGAGGGTTGTAGGGCTGGAGGAGGTTACAGAGCTAGGGAGGGGCAAGGGCATGGAGGGATTTGAAAACAAGCAGGCTTTTTATAGAAATGGCGTCTCAACAGAGCTGAGCGTAATACTAGACAGTGCAATAGCATAGTGCATTACAAGCTATGAGTTCAAATCCCACCATGGCTACTTCTAAAACTGAATTCAATAAATCTGGTCATTTTGGGGCAGGCACCAGAGAAGGCCCACAAAAACGGTCGGATGGTAGTAAAAACCCAACTGGTTCAAGAACACCTTCAGGGAAGGGGACATGCCTACAGTCACCTTGATTCAGTGGTAACACTCCCACCTCTGAGTCAGAAAGTGATGTGTTCATGTTCCACTCCAAAGACTTGAGCACATAATCGAAGATAACACTTCAGTGCAGTACTGAAGGAGTGTTGCAATAAGATACGTCGCCTTTCAGATGAGACGTTATACTGAGGCCTTGTCTCCCCTCTCAGGTGGACGTCAAAGATTCCAAGAGACTATTCAAACCAGAACAAGGGAGCTCTCCCAGTGTCCTAGCCAACATTTATCCCTCAACCAACATCACTAAAACAGATTAACTGGTCATTTATCTCACTGCTATTTGTGGAACGTTGTGTGCAAATTGGCTATCGCATTTTCCTACATTACAACAGTTCAAAAGTACTTAATTGGCTTTGAAGCACTTTGGGACATCCTGAAGTCATGAAAAGCGTTATATAAACACAAGTTCGTTCTTTCTTGCATGTTACTCCTGTTCCACACCACACTGTTGACTCTTATCGCCATCTGACGTGGACTAGCAAAATACTCAGTTGTAGAAGGAAGCCCATCACCACCTTCTCAAGGCAACTAAGGATGGGCAATAAATGCAGCCGATCTAGCATCACCCACATCCTGTGAATATGTTTTATTTTAAATTACCTAGTTCTCATGAACGGTTTAGCCTGAGGCCTGTGTTTGACACAAGATGCTAACTGACGTGTCATGTGTTTCTAGCACTTTCTATTTTTGTTTCAGCTATCCAGCAACCTTTTGCTTTTTACCAGCTTCAACTGATTTCTATACACACATACCAACCAACAACAACAACTTGCATTTATATAGTGCCTTTAGAATCATAAACATAGTAAAACATCCCAAGGCACGTCACAGGAGCATAATCAGACAAAAAATTTGACACCGAACCAAAAGGAGGAGACATTAGGGCAGGTGAGTAAAAGCTTGGTCAAAGAGGTAGGTGTGAAGGAGTGTCTTCAAGGAGGAGAGAGAGCTAGAGAGGCAGAGAGGTTTAGGGATGAATTCCAGAGCTTAAGGCCTAGACCACTGAAAGCACGACCACCAATGGGGGAGCAAAGGAAGTCGGGGATGCACAAGAGGTCAGAATTAGAAGAACCCAGAGGGTTGTAGGAGGAGGTAACAAAGGTAGGGAGGGACGAGGCCATGGAGGGATTTGAACACGAGGATAAGAATTTTTAAATCAAGGCGTTTCGAATCGGGAAGCCAATGTAGGTCAGCGAGCACAGAGGTGATCTGTGAGCGGGACTTGGTGCGAGTTAGGATAGAGAGTTTTGGATGAGCTCAAGTTTATGCAGGGTGGAAGCTGGGAGGTCAGCCAGGAGAGCATTGGAATAGTCGAGTCTGGAGGAAACAATTGCATGGATGAATCCAGCAGCAATCACTGATGACTAACTGTTCTCTAGCCCAGGGTGCTAAGGTCAGTTTTAGCACTCCCAGCAGCACCCCAGCTAAGATCACCTGACTCAGCACAAGCCAGGTATCAAACTTAGGAATCCTAGTTGCACGGCTCAGTAGACTATGTAACAACTGCTTTTTTTTTAGAAAATAGGTGAGGCAACATCCAGTTCTTATCAATGTCATTCTGTAACCCAAGAGCAGAACCACGAGTGGGTGACTTGGAAGACAATATTTCCTTCCTCCCTGTGAAGCAAGCACACAGCTGAGTTCATTCTGCGAGGAACTGTGCAACATTGACATATTAAATCATGGTCAATTTGATTCTAATGTAAAAATACAAAAACAGTTCTATTTAATTACTAAAAAAAACAGGTTCGCAATGCTCCAAAATGTCAGTAGTAAGAACTAGGCCCCGGAACCTCGCCCATTGTATTTTGACGTGTGTGCTGACACTAGTAGGCCAAAGATCCTACTACGTGACACCCTCCCAAGGCAATAACCTATTTCAACACTGGAGAAACTGTAGGATCATACAGAGAATATTTAAGGAAATAAAATAATCTGTTTAACTATCAAAGTTACTTACCCTGAACTAGGCCGCCACCGCCACTGAGGCGTATCCAAGGACTGTCGGCATTTTCTGTATCCCAGTGTTCTTCAAAATGAGGTGAAAAACCCGACCAAAATCCTGATAGCTACAATGCGTCATTTTTAATGAGAATACCAATGTTTTTGTACAATAAAAGACTTGCCTGGAGTACTGGCAGCAAAAGTTAAATACTGTACCCCAGAAAGGAAGGAAGAGAAAAAAAAAACACTGGGCGACAGGCCTGAATGCTTCAGCTCCAGGAAAAGTTATCAGATTCGTTAACACAAATGCTAGAATTTAACCACTTTTAATCATATATGTGTGTTCTGTACATTATTTTCAAATCAGATTGCTGTTTTGAGAAAACTGGTGGTCGTAGCTGAGAAATCTCTCTAGAGGACTGTATGAAAACAAAGAACATTTCCTCCTTTTTAAAGCTTTAGAGGGACCAGCGTCTGTAAGGCTTTTAAAGGGAGGTGTCAATCAGTAGCCCCAGAAGGCTTTGTGCTGATACTCAAGTTATAGAAACAGATAAACACATACATCATTTATAAATATATATATATATATATATATATATATACACATGGCAGTTAGCTAAAACAAGCTCATTCTCAAGAAAACTATTTTTTTAATATTTTTACAATAATTGATCAATTCAACTGGTTAAATTTATGACCATAATTCTCCTGGCATGGTGACTTGCATAATGTAGGACACCGTTCATGTAGTCTGCTGTGTTATAGTACAAGACTGTGGCTTTTTTTGCCCCAAAATTAAAGATTTTCTAACCACTGCATTAGGAAGTACATGCTCTTTAACTGAAAAAGCAGCACCAAAAAAAGCCTCCATCTTCTCTGCTAGCAAGCCAGCAAAGCGTGTCTTTTCTGCCCCATGTTATGCACAAAAAAAACCCAGCTTGCAGTCCTCGAATTTGCACAGCAACAAAAACTTGGTTTCAGATTTAAATATACGCTCCTGATCCATATACACTTCATCTCTCAGAAAGTAACAGATTACCCCAATCCACCATTTTTTTTGTAAAAGGGAGCACACAAACCTTTCCTCATACTTGAATCCTTTACCTCGAGACAGTGAAACAATTTTTTTTTTTAAGATATTACAAACACACCCATTTATAAAGTATTTAGCATACTATCCACATACCAGAATAGTGTGTCTAGGGTGCAATCATGCTGTTATGGATGGTACCTTTCTGCAAGCTTCTTGTATTGCTGCCATGAAGAAGGAAGCAATGTAGCTCAGTGGCTGCATTGTTCATGAGCTGAGCTGCTTCAAACCAGTTCCAGCCGGTTCCAGCCACCCCACATACAGCTATGGAAACCTGTACTGCAGCACATACTGCCCAGTGTTTCCCTTTGCTTATGCCACATTATTTGCAATGTTTTCACCTAAAAAATACATTTTAAACTGTTCTTTCAAACCACCGCGCCTGTAGAATCGTATCTAAAATAAAGCCAGACAGTTCCCTACCTTTATTTTTGCCAGCATGTTGCTGTGATCTCTGGGAAAAGTCAATTGTAATAAAGGTTTGTGACACTACCGTATGAAATGGCTGCAGTGTCCTAACAGAAAATAAAATCACTGAGGAAACTGTTAAACTAAAATTATCTGCTCGGTTGTTGAACATTCACCGACAGTGCAGCCAACAGGACTAGATTTTAACTAAACAAAAAAATTAGAAGGTGCCACAAAATCTGTTTTTTTTTCTTAAAAGTTGCCAAATCAGATGCTCGCTGTTAAACCAGTAAATCAAACTCCTTTACTACTTTTAGCAAGGAAGAGTCACAGTGATTTTTATTGGGATTTATGGGATCTGACGTGCCACAGCACAGGGAATGCAGATCACAAAATACCAGTCGTTCTGCTGTTTTTAACCACACCCTTTAGCAAGAAGCCATTTTAGAAACAAATGTGGATTCTGCTAATTGTCTCGTCCTCTTGAAAGCTTTATCCTCTTTATTCAGCAGGGCCCTACCCTTCATTTTAGCAGTTCAGACTCCCAACTGTCAATAATCGTGGGTATGTAGGACAATTTTTTTTTTTTTTAAAACCTTGCTAGTTTATCTTTAATCGCTGAAAACTACTCCAAACCTATTGCATTAATAAGAAACCAACAGAATTCCAATTCAAACACAATATTACACCAAGTTTCACTGACACAGACAAGTGGAAGCCGAGAAATTCCTGTGAAAGGGATAAAGCAAGTTTTACTACGAGCTTGGATAAAGCACAAGAAAGAATGGGAAGGGGGAGGGGTGTTATCACTGCGGACAGCTTCCCAGTTTGGGCCACTGCAAATTAACTGTTTGATGTCCAGTGGCTCAAACATACAGTATTTCAACAACAACAACTTGTATTTATATAGCGCCTTCATTTCTTGCAAATGGGACGGCCTGGCGATTCAAACTGTTGAACATTTTTCTCCCAACCAGACCATCACAAGTTAAGGCAGCTCTGATATGCAATGAGTTGGATGAGTCTCACCAGCGCAAAAAGCAAGGCACTGATACCAGCCTGGTGGGGTGGACAGCAGTCAAGTCTGCCTAATAGAAAGCCCCCTACAGCCACAATGAGCTCACACCTCCTGTCAGCTAATCACAGAGCAACATTGGCAATGGTTTCTTAAATCCATCGCTCAAATTATCTGCATTCTCCTGGCTACAGGACCTGTGCTCGCAAGTGGCCTGCAAGGAGTGTTTTATTTAAAAAAGTAGTAAATGAAGATTGTCTTTAAGTGAATGGTTGGGCTGTAAATGAATACAGATTCCTTGTATCTAAATAAAATAAGGAAACCAACAGACTATCCAAGAGATTACAGTGAAAACCACACAAGTTTGTGTCCAATTTATACTAAGGTACATTAGTCTTCAAAAATATTAAATGGTGTGCATCATTGATAATCATATTATCACAGTTAATACTGACTTTGTAACTAAGTTGCATTTTTAAGATTTTCCTTTTGTGGCACATCATAATTTTACCTCTCATTATCTTACAACTTTTCCTGTGGTAGGACAGTAAAGCAATGTTGAATTGTACTGGTTCAAATTTGTTTTGTAACCTCAAACGGTGTGGTGCAAATTTTTTTGAAAAACACCAACCACTCCATTAAATCACATCCACCACACCGCCTCTTGGGACAATGTGACCCCCTAGACCAGAAAAAGCTCATGGACTTCTCCTAATTGTAGCCCATCATTGTGTCCTGCATTGATATATCCCACCAAGGTGGTGGCAGAAGTGGAGTGAGACACGAAAGGAAGACAGTTCAGTCCAAGGTAATTATGCACTCCCCAAAGGCTGCACCCATGGCCACCAGCATGTGACAACAGCCCCCACACAGGTCCAGGCATCTGAAGTGTTTCAATCAAAGAAGAATTGCAATTTAAAAAAAAACTGCTGCACAGATCAACTGGCCTGAACAGGTTTACCAATCCCAAATGGAATTCTCATCAGAGGCTGGTATACATTGTAGAGCATGCCTACTGTCAGTCTGCAAAAATATTGATCAAAGAACCTGAAAGTGCAGTGGATAAATGTGCCATGTGATGTGGTACGGAGTTACAAACATCAAGAGATTCTTAGGTTTGATCCCTGATCTTGCTGAGCTAGATGATCTCACCTGAGCCAACAGTAAGGTGCTACAGTTAAGACTTGTCGTTAAACTGAGGCCCCGTCTGCCCTCTCAGGTGGACGTAAAAGATCCCACGGCACTATTCGAAGTAGAGCAGAGGACTTCTCCCCAGTGTCCTGGCCAATATTTATCGCTCAACCAACATCTCAAACAGATGATCTAGTCATTTATCTCATTGCTGTTTGTGGGAGCTTGTTGTGCACAAATTGACTGTCGCGTTTCCTACATTACAAAAGTGACTACACTTCAAAAAGTACTTCATTGGTTGTAAAGTGCTTTGGGGCATCCTGAGGGTGTGAAAAGTGCTATATAAATGCAAGTCTTTCTTTTCTTTCAATATCATTACATTAAGGAAAGGGCAAGGGATGAAAACATAAAAACAACACAGCTCCCATTTAAATCCCTCTCCAGCAACCTATGCTGGCAATGGCCACAGGTGGATAACCGGTGAGGAAAGGGTTCGGCTTGGATTGTAATTGAATAGCCTGCTCATGCTTACTGACCAGGGTCAAAAAAGTCATTTGGGTGATGTACAAGAGGCCCAATAGTAAGCTGCTCATGAAACCACAACAGGAGATCTCTAACATCAATCTGCAGCCAGAGCTGTACACCAGCAATTCAGTGAACATCACTTCCCAGCTTTACCCTGGCCTTAAATCTATTTGATTTCCGGCTCTTCCCAGTTCTGATGAAAGGTCATCGACCTGAAACGTTAACTCTCTTTCTCTCTCCACGGATGCTGCCTGGCCTGCTGAGTTTTTCCAGCGTTTTCTGTTGTTATTTCACTTCTAAACTGTTGCTTCCCCACCTCACCACAACCTCCTATTTTCCACCCAGAACATCATCTGAACCAGTCCTTCTACTCTTCAGTAAGGAATTTCTATCATTCATATACATGTTACCTGGCTTTGCCAAGTCCACAGCTAATTGCCTGCTAGGCTGCCTTTGGCCAGATATTACAAACAAACTCGTGGTCAGCATCTAGGACCTCTGACCCAAGACAGCCCAACTAGCTTTTTGGCACTATAGCAAGCATTGGTTGAGGGGATGGCAGGGGAGCAGACATGCTGACATTGAGAGAGAGGGCAACATGTGCCACTCCCATGCAACACTGCCCCTGCCATAGAGCTATGGCTCAGCACTCCCTCTGATCTGCAGGAGAGGAGACTGCAGAAGATGTGACACAACTGAAGCCCTTATCAATGCATTCTCCCAGCCTTTGGCAGACGGTGGAGTCCAGAGCTGAGTGGCACTGGGCCTCGATTTTAACCCCCACGGAGACTCTATTTGCCCTCTCAGGTGGACACAAGAGATCCCATGCCACTATTCGAAGAAGAGTAGGGGAGTTCTCCCCAGTGTCCTGGCCAACATTTATCCCTCAACCAACACCTAAAACAGATGATCTGGTCATTTATTTAATTGCTGTTTGTGGGAGCTTGCTGTGCGCAAATTGGCAGCTGAGTTTCCTACCCTGCAACAGTGACAACATGTCAAAGGTACTTTGTTGGCTGTAAAACGCTTTGGGACGTCCTGAGGTCATGAAGGATGCTGTATAAATGCAAGTCTTTCTTCTTTCAGTACAAAGCTAATCTAACTTTAGGGGTTTATTACTTAGTAGTGCTAATTCGGATGCATGCAATGTTCCCTTTAAGCTGCGCAGCGCTCTGCAGCTCCTGTGCAGCCGGCTCACCGACTTTTAAACAGGAAAAACCGCGCATGCACGGGATTTTGAATGGGTCGCGCACCCAAAAAAAAATTAAAGGGAACATTGGATGCATGTCGATGTAATGTGCCAGCGCTTTTTCCTCAGGACGTCCCAAAGCGTTTTACAACCAACTAAGTACCTTTGACATGTTGTCACTGAACTCCCCTGCTCTTCTTCAAACAGCAGCGTGGGATCTCTCACGTCCACCTGAGAGGGCAAACAGAGTCTCCGTTTAATAGCTCATCCAAAAGACAGCGCCTCTGACAGTGCAGCATTCCCTCAATACTGCACTGAAATGTCAGTGTTGATTATGTGCTCAAGTCTCTGGAGTGGAACTTGAACCCACAACCTTCTGACTCAGAGACAAGTGCTGCCACTGAGCCACGCCTGACACCTAAATCTGCCCTTAAACGGCAACCACAAATCAGGTGCATTATGTTGCACGATACAGTTGTGTTTGCAGTCGATCTAAGGCAGTTTTGCCTTATGTTTATCAGCATGCCTTTAAACAACAACTATAGGGGGGGGAAAAAAGAGATTAAAAAACTATTAAAATGAATCCTAATTTCCCAATCGATTGATTTTTGTAGGAGATACTGCTGGTGAGAAATCTTCTTTGAAAAATTGTCTCAACTTCAAATTTCAGTGACGTTCAAATTCAAAAAGCAGAAGCAGTGCATTTACACAGGGCTCCTAAAGAATTGGAGGATGTAAGCGGATCATTCTCAGCTCAAAGTGTAACCCCTTCCTGTGGAAAGCAGAATTCAACTGCTACTCAGATCAAGTCTTCGAAGTACTGCAGTGTGTATCCATTTGAATTTTGTTCGGGGCATGCAGTCTGGATTCACGGGGGGAGCTGGAATGTGCCTGCAGTTACTGGAAGGTGGCGAGAGTACAACTATACATCCAATAACCATTGTACAGCATTGCCTCAAATAAGTCCCCACATAATTCACATCCCAGAGATGGGTGTACTTCATTCCAAATTTAGAATTTGTGGAGTTTATTCTGGATTGACAGATTTCATGAATAACAACGTGCATTTATATAGCACCTTTAACATAATAAAATGTCCCAAGGCGCTTCACAAGAGTGTTATCAGACAGAATTTGACAACGAGCCATAAAAAGAGATATTAGAACAGGTGACCAAAAGCTTGGCTAAAAAGGTAGATTTTAAGAAGTGTTCTAAAAGAGAAAGGTGGAGAGGTTTAGGGAGGGAATTCCAGAGCTTGGGGCCTAAACAGCTGAAGGTATGGCAGCCAATGGTGGAGCGAAGGAAATCGGGGATGCACACGAGGCCAGATTTGGGGGAATGCAGTTCTTGGAGGGTTGTAGGGCTGGAGGAGGTTACAGAGATAGGGAGGGGTGTGCACATGGATGAGAATTTAAATTTGAGGCTTTGCTGGGCTGGGAGCCAATGTAGGTCAACAAGCACAGGGGTGATGGAAGAACGGGACTCGGTGCGAGTTAGGATACAGACAGCAGAGTTTTGGATGAGCTGAAGTTTACAGAGGATGGAAGGTGGGTGGCCGGCCAGCCGGCCAGGGGAGCATTGGAATAGTCAAGTCTAGAGGTAACAAAGGCATGGACAGGGTTCCAGCAGCAGATGGGCTAAGGCAGAGACAGGCGATTTTACAGAGGTGGAAGGAGGCGGTCTTGGTGATGGAGAGGATATGGGGCCGGTAGATCGGCTCAGGGTTAAATAGGATGTCGAGATTGCAAACAGTCTGGTTCAGCCTCAGACAGTGGCCAGGGAGGAAATGAGGGTATACTGTTTGTGTGAGCAGGCCCAGCTCCAGCTGGCCTGTGCATTTCCCTGAGAGCTAACATTAGCTCCCATCAAAAATGAATAAACTTGAGTTCTTACTAAAAGATTAATTAGAGTTTGTTGTTTTAAACAATTTTTGTACTGAACTACTGCGGTTCTCAAAGGGTTAATGCATGAATGCACCTATCGCACTGTTCAGCTGGCACAACACATCTAAAATCTCAGAATGACAACAAATTTAACCTTAAACTGCAACGAATGCTCATAAATACCAAGCATAATTTCTCCTTACCTCCTCCTTCAAAAGAAAGTAAACATCAAAAAGATAAATTGCCCGAGGTCTTTCTAGTTCAGTAAGAAAGTTGACTCCTTTGTTATGTAAGCAGTTGTTCTGGATGGGGGAGGGGCACCCTACCTCAAAGGAAAACGGTTATATTTTGGGAAACAATTAAGATATCGCTGTGCAGTACATGTTTGTAAACAGCACTCTAATATCACACGTAGGACTTTTCTTTTATTTAAAAAAAAGACTGCATTCAGGCAATCTGCGGCCAGCTAAATAGCTTTCAGCCATGATAGCATTCATGCACGTCACAGCCCTGGTTACACTGCACAGCACAGCTCCGGCAGCCCTGTCTAGCAACCCTCAGGAAGATCTCTGTTGAAAAAGAATCACTTGTGCACAGAAGCATGGTCAACACTAAAAGAACCTGATGAAAATGCCAGAAAACACAGACAGCTGCTCCAGTTTCACTTTCAGCTAAGCATTATCACAATTAGAGAGAGAGAGAATAAAGAAACAGAACATGAGGTGCTCTGCAGCAAGTTCACATGCCTACTGATATCAGGCCTCATATTTTGAAACATTCTCAATGTGTAAAGTTGCGTTTATAATATTTAGGCAAAACTGCTGAATAGCAAAATATCACTTACATTCTTTTGTTTAAAAAAAAAATTGATAGTCTAAGTTACACACTGAGTTTTATATGGGAGTAATTTTAACCCAACCTGCCCTCGGGGAAGCTGATGGGATCAGATCGGATGTCAGTTTTACACTAGGGTGACCATTTTTTCTAAACCGAATCTGGGGACAAACAGGTTGGGAGCACAGCAAAGTAGCCAGGACGGAAGATGTAGGTTGCGCAGCGTAGCGAGGTAAATTGTTTTGTTATAAAGCAGCGGCAGAACTTTCCGCCTGAATACTGCGGCCGCTGTTCACAGCATCTGCCGGCGGCAATCACTGGCTCCTCCCCCTCCTCGCAGCCCGACACTCACCTACACCATCCGAGGCCGCGGAGCGCGCTCTGCTCCGGCTCCCAGGACATCCACACGGTCCGGCTCCAGCCACCGCTCATTATTACAGTTACCAGCGGCCCCCATTACTTGGACATTTCGGCTTCAGGGCCAATTTCTCTTCAAATGCATTTCACAGGATTATCTGGTGGGGGGGGGGGGGGGGGTGTGGGGGGGGAGGGGTTGGGAGTTGAGGGTGGGCAGAGCATGCGCACTCCTGCCACAGAGCACGATCTCTGCATAAATTAAAGTCCCTCAGTGAGTCCACCCCTTCTACTGGTTAAAAACAGGAGATTAGCATCCCTGTTGAACCCGCCCTGCTGCACAGCCCAGCCCACTTTATTGACCGCCCGCAGGGCAGTTCGGGATCACGGGGCTCCTGATTTGAACCTGCGCGTATTCGGGGACATTGTTTGACCATCCGGGGACCGTCTCCGGAAAACGGGGACGTATGGTCGCCCTATTTTACACCCCACCCACTTTTACTTTTGGATGATATGTTAAGCCAAGGCCCCTGTTAAAGGTGCGCATACAAGATCCCATGGCACTTTTCCAAAGCAGAGCAGGAAGTTTTCCTGGTGTCCTGGCCAATATTCAGCTCTCAAATGAACAGCACTAAGACAAAGTTACTGGCCGTTTATCTCCGTGCTGTTTGTGGGACTTTGCTGTAGGATTAGAACAAAGTTTAACCTAAAGCATTTTGCAGCAATTCCAAAGCACTCCCAAGAACAAATTCTAATGTTACTACTGACGACAGAAATGTAGAGGTTTGGCCATCGACAATTTCTTTGGATTCTTACCACAAGATAATATAGTCATTGATATGCCTGGACTGAAGCCACATTTAAACCAGTAATTTTATTTCGGAACATTGAACAATGATTTTCCAGAAGGCTCCGACATCAGAACTTGTTATTTTTCTGGCCACCTTCAATAGTAGCTTTGCTGACATTTAAAAATAAAATCATTTTGCAGGTGTTTTAAAGAGAGGTGTCTTACTGAAAGAGGAAATTAGTAGCATTGGTGCAAAACAAAGGCAAGAGCGCTTACCATAAAACTGGAATGACCTATCAATAGATAGTGTACAATTTTATCCCTCTGTAAATTAAGAGAATGCGATCCTGCTGGAGCACATATTTGCACAATATTGCATCCAGATCATTGGTGCCTGGTGCCTGCTACTGGCTACAGTATGTAACACACCCATTACTGACTCCACAAAATCACACTTCTCCCATCCAACAGGATCGATAGGCCTGCGTGAAGCTACAGCCTATAAACCAAATTGTATGGTACATGTTAATTTGGGAGTATTGAAAATAGATCAAAATAGTTTTCATCTAAAGTTTATATATACAGTATTGTATATTAGAGATAAATTGTCTCAGGTGCAGAGTAGATCTGCATCCAGTCAAAGCCTCAAGCTTAACCCCCAAACTAGGTGAATCAGCCCTTACGTGTCCCTAATCCATCCATGACTATTATTTTATGCACTGGTACATTATGAATCCTACATTACAACAGTGACTACACTTTATTTCATTGGCTGTAAAGCGCTTTGGGACGTCCGGTGGTCGTGAAAGTCTTTCTTTGGTGCAATTTAAGAGATTTGACTAACTGTGAAGAACAGAAGAAAGGAGGTCCTAAAAATCACAGCTGGACCTACGCGCTATGACAAACAGAGAAGGGGAAATCAAAATTGTTGAAAAGGTTAATGGCCAGTATTTTCCGATGCCTACGGGTGTGTAAAGGCTGTGTACACACCCGTAGGGACATCGGAAATGCCGGTTTCAGGCATGCGAAGTGCATGCGCTGAAAACCGGCATTTCCGATCTGTCAAGAATGCTCTTGACAGATCGGACGCCTGTCCTAGAGAAGGGCCTCTGCGGGGGGGGGGTGGGTGGGGGGAGGGGAGTTCCGCTTTCTGCAGAATCTCCGCCCGCTGAAAACCCTTAGAAATCTTACGCCTTTTACCAGACGTAAGCCCTGCTTTTACCAGCACAAGAGTTGAAAAAAGTAAAAAAAAAAAATTTCACTCATTTATAATTTAAAAATACTTTTAAAAAAGGTAAATTTATTTTTAGCCCCGTAAAAAACTAATTATTTTTTTCAAAAAATTACATTTTTGTTTAAAATATTTAATTTAATGTAATTTTAACTCATTTTAAAAACATGATGGTTTTTTAAAAATTTATTTAATGTTTTAATGTGTTTTTGGGGTGATCTCCGTTCATATATTTGACAGGTCTATCTCTCAAAAGTACGAAGGGAGATTCCCTTCTCCTATTGGCTGGCCTGGCCCACGTGATCCCAGGGACGCTTGTGAACCGCATGCGCCCCTGGGATACGTGGGCCCTGCGCATTTCGACTGTGGAGAGGCCCAGGAGCGGAAGTGTCCAGACCTCGGGAGCCCTCAGGTAAGTTCATAGATTTCTTTCCGATAGGAGGCATCCGCACGCAGGAAGCCTCCTATCGGAAATTACGGGCCAATATCTTTTCAATTGATTTCCTTTAGCAATTTTGTCTCTCCCATTTATGACAAATGTTAAATTGTAAATCTCTTTACTGTTTGTTTTAATTTAATCCCAATGAGAAGTGTAATTTTAAGAGCTGATTTAAGTTTTGGAACTTTTACTTAGTGTCAGGCAGATTTCTAAAAAATGCAAGGCAGGACTATCTCTTAACGCAAACAGAACCACTTACTTGTAACAGTAGCCTTACTTTGGAACATGCAAAGCTCACACATTGGGTAGGCCAACAACACTTGACTCAGGTTAACTGAATTAGTAGATCTCAGAAAGGGCAGCAGTGAGTATGCAACAAGCACCTTCAGGTTAGGGAGGGGGAAAAACAGGGCAGGTTCCCACTCTTGACCGCTATAGGAACTATCAGGCGATATCTGCAAGACCAGCTTGTGTTTGGTCACCAGGTAAGGAAAGGATTTAGGCCTATGATGCCTTCCATGGGTAACAGCCTGCTAACACACAGCATTCAGGCTCTCATATGAAGAATGGACACTTACTGGCTTGGTATACACATGAAGAATGCTAAGATCCTATGGGGCAAACAGCATCTGTAGAATTGTAATCAAGCAAGATTCAGTGCCTTCGAAGAGAGGAGAAAATTGGAGGGAAAACCCCCCCAAAAAAGCACGTAAATCCACTTTGAATCGTACTATACCACTTAATACAAAACTCCTCGTAGCTATACAGAAAATGGGGCTTAAAGCCTGCTGGCTGGACTGAACTCTAGCTTTGTACAATAAACACGCACAGCAAGTCCCTTCTGTTGCATGATTTCCAAAAATAAACTATTCTTATGCAATATCCTTAGAGAGTGGTTGTGCAACCCGAGGGCAGGAGTTCAGCACCAGCAATTTCCCTCAGAGCAAGCTTTATTTGGGAAGGGTCTAAAACAAACAGCTCCCCTTTAAAACTGGGCACATGCAAGTTGTAGTTTCCCTTCATGTGGCTGGTGGCTATACTTTCCCCCAATGACTCGGGAAGGTCCACACAGGCCAGCAAGCACAAAAACTACTTCTCTGGTTGGCTCAACATTGGCTGCCTCAGTTAGCAAGAACACATACGGTTTATGTTGCATCCAAGGAAACGACAACCTATATTTTCAAATTCTCTGCGCCTGGGGGACCGTAAGTTTCCAGGTGCAGCAAAGACGTTAAAGGGATGGAAACCATTGGCCGCAATTTTGACATTTGGGCCCGCCCGGGGTGGGGGAGGAGGGCATTAGAGTGCAGGATTCCCCGCACGCTGTGGAATTTTAGTGCGTGTGACGTCACGGACAGGTTCCCTGCCCGGTAGTCAGCCTGATTGACAGGCTAGTTTCCAGTCGGGCGGAGAAGGCTGAAGAAGAGGCCACAATCACAGGTAGATGCGAGGCCCGACACTGGGGGGGGGCTTTTGATCCCCGATCGGGGGGTCCAATCCCCAACCGGGGGTGGGGGAGGGGTGTTTGTATGGGGGGGGGGGGGGCTGATGGTGGGGGAGCTTGGGGGACCGGGAGGAAGCACTCTTGCTCCTCCCGGCCCACAAGGATTGCTCCCAGAGTCTGTCCTCGCCTCGCTGCAGCTGCCGGGAATCCCGAGGCTCGGGATCCGTGGCCAGCCAGTGTTAAAGCTGCACAGCAGGTTAAATCTGAGGCTTCCAGCCTGATTATAATATTTACAGTGCTAACCAGCCTCCTGGGAGCGGGTTGGCTGCCCGCCCCCGTCCCGCCTCCATTAAAACCGGACGTGGGCGGGTTGGGTTCGTGATTCACATTTTTAACACTTTAACCTCCCACCTGACCCCAACCCACCTGTTTTTGGGGTTAAAATTCCCCCCATTTTGTCAAATCTCTGCCCTCACTAAAATGCCCCAGAATTTCCTGATTGTACCCAAATTTATGTCACTGGGCCTGTAACCTCAGGCCTCTGTGTGCTAACCCTTTGGGCATCCAGGGGAAGGGAAACCAAATAAATCTGGCTTGCACTAGGACCTATGAACTGGAGGGTCTGCAGGGATCCTGGGAGCACCCTGAAAATTGAGCAAGCAAGTCTAATTGTCCTATTTCCACCCACAACTCTCTTCACCACCTCCCCCCCCCCCCCCCCCCCCCCCCACGATGATCTTAAAGTCTCGGGGCCTTCTGGCTGTCACTCTCCATCATAAACTTAAAGGACCCAATTTCAGCATCCAAGTGCACAGCTGCAGTGCTCTCCAGCCTGCAGCCACACTCTTGTTTTCATCCTCCCCCACCCCATATCCCACGCAAGGCCCTGCCAGGGACTAGAGCCTGAGCCAGAAGTAACCATGGGGCATACAAATGGCCCAAGGAAGAAATCTGAGCACACAGCCCTTACAGAAGCTTATCTCAGGATGCTGCATCTGTCGGGTATCCAAAGAGGAACATTTTGTTTTGCTATCGTATTTTGTTTTGATGTTGTTTTGACCTGCAGCACCAGCAACACTACCTTTATTTACTCTGCTGGTTTTCAAATCAGAAATGTAAAGTAAGCACAAGTATCATAGAGGATTTGTTTTCGCAATGTCTATTAATGAGGCACGTTCACCGGAAGGATTTTATCGGATCAGTTATTGTTCTGACATGAGGCAAAGCATCCTATGACAATCCTGTCATGTTAAGACACAGGTAAAGGAATGGCTTATCACTCATTATTACCACCATTAGGCCATTACATTATATTCTATTTAATCATATTTTTCTTAAGCGAGTGAAAATCTAAAATAAACCGAATGACCATCACACTTTTAGTGGGACAAGAGCCACATGGAGACCACTCATATTCCTTTATATTGAACGTCATGGTTTTTCAATATCTTAACAGTACAGAAATATACAGGACTGGAAAAGACCATTGCAATCCATCTGCTCAGTCTCAGGGAAATATCATCATATCACATGCCTCCCTATCAAATCTTTCTCCAGGTACTTATCCAACTCTCTCGCTGTTGACTTCTCCCTGTTCATACTGCAGGATGGATTTAGAAACCAACTCAACACCAAAATTAAACACTCATGCACAGTAACTCAAAAGGTCACGTTTGCAACTTTGCAATTCTGGCTAGGGATCTTCTGACACTGCTGAAGGCTTAGAGGGCCAGCAATAGGACAACTGCATTTACAGTTGTTGCCATTGGCACTGTGCCTCCAGCTGGAAAGAACAAACTACCTCATGAGCTTGTGTTCTCTGCCTCCTGGGACACATATGCCATCTTACTGTAATGTAAATTAAGTCAGAAATTCAACATGGATATTCTGAATGAGGACACATCAGGGATTTTGCAACACTGATGCCCAATTACAACACTGCTATTATTTCTTTTTATTTTATTATTTGTCTCAGAATGTGGGCGATGCAGAGAAGTCTGCTTTATCCCTAGCTCCCACTTCAGAGGGCTTTCTCACAGCATTCTATTGCAAACAAAAAGAAAACTGACTGTTCTGTGGCTGTCTCTTGGTTTTATCTCTTGCTGCTGACAGCCAGAAAAAAATGGATCACAAATTTTCCAATATAATAGGTGCAAGATGTTTCGTCTTATTGCTGAGACAAGCTAATGAATTGCTCGACTAGGCCTATATTCCCCAGAGTTTAGATAAATGAGAGGGGATCTCATTGAAACGTATAAAAGTCTTAAGGGGCTTGACAGGCTAGATGCAGGGAGGATGTTTCCCCTGGCTGGGGAGTCTAGAACCAGGGGTCACAGTCTCAGAATAAGGGGTCGGCCATTTAGGACTGAGATGAGGAGAAATTTCTTCACTCAGAGGGTGGTGCATCTTTGGAATTCTCTACCCCAGAGAGCTGTGGAGGCTCAGTTGCTGAAATCGATAAGATTTTTGGACTCTAGGGGAATCAAGGGATATGGGGATAGGGCAGGAAAGTGGAGTTGAGGTCGATGATCAGCCATGATCTTACTGAATGGGGGAGCAGGATTGAAGGGCCAAATGGCCTACTCCTGCTCTTATTTCTTAACTTATGTTCAACGTCGCTCATTAGCATCTTAACTACCTATTGTCTCAGTGGTTTTTTTTAAAGAAATCTGAATACACTGTGCTTTTAAAAATAATCCCAAAATGTGACAGCGTCCAATGACTTTTGTCAATACCGCTCTAATCATATATTTTTATTCTCACACTCCATAAATTTGAGAGATCCTTCATCATTTTCATCTGTAAAAGGCTCATACATAGATACATAGATACATAGAAGATAGGAGCAGGAGTAGGCCATCCGGCCCTTCGAACCTGCTCCGCCATTTAATGAGATCATGGCTGATCCTCCAATTCAGTATCCCGTCCCCGCCTTCTCTCCGTAACCCTTAACCCCTTTTGCCTGTAGAAATATATCTAATTCCCTCTTAAATATATTTAATGAGCTGGCGTACACTGCCCTCTGTGGCAATGAGTTCCACAGGTTCACCACCCTCTGAGTGAAGAAATTCCCCCTCATTTCTGTCCTAAATGGTTTAGCCCTTATCCTTAAATTATGTCCTCTAGTTCTGTTCTCACCCGCCAAGGGAAACATTCCTTCTGCATCTAGTCTGTCTAGACCTGTCACAATTTTATACACTTCTATGAGGTCCCCTCTCAATCTTCTAAACTCCAGTGTGTACATCCCTAAACTACATAGTCTCTCCTCATAGGTCAATCCCGCCATTCCTGGTATCAGCCTGGTGAATCGCCGCTGCACCCCCTCCATGGCAAGAACATCTTTCCTCAGATGAGGCGACCATTGTGGGAACAAAAATACTGTAGATGGATTGAGCTGAAGCTCCCATTTGCAATATCTGCACTCCCAAATTTGGTCAGCTCTAGGCATTTCTACCAACCCCAGCTCACTTACACTAACTAGCGGAATAACTGTTAAACAAATCAGATACAGGTAATACAGGAAGATATAATACTTACGTGATGTGCCACTGCATCCCTTACATCCCTACCTTAGCTATGGTGCTTTAGGAAGACGCTGAGCAGAGGTCAGGCACTATGCAGTAAGAGGAGATAAATTTGAGGGAGGGTTGCCTTAGGTTGTGACACACATCTAGCAGAGGCCAGTTAGGGCAATATTGGCTGCCCACAGCCCACCTACAGATGTTGTACAGTAAGGGAAGAAAGGGGAGAGGGAATAGATGTTGCTCTTGCTTCCAAAAATGTTTAAACACTGAACTGTCTAGGTACTAAATTTTAAGTATCCATTCAACATCTAACTACTTGCAATTTCAAGCAAACATGATTTCTGTGATCATATCCCATCGAAGGTTTGAAAATTAAATGACATTTTCCTTCCAGAAAAATTGTTAAAATATCATTAAAGGGCCAGAATGTCATAAAGGATCAGATCAGAGTTATACTATAGCTGTGAGAAACATAAATACATTGCAATATCTCATTATTTATCATTTTCAGGCTGATTCCCTAATCTGTTCAGTTCTTGATGTGAGGCACACTGGGCAATGACTATGACATTTCCCCCTGTAGAATGGGGAAACCAAACGGGATCGGTCTACTTGAGTCGTAACTCACTGACTCCTAGATGGCAGAAGCAATGAGAGCAGCATGTCGATGAGGAACTGATAGAATAATTTCACATAGATTCCTTACAGCTAACAAGCAGAGGACAACCCAGCAGTCTGGTCTAGGTACAAATCCAGATACCACCTAATCCCCTAAACTGCATTCTTTCTGTTGGCCATATACAAATTTGCAAACATTTTGCCAGTATTGATGTGACAGTTATCACAAGGTGTTTTTAAAGTCTTTTTAAACAACACTGTGCATGTATTATTGTGCGTTAACAGAATTCCATGTTTACTACTTAATATCACTCACTGCAGGACTTTTTTTTTAAAATAAACTTGTGAAAGTGCAAGCCTCCTGCTTGAATCTTACAGCACAGAAGGAGGCCGTTCAGCCCATCATGCCAGTGCTGGCTCTTTCAAAAAGCTATCCAATTAGTCCCACTTCCCCGCTCTTCCCCTATGGCCCTGTAAATGTTTCCTTTTCAAGTATATATCCAATTCCCTTTTGAAGGGAAGTCACCATTTCCAGTAAATGATCTCTTCTGCCAGATTCGCACATGCCTGCTCTATTGCCTAATTAACACATTTGTCATCTAACTCATAAACCTTCAGAGAGATAATAATGAAACATTCAATCTTGTAACAATTTTGCCAATGACATTTTCTCCCAGCACCCCTTGGTCAATGTTGATATTTGATATTAAGTTCAACAACATTTGTCTATCATCATAAGACAAAGTGACATCCAGTCACTTGTGAAAAGCAACATTCCTTTTGTTTTTGTCCTCTCCTTTGCATCACTTCCTCTTGACTTTAACCCACTTTACAATCACTGCAGCGTGCCATTATCATACAGCCTCACTCAATAAAGGAAGGAGATGGGGTGGGGAAGTAAACTGGACATGGATCTTAGGACAAGGAGCAAGTTGCTAAACATTAGAAAGGAGGTTGGGATAGGATTACAGATGTGTTTAGGTTTAACCTTTCAAACAGCGAATATGTTACCCAAGATACAATTTTAAAATGAAAACTACTCATTAGCATGGACAATCAACAGAACTATTGTCACTTAATCCTTTCTACCCCACGTAACGTCTGAATTTCATCAATACAAGCTGCCCCCAACAAATAATTTGGAATCAAAGGTTTGATAGGGAAATGCAGGGAACCTGTGTAATCATTTGGCCAGATGTAACATGCAGTCTTTCCTGTAACATCTATTGCACAAGAAGATATTAAACTCTAAATACAGCAATTAGATTTCCCTTGCTGGTATTTATACATATTGCATAATTAGTTTTCTATTTGCTGCATGAAAATTGATCATTTCAGCAAAGGAAATTTAGTATTCCCCCTAGAGTTTAATTACTAGTTGAAAATCCACTGGGAGTGTGGCAGATTGGAGAATATACCCTGCTGTATGGATTATAACAGAAGCAACACAAATTAAACAAGGTATCACCCCAATAATCTTCAGTTTACTCAAATTATTATTCTACCTTTCGTGAGGGAGGCTAAATCTTTTTACTACATGAACAGAACTATGTTGGAGATTCAGAATGATTACTACAACAGCATACTTTATTCATCAGTCACCTGGATTCATTCTGGCTTTTGGACTTTGTAGTTAATGGAAACTGTGAATACCAAGATGTTTCCATCATTCAAAAGAAATTAACAAGTATTGTATCAACAGTTCAACCTTATACTCTTAATGCCTTTAAAGCCAAGGCTCAGCATCACTTAGTCACTAGGTCCTGATTTATCTCAACAACTTGCATATGGCACCTTTAATGTAGAGAACACCCCAAGGTGCTTTACAGAGAGTAAGGGAACAAACGCTAAGACATAAAGGGCAAGATTCACAGGGGTGGCCGAAAGATTGGTCGAAAAGATGAGTTTTGAGAAAATTTTCAATGATGCAGACAGAGAAAAAAAGAGAAAGATTAGAATTTATACAGCGCCTTTCATGACCTCAGGATGTCCAAAAGCGCTTCACAGCAAATGAAGTACTTTCGAAGTGTAGTCGCTGTTGTAATGTAGGAACAGAGGCAAAGAGAATTAGGGAGGGAGTTCAGAAAATGGGACTGAGGCACCAAAAGGCTATACCACCAATGGTTGAGAAAATGGGGGTTGGGAAGGGGTTCAATTGCAAAAAAGACCAGAGCTGGAGGGCAAAAAGATGTGGGAGCGGATATACTGCTGAAGGAAGTCGCAGAGATAAGGGTAGAGGAGGGATTTGAAGACAAGGACTTTAAGTTTAATATATTGGAAGACTGGGAACCAATGTAGGTCAGCGTAGATGGGAGCACAGAATGCAGGCTGGGGGCGGGGGCAGCTGCATTTTGGACCAGTTGGAGTTTGTGTAGGTGGAGGATGGGAGGTCAATGAGGAGAGAATTAGAGAACTCATCTGGAGGTGACAAAAGGATGGGTAAGGATCATCTTCTGTTCTCCCAACAGTGGTGGTTTCTAATGCTACAGGCTTTAGTGCTTCATCTAGCTTTCTCAATGAAAAAAATACTTGAAATATATTTATCCATTTAAAACCTTTAAGCCCCAATTTTAACCCCCCACGTCCATTGAGAACGGGGCCTACCGAGGGAGGCGGAGAGTTAAATTGCAGCAGCTTCTGCTTCTCCAAGCCGCATTCGCACCTTACGCCATTTTCACAGGTACGTTTTGGACTGCATCGGAGGCCCTCGCCCCTGATAGGAGAGGGCCTCATTAAGATGCAAAAGTTGGGGTCTGATGACGTCAGATACTGACATTATTTTAGCCCTGGGCCCTGCAGCTCATTCACATTACCAATCGTGTCCATGGAAGCTGGCATGAAAAGGTTCCAATGCCAGAAGAGGCACAGGTAAGTAAACTATTACATTTCTTGAAGGTTTTGTTGTGGGCCATGATGAGCAGGAGTGCTTCTCCAGGCCCCACAAGGAGTCTTTGGGTCTCCCCTGATCCCAGTTTCCCTTCCCCTTCTCATGACTGTGATCGGCTTGGACTCGGCCCCTTCATAAGTTTTATGCCAGGGATCATCTCCTGGGGTCCCCTGGTGGCGGCCTGCAATTTCCTGCTCCCCGCGGCCTCCACCTCATTCCTGATGGGTTCGAGTGGGAGTCAGGCCTGGATCATGGTAATGAGGCCTGGGAGTTAAAATAATCGGTGCCTCATAACAGCAAGTCGGAGTGTGCCTACCTCTCGTCCACCGCCCCCATGCTCAACTCCTGTCTCGAGTTAAAATCAGGGCTTTAGTTTCAGGACAGTACCGAATAAAAATCAGCAGCAGACCAGGCAGGTAAATCAGGTGATAGTGATTAGGTAGCGCCGCGCTTGGGTTTGAAATACCTCATGATATTAAAAGACAGGAAAGGCTGAGGGAGGTAACAAGTTTTACAGTATAAGAACATAAGAAATAGGAGCAGGAGTAGGCCAATCGGCCCTTCGAGCCTGCTCCGCCATTCAATAAGATCATGGCTGATCTGATCCTCACCTCAAATCTAAAGAACACAAGAAGTAAGAGCAGGACCTGGCCACTCAGCCCCTGGGCCCGCTCCGCCACCCACAGGGCCTCGACCGATCCGAACTCAGCCTCATGTCCAATTTCCTGCCCGCTCCCCGTAACCCTTAATTCCCTTTTCTTCTAGGAAACTGTCTATTTCTGTTTTAAATTTATTTAATGATGTAGCTGCCACAGCTTCCTGGGGCAGCAAATTCCACAGACCTACTACCCTCTGAGTGAAGAAGTTTCTCCTCATCTCAGTTTTGAAAGAGCAGCCCCTTATTAAGAAGGAGGAGTTACGAGTATCAGAGTCTTGATTTTAACTAAATGTTGAGTATGCAGGGTGAAAGAACAGAGCACATTTACATTCAAATCAAGGAGAGAAACTTATAATGGAATTTAAATATGTACTAGACTGAGAAATTCACATCCATCAGTCAAATCAGCCAGGATGTTTTTTGCAGTGAAGTGCAAATACACATGTATATATTGACTAGCATCAAGTGTAAAGTGACTATCCTAAATGGAAGATATTCCATGGTTATTTAGACAAGAAAATAACCCTGGATAGAAGTTTCATTCCACATGGCCTTAGCCGAGGGATTTAGGGAGGGAATTTCAGAGAGTAGGAAGTAGGCTGCTGGAAGCACTGACACCATTGGTGGGGCTAAGGAAGAGAGGGGATGCAGAATATCCAAAGTCAAAGGAACAGAGCGTTTTGGAGGGAGTGTAACAGTGCTGAAGGAGGTTACACAGATTGGTAGGGGTGAGGCCATTGAGGGATTTAAAGACAAGAACAAGAATTTTAAATCAGAGGTATTTGGGGAATGAGAGCCAATATAGGCCAGCAGGGACAGGTTGCTGGATGAGCAGGACATGATATGAGATAGGCAGCAGAGGTGTGGGCAAGCTGGAGTTTATGGAAGGTGGAGGATGGGAGGCTGGAAATAAGAGCATTGGAATAAGCAAGTCTGGAGGTGACAGAGATATGTATGAGGGTTTCAGCAGTGCATAGGCTGAGGCAGGGCAGAACCAAGCAGTGTTGCAGATGTGGAATTAGGCAGTCTTTGTGATAGAGAGGATATGAAACTCACTATAGGGTCAAAAAGGATGTCAAGGTTATAAACAGTCTGGTTCAGCTCGAGACAGTGGCTGTGCAGAGGGACTGGAGTTTGTGATTGGGGCTAAGGATGATGGCTTCTGTCTTCCCAATGTTTAACTGGGGCAAGTTAAAACTCATCCAAAGTTAAATATTGGACAAGTAGAGTTTGACAGTACAGAAGCAGTGGAGGTTAAAAGTGTTACATTAAAAATGCTATATAAATGCAAATTGTTGTACTACATGTAAATTAGTTTCTGCCCACATACTAAGTAGAGTCTTTGCTTAACTAAGAGTGCCAGGCTGGACTTCATGTCCATGTAAAACTGGACACTAAAATTAAAGGAAAGCCTGAAGACTCGTGCGTTACATAAAAGTGAAAAATAGGTTGTTCTGGCCTGTAGAACAGGGTGTTTGCACTTTTTCTTCTAGTGATACAAAGTTCTACTTCCATGTCCTGTCTTCACTCTTAGAATTAGAGAAAGCAGCTGTTTCTACCAGTGCATTAAGGCTAGGCAGGGAGCCAAGCAAAGAGGGAAACAATCTACCTTTTTGTGAAAAGCCTGTTCTTCACATCCTACATAGTACTAAAACTAGTTCCATAGAAATACTGTAATTGCCAAAAGGCAGAAATACCTACCCACATTTAGCTCCAGTACTTGGGTCCAAAAATGTTAAGATTTGCTGCAAACTGCATCTTTGCAATGAAACTTTACCTGTCATTGCTGTAGACATAATTGAAGCCTTTCTCAACTCAACTGTCTTCAATCATTCTCTTTTTTATTGAACAAATCAGAGGTAGAGCCACGAAAACTCATTGCAGGGATACAATACAACATGCACAGCCTTCAGAGCTTCATCCAATATCTCTATAGGTCAGAATGAAGTCATCAATTTGTCTCCTAAATGGTAGCAGTTTGCCAACTCTTTGAAATGTAAAACTAACCAGAGCATGGTAAAACGAACAGATTTATCTGTTTTGTTTTGCTTCTACAGCCCTCAACTAGATTTTCTGAAGCTCTCTGTTCCGTCTACATAATAGCAGAAAGTTCTATGTACAGCTGTGGAGTGCAATTGGATTCAATGAGTTCCACCTTTGGTTCATCAGTAACAGGGTAAATTGGTGGAAACAAAAACCTCTTGATCTAAGGTCCAAGTTATCCACCTAATTGACAGGAAGGAGAAAATCCACATTCTACTTTGTCAAACAACAATCAGTAAGCAAGGCGTGCAGTCCACTGGATTTTCTAACAGGGTCAAAGGCCACAGAATCTGGTAAGAATTCATTGTCTCAATGGAAATACTGAAGTGTATATGGAGATACATGCAGCTCCCAGAAAGGAGGAACTGCTTTCTGAAAGGCCAAGAGGAAAGAGTGCAAAACTAGTTTTCTCAACCACTTCATAAACTTGAGATACCAAAGAGTCGACAGATTCTTCAGAGTGTTTTTTGCACTTTGATAGGACTAGCAAAGAAAAAGATTCTGAAAATTCTCAGTTATTATCCTGACAGGAACAACATCCTCCATCGTTATACACAGCTTGGGTGGTATAGTATTGATCTGGATCACTTCTCACTAAAAGCCTTGGACTATTAAGCTCTTCCAGGTAAAGAGAATTACATAAGCACAAGTCAGCATTATTCTGCTCAACAATGAGGTTGTTTAGGCTAGATTTGTAGTGTCAGAATCTCCCTCCTATTTTGGATGGCAAATCTGTCCTGCCTGGTAGAGCAAGAGATTGTTCAACATGAGAAGTCTGAGAACCAATGTTCCCTCCTCAGCAATCACCAGAAAAATCAACAAAAAAAGAGTCAAAAGAAACTCACAGATTTGATTTTAAATCTTAGGTCTGATGAGGAGGACGTTATGTATTTCAGAATTTTGAATAAAAATGTTGGAGAGTCATTGTCTACCTTTACAAACCTCCTCAAAACCCATCTCATCAACTTAGTCTTCGACTACCCCATCTAATCTCTCCTTGCCTGGCTTGCCGACCATTTTTATTGTGCCTTTTGACTTTTTAAAAAAAATATACAAATGCACGTTGTTAGTTGTATCATAAAATACAAGTAACAATCCAATGACACAAAATCCTTTGCTGAAAATCCAAAACATTGCTTATTGAGGTGGCATATTGAGTTAGCATTCAAGCGCAGAGTATTTACAGGTACACTGACAGTTCCCATTTTCAAAAAACAAACCCAGAAGATAATGAGGAGAAATCATTCTCAAAGAAAATATCAATATTAACCAGCTGAAGTGAAATCACCTCCTCTAGATGTACCATTGAACACATGGTACCATTGAACACATGGATTGTTCGACACGTGACTATTTTCAGAAAGACCTACATCTAACGAGGGAAGGACACTTATGGTTACCAGATGGTGTGCAGCAGTGGTTTAGGATGATGCACACTATGGCTTTCATTTCCCTCTTGTGGCGATACATCTGGCCTCTGCTTAGCAGCTCCCTACAAGGGCTTGGATCAGAATTTGCTTTTGTGTGCATGGACTTGCAACCTATCAAACAGTGGCATGGCACGTTGGTGCGTACTTTCTAAACGAATGGGTTTAAAGTACGCTGGCAGAGGCTAAGAATGTCTTTTTCTGCAAGGAGATATGAAGGATCATGGGAGAGAAATATTGTTAAAACCAGAAAATTTACTGCACAATTTGCTAAGAAGACATTTTACTAAAATTCACATGAATTGACCAGCCCCTCATCAAAAAACTGGCAGTTAAACTTTAACCTAACTGAAACTTAAAAAGGAATTAAATAGACTTTTGCTGTAGATCGGGAATTTGTCAGTGGTGTGTGGAACGGCTGCAAAGTACAAAGGGTCAGACACAATAAAAAGGAAGAAAAGAATCGTGAAGGATTGGAAAATGCTAGAAATACACAGACAACAACAACAACAACTTGCAGTTATATAGCACCTTTAATGTAGTAAAATGTCAAAGGCGCTTAGACGGTCAGTAAGGCTCTGAAAGAGACCGAGTGTAACCTTTGTGCAGAACTCTGATCAAAGATAGAGGGAGAAAGACATTCTTCTTTAAATTCAAGAAAAAAAATGATGGGCGATTGCAAATGCGTGGGATATATTCCACCCACACACAGTACACAATGACTAGCTCAGGAAATATGTAAAACTTTTAAGTAGACAAACAATACCTCCTCATTCTAATAACAATGAGTTTACTCGCAAGGTTCAGAAATACAGTATTATGATTTGAGTAACATCGGCCTAACCATTTGAAAGCTGCACTAGCAGTCTCAGAACAAAAGTAACATGGACTGGCCAGTACCTATTAATTGTCACCTTTAACTGTCAAGTAATATGATCTGATGAGCACTGGCACCCAGGAAAGGGCTGGCACAGCTATTGCATACTCCAAGCCTAACATTTTCCTTCTACTGTCATAAAGTGTGACCCTTAACAACAGTTTTTAATAAATGACCTTCTCATGTCAGCAGGCAAGTGTTTTTTTTCTGCAAATGAACGACATGGGTTGACATGAAAGATCTACTTGTTTTCTTAATCTGAACACAGGGAGTACTGGGCACATTTCTGCATCTCAGGGAGGGGTGGACACATTTTTGCACCTGTGGCCCCCTGGATGCCATGTTGTAAATCTCACCTAGCATAAGGAAGGGAAGGGGGGGGAATGACAGCAAAAACCAGATGCTTCCCCACAACTCGGCAAACACCAGGAGCAGTGTCGTTCTGTGGGATTCAGAGCAGAGCATTGGCAGAGATCTGAGAGGCTGCCTGCTGGCCCTGTGAGTAGCAAAAAAAGGAGACTCACCCTCTAACTGTCCACAGCAAGGTATTTTAGGGCAGCCAGTCACACACAGCAACGAGCCAGTGAGGTGCGATACCTAACAATAGGGACAACTTTACAAGATATCAGTTTTATATCCAGTAAACAGTGAAAATTAAGAACCTGCTCAGCTTCATATTAGGAACTTACCGTGTAATCAGTCTTGCCCATATTATGATCCAAATTATCAGTGCACTCTGTAAAGGAAATTCAGCACTCAAACAGTTAAGGTACACATCTTTTTTTAAAACACAGTGAAACGAGCTGCACAAATGAACTGCAAAGGATTCTGGGCAGTCACTGCAGAGTGTGTGCATGTCATCATGGCTGACAGCATCACAGGACCCCATTTAGGTATCCTCACAGGCTGCCAGAGTGAGAGAAATTAATTCTTGTCATGTGACTTGCACTTGAGCCAATTAAACTCCTGATTGTAGTCTAAGAGTAAAATAATAAATACAGCACTGACTTCCAAATGTGCCTGTACTGTGTGCTCAAATCTACTGCCCTGTGAATTACAGAAGCAGTCTTTTAACTATGGTTGTAATACACTCCCAGTCTCTCCTGGGACTCCTCTCGTGGTCTCAGTTTAACCCTGTAGCAGATCACGCCACATTCATGTGGATTGACACTCACTCATTTTGGTTTTAAAATCCAACCTGTTTTATTTCATCTCGCCTTAAAAAATAACCACACATCCACTTGTTTAAATAGCTTTGCAATCTGTTTCAGTCTTTTTAGTAGCATATCTCAGTCTTCTTAAGAGCATACTAGTCCATCTCCCATGGTGTTGTACAAGCAGAGTCGTAATCAAATGCAGTCTTCTGCTTTGACATGAGAAAACTGAACGGAATGGGAAATGTAGACATAGCAATTACAATGGGAAAGGCTGACACAAACAACAACAACAACTACTTGCATTTATATAGCACTTTTAACATGGTAAAACGTCCCAAGGCGCTTCACAGGAGTGTTATCAGACAAGAATTGACACCAAGCCAAAGGAGGAGACATTAGGACAGGTGACTAAAAGCTTGATCAAAGAGGTAGGTTTTAAGGTAGGGTGGCCATCAATGTTCCCTTTAAGCTGTCTGGATCTCCCGCGCAGGCCACTCACCGGCTTTACAATAGGAAGAACCGCGCATGCGCGGGAATTTGAATGGGCTGTGCAGCCCCTTAAAGGAGCCGCGCACCCAGAAGAAAAATTAAAGGGAACATTGGTGACCACATGTCCTCTTTCCAGGGACAGTCCCTGGATGAGGTACGCTGTCCCCAAGTAAACAATAATCCTTGAAGAGTCCCCGGTTCACAAAACTCGTCCCCGAAGTGTACCCCTGGGCAGTGAGTGTACCCACCCCTGAGCTCTCAATTTGCAGCTCTAAGGCTAAATTATACAATGGTTTCAGCACAGAAGGAGGCCATTCAGCCCGTCAAGCCCGTGCCAGCTCTCTGCAAGAGCACCTCAGCTAGTGCCACTCCCCCCGCCCTTTCCCCGTAGCCTTGAAAAAAAATTTCTTCAGGTACTTATCCAATTTCCATTTGAAAGCTACGATTGAATCTGGCTCCACCACCCTTTCAGGCAATCATTCCAGATCATAACCACTCGCTGCGTAAAAATGTTCTTCCTCATGTCGCCTTTGGTTCTTCTGCCAATCACCTTAAATCTGTGTTCTCTGGTTCTCGACCCTTCCGCCAATGGGAACAGTTTCTCTCTATCTACTCTGTCTAGACCCCTCATAATTTTGAACACCTCTATCAAATCTCCTCTCAATCTTCTCTGCTGTAAGGATAACAACCCCAGCTTCTCAAGTTTATCCATGTAACTGGAATCCCTCATCTCTGGAACCATTCTTGTAAATCTTTTTTGCACCCTCTCTAAGGCCTTCACACCCTTCCTAAAGTGTGCTGCCCAGAATTGGACACAATACTCCAGTTGAGGCGAAGCAGTATTTTATAAAGGTTCATCATAACTTCCTTGCTTTTGTACTCTATGGGCTGGATTTTGATACTGGGGTGGGTTGGGGTTGTGTCATCTGCATTTTGTGTTATCCACCCGACTGCAATTGGATGTGGGAGATTGATGCAATTTTCACCTAATTGGGCAATTGAGTTCCAGCATGTGGGAACCCATGAACCAATTAGTGGTTTCAGTCTGAAAGTCGCCTCTGATGATGTCATCATTGCTGCTGCATTGAAGGTCAGAGACCGCCTGGCTAACAAGGGAAATCAGGGATAGTATTAAAACCAAGGAAGTTGCATACAAATTGGCCAGAAGTAGCAGCAAACCCGGGGACTGGGAGAACTTTAAAACTCAGCAGAGGAGGACGAAGGGTTTGATTAGGGCAGGGAAAATAAAATATGAAAGGAAGCTTGCGGAGAACATTAAAACGGACTGCAAAAGCTTCTATAAATATGTAAAAAGAAAGAGGTTAGTAAAAACAAACGTAGGTCCCCTGCAGTCAGAAACAGGGGAAGTCATAATGGGGAACAAAGAAATGGCAGATCAATTGAACAAGTACTTTGGTTCGGTGTTTACTGTGGAGGACACAAACAACCTTCCGAAATAAAAGAGATCAAAGGATCTGGTAAGAGGGAGGAGCTGAGGGAAATCCTTATCAGTCGGGAAAGGTGTTGGGGAAATTGATGGGACTGAAGGCTGATAAATCCCCAGGGCCAGATGGTCTGCATCCCAGAGTACTTAAGGAGGTGGCCTTGGAAATAGTGGATGCATTGACGATCATTTTCCAACATTCCTTAGACTCTGGATCAGTTCCGAAGGAGTGGAGGGTGGCTAATGTAACCACTCTTTTTAAAAAAGGAGGGAGGGAGAAAGCAGGGAATTATAGACCGGTCAGCCTGACATCGGTGGTGGATAAAATGATGGAATCAATTATTAAAGATGTCATAACAGACCATTTGGAAAATGGCGACATGATAGGTCCAAGTCAGCATGGATTTGTGAAAGGGAAATCATGCTTGACAAATCTTCTGGAATTTTTTGAGGATGTTTCCAATAGGGTGGACGGGGGGGAACCAGTAGATGTGGTGTATTTGGACTTTCAGAAGGCCTTCGACAAGGTCCCACACAAGAGATTGGTGTGCAAAGTTAAAGCACATGGGATTGGGGGTAATGTGTTGACGTGGATTGAGAACTGGTTGGCACACAGGAAACAAAGAGTAGGAGTAAATGGGTACTTTTCAGAATGGCAGGCAGTGACCAGCGGGGTACCGCAGGGTTCGGTGCTGGGGCCCCAGCTGTTTACATTATATATTACTGATTTGGACGAAGGGATTAATTGTAATATCTCCAAATTTGCGGATGACACTAAATTGGGAGGCAGTGTGAACAATGAGGAGGATGCTAGGAGGCTACAGAGTGACTTGGACAGGTTGGGTGAACGGGCAAATGTATGGCAGATGAAGTACAATGTGGATAAATGTGAGGTTATCCACTTTGGTGGTAAAAATAGGGAAGCAGACTATTACCTGAATGGTGGCAGATTAGGGAAAGGGGAGGTGCAACGAGACCTGGACGTCATGGTACATCAGTCACTGAAGGTGGGAAGGCAAGTGCAGCAGGCAGTCAAGAAAGCAAATGGCATGATGGCCTTCATAGCAAGGGGATTTGAGTACAGGAGTAGGGAGGTGATGCTACAGTTGTACAGGGCCTTGGTGAGGCCACACCTGGAGTATTGTGTGCAGTTTTGGTCTCCTAACTTGAGGAAGGACATTCTTGCTATTGAGGGAGTGCAACGAAGGTTCACTAGATTGATTCCTGGGATGGCCAGACTGACATATCAAGAAAGACTGGATCAACTGAACTTGTATCCTCTGGAGTTCAGAAGAATGAGGGCAACACGGTGGCATAGTGGTTAGCACTGGTGCCTCACAGCGCCAGAGACCCGGGTTCGAATCTGGCCTCGGGTGACTGTCTGTGTGGAGGTTGCACATTCTCCCCGTGTCTGCGTGGGTTTCCTCCGGGTGCTCCGGTTTCCTCCCACAGTCCAAAAATGTGCGGGTTAGGTTGATTTGGCTATGATAAATTGACCCTTAGTGTTAGGGGGGGATTAAATATGTGGGGTTACAGGGATAGGATGGGATATGTTAGGGGGAATTAAATACATGGGGTTACGGGGATAGGGTGGGATATGTGTCGGTGCAGGCTCGATGGGGATTCTGTGTGAGAAAGCAGGGACAGGGTACTGGATTTGGATGATCAGCCATGATCGTATTGAATGGTGGAGCAGGCTCGACGGGCCGAATGGCCTACTCCTGCTCCTAGTTTCTATGTTTCTATCTTATAGAGACGTTTAAAATCCTGACTGGTTTAGACAAATTAGATGCGGGCAGAATGTTTCCAATGTTAGGGAAAACTAAAACCAGGGGTCACAGTCTAAGGATAAAGGGGAAGCCATTTAAGACTGAGATGAGGAGGAACTTCTTCACCCAGAGAGTGGTGAATCTGTGGAATTCTCTACCACAGAAGGTTGTTGAGGCCAGTTCGCTAAATATATTCAAAAGGGAGTTAGATATAATACTCACAACTAGGGGGATCAAGGGGTATGGCGAGAAAGCAGGAATGGGGTACTGAGGTAGCATGTTCAGCCATGAACGCATTAAATGGCGGTGCAGGCTCGAAGGACCGAATGGTCTACTCCTGCACCTATTTTCTATGTTTCTATGACTCTTAACTGCCCTCTGAAATGGCCTAGCAAGCCACTCAGTTGTAACAAACCACTACAAAACACCATAATAAGAATAAAACTGGACGGACCACCCGGCATCGACCTCGGCACCGGCTACAGACATGACAACGGCACACCCAGCCAAGTCGACCATGCAAAGTTCTCATCAACATTTGGGGATTTGTGCCAAAATTGGGAGAGCTGTCCCACAGCCTAGTCAAGCAATAGCCTGATATAATCATACTCACAGAATCATACCTTTCAGCCAATGTCCCAAACTCCTCCATCACCATCCCTCGGTATGTCCTGTCCCACCGGCAAGACAGACGCACCAGGTGGTGAGAGAACCAATACGAGGGAAAAACCTACTTGACCTCGTCCTCACTAATCTACCTGTCGCAGATGCATCTGTCCACAGTCATCGTGGAGACGAAGTCCCATCTTCACACTGAGGATTCAGAACAGATCTAGCAGCCTAAAACTGGGCATCCATGAGGCACTGTGGGCCATCAGCAGCAGCAGAATTGTATTCCACCACAATCTGTAACCTCATGGCCCAGCATATCCCTCACTCTACCATTACCTTCAAGCCAGGGGACCAAGCCTGGCTCAATACAGAGTGTAGAAGAGCATGCAAGGAGCAGCACCAGGCGTACCTAAAAATGAGGTGCCAACCTGGGGAAGCTGCAACACAGGACTACATGCTATAGGCAGGGCTAAGCGATCCCACAATCAACGGATCAGATCAAAGCTCTGCAGTCCTACCACATCCAGTCGTGAATGGTGGTGGACCATTAAACAACTAACGGGAGGAGGAGGCTCCATGAATATCCCCATCCTCAATGATGGTGGAGCTCAGCACGTGAATGCAAAAGACAAGGCTGAAGCGCATGCAACCTTCTTCAACTAGAAGTGCCGAGTGGATGATCCAAATCGGCCTCCTCCTGAGGTCCCCACCATCATAGAAGCCAGTCTTCAGCCAATTCGATTCACTCCACGTGATATCAAGAAACGGTTGAGTGCACTGAATACAGCAAAGGCGATGAGCCCTGACAACATTCTGGCTGTCATGCTGAAGACTTGTGCTCCAGAACTAGCCGCGTCTCTAACCAAGCTATTCCAGTACAGCTACAACACTGGCATCCGTCCAACAATGTGGAAAACTGCCCAGGTATGTCCTGTCCACAAAAAGCAGGACAAATCCAATTACCGCCCCATCAGTCTACTCTCAATCATCAGCAAAGTGATGGAAGGTGTCATCGACAGTGCTATCAAGCGGCACTTACTCACCAATAACCTGCTCACTGATGCTCAGTATGGGTTCCGCCAGGACCATTCGGCTCCCGACCTCATTACAGCCTTTGGTCCAAACATGGACAAAAGAGCTGAATTCCAGAGGTGAGGCGAGAGTGACTGCCCTTGACATCAAGGCAGCATTTGACCGAGTGTGGCATCAAGGAGCCCTAGTAAAAGTGAAGTCAGTGAGAATCGGGGGGAAAACTCTCCACTGGCTGGAGTCATACCTAGCACAAAGGAAGATGGTTGTGGTCATTGAAGGTCAATCATCGCAGCCCCAGGACATTGCTGCAGGAGTTCCTCAGGGTAGTGTCCAAGGCCCAACCATCTTCACCAGCTTCATCAATGACCTTCCCTCCAACATAAGGTCAGAAATGGGGATGTTCGCTGTTGACTGCACAGTGTTCAATGCTATTCACAACTCCTCAGATAATGAAGCACTCCATGACAGGTCTAGACAGACTAGATGCAGAAGGAATGTTTCCCTTGGCGGGTGAGAACAGAACTAGAGGACATAATTTAAGGATAAGGGCTAAACCATTTAGGACAGAAATGAGGGGGAATTTCTTCACTCAGAGGGTGGTGAACCTGTGGAACTCATTGCCACAGAGGGCAGTGTACGCCAGCTCATTAAATATATTTAAGAGGGAATTAGATATATTTCTACAGGCAAAAGGGGTTAAGGGTTACGGAGAGAAGGCGGGGACGGGATACTGAATTGGAGGATCAGCCATGATCTCATTAAATGGCGGAGCAGGCTCGAAGGGCCGGATGGCCTACTCCTGCTCCTATCTTCTATGTATCTATGTATCTATGTATGCCCGCATGCAGCAAGACTTGGACGACATTCAGGCTTGGGCTGATAAGTGGCAGGTAACATTTGCACCACACAAGTGCCAGGCAATGACTATCTCCAACAAGCAAGAGCCTTACCACCGCCCCTTAACATTCAATGGCATTACCATCGCTGAATCGCCATCAACATCCTGGGGGTCACCATTGACCAGAAACTTAACTGGACCAGCCACATAAATACTGTGGCAACAAGAGCTGGTCAGAGGCTAGGTATTCTGTGGTGAGTGTCTCACCTCCTGATTCCCCAAAGCCTTTCCACCATCTACAAGGCACAAGTAAGGAGTGTGATGGAATACTCTCCACTTGCCTGGATGAGTGCAGCTCCAACAACACTCAAGAAGCTCGACATCATCCAGGACAAAGCAGTCCGTTTGATTGGCACCCCATCCACCACCTTAAACATTCACTCCCTCCACCACCGGCGTACCGTGGCTGCAGTATGCATCATATACAAGATGCACTTCAGCCTCTCGCCAAGGCTTCTTCGGCAGCACCTCCCAAACCCGCAACCTATTCCACCTAGAAGGACAAGGGCAGCAGACGCATGGGAACACCACCACCTCCAAGTTCCCCTCCAAGTCACACACCATCCTGACTTGGAAATATTTTGCCGTTCCTTCATCGTCGTTGGGTCAAAATCCTGGAACTCCCTCCCTAACAGCACTGTGGGAGTACCTTCACCACACGGACTGCAGCAGTTTAAGAAGGCGGCTCATCACCACCTTCTCAAGGGCAACTGGGGATGGGCAATAAATGCTGGCCTTGCCAGCGACGCCCAGATCCAATGAATGAATAAAAAAAAAAATTTATAGTGTATCTGTGCAACTGTTAAAAAATAGGATGCTAAAAAAATTTGCCTGACTACGCTGCGCAACCTCCATTTTCCATCCTGGCTACTTTGCTGTGCTCCCACCCTGTGTGTCCCCGGATTCGGTTTAGAAAATATGGTCACTGTATTTTAAGGAGTGTCTTGAAGGCAGAGAGAGAGGTGGAAAGGCAGAGTGGTTTAGGGAGGCAATTCCAGAGCTTAGGACCTTGGAAGCTGAAGGCACGGCTGCCAATAGTGGGGCGAGGGAAGTCGGGGATGCACAAGAGCCCTGAATTGGAGGAACGCAGACTTCTTGGAGGGTTGTAGGCAGTTTTCCTTGTAAGGTGCGTGGCCATGTGGCCACGCACTGCTCCAGGGAACGCGAACAGCCGGCTTGGTGGCATTTCAATGCAAAAACCACGCATGCGCGGAATTTTGAATGGCCCGTGCAGCCCCTTAAAGGGGCTGCGTAGGGCCAAAGCAAATTACAGGGAACATAGGTTGTAGGGCTCGAGGAGATTACGGAGAGTAACATGCGGCGAGGCCGTGGAGGGATTTGAACACAAGGAAGATAATTGTAAATTTGAGGCGTTGGTGGACTGGGAGCCAATGTAGGTCAGCAACAAACGTGAGACCAAAAAGGATGTAAGCTTTGTGGAAAAGAAGTGCTTACCCTGGCCCAGAGTTTCCTCCACAATTACCCCCAGTTTATGCGTGTCTCTGGGCTCAAACCAATGAACTGGCTTTAAAAGCTGCGGAATTTTAGGTATAAGTGAAGTAACTACAATACGCCCAAGTCCCCTCGGCTGTCCATCAGACTCTCCGCCCGAACGAAACTCCCCCTGCATAACTAGCCACGCCCCCAACTCTCAAATTCGAGTCTCTTCCAGTTGTGCTTGTTCAGAGGGTCTCTTCACATTGGAACCGGTGTTTCAACTGTAGCAGGATAGAAAGTCATTCTTCTGGTGTTTTATTGCAATTTTCTTAGCTTTTTAAAAAAATGTATCCTCACTGAGGCCTGCTCTGTATTTTCTGTTTCTTTTAATGCATTTTTATGGCATAACTATAAGTCACATTAAATATTGAAAACTTCCCCAAGTGTAGGTTCCTAAACATGAAACAATGGCCCAGAAATTGATCTCGCTCTGTTCCCGCGGGGGTAAGCCTTCCCCGCGATGTCTCACCTCGCTTGTGCTTTTTCAGATCCAGCTCGCACGAACTTGATGTTCTGGACAGCTGCTGTGCAGTGCTTGCGTATCCCACCGGCGTAGTGAATTCGTGCGAGCTGTGGGATCACGTGACTCAGTTAGAGCCAATGGCAGCACACCATCTTCCATTCATAAGTTTCACAGACCTGCTGTGAAATCTATGAATCTTACACCCCCCCCAAAATAACAGCTAAACCTCAATTAAATTTAAAAAAAAAACCATCACATTAATAAAATAAGTATAGTTAATTAAATTAACCATTTTAAATAAAAAATTAAATTTTTGAAAAAATTTAAAATCTTTTAAAAAGTTATAAAAATAAACTTACCTGTCTTTAAAGTCTCTAAAAAAGATATACCTATTAAAAAAAATTCAAAAAAATACTTAATTCACTATTTACCTTCTTAAAAGTGGGTCTTACTCCTCCTTTTTACATTTCTAAAATCTTCAGTACTTACCTGCGCGTCCAAAGCATGAAGTGCACAGCGTGCGCGCAGCCTGTAGCGCGCACGCGATGCACCGAGGACCCGCCCCCTTTTCAGAAGAGCAATTGCCGGTTTTCAGCGCATGCGCAGGGCATGCAGAAAACCGGCAATTGGAGTGGGAATACGCGAGAGTACGCAGTGTGTACTCTCGCGTCCCGGGATCAATTTTCGGCCCAATAAACCTGATGTGCATGAATGATGGTAAAATGAGTTGAAACATAAATTTTCATATTTAAAGAAGAAATATATGGTGTGGGTTCAGTGCTTTCTCTGGGCTTCGACTGTTTACCCTGATTTCTGCCCATTTTAAGTTTGGGCGTATTCTAATTAGATCCAGAGGATACTTGGGCGTAACTTGACAGCGGCAAAATGGGCGCAACATTAGTCACATTTTCAGCTCTAACTTCTGGGTTGCGCCCACGGAGGGAACATCAGGCCCTTTATGTGAGATTTTGATTACAATATACATGTCTGATTCTTGACTAGAATGACATGTAAACCAGACTAGATAGGAGAAATTAGTGAACTAGCTGGGTTTTTAATAACAATCCAACAAGTCATTTTACAAATTCCCAGATTTATGTGATTCATTTTCACAGCTTGTCATTGTGAGATATTGAACTTGGTCGCTAGTTTATTACGTTAACCATTACACTACCAATCTTCCCTTGTCCATCACTATTATCATTATTATAGCAAATGTCACCAGAATCTTGCTGGAATCTGATGTAGAAACAGTTAAATATAATATGAATAGGCCATCAAACCTATAATAATTGTAACATTACATCAGCATGTTGGGAGCTTGCCTAGAGTAGTCTTGTGGGTGAATGGAGGAACCAGTGTGGTGATGAGCCATATAGACCAAGAAGATTCCAGGTTTGATCTCTATCTATCCTGTTCGCATAGTTAAGGCAACAATCGTGGCACTACAATGGGCCACGGCAGCACTACACCACAGAGGGGAATAAAATTAGCCTGATTGTCAGCCGTGGCTCAGTTGGTAGCACCCTCGCCTCTGAGTTAGAAGGTTGTGGGTTCAAGTCCCACTCCAAAGACTTGAGCACAAAAATCTAGGCTGACATTCCAGTGCAGTACTGAGGGAGTGTTGCACTGTCAGACAGTGTCGTCTTTTGGATAGAGTCATAGAGTTATACAGCACAGAAAGAGGCCCTTCAGCCCATCGTGTCCGCGCCGGCCATCAAGCCCTATCTATTCTAATCCCATTTTCCAGCACTTGGTCCGTAGCCTTGTATGCTATGGCGTTTCAAGTGCTCATCTAAATGCTTCTTGAATGTTGTGAGGGTTCCTGCCTCTACCACCCTTTCAGGCAGTGAGTTCCAGATTTCAACCACCCTCTGGGTGAAAAAGTTTTTCCTCAAATCCCCTCTAAACCTCCTGCCCCTGATGAGACGTTAAACTGAGGCCCCATCTGCTTTCTCAGGTGAACGTAAAGGATCCCATGGCACTGTTTCGAAGAAGAGCAGGGGAGTTTATCCTCGGTGTCCTGGCCAATATTTATCCCTCAATCAACATAACAAAAGCAGATCAGCTGGTCATTATCACATTGCTGTTTGTGGGAGCTTGCTGTGCGCAAATTGGCTGCTGCGTTTCCTACATTAGAACAGTGACTACACTCCAAAAGTACTTCATTGGCTGTAAAGTGCTTTGCAATGTCCAGTGGTCGTGAAAGGTTCTATATAAATCCAAGTCTTTCTTTCTTTATCTAGTAACCCTGCTAAAATCTGCGCAAGTGCGTTCATGGGTCTGCAGTGCCCTCCATTGTAAAATAACCTGCCAACACTCAACGCCTAGGCTCACACTTGAAGAATTGTTACTTGAAGTACTGAAGGTCTGTCAGCACCTGTGGAACTGCACCGCAGCAAGACACATCACCTTGGGGAGAAGAGGAAAGAAAATTGGGGAATAAACAAAAGCTTTAAAAAATACTCTGTAGGATAATGGCGCATGAGTGCTTAGTGTATCGATCTGAAATTCCTCTCTCCCTTATTTCAGCAGGGCCATTAACCCATTTATTTTAGAAGGGTTGATGCCGCCACTAAAATTGCGGAAAAATAAATTTCACACTGACGCGTCAGGTCATGTCCGTACACTATTATCCTACAGCATTATTCACTGGTTCCTACCCTTCAGTCCCTATTTGTGAAGCCCAGCAGCAATTCCGCGACTTCAACAGTTGAACCATCTGTGTAGTAAAATTCTGAGGGGAAAGGCAGGAGCTTACACTCAGCATCATACCACAATCACTGGTCCCCACTGGTAAATGTGCAATTCTCAGTCCAGTGTTAGTTTTAAATCTCATCACTCTTCTGTAATATTGTTACTATTTCCTGCTAACCAGTGCAACAGTCTTAAACTGAACTCATGCTGTTGTAACAAGCAACAGGGAGCAGAATTTAGGTCAACATTTCAGGTTTCACAAAAACAAATACGAAGAGATGAACCATCCACTCTATCTCTCTCCTACAACTGACAGTCATTTGATTTCATTCCAAGTCTCTCATCATTTTCACTTGAAATCTATTAGCTCCATTGTTAAGTTTCACTTAAAAACTGTATGCTCCAGGGTTCTTTTCACTTTCAAGTTGTCTATACATGCTCATCTTTATCACTGTCTATCACGCCGCCTCTTACTCATTTACTTTCACTTTAAATCTGCCTACTTTAAGGCCGCGATTTCGCCTACCGAGGCGGGCTCAGTGCGGCCGAAGTAGATGGCGAGTTGCGACCCCGCTCCCGGCTCCATCCCGCTCTGTGAGAAGAATTTTCCGTTGATTGGTTCCCGGCCAATTAAAAGGAAGCGGGTCTGATTGCGTCATCAGCCGGTTTCCTTAAAGGGGCCATGTCCAAATTGATTTTGGGACATTTGTGCTGTCAGTGTTCTACAGCATTGAGGTGCTGTAAACACTGACAAGCACTGCACAGAGGTGCAGGGCTACACCCAAGCTCTCCCATGACTCCCTCCATATGCTTATGGAGGGAGTCACAGCACGCAGAGAGATTCTCTTCCCTTCCAATGGGCGGAAGAGACCTCCCCAGGAGATCAACGCAGCCTGGTTGCACATTGCACAGGCGGGCACAAGCAGGGATGTGGTTAGGAGGACCAGGCTGCAGTGGCGCAAACCTTTCAATGATCTCATTAGATCACGAAATGTTAATGTCAAGCCACACTCAACCTCATCCTGCTGTGCCGCTCATCACATCCCCATCACTCTGCTTTCCCTACCCTACTCCTGCACATCCTTACTCACACCAACTTACCTTACACCTCCACCCATCCCTCTCTATCTACATTATCACTTCCCCATCTCAGCAGCCACCTCTCACACACACCTTCATCCTAGTCCAATCATACCAACTAACAACACACAAGGGTAGCCACTCAGATGTTTTATCCAATGTTCATGTGAAGTTTCTGGTAATGTGTTGTCAAACACTGAAATCTTTATTTTCAACACTTTGTGTTTTTGGACAGATTTGTGTGCATTTTTGGAAGTGGTTTAGTGAGTTGCAGTGAATGGTGAGACATAATGGTGCCCCCCGCAATGGTGATGAGTGTGGAAGGAATGGCTTGGACTTTGTAGGGATTCTTTATGGTGCTGGTGTGGGGTGGTGCCAACCTGGGGCATCATGTGGCAGCCAGGATGTACAGCGTCAAGTGAAGTAAATCTGGCTATGGTGAGGACTAATGCAGCAAGTGGTTATGATCTGGAATGCACTGCCTGGAAGGGTGGTGGAGGCAGATTCAATCGTGGCTTTCAAAAGGGAATTGGAGAAGTACCTGAAGGAAAAAATTTGCAGGGCTACGGGGAAAGGGCGGGGGAGTGGGACTAGCTGAAGTGCTCTTGCAGAGAGCCGGCACAGGCTCAATGGGCCGAATGACCTCCTTCTGTGCTGTAACCATTCTATGATTCTAGGAGACCGAGACCGGAGGAGGCCAAGCCAATTAACACATCCTCCCGCCTGTGGAAGAAAACATGCTGTCAATCACGGGCAGGGGGAGAGTCATGGCTGTAATGAGCGGCAATACTGGAGGAGACGTCGGCTACTGTTTCTTCACACCCTTATCCTCTTTTTTTTTCCCTTCTTACTTCTATCTCACCTACACACTGCATGACAAACTAGAGCTGCTTTCAGCAGCAACTCATCTCTCTCTGCTCTCTCTTCACTAAAAACTAACCGTTGTTCCTCTCTTTCATTTCAGGTACTGAAAATGTGGATGTCCTTCTGCCATTTCAGGAAGAGGAGGCCAGCCTTCCTGAAGATGCAGCGTCACTCGATCTGACCGTAGCAAGCACCAGCTTAGATATTGGCACCTTGAGGTTAGGCTAGAGGCAGGTCGTCGTGTGGTGAATCACCAGCTGAAAGTGTGCAGGAGATAGGGCAGAGGGATAGGATGCGACAAGTGCCAGCTCGGCGGAGGGTGAGATCATGTACTAGCTCCACTGTAGAGGACTCCGATGCGGACTTCAAGGGCCCAGGCTATCGAAGAAGGCTGATGGCCATACACCAAGAAATGCTAGGTGAACTGGGCAGCCTGCCAGTGAACTTGCGTGCAATGGCTCAGAGCATGGAGTAGTCCAGCTCCAACTTGTGTCGGGTCTTTGCACAGAGCATGGAGACTATTCTGTTCAACATGGAGCGATTGATCATGTTAATGCCAAGCCACACTCAACCTGCTTGTGCCCGCCTGTGCAATGTGCAACCAGGCTGTGTTGATCTCCTGGGGAGGTCTCTTCCGCCCATTGGAAGGGAAGAGATTCTCTCTGCGTGCAGTGACTCCCTCCATAAGCCGTAGGAGTGACTCCCTCCATAAGCCGTAGGAGTGCTGAGGCACAGTCCCAGGAGAGTGGCCTTAGCTCCATGAGAGAGCCACTGATGACTTTGTTTCCAACATTACAACAGTGACTACACTTCAAGAAGTACTTTATTGGTTGTAAAGCACTTTGGGACATACTGAGGTCGTGAAAGGCGCTATATAAATGCAAGTCTTTCTTCTTTCTTTCTTTGGACCTATGGTTCTCAAAACTTTTCACCACTGGCGAGTTTTCTTCATCCCAAGTCTGTTGTAGACTAATTAATAGAGTTTGATTGTCATGATTAGTCATCAACTCCATTATTGTTGTAACTTGTGACTGCCAGGAAGTAGAAGGCAAACTAGATGGACCATGATCTTTTTCATCTAGTAATTTCTATGTTTCCATGGTGTAAAATTAGTGTGAAACAGCCTAACCATCAGGAACATCTGTGCTCCCTTTGAAATACACTGTTCGGCCTTTACTATTAAGCAGCACACTGGCGACAAGAAGGTAAGTTGAGAACACTGCTTGGCTCCTTTATTTCTCTCTCAAAATTACTTCAGTGCATGTCTGACCAATATTTTTATGACACTTGGACAGAATTATGAATATTCAAGCATCACTAGTGCCCAGAAGGCAGCAGGGCGTGGCACCAAGCCAATGGCGAAGAACGCACAAATTCACTCATTCAGACTTCCAAGACCATCTGGGGGACACTGAAGACAGGACAAGCAGACTCCAGGGTGTGGGGACCACCAAGTCACCCAGAATTATTATTCATGCCAGAAGCGAACCTTTGGCTTCCCAGTAGCATTCCCACCTCTAAGTCAGAAGGTGCAGGGTTTGAATCCTCCTCCAGCCAGTCGCAGCGAGTGGAGACAAAAGTTCCAGCTCTGAATTCTGGGCTAATATCCAGTGGGATATTGTGGAAGCCCAAAAAACCTTCCCGCTGTATAGGACTAACCATCCTATTGGCTGGTATAAAGATGGTTACGGCCATTGAAGGAGCATTCCAGTTGCAGCCTGTCAGCCTGCAAATCCTTCCACTACATCACACTATGCTGTAAAGATACAAAACAACATCATCATTTATGCCACCTGGAGGGAGGTGGCACTGGCACTGCCTATGAACTCCCTCATCCCCAGGACTACAGAACAGCACTGCAAGAAATTCCACATCCTCAGCAGGCCAGACAAGGTAATACACATCTCCCTTTTCTTCTTTGCCTACCCTGGGCACCATCACGCTCTTCACCCTTCAACAACACTTCCACATCGACCTGGTCACTGGTTAAGGGTGCCTCTTAATCCCTATCCTGCACTATGACTACACAGCTCCTCCAAAACTCAACAGCTGTATTACACATCCCCAAAACCCCTTTCCTCCACTTTAACACCCTCACACCCCTATATTATCTTCTGTGCCACTTGCCAAACACCCCTTAACTGTTAACCTTACCCTCATTTACTTTTCTCTTTGCAGGTGGAATTGGTGCATAATGCCTGACAAAGACAGATCACCTTTGAACCCCTCGCCCACTTCAAGGACAAGGCCAGGCAACTCATGGAGAGGCACTCAGCTCTTGCCATGGAAGATGCTGAGGTCAGTGGCATTTTGCCAGCACCATGTTACTGACGGAGGACCTGCACTGTCGCCCCGGCATCCCTCTGAAGCACCAGTCACAACCTTCTACACCCTTCTCTGTCTCCTTAATCCCATGGGGGTCATACTCATCCATTCCTGCCTTCTACCCTCTCTTCTTCCAGATCCACCACAGTAGTGGATGGCAGAGGAGGAGGAAGACGATGGTGGTTAAGAGGATGATGAAGATTGAGCCACCCAGGAGTCATGGCTGTATGATACTGCCGTCCCTCAGCAGAGAGGCATGTGTCAGGCCTCCAGCAACACCGCAACCCCCAACAACCCCGCCCTCACCAGAGCACCATGCCAGTGGAACGTGAGAGATGAGGCCAGGCTTTTCAGGAGACTCCAGAAATTCAGCCAGCAGATGCTCCATGCCAGGACCCGACTTCCATGGGACAAGCATCACCTGGGTCCCATGACCCTCCTATGCAGCATGAGACACAAATCTCCTCCCGCAGCCTAGCTCTCAGGTTTCATCTAGAAGAAGCACGAGTATAGGAGCCATACCTCCTCCTGAGTATCCCTGACGTTAGGTTGCCGGGGTCTGAAACTCTCCTGCACTCTGACCCTCTGAGAAGTAGTCAGAAGTAAGGGGGGAAAAATTCGGTTGCTTTGCGCCTCCAGTTAGTGCCCTAAGAGGTCGCTAATGGGGCGCAAAGCAACTAGTGCCCGGGCACGGCGATATTTGCGCCACTCGCGAAATTGATCAGATATTTTGCGGCGGCGCTAAACACTACTGCCACAATCTCCTGCGCCCGCAGATTGTGACGTCAGTCAAGTGCGCAACGCCCCGGACCGGATATTGAGTGGCGCCCCCTGCCTTACCGCCTGCCGCTAGCAACAACAGGTTGAGGGGAGCGTTATGCAGTCGGGATGGGACTGGGGGAGCGCTATTTAAAGGCGACTGCTTCCTGCCGGTGACATTTTTGCACCACGCATTCTGAGAGAGAGAGAGACACACTTCTGGAGAGCTTCAACGCTGTGTGAAGGAGTTTTGGGTACTGAGCAGCACTTTGCAGGTTCATTTTGATTTGATCTTCCTTGCATCGATTTAGAAGAGACTACGGGGGCTGCACTCTGAGCTCTTTCCCTGGGCCTCTCCATTGTTCTTTCCAGCAGATTTGAAGTACAGGTCTCTCCAGGCCGAGATTCAAGGCTGCAATGAGCAGAGTGTGGATGGAGAGCAAGATCGACCCTCCCCTTTAAGAACTGGCCGCGCCAGTGTGTCTGTGTTCCATTGCTGACTGACATCGCATGAGCTTCATCAGCGCTCTGAGGTAGCGCCTAGCTCCTCGGCATTAGTGCCTTAAGAGAGGTGTGTAGCGCCTGATTTCGCGCTCCACCTCCAGAGGCGATAGAAGCCAAGTTTGCAGTCAGAGGTGATAATTAGCGCCAGGCACTAAACTTTACGCCTGGCTGATAATTGCGCCCCAAACGGGGCAATACCAAATTTCTCCCCCAAGGTGTCTGTAGGCCGAATGCAAAAAATCATTTTAAAATGTTTCCTTTCAGAAATCTTCAATAAAAGATCTGTCAGAAACTCCTCACTTTTTCCTTCAACAGCTGTTTCTGACAGCTGCTGTCTAATACAAGCAGGTGGAAATTATCCCGATTGCAATAGTCCAGGACATTCCCATCCCCAGCACCACCTGGTGACTGCATATAAATGAGGCCAGTGGCAACTCAACAAATGCATCTCCTAATTCGCATACTGTACTTTATAATATGTTTCTCATACATACATACTTCTCTTTCTTTCCTTCATTTTTTCAGTATAATATGTGTGTGTATGTGCATGTGTGTAGAATACACTGGAAGAAGCTATTAAGTTTAAGCTTTGATTAGGCCAGATTTACATCCCAGAGGCCCAGCAGGATTTGTGACTGTTTGTCTCAAGTGGATACGATATCGTGTAAACATCAGAACAAAACCTGGTGCCAGGGAGTCTTCCACCTGTAGCCAATATTAAGGAGTGTGGCAAGTGCCAAGAGTCCTTGCAGTACTGTTGTACACTAGAGTTGTGTTGGGCACATCGCCAACCCTACCTTTTTATAACTGAAATAAGTCTAACCCCAAATATATCCAAACACATTAGCTGCTCATGCTAAGTCGCAAGTTTTATATCGGAAGTTTTAGAAGGGTAGGAATATAATTTTCTCCTGGTTGGTGAAGGTGTACTGTTACGTAGTATTACATAGTATTTACAGCACCGAAACAGGCCATTCGGCCCTACAGGTCCATGCTGGTATTTATGCTCCGACCACGCTCGATTAGCTCTGATGGACGGGTCACATTGTCCGCATGCCCGATACGAGACTCCCAAAATAAGAGCTCTACTCAGAGCTCGACACGGCAAGAGAGCCCCAGATGGGCAGAGGAAACGCTTCAAGGACACCCTCAAAGCCTCCTTGAAAAAGTGCAACATCCCCACCGACACCTGGGAATCCCTGGCCCAAGACCGCACAAAGTGGAGGAGAAGCATCCGGGAAGGTGCCGAATACCTCGAGTCTCTTCGCCGGGAGCAAGCGGAAGCCAAGTGCAAACAGCGGAAGGAGCGCACGTCAACTCAAGAACCCCACCCACCCGCCCCTTCAACCACCGTCTGCCCCACCTGTGACAGAGACTGTAGGTCCCGCATTGGACTCATCAGTCACCTGAGAACTCATTTTTAGTGTGGAAGCAATCATCCTCGGTTCCGAGGGACTGCCTAAGAAGAAGAAGAAGAAGAAGAAGAAGGTGGTATTTATGCTTATTTTTATTCGTTCACAGGATGTGGGCGTCACTGGCAAGGCCAGCATTTATTGCCTATCCCTAATTGCCCTTGAACCGCCTTCTAATTGAATGGCTTGCTAGGCCATTTCAGAGAGTAGTTAAGAGTCAACCACATTGCTGTGGGTCTGGAGTCACATATAGGCCAGACTAGGTAAGGATGGCAGATTTCCTTCCTAAACGACAATCCGGTAGTTTCATGGTCACCATTACAGACACTAGCTTTGTATTCCACGCGAGCCTCCTCCCACCCTTCTTCATCTAACCCCATCAACTTCTCTTTCTATTCCTTTCTCCCTCATGTGTTTATCTAGCTTCCCCTTAAATGCATCTGTGCTATTTGGTTCAACCACTCCATGTGGTAGCGAGTTCCACATTCTAACCATTCTCTGGTTAAAGAAGTTTCTCCTGAATTCCCTATTGAATTTATTAGTGACTTATATTTATGGCCCCTAGTTCTGGTCTCCCCCACAAGTGGAAAAATCTTCCCTACGGCTACCCTATCAAACCCTTTCATAATCTTAAAGACCTTGATCAGGTCACCCCTCAGTCTTTTCTTTTCGAGAGAAAATGTGCTAGAGAACTGTGATATTTTTACCCAGTGCCACTGCAATTTGGGATCATTGTTGGCGTGTGAGTAGAGAGGGGAGTAGGGGCATGTGTGCACTTGCAGGTGAGATTTTGGCTAAGGTTTGGTGAATTTTGTGAAGTAGGAATAGTGAGGGAGGTAAAGATTGAAGAAGCATGTGGAGCGAGAACAAGTGAGATGTAGCATTAGTGACGGAGAGCACGAGGAATTGAGAGTAAGGATCAGACCAATAGGTACAACCGTGAAAAGGGGCATATCTCATAAGCCCCGATTTTAATTTGTGCAGGAATCAGGCAGGCAGGGGCTGAGGCAGGCGGCAAACCATCCTGACCTCAGCAGCATGAGGTCGGTGAGATTTTAACCACTGGGCCTCATCTGCATGCCGCCTGGTCAGTTGCCCGCCTGAAACTGGCAGGAGGCGGCTGCTGGCCAGCAGGCAAGAATGCAATGTTGGATGGCCGGAGGCTGTTGCCGAGAACCAAAGTAACGGTAAGTCGCGGGGAGGAGGTTTTTGGTGGGGGGGGGGCCTCGTGATTGGAGCGGGGGAGGCCTTAACTTTCCTTGTGGGGCCAGCAGGAGCACCTCTACACCTCATGGCCTCATAAGGAAAGTAGAAAAAAGTAGAAAGACTTACTTTTTTAAAAGAAAAATAAAGAACGTGTATTTATATAGCACCTTTCACGACGTCAAGACATCCCAAAGCGCTTTACAACCAATGAAGTACTTTTGAAGCGTAGTCACTGTTGTAATGTAGGAAACACGGCAGCCAATTTGTGCACAGCAAAGTTCCACAAACAGCAATGAGATAATAACCAGATAATGTTTTTTTTAGTGATGTTGGTTGAGGGATAAATATTGGCTAGGACGCCAGGGAGAACGCCACTGCTCTTCTTCGAAATAGTGTCATGAGATCTTTTACGTCCACCCGAGGGGGCAGACGGGGCATCGGTTTAACATCTCATCTGAAACGCCTCTCCTGGCCCAGACTCCTCTTTCCACGAGCTTGAACTGGCTTGAAACATCTTTAATGTGTCTCATTATACCTCCTACTCTCTCATGTTAATATCACTTTTCCATTTAAGCATATTTACAAATCAAGTTACATCCTCCATGTACAAATGTGGTGAGCAAGGAGAGCTGCTCCAACATAATGTGCTACACAATGGTAGGATAATAATTTCACACCCATGCACCCATAGTTCTGTACGCAAAAGGTTCCCAATCTCTGCCATTCCATCACGGGTGGAAAAGAAGGGGTTACAATGCCTTTCTGCAAAGGAAGGGAGGGAAAATCAGAGCACAAATCAGTCTCGATTGCTACTGGGCACCCGTTATATGGTTCAAAGCAGCTTTGGCAAAGATCTTCCAGGAATTCCAATGGTCCTCTTGGCCAGTGAATGCTGCATAGTTTGTATACACTTAAGATGAGGTGGATATTTATTTTTTCAAAATGAATCTAAGCCAAGACATTCAACCAAGGCAATAATATTCCCTTAAATGTTCAATTAACTTTTTATCTTCTGTTGTCTAATTCTAGGTCTCCAGTCATTTTTCCTTTTGCATTTTTCCATTCTTGTATTTTCTCCAATTTACAGAAAACTCTCCGTCTTCATAATTGTGCCCCAATAAAATGATTCCAGATGGGAGACATTAGTCAAGGCACTTAGTTGCCCAATAGTTCTCCTTTTAAAAGATAATGAAAGAGTATCTGGCTGGTATCTCCCAAATGTTTTTTTTTGTATTATTTCACAAGTACAAACAATCAAGAAGAAATTGAACTTCATTTTACCAATATGCATTTTCAAATTTGCTGAAAATTGACTCTGGTAATTCAATTTATGGTATATATAAAAGATACATTTTTTGTGAGCCAAAATTTATATATATTAGTGTGGAGCAAACTACATGAAATCATGAGTGGCATATTATTGAGAATGTCCTGGATGACAAGAGATTAATGATGTCCTAGTTCAAACAAAGGGTCCACACCTGAAACGTTCATTTGTTTATTCTGGCCACAGATGCTGCCTGACCTGGTGAGTGTTTCCAGCATCTGTACTTTTTGGATTTTTGTTTAATGTTGTTCTCCCTCTGTGAGATGTTTTGAACTGAATTCACTACACCATTGTATTGCAGTCTGATGACTTTGTTTGTAGATATCAATAGTTAAATTAGAATCTTTCAAATAGGGTTGAGTTTCCTTTTTAAGTTGAATTATGGGGCTGGATATTTACTGGGGCGGGTTGCGTAGGCGGTTGGACAGAGTTTCAGACGGGAAATCCGGAAGTCTGGGTTTCCCCACATGCTGTGGAGATTTAACTCCACAGCGTGCAACTCTTGGCCCTGACAGGTTCCCTGCCTGGAAGTTAGCCTGATTTACAGGCTTGGCTTCCAGTCAGGCAGGGAGCACTCTGGAGGAGGCCGCAGGACCAGGTAGGTCCGATCCCCGATCCCGGGGGGGGGGAGTGTCCGATCCCAAGGGCGATCCGATCCCTAACCCCAGGGTGGGGTTGTGGGGGTCCGATCCCAAGGGGGTAATGATCTCCGACCTATGGGTAGGGGGAGGTCCGATCCAGCCTCCAGCCTCGTAAGTCGGCGGGTTGGAGCCGGCTTCCCAACACGCTTGGAATTTTTGCCCATTTAACCCTCCACCCGCACCCACTCCCACCCGCTCACCCATGTTAAAATTCCTCCATGGATTTGTGATTTCAGCCACAAAGGGTTTTTTTTAAATTAAGAAACCTTATTTTAATTGAACACCACTAAGGCTGGAAAGAGGGAGAGAGGATGTTAATCAAGAAGTAATGGTTTTATGACTAAGGTTTTAAAAGCCTGTTGATTTTAAAAGGAAGGGAAGACTCAGGGACACTAGAAATTCTGCAGTTTTGAAGTCCAGGGAGTAGAGAATGGCGTGATGATGCTTTATTTCAACAGAGTGAAGATGCAGAGAGAAGGAAGAGTGTGTAATAGACTGTATTTGGAGCAAAGACTAATCACAAGAGAAAAGTTCAGAGGAATAGTCAGCATTGGTAATACTGATAAATATAAAAAGTTGTGAGAAACAGATTGGAGGCTAGAGGTGAGAACATTACTTCATCTAAGCAATAAGAGCTGCTTAGAATAAGCTTGTTTTGTTTGATATTACATTTTAAGCCTACACACAATTCTTGTACTCGATTTTTCTAGATAACTGTATCTAAATACGAGGACAGCCAGGAATCATTGAAAAAAAATATCATTCTTATAAAATGTTATTAAAGATGAGTTAAAATATAAAAGGACCAAAATGGGCATGCTGAATAGATATCATTTTTTAAATTGAAATTATAAACCAAGCATAACATTTCTATGAAAATATATACGACGAACATATTCTGAATTATTTGTAGACTAATTTCACCATTGTTTTCACAATTTAATTCTTATAGAGACTTTTGAGTGAAAGCTTTGATCTGTGCTCACAATGAGCATCATCTGACAGCAGCCCCGAGGTTCAGCACATGCCATCCATTTTATGAAATATCACAGCATGAGTAGTGCCTCAATTTAAGTGGGATGTTCTATGACAACACTTTATTCAAAGTGGAAGTGGCAAATAAAGTAGCTATCACTGACAAAGTAGGTAGTTTGGAACCTACATCCTGTAATTTGGACATTTTTTAGACATTAGTCATAGTGCAAGTGGGAATTTAACTGACAAATGGAACCATTGAAACCAGTGACTGGCATATCTGCCTCTTTGCCCTCATACCAATATCATTTATAATAATTATTATGAAACTTAGGTAAAAGGTCAATTCCTATCGAGCATTACCAAGGTTGAGAAGACAAGATGAAGAAAGAAGTGATGGCAGGATGTCAAACTTGAGTTTTAAAAATCTACAGATTGTAGGAGGAAGGGGGGACTGAGGGTAGTGCAGAGTTATAGTAGAATACTCTGTGATGTGTCCTGACTTCAACGCAGGAGGGCAAAGAGGATGTAGGATAGTCGACTATAGGAAAAACAAGAGAGTAAAGCTCGGGAGCAATGACCATTAAGAACCAGACAATTGGTGTGGGGTGAGGGGGAAACAATCTGCAGGCAGGTCACTGGCGCACTTCATTTTAGATGGTTTCAATAAAAAAAAAGTAAATATTGGTATTGGAGCAATTCTCCTTTTGATGGCCTAGGCTATTAATTCCTCCTGCATCTTAAATGCTCACTTCCACTTCTTATTTTTTACAGCTAGTTTCTTGGCCATGTCTTTTTTTATTATTATTATGTTTCCTCCAGTGTTCCACTGATTCTGCAAACGCGCCTCGGCGCTGCGAAATTGCTGTCAATCAGTCTGCACGCTCGCTGCTAGATTTTCACAGCTGTCTCTCAGTATCCCATTTGCAAATAAAATGCTTAGCTTCTTCAAGGACCTGTGCGTGCAGCCAGTCAATAAAAGATAATGGAATCAGGCAGTAAGTGTCTGCAGCTGGCACTATGAGGTTAGTAAGTTGGTACTGAAGGTCAGAAAGTCAAGTGGAAAAATGACAAGAAAACAAGTGTGAATTTCAGTATTAAAAAAGAGAGAAATTTTATCCGTCTTAGGGCAGTGTTGAATCAGAGAATAAAATCATAGAAAATCATACAGCACAGAAGGAGGCTGTTCGGCCCATCGCACCTGTGCCGGCTCTTCAGAGCTATCCAATTCGTTCCACGCCGCTGCAATGTTCCCCCTAATTTGTTTTTGGGTGCGGCCCATTCACAGTTGCGCGCGGCCCATTCACAGTTGCGCGCATGCACAAAATTTAACATTGGAAAAGCCGTGCTGCTCGGGACCGGCAAACAGCCGCGCAGTTTAGCGGGAACGTTGCTTCCCCTACTGTTTCCACATAGCCTTGCAAATTTTCCCCTTCAAGTACAGATCCAATTCCCTTTTGAAAGTTACTCCTGAAACTGCTTCCACCACTCTTTCAGGCAGTGCATTCCAGATCAGAACTCGCTGCGTTAAAAGATTCTCCTCATATTCCCCCCCGGTTCTTCTGCCAATTATCTTAAATCTGTGTCCTCTGGTTATTGACCCTCCTGCCAGTGGAAATAAACAGTTGAGTACTGTACAGTACAGAAAGTGCCAGTGATTTTGTCTCACGAGCCACAATAAGAATTCAGCAACAGCAGTTGCAGTCAGTTTTACAAAGTATCTATATTAAAAAAAAATTAGATATGCCACATTTATTATTAACACCTCCCTGATTTACCACTGACTAATAATAATGAGAAGGGAAAAATGCATCTAGGATGATTTCCTCATCATTATTTATGCTCCTATCTTTTTCAATGGAAAGAGAAAGGACAAGTGGAAGCTCTTCTATTGTTTAATAATTGCCACTCTTCCAAAACAAGTAAAAATTGTGAATCTATTATCTCACTGCAGAAACTAGACTGCTAATGGCTAACTTTCAGGTTTAAGTACCACGTTTTGTTCTTCCATTCCCATTCTGCATTCCTTCTTTCACTCCTCAAGATAATGAGCAAGATGGAAAAGGTCCACAAAAATCAACACTTGGAACAAAATCAACTTTGGACTCTTTTATATTGTTTCCTCCCTGACCACTTTTTACGACCAGACCATCTGTGTTCATTCCATCTGTGTCCATTCCATCTGTGTTCATTCATGCAGGTATTTTGGCTGCAGCTCCAGACCTGAGCCCATTACTTCTATTTCTCATTTCTTCCTCTTGGCCCCTTCTCTCCTAACACTTCCCCTCTTTGTCATGCTATCTTTCATTTCACCCCTGTTGGTACTTTGCACCCTTGCCATCCACGACTTTTGGATGATTGCATTGATGTCCTAGCTTTGACTGAAACTTGACTCACAGCTGGCGACACCTTGCCTCTTACAGAAGCCTCCCCACCTGGCTACATTTTCCACCACCTACCTTGCCCAAACCTCCATAGTGGTGGTATGGGCCTTATCACCAGGTCACACCTTGGTCCCTTCTCTTTTGAGCACCAGCTTTTCCATCCCTGTCATCTCTCCTTTAAAATCCTCATTGTTTACTGCCCATCCCCCAATCCCTCCTCATGTTTCTAACTGAGCTATCCTCCCTCCTTTCCTCCCTCAGTCTCTGTACTGAGTGACTCCTGACCCGCAGTGATTTATAGAGTCATAGGGGGAGAAATTCGGTTGATTTGCGCCTCCCGTTAGTGCCCTCTTAGGGCGCTAACGGGGCGCAAATCAACTAGTGCCTGGGCATGGCGCCGCTAACGCCTCCCATGAAATTCAGCGGGAGGTTAGCGGCGGTGCTAACCGTTAGCGCTGCGCGGCGCTGCGTCGCCGGCGATGACATCATCGCCGTGCGCAGCGCCCCGGCTGTAATATTGGGTGGCGCCCCCCGACTTACCACCGGACGCTATGTCCGATGGGGTCAGGGGGGCCTACCTGCAGCCGGGACGGCGCTACTTAAAGGGGAGTGGGCGGGCGGCCATTTTTGTTGCTGGCCGCCTGCCAGCACCTGCCCCGTTGCTGTCCCCAGCCCCCGTGAAGTCCCCCCGCGGGGTGCCGGCTGCTCTCCGTGAGCCCGGCACACCTCTTGAGTGCCGGGCTCATTTGCATGCACTCCCGATCCCTGGTGGCCCAGCTGGGCGCCGGGACGTGCTGCGCCAGGTCCCTCCCCTTTAAGAAGGGGAGGAAGGCCTGCAGTACCGCGGTGCAACGTGCTGCAGTGCATGGCGCTGTGGCACGTAGTGCTGCGGTTTTGGCTCGCAGCGCCCCAAGAGGGACGCAGGGCGCTTTCAGTAGCACCCTTCCTCCCTCTCGGGGCGCTACCTGGGAAAATCGGCCGTGGGGGCGCTAACTTTTTCGGGGCGCTAAAATTAGCACCCCGGCGAAGGTTTTACCCCCCAGAGTCATAGAGGCACAGAAGGAAGCCATTCAGCCCATCGAGTCTGTGCCGGCTCTCTGTAGAGCAATCCAGTCAGTCCCATTCCCCCGCTCTCTCCCCGTAGCCCTGCAAGTTTATTTCCCTCAAGTGCCTATCCAGTCTCCCCTTGAAAACATTGAGTGTCTCCACTTCCAGCACTTCCGTCGACAGCGAGATCCAGGTCCTCACCACTCGCTGCGTAAAAAAGTTTTTCCTCACATCCCCCCTGTATCTCTTGCCCAATACCTTAAATCTGTGTCCCCTAGTCCTTGTACCATCAACTAGTGGGAACAGCCTTTCCCCGTCTAGCCTATCCAAACCCGTCATAATCTTGTACACCTCTATCAAATCACCCCTCAACCTCCTTTGCTCTAATGAAAACAAATCCAGCTTCTCCAACCTGTCCTTATAGCTAAGATCCCACATTCCCGGAACCATTCTGGTAAATCTCCTCTGCATGCTCTCAAGGACCTTCACATCCTTCCTAAAGTGTGGTGACCAGAACTGGGCGCAATACTCCAGTTGTGGCCTAACCAGCGCTTTATAAAGGTTCAGCATATCTTCTCTACTTTTGTACTCAATACCTCTATTTATGAATGAGAAGTCGCACAACACCAGGTTATAGTCCAATAGATTTATTTAAAATTACAAGCTTTCGGAGCTATCGCCCCTTCCTCAGGTAAAGTTACAATGAGTGAATCTACAAAAGTTCACAGAATATAAACACAGAAACTGCAGAGATACAATCTTTCAGGGATCATCAAAGACACACCAAGAGCACAGCCAAGACAATGAGATGTGTCCCAGGGGATCCAACGTGTCAAATCCTGCTGTCTGTGGGTTTTTTTGGTTTTTTTTTTGTGAAGCCCAAGATCCCATATGCTTTGTTAACCACTCTCTCAATATGTCCTGCCACCTTCAGGGACCTATGCACATTAACTCCCAGGTCCCTTTGTCCCTGCACATTCTTTAAAACTGTACCATTAAGTGTATTTTGCCTCTCCCTGTTCCTTCTGCCAAAATGCATCACCTCTGTATTAAATGTCATCTGCCACTTGTCTGCCCATTCTGCTAGCCTTTCTATATCCTGTTGCAGTCGATTGGTATCATCCTCACTGTTTTGCCGCAAGAAGCATCCAGGATTTCCCACATGGCACAGGATGTGCAAATCACGGGACTGAGCTGCCCTGCCATGCCTCTATTTACCAAACTATGGAGGTAATTTAGCAGAAATAAACTTAAAACTTAACAAGAAACACTCAACAGCTACCCACCAATCAGCACTTCCCTCTATTAGATTGGCTATGAACTACTTAGCAGAAATATACTCAAACAGAACAAAAAAAACTTACCACAAATACTCACCCTATTCTCACCTCTCAGCTCCCTTGTGCCAGCGACACCTTTGAATTCTGATGTCACTCCTTCGTTGTGTCGCTTGCCAACTGTCTCCCTCGCAGTTAATCCGCTCACTCAGACTCCCAGGTCTCTGCTCCGCGCTGCCTTTATCCCCGGTCTCCGACTCCGTTCCTCCCGCAGGTCCGCTCACTCAGACTTTTTCGTGCTCTCCATGACTTCACTTTATCGGATTTTCCTTTTCATTAGTTTCACTGCCTGCTCTTCTTAAACTATTTTTTATATTAGTTATCAATTATTCTGAATATTTATTAAACGATTTATTTATAGTGAAGTTAAAAATAAAAAAATAACACTAAAAAGGGTGTATAAAGTAGATTAAATACTGAGCTCAATCTCTTCCAGATCCGCCGCTGATTATGACATCACTTTGTTATTTTTTCTCTCGGTTTGTTGCTCAGCCGCTCCACTCACCGCTCCGCTCCTTTCAAACCACCGCTCCGCTCCGCTCCGCTCACTGCTCCGCTCCTTTCAAACAGCCGCTCCGCTCCGCTCACCGCTCCGCTCCTTTCAAACAGCCGCTCCGCTCACCGCTCCGCTCCTTTCAAACAGCCGCTCCGCTCCTTTCAAACAGCTGCTCCTCTCACCGCTCCGCTCCTTTCAAACAGCCGCTCCGCTCACCGCTCCGCTCCTTTCAAACAGCCGCTCCTCTCACCGCTCCGCTCCTTTCAAACAGCCGCTCCGCTCACCGCTCCGCTCCTTTCAAACAGCCGCTCCTCTCACCGCTCCGCTCCTTTCAAACAGCCACTCCGCTCACCGCTCCACTCCTTTCAAGCAGCCGCTCCGCTCCACTCACCGCTCCGCTCCTTTCAAGCAGCCGCTCCGCTCCGCTCACCACTCCGCTCCTTTCGAACAGTCGCTCCGCTCCTTTCAAACACCCGCTCCGCTCACCGCTCCCGCTCCTTTTGAACAGCCGCTCTGCTCCGCTCACCGCTCCGCTCCTTTCGAACACCCGCTCCGCTCACCGCTCCCGCTCCTTTCAAACAGCCGCTCCGCTCTGCTCCAATACAGTTTCCCTTTAAATCTCCAATACAGTTTCCCTTTAAATCTCCAATACAGTTTCCCTTTAAATCTCCAATACAGTTTCCCTTTAAATCTCCAATACAGTTTCCCTTGCCCCCTCTCCTCTGGATACACTTCCCTCCAGTCCTCTCACTTCATATAAACTCTCCTTATCCATATTCACGGCCATACCCTCTATCATGCCATCTCCTGTGACCTCTCTTCTCCCATGGTCTCAATCACTGACAAAGCCATCTCTCACCTCTTCAGTTGGGGATGATTTTAACTCTACCTTCCCTAGAGCCACCGGGAGCTGACAGGTTCCTGAGCAGGTGAGAAGGACACATGCCCAAAGCAGGTAGGGTCCTTTTGAACGTGTGCATGTTGGGTCCCAATGATGCCGACTTCCACCTCCGTAACATCGCCCGACTCCTCCCTGCCTCAGCTCATCTGCTGCTGAAAGCCTCATCCATGCCTTTGTTACCTCTAGACTTGACTATTCCAGCACTTTCCTCACCAGCCTCCCATCTTCCACCCTCCATATACTTGAGCTCGTCCAAAACTTGGCTGCCCATATCCTAACTCGCATCAAGTCCCGTTCACCCATCATCCCTGTCCTCACTGACCTACATTGGCTCCCGGTCATGCAATCTATCAATTTTTCTCATCCTTGTTTTCAAATCCCTCCATGGCCTCAACCCTCCCTATTTCTGTAATCTCCTCCAGCCCTACGAGATCTCTGCACTCCTCCAATTCTGGCCTCTTACGCATACCCGATTTTAATCGCACCTTCATTGGCAGCTGTGCTTTCAGCTACCTAGGCCCTAAGCTCTGGAATTCCCTCCCAAACCTCTCCGCCTCGCTACCTCTCTCTCCTCTTTTAAGACGCTCCTTAAAACCTACCTCTTTGACCAAGCTTTTGGCCATCTGTCCTAATATCTCCTTATGTGGCTCGGTGTCAAATTTTGTTTAAAACACTCCTGTGAAGCGCCTTGGGCCGTTTTACTACATTAAAGGTGCTACATAAATGCAAGTTGTTGTTGTTGTAGGTTGGGGGGATTCGGGCTTGTGTGGAGGGAGAGAGGGAAATGTATTGTCTGCAGAGCCAAGAGCAGCAGAAGCAACATGGTGAGTGGGAGCACACTGGGAGAGGAGCAGCCAGTAAAGGGTTAGTGAAACCTTGGGACTTTACTGTGGCTAAAGATTGTTTCCATTGGTGGGTGAATGGGGAATAAGGGAACGGAGGCCGAGGATTCTCACTGGAAGAACCAAGGAGGAAGGGAGGAGGAAGTTTCTTGAATGGAGGGCCGTTTCATCACATTTGGCTATTGAGGTAGAGACAAGAACATCATTTAAAAGGGATGGGGATAAGTATTTGAAAAGGAGGAATATAAAAGGATCTGGTTATGTTACATGAGAGAGCGCCAGTACTGGTACAGGCACCGGGGGTCAAATGGCCTCCTCCTGTGCTAGCATTTCTATCATTCTATGAAAACTCTCCTTTCTCGAGTCCGAGCCTAGGGAGTGGTTTAAAAATGTTGGCACTGATCTGAGTTTAGGATGATGTGCCCTGTGTCAGGTCGGTTTGTGCTGGCTGGTTTTGACAAGTGTAGTCCAAGTACAGATCGGCTCTGATTGAGGCTCCCAGTTTAAAGTGTCACCTTCACACAGAACCAAGTCAAAGTGCAAGGAGATAGGGAGAGAGAGATGGGGCCTGTTATTAATGGTGACTGGGGAACCTGACCACACCTAGTTCTGGTGGAATCAAAGTTCCTCCCACCTCTGGTTTTTCCTCTACAAATGGCTCCCCTATCTTTGGCTTTCCCTCTTCTCTGCCCTTGCTTTCACATCTTTGCTCACAGGTGGCCTCCTGGTTATTGGAACTTCTCGCACAACAACAGCTGCTGTGAAAACACCAGCAAAAATGCTCAACTCCAGGGGACCCAACCTTTATATGGTAAATGCAATAACATTTGCAGGTGTCACATGATCAGGTGTCACCTGGTCAGATGTCACATGACCAGAAGTCATGTGGTCAGAATATCATGTGATCAAATCTCCAGGAATGCCTCCAACCAGGGTTGGCAACCCTATGCGAACTGGCTGGACTGCATCAAGTGTTACTTTCATCTGTCAAAACCACCCACAACTCCAGAATCATCCTGGAGAGCAAAGATAGCCATGGCTTCTTTTGGACAGAAATAAATGTAAAGGCAGATTTGTGCTCCGGAGCAACATTGCAGGGAAGAGATCTTGGTAACATTACAGCACATTGCTCATGATTTTTCATCCTTTAAAATTAATAGGCAGTAAATCACATAGGATTACATAGGATATACGGCACAGAAACAGGTCATTCGGCCCAACCAGTCCGTGCCGGCATTAATGCTCCACTCAAGCTTCCTCCCGTCTTTCCTCTATCTAAATCTATCAGCATAACCCTCTATTCCCTGGTGTACCCTGATGTCCCAAGATGTATTACTCCCTGTGACCACTGCTGCTTGGAATAGGCACCCTCGGCTGGATACATATGTAATTACATAATTAAGTCTTAAAACACTACAACAACTTGCATTTATATAGCACCTTAAATGGAGTAAAAACATCCCATGGCCATTCACAGGAGTGTTATCAGACAAAATTTGACACGAGCCACATATGGAAATATTAGGACAGATGACCAAAACCTTGGTCAAAGGAGTAGCTTTTAAGGAGCGTCTTAAAGGAGGAGAGAGAGGTGGAGAGGCAGAGAAGTTTAGGGAGGCAATTTCAGATCTAAGGGCCTAGACGGTTGCCAACGGTGGGGCAAAGGAAGTCGCCGAAGCAGAAGAGGCCAGAATTGGAGGAACGCAGAGATCTCCAAATTTGAGCTCATCCAAAACTCTGCTGCCGGTATCCTAACCCGCACCATGCCCCGCTCATCCATCACCCCTGTGCTCGCTGACGTACATTGGCTCTTGGTTTCCCAGTACCTTGCCAAGCCATTTCAGAGAGCAGTTAAGAGTCAGCCACATTACTACGGGACTGGAGTCACATTTAGGCCAGACCGGCTAATGTTTCCTTCTTTACTACAGGACAGTAGTGATTCAGTTGGGTTTCCACAACAATTTGATAGCTTCATGGTCACTTTTACTGATACCATTTCAAGATATTTTAAATTGAATTAAAATTCTCGAAATGCATGGTCGGATTTGAAGTAGTCCAGCAACATAACCACTACACTACTGTACCTACTCACTAAACATTACCCCAAAAATGTACGGAATATGTTCATGTCAGTTCTAGGATGACACTCCAGTGCAATACCAAGGGGTGCTGCACTGTCAGAGTTGCCATCTTTCGGATGAGACGTTAAACCGAGGTCCTGTCTGCTCTCTCAGGTGGACATAAAAGATCCCATGGCACTAGTTCAAAGAAGAGCAGGGGAGTTATCCCTGGTGTCCTGGCCAATATTTATCCCTCAATCAATATCACAAAAAACAGATAATCAGGTCATTATCACATTGCTGTTAGTGGGAGCTTGCTGTGTGCAAATTGGCTGCCGCGTTTCCTACATTACAACAGTGACTACACTTCACTGTAAAGTGCTGTGGGATGTCCGGTGGTCGTGAAAGGCGCTATATAAATGCAAGTCTTTCTTTCTTTTCTCCAACTGCTACAAAAATAACATGGTGGGGCCACATATTGCTTCCAATAAATTTCAGGTTAAATGTTTTGACACTGAGAATTGCTTTCAAAAGCGTGTAAACTGTGTTGTGTTTGGTGCACTGTAGTGCTACCTATGGATTTTCAACTAGGATTAGTGCAAATTTCTTAACATTTAATCATATGTAAAAATATACACATACAAAAGGAAGATTTTCGAGGGTGTTATGTACTCCTTTCTCTATCTAAGCAGGTGGAACAGGTGAGGTGTTTCCAGCTCATTGCCATTAACCAGTCAACATTGGGTTGAATTTTCATTCATCACCTGTTAGTCCTTTAGTCCTTTAACAGATGAAGTTTCTTGGTAACTGAAGTGTTTCTCATTGTTCAGGAGATGCTGACTAGGTGGGTGGTCATTTCTAATGTAGGATTGCACTTTCCCTTCCCTGATCCTCATGCCAGGAAGCATAGCTGGGAGGTGATCTAGGGGCCTAACCTGCAGCCGCCACAGATCAGGAATTCACGAATGCAAGGTTTACCTCAAAAAGACTTGACCACCACCCAAAGAACCCACCAATAGTTGAAACACTGCCATGATATAATTTGGTCATTCACCCCATCTGGCTCATCCTTCCATCGAGGTCATTGCAGCATCCGACTACCTACTGAATGATTCCAGAGTTTTTGCCTACAAGCCCCTATCCAGACAACCATTCTAGGTATTAATCATTCTTTGTGTGAAGAAGCGCTTTTGTTGGAAAACTAGCAAAAACTGACTAACAGCTGGCAAAAAGCTGATACAGCCTAAAGAGCTGACAACTCAAGAATGGCCCTGGCTCATCTGCTCAGCAAAGCATATAGTTCTCCTGGCTTGCAATGTAAGTATTAGAGATCCCCAACATTTCTCATTTGTATTGGAGGTAAAAATAATACACGAGAGCCTCAAAGGAGAATACAAAAGCAGAAGGCACAAAATTTATTTATTGCAGGTTCTCAGACATGATCTCTCACAGAAATTTTTTGGCACTTTATTTGGTGTATTTTTCTTCTATATTGGAATCTACAATGAACTTGGGTGTTGCAATTTTTTTCTTGGAAAAGGGACTTTTTTAACATTTTATTGAAAATTATTTGCCATTTTGCAGTGGATTTAAAAACATAGAAACATAGAAGATAGGAGCAGGAGTAGGCCATTCGGCCCCTCGAGCCTGCTCCGCCATTTAATGAGACCATGGCTGATCATCCAAATTCAGTACCCTGTCCCTGCTTTCTCCCCATATCCCTTGATCCCTTTAGCCTTAAGAAATATATCTAACTCCTTCTGGAATATATTTAATGAATTGGCCTCAACTGCCTTTTGTGGTGGAGAATTCCACAGGTTCACCACTCTCTGGGTGAAGAAATTCCTTCTCATCGCAGTCCTAAATGGCTTACCCCTTATCTTTAGACTGTGACCCCTGGTTCTGGACTCACCCGCCATCGGGAGCATCCTTCTTGCATCTAGTCTGTCTAGTCCTGTTAGAATTTTCTAAGTTTCAATGAGATCCCCTCTCATTCTTCTAAACTTCAGCGAATATAAACCTAATCGACCCAATCTCTCTTCATACGTCATTCCTGCCATCCCAGGTATCAGTCTGGTGAATCTTCGCTGCACTCCCTCCATGGCAAGAACATCCTTCCTCAGATAAGGTGACCAAAACTGCACACAATACTCAAGGTGTGGTCTCACCAAGGCCCTGTACAACTGTAGCAAGGCATCCTTGCTCCTGTACTCGAATCCTCTCGCTATGAAGGCCAACATACCATTTGCCTTCTTAACCGCCTGCTGCACTTGCATGCTTACCTTCAGCGACTGGTGCACAAGGACACCCAGGTCTCGTTGCACTTCCCCTTCTCCCAATCTATTGCCGTTCAGATAATAATCTGCCTTCCTGTTTTTGCCACCAAAGTGGATAACCTCGCATTTATGCACATTATACTGCATCTGCCATGCATCTGCCCAATCACCCAACCTGTCCAAATCATACTGGAGTTTCTCGGCATCCTCCTCACAGCACACACGCCCACTCAGCTTTGTGTCATCTGCAAACTTGGAGATATTACATCTAGTTCCCTCGTCTAGATCATTAATATATATTGTGAATAGCTGGGGTCCTAGGACCGATCCCTGCGGAACCACACTAGTCACTGCCTGCCACTCGGAAAAAGACCCGTTTATTCCAACTCTTTGCTTCCTGTCTGCCAACCAGTTCTCTATCCAAGTCAGTACCTTACCCCAATCCCATGTGCTTTAACTTTACACGCTAATCTCTTATGCGGGACCTTATCGAAAGCCTTCTGAAAGTCCAAATACACCACATCCACTGGTTCTCCCTTATCTATTCTACCAGTTACATCCTCAAAAAATATGGGGTAAAAATTCACTTGGTTGCGCCACCCGTTAGCGCCTTAAGAGGGCGCTAATGGGGCGCAAAGCCGCTAACGCCCGGGCGCAGCGATGTTTGCGCCGCTCGAGAACTTAACTTGAGATTGTGCGGCGGCGCTAAAACTTACCGCTGCGACCACCTGCGCGCGCAGATTGTGACGTCATTCCATGGTGCAACGCCCTTGGGGCGCCCCGTAGCGGAAATTGAGTGGCGCCCCCTGCCTTACCGCCTGGCGCTTCCAACGACCAGAAGACTGGAACGCTATCAATCGCTGTGGGGCTGGGGGGGGCGCTATTTAAAGGGGGCCTCTTCCTGTCTTTTATTGTTGGTGGCATTTTTGAACTACGCATTCTGAGAGAGAGAGGGAGAGACTTCTGGAGAGATTCAACGTTGTGTGAAGGAGTTTTGGGTACTGAGCAGCACTTTGCAGGTTCATTTTGATTTGCCATTCCTTGTATCGATTTAGCAGAGACCGTGGGAGCTGCACTCTGAGCTCTTTGCCTGGTGCTCTCCATTGTTCTTTCCAGCACATTTGATGTGCAAGTCTCTCCAGGCCGAGATTCAAGGCTGCAATGAACAGGATGTGGATGGAAAGCAAGATTAACCATCCCCTTTAAGAACTGGCCCGTGCCATTGTGTGTGTGTTCCATTGCTGACTGACATTACATGAGCTTCGCCAGCGCTCCGAGTTAGCGCCTCACTGCTCGGCCTTTGCGCCTTAAGAGAGGTGTGCAGCGCCTGCTTTAGCGCTCCACTCACCTCCCGGGGCGGTAAAAGTGAAGTTTCCCGTCAGTGCCGATAATTAGCGCCAGGCGCTAATATTTGCGTCCGGACGATATTTGCGCCCCAAATGGGGCGCGACCTAATTTCTACCCCTATATCTTTTAACACTTCTTTCTCAGAGTGACAGCAAATAATCTATTACAGTGAGAACTATTTTTAAATTAAGTTTTCCCTTGAAATTAAATGTTCCTGGCTTCTCCGACCCACCCCTAAGCACTGCATCTGGCTTTACCCCAATCCCCTCTCAACGCGCAACTCTCATCTACTTCCTCCCACCCAAGGAGCCAGTTCCCGCTCCTTCCCTCCTCCATTCCAAAGCACTGCTGTTTCTGCCCCCGCAAAATACAATTCCTGGCTTTACATCACTTCCCCCTCCCCCAAAAACCATTTCCAGTGTTTCCCCTCTTCCTTTCCCCCTCTCCTTCACCTTTTCCCTTTCCTTTTTCTGCCCTTCCCCTTCTGTTACTTCTCCCTTCTCCATCTTCTCCCTTTCACCTTCTCGTTTTCCCTCTCCCATCAACACTGCTGCCACCTGAGTCCTGCTACTACTTGAAATGATTCCAGCTGTTACGTACTATAGGCAGTCACAAGAATTCTCGCGTATAGGCTGTTGCCGGAATCCTTTCAAATAGAAGCAGGACTCTGATAGAAGCAACATTGATGGGAGACAGCCCCAGTCTACACTGATTCTCGTATGCAAAAGTGAACAGTTGGCATATATGGTCCTGAACTTTAGCAGTTTGTACCTACATCTCCTTGTCCTGCAGTCATGGTTTAACTTTAAATAGCGCTCCAGATGAACCATTTTAGAAGGAAAGAAAGAACTTGAATTTATATAGCACCTTTCACAACCTTAAGACTTCCCAAAGCGATTTACAGCCAATTAAGTACTTTTAAAGTGCAGTCACTGTTTAATGTAGTAAATGTGGCAGCCAAATTATGTACAGCAGGGTCCCATAAACAGCAATGAGATAATGACCCACTAATGATGTTGGCTGAGGGATAAATATTGGCCAGGACACCAGGAGAACTGCCTTGCTCTTCTTTGAATAGTGCCATGGGATCATTTACGCCAACCTGAGAGGACAGACCAGGCCTCAATTTAATGCCTCTTCCGAAAGACAGCACTTCCAATAGTGCAGCACTCTTTCAGTACTGCATTGAAGTGCCAGCCTTGATTATATGCTCAAGTCTCTGACGTGGGACTCGAACCCACAACCTTCTGACTCGAGGCAAAAGTGTTATTACTGAGCCAAGGCTGACACATTGAAAGGGTAAGTGTACCTGGGCTTTAAATTTAAAAAAATATGGAAAAAGAATGGGAGGCTGAAAATGAAACAAACAGCTGATAGTTTAAATATATACCTAAAATAAGCAGAATCAAAATGGAAAAAGTCACCCATGGGTATTGAATGTATTAATGAATTTGGCATTTGAAGGATATTGTCACATTTGATCTTTTGGCACTGATATGAATGACTTGCTAGTCTTTTGTCAGTCCTGGGGGCAATGTGAGATCACTGCTGGAAAGCAATACTTATTTTTATGTAACTGACCTTTATGCACTGGATTCAGCAACTTTTATTTTTTTTCTCTTCAGTATGGAAGAGTTGCCAGCATAATGTTAGCGGGTAATATTTTTAGATTTTTGGCAATAGTACAGCATACATTAGCTTGAATTTTCCAATTGAACATGAAACCGAGCCGGAGCTCGATTTGCACCTGCCCAACACAACATGACCATAATATCCAACATCTGGCTCATTATCATTCTTCGGGCAAGCTTCAAGGTTCAGAAATGCCTCTGATTTTGAACTCGCCTGGTGGGGTTGGGAAATAGTATACTACTTAAAGGCCTGTAGCAGCTTAAAGGGGCAAGCATCATTAGAATTGTTTTTGTTGAAGAAAAGAAAGTTCAGGTTGTGCAGGAGTGCAAAAAGCCCTCATGTTCTCAGATGAAACAATGGAAGTGCTATTAGAGGCAGACATGTGGGATTCTTGTTGCCATTTAATGCTGTAGGGCTCCAAAGGAGAACTTCTTAGAGGCAATGGAAGAGGTGGCCATTGCAGTGAATGCCAACTCTACCAACCCATGTTTGGCCAGGCAGAAGTTTAATGACCATACCAGGTCAGGCAAGATAAGAGAAGCCATCACACTTTCCTAGAATACCTTGCACTAAAAATTGTCTGCCACTTACAATGAACTCCCGGTCACACTGTGTTAAAGTGCTTTAATTGCTTATCAATACCCAACGCAATGCACCGTACTTTCCAGGATCAACCTCATTATCATTCGATGGGCATGCTACAGGCATCAGAAATGGAGCTCACCTTCAATCACAACTGCACATGCATTTACCTCACAAATAGTCTTACATGGAATGTAATTGCCTGTTGCATATACCTTTCATCATACCAATTACGGGTTGCATGCTGACACTTGGGTTTTACTGCTTGTCATGGTAAGAAATGGTAATTCTTACCTTTGCATTTTTCTTCAGGGCAGGACTACCCATAATACCGAAGAGAGAGAGAGCTGTGATAGCTGGTAGACCTCTCGCCCCATACATCCAACCTTTTAGTCCCTATGAGGAAGAAGTGCTGCAAATCCTGGGGACAGAAGAAATAGAGGGTGCTGGAGCTGAGGATGTAGGAGGGCAGCTGTGAATTTGTGACAAGCTTCTGCTTCTTTTCTTTCATGCAAATTCATTCATTCTGTCTCTCTTTCTGTCTCTCTTTCTCTATTTCTTTCTTTCCTTCTCATCCTAGTGTACTATTCCTGGGACGTTAGAGAGCCAAAGGGAAAGTCCACTGAGTGGCAGACAGAGCAAGAATGAACAGAAACAATTGATGGCACATGATGAGGAGGACATTGCTGTTGGAGAGCCTAGGGATTGGGATCTCATGAGTCCTGATTTTAAAGGAAGGATATTCATTGTAATTTACCTTGTTTTTTTGGGGGGGTCTGCTGGTCTCCTGCTGAAATCACAAAATTTCAAAGCCATGGGCTTCAAATCCTGCACAGGACTGTCATTGTAGAACATCTAATGTGGGCTTTGGATGCCATGCCAAACAGACAACTTCAGAAGGAGGGATCCACTAGCGATGTGAGCTGTAAACTGGAAGCTGGACTTGCAACCCTCCAGTTCATCATGGAGTGTATGGTAGCTATAAAGACATCTCAAGCAGAGGCACCATAACAGAGACATTAAGCAGTCTTTGTGTCTTCCATCGGCGCTCCGACTGATGCTACGAGGCCTAGGCTGCCTGATTAGAACTTTACTGTTCTTTCCATAGATGCTGCCTGACCTGCTGAACAACAGGGAAACATCCATATTAGAATGGAGGGCAGGAGTGATTAAATGACAAAAGGGATGATAGTGCAAGGCAAATGCATGTGATAATGGGACAAACATGGAAACAAAAGATGGGTCCAGAGGAGGTCTCTTGAGGAGTAAATGGTTGCAGAATGTCTGAGAGAAAATGGGAGCATAATGGCTGGAAAATGACATTGGACATGTTGTAAGATCGCTCCCATGTTCCTTCAATACTAATATAGAATCTAGGAGCAGGAGTAGGCCATTCGGCCCGTCGAGCCTGCTCCACCATTCAATACGATCATGGCTGATCATCCAAATCCAGTACCCTGTCCCTGCTTTAATCCCCACAGTACACATATCCCACCCTACCCCCGTAACCCCACGTATTTAATTCCCCCTAACATATCCCATCCTATCCCCATAACCCCACATATTTAATCTCCCCCTAACACTAAGGGTCAATTTATCATAGCCAAATCAACCTAACCCGCACATTTTTGGAGCACCCGGAGGAAACCCACGCAGACACGGGGAGAATGTGCAAACTCCACACAGACAGTCACCCGAGGTCAGATTCGAACCCGTGTCGAATACTGTTAGAAAACATTTGCCTTTTTTCAGGTGGAACCTTCTACAGCCTTCTCTAAGCTGTACCAGAAAATCAGAGGGACCACAATTGGGAAGAGATCCGTTGACATGATCTCTGTCCATTTTTACAGTTTATTGTGCCCATCTGTACCTGTTTGTAGGGCATAATGGGTACCAAATGAGCTCCATTGTACCTGGAACAGTTTCAAATTTGCTTCAAGTAGAATGAATGGGAACTTTGAAAGTTGTTGCACATTGAGAAGTGTCTGTAGTTGCATATTTGTGGAGAGAATGGGGATAATGTTGACAGAACTGCAGTGGCCAGATGTCAAAGTTAAGACAATATTCCTGTATGATATTGGCATCAATATCTCTTTTAGCTGGCAATGGCTTGGCCAGTCTATCTTCTTCAGGCTGCTGCTGCTTACTCCTCCTTCTTCATAACTGGATTAGTTGCAACTCTCAGGAAATAATTTGCTGCTATTAGACATGTTTCATTCCCATGCAGCTGTTTTATGAAAAGACAATGGGGGCAAAACAGGTCTATGCCAGTAGCTCAAAATGGGCTCAGAGCAAATCGGCAGTCCATTTTACATTGACTTCAATGGAAAAGAAAATTGAATGCAGTGTAAAATGGGCTGCCAATTCACTATGAGACAGGTTGTGGTAGTGCCCGTAAACCAATTTCACCCCCTATGGCCCTAAAATTCCATAGGGATCTACTGATCTCCAGACATAATTCCAGCACTTTCAGCCACTTCCACCTGCAGGTTCCACTGGTGTCCTGCCAGGGTTACAGCAGGAGACCAGTAAAATTCCCAAAGAATTTCAGGGTCAATAAGGCTTCCTATGTCCAGTGTACCTGAGCTCCCAATAAGGAGGTACCAAACGGGATTTCTCAGAATTAGGAGTGTCGACAGGACATGTCACTTTTCACAGAAAAGAACGGAGGCTACAATGTCCTATTCTTCAAATGTCTTGCAGGAATAGTCACAGGGGGAAAAATTCAGTTGCTTTGCGCCTCCCGTTAGCGCCCTAAGAGGGCGCTAATGGGGCGCAAAGCAACTAGCGCCCGGGTGCGGCGATGTTTGCGCCACTCGTGAAATGGACCAGACATTTTGCGGCGGCGCTAAACACTACCACCACGATCTCCTGCACCCGCAGACCGTGACGTCAGTCGAGCATGCAACGCCCCGGTAGCGCCCCGGACCAGATATTGAGTGGCCTTACCGTCTGCCACTAGCAATGACAGGTTGAGGGGAGCATTTTGCAGCCGTGAAGGGACTGGGGAGTGCTATTTATCCTCTAGTTCTGTTCTCACCCGCCAAGGGAAACATTCCTTCTGCATCTAATCTGTCTAGACCTGTCAGAATTTTATACACTTCTATGAGGTCCCCTCTCAATCTTCTAAACTCCAGTGTGTACATCCCTAAACTACATAGTCTCTCCTCATAGGTCAATCCCGCCATTCCTGGTATCAGCCTGGTGAATCGCCGCTGCACCCCCTCCATGGCAAGAACATCTTTCCTCAGATGAGGCGACCAAAACTGTACACAGTACTCGAGGTGTGGTCTCACCAGTGCCCTGTACAGCTGCAGCAAGGTATCCCTGTTCCTGTATTCCAACCCTTTTGCTATGAAGGCCAGCATACCGTTTGCCTTCTTGACCGCCTGTTGCACCTGCATGCTCGCCTTCAGTGACTGGTGTACAAGAACACCCAGGTCTCTCTGTACTTCCCCCTCTCCCAATTTATTGCCATTTAAATAATAATTTGCCCTCCCGTTCCTGCACCCAAGGTGGATAACTTCGCACTTGTCCACATTATAGTGCATCTGCCATTTATCCGCCCAATCACCCAGTCTGTCCAAATCGCTCTGGAGCTTCCTGGTCTCCTCCTCTGAGCCCACCCCCCCTCCTAGTTTAGTGTCGTCTGCAAATTTGGAAATGCTGCATTCGACTCCCTGATCCAGGTCATTAATATAAATTGTGAACAGCTGGGGACCCAGGACAGATCCCTGTGGTACCCCACTTGTTACTGCCTGCCATTCAGAAAATGAGCCGTTTATTCCAACTCTCTGTTTTCTATCTGACAGCCAGTTCTCTATCCACGTCAATACTTTCCCCTTTATCCCATGAGCTTCAATTTTCCATGCTAATCTTTTATGTGGGACCTTATCGAAGGCCTTTTGGAAGTCCAGGTACACCACATCTACTGGCTCTCCCCCATCTATTTTACCAGTTACTCCCTCAAAAAATTCCAATAGATTAGTCAAGCACGATTTACCCTTTGTAAATCCATGTTGACTCTGTCCTATCCTGTCCCCATTTGCTAAGTGCTCGGCTATTTCATCCTTAATGATGGACTCCAGCATTTTGCCCACAACTGATGTAAGGCTTACAGGTCTGTAATTACCTGCTTTTTCCCTACCCCCCTTTTTGAATAGTGGGGTAACGTTAGCTACCCTCCAATCCATGGGCACTGTTCCCGAGTCTAATGAATTCTGAAAAATCATGCTTAGTGCATCCGCTATCTCTAGGGCCACCTCCTTCAGTACCCTAGGATGCATGTTATCAGGCCCTGGGGATTTGTCCGCCTTCAATCCCTTTAGCTTCCTTAACACCATATCCTTAGAGATATTGATTTGCGTCAGTTCCTCCTTTGCCAATGTCCCTATTTTTCCCGATATCCCAGGGAGGTTTTTTGTGTCTTCCTTCGTAAAGACTGACCCAAAGTATGCATTTAGTTGGTCTGCCATTTCCTTATTTCCCATTATATATTCCCCCGTATCTGACTGCAATGGACCAACTTTGGTTTTCACCAGTCTTTTCCTCTTGATATACTTATAAAAGCTTTTGGAGTTAGTTTTTATATTTTCCGCCAGCTTGCTTTCGTAAGCTATTTTGCCCTTCTTGATTAAGCCCTTTGCCCTCCTTTGCTCTATCTTAAACTGTTCCCAATCTTCCGCTCTGGCGCGTTTTTTGGCTATTTTATACGCCCTATCTTTGGATTTTATGCTGTCTCTAATTTCCCCTGTTATCCACGGTTGAGTCACCTTTTTAGATTTAAAGGCATCCACTTCCTGCCTTTTTTTGTCGGCAACATTTTTGCACCACGCATTCTGAGAGAGAGAGAAAGAGACTTCTGGAGAGATTCAACGCTGTGTGAAGGAGTTTTGGGTACTGAGCAGCACTTTGCAGGTTCATTTTGATTTGACCTTCCTTGCATCGATTTAGAAGAGACTTTGGGGGCTGCACTCTAAGCTCTTTCCCTGGGCCTCTCCATTGTTCTTTCCAGCAGATTTGATGTACAGGTCTCTCCAGGCCGAGATTCAAGGCTGCAATGAGCAGGGTATGGATGGAGAGCAAGATCGACCCTCCCCTTTAAGAACTGGCCGGCGCCAGTGTGTCTGTGTTCCATTGCTGACTGACATCACATGAGTTTCGCCAGCACTCTGAGGTAGTGCCTCGCTCCTCGGCGTTAGCGCCTTAAGAGAGGAGTGTAGCGCTTGATTTAGCGCTCCAATCACTTCCAGGGGTGATAGAAGCCAAGTTTGCAGTCGGAGGCAATAATTATCGCCAGGCACTAAACTTTGCGCCCGGCCGATAATTGCACCCCAAACGGGGCGATATCGAATTTCTCCCCCATAGTATCATAAGATGTAGGAGCAGGAGTAGGTCATTTGGCCCCTCGAGCCTGCTCCGCCATTCAATAAGATCATGGCTGATCTGATCTTGGCCTCAACTCCACTTCCCTGCCTGCTCCCCATAACCCTTGACTCCCTTACCATGCAATAGTCCTTGCATGCATTCTTATTTTATTCTTGTACTCCATTACAACGGAATCCAAAGCTAGAGTCAAGGTGAGCTTAATTGCACCATATTTCCCATTAGAACTATAGGGGCGAAAAATGGAGTCGCGCCCCCTTTGGGGCGCTAACTTTGCTACTTTTAGCGCCCCAGAAAAATTAGCGCCCCCGCGTCCGAAATTGAGTGGTAGCGCCCCAAGAGGGATTGCGGCGCTACTGGAAGCGCCCCACCTCCTCTTGGGGCGCTGCGAGGGAAGTGCCGGGCTCATGGAGCGCAGCCGGCACTCCACAGGGGGGCGGGTAAGGAGGCCGGGGACGGCAGCGGAGGCAGGTGCTAGCAGGCAGCCAGCAACAAAAATGGCCGCCCGGCACCTCGCCTTTAAATAGTGTCACCCCGGCCGCAGGTAGGCCCCCCTGACCCCGTCGGACATAGCATCTGGCGGTAAGTCAGGGGGCGCTACCAAAGATCGCGGCCGGGGCGCTGCGCACAGCGATGATGTCATCGCTGGTGGCGCAGCGCCGTGGGGCGCTAACAGTTAGCGCCGCCGCTAACCTCCCGCTGAATTTCGCGGGAGGCGTTGGTGGTGCCGCGCCTGGGCGCGATTTGCTTTGCGCCCACCGTTAGCGCCCTAAGAGGGCGCTAACGGGAGGCACAAAGCAACCGAATTTTTCCCCCTAGTTCTTCTCACCCTCCTTCGGACTTATTCCCAAACTCTTCCACTCAGAGACAATCTGTTGTCCTAAAATGGAAGAAGAGATTTGATGACCTTGCACTGTCTAGTCTTCAACTGCTGGTCAGGTTATTGAAAGAGAACCTCGGTGCTCAAGCTCTATTACTACATAAAATTGATACCGTTAATGCCTTCAGAAATCCAATTGCACAAAAGGTTTATAACAGCAAATGTAGCAGTTAAATTGACTTTAAAAGAAGCACAGCAGGAGGAATAAATTAATTATCTTCCTGGATTAAACACATGACGCACAACACATCTTTTTGAGGTCAGCAATACTTTATTTGAGTCAACGTGATTTCAAGGTGGTTTATTACTTTCATGTAAATGCAGTATTAGAAGGGACGGAAGAGTTAATTAACTTTTTCATTCTCCACATAAAGCAGAGAAAGTTATGCTTCCTTTTCAAACGGCAATAAAAACTCTAGATCTGTGGAAGGAAAAAAGAGACTTAATTCATAACGATCAATTATATCACAGATGAGAACCCATTATTATTATCATTATGTTTAAAAATAAGAGAATAAATTCAACAATATTTGACTGGATTTCCAAAGAAATCTGGCAATATATGAACTGTAAGAGTGCTTATCTAAAATTGGCAGTTTTCTAATGATAATCAAGATGTGAAAATTCTGATTATTTTGAAGAGGTTTGGAGATAATGCCACGCCATAAGGTAAACGCAAATGAAAGAGGCTAATAATAAAACAAACCTAGATGTTGTTTGCAGTGCTAGCTCTCCGAAGGAATGGTGAAATAACTGCAATATTATCTCTTCAATCTGAGGAAATTGGATTGACCTTTCTAAACAGTCACTTACTGTATGTAGACTTCCTTCTGAATATTAGAAAATGCCGAATGAAAACAGACAAATGGACTGTGACTCAGTCACTGTCAAATACTAGGACCTGCATCTGCATTTATATCAATACATTAGATTGTCACTTCATCGTAGTCTGTGAATTAACTCTGTTATTGGATGGTGCCACTTGATAAAAAAAAATATATCGCCATGCAAGAACTATTCAGTGAATCATTTTGTGCAAAGAAAATTGTAGAACCAAAGTTTATTTTTCTAAACAAACTAATATAACATTGAAACCATTTAGCACTGGGTAAATATAATTTGATCTTAAAGCTGTAGCATCACAGGAATGCTGCATTTTAAAGAAGGGGTCTGTGCTGTATGAAATGGGTATGTGACCTGACTGCCAGTAGAAAATTGTTTGAACCTTCGCTTGGATTTATTTACATAGTGAGTATGTGCAAACATTTAAATTCAACATCAGTTGAAATCAGGCAACTAATGCTGAAATTGTGATTTCTATCAGCTCTGATATGTGGATAGGTGTAAAATGTATGGACTGGGTATTTTCAACACAATGGCTTCTCTCTTCCCCTGCAAAAATCACTTATTGTCATTTGAAAGGAAAGCTTATTATTGCAGTCTTGATGAGGAAAAGACTGCCACCGTTTTGGGGTGATGGGCTTGTTGTGAGCTACTTTCAATCTTCATCTCAGCTCCCATTGCCCTCTCTCCTCAGACTTCACTGCCCTCCTGTCTCCCTAAACCTCTTCCTCCATATAATCTCGAATTTCTATCCCATCTCCCGTCATGGTCTCTTTGAGTTAATCTCATCCATGAGACCCACCTTCTGCTCCCTTGACCCCATTCCCAATAAAAAGCTCACTACTCAGTTTCTCTTTTTGGTCCCCATAATAGCTTCCATGGTAAATGGTCACTGTCCTCCTCCTTTTCAAAACTGCTATCATCAGCCCCTCTTCATAAAACCCACACTCAAGCTCTCTGTCTTTTTTTAAATTCAATCCCAAAATGTGGGCATTGCTGGCATGGCCAGCATTTATTGCCCATCCCTAATTGCCCTTCTTGAACCGCTGCAGTCCGTGTGGTGAAGGTACTCCCAAAGTGCTGTTAGGGAGGGAGTTCCAGGATTTTGACCCAGCGACGTTGAAGGAACGACGATATAGTTCCAAGTCAGGATGGTGTGTGACTTGGAGGGGAACTTGGAGGTGGTGGTGTTCCCATGCGCCTGCTGCCCTTGTCCTTCTAGGTGGAAGAGGTCACGGGTTTGGGAGGTGCTGCTGAAGAAGCCTTGGCGAGTTGCTGCAGTGCATCTTGTAGATGGTACACACTGCAGCCACGGTGCGCCGGTGGTGGAGGGAGTGAATGTTTAAAGTGGCCGATGGGGTGCCAATCAAGCGGGTTGCTTTGTCCTGGATGGTGTCGAGCTTCTTGAGTGTTGTTGGAGCTGCACTCATCCAAGCAAGTGGAGAGTATTCCATCACACTCCTGACTTGTACCTTGTAGATGGTCGAAAGGCTTTGGGGAGTCAGGAGGTGAGTCAGTCACCACAGAATACCTAGCCTCTGACCTGCTCTTGTAGCCCACAGTATGTATGTGGCCGGTCCAGTTAGGTTTCTGGTCAATCCTGACCCCCAGGATGTTGATGACATGAATATTGTCCTCTCCTATTTCTTATGTTCTTATGTCTTGCTGCATGCGGGCATGGACTGTTTCTTTATCTGAGGAGTTGCAAATGGAACTGAACACTGTGCAATCATCAGCGAACATCCCCACTTTTGACCTTATGATGGAGGGAAGGTCATTGATGAAGGAGCTGAAGATGGTTGGGCCTAGGACACTGCCCTGAGGAACTCCTGCAGCGATGTCCTGGGGCTGAGATGATTGGCTTCCAACAACCACAACCATCTTCCTTTGTGCTAGGTATGACTCCAGCCAGTGAAGAGTTATTCCCCCGATTCCCATTGACTTCAGTTTTACTAGGGCTCCTTGATGCCACACTTGGTCAAATGCTGCCTTGATGTCAAGGGCAGTCACTCTCTCCTCACCTCTGGACTTCAGCTCTTTTGTCCATGTTTGGACCAAGGCTGTAATGAAGTCTGGAGCCGAGTGGTCTTGGCGGAACCCATACTGAGCATCATTGAGCAGGTTATTGGTGAATAAGTGCCGCTTGATAGCACTGTTGACAACACCTTCCATCACTTTGCTGATGATTGAGAGTAGACTGATGTGGCGAAAATTGGCTGGATTGGATTTGTCCTGCTTTTCTTTGTGGATAGGACATACTTGGGCAGTTTTTCACTTTGTTAGGTAAATGCCAGTGTTGTAGCTGTACTGGAATAGCTTAGCTAGCTTTGCTAGCTAGTTCTGGAACACAAGTTTTCAGCACTACAGCCGGGATGTTGTTGGGGCCCATAGCCTGTGCTGTATCCAGTGCATTCAGCCGTTTCTTCATATCACGTGGAGTGAATCGAATTGGCTGAAAACTGGCTTCTGAGATGGTGGGGACCTCAGGAGTAGGCCTAGATGGATCATCCACTCGGCACTTCTGACTGAAGATGATAGCAAACGCTTCAGCCTTGTCTTTTGCACTTACGTGCTGGGCTCCACCATCATTGAGGATTTGGATATTCATGGAGCCTCCTTCTCCCGTTAGTTGTTTAATGGTCCACCACCATCCACGACTGGATGTGGCAGGACTGCAGAGCTTTGATCTGATCCGTTGATTGTGGGATCGCTTAGCCCTGTCTCTAGCCTGCTGCTTCCGCTTTTATAGCATGCATGTAGTCCTGTGTTGCAGCTTCCCCAAGTTGGCACCTTATTTTTAGGTACGCCTGGTGCTGCTCCTGGCATGCTCTTCTGCACTCATCATTAAACCAGGGTTGGTCCCCTGGCTTGATGGTAATGGTAGAGTGAGGGATATGCCGGGCCATGAGGTTACAGATTGTGGTGGAATACAATTCTGCTGCTGCTGATGGCCCACAGCGCCTCATGGATGCCCAGTTTTGAGCTGCTAGATCTGTTCTGAATCTATCCCATTTAGCACTGTGGTAGTGCCACACAACACGATGGAGGCTGTCCTCAGTATGAAGACGGGACTTTGTCTCCACAATGACTGTGCGGTGGTCACCGCTACCAATACTGTCGTGTTCAGTTTTTATCCCCAACGAGGACTCCAGGAAGCCTCAGTGCTGCAACGTGTCTCTCCCATGATTTTCTCTATGCTGTCAGACTCGCACTTTGTATTGCCGCTTCTCTAGGTCCGTACAACAACAACTTTAATCTGTAAAGCACCTCTAACATAGTAAAACATCCCAAGAGGCTTCACAGAGCATTTTCAGACAAAAATTGACACCGAGCCAAATAAGGAGATAATAGGAGAAGTGACCAAAAGGTTGGTCAAAGTAGTAGGTTTTAAGGGCTAGAAATTAGGCTCCTTAACGCACACCGGAGGTGCTAACGGCAGGCGCAAACGGGGCACAAAGGGCTTATTGCTGGGGGCGGGGTAAAAAAAGTGCCTCCCGAGAAATACGTTGCTGAGGCGCTACCCGATGACATCATCGCCGTGCGCGGCGACCCCTTAGCGCCCCGCCGCGACCCCTTACTGCCCCGCGGCAGAAATTCGGCTGCTCCTTGCAAGGCTGCCATGGGCGTTGTCAGCGCCAGCCTTGCGGGTTGCGAGCCGGGCCAACCTCCACTAGCGGCGCAGTATTTAAAGGGGAAGTGCGGCCGCGACCTGTCTCACCATTTTCTTTTTTTGGCCGACCTCCACGTCGGCCCTCCATGGTGGACCGTGGCGTGGTCCTGGCTGCCAGCGACACTGGTGGCCTAGTGTGGGCCATCGGAGGCCCTGCAGAGTGCGCAGCGGCCCTCCCCTTTAACTGAAGGGGAGGGGCATTGAAACACGGCAGCAGAGGCTCCGCGGAGCACTGCCGATCGCGCCCCAACATCGCCTTGGTTACTGCCCCACCAGGAAGTGGAGCGCCCGAGATTGCTCCTGTCAGGGCAGTAAGCCGAATTTAGCGCTCAATGACTCTCTTCCATTTGGTTCTGCTAATTTATGATGACTTGGGAACTCTAAATAACGTGAACCATTTTATGATTTTCAAAGCTGATGATATCCCTAAAAATCTCCCAAGTAGCCGAAGTAATTTCCTGCAGTTTTACTTGAAAAAGAGTCAATTTGAGCTGCTGGAATCTTTAAAATCCATAAATCCATAAATTCAGGAAATTCGTGATCGGCATTGATAATGGAACTATGATAATTGACTTCTCACTGTTTCAGCGAGGTTATCAGCGCAGTGGTACAAAAGTCCCAGGAAATTATGGCGCAGTGTAAGCTATGACGTCCCAAGGCGCTCCTGTAAAACGCTTTGGGATGTTTTACTATGACAAAGGTGCTATATAAATGCAAGTTGTTGTTATTGTTTATTTACGCTGTAAAACAGGCCCTACAAAATAGAATACAATGGTGCAAGTCTCCAGGAAATTCTCGCCCATTAATTCCGGGCTTGCAAACCAGCAGAAATCGCTCCTGCCCCGAATTGCAGGCCAGTAATATAAGTTGCTTCGATTTTAGGCTTCAGATATGCTGAAAACAGTGAGGAATCTTGGGGTCATAATGATTGCTTATACCAACTGCGGTTCACGCATTTAAAAATAAACCTCTCAGTGTTATCACCTTCCAACCAAAGAAGTTATTGCATCTTCCTGACTGCCTTCATTTTCAATACAGCTATCTTAATGCTTATACTCCATAGGGGATAGCTTTGACAGTACAAAGTACATTAACAGACAAAAATAAATGCCGGAAACAATTAGCTGAAACCGCAACCACAGACATCACAATTCCATTTCAGGATTCCTGGTAGTTCTGAATTAGTGGAGGCATCGAATTTTAAATAAACAAATTATTACATTGGCCTTTATTACAAGAGGATTTGAGTATAAGAGTAAAGACGTCTTACTGCAATTATATAGGGCTCTGGTGAGACCACACCTGGAGTACTGTGTACAGTTTTGGTCTCCTTACCCAAGGAAGGATATACTTGCCAGAGAGGGAGTGCAACAAAGGTTCACCAGACTGATTCCTGGGATGGGGGGATTGTCCAATGAGGAGAGATTGAGTAGACTAGGCCTATATTCTCTAGAGTTTAGAAGACTGAGAGGTGATCTCATTGAAACATACAAAATTCTTACAGGGCTTGACAGGGTAGATGCAGGGAGGATGTTTCCCCTGGCTGGTGAGTCTAGAACCAGGGGTCACAGTCTCAGAATAAGGGGTTGGCCATTTAGGACTGAGATGAGGAGAAATTTCTTCACTCAGAGGGTGGTGAATCTTTGGAATTCTCTACCCCAGAGGGCTGTGGAGGCTCAGTCGTTGAGTATATTCAAGACAGAGATCGATAGCTTTTTGAATATTAAGGGAATCAAGGGATATGGGGACAGTGCAGGAAAGTGGAGTTGAGGTAGAAGAACAGCCATGATCTTATTGAATGGCGGAGCAGGCTCGAGGGGCCGAATGGCCGACTCCTGCTCCTATTTCTTATGTTCTTATTAATAAATGGTAGCACTAAGGTAACTTCAGTGGAATGTGTAGAAGATTCTGAATGATTGGTACAAAGTAACCTGCTAAGAATAATTTGGAGCCTCTCATACTCTGTGATACGCAGAGAGCAGTCAGGTCAGACTGCAATTGTATTCCTTGTGACAAAATAATCAATTGTGCAAAGGACAATTTTCAAAAAAATGTCATTAAAGGAGGTATTTCAGTAAATGTGCGTCAGAAGTGGCATTAATCTCAAAGTCACGCTTTTGGGACACAACGTCATGTAATAAAGTTATTGGTAGCAGTTATTATGATTGATATTAGTATTCTTTATTAACCTTGACCCCCCCACCCCCACCCCCCACCACCCCACACCCAACCCCCAGTTTTTTTAAACTGAAGTCAGTAAAATACTGCTGGTATTTACAGAAAAATATATTATTGAAGATCAGCAATCTAAATTACATTTTTTTTTGTAGTCAGTTCTCAGCACAATTGACATACACAGAAATTGTAATCTGACCGTGTGCGTTGTAACTGTAAAGTATTTTTGCTCTGACTCCAATAAAAGATTTCTTACTTAAACAATACGGCTCTGATGTAGAAGCGGTGGAAACAAAACCCACTTGCGTTGAAATAATCCCACAATCTTGCTGCATTATTGTTCAGCAAGTAATGTGCTCAGTGTCATTACGGTGAGAAGTTTAACAGTCATTATAGAAAACTAGAAAAAAAATCACTTTTTAAATCTTGAAATATCAGAATATATATATTTATATATATTACAATTTATAACCTGGTGTAGGGGTACTGTAGTCGTTATATTACTAGACTAGTACTGCAGAGGCTTGGATTAATAATCCTAATAATGTGAGTTCAAATCCCTCCATGGCAGGTTTAAAAAATCTGGAAATAAAAAAGTGATGGCAGTGGTGACAAAGATTAGCACATTGCTGTTTGTGGGACCTTGCTGTGCGCAAATTGGCTGCTGCATTTCCCACATTACAACAGTGACTCCACTTCAAAAGTACTTCATTGGCTGTAAAGCGCTTTGAGACGTCTGGTGGTCGTGAAAGGAACTATATAAATGCAAGTCTTTTCTTTCTTTTTTTAAATTACGATTTTAAATCAAAGCAACATTGTTCCCTCATTCTTTCTTCTGCCCCATTTGTGCACCCTTCTACTCTTATTATAACTTTACTTTCAACTTTATCTATTCTTGAGCCTTTTTTCTTAAAAGAAATGGCCACAAAATTCCGCACACTTTTCGGTGTTTCTCGGTGTAAAATCTGGGGCATCTTTTTTTCTTGGGCCGCAATTTGGGGCAGAAGCCAGTTCCACTAGTTATCCATCCCAATATCAGTTGCCCTGAATTTCCTAATGACAATTGGCTCTTCCTGTGATCCCTCCCTCCCCGCCTTGCTGCCGGACCCCAGCCAGCATATTTTAATATTTGGAATTGAGGACAGTGATGATGGCCAAAATTTCCTAACTTCACGCTTCCAATGCACGAGGTATAAGTTAAAATGAAAAATACAAGGCACAGCTGTTACCAGGATCTGCTGAGACAGGCGGAGGTGAGGTGTTTTTGTGCCTGAAGATTGCTGGAAGTTTGAACAGTGATTACTGCGGCTAGGGATGACTTTTTGTAGCGATTTTTTTTTTGGCATTCTGTCTACACACCCTTGGACATGCTTCGGACTGCTTCTGGGATTGTGAGATTTGGACTCCCCTCCTCCCTTCCACGGTGAGGATTTCTCAGATCAAGTATTGCATTCTATACTGACATAGCTTTACATGCCATTATCATGAAGAAAGGAGCGTGAGGCAGCATTTAAGCAAGATGTACCCCGCTCGATATTACCCCCTCCCCCCCCGAAGAATATACAGGCAATACAGGTCCAATGAGGACCTTAGTGAGTAGCTGTGTATTGTTTCACCAAAGAGGCAATAGGAGAGGGCTGCCACCTACTGCATGTGGATCTGCAGTCATGACCATCTGCCTGCACTGCTCTCTCTGTGACTATGAAGGTGACGACTACGCTCAAATTTTATGGCATAGAGTCATTTCAAGCAGCCAAAGGGGATCTCTGTAATATCCGCCAGGTTGCCGTATGGGAATGCATTAGACAAGTGACTGGCACACTTTACGGGAAAGCTGGGGAACTCTTCGTCTTTGGCATCACAACAAGGCAGCAATGAGATGGGGCCATCCAGTTTTACAGAGTTTCTGGTTTTCTCAAGACCCAGGGGTGCAATAGATTACACCCACGTTGCATTGCAAGGCTACATAAAACCTCCTCAACTTCTTTAGTAGAAAGGGCTTCCACCGCCTGAATGTACAGATTGTACACATTAAGTTGTTAGAAGTTGTAATGGTGCATTCATCCTTTGACATTCCGCCAAAGTGGTTATCAAGGGGACCATCAAAGTCTTAAAGTGACACTTCACTGCCTCGACAGGAGGGGCTCCACAGTATGCTCCAGCTCATGTGCCACACATAGTTGAAGTCTGCTCTGCCCTGCACAACATCACCATAAAAAAGGCCTGGTTTTGGCCATTTTTGGGTAAAAGGCACTGGCAATTTTGGAAGCAGAAGTGCACGGAGGAGAGCATCAGGATAACTGTCATTTAGAGGACTCCTCAGTAACTGCTGCAAAGGGCATCAGAGCACAGCTGATCACTTAAGGCTTTGCTTCTCTTTAACACAGTCTATCTTTGTCACCACTGCCTTATCTTGTCTCCCACCTTCAAATAAAAGACCAATCTTTCATACCCATCCTACAACATGACAACACATCAGACCACTTTGCCCCGACATGTCAATGCCATTATTAATCGGCTCATTGAATAAATCTACACAAAATAAATGTACCCTTTCCTAAAAGACTCTAATCTCCATAAATAAGTGCACATTTTCTTTTAAAAAAATAAACCTCAAAGTGACCAAAAGACCATGGGGTAAAAATTCAGTTGGTTGCGCCTCCCGTTAGCGCCTTAAGAGGGCGCTAATGGGGCGCAAAGCCGCTAACGCCCGGGCGCAGCGATGTTTGCGCCGCTCGAGAACTTAACTTGAGATTGTGCGGCGGCGCTAAAACTTACCGCTGCGACCACCTGCGCGCGCAGATTGTGACGTCATTCCATGGTGCAACGCCCTTGTGGCGCCCCGGAGCGGAAATTGAGTGGCGCCCCCTGCCTTACCGCCTGGCGCTTCCAACGACCGGAAGACTGGAATGCTATCAATTGCTGTGGGGCTGGGGGGGGGCGCTATTTAAAGGGGGCCTCTTCCTGTCTTTTTCTGTGGTCGACATTTTTGCACCACTCGTTCTGAGAGAGAGAGAGAGATTCGGAGAGAGAGAGAGAGAGACTTCTACATTGACTCAACGCTTTGTGAGGTAGTTTTGCCTATTGATCCTAACTTTGCTGCTACTTTAGTTGCTGTCCCTCATTACTTTGCTTGCAAAGAGAATATGGGGGCTGCACTGATTGGGGGCGTCGTCCTGCTCCAGCTGAATCGGAGGACACAGAGACGCAGAGAGAGAGTGGCAATGATGGCCAGACGGAGGAGGGCCAGCAGGCGTATGTACAGGAGAGCTTACCCTCCCAGGGTATATCGTGAACAGCTCTCCTACATCCATATGTCCGAGGAGCTGTGTTTGCGAAGGCTGCGATTCAGCAAGGAGGTGGTCACTGAGCTCTGCCACCTGCTGCAGCCAGATCTGCAGCCTCAACTGAGGTCCAGGACGTCTCTGTCGGTGGCAGTGAAGGTCACAGTGGCTTTGAACTTTTACGCCACTGGCTCATTCCAAGCTGCTGCTGGGGACCTCGCCAATATCTCCCAGTTCGCAGTGCATTGCTGCATCCGGCAGGTCACAAATGCCCTCTTCAGAAGGAGACGAGAGTTCATCTCTTTCCCCATGACCCCAGACAAGCAGCGTGACCGCGCTCTGGGCTTTGCGAGGGTAGCGGGCTTCCCCATGGTGCAGGGCGCCATTGACTGCACGCACGTGGCTTTGCGTGCTCCGCGTGAGAATGCCGAGGAATTCAGGAACAGAAAGGGGTTCCATTCCTTGAATGTCCAGTTGGTCTGTGACCACAGACAGCTGATACTCGCTGTCAATGCCCAGTATCCTGGCAGCTGCCACGATGCTTTTATCCTGCGCCAGACTACTGTGGCAGAACTTTTCTAGGCACCGCATCAGCCAGTTGGTTGGCTTCTCGGGGACAAGGGGTATGCATTGAGCACCTGGCTGATGACACCGCTCCGTACGCCCAACACCCCTGCTGAGCTGCGGTACAATGAGAGCCATCAAGCAACCAGGAACATTATTGAGCGCACAATCGGCGTGCTGAAACAACGGTTCCGCTGTCTGGACCATTCCGGAGGAGCCCTGCAGTACTCGCCTGAGCGAGTATCGAACTTCGTAGTCGTGTGCTGCATGTTGCATAACATGGCAATCCTCAGGACCCAGCCAATGCCACCAGGCCTTGTAGCACCACCAGAGGAGGAGGAGGAAGAGGAGGAAGAGGACGAGGACGATGATCATCAGCAGCACCAAGGCAGGAGGGCGGCCCACAATGGTCAAACTGCAAGGGCCGTCCGTCAACGGCTAATAGCAAGCCGCTTCTAGGGCCCCTGCCATTGCTACCAACATTAATGAACCCAGCACGCAACCCCTAAGCCGGCCAAGGCACCAATAATTCCAACCACCAACCATGTATATTTTGAATACAGAAACTTATTTATTTTACAAACTCTGTGTGTGTCAATTCCTCATGACAAACTCATAGAAATAAACACAAAAAAACAGTCAATAACATAACTGGTTCTCACAACCTGGAGATAATGTCCAAAACACTAAACAAAAGTTGGACCACGAACCTCGGCCTTTAATAAAAAAATGACCAGCATTTTGTCACACCTCCTACTTTTTGCCCTTCGAGGGTGATCTCCTTCCCTTGCGCACTTCCCCCCTTCTAACCCTACTGCTCCTCCGTAATGGGACCTCAGTGGCTGCAGCAAGGCTGGTGGAAGGCTGCTGCTCATCAGACCCTGACACTGCAGATGCCCCTGAAGGACGGCCTCGACCAGTTCTGGGCCTGGAGGGCTCGGCTGCAGACTGCACCAACTCTGCATGGGCGGCAGCAGTCTGTCCTACAGGCGGTGGCAAGTGCAGTGGAGAAGTGACAGTGTTGGCAGCAGGAATGCTGTCATCGTGAGAGAGGACAGCAACTCCCTGCTCGCCCGACACACTGGCACTCCCACGGGGCAGCACTTCAGCATCCGGAGCAATCTGCCGGAGAACAGATTGCTGGCCTGCTGCGGCGCGGTGACAGCCCCGGGGACATGTGCACAAACCATCGAGGTTGGCAGCAGTCTGTGCTCGCGTGGCCTCAATCTGAGTCTGTATGAGAGCAGTCAGAGATGGGATCACGGCAGCCAGTGACTGAATTGCAGCACTAAGCGTTAGTGTGGCATCCGCCTGTGCTACAGCGAAGTGCTCCACACTCCTTGCCAGTGACTCAATGCATTCGGGCACCCTTCCCACTGCACCCATGAGCTCAGTGTGCATGCCCACCGCCTGGGTGTTCATTTCTGCGATCAGCCGCTCCTCCTCTGCGTCCATTGCAGTAGGAGTGTCTGGCATACTCTCCCTCTGGGGAGAAGGCCCCCGTTCTTCCCTACCCCCCCCCATGGCGTTGCTGCAGCCCGCTGGGTCCTGGAGCTTCACCCTCATCAGCCCCTTCCCCCCTGCTCCCCTCCGGGGAAGGCGTGTTCCCAGTGTGGGCATGGGCTTCCTCGGGAGAGGGTGGCACTGATGCTCTGGCTTCCTCTTCCTCCTCAGCTGCAGCATCACTCCCAGTGGCAGCTTCAGGGCCCGTCTCCTCAGCTGGTGAATCACCATCTGAAAGCAGGGAGGTACAAGAGTGGCTTTAGCGTGAGGACAGGGTGGCAGTAAGGGAGGAATAAGTGCAGCGAGTTAGCAAGTTGGATTGAAAGTGTCAAAGGCTGGTGTTGTGAGGGACAAGTGGAAGGACAGAGGACAAAAAGGTGATGACCTTACCATTGCTGTCCAGAACGGGGTCGGCGTCTCCAGTGGCGACGGGACCGATCACCCGGCTTGCCACAATCCTGTGGACGCGCTCCTCCAGATCGCTGAGGGGTTGCAGCTGAGGCCGCCCTCCAGCTGTCCGTTGCTGCTGTCTCCTATTATGAGCCAGCTTGGCCTGCAAGAAAAAGGACAGCATCTGAGTAAATATACAGCCATGGTCTTGCCTGATGTGCCTCCCATAGGTGAATAGCCCTTACTGTATACAGCCATGGTCTTGCCTGATGTGCCTCCCATAGGTGAATAGCCCTTACTGTATACAGCCATGGTCTTGCCTGATGTGCCTCCCATAGGTGAATAGCCCTTACTGTATACAGCCATGGTCTTGCCTGATGTGCCTCCCATAGGTGAATAGCCCTTACTGTATACAGCCATGGTCTTGCCTGATGTGCCTCCCATAGGTGAATAGCCCTTACTGTATGCAAAGTGTGGAATGTGTGTGTGTGTTTGATGAAAGGGCCATAGGTGTTGGATGAGTGTTGTGCATTGGGGTTTTAAGACCCTCTGGCCATAGAGTGAGGTTGAGATGGAGGGATGGAGAGGTATTGAGAAAAAGCCACTCACCCTGACGACCCGAGTGAGGTCGTTGAACTTTTTGCGGCAGTGAGTATGGGTCCTGGGCACCATGCTCCTGGAGGAGACGCTCTGAGCCACCTCCCTCCACACTCTTCTGAACTCGCGTGGCAAAGGCCTCCTGCCACTCTCAGGGAAGAGCATACATCGTCTGCGCTCCACTGCGCCAACCAGAGCATCCAAGGCCTGCTCGGTGAAGCGATGAGCGCGTTCTCTCACCCTCTCCATGCTTGGCAGCAAAATGGATTCACAGGTCTCTCCAGGCCGAGATTCAAGGCTGCAATGAGCAGGGTGTGGCTGGGGAGCAAGTGGCCCCCCCCGCTTTAAGAAGTGGCCGGCGCCAGTGTGTCTGTGTTCCCTCGCTAACTGGCAGCAGCTGCGCTGCGCTCGCGCGCTGAGTTAGCGCCTCACTCCTTGGCCTTTGCGCCTTAAGACAGGTGTGCAGCGCCTGCTTTAGCGCTCCACTCACCTCCCGGGGCGGTAAAAGTGAAGTTTCCAGTCAGTGCCGATAATTAGCGCCAGGCGCTAATATTTGCGTCCAGACGATATTTGCGCCCCAAATGGGGCGCGACCTAATTTCTACCCCCATCTGTTCTCTCCTAACACCGTGCTTCCCCTGGGTGGGTAAATGTGCTTTTCTTTTACCGATCCTAATGCTTCTTCTCGGTGCAACCTGAGGGCCTGTATCGTGAGTGCTGCTCTTCTGCTACAAAAGAGACTGGACTGCGGTGGGCCGCCTCTCTTGGCAGCTTGCGCCTGGGAGGGAGCTGCTGCTGGCTGCATCTTTGCAACTTGTGACTTGCCAGCCTGGTGTCACCTCCTATTTGTCACTAGTGTGGTACTCTGAGGGAGAAGGCCAGAGGCCTGGGATATGCTGCTGTCCTGAGAAATGGCAGCCACAGGCCGGTCACTTCCAGCCATCACCATTCCACTCTACCCTGGATCTGTGTCCTCACTGATCAGCAGGTTGGCTGAAGTCCAGGGTGTTACTTTGTCCCCTCTAGTCAGATCAATGTGCTGCTTACGGCAGTGTTCCTGTGGTGAGAGAATTGGCACTTAGTACCACTGCCACCTCCCTCCAAATAGCACGAGAGACTTTTTTTGAGGTTTCTTCCCACAGACACCCAGCAGTCTGCCTGTGTTCTATCTCCTCATGAGGAGAATGCAGGGAACAGCACCAACCGCTGTACATGGCCTTCTTTGACCTCACAAAGGCCTTTGACACTGTCAACCGTGAGGGATTATGGAGTGTCCTCCTCAAATTCGGCTGCCCTCAAAAGTTTGTCACCATCCTCCGCCTGCTTCACGATGACATGCAAGCCGTGATCCTGACCAACGGTTCCACCACAGACCCAATTCATGTACGGACCGGGGTCAAGCAAGGCTGTGTCATCACACCAACGCTCTTCTTGATCTTCCTGGCTGCAATGCTCCATCTCGCCCTCAGAAAGCTCCCCGCTGGAGTGAGCTAATTTACAGAACAAACGGGCAACTGTTCAACCTCCATCGCCTCCAGTCGAGATCCAAGGCCGTCCCTTCCTCTGTCGTCGAATTACAGTACGCAGACGACGCTTGCGTCTGCGCACACTCGGAGGTCGAACTCCAAACCATCGTTAACACCTTCACCGAAGCGTACGAGAGCATGGGCCTTACACTAAACATCTGTAAGACAAAGGTCCTCTACCAACCTGCCCCCGCCACACAGTACTGCCCCCCGATTATCAAAATCCATGACAAGGTCTTCGACAACGTCGACCACTTTCCATACCTCGGGAGCCTACTGTCAACAAGGGCAGACGTCGATGACGAAGTCCAACACCGCCTTCAGTGTGCCAGTGCAGCCTTTGGTCGCCTGAGGAAGAGAGTGTTTGAAGACCAGGACCTCAAACCCAGCACCAAGCTCATGGTCTACAGAGCAGTAGTAATACCCGCCCTGCTGTATGCCTCAGAGACATGGATCATGTACAGCAGGCACCTCAAAGCACTGGAGAGGTACCACCAACGCTGCCTCCGCAAGATCCTGCAAATCCATTGGCAGGATAGGCGCACCAACATCACTGTTCTCGCTCAGGCCAACATCCCCAGCATCGAAGCTTTGACCACGCTCAATCAGCTCCGATGGACGGGTCAAATCGTCCGCATGCCCGATACGAGACTCCCAAAACAAGCGCTCTACTCAGGAGCTCCGACACGGCAAGAGAGCCCCAGGTAGGCAGAGGAAACGCTTCAAAGACACCCTCAAAGCCTCCTTGAAAAAGTGCAACATCCCCACCGACACCTGGGAATCCCTGGCCCAAGACCAGAGTGGAGGAGAAGCATCCGGGAAGGCGCTGAATACCTCGAGTCTCTTTGCCGGGAGCAAGCGGAAGCCAAGCGCAAACAGCGGAAGGAGCGCACGTCAACCCAAGCACCCCACCCCTCCCGCCCCTTCAACCACCGTCTGCCCCACCTGTGACAGAGACTGTAGGTCCCGCATTGGACTCATCAGTCACCTGAGAACTCATTTTTAATGTGGAAGCAAGTCATCCTCGGTTCCGAGGGACTGCCTAAGAGCACAAGGAGGGTTTGGGGGTCAGCTTCACTCAAATTGTGGGGAAGAAATGTGGTTGGTTAGCGCCTGGCAGAGGCGCTAATGGAGCATTAATGAAGTAGCGCCGGGGCGAGGCGAATCCAGCGCCGCACGCCAAATCCAGTCGACCCTGAGCACTGTTGCTAACAGTTAGCACCTGGGGCTTTAACGCCAGGCAGATCATGATGTCAGTGAGCGTGCCCAATCTGCCAAATTGATTATCGCCCCCTGCCTTAGTAACTCGCCCCGACAACGACAGGAAGAGGAGGAGTGAAGCAGGCAGATGGCGGCTCCAAGGGCGATATTTAAAGGGATGAGTCGCAGCTCTCAGGTTAGTGCTGTTTCACTGCTTCCTTGTCAGTTTGCGAGTGTGCAAGAGTTTAATTCAGGCATTTAAAGGTTCTTTAGTATCAGGAGTGTTGTGGCAACCAAAAATTTGTTACATTTATTCTGACAAAATTTCAAAGTGCTACACATCGTTACATTAATGGAGGCTGTACTGGCAGTCGACCTCGCCCTCCAGGATCTACTGCAGAGGGAGCGGAGGCAGCGAGAAAGACTGGAACATGTGGCCAGAGGGAGGAGGAGGGCCATCAGTGCTCTCAACAGGAGGCTTTACCCTCCCAGGGTATTCCGAGAGCACTTCTCCTCCCTCCAATTAAGCGAGGACCAGTGTATTAGAAGGCTCTGCTTCAGCAAGGATGTGGTCACTGAACTCTGCCACCGCCTGCAACCAGACCTCCAGCCTCAGATCAGGTCGACCACGGCTCTCCCAGTGGCAGTCAAGATCACCGTTGCCCTCAATTTCTTCGCCAGCGGTTCCTTCCAGTCTGCAACAGGAGATATAGCTAACCTCTCGCAGTTTGCCGTCCATCGCTGCATCCGGGAGGTCACAGAGGCTCTCTACAGTAGGAGAAGGGACGACATTTCCTTCCCCATCACCAGAGAGAAGCAGGATGAACGTGCATGTGGCTTTGCCAGGATAGCGGGCTTCCCCATGGTGCAGGGCACCATTGACTACACCCACGTGGCTTTGCGGGCACTGCATAACAATCCTGAGGTCTTCTGTAACCGCACTTAATGTGCAGTTGGTGTGTGACCACAGACAGCGAATCCTCAATGTGAATGCTCACTATCCTGTCAGCAGCCACGATGTCTTCATCCTGCACCAGACCAGCATGCCAGCACTCTTCCAGCACCACGGCTTTTCTGCTTTCTGTGCCGGTGAGATTTCTGACTCCTGAGACCTGAAGGCCTGACACCTGCAGGAGGAAGTTAAGGTAAGTAAAACTTTTTCCCACACTTTGCACTTACCTTACACACTTACCTCTGCACACATGCACCCATCACTCACCTGCCCACCGGACATATCGACCCCTCCAACCCCTGCAGACCCACGGTCCGCCTCGCTAACTTGGCGTGGTTGGGACCTGTCGGGAAGCCCACATTTCAGCTTTCAAAATAGGGATTAGGCAAAAAACTGCCTGTTAACTACCTGTTAACAGGCAGTTAATTGTCACTAATCCCCTTCTCGCCTCGGGGAGGCGGGTCCCAGCACAGGTCGGGTACCCGCCTCCAGCGAAACTGGCATGGAGGCGGGTTGGGGGGCGGGATGGGGTCGGGACCCCCGAATCTGCAACTTTAACCCCCCACACGCCTCCAAACCCGCCTCCACGGGTCAATGAAAATCCAGCCCAATGAATTTCACCCCCTGTGACTAATTCTGTTGTTCTTTCCAATGCCTTCGTCCCTTTTCGGCTGTCTGAGCTAGATCCTCCTGTGGAAGATAGTCTTGAAAAGTGGGATGAAAACACACATTAGTCCTCCAGTGCAATTACCTGACAGTGAACTCAGTGATCCAAGCATTTCCCTACTTAATAGCTGCTGCCCCAGCTGGCTGCTGCAAGGCTTGAATTTTTAAAGGCTGTACTTTGATTTCCAAGCATCCCAGTAGAGTACTCCCATTTCACATGAGATTTGCACCATTCAATATACAAATGTGCCAACCCATAAAATTCTGGAGAATTCAGCCCTGCAGATCATCGACGGGTGCGACTCCAGACTCAGTGGTGCAATAAGTTTAACTTTATTTACCTTTATGCTTCTGCCTACTGGCTTCAGCTGTCCATTTTGAACGTATGCGCAACAGCCATAAAATAGCCTCTAATTGCCTGGCAAACAAACTCCCAATGGCCAATTGAGGTCCAGAAGTATAAAGATGGAGCTCGTTACATCAAAGACATCACCAAGTTAATCACTGAAGAAATTTGTCAGTGTCAAATAAAGTTGCGCTACCTGTGGATCAGTGAACTTGTTCAGTGCCAGTATCACAATCATGTCCGGACAAGATAATTCATCCATGGTACATTCATGGTTTGGTTAGCTGTTACATATCATTTAACAAAAGTTATACACACTTCAATGATTCACAGCTTAATATTCTTCATACTGCAATTAGAAAGTCAAGATTCAACAGTGTTTCAACGCCCTTTGCTATTGCTTCATGAGGATTCTTACTTTAGTGAGTGATCATATGACGCAGAGGTTAGTTCAAGTTGTATGACTACACACCACGCAACCACATATTCTATTTTTACTTCAGCAGCACCATTACTTCTATCAACGACAACAACAACAACTTGTATTTATATAGCACCTTTAACGTAGTAAAACGTCCCAAGGCGCTTCACAGGAATATTAAAAGACAAAAAATTTGACACCAAGCCACATGAGGAGAAATTAGGGCAGGTGACCAAAAGCTTGGTCAAAGAGGTAGGTTTTAAGGAGCGTCTTAAAGGAGGAAAGAGAGGCAGCGAGGCAGAGAGGTTTAGGCAGGGAATTCCAGAGTTTAGGGCCTAGGCAACAGAAGGCATGGCCACCAATGGTTGAGCGATTATAATCAGGGATGCTCAAGAGGCCAGAATTAGAGGAGCGCAGATATCTTGGGGGGTTGTGGGGCTGAAGGAGATTACAGAGATATAGGGGGAAAAATTCAGTTGGTTGCGCCTCCCGTTAGCGCCTTAAGTGGACGCTAATGGGGCGCAAAGCATCTAGCGCCCGGGCACGGCGATGTTTGCGCCGCTCGCGAAATTAACCAGACATTTTGCGGTGGCGCTAAACACTACCGCCACGATCTCCTGCGCCGGCAGATCGTGATGTCAGTCGAGTGCGCAACGCCCCGGTATCGCCCCGGAGCGGATATTGAGTGGCGCCCCCTGCCTTCCCACCTGCCACTAGCAACGACAGGTTGAGGGGAGCGTTTTGCAGTCACGAAGGGACTGGGGGAGCGCTATTTAAAGGCGACCGCTTCCTGCCTTTTATTGTTGGTGACATTTTTGAACCACGCATTCTGAGAGAGAGAGAGAGAGAGACTTCTGGAGAGATTCAACGCTGTGTGAAGGAGTTTTGGGTACTGAGCAGCACTTTGCAGGTTCATTTTGATTTGCCCTTCCTTGTATCGATTTAGAAGAGCAGTTGGGGGCTGCACTCTGAGCTCTTTCCCTGGTACTCTCCATTGTTCTTTCCAGCAGATTTGATGCGCAGGTCTCTCCAGGCCGAGATTCAAGGCTGCAATGAGCAGGATGTGGATGGAAAGCAAGATCAACCCTCCCCTTTAAGAACCGGCCCGCGCCATTGTGTGTGTGTTCCATTGCTGACTGACATCACATGAGCTTCGCCAGCGCTCTGAGGTAGCGCCTCGCTCCTCGGCCTTTGCGCCTTAAGACAGGTGTGAAGCGCCTGATTTAGCGCTCCAATCACCTCCAGGGGCGATAAAAGTCAAGTTTGCAGTCGGTGGCGATAATTAGCGCCAGGCGCTAATCTTTGCGCCCGGCCGATAATTGCGCCCCAAATGTGGCGATACTGAATTTCTCCCCCATGGAGTGGTGAGGCCATGGAGGGATTTAAAAACAAGGATGAGAATTTTGAAATCAAGGCGTTGCTTAACGGGGAGCCAATGTAGGTCATCGAGCACAGGGGTGAAGGGTGAACGGGACTTGGTGCGAGTTAGGATACGATCACTGAGAAGGACAAGAGCAACAATATAATGGAAACACCATCACCTCCAAGTTCCCCTACAAGTCACACACCATCCTGACGTGGACATATGTTGCTATTCCTTTTGCTGGGTCAATATCCTGGAATTCCCTAACATAATTGTGGGAGCACCATTACCACAAATGGAATTAGATAGTGATCAAATAGACAGCACTATAAAAAATATATTGCCTTTCAGTGCATATTAATTATTCATGGTGGGGGTAGAATCACGTGAGACAAACCCAGAAAAGATTTTTTATCTTCAGCCCACGACCACCTTCTCAGGGAAACTAGGGATGGGCAATAAATGCAACCATCACCCACATCGTGAGAACAAATTTAAAAACTTTTTAGTACAGGGTATGTATTACTAATAATGAAGAAATGTAAAGAGCAATCTTCAGATAATCACTTAAAACACTTAACCAAAGGTTATTGTTCCCTGACTCGTCAATCTGGAATCTCAGTAAGTCTAGTTACTGACATTCCAATCCTGCTGACCAAACCTTGGAACCCGAAGATAAAAACTCTTTTCTAGGTGTGTCTCACATGTGATTCTGCCCCATCATGAATAATTAATATGCACTGAAAGGCAATATTTTTTTATAGTGCTGTCTATTTGATCACTAGCTAGTTCTATTTATTGGTGTTTCTTTCTCTCCATGCCGCAGACTTATCTAAAAATGCCTTTTCCATTCATTACTTTTTCTTTTGTACATGAAAATCTATTTTACATGAGTACAAGAAAGGAGGTGAAAAAAGGAGGTAAGAAACTTTGAAATGGAAAAGTTGTATGCAACTTACATAAGAACATAAGAAATAGGAGCAGGAGTAGGCCAATCGGCCCCTCGAGCCTGCTCCGCCATTCAATAAGATCATGGCTGATCTGATCCTAACCGCCAATCTACTATCTATCACAGAACCATCTCCTGCATCTAACAGAATTGCACACACGAAATAGGAGCAGAATCAGGCTACACAGTCCCTGGGCCCGCTCCACTACCCACAGGGCCATGACCGATCCGAACCTAGACTCATGTCCAAATTCCTGCCCGCTCCCCGTAACCCTTAATGCCCTTTACTTCTAGGAAACTGTCTATTTCTGTTTTAAATTTAATTAATGTTGTAGCTTCTACAGCTTTTTGTGGCAGCATATTCCATGGACCTACCACCCTCTGAGTGAAGTAGTTCCTCCTCATCTCAGTTTTGAAAGAGCAGCCCCTTATTCTAAGACTATGTCCCCTAGTTCTCGTCTCACCCGTCATCGGGAACATCCTCCCCGCATCCACCCGATCCAACCCCTTCACAATCTTATATGTTTCAATAAGATCGCCTCTCATTCTTCTGAACTCCAATGAGTAGAGTCCCAATCTACCCAACCTCTCCTCATATGACCACCCCCTCATCCCCGGGATTAACCGAGTGAACCTTTTTTGCACTGCCTCGAGAGCAAGGATGTCTTTCCTTAAGTAAGGACACCAAAACTGTATGCAGTATTCCAGGTGCGGTCTCACCAATACCTTGTACAACTGAAGCAATACCTCCCTATTTTTATATTCTATCCCCCTAGCAATGAAAGCCAACATTCCATTTGCCTTCTTAATCACTTGCTGCACCTGCATACTAACCTTTTGAGTTTCGTGCACCAGGACCCCCAGATCCCTTTGCACTTCAGTACTCTCCAGTTTCTTGCCATTAAGATAATAAATTGCTCTAGGATTTTTCCTGCCAAAGTGCATCACCTCACACTTTCCAGTGTTGTATTCCATCTGCCAAATCTCTGCCCACTTACTTAGCCTGTCTATGTCCCCTTGCAGGTTTTTTATGTCCTCCTCACTCACTACTTTCCCTCCCATCTTTGTATCAACACGGTGGCATAGTGGTTAGCACTGGTGCCTCACAGCGCCAGAGACCCGGGTTCGAATCTGACCTCGGGTGACTGTCTGTGTGGAGTTTGCACATTCTCCCCGTGTCTGCGTGGGTTTCCTCCGGGTGCTCCGGTTTCCTCCCACAGTCCAAAAATGTGTGGGTTAGGTTGATTTGGCTATGATAAATTGACCCTTAGTGTTAGGGGGGATTAAATATGTGGGGTTATGGGGATAGGATGGGATATGTTAGGGGGAATTAAATACGTGGGGTTACGGGGGTAGGGTGGGATATGTGTACGGTGGGGATTAAAGCAGGGACAGGGTACTGGATTTGGATGATCAGCCATGATCGTATTGAATGGCGGAGCAGGCTCGACGGGCCGAATGGCCTACTCCTGCTCCTAGATTCTATGTTTCTATGTTTCTATGTTCTATGTTCTATGGACACACACTAACCTCAGTGTGTACACACAGTAACGTACACACAGTAACTCACACTACCCTCAGTGTACACACAGTAACTCACACTAACCTCAGGGTGTGCACACAGTAACTCACACTAACCTCAGTGTACACACACAGTAACTCACACTAACCTCAGTGTGTACACACAGTAACTCACACTAACCTCAGTGTGTACACACAGTAACTCACACTAACCTCAGTGTGTACACACAGTAACTCACACTAACCTCAGTGTACACACAGTAACTCACACTAACCTCAGTGTACACACAGTAACTCACACTAACCTCAGTGTGTACACACAGTAACTCACACTAACCTCAGTGTACTCACACTAACCTCAGTGTACACACAGTAACTCACACTAACCTCAGTGTGCACTCACACTAACCTCAGTGTACACACAGTAACTCACACTAACCTCAGTGTGTACACACAGTAACTCACACTAACCTCAGTGGACACACAGTAACTCACACTAACCTCAGTGTACACACACAAACTCACACTAACCTCAGTGTATACACACAGTAACTCACACTAACCTCAGTGTACACACAGTAACTCACACTAACCTCAGTATACACACACAGTAACTCACACTAGCCTCAGTGTACATAGTAACTCACACTAACCTCAGTGTGTACACACAGTAACTCACACTAACCTCAGTGTGTACACACACTAACCTCAGTGTGTACACACAGTAACTCACACTAACCTCAGTGTACACACAGTAACTCACACTAACCTCAGTGTGTACACACAGTAACTCACACTAACCTCAGTGTACACACGGTAACTCACACTAACCTCAGTGTACACACACAGTAACTCACACAAAACTCAGTGTACACACAGTAACTCACACTAACCTCAGTGTACACACAGTCACTCAAACTAACCTCAGTGTACACACAGTAACTCACACTCACCTTAGTGTACACACAGTAACTCACACTAACCTCAGTGTACACACAGTAACTCACACTAACCTCAGTGTGTACAGACAGTAACTCACACTAACCTCAGTGTACACACAGTAACTCACACTAACCTCAGTGTACACACAGTAACGCACACTAACCTCAGTGTGTACACACAGTAACTCACACTAACCTCAGTGTACACACAGTAACTCACACTAACCTCAGTGTACACACACAGTAACTCACACTAGCCTCAGTGTACACAGTAACTCACACTAACCTCAGTGTGTACACACAGTAACTCACACTATAACTGAAGTGTATAGACAGGTTATATTGTGTTTGGTTTGATACAGAAATGGATTTGTGACCCTGTAAAGTCAATGCATTGACAAGATGGTTTATCATATTTTGTGATAACCTTTCTTTTATGGTCTGTAGTGTCAACTCTCCTCCTTCAGTGCTGCATTTAGAAGGAACAGGGCTGTATTTGATGACATGACATTTTTGGATTCCATTCTTGACCCTGTCGTTCTTAATATGGTTTCAGTACTGTACGATACAGGATCCTGTCAAATTAAATTTGGATCCCTCCAGGGAACAGAAAATGATGGAGGGAATGTAGGAATCCTATCAGGTAAAAATACTCATTCTTTTTTTCAAGAAGGTGACTTACCTGAAAAGAATCTAAAAACTTTCAAAAGATCATAAATAAATTTGTTTGTCTCAACTTTGGCACATTGCTGCCACCTAGTGGGAATGATGCGGAGATGCCGGTGTTGGACTGGGGTGGACAAAAGTGACAAGTCGCACAACACCAGGTTATAGTCCAACAGTTTTATTTGAAATCACAAGCTTTCGGAGCTGCTGCCCCTTCGTCAGGTGAAGTGAAGGAATACGAATCGGCAAAGCATATATAGTCAGAGAACAATGCCTGTGTAGCGTACAATCTCAGACGACTACAGTTAATCTATCTGACTGCCTTTCATCACACCTCGGCAGAGAAACAATCAGGTCAGCCAGGAAGGCACCACATCAAAGACATAGCAAGATACAACTGAGACAATGAGGTGGGGCCACAGGGGGTCTAATGTGTCAAATGCAGTCTGTATGGAAAACCATAAACTTTAAAATTTTTACTTTTTTTTACTGGAAATCACATCTGTGAACAAGCCAATGACGACTCGAGTCTGGATGACTCTACGTCGTGTAGCGTGACATGAACCCAAGATCTCGGTTGAGGCCGTCCTCATGGGTGCGGAACTTGGCTATCAGTTTCTGCTCGATAATTTTGCGTTGTCGTGTGTTCATACGACACTGAGACAATGTATGAACGGACACCGCGCAACAATCGCCAGGCAGGATTGTTACCTCCCAGTCGGGGAACACTTCAGCAGTCAAGGACATTCAGCCTCGGATCTGCGGGTAAGCGTTCTCCAAGACGGCCCTCGAGACACACTATGGCCAAGGTATGCCAGTGGTGGAGGGAGTGGAATTTTAAGCTGGTGATGGGGTGCCAGTCAACTGGACTGCTTTGTCCTGGATGGTGTTGAGCTTTGTGTATTCCATCACACTCCTGACTTGTCCCATGTAGGTGGTGGATAGGCTTTGGGGAGTCAAGAGATGAGCCATACTGGGGTTGGGGGCTCGGAGGGAGAGAGGGACATGGTGTCAGAGGGATTGGGTTCAGGCCAGTAAGAGAGGGGCCTGGGAAATGGGGTGGGCATGATGCCCCTCAATTCCTGCAGAGCCAGGAGCAGTAGCAGAAGCAATATGGTGTGTGGGATTGGCAGTGAGAGAGGAGTGAAACCTTGGGGTTTTATTGTGGGTAACTAGTGAAAGATTGTTTCCACTGGTGGGTGAATGGGGAACAATGGGATAAAAACCAAGGAATCTCACTGGAAAAACCATGGGGAAAGGGAGAAGGTTCTCGAACTAAGGGTTATCAGACCTTGGAATGCTTCACCACATGCGCCTATCTAGGTAGAGATTAGAATATTATTTAAAAGGTAATAGGATAAATATTTGAAAAGGAGGAATATAAAAGGATCTGTGGTGGGGGGGTTACAGGAGAGAGCGCAGCACTGGCACAATGGTCTCCTCCTGCACTGTAATGTCTATCATCGTATGAAAACTCTCCTTTATTGAGTCCGAGCCCAGGGACATCCCAAAAATGAATATTTTGTGTTTTAAAAATTAATAAATTTGTAACCATATTTTTAATATCACAACTAGCAGCAGTACCACTAAACTCTTGTTGATGTCAGTGTTGAGCTACTGGAAGTTACTATTCCCAACATTACTGCATTATTAATCTGCAGTTATGCCACAGGTACGTCACCAGAATTGAAATCACCAGTATATTGCTCATCACCAAGAGTTGGCTCGGTAGTACCACCACTGACCGAGCGGTCTGAGTCCTGAAGGACATAGCTAGCTGCCAGATTGGGCTGGCAGCAGGTGGTGATAGAACCAACACAAAGGAATAACCTACTTGATGTCGTCCTCACCAATCTACGTGTTGCAGATGCATCTGTCCACAACAGCAATGGCAGGAGTGACCACCGCACAGTGTTTGTGGAGACCCAGTCCCATCTTCACACGGAGGACACCCTCCACCGTGTAGTGTGACACTACCACTGTGTTAAGTGGGATAGAGAACAGATCTAGCAGCTCAAAATGGGGCATCTGAGGCGCTGTGGGCCATCAGCAGCAGAATTGCATTCCACCACAATCTGTAACCACATGGCCCGGCATATTCCTCATTCCTCCATCATCATCAAGCCAGATGACCAACCCTGGTTCAACGAGGAGTGTAGAAGAGCATGCACAGAGTAGCATCAGGCAAACCTGAACATGAGGTGCCAACCTGGTGCAGCTGCAACATAGGACTGCATGCATGCAAAACAGCGGAAACAGTATGCTATAGACAGTGCAAAGCAATGCCACAGCCAATGGAGCAGATCAAAGCTCTGCAGTCCTGCCACATCCAAGAGTGGTGGACAATTAAGCAACTAACAGGAGTTGGAAGTTCCATGAACAACCCCATCCTCAATGATGGTGGATACAGAATTTGAGTCATGATGTGGTAAGTGTAGCATGCTTGGGAGGGGAAGGTGACTTAGGACCAATGTTGCCTTTAAGCTGCACGGCCACGCAGCTCTCTAGACCTCCCGACTCATGGCTTTTCAATGGGGAAACCACCTATGCGCGCGGTATTTTGAATGGGCCCCTTAAAGGGGCCACACACCTAAAAGAAAAATGGGAACTTTGCTTAGGAACTATGGTTCCCAAAGCTCTCCCCACTGTGGTTTTGCTCATGTCATTTCTGGGTCTGTTGCAGACTAATTGATAGAGATTGATTGCTATGATTAGTCAACAACTTTATCCTCATTGTATCATGCGATAACCAGGATGGTAGGTGAACTAGATGAACCATGGTCTTTTTTCGTCTAGCAATTCCTATGAAAGCAGTTCCACTCTTCCAGATCATGATGGGGGGGACTGCTGGTTCAATACTTCATGGCTCAACAATGTTTGTACATTTCGCACACCTACCCTGCCATTCACTCATTAACTTCTTAAGGACCGAATACATCAATTCCCAAGCACAACTGGGTTACAATGTCCTCTTCTCCTGTTTGTTCTTTTTACTTTTCATTTCTGTCTGTTTCTTCTATCTCACTTAATCCACTATCTTTTTCTCTCTTTATTTCTCTTTCCATATCTAGTTTGATTCTAATTCACCCCATTTCCTTCTCCATCATTTGCTCTGTTTCTTTCTCCATCCTTTTCTTTCATTGGTTAAGGAGATAGACCATTGGGTGCGACGTTCATGAGGTCCCGGATGTGACATTGAAATCGCTTCGCTGTTCTAGCAATTTGCGGCGAGGTAAAAAGTCCAATTAATGTCACTCATTACAAGATGTGCCTTTGCAGTAATTTCTGGCACGTTGTTGCACAGTCATTATATGGTTAAAGAATGCTATATTACAACTATATAGAAAACATTTCAGAATACAAAAGTAAATTTACACATTTTCAACAGTTCTGACGCGGTTAAAAATCAGTAGTAGTAGTATCGCTTCTAGTGCTGCGAGTCCTTCGTTTTTGGGTATGTGACAATAATGCAGCTTGTACATTTTTACAAAATACATCACAATGCAATGTGTAATAAAAGAGCTATTTGATTAATGCAGCAGGGACAATGTTTGAAAACTTTGTGCGGACCTATTGAGAAATAGAATTAAAATAATGAAAGAACGAGTATTTTCTTTTTTTTTAATTCATTCATGGGATATGAGCATCACTGGCAAGGCCAGCATTTATTGCCCATTCCTAATTGCCCTTGTGAAGGTGGTGGTGAATTGCCTTCTTGAACCGCTGCAGTCCATGAATCTTGGAAATTTTATATTAAATATAAGGAAGGTAAGTAAGAGTTAAATAACTTGACCCATAATCAAAGTTCTTTATGGCAGTCAGTTGAAGCATCTTTAAATGTTAACTGGGACCCAGTAGCCACAGGCCAAAACCAGCGCCACAGGCTAAAACCCACAGGCCAAAACCAGCGCCACAGGCCAAAGCCAGCGCCACAGGCAAACAAATCATACCTTACTGATATTGATCAGCATTGCAAGAAAAGAAGGAAGTCTGTGAAGCATGTATGTTCAGACATAATCATCTTTTCTCTATCTAACTCTGCGAATTTAGCAGCAAATGTTAGTAATTAATTTGTTATTCATAAAATATCAGTCCTCGAGAGTCTCAGCAGTTGATTTGGGAGCACTCTTCTTGGATATGATAACTTTATAAAAAGGAAAAACTTTTTTACGCAGCGAGTGGTGAGGACCTGGAACTCGCTGCCGATGGAAGTGGTGGAAGCGGAGACATGCTGGGCTGGATTTTGATACTGGGGCGTGTTGGGGTTGTGTCATCCACATTTTGTGTTATCCGCCCGACTGCAATTGGATGTGGGAGATTGATGCAATTTTCACCTAATTGGGCAATTGAGTTCCAGCATGTGGGAACCCATGAACCAATTAGTGGTTTCAGTGTGAAAGTCGCCTCTGATGATGTCATCATTGCTGCTGCATTGAAGGTCTTCAGAGACTGCCTGGCCTTTGCTGTGAGTGGACCTGGATGCAAAAATGAGCAGCAGCTCAGAGAGAGAGAGAGAGAGAGAATTTTTTAAATCATCCAGGTCCTCTCACAGCACAGGCCAGGCAGTCTTTGAAGACATTCAATGCAGCAGCAGAGGCGACTTTCAGACCTAATACTACTACTACCTTCATCACATCTCCGTTGTAATAGTGGACCTGCAGTTGATAGTCAGCTATCCATTTGTGCTCCCGCCAGGTTTCACTGGCGTGTTTCACATCAGGCGTGCTTCACGTCGGAAAAGGGTTAAACTAGCTAAAACGTTTCAAAATGGCATTACAGAGCCAATTTAGGGCTTGTTAAGGGCTTTAATGGCCTCTCCCGCCTCTTGGAGGCGGGACGGAGTCAGGAACACCGCACACAATTTTATCAAAATTGCGTGGAGGTGGAATGGAGTCGGGATCAGGTCCGCCCGCCACTTGTCGCAATTTTAACCCCCCCACACGCCTCCAAACCCGCCTCCACGGCCCTATGAAAATCCAGCCCTTAATGTTTTCAAGGGGAGACTGGATAGGCACTTGAGGGAAATAAACTTGCAGGGCTACGGGGATAGAGCGGGGGAATGGGACTGACTGGATTGCTCTACAGAGAGCCGGCAGGGACGCGATGGGCCGAATGGCCTCCTTCTGTACCATTATGACTCTAAGCAGCAATGTTTCCTTTAAGCTGCGCGGCTCTCTGGACCTCCCGCACAGCCGACTCTTCAATGGAAAAAAATGTACATGCGCGGTATTTTGAATGGGCCGTGCAGCCCCTTAAAGGGGCAGTGCACCCAAACAAAAATTAACGGGAGCGGTGGTAAGCAGGTGCCTTTACGTACATTATTGAATAACTTGATATAGAAGAAATGCAAAAAAATACATGTTACCAGAAAGGCCCATTAAGATGAGTGATAACATAAAAATTATGGTGCGTGATATTAGTGTACAAATGCTTAATGTGAATAGTAGAACATGACTTGGTTTATTATTTTAATACAGGCATTAATCATTTTATTGTAAACAGATCTAAATCCCCATTAAAATGGCAAAGAAAAGCCACATGAGCACATTTGTATGGTCGTACTGCATGCGGAAATTTCTAACTTTACATTCCTCTGTATAACGCAGTGCAAAGAACAGCTTTTAAGCATTAAATACTGCAGCTTTAACCTTTAATAGCTCTGGCTTTCTCCATAAGCGTTAGGCTCAAACATTAATACAACGGTTTAGGTTAAATATTGATGAACAAAGATTACATGGTCCATTTGTAACTCTACCTGACTGGCAGAAGAGAAGCATATTAGGAGAGAAAGGGGGGGGGGGGGGGTTGGGGGGGAGAAAGAGTAGGCTTTCTACCTACCCCTTTCCTGCACACCTGACCCTGGCCACCAATAGGATATCTGTCCGGGGAGGGATGAAAAATGGCTGATAACCTCCAAGGCTGCCCCTTTTATTTATTTTATTTTTTTAAATTGTTGACCAAAACTCGCTTAACCTATGCAGTTGATCGGCCTGCGTTCAGCTGCATCGACTAAGGCGGCTCTTTAACTTTTAAAAACTCTCCTCTACGTCTCCTAGCAACTCCGGATGCTTGGCTTTCCTAATACCGTGTTACTAGTGTGCAAATGATGGGGAATACGTTGGATGATGTATTCCCATCACTGGCGTGTCATTAGGGTGGATGCATTCTACATCTTGTTACTTCCAGCGGGGAGCCAGCGTTGCTCCACTGGAAAATCCTCTTCAGTATATTCAGAATAACTATTTGTGCATTTATGCTCAGTGAACTGCAGGCAGTCAGTGAAATCAGACTGCAGATCATTGATATCAGTCTCAACAGGGACATTGATCTGCCTTATGTTGTTACTACAGAAGTGAGGTCTTTGACCCCAGTCTGACATGTGTGTATATGTGGTGTATTTACAGCTGTCAGAAGGAATGGTGCATCCCATAGCACCCATCATGGCCGAATTTGGGTTGTAGACCCCGAGATGAGAGTTATCTTGATAATGCTGGCTGTGATGGTGGTGGTAATGCTCAAATTCTGGACTATAAACCATGCTTCGCACTGGACTGTGAGACGGGCTGTGGACTGGACTGTGCGATGGACTGTGAGGCATGGGACAGGTCACAAGGCAGCTGTTCCTCCTGATGGTACGGTGGATGTCCAGCTTTGCGATGAGCGGTTTGCCTACGTCTACCTCCTTGGCTTCTTCTACAGGTTCATCGAGTCCTTGGTACTGGTATCGAAGGCAGGCTGTGAACACCAGCTGCTCCTGCAACAGAAGAATTGAGATCTTTTTCTTCTCCATCATTTTATTTCAAGAAACTAAACACTACAATCAGATTACAAGTTGAAGCAGGAAACTGGATAGCATTCAAAATTAATAGCCCAGGAAAAAACATTTCTTAAAATTTAAAATAGAAAAGTGGATACTGATTTTCATACTGGTGTATATTCTCTACATAGCATTTATAGGATACTCAGGCAGCCAAATTGTGTATATTTGTACAGTAATTTAATATGTTACAATTCCAAGGTGGACATGGGGTGGGGCAGCAGAGACATAAACACTTCCTTGGGGCTTCTTCTGCTTTGTTGCTGTAACTTTGGCGGTGACATCCCACTTACTTGAGTTATGTAAACCTGCTAATGTTACGAAATAATGAGAATACAGGCCTCCTGAAAAGGCTATGTGAATAGGATATTACGCCATATTACAAAATGGAGAATTGTTCAAATGAAGTATTATAACCTTGTGCCATGTTTTTCAACTTGCAAAAGATGACTATGGGTTGTGGTTGTTACAGTTTGAATGATATTACAATAAGGACATTCTGTCAGAAAAACAAATGTTTAAATTGATATATTTAGATCTGCATTCAAAGGGGGTCATTTTGACTTTGTGCCTGAAATAAACTCACTTTAATAATAATGTCTACTTTCCATGACCTCCAGTGTACTTACCACTACCTCACAACTCTGGGATACCCTTTTCATATGGGCGTAATTAATGTCTTAATCTCCTGCTTGTCAGAATGGTGGGAAATAGCATGCAAGATTAGCATACTCACAAATTAATATTTGAATGAATGAAGCACACACTAGTTTGAGACAGGCATTTTCACCGCCCTAGTTCCCCCACCACAGGAAACTGCATCATGGTGCAAAGCAATTGTAGGAATAGAGGAACAGGAGTAGGTAATTCAGCCCCTGGAGTCTATTCAGCCATTCAATTAGATTGTGGCTGATCTGTACCCTCAACTCCATTTACCCACTTTTGCTCCTCGACGCTGGATACCATAAGAACATAAGAATTAGAAGCAGGAGTAGGTCATTTGGCCCCTCGAGCCTGCTCCACCATTCAATAAGATCATGGCTGATCTGATCTTGGCCTCAACTCCACTTCCCTGCCAGCTCCCCATAACCCTAGACTCCCTTACCATTCAAAAATCTGTCTGTCTCCACCTTAAATATCTTCAATGACCCAGCCTCCACAGCTCTCTGGGGAAGAGAATTCCAAAGATTCACGACCCTCTGAGAGAAGAAATTCCTCCTCATTTCTGTTTTAAATGGGTGCCCCCTTATTCTGAAATTATGCCCCCTAGTTCTAGATTCTCCCACGAGGGGAAACATCCTCTCTGTATCTACCCTGTCAAGCCCCTTCAGAATCTTATATGTTTCAATAAGATCCCCTCTCATTCTTCTAAACTCCAATGAGTATAGGCCCAACCTGCTCAACCTTTCTTCATAAGACAACCCTTTCATCTCCAGAATCAACCTCGTGAACTTTCTCTGAACTGCCTCCAATGTAAGTATATCCCTCCTTAAATAAGGAGACCAAAACTGTACGCAGTACTCCAGGTGTGGTCTCACCAACGCCCTGTACAGTTGTAACACGACTTCCCTACTTTTATACTCCATTCTCTTTGCAATAAAGGCCAACACTTCATTTGCCTTCCTAATTACTTGCTGTACCTGCATGCTAACTTTGTGATTCATGTACAAGGACCCCCAGATCCCTCTGTACCTCAGCATTTTGTAATCTCTCACCATTTAAATAATAATTTGCTTTTTTATTTTTCCTACCAAAGTGGATAACCTCACATTTTTCCACATTATACTCCATTTGCCAGATTCCTGCCCACTCACTTAGCCTATCTATATCCCTTTGGAGATTCTTTGCGTCCGCCACACAATTTGCTTTCCCACCTATCTTTGTATCATCAGCAAATTTGGCTACATTACACTCAGTCCCTTCATCCAGGTCATTAATATAGATTGTAAATAGTTGAGGCCCCAGCACTGATCCCTGCGGCACCTCACTAGTTACAGTTTGCCAACCTGAAAATTACCCATTTATCCCAACCCTCTGTTTTCTGTTAGTTAGCCAATCCTCTATCCATGCTAATATATTACCCCCAACCCCGTGAGCTCTTATCTTGTGTATTAACCTTATATACGGCACCTTATCGAATGCCTTCTGGAAATCCAAATACATGACATCTACTGGTTCCCCTTTATCCACCCTGCTCGTTACATCCTCAAAGAACTCCAGCAAATTTGTCAAACATGATTTCCCTTTCATAAAACCATGCTGACTCTGCTTGACTATATAATGATTTTCTAAATGTCCTGCTACCACTTCCTTAATGATGGACTCCAGCATTTTCCCAATGACAGATGTTAGGCTAACTGATCGATAGTTGCCTGCTTTCTGTCTCCCTCCTTTCTTAAATAGGGGCGTTACATTTGCGGTTTTCCAGACCGCTGGGACCTCTACAGAATCCAGGGAATTTTGGTAGATTACAACCAATGCATCCACCATCTCTGCAGCCACCTCTTTTAAGACTCTAGGATGCAGGCCATCGGGTCCAGGGGACTTGTCCACCTTTAGTCCCATTAGTTTGCCAAGTACTTTCTCTCTAGTGATAGTGATTGTTTTAATTCCCCCCCTCCTCCCCAATTGCCCCATGATTATCCATTATTGGGATGCTTTTAGTGTCTTCTACCGTGAAGACCGAGACAAAATATTGGTTCAAAGTCTCCGCCATTTCCGTGTTTCCCATTATTAATTCCCCAGACTCTTCCTCTAGGGGACCAACGTTTACTTTAGCTACTCTCTTCCTTTTTATATACCTGTAGAAGCTCTTACTGTCTGTTTTTATATTTCTTGCTAGCTTACTCTCATAAGCTATCTTCTCTCTCTATCATTTTTTTAGTCGTCCTTTGCTGGTTTAAAAATTTTTCCCAATCCTCTGGCTTTCCACTATTCTTCGCAACATTGTATGCTTTTGTTTTCAATTTGATAACATCCTTTACTTCCTTAGTTAGCCACGGATGGTTCATCCTTCTCTTAGAGTCTTTGGGGGAAAAATTCAGCTGCTTGCGCCTCCCGTTAGCGCCTTAAGAGGGCGCTAATGGGGCGTAAAGCAGCTAACGCCCGGGCGCAGCGCCGCCCACGCCTCCCGAAAAATTTAGTGGGAGGTTAGCGGCGGCGGCAGCCGGTAGCGCCCTGTGGCGCTGCGCCGCCGGCGATGACGTCATCGCCGTGCGCAGCACCCCGCTCGCGCCCCGGCCGTGATCTTCAGTCGCGCCCCCTGATTTACCGCCAGACGCTATGTCCGACGGGTTCAGGGAGGCGTACGTGCGGCCGGGGCGGCGATATTTAAAGGGGAGGTGGCAGGCGGCCATTTTTGTTGCTGGCCGCCTGCCAGCACCTGCCCCCGTTGCTGTCCCCGGCCCCCGTGAAGCCCCCCCACCGTGAAGTGCCGGCTGCGCTCCAAGAGCCCGGCACTTCTCTTGAGTGCCGGGCTCTTTTGCCGGCACTCCCGATCCCTGGGGGCCCAGCTGGGCCCCGGTTCGCGCTGCGCAGGGTCCCTCCCCTTTAAGAAGGGGAGGAAGGCCTGCAATACCGCGGCGCGACGTGCCGCAGCGCGTGGCGCTGCGGCACGTAGCGCCAGGATATTCACTCGCAGCGCCCCAAGAGGGATGTGGGGTGCTTCCAGTGGCGCCCCGCTTCCCTCTTGGGGTGCAACCACTGAAGTTCCGGCGCGGGGCCGCTAATTTTTTCGGGGCGCTAAAAGTCGCGCCCCGGCGAGGTTAGCGCCCCAAATGGGGCGCGACCTAATTTCTACCCCTTTCTTTCTCTCTGGAATATATCTTTGCTGAGAGTTATGAAATATCTCCTTAAATGTTTGCCACTGCTTTTCTACAGTCTTACCCTGTAATATATTTTCCTGGTCCACTTTAACCAAGTCTGCCTTCATACCTTTGTAATTACCTGTATTTAAGTTCAGGACACTAGTTTGAGACCTAGCTTTCTCACTCTCAAACTGAATTTGAAATTCTACCATGCTATGATCACGCGTCCCAAGAGGATCCTTCACTTCGAGATCATGAATTAATCCAGCCTCATTACACATTACCAGATCTAAAATAGTCTTCTCTCTGGTTGGTTCCACAACGTATTGTTCCAAGAAACCATCCCGTATACACTCTAAGAACTCTTCCTCAAGTCTACCTTTGCCAATTTGCTTTGTCCAATCAATATGAAGATTAAACTCTCCCATGATTATAGCCGTACCTTTCTTACAAGCCTCTATTATTTCTTGATTTATATTCTGTCCTACACTGTGGCTACTGTTTGGGGGCCTGTAGACCACTCCCACCAGTGACTTCTTAGCCTTATTATTTCTCATCTCCACCCAAACTGATTCTAAGTCTTGATCTTCTAAGCCAATAGCATTTCTCATTACTGCACTGATCTAATCCCTTATTAACAGAGCTACACCACCTCCTTTTCCTTTCTGCCTATCCTTACGAAATGGCAAATACCCCTGAATATTCAATTTCCAGCCTTGGTCACCTTGCAACCCTTTTCTGATAAAAATTTACCAGTGAATTGCAGTTCCATTGGGGTGAGACTGGTGACCATTTGCTACTCCAGCTGTCTGATTGATGCTGCAGTGATAAGCAGTGGAAAATCCTGCCCCATATCTTGCTCTAGGGGAGAAGTTTCATGCTGTTTCCTGGGGACCGAATGGTGTTGTCTTCCATTCAGCTCAGTCATTGAGTATATTCGAGACAGAGATCGATAGATTTTTGAATATTAAGGGAATCAAGGGATATGGGGATAATGCAGGAAAGTGGAGATGAGGTAGAAGATCAGCCATGATCTTACTGAATGGCAGAGCAGGCTCGAAGGGCCAAATGGCCTACTCCTGCTCCTATTTCTTATGTTCTTATCCTCTAGCCCAGGTTTGTCTCGGAGAGTTGAAACAATCAATGGGCTGTAGGTTTCCAATCGCTGACTCCTGTATCACATGTGGATTCACAGCCCTTTGAGATTGTAGCATGGGCAACATATATATCTTCAACCCACATAATTGCTTCTAGCCATTTGTGACTAACTTCACCTACTGGAAAAGTTAGGCGGCAATGTTTTTCTTACAAACCGAAGTAAAATTCTGTGGGCCCAAAATTCTGTGTGTCCCACCACGTCAGCAGAAATTCTCCTGGACACCGCTGAAGCCTGCACCATGCCTGAGGTGCCCAGCATGTCCCAACATGGGCAACAAGTGCAAAGGGCTGGAAGCATGTGCTAGGCTCATTAGGCTCCTGAGTTTTAGTGAAATGAGGTGGTTGCCCCATAATACCCTAATCCAATATTTATAGTAAACCCACGCTGTTTATCAAGGTCATCTGCCACAGCTGGGATGAGGCCAGTCAACCTTTCCTCAGGGCACTGAGTGGAGAATCATATGGGAGTGTTTCTTGTGTCAGCTGTCTATGGAATGTTATTCTCAGTGGTTGAGGAGACCCCAATCCATGGACCTCCCTGCATTAAAGCTTTCTCTTCAGCAATAACAGCAACAAATTACATTTATATAAAGGGTAAATGTCCGACTTCACTTTGCTGGCAGAAAGCCTTGCTCACAAGTAGTGCATATTAATTTTGATGGTCGTAAAATCATGCACAACATAAATCGGGTTAAGCAAGTACAGAGAAAGGTCAGAAAACAAGGATGAGAATTCTAGAAGTTGGTACAGTGGGAAAAGATAGACACTAGGAGGGTGATTTACAACTGCCGGACATCCATTTCACACCTCAAAAACGGGCGGCCAGCAGTTGAAAATCCGGAGGTGTTGGGGGGGGGGGGGGGGGGGGGGTGGGCGACAGAGTGAACCTTGGCCAGCCCACTGACACTAAAGACCCTCCTTTTGCAACTTTCAGATGGGCCCAACTTGCCGGCCGGCTCAGAGTGGGGACAGCCGATTTCCCGCTCTCTCAAAACCAGCAGCCGTGCCCACAGCTTGCTGGCAGCATTCAAAATGAGATCCGAACCCGAAAATGGCTGCGGAATTCTGGATAACTGGAATCCCAGTGAGAACATTGGAGAAATCAAACCTGCAATTGAAGCTTTGTGGTTGTGGTCGTTATTTAAGGGTGTAGGTGAGCAATGATGTGGAGATTAAAGTAAGTGCTCTTGGCAATGGACCAAATGTGGGGTTTTTGAAGCTCAAGCCAGGGTCAGGTAAGATGCTGGGACTGCACACCTTTGGGTTCATTCTTAGAAAGCAGCCAGAGGAAAGATGAAATTGGCCTGATGGGCACAAAGTTTCTAGTGGGAACTGAAGGGTGGCTTTGCTCATGATGTGGAGGTGGTGACGCTTGTGATGGTAAGCAGTTCTTGGGAGGGCAGGTTTAAAACTAATATAGCTTAAGAAAGGCAAGAAATTGGAAGAATTCTCCTCTCCTCCCTGCCAATCACAGGGTGGCTATGTGGACATGCTTCTAGTGAACGATCCTGTGTAAAGAGCTGGTGGTAAGGTTATAGAGATAGTTTTTGTTCGTGGGACCTTGCTGCGTGCAAATTTCTTTACATTACAACTGACTATACTTCAAAAAGTACTGTGAAGTGCTTTGTGATGTACTGAGGTCGTGAAAGGCAATGATATATATGCAAGTTCCTTCTTCTTCCTTTAGTTATGGACTGAGATGATCAAATATGCCACGGGGCATCAATAGTTTATGTGCTACTAGGAGCAGAGGGTATGTTGTCTGCACAGTTCAGATATTGGGATGGATTAATACTCTAGAGTTTTGCTTGATTAACTTGGCAAATTAAGGCGTATTTATGTATACATTTGTTTCTGCCATTGATTAGATAGGGTGGAGTTTGTGGTAGGACAAACTGTACCAGGCCTGTGATAGGAACAGGTTCTGTTGGGTCATGGTTTCTTACATCCTCATAGAACATTTTCTTTGTTCATTCTCAGGATATGGGCATCGCTGGCAATGCCAGCATTTATTGCCCATCCCTAGTTGCCCTTGAGAAGGTGGCGGTGGACCTTTTTCAACCGCTGCAGTCCGTGTGGTGAAGGTACTTCTACAATATTGTTAGATAGGGAGTGCCAGAATGTCAAGGGAGTGTCCAGCTTTTTGAGTGTTGTTACAGCTGCACCCCTCCAGGTAACTGGACAGTATTCCTGACCTGTGCCTTGTAGGTAGTGGAGAGGCGTTGAAGAGTCAGGAGGTGAGCTACTTGCCATAAAATACCCAGCCTCTGACCTGCTCTAGTAGCCACGGCATTTATGTGGATGGTCCAGTTGAGTTTCTGGTCAATGGTGATCCCCAGCATGTTGATGGTGGGGGATTTGGCGATAGTAATGCCATTAAATATCAAGGGGAGGTGGTTAGGCTCTTTCTTGTTGTCGATGGTCATTGCTTGACACTTGTGTGGCGCGAATTTTGCTTGCCACTTGTGATCCCAAGCCTAAATGTTGTCCAGGTCTTGCTGCATGCAGGCATGGACTGCTTCATTATCTGACAAATTGTGAATGGAACTGAAAACTGTGCAATAATCAGCGAACAGCCCCAGTTCTGACCTTATGATGGAGGGAAGGTCATTGATGAAGCAGCTGAAGATAGTTGGGCAAGGAAGCTGCCCTGAGGAACTCCTGCAGCGATGTCCTGGGGGCTGAGAAGATTGGCAACAAGTATGAAGGGTGAATGTAACCTCTTCCTCAGACTGGAAAGGTTAAAATATTTTAAATGCAACAGCAACCTAGGAAAACACCAGAGAAAAAAGCTTTGGCGAAAGAGTGACATGCACAGCTACATTTATTCCAATGGTACAAGATCTCTGAATCTATAAATGGAAAGGTCAGCTTTTATTTTTGTTTATGCCTGGTTAACGAAACATTTACAAATACTGAATAATGTTATTAGAGAATGAGTGGAACTTTGTTTTTGCAATATTTTAGTTTCATATGTCTCTGTGTGACCTAGTTCAAAGCATGTTTATAGTGCTGCAGCCAGGAGCATTTCATCATGGATAGTAAACCAGTTGACATGAATGAGAAAGCCAAACAGGTGCATCAAAGTAAGCCCGTCTCGGTTTCTTCCCTTGGCATGTCTGAATCCAAACTGAAGAATAATGGTGTATCAAAAAATGCTCTGTTTTGTTTGAAGTATAGAATACACCAGAGACAACTTAGCAGCTCGGGAGATCCATTGTGAAGGCCAGAAATTGAATCTCAGTATTTTTTTTCTTTTCTGCACTTTGACAATTCTCCAAAAGGCTAGTTAGATAGCCCACTCACAGCCGTCTTTAGTAGGCTGTGGGTGTTGGGTCAATGGGTATTTTCAAGACTGAGATCAATAGATTTTTGTTGGGTAAGGTATCAAAAGATATGGAGCAAAGGAGTAAATGGAGTTGAGGTACAGATCACCCATAATGTGATTGAATGGAATAGGCTCAAGGAGCTAGACTGGTAGATGAGCACAGATCCTGACTTGCTGACCTACTTTAGCTCCCGGTCCGGCAATGCCTCAAATTTAAAATTCTCATCCTTGTGTTCACAAGCCTCCATGTTTTCGCCCCTCACTATCTCTTTAACCTCCTCCAGCCTTACAAACTTCCGAGATCTCTGCACTCCTTCATTTCTGGCCTCCTGTGCATCCCCGTTTCCATTGCCCCACCATTGCTGTCCGTGCCTTCAACTCCCTAAGCCCTGGAATTCCATCCCTAAACCTCTCTGCCTCTCTCTCCTCTTTTAAGACGCTACTTAAAACCTACCTCACCTGTCCCAATATCTCTTTATGTGGCTGGATGTCAAATTTTGTCTGATAATGCTCTGTGAGACACCTTAGGATGTTTTACTAAGTTAGAGGTGCTATATAAATGCATGTTGTTGTGGAGTTTCTTCTTCTTTCTAACACTTCAGCTAAGGGAATTTCATTAGGAAGCTAACTGGTGAAAATAATGGTGCTGCGGTGGAAAAGAATTATAACAATTGGCACAAAGGCCCATGAGAACCCAAGTATCAATAGAAAGAAAAAAGCCAAAATAATGAAAATAGGGCTGAAATATTGCATGTCAATGTATTTACCTGTGCCTTTTAAGTCAGCTGATTTCCTATTAACGCTGTATCGCCATGGGCATGGACTAGAAATGATTGCCTGCATGCCAAAGCATCGGGAAATGGTAGCAGCATATCCCTGTCCCCAAAGGAAAGCTGAAATGAGGCACCGCCTATTTGAGGTAGGCACTTCCTACACTGTTGGTTCCCACCCCCAGTGAACTACCATCACGGCATAAAGTGGGCTAGCAAACAGACTTTAAATTAAGAGCAGTACACTGTACCAGATTGGTTTTAAATAGTGTGGAATAAGAATCAGACATCATCTATTACTATGGTTTCATATCTGCATTTGAAGTATGAACCTCTTACCTTCAGTTTCTGTAAGGCGCTCAGTCTGGTATATAGACACTGCTCTGGTAAATCCTTAGAGAGTAGGTAGCTGCCTGTTTCTTCCGGCGTTCCTTTGTTTGTCTTTTTAGGATCTATGTCTAGGTCCTGTTCGCATAACAAAAAATCATAAATAGAAGTGGTTTGTGGTTACTTGTCTCATCATGTTGAAAATAAATGCCAATTATTCACTATATGGTTACGCGCACTCAGTTTTAGGTGCAGCAGATTAGCTTTCAATTTCAAAAATAACTAAGAGGTGATATGAAAATATTATTACTTTATCTGACTGAAGTCTAAATATGGTCTATAATGTGGATGTCTATTATTATCATTAAGAAATAAAGAAAAAGATCACATTTGTTGCTGTATAATGTGTTACAGATAAAACACTGAAAAGCTGGAAGTGGGTAAGATCTTTGTTGGGCTGACAGTGAGAGCAATGAACTGAATGTTCTATGCGGTGGCATTGTCAAATACAGTGAAAATCTGACATCAACAGACTGCTGCGTATGGTGAAATTGTGATTTAAAGAAACTCACAAGGTGTGATCAGATCTGCCTGATTATCAAAACATTTAGCTGAAACTGCATTTCTGCTTCATAAAACAGATTTCACCTGATTTTCACCAGAACACTTAAAAACCTCTTCACTGAAATTGTTACAGAACTCAAAAAAATTCTGTATCAAAGGCAATTCAATTCAACAGAATAGCCATAGAATGTTTAAGCTGCACTTCTGTGCTGATTAAGCAATCAACCCCATTGTTCTTCTCCAAACTATCAGCAAGGCATCAATGTCCTTTTGAAAAAACTGCACACAATGGAGGGGGGTGGGGGAAGAGGGGAAGTTAATTCTTCTGTACAGTATGTGCAACGAAACCCATTTACAAAGAATGTGTTTGCGATTTTGCTACACATAACACACATAAGAAATCTTCCCCCAACATTCCAGTAGTGGTCTCATAAATGATCTATATGAATTAGAACATCTTGTTCTGACTTATAAGGGTTCTTTCAGTAATCTTGTGCTCCCAGCTGGACGTCTCACTCAAGGAGACCGTGGGGCAGATAATCAGTTCCATAGTATAGTATCCCCATCTCCATATGCTCCCGTTAAGCAAATCTTTCTAGTGAGAGGGCAGTAATGCTGAATTTACCCTATAGTGAAGTGGCCTAGAGGTCCACCTGATTACATGATCAGGTTTATTCATTACAGCTTCATTCAGACTGAATGGGCATCTACACAATTTTCTGCCTACTAAAATTAATGGGTAGATAATCATGCCGAGGGCACTGACTTCTGCACCCAAATTCCTAACATTCACTCGTGTTACATGAAGCTCTGTGCCAGGAGCATTATATCATAAAATCTACCCCTATATCCACTGGATAATCCCACTTGTTTAACTTGAAGAAGTGACTCTTCAACTGTACAGAGCCTTGACCAGACTCAATCTAGAGTACTGTGTTCCGTTTTGGGCACCACACCTCAGGAAAGGTATATTGGCCTTGGAGGGGTTACAGTGCAGATTCACCACAATTATACCAGGGCTTGAAGAGTTAAATTATGAGGAAGTTTCATAATCTTGGCTGGTATTCCCTGGAAGGTTGAGGGGTGATCTAATCGAGGTGTTTAAAATGATTAAGGGATTCAACAGGGTAGATACAGAGAAACTATTATCTGGTGGAGAAATCACGAACAAGAGGGCACAATCTTAAAAATTAGAGCTAGGCCATTTAAGAGTGGAATCATGAAGCACTTTTTCCACACAAAGTGTAGTAGAAATCTGGATCTCTCTCTCTCCAAAAGGCTGTGGATACTGGGTGAATAGAAATTTTCAAGACTGAGATCGATAGATTTTTGTTGTTAGGTAATATGTGGCAAAGGTGGATAAATGGAGTTGAGGATCAGCCATGATCTAATTGAATGGCGGAACAGGTTCAAAGGGCTGAATAGCTTACTCATACTCCTACGTTCTGATTTGGTCAGCAATAGCATTATATTTGGCAAATGTAGAAATTTGCAGGAATTAGTGTGACATTTCGCACAGCAGCAAATTATTTGCCTTACTTATTACACAGAATGTACAGCACAAACAGGCCGTTCGGCCCAACTGGTCCATGCTGGTGTTTATGCTCCACACAAATCTCCTCCCACCCCTCTTCATCTAACTTTATCAGCATAACTTTCTATTCCTTTCTCTCTCATGTGTTTATCTAGCTTCCCCTTAAATGCTATTCACCTCAACTATTCCTTGCGGCAGCGAGTTCCACATTCTAACCACTCCCTGGGTAAAGAAGTTTCTCCTGAATTCCCTATTGGATTTATTAGTGACTACCTTATATTTATGGCCCCTAGTTCTGGTCTCGCCCACAAGTGGAAACATCTTCCCTACGTCTACCCTATCAAACCCTTTCATAATCTTAAAGATCTCTACCAGGTCACCCCTCAGCCTTCACTTTTATAGATAAAAGAACCTCAGCCTGTTCAATCTTTTCTGATCGGTATAACCTCTCAGTTCTGGAATCATTCTTGTAAACCTTCTCCAGTGCCTCTAGCAATTTTATAATATGGAGAGCAAAACTGTGCACAGAACTCTAAGTGTGATGGCTTTTGTGTTCTTGAGATGAGCATCAATAGCATGCCACACAGTGCTAGTGAACACAGTCCCCACTACAGATGTTAGGTTAACTGGTCTACAATTCCCTGATTCATATCTCTTTCTTTTGAATACTGGAACAACATTTGCTGTTCTCCATCCTCGGGTAGAGCTCCTGTATTTGCAGAGCTCCTAAATATTTTACCAAAGCCTCCACAATCACTTCAGTTATTCCCATTTCCTCAATATCATGCATGTCCAACATATGTTTCCCTTTGAAGTGTATTTCAACGTACAAGTGGAATACAATTAAATGCTAATTATTCATTTTCCCATCACAGACGTATACAGTGACACTTCTTCAACATACTTCACCATTACATTAATACAGAATTCATCAGACAAAATATTACTGTATGGCATTGCCCACGTAAATGGTTTGAGTAAGTGGCATCTATTTTAGTATTTCCTGCCCTCAATGGGTATATTTTCTGACATGCTGTTCTTATATGGACACTTTAACACAATCGTACTGAATGACTTTGATTAGCCTGGCTATTTTAAATGGGTAAATCATTGTGAAAAAAAAGTCACAGAGGAATTTAGTACAAATGCAACATTGGCCAGAAATGTGTTATGACTGAAGTAAAATTATGTCACTCACTTATTTAAACCTTGGATTAATCTGTGCTTTTAGCAATAAAACAACACTAGCAGTTCTCAACGCTCTCCGAAAAATCTGAAAGGCTTTCAATTTCCCCAAATCATATAGATTCTGAACTATTTTATTGTTTACCTCTTCACTCATTTTTCAAGATTTGATTTCCTATTCTGTGTTTTTTTCATAGCTGTGTTTTTTGTATTACCGATGTCTGGCGTATGTTCAAATAGACATTCTGTAGATCTTACTTTCATTTTATTTGATGTAATTTACTTCTTTTCCATCCTCCCCACCCTGAACTTCAACTGAAAAGGTGGTCAGGTTGACAGATGGTTTTATATTGTGGACGATATCCATGCCACTCTGTGGCCAGCTGGTGTGGGAATTCTGAACAGAACTGGGCTCATTGCCAAATCCCGCTAGCTAGGCACGCCAGCTCTGCTCTGCACTTAGCCTGAGGATCCAGTTGAGATCGACAGCATCATCATCTGGAGGGACTCTGAATGTAAAAGAGACCCAAGATTTACGAACATACGAATTAGGAGCAGGAGTAGGCCACTCGGCCCTTCGAGCCTGCTCCGCCATTCAATAAGATCATGGCTGATCCGATTACTCCACATTCCTGCCTACCCCCGATAACCTTTCACCCCCTTGCTTACCAATAATCTATCTACCTCTGCCTTAAAAATATTCAAAGACTCTACTTCCACCGGCCTCTGAGGAAGAGAGTTCCAAAGACTCACGACCCTCTGTGAGAAAAAATGTCTCCTCATCTCTGTCTTAAATGGGCGACCCCTTATTTTTAAACAGTGACCCCTAGTTCTAGATTCTCCCACAAGAGGAAACATCCTCTCCACATCCACCCTGTCCAGACCCCTCAGGATCTTATATGTTTCAATCAAGTCACCTCTTACTCTTCTAAACTCCAGCGGATACAAGCCTAGCCTGTCCAACCTTTCCTCATAAGACAACTCGCCTATTCCAGGTATTAGTCTAGTAAACCTTCTCTGAACTGCTTCCAACGCATTTACATCCTTCCTTAAATAAGGAAACCAATACTGTACACAATACTCCAGATGTGGTCTCACCAATGCCCTGTATAACTGAAGCATAACCGCCCTACTTTTGTATTCAATTCCCCTCGCAATAAACGATAACATTCTATTAGCTTTCCTAATTACTTGCTGTACCTACATAGTAACCTTTTGCGATTCATGCACTAGGACACCCAGATCCCTCTGCATCTCAGAGCTCTGCAATCTCTCACCATTTAGATAATATGCTTCTTTTTTATTCTTCCTGCCAAAATGGACAACTTCACATTTTTCCACATTATACTCCATTTGCCAGATCTTTGCTCACTCGCTTAATCTATCTATATCCTTTTGTAGCCTCCTTATGTCCTCTTCACAATTTACTTTCCTACCTATCTTTGTGTCATCAGCAAATTTAGCAACCATACCTTTGGTCCCTTCATCCAAGTCATTTATATAAATCGTAAAAAGTTGAGGCCCCAGCACTGATCCCTGTGGCACAACACTCGTTACATCTTGCCAATCAGAAAATGACCCATTTATGCCTACTCTCTGTTTCCTGTTAGCTAGCCAATCTTCTATCCATGCCAATATGTTACCCCCCTACACCATGAGCTTTTATTTTCTGCAATAACCTTTGATGTGACACCTTATCAAATGCCTTCTGGAAATCTAAGTACATTACATCCACCGGTTTTGACTTCTTTACAGATTTAAATGCCATCTATGCTATTTTAAGATACTGAAGATACAAAAGCAGGTGTGCGTGATTATATTTACAAAATATATTCAGCTGGCTACATGTTGAAAGTCTCTGCTGTCACACTGTAAAGCTGGTCCCGTAGTTTTGAAAGATCACTTAGCCCAAGACAGGGTAACAAGGACCCTGAACACCCCCATCCAATTACACCTGCTGTACCCCTACCCACAAAATAAGTCGCTCTTTAGTATAAAAAGAAAAGATTTGCATTTATATAGCGCTTTTTACAACCTCAGGACGTCCCAAAGCACTTTACAGCCAATGAAGTACTTATGAAGTGTAGTCACTGTTGTAATGTAGGAAAAGTGGCAGCCAATTTGTGCACAGCAAGCTCCCACAAACAGCAATTTGATAATGAGCAGATAATCTGTTTTTAGTGATGCTGACTGAGGAATAATATTGGCCAGAACATCAGGGATAACTCCCCTGCTCTTCTTTGAATAGTGCCACAGGATCTTTCACGTCCACCTTAGAGAGCAGACGGGGTCTTGGTTTAATGTCTCATCCCAAAGACGGCACCTCCGACAGTGCAGCACTCCCTCAGTACTGCCCTGGAGTGTCAGCCTAGATATAAAGCATTACTGAAGTACATGCCAGACCCATGCATTAATGAATGCTCTGACAAATACTACGTGAACAAAATGTACAATAGGGATAATTTTCTGAATCCAGGTTATCAGCAGGGAACCTCACCCACCCTCCGTACATGCTGGGAAATCACAGGCACACAGCTCACAATTTTCCAGCCATTCATTTTAATGGATGAAAAATATTGGGCAGCGCATCCATGAGAAGCATCACTTCCTCACTTTTGACTTCCAACCCTCTTGCGATAAAGGCCAACATTACATTAGCGTTTGTGATTGTTTTGTCTATCTGTCCAATAGCTTTCAGCGACGTGCGCACATGGACACCTAAATCTTTTTGCTCCTACTATCTAACCATTAAGAAAATATTCCAATTTATCTTTCTCAGATCCAAAGTTAATGACTTCACACTTCCCCTTATTGAAGTCCATGTGCCAGTTTTGTCCACTCACTCTGTATATGTCCCTTTGTAACTTCTTGCTTCCATCTACACAACTTTCTGTGCCTTTGGGTACTTTTGTACAATGCCCTTTTTCCTATTTGTTCTATTTCCGTATTATTACCTAATCTATGCTATCCTATTTTTCCTAATAATTTCCTCCTAAAACAAAATGAAGAGCCTGATTTTAACTCTGGGTGGAAGGGTGGCGAGGCGAGTTAGAAACTCACCCGCTGCTGCAACAAAAGCAACTTGCATTTATATAGCGCCTTTAACGTAGTAAAATGTCCCAAGGCATGTCACTGGAGCGTTCTCAAATAAAATTTGACACGGAGCCACATAAGGTGGTATTAGGGCAGATGACCAAAAGCTTGGTCAAAAAGGTAGATTTTAAGGAGCATCTTAAAAGAGGAAAGAGAGGAAGAGAGGCGGAGAGGTTTTGGGAGGGAATTCCAGAGCTTAGAGCCTCAACAGCTGAAGGCCCAGCCGCCAATGGTGTAGCGATTAAAATCGGGGATGTGCAAGAGGCCAGAATTGGAGGAGTGCAGATATCTTGGAGGGTTGTATGGCTGGAAGAGGTTACAGAGATAGGGAGGGACGAGGCCATGGAGGGATTTGAAAACAAGGAAAAGAATTTTAAAATCGAGGCGTTGCTTAACCGGGAGCCAATGTAGGCCAGCGAGCACAGGGGTGATGGGTGAACGGGACTTGGTGCAAGTTTAAAAACGCAGAAAACAGGCCCAGGCTATTTTAACTCCCGGGCCTCATTAACATGTTGCCTGTCCACTTCCCTTCAGTTCCATAAACTGAATCAAGAATTTGTCTCGACTACCTTTGGAACAGAACATTCTGTGATTCGTCATCACTTGAACTGTGTCAGTGCAGCCAACTATGAAGTACAACAATGAAGCTCTTAGGAGAAAGAAAACAAATTTTACCGGTGGGAAATCCGTGACATATGCCTCGCACATAATAATTTCTTTCGGCTTCTTCACAATCCATGTGTAAATTATCATGACATTCGAGAACTCAGCAGCAAAACCAAGTTGAATTTGGACACCACAATCGAACTCGAGCCACATACTTTCAGGTAGCTCTGAAAACACACGAATATCAGATGACAGTTAATGGCTCGTAGACAGCACATCAGCTTTTCAATTTACTTATACCAAAAGTACATGAGATTGTAAGTATGTGAAAATATGAAAACAAAATAGGTAGGAAGGACCATCAGGCTCACGAAACCCACCGCACCCAGAGAGCGGTGCTACCTCGGACACCATTAGCCGATCCCATAACCATGTTCTCTCCTGGGAGAGACAAAAAAAAAAGAAAAAAGCCACGGCCAATTCAAGAAAAGCGCTGGGAAATTCCTCTCCAACTCTTAAGCAATCAAACAAACGTCTAGGACACTGTCAAAGCCCATTATATTCCTCATAATCACAGCTAACTAACATTATATGATTTGTCCCTTGTCAAGTTTCCCTTTAAAGGGTTCCAGCAACTGCTTTCCCCATCACAGTTTTTGGCAGTTTGTTCCAAAGGGCGATGACTATTTGCAAAACAGAAATCTAATCCAACTATTTCCCTATGGAATTTATGTGCCGGACCTCCAGTCCTACAGCAGCAACAACAACAACTTGCATTTATATAGCACTTTTAACGTAATAAAACATCCCAAGGAGCTTCGCAGGAGATCCAAGGAGATATTAGGACAGGTGACCAGAAAAGCTTGTTCAAAGACGCAGGTTTTAAGGAGCGTCTTAAAGGAGGAGAGAGATAGATAGAGAGTCGGAGAGGTTTAGGGAGTGACTTCTAGAACTCGGGGCCGAGGCAGCTGAAGGCACGGTCGCCAATAGTGTAGTGATAAAAATCAGGGATGCGCAAGAGGCCAGAATTGGAGGAGCACCGAGATTTCGGAGGGTTGTAGGGCTGGAGGAGGTTACAGAGATAGGGAGGGGCGAGGCCATGTAGAGATTTAAAAACCAGGATGAGAATTTTAAAACTGAGGCATTGCCAAACTGGGACCCAATGTAGGTCAGCGAGCACAGGGGTGATGGATGAATGGGATTTGGTGCAAGTTAGTATACAGGCAGCAGAGTAACACGATACATTTTTTAAATTTGTTCCTGGGATGTGGCCGTCGCTGGCAAAGCCAGCATTTATTGCCCATCCCTAATTGCCCTCGAGAAGGTGGTGATGAGCCGCCTTCTTGAACCGCTGCAGTCCACGTGGTGAAGGTACTCCCATAGTGCTGTTAGGGCGTTCCAGGATTTTGACCCAGCAACGTCAGGATGGTGTGTAACTTGGAGCTGTTGGAGTTTCCATGCACCTGCTGCCCTTGTCCTTCTAGGTGGTAGAGGTCGCAGGTTTGGGAGGTGCTGTCGAAGAAGCCTTGGCAAGTTGTTGCAGTGCATTTTGTAGATGGTACACACTGCAGCCATGGTGCGCCGGGAGTGAACGTTTAAGGTGGTGGATGGAGTGCTAATCAAGCGGACTGCTTTGTCCTGGATGGTGTCGAGCTTCTTGAATGTTGTTGGAGCTGCACTCATCCAAGCAAGTGGAGAGTATTCCATCACACTCCTGACTTGTGCCTTGTAGATGGTGGAAAGGCTCTGGGGAGTCAGAAGACACTCGCCGCAGAATACCCAGCCTCTGACCTGCTCTTGTAGCCGCAGTATTTATGTGGCTGGTCCAGTTAAGTTTCTGGTCAATAGTGACCCCCCAGGATGTTGATGGTGGGGGATTCGGCAATGGTAATGCCGTTGAATGTCAGGAGGCGGAGGTTAGACTCTCTCTTGGAGATAGTCATTGCCTGGCACTTGTGTGGTGCGAATGTTACTTGCCACTTATCAGTCCAAGCCTGAATGTCATCTAATGACCTATCTAACCAGTCCAAATCCAATCTCGTCATAATTTTAAAACCTCATTTCTTCCAAGCCAACATTTTTCCAAAGTAATTAATCCACTCTCATGGGGCCCGTCCTCAGAACTCAAAGATTAGGTGTTATCCTCTGAACCTTCTCCAGAACCTCAATATTATTCACCATATACAGAGACCAAAACTGAACACAACACTTCAATGACAAACATACAAGAACCTTATATAGTCTAAGTACAGTACTCTTCACTTTGTACAGTTTTGGTCGCCTCATCTGAGGAAAGATGTTCTTGCCATGGAGGGGGTGCAGCGGCGATTCACCAGGCTGATACCAGGAATGGCGGGATTGACCTATGAGGAGAGACTATGTAGTTTAGGGATGTACACACTGGAGTTTAGAAGATTGAGAGGGGACCTCATAGAAGTGTATAAAATTCTGACAGGTCTAGACAGATTAGATGCAGAAGGAATGTTTCCCTTGGCGGGTGAGAACAGAACTAGAGGACATAATTTAAGGATAAGGGCTAAACCATTTAGGACAGAAATGAGGGGGAATTTCTTCACTCAGAGAGTGGTGAACCTGTGGAACTCATTGCCACAGAGGGCAGTGTACGCCAGCTCATTAAATATATTTAAGAGGGAATTAGATATATTTCTACAGGCAAAAGGGGTTAAGGGTTACGGAGAGAAGGCGGGGACGGGATACTGAATTGAAGGATCAGCCATGATCTCATTAAATGGCGGAGCAGGCTCGAAGGGCCGGATGGCCTACTCCTGCTCCTATCTTCTATGTATCTATCTATGTATCTATGTACTCAATGCAATACTCAATTTCCTTTCCCTACAACCATCACACACAGCTTGTGCACCTTCAACAAACTATTAACTATTATCCTTGAATCTCTCTTTTTCCATTAACTTAACAGATACACCTGGATGGTATAAATATGCCTGGAGTTTGTTAACCTCAAGTGCATAACACTGCAACTTGTCCACTTTAAATGCCATGTATTGCATATGGGCCCATTCACTTGTCTAAATAATCTGCAATCTAAAGTATACGACAGCAACAGAATTATCTTCGTCCACCATTCTAGTAACTTCTACATGGAATTCAAATCAGATTAGTGAGATGGGACCAAAATTAACAAATGTCATGCTGGGAATCCTTAATAACTACTGAACATCCAAGTGATCATAAATCATAGCTCATATAATGCTTTCCAACAGCTTTCCTCTAACCAGCAACAAACTCACAGGCCTATAAATATGAGGATCTGATTTCTGACTCTTCTTGAATAATGAGACAACATAAACCATCCTCCAGTCTACAGGAATCAATCCAGAACTTAATCAGCTATTAAATATATGAGCCAGCAGCTCACATACATTTCCTTTAACACCCTGTGTAAAATGGAATTGGGTCCAGCAGCATTATCAACTTTTAGCTCATTAATGTTAGCTAAAATTTCTACAGTTGCTTCGTTCAAAGCAATATTAGCAATACTCTTTGATTAGGACACATAAAATATCATTGTTTCCACTTTTTCTTGGTACACTTCCACACTTGTGTGCATACAGGGAAAAATAGAAAAAAATTCACAAAGGAATATTGGGGGAAAGTGTGATCATGACCTGGAAGCTAAGCAATATATCTACAAGTAACTTTAGCAATTCCCTAGATTTGAGGGTAGGGTGGGGTAGAAATTGGTACACATTGTGCCCATTTTTCTATCTGCGCAGGCGTTCGTCAGGCCTAAGTAAGTTTTAAAAAAAACTATTTAAAAAACCAACTTTCCTGTGCAGCCACAAGGGCCAGGAGTGCTCCCCCGACTCCACATTTGTCACGATCGACTATCCCCCCATCACCCACAGTAGCCCGCTCCAACCTCCCTAGCGAGACTTAATGGGCCGCTGTTGGTAAGGCAAGTGGCCGAGTGCTGCTTCCACTGTGCTAAGTCGGGCCTGGATGAAATTCGACCCCGAACTGAGAAGCATTGCTGGAGGAATGTAAAGCATTCCCACAATCCATCTTAACCCCAACTGCAATAGTAGAAAACATTCCCAGCTTTAGCACTGCCATTCTTGCATCAATAAGAGGCAAAAATCGATTCAATTGACTTTTACAAAATCAACAATAAAGAGCCGACTGCAAAGCTGTATCTGCACACACCTTCAGTCGAGCTCTTTAGTTGATGATATTCGGGATACATTTTACAAATTAACATTCTCAGTGCAGCATTTGTGCGGCAGGAGCGCATGTTGGGAATTTAGCTGCGAAGATTAGTTGTGCCTCACGTGATTTTCCATCCAGAAAAATTAATGGAAGGAAAATCATGCGAGGCACACTCTGCACCCGAATACTTGACGTGCACTCTTGCCACACAAAGCTCTGGGAGAGCTGATTTGTGAAATCGAAACCACCGTCCGTCCCCCCCCCCCCGCCAATCACTAACGCAGATTGTCAGCATTCCTCCACCGGCTCAGGTTCCATGTTTATTGCATACTTGAAATAACTGGACAACAACTAGAGCGGTCACAGGCCAAGCCCGAGTCCAAACTGCCCCGAGCCCCTGCCAGATAGGAGGAATGCCTTACCGTGAGCCTTTGCCCACTGCAGGTTTCGTGCCAGGGATTCAGCGGAGCAGCCCGATGAATGGATCGGGTCGGTCAAGGCTCTCTTCTCACACAGGCTGCTGCGAATCTCCAGAGCTTGCTTTCCTTTAGTGAGGTCGCATTTTCCCATATCTGCAATTAAAAGATCAGCGTTACATTAAATAAACTGGCAACATTAAAAAAAAAATCTATAATAAAATCTTAAAATGCTGGAAATAGCAGCAGACCCGCCAGCATCTGAAAAGATAAGTGGGTGGCAACCTCTCATCTGAACTAGAAAAAAGGAGGTAGGCGAGTTTAATAATTAAAAAATAATGGACAATCTTCAAATAAGCTCCACTTCCCAGTTTTAAACCTATTATTTTTCAAAGGTCCTGTTTGTATCACCACCTTTAGGAAGCTGTTGCTACTGTCATTTTGATACAGGGTCGGTATTTTAAACTCTACCAGCTGAAGCTTCAAGTCCAATATGTTTTCTCTATTTATTGCAGCCTCATTCTGCTGAAATGAAGACACGTCACACCATCACAAAATGTAACTCCTTTGCCAGGACCTCATAATCGTGGAACTTGGTGTCATATTTGACCCTGAAATGAGCTTCCCACCACATATCCACGCCATAACTAAGACCGCCTATTCCCACCTCCGTAACATCGCCCGTCTCCGCCCCTGCCTCAGCTCATCCGCTGCTGAAACCCTCATCCATGCCTTTGTTACCTGTAGAGTTGACTATTCCAACGCACTCCTGACTGGCCTCCCACGTTCTACCCTCCGTAAACTTGAGGTTATTCAAAACTCGGCTGCCTGTGTCCTAACTCGCACCGAGTCCCGTTCACCCATCACCCCTGTGCTCGCTGACCTACATTGGCTCCTGGTTAAGCAAAGCCTCGATTTCAAAATTCTCATCCTTGTTTTCAAATCCCTCCATGGCCTCGCCCCTCCCTAGCTCTGTCCCTCCAGCCCCACAAACCATCCCCCCCGCGATATCTGCGCTCCTCTAATTCTGCCCTCTTGAGCATCCCTGATTATAATCGCTCAACCATTGGTGGTCGTGCCTTCAGCTGCCTAGGCTCTAAGCTCTAGAATTCCCTTGCTAAATCTCTCCGCTGCTCTACCTCTCTTTCCTCCTTTAAGACGCTCCTTAAAACCTACCTCTTTGACCAAGCTTTTGGTCATCTGCCTTATGTGGCTCAGTGTCAAATTTTGTTTCATAACACTCCTGTGAAGCGCCTTGTGACGTTTTACTATGTTAAAGGTGCTATATAAATACAAGCTGTTGTTGTAGTTGAACGTCTTCCCTCTCTCCTACAATCTAAACTTGGTATCATCTAATCACAATTTCCTCACTCACTTACAGTAGCCACCGAGATCTGGGGTGGGGAAATTCTACTCTTCGAGGCAGGACTTCCACCCAACCCTCCATATCCGCCTCTGCCCCAATCCACGTTCCTGGGAAAGTGCTCAGTGCTGCAGCGGAAGCACAGACCGCTCTCATGCAGCCTCAGCTTGATGCCACCCAAGCTCAGACTGCTGCCATCGTGGCTGGGTTTACCACTGTCGACCGAGGCTTGCAGGATGTTACAGCAGGCCAGCAATCTATGCTCCAACAGATTGCTAGGACTGGCAGTGTGTCAGTGGAGCAGGATCCTGCTGTCCTCTCTCAGCACAACAGCATTCCTGTTCCCACCACTGCCACTCCGCCATAGCCCTTACCGCTGCCTGTTATCCAGCCAGCCCAGACTGCTGTTGCCCATGCCGAGGTGGTGCAGTCTACAGACGGGCCTTCTAGGACCAGAGCTGCTCGATGTTGCCCTGTCAAGGCCATCTGAAGTCTCCCCATGGAAACTCAGCAGCCTTCCACCAGCGTGCTGCAGCTACTGGGGGAGCACTTCACAGGAACAGAAGATCAGGAAAGGGAACACGAATGACAGGCACTAAAGGATTACACAAGGGTGATTAGTTCATATCTTTTGTGTAAACTGATTTTTGATAAATTTATTAATTTTGTTTGTAATCCTTTGTGGTGGCTCTCATTTCAGCTTTGTGCCCAGGCGGATGCTGTAATGTTCCGTGACAGAGGGATGGTATGATGTGGAAGTGGCGAGCAACGGGGATCTGGGGTTTCATTCATTGGAATCGGAGTCTGATGCGGCGTTCACGGACAGCCCATCCGGAAGGGGGATTGGCTGCCTGCCTCCTCCTTTCCTCTTCCATCTCCTCCTCCTCTCCCTCGTCCTCCTCCTGAGGTGGTCCCACAATCCCTGGTGGCAAGGGCTGCTCCCTCAAGTTGTGAAGCATGCAGCAGACCACCACGAAATGGGACACCCGCTCTGCCAAGTACTGGAGGGCTCCTCCCAAGCAGTCAAGGCAGTGGAACCGTTGCTTCAGTAGCCAGATTGTCAGCTCAATGATGTTCCTAGTGGAAGCATGGCTCTCATTATTTGAGTACTAGCACGAGTTACACCTCAACAGAGCCGGGACCAATATTCTCACAGGGAGGTTTGCTAGTGCTGTTGGGGAGGGTTTAAACTAGCTTGGCAGGGGGATGGGCACCAGCAGAGAGGGGTAGAAAAGAGGAATAAGGTGCATAAAAGAGTGAGTGTGTTGGATAGTACTAGAGAAGAAAGTAGTACGAGAGGCAGAAGTACTACCATATTAGATAGGAGCAGAGTAAGAAAGACTACGAAAAATAAAAAAATGGGCTTAGAATGCATGTACGTAAACACACAGTATGGTGAATAAGGCTGGTGAGCTACAAGCACAATTAGCCGTGTGGCAATATGATGTTGTGGCAATAACGGAAACGTGGCTTAAAAACGGTGAGGACTGGGCACTTAATATTTAAGGGTACAAGGTGTTCAGAAAAGATAGGGAAGGAATAAAGGGAGATGGGTGACAGTGCTGATTAAGGAAGACACTGTAGTGTTGGAAAGGGAGGATGTTCTTGAGGGGACAAGGACAGAATCCAGTTGGTTAGAGTTGAGGAGCAAAAAGGGTATGATCACGCTATTAGGGGTATTCTATAGGCCTCCAAATAGTGAGAGGGAGGTAGAGGAGCAAATCTGCAGGGAAATCAGAGATATGCAAGAGCTATAGAGTGGTGATATTGGGGGACTTTAATTACCCAAATATCGATTGGGATAATGCTAGGGTAAAGGGAAAGGAGGGGGAGGAATTTCTGAAATGTGTTCAGGAGGAATTTCTGAAATGTGTTCAGGAGAATTTCCTTGACCAATATGTTCTTGGCCCAACTAGGAATGAGGCATTGCTGGATCTGGTGCTGGGGAATGAGGTGGGTCAGGTCGACAAAGTGTCTGTGGGAGAACACTTGGGTACGAGTGATCATTGTATCATAAGATTTAGATTAGCAATGGAGAGGAGCAAGGAACAATCTAGAGTGGAACTTCTAAACTGGAATAGGGCTAACTTCAATGGGATGCAAAAGGAGCTAGCCAGGGTAAAATGGAACCAAAGACTGACAGGAAAAACTGTAACGGAACAATAGGTGATCTTTAAGGAGGAGATGTTCCAAGTACAGGCTAGGTACATTCCAACAAGAGGGAAGGGTAAGGAAACCAAAGCAAGGGCTCCTTGGATGACGAGGGAGATAGAGAAAATGATGAAACAAAAAAAGAGGGTGCATGATGCATGTCAGGTGAATTCTTCAAGGGAGAACCAGACCAAATACAATAAGTTGAGAGGGGAAGTGAAGATGAAAATAAGATTGGCAAAGAGAGAATGAGAGTAGAATGGCGGTTAACATAAAAGGGAACCCAAAAATCTTCTACTGGCTTGTAAACAGTACGCGGGTAGTAAGAGGCGGGGTGGTGCCTATTAGCGACAAAGAAGGTGTTATATGCTTAGAGGCGCAGGGCAAGGCTGGAATACTCAATGAGTACTTTGTATCAGTGTTTACTAAGGAGGTGGATGCTGACAAAATATCGGTAGCAGTGGAAAGGGTAGAAGCAATGGAAGGGGTGAAAATTGATAGACAGGATGCACTAGAAAGGCTGGGTATGCTTAAAGTGGATAAGTCACCTGGTCCAGATGGCTTGCATCCCAGATTGCTAAGGAATTGGGGGAGGAGATAGTGGAAGGGCTTGCCATAATTTTCTAATCTTCCCTAGATGCGGGGGAGGTGCCCGAGGATTGGAAAGTGGCAAATGTGACACCATTGTTCAAGAAAGGGTGTAAGGACAATCCTAGTAACTACAGGCCGGTCAGTTTAACATCAGAGTGGGTACATAAGAACATAAGAAATAGGAGTAGGAGCAGGCCATTCGGCCCCTCGAGCCTGCTCCGCCATTTAATGAGATCATGGCTGATCTGATTTTGGCCTCAACTTCACTTTCCTGCCTGTTCCCCATAACCCTCGACTCCCCTGTTGCTCAAAAATCTGTCTATCTCAGCCTTGAATATATTCAATGACTCAGCTTCTACAGCTCTCTGGGGTGAAGAATTCCAAAGATTCACGACCCTCAGAAGAAATTCCTCCTCATCTCCGTCTTAAATGGGCTACCCCTTATTCTGAGATTATGCCCCCTCGTTCTAGATTCACCCACGAGGGGAAACATCCTCTCAGCATCTACCCTGTCCAACCCCCTCAGAATCTTATGTTTCAATAAGATCACCTCTCATTCTTCTAAACTCCAATGAGTATAGGCCCAACCTGCTCAACCTTTCCTCATAAGACAACCCTTCCATCCTAGTGAACCTTCTCTGAACTGCCTCCAATGCAAATATATCCCTCCTTAAATAAGGGAACCAAAACTGTATGCAGTATTCTAGGTGTGGTCTCACCAGCGCCCTGTACAGTTGCAGCAAGACTTCCCCACTCTCTCCCCCTTGAAATAAAGGCCAACATTCCATTTGCCTTTCTAATTACTTGCTGAACCTGCATGTTAACTTTTTGTGTTTCATGTACGAGGACACCCAAATCCCTCTGTACCGCCGCATTCTGTAGTCTTTCTCCATTTAAATAATATTTTTCTTTTCTATTCTTCCTACCAAAGTGGATAACTTCACATTTTCCCACATTATACTGGCCTATAGTTTCCTGCTTTCTGTCTCCCTCATTTTTTGAATAAGGGCATTACATTTGCGGTTTTCCAATCCGCTGGAACTTTTCCAGAGTCAAGGGAATTTTGGAAGATTACAATCAATGCATCCACTATCTCTGTAGCCACTTCTTTTAAGACCTTAGGATGCAGGCCATCAGGTCCAGGGGACTTGTCAGCCTTTAGACCCATAAGTTTGTCTTGCACTTTTTCTCTAGTGATAATGATTGTTTAAGTTCCTCCCTCCCTTTAGCCCTTGATTTTCTACTATTACTGGGATGTTTTAGTGTCCTCTACTGTGAAGACAGATACAAAATATTTGTTCAATGCCTCTGCCATTTCCTTGTTTCCCATTATTATTTCCCCAGTCTCGTCCTCTAAGGGACCAACATTTACTTTAGCTACTCTCTTCCTTTTTATATACTTGTAGAGGCTCTTACTGTCAGTTTTTACATTTCTTGCTAGTTTTAGAAACAATAATCAAGGAAAAAATTAACGGGCACTTGGAGAGGTTTAAGCTAATTAAGGAGAGCCAACAAGGATTTGTAAAAGGCAGATCGTGTTTGACTAATCTAATTGAATTTTTTGATGAAGTAACAGGGATGATTGATGAAGGGAATGCAATGGATGTTGTCTACATGGATTTTAGGAAGGTGTTTGTCAAAGTACCACATAGAAGGCTGGTTAACAAAATTGAGGCTCATGGAATAGGTGGGTCAGTGGCAGCTTGGATAAGGAATTGGCTTAAGGACAGAAAATAGCGAGTTGTGGTAAATGGTTGTTTTTCCAGACTGGAGGATGGTAGACAGTGGTGTTGCCCAAGGGTCAGTGCTGGGGCCACTGCTTTTTTGATATATGTAAACGACTTGGATATTGGAATACAAAATAGAATTTCTAAATTTGCCGATGACACCAAACTTGGGGGTGTGGAAAACAGTGAGGATGATACCAATCAACTGCAACAGGACATAGAAAGGCTAGCAGAATGGGCAGACAAGTGGCAGATGGAATTTAATACAGAGAAGTGTGAGGTGATGCATTTTGGCAGAAGGAACAGGGAGAGGCAATTTACACTTAATGGCACAGTTATAAAGAGTGCAGGGACAGAGGGACCTGGGAGTTAATGTGCATAGGTCCCTGAAGGTGGCAGGACATATTGAGAGAGTGGTTAGCAAAGCATATGGGATCTTGGGCTTCATAAATAGAGGTATTGAGTACAAAAGTAGAGAAGTTATGCTGAACCTTTATAAAGCGCTGGTTAGGCCACAACTGGAGTATTGCGTCCAGTTCTGGTCACCACACTTTAGGAACGATGTTAAGGTCCTTGAGAGGGTGCGGAGGATATTTACTAGAATGGTTCTGGGGATGGGGGGATCTTAGCTACAAGTGCACGTTGGAGAAGCTGGATTTGTTTTCATTAGAGCATAGGAGGTTGAGGGGTGATTTGATAGAGGTGTACAAGATTTTTTAAATTTTTTTATTCGTTTATGGGATCAAGGTGTCGCTGGTAATGCCAGCATTTATTGCCCATCCCATTATGACGGGTTTGGATAGGCTGTTCCCACTAGTTGATGGTACAAGGACGAGGGGACACAGATTTAAGGTTTTTGGCAAGAGATACAGGGGGGATGTGAGGAAAAATCTTTTTACGCAGCGAGTGGTGATGACCTGGAACTCGCTGCCGACGGAAGTGGTGAAAGCGGAGACACTCAATGTTTTCAAGGGGAGACTGGATAGGCACTTGAGGGAAATAAACTTGCAGGGCTACGGAGAAAGAGCGGGGGAATGGGACTGACTGGATTGCTCTACAGAGAGCCAGCATGGACTCAATGGGCCGAATGGCTCCTTCTGTGCCGTTATGACTCTATGATTCTATGAGTGGTAGGGTTGCGGAGGGGAGTCATCAGCTAGGTGCAGAGCGAATAGCCCTCGTCTCTGAGCAGCCACCCTTGAGTTTCATGTGGTGGCTGGAAGATTGTTAGCAAACAGAATGAAGACTTCATGACTACTGCCAGGATAGCAGGCATTGACTATCAGGAAGCATTAAGAACATAAGAACTAGGAGCAGGAGTAGGCCATTCGGCCCTTCGAGCCTGCTCTGCCATTCAATGAGATCATGGCTGATCTTCTGCCTCAACTCCATTCACCGGCCCTATCGCCATATCCCTTGATGCCCTTACTAGTCAGAAATCTATCGACTTCTGTTTTGAATACACCCAATGACTGAGCCTCCACAGCCTTCTGGGGTAGAGAATTCCAAAGATTCACCACCCTCTGTGTGAAGAAATTTCTTCTCATCTCAGTCCTGAATGGCCTACCCTTTATCTTGAGGCTGTGGCCCCTGGTTCTAGACTCCCCAGCCAAGGGAAACATTCTCCCAGCACCCACCCTATCAAGCCCTGTAATAATTTTGTAAGCTTCAATGAGATCCCCTCTCATTCTTCTGAATTCAAGAGAATACAGGCCTAGTTTACTCAATCTCTTCTCATACGACAGTCCCGCCATCCCAGGAATCAATCTCGTGAACCTTCGTTGCACTCCCTCGTGGTCGCACACCAACTGCACATTAAGTGAGTGGTAGCCTTTGCGGTTAAGGAAGATCTCAGGATTGGTATGCGGTGCTCGTAAAGCCACGTGGATGCAGTTGATGGCGCCCTGCACCACGGGGAAGCCCGCTATCCTGGCAAAGCCACATACCCACTCGTCCTGCTTCTCTCTGCTCAGAGAGAAGAAAACATAGTCCCTTCTCCTGGTGTAGAGAGCCTCAGAGACCTCCCAGATGTAGCGATGGATGGCAAACTGGGAGCTATGTCTCCTGTTGCAGACTGGAAGGATCTGCTGGCAAAGAAATTGAGGGCCACGGTGACCTTGACAGCCACTGGGAGAGCCGTGGTCACCCTGGTCTGAGGCTGGAGGTCTGGTTGCAGGAGGTGGCAGAGTTCTGCGACCACCTCCTTGGTGAAGCGGATTTCCTAATATATCCACTTAGTGAGGAGCAGTGTAAGAGAAGTGCTGTCAGAAGTCCCTTGGTCGGTGAGGCCTCCTGTTGAGAGCAACACTCCCTGTTATCTTAGAATCTTGAAACAAGTTTATGAAGCTGCTGGAGTTGCAGAAAGTTGCACAGAGCCAGTCAAACTGCAGAAACATGTCAGGGGCAAGTTGTTGCTGATGATCCCTTTAAATACCGCTGCTGGAGCCTCCTTCCTGCTTCTCAATGCTTGCTCAGCTCATCGCACTTAAGGCATGCCGATAAATGGAGCGGCGAAGTCGAAGCTCACAGGTCGGGCATCAAGCGACTGCTGCACACTCCTTGACGTCACGATCTGCATCATCTACATAACTTTGGGGAGCGCTGACATCAGCAGCGCAGCCGGCCATCTGAAAATGCCGGCTACCGCGGAACCCGCCGGCAGCCTGCGAAAGCGCCGCCATCTTTTCCCCCCGAATCTAGTGGTAACGGTTGGCGGTAAATCCCTGAATTTCTAGGCCATGATCTTTTCAGTGCAGTCATTAGAGTCAATTGTTTCTTTTGGTGGACTTGGTGGTGCTGTGGCCATAATAACATTGCAACGCCTGGAGTATATATTTAAACAGCCCGTTCTGATTGGATGAAAGTTTCTTCTCTCTGCTAAAGGTTAAGGTATTTCTTGGACAGTATCAACCATTGTTCTAATGGATGGCCACAATCTTGTACACTTTGTCACAAAATTGGGAACTTTATTTAGGAAAACCATTAGGATTGCTTGTGTGGTAAATGGAAATATTCGCACTGATGTAGATAAGAAAGTGTTATGCAAACACAGCATGGTCCCACAATCAACAAGTTAATGGATAACTAAACAATCTGTTTTTGGTGTTGGTTGAAGGAGGAATATTGGTCGAAGGGGGAATGGTGGCCAAGAAAACTCCCTGGTCACCTCTGAATAGTGCCATGCCTCCATCTGAGGAGGGAGACAACGTCTCTGTTTAGTGTATCATTTGAAAGATGACATCTCTAACAATGCACCAGACCCCTGAAGTGTCAGCCTAGCTTATGTGCTCAAGTCTATAGCGGGGCTTGAACCTGCAACCATCTGACTCAGAAGGCAAGAGGGGTCTCAACTGTATGGATTTCTCACTAGCGTGGTTTGGAGATGCAAGCATGGCAATCAGTTTCCATGTATATCAAATATGCAGTTGACAAAAAGAAGCACACCTAGTCTAGTTATCAAAATAAAGCAATTACCTTCTGCAACTCGGTCAAGCAACACTGTGATCTTTTCATCCTCCAGCAGACGTTCCTTCAGAAATTTCATAAAAATACCATTTGCTAATCCAAAATGCTGAATTTCAAAGGCTTCTGCCCCTTGACATCTTAAAACATAGAAAAGAAACATTTTACATGTATAATCTTTTAAAATTCTTCCTTTCCCTTTCATCACTTATAGCAGATAGTTAAGCAGTGGCAGAGACAGAAGCTCGGTGTTCTGCTCACTCTCTTGGTCTAACAATGGCGTGTGACGTTAAAGGTGCTATATAAATGCAAGTTGTTGTTTCTCTCCTTTTACTTCTGTTTCTATCTCTTTGGTGCTTTTGTTCCTCTGACTCTCCTCCACTTCTATTTCTTGTTCTTCCCCCTCACTTTTATCTCTTTTCTCAATTTTTGTATTTCTCTTCTCTCTCTCAGGTTTTTTCTCTTTCACATTCTCTTTCTAACGTCATTCTGTCTGTTTTCTTTTCACTCTACTTCTTAAAGTACTGGCGTTGTCTGATTGAGAGCAGCATAGGGAAGGTGAGGAAGCTGAAAGGTTGGGCTTCTCAATAAGCCAGGGAGCAGGACTCTCAAAGGAAACAAAGGACAGGGGCAGGACTTTTAAAAGACACAGAGAGAGAGAGAGAGAGAGAGAGAGAGAGAGAGAGAATGCAAGCAGGACTTTCAAAGGGAACAGAGAATAGGAGCCAGACTTTCAAAAAACAGAGAGAATGGGGTGAGCCCTTCAAAGGGAACAGTAAATGGTAGTAAGACGTTCAAACAACAGGGAACTGGAGCAAGACCTTCCAAGAACAGGCAATGGAAGGACTTTCAAAGAACAGAGGATGCAGTGACATCTTTAAAAGCAGCAGAATATTGATAAGCTGACTCCTGTCAAACGTTAATCGAGACTATCCTGACCGCCCGGCTGTTAGTTGCGCCAGTAGACGTTCTACACATCCTCGGAGAAAAAGAGTAAAAATCAGAGGGAGACTCATCCTATTCTCCTGTCATCCATAGTAGCTGGTGATGGGGCAGCATTGACACAGGCCTGGAAGCAGATTTCTTGCTCACCTCCCAACCAAATATGATACACAATGCAAGGGAGAAAATGTACATTATGCAGCTAATGGCACAATCCCAAGGTTGCAGTGGGGAGCCATGCTCACAGGGAGTGTGGTCAGAGAATCTTATCTCCAAACTTGCAATGAGAGCCTCAAACAGGCTTTAGGCCCCTTATTTGCCAATGCAAAGGCCTAACTCCTGTTTCAGGTGTCAGCACTGCAAGTCGATTCTTTGTCTTTTACCAATATGGTGCGCTTCCTGCCCGCCATATTGGAGGCTTTAGCACCTGAAAAATGAGCGCTGTGCAGTATAATTTCTAGGCCCTTATGTGTTCAACACCTCCATCCTCATAAATATTATCAAAATACAACAACATGATAGTGGGTATTGTTTTTCTAGAAACAGAAATATTAATAACTGAATTTCAAGCATCTCCACCTTTTTTCAGATTTGTGTACTACTTTCACACCCTATAAATGTCTATGATCACATTTTATAAATACAATATCACAGCATTTGCAAAATACAATGGTGACAGGAAGTCTGTATCCAGATCTTTGGCTGCTTCTAATTTGTCATGTTTAATAATCCAAGAAAATCCAAACAATTGAGACCTATCTAGAGCTCGGGTGCTTTGACTTTGATTTGCCTAAATTTAGCAATTTTAATGACTAAGTCAGCACGAATCTCTACACAGTTAATGGAACGGAATCCTTCATCAGGACGGACGACAAAATGCTTACGTTGCGTATCCAAACACAATATTGGCTGTAACTCTTAAGGCCTCCATATTTGGAATGGTGTCATCATGCACATTCCTGCAAACACAGAATCAGGTAATTCATTCCTCACAGTGCATTATAGCCACATTCATTCCTCACACTGTATTATACCCACATTAACCCCTCACAGTGCATTATAGCCACATTCATTCCTCACACTATTATACCCACATTAACCCCTCACAGTGCATTATGCCCACATTTCCCTACCTCACTGGTGCTGAGGCTAACTGTAGTGTCTTATTGTGGATCAGTTAATTCAGTACAGACCAAGAATTGAGAGACGTTCCTGGTCTTTATGGCGCAAAACCACAGTGATGCATTTACTCACTACCTGGGGAACTCTCCATTTCCCTTCTTTTGCCTCCCGGTGCCACAGATTCTCCTCAGTTGAGAGGGCAGGTGCCGCAATGCTACTCTGACACTGGTATGTGTGACTTGGGATAACTCTCACTTTAAATTTTCCTCCCGTGGCCTCTGCTCAACACAGCATCTCCTTGTGGAAGCATGGCTGAGACTGCGGCCTCAGTACATGGATTACCGTAAATACAAATGCACAACCTATCACTTCATGGCCCGGTAAGTTTGGCTGACAGAAATGTGAAATAAAATGAGCAAAGCTATTTGTAAGAAACAAATATTGTTATTTAAAGAAAAAACTGTTTCTTCTCCTTTGCAAATAGATTAACACTTCTATAAAACTGTGAAAGGTTGTTAACATTACTGTTGTATCTAAACCATTAGGGTAGGTCTCTTACCCCCATCCCAGTCCCAACTAACTCAGTATTAGAGCTGTTTGGCTGTCACTGTCTGACTGACCTTGGGATGGCTCCAAAGGTGGAGAGCAACAGATGGAAGCTTACAATGAAAGCAGTATATTTAGTCCTTTTAAATGAAATATGGTGCAAGTTTCTCTGGTTGTTTGTACCTTTTCCTGCACATGTCCAGCAGGAAGACATTCAATCCCGTCTCCTTCTCTTGCATTAGCTTTAGGATGCTCTGCACACACAAGCAGTTTGCTGACCTATAGGGATTCGGAGCATTAATCGGCACCATAAAACTGTTTCCATAGTTTTCGTATCCGTGTCCAGCATAGTACAACAAACCTGTAATAATTAACCCAGACATACATTAAGTCAAACACAGTGATCACTATGAAAAGACACTTTCATTGGGCATCAGGCAGAAAAGAAAGCTTGACATACTTTTTGAGGCCTTCCTAGCTTTGCTGCCTGGCCTTCTCAGGTTCTCTGATCTGAGGCTACTTCTTTGCGCACCCCTGTAAAAGGGTGCCAGCCCAGTGTACCTGGAGGAAAATTAGATGGATGGATGCCCCAGTAGCCCACTCCCATCCCATTTTCATGGCTGACCAATACTTATGTCTGCTCCTGCTCCAAATACAAGCACTCTGCCCCCCACCTTGGGGGAAGCCCAGGAAGGTCCGAAGTTTGCTCCCTGATCTATGCTGTTAGCTAATCTCAACCAGGGTAGTAGTTGATCAGGCTCAGCTTTGATGACCCATAGTCAAAAAGTCTACCTGCATTCACTCAAAGAGTGAGGTACCAGAGGGTGAATGGTAAATGCAGATAACAGAATACAAAAATGGAGAAAGGAAAAAAAAACATACATATGCTTTAACCTGTACTGTCAGAACCGTGGAGCAAAGCTGGCAGTGTGAGCTGGAATTGGCCCAAATAAAATTACATCGAAGATGTGTTCTCACTTCACTTTGCTTCACCTCAGTGGCAGTAGTAAAACAGATCAGCTTGTCATTCATCTCACTGCTGTTTGTGGGACGCTACTGATGTAGAATGACTGCCATGTGTGCCTACATGACAACAATCACCGTGCTTCAAAAAATAATTCATTGTGTCAAGTGCTTTGAGATGCTTCATTGTTTTCTTTGGTTGACTGGCTGTCTGTCACAAGTGAAACCTGTCACCACACTTAGGAGTCTCCAAGGCAAGCCATGGAGAAATCTCCACAATAGGGTTTCCATTTGTTTAATGTGGAGTCACACTTTATTCTTTTGGGGGACACACCATTTATCTAACCCAACAGAATGGAGGCATAGGCTAGCAACAGCCAGGAGTGAGGACCCCTCCAAGGGTTTGCAGGCGTACTGCTGGAGTTTGACCAACTAAAACCATGCATCTTCCAGATCAAAGCACTGGCAAACTTCCTGCTGCTTGTTTGTTACCCATTAGGACTTTGGCTTGTAGGGTCACATGGAATTAACTGGGAGGAGTCCCAGCCCCCACTGACAGTGTGCCAATGGAAGTATTATTAATATTAAATGACCACTGCCTTTTCTCCTGGCACTAATTCTCCCCCTCCATTTCTCTTCTGATGACACTTCCCTAGAAATTCCACACAGCGAGTTGCACTGCTTTTAAGTCAAGGGACATAAGAACATAAGAAACAGGAGCTGCAGTAAGCCATTTGGCCCTTTGATCCTGCTCCACCATTCAACAAGATCATGGCTGATCTTCTACCTCAACTCCACCTTCCCGCATTGACCCATATCCCTTGATTCCCTTAGTATCCAAAAATCTATCAATCTCTGTCTTGAATATACTCAACGACTGAGCATCAACAGCCCTCTGGGGTAGAGAATTCCAAAGATTCACAATCCTTTGAGTGAAGAAGTTTTTCCTCATCTCAGTCCTAAATGGCCGACCCCTTATTCTGAGACTGTGACCCCTGGTTCTAGACTCTCCAGCCAGGGGAAACATTCTCCCTGCATCTACAGTCAAGCTCCTTAAGAATTTTATATGTTTCAATGAGATCACCTCTCATTCTTCTAAACGCTAGGGAATACAGGCCTAGTCTACTCAATACTCAATGGAAGATGAACTGTGCCTGCCAATGATCTGGACAGGTATTTACACCAGAATTGCATATCCATTGGAGTAGTTACTGGAGCAAAATCCTTGTAAAACAGGAGCAATGTATTGGGGTGCATGGAAATTAGAATGCAGCCTTTAAAAAGCTAGTCCTGGCTGAAGGTTAGTATGCAGGTGCAGCAAGTGATTAAGAAGGCAAATGGAATGTTGGCTTTCATTGCTAGGGGGATAGAATATAAAAATAGGGAGGTATTGCTTCAGTTGTACAAGGTATTGGTGAGACCGCACCTGGAATACTGCATACAGTTTTGGTGTCCTTACTTAAGGAAAGACATCCTTGCTCTCGAGGCAGTGCAAAAAAGGTTCACTCGGTTAATCCCGGGGATGAGGGGGTGGTCATATGAGGAGAGGTTGGGTAGATTGGGACTCTACTCATTGGAGTTCAGAAGAATGAGAGGCGATCTTATTGAAACATATAAGATTGTGAAGGGGTTGGATCGGGTGGATGCGGGGAGGATGTTCCCGATGACGGGTGAGACTAGAACTAGGGGACATAGTCTTAGAATAAGGGGCTGCACTTTCAAAACTGAGATGAGGAGGAACTACTTCACTCAGAGGGTGGTAGGTCCATGGAATATGCTGCCACAAAAAGCTGTAGAAGCTACATCATTAAATAAATTTTAAACAGAAATAGACAGTTTCCTAGAAGTAAAGGGCATTAAGGGTTACGGGGAGCGGGCAGGAATTTGGACATGAGTCTAGGTTCGGATCGGTCATGGCCCTGTGGGTAGTGGAGCGGGCCCAGGGACCGTGTAGCCTGATTCTGCTCCTATTTCGTGTGTGCAATTCTGTTAGATGCAGGAGATGGTTCTGTGATAGATAGTAGATTGGCGGTTAGGATCAGATCAGCCATGATCTTATTGAATGGCGGAGCAGGCTCGAGGGGCCGATTGGCCTACTCCTGCTCCTATTTCTTATGTTCTTATGTAGCAGGCTGGACCAGTAGCAGGTAAGGAACAATGCCTGGCTCAATGAGCTGACAGTCAAATAGCTTGACTGGATGTCTCCCAACTATTTCTTCTGCCACTTTATAAGAATGTCTAACACAGGAGAAGCTGGCAGAGGCAGGCATAGAAGGCAGCAGGACATCATGCGGAGGCAGAGAAAAAGATGCCACAATTTCACAGAGTCTGCCTGCAAACCCTCCGCAATGAAATTGAACACCTGAAAGTGTGGTGTGTCTGTGGCAGAAAACCTGTCAAGAGAGCTGTGATGGGAGGTGGCACTGGCACTGGCGCTGAGTGCTAACCTCTCACCCCCAGGACTGTTAATTGACCATAAAAAGTTAATTGACCTGACCAGGGCAGGCAGTGTAACAGACTGGCCACACTCTTCTTCCTTGGGTACCCTGGGCACCAGCGCACTCATCACCTGCTAAAAGTAACAGCTGTGCAACTAACCCTGCACAATGTAGTCTGATTCTGGGGGGCACTAACGCAGGATCTTGCAGCAGGGCTACCCATCTCCCCTAACAGCAATTACCTATATGCACACTCTAAAACTCCTTCCTCCGCATCTCTTACTTCAGCTCTTCCATGCCACTTGGCACACACTCAGCTGCAAGCCTTCTCTTCATGTGCTCAATCATGTCGGAGGAGAAATTACCCACAAGAAGTGGGCCACTGGAGTGGACACCCCGAACTTAAAACACCGCACGGCCTACAATCAGAAGGCCATGGAGCTCATGGGAAGTCACACTGCACTTGTTAAAGTCAAGGGAATAGTGCCGGCGTCGGGTTCGTGACTAGACACCTACACTGTCATTGTGGCGTCATTGTGGCATCCCTGTGAAGCACCACACAGTCTCAAGGTTACACTCCCTTCTGTGTCTCCTTAATCCCAAGAGGCATAATGCTCACACATACTTAGCTCGTATTCTCCTTTCCTGAAGATCGCCACAGCAAGGCACAGGAAGAGGAAGATGATGAGGCGGAGAAATAAAAGAAACAAAGACACATCTACTTCCTTGTGAACTATGATGATGAAGAGGAAGATAAATTTGGACTCACACCCACCTACCAATTTCCTGCAGGGACCTCCTGCTTCATGTTCCTCTCCCCAAAACCCTTAAATTCATCCCCTACATCAATTGTGTTCTCACCCCCATGCACCTTTCCAGCAGAGGCCGAGGAGTTGTGGAACCCAAAACTCATGGAAGTGTGCCTGAAAAGAAGGATGTTCGAGGAACATATCTATATGCAGGCTCTGAAGTCAGTCTCCAAGGATGTGTGGAAACTGTAACCAAAGTGTCAGCCTTGACTCGGTGGTAGCACGATCACCTCCGAGGCAGAAGGTCGTGGGTTCAAGCCCCATTCCAGAGACATTGAGCACTCCATCTAGTCTGACACTTCACTGTAACACTGAGGGAATGCTGCACAGTTGTAGGTGCGGTCTTTTGGGTGAAACGTTAAACTGAGGCCCCACCTACCCTCTCAGGTGGATGTGAACGATCCCATGGCTGTATTTGAAGAGAAGGGGAGTTCTCCCGGTATCCTGATCAACAGGTACTTCTCAACTAACATCACTAAAACAGGTTCTTTGGCTACTTATCTCATTGTTGTTTGTGGGATCTTTCTGTGTCAAAATTTGCTGCCACCTTTACCTACATTTAAATAGCCCTTATTAAAAAAAGTAGTAGAGTCATGTGAGAAGGTATAAATCACTATCAGAAGAGCTGTACACTTTACATCTAATAATACATGGTATTGCAACAAAAAATACTTTAGCTGTTGAGGAACTGCTTTAGTTAACGAAAAGCTGGAGCCTCCAGTTGCTTCACACGTCAGTTGAAACTTGGGAATACGTACATGTAAATGATATGCAAGTGAATCATGCTCGTTGCTGACAAGTGACTCTAAGCTGTTGTCGATGTCAATGAGCCCTATGAGTAGGCCTAATTTTCACCTTCTTGACAGACTATCAATATGTAGGAACAAAATGCCTTTATAGTCTGCACACAGAGTCATTCATTGCTATTTATGCCCCAGTGCTTCACCTTTGCATCTGTTCAGGTTGGAATGTGGCAACGTGAAGAGTTCAAAACTCCTTCAACAGAAATATCAAGGTCAAGACTAGAGGCGCCACAGTCTTAGAACTGTGCCTATAATTATCCTGATTTAAAAGGCAAAACCTATCTCTGAGCTAGTTTATGTGATTAATTAGCTTGCTGGAATACTGCTTTACATTTTGCTCTTTCGTAAATGCTATACATTGCGCATACACACTAGGATGCCTGTGAGTCAACATCAAGTGTTTTCACACATGCCTTTAAAATACAGGCATTCAGCAATCCTTCAGTGAGTCAGGAGTTGCTTTAAGATGGCTAGAAGTTGGAGGCAATGTTTTTCTGCTCTAACTTTCTTTTGATTGATGATTGAGATACCAGTCTAGATTTTCCTATTGCGGTTTCCCATTTAAAATAAGTTGGTGGTAAACCATTTGAATTAAATGGTTCACCATGACGTTAAATAACACAGATCAGAAAATCTAGCCTACTATCTTTTGGGAAATGGAAATAAGATCTTACACCCAAATTTTAGTAAATTAGCACTGTTCCTCCACCCTCATTCTACCACTCCCCTTGTTATGGAGCTCCTCAGAAGCAGTCTAAAGATTTTCAACAGGAAAAGCAAAACCAACTGAAAATAGGTGTCTGGTTTAGGATTGATGTGGAGATGCCGGTGTTGGACTGGGGTGGACAAATGTGAGAAGTCGCACAACACCAGGTTATAGTCCAACAGCTTTATTTGAAATCACAAGCTTTCGGAGTCACCTGATGAAGGAGCAGCGCTCCGAAAGCTTGTGATTTCAAATAAAACTGTTGGACTATAACCTGGTGTTGTGCGACTTCTCACATTGGTTTAGGATTGACAGACTGATTTTTGAGTGAGGTATCGATGACCCTGAAACGTTACTCTGTTTCTCGCTCCAAAGATGCTGCCTGACCTGCTGAGTATTTCCAGCATTTTCTGTTTTTATTATCTATATCTTATGATGAGTTACTAAGGTTTTCAACAAGCAGCAGCAGTAAATAAGACATCAAAGGACCGAACTTCCGAGTTCATGTGGTCAGTGGGGAGCCTCGCCCACCTGTCATGCATAGCAGGAAATGGAGGGCAAACTGTGCACGATATTCTATTAACTTTCATGATGGGGAATTGTGGGCGCAATTTACTGCTATGCATGGCAGGCAGGCAGGCAAGGCTCCTCACCAGCCACGTGAATTTGGGAAAAGTACCCCCTAGAACTCAAGATATGATCTTTATCCTGCTCCCTACCTGGCTCTGGACTCAGGAAAAGCGGTCAACCCTGTCCACAGCACAACAGATCTTTTCTACAACATTGGATTGGGAACCATTTCACTCCTGCCCCCAAATGTACATCATGACAGGGCATACTTGAAAGAGCGTTTGAGTCACAATGGCACTACAGAGGGTGGTAAATTTGCCTCTCCACTACACTTAGGAAATCAGAATTTCCCAGGTGTAGTGGAGGGAAAAAAGGGTGACGATCCATTACATCAGCATATAATCCAATACTCAGGGAATGCTGCACTGTCAGAGGCGCCGTCTTTCAGGTGACGAGTTAAACCAAGGCCCCATCTGCTCTCTTAGGTGAGCGGCAGTTTGAAAATTTCAATTCAGTTTGAAAAATCTGGAAATAAAAAGCTAGCATCAGTAAATGACCATGGAGCTGTTGGATCGTTGTAAAAGCCCAACTGGTTCACCAACGTCCTTTAGGGAAGGAAACCTGCTGTCCTTACCCGGTCTGGTCTATATGCGATTCCAGTCCCACCCCAACGTGATTGACTCTTAGCTGCCCTCTGAAGTGGATGAGCAAACCGCTCTATCAAGGCAACTAGGGATGGTGCATTAAATGCTGGCCTTGCCAGTGACACCACATCCTGCGAATAAATTGAAAAAATGATCCCATGCCACTATTCAAAGAAGAGCAGGGGAGTTCCCCAAGTGTCCTGACAATATTTATCCCTCAACCAACACCATTAAATCAGATTATCTGGTCATTTATCTCACTGCTGTTTGTGGAACCTTTCTGTATCAGCTTGCTCACTTTCAAGCAAGGGCATGCTCAATCACTTCAAAAGTGACTATACTTCAAAAGTAATTCATTGGCTGTTAAACGCTGCTATATTAATGCAAGTTTGTTAATTCTTTCCTGTGTATCCTCAACTTTAAAAAAAGACATAAAATTGAGCAAAAGTTAACATATAATAACCAAGGTCACTGATTTACAATTTCCATGAAAATATTTACATAATCATATAACTTGAAACCGAAAATTCTGTTACCACTCCTATAATACTCTGTAATAAAATGCAATTTCCATTATTCAGTCACCATAAAACAGTGCCCCTGATTATCTTGCACATTCATGTCATAAAACAGCATCTGCTCCAACTCACCATGAGCAATGCCATGGGAGTTCCACTAGTATAAGGAATTAGATGTTCATTCATCCAGACATGCTGATTAAGCACCTTAGCGTGAAGTACGAGAAAATGGAAGAAAAGCTGATTTTATAAAGATTTAACTGTCATTCACCAGGAGGTTCTGGTAATGATAGCAGTGTTTTTGTTGGCACCAGATCAAATTTTATGTATTCAGCGGGCTAGAGGTTTCGTAATTCAGTATCCTTATTGAAAACTATACCAGCAATGAGATACAGCTTCTCCCTCAAAGTATTCAATCACCAGTATATGAACAGGGAAAATAGAATGAGAGTAAACTAGTGAGAGACAAAGACAGACTGTAAAAGCTTCTATACATACGTAAAAAGAAAAGATTAGCGAAAGTAAATGTGAGTCCCTTACAAGCGGAGACAGGAGAAATTATAATGGGGAATAAGGAAATGGCAGAGAATTTCACGGAAAAAGATGCAAAAAACCTCCCAGAAATAGTGGAGAACCAAGGGTCTAGCGAGAATGAGGAACTGAAAGAAATTAGTGTTAGTAAAAAAAAAATAGTACTGGAGAAATTACTTCTTCTTAGGCAGTCCCTCGGAACTGAGGATGACTTGCATCCACATTAAAAATGAGTTCTCAGGTGGCTGATGAGTCCAATGCGGGACCCACAGTCTCTGTCACAGGTGGGGCAGACGGTGGTTGAAGGGGCGGGTGGGTGGGGTACTTGGGTTGACGTGCATTCCTTGCGCTGCTTGCGCTTGGCTTCCACTTGCTCCCGGTGAAGAGACACAAAGTGTTCGGCGCCTTCCCGGATGCTTCTCCTTCACTTTGTGCGGTCTTGGGCCAGGGATTCCCAGGTGTCGGTGGGGATGTTGCACTTTTTCAAGGAGGCTTTGAGGGTATCCTTGAAGCGTTTGCTCTGCCCACCTGGGGCTCTCTTGCCGTGTCGGAGCTCAGGGTAGAGCGCTTGTTTTGGGAGTCTCGTATCGGGCATGAGGATGATGTGACCCGTCCATCAGAGCTGATCTAGTGTACTGGCACACTGAAGGCGGTGTTGGACTTAGTCATCGACGTCTACCCTTGTTGACAGTAGGCTCCCGAGGTATGGAAAATGGTCCACATTGTCCAAGGCCTTGTCGTGGATTTTGATAATCGGGGGGCAGTACTGTGTGGCGGGGGCAGGTTGGTAGAGGACCTTTGTCTTACGGATGTTTAGTGTTACAGTGGAGAAATTAATGGGACTGAAAGCTGATAAATCCCCTGGACCTGATGGCCTACATCCTAGGGTTTTGAGAGAGGTGGCTATAGAGATCGTGGATGCATTGGTTGTCATTTTCCACAATTCCATAAATTCTAGAACGGTTCTTGCAGATTGGAAGGTAGCAAATGTAACCCCCTATTTAAGAAACGAGGGAGAGAGAAAACGGGGAACTACAGACCCGTTAGCCTAACATCAGTAGTAGGGAAAATGCTAGAATCTATTATTAAGGATGTGTTAACAGGGCACTTGGAAAATAATAATAGGATTGGGCAGTGTGAACACGGATTTATGAAAGGGAAATCGTGTTTGACGAATCTGTTAAGAGTTTTTTGAGATTGTAACTAGCAGAATAGATAAGGCGGAACCAGTGGATGTGGTGTATTTGGAGTTTCCGAAGGCATTCGATAAGGCGCCACATAAGAGGTTATTAAAAAAAATTAGCGTTCATGGGATTGGAGGTAATATACTAGCATGGATTGAGTATTGGTTAATGGACAGAAGACAGAGAGTAGGAATAAACGGGTCATTTTCGGGTTGGCAGGCTGTAACTAGTGGGGTACCGCAAGGATCAGTGCTTGGGCCTCAGTTATTCACAATCTATATCAATGATTTGGATGAGGGGACCAAATGTATATAGACAAGTGAAGTGAGTGGGCAAGAACATGGCAAATGGAATATAATGTGGAAAAATGTGAAGTTATCCACTTTGGTAGGAAAAATAGAAAAGCAGAGTATTTTTTAAATGGTGAGAGATTGGGAAATGTTGATGTTCAGAGGGACCTGAGTGTCCTTGTACACGAATCACTGAAAGTTAACATGCAGGTACAACAAGCAATTACAAAAGCAAATGGTATGTTGGCCTTTATTACAAGAGGATTTGAGTATAAGAGTAAAGACGTCTTACTGCAATTATATAGGGCCCTGGTGAGACCACACCTGGAGTACTGTGTACAGTTTTGGTTTCCTTACCTAAGGGAGGATATACTTGCCATAGAAGAAGTGCAACAAAGGTTCACCAGACTGATTCCTGGGATGGGGGGATTGTCCAATGAGGAGAGATTGAGTAGACTAGGCCTATATTCTCTAGAGTTTAGAAGAATGCGAGGTGATCTCATTGAAACATACAAAATTCTTACAGGGCTGGACAGGGTAGATGTAGGAAGGATGTTTCCCCTGGCTGGGGAGTCTTGAACCAGGGGTCACAGTCTCAGAATAAGGGGTCGGCCATTTAGGACTGAGATGAGGAGAAATTTCTTCACTCAGAGAGTGGTGAATCTTTGGAATTCTCTACCCCAGAGGGCTGTGGAGGCTCAGTCGTTGAGTATATTCAAGACAGAGATCGATAGATTTTTGGATATTAAGGGAATCAAGGGATATGGAGATAGTGCAGGAAAGTGGAGTTGAGGTAGAAGATCAGCCATGATCTTATTGAATGGCGGAGCAGGCTCGAGGGGCCAAATGGTCTACTCCTGCTCCTGGTTTCTTATGTTCTTATCAGCCACTTGCATGGGTTGAAGGTAAAATGGGAGGACCAGTGGGAGTTTCTAGGCCCATTGAGATGGACTAGGGAGTTATGGAGGTTGGCAAGGGTGCTTTCAAAGTATGCACTGGTTCATTAATGATATGACAATGTTTTGTCCATCATGTACACAAAGGTGGACAAAGGCTTTTAGGAATTGAGGCACGCAGCTCAGAAACGTATCCTTCCATCTCCAACATACATAATGTGCAGCAGCAACTGTTGTCTCCACTGTACGCTGGTGTGGAGAGAATGTAGTCACTGCCGTGAATACCTGTTTGATCCCTGGATAAGAAACAGAAGACCAATGCTCCGATTGCTGCTACCTCTGACCTGGGTTGTAATATCCAACTCCTAAAGTCAGGACTAGACAATTTTGGAGAGAGAATTTAGTACAGAAAGCTATAGAGTGCATTAAGGTCACTGAAAGGGTTAAACGGAAAACGATTCTGCCACTTAAAGTATGCTAAATACGGGAGTTTCCTGCGCTGCTCTCTACAAGCATGTTTAAAAGCATGTTACAATGAGGCAATATTCATTTCTGCTGTCAAAGTAGACTGATTTTTATCACACTTTCGTCTGCAACAGAAAAGACTTTTCAGCAACAGTTACAGGATGCGTTGGCGGGCACTTGCAACCTCAGACTCACAACTTTGTGCATTCAGCTATCTTGCTTGCAATCACAATTAGTAGGGTGTTTGTGCATGCCCCTGCTTAAAAGAGATCACAGTGACACAGAAAGAACTTCTGTTGCACCGTCTATGCCATTATTGTTACGTTTGGCTTGTCCTGAGTTCATCACTTTTTAAATGCACGCTGAAACCGAGGCGGACTTATTTTTTTTCTGGTATCATCTCAAGAGGAAAATGCACCCAGGGTGAAAAGAATTTGAGCAGAGAAATGGTTACTATGCATTTTTTTTTCATGACACTTTCCATTCCCCGATCATAAAACATTTTTACAGTAATTACAAAGGTCATTTTTGACAGCCATATTTATGCAGAACCCTTGAAAAACGATTCCACTATACAAAACTTTTGTTGCCGATTTGAAGTTGACTAATTTTAGCAATTTCTGGAATGCACTGGCCACAACTGGATTATTCACAGATTAAGTGATAAAATCAGAAAACTAACTCGAGCTTTTAAAATGAATTCTGCAAATAATAAGACAAAAAAACGCAATTTAAAATGCAGTCAGCCTTGTGTTGTTTCAATCAATGAAGTTTATTTTTTTTCAATTTTCACACCTTTCCCCCCCCCTCCTTTCCCTTCTGGAGCACGGTATCACAGAATAGCAGATCTTTGGTACTTCAACCAAGTGCTCATTTAAGAACATAAGAAATAGGAGCAGGAGTAGGCCATTTGGCCCTTCGAGCCTGCTCCGCCATTCAATAAGATCATGGCTGATCTTCTACCTCATCTCCACCTTCCTGCACTATCCCCATATCCCTTCATTCCCAAAAATGTATTGACCTCTGTCTTGAATATACTCACAACACCAGGTTATAGTGCAACAGTTTTATTTGAAATCACAAGCTTTCGGAGCGCTGCTCCTTCGTCAGGTGAAGTGAAGAGATGTATATCGGCACAGCATATATAGTCAGAGAACATTGCCAGACGATTACAGTTAATCTTTCCAACTGCCCTTTATCACACCTCGGCAGAGAGACAATCACGGCAATCAAAGGTGTGAATGGTGTTCAAACAGGTCAGTCAGGAAAACATTACATCAAAGACAATGAGGTGGGGTCACAAGGGGTCAAATGTGGCAGATGCTGGGGTCTGTATGGAAAACAAAAAACTTTTTTTGCTGGAAATCACAGCAGGTCCGACCGCATCTGTGTAGAGAGAACAAGCCAACGAAGGCCGAGACACACGACAACGCAAAATCGTCGAGCAGAAACTGATAGCCAAGTTCCGCACCCATGAGGACGGCCTCAACCGGGATCTTGGGTTCATGTCACGCTACATGTAACCCCACCTGACGTAGAGTCATCCAGACTCGAGCCGTCGTTGGCTTGTTCTCTCTACACAGATGCGGCCGGACCTGCTGTGATTTCCAGCAAAAGAAGTTTTTTGTTTTCCATACAGACCCCAGCATCTGCCACATTGTCTTTGATGTAATGTTTTGCTGACTGACCTGTTTGGACACCATCCACACCTTTGATTGCCGTGATTATCTCTCTGCCGAGGTGTGATAAAGGGCAGTTGGAAAGATTAACTGTAATCGTCTGGCATTGTTCTCTGACTATATATGCTGTGCCGATATACATCTCTTCACTTCACCTGACGAAGGAGCAGCGCTCCGAAAGCTTGTGATTTCAAGTAAAACTGTTGGACTATAACCTGGTGTTGTGCGACTTCTCACATTTGTCCATCCCAGTCCAACACCAGCATCTCCACATCTTGAATATACTCAATGACTGAGAATCCACAGCTCTCTGGGGTAGAGAATTCCAAAGATTCACCACCCGCTGAGTGAAGAAATTACTCCTCATCTCAGTCCTAAATGGCCTACCCCTTATTCTGTGACTGTGACCCTGTGTTCTAGATTCCCCAGCCAGGGGAAACATTTTCCCAGCATTAACCCTGTCAAGCCCCTTAAGAATTGTGTATGTTTTGATTAGATCACCTCTCATTCTTCTAAACTCGAGAGAATATAGGCCTAGTCTACTCAGTCTAGAATTAAACATACCAGGTTATTTAACGATCAGGAAGGACAGGCAGGAAGGAAGGGGAGGTGGGGTGGCTATGTTAATAAAGGAAGGAATCACTGTAATACAGAGTAATGATATTGGGTCAAAAAATCATGATAATGAAACAGTTTGGGTGGAGATAAGGAATAATAAGGGGAAAAAAACACTAGTGGGCGTAGTCTATAGGCCTCCGAACAGTTGCAACTCTGTTGGACGGAGTATCAATCAGGAAATAGTTGAGGCATGTAATAAGGGAACATCTATAATTATGGGGGATTTTAACTATCATATTAATTGGACAAATCAAATGGGGCAGGACTGCCTTGAGGATGAGTTCATTGAGTGTATTAGGGATGGGTTTCTTGAGCAGTATGTAACTGAACCGACCAGGGGGCAAGCAACCTTAGATCTGGTCCTGTGTAACGAGACAGGATTAATTAAAAATGTCCTAGTAAAGGATCCCCTTGGAATGAGTGACCATAACATGGTTGAATTCCATATTCAATTAGAGGGTGAGAAGGTTGGATCTCAAACAAGCGTGCTAAGCTTGAATAAAGGAGACTATGAAGGTATGCGAGCGGAATTGAGTAGAGTGGATTGGGAAAATAGATTAAAGGGTAAGACGACACATGATCAGTGGTGTACATTCAAGGAGTTATTTTACAACTTCCAAAAAATATATATTCCACTGAAAAGAAAAGGGTGTAAAAGAAAGGACAGTCATCCGTGGCTAAGTAAAGAAATTAAGGATAGTATTCGACTAAAAACAAGGGCATATAAGGTAGCGAAATCTAGTGGGAGGACAGAGGATTGGGAAAACTTTAAAAGGCAGCAAAAAATAACAAAAAGATTGATTAAGAAAGGGAAGATAGATTATGAAAGTAAATTAGCAAAAAATATAAAAACAGATAGTAAGAGTTTTTATAGTTATATAAAAAGAAAAAGGGTGGCTAAAGTAAATGTTGGTCCCTTAGAGGATGAGACCGGGAAATTAATGTTGGGAAATATGGAGATGGCAAAAACACTGAATGAATATTTTGTATCAGTTTTTACAGTAGAGGACACTAAGAATATCCCAACACTGGACAAACAGGGGGCTATAGGGGGAGAGGAGCTAAACACGATCAAAATCACTAAGGAAGTGGTACTCGGTAAAATAATGGGACTCAAGGCGGATAAATCACCTGGACCTGATGGCTTACATCCTAGAGTCTTGAAGGAAGTGGCGGTAGGGATTGTAGATGCATTGGTAATAATTTTTCAAAACTCCCTGGATTCCGCTGAGGTCCCGGCAGACTGGAAAACTGCTAATGTAACACCCTTATTTAAAAAGGGCAGTAGACAGAAGGCTGGTAACTATAGACCGGTTAGCCTAACATCTGTGGTAGGTAAAATTTTGGAGTCCATTATTAAGGAAACAGTAACAGGACATTTGGATAATCATAATTTAATAGGACAAAGTCAGCATGGTTTTACGAAGGGGAAGTCATGTTTGACAAATTTGCTGGAGTTCTTTGAGGAAGTAACATATAGAGTGGATAAAGGGGAACCAGTGGACGTAGTGTATTTAGACTTCCAAAAGGCATTTGACAAGGTGCCACACAAAAGATTATTGCTTAAGGTAAAAAATCACCGGATTGGGGGTAATATTCTGGCATGGATAGAGGATTGGCTATCTAACAGAAAGCAAAGAGTTGGGATAAATGGTTCATTCTCAGACTGGCAATCAGTAACTAGTGGTGTTCCACAGGGGTCAGTGCTGGGTCCCCAACTCTTTACAATCTATATTAACGATTTGGAGGAAGGGACCAAGTGTAACATATCAAAATTTGCAGATGATACAAAGATGGGAGGGAAAGTAGTGAGTGAGGAGGACATAAAAAACCTGCAAGGGGACATAGACAGGCTAAGTAAGTGGGCAGAGATTTGGCAGATGGAATACAACACTGGAAAGTGTGAGGTGATGCACTTTGGCAGGAAAAATCCTAGAGCAATTTATTATCTTAATGGCAAGAAACTGGAGAGTACTGAAGTGCAAAGGGATCTGGGGGTCCTGGTGCACGAAACTCAAAAGGTTAGTATGCAGGTGCAGCAAGTGATTAAGAAGGCAAATGAAATGTTGGCTTTCATTGCTAGGGGGATAGAATATAAAAATAGGGAGGTATTGCTTCAGTTGTACAAGGTATTGGTGAGACCGCACCTGGAATACTGCATACAGTTTTGGTGTCCTTACTTAAGGAAAGACATCCTTGCTCTCGAGGCAGTGCAAAAAAGGTTCACTCGGTTAATCCCGGGGATGAGGGGGTGGTCATATGAGGAGAGGTTGGGTAGATTGGGACTCTACTCATTGGAGTTCAGAAGAATGAGAGGCGATCTTATTGAAACATATAAGATTGTGAAGGGGTTGGATCGGGTGGATGCGGGGAGGATGTTCCCGATGACGGGTGAGACGAGAACTAGGGGACATAGTCTTAGAATAAGGGGCTGCTCTTTCAAAACTGAGATGAGGAGGAACTACTTCACTCAGAGGGTGGTAGGTCCATGGAATATGCTGCCACAAAAAGCTGTAGAAGCTACAACATTAATTAAATTTAAAACAGAAATAGACAGTTTCCTAGAAGTAAAGGGCATTAAGGGTTACGGGGAGCGGGCAGGAATTTGGACATGAGTCTAGGTTCGGATCGTTCATGGCCCTGTGGGTAGTGGAGCGGGCCCAGGGACCGTGTAGCCTGATTCTGCTCCTATTTCGTGTGTGCAATTCTGTTAGATGCAGGAGATGGTTCTGTGATAGATAGTAGATTGGCGGTTAGGATCAGATCAGCCATGATCTTATTGAATGGCGGAGCAGGCTCGAGGGGCCGATTGGCCTACTCCTAGTTCTTATGTTCTTATGTTCTTATGTTCTTATGTTCTTAGTCTCTCCTCATAGGGCAATCCCCTCATCCCAGGAACCAGTTTAATGAACTTTCACTGCACTCCCTCCAAGGCAAGTATGTCTTTCCTTAGTTAGTCATGATGTGGAGATGCCGGCGTTGGACTGGGGTGGACAAAAATGAGAAGTCGCACAACACCAGGTTATAGTCCAACAGATTTATTTAAAATTACAAGCTTTCGGAGCTGTCGCCCCTTCCTCAGGTAAAGTTACTGTGAGACAATCTATCAGAATTCACAGAATATAAACACAGAGAAAATGCATTCAACATCAAAGACACACTAAGAGCACAGCCAAGACAATGAGATGTGTCCCAGGGACTCATGAGGATGGCCTCAATCGGGATATCGGGTTCATGTCACGATACAGAACGTGACTTGACATCATTGCCGGTCTTTCCAGCTTTTTAAAAAAACAAACACAAGAAACAAACACAAGAAACAAACCCAAATGGAGAGGATATGCAGCCAGCAGGTGTTTTGACACGTTGGACCCCCTGGGACACATCTCATTGTCTTGGCTGTGCTCTTAGTGTGTCTTTGATGTTGAATGCATTTTCTCTGTGTTTATATTCTGTGAATTCTGATAGATTGTCTCACAGTAACTTTACCTGAGGAAGGGGCGACAGCTCCGAAAGCTTGTAATTTTAAATAAATCTGTTGGACTATAACCTGGTGTTGTGCGACTTCTCATTTTTTTCCTTAGGTAAGCAGACCAGAACTGTACACAGTACTCCAGGTGTGGCCTCACCAATGCCCTGTATAATTGTAGTAAGACTTCTTTACTCTTATACTCTAATCCCTTTGTAACAAATGCTAACATACCATTTGCTTTCCTAATTGCTTGCTGTACCTGTATGTTAACTTTCTGTGATTCATGTACAAGGACACCCAGGTCCCTCTGAGTGCAAACATTTTCCAGTCTCTCATCATTCAAAAAATATTCTGCTTTTTTGTTTTTCCTACCAAAGTGGATAACTTCACACTTCCCCACTTTGTAATCCATTTGCCATGTTCTTACCCACTCAGTCAACCTGTTTATATCTCGCTGCAGCCTCTTTGCGCCCTCCTCACAGATTACTTTCCCACCTTACTTTGTATCATCAGCAAACTTGGATATGTTACACTCAGTCCCTTCATCTAAGCCATTAATATAGATTGTAAATAGCTGATGCCCAAGCACTGATGCTTGCGGTACCCCGCTAGTTACAGTCTGCCAACCTGAAAAAGTCCCGTTTATTCCTACTCTCTGTTTTCTGTCTATTAACCAATCCTCAATCCATGTTAATATATTACCCCCAATACCATGAGTCCTAATTTGTGTAATAATCTCTTGTGTGCCACCTTATCGAATGCTTTTTGAAAATCCAAATACACATCATCCACTGGTTCCCCCTTATCCATCCTACTAATTACATCTTCAAAAAACTCTAACAGATTTGTTACATATGATTTCCCTTTCATAAAACCATGCTGACTCTGCCTAATCATATTATGATTTTCTAAGTGCCCTGTTACCACGTCCCTAATAATAGATTCTAGCATTTTGCCTACTACTGATGTCAGGCTAACTGGCCTCTCGTTTCCTGCTTTTTCTCTTCCTCCTTTCTTAAATAGCAGGGTTATGTTTGCTACCTTTCAATCCTTAGGGACTGCTCTAGAATCTAGGGAATAGATTAATACCGGTGCATCCACTATCTCTGCAGCTACCTCTTTTAAAACCCTAGGATACAGGTCGTCAGGTCCAGGGGATTTGTTGCCACTTAGTCCCATTAATTTCTCCATTATTATATCTTTACTTATACTGATTTCTTTAAGTTCCGCATTCTCTCTAGACCCTTGGTTCCCCATTATTTCCGGAATGTTTTTTGTGTCTTCTACCATGAAGACAGATACAAAGATACACTGCCATTTCCTTATTGCCCATTATAATTTCTCCTGTCTCTGCCTCTAATGGGCCACATTTACTTTCACTAATCTCTTCCTATTTACATACCTATAGAAACGTTTACAATCTGTTTTTATGTCTCTTGCTAATTTACTCTCAATCTTTTTTCTCTTTCCTTATCAATTTCTTGGTCCTCCTTTGCTGAATTCTAAAATCCTCCCTATCCTCAGGCTTACTAGTCTTTTTGGCAACATTATAAGCCTCTTCCTTTGATCTAATACTATCTTTAACTTCTCTTGTTAGCCACGGTTGGACCATTTTTCCCGTGGGGTTTTTGTGCCTTAAAGGAATGTATATTTGTTGTAAATTATGTATTAATTCTTTAAATGCTAGCCATTGCTTGTCTACCATCATACCTTTTAATGTAGTTTCCCAATCTACCTACGCCAACTCGCCCTTCATACCTACTTAATTTGCTTTGTTTAGATTGAAGACCCCAGTTTCGGATTTAAATAAATCACTTTCAAACTCAATATAAAATTCTATCATATTATGGCCACTCTTCCCGAAAGGTCCCTTTACTACAAAGGTTATTAATTAACCCTTTCTCATTGCACAATACTAGATCTAAAATAGCCTGTTCCCTAGCTGGTTCCTCAACATACTGATCTAGAAAACTATCTGGTATACATTCCATGAATTTGTCCTCCACACTATTACTGCAAATTTGGTTTGCCCAGTCTATGTTGATTAAAGTCCCCCATAATTACTGTATTACTCTTGTTACATGCGCCTCTAATTTCCTGATTTATATTCTGCCCTACATTACAACTATTGTTTGGGGGCCTATAAACAACTCCCACCAATGTTTTCTGCCTCTTGCTTTTTCTTAGCTCCACCCAAACTGATTCTACTTCTTGATTTTCGGAGCTAGGATCCTTTCTCTCTACTGTCTTTATCCCATCCTGTATCAGGGCTACCCCTCCTCCTTTTCCATTTTGCCTATTTCTTCTAAAAGTTAAGTATCCTGGAATATTTAGGTCTCAACCTTGGTCACTTTGCAACCACGTCTCCATAATGGCTATTACAGTAGATCAAACCTATTAATTTCTATCTGCGCTATTAATTCATCTATTTTGTTGCGAATGCTTCACGCATTCAGATATAGTGCCCTTAGCTTTGACTTTTTTCTATTTTTCCCTGAGGTAACCTTAGTCACTGATGCCTTATTACTTTTGTTACTCGCTCTGTCCCTTCCTGACCCACTCTGCTTATTTTTACCCAAAACTCGACTCTGCTCTAGAGCCTTGACATTTCTCTTGCTGCTTTTAAATTTACTCTTTCCTGAATCTTCCCACCGCCCCCCTTCACGAGTTTTCCTAGAAAGTGAGGCCTCGATATTTACGGAGAGTCGGCAACGGTGCAGGTGAGGCCAAAAATGGCCAAAGAACCCGGTAAGGCGTGAAGTTCAGCAGGGACTCATTAACATTTTGTACCTCCGTCTCCCGCCCAGCAGCCGGCCAAATGGACAGCCTGGCCGGTGGGAGGGAGGAAACTACAATTGGCAGGAGGCTGCAGCTGGGGACCCTTGGGGATGGTGCCCAACAAATGGGGGGGGGGGGGGGGGGGGGGGAGGTCGGCAATCGGGTGGTGGGGGGGGGAGACAAGTAGCAGGAATCGGGGGGTGTGGGGAAGAGACCTGCGATCAGAAGGGCTGGCTGGAGATCAGGGCTGGGTAGGCCGAAGGCTTCCTTGAAGGGCCCGGGGGTGCACCTTCGCTCCTCCTGGCCCACAAGGAGTGTTTAAACAGCAACTTACCTTGGGGAGACGGCAGCTCCCACCTCCGTTTCACTGCCGAGTTTCCCGACCCTTGGGAAACCCGTGCAGCCACCATTAACTTCAAATCGGGCTCCAAATTGCACTGTAGGAGCCCTATTTAAATATATTAATAAGTGTCGGGTTGGGGTCACATTCCACCCATTTCACTTCTTAACCACCCCCCCCCCCCCCCCGCCCCACTCCTGCCCATCTTGGGGCAGTTAATATTGAGGCCTGAGTGTTAGCAGGCTATTCAACTGTGGAAACTATTACAGCTGGTTCCAATACAGTCCTCACCTGGCATGCACACACTTTCCATCAGGGGCCACTAGATAATGATGAGGAGCAGGAATTCTCCCTGACCATCACCCCAGCCGAGATCAGCTAATTCAGCACAGATCATGTAACACGCTTAACACTCAACATCTCCACCTGTGGCACAAACACCAGTCAACAACTCTCTGGAGAATGCACAAAACCCTCAGCATCTCCCCTCGATGATAACACACAAATAGCAAATGTCTCCTTGTGCAGCACACACTCACCCTTTCCCCATTTGATGCACACACAATACTCAACTCTATCTGTGAGGCTGTCCTGTGATTGTCCAGTGAGCCTCGGTCCTGAAACCACCAATTCCATGTTTTTCTTTTTAATGCAAGACAAACACACAGAGGAACCCGCATGCTGATCTAATGGGCCGTATTTTCCGATCGGAGGCACTTACCCGAGGGCTCCCAAGGTGTGTATAGTTCCGATGCTGGGCCTCTCCAACTCCAAGTGCGCAGGGCCCACGTATCCTAGGGGCGCATGCGGTTCGCAAGCGTCCCTGGAATCACGTGGGCCATGGGGAGCCAATCAAAGAAGGGAATCTCCCTTCATACACTTGACAGATAGACCTGTCAAATATATGAATGGAGATCAATGAAAAAACATAGTAAAACTTTAAATAAATTAAAAAAAAAAATCACCTTTTTAAAATTAGTTGAAATTACAATAAATTAAATATTTTAAACAAAAATTTAATTTTTTGAAAAAATTAAATTTAAGTTTTTTTACAGGGCTAAAAATAAACTTACCTTTTTTTAAAGTATTTTTAAATAATAAATGACTGAAATTTAAAAAAAAACTTTTTTTCAACTCTTATCCTGGTAAAAGCAGGTCTTACGCCTGCTTTTACCAGGCGTAAGAATTGTAAGGGTTTTCTGCGGGCGGAGGTTCTCCAGAAAGCGGAACTATCCGCCCGCAGAGGCCCTTCTCCAGGGCAGACGTCCGATCTGTCAAGAGCATTCTTGACAGATCGGAAATGCCGGTTTTCAGCGCATGCGCTGTGCATGCCTGAAACCGGATTTCCGATGTCCCTATGGGTGTGTACACAACGCGTACATACCCGTAGGCATCGGAATATCCGGGCCATTGTCTATAGATCACACTGTGGGGGTAATTCGGACTTTGGTCGATAGTGTAAAATGGACGATAATGGCAGCTGATCCGATATTGCCTGTGTTGCATTATTGCCCAAAGTCAAAATTACTCCGTGTCTCACAACTGATGAGTCAAAATCCACATAGCCCGGGGGTAATGAAGTGAATTGAGATCAACTAACTTAGTACAGGCCAAAAAATTGAATTATGGAATTTTCCTGGTCTGTATAACACAATTACACACTGAGCATCATATTTATTAACTCAGCCACCACATACCCAAGGATATTCATTTGATTGAACTGCAGTCCTTCTATTCCTTGTTCAAAATAAGACCGTATAGAGAGTTGTTTTACAGCATGAATAACAGTATAAATCTGACCCCTCAAAAGCCTACAGTGTGTCAAGTAATTTGATCATGACTGCAATAGAACAGTCCCCTCCCTCCAGAAACTGCCATTTTGAAGAAACACAATTTAACTGCCAGTGCACACTGAAATGTATTGTAAACAAACATACCATACACTCCCTTGTCCAGCAAGAGTAAGAATTCGTACACTGCATTACGCATCTCCGATTCGGTGAGGTCCAACAGAGATACCACTTTAAAATCGAGCTGCCGCAGCAAATTGGTCAGTTCGTATACATCCACCATTGGTGCCTTTAGCTTAGGATGGTTGTGATAGGACATGTTGCCAATCAGAAGAGCCACCTTGTCTGTAGCTACAAAGATAACGATTTTAGAATATCACTTTAATAGCACAAAAATGTACCCTTTTTAATTATCTGGGTGAAATTTACAGTACTGAAACACAGTATTTTTTTTCTCTGAACCTTCATTTATTCTGCTAACACTCAATGGCTACAATGGAATGTGTTAAAAACAGTAATCTAATACTGCCATCTTTTTCCCAGCCCAAAACAAGAGTCCAGAACAAGGGGGCATAACCTTCAAATTAGAGCTAGGCCATTCAGGGGTGATGTCAGGATGCACTTCTTCACACAAGGGTAGTGGAAATCTGGAACTTTATCCCCCAAACAGGCGTTGAGGCTAGGTCAATTATAAATTTCAAAACTGAGATTTGCAAAGATTTTTGTTAGGCTAGGGTATTAAGGGTTGCAGAACTAAGGCGGGTAAATGGAGTTATGATACTGATCAGCCATGATCTAATTGAATGGTGGAACAGGCTAAAGGAACTGAATGGCCTACGCCATTCCTATGTTCCTAAGTGAACAGTATGATTTGCGTTCTGACGAAGGGTCATCGACCTGAAACGTTAACTCTGTTTCTCTCTCCACAGATGCTGCCTGACCTGCTGAGTATTTCCAGCATTTTCTGTTTTTATTTTAGTATGATTTGGGAAAAGATGAGTGTCAGTTGAATGGTGGGAAGGAGGTCATCTGAATTTGAGGGCAGAGAAGGAAAAGAGGTGTAGCATAAACTACAGCTGGAGAAAAGTGACAGCAAGAACTGAGAGGAGTGTGAATTGAGAGTGAAAGAGAAACAAGAATGCCAGCAAAAAGGGAATAAAGTGCATCAGCTTGAACTGGCGGTGAGGGGGAAGAAGAGCAATGCCTTCTTGAATTTGGGGCAGTGGGAAGAAGGGTGCCTCCGTGTCACTGTGGCAACCATATAAACAATTTTAAAACAACTTAACATTCATGTTTAGAAATAGAAAGTACTAATATATATCCACAATGGCCCACAATGAGGGAAATCACTGAAATTCTTGCCACAACCTTCCAGTATACAAATTGTGAAATACTGGTGAAGCTGCAGCTTCAACTATAACAAGCCTGTGGCCCACTGCATTTTCATTGTAACTACATGTCATAGGCCTATTTTAAAACAGTTGGTCAATTTTTACTCTTTCCCGAAGATGGCATGCTGCTGGTCCTGGCTGCTGCCCATCCCTAGCAATCTGTGCTTCAAGTGAGAAATCCTGGTCTCTGATGCCAAAACGAAACAAAGTTGGCAATTAGGAGCGTCAGCTGGGACCCACAACAAGGAGCACATCAAGGAGGTGGAGTGTTTTTGGAGGGGCGGGGCTTAAGAGACTGAGATCCCTCTGAACTTCAGGGAGGAGGTCAGAGGGAGTGAGTACTTCTGTGAAGGGGAGGAGAGCCTATTTGTGAAGAGGGGAAAGTGGCTTTTGAGGTAGCTTTTTGGGAACTGGTGTTCCAGTTGGCCTGCTCAATATGGATTAACCAAAAAAGCACTTACTTTTTCTATCGTTTCTTCGAAGAAAAAAAATCAATTGTGAAGCAGAAGTATGTTTAAAATGAACTTAAATGCATCATTTTTAATGTCAAAATTAAATATTTTCCTAAAGCTTCCTAGAAATGTTTGCGCCAGTACGCAGCGGAAACAGCAACTAGAAGTATATATAACCTAAAATTTACTGATGTCCAGGACATCCAAAAGCACAGAAGTTTGGTTAGTTGGGTAGGGAAAAAGAGAGGAACATCACAATCGGGACTCAGCCAGAACAGAGCCAGGTAAAAGTTGAAAGGTCAGAATGCCATACCGAACCACTCTGGCTCACTTTGACCACTGATTATGCTAATTCATTATGTACTTGAATCAATAAGATTTGGGTGTTTTTTTTTAATGATACAACCAAAGAGAGAAAAAGTAAAGCTTTACACTAGCTTGATTTATTGTATCTGCATCACATCTACACGGAGAAAACAGAACAAGAAGAAGGAAACTTTACTCACCATAATGTCTTTGGTTAAACCCTAGGTCTAGCTGTCCAACCTCAACTGGAATGCCTGATGTCAGCAAAAGAAAGTTAATACTTTTAAATATTTAATCGCAGTGCTATCTTGTTCAAGGCCCTGCTCTCTATAGTGACTGTGTCTTGACACAATCATAGTCAGGTCAAGGCAATATTTATAACTGCAGTAAAGATTTAGCAGTTAACTTTTATGATTTCTATTACAACCATCCATTTTCTTCTATTTATGTAAATCTAGCTAACTCCGACTCCTTAGCGAAAATACTAGCTTGGATTTTTTTCAATTGGGCACGAGCCCAATTGTAAGTGGGACAGAGCAAGATTCATGCCGGCCAAAGTCATGATTACTAACTGTTGTTTTAAAACAGTTTTCTGTTGTTCACTTGAGTAGTAACAAATTCATTCTTCTGGTTATAATCATTTTATTCTTTAACATCAGCATAAAAAGCAATTTACAAGCGAGGTATAGTCACAGATAGAGCATGCGAACTTAGGCACGAGTTCCTTCTCGTGCTGCTTGAACAAAGGAAAAAGCTTATATTTATACACTATTTTATCAAACTGGAACTGGCATTACCTAATATGGTAGTCTCTGGCTACTGCATAGTCCAGAGTCACAAGTCTAAATTTTCTTCAACATACATCAACAACGTTAGATGCACGTAAAATACCGTGGCCTTGCTGTAGTAAGCGTAACCCTTCTAGTCTCCAGACATTCTTATCATAAACATAACGGCTGTGATTTTATGAACCTCGGCGGGTCCGGGGCGGGCGGTGTCGGGTCGCGGCCCCGCTGCTGGCACTAGCCCGCTCTGTAGAATGACTTTCCATTGATGGGGCTTGTTAAGCTCGCCTAGCGCGTTTCTCGGCCAATTAGAAGAAGCGGGTCTGGTGACGTCATCTGATGATGCGTCATCAGCCAATTTTCTTAAAAGGGACCATGTCCAAATTTATTTTGACATTTATGCTCTGTGTTCTACAGCACTGAGGTGCTGCAAACACTGACATGCACTGCACAGAGGTGCAGGGCTATACCCAGGCTCTCCCATAACTCTCTCCATATGCTTATGGAGGGAGTCACAGCACCCAGGGAGGTCCTCTTCCCTTCCCATGAGCAGAAGAGACCTCCCCAGGAGATCAACACAGCCTGGTTGCACATTGCAGAGGAGGGCACAAGCAGGGATGTGGTCAGGAGGACCTGGGTGCAGTGCCGCAAACGTTGCAATGATCTCAGTAGATCACGAAACATTAGTACAAAACCACACACAACCTCATCCTGCTGTGTCTCTCATCACATCCCCATCACTCTGCCTTCCCTAACCTACTCCTGCACATCCTTACTCACACCAACTTACCTTGCACCTCCACCCATCCCTCTCTCTCTATCTACATTATCACATCCCCATCTCCATCTCACTAGCCACCTCTCACACTCACCCTGATTCTAGTCCAACCATCCCAACTAACAACACACAAGGGTAGGCACTTGGGTGTTTTATGCAATGTTCATGTAAAGTTTCTGTTAATGTGGTGTCAAACATTGAAACCTTTATTTTCAACACTTTGCGTTCTTGGACAGATTTGTGTGCACCTTTAGAAGTGGCTTAATGAGTTGCAGTGAATGGTGAGACATAATGGTACCCCCCCACAATGGTCATGAGTGTTAAAGGAATGGCTTGGGCATTGTAGGGATGCTTTACGGTGGTGTGGGGTGGCGCCAACCTGGCGCATCATGCGGCAGCCAGAGTGTACAGCATCAAGTAAAGCTGGCCATGGTGAGGCCATCCCTGGCTTCCCGGGCAGCAATGTGATTGGGTGCTGATGCCCCTTGTCCTGTGCAGCATCAGTTGATTGCGGAGAAGGTTGTTGTTGGTGCTGCTGGTGTGCCTGCTGCTGCTTGTGGTGGGATTCTGAGGTCCAAAGTGAGAGAGTTTCAAGGGCAATCATGCTGATGGAATAGATGGCAGGTGAAGTAGAGATGACAAAAGCGATCTGTCAATGGTGGGAGAAGTAATGAGGTCAGACTGGATGGAGACTTGTCTAAAGACTTGCAGCATCCTGAATCTGTACTGGAAATGCAGTTTAGAGAAGCTAGTGGTTAAGGGAACATTTCTCAATCAGCTTTGACTTGACATTTGAAGCTGTCAACTCATCAGCCGATTCAATGGCCACTGACCTCCCGCTTCAGCTTCACAGACGAGGTCGAGGCACAGCGGGAAACCGGTGGGCGACCGGTCAAATTCAAAAAGCTGGGAAAAAATAATTGATAAGTAGCTGTAAACAAACCACTAATGATTTTAAATTGCCTCCCCCACCGGTTCTCTGCAAGAGCACTTCAGCTAGTCCCACTCCCCCGCAGCCCTGCAATTTTTTTTCCTTCAGTTATTTATCTAATTTCCTTTTGAAAGCCATGATTGAATCTGCCTCCACCACCCTCTCAGGCAGTGCATTCCAGATCCTAACCAATCGCTGCGTAAAAAGCTTTTCTGCCAATCACCTTAAATCTGTGTTCTCTGGTTCTCGACCCTTCTGCCAATGGGAACAGTTTCTCTATCTACTCTGTCTGGACCCCTCATGATTTTGAACACATCTATCAAATCTCCTCTCAACATTCTCTGCTCCAAGGAGAACAACCCCAGCTTCTCCAGTCTATCCACGTAACTGAAGTCCCTCATCCCTGGAACCATTCTCGTAAATCTTTCCTGCACCCTCTCTAAGGCCTTCACATCCTTCCTAAAGTGCGGTGCCCAGAATTAGACACAACGGCCCTGAATTTGCGGTCGGAGGCTTCCTGCAGGGAAATGGCTCCAATCCACAAATAAAATGCCCGTGTACCTGGTGGTCCGGGAGGTACGGAGATTCGTGGTCTTGGGCCCCTGCGGGTACCCGCGGGTAGAGACCCACGTATCCCAGGGGCGCAGGCGGTTCGCAATCTTATTGTACAGATTTTTAATGTATAAATGATTAAAAAAACATGAATACATTTTTATCAAACTTTTACGCTTGTAAAAGCGTAAGAATTTCACGGGCATTCGCTCGGCAGGAATTGAGCAAATAGCCCAACTCTCCGCCCGCGGATGGCCTTTTCCCGGGGATGCGTTGGATCTGTCAAGAAGATTCTTGACAGATCGGAAGTTCTGGGTTTTCGCGCACGCGCTTTGTGCGAAAAACCCTGAACTTGCGCGGCCCTTATGGGTGCATATGCACCCGTAGGGGCCGCAAATTACGGCCCATTACTCCAGTTGAGGTCGGACCAGTGTTTTATAACTTCCTTGTTTTTGTACCCTATGCCTCTATTTTTGAAGCCCAGGATCCCATATGCTTTTTTAACCGCTATCTGAACCTGCCCTGCCACCTTCAACGATTTGTGCACATACACCCCCCAGGTCTCTCTGTTCATGCACCCCCTTTAGAATTGGACCCTTTAGTTTATATTGCCTCTCCTCGTTCTTCCTACCAAAATGTATCAATTTGCACTTTTCTGCGTTAAATTTCATCTGTCACGTGTCCGCCCATTTCACCAGCCTGTCTATGTCCTCTTGAAGTCGATCACTATCCTCCTCACTGTTCACTATACTTCCAAGTTTTGTGACATCTGCAAATTTTGAAATTGTGCCCTGTACATCCAAGTCCAAGTCATTAATATATATCAAGAAAAGCAGTGGTCCTAGGGCCCTGGGGAACACCACTATATACCTTCCTCCAGTCCAAAAAACAACCGTTCACCACTACTCTCTGTTTCCTGTCACTTAGCCAATTTCATATCCATGCTGCGACTGTCCCTTTTATTCCATGGGCTTCAACTTTGTTCCTCTCCATGAGGACAGGGTTTCCTGTCAAGTCCTTGGACCTGATACAAATTGTTAAACAGGAAAAGGCACACTCCAGATCATAGGAGTAAGGACTCACCTATGGGAATGGTCTGAGATGCTGAATTGGAGAAAAATAACCAGAGACAAAATACTTCTGGTTATTCCTTCCCCTCCCCCTGCTCTCTTGGGAAGCACCAAACAGATCCCCCCAGTGATGTGTTTCAGATTGGAAACTCACCAGACTCACTCAGATTGTGTCCTATCATTCCACTGCACTGTACACGAGAAGGTCCAACATGTTGGCCCCATCGGACCGCCCTTGTACTGTCCCTGTTTGGTAAATGCATGGCCCAGTGTATAATTGAACCATACTGAACCAATATTGATCCCCAGTCATCGCTGAGTTAAACTTATATTATCCAGTGCAGTGTTAAGATTGATATCATTGGCCCCAATGTCTTTGAGCTAGTGAAGAGGAGGGGAGAAAATGAGCAGGGTTCACATTCCTATTCATTCCTGCTGGAAAATGCTTGTTTGTGAACTTCAGTTGAGGATGTGACAGAGCGCAGCTGTGATGCTCCACAGTCGGTTGACAAGCTTTGGCCCGGAATTCGCTGCAATGTCAATGTTGGCGAGAATGCCGTAAGTTAGACCGTTGTGCTCCCCTATCCTCCAGTGGCAAATTTATGCCACAATTTGCTGGAAAAATAATTAGAATACTCTGCAGCGAGCAGAAGGGTGGATCGGGAGAAGTGTGGCCAATGTCCGATACACATCCAAGGTACTGGGGCCTGACACAGAATGGAGCAACAAGTTATTTAACAGGGATGCGGTTAGGAGCAATGGCTCCGATCTGATAACATGGTCATGGGTCACAGTCTGTATGGACAAAATGTCCAGGTCGGGTTTAATGTGATTGATGAGTTTGTACTGGAACAGAATAGATAAATAAATCGATATCAAGAAGATGCTCGTATACATAAGATTGTCTCCCGAACTGCATGCTAACTTAGCTATATTTCATTACTAGTTGCAATCATTGCTTAGTGTACAAGCTCAATATATATTTTGATAAGAAAATAATATCAGTCAGGGGAAATTAACATGTATGGCTGTCTAAACACTTATTTTATTACTTAATAGAGGTTTAGGATTTCAGTGAAGTTCCTAGAACAAGTCCTACCCTCAAGCAACCTGCTGAGCGATTGAACGATTTACTGATTCTCAGCCCTTCAGAGCCATCTCTGTAATGGTCGAAGTGGCTGTGGCAATCACATTGGCATTAATTCAGCAAACTCCATCTGGCCATTGATTATAATGGGGGCGGAGCTGTGATAATTTGCTGTTCGACTTTGTTGGCGAGAATAACAGCACCACTGTGGGGGCAATCCACAAAGCCAGCACAATCTGTGGACCCCATACACATAACATCTGCCAACATGAATACTCATTTCTATAGAGACTGGAATACATTGTAAAAAAAAGAAACACTTACTTGTTTCTTCAGGGAACTTCAAATCATCTGAAAGAGATTCAGCAAAGAAAATGTTTGGTAACTGTGAAAAATATAGTCCCTATTTTCAATTCTTTCAAAATCTAACAGAAATCTCGTCTGACCTAGAGGCTAAAGTGACACGTGCAAAAAGGAAAAACAGCAGTAGTTAAAGCAAAGTGGACCTGGCCATCATTAATCCTTTCCTCAAGAATCAGATGGAAAGCAGCCAATCATTATTCACCAAAAATAACAAACTCCAGAATTCATTCTAACTGTCTAATTTGGAAGCTCCCAGGGCTCTAAAATATCCTTTTTGCGGATTTAAAAAAAGGAGAAGTGCCAAGTGCTGGAAATCAAATAAAGCTGGAAAATTATAGAAATAAACAGTGAAGGAGAAAAATGGATTGACCTTTAGCTGGAAGCCTTCATCAGAACTGGAGTGCAGTTCTGATGAAGAGTAATGTTAACCCTTTCAGATACTGATTGACCTGATGTGCATGCAAGCCATGTGTATTAACACATTTCTACCTTATGGCCCAGAAATGATATGAAGATGATTGCCATTATTTTCAAATCATCTCAGGTTGAGGTTTGGTTTGGAGAGCTAAGCCAGGCCATGCAATGAACACGCACCTGACTTTGAAATCTCTGTCTAACCCTATTCATCCTAACAATCCATGCTGTTATGATGCAAAACATACACTAACAAGCCTCTTTATTCAAATTCCACTAAATTCATATTCCACCTCCATCTTTGATTGACTGTAACAACTATTGTGGTTTGAGATGTTACTATGATCATATCTTTGCTTTTCTACGAGATGACATACTGTGGCAATTTTAAAATCAGTTATAAATCCTGTAATGGTGAATTCTATGCTAAGGTTTGTTTGTTTTTTTCTTTTGGATAGAAGAATAGCCCATTCCTATTTCCCACTGGTGTAATCATTTGAGAAGGAACGGATCGCAAAGTAACCGGCATGCGTTAGAATTAGCTGCCTCATACACACATTACCATCATCACATTCCACAGCAATTGCTGCACTGTAAATGGGCCTTCACAGTGAGAGAAAATCACGAAGTAGTATTTGTAACGTATAATTGTACATGTTTCTGAATAGATCTAAAATGTGAAGTATGATACCTTCTTCTCTCCATCTCCCTCCCCTGTGAATTTTGTACTTATCAGTATGAGGGTGTTGAAATTTCTCTACACTACCCAACAATATACCTCATCCCAATCTCAGAAGAACACCTTGTTTCCATTATGCACAGCAACATCGTGTGATCTATAAAAGTGACAATGCTAATTTAGTGCTAAATTAGAGCCAGTTCTGTGCTTATTGATCCACATCCAAGTCTCATGGTTTATTCATCTGACTGATGAATATCTGGACAGAACTATCTTTCTCACAGCCCTCAAATAGACTTCATGCTGCAATGTTAACCTCTACTGTCTTTAGAAATGCCTACAGACAGAACCATCCCTCCATGCAGGTTGAAAAGCAAAAGTTTCTCCAAATTTTTCCTCATAACTCAACTTTTGCCACCAGGGATCAACCTTGTGACCCTTCTCTCCACTGCCTCGAATACTTGAATGTCTCAGCAACCAGAATTGGACGCAGTTCTCAAGATGAAGTCTGACCAGAGCAGTATGCACTTTGATCAGGTCATGCAGCGTCTGTGGAGAGAGAAACGTTAACTCTGTTTCTCTCTCCACAGATGCTGCCTGACCTGCTGAGTATTTCCAGCATTTTCTGTTTTTATTTCAGATTTCCAGCATCCACAGTATTTTGCTTTTGTATGCACGTTGATCAGTTTGGCCTTAGGCTGTTCCACTGCCCAGAGCCCTGCGACCTGCCAATGGATCTCCGCAACTCCTGCTCTATGACTGACCATTGGGATGGCCTGGGCTATTGACGTCTGTATTTATTTCTCCAAGATTGACAAGCATGATGCGCCACTCTGGTAAGGGAAGAAAGCCAGTGTCCATTTTTCCAGTTCCACCAATCTCTCAGTGAATTTATTCAGTGAGGTAGCTGAGCCAAACAGTCCAAGATGATCCCTGGCTCAATGCCCAGCCTGCACAAAGTTACCTGATCTTTGCTGGGACAGCAGAAGGATATTGGCCCTACTGCCTTGGGTTAGGAAGAGAAAAATTTACCAGAGTTCCTGCTCCAGATCACTATCCGGCAACACCTGCCGTAAGTGCACCTGTGTGGGCTTTGAAGGACAGGATCCAGCTCAGCTACGAGGTGCCTGTAGTCACATTGCTTAGTATCACTCATTGGCAAAGCTCACACATAAATAATTATAATTTGGGCAAGGTATTGCAAGGTGACTACCTCTTGTGGAACCATATTTCACAATTCAGTTAACACATTCAGGATAAGGGAGAAAAAGATGTAGATTTATTTTAAAAAGCTGTTTTCTTTCCAATAACAGGAAAGGCCACACTCCAGTATCTTGCCTGATCCAGTTACCATGCAGAGAGCTAACAAAACTCAGTAAAACTAGTGGGGCCTGAAAATGGGCACGGACCCACTAAAGTTCACAGGTTCAGGGAGCAGGGTTGCAAAAAGTGGGCATTTGGCACCTGAGGACACATCTGGGGTGCCCCCATCACAGAAGGCTGCACAGAGCAGTGTAAGTTGTCGGAGGGCGGGGGGGGGGGGGGGGGGCGGGGGCATCCTTTTTAAGGAAGTTGCTCGAACGTTAAAAGAAATCTTCCCTTTTGAGAATCCATGTCCCAATTCCAGCCTGGACCCTCCCAGCCCCGCAGGAAATCTGGTCCAAGACAGGGGCCTGACATATCTAGGTCTCAGTACAGTTTGCAGCCATTCCACCAGAGTTACACTAGAACAGCCGTGTAATCTCAGCAGCAGGCAGCACCAGTACATGAACTCACGAGCTTAGTTTCCAGTCAAGAGTTCAACTGGTTGAGCTACCAGAAAAATCAGCTTAACCATCATACTACTCGTCTCTGGCTTTCTTACAGTACAAGCTTATACTACTTTGGTCCAAAGAGTATGTCTATGACAAGATAACATTTTCTCTCTCACCCCACTATTCAAAAAATTGTAGTTTTATACAGTAAAGGTTATAGTAAACACAGCATCACGTTCAAATGGATCCTGGGCTCATACTGATTATTGCATTTGTTGTGCAATGTCAACTCTCAATCAAATTTTTGAATAAGAAAAAAAGACTTGCATTTATATAGTGCCTTTCACGTCCACCAGACGTCCCAAAGCGATTACAGCCAATGAAGTACTTTCTGAAGTGTAGTCACTGTTGTAATGTAGGAAATGTGGCAGCCAATTTGCACACAGCAAGCTCCCACAAACAGCAATGTGATAATGACCAGATAATCTGTTTTATGGTGATGCTGTTTGAGGGATAAATATTGGCCAGGACACCGGGGAGAATTCCCCTGTTCTTCTTTGAAATAGTGCCATGGGATCTTTTACATCCACCTGAGAGAGCAGAAGGGACCTTGGTTCGATGTCTCATCCGAATGACGGCACCTCCGACAGTGCAGCACTCCCTCAGCACTGCACTGGAGTGTCAGCCTAGATTTTTGTGCTGAAGCCTCTGGAGTGAAATTTGAACCCAAAACCTTCTGACTAAGAGGCAAGGGTGCTACCCTCAAAAATCTCAATAAGATTAACTCCTTACCTATAATAATGTCTGCTTCCATACTCCATTGTTCTGCCTTGTCATTGAACACATGGCAACGGTAATGTCCCTGATTGTCCAGATTTATTTTACTTATCTATTTTCAAATAAAAGGTGTATTTGGATAAGTTACTTATATGAACAAAATGTAAAAGTACAATACCTGCATCAGGAGCAATTCTTCAAGTTCACACTGCTGGAGAGGAGCTTCACCCAACAGGTGTGCAAGCCGGGAAATTGTGGGGGTGCTGCCTATGATTTCCCAATATGCATTTCTGGTAAGCGAGGCTCCCACAAGCAGCATGAATCTGAAAAATTGGCTCTAATGCATATATAAATTTTTTATATAAAATAATTAAATAGTACTGTACTTAAACCTTAGAAAGAAGCAGCTTGAATTTAGGAAACCGGTTTTAGCATGTAATCTAAGGCTTTATGCCTTTCACAACTTCAGGATGTCCCAGACTGCTTTACAGCCAATGAAGTACTTTTGAAGTGTAGTCACTGTTGTAATATAGAAAATGCAGCAGCCAATTTGCACACAGCAAGGTCCCACAAAGAGCAATGACATAAATGACCAGATAATCTGTTTTAGTGATGTTGGTTGGGAGATTAATATTGGCCAGGACACCGGGGAGAACTCCCCTGCTGTTCTTCAAATAATGCCATGGGATCTTTTACATCCACCTGAGAGGACAGTCGGGGCATAGGTTTAACGTCTCATCCAAAAGATGGCACCTTCGACTGTGCAGCACTCCCTCAGTACTGCACTAGAGTGTCAGCCTGGATTGTGTGCTTAAGTCTCTGCAGTAGGGCTTGAACCCACGATCCTCTGACTCAGAGGAGAGAATGCCACCACTGAGCCAAGATGGACACACTATTCACAAAACATATTGGGGTCGATTTTGACTTTTGGGAGACCGATTGGTGGAGCGCGCTGGTCGGCAGCGAAGCGGCCCCTGGCCTCACTTGGCAGGTGAGCTGCGGGACGCCAAACAGGCATCCCAATTCAGCGCGCCGGATTGAGGCCTCAAGATCGGGCCGGGGCAGCTGTGAACAAGGTTATAGTATTAGGCAAGTTATACGTTAGAAAACAGATGAACAATTGCTATTGATTCAGAGGAAAATATTCCAGGATAACTCGCTGGTTTTCTGTAAACGTTGCAATAGCATCCTCAACATCGCCCTGCACAAGCTGATGGGACCTCGGCATCTCCAAGAATGCAGCATTCCCTCAGCATTGCACTGTAGTATCAGGCTAGATGGTGTCCTGGTGTGGGTTTCAAGCCCACAACCTTCTGACTCAGAGATAGCTATTATTCATCAATCAGAACAAGTTTCCAGAGAAATACATCCGGAGGGGGATGGGAGAAAGAAACAGAGCCTTACTGCACTGGAAATTACCTTGTAGTGCCTTTCACAGCCATTGCTGACTGGTAGTCCATTTCTCAGCCATTGATAACGTGGCATTGGTATGCCAATTGCAGTACATTCCAATACCAGTGTGTCTCCTACCATCAGTGCTTGGGCTTGTGGCTGATTTATAATCTGAAGCCTGGTCTCAGTGGTATAGAATCTTCTTCCTGGAAAGAAAACAATTCTATTTCAGCAGTTGGTCACCAAATATTCTTAGACTTTCAACTATAAAGCCATGAATATGAGCTTGCCCTATTTTATAGGCACAAAGTAACAGTTTTAGGACCAAGGCCGTGTGCACACCACAGACGTTGAATTTCGTGGGTGGGTGGAGGAGGAGGAGTGGGGGGGGGGGGGGGAGGGAATACTAAACAAAATAGAAATGACAGATAAGACTGCCACTGGTAAGCAGAGGAAGATAAAGGAAGGCAAGTCATCATGCTCAGATGGATTTTGTACGTAAAGAAGTGGATTGTGAAATCGGTCACATCCTTGACACTATCCTAAGGGAATAAATAGAAACAGGAGCTGTGTCCAATTGGAAATTAGCTAATATAACATCAACTTTTAAAAAGGGGCATAGGGATGACCCAAGAAATTACAGGCCAGTGAGCCCAACATATATTTTTTTAATTCATTCTCGGGATGTGGGTGACACTGGCAAGGCCAGCATTTATTGCCCATCCCTAGTTGCCAGTGAGAAGGTGGTGGTAAGCCTTTTGCTTGAATTGCTTCAGTCCATCTGATGAAGGTACTCCCACAGGGCTGTTAGAATCACAGAATCCCCACAGTGCAGATAGAGGCCATTTCAGCCCATCGAGCCTGCACCGACACTTATCCCACCCTATCCCCGTAACCCCACGCATTTAAATCCCCCTAACACTAAGGGTCAATTTATCATAGCCAAATCAACCTAACCCGCACATCTTTGGACTGTGGGAGGAAACTGGAGCACCCGGAGGAAACCCACGCAGACACGGGGAGAATGTGCAAACTCCACACAGACAGTCACCCGAGGCCGGATTCGAACCCAGGTCCCTGGCGCTGTGAGGCAACAGTGCTAACCACTATGCCACCGTGTTGCCTCACGTTAGATAGGGCATGTCAGGATTATGACCCTGCAACAATGAAGAAACGGTAATGCGTGTCCAAATTGGGATGGGAACTTGGAGGTGATGGCGTCCCCATGCATATTCAGCCCTTTTCCTTCAACGTAGTGGAGGTCGAGGGTTTGGGAGGTGCTGATGAAGAAGCCTTGATGAGTTGCTTCAGTGCATCCTGTAGATACACCACAGCCACGGTGCAGCGATGGTGGAGGGAGTGGATGTTTAAGGTGGTCAGTGGGCTGCCGATCAAGCATACTGCTTTGCCCTGGATGATGTAGAGCTTCTGGAGTGTTGTTGCAGCTGCACCCATCCAGGCAACTGGACAGTATTCCATCACACTCCTGACTTATGTCTTATTGGTGGTAGAGGGGCTTTGGGGAGTCAGGAGGTAAACCACTTGCCGCAGAACACCCTGCTCTAGTAGCCATGGCATTTATGTGGCTGGTCCAAGTTGAATTTCTGGTCAATGGCAACTCCCAGGATGTTGATGGTGGGGGATTCGGCAATGGTAATGCCGTTAAATGTCAAGGGGTAGTTTGGGTAAATTATTATAAGGCATCAAGGAAGAAGAGAGAATGAAAGATCTAGATGGGCCTTGTATGATAAGAGAGAGTCAACATGGATTTATGAGGGGAAGTGTGGAAAAAAACAAATTTAACTCCAAACTAGATATACAGAAACAAAACTGTCGAAGTTTGCAGACAACACCAAATAGGAAGAGGATGGGGCTCAAACAATGGGGAACAAGCAAGCCAATTTGGATGTGTTGGGACGGTACGTAGAGCGTGGAAAATGACATTTAATGCAAGATAATGGCCCGGATTTTGCAGTGGGTATGACGGCGTACTCAGAGTAAGCTGTCATACCGCCTTTGAAATACACCGCAAGTTTCGGGATTTCCACATACGCTTGCGCATGCACTAAATCCCGAACTTACGATCTGCCAAGGTACGCCTTTGACAGATCATTCGCACTGCCTTGGAAATCACAATTGCTGGCGCAGAGTTGGGCTATTTACCCACCAACTGCCCAGCAATTACAGATGTCTTCCTTACGGTTAATGAAAGCAGGCACAGGAGCCTGCTTCACTGTGATGTGAAAGGAACCCGGAAGACCTTGAGGTTCTCTGCCGGGGTTCCCGACAGCGGGTCTACTTTGAAAGTTGCTGAAAATGTTTGGAAAAGGCTCTCAATCTCAAAAAGAGCACTCAGAAGTCACCGGTGAGGCCTTAAGATATAAACAGGCGGGTTTTTGGAACTCTTTTTCCAGTATGAAATCACACTGAGCCTCGACAGCTCAGGACAGACAGAGAAACAATTACACACCTTGCCCTTTACTGTCTTAAACTGTGGACTATTAAATAAAGAGCTAAGCATTTTTTCAATTCGATTTCAGTTTAAAACTGGAATGGCTGTTTAAAAGTGATTTTGTTCACATTTACATGACTTTTAAAATAATTATTCCAGAATATATGAATCTTTAAATTTTGTTAACATTTATATGCTGTTTAAAATTTTTGCATCCGTACGACTTTGTAAAAAATTTTTGTCCTAGAAATTCATCTCAGGCGGTGATATTCAGTTCCACTGCACGAATATCAGGTGCTGCCTATAATGGGCGGCAAATCCAATACCGCCCGTTTTGCACCACCTCCCGAGATGAATTTCTACCTACTCACTTTATTAATATAACTTTTACAACTCTTTCCACTTTTCCGCCCCACGGGTACTGCATCTATATAAAGAGGAAGCCTGTGAGGGAGATACATGCCTTTTGAGGACTTTGCCCCGATCTTGGTACAGTAATTTTGGTACAGAGACTCCAACATGCGAGGGAACAACAAAGAGTCAGGAACCATGACCACCGCCTGATCAGGAGGAACTTTTACCCACCCCAGAGAGCGGATAGGGAGAGGCTGCCTTTTGAGATGATGTCGGAGGAGTGGTGTGTGAGGAGGCTGCGCTTTAGCAAAGAGGCAATCGGCCGTCTATGTGATATGTTAAAGGACGACCTTCAGCCATGTTCCAAGACCTTGTCAGTGGCCAAGAAGGTAACCACAGCACTGAACTATGCATGTGGGTCATTTCAGTCAGGCACTTGCGACATTTCCAACATCATTCTGCAAGGGCCTGCATTCACCAGGTCACAGATGCCATATTCCGTAGGGCTTCTGACTTCATCGACTTCGACCTGTCCCCTCGGCAGCAAAGGGAGAGGGCCCTTGCATTGTACAGGATTACTGGCTTCTCCAAAGTGATTGGGTCTATCGATGGAACCCATATTACATTGAAGGCACCAACCTGTTACATATATCAACAGGAAGGGGTTTCATTCCTTAAATGTAATGATTGTCTGTGATGCCCAACTGCAGATCCTCAATGTGAATACAGATCACCAGGTAAGTGCTCATGACGCCTTCGTCCTCCGGCACTCAGACTTACATGATACACTCAGTACATTGCGTCCAGGACCTGCATGGATATTGGGCGACAAGGGCTACCCGCTAAAACCGTGGCTGACGACACCATACCGCAGGACCAATAATGAAGCACAGGAGAGATATAACCGCGCACACATGTCCACCTGCCAAGTGGTGGAGAGGACAATCGGGGTTCTAAAATCATGCCTCTGGTGCCTGGACAGGTCAGGGGGGACTTTGCAGTAAATAGTTATTTGATGTTCTTAGAGCAAGACTTTAAATACAAATTGTTAACTAGCTATTTTCTACTTTGTAAACAGTTGTAATGTTAAATTGGTTAATAATAAAAACAGGGTAAACACTACAAAATGACTACAGAAATTAAACTTCTTACTTCATTGTTGGCTAAAAGAGACAAGCTGGCTGCTTTGGAGACAGGGTATTTGAGGTGTGAAAACACCGTAAAAGTCTCTAAAAGTCCCTAAACATTTTTAAATGTCTTTAAAAAGATTAAAATACACTTACATTTAACATAAAACAGGTAACTTCAACGCAAGAGACTGAACGAAGTTTCTGTGGGCACGGCTTAGTTTTGACAGATTTTGTGGGCATGCCTTCCCTTACGCATAGGCTGTACGTTGCGCTCCTGGCCTTCATGATGTAATACGCAGAGCACAACTCTGCAGCACAGAAGAGCCAGTATCTGTTCTGGGCCTCGCACAAAGAAAGTTTGTACTCTTTTCGCAGGTCGGCGATTTACTCTGTAGCAACGCCGCCGACCACAATTTTTGGGCCATTGAGAAAAGGCAAGGGAAATAAACAGCGAGAGTCTAAACAAAATAACAACAGAAAACAGAGAGTATAAACAAAATGGCTTCAGGATTCAGGAGAAGAATGTGGGGGTATTGGGGCATAGCTCATTTCAACACACAGTACAGTATGCAGCAGCAGTAAGGAAAGCTAACTGAACCTTGGGAAATATAGTCAGAGGAAGAGAGCACAAATTCCAGGTGGTGATAAACCAGTGGGAGGGGGCGGCAATCCCGCGCGGGAGTCTTCGTCAGAGGCCTGGCAGATTTTACCGCCGCCGGCAAGCTGCTCGCCTGTTTTGGCGGAAAGTGACAGCTGGCTGGTGGGGCGGGGGTGGGAACACAAAGATCAGGCGACATGGAGGCAGCCCGGTGGCACCAATAGAAGGCTTCCGGCAGAAAGGAACTTCCAGGAAAGGGGGTGTTGCCCTAACCCCAGCTGAGCTTGTGGCCTCGGGATTGTTTTCATAATTTTGGCAGGCCCCCTTGCCCATCTGGAGTAGAGGTGCAGAATGCACGTTATTACAATATGCCTGCGCTGACAAAAATGTTTTTTTTGTTGCCTATATTCAATGTTTTAATTTGTAATTTGCATTGCAAGAAAAAGCATATCAGCGGTTAACTCCCAGGGTCACACACAGTACTTTTTCAACAAAGAACCATAAGCTCACGCCAAAGATTGACTGGTAGGTTTTCTTCAAGGTGAGTTTCTCATAGCCACACAATGGTTGTCTGAAATGTTAATCAATCTGGGAGGTCATTATTTACAAGCCCAAACACTTTTGCCATTGACAGATTGCCTAAAATATTGCTTCTCAGAATTACTTTGAGACATTTTTTTGCGTAAATTGGTGATCTATTTAATTTTTCCCACAGTCAGACAACAAGAAATCTCCTTCTTCACTAGACCATTCCAAGCAATGGATAATCTGTGAGTAACTGCTGGTCCCGTTCACACCATCACCCCTGTGCTCGCTGACCTACATTGGCTCCCAGTTAAGCAACGCCTCAATTTTAAAATCCTCATCCTGGTTTTCAAATCCCTCCATTGCCTCACCCCTCTCTATCTCTGTAATCTCCTCCAGCCTCCTCCCACCTCCCCCTCAAGATATCTGTGCTCCTCTAATTCTGGCCTCTTGAGCATCCCCGATTTTAATCGCTCCACCATTGGTGGCCGTGCCTCCAGCTGCCAAGGCCCTAAACTCTGGAATTCCCTCCCTAAACCTCTCCGCCACTCTACCTCTCTCTCCTCCTTTAAGACGCTCCTTAAAACCTACCTCTTTGACCAAGCTTTTGGTCACCTGTCCTAATATTTCCTCGGCATCAAATCTTGTTTTATAAAGCTCCTGTGAAGTGCCTTGGGACGTTTTACTACGTTAAAGGCGCTATATAAATAAAAGCTGTTGTTGTTGGTCTGAGGTGATTATGAGTGGTGCATTTATTTGTTGCTTTTGTTTCAGAATAGCCGAGGAGATGGTCACAAGCCCTCTGGACACAGATCAAAGGCTATGCCCCAGCCTGGGGTAGTGACTTTCACTGACAGCTGTTCGAGACCTTTGAAGAAGGGGATCGAGTCCTTGACTGGGGTCGGAGACTGCTCCTTAAAAAAAATATTTTGACAGTCCACAACCAGAGTCAGTCAATCAGCTTCAGTCTCAGAGTCGACAACTATTGAGCTATTTCTTTTAAAGTCAGTGCCACTTAGCTGGGCTAAATTGAGTTTACAGTAACTGGCCTTTTGTTTAAGGTCTACGTTAAGAAAGCAAGCAACTCACATATTTATTATTTTTTGTATTTGAAGAATGTAGAGAAGTGTACATTTCACTGTGTTGGTTACTGATCATTTTCTTGCCTAATGTAAATAAAACCCCTTGTTGATCTAAAGCCTACTTCTTGATTTGGTAGAAGTGCATATCTAGTCCACTCTTGGATCATGTAGTGGCATGTGATACATTCCTATAGCTTGTGTTCTTTATTCTTTACAATACAAGTCAGCAGAAACAGGGAGAGGCTAACCAACTCTGGAATTTTTTACATCAGTTTTCAGGATTAGATCAGTTCGTTTTCATTTCAAATCTCCTTGGGATGCTTTCTCCAAGTCTGCCTTCATTGTACTTCATTTATATACAGTGGCTTTAATCATAGAAATTTACAGCCACAAAAGGAGGCCATACAGCCCATCATGTGTGTGCCGGCCAAGAAAAAAAGCTATCCAGCCTAATCCCACTGATGTAATAAAATTAACCAAAGCAGTTCGCAGAAGTGAAGATGGACTTCTGAGCAGCGGTAGAAAAAGAACTGGGGAGCTGGCAAAATGTATGGTAAAAAATATAGGTTTTGAGGAAGCTTTTGAAGGAAGGCAGAGAGGGTTTGGGGAGTGTGTTCCAAGAGTATAGTGACCAGATTAGCAGCACAGTGCGATCTCATCCTGCAACAACTGATTTTGCTGCCCCAAAGAACTGGCTGGGAGATCACTGCTGCGCCCAGCTCCATTCCTACCGGACATGTTTCCTTTGCTGTGGCAGTGAGATACCTTGTACTGTGGGTAGGAAGTCATGATCTCACAATAGCTTTTGCCAGATAAGAATTTCTACTTGCAGTGTAGGGAACAAGTGTGTTTCTGGAGTGAAGCGAGAGCATTAGGTAGGACTGGAGCTGGGACCAGCAATGAGAAAAGCGTGAATGAGAAACAGTGGGTTGACCCATGATGCCCATTTTTTTGTTCAGATACACTGTTTTTTGCTAGTACTTTCTGTTTTAATTTTTGATCTGCTGCACTTACAGCTTTTCAATTTGGTTTCTCAATTTCCCCCATTTTTTTGTGTGGGCCTCTCCTGTGTCTCGTCACCCTCCTAACTATTTGCATGTTATTTTGTCCTTTTTTATGCTTGTCTATCACCTCACTGATGATGATTTTTTATATCATCTATCAGTTTTCGATTAACAGTTTGCAGGTCATTCAACCCATTAACTCCATCTCTGCAATTGGCAATAAAAATAGAAAATGCTGGAAATACTCAGCAGGTCAGGCAGCATCTGTGGAGAGAGAAACGGAGTTAACCTTTCAGGTTGATGACCTTATATCAAAACTGGACAAAGTTAAGAGATATAACAGGTTTTAAGCAAGTGCAGGGGCAGGGAAAGGGGGAGGGGAGGAAAGAATGAAAGGGAAGGTCTGTGATAGGGTGGCAGGCAGGAGAGATTAAAAGATAAAAGGGATGATGGTGCAAAGCAAAAGGAGATGGTAATGGGACAAGTAAAGAAACAAAAGATGAGTCTAGAAGAGGTGTAAATGGGAATAGCAGAATCATCAACAGCTGCCATCTGAAAAAATAGGGTCAGAGGTTATGATCTGAAATTGCTGAACTCAATGTTGAGTCTGGAATGCTGTAAAGTGCCTAATCGAAAGAGGAGGTGCTGTTCCTCGAGCTTTCATTGAGCTTCATTGGAAGAATGTAGGAGGCCAAAGACAAAGAGGTCAGAGTGGGAGTGGAGCGGAGAATTAAAGTGACAGGCGACCAGAAGCTCGGGGTCACACTTGCGGACTGAATGAAGGTGTTCTGCATAGCAGTCACCCAATCTGCGTTTGGTCTCCGCCATGTAATTGCCATACCTGTTGATTCGCTCCCCTCTTCCCCTCCGCTTTTTCCTCTTATTTTTCTAACCTTACTAAAATGACTGCTCCTCTTTTGGTCTTCAGTTTTGATGAAGGGTACACAGCTGAACCTGCATGACCTGCCTTTTGTCTTTTCAGATGCTGACTGACCTACTGTGTATTCCCAGAATTTAGTGTTTTGTTTAGATTGTCAGCATTTGTAGTTTTCTTCTATGTGATCTTTTAAGCACAGGAAAATGCTGTTAGGCCCAAACAAGGTTGTCTTTTTTTGATGGATCAACCAGATTTACTCAGCACACCCCTCAATCTCCAGAAATGCACAAAAGTATCTCTTGAACCCCATTTATACCAACTGCTTCAATGATCCTTCCTGGTAACTTATCGCACAACCCAACTCCATTACCCTTTGGGTATAAAAGCTTTGCTCAGCTTCCCTTCTAACTTCTTAATTTTAGTTTAGTATTCCCTTGGTATTTGAACTCTTCACCATAATGAGCAATTTGTCTTGTTTCCTTGATCATCTCTAATTGTTAATTAGAGATGTTGTTTAATTAGATTGTTGGCTTTTATTTCAATGGGAGAAATTGAGAGAATTTGTCTGTATTATTTACCATCACGGTGGAAAAGTTTCTTATTCAACAGGCAGTTTACAGGGAAGTATATGCAGCCCACACAGTTACCAACAAACATTCCTGATCCTCATCTTCATTCCTGTCACCATTATTCAAGCAGCTGACATTCAAAGGTATTGCCACAGAGATTTCTATTTTGCATCATTGTATTAGTCATACTCACAATACCATTTTCTGTATTTAATGGAAAAAAATGAGGAATCATAATTTGAATTTGCAGGGTGTCTACTGCTCTTTGTAGCTTTGCTCCATATCATAGAAGCTTGCAGCACAGATGGAGACCATTCAGCCTGTCGTGTCTGTGCTGGCTCTTTGAAAGAGCAGTCGTGCTTAGTCCCACACCCCCGTATTATATTATACCCTTTTATTTCTGACGTCTGTAAGATGCACTTCATGTAACTATAGAAAATGGCACCTTCCCAAAATCCACCATATCTGTGTAACTAACATATGTGTATTACTACAATATTGCAAAAATAACCTGCAATTGATAGTTCGCGAGGCATTGAAGGTTCTGTTGTGACTTTCTTTGCAGACCACCACACCTTACAGATAACAAGTCCCTATGTTTTGGAAAATCTATCTGTAAGTGTGAACACGTGGTTAGCAGGGTGTGCACGCATGTGCTCAGGTGTGTGCACATGCTTAAGAACATAGGTTTAGCTGTGTGTGTGCGCATGCAGACATGCATAAGAACATAGGGTTAGCAGTGTGCGAGTACGCCTATGAAAACATAGGGTTGAGAGTGTGGGAATGGGAAGAAGGGGTTAGGATTGATTGTGTGTGCGTGTATGTTCACACAATGTGAAGGTGAGCCAGTAAATGGTGATTAGGACGATTGAGTACAATGGTGATTAGTAACCAAAACCATAATTTCAACCCCCGCCACAAAGTCCATTACTCATGTCACTAACTCCATTGCCCTCCCTGGCCACCATCGTAGGCTGAACCAGACTATATACAATCTTGGTATTCTGTTTGGCCCAGAGCGGAGCTTCTGACTTCCTATTCTCTCCACCATAAAACCACCTACTTTCACCCCTATAACGTTGGCCACCTCAGCCCCTGTCTCAACCCATTGGCCGTTGAAATCCTCATCCATGCCTTTGTCACTTTCAATGCTCTCCTGGCCGGCCTCGCATCCTCCACCCTCTGTAAACGTCAGCTCATCCAAAGGGTCTGCTGCCCTTATACGATCCTGCACTCCAACTCTCGCTGACCTACATTGGTTCTTGGTCCCCAATGGCTCAAAGATAAAGTGATCATCCTCATACTTAAATCCATCTCTGTAACCTCCAATACTACAACCCACACTCTCTGCTCCTCTGTCTTTGGCCTCTTGTGCATCCCACCACTGGTGGCTGTGCATTCAGCTGCATAGGTACCACTGTGTGGAATTCCCTTCCTAAAGCCCTCCACCTCAAGATGCCTCACTGAATGAGGAGAGAAATATTGGGAGCGTTTAATTACAAATTGAAACAGGTCCTTTTAGCCCTGTATAACTCATGGCTGAAGGCACATTTAAAACACCACGCGGTTTTGGGCATCGTATCTTCAAAAGGGTATTGTTGTGTTGGGGGTGGTGGACGGGGGAGGGGGGAGGAGGCATAATTCTGGGAAACAGAACTGTTTTGTTAAAAAGATAATAGTGAGGGAACATGAAGTACACATTAAAATGATTTAAGGTGCTACTATACATAATGTTGATTAAAGCAAGTTATTTAACTTCAGCGGTGATTGTAAAACTAGAAGAAAAGTACAAAATTAACAAGCATATATAGAGAACAGAAGACTTTTTTTTTAAATACAGTTTCAGATGTAAAATTAGTTCTAGTCAAAAGTAGTCAATACTATGCTGATTCAGTCATTTAAAAAAAAAATGCTAGATCTTGAAGATTCAGTAGGTGAATGTATTGCAGGGAGTAGTATTGGGCCACACAGATCAGGAAATCTACAGCTTCAATCCCTGGTCGGCGCTGGGTTAGTCAATCTTAGCCCAGTAGCAGTAGAAGCACGACAATTGGCCCGAGAGCTCCAGGATTTGGAGGCTGAAGCAGCCATGGTTAGTAGTCCTGATGTCTATAAAGCAACCCTGGCTGGAATCGCAAGTTTGTGTATGGCAGGGAAGAACAAGATTGGGCTCAGTTGTGATAATCCACCATGACCAAAGTGCCAACCAAAATGTAAAGAATGGCCAATTGGGTAAGGTAGCAACTGGCCATTGCCACCTGTGGAACTGTATCTCAGTGAATCACCACTTTCAGGGCTGAGTGTGTGTGTGTGTGTGTGTGGGGGGGGGTAAATGGGGAAATTAACAAAGGATAACAAATGCAGCAAAAGCAAAATCAGCTTAAGAATTGGATTGAAGGTTATAAGTACAAGTACAGCGATAGATGATCAAGTAACCTATGAAATGCAATGGCTCTTGTGTTGTTAGGGTCACAGAAAAATCAAGCTTCAATACAACTTGTCAAGGTTGAGTAATACAAGTACTAATATTACATTTACTTGACTGGAGATTTGCCTAGGGAAGTCATGGAGTTTTCACAGGCCATTATTTGCTTGAAAGTTTTGCCTATGGGTAATCATCTTTCTCAGGACAGTCTGCTCCAACTAATTAAGTCTGTTCTTATCAATGGGCAATACATGCTAGGGTCCAAACTGATTTCAAAAATAAAGCTTTGGCAAAGTATCCCATTTCATCCGATAGCAAAATATTTCCTAGGAAATGAAATGTCAGCATGTTCCTACTGCACTAGGTTATGTCATGTCTGCAATATGATAAATGTAAGAGCTATCCTTGAAATGACGTAACTGGCAGATTAAGATCTGTGCCTAGATAGTTTCCTCACAACAGGGTTTCAAATCGGAATGAATGAGTCACAGAAGAGCTGGAGTTGCAATTAAGGTGCGACAATTGACCTCTGCGGTCCCAGACTAGAGAGTGTGGGGAAAGCCAATGTTCCTGTTCCTTGTCAGTATTCAGAAACCCCTTATGGCTAAGTGTGCATATATACTGGGTGAGGACAGGATAAACTGTGATGCCTTTCATAAATGAACAGCCTACTGATACTCAGGATTAGAAAATCAGGCACGCCCATTTTTGAGGGGCACACTCCAGCTCCTACTCCTCCCAGCTCCACATTCAGGTAAGTATATTTAAAAAACTTATCTTGTTTGTTGCAGCCTAACAGGTGGTCTCTTGAAGGACGGCCTGTTAGGCCGCAAGTAGGCCTGATTATTCTGAGTGCAGCCAGCAACAGCGCCAGCTGCCTCTGGGCTAAACAATCTTGCAGTGGGGGCCACAAACAGGCATTAGGCCTTTTATTTGCATATGCAAAAGACCTAACCCTTCTGCCAAATTTTTGGGCCTTTACCAATATGTTGGGTGGCGCACTTCCGGCTCCTAATGAGCGTTCACGTCCTGCCCACCATACTGGATGCTTAGGAAGCCATTTAGCGTCTGGAAAATAGGTGCTGTGCAGACAAATTTCTAGACCTCGGTGTCTAGGCTCACATAGAAAAAGAACGGTCATTGAGACAAAATAACAAGGGATTGTCAATGTCCGTGAAGCTTATGCTAGCAAGAGTCAATGCTTTCAGGAGAGGCGGGAAGGAAACTGAGAAAACAAAATGAACTGACTGCAGCACCAATTTATGGCAACGATGAATATTAAGATCGGTTTCAATTCCAATGCATTTCTGAATTCACTGAAATATAGTTCTTATAAAATCTGAACTGCTTACAGATCCAACTTTATTCATGATGCAGAAATGCAATAATATTACATGCTGTATGTCAGAGAGAGTTCTGCATTTGTGCGTTTTAGTTTTATACAGAAACATGTGCCACTGCTGCTTGTGAGCTACAAGGATTCGCAATGGATGGAACGTATTACAATTCAGCCACACATTCAGCCACACATTCAGGAGTTCTGATGCCATCATAAACGACAAGAGTGAAGCGAGAGGGTTTTTAAAAAAAAAAGTCAAATTCTGCTGAACCCCAAGGTTTATTTTATATCCATGAAACACATCCAATCTGTGCCAACACAAATCTATACTATTGCAGTTCTTGGTCGCGGTAGAGGGAAGATAACATAATAGTATTGTCACAGAGGTAGGTTGGTACCATAAGAATTTAAGCCAATACTCCTTAATGTCAGTCCTAATACACTTCTTGTACAATTCTTTTAGTTTATCACCTCAAATTTCACTCACTATTAGCAGCAACAGTGACAGCCCTTCAATCACCAGGACATCACCCTAGGCAAATACAGCTCAAGTTGTTCTCTCTAGATCTAACCCCTATTTGGAAGTACAAAATCTATAATTGCACTGCTCAGTATTTTTCACAATTTATGTGGACATGCACATCATTAACTTTACTGGCATCCTAGTGACAACACAGTGGTATTTTTTTCTAAGCCAACTATTGTTGTCATAGTTACCAGCAACTGCTCCTACAATTGAATCACATGATTTGAAAGGGACCGCTATAATAGCATGTGATTTGAATTGCGGTTAGAATGAGTACTTATCCAGGCATCCAGTTTGTTCTGAGTGGCTATACAGAGTTCAGGGAAAGGAAGTGAGGAGACATTATTGTTTGATTATGCAATAGGTGTGGTGTCTAAACCATAGAATGGCAAGAGTGTGATCCTTGCTGGGGTATAGATTGGACAGGCAACATCCTCGTAAATATCCTCTGCAATCACATCCTTCCTGTAATGTGGTGACCAGAACTGCACGTGGTACTCTAGCTGTGGCCTAACCAGTGTTGTATGCAGTTCTAGCATAACTTCCCTGCTCTTATATTCTATGCCTCGGCTAATAAAGGAAAGCATTCCATATGCCTTTTTAACTACTTTATCAACCTGTCCTGCTACCTTTAAGGATCTGGGGACATACACTCCAAGGTCCCTCTGTTCCTCCACACCTCTCAGTATCCTCCCATTTATTGTGTATTCCCTTGCCTTGTTGCCACTCCCCAAATGCATTACCTCACACATTTCCGGATTGAATTCCATTTGCCACTTTTCTGCCCAACTGACCAGATCATCGATATTTTCCTGCGGTCTAAAGCTTTCCTCCTCACTGTCAACCACACGGCCAATTTTTGTATCATCTGCAAATTTCTTTATCATGCCCCCTACATTTAAGTCTAAATCATTAATATATACTACAAAAAGTAAGGGACTGAGTACTGAGCCCTGTGGAACCCCACTGGAAACAACCTTCCAGTCGCAAAATCACCCCTCAACCATTACCCTTTGCTTCCTGCCTCTGAGCCAATTTTGGATCCAATTTGCCACTCTCCCTTGGATCCCATGAGCTTTTACTTTTCTGATCAGTCCATGTGGAACCTTGGCAAAAGCCTTGCTAAAATCCATGTAGACTACATCAAAAACACTGCCCTCATCGACCCTCCTTGTTACCTTCTCGAAGAATTCGATCAAGTTAGTCAGACACGACCTTCCCTTAACAAAACCATGCTGACTTTCCTTGATTAATCTGTGTCTTTCTAAATACTGTCCCTCAGAATTGATTCCAGTAATTTGCCCACCGAGGTTAAACTAACTGGCATGTAATTGCTCAGTTTATCCCTTCCTCCCTTTTTAAACAATGGTACAACGTTAGCAGTTCTCCAATCCTCTGGCACCACTCCTGTAGAGTGCCCAACTAACCAGTGCTGTCGAGCCTGGACCAACTGTCGAGTGCTCATCTCTCTGGGGCAGCACAGTCGAGTCTGTTCTTTTTAAAAAATGTATTCACAGGATGTGGGCGTCGCTGGCAAGGCCAGCATTTATTGCCCATCCCTTGAGAAGGTGGTGGTGAGCCGCCTTCTTGAACCGCTGCAGTCCGTGTGGTGAAGGTACTCCCACAGTGTTGACTTTGTCGTAGTGGTTTGGTACAACTGAGTGGCTTGCTGGGCCATTGCAGAGGGCAGTTAAGAGTCAACCACATTGCTGTGGGTCCGGAGTCACATATAGGCCAGACCAGATCACGTTTACTAGCTTTTTAATTCCAAGTTTATTTAACGAGCTGAACTTAAATTCTCCCAGCTGCCATGGTGGGATTTGAACTCCCGTCTCTGCATTATTAGTCCAGGCCTCTGGATTACTAGCCCAGTGACATTACCACTGTGTTACCGTACCCCTTTTATTCACTCAATGTCCACGAGCATGCACCTTCCAGCAAGGTCATTAGGTGCAATGAAGACTGGGAAGCCTGGCTGATTTTTTTTCCCACCTCACTCAGAGGACAATTGTTGCACCACTACTGCTGCCTAGCTAAGATTAGTTAACGCCACACAAACCGAGACCTTCCTGGTCAGTATGTCTTAGTTGCACATTGGGCACTGCACTTACAAACCGAGTCATCAGGGGAACTTCCGGGTCCTTCCCATTATCAATGTACAGCATAGAACATCCGCAACGAATCATATTCAGAATGAACCCTCATTTTTTTTCAACAATAGGGTACAGAATATGTTACACAGCATATTCTACAGCCAGTGTAATTTTTGATAGAACTTGCGACTTACCGTAGGCAGCACTGAAATTATAAACTTCCAGTTGGGCCCAGAGACTAAATTCAAAAGAGCAGCCACTGTTCACTCTGCAGATGTACCACCCTGTATCATTTATAGTGACTGGATTAATCACAAGGTCTGGGGTGTTGCCATTTGGAACCTATATCAACAAACAAAAATAATATTTTTTGAAATACTTGTCCAATTCCAAAAATATCTATCCACTTTTATAATGAATTGATCTCCCGTGCTGCTGCTAATGGTTAAAAATTACAGGTGTGTCTCACTTCTGTAACTGTCCCTCATTCTCTAATGATTAAGTTGTTGGCAGGTTTCTGCATTGTTTCATTTATTTAATGTTACATATTCTTCTGGGTAAATACTGCGATGGGCGAGGATCTATCATGCCAGGAGCATTTTGGGGAATCTCTTCATTGCAATGTGACATTCAAACACCGGAGGCAGTGCAGATGAGCCACAAGGCTAGTGTCAGGGGTCTGGGTTATAAGGAAAGACGGGAGAGATTTGGGCTTTTATGCCTGCAAAGGAGGTGTCTGAGAGGTGATCCTATAGAGGTGTATGATAGTAAATGGTATGGAAAATATTAATCCAGGATACTACTTTAAATTAAACTGTGGGAGTAAGACAAGGAGACACAGGTTCAAACTAATACAAGGTGATTTTAGGACTGATACCAGAAAGTTCTTCTTTACATAGAGAATGATCAACACATGGAATGGGCTTCCTGGCAGAGGTGAAACCCTCGAGTCATTTAAGAAACAGTTAGATGTAGCAATGGAAGAAGTGTAGGGTTATTCTGGATGGATGAATTAAGATGGGCCGAATGGCATTCTTGTGAACTACAGGAACCGCAGATTATTTCCTCTGGTTAGGCGTGATTGATGAGGGTTCATCAACTTAAAATTGTCACTAAGACAGAGAGGAGATAGGTTGATCGAAATTTCTTTATGCCTATTTCTTTGTTGAAGCATGGAATGCTTTGTCACAAGGTGTCAATGTGACAGGGACCATTGCGTTTTTTTTTTAAAGAGAAGAGTAGATAAACATTTTAAGCAAATAGGAATACGGGGCTATGGGAAAAGATCGGAGCAGTGGGATTAATTTTGGTTCATTCTATAGAAGAGCTGGCACAGGCATGGAGGCCAACTTCAAGTAATGAGATTCCTGACTCTGAAAATAGATAGTAGGTTGGCAACCAGAGAGGGGAATAAAGAATAGAGGTCATGTTTTTAGAACTGTTTTACTTTTAACTGAACCAAATATATTTTATATTACAATGATAAATCAATTCCACAAGCTTGATAGAATTATTACAGTTATATTAAGCAATTTTTCTGCTTCGTGGTTTCGGAGCTGAAATATAAAACAAAATGACCTGAGGATACAAACTAACTATTCTGGAGGTGCTGACATTCTACAGGTCTTTCCATATTAGGATTCAGGATATTCAAACAAAGCAAATGAGTCCGTCAGTAACTTGACAAAATAAAACCCCAGATTTTCAGGATTATTGCAATTTTAATCCATTCTGAATTCTCATAAGGCACTCAAACACGATATAAAAGGATATGACTAAATGAAAAAGGTCTGGAGAATTCTCGATAAACACAGTGAAAATGTAAAATTAATTTATAGTCCTAGCAAAGTAAGAAACTATTTAGTGAACAAAAACTCAGCTTTCCAAGATAACCATCTGTTAATGGTTCCTGGAATATAATTAGTAAGATTCAACTAATGAACACTGCAATTATACGATTCTATACATGAGGTTTTGGCTGCTGTTATACTACATTATATATCTCAGATCAGTAGCTGCAATTATACTATATCTCAGGTTGGCAGCTACTGAATTGATTTGCAGCTAACCGTATCTGATTGATATCGTGGAAAGAGAAAGAGAGTTATCTTTTCAGGTCGATCACCCGACGAAAGGTCATCAGCCTGAAACGTTAACTCGGTTTCTCTCTCCACAGATGCTGCCTGACCTGCTGAGTGTTTCCAGCATTTTCTCTTTTTATTTCTGATTTATACTGCTTGGCTATGAATCCAACTCTCGCAGCCAAGAGAGAGCTCCGCATTTGTATGGAAACACTCATGTGCAGAGCTCTGCTAGAGGCTGGTAAAATGTGTCACGGTCAAATAGAGTAAAATGGCCTCCCCAAATGGGTCTCACACTGCTAGTCAGCTTAGGGCATGACTCAAGTTAAACTATTACTATTGTATCATTACAAAGTGGAAACTACTGCGATGCAAAAAAGTGGCCTCGGGGCCAAATTATATTTCTCAAGGAGTGATTAATATAAACTCTCCACATTCAAACATGAAAAGTTAAGGGAATGAACTAAAAAGCATTCCTGTTCATGTTAAACAAAAAACTGTTGAAAACAGAATGTGGGGCATGAGTAGGAACTGATACACAAAGCAGGAAGGTAATGCTAGATAGGCATCAGCCGCAGGCTTTCTTTTGCAGAATCTAAATTAATGCAAGGCTATCGACTTGGAGAGCTCCGAATTTGCCCTACTAGGGACAACCTGGGGTCGAACAAAGGAGTAAGGACAGACACCAAAACCAAATTAAGGAAAGTCAGCACACAGGCAAGAGGAAAAATGACAGTAAAACTGGGTCAGAGTCAAGGTTTTAAAATCAGTAAGCTCATTTTAAAATTCAGTTACTCCATGCATTATAGCACCAATATAACTTGCCACAATGCAGTAGGATGTATGCTCAGTCCTTTACTCCACCACATTCCTGATCGTAGGTGTGTCACTGCAGAGAGTAGTTTATGGCAAACTCACATCTCCCATTCATAACTACTGAACTGACAGCTCCATAAACAGCCAGGACATCATCCTGTGAACGTGTTTCAGTAGTATTCTCTTACTTGCACTACATTAAGAAGCAGTGAATTTGTTTTTTAAATTGAGAACTCTCGGTGAAGGCCATGTCCACAGTCAGGGCACTGGTGAAAACCTGTCACCATATTTTGAATTACTTTGCTGTAAATTAGAGTTCATGTATGGGTGGAGAGAAAGGCACACATTCCCAGTAGATGTCATTGACAAATGAATCCAAAGCCAAGTGAAATAAAAACAATTACAAAGTTTAGTGGAAATCCAAGAAATGATTTTGGGGTTACTGAAATCAATGAAAATAAAAGTTCACATTTTTGACGGCTTTCAAATAACAAGGAAGGTGCAAGCTCCAATTTTGGTATCTACTTGGCTAGATGATCTCAGCTGGGTGGCAGGAGGGATATTACAATTGGCCTCAAGGCCCACTGACTGGAGAGAGAATTTTTTTAAATCAGCTGGGCGTCTTACTCCTTATCGCCATCCAGTGACCCTTTCTCGAAAGTGCAGACAATGGCCCAAAAATTCGGCTGAATACGGGAGAGTACGAACTGTGTACTCTCGCGTATTCGGTCCCGAAGTGCCGGTTTCCTGCATGCACTGCGCATGCGCGGGAAACCGGCACTTCCGGTATGGCGAAGGGGGCGGTTCCTAAGTGAACCGCGTGCGCACTACAGGCTGTGCGCACGCAGCACACTTAGCTTTTTTTTCAGGTTTGAACGCGAAGGTAAGTGTTGAAGATTTTACACATGAAAAAAGCAGGCATAAGACCCCCTTTTAACAAGGTAAGTAGTTAATTAAGTATTATTTTAAATTTTTTTCAACAGGTTTATCTTTTTTAGAGACTTTAAAGAAAGGTAAGTTTATTTTTATAACTTTTAAAAAGAATTTAAATTTTTTCAAAAATTTAAATTTTTGTTTAAAGTGGTTAATTTATTTAACTATAGTTATTTTATAAATGTGATTTTTTTTTTTATTTATTTGAGGTTCAGCTGTTCTTTTGGGGGCAATTTGTATTCATAGTTTTGACAGTTCTCCTGTCAAATCTATGAATGAAAGATGGTGTGCTGCCATTGGCTCTCCATGGCCCACGTGATCCCAGAGGTCGCATCGAACTAACTGTGCCTCTGGGACACGCACACACTGCGCACCGGCACCAGGGAGAGGCCCAGGACCAGAAGTTCGTGTGGGCCCGAAACACAACGGCAGGCGCGGTAGATAAGATCGCGCGCGATCCTTACCCCCACGGCAAGCCTCCGAGTCAAATTTCTGGGCCATTGTGTGAGGATAGCACCTGGCTTTTCTGTAACTCCCCGTAGCTGAACAGTCTGCGGACTATCACGGATCACATGTAAAGAATGACCACTAAAATGAAGCGGCATAGGGCCCTGGTGGAAATATACCCCAGCAGGAGTCAGTGCCATCAGACGAAGAGGGGAGGATTGGGAAGAGAACTGAAAAAATACAAAGTTAAATTAAATGATGCCATTTCTGGGGAAGGTTGTTCTGTATCCATTACCTCTGTATTCTTTCTAAACCACTGATATTCAACATTCGGATGTCCTGCTGCTTGGCAATAGAGTCTCACTGCCTGACCGGCCAGTACTGCCTGGGAAACTGGTTGAACGAGGATCTTCAATGAAGCTGAAATGAAAAGGCATCATAAAGAAAAAAAGCAAAGTTTCAAAAATCATTAGGATATTTATCATATACAGCGAGCTGCTTCCTAAACTAACATGCTTTATTGTGACACAAATCAATGTTCACATGGAAAGAATTGAAGGCACTTCAGATGCAGTATTTTTCAGCATGTGGGAGCATGTTTTAATCATTCCATGCAGTTTATTTCTGTCAGCGGAGTTCAGGGAAACTTATGTCCGAGCTATACTGACACACACAGGAAAAATCACTCGAAAATTAGGGTATGATTGTGTAGTAGTTAAGTGTACGGAGTTAGCAACCTCGAGGCCGAGTTTAAATCTCACTGTGACAAACTGTGAAACTGAATTCAATAAAACTGCTCATTTGTGGGCTAACACCAGAAAAGCTGCCACATTATTGTAAATAGCCCAACTGGTTCACTAATGTCATTCAGGGAATGGAACATACCAACCCTACCCAATCTTGCTTCCATGTGACTCCAGTCCACACAACATGGTTGACTCTCAATGGCCTCTCAAGTGATCCAGTAAGCCACTTAGTTGTTCAAGAAGGCCCATCACTACCTTCTCAGCACAACTAGAGATCGGCAGTAAATGCCCAATAAGATTATTTTTTAAATTTACTTCATTTCCACCTTTATTTTCCAATATAATTGGTGCAAATCACAGGTTCTGAATAAATAAACATGCAGAATGGGTGTGTAATTAGCAAATGAACTTCAATATAGCTAAGTGAGAGGTAATACATTTTGGTAGGAAGAATAAGGAGGCCACATACACCTTGGAAACTAAGGGCTCGATTTTGTCATTGGGGCGGGCTGGGGGCGTGTCATCTGCTTTTCGTGTTAGCCACCCGACTCCAATTTGATGTGGGAAAAATTTGCGATTTTCCCCTAATTGGGCAATTGATTTCCAGCGTGTGGGAACCCCTGGCCCAATTAGTCTTTCCAATGTGAAACTCGCCTCCGATGACGTCATCAATGCTGCTGGATTTAAGACCTGCAAGCAGCCTTGCTTCTTCTGCAGACTGCAAACCTTTTGGTCTTTGCTCTGATAGTTTCTTCCAGGCAAAATGTCCAGCAGTAGGCCAAAGTCTGCACCGAGGTTTGATGACGCCGCCCTGCAAGCTCTGGTGGAGGGAGCAAGAGGGAATAAGGAGGTGCTCTTCCCTTCTTCAAGGAGGAAGAAGCGTCCCCAGCAGACGAAGGCTGTGTGGATGCAAGTGGCCCAGGAGGTCAACTCCTTATCTATGTGCCGCAGAACCTGGCTGCAGTGCAGGAAGAGGTTTCATGACCTTCTGCGCACTGGAAAAGTAAGTATGACTTTCCCATCACCCTCAATCTGATCCCCATTGCCTCTCCTCACCAGCACTCAGCTTTCACAACCTCTTCCTCCACATCCCACTTGATACTGACATCCCTGCACCCTTACCCATTCCCTCTCTTTGTATGTTCACATTCACTTAACTATTCGACTATGCAGCCCTCACACTCCCTATCGCTGTGATGCTATGAAAACAACTTATAACACACAGGGAGGGCCCTTGGTCTTGCCACATCACTGAATCTTTGTCTCCTTTTAGGCATCTATGCTATGGATTCTCTACACTCACTCCTTCATTCTCACTCAAACTCCACTTGTTTCCCTCATTGCAGGAAAAGAGAGTTCACAATAAGAGGGAAAGTGCAAGGACAGGAGGAGGGCCACCCTCAGTAGCCCAGCTCACCACCTCGGTGGAGGCGGCCCTGGAGATCGTGGGAGTGGAGGACGATGCGCAAGTGGAGGACGGACAGACGGGTGCATCAGAGCAAGCTGGTGACAGAATAGTTTTTCATCTCTCTAATTGACATTGCATGAGTCACTGATAATGATTCTGATGCTCTAACAGATTGACTTATGATCATCTGCAATATTCAATGTGCATGTAACCTTGGTCTCACATCTCTGACTCTTTCCTTTACTCCCCCACAGGACCATCGAAAGCCCCCGTCCCCACTGTCCAGGAAGAACAGCCTGAGACTCCAGACACCTCAGAGGACGCTGCAACCTCTGAGGGCGCAGCGTCAGCAGAATTCAGCACACCCAGCACCAGCGCAGATACTCACACCTCGGTGGTACCTTCGCGAGATAGTGTAGTGCTGTCACCTGGTGTATCACAGCTCACAAGTGAGCATCAGCAGATGGTGGAGACAGGGACAGCAGTGGAGAGTCCTAGTCGGAGGGCGCAGGACTCTGCCAGCTCGGCTCAGCGGCATGTCGACCCTCTGCCTCCGGGTCCATCCAGAAGAGCGGTGTTGGAACTCCAGGAAGAGGTGCAGGAGTCTCTGGCAGGTTTTGTCTCCAGGGTCGCTGCGAGTGTGGAGCGAATGGAGGAGTCCATCGTTAACATGAGCAGAGCCTTTGTGGAGACGTTGGCGCATGAACGCATCACCACGGAAAGGATGGCAATCTCGTGGAAAGGATGGCTACCTCCATGGTAAGGCTGGCTACCGTAGAGGAGAGGATGGCTACGTCCATCGAGGAGCTTAGTCGCCAGGGTATGGAAAACATGGTCATTGTTCAGAATAGACTGACATCTCTTGAGGAGCGATGGTTAGCTATTGAGCAAACAAACCAGACCTTCAGGCAAGTCCTCGGGAGTAGGACTTCCAGTACAAAAACTGGTCCTCAAGGCCCCCCTGAAGTGCAGCAAGGTGCTGTCAAGCCATTTGCTAGCTCTGAAGTGGGGCTGACCCATGAGAGGGATGTTGATGGCAGAGAACAAGGAAGTGGGGGCTCCTCTCCAAGTGCTCACACGACCATGCCACTGCAAAGTCCTCGGTCAGAGCCCCACCAGAGTCCCCACCCAACTGAAATCGGCGTCTCAACCCCTGCACAGCCGCAGGAGCAGCAGACTGTTGCCGAGCCCTCACAGGCTCGCAACCCCAGAGGACGCCCGCCAAAGGTGTCAAGACAGGAGCAGCAAGAAAGTGAGCAAAGGGCCTCCACATCTGCTGAATCCACAGGGGAAGCACCACGTAGGAGCACGCGTAAGAGGAAGATAATGCACAAGTAGTCACAAGGGTAGTCACTTGGATGAAATGTCATGTTTAATGGTGAAAAGCCATCAGTTGGTTATTGTAAATAAAAAATTCTGATGGCAACTGTTGCAGTTGTAGCATGTGTCATTTCGCTAATGGGGCTTCCACACTGAGGGCTTAGGATGACTTGCAATTGTCAGTATGCTGGTCAGAGTGATAGGAATCCGCAGGTTCTTGGCCATTGTCGATGGTCTGACAAGAAGGTGCAAGGCAAAAGTGTTTGATTGTGCAGGCTAAGCAAATCTGGCCAAGAGGAGTGCGTCCCTTGCATCCCGGGCAGCAATGTGGTCGCGCGCTGGCACCTTCTGGCCTGTGCAGCTTCAGGTGGGTGAGCAGCAGCTTGGCGCTCCTCTTGTTGCTGCTGCTGTTGTTGTTCATCTGTTGCTGCCACGACTGGTCTTCGTCCGAATCTGATGTCCAGGAGGAAAGGAAATAAATGGTTCCCATGCTTCTGGTGTATGCCTCAGTTGAGGAAGTGCTCATTCAAGGTGGCGAGAGGGGTTTCCCAGGAGGTCACACTGGAGATGGGTGTCAGGCGCCAAACTTTCACAACACAGAAACATAGAAGATAGGAGCAGGAGTAGGCCATTCAGCCCCTCGAGCCTGCTCCGCCATTTAATGAGATCATGGCTGATCATCCAAATTCAGTACCCTGTCCCTGCTTTCTCCCCATATCCCTTGATCCCTTTAGCCTTAAGAAATATATCTAACTCCTTCTTGAATATATTTAATGAATTGGACTCAACTGTCTTCTGTGGTAGAGAATTCCACAGGTTCACCGCTCTCTGGGAGAAGAAATTCCTCCTCATCTCAGTCCTAAATGGCTTACCCCTCATCCTTAGACTGTGACCCCTGGTTCTGGACTCCCCCACCATCGGGAACATCCTTCCTAGGCCTGTTAGAATTTTATGTTTCAATGAGATCCCCTCTCATTCTTCTAAACTCTAGCAAATACAAGCCCAATCGACCCAATCTCTCTTCATACGTCATTCCTGCCATCCCAGGTATCAGTCTGGTGAATCTTCGCTGCACTGTCTCCATGGCAAGAACATCCTTCCTCAGATAAGGCGACCAAAACTGCACACAATACTCAAGGTGTGGTCTCACCAAGGCCCTGTACAACTGCAGCAAGACATCCTTGTTCCTGTACTCGAATCCTCTCGCTATGAAGGCCAACATACCATTTGCCTTCTTAACCGCCTGCTGCACCTGCATGCTTACCTTCAACGACTGGTGCACAAGGACACCCAGGTCTCGTTGCACTTCCCCTTTTCCCAATCTATTGCCGTTCAGATAATAATCTGCTTTCCTGTTTTTGCCACCAAAGTGGATAACCTCGCATTTATCCACATTATACTGCATCTGCCAAATCACCCAACCTGTCCAAATCATACTGGAGTTTCTCTGCATCTTCCTCACAGCACACACGCCCACCCAGCTTTGTGTCATCTGCAAACTTGGAGATATTACATCTAGTTCCCTCGTCTAGATCATTTATATATATTGTGAATAACTGGGGTCCTAGCACCGATCCCTGCGGTACCCCACTAGTCACTGCCTGCCACTCGGAAAAAGACCCGTTTATTCCAACTCTTTGCTTCCTGTCTGCCAACCAGTTTTCTATCCAAGACAGTACCTTACCCCCAATCCCGTGTGCTTTAACTTTGCACGCTAATCTCTTATGCGGGACCTTATCGAAAGCCTTCTGAAAGTCTAAATACACCACATCCACTGGTTCTCCCTTATCTATCCTACCAGTTACATCCTCAAAAAATTCCAGTAGATTAGTCAAGCATGATTTACCTTTTGTAAATCCATGTTGACTTTGTCCGATCCTGTCACTGTTTTCCAAGTGCTCTGCTATTACATCTTTTATAATGGACTCTAGCATTTTGCCCACTACCGATGTCAGGTAATTCCCCATTTTCTCTCTACCACCTTTTTTAAATAGTAGGGTTACATTAGCTACCCTCCAATCCATGGGAACTGTTCCAGAGTCTATAGAATTTTGGAAGATGACCAGCAATGCATCTACTATTTCTAGGGCCATTTCCTTAAGTACCCTAGGATGTAGATTATCAGGCCCTGGGGATTTATCGGCCTTCAATCCCGTCAATTTCACTGACACCATTTCCCTACAAATACTGATTTCATTCAGTTCCTCCCTCTCATTAGAACCTATTTTCCCCGACATCTCTGGGAAGTTATTTGTGTCCTCCTTTGTGAAGACAGAACCAAAGTATGTAATTAATTGGTCTGCCATTTCTTGTTCCCCATTATAAATTCCCCTGATTCTGACTGCAAGGGACCTACGCTTGACTTCACCAATCTTTTTCTCTTCACATATCTATTGAAGCTTTTAGTCAGTTTTTATGTTCCCTGCAAGCTTACTCTCATATTCTATTTTCCCCCTCTTAATTAATCCCTTTGTCCTCCTTTGCTGAATCCTAAACTGCTCCCAATCCTCAGGTTTGCTGCTTTTTCTGGCCAATTTATATGTCCTCTCCTTGGATCTTATGCTATCCCTAATTTCCCTTGTTAGCCACGGTTGAGTCACCTTTTTGTTTTATTTTTATGTCAAACAGGGATGAACAAATTCTGTAGTTCATCCATGCAATCTTTAAATGTTTGCCATTGCCTATCCACCGTCAACCCTTTAAGTAACGTTCCCCAATCCATCCTAGCCAACTCGCGCCTCATACCATCTTAGTTGGTTCCTCGTCATATTGGTCCAGGAAACCATCCTGTATACGCTCTAGGAATTCCTCCTCCACAGTATTGTTACTAATTAGGTTAGCCCAATCTATTTGTAGATTAAAGTCGCCCATGATAACTGCTGTGCCCTTATTGCACGCGGCTCTAATTTCCCGTTTAATGCCATCCCCAACCTCAGCATTACTGTTTGGGGGTCTGTATACAACTCCCACTAACGTTTTCTGCCCCTTGGTATTTCTCAGCTCTACCCATACAGTTTCCACATTATCAGAGCTAATATCCTTCCTTACTATTGTGTTAATCTCCTCTTTAACCAGCAATGCTACCCCACCTCCTTTTCCTTTTTGCCTGTCCTTCCTGAATATTAAATACCCCTGGATGTTGAATTCCCAGCCTTGGTCACCCTGGAGCCATGTCTCCATAATCCCAATTATATCATATCTGTTTACATCTATTTGCGCAGCTAATTCATCCACCTTATTATGAATGCTCCTCGCATTAAGACACAGAGCCTTCAGGCTTGTTTTTTTAACACTCTTAGACCATTTAGAATTATTGTTTACTGTGGCCACGTTTGATTTACACCCTTGATTTTTCTGCCTTCCACTTTTGCTTTTCTCCTTCCTGTCCTGTGTTTCTATCCTTGCTTCCCTGTCTCCCTGCACAGGTTCCCAACCCCCTGCCATTTTAGTTTAAACCCTCCCCAACAGCACTAGCAAACACTCTCCCAAGGACATCAGTCCCGGTCCTGCCCAGCTGCAAACCGTCCAGTTTGTACTGGTCCCATCTCCCCCCAGAACCGGTTCCAATGTCCCAGGAATTTGAATCCCTCCCCCTTGCACCATTCTTCTAGCCACGTATTCATCTGAAATATCCTTCTATTTCTACTCTGACTAGTACGTGGCACTGGTAGCAATCCTAAGATTACAACCTTTGAGGTCCTATTTTTAAATTTACCTCCTAACTCCCTATATTCAGCTTTTAGGACCTCATCCCGTTTTTTAGCTATATCGTTGGTACCTATATGCACCACGACAACTGGCTGTTGACCCTCCCCCTCCAGAATGCCCTGCAGCCGCTCCGAGACATCCTTGACCCTTGCACCAGGGAGGCAACATACCATCCTGGAGTCTCGTTTGCGGCCGCAGAAATGCCCATCTATTCCCCTTACAATAGAATCCCCTATCACTATAGCTCTCCCGCTCTTTTTCCTCCCCTCCTGTGCAGCAGAACCACCCATGGTGCCAGGAAGTTGGTTGCTGCTGCCTTCCCCCGATAAGCCATCCCCCTTAACAATATCCAAAGTGGTATATCTGTTTGAGAGGGGGATGGCCATAGGGGACCCCTGCACTACCTGCCTGCGCCTACTACTCTGCCTGGTGGTCACCCATTCCCTTCCTGCCTGTGCAGCCTTTACCTGCGGTGTGACCAACTCATTAAACGTGATATCCACGACGTCCTCAGCATCATGAATGCTCCAGTATGCATCCATTCACAGCTCCAGCGCTGCAATGCGGTCTGCCAGTAGCTGCAGCTGGATACACTTCCTGCACACATGGTCGTCAGGGATGCAGGAAGTGTCCCTGATTTCCCACATAGCGCAGGAGGAGCATACCATGGGGCCGAGCTGTGCTGCCATGATTTACCCTTTAATTAATTTAAATTAAATTAAATCAAATCAATACCACCAATTACACTACAATTAAATGGTATACTCAAGGGCCCTTGTTTACTAGCACTCCCCCGCTACACAACAGAGACCTTAGAAACTATAACCACAAAATTAAGACCTTCTAAACTTTATAAACTATTAACCTTAACTGTCAAACTATAGAGTAGTATAAATACTCACCTGGCCGTACTCACCCAATCAGCTGCTTAACATAGAAACATAGAATCTAGGAGCAGGAGTAGGCCATTCGGCCCGTCGAGCCTGCTCCGCCATTCAATACGATCATGGCTGATCATCCAAATCCAGTACCCTGTCCCTGCTTTAATCCCCACAGTACACATATCCCACCCTACCCCCGTAACCCCACGTATTTAATTCCCCCTAACATATCCCATCCTATCCCCATAACCCCACATATTTAATCCCCCCTAACACTAAGGGTCAATTTATCATAGCCAAATCAACCTAACCCACACATTTTTGGACTGTGGGAGGAAACCGGAGCACCCGGAGGAAACCCACGCAGACACGGGGAGAATGTGCAAACTCCACACAGACAGTCACCCGAGGTCAGATTCGAACCCGGGTCTCTGGCGCTGTGAGGCACCAGTGCTAACCACTATGCCACCGTGTTGCCTCTGGGATGCCTGCTAAAAGTTCCCCCAGACCTGAGACAACAAAGTTCTGCCACCTGCAAATGATGATTGCTGAAAACTCCTTTTTAATGGTGGAGCTGCAGCTGTTAGTAAGCAATCCACTTGTGCTGCCGCCAGGTTTCACTGGCGTATTTCAGAGGAGACGTGAACCACGTGGGAAAAGTGTTAAAATCAGAAAGGCCTCTCAATATGGAATTATAGAGGCACTTAACTGGTTGTTAAGGGCCTTAAGGGCCTATCCCGCCTCTTGGAGGTGGGATGGAGACGGGGTCAGAAAACTCGCATTTGGGAAAATTGCTCGGAGGCGGGATGGAGGCGGAATCGGGCCCGCCCGCCATTTTTTGCGATTTTAACACCTCACACGCCTCCAATCCCGCCTCCTCGGGCCTGGGAAAATCGAGCCCACAGTGTCTAAATGGGGTAGAGGAACAGAGGGATCAGGGGTACAGATACACAAATCACTAATAGTAGTGACGCAGGTTAATAAGGCCATAAATAAAGCAAACAAAGCACTGGGGGTTCATTTCTAGAGGGATAGAATTGAAAAGCAGAGAAATTATGTTGAACTTGTATAGAACCTTGGTTAGACCACACTTGGAGTCCTGTGAACAGTTCTAGTCTCCATAATATTAAAAGGATTTAGAGGCACTGGAGAAGGTTCAAAAAAGATTTACTAGAATGATACCAGAACTGAGAGGTTATACCTATCAGGAAAGATTGATAAGGCTGGGTCTTTTTTCTCTAGAAAAGAGAAGACCGAGGGGTGACCTGATAGAGGTCTTTAAGATTATGAAAGGGTTTGATAGGGTAGATTTAGAGATGTTTCCACTTACAGGCGAGATCAGAACTAGGGGACATAAATATGATAGTTACTAATAAAACAATAGGGAATTCAGGAGAAATGTCTTTACCCAGTGAGTAGTTAAAATGTGGATCTCACCATCACAGGGAATAGTTGAGGTCAATAGCACAGATACATTCAAGGGAAGCACATGAGGAAAAAAGGAACAGAAGGATATGTTGATGGGGTTAAATGAAGAAGGCTCATGTGAAGCATAAACATCGGCATGGACTTGTTGAATCGAATGACCTGTTTCTGTGCTGTAAATACTTAGTAATAAATGACTCAGCAGACCAACCTTCAGCAGGTGTAACAGTCAAAGAAAATCCATGGGTTTTTATGGTAATCCCCTGATGGATATTTCCTATTTTAGGCACCCACTATCTGCATCAAACACCCTGAAACCTGAATTACATTTACTAGGATAGACTCCTCAAATCAGTGCGATCCAAATTTTAAGCTACATTGGCATGACCAAAAGTGCAGACTCGACATTCACTTCACATTCTTTTGCGTAAGAGAATTCTGAGAAACGAGTCATGAGCTAAGTAACTAACAGCTAATATTTGAAATGCTGAGATGAGTGGATTTTGGGCGGGTGGCAGGAATTTCAGCAGCGCCTCTGTGAAACCCAAAGTTGGAGGTTGTGGGCTGAATCTTAACTCCCAAAAACAGGTGGGTTGGGGTCGGGTCAGAGATTAAAATTCAAAAATCCGAAACAGGAACCCAAGCTGCCCCGTTCCAGCCAGTCGAAGGCCCCGATAATCAGGCCAATGGGTCGATTATAAAAATGATAATGTTTAGCAAACGCTCCACATACACAGTGAACATACGATTGCAAAGGTTTTGAAACTAACCTGAAGATCTCAGAAGCTGAAAGGCTTCGGTCTGTCCCATAGCTTGAAGGAACTCCAGCAGGTCTTTCACAGTCACGCCCCGGTTACCCATCACATGGAGCAAACTTCGGCTGGGGCTTCCTTCTGGATCCAGTACTTTCAGCGAGCATTTATCCAAGTCCTCACAGCTGCAAAAAAAAATGTTCGCATATGATGTCTTTGAGATCATGAATACAATTGACAAAGTGGATCCAGTAAGTTGCTAATCATTGCAAAGGGTTTAAATAACAAAAAGTACTAACTTAGAAGCAAGAAGGGAAGGTAGGCAAACATTTTAAGCCAAAAAGTAATATACTTAAGTCAGTCATCGTGAGTGGCTGTGAAGTAATTAGTACAAATGTGTTCAGAAGGCAACTGATGTGCTTCTGTAGAAGAATAATGGATTGAAGGATATGGAGAGAAGCAGGTAGGTATGGTTCAAATCAATCCAAAAAGGGATAAATTGTTGGGCCGAATGGCCTTTTCCTGTTAACCATCATTTTAAGTTCAAGAGTTGTTGGCATAAGCACTGCATCAATTCAGGCTTTTCTACTTGTACCCATGGTTGAAAGATAGTTTTCCATAAGCCGACGAAGACTTGTCTGAACCAAAAATCTATGTCCTTATATGTACCTTGCATGTGTTAGCATGTCATGGTAAAGAATGAACCTCTCATCTCAGAAGATCACTCACTGGAGATCACCTGGGATGCTCACCTCAATCCTCTGGATCATCTAAAATGTGGAAAGTAACACGTTGGCAAACCAAGGCTACATGCTAAAAAAATGTATTGGTTAAATAATATATAGAAGCCAAAAAGGTACAGCTAGATACCGAAACAGCATAAACACTTAAAAACAATAAAACTGGATCAGTCCACTAGGGATTAATGTACCTTTTTCCAGCACAGATTTCTTAAAATATGATAAGCAACAGTACTTTTGGATAAAAATCTTTCATAGAACTTCAAGATACAATGTTGTAGAAACATTCCCAGTTCACCCATGAACCTTTTACCAGAACTAAAGATTACAGAAGAATCACAGTGCTGTCAAACACCCATGAACACAATAGGAAGAGAGTATTGCAGAGTGCTAATTACATAGAAGTACATAAATATTACAACACAGAAACAGGCTGTTTAGCCAAACTAGGCCACGTTGGTGTTTATCTCCACATGATCTTCCAAAATTCCCTAGATTCTAGAACGGTCCCAGTAGATTGGAAGGTAGCAAATGTAACCCCGCTATTCAAGAAAGGAGGGAGAGAGAAAACAGGGAACTATAGGCCAGTTAGCCTGACATCAGTCATCTGGAAAATGCTGGAATCCATTATTAAGGAAGTGGTAACAGGATACTTAGAAAATCATAATATGATTAGGCAGAGTCAATATGGCTTTATTAAAGGGAAATCATGTTTAACCAATTTATTAGAGTTTTTTGAGGATGTAATGAGTAGGGTAGATAAAGGGCAACCAGTGGATGTAGTATAATTGGATTTCCAAAAGGTATTTGATAAGGTGCCGCATAAAAGGTTACTACATAAGATAAGGGCTCATGGGGTTGGGGGTAATATATTAGCATGGATAGAGGATTGGTTAATGGACAGAAAACAGAGAGTAGGGATAAACGGGTCATTTTCCAGTTGGCAGGCTGTAACTAGTAGGGTGCCGCAAGGGTTAGTGCTTGGGCCTCAGCTGTTTACAATCTATATTAATGACTTAGATGAAGGGACCGAGTGCAATGTATCCAAGTTTGCTGATGATACAAAGCTAGGTGGGAAAGTAAGCTGTGAGGAGGACACAAAGAGCCTGCAAATGGATATAGACAGGTTAAGTGAGTGGGCAATAAGGTGGCAGATGGAGTATAATGTGAGGAAATGTGAAGTTATTCACTTTGGTAGGAAGAATAGTAAAACAGAATATTTTTTAAATGGCGAGAAACTATTAAATGTTGGTGTTCAGAGAGATTTAGGTGCCCTTGTACAGGAAACACAAAAAGTTAGCATGCAGGTACAGCAAGCAATTAGGAAGGCAAATGGCATGTTGGCCTTTATTGCAAGGGGTTGGAGTGCAAGAGTAAGGAAGTCTTACTACAATTGTCCAGGGCTTTGGTGAGACCACACCTGGAGTACTGTACACAGTTTTGGTCTCCTTACCCGAGAAAGGACATACATGCCTTAGAGGCGGTGCAACGAAGGTTCACTAGATTGATCCCTGGGATGAGAGGGCAGTCCTATGAGGAGAGATTGAGTAGATTGGGCCTATACTCTCTGGAGTTTAGAAGAATGAGATGTGATCTCATTGAAACATATAAAATTCTGGAGGGGGATTGACAGGGTAGATGCTGAGAGGTTGTTTCCCCTGGCTAGAGAGTCTATAACTAGGGGGCATAGTCTCAGGATAAGGGGTCGGCCATTTAAGACAGAGATGAGGAGGAATTTCTTCCCTCAGAGGGTTGAATCTTTGGAATTCTCTACCCCAAAGGGCTGTGGATGCTCAGTCATTGAGTATATTCAAGGCTGAGATAGACAGATTTTTGGACTCATGGGGAATCAAGGGATATGGGGATCGGGCAGGAAAGTGGAGTTGAGGTCGAAGATCAACCATAATCTTATTGAATGGTGGAGCAGGCTCGAGGGGCCATATGGCCTACTCCTGCTCCTAGTTCTTATGTACAGTTGTCTGAATCCCATGTGCCTGCCCTGTTTCTATTTCCCTTTATTCTCCTTTCCTTCAACCACCAATCTAACCTATTCTTAAATGTTGACATGGTCACTGCTGCAATCACTAACTCTGGTAGTGCATTCCACAGTCTCACAACCCTGTGTAAAAATGGTTCTCCTGGTCTCTGTCCTAAATTTCTTCCATTTTATAAATACACATCCCCTCATTCAGGATCCCTCAAATTGCTGAAACAGTCTATTTCTATCTATTCTGTCCTATCCCTCCATAATTTTAAACAACTCTATTAATCTTCTCAGTTATGATGAGCAATTTATCACACATTTTCCAAATGTCAAATAGCTTCTAGGGCCTTAAAATGTACATTTTTTTGCATTTAGAACAAACCCGCTTTGTCCTAATTTCCAGATCAAGCAACGTAAGAGTGTTCCTGAAAACAATTCATCTCCCATCCTTCATTTTAAACCATGATAAGGGAAGACAATTTCCATTTTTACAACAGATATTTCAAAACTGTATGAAATGCAGACGGAAATTTCCCTACTTGTCACAGCGTGCACAGTAGGTAAAGCAGTGTATAACTTTCCCACTGGCATTCCATGGAGATATTTAGCACTAAGACAGGAGGTCGATATGCAGCTGCAACACCTCTGATATGGTTTGATTGCGAAAGTGTTTCCCCAGTCATGATCGTCCACAGTGCTGTCAAAAATAGAAATAACCTGTTCTATTCCTGAATGTTGAAAGACATTCCAAACACAAAGTATCCAACCAAGATGCGATTACCATGGGTTTATGAGTTAAATGATGGTACAGCATTAGTTACACCACAGTACTCTGTTATTTATGCCTGTGGAAGACAGGCAGACAAGTGGTTTTCCTGAGTCTAGACCAAGTCTACTTCTGTTGCATTTGCACTCCTGCATTGACCTCTTCACTTTTCTCAACTATAGTTAAAGATTCTTCTCTCTAAGTAAGGATTTGCATCCAGGCACAACCAATTCCTGGCTTACTTGCAGGATAAAAAAAACACAAGAGATTTCTGGGAACATTAAGCCTAACACAAGCATAGCTATGTGAAAGTTCATGCATCACTTGGTTGTATTTAATCCTTGAGATGTTTCTGACCAAATATCCCTAACAGTAGTTATTCCATTGTAAATTCAGTGCTCCTAGCATTGAGTCATGCTCAAAGTGAGCATGCATCAGAGAATTGGGGCTATGGTGTTTCAGCCCCATCTCTGACCAGCATTCCCTTTAAGAGAAGCTCAAGGTTTAGAGCACAGGATCACTGAAATTAAAAACAAAATTCTTTTACTTAACTCTCATTGCTTTATGACAGTATTTTAGTAAGAGTTTTTCTTTAAGTTTGTACACAAGAGAAATATACAGGAAACTCTCTTTTAACCGGCACCCAAATAACCGGAAATCTCTCTTAACCGGCAAAATTCTTGAGTAGGTAACCGGGGTTTTCCTTCATCTCTCCTTTAAAAATAACTTTGAAAAAAACCCCGAGGCGTTTGCCTTGTATCGGAGCGTGTAGATTGGGAGGGGAATGTGCAGCCCGGGTAGGCAGCGGACACGACAGATGGTCAGCTGGCGGTCCCCGGGGAGACGGAGCTCCGAATGCAGGCGCATGTCAATGTGTACGGGGCTCTCGTACATTGGGAGATATAACTCTCCATTATCCGGACTTTTTGATTAACCGGCACCACGCCGGTCCCGTCGGTGCCGGTTAATAAAGAGTTTCCTGTACCCCAGTGTGTTTTGAATAGTTTATGCAGTAATGAAGGAACCAATGTGTTACATCACAGCAAGTACAGTGAGTACTTCCCCTTAATTTACACACATAAAAATCCATTTTACACCTTAACTTTCATAACACACTGCAAAACTGTGGTTTGTAATCCGGTCTACAAAACCATACACTAAAAGATTATTACAGGACAAGACTTTGGCCGGAATTTTCTTTAACTTGGCGGGTCCAGTGTGGGCGGTGGCCATGTCGGGTTGCGACCCCGCTGATGGCTCCATCCCGCTGTAGAAAATGAACTTACCTTAATGAGGCCTATTAAGCCCACCCAGCGCGTTACCCGGCCCAATGAGATGGAGCGGGTGTGGTGACGTCATTCATGACGTGTCATCAGCCGGGATCTTTAAAGGGACCATGGCCACAGAGCATTTGAAGTTTAATCTAACATAGTGCGGTCGGTGCACTACAGCATTGGCCATCCCTGGCAGCAATGTGGTCGGGTGCAGATGCCCTCTGTCCTGTGCAGCATCAGGTGATTGTGGAGAAGGTTGGTGTTGTTGTTGCTGGTGTGCCTGGTGCTGCTGGTGTTGGGGCTCATCGTGGTCAGATTCTGAGAACCAAGGTGAGACAGTATAAACGGCACCCATGTTGATGGAATAGATGGCAGGTGAAGTATAGATGACAGAAGCATTCTGTCAATGATGAGAGAGTTCTTCCAATGAGGTGAGACTTGATGGAGACTTTGACTGGAAACACTTACAGCCTGCAGAATCTGTGCTGGAAATGGACTGAGTAACAGCTTCTGCCTGAGGAAAGTGATCATCTGCCAGGTCGGAGCTTTTACTGTACATTTGATGCTGTCAAGTAATCAGCTGGAGCAATGGCCATGGAACTCCCGCCTCAGGTTGACAGACGTGGTTCCCGAGCTGTGTGAATCCTGTGGCCATGCAGAGAAATTTAAAATAAGTGAAAAAAGGCTCTAAGTGCCTGCCAACTACCTGATAATCATCTCAATTGGGTCCCCCGCTGCTGCCGGTCGTGTCGGCTCCGCAATGACAGACGCACCTGGGGGAAAGGTGCATGGGAGAGAGATGACAGCAGGTTCCCGACCCGCTGTCAAAAACAACAACTTTGCCACCTGACCCGCCACCAATCATGCCCACTACCACCCTGGAAAATTCCAGCCTATATCCCAAAGTAGTCATGCAAAACATATTCTCCTTTTCTGACCTGTCATTTCTAAGGCTGTGGTGTTGGACATGACATTTTAGCTCTCGAGTTTCAGCACTGACACCAGTCCTCCTGCTCCACTAAAATCATTGGGAATGTGGAGGGGCAATGAGGCTACGGACAAGGCGGAGCACCAAAATTCCAGCATCCCATCATCAGAAAGAGCAAAATATGACAGCCTTAATCAGGAGGCTTATCACGGTGTTGTGGGGATTTTAAAAAAAACTTTATATATTTCAATTAGATATGAGGAAGAGGTTACCTTTGAGCATTCCAAAAAGTAATGTCATCACAGTGCCTTGTCATAGCATGTTCTTTTAAACAGCATGACCTTATTGCATTTTTTCCAGAGGCTTACCAATCTCGCAGACCGGCGGCAGTGTTCCAGAGCCACGTCACAATTCAAAAAGTGACGCAGACAAGAGGGAGCAGCTGATTGGGTGAGTATGGCCAGGTGAGTATTTATACTACTCTGTAGTTTGACAGTTAAGGTTAATAGTTTATAAAGTTTAGAAGGTCCTAATTTTTGTGGTTATAGTTTCTAAGGTCTCAGTTGTGTAGCGGGGAGTGCTAGTATACAAGGGCCCTTGAGTATATCATTTAATTGTAGTGTAATTTGTGGTATTGATTTGATTAATTTAAATTAATTAAAGGGTAAGTCATGGCAGCACAGCTCAGCCCCGTGGCATGCTCCTCCTGCACTATGTGGGAAATCAGGGACATTTCCTGTGTCCCTGTTGACCATGTGTGTGGGAAGTGTATCCAGCTGCAGCTACTGGCAGACCGCATTGCGGTGCTGGAGCTGTGAATGGATGCATACTGGAGCATTTGCGATGCTGAGGACATCGTGGATAGCACGTTTAGGGAGTTGGTCACACCGCAGGTAAAGGCTGCACAGGCAGGAAGGAAATGGGTGACCACCAGGCACAGTAGTAGGCGCAGGCAGGTAGTGCAGGGGTCCCCTGTGGCCATCCCCCTCGCAAACAGATATACCACTTTGGATATTGTTGAGGGAGATGGCTTATCGGGGGAAGGCAGCAGCAGCCAACTTCCTGGCACCATGGGTGGTTCTGCTGCACAGGACAGGAGGAAAAAAAGCGGGAGAGCTATAGTGATAGGGGATTCTATTGTAAGGGGAATAGATAGGCGTTTCTGCGGCCGCAAACGAGACTCCAGGATGGTATGTTGCCTCCCTGGTGCAAGGGTCAAGGATGTCTCGGAGCGGCTGCAGGGCATTCTGGAGGGGGAGGGTGAATAGCCAGTTGTTGTGGTGCATATAGGTACCAACAATATAGGTAAAAAAATGGGATGAGGTCCTAAAAACTGAATATAAGGAGTTAGGAGGTAAATTAAAAAATAGGACCTCAAAAGGTAGTAATCTCAGGATTGCTACCGATGCGATGTGCTAGTCAGAGTAGAAATAGAAGGATATTTCAGATGAAGACGTGGCTAGAGGAATGGTGCAAGTGGGAGGGATTCAAATTCCTGGGACATTGGAACCGGTTCTGGGGGAGGTGGGACCAGTACAAACTGGACGGTTTGCAGCTGGGCAGGACCGGGACCGATGTCCGAGGGGGAGTGTTTGCTAGTGCTGTTGGGGAGGGTTTAAACTAAAATGGCAGGGGGTTGGGAACCTGTGCAGGGAAACAGAGGAAAGGGAAGCAAGGATAGAAGCAAAAGACAGGAAGGAGAAAAGCAAAAGTGGAAGGCAGAGAAATCAAGGGTGTAAATCAAACAGGGCTACAGTAAATAATAATTCTAAAAGGACTAAGAGTGTTAAAAAAACAAGCCTGAAGGCTTTGTGTCTTAATGCGAGGAGCATTTGTAATAAGGTGGATGAATTAGCTGCGCAAATAGATGTAAACAGATATGATATAATTGGGATTACGGAGACATGGCTCCAGGGTGACCAAGGCTGGGAATTCAACATCCAGGGGTATTCAAAATTCAGGAATGACAGACAAAAGTAAAAGGAGGTGGGGTAGCATTGCTGGTTAAAGAGGAGATTAACACAATAGTAAGGAAGGATATTAGCTCTGATGATGTGGAATCTGTATGGATAGAGCTGAGAAATACCATAGGGCAGAAAACGTTAGTGGGAGTTGTATACAGACCCCCAAACAGTAATGCTGAGGTTGGGGATGGCATTAAACGGGAAATTAGAGACGCATGCAATAAGGGCACAGCAGTTATCATAGGTGACTTTAATCTACATATAGATTGGGCTAACCAAATTATTAACAATACTGTGGAGGAGGAATTCCTAGAGTGTATACGGGATGGTTTCCTGGACCAATATGTCGAGGAACCAACTAGAGATCAGGCCATCTTAGACTGGGTATTATGTAATGAGAAAGGATTCATTAGCAATCTTGTTGTGCGAGGCCCCTTGGGTAGGAGCGATCATAATATGATAGAATTCTTCATTAAGATGGAGAGTGAAGTAGTTGACTCAGAGACTAGGGTCCTGAATTTAAATGAAGTAAACTACGATGGTATGAGGCGCGAGTTGGCTAGGATGGATTGGGGAGCGTTACTTAAAGGGTTGACGATGGATAGGCAATGGCAAACATTTAAAGGTCACATGGATGAACTACAGAATTTGTTCATCCCTGTTTGGCATAAAAATAAAACAAAAAAGGTGACTCAACTGTGGCTAACAAGGGAAATTAGGGATAGCATAAGATCCAAGGAGAGGACATATAAATTGGCCAGAAAAAGCAGCAATCTTGAGGATTGGGAGCAGTTTAGGATTCAGCAAAGGAGGACAAAGGGACTAATTAAGAGGGGGAAAATAAAATGAGAGCAAGCTTTCAGGGAACATAAAAACTGGACTGTAAAAGCTTCTATAGATATGTGAAGAGAAAAAGATTGGTGAAGTCAAGCGTAGGTCCCTTGCAGTCAGAATCAGGGGAATTTATAATGGGGAACAAAGAAATGGCAGACCAATTAAATACATACTTTGGTTCTGTCTTCACAAAGGAGGACACAAATAAAGCCCGAGAGATGTCAGGGAACATAGGGTCTAATGAGAGGGAGGAATTGAATGAAATCAGTATTTGTAGGGAAATGGTGTCAGTGAAATTGACGGGATTGAAGGCCGATAAATCCCCAGGGCCTGATAATCTACATCCTAGGGTACTTAAGGAAGTGGCCCTAGAAATAGATGATGCATTGCTGGTCATCTTTCAAAATTCTATAGACTCTGGAACAGTTCCCATGGATTGGAGGGTAGCTAATGTAACCCCACTATTTAAAAAAGGTGGTCGAGAAAAAACGGGGGAATTATAGACCGGTAAGCCTGACATCGGTAGTGGGCAAAATGCTAGAGTCCATTATAAAAGATGTAATAGCAGAGCACTTGGAAAACAGTGACAGGATCGGACAAAGTCAACATGATTTACAAAAGGGAAATCATGCCTGACTAATCTACTGGAATTTTTTGAGGATGTAACTGGTAGAATAGATAAGGGAGAACCAGTGGATGTGGTGTATTTGGACTTTCAGAAGGCTTTCGATAAGGTCCCGCATAAGAGATTAGCGTGCAAAGTTAAAGCACACGGGATTGGGGGTAAGGTACTGATTTGGATAGAGAACTGGTTGCCAGACAGGAAGCAAAGAGTTGGAATAAACGGGTCTTTTTCCGAGTGGCAGGCAGTGACTAGTGGGGTACCGCAGGGATCGGTGCTAGGACCCCAGCTATTCACAATATATATTAATGATCTAGAGGAGGGAACTAGATGTAATATCTCCAAGTTTGCAGACGACACAAAGCTGGGTGGGCGTGTGTGCTGTGAGGAGGATGCAGAGAAACTCCAGTATGATTTGGACAGGTTGGGTGATTGGGCAGATGCATGGCAGATGCAGTATAATGTGCATAAATGCGAGGTTATCCACTTTGGTGGCAAAAACAGGAAGGCAGATTATTATCTGAATGGCAATAGATTGGGAAAAGGGGAAGTGCAACGAGATCTGGGAGTCCTTGTGCACCAGTCGCTGAAGGTAAGCATGCAGGTGCAGCAGGCGGTTAAGAAGGCAAATTGTATGTTGGCCTTCATAGCGAGAGGATTCGAGTACAGGAGCAAGGATGTCTTGCTGCAGTTGTACAAGGCCTTGGTGAGACCACACCTTGAGTATTGTGTGCAGTTTTGGTTGCCTTATCTGAGGAAGGATGTTCTTGCCATGGAGGGAGTGCAGCGAAGATTTACCAGACTGATACCTGGGATGGCAGGAATGACGTATGAAGAGAGATTGGGTCGATTAGGCTTATATTCATTAGAGTTTCGACGAATGAGAGGGGATCTCATTGAAACTTATAAAATTCTAACAGGACAAGACAGACTAGATGCAGGAAGGATGTTCCCGATGGCGGGGGAGTCCAGAATCAGAAGTCACAGTCTAAGGATAAGGGGTAAGCCATTTAGGACTGAGATGAGGAGGAATTTCTTCACCCAGAGAGTGGTGAACCTGTGGAATTCTCTACCACAGAAGGCAGTTGAGGCCAATTCATTAAATATATTCAAGAAGATAGATAGATATATTTCTTAAGGCTAAAGGGATCAAGGGATATGGGGAGAAAGCAGGGACAAGGTACTGAATTTGGATGATCAGCCATGATCTCATTAAATGGCGGAGCAGGCTCGAGGGGCCGAATGGCCTACTCCTGCTCCTATCTTCTATGCATTGCTTGCTAGATCATATCCTGTATTTTTTCAGCCTCCTTACTCACAGCAACTTTCCCCAAAACCATGCACATTGGCCTCTTAAGGTTGTCATTGTTTTCGTATTTTCACACCCTTCCCCTTTGGAGAACAGTGTGAAGTAGTGGAAGGATTCATCGGCTAATTAACAGTCTGGCAGGCCGCACCTTCCATGGCCGTAACCATCTTTATACCAGCTGTTGAGTGTGGTTAGGTCCCTTCACTGCAATTATACAGTCTGAAATACAATTTGTTTTTGGAGGGACTTTCCCATATTTTCTCATATGTACAAATATTGAAGTAAGGACTTTCCAGTGGGGACTTTCCAGCATTTAGTCAGGTGTATTTTGAGCAAACCATCAATTACATCCAGGGCACTTTAATTATCTGGAATATCATAAATCCTACTTACCAGAATATTCTATAACCATAGAAAAGAAATCTAAATCAGTTTTATAAAGTTAGATACGCAGTGAACACTTCACATCAGTTAAGACTCAATTTGGACATGAATATTTGGCTTACAGGTTTGTAATTTCTGTATAGACAATATATAATGAGGAACATTGGAACATACGGCTCATTCCATGAGTGAACTACAACTCACAAAGTAGTTTGTGCTCATACACCTCAGCTGCGGTCTTGGAGCATGAAGACTGCACTGTTTTTACTTCATATCCGAGTGGCATTTTATTGCCCAATTCCTGTGTTACTGTAGAAAGTGTAAAAGTATCTCCAAAAAAATTAAAAACAATTTATCTTTATTTATCTGATCTAGCCACAGAATGGAAAAATAAGACTGGTCACATTACTTAAAATAGTGGGTCACTGTTGTTTGCAGGCAAATATGCCAGCCAATTCACACACAATAAGATCCCATAAACAGAGAATGAGATGAATGACCACTTAATGGGTTTTCAGTTGTGTTGGCAGAGGGAAAAATGGTGGCCAGGATAACTCCTGGTTCTTCTTCGAATGCAGACAAATTGTAATATTCATCTGCAACAATAGACCAAGTAGATAGGACTTTGGTTTTATGTCCCATCTGAAAGACAGCACCTCCAATAATGCAGGACAAAGGATCAAACCAGAAATCTAATTGGTTGGAACAGCTCAGGTCTAAGGTACTTTTTACAAACTGAACCATCGGGAGAACTCCAAAAGTAAAATATATCACACTATTTGCCTGGTTCATCTGCTTATCAAAAAAAAAACATATTGCACAACTTAGATGATCTAATCACATAATGACCAGTAAGAAAAACTCCCCATAGTATTTACCAATATGATGCATAACTAAGTATATATTTGATAAATTTTATTGGTTTACACATTCAAGTTTTGCGTCTGGGTGCACAGAAGACTGTCTCCTAGGGAGTAGTCTTTTTCACCAATCAGGAAGTAGTAAGAATCATAGAATCTTACAGCACAAAAGGGAACCATTCGGCCTACCACGCCTGTGCTGGCTCTTTGAAAGCTGTCCAATTTAGTTCCACACTCCAGCTTTCCCCCATAAATCCTACAAATTAGTCCTCTTCAAATACATGTCCATTTGCCTTTCGAAAGTGCCTATGGAATTTGATGCCACCACGCTTTCAGCTAGTGCGTTCCAGATCTTAACAACCCACTGAGTGAAAAACATTGCTCCTCATTTCCCTTCTAGTTCTTTAGCCAATTATTATAAATCTCTGACCTTTGGTTACTAACCCACTTGCCAGAGGAAACAGTTTCTCTCTATTTGCTCTACCAAAACCCCTCATAATTTTGAATACCTCTATTAGGTCTCCCCTTAAACTTCTCTGGTCTCAGGAAAGCAATCCCAGCTTCTCCAATCTCTCCACATAACTGAATTCCCTCATCCCTGGTATCATCCTGGTAAACCTCCTCTGTACCCTCTCCAAGGCCTTGACATCCTTCCTAAAGTGTGCTGCCCAGAATTGTTCACAATACTCCAGCTCAAGCCTAACCAGTGATTTGTAAAGGTTTAGCATGGACTTCGTTGTTTTTGTATTCAATGCCTCTACTTACAACGCCAAGTATCCCATACACTTTCTTAACTGCCTCATCAACTTGCCTTGCCACCTTCAAGGATTTATCAACATGCACCCCCAGGTCACTCTGCTCTTGCACCTCCCTCAAAATAGTACCATTTAGATTATACATCCTCTCAAAGTGCATCACTTCATGCTTATCTGCATTAAATTGCATCTGCCATGTGTCTGCCCATTTCACCAGTCTATCTATGTCCTCCTGAAGTCTGCTACTATCCTGCTCACAAATTACTATGCTGACAAGTTTTGTATCATCCCCAAACTTTGAAATTGTATTCCCTATACCCAAGTCAAGGCCATTTATATATAACAAGAAAAGCAATGGTCCCAATACCGACCACTGGGGGACCCTACTGCATACTTCTCTCCATTCAGAAAAACATCCATTCACAACTATTTCCTGCCTCCTATCTCTTAGCCAATTATGAACCCAAGTTATCACCGGCCCTTTAATACCATGTGCTTCTATTTTCCGAATAAGTCTGTTATGTGGTACTTTATGAAATGCCTTTTGAAAGTCCATACATACACAACATTTACTGTACTACCTTCATCAACCCTCTCTATTACTTAATCAAAGAACTCAATCAGGTTGGTCAGACATGATTTGCCTTTAACAAATCCATACTGGCTGTCCCTTATTAACCCATGGTTCGCCAAGTGAGAATTAATTTTGTCCTTGACAATGGTTTTCATGACACACCTTCTAAATAGCAGCTAATAAGGAGAACACTTCAATGGAAAGTGCAACAGAGAAGGACAACACATCGGTTTGCACGCTGGACAAGGAAGACATAGCACCAACGGGTGCAGTGTGAATATTAACAGCTGTGATTGAAGATGGAATGGTAATGGTGGCAACAGCAACAATGATGACATCAAAGGGCAACATCAAGGAGCAGGTGGCAGCGAACCAGGCCAAGGGGGAGAAATGGACAGTGGAGAGCAGACCAGACCAAGAAGTGAATAGCAAAAAACTAAGTTTGGTACAGAGTCTTTCTAGTGTATGGGAGGGGCTTGGATTCTTGAGAATTGTTTGTGGATGTGGGACTTGGAGCTTCCACGCAAGGAGGCTTGGATTTTCAGTGCATGGAGACAGTTGAATTTTTTAAATATGCAGGATAGATTTTTAGCGTATGGAGACACGAATTACTCATTTGTGGGTGTTTGGATTTTTCGTGATTGGAGAAGGTTTGGAATTTTAGTACATGGTGGGGGTGGCGGGGGTTGCTTTTTTTAATGTTTGTGGGGTCTTTCGGGGACACCTTCCAGTTAGTAATGCTATGGATGGTCTAACAGCAAGGGCACCCGACATGGAATGATAGGACAGTGGGAGGTCATTCATTCCATTGTGCCTGCTTTGATGCTGGATCATAACTTCCCTGCTTTTTCCACATACACTTTTATATTTTTTGATTTCAAATATTAAATGATGTTACAGGTTCTGTCTCAATGTTGACTCCTTAAAAAGCATTCCAAGTTCTAATCAACCTGAGCAGGGAATTTCTTTCTAACTTCCCCATTTGTTCCTCTAGATAATCTTGTGTCTATGCCCCTTTGTTGCTGATTCGTCAACCAGTGCAAACAATCTTTCACTACTATGATTGGCACCCCATCCACCACTTTAAACATTCACTCCCTCCACCACCGGCGTACCGTGGCTGCAATGTGTACCATCTACAAGATGCACTGCAGCAACTTGCCAAGGCTTCTTTGGCAGCACCTCCCGAACCCTCGACTTCTTCCACCTAGAAGGACAAGGGCAGCAGGCGCATGAGAACACCACCACATCCAAGTTCCCCTCCAAGTCACACACCATCCTGACTTAGAAGTATATCGCCAATCCTTCATCGTCACTGGGTCAAAATCCTGGAACTCCCTACCTAACAGCACTGTGGGAGTACCATCACCTCACGGACTGCAGCGGTTCAAGAAGGCAGCTCACCACCACCTTCTCAAGGGCAACTAGGGATGGGCAATAAATGTTGGCCTTGCCAGCGATGCCCAGATCCCAAAAGCAAATTTAAAAGATGTACTCCTTCAAAACTTTTCATAATTTTGAAAACCTCCATTTGATCCCCCTTAGCCTTCTCTATTCCACTGAAAATTCCCCAATTTTTAGAATATTTCATGACTAGAATATTTGCTATACTTTTTACATAGTTCTAATATTCTTCCTATACCAGGCTACCCAGAATATTCCAGCTGTGGTCTAACCAATGTCTTGTACAAACTCAACATCACTTCCAGGTTTTTATACTCAATACCCCTTTCAGTGCAACCCAGAGACCATCTGCCTTTTTATGGCATTTTAGTATAACTGAATTTTACAGCATAGAATGAAGCCATTCGGCCCACCGTGCCTATGCTGGTTCTTAAAGAGCTATCCGCTTAGTCCCAGTCACCTGCCTTTTAAATTTTCTTCTTCAAATATTTATTAATTTCCTGTTTAAAAGCTATCATAAATGCTGCTTCCACTACTACTTCTGGTAGGACATTCAATATCCTAACAACTCATTGTAAAAAAAAAACCCTCTCCTTTTGTTCTTTTGGTAACGATCTTACATTTATACCCTCTAAATACCAACTCAATAACCAGTGGAAATAATTTTTCCCTATCTACCCTTGAATCTTCTTTTAGATCTTCTCTTAACCTTCTTTGGTTCAACTAAAATCTCTCATCCATGGTATCATCTTAGTGAATCGGTTCTACTCCCTTGTCTTGGCCTTGATATCCTTCCCAAAGTAGGGTGCTCAAAAGTGAACAGAATATTCTAATTGTGGCCAAACCGTGCTTTGTATAGGTTTAGCATTACCTTTTTGCTTTTGTGCTCTATGATGCTACTTACAAAACCTGGGATGCCATTTTTCTTTTATCAACTTGTTTTCTGACTTTTAAACATTTGTGCATCTGAACCCCTAAGTATCTGGTCCCTTATTTCCTTTTAAAATTTTACTATTTAGTGCATATTTTGTCTTATTTTTCTCCCAAAATGTATTACCTCACATTTTCTGCAATAAATGTCATTTTCTACTTGGATTCCCATCTTTACTGATCTATGTACTTGCCCCTCTGTTCCTCCAGACTATTAAGAGTCTTACTGTTTAAGGGTTTACTTTCATTCACTATTTGTTCCCCCCCCCCCCGCCCCCCAAGAGGTACTATTTTACATTTCTCCGCACTGAATTATATCTACCACCCTGGCAATTCCAATAACCTGTATATGTTCTTTTGCAATCATTTGCATTCTTCCTCGCAGTTTGCAATGCTCCCCAATTTGGTGGTATGAGCAAACTTTGCTATTTCTCTTGTGCCTATGTCCAAATCATTTATATAAATGTAAAACAAAAAAGATCCTTGGGGCACACAACTACCCCAATTCAAAAAGCTTTGGTTTACCTCTATTCTTTGCTTTCTGTTCCGAAGCCACCCTCTGGCTTGGAGTCCTTTAATAACATGTCCCTTAATTTTCATAAGTCTATTATGTGCCACTTTACCAAATGCTTTTTGAAAATCCATACATACAACATCCATTACATCCCCTATACATTCTGTGATTTACTCAAAACATTCAATTAAATTAATCAAGCACAATCTGTCCTCATAGAATCACAGAATGATACAGCACAGAAAGAGGCCATTCGGCCGACTGTACCGATGCCGGCTCTTTGAAAGAGCTATCTAATTATTTCCATTCCCCTGCCCTTTCCCCATAGCCCTGCAAATTTTTCTCCTTCAAGTATTTATCCAATTTCCTTTTGAAAGTTATTATTGAATCTGCTTCCACCACCCTTGCAGGCAATGCATTCCAGATCACAACAACTTGCTGCATAAAACAAATTCTCCTCGTCTCACCTCTGGTTCTTTTGCCAATTACCTTAAATCTCTTTACAAATCCATGCTGTCTCTTACTGATTAATCATGTCTTTCTAAATAGTCACCAATTTCATCCCATATTATTGACTCTCTGGGCTTTGGAAGTTTACCCACAATAGGGGCAAGACTAATAGGCCTATAATTTCTTAGCTTATCCTTTTCCCCTTTCCTGAACAGAGAGGTAACATTGGCACCTTCAAGTCCTTTAGCACTACAGTATTCCCATTTCCAAAGTTTTTTGGAAACTTATGGTTAATGCCTCTGCTATCTTATCCCAAACCTCTTGTAAATCAAGATCTGGTGCCTTTTCTATTTTATTCCCATTAACGTTGACACAGATGGGTTTCTGTGGGGGTGAGAAAATTGATCACATATATTTAGAAGTATGAAATAAAACTTTTGAACATAAAATGGGGGAGCACTTTGAACAAAAAGCATTTACCTTAGACTTTCCTTCACCTTTAATACTAGATACTTTAAGTAAGTTCTGATTAGAACTTGAATTTATTTGGCCAAAAAATAAATTACTGAACAAGTACTTTCAATGAAGTAATTGAATCATAAACTAATTCACGTGCCAGATTTTAGTATGCATTCATCTTTCTTAAACTCTTGGATTTTTGTTTATTTTCAGTAATTTGCTGGATTCAGGTTTCTGGTGAATGGTATTGTTTTTAAACTTTTATTATTCTGGGAAAATATTTCCTTAGTTCAGTATCTGTAGAAAAATTGTAAATACATTATAAAGAACACATTCACGATTCTGTTACAAATAACACAGCAAATCTCTTCCCGCCACTCCCCCACCCACGCTTAATCAGCATTCTAAGTCAGCTTTAGCACAGTTCGATGTAACATGAAACTTTCTCTACTTGGAACCTTAATCTCAGCCTCAGAAAAATAGCCTCTACTGCACCAGCGTGAATTTTTCCACTCCGCACTCTAGCTATCATAAAGGTCTGCCCACATAAAATTGACAATTCTTGTGCTAATTTACACAAAATAAGGAGTAATTTTGTGCTATAGTACCAACTAGCACCATTTTTACTTGTTTAAGCTTTAGAAGCTCAAATTTGCTCTAGTTTCTATTGTTAGTTTGGTTATCCTGGTATTGGGTTACTTCTTTAACACCAAGTTTCAACTTTTTCACTGTTGCAAATTAATTTTTTCCACTGCATTTCTGTCAAGTTCGTCTTCTGTGTTCTCGGAGGCTGGACATCATCCTGTTTTCTCTTTTACATATTCTCCTTCTTCAATCGATTTCTTAGTTTCCTTTCTGTCTTTACCCCTCAGATTAGTCTCCTATTTTCTCAACTCAGTCTTTTCCTTTATTTACCAGCTTTCACAATTTGCCTGCTCTACTGTCTGACCCTTTATCTTCCCCCCCTCCCCCTCACCCTCCCCTCCCCCTGCCCTCCCCCTCCTCTCTTATGGTACTTGTCTGCCTTTCTCTATTCCACTATAATACACCAGCAGCTTTTTCAGGATCTCGGTTTTGTAGCCTTTCCAGTCATCTCCTGCTCGAGCTGCACCTCATAAAACTTCTGACTCTCTGTCATGTTGCCTCTTAGAGGGGACAGGGAAATAGCACCAGCCATTGCAATACACAAACTTTGAAACAGACAACTGAGTAGGTTCCAATCTACAGAGATTCCTCACAAGGGGGAATTCCCAACAAAAAGAGCAGTAGGAAGGAGGATGTCCCAACCAACCGATTAGGCCTGCTATCAGCATGCACTGCAGATCAGCAAGCATTCGCATAGTCTGAAAAACATAATAGTGTTGGACTGAGCCAAATGGACCATGAAGATCCCAGAGTCCATTCCCAGTCTTTGCTGAGTTTTTCTTGCTGGTCAACCAATTATCTAACATGTGCAGACGCCCATTACCATGATGACAAATCTCCAAAGCAAGCGGAGAAATTTATGTCTGTACAGTTTCAGTTTTCCCAATACGGAGTTCACACTTTCTCTCCATTGGTCCACACCCCGCTTATCTAAATCCTGAGAGTTTAGGAGCAGATTGGCAGAGCCAAGACTTAGGGATCTCCAAGAATGTGCAGAGGTACTGCTGGAGCTTAACCAATCAAAACCACACAGTTTACCAAAACAGAGCATTGGTAAGCGTCCCACTGCCTGTCCAATTAGGGCCACCCTACCCTTTACAGCAATGTTTTGCAGTTTTATCTGGAACTATGGGAAGAATCCCAGTGTCAGTGACAGGTCTGCAGTTCCATTACAGATCAAGGTAGGCTACCGCACACCTGCCTGCCTCAGGTATCAGAATACGAAATGTGCCACAACAGATTCATTTGGTTCCAAAAAAGGCACGTCATCTTATAGCCACCTTAACCCCAAAGATGCCCCCTTATCTTACCCACCAAGAATAGTTGGTCATTGGACAAGCACATGTTTGAGCCCTCATTAGATGGACAGCAAGTACCAGAAGTCCTTCACAAGTACCTTGGCGAGCAGCACAACTCATCATGAAATATGTGCGTGCATTGTCACCAAAGCATGGACGTACACCACACCACCTCCCCTTTTGCTACAACTATTAACGTTTTACTGACTTAACTGATCTCAACTGGAGTGGCATTAGAGACAATACAAATTAGCCTCGAGACTTGCATAGAATATACAGCACAGAAACAGGCCATTCGGTCCAACCAGTCCATGCTGGCGTTTATGCTCCACTCGAGCCTCCTCCCGTCTTTCCTCATCTAACGCTATCAACATAACCCTCTATTCCCTTCTCCCTCATATGCTTATCTAACCACCCCTTAAATGCATCTATACTATTTGCTTCAACCACTCCCTGTGGTAGCGAGTTCCACATTCTCACCACTCTCTGGGTAAAGAAGTTCCTTCTGAATTCCCTATTTGATTTCTTGGTGACTATCTTATATTGATGGCCTCTAGTTTTGCTCTTCCCCACAAGTGGAAACACTCTCTCTGTATCCACTCTATCAAAACCTTTCATAATTTTAAAGACCTCTATTAGGTCACCCCTCAGCTTTCTCTTTTTAAGAGAAGAGACCCAGCCTGTTCATCCTTTCCAGATAGGTATACCCTCACATTTCTGGTATCATCCTTCTCTGCACCCTTTCCAGTGCCGCTATATCCTTTTTAAAATATAGCGACCAGAATTGTACGCAGTACTCCCAGTGTGGTCTAACCAAGGTTCGATACAAGTTCAGCACAACTTGTCTACTTTTCAATTCTATCCCTCTAGAAATAAACCCTAGTGCTTGGTTTGCTTTTTTTAATGGCCTTGTTAACCTGTGTCGATACTTTTAGTGATTTGTGTATTTGTACTCCAAGATCCCTTTGCTCTTCTACCCCACTTAGATTCTTATTTTCCGAGTAATATGTGACGTCCCTTTTTTTCCTACCAAAATGTAATACCTCACATTTATCCGTGTTGAATTTTATTTGCCAATTACATGCCCATTCTTCAAGTTTATTAATGTCTTCTTGTAATTTTTGCACGCAGAAAAGTGTGAAGTGATATTCTTTCTACCAAAATGTGAGAGGACAAATAAACCAAATGGTACAATCCTGAAGAGGGTACACGAACAGAGAGACCCGGGGGTATGTGTGCACAAATCGTTGAAGGTGGCAGGGCAGGTTGAGAAAGCAGTTAAAAAGGCTTATGGGATCCTGGGCTTCATAAATAGTGGTATAGCGTATAAATGTGTGGAAATTATGAACCACCTGTATAAAACACTGGTTCGGTCCCAAATGGAGTACTGTGTCCAATTCTGGGCACCACACTTTAGGAAGGATGTGAAGGCCTTAGAGAGGGTGCAGAAAGGATTTACGAGAATGATTCCAGGAATGAGGGACTTCAGTTACGTTGATAGACTGGAGAAGCTGGGGTTGTTCTCCTTGGAGCAGAGAAGATTGCGAGGAGATTTGATAGAGGTGTTCAAAATCATGAGGGGTCTGGACAGAGTAGATAGAGGGGAAACTGTTCCCATTGGCAGAAGGGTCGAGAACCAGAGGACACAGATTTAAGGTGATTGACAAAAGACGTAAGAAAAGCCTTTGGTTAAGATCTGAATGCACTTCCTGAAAGGGTGGTGGAGGCAAACTCAGTCTTATCATTCAAAAGGGAGTTGGATAAGTAGCTGAAGGAAAAAAATTTGCAGGACTCCGGGGAAAGGGCAGAGGAGTGGGACTAGCTGAGGTGCTCTTGCAGAGAGCTGGCACGGGCTCGACGGGCCAAATGGCCTCCTTCCGTGTTGTAACCGTTCTATGATTCTATGATAATATGTTGCAGTCCTCCTCAGTATTGACTATCCCCCCACAATTTGGTGTCATCCGCAAATTTAGAAAAAAAAATTTGATTCCAAAGTCTAAATCATTAATATAAATTGTGAACAATAGTGGTCCCAGCACTGATCCTTGTGGAACACCACTTCCCACCTTCTGCCACTCTGAATAGCTACTCTTTACCCCTACTCTCTGCTTTCTGTCTTGAAGCCAGCTAGCAATCCATTCTGCTACTTGCCCCCTGACTCCGCATACTCTGACCTTATTCTATTATGTGGTACCTTATAGGCAGGGCGGAAGGGAAATCAGTCAGGTTTCTTGCTCCTGATCACTATCCATTAACATCTGTTATAAATTGCACTTGTGAAGTCAGGATGAGGCTTGGCTGTGATGCCCATCACAGTTGATTAGCCTATGAGCACTCATGTTCATTATTAAATAATGGCTGCTTGGGTAAGACATGAGAGGTGTGCCCATGGACTTGTACCCCAATATGAGTCAGCTTCAGTAGAAGAGCAGATAAAAGGGGCCAATTTTAGAAATAAACGATTCTTGGGGGAAGTTAATAGTTTATAAAAACAAAGCCCAATACTTTTTTTCATACTGTACCTGAGTCTGAAACGCTTGTCAGCTCCCACAATTTCTGCCAGCTTCCTCCATCCGCGGTTGTTGGTCTTGTCCAGCAGATCGCTTATTTTGTTCAGTGTGGGCTCCTTCAGGCTGTTGATGTTTAACGGCGAGACCTGCATGGACTCTGCCATTGCTCAAGTCAGTGCAAAGGACCTTGCTGCCAGCTCTGGCGGCGTTGCGGTCATTGAATGCTCGGAGCTTCAGCTTGCAGCCGCCTGCACCCAGCCAGGAGACAGGCAACACCTAGCAAATAAAACATGACCAGTCAGCTTTCAAAAGATCACCTCGATCGAACGCCTTTCTAAACACAGGGGGGGGGGGGCGGGGGAAGTGCAACACTTACTGGAAATGCAGATTTCAAACTGCTGATTCCAAAAGAATTTCACAAAAGTTATTCGAAATATAAATTGAACAAGTGCCGGAGCCCTTATCTCACTTGTGATCTTGTACTTAAAACAGTCAGCTCCCAGTAACAAAGTAGGGAGTGATCTCATTTCTGTCTAATAACTGCCCTCTTTCCGCTTAACTATAAAGATAACAGAGTGACGCATTGTGAAAGTACCTGCTACTGGTGATCTACACAAAGGTAGGTACTTCCTGGTATTTTGGGCGATACAATGCTGAATCAGGAAGTATTGGCACACCCCATAAAACTCGATGCAAAGACCTCTGGGAATTGCAGTTTTTACTTCTATGTGAACTGGACTTCAACAACAACAACCATCTGTATTTATATAGTGTCTTTAACGTAGTAAAACGTCCCATGGTGCTTCACAGGAGTATTAAAAGACAACAAATTTGACACCGAGCCACATAAGAAGAAATTAGGGCAGATGACCAAAAGCTTGGTCAAAGAGAGAGGTTTTAAGGAGCGTGTTAAAAGAGGAAAGAGAGGTAATGAGGCGGAGAGGTTTAGGGAGGGAGTTCCAGAGCTTAGGGCCTAGGCAGCTTAAGGTACAGCCACCAAAGGTTGAGCGATTATAATCAGGGATGCTCAAGAGGGCAGAATTTGAGGAGCGCAGATGTCTCGGGGGGGTTGTGGGGCTGAAGGAATTACAGAGATAGGGAAGGTCGAGGCCATGGAGGAATTTGAAAACCAGGATGAGAATTTTGAAATCGAGGTGTTGCTTAACCGGGAGCCAATGTAGATCAGCGAGCACAGGGGTGATGAGCGAATGGGACTTGGTGCGAGTTAGGACACGGGCAGCCGAGTTTTGGATCACCTCAAGTTTACGGAGGGTAGAATATGGGAGGCCAGCCAGGAGTGCTTCCAGAAGAAACAAAGGAACTTGCATTTATCTAGCGCCTTTCATGGCCTCAGGGCGCCCCAAATTCACCAGCAATGAAATGTTTTTCAAGCATAACTGTATAGCTGGGAAGTGCAGCAGCCAATTTGTGCCCATCAAGGTCCCACAAACAGCAGTGAGATAGGTTAAGCTGTTTTTTTAAGGTGAATTATATATTATTATAGCTCAGCTTACACAATAATACATTGGCCCAGATCAGGAGCTCAGGATGGGAGATCAGGAACTCGGGAGGAGGTCAGGAACTCGGGGGGAGGTGGGGAGAAGGTCAGGAACTCGGGGGGAGGTGGGGAGAAGGTCAGGACCTCGGGGGGGAGGGGGGAGAAGGTCAGGAACTCGGGGTGCAGGGGAGAAGGTCAGGAACTCGGGGGGGGGGGGGGGGAGAAGGTCAGGAACTCGGGGGGGAGAAGGTCAGGAACTCGGGGGGGGGGGAGGTCAGGAACTCGGGGGGGAGGTCAGGAACTCGGGGGGGGGGAGGTCAGGAACTCGGGGGTGGGGAGAGAAGATCAGGAACACGTAGGGGGGAGAAGGTCAGGAACTCGGGGCGGGGGGGGAGGTCAGGAACTCGGGGCGGGGGGGAGGTCAGGAACTCGGGGCGGGGGGGGAGGTCAGGAACTCGGGGCGGGGGGGGGAGGTCAGGAACTCGGGGCGGGGGGGGAGGTCAGGAACTCGGGGCGGGGGGGGAGGTCAGGAACTCGGGGCGGGGGGGAGGTCAGGAACTCGGGGCGGGGGGGGAGGTCAGGAACTCGGGGAGGGGGGAGAAGGTCAGGAACTCGGGGGGGGAGAAGGTCAGGAACTCGGGGGGGGTGAGGTCAGGAACTCGGGGGTGGGGAGAGAAGGTCAGGAACTCGGGGGGAGGGAGGTCAGGAACTCGGGGGTGGGGAGAGAAGGTCAGGAACTCGGGGGCGGGGGAGGTCAGGAACTCGGGGGGGGAGAGAAGGTCAGGAACTCGGGGGAGGGAGGTCAGGAACTCGGGGGGATGGAGGTCAGGAACTCGGGGGGAGGGAAGAAGGTCAGGAGCTCGGGGGGGGAGAAGGTCAGGAACTCGGGGGGAGGGAGAAGGTCAGGAACTCGGGGGGAGGGAGAAGGTCAGGAACGTGGGGAGGGGGGAGAAGGTCAGGAACTCGGGGAGGGGGGAGAAGGTCAGGAACTCGTGGAGGGGGGAGGGAGGTCAGGAACTCGGGGAGGGGGGAGGGAGGTCAGGAACTCGGGGAGGGGGGAGGGAGGTCAGGAACTCGGGGAGGGGGAGGGAGGTCAGGAACTCGGGGAGGGGGGAGGGAGGTCAGGAACTCGGGGAGGGGGAGGGAGGTCAGGAACTCGGGGAGGGGGGAGGGAGGTCAGGAACTCGGGGAGGGGGGAGGGAGGTCAGGAACTCGGGGAGGGGGGAGGGAGGTCAGGAACTCGGGGAGGGGGGAGGGAGGTCAGGAACTCGGGGAGGGGGGAGGGAGGTCAGGAACTCGGGGAGGGGGAGGGAGGTCAGGAACTCGGGGAGGGGGGAGGGAGGTCAGGAACTCGGGGAGGGGGGAGAAGGTCAGGAACTCGGGGGGGGAGAAGGTCAGGAACTCGGGGGGGGGAGAAGGTCAGGAACTCGGGGGGGAGAAGGTCAGGAACTCAGGGAGAGAGAAGTTCAGGAGCTCATTACTGTCTAATAACTGCTTTCTTTCCATGCAGCCGCACATCAATCGGGACATAACTGATCAAAACATAAAATGCCGTAAACACTTAGCAGGTCAGGCACCATCTGTAGAGGGAGAAACAGAGTTAATGTTTCAGGTGGATGACCTTTCATGAGAACTGAAAGATATTAGGGATGAACAGCTTTTAAGTAAGTGCAGACCCAGGGGAAAGGGGGCAGGGAAAGAACAAAAGGGAGAGGTCTGTGATAGCGCGGAGGGGAGCAGTGATTAAATGGTGATGATGGTGCAAGGCAAAATTAAGTGATAATGGGGCAAGTATAGAAACAAAAGATGGGTCCAGAGGAGGTAAATGGTCACAAAAGCAAAATATTCAACACAGATAAATGTCAGGTATTACATTTTGGTAGGAAGAATAGGGAGGTCACTTATTACTTGGATGGTGCGAATCTGGGTGGGGTAGAGGAACAAAGGGATCTCGAAGTACAAATACACAAATCACTACAAGTAGCGACACAGGTTAACAAGGCCATAAAAAAAGCAAACTAGGCACTAGGGTTTATTTCTAGAGAGCTAGAATTGAAAAGAAGTGAAGTTATGCTAAACTTGTATTGAACCTTGGTTAGACCACACTTGGAGTGCTGCGTACAATTCTGGTCGCCATATTATAAAAAGGATATAGAGGCACTGGAGAGGGTGCAGAGAAGATTTACAAGGATGATACCAGAAATGCGAGGGTATACATATCATGACGGGATGAACAGGCTGGATCTCTTTTCGCTTGAAAAAAGACCGAGGGGTGACCTAATTGAGGTCTTTAAAATTATGAAAGGTTTTGATAGAGTAGAGACAGAGAGAGTGTTTCCACTTGTGGGGAAGAGCATAACTAGAGGCCATCAATATAAGATAGTCACCAAGAAATCAAATAGGGAATTCAGAAGGAACTTCTTTACCCAGAGGGTGGTGAGAATGTGGAACTCGCTACCACAAGGAGTAGTTGAGGCAAATAGTATAGATGCATTTAAGGGGAGGCTAGATAAGCATATGAGAGAGAAGGGAATAGAGGGTTATGCTGATAGAGTTAGATGAGGAAAGACGGGAGGAGGCTCGTGTGGAGCATAAACACTGGCATGGACTGGTTGGGCCGAATGTATATCCTATGTAATCCTATGTAAATACTGCAGATGCTGGAAATCTGAAATAAAAACAAAAAATGCTGGAACTACTCAGCAGGTCAGGCAGCATCTGTGGAGAGAGAAAAACAGAGGCCCAGAAATTAGGCTCCCTGGCTTCCCGCGGGTGCAAGGATCCCGCGCGCACCTACCTACCGCGCCTGCCGTTGACCTCTGGGCCCACGGGGACTTCAGCTCCTGGGCCTCCCCCAACTGCCGGCGCGCAGTGCTTGTGTATCCCAGGGGCGTAGTTAGTGCGATGCGTCCCCTGGGATCACGTGGGCCATGGAGAGCCAATGGCAGCAGACCATCTTTCATTCATAGATTTGACAGGAAGACCTGTCAAATCTATGAATTGAAATCGGCCCCAAAACAACACCTAAACTTCAAATATTTTTTTTTTTAAACCATCACATTTTTAAAATAACTATAAGTTAAATAAATTAACTACATTAAACAAAAATTTAAATTTTTGAAAAAATTAAAATACTTTTTAACAGTGCTAAAAATAAACTACTTACCTTTCTTTAAAGTATCTAAAAAAGATAAACCTGTTGAAAATTTTTTTTAATTGTAATTAATTAACCACTTACCTTGTTGAAAATGGGTCCTGCGCCTCCTTTTTAAAAGCGCAGCTTCTTCAATACTTACCCTCCCGGAGAAACCTGAAAAAAAACCTAAGTTCGCTGCGTGCGCGCAGCCTCTACCGCGCACGCAGTTCACCTCTGAACCGCTCCCTTCATGAGACCGGAAGTTCCGGTTTCCCGTGCATGCGCAGTGCATGCAGGAAACTGGCACTTCAGGAGGCCTTACGGGTGAGTACACAGCGCGTACTCACCCAGCAAGTGCCGAATTTTTGGCCCTTTCGTCAGACCTTTGTAAATGGTCACAGTTGACATGCAGAGGAGGAGGGAAGCATTTATGGTATAATAAATAAGAGCCCCAATATAGATCCTGTGGAACACCACTCCTCACACCTAAGAAACTTAATTTTACTCCAACCCATTGCTTTCTACCCTCCAAAAATCTATCTATTTGGTCGCATTCAACATAATTCCATGTGGCAATATCTTTGCCATAAGTCTATTGTCTGGTACTTGTATAGGAACAGGAATAGACCATTCAGCCCCTTGAGGCAGTTCCATCATTCAGTTAGATCATGGCTAATCTGTACTCTAAATCACTTTACCCACCTTTGTTCCATATCCCTTGATGCCCTTACACAACAAAAATCTACTGATCTCACTGTTGAAAATTTCAATTGACCCAGCATCGACAGCCTTTTAGGGGGTAGAGTTCCAGACTTCCACTAAGCTTTGTATGAAAAAACGTTTCCTGATTTGACATGGTTGACCACACCATCCTCCTCCAACGCCTTTCCACCGTTGTCCAGCTGGGTGGGACTGCACTCGCCTGGTTCCATTGTTATCTATCTAATCGTAGTCAGAGAATCACCTGCAATGGCTTTTCTTCCCGCTCCCGCACCGTTACTTCTGGTGTCCCCCAAGGATCTATCCCTGGCCCCCTCCTATTTCTTATTTAAATACTGCCCCTCGGCAACATCATCCGAAAACACAGCATTAGTTTCCACATGTATGCTGACGACACCCAGCTCTACCTCACCACCACTTCTCTTGACGCCTCCACTGTATCTAAATTGTCAGACTGCTTGTCCGACATCCAGTACTGGATGAGCAGAAATTTCCTCCAACTAAATATTGGGAAGACCAAAGCCAGTGTCTTCGGTCCCCGCCACAAACTCCGTTCCCTAGCCACCAATTAATCCCTCGCCCTGGCAACTGTCTGAGGCTGAACTAAACTGTTCACAACCTTGGTGTCGTATTTGACCCCGAAATGGGTTTCCGACCACATATCCGCGCCATAACTGAGACCTCCGGAACATCATAAGAAATAAGAGTAGGCCATACGGCCCATCGAGCCTGCTCCGCCATTCAATAAGATCATAGCTGATCATCGGCCTCAACTCCACTTTCCCGCCTGATCTCCGTATCCCTTGATTCCCCTAGAGTCCAAAAATCTATCTATCTCAGCCTTGAATATACTCAAAGACTCAACATTCACAGCCCTCTGGGGCAGAGAATTCCAAAGATTCACAGCCCTCTGAGTGAAGAAATTCCTCCTCATCTCAGTCTTAAATGGCCTACCCCTTATCCTGAGACTATACCCCCTAGTTCTAGACACTCCAGCCAGGGGAAACAACCTCTCAGCATCTACCCTGTCAATCCCCTTCAGAATCTTGTATGTTTCAATGAGATCACCTCTCATTCTTCTAAACTCCAGAGAGTATAGGGCCATTCTACACAATCTCTCATCATAGGACAGCCCTCCCATCCCAGGAATCAATCTAGTGAACCTTTGTTGCACTGCCTCCAAGGCAAGTATATCACTCCTTAGATAAGGAGACCAAAACTGTGCACAGTACTCCAGGTGTGGTCTCACCAAGGCCCTGTACAATTGTAGCAAGACTTCCTTACTCTTATACTCCAACCCCCTTGCAATAAAGGCTAACATGCCATTTGCCTTCCTTATTGCTTGCTGTACATGCATAGTAGCTTTCTGTGTTTCTTGCACGAGGACACCCAAATCTCTTTGAACACCAACATTTGAAAGTTTCTCACCATTTAAAAAATATTCTGTTTTTCTATTCTTCCTACCAAAGTGAATAACCTCACATTTCCCTACATTATACTCCATCTGCCACCTTACTGCCCACTCACTTAGTCTATCTATATCCCTTTGCAGACTCTTTGTGTTCTCCTCACAGCTTACTGTCCCACCTAACTTTGTATCATTGCCTGACTCCATCCCTGCCTCAGCTCATCTGCTGCTGAAACCCTCATCCATGCCTTTGTTACCTCTAGACTTGACTATTCCAACGCACTCCTGACTGGCCTCCCATGTTCTACCCTCCGTAAACTTGATGTAATCCAAAACTCTGCTGCCTATGTCCTAATTCGTACCAAGTCCTGTTCACCCATCACCCCTGTGCTCGCTGTCCTACACTGGCTCCTGGTTAAGCAATGCCTCGATTTTAAAATTCTCATCCTTGTTTTGAAATTCCTCCATGGCCTCACTCCTCTCTATCACTGTAATTTCCTACAGCCCCACAACCCTCTGAGATCTCTGCGCTCCTCTAATTCTGGCCTCGTGAGCATTCCTGATTTCAGTTGCTCCACCATTGGTGGCCGTGCCTTCAGCTGCCAAGGCACTAAGTTCTCGAATTCCCTCCCGAAACCTCTCCACCTCTCTATCTCTCTTCCTCCCTTAAGATGCTCCTTAAAACCTAACTCTTTGACCAAGGCTACGTACACCTTTTGAATTCCAAACCCTTGAGCTAAAGGCCAACATTCCATGAGCCTTTTTGATTCATTTTTGTACCTGTGCACTAGCTTTTAGTGATTTGTGTACATGGATGCATAAATCCCTTTGCTCCCCCACAGCTCCTAGTCGCTCACCGTTAAAAAAATATTCTGATTGTCTTTTTCGGATCCAAAGTGGATGACTTCACACTTACTCACATTGAATTCCATCTGTCATAGTTTTGCCCACTCACTTAGTCTGTATATGTTCCTTTGTAACTTCCTGCTCCCATCCACACCACTTACTGTGCCTTACTGCACTGTGAAAATCCATACAAATCATTACATTTCCTTTTATCTATTGTTTCATGTTATTTCTTCAAAGAATTATATAAGGTTACTGAAGCACATGCTGCCTTTTAGATATCCATGCTGACTGGTCTTGATTAACTCCTGTTTCTCTAATCACGCATTAATTTTTTTTTATTCACGGGATGTGGGCGTCGATGGCAAGACCAGCATTTATTGCCCATCCCTAATTGGTGAGCTACATTCTTGAACCGCTGCAGTCCGTGTGGTGAAGGTACTCCCACAGTACTGTTAGGGAGGGAGTTCCAGGATTTTGATCCAGCGTCGATGAAAGAACGGCGATATATTTCCAAGTCAGGCTGGTGTGTAACTTGGAGGGGAACTTGGAGCTGGTGGTGTTCCCATGTGCCTGCTGCCCTTGTCCTTCTAGGTGGTAGATGTTGTGCTTTGGGAGGTGCTGTCGAAGAAGCCTTGACGAGTTGCTGCAGTGCATCTTGTAGATGAAAAGCACTGCAGACACGGTGCACCGGTGGTGGAGGGAGTGAATGTTTAAGGTGGTGGATGGGGTGCCAATCAAGCGGACTGCTTTGTCTTGGATGGTGTTGAGCTTCTTGAGTGTTGTTGGAGCTGCACTCATCCAGGCAAGTGGAAAATATTCCATCACACTCCTTACTTGTGCCTTGTAGCTGGTGGAAAGGCTTTGGGAAGTCAGGAGGTGAGTCACTCGCCGTAAAATACTCAACCTTTGACCTGCTGTTGTAGCCACAGTATTTATGTGGCTGGTCCAGTTAAGTTTCTGGTCAATGGTGACCCCCGGGAGGTTGATGGTGGGGGATTTGATGATTGTAATGCCATTGAATATCAAGGGGAGGTGGTTAGACTTTCTCTTGTTGGGGATGTTCATTGCTCGCACTTATGTGATGCGAATGTTACTTGCCACTTATCAGCCCAAACCTGAACGTCATCCAGGTCTTGCTGCATATGGGCATGGACTACTTCATTATCTGAGGAGTTGTGAATGGAACTGAACACTGTGCAATCATCAGCGAACATCCCCACTTCTGATCTTATGATTGAGGGAGGGTCATTGATGAAGCAGCTGAAGATGGTTGGGCCTAGGACACTGCCCTGTGGAACTCCTGCAGTGATGTCCTGGGGCTGTGATGATTGGCCTCCACCAACCACAACCATCTTCCTTTGTGCTAGGTATGACTCCAGCCAGTGGAAAGTTTTCCCCTGATTCCCATTGACCTCAATTTTACTAGGGCTCCTTGATGTCACACTCAGTCAAATGCTGCCTTGATGTCAAGGGCAGTCATTCTCACTTCACCTCTGGAATTCAGCTCTTTTGTCCATGTTTGGACCAAGGCTGTAATGAGGTCTGGAGCTGAGTGGTCCTGGCAGAATTTCTTCCTGTTTTATAGATTCTGGTGGTTTATCAATGCTCGAAGTAATGTCAGATAGCCTAAAATTATCTGTCTTTTCCGTGTTTTCTTTTCTTGAAGAGGGTTATCAGGTATGCCACCCTGAATCCACTGGCACAATTTTGCTTTCCCCAGAATTTTTGAAAATTATAGTTCGGCTTCCACTATTTTTTTGCAAGCTTCCCTCAGGATTCTTGAAGGTAAACCATCTCGTTGGTGAATTGTCTGCCTTATGTTTTAGTAACTTCTTCAGTACCATTTCTCTATGAATAGTAACCTTCACCAACTGCTCTTCACCTACCTCTGGTAGTTCCATAACCTAATAACCACCTCCTCTGTGAAAATTGAGGCAAAGTATTTATTTAGTGTCTTTGCCAATCTCTCACTCTCCAGCTTGCCTCTTTCATCTCTTAGCAGCCCTATCCCGACCATTATTATTCTTTTACTACCGATATGCCTTATAGAAAGCCTTTTTATTATTCTTTATGTTTTTTTCTAATTTTCCTTCCCAGTTTTACTAATCTTCCTTTTTGTAGTTATTTTATATATTCTTTATATTTGTCCCTACAAGTGCTGAATACTTCTTTAGTTTCAAACTTGATCTAAATCTCCACATTCATTCATGGAACCCCAGCCGTTGATATAGACCCTTTCTTCTTTACTTTATTTCTATCCATTCCATTCTCTGGTCTAAATGTTTCCAATCCAGAGGCCTGGAATAATGATCCAGAGACGTGAGTTCAAATCCCACCATGGCAGCTGGGGAATTTAAATTCAGTTAATTAAATAAATCTGGAATAAAAAGCTAGTATCAGTAATGGTAACCATGAAACTATCCGATTTTTGTAAAATCACATCTGGTTCGCTAATGTCCTTTAGGGAAGGAAATCTGCCGTCCTTACCTGGTCTGGCCTCTACGTGACTCCAGACCCACAACAATGTGGTTGACTCTTAACTGCCCTCTGAAATGGCCTAGCAAGTCACTCAGTTATAACAAACTGCTACGAAACACAATAACAAGAATAAAACCGGATGGACCACCTGGCATCGACCTCGGCACCGGCTACGGACAAGACAATGGCACACCCAGCCCAGTCGACCCTACAAAGTCCTCCTCACCAACATCTGGGGACTTGTGCCAAAATTGGGAGAGCTGTCCCACAGACTAGTCAAGCAACAGCCTGACATAGTCATACTCACAGAATCATACCTTTCAGCCAATGTCCCAAACTCCTCCATCACCATCCCAGGGTATGTCCTGTCCCACCGGCAAGATAGACCCACCAGGGGTGGCGGCACAGTGGTATACAGTTGGGAAGGATGGCCCTGGGAGTCCTCAACATTGGCCCAAAAATTAGTCTCAGTACGCGAGAGTACGCACTGTGTACTCTCGCGTATTCTGTCTCCAATTGCCGGTTTTCTGCATGCACTGCGCATGCGCTGAAAACCAGCACTTGGTGAACTCAAAAGGGGGCGGTTCCTAAGTGAACCGCGTGCGCGCTACAGGCTGCGCGCACGCAGTGCACCTAGTGCTTTGAACGCGCAGGTAAGCATGGAAGATTTTGCACATAAAGAAAGGAGGCGCAAGACCCTCTTTTAACAAGGTAAGTAGTTAATTAAGTATTATTTTAAATTTTTTTCAACAGGTATATCTTTTTTAGAGACTTTAAAGAAAGGTAAGTTTATTTTTATAACTTTTAAAAAGATTTTAAATTTTTTCAAAAATTTAATTTTTTGTTTAAAGTGGTTAATTTAATAAACTATACTTATTTTATTAATGTGATGGTTTTTTTTTTATTTAATTGAGGTTTAGCTGTTCTTTTGGGGGGGTATAGATTCATAGCTTTGACAGCCCTTGCTGTCAAAACAATGAATGAAAGATGGTGTGCTGCCATTGGCTCTAACTGAATCACGTGATCCCACAGCTCGCACGAATTAACTGCGTCTGTGGGATACGCACACACTGCACAGCTGCAGCCTTGAAACTAAAGTTCGTGTGAGCTCGGAAGGAAAAGGCAGGCGCGCAGTGAGATATCGCGGGGAAGCCTTACCCCCGCAGGAAGGCTCCGTCTTTAATTTCTGGGCCATTGACTCCAGACCCCATGAAGTCTCATGGCTTCAGGTCAAGCATGGGCAAGGAAACCTCCTGCTGATTACCACCTACCGCCCTCCCTCAGCTGATGAATCAGTACTTCTCCATGTTGAACACCACTTGGAAGAAGCACTGAGAGCAGCAAGAGCGCCAATCTACCTGTCGCAGATGCATCTGTCCATGACAGTATTGGTAGCAGTAACCACCGCACAGTCATTGTGGAGACAAAGTCCTGTCTTCACACTGAGGACACCCTCCATCATGTTGTGTGGCACTACCACCATGCTAAATGAGATAGATTCAGAACAGACCTAGCAGCTCAAAACTGGGCATCCATGAGGCGCTGTGGGCCATCAGCAGCAGCAGAATTGTATTCCACCACAATCTGTAACCTCATGGCCCAGCATATCCCTCACTCTACCATTATCATCAAGCCAGGGGACCAACCCTGATTCGATAAGGTGTGTAGAAGAGCATGGCAGGAGCAGCACCAGGCGTACCTAAAAATGAGGTGCCAACCTGGGGAAGCTGCAACACAGGACTACATGCAAGCTAAAAAGCGGAAGCAGCAGGCTATAGACAGGGCTAAGAGATCCCACAATCAACTGATCAGATCAAAGCTCTGCAGTCCTGCTACATCCAGTCGTGAATGGTGGTGGACCATTAAACAACTAACGGAAGGAGGAGGCTCTACGAATATCCCCATCCTCAATGATGGTGGAGCCCAGCACGTGAGTGCAAAGGACAAAGCTGAAGCATTTGCAACCATCTTCAGCCAGAAGTGCTGAGTGGATGATCCATATCGGCCTCCTCCTGAGGTCCCCACCATCACAGAAGCCAGTCTTCAGCCAATTCGATTCACTCCACGTGATATCAAGAAATGGTTGAGCGCACTGGACACAGCAAAGGCTATGGGCCCTGACAACATCCCGGCTGTTGTGCTCAAGACTTGTGCTCCAGAACTAGCCGCGCCTCTAACCAAGCTGTTCCAGTACAGCTACAACAGTGGCATCTATCCGACAATGTGGAAAACTGCCCAGGTATGTCCTGTCCACAAAAGCAGGACAAATCCAATCCGGTCAATTACCGCCCCATCAGTCTACTCTCAATCATCAGCAAAGTAATGGAAGATGTCATCGACAGTGCTATCAAGTGGCACTCACTCACCAACAACCTGTTCTCTGATGCCCAGTTTGTCCGCCAAGACCACTCAGCTCCCGACCTCATTACAGTCTTGGTCCAAATATGGACAAAGGAGCTGAATTCCAGAGGTGGGGTGAGAGTGATTGCCCTTGACATCAAGGCAGCATTTGACCGAGTGTGGCATCAATGGGGATATTCACTGATGACTGCACAGTGTTCCTCAGATAATGAAGCAGTCCATGCCCACGTGCAACAAGACCTGGACGACGTTCAGGCTTGGGCTGATAAGTGGCAGGTAACATCTGCGCCACACAAGTGCCAGGCAATGACTATCTCCAACAAGCGAGAGTCTAACCACCGCCCCTTGACATTCGATGGCATTACTATTGCCAAATCCCCCACCATCAACATCCTGGGGATCACCATTGACCAGAAACTTAACTGGACCAGCCACATAAATACTGTGGCAACAAGAGCAGGTCAGAGGCTGAGTATTCTGCGGTGAGTGACTCACCTCCTGACTCCCCCAAAGTCTTTTCACCATTTACAAGGCACAAGTAAGGAGTGTGATGGAATACTTTCTTCTTGCCTGGATGAGTGCAACTCCAACAACACTCAAGAACCATCCAAGGCAAAGCAGCCCGCTTAATTGGCACCCCATTTGTCAACTTAAACATTCACTCCCTCCACCACCGGCGTACCATGGCTGCAGTGTGTACCATCTACAAGATGCACTACAGCAACTCACCAAGGCTTCTTCGGCAGCACCTCCCAAACCCACGACCTCTTCCACCTAGAAGGACAAGGGCAGCAGACACATGGGAACACCACCACCTCCAAGTTCCCCTCCAAGTCACACACCATCCTGACTTAGAAGTATATCGCCGATCCTTCATCGTTGCTGGGTCAAAATCCTGGAACTCCCTCCCTAACAGCACTGTGGGAGTACCATCACCACACGGACTGCAGCGGTTCAAGAACACGGCTTACCACCACCTTCTCAAGGCCAATTAGGGATGGGCAATAAATGCTGGCCTTGCCAGTGACACCCACATCCCAGGAAAGAATTTTAAAAATTGCAGTTTTACAGTTCTAGTTGTTAATTGGTCCTTCCCTTTAATTTGGGGAATCTCACTGGAATTTGTTTTTTTCCCAGTCAAGGATCCTTGTCCTCAACTCTTCTTTCTCTTTTTTATTCTTATACTGAAACTAATTATATTGTGGTCACTGCTTCCCAAATGACCCCATACTTTTAGGTCACCTATTTGTTTTCCTGCATTACCCAGAGCCAAGCCAAGTAATTCTTCCTTCCATGTTGGATTAACTGCGAAAACAGTCCTGAACGCACTGCAAAATAAACTTTCCCTTTCTCACCCACACATCTTCCCTATCCTATTCTATTTTTGAATAATCAAAATATCATTTCGGTATCCTCAAATCACATTTTATAACTCACATTCCAATCTATTTTTTGAGTAGAGTTTTGGAGGCAAAAACCCTAGAATCATATAACAAAAAAATACATGCAGCAATAAAAAAAGAAAGGTTTGCCAAGGCTTCTTCGTCAGCACCTCCCAAACCCGTGACCTCTTCCACCTAGAAGGACAAGGACAGCAGGCGCATGGGAACACCACCACCTGCATGTGCCCCTCCAAGTCACACACCATCCTGACTTGGAAATATATCGCCGATCCTTCATCATCGCTGGGTCAAAATCCTGGAACTCCCTCCCTAACAGCATTGTGGGAGTACCTTCACCACACGGACTGCAGCGGTTCAAGAAGGCGGCTCACCAGCACTACTTTCTCAAGGGTAACTAGGGATGGGCAATAAATGCTGGCCTTGCCAGCGATGCCCACATCCCATGAATTAATTAAAAAAATATAGCGCCTCTCACGACCACCGGACGTCCCAAAGCGCTTTACAACCAAAGAGGTACTTTTGAAGTGTAGTTCAATGGGGGAAGTGTTCTGGATGAATGTATTATTTATATACTGGTGGGAATTGAAACATGTCAACAGCTCACAAACCCAAACGTTTTCCTTCTGAAAAATCCAGGAATTGTGTAAAGTCAGCAAGTATTATATAAACTGCGCATATTGAATAAAGCGAGTCGGTATTGTACAAAATGTTCGAGAGGTTCTGATGGGATTATAAACGGTGAGATTGGGTGAAAACGGATTTTCGTTATCAGAACCCGGAGATTCAGTTACCACCTTGTATCTCTCCAGTCATGTTGGCCTACACTTTTTGGTGGTCATTAGACTGGTCAGCGCTGCTTGCTGTCATTTTTTTTCGTAGCCATGATGCGGAGATGCCGGTGTTGGACTGGGGTGGACAAAAGTGAGAAGTCGCACAACACCAGGTTATAGTCCAACAGCTTTATTTGAAAAGGAGCAGCGAAAGCTTCAAATAAAGCTGTTGGACTATAACCTGGTGTTGTGCGACTTCTCATTTTTTTTGGTATTGCTCTTCAGTCATTGGGAAGTGAAGTTGACAGGTGACAGATTAATACAGAAAAGTGTGTTCAGACCCAAGGTATACCGCATGTAATTACTGGTGCTGTGACGCCACTCTTTTTGTGTGGGGGATCAGAATGTAGGGAAATTTATATAGTACATTACATTATCAGAAATATAAAATCACCCGTGGTTTACACTGGGAGGAGAGGGACCTGAGTTCAGTAATGACTTGCTGCAGCTTGATATAGAATGTTCGATTAAGACATCTTTAGAATTAACAGCTGGCTCCGGACTGACATTGATGGAGTCTGAAGTTTGTTCTCCCCCCGCCCGCCTTACCTTGCCCAAGTTTTGGGTATTACTTTAGATCCATATGATCAATCCCAGAGCGCGTGTGCAGCGTGTCAATTACAAGTTACTCGGGGTAAGGCACAAAAATAGATCAATGCACTTCAGCGCGTCGAGTGTGATTAAATGTGACCGGTAATCTTCCTTTTCATCGCCGAGAAAGTAAAATAAGGTATGTAGAAAGCCTCGGATCAATCTTTCATTTGTGGGGGATTAGCCGCCAGCTCCGCTTTGCAATATATTTAATGATATACATCATCTAACGAGTGTATCTCGTTCTCTGTTTTAACCCGTGCTAACATTATTTTATTGTGTAATGATATCATACCATTTTTTTTCAATTTTCCGGTCTTTTATGTTGGCAGATATTATTGAGAAACGTACATAAAGTAATGGATTCTCGTTAGCCTGGTTTTATTTTGTAGTTTTAGCAAAGAGCTTGTGTGGAAATGTGAGGGATCACCTGTGAAAGCAACTTAAAGTTTTAAATATTTTTAAGGAAAGACCAGGATTAGTAGAATTTACTTTCAGATCATTTTATGATTATAAAGTTACAACAAATCTAACCAGACCAACAGGGTGTAAAGTAGTTGCCTCCATATTTATGCAACAGTTGAAGTTCAGTTACTGTTTGATAATTGGTCGTGGCTTTGGAACCATGAGAGCAGCCGGCACGCAGTTATACTTCCTCATTGGCACTGCACTCTGGTGAGGGAAGGCAGAGCCCCGTGTACCTCAATATATGTGCTGAGTTTGTCTTATCAGCCTCCAACCACTGGTGAAACTTCCAATGGGAGAAAAGAGCCGGCTGTCCTGTCAGCTTTTTCCTAAAATTAGAAACTGAAACACGATCCCAGCAAACAGCCTGGACTCGTTTTCAATTTTTCCCCTTGCCTTTTTACCCCAAGAAATTTGTGCTCATCAAGGTCAGGGCTGCTAGTAATTGGGAATGCAATAATTTCAGTGGCCCTAACTGTTAGCACCAAGCACACCCAGGTCAGGTACAGTAAGGTTAAATACAGAACAAAGCTTCATCTCACTGTACTAACAATATCACTCAGGTCGGTGGGGGAGGGAGGGGCAAGTGATCGGGAGGGAGAGCAAGGTGATTGGGAGGGAGGAAGTGATGGGGGGAGGGAGTGATCGGGAGGGAGGGGCAAGTGATTGGGATGGAGGGAAGAAGTGATGTGAGGTTGAGGGAAGTGATCAGGATGATGGGAAGAAGTAATTGAGAGGGAGAGCGAGGCGATCGCGAGAGAGAGCAAGGCTATGGCGAGGGAGGGGGGAACATAGGAACATTAGAACAGGAGTAGGCCAGTCAGCCCCTCGAGCTTGTTCCGCCATTCAATGAGATCATGGCTGATTTGTGTCCTAACTCCTTCCACCCGTTTTGGCTCCACATCCCTTTATACCCTTGCCTAGCAAAAATCTACCAATCTCAGATTGAAAATTATTAATTGAGCTAGCAATTACTGCTTTTTGTGGGAGAGAGTTCCACACTTCTACCACCCTTTGCATGAAGACGTGTTTTCTATCTTCTCTCCTGAATGGCCTGGCTCTGATTTTAAGGTTATGTCCCCTTGTCCTAGACTCAACCCACCAGCAGAAAAAGTTTCTCTCTATTTACCCTATCAATTCCTTTCAAAATCCTAAAAACCTTAATCAAATCACCCCTTAACCTTCTAAATTCCAGGGAATACACGCATCGTTTATATAATCTCTCCTCATAATCTAACCCTTGGCACCCTGGTAACATTCCGGTGATTCTGTGCTATGGTCCTTCCAATGCCAATATATCCTTTCTAAGGTGTGGTGTCCAGAACTGTACACAGTGCTCCAGATGTGGTCTACCCAGGGCTTTGTATAGCAGGAGCAAAACTTCCTCCCCTTTTTATTCTAGCCCTCTAGTTATAAAGGCTAACATTTCATTAGCCTTTTTGATTATTTTTTGTAGCTGATTACTACATTTTAGTGATCTGTGTATATAGACCGCTAAATCTCTTTGGACCTCTACTAGCTTTTCACCATTTAAAAAATATTCGGACTTATCCTTTTTTGGTCCAAAATGGATGACCTCGAACTTACCTGCGTTGAAATCCATCTGCCACGGTTTTGCCCACCTACTTAATCTATCAATATCCCTTTGTAATCATGCGCTCCCGTCTACATTATTTACTATGGCAACAATCTTAATGTCATCGGCAAACATGGATATATGGCACTCTATTGCATTATCAAAGTCATTAATAAATATAGTGAATAGTTGAGGCCCCAGCATAGACCCTTGTAGGACATCATTAGTTACGTCCTTCCAATTCGAGTACATACCCATTACTCTCTGTCTGGGAAGTGATCGGGAGAGAGAGCGAGGTGATCAGGAGGGAGGGGGAAATTCATCGGAAGGGAAAGTGAGGCGATCGGGAGGCAGAGGGGTAGTGATTGGGAGGGAGAATGACGCGTCAGGAGGGAGAGGGGAAGTGATCGGGAGGGAGAGCGATGCGAATGGGAGGGAGGGGGGAAGTGATCGGGAGGGAGAGGGAAAGTGATCGGGAGGGAGAGGGAAAGTGATCGGGAAGGAGAGCGCGGTGAATGGGAGGGAGGGGGCAAGTGATCGGGAGGGAGAGAGAGGCGATTCAGAGGGAGGAGGGGAAAGTGATCTGGAGAGTGGGCCTGTAAAACGGGCGTGGCATCATCCAATTTCTAAGCCAGAGTATTTTCTGCAGAATACTCTCTTCCTGCCAGCTGAATATAACGATCCTGGCATAAGCTATAATCTTCTCAACAAAAAAAAATCTTCCTCTTCCATGATGTTGAAATTGTATGATGAACTTAGTAGGCACATAGCAGTAATAAACATCAACAAGGGAGAAATGACAGCAGTATTTTGCCCTTCTTCTAGCTACCCGTGATTTTCTTTTTTCCCCAAATCAGTTCTGATTAAAGGAGAAGGAACACTAGCTCACAAGTGGGTATGAGCAGCAACCTGCTTAGCACTGGGACATACAGACTAAAAGGTCTGTGGATTGATTCCTATCCTACGCTGAGCTAGCTAATCTCTGCCAGGGTAGCACATGAAAAAAGAAACACTTGCATTTATATAGCGCCTTTCAATTCCGCAGGACGTCCCAACGTGCTTTACAACCAATTAAGTACTTTTGAAGTATAGTCACTGTTGTAAAGTAGGAACTGCGGCAGCTAATTTGCGCACAGCGAGGTACCACAAACAGCAATGGGATAATGACCAGATAATCTGTTTTGGTGATGTTGGTTGAGGGATAAATATTGGCCAGGACACTGCAATTTGCTTCAGCAGCCCGAGGAAAACAAATCAACTAAGGTTTCCCCTCTTGATTCTGCTGCCTGTGTTGCTTTTGAGTTAGAGAAAGATGGAGCTCTGTCAATAGATGTAAGCACACAAGTACAGAGCTTCACTCACTAATGTCCAACTGTTGGTTAAACATTCAGTGTTAATATATAGAGCTAACAATTAGCTCGCTAAAACAAAGTATCAGCTGCATGGGAACTTTTTAAACATCACGTTGCAGTTATATTGCACCCAGTAAGAAGCAAAAGTGGTATGAGACTACCTCCTCTAGTTGGTCTCAATCCACTTGCTAAAATACAAAGTGCTGTCAGTTTTGGTAAATTCGCACCCAACATGTGGGAGTACCTTCACCACACAGACTGCAGCGGTTCAAGAAGGCGGCTCACCACCACCTTCTCAAGGGCAACTAGGGATGGGTAATAAATGCTGGCCTTGCCAGCGACGCCCATATCCCATAAACAAATTTAAAAAAAATGTACCACAAATTTTGTGCTGATATGAGACCAAAGCTGCCTGTACAGGACAACTGACTGTTGTCACAGTGTTTCTTGAAGTTTATAGTTGAGGTTTTGTTAAACATTCGTGAAACTAGAGTCCCAGTTGGCTGGTCCACGGTCACAGTCACTAATATGATGAAATATAAACAGAAAATGCTTGAAATACACAGCAGGCCAGGCAGCATCTGTGGAGAGAAAAACAGAGTTCACGTTTCAGGTCTGTGAACTTGCATGCACGTGGTGCGTGTTGCATATGTTTTAGTTACTAATCTTGGCATTTCCCATTGGAAGGAGTGAGATGGCTGGTTGGTGTCAAGGAATCTCATTTGCACTGATTTGTGCTTGTCATGATATGACCTTGCGAATAACTCTGCCACATATGCTGACTGTGGTAGCTGCTTGGTCCTGTCTGCTTTTAGCACATCTTTAATTTGAGTTTATGTAGCAGCAGGGGGAGGGGCTGGAGGGAGCACATACAATATCGCACTGAGAGACAGCAGCTTCATACATGCCTTCTCCAGGCATGCCCTTGCTCCTGGGCTCTGCCTCAGCATTTCCAGTGGTTTGAACAGAAGCATGATCTGTGAGCAGAAATGAACCCTGCACAGTAGTTTACTTCAAATGATCCTCCAGCAGACAGGTAAGCCTTTTGTATATTGGAACTCTATCGCAGGAGTCTGAGCATTCACAAGAGATACTCTGACTGGGCTTAGGAGCTCCTCTACAGATGGCCTTGGAGTTGCCAAGTGCTCTATTAGGGACTTTGAATGATCATGCATAACTACACAGTAGCAGTCAGCAGTCTCTTCAACACTTGCCTTCACACTTTGCAGAATGTTTGGTGCATCTTATAATGACTATAGAAATGATTGGTGCTCTGGTAGAATCCCTATTTTCAGCACAGCTCCCTTGAGCTTAGGATACTAGGGCTGTGTAGCTGAGGCAGGATTTAAGCTGGCCCTCATCCATCTGTTCCCTGCACCTCCACTGCCACCAGTACCCACTCCTGCTCACTTGTGTTCCGTGATTCACCCAGTGCACACTGCTGTACCTCAATATCTGAATTCCATTGGGTGAATATATTTGTGAGGTCACACAACACCAGGTTATAGTCCAACAGTTTTATTTGAAATCACAAGCTTTCGGAGCTATCGATTGCTCCTTCCTCAGGTGAAGTAAATTAGATACAGAATCGCCAAAGCATATATAGATAGAAAACAAAGCATGTGTACCTTACAATTGCAGACCACTAAATTAAATCATCCTGACTATCTGCCGAGGTGTGATAAAGTTAATTAAGTCAGCCAGGAAGGTACCACATCAAAGACATAGCAAGATACAACTGAGACAATGAGGTGTAGTCGCAGGGGTTCTAACGTGTCAAAAGCTGCCGTCTGTATGTAAAACGAAAAGCTTTAAAATTTTTACTTTTTTACTGGGAAAATTTTTACTTTTTTACTGGGAATCACATCTGTGAACAAGCTAACGACGACTCGAGTCCGGATCACGTCATGTATCGTGACATAAACCCAAGATCCCGATTGAGACCGTCTTCATGAGTGCGGAACTTGGCTATCAGTTTCTGCTCGATGATTTTGCGTTGTCGTGTGTTTCTAAGGTTGCCTTGGAGAACGCTTACCCGCAGATCCGAGGCTGAATGTCCTTGACTGCTGAAGTGTTCCCCGACTGGGAGGTAACAATCCTGCCTGGCGATTGTTGCGCGGTGCTCGTTCATACGTTGTCTCAGTGTCTGCATGGTCTCGCCGATGTACCATGCCGCGGTGCATTCTTTCCTGCAACGTATGAGGTAGACAACGTTGGCCGAGTCACATGAGTATGTACCATGTACCTGGTGGGTAGTGTCCTCACGTGTGATGGTGGTATCTGTGTTGATGATCTGGCATGTCTTGCAGAGTTTGCCATGGCAGGGTTGTGTGGTGTCGTGGTCGCTGTTATCCTGAAAGCTGGGTAATTTGCTGCGAACGATGGTACTTCTGAGGTTAGGCGGCTGTTTGAAGGCAAGTAGTGGAGGCGTGGGGATGGCCTTAGCGAGGTGTTTGTCGTCATCGATGACATGTTGAAGGCTGCGAAGAACATGGCGTAGTTTCTCCGCTCCGGGGAAGTACTGGACGACGTAGGGTACCCTGTTGGTTGTGTCCCGTGTTTGCCTTCTGAGGAGGTCGATGCGATTTTTCGCTGTGGCCCGTCGGAACTGTCGATCGATGAGTCGAGCGTCATATCCCGTTCTTACGAGGGCGTTTTTCAGCGTCCGTAGGTGTCCATCGCGTTCCTCCTCGTCTGAGCAGATCCTGTGTATTCGCAGGGCTTGTCCATAGGGGATGGCTTCTTTAACATGGTTAGGGTGGAAGCTGGAGAAGTGGAGCATCGTGAGGTTGTCCGTGGGCTTGCGGTAGAGTGAAGTGCTGAGGTGTCCGTCTTTGATGGAGATTCGTGTGTCCAGGAATGAGACCGATTCTGAGGAGTAGTCCATGGTGAGTTTGATGGTGGGATGGAACTTGTTTATGTTATCGTGTAGTCTTTTCAGTGATCCTTCGCCATGGGTCCAAAGGAAGAAAATGTCGTCGATGTATCTGGTGTACAGCGTTGGCTGGAGGTCCTGTGCAGCGAAGAAGTCTTGCTCGAACTTGTGCATGAAGATGTTGGCGTATTGGGGTGCGAATTTGGTCCCCATGGCTGTTCCGTGTGTTTGGGTAAAAAAATGGTTGTCGAAGGTGAAGACATTGTGGTCAAGGATGAAACGGATGAGTTGTAGGATGGCGTCTGGAGATTGGCTGTTGTTGATGTTGAGTACTGAGGCTGTTGCAGCGATGCCGTCATCGTGGGGGATACTGGTGTAGAGTGCCGATACGTCCATCGTGGCAAGGAGTGTTCCTGGTTCAACTGGTCCGTGGGTGCTGAGTTTCTGTAAGAAGTCTGTAGTGTCGCGACAGAAGCTGGGGGTTCCCTGTACAATGGGTTTCAGAATGCCCTCGACGTATCCAGAGAGGTTCTCACACAGGGTTCCATTGCCTGATACGATAGGACGTCCGGGTGTGTTGGCTTTGTGTATCTTTGGGAGGCAGTAGAAGTCTCCCACGCGGGGAGTACGTGGGATGAGAGCGCGTAGGATGTTTTGAAGGTCTGGATCGAAGGTCTTGATCAGTCTATTGAGTTGGCGGGTGTGTTCTTTGGTCGGATCTGCGGGTAGCTGTCTGTAGTGTTCCTAGTTGTCCAGTTGTCGGTATGCTTCTTTACAATAGTCCGTTCTGTTCTGTATGACGATGGCTCCTCCTTTGTCCGCTGGTTTGATGACAATGTTGCGGTTGGTCTTGAGAGCGTGGATGGCGTTGCGTTGTGCTCGGGTGACATTCTGGACTGTCTTGTGAGTGCGGCTGATGAATCTGGCGTTGATGCATCTCCTGACAGCTTGAGCATACATGTCAAGCTTGGGGCAGCGACCCTCCGGAGGGGTCCAGTTTGACTCTTTTTGTGCCAGTGCTTACGCCAGTAGGAGTGTGTGACACATGGTGCTATGACGGGCTAGCTCCTTGGTAGCCACTGCTTGTGGGGCAGTGAGCAAGTAGAGTGAGAAGAAAGAACATGAAAAGGATGGCACTGCGACTGAACTCTGGGATGCCTCTGACTTCACCCTCTCCTACTTCTATACCACCTGACACTAGAATCACAAACTCAACCTAATCATTAACTTCAATAGAGAATAAAATCAGACGGGGATGGGGGATGGGGGGTGGTAAATCAGGCCTCCAACCTAAACTTGCCCCGTTCCTGCCGGGCGGGTCAGGTTAAAATCAGGGCTTATATCAAGTTTTGGGATTTTTTGACCACTTTTCCACGGAAAAGATTTGGAAGTGAGTTGCATTTAAGTGGTGTGTTTTAAATGAAGGCACAGCCACACAGGGTTAAAAATTCTTCTTCCAGCCATATGCTGCAGCCACTGAGTTAAAGAGAAGTCTTCTATGTAAATGAGCCAGGCATTGAAGATCTGTTAATACCATTACTGAAGGCAACAGTTAATTCATTACCATTTCTTAGGCTTCCAACGAACATGCACACCTATTCTGGTTGGGATGGCCTGCTCACTTCAGCCCGGCATCTTTGCCGAGAATCCATGCGTGTGGGGGAACTACTGGTAAATCACTGAACTGGGAAGAAATCAGAGGGACTGCTCACCTACTTCCTGTGGTTAGAAGTAACAAAAAGGAGTGGAAAATCTATGTTCAAGATTAGTCTGGGAAGCAAGCTCAACTGAGCAAGACACAATTCATTCATCCTTATTGGATTTATTAGTGACTATATTATATTTAGAGCCCCTACTTTTGGATTCCCCCACAAGTAAAAACATTTTCTCCACGTCTACCCCATCAAACACTTTCATAATTTTAAAGACCTCTGTCAGGTCACCTCTCAGTCTTCCCTTTTCTAGAGAAAAGAGCCCCAGCCTGTTCAGTCTTTCCTGATAGTTGCATCCTCTCAGTTCTGGTATCATCCTTGTAAATATTTTTTGCACTTTCTCCCATGCTTCTATATCTTTTTGGTAATATGGAAACCAGAACTGTGCACAAATACTTGAAGTGTGGTCTAACCAAGGTTCTGTACTGTGGCATGGTTTATTATTTTTCTTATTCATTCAGAGAAGTTTAAAATTAAGTGAATTAATAATACCAATTATAACTATCACTCTGTGCATTCACTTTCTATCTGTAAAATAAAACAGTATTACGATTCGTATCTGGCCTTGTCTCACTAAATTGTTTTCAGCCCAAGTACTGCAAGATTATAGAACTGCATGTGAAGGCATGGGGGTGAAATTGGGCTATGCCAGTAGCAAGAAACAGGCCCATAGCAAATTGACAGTCCCTTTTGCATCATGCCTGATTTTCTTTTCCATTTAAGTCAATGGAACTTCGGGCTGCTGATTGGCTATGAGGCTGTTTTGCGCTACTGCCGTAGACCAATTTGACCCCCATGATATCACAGTTCAGATCATAAGAGGTACAATTGTTACACCAGTGCGAGTGTCTCCAAAGGTTTCTTAAGCTCAGTAGCTTTGCCATAGCTTGTGGCTGTTCTGGACATCTCGTGGTTTCCAGAAACACCCACATCATGCAAATTCTGCATAACACAGATTTTGGCAGTGCTGTCATAATAAATGGACAGAAACTCAAATAATTGAAAGTAGCTTCACTCGACTGGCCTCTCAAAACTCAATTGCTTCTCACTTGGACAGTCCACTTAAATTCATTTGAACAACAGAGAAAGCACGGCAAACAGTTAGTTCAAAAACAGGTGCCACTTTCAAAATAACCAATCAATGAAAAATCACACCCAGACACTGGCACTTTTGTACCTAATTAATAGCTAATTTGTCAATTAAGCCAGCCCAATTAGTACCTCCAGAAAAACCTACCCAGTTAACAGCTAGCTATCCAAAATTTAGAATTTAATACTTACCAAGTCACACACTCAATTTCAGGTCAAACTCCCTAAGCTTACTCACAAAAAAAACTTGAACTAAGTTCTCATGTCCTCCAACAATCTATAAGCTTTTAGAATCCCCATTTCCTGATTGATCCCACTTCTGTCACATTTTTTCAACCTTAGTGATATTCTACACTATGGATTACTTTTGCCTAGGGTTGTCAATAAAGAAAAAACACCTTTACTGCTTAAGATACAAAAAAAACTTGTTTTCCAGATCACAATTTGGTTTGATTTTTAAATCATTATGGTATAGAAATATTAAGTAATGGTCAAATACTTATTTGTATTAATTGATGAGGGCCACCTATACAAGTACCAAAAGAGCTTTTGGGGGTGAAATTGGGTGCCTTTGCGCCTCCCGTTAGCGCCCCGGGGGGCGCTAATGGAGCACAAATAGCTTTGCGGCCGGGCGCGGTGCTGACATCGACTCCCACCATATTATCACACAGCTAATTATCTTTGCTGCTTCATTTTATTTAAATTAGACAAAAGTTAAAAATCTTATTCCAGGTACGACTATACCTTCCAGCTCTGTAAGTGATGAATGGTACAATGAAAGACATAAACATGCACAGTTCCTTTCAGTGAGCTGCTGAGGTGTGGAGATAGAACACAAAGTGATGAGAAGCACCAGTAAGATAATGAACCACAGAAGTTTACAGTGCAAAAGGAAGTCATTCAGCCCATTATGTGTGTTCTGGTTCTTGGATATTTATAGAAAATGCTAGAAATTCTGCCAAATTAACGACTTAAAGGAGCCCCATCACCTCTACCACTGAGAACAACAAGTGCAGCATTGTCATAGGAACACCATCACCTCCAAGTTCAATGCCAAGTCACATACCATCCTGACCTGGACATATATCACTCTTCCTTCATTGTGCTGGGTCAGAATCATGGAATTTCCTACCTAACACCATTGTGGGAGCACCATCACCACAAGCAGTTCAAGCAGAAGGCCCACCACCTTCTCAGGGCAACTAGGGATGGGCAATAAATGCGACCGTACCAGCATCATCCCATCCTGAGAACAAATTTTTAAACATAAGCAGATTGCTAAAATATTTTTGCCATAACTTTAAAAGTAAAAGTGATGTGATTGTGCAATAGCATCACTTTTTATGCCTGCACTAAATATAACTTTTTAACACTTTCTTAAAAGAGCAGGAGAGTTCTCCCTGGTGTCCTGTCCAATATTTATCCCTCAACCAACATTGCTTAAAAAAAACCAGATTATCTGGTCATTATCCCATTGGTGTTTGTGGGAGCTTGCTGTGCACAAATTGGCTGCCACATTTCCTACATTACAACAGTGACTACACTTCAAAAAGTGCTTCATTGGCTGTAAAGCACTTTGGGATGTCTGGTGGTCGTGAAAGGCGCGATATAAATGCAAGTCTATATATATAAATGTTAAAAGTGCTTCATGAAAAATAACCCACAACACAGTTAATGTGCAAACATTCACAAGCGGCCAATATAGTGAAAGCAGAAACTGAATTGTTGGAGCAACCAGCTCCTGCCTCTTCCAGGAGCTGAGTCTGCTAGAAAGCTCCAGGAACAAGCATGGTGCTCCTTTAAAACAAATCATCATGATCGTTGAGTTTGTCTCTTCCAAAAGCTGCACAGCAGGAAATTTTGAACTTTTTTGCAACTTACTGCAATATTAGACAACTTTAGTACAGGCATTCAGAACTGAGATATTTTCTATCACCTTATATTGCTGTTTCAGAAAGGGATCAACAACAACAACTTGCCTTTATGTTGTGCCTGTAACAATGTAAAATGTCCCAAGGCGCTTCACAGGAGCGCAATCAAATAGAATTCGACACTGAATCGCATAAGGAGATATTAGGATAGGTGACCAAAATTTTGGTTAAAGTAGTAGGTTTTAAGGAGCATCTTAAAGGAGGACAGAGGGGTGGAGAATCGGAGAGGCCTAGGGAGGGAACTCCAGAACCTAGGGTCCAGATAGCTGAAGGCATAGCCATCAATCGAAGAGCGGTGGAAATCAGGGATGCGCAAGAATCATAGAAAGTTACAGCACGGAAGGAGGCCATTTCGGCCCATCATGTCCGCGCCGGCCAACAAAGAGCTATCCAGCCTAATCCCACTTCCCAGCTCTTGGTCCGTTGCCCTGCAGGTTACAGCATCCCAAATGCACATCCAAGTACTTTTTAAATGTCTTTGATGTAATGCCTCCCTAACAGATTGTATCTCTGCAGACAAATTGCTCTCTGTGTATATATACTGTGTAATAGATTCCCTCACTGTACCTTTACCTGACGAAGGGGCAGCAGCTCCGAAAGCTCGTAATTTTAAATAAAACTGTTGGACTATAACCTGGTGTTGTGTGACTTCTCTTTTTAAATGTGGTTAGGGTTCCTGCCTCTACTACCCTTTCAGGCACTGAGTTCCAGACCCCCACAATCCTCTGGGTGAAGAAATTTCCCCTCAAATCCACTCTAAACCTTCCACCAATTACTTTAAATCTGTGCCCCCTGGTTTTTGACCCCTCTGCTAAGGGAAATAGGTCCTTTCTATCCACTTTATCTATGCCCCTCATAATTTTATACACCTCAATAAGGTCTCCCCTCAGCCTCCTCTGTTCCAAGGAAAACAGACCCAGCCTATCCAGTCTTTCCTCATAGCTAAGGTTCTCTACTCCCAGCAACATCCTTGTAAATCTCCTCTGTACCCTCTCTAATGCAATCACATCTTTCCTGTAATGTGGTGACCAGAACTGCACGCAGTACTCTAGCTGAGGCCTAACTAGTGTTTTATACAGTTGAAGCATAAACCCCCCTGCTCTTGTATTCTATGCCACGGCTAATAAAGGCAAGCATTCCGTATGCCTTCTTAACCACCTTATCTACCTGGCCTGCTACCTTCAAGGATCTGTGGACATGCACTCCAAGGTCCCTTTGTTCCTCTACACTACTCAGTGTCCTACCATTTAATGTGTATTCCCTTTCCTTGTTAGCCCTCCCCAAATGCATTACCTCACACTTCTCCGGATTGAATTCCATTTGCCACTGTTCTGCCAACCTGACCAATTTATTGATATCTTCCTGCAGTCTACAGCTTCCTTCTTCAGTATCAACCACACAGCCAATTTTAGTTTCATCTGCAAACTTCTTAATCATACCCCCTATATTCAAGTCTAGATCGTTGATATATACCACAAAAAGCAAGGGACCTGGTACTGAGCCCTGCGGAACCCCACTGGAAACAGCCTTCCAGTCACAAAAACACCCATCAACCATTAGCCTCTGCTTCCTGTCTCCGAGCCAGCTTTGAATCCAACTTGACACTTTGCCCTGGATCCCATGGGCTTTTAACTTGGTGACCAATCTGCCATGTGGAACCTTATCAAAAGCCTTGCTAAAGTCCATATACACTACATCAAACGCTCATCTACCCTCCTTGTTACCTCCTCAAAAAATTCAATCAAGTTTGTCAGACACAACCTTCCCTTAACAAATCCGTGCTGACTATCCTTGATTAATCTGAGTCTTTCTAAATGAAGATTTATCCTGTCCTTCAGAATTCTTTCCAATAATTTTCCCACCACCGAGGTTAGGCTGACTGGCCTGTAATTACTCGGTCTATCCTTTTCTCCTTTTTTAAACAAGGGTACCACATTAGCAGTGCTCCGGCACCACACCTGAAACCAGAGAGGATTGAAAAATGATGGTCAGGGCCTCTGCAATTTCCTCTTTTGCTTCGCTTAACAGCCTGGGATACATTTCATCCGGGCCTGGGGATTTATCCACTTTTAAAGCTGCTAAACCCCTTAATAGAGGCCAGAGTTGGAGGAATGCAGAGCATTGTAGGCTTAGAGGAGGTTACAGAGATGGGGAAGGGCAAGGCCATGGAGAGATTTGAACACAAGGAATGAGAATTTAAAATTCGAGGCGTTGCTGGACTAGCAGCCAATGAAGGTCAATGAGTACAGGAGTGATGGGTGAATGGGACTTGGTACGAGTCAGGATATGGACAGCAGAGCTTTGGATGAGCTGAATTTTACGGAGGGTGGACGATGGGAGGCCAGCCAGGAGAGCATTGGAATAGTCGAGCCTGGAGGTAACACAGGCATGGATGAGGCCATTGTTTTCTTGCTCTTTCTCCCCAAACATTCTGTGGTAAAGTACGTGAATTTTCAACTTTTTTGTTGCAATCAAATTACAACAGACTATTATTATAGATTCATGCAGTAAATGCATCGCATAGGTACCTAAAGGGTAGAGACATATGAGGACAATGTGTGAAACTGACATTGCTGTGAATTTTAGCATCCTATCTCAACAGGAATGCACTGTTTTTTATTTGTTCTGTTGTTCATTTTCTACCTTTAGGCATGTTTTCCAAAATGTCAGCAGAGTTAGTTGCAGAATCATCTCCTCGCTTTGTCTCTACCTTGAAGTCACAGAAAGTGGTTGAGAACGTTGATGTCCAACTCTCCTGCACAGTGTCTGGTAAATAATACAAACTCTTTTGATGTCATTAAACAATGCAATCAATCTGTACTGTATATTCCTCGCTGAGGGGGAATCATGGGTTAGCCATTACACTTTATAAAATTCCATAATCCTTAAGGAGAATGTTTTCTATAATTTGGAGTCTTAACAGTGGCTTTGCAAAAAACATGGATCAACATTGTTGGGGAGCAGGATACGCAATAACCTACTGCGATATAAAAATAATTGCAAAATTATTAGAAATTACCATGCTCGGAGAACTGGGTATTGTAATGGGCAAGAATATCATCCTTTTAACTCTACTGATAAGATTCAAATTAAGTCCAGGCGGCTAAGATAAAGGCATTCTCACTCTTGCAACTTTTAAGAGCCTGATGGAAATGAACCTGTGTTATCACAGTGATTCTAAATGAATTGAATAAACAAACTATAAATTCAGCAGACTTGACAGTCAGGCACAAAGGTCATGTCGACACACTTTATATTGCAGATATTTTTCTGAATGTTCTCCTCTCCTGAAATACACGGACTCTTTCTGGGGTAGGGTACCTTAATCAAGTGGCCATTCTTCATGTGTAAACTAGACTGGTACAATAGTTTGGTTATTAAAAATAGCCAATTCTAACTATCTTAGTTCGTGGATGTTCATATCTTATCCATAATCTTGAAATCAGCATTTTGTTCAGAAAATATAAAATATATCACTAAACAAAAAATTTTAAGAATACATAAACAAGAAAAGGACATTAGGCCCAAGAAGCCAATCTCAACTCAACCAACCCACCGTTTCACTCTTTCCATGAAAATACTGTCTCCAGAAACACATCTAGTTGCCCCTTGAACCCATTTATACTATTCCTTCAATGGCATTCTCTGTAACCTATTCCATATGTCAATAGCCCTTTGGGTGAAAAGGTTCTGCCTGACACCATTTTCCTTCTAACTTCCAAATTTTTAAATTGTGTTCACTGCTGTTTAAACCCTCCACTATGAGCACATAATTTCCCCCAGCTCAACTGCCAATATGCTTTTCTCTGCCAGTTCAAAGTTATGCAAATACCCTCTCTCCTTCTCATTAGCTTCATTCTGCTGCAGTATCTCTTGCCTCCTGCTGCAGGCCTTAACTATGTGATTTTCTTTAACTTTCTGCTTATGTCATTCTTCTGCCTCTACATTACTCTTGTTTTTTTCTCAGCCTCCTGTTTCAAGATTTCGAACCAGAATGCCCACTTCCCATCATTTTCTTCTGCAGTTAAACAAGATGTCTCAGTCTCTTTGTCTAAATCTTTCACAATTGTCAACATTCACTCTGTCTTACTGTAACTTTACATTTTAAATGCTTTAAATCACCTTTGATCTACATGTGCCATTCAGAGATCCAACCAAAATTGCCACCAATGTCACAATTTTCAGTCATTTCACTATATATTCTCTCAGGTTCAGTGTCATCGGTCACTCCCATAAGCAGACCTCATGACCCCTTTACTGCCCAATATCCAGAAGCACATTCTACATACATGAAGTAGCACACTATGCTCACAAGAGAGGAGACAGTCTCCTTACTGAAACTACATCTCTTGAAAGAGGAAATATCAACATTGCCCATGGTCGTCACCCATCCTATAGTAGAGATTGCTTGTGGAAATTGAACTGGAGAGACTGAGTGATGTAAAATGTATCAACAGATGATATGTAGTAGAGACTGTTATAAAATGCACTGGAGAGAGGGAATTAAAATATAGTCAGGGCCGCGATACATGCAACTAATGGTCAGTGTTTGATTGCTGCTCCACGCAAAAGATGGGGAATAACAAAAGTCTTGAACAAAAGTTTCAGAACCACCGACTTTCTTCAAAGTAACTTCTAAGTCTGGTGAATAGGATTCTGTCTGAAACATGAATACCCTCAGTGTCCGGAGCACTGGTGGTTTCTAGCCACAAGAAAGAGAATCCGAGGGAACCTGAAAACTACTCACCAATTTTGCTGACATCAGTGATTCCTTGGATTGTTATGACACACATATTGGATGCTTTGAAGTAGTCAGAAAGGAACATGCTACATTTCAGAGGAGGTTCAGGCTTTATAAGAGATCACAGAGCATCACTGAAGCTCAGGGAACCCACTTAAATTGCTTTCATTAACTTTAATAAGACTTTCAATCTCCTGGTTCATGAACTACATGGAGAAGCCATAAACTATGGGAGTATGTGGCTGAATCATGGATCTTACCATCTCTGCAATCACTTCCAAGTCTTATGCCTCCACCATGAACACTCCATACTTTTGTGTGTCCCACAACATGGAAGCAGGCCATTCAACCCAAACAGTCCATGTCAGCAATTACCCTCCTGGGGTTCTGGTGGATGCCAAGTTCAGCCGAGACTTAGTCCATCAGAGCTATACTAAGAAGGGGTGAAGGGCACTTTGGTGTTTCTTCAATGACAGCAAAGTTCCAATACAGATAAAGTTTGTGCTGTATAAGACATGTTCAATCATCTCTATTTTATGGTTCAGAACTCCTAGGCATGCAACAAAAGAACTTCCTCCATCCCATATGCGGGATCCAGCATATATTATTTACATTATTAAATTGATCAGCTATTAAATTCGCTGTTTATTACCTTCTAATAGTACAAAAAAATCAAGTTGTAACTACCACTTTACTTTAGTTATTAAAATATCTATAACTTTTGCAGAAAAAAATATTGTTGGCTTCAAAGGCAGAATTACAGTAAATTCTAAACTGCTGGTAAATCCACAAAAAGTGTATGAAAATTACATCAAGATTTGCTGAAGCAGCATGTGTCACACCCCATAGGAAGTATAGTTTGTGTCTTCAGTGCTTAGGCCCCCTTTCAAATATTTCTAAATCTGTTACTGCAAAAAAAAATACTTTTGCATTTTGCAAACTTTAGTTTTTCCTGCATTACAATTGATCGATATATTTGGTATACCTGTAGCTTAAGTTACGATAAGGCTGTGTACCACTGCACTCTCGATTTAACTACTTGTTTTCACATGTCGTAAGAAAGGTCTTTTGGCTTTGGTTTTCAGCAGACAAAAAAGAGAAAATTGATAAATGTTATCCCAAAACACATAAAAATCTTGGAATTCCATATAATAAAAACAGAATTTAACATATTCAGTCACTACACTGCAGTGGTCGTGGTTATAGGCTTATTATCTGAGGTGTTGGTTGCTTTTTGAGTTGTCAGCTTTTTAGGGTCTGTGGGGGAAAAATTAGGTCGCGTCCCGTTTGGGGCGCAAATATCGTCTGGACGCAAATATTAGCGCCTGGCGCTAATTATCGCCACTGACTGGAAACTTCACTTTTACCGCCCCGGGAGGTGAGTGGAGCGCTAAATCAGGCGCTGCACACCTGTCTTAAGGCGCAAAGGCCGAGCAGTGAGGCGCTAACTCAGCGCGCGAGCGCAGCGCAGCTGCTGCCAGTTAGCGAGGGAACACAGACACACTGGCGCCGGCCAGTTCTTAAAGCGGGGGGGGGGCCAACTGTTAGGATCAGTAGGCAAAACTACCTCACAAAGCGTTGACTCAATGCAGAAGTCTCTCTTTCTCTCTCTCCGAATCTCTCTCTCTCTCTCAGAACGAGTGGTGCAAAAATGTCAACCACAGAAAAAGACAGGAGGAGGCCCCCTTTAAATAGCGCCCCCCCCAGCCCCACAGCGATTGATAGCGTTCCAGTCTTCCGGTCGTTGGATGCGCCAGGCGGTAAGGCAGGGGGCGCCACTCAATTTCCGCTCCGGGGCGCCACAAGGGCGTTGCACCATGGAATGACGTCACAATCTGCGCACGCAGGTGGTCGCGGCGGTAAAGTTTAGCGCCGCCGCACAATGTCTAGTTAAGTTCCCAAGCGGCGCAAACATCGCTGCGCCCGGGCGTTAGCGGCTTTGCACCCCATTAGCGCCCTCTTAAGGCGCTAACGGGAGGCGCAACCAACTGAATTTTTACCCCTGTGTCTTTTAAGTATTTTCTAGGTTGGCATGTATGTATATCTTTTTAGTATTATATTATAATTATTTATTTGCTCTACAGGTAATCCAGAACCAGAAGTAACCTGGTACAAAGGAGACAAACAGCTTACTAAGGTTCTTGGACTTCCTAAATATGAAATGTTAAAGGATGACAAGGTTCACACACTCAGACTATACAGGTGAATGGCTGTCCTGCATGGTGGTTATATAAAGAGCTCGATAGAATTGAAGTTTATGACAGATTTTGATAGACATGTTGGCCTAGAAATTCGATGGTGCCGCACCCAATATTCAGGCACCAAACGGGCAGCGAAGCCTTCAATATGGCAGGCAAGAAGATAGGTATAACCTCTTAGTTCTGGTATCATCTGTGTAAATCTTTTTTGCTCCTTATCCGGTGCCCCTATATCCTTTTTATATTATGGAGACCAGAATTGTGCACAGTACTCCAAGTGTTGTCTAACCAAGGTTCGGTACAAGTATAACATAACTTCTCTACTTTTCAATTTTATCCCTCTAGAAATGTGCACCAGTGCTTGGTTTTTCTTTTCTTATGGCCTTATTAACCTATGTCGGTATTTTTAATTTTAATTAACTCTAAATTTTATCTGCCCTGTATCTGCCTATTTCACCAGTCTTTTTTATGTCCTCCTGAAGTCTGCCACTATCCTCCTCACTGTTTACTACATTTCCAAACATTGTGCCATTGCAAACTTTGAAATTATGCCCCTATACCCAAGTCCAGGTCACATATATATATCAAAAAGAGCTGTGGTCCCAATACCAACCCCTGGGGGACACCTCTGTATACTTCCCTCCAGTCTGAAAAACAACCGTTCATTACTACACTCTGCTTCCTGTCCCTCTGCTAATTTTGTATCCATGCTGCACTGCCCCTTTAATCCCATGGGCTTCAATTTTGCTAACAAGTCTATTATGTGGCACTTTTTGTTAGACAGACATAATTTGCCTTTAACAAATCCATGTTGGCTGTCATTTATTAACCCATATTCTTTCAAATGACAATCAATTTTGTCCTGGATTATGGGGGGCGATCTTGCCAGCCCTGGGGAGGCGGGTATGGAGGCGGGACTGCCAGGAAAATGGCAGAATCTGGGGGCGGGTGCCCAACCCGCCCCCAACCCGCCTCTGTGCCATCTTGCCAGGAGGCGGGTATCCGACCCGCGCCGGGTCCTGTCTCCTTGGAGGCGGGAAGGGGATTCATGCTACTTATCTGCCTGTTAACAGGTAGTTAACAGGCAGATAAGAGGATTATCCCCATTTTGCCCACACAAGTGCAGACTTCCCGAGGGCTCCGAACCCCGCTAGGGTCACCGAGGCGAGTAGTGGGTCTGCGGGGGTCGGAGGGGTCCAAAAGTGTGCTGTGAAGGTAAGTGATGGTGCAAGTGTGGAGAGGTATGTGAGGTAAGTGGAAAGTGATAGAAAAAGTTTACTTACCTTTGTTTCTTCCTGCAGGCTTCAATCAGTGGGCATGCGAAGAGTCTCGCACCTCCGCGGCAGAGATGACAGATGGCCATTGCATTCTCCAATGCAACAACCATCTAATTTCTGCAAAAGAAAGAGGTTTGATGAGTCTTGAATTCAAGAACTCATCAAACTACAGAGAATGTCAGTGTTTTGACCACTTCACAGAGCTGTCAAACGATGACAATTCATCTGTCATACGCTGATGTTCTCTGTAACCGGCTTTCCCTTAATTGGCGGGCTAAGCCCGCTGGGCGGGCTTAACAAGGTCAATCAAGGGAAAATAGCTTGGGTTGGCCAGAAGTTGATGGAGGTGGGACTGAAACCCGACAAGTGGGAGTCCCGCCTCCAAAAGCTCCCCATTGGCAAAATCCAACCCATGGTCTCTAGAAGTTTCCCCATCACATTGGGTGACTGGCCTGTAGTCACCAGATTTATCTCTCTCCCCTTTTTTGAACAGGGCTGTAACATTTGCAACCCTCCAGTCCCCTGGCACCGCTCCCATTTTCAAGGAGGACTGAAAGAGTGTGGCCAAAGCCTCCGCTATTTCCACTCTTACATCCATCAGCAACCTGGGATGCATCCCATCTGGACTTTTCCACTTTGTGCACTGCCAACCATTTAAGTACCTCCTCTTTATCTATTTGTATCCTATCCAATTTCTCTACCCCTCTTCCTTTACTGTAACATTGGCAGCATCCTCTTCTTTTGTGAAGATAAATGCAAAGTACTCATTAAATGCCTCAGCCATGCTCTCTGCCCTGAACTAGAAAATTTCATTCACTTTGCTTCCAATTTCCACCCTTCCCTCACCTTCACATGGTCCATCTCCGACTCTTCCCTTCCCTTCCTCGACTTCTCTGTCTCCATCTCTGGGGATAGGCTATTGACAAACATTCACTATAAGCCCACTGACTCCCACAGCTACCTGGACTACACATCCTCCCACCCCGCTTCCTGTAAGGACTCTATTCCATTCTCCCAGTTTCTCCATCTCCGCCGCATCTGCTCTGACGATGCCACCTTCCATACCAGTGCTTCCGATATGTCTTCCTTTTTCCTTAACCGAGGATTCCCCTCTACTATGGTTGACACGGCCCTTGACCGTGTCCGTTCTATTTCCCGCACTTCTGCCCTCACCCCTTCCCCTCCCTCCCAGAACTATGATAGGGTTCCCCTTGTCCTCACCTTTCACCCCACCAGCCTCCACATTCAACGGATCATCCTCCGCCATTTCCGCCACCTCCAGCGTGATCCCGCCACCAAACACATCTTCCCCTCACCTCCCCTTTCAGCATTCTGAAGGGACCGCTCCCTCCGCGACATCATGGTCCACTCCTCTATCACACCAACACCCCTTCCCCTTCGCCCGGCACCTTCACGTGCAAGCGCAGGAGATGCAACATATGCCCTTTTACCTCCTCCCTTCCTACTGTCCAGGACCCCAAACACTCCTTCCAGGTGAAACAGCGATTTACTTGTACTTCTTGCAATTTAGTATACTGTATTCGCTGCTCACGATGCGGTCTCCTCTACATTGGGGAGACCAAACGCAGATTGGATGACTGCTTTGCGGAACACCTCCGTTCAGTCCGTAAGCGTGACCCCGAGCTTCCGGTCGCTTGTCACTTTAATTCTCCGCTCCACTCCCACTCTGACCTCTCCATCCTCGGCCTCTTACACTGTTCCAATGAAGCTTAACGTAAGCTCGAGGAACAGCACCTCATCTTTTGATTAGGCACTTTACAGCCTTCTGGACTCAACATTGAGTTCAACAATTTCAGGCCATAACCTCTGCCCCTATCTTTTTTTTTCCATTTTTTTCCCTCTCTCACAAGGCAGCTGTTGATCATCCTGCCATTGCCATTTACACTTCATCTAGAGTCATCTTTTGTTTCTTAACTTGTCCCATTGCCATCTCCTTTTGCCTTGCACCATCATCCCTTTTGTCTCTTAATCTCTCCTGCCTTCCATCCTATCACAGACCTTCCCTTTTGTTCTTTCCTCCCCTCTCCCCTTTCCCTGCCCCTACACTTGCTTAAAAACCTGTTCCATCGGCAACTTTTTCCAGTTCTGACGAAGGGTCATCGACCTGAAACGTTAACTCTGTTTCTCTCTCCACAGATGCTGCCTGACCTGCTGAGTATTTCCAGCATTTTCTGTTTTTATTTAAGAAGGTTTCCTTTTAGGTTCTTAATCGGCCCCACATTTCCTTTGATTATCCTTTCACTATTTATATGTTTATAAAAGACTTCAGTGTTTCCTTTTATGTTACCCGCAAATCTTTCCTCATACATTCTCTTTGCCACTCTTATTTACTTTTTCCTCTGTAAGCTTTGTATTCAGCTTGATTTTCTACCGCATTATTAAACTGCCATTTATCATAAGCCTCCTTTTTCTGTTTCATTTTAATCCCAATTCCTTTAGTCATCCAGGGAGCTCTAGCTTTGGATGCCCTTCCTTTCCCCCTCATAGGAGTGTGTCTAGTCTGTACCTGAACTATCTCCTCCTTGAAGGCCTCCCATTGCTCATTTATTGTTTTACCTGCCAATCTTTATTTCCAATTCACCTGGGCCAGACCCCTTTTTAACTCACTGAAATTAGCCCATCTCCAGTTGAGTACATAGGAACAGGAGTAGGCCATTTAGTCCCCCGAACCTGTTCCGCCGTTCAATGAGATCATGACTGATCTGTGACCCTAACTCTATATACCTGTCTTTGCCCCATATCCCTTAATGCCTTTGGTTAATAAAAATCTATCAACCTCAGATTTAAAATTAACAATTGATCGAGCATCAATTGCCATTTGCGGAAAAAAGTTCCAAACTTCTACCACCCTTGCGTGCAGAAGTGTTTCCTAATTTCACTCCTGAAAGGTCTGGCTCTAATTTTTAGACTATGCCCCCTAGTCCTAGACTCCTCAACCAGCGGAGATAGTTTCTCTCTGTCTACCCTATCTGTTCCCCTTAATATCTTGGAAACTTCAATCAAATCACCCCTTAACCTTCTAAATTCCAGGGAATACAATCCTAGCTTGTGTAATCTCTCCTCGTAATTTAATCCTTGGAGTCCAGGTATCCTTCTAGTAAATCTACACTGCACTCCCTCTAAGGCCAATAAATCCTTCCTAAGGTGTGGTGCCCAGGTCTTCTCTCAGTACTCCAGGTGTGGTCTAACTAGGGCTTTGTATAGCTGCAGCATAACTTCTACCCCCTTGTATTCTAGTCCTCTAGATATAAAGGCCAGCATTCCATTAGCCTCTTTGATTATTTTCTGTACCTGTCCATGACATTTTAATGATCTATGTACATGGACCCCCAAGTCTCTTTGGACCTCCACTGTTTCTAGCCTTTCACCATTTAGAAAGTACTCTGTTCTATCCTTTTTAGGTCCAAAGCGGATGATCTCACATTTGCCTACATTGAAATCCATTTGCCACAGTTTTGCCCATTCGCTTAATCTATTAATATCTCTTTGTAATTTTATGCTTCCATCTACACTGCCTACAATGCCATCTTTGTGCCATCGGCAAACTTGGATATGTGGCTTTCTATCCCAATATCTAAGTCGGTAACAAATATGGAGAATAGTTGAGGCCCCAACACAGATCCTTGTGGGACATCTTTGCTTTTACCTTACATAGAAACATAGAAGATAGGAGCAGGAGTAGGCCATTCAGCCCCTCGAGCCTGCTCCGCCATTCGATGAGATCATGGCTGATCATCCAAACTCAGTACACTGTACCTGCCTTCTCCCCATATCCCTTGATACCTTTAGCTTTAAGAAATATATCTAACTCATTCTTCAATATATTTAATGACTTGGCCTCAACAACCTTCTGTGGTAGAGAATTCCACAGGTTCACCACTCTCTGGGTGAAGAAATTCTTCCTCATTTCTGTCCCGAATGGCTTACCCCTTATCCTTAGATTATGACCCCTGGTTCTGGACTCTCCGATCATCGGGAACATTCTTCCTGCATCTAGTTTGTCCAGTCCTGTCAGAATTTTATATGTTTCGATGAGATCCCCTCTCATTCTTCTATACTCCAGCAAGTATAAGCCCAATCGACCCAATCTCTCCTCATATGTCATTCCTGCCATCCCAGGTATCAGCCTTGTGAATCTTCGCTGAACTCCTTCCATGGCAAGAACATCCTTCCTCAGATAAGGCGACCAAAACTGCACACAGTACTCAAGGTGTGGTCTCACCAAGGCCCTGTACAACTGCAGCAGGACATCCCTGTTCCTATACTCAAACCCTTTCGCTATGAAGGCCAACATACCATTTGCCTTCTTCACCGCCTGCTGCACCTGCATGCTTACCTTCAGCGACTGGTGCACAAGGACACCCAGGTCTCGTTGCACTTCCCCTTCTCCCAATCTATTGCCATTCAGATAATAGTCTGCCTTTCTGTTTTTGACACCAAAGTGGATAACCTCGCATTTATCCACGTTATATTGCAACTGCCGCGCTTCTGCCCACTCACCCAACCTGTCCAAATCATCCTGGAGTTTCTCGGTATCCTCCTCGCAGCACACACGCCCACCCAACTTTGAGTCATCTGCAAACTTGGAGATATTACATTTAGTTCCCTTATCTAGATCATTAATGTATATTGTGAATAGCTGGGGTCCAAGGACCGATCCCTGCGGTACCCCACTAGTCACTGCCTGCCACTCAGAAAAAGATCCATTAATTCCTACTCTCTGCTTTCTGTCCGCCAACCAGTTCTCTATCCAAGTCAATACCTTGCCCCCAATCCCATGTGCCTTAACTTTACACGCTAATCTCTTATGCGGGACCTTATCGAAAGCCTTTTGAAAGTCCAAATACACCACATCTACTGGTTCTCCCTTATCTATTTTCCCAGTTACATCCTCAAAAAATTCCAGTAAATTAGTCAAGCATGATTTACCTTTTGTAAATCCATGTTGACTTTGTCTGATCCTGTCACTGTTTTTCAAGTGCTCAGCTATTACATCCTTTATAATGAACTCTAGCATTTTCCCCACTACCGATTTCAGGCTTACTGGTCTGTAATTCCCCGCTTTCTCTCTACCACCCTTTTTGAATAGTGGGGTAACATTAGCAACCCTCCAATCCATGGGTACAGTTCCAGATTCCATCGAATGTTGGAAGATGATCAGCAATGCATCTACTATTTCTAGGGCCACTTCCTTAAGTACCCTAGGATGTAGATTATCAGGCCCTGGGGATTTATCGGCCTTCAATCCCGTCAATTTCCCTAACACCATTTCCCTGCAAATACTGATTTCTTTCAGTTCCTCCCTTTCATCAGACCCTATGTTCTCCAACATCTCTGGGAGGTTATTTGTGTCCTCCTTTGTGAAGACAGAACCAAAATATGCATTTAATTGGTCAGCCATTTCTTTGTTCCCCATTATAACTTCCCCAGCTTCTGACTGCAAGGGACCTACACTTGATTTCACTAATCTTTTTCTCTTCACATATCTATAAAAGCTCTTACAGTCAGTTTTTATGTTCCCTGCAAGCTTACTTTCATATTCTATTTTCCCCTTCTTAATTAATCCCTTTGTCCTCCTTTGTTGAATCCTAAACTGCTCCCAATCCTCAGGGTTACCGCTTTTTCTGGCCAATTTATATGCCCTCTCCTTGGATCTTATGCTATCCCTAATTTCCCTTGTTAGCCACGGTTGAGTCACCCTTTTTGTTTTATTCTTATGCCACACTGGAATGAACAAATTCTGTAGTTCATCCATGCAGTCTTTGAATGTTTGCCATTGCCTATCCACCGTCAACCCTTTGAGTGACATTCCCCAATCAATCCTACCCAATTCGCGCCTCATACCATCGTAGTTTCCTTTATTTAAATTCAGGACCCTAGTCTCTGATTCAACTACTTCACTCTCCATCCTAATGAAGAATTCTATCATATTATGATCACTCTGACCCAAGGGCCTCGTACAACAAGATTGCTAATTAATCCTTTCTCGTTACATAATACCCAGTCTAAGATGGCCTGATCTCTGGTTGGTTCCTCGACATATTGTTCCAGAAAACCATCCCGTAAACATTCTAGGAATTCCTCCTCCACAGTATTTTTACTAATTTGGTTAGCCCAATCTATATGTAAATTAAAGTCACCCATGATGACTGCTGTGCCTTTACTGCATGCTTCTCTAATTTCCCTTTTAATGCCGTCCCCAACCTCTGTATTACTGTTTGGAGGTCTATATACCACTCCCACTAATGTTTTCTGCCCCTTGTTATTTCTCAGTTCTACCCATACAGATTCCGCATTTTCAGAGCTAATATCCTTCCTTTCAATTGTGTTAATCCCCTCTTTAACCAGCAATGCTACCCCACCTCCCTTTCTTTTTTGCCTATCTTTCCTAAATATTGAATACCCCTGGATGTTGAGTTGCCAGCCTTGGCCACCCTGGAGCCATGTTTCTGTAATCCCAATCAAATCGTATTCATTTACCTCTATTTGCGCAGCTAATTCATCCACCTTGTTCCGAATGCTCCTTGCATTAAGACACAAAGCCTTCAGGCTTGTTTTTTTAACGCTCTCAGACCTATATGAATTATTATTTACTGTGACCATGTTTGATTTAAACCGTTGAGTTCTTTGCCTTCTACTTTTGTTTTTCTCCTTCCTGTCTTTTGCTTTTATCCTTGTTTCCCTTTCCTCTGTCTCCCTGCTCAGGTTCCCAACCCCCTGCCACTTTAGTTTAAACCCTCCCCAACAGCACTAGCAAACACTCCCCCCTAGGACATCGGTCCCAGCCCTGCCCAGGTGCAGACCGTCCCGTTTTATACTGGTACCACCTCCCCCAGAACCGGTTCCAATGTCCAAGGAATTTGAATCCCTCCCCCTTGCACCATTCCTCTAGCCACGTATTAATTTGAAATATCCTCCTATTTCTACTCTGACTAGCATGTAGCACTGGTAGCAATCCTGAGATTACAACCTTTGAGGTCCTATTTTTTAATTTACCTCCTAACTCCCTAGATTCTGCTTTTAGGACCTCATCCCGTTTTTTACCTATATCGTTGATGCCTATTTGCACCACGACAACTGGCTGTTCGCCCTCCCCCTCCAAAATGTTCTGTAGCCGCTCCGAGACGTCTTTGACCCTTGCACCAGGGAGGCAACACACCATCCTGGAGTCTCGTTTGCGGCCGCAGAAACGCCTATCTATTCCCCTTACAATTGAATCCCCTATCACTATAGCTCTTCCACACTTTTTCCTCCCAGCCTGTGCAGCAGAGCCACCCATGGTGCCAGGAAGTTGGCTGCTGCTGCCTTCCCCTGATAAGTCATCCCCCCCAACAGCATCCAAAGTGGTATATCTGTTTGAGAGGGGGATGGCCACAGGAGACCCCTGCACTACCTGCCTGCACCTGTTACTCTGCCTGGTGGTCACCCATTCACTTCCTGCCTGTACACCCTTTACCTGCGGTGTGACCAACTCGCTAAACGTGTTATCCACGATGTTCTCAGTGTCGCGAATGCTCCAATATGCATCCATCCGCAGCTCCAGCGCCGCAATGCGGTCCATCAGTAGCTACAGCTGGATACACTTCCCACACACATGGTCGTCAGGGACGCAGGGAGCGTCCCTGATTTCCCACATATAGCAGGAGGAGCATATCACGGGGCGGAGCTCTCCTGCCATGACTTACCCTTTAATTAATTAATTAAAATCAAATTAAATGAATCCCACCAATTTCACTTCAATTAAATGATATACTCAAGGGCCCTTGTTTAACAGCAGTCCCCGCTACACCACAGAGACTCTAGAAACTATAAACCATAGAATTTAAGTATGGAAAAAAGGAGAAAGAAAGAAATACTCACCAACCAATCACTTACCTGCTTTCTGGTGACATCACACTTCGATTACTTTTTACTTCTGTCTCCCGTTCTGAGATTGGTAAACCGACCTGCTCCTCGGGCTCCCTTTTATACTCTGCCGCCGCCGCTCCTCCTAGGTCCGCACCGCCGCTGCTGTGGGCCTACCTGCTCCTCGGGCTCCCTTTTGTACTTGTCCTTTTCCATAACTACTCTAAACCTAATGATATTGTGGTCACTGTTTCCCAAATACTCTCCTACTGAAACATGCTCCACTTGCCCCACTTCATTCCCCAGAACTAGATCCAGCACTGCTTCCTTCCCCATTGGACTGGAAACATACTGATCAAGAAAGTTCTCCTGTACACATTTCAGGAATTCCTTCCCCTCCTTGCCCTTTACACTGTTCACCACCCCCCCCTCCCCCCCGCCAGTCTATATTAGGATAATTAGAATAATCCAAGGGACACAGACTTGAACGGATATGGCGGACAGCTGGTTTAGCCATTCACCGCCAGATCTGGCTGGACCACATAAAAGCATTATTGGGTCCTGCTCTTGTCTGCCAAAACTACTCACTATTCCAGGATCATTCTAGAATGCTAAAGATGACCCCCGGCTTCTCTTCTCTACTGCTAACCATCTTCTTAAACCCCTCTCCTATCTCCTCCACCCTCACCTCCAACAACAAGTGTGAGGAGCTCATGGACTTCTTTGTCTCTAAGATTGAGACCATCCATTCAGCTGCCTCTGCCACTTCCCTTCCTTCCCCTAGCCCACCAGGCCAAACTTCCTCTAAGGTTCCCCTCTGCCCTAGCCCTGAACTCACATCTTTCTCCAGTTTCTCGCCGATCTCCCCTCATGCCCTCTCCGTGCTCATCCTGTCCATGAGACCCACTTCCTGCTCCCTCGACCCTATTCGCACTGAACTGCTGACCACCCAACTTCCTTTTCTGGCTCCCATGTTAGCTGATATTGTTAACGGTTCTCTCTCCTCAGGTATTGTCACCCTCTCCCTCAAATCTGTCGTCATCACCCCTCTCCTCAAAAAACCAACCCTTGACCCCTCTGTCCTTGCAAACTACCACCCCATCTCCAACCTCCCTTTCCCCTCCAAAGTCCTTAAATGTCGCCTCCCAAATCCGTGCCCATCTTTCCCGCAATTCCATGTTTGAATCCCTCCAATCAGGTTTCCGCCCCTGCCACAGTACCAAAACGACTCTTATCAAAGTTACAAATGACATCCTTTGTGACTGTGACAAAAGTAAACTATCCCTCCTCGTTCTTCTTAACGCGTCTGCAGCCTTTGACACGGTTGACCACTCCATCCTCCTCCAGCGCCTCTCCATCATCCAGCTGGGTGGGACTGCACTCGCCTGATTCAATTTTTATCTATCTAATCGTAGCCAGAGAATCACCTGCAATGGCTTCTCTTCCCGCTCCCGCATCGTTACCTCTGGTGTCCCCCAAGGATCTATCCTCGGCCCCCTCCTATTTCTCATCTGCATGCTGCCCCTTGGTGACATCATCCGAAAACACAGCGTTAGTTTCCACATGTACGCTGACGACACCCAGCTCTACCTCACTACCACTTCTCTCGACCCCTCCATTGTCTCTAAATTGTCAGACTGCTTGTCCGACATTCAGTACTGGATGAGCAGAAATTTTCTCCAATTAAATATTGGGAAGACCGAAGCCATTTTCTTCGGTCCCCGCCACAAACTTCGTTCCCTAGCCACCAACTCCATCCCTCTCCCTAACATCTGTCTGAGGCCAGACTGTTCACAACCTTAGTGTCATATTTGACCCTGAGATGAGCTTCCAACCTCATCTCCGCGCCGTAACTAAGACTGGCTATTTCCACCTCCTTAACATCGCCCGTCTCTGCCCCTGCCTCAGCTCATCTGCTGCTGAAACCCTCATCCATGCCTTTGTTGCCTCTAGACTTGACTATTCCAATGCACTCCTGGCTGGTCTCCCACGTTCTACCCTATGTAAACTTGAGGTGATCCAAAACTTGGCTGCCCATATCCTAACTCACACCAAGTCCCGTTCACCCATCACCCCTGTGCTCGCTGACCTACGTTGGCTCCTGGTTAAGCAACGCCTCAATTTCAAAATTCTCATCCATGTTTTCAAATCCCTCCATGGCCTCACCCCTCCCTATCTCTATAATCTCCTTCAGCCCCACAACCCCCCAAGATATCTACACTCCTCTAATTCTGCCCTCTTGAGCATCCCTGATTTTAATTGCTCAACCATCGGTGGCCGTGCCTTCAGCTGCCTAGGCCCTAAGCTCTGGAATTCCGTCCCTAAACCTCTCCGCCTCTCTATCTCTCTTTCCTCCTTTAAGATACTCCTTAAAACCTACCTCTCATCTGCCCTAATTTCTCCTTATGTGGCTCACTGTCAAATTGTTGTCTTATAACACTCCTGTGAAGCACCTTGGGACGTTTTACTACGTTAAAGGCGCTATATAAATACAAGTTGTTGTTGTTGTTATAATTGAAGTCCCCCATTATCACTATATTGTTTTTGCATCTTTCTAAAATTTGCCTGCAAGTTTGCTCTTCTCTCTCCATCTCACTATTTGGTGGTCTATAGTACACACCCAGCAGCATAACAGTTCCTCTTCTGCTCCTTAACTCTAACCAAATAGATTCTGTCTTTGAACACTCAAGCACATCATCCTTTTCCAGTGCTGTAACAGTTTCTTTGATCAATACTGCCAGCCAATGTGCCCTCTAATTTTTTTTCCAGAGCACGGTCCCTTTAAATTTGCTGCGTGCCGCGTGCAGTATCTCCTCCAGCGGCAACTGTATGTGAGCGGCCTGCGTGGGACCTCCCGATTGATGTGCGGCCTCGCGCCCACACACCTATGGGGGAATATTGCTGCCAGCCCCCCCCTTTTTTCCATCCCTATTTCTCCTGAATACATTGTAGCCAGGAATGTTCAGTTCCCATTCCTGCCCTTGCTTGAGCCATGTTTTTGTTATTGCCACTATAATATAACCCCAAAGGCAACTTGTACCTGCGGCTCACCAACCTTATTTGTCACACTCCATGCTTTTATGCACATGCACTCCAAACCTGCTTTAGTCTGCCTTGCATTGCTCCCCTGACTGATTCTTCCCATTTCTGGGCTACTGCTTATTCTAATGCTGTTTGTCTCTCCCAGTCCTTCAGTGCACTTTGTTTCTCCCCTCTAATGCTTCATCCTGGTTACCCTCCCCCTGCCAAATTAGTTTAAACCCTCCCCCAAAGCAGAGATAATGACATCGCAGATCACATGGTCCATTATCTGTATCAGAGGATGATGCATATTGGGAGATCTGCACCCAATTATTCCTCTCATCTAAAGGACACTCTCTTGGTCTCTGCCTATTCCTGATCATCTTCTATACAGCAACTGCTGGTAACTTTCCCAGTGGCATCTTTATTGGCCAGTGATTGAACATCACTTAGTATAATACACGCTCTTCTCATTACAGATAAAATTGAGTCTCAGTATTCAGTGTGCACAGGACATCTCAAAGCCATTTCATTTCCACTCCACTTTATCAATGTATCCACAGTGAGTTTACCAGTAATACTGAGCATCCAAACTGTGACATAATACAATATTTTTAAGTGTCCAGCTTATCATTAGTTTTACCAAAATAACTAACATACTACAACAACTTGCATTTAGTGCCTTTAACATAGAAAACAACCCAAGGTGCTTCACAGAGGTGTAATCAGAAATAAATGGATGTCAAGCCAAAGAAGGGGATATTTGGAAGAATAGCCAACGGCTTGGTCAAGTTGGGTTTTAAGGAGTGTCTTGAAGGAGAAGAGGAAGATGGAGGGGCTTAGGCAAGAAATCCCAGAGCATGGAGCCGAAGTGGCTGAAGGCACAGCCACTAATAGTGGGGTAAAGTGAGGGGTGGGGAAATGCACACAAGGCCAGCGTTGACGTAACAGAGAGTTTGAAAGAGATTCCACGGTTGGCGGAGGTTTTAGTGATAGGGAGCGGCAAGGCCATGGAGAGATTTAAACACGAGGATGACAATTTTAAATTGGAGGCTTTGGGAAACCAGGAGCCAATGTAGATCAGCAAGGACAGAGGTAATAGGTGAGCAGGACTTAGCATGGGATAGGATATAGGCAGTAGAGTTTTGGATGAGCTGAAGTATAAAAGAGGGTGAATGATGGGAGGCAGGACAGGAGAGCATTGGAATAGTCAGGTTTGGAGGTGACAAATTGACAAATACATAGATGAAGGTTTCAGCAGCAGATGGGCTGTGATAGAGGCAGAGATGGGCATGATTACAGAGGTGGAAGTAGGTGGTCTTTGCAATGGAGAGGATTGAGGAGTTGAGTGGGACACCGAGGTTGCAAACAATTAGGGAGGGGAATGGAATCAGTGGCAAGGGTATGGAGTTCGTGGTGGTGTGCAAAGATAATGGTTGAGGTCTTCCCAGTGTTTAACTGAAGGAAAGTGTGGCTCATCCAAGACTCCAAGATGAACTTTGGTATTCTCCAATTCTCTACGAACTCAAATTCAGAATCTGTCTCACATTTCAGAGGGTGCAGAAGAGATTTACTAGAATGGTACCAGGGTGAGGCACTTCAGTTACGAGGAGAGACTGGAGAAGCTGGGAGTGTTCCCCTTAGAGCAGAGAAGGTCAAGAGGAGATTTGATAGAGGTGTTTAAAGTCATGAACGATTTTGATAGAGTAAATAAGGAGAAACTGTTTCCAGTGGCAGAAGGGTCAGTAACCAGAGAACACAGATTTAAGGTAATTGGCAAAAGAACCAGAGGCGACATGAGGAAACATTTTTTTCACAGCGAATTGCCGTGATCTGGAAAGCACTGCCTGACAGGGTGGTGGAAGCAGATTCAATAGTAACATTCAAAAGTGAATTGGATACATACTTGAAGGGAAATAAAATAACAAGGCTAAGGGGAAAGAGCAGGGGAGTGGGACTAATTGGATAGCTCTACCAAAGAGCCGGCACAGGGACGATGGGACGAATGGCCTCCTTCTGTGCTGTATCATTCTATGATTTTGGTTTCGCTCACTTATAAATCACCTCTCTCTGTGTCTCACCACCCCGTCACCTTTCATAGTAAAATATATGCTCTCACATTCTGTTTACACTGTAACTTGATCCGCACAGGTCAGATACTAAATCAAAGTTCGACTATTACTCAAGAACTCTGTAATTTTTTGATCTAATGTTATTCTCCGAATTTATTCATGCATCTTCGCATGTGGAAAATTCCTAAGACAGCCGCAACTTCCTATTAAAATACATTTATCAGTAACGGTATCTATTTCCAATCACACACCATGTGCTATAAATAGAGCTCATGCCCAATATATGTTGGATAAACCACCTGTTGACTTTTGACTTGTAAGGTATTGACTTGAAGTTGGCACCAGGTCAAAATTTGTTTCAACCCGTTTTTGAGCCTGAAATCGGCAGCGTGCTGGGAGCGCATGACAGAGGCCGGAAGTCTAAGGGCTCACCCGAAATTGTGCCTCGGGCCTCATCAGCCTATTCCGGCGAGCTGCATCTGCCGATCGGGCGGCCGGAGGCAAATTATCAGTTCCACGAGGGTAAAGGTGGGCCGGCCAACTCCACAGCAGCAACCCTCGGGTAGGTCCTGGGAGGGGGAGGAGACAGTCAGGAGGGGGCTGAGTGGGGGGTCGGCAATGGTCTACAGGCCTGCACTGATGCTCCTCCCGCCTCCACATTCAGGTAAAAAAAATGTTGAATTGTTTTTGGTGGCGGTCTCTAGCCATTCCTTTATGGAGCGCTGATTAGGGCGACAGCAGTTGCATTCAGAGCAGCCCATTTTCAGGAAGGGGGCTTCAAACAGACGTTAGGCCCCCTTTTTGCAATATGCAAAGGGCTGAACCATTGTTTCAGGCGTGGGGCCTGGATACCTATACTGGAGCCTCTACCAATATGGCGGGCGGTGCATTTCCAGCCCGGAATATTCACTCGCACACTGCCCATCATATTGGATGCTTAGGCATCCATTTTACACCTGAAAAACGGGCGTGACGTCAATGAATTTCTAAGCAAGTATCTTTTTCCCCCAAAGATTTACAATATTTTGTAACAATTAAAACCCTGATAGGTGACATCATTTATCGCCACTTCTGCCTGATTTGAACATATGCACTATTCAACCACAGAACCATGGAAGTTTACAGCACAGAAGGAAGCCATTCTCTCATCATTCCTCTGCTGGCTCTTTGCTAGAGCAATCCAAAATTAATCCTCCTGCCCCGCTCTCTCGCCATAACCTTGTGTCTTCCTCAGCTTCAAACATTTATCCAATTTTCTCTTAAACAATGGTGTCTGCCTCAACCTCTCCTTGTGGCAAAACATCCCATGCTCCAGCAATCCTCTGTGTAAAAAAAATCTACTGACCTCTTTCTTCATTCTCTTAGTCATAAGTTTAAATTGATTACCATTTGTCATTTACTCCCCACCAGAGATGGCACAGACACCTATCTAAGGAAGTGACTTTCTCTAAACCACTTGAAGCTTACCCTTCACTTACATGCTGATTGGACTGCTGTTCATTTCTAACAGTTTCTATGTGTGCATATCTCTATCATGTTGAACATCTCCATGGTGAGGTAACCACAACTCATGTGTGATCTTGTCACTGGTGAGTTATTTGGTTAGCCCCACTAGTAGAATATGGGTCACTTGCTAACTATTTCATTCGTGCTGGGATTGAAATCTCTCAATATTTTGGTTCATCAGTTTGTTCTGGGGATCAAACCAATCCCGCCAGACCCAAACCAATTGTATAGAAGTTATATCATATCCTATCCAAGAATCAGTAAGGTCCCTCTGGACATGCACATTAGCTTTGACAGCCATTTTAAACAGTCCTTCTTAGTACACAGTCGATTGAAGTAATTTGCCAACAAGGAGTGTTGTATTATTGGAGGATACCAAAACATCGATCATAATTGGGAAATGAACTCCAATGGTTTATTTGGGGCTAGAAACCTACCTCTCGTATATCAAAAATCAATCTGGCCGTGGCTTGCGGTGGACTTGGCAGGGTTGACTGTCCAATCTCGTCGGTCACAACGCTAAGTAGGTGATTCATTGCCTGTTTCAGATGTACAGAAGACGACGCCGCGATCTACCAAGTGTCAGCCAGAAACTCAAGGGGAATCGCCATCTGCTCCTCCGTCTTGCAAGTTGGCTTCGTCACGGAAGCTCAGGTAAGACAAAAAATTATGCAGAAGCTAAAAGAAAGAAACGAAGCCAAGAAGGCGCTGGAGTCGCGCGCTTGTGAATTGGATAGTCTGATCAGTTGGAGGTCTTGCAGCAACAGCGCAAAGGATGACATTTCAAATACTGCTGCCAAAATCCACGTGAACTCTACTGAGAATCGAGTACAGTCATCGGCCGGAGGGACAGAAGCTGACGACCATACCGCTGGAAGTTTAGAGGGGAACCCGACTGGAGTTCCGGGTCTTACTTCTAGACAACAGATGGACAAACTGGCCGAGGCGAACTCTTCAGCTGTTCCCGACCTCCCAAATACGGTCAAGAGGCATCGGCGGAACGATCTCCGAGAGAGTGCCAGTGGGTCTCGGAGGTTCCTCCCAGTGGGAGAAAAAAGCCGCAACTCTCGGATGGGCAACTTAAAGGGCGCTGGTTCTCCAAAGGGAGACTCGAGAAGTTCAGTGAAACTTTCCCAAACGTCTGATGGCGACTTAAGCGGCGAGGATCTTCTTAAAGGCGGCGTCCAGCGATGCAAGCCGGGCTGCCCAGCAAATCGCGGTGGGGGCAAGGGGCATTTAAGCGCTGAAGACGAATATTATTTGGACTGCCTGGTGTGTTCCGATGTTCTGACTGACCAAGACAACTCGCTGTGGCAGCACAAGCTGGACTGTCCCTGTCATTTACTTTTGGCAGAAAGCGGGGACCCTGAAACTGAGGAGATGAAACTGACTTGCTCTCGCCACCCCGCCCCCCTGGGCCACCCGGAGCAGCCAGCCGAGGCTGTGGCTATGGACATCATTGGTGCTCCTCCTTATCAACCAAGAGCCACGGCTACAGACACTGGGGGAAGGATGGGTTCCACGGGCACCTTCTCTTTGATGGGACGTGCCTCGGCATCGGAAATGAGCAGGGCTGTTGGAAAGGGAGGAGATGAAATTTGCCCGATCTCACCCGAGGATCGCCCCGAGGTGCCCACACGGACCACCCAGGCCGAAATGGCTGCGTCGGAAGAGAAAAGTTCCAAAGCACCTCCAAATGGTCTTCAAGAGAACCACGAAATGATTATCTGCGAACAGAAAGAAACGTTGGCGATGGAATCGGTATCAGATAGTGCAATCGATCTGGACACGTGTGAGGGAGACACAGTAACCGAAGTTGAAAGGGAGAAAGTTTTGCAGGAGGAATGTTACCAAGAACCGCCTAAAAAGGAGAAGGGTAATCGGGCGGAGAGCCCACAAGAAGCTGTCAGTATTTTGGGGGGAGTGACTCTTGCAGCTGGTGAACCATTAGATATTGGGGCTATCTATACCACACCGCCAGCGGCGAGCACCACTGAAACACTGGGGGAGGCAATCGGTACAAGTGGAGGCAGCAACACCGCGACTGACAACAGACTTACACACCAGAGCCGCCATCCTGTCAAAACCCCACCAAGTTTGGGAAATGGTTCAACTCCGCCTCAGATGGAAGGAGTTGGTATTCGTGGAAGGGAGGAACAAGTGGAAATGGGTTCTGAGGAGAAAGATGACAGTTCGTCAGACAGGGTGAGTTCATACACATTTTTAAAATTCGTTTTTATGGGATGTGGGTGTCGCTGGCAAAGCCAGCATTTATTGCTCATCCCTAATTGCCCTTGAGAAGGTGGTGGTGAGCCGCCTTCTTCAACCGCTGCAGTCCGTGTGGTGAAGGTACTCCCACAGTGCTGTTAGGTAGGGAGTTCCAGGATTTTGACCCAGCGACGATGAAGGATCGGCGATATACTTCTAAGTCAGGATGATGTGTGACTTGGAAGGGAACTTGGAGGTGGTGGTGTTCCCATGCGTCTGCTGCCCTTGTCCTTCTAGGTGGAAGAGGTTGTGGGATTGGGAGGTGCTGCTGAAGAAGCCTTGGCGAGTTGCTGCAGTGCATCTTGTAGATGGTACACACTGCAGCCACGGTACGCCGGTGGTGGAGGGAGTGAATGTTTAAGGTGGTAGAGGGGGTGCTAATCAAGCGGGCTGTTTTGTCCTGGATGGTGTTGAGCTTCTTGAGTGTTGTTGGAGTTGCACTCATCCAGGCAAGCGGAGAATATTCCATCACACTCCTTACTTGTGCCTTGTAGATGGTAGAAAGGCTTTGGGGAGTCAGGAGGTGAGACACTCGCCGCAGAATCCCTCGCCTCTGACCTGCTCTTGTTGCCACAGTATTTATGTGGCTGGTCCAGTTAAGTTTCTGGTCAATGGTGACCCCCAGGATGTTGATGGTGGGGGATTCGGTGATGGTAATACCATTGAACATCAAGGGGCAGCGTTTAGACTCTCACTTCACAGAATCACAGAATCCCCACAGTGCAGATAGAGGCCATTTCGGCCCATCGAGCCTGCACCGACACATATCCCACCCTATCCCCATAACCCCACTTATTTAATCCCCCCCTAACACTAAGGGTCAATTTATCATAGCCAAATCAACCTAACCCGCACATCTTTGGACTGTGGGAGGAAACCGGAGCACCCGGAGGAAACCCACACAGACACGGGGAGAATGTGCAAACTCCACACAGACAGTCACCCGAGGCCAGATTCAAACCCGGGTCCCTGGCGCTGTGAGGCAGCAGTGCTAACCACTATGCCACCGTGCTACCCCAACACTTGTTGGAGATAGTCATTGCCTGGCACTTCTGCGGCGTGAATGTTACCTGCCACTTATCAGCCCAAGCCTGAACGTCGTCCAAGTCTTGTTGCATGCGGGCATGGACACATTGAACTCTTTGGTCTACATCAGTTCACATGAACTAATGGGAAGCAAATGAAACCACAAACAGTGCACAGGATAATTTACCCCAAAACAAATCCTTTACTATACAATAAAAGTTCTAACCGTGCCCAAATGATTATGCCCCTTAGTACATTTGAATGTCTTACATTCGTGAGAGGAAAGCACTGTTCTGGACAGACTTACCTTTATGAGGGATGCATTTAGTTTGTATCATGCATTATCTGAAGCAGACACGCATGGAGTGAAAGTCCCTACTCAGCAAATAGAGGATTGAAATCCCAGCCAAACAAGAACTTTCCTATTAATAGAATTAAGGTTAGAATTAAAAGTTAATCTAGCACACTGCAAATAAATATATACCTAATATATCAAAGCACAGTATTACATATATAAAAAAGTCTTGTGTAAAAGTCTTTCCACATGTACACTGACGACTCCCAGCTCTACCTCACCACCACCTCTCTCGAGCCCTTCACTGTCCCTAAATTGTCAGACTGCTTGTCCGACATCCAGTACTGAATGAACAGAAATTTCCTCCAAAGAAATATTGGAAAGACCAAAGCCATTGTCTTCAGTCCCTGCCACAAACTCCGTTCCCTAGGCACCGACTCTATCCCTCTCCCTCGCATCTGTCTGAGGCTGAACCACACTGTTCGCAACCTTGGTGTCGTATTTGATCCCGGGATGAGCTTCTAACTACATATCCACGCAATCACTAAGACTGCCTATTTCCACCTCCGTAACATCACCTGACTGCGCCCCTGTCTCAGCTCATCTGCTGCTGAAACACTCATCCATGCCTTTGTTACCTCTAGACTTGACTATTCCAATGCTCTCCTGGCCGGCCTCCCATCTTCCACCCTCCGTAAACTTGAGGTCATCCAAAGCTCGGCTGTCTGTGTCCTAACTCGTACCAAGTCCCGTTCACCCATCACCCCTGTGCTCGCTGATCTACATTGGCTCCCGGTTAAGCAACGCCTCGATTTCAAAATTCTCATCCTTGTTTTCAAATCCCTCCATGGCCTCGCCCCTCCCTATCTCTGTAACCTCCTCCAGCCCTATAACCCTCCGAGATCCCTGCTCTCCTCCAATTCTGGCCTCTTGCTCATCCCCAATTTTAATTGCTCCACCATTGGCGGCCTCCAGCTGCCAAGGCCCTAAGCTCTGGAATTCCCTCCTTAAATCTCTCCACCTCTCTACTGCTATTTTCTCCTTTAAGATGCTCCTTAAAACCTACCTCTTTGACTAAGCTCTGGATCAGCTGTCCTATTATCTCCTTATGTGGCTCGATGTCAAATTTTTTTTATAACACTCCTGTGCAGCGCCTTGGGATGTTTTACTATGCTAAAGGTGCTATATAAATACACGTTGTTTTTGTTGTTGTTGTTGTATAGCAGGTCTGTAGGGCATCATACCTCAAAGTGATTGTCGCACCTCAAAGTATTTGATATGTTTATATAAAATAGACCAAATATTGATTGGGTCAAATAACTTTAACATACTGATTGCTTTACATTTACTAGTGGGATGTTTGAACCTATCAAAAACCAGTTACATTCACCAGACTAGTAAAGATAGTAATTAGCAATGAGGATTATGTCATGGGATTATGATGTACAGACAGTTCAAGGTTTGTCTGAAATTCCTGTCGCCCCTATTTAAGCAGAGGCTTCAACCCATTTACAATAAATGGTTGAACACCTCTGCTAAACTAGTGGGGAGAGGTATTTCAGAGCTATACTTCTTTCCCCATCCTCTTGTTGCAGGCACTGACTCATAACCGGGGTACAGATAGAGGCATAACAGCACAGGAGGCCGCCATTTGGCCCATTGAGTCCGTGCCAGCTCTCTGCAGAGCATTCCAGTCAGTCCCATCCCCCCGCTCTATCCCCGTAGCCCCGCAAGTTTATTTCTCTCAAGTGCCTATCCAGTCTCCCCTTGAAAATATTGAGTGTCTCCACTTCCACCACTTCCGTCGGCAACGAGTTCCAGGTCACCACTCGCTGCATAAAAAAGTTTTTCCTCACATCCCCCCCTGTATCTCTTGTCCAAAACCTTAAATCTGTGTCCCCTAGTCCTTGCACCATTAACTAGTGGGAACAGCCTATCCCCGTCTAGCCTATCCAAACCCGTCATAATCTTGTACACCTCTATCAAATCACCCCTCCACCTCCTTTGCTGTAATAAAAACAAATCCAGCTGCTCCAACCTGTCCTTGTAACTAAGATCCCCCATCCCCGGAATCATTCTGGTAAATCTCCTCTGCACCCTCTCAAGGGCCTTCACATCCTTCCTAAAGTGTGGGCTCGAGTTGCCCTCTAGTATTTTTCACAAGTGCCCATGTGCGAGCCTTGCTAGACACTAATTGCTGGCAAGGTGTTGAACTGTGCAGTACATCAAAGGCAAGTCCACACTTGATATCCACAAATACGCCCTTTTCCACAGGGGGGTCACTGGGTGCAATCAGGAGAGTTAAAGGAATATAGTTTTATCCAAACAGCTAATACCAGTAAACTGATACCTGATCAGAGTACTCATGATGCGGAGATGCCGGTGTTGGACTGGGGTGGACAAAAATGAGAAGTCGCACAACACGTTGTTATAGTCCAACAATTTTATTTAAAATTACGAGCTTTTGGAGCACTGCTCCTTCTTCTGAAGAAGGAGCAGCGCTCCGAAAGCTCGTAATTTTAAATAAAACTGTTGGACTATAACCTGGTGTTGTGCGACTTCTCATTTTTGATCAGAGTACCACCAGCTAGTCAAAGTAGTTAACTTCTGTCAACATCAAATGCAAATTGATGCTCACTAGTTTTATCCGTGATATACAGTTTAGTGAAATTCACTATAGCCTACAGAATAGCACAGCCCACTGATGCCACAAGGCACTGTACCATGGATTGCCTGGGCAAATAACTGCCCTGGTAGTAAATCCCCACAAAATGAGTTGTAATTGCATGTAGTTCTGTGTTGAAGCATCCCCAGGTTGGCACTTCATTTTTAGGTACGCCTGGTGCTGCTCCTGGCATGCTCTTCTACACTGCTCATTGAACCAGGGTTGGTCGCCTGGCTTGATGGTAATAGTAGAGTGAGGGATATGCCAGGCCATGAGGTTACAGATTGTGGTGGAATACAATTCTGCTGCTGCTGATGGCCCACAGCGCCTCATGGATGCCCAGTTTTAAGCTGATAGATCTGTTCTGAATCTATCCCATTTAGCACTGTGGTAGTGCCACACAACACGATGGAGGGTGTCCTCAGTGTGAAGGCAGTACTTCAACTTCACAAGGACTGTGCGGTGGTCACTGCTTCCAATACTGTCATGGACAGATGAATCTGCGACAGGTAGATTGGTGAGGACGAGGACAAGTAGGTTTTTCCCTCGTGTTGGTTCTCCCACCACCTGCTGCAGGCCAAGACTGCCAGGACTCGGCCAGCTCGGTCAGTAGTGGTGCTACCGAGCCACTCTTGGTGATGGACATTGAAGTCCCCCACCCAGAGTACATTCTGTGCCCTTTCTACCCTCAGTGCTTCTTCCAAGTGGTGTTCAACATGGAGGAGTACTGATTCATCAGCTGAGGAGGGCGGTAGGTGGTAATCAGCAGGAGGTTTGACCTGATGCCATGAGACTTCATGGGGTCCGGAGTCAATGTTGAGTACTCCCAGGACCACTCCCTCCCAACTGTATTTCACTCTGCTGTCAACTCTGGTGGATCTGTCCTGCCGGTGGGACAGGACATACCCAGGGATGGTGATGGAGGATTCTGGGACATTGGCTGAAAGGTATGATTTTGTGAGTATGACTATGTCAGGCTGTTGCTTGACTAGTCTGTGGGACAGCTCTCCCAATTTTGGCACAAGTCCCCAGATGTTAGTGAGGAGGACTTTGCAGGATCGACTGGGCTGGGTGTGCCGTTGTCGTGTCCGAAGCCGGTGCCGAGGTCGATGCCGGGTGGTCCGTCTGTTTTTTAAAATTCTTATTATTGTTTCTTGTAGCGGTTTTGTTACAACTGAGGGCAGTTAAGAGTCAACCACATTGCTGTGGGTCTGGAGTCACATATAGGCCAGACCAGGTAAGGATGGCAGATTTCTTTCCCCAAAGGACATTAGTGAACCAGATGGGTTTTTACAACAATCCGGTAGTTTCATGGTCACCATTACTGATACTCGCTTTTTATTTCTGTGTAATGACACTGCAGTTGTGTCAACGTAAATTAATTAAATAAGTTTTAGGCTTTTTCTCAAAAATTCACGAGTTAATGTAAAAACAAATGAAAAGACCCATTTCCAATATAGATAAGCAGAAGGTTTACTATATCAGTAACAATAAAATGGAGTTTGGAGAAGATAGATTACAGACAAAGTTATACAGTGGAAAGCAAGGATAGATTAAACAAGAGCAGAAACATTGTGGCAAATAAAATTACAAGAATGTAAGCACTTAGGAATAAGAAAAGGCCATTCAGCCAATCCAACTTTTTCCATTATTCAACAACCGTTTCAAGAATCCATTTTTCATCTGATTTCTACCCAAATCCACATCTCCTAGATCATCACTGAATTAAGAATAGATCTAATTCCCTTTTGAACACATCGGGCTCGATTTTGCCAGGCCCGAGGAGGCGGGATTGGAGGCGTGTGAGTTGTTAAAATCGCCAAAAATGGCGGGCGGGCCCGATCCCGCCTCCATCCCGCCTCCGAGCAATTTTCCCAAAAGCGTGTTTTCTGACCCCCTTTCCATCCCGCCTCCAAGAGTTGTGGAAGTTTGGAGCCTGACACCCATCTCCAGTGTGACCTCCTGGGAAACCCCTCTCCCCACCTTGACTAAACGCTTCCTCAACTGAGGCATATACCAGAAGCATGGCGACCATTTAATTCCTTTCCTCCTGGACATCAGATTTGGATGAAGACCAGCCGCGGCAGCAGCAGAACCATGAGCAACAGCAGCACCAACAGCAGGAGCATCAACAGGAGCGCCAAGCTGCTAGTCACCCACCTGAAGATGCACAGGCCAGAAGTTGCCAGAGCGCGACCATATTGCTGCCCAGGATGCAAGGGACGCACTCATGTTGGTCACATTTGCTTAGCCTGTACAATCAAACACTTTTGCCTTGCACCTTCTTACCAGTGCATCGACAATGGACAAGAACCTGCGGATTCCTATCACTCTGACCACCATACTGACAATTGCAAGTCGCTCTAAGCCCTCAATGTGGAAGTCCCATTTGCGAAATGACACAGGCCACAACTTCAACAGTTTGCCATCAGAATTTTATATCACAACAAGCAACTGGTGGCATTTCAAAAATAAACACAACATAACACCGAAGTGACTAGCCTTGTGACTACTTGTGCATTATCTTCCTCTTACGCGTGCTCCTACGTGGTACTTCCCTGTGGCTTCAGCAGATGTGGAGGCCCCTTGTTCACTTTCTTGCTGCTCCTGTCTCGACACCTTTGGCGGCCGTCCTCTGGGGTTTCGAACCTGTGAGGGCTCGGCAACAGTCTGCTGCTCCTGCGGCTGTGCAGGGGATGAGACGCCCATCTCAGTTGGGTGAGGACTCTGGTGGGGCTCTGACCGAGGGCTTTGCAGTGGCATGGTCGTTTGAGCGCTTGGAGAGGAGCCCCCACTTCCTTGTTGTCTGTCACCAACATCCCTCTCATGGGTCAGCCCCACTTCAGAGCTAGCAAGTGGCTTGACAGCACCTTGCTGCACTTCAGGGGGGCAGATAATCTGCACTGGACGTCCTACTCCAGAGGACTTCCATGAAACATAGAAACATAGAAACATAGAAGATAGGAGCAGGAGTAGGCCATTCGGCCCCTCGAGCCTGCTCCGCCATTCGATGAGATCATGGCTGATCATCCAAACTCAGTACCCTGTACCTGCCTTCTCCCCATATCCCTTGATACCTTTAGCTTTAAGAAATATATCTAACTCATTCTTCAATATATTTAATGACTTGGCCTCAACTACCTTCTGTGGTAGAGAATTCCACAGGTTCACCACTCTCTGGGTGAAGAAATTCTTCCTCATTTCTGTCCTAAATGGCTTACCCCTTATCCTTAGATTATGACCCCTGGTTCTGGACTCTCCGACCATCGGGAACATTCTTCCTGCATCTAGTTTGTCCAGACCTGTCAGAATTTTATATGTTTCGATGAGATCCCCTCTCATTCTTCTATACTCCAGCGAGTATAAGCCCAATCGACCCAATCTCTCCTCATATGTCATTCCTGCCATCCCAGGTATCAGCCTTGTGAATCTTCGCTGAAGTCCTTCCATGGCAAGAACATCCTTCCTCAGATAAGGCGACCAAAACTGCACACAGTACTCAAGGTGTGGTCTCACCAAAGCCCTGTACAACTGCAGCAGGACATCCCTGTTCCTATACTCAAACCCTTTCGCTATGAAGGCCAACATACCATTTGCCTTCTTCACCGCCTGCTGCACCTGCATGCTTACTTTCAGCGACTGGTGCACAAGGACACCCAGGTCTCGTTGCACTTCCCCTTCTCCCAATCTATTGCCATTCAGATAATAGTCTGCCTTTCTGTTTTTGACACCAAAGTGGATAACCTCGCACTTATCCACGTTATATTGCATCTGCCACGCTTCTGCCCACTCACCCAACCTGTCCAAATCATCCTGGAGTTTCTCGGTATCCTCCTCGCAGCACACACTCCCACCCAGCTTTGTGTCATCTGCAAACTTGGAGATATTACATTTAGTTCCCTTATCTAGATCATTAATGTATATTGTGAATAGCTGGGGTCCAAGGACCGATCCCTGCGGTACCCCACTAGTCACTGCTTGCCACTCGGAAAAAGATCCATTAATTCCTACTCTCTGCTTTCTGTCCGCCAACCAGTTCTCTATCCAAGTCAATACCTTGCCCCCAATCCCATGTGCCTTAACTTTACACGCTGATCTCTTATGCGGGACCTTATCGAAAGCCTTTTGAAAGTCCAAATACACCACATCTACTGGTTCTCCCTTATCTATTTTCCCAGTTAGGTCTGGTTTCTATGCTCAATAGCTGACCATCGCTCCTCAAGAGATGCCAGTCTATTCTGAACAATGACCATGTTTTCTACACTCTGGTGACTTAGCTCCTCCATGGCCGTAGCCATCCTCTCCTCTACTGTAGCCATCCTTTCCACGGAGGTTGCCATCCTTTCCGTGGTGATGCGTTCATGCGCCAATGCCTCCACAAAGGCTCTGCTCATGTTCGCGATGGACTCCTCCATTCGCTCGACACTCGCAGCGACCCTGGAGACAAAACCTGCCAGAGACTCCTGCACCTGTTCCTGGAGTTCAAGCACCGCTCTCGTTCTGGATGGACCCGGAGGCACAGGGTCGACATGCAGCTGAGCCGAGCTGGCAGAGTCCTGCGCCCTCCGATGAGGACTCTCCACTGCTGTCCCTGTCTCCACCATCTGCTGATGCTCAATTATGAGCTGTGATACACCAGGTGCCAACACTACTCTATCTCGCGAAAGTCCCACCGAGGTGTGAGTGTCTGCGCTGGTGCTGGGTGCGCTGAATTCTGCTGAGGCTGCGCCCTCAGAGGTTGCAGTTTCCTCTGAGGAGTCTGGAAGCTCAGGCTCTTCATCCTGGGCAGTGGGGATGGGGGCTTTCGATGGTCCTGTGGGGGAGTAAAGGAAAGAGTTAGAGATGTGAGGTCAAGGTTACATGAACATTGAATAGTGCAGATGATCATAAGTCAATCTGTTAGAGCATCAGATTCATTATCAGTGACGGATGCAATGTCAATGAGAGAGATGCCAAACTATTCTGTCACCAGCTTGCTGCGATGCGCCCATCTGTCCATCCCCCACTTGGGAATCCTCCTTGATCCCAGCGATTTCCAGGGCCGCCTCCTCCCAGGCGGTGAGCTGGGCTACTGAGGGTGGCCCTCCTCCTGTCATGGGTCTTTCCCTCTTATTGTGGGCTCTCTTTTCCTGCAATGAGGGACACAAGTGGAGTTTGAGTGAGAAGGAAGGAGTGAGTGTAGATAATCCATAGCATAGATGCTTAGAAGGATACAAAGGACCATCCCTGTGTGTTGAAAGTTGTTCTTGTCATGGCATCACAGTGATAGGGAGTGTGAGGGCTGTATGATCGAATAGTTAAGTGAATGTGATCTTCGAGAGAGAGGGAATGGGTAAGGGTGCAGGCATGCAAGTGTCAAGTGGCATGTGGAGGAAGAGGTTGGCAAAGCCGAGTGCTGGTGAGGAGAGGTGATGGGGATCAGATTGAGGGTGATGGGAAAGTCATACTCACTTTTCCTGTGCGGAGAAGATCATGAAACCTCTTCCTGCATTGCAGCCAGGTTCTGCGGCTCAGCGAAATGGAGTTGACCTCCTGGGCCACTTGCAGCCACACAGCTTTTGTCTGCTGGGGTGGCTTTTTTCTCCCTGAGGAAGGGAACAGCACCTTCTTATTACATCTGGCTCCATGCACCAGAGCTTGGAGGGAGGGCTCATCAAACCGAGGTGCACACTTTTGCTTGATCGTGGACATTGTTGGGAAATCAACTCCTTCATACAATTTGCAGAGCCTTTGCAGTCTCCAGAGGAAGCAAGGCTGCTTGCAGGTCTTAAATCCAGCAGCATTGATGACGTCATCGGAGGCGACTTTCTGTATGAAAAGACTCATTGGGCCAGGTGTTCCCACACGCAGGAAATCAATTGCCAAATTAGGGGAAAATCCCACTTTTTCAGCACTTCACTTAGGAGTCGGAGTCCTGACACGATTTCCACCTGACACGTCCCAGCCCGCCCACACTGACAAAATCCAGCCCTTCAACTCAGTTGAGCTTCAAATAGATGGTAGTTTATTCCATAAATCAACAACTTGAAACAGGCAAAAAGGTTTTAGAAGTAGAGAAATGAAAAAATGGAAGCATTGATCACAAAGGAGAAATAAATACATCAAATTTATTAAAGGAAGATAGAAAAATAATATAGGCAGGACAAAATGACAGAAATTAAATCCAGAATAGGAAGAATTTGCCACAATGTTTCTGTTCTTGTTTAATCTATCCTTGTTTTCCACTGTATAACTTTGCCTGTAATCAATCTTCTCCAAACTCCATTTTAATGTTACTGATATATTGGGGGAAAGATTGGGTGGCGCTCCGTTGGGGCCCTAATGTCGCCGGGGCGCTAATTTTAGCGTCCCGATAAAGTTAGCACCCCTCCGCCGTAAATTCAGTGGTGGCGCCCCAAGCAGGAGGTGGGGCGCCACTGGAAGCACTCCACCTCCTTGGGGGACTACTACCGAAGTTCACGGCGCTACGTGCAACAGCGCCGCGTCATTGCAGGCCTCCTCCCCTGATTAAAGGGGAGGGGCCTAGCGCTGCACGCACCGGGGTCCTGCTGGACCACCGGGGCGCGGGGTGCCGTGAAAACAGCCCGGCACTCAAGAGGAGTGCCGGGCTGAGCGATCGCGGCCGGCACCCCGAATAAAAAAGGGAAAGGGGGCAGGTGCTGGCAGTCGGTCAAAATAAAAATGGCCGCCTGACACCTGCCCTTTAGGTAGCGTCGCCGCCACTGCAAAAACGCCCCCTGATTCTGTCGGACATATTGTCCGGCGATAGGTCAGGGGCGCAAGGGAAGTTTGCGGCCGGGGCGCAAGCGGGGCGCTGCGTACGACGATGACGTCATCGGCGGTGGCACAGCACCGTGGGGCGCCAATGGCTACTGCCGCCGCTAACCTGCTGAATTTTGCAGGAGGTGTTAGTGGCACTGCATCCGGGCGCTAAGGGATTTGTGTCCCGTTAGCGCCCCTGGGGACGCTAACAGGGCGCAAACCAACCCAATTTTTCCCCATTAAATCTTATGCTTATCTATATTGGAAACGGGTCTTTTCATTTGTTTTAACTGCTGTATTCTACTCAACATATTCCAGTCATTCTTAGCATAGAAAGTTCACCAACATTTACTGTAAAACATGACTTTCTCATTCTACTCTGCTCCTTGTATATTTTGTTACCGGTCATCCTTGGTTTATAGTTAATGTTTAATATGTAGATTTGTTTTTGACAGGCTGAAATACAACCATTACTTTTAAAAGATGGAGAGACGAGCTTTACTAAAAACACTATGAGCTTAACAAACTATGAAGATGATCACAGTACTTGTCATGAGAAAAAGACAGGTCTCTTGCCTCTGGATACATACGTGACACGTTCATCACAGCAAGATAATCATGACCATGAAGCTGATTGTGGAAGGCTCAGCACAGACTGTAAAATCCTAAGAAATGCTCTCATTGTGGGGAGTGCAGTTTCACAAAGCAGTGACTTTAAGGATAAATATCATGTTCAGGATAAAGGACTATTACGTGAAAAAAAATCAAGTTTTATTACAAAAGATGATGAGTTAATTTGCATGTCCAAAGAATATCAAGAAAGTAATAGTGATTACAAGGCAAAAACTGAACACACCAGACACCTTACTGTGCCTTTAATAAGAGATTGTTGTATACAAAGTAAGATTTCAGATCTTTGTGAGAACTCTTCCATTTGCGATCAAGTGCTGGAACCTTTGGAACAACCATCAGAATTGTATATTCACAGTAAGTACATTGAGCATTCATCTTCAATTGTTTGTAAAGGTTCTGAGTCTGACATATTCAAGAAAGAAGACACATGTGGAAGCATAGATCCATATCTGGATATTCAACCACGTTTAACCACACCTGTCCAAATTCAAGATGTTTCAGAATCATTAGACACTGGCTCCAATATGTTCCTGATTGGTGGCAAACTTTTAGATAAAGAATCAAAATCTTCTTCATATATTAACACGAATGATGATTCTGGGCCCACACATGATGAAGGCACTTTGCAAGTCAGTGAATGTTATAGAAATGAATCCAGTCAAATGGATGCATGTGGACAGGAGTTCAGATCGATGGAGGTTGTTTGTCCAATAGCAATGCTTCAAAGTTATAACATGTACAAAGAACTAGCTGGTGAATTTGAGGAATCTGTATTGGAGAATGGAACAAGTCAAAAACGTGGTGCCAAAAGCCACTGCCTTCCTCTCAACAGAGCAGAACAACATAATCAGATTCTGCACCATTTAGATGCTTCAGAAAATAAAGTACGCAAAGAAAATAGATCAACACATCAGTCAATGCAGTGTACCGAGACAGCAGAAAATGGAGCTCATAGAACTTGTTTACATTCTCATAATAATAAAGAAATATCAAGCTTTCGAGAAACTAGTAGATCTGTGGCTTGTCAACTAGACAAACAACTGCCAGTTGAGCAACCTGTATTGTTTGAATGCAATTTAGAAATTCAGTCAAATCAACTGATACCCTTCAATAGTAAAAATGATGGCTCAGATTGGCCTTCAAAGGAAATGGAATGTAAAACAGACAGTACTGTAACTGAACCTTTAGTAGTTACTCATCAAGAGGCTAGTAGATTCACACTTGTAGATCATGATAAAATGCAAAATGATGAGCCATCTCTCTTAGGAAGTCTTTGTTGGAATAGCACAGGCAACGAGACTAAAAAAATCAATCATGAGAACATTTCAAATGTTACATATGTTGAAAATGAAGCCCCTTGCAAAACCGAAGATGGTATAAATAATGACCACCGGGGAGATGTTATCAGTGACAACCACATTGAACAGGTATGCAAACAATTCTATAATTCTACAGAAATTGTCATGTCTCCTGTTCGTTGCACACCAACTGAAAATGAACATTTCAACTTTCAGTCAAGAACTGGCCAAACTCCAAATTCTGAAACTGTGCTGGATTTGAAAGATCATCTTATAGCACTTCAGTACAACGATGAACCTGAAGTTGTTAAATCAGATGGCTTGCAATCATCCATGTCATGGTTGACAGATCTAGACCAAAATATTTCTCCTTTAACAGGAAGGAATCAACGAAGAATGATTAACATTGACGATAATAATGCAGTGAACATCATGGAGTATTCGGAGTATCCTTCCCCAAAGGAACAAGAATCATCTACAGCATGTGCACCTATAATAGACCAATCTATCAGCCTTCAGGAAATACCCAGACCAGTTCAGAACTCAGTGGAACGTGTAGCTGAGGTTGATATGGAAGATGATTATGGAAGAATGCAAGATGTGGAAGATGTCCAAACAATTATAATAGACAATTTGGAATCTTCATTAATTGATGGACAAAACCTGAATATAACTCAAAGAATTCAACCTATACTTCAAGATGAGAGCCATTTTGAATGTTTGTCAATACCAGTTGCAGAGGAAACTAAAGCAACAGCAAATTTTAAATACTCAGAAGATTCTTCATCACATTTTGCTGAGACTATGATATTTCAGGATGAAACTAGCCATGTTGAAAAGAACTTGGAAAATCACAACGCCATTTCTGCAGGGTGTGACAGTGAAATAGATCAAGGCCATATTAATGCCAAAATTACGTCAACAGAAAATTTGGAGTCTGCTACATTTTCAGTCGGTTCAATTATAAAAGTTCCATCAGAGACTGAACAGGTTAAGGATTTAAAAGTAAGATCAGCCACAATAGATTTGAATGAAAACACTCAAAAAGTGGAATATTTACATGATCGCAAGGCAAATCTAAGTGAAATATCAAAACGTTTTGTAACAAATATGGATAAAATTGTGGGGATACAGTCAAAAGAAGGACAACTTATGAACTACAAAGATAAAAAAACTGCAGTTGTCGCTGAAGAAAACAATAAAACTGTTCAACACAATGATTTTGTCCAGTTAACTGCTGTCAACAGCATTGGATCGAGCATAATTACTCAACGAGTGGCAGGTGAGACAATGAATGTTGATTCTGTTGCACCAGAAAGTTGCAGAGAACGTAACAAAAGACCTATAGGAAGTAATCTAAACCAGTCTAACTACATAGCTGTAGTGTCAGATCATCCACTGGAATGCATCAAAATGGACACAGATGCTGAATGTAAAGGGAAGAGTTGCCGGATTTCTACATTGCCCAGCAAAAGTAATCAGAAGTTTTCTACTGAGTCTAAAATTGAAAATGCTCCAGTGAATTCTAAAAATGATAATAACCAAACAGAGTCCCCGGGCACTCAGACAATATCGAACGTATCATTATATGAGGGACAGAAGAAGACTATTGATCCTGAACCACACATTTCCTCACAAACCAAGTCTTTGACTGAGAAGAGCATTCCACCCATACCATCACACATTAAGCAGCAGACTACAGCTGTTAGGATTAAGCAACCTTTATCAGCGGCATCGGCCAAAGAGCTGATGTCAGGTGCCCGGAAAAAAACACATTTCTTGAAGCCATCCAATGAGGCTGCCAGGGCTACCACTGAGACTGTGGGTCTGGCTCCATCTCTGAATGACCAGCAGAAAAAGGAAGCAGTCAAACGGATACGGCTGTCAGCTGACAATGTGGGGAAGAGCGCATTAGAGAAAAGCAAACCAGTGTATTCTTCAGCAGGAAAGGAGAATCTTAATAAAAACATTGCTGTAATTAAAAGAATGTATCAAAAGACAAAAGAGGAACCAGCTCACAAGAAAGAGCATAAAGAACTGAAAAAAGTAAAGCATCCTCAGAAGGACGAGCACAAAGGTACATTTTTATCTCATTTTAAATTCTTATCCCATTAAATTAGCAAGCGCACACACATGGCATTGCAATAGCTTCCATATTCAAATAAACCAAGTTTTCTTTCAAAATTTTCTGATTTTTATAATGAAATAAAGCCCTTGGTAGAGACAATTTTATAGAAATGGAAAAAGAATATCTACTCAATTGACTCAAACCATTGTTTGCCCAGAATACAATGAAAGGTAAAAACAAATCAAACAAAAATTGATTCACAAAATACAGGTCTTTTTTGATGGGTCGGATCATTGAAAGGAGGAGCATGATTTGAACCTCAAGGCATATTCCATCTATGTGTAACTGTTAGTACTCAAAATACAGTGGATTGTGCTTTTCTTGCTGTCTAAGATGATGTTCTCCACTTTGTAGTGAACGTGTCAAACCTCATCATGCATGTGACTGGGTCAACTAAGCAACAGAGGAACTTTGAGCATAGGAACAGGAGTAGGCCATTCAATCCCATGAGCCTATTCCACCACTCTATTAGATCATTTAGCAGAAGGAACAGGGAGAGGCAATATACACTTAATGGCACAGTTTTAAAGAGTGTGCAGGGTCAGAGGGACCTGGGAGTTAATGTGCATAGGTCCCTGAAGGTGACAGGACATATTGAGAGAGTGGTCAGCAAAGCATATGGGATCTTGTGCTTCATAAATAGAGGTATTGAGTACAAAAGTAGAGAAGTTATGCTGAACCTTTATAAAGCACTAGTCAGGCCACAACTGGAGTATTGCGTCCAGTTCTGGTTACCACACTTTAGGAAGGGTGTGAAGGCCCTTGAGAGGGTGCAGAGGAGATTTACCAGAATGGTTCCGGGGATGGGGGATCTTAGCTACATGGACAGGTTGGAGAAGCTGGATTTCTTTTCATTAGAGCAAAGGAGGTTGCGGGTTGATTTGATAGAGGTGTACAAGATTATGACGGGTTTGGATAGGCTAGACGGGGAAAGGCTGTTCCCACTAGTTGATGGTACAAGGACTAGGGGACACAGATTTAAGGTTTTGGGCAAGAGATACAGGGGGGACGTGAGGAAAAAATTTTTACGCAGCGAGTGGTGATGACCTGGAACTCGCTGCCGACGGAAGTGGTGGAAGCGGAGACACTCAATGTTTTCAAGGGGAGACTGAATAGGCACTTGAGGGAAATAAACTTGCAGGGCTACGGGGATAGAGCGGGGAATGGGACTGACTGGATTGCTCTACAGAGAGCCGGCACGGACTCGATGGGCCAAATGGCGGCCTCCTTCTGTGCCATTATGACTCTGGGGGAAAAATTCAGTTGGTTGCGCCTCCCGTTAGCGCCTTAAGAGGGCGCTAATGGGGCGCAAATCATCTACTGCCCATTTTGGCTACTAGACATTTTGCGGCGGCACTAAACACTACCGCCACGATCTCCTGCGCCGGCAGATCGTGACATCAGTCAAGTGCGCAACGCCCCGGTATCGCCCTGGAGCGGATATTGAGTGGCGCCCCCTGCCTTCCCACCTGACGCTAGCAACGACAGGTTGAGGGGAGCGTTTTGCAGTCATGAAGGGACTGGGGGAGCGCTATTTAAAGGCGACCGCTTCCTGCCTTTTATTGTTGGTGCCATTTTTGAACCAGGCATTCTGAGAGAGAGGGAGAGAGACTTCTGGAAAGATTCAACGCTGTGTGAAGGAGTTTTGGGTACTGAGCAGCACTTTGCAGGTTCATTTTGATCTGCCATTCCTTGTATCGATTTAGAAGAGAATGTGGGGGCTGCACTCTGAGCTCTTTCCCTGGTGCTCTCCATTTTTCTTTACAGCAGATTTGATGTGCAGGTCTCTCCAGGCCGAGATTCAAGGCTGCAATGAGCAGGATGTGGATGGAAAGCAAGATCAACCATCCCCTTTAAGAACTGGCCCGTGCCATTGTGTGTGTGTTCCATTGCTGACTGACATCACATGAGCTTCGCCAGCGCTCTGAGGTAGCGCCTCGCTCCTCGGCCTTTGCGCCTTAAGACAGGTGTGAAGCACCTGATTTAGCGCTCCAATCACCTCCAGGGGCGATAAAAGTCAAGTTTGCAGTCGGTGGCGATAATTAGCGCCAGGCGCTAATCTTTGCGCCCTGGCCGATAATTGCGCCCCAAATGGGGCGATACTGAATTGCTCCCCCTATGACTCTATGTGTACCTCAACTCCATTTACCTGCCTTTGCTCCATATCATTTGACACCCTTACCCAACAAAAATCTATAGATTTGTCTCGAAAATTTCAGTTGACCCAGTATCTATAGCCTTTTGGGGGAGAGCGTTCCATATTTCCCCAAACCTTTGTGTGGAAAAAATGATTTCACTCCTAACTGGCCTAGTTCAAATTTTAAGATGATGTCCTCCTTATGACACTCGTCTTTAATTGTCCCCATAGCTATAATTTTGACTTGCACACAATTTTACTCTCCTACCAGTGGTGTCATCCCTGGATGCATCTGAGATTACCCCTGGAGGTGTGAATAATTATGCAAATGAGGTTCAATCAGGCAATCGAGTGGTATTTGCACTTGAAATTAAAGCAGTGCAAAGCAAATTAGCATTGATTTACATCTGAAGACAAAAATCACTCTCACCCTATCTAATTTCCCCACTTCCTCCTCTGTACCCTTTCAGTTTTACTGCCACACTCTTCTGTGAAAGCTGAGACAATGTACCCTTTTAGTATCTCCCCATTCCTTCATCCTCCATAACAATTTATTTTTCATCTCTAACATGCTTTCTGTTTTCTTTAGCCAACTTTCTATCCATGCTGCCGCACTCCCTTTATTACCATAGTTGGGTGGATGCTAAAGAGGACAACCCGAGTCTGGGCTATTGGGCCAGCTTTTGCTGTAGCAGGGCATCTAACAGCGTCTGCTGTTAGTTAGACTTGCCCCTGCACCTTTCAGCTCATAGAAACATAGAAACAGAAGATAGGAGCAGGAGTAGGCCATTCGGCCTCTCGAGCCTGCTCCGCCATTCGATGAGATCATGGCTGATCATCCAAACTCAGTACCCTGTACCTGCCTTCTCCCCATATCCCTTGATACCTTTAGCTTTAAGAAATATATCTAACTCATACTTGAATATATTTAATGACTTGGCCTCAACTACCTTCTGTGGTAGAGAATTCCACAGGTTCACCACTCTCTGGGTGAAGAAATTCTTCCTCATTTCTGTCCTAAATGGCTTATCCCTTATCCTTAGATTATGACCCCTGGTTCTGGACTCTCCGACCATCGGGAACATTCTTCCTGCATCTAGTTTATCCAGACCTGTCAGAATTTTATATGTTTCGATGAGATCCCCTCTCATTCTTCTATACTCCAGCAAGTATAAGCCCAATCGACCCAATCTCTCCTCATATGTCATTCCTGCCATCCCAGGTATCAGCCTTGTGAATCTTCGCTGAAATCCCTCCATGGCAAGAACATCCTTCCTCAGATAAGGTGACCAAAACTGCACACAATACTCAAGGTGTGGTCTCAAAAAGGCCCTGTACAACTGCAGCAGGACATCCCTGTTCCTATACTCAAACCCTTTCGCTATGAAGGCCAACATACCATTTGCCTTCTTCACCGCCTGCTGCACCTGCATGCTTACTTTCAGCGACTGGTGCACAAGGACACCCAGGTCTCGTTGCACTTCCCCTTCTCCCAATCTATTGCCATTCAGATAATAGTCTGCCTTTCTGTTTTTGACACCAAAGTGGATAACCTCGCATTTATCCACGTTATATTGCATCTGCCATGCTTCTGCCCACTCACCCAACCTGTCCAAATCATCCTGGAGTTTCTCGGTATCCTCCTCGCAGCACACACTCCCACCTAGCTTTGTGTCATCTGCAAACTTGGAGATATTACATTTAGTTCCCTTATCTAGATCATTATGTATATTGTGAATAGCTGGGGTCCAAGGACCGATCCCTGCGGTACCTCACTAGTCACTGCTTGCCACTCGGAAAAAGACCCATTAATTCCTACTCTCTGCTTTCTGTCCGCCAACCAGTTCTCTATCCAAGTCAATACCTTGCCCCCAATCCCATGTGCCTTAACTTTACACGCTAATCTCTTATGCGGGACCTTATCGAAAGCCTTTTGAAAGTCCAAATACACCACATCTACTGGTTCTCCCTTATCTATTTTCCCAGTTACATCCTCAAAAAATTCCAGTGGATTAGTCAAGCACGATTTACCTTTTGTAAATCCATGTTGACTTTGTCCGATCCTGTCACTGTTTTTCAAGTGCTCAGCTATTACATCCTTTATAATGGACTCTAGCATTTTCCCCACTACCGATGTCAGGCTTACCGGTCTATAATTCCCCGCTTTCTCTCTACCACCCTTTTTGAATAGTGGGGTAACATTAGCTACCCTCCAATCCATGGGTGCAGTTCCAGATTCCATCGAATGTTGGAAGATGATCAGCAATGCATCTACTATTTCTAGGGCCACTTCCTTAAGTACCCTAGGATGTAGATTATCAGGCCCTGGGGATTTATCGGCCTTCAATTCCGTCAATTTCCCTAACACCATTTCCCTGCAAATACTGATTTCTTTCAGTTCCTCCCTTTCATCAGACCCTATGTTCTCCAACATCTCTGGGAGGTTATTTGTGTCCTCCTTTGTGAAATCAGAACCAAAATATGCATTTAATTGGTCTGCCATTTCTTTGTTCCCCATTATAACTTCCCCCGCTTCTGACTGCAAGGGACCGACACTTGATTTCACTAATCTTTTTCACTTCATATATCTATAAAAACTCTTACAGTCAGTTTTTATGTTCTCTGCAAGCTTACTTTCATATTCTGTTTTCCCCTTCTTAATTAATCCCTTTGTCCTCCTTTGTTGAATCCTAAACTGCTCCCAATCCTCAGGGTTACCGCTTTTTCTGGCCAATTTATATGCCCTCTCCTTGGATCTTATGCTATCCCTAATTTCCCTTATTAGCCACGGTTGAGTCACCCTTTTTGTTTTATTCTTATGCCACACTGGGATGAACAAATTCTGTAGTTCATCCATGCAGTCTTTGAATGTTTGCCATTGCCTATCCACCGTCAACCCTTTGAGTGACATTCCCCAATCAATCCTACCCAATTCGCGCCTCATACCATCGTAGTTTCCTTTATTTAAATTCAGGACCCTAGTCTCTGATTCAACTACTTCACTCTCCATCCTAATGAAGAATTCTATCATATTATGATCACTCTGACCCAAGGGGCCTCGTACAACAAGATTGCTAATTAATCCTTTCTCGTTACATAATACCCAATCTAAGATGGCCTGATCTCTGGTTGGTTCCTCGACATATTGTTCCAGAAAACCATCCCGTAAACATTCTAGGAATTCCTCCTCCACAGTATTTTTACTAATTTGGTTAGCCCAATTTATATGTAAATTAAAGTCACCCATGATGACTGCTGTGCCCTTACTGCATGCTTCTCTAACTTCCCTTTTAATGCCATCCCCAACCTCCATATTACTGTTTGGAGGTCTATATACCACTCCCACTAATGTTTTCTGCCCCTTGTTATTTCTCAGTTCTACCCATACAGATTCCGCATCATCAGAGCTAATATCCTTCCTTTCAATTGTGTTAATCCCCTCTTTAACCAGCAATGCTACCCCACCTCCCTTTCTTTTTTGCCTATCTTTCCTAAATATTGAATACCCCTGGATGTTGAGTTCCCAGCCTTGGCCACCCTGGAGCCATGTTTCTGTAATCCCAATCAAATCGTATTCATTTACCTCTATTTGCGCAGCTAATTCATCCACCTTGTTCCGAATGCTCCTTGCATTAAGACACAAAGCCTTCAGGCTTGTTTTTTTAACGCTCTCAGACCTATATGAATTATTATTTACTGTGACCATATTTGATTTAAACTGTTGAGTTCTTTGCCTTCTACTTTTGTTTTTCTCCTTGCTGTCTTTTGCTTTTATCCTTGTTTCCCTTTCCTCTGTCTCCCTGCTCAGGTTCCCAACCCCCTGCCACTTTAGTTTAAACCCTCCCCAACAGCACTAGCAAACACTCCCCCTAGGACATCGGTCCCGGCCCTGCCCAGGTGCAGACCGTCCTGTTTGTATTGGTCCCACCTCCCCCAGAACCGGTTCCAATGTCCAAGGAATTTGAATCCCTCCTTTTGCACCATTCCTCTAGCCACGTATTCATTTGAAATATCCTCCTATTTCTACTCTGACTAGCACGTGGCACTGGTAGCAATCCTGAGATTACTACCTTTGAGGTCCTATTTTTTAATTTACCTCCTAACTCCCTAGATTCTGCTTTTAGGACCTCATCCCGTTTTTTTACCTATATCGTTGATGCCTATGTGCACCACGACAACTGGCTGTTCGCCCTCCCCCTCCAGAATGTTCTGTAGCCGCTCCGAGACGTCCTTGACCCTTGCACCAGGGAGGCAACACACCATCCTGGAGTCTCGTTTGCGGCCGCAGAAACGCCTATCTATTTCCCTTACAATTGAATCCCCTATCACTATAGCTCTTCCACACTTTTTCCTCCCAGCCTGTGCAGCAGAGCCACCCATGGTGCCAGGAAGTTGGCTGCTGCTGCCTTCCCCTGATAAGTCATCCCCCCCAACAGCATCCAAAGTGGTATATCTGTTTGCGAGGGGGATGGCCACAGGGGACCCCTGCACTACCTGCCTGCACCTGTTACTCTGCCTGGTGGTCACCCATTCACTTCCTGCCTGTACACCCTTTACCTGCGGTGTGACCAACTCTCTAAATGTGCTATCCACGACGTTCTCAGCGTCGCGAACGCTCCAATATGCATCTAGCCGCAGCTCCAGCGCTGCAATGTGGTCCATCAGTAGCTGCAGCTGGATACACTTCACACACACATGGTCGTCAGGGACACAGGAAGCATCCCTGATTTCCCACATATAGCAGGAGAAGCATATCACAGGGCGGAGCTCTCCTGCCATGACTTACTCTTTAATTAATTAAATAAAATCAAATTAAATGAATCCCACCAATTTCACTTCAATTAAATGATATACTCAAGGGCCCTTGTTTAACAGCAGTCCCCGCTACACCACAGAGACTCTAGAAACTATAAACCACAGAATTGAAGTATGGAAAAAAGGAGAAAAAGAGAAATACTCACCAACCAATCACTTACCTGCTTTCTGGTGACATCACACTTCGATTACTTTTTACTTCTGTCTCCCGCTCTGAGATTGGTGAACCTACCTGCTCCTCGGGCTCCCTTTTATACTCTGCCGCCGCCGCTCCTCCTAGGTCTGCACCGCCGCTGCTGTGGGCCTACCTGCTCCTCGGGCTCCCTTTTATACTCTGCCGCCGCCGCTCCTCCTAGGTCCGCACCGCCGCTGCTGTGGGCCTACCTGCTCCTCGGGCTCCCTTTTATACTCTGCCGCCGCCGCTCCTCCTAGGTCCGCACCGCCGCTGCTGTGGGCCTACCTGCTCCTCGGGCTCGCCTTTATACTCTGCCCACTAAGATGCTAAAAGTGCAAGCTGATAACGGCGCAGCAAGGAATGTAGGGTATCTGGGACCTGAGTGAACAGGGCAACTGACAGAGTATCTCCTTAACCAATAAGATTTAAGGATTGGCAAATAAACAGCAGAAGGACTAAGAAGGAGGCGGAATTAAGGGGGTGAATTCAATGTCAAATCAGGTACAGAACGAGAAATAGAGAGAGGGAAATGATTGGATTAAGAGAGAGAGAAGAAAGAGATGTAAGGAAAAGTAAGAAAACATTTTTTTTAATGTAAAATTTGACATTATAAAAATCTCCTAAAACAATTGACAACGTGAAGGAATGAGACTCCACCCTTATAATAGTTCATTTTCGGTGCCAGAGAAGTTGATTGGCAGTCATTAACACTGATCACATCGTTAAAAGGGTACTTATGCTTGTAATTACTAACCCTAAATATCTGCGGCAGGTTTAGTTCGTATCTACTGCACAAATACAGCAACTTCACACCATTCAGTGCCTTTCAATGGTGAGGCAGACAGCGAGATGCCATTTTCGCAAAGCTAACGATCTTGGACAGCAACTTTTAGATATTGGCATTTAGCCGTGCATCTGCCCCTCGCCTGAAGTTGCTGCACTATTTACGCATAAATAACGGTGAGCGCCATTAGACTCACCATTATTCTGACAGCAAAATCTGGCCTAATGTCTTTAGAAAGAACAGCAGTATGCCTGGACAGCCAAGAGTAAAATCTGATGCCAATTATGGGAGCATAATTGGCTTCTGAATAACCATACAAACTTGACTAGAAATATAAAAGCAAGTTTAATGATAAGATCATTTAACAGATTTTTTAGCTTTACAATTGGTCATTTGCTTCCCCCAATCCTCAGTTAAACGCTAAATCAATCATTTGACAACAACTTTTAGTAAATAGCTACCAGGTTACCACATATCAGTTCTAATTAAATATTGCTTTCATGTGTAACATGAGGTGGTTCTCCATCAACTGGTGTTATTTACTAATAGATCAATTGTAATTCTTTTGGACAATTTGTATCTATCTTTTGGAAACCAAAGCCTATTTTGGTAACCAATATTGAAGCAATCAAGTGCCAGACTTGGCTCAGTGGTAGCATTCATGCTTTTGAATGTGCAGATTATAGGTTCAAGTCCCACTGTAGAGATTTGAGCATATAATCTAGGCTGACATTTCAGTACATTACTTTCAGAAATGCTGTTTTTTGGATGAAATGTTAAACTGAGGCCTAGTCCTCTCTCTCTCTCAAATGCACTTAAATGACCCCATAGCACTATTCGAAGAACAGGGGAGGTGTCCCAGCCAACATTTATTACTCAGCCAACACTGACAAAAACATATTATTTGGTCATTTATGTCATTGCTGTTTGTGGGACCTTGCTGCATACAAATTGGCTGTCATGTTTCCCTACATTACAATAATGACTCTCCTTCAAAAAGTACTTCATTGGCTGTGAAGCACTGTAGGACTTCTGTGGTCTTCAAAAGCACTATATAAATGAAAGTTCAATCTTTTTAAATTACCACAAGAAGTACATTTAATAACATAGAATAAAGTTGCACGGAAACTGAATTAATGCCACAAACACGTTGAGATTTCGCAAACTGCAATATACCAGCTGAAGAACTGAACTCTCTTCCAGCTCCAAAACTGATCCAGAAAATCCATGCAGAAGTATTCCCTGACATAACAGGAAATGCCAAACTATGGTGCCTGTTTAGTGATATCCATGCAGATTCCACCATTATATGGACAAAAGATGGAGTGATATTGACTAAAATGGAAAGAAGGTAAGCTCTGTGAGTGGTTAGTGCTCATTGGTTTTTCTGGTATTTCACCCTGGAGTGGCCATTGCGTTATAACAAGTGCTCTCATAGTAACACTAAGACTGGGAATTCCCTCGCAGTTGCTGCTGCTCAGCCACCGTAACTTTGCCAGAAGTGCAGCTGGTTGTGTGCGTGAATGGAGTTTCCACCTCACTGCTGGCAGAGTGGGAGCAGCTCCAAGGAAATTCCCGACCTAACTTCTTGATATCTGTTTTTATTTGTTAAAACATTTTTCTCAGCATTAGAGACTAAAATATTCTAGATTTGTGCTAAGAAATGTTTTATTCTAAAGGAATAACTAAATCGATGAGTTATGGCGTAGGTAAAATCAACTTGTATAATAGAAGTATTAGATTTTTGAATGTATACTCTGCAGTTGTGCAATAATGATGGTTTTCTGTTGCATGCTGTAGAGCGCACCTTAAAGTTATTTTGTACTAGTGTAATTAAGTGTTGGATTGACTTGTTCTGAAAGGGCTTTGTGCTCAGCAATAGTGCAAAAATTATAGTAATACCAACAATAGAATTCTCTATGTTCCAAAATCATAGATTGGAAACTTTTCCTAGGGTTCAGGGGGTGTTGAACTATAATGAAAGGCTCAGTGATTTGAGCAGTTCACTGTCCAATTTTCCTTTTGTGCTGACAGAGCTAATCCTGTTAGTGATAGAAAAAAAATTGATCTATCTTTGTTCTGGGCCCTGCAGATCAAGGTAATTGATCGCCACTAATCTGGCATACGTTCTGTTGAGACCTACTGTGGGTGTAATGGATAGAGTTCTCAGGAAACCCTAGGAACTTCCCTGGTCATGCCACCTTGATGTAAGGAGGGACTCCACTCATCATTCACCAGGGTTTAAAGGGCTAGTGCAAATAGGGCAGAACCAGGTTCCACTCCAAATTGCTGCCCACCCCAGCACGAATCTTGCTTTCCACCCTCTCTGGGCCCACTGATTTCAGGGCCTTTTTTTAATGATTCTTTGTAACAACTCAAAGTATTTGGCCCAAGCTTTGGTGAAGAATTTCCAAATGTTGAATATTGTATAAATCGCTTACTAAGTACAAAAGTACAACCTTTTTAAAATTTGTTTATGGGTTCTGGGTGCCACTGGCAAGGCGAGCATTTATTGCCCATCTTTAGTTGTCCATGAGAAGATGGTGGTGGGCCTTCTTCACTTGCTAGGCCACTTCAGAGGGCAATTAAGAGTCAACCAGATTGGTGTGGAAGTGAAGTCACATATAGGCTAGGCTGGTTTCCTTCGCTAAAGGTGGGTTTTTACAACAATCTGACGGCATCATGGTCACTTTTACGAGCTTTTCTATTTCCAGTTTTTTTTTTAACTGAATTCAAATTCTCAACTGCCATGGGTGGAATTTGAACTCGCATTCTCTGGATTATTAGTTCAGGCTTTAGGATTATTAGTCTAGTAACACAAACCATTATGTTACCATACCAAACATTTCATGCTTTATATTTTAATGTCCTTTCTTCTCATCTGCATTCAAATTATTTTGCCATTTGGGGAGCACATGTCTCGTATCTTAGTCATACAACTAAATCTCATTAACAGTTATTAAATGAGATGAAATTCAGCTACTGTCAACAACATTTACAGTTCGTGTATGTTATGAGAATGCATAGTTTTATTTTGTGTAAAATAGTTTAAAAATTATCTCATATACAAATGTACCTTTTTAAAAATGTAGAGCTTTAACTATCTTCATTCTGTGATCTTTAAACTATAAGAGAGCACACTTTAAGAGTGCAAATAATTAAACGATAATACTGCTTAGCCACTGTACATCCTCTAGTATGTCACATTGTAAAGAGTAATTAGAATCATTTGTTGCTTACCACAGCATTTCTAACCCTTTATATTTGTTCAAAAACCTAAAACAAAAATTTGAGGAAAATAAGAAAAGAAACAAAATCTGATAGTAAACAGAATTTTTATTTTACAAACTAAAATAATTCCATTCCATTCCATGCTGTTATAAACCATTCCTACCATCACGATTATAGTTATCAAACTTTACCGTCCCAACTGTTTTCAAATTGTAGCGCAGGAGATGACAGCCCAGTCTCCTTGGCAATAGTTCAAACTACTAAGAAAGATCGAGGGTTATATCAGTGCTCCTTGAAGAATATGTATGGAAGTGTGTCCTGTGAGTTTGACTTCACCACTGAAGGTATCAGAAAAAATGGCAAATATCTGATTATTGTTTTACAATAAAATTATGGAAGAGGTGCCCATGGAATGATAATCAATTTGTCTTTACTTCTCCAGTTATGAATGAGCTTCTTAGTTATCAAGTTGTTGAAGGTACTGCCCTTTTTATGTCTACAAATAACATTGTGCATGTTTTATGTAAACTCTTAGGGCTGGATTTTCATTGACCCGTGGAGGCGGGTTTGGAGGCATGTGGGGGGTTAAAATTGCGAAAAGTGGCGGGCAGGCACAAGTCCGTCTCCATCCCGCCTCCACGCAATTTTCATGAAATCATGTCTGCTGGTCCCGACTGCGTCCCGCCTTTAAGAGACGGGATAGGCTGTTAAGGCCCTTAACAAGCACTAAATTGGCTCTATAATGCCATTTTGAAAGGCCTTTGTGATTTTAACCCTTGATCTGCGTGAAGCATGCCTGTTCTGAACCACGATTGTGAAACCTGGCGGCAGCACATTTGGATAGCTGACTATCAGCTGCAGGTCCACTATTACAACGGAGATGTGATGAAGGTAGTAGTAGTATTAGGTCTGAAATTCGCCTCTGATGCTGCTGCATTGAAGGTCTTCAGAGAGTGCCTGGCCTTTGCTGGGAGAGGACCTGGATGCAAAAAAAAATTCTCTCTCTTCTCTCTCTCAGAGCTGCTGCTCATTTTGCATCCAGATCCTCTCACACCAAAGGCCAGGCAGTCTCTGACCTGCAATGCAGCAACAATGATGACATCATCAGAGGCGACTTTCAGACTCAAACCACTAATGGGTTTCCACATGCTGGAACTCAATTGCCCAATTAGGTGAAAATTGCATCAATCTCCCACATCCAATTGCAGTCGGGTGGATAACACGAAATGCAGATGACACGACCCCAACCCACCCCAGTATCAAAATCCAGCCCTTAGTTTGCATACGATATTACAAGTGAATATAATTTAACACCATTTATTATCTGTCTTAAATAAGCTGCAAGTGACATAAAAACTTTAAATATTAGAATATTTGTTTGTTTAATATAAAATATTACAATTCAAAGCACTGTTTTGACATTTTACAGAATTTTGAACAAGTGAGTTTAAGAGAGTGGCGGTACGTGGTTTGAAAAATAGATAATTGCATACTTTCATCCCACCTGCGTTCATTGATTTTAAACCATTTCTTTTAAATAACTAGAGCAGAGCATCACCGAGTCCGTCAATCCTGAAGAACTTCATGCTATCCCTGGGTCAGTGGCAGGTGAGATACTAATGTGTAATGTGATGACATGGTCGGACTTTTTTTAAATATTCATTTATGGGATGTGGGCGTCGCTGGCAAGGCCAGCATTTATTGCCCATCCCTAATTGCCCTTGAGAAGGTGGTGGTGAGCCGCCTTCTTGAACCGCTGCAGTCTGTGTGGTGAAGGTACTCCCACAGTGCTGTTAGGTAGGGAGTTCCAGGATTTTGACCCAGCGACGATGAAGGATCGGCGATATATTTCCAAGTCAAGATGGTGTGTGACTTGGAGGGGAACTTGGAGGTGGTGGTGTTCCCATGCGCCTGCTGCCATTGTCCTTCTAGGTGGAAGAGGTCACGGGTTTGGGAGGTGCTGCCGAAGAAGACTGCAGATGAATGGAGTGGATAGTAGTATTTGCCACAATCCACCTACATCAAACTGGTTGAGTGCCATGGAGTGCTTCTGTGCTTTTTATTATTTTTTTTAAGGAAAACAGTATGAAGTCATGTTAAAACACATATACACACACATGTACTTTGACTTGGCAGATTGTTGGTAGTAGAAGTACCAATCTGACACTTTTTAAAAAAACAATGTACTTTTTGGTGGATTTTTGTGCTCATTAAAGTGAGGTACGTCAGTGGTGAATAAAAGTATATTGTTCCGTCTGGGGCACCTTATAGCAACATCACGCAATGTGCATGGAGGTATGGTGTAGCCCAAATGAACAGTAAATCGCTCTGTACTCTGCCCTATTATTTTATCTTAACTCCAACTTCTACGGAATATCTCTTGCTATGCCAGTGTGATTTCTTTCATTTCCTGCACCAGCCTTATGGCTTCTCTGATGTCATCGTGACCCAGTCTGCATATTTAAAGAGGACCCCGCTGCCTTCCTGCGCGTTTCCCGCTCGCCTGCTCAAAAGAGTAGGTTAACATTGGGACACAGCGGGAAGGCAACAGGGTCAGAGCGGCTAAGTCGCTGCCCTCATTTTAACTGCCCCCCCCCCCCGTGCCCGGTTTCTGCCAGGCAGGGGGAGTTAAAATCAAGGCCATAGTATCACATCTCTCAGGATGTCACATAGAATAAATTATTTTGAATTTAAGCCTCTCTTGTTATATATCTGTAATTTAGTGTAAGTTAGTGCTAAATTGTGGCCAGTTTTGTGCTTGTTGACCCACATCCAGTAGGAACTAATTTGGGACTGTCCGTACTCATTTAACATACTGTTGGCAGAGGGCGAGAGAGCGAGAGCGAGAGCAGGGGGCCTTCAACTCATCAGTTCGGGCTGGAATTTAAACCCAAGGCAACAGCTGCTTGATTGAGAGAGGCAAGTGTTAAACTGATGAACCAGAAAATATGGAATCCAAATTGTTACCATCTGATGAGAGACTAGGATTTCCTCTCAGTGGTAGATTTAGGGGAGGGGAAGAGAAGGTGTTGCCTAATTAAACTCTAAAATCCAGCACGATGAAGCAAGCCTAAACTGAGACTGTGCCATCATTGCACAAATTGCTAAAATATCCCTGATTGAGAATTTTCATTAAAGTGATCCTAGAAAAAAAGCACTTAATATTAAAAGGACTACAACTTACAAATTACTATGTAGGGTATATTAGGGTACAAATGCTTAATGCATCCATTCATTTTAAATGGGTTTAAGTCTCCATTAAAACAGATGCCAAAGGAATGTCATGCTATTGTGTGGCACTCATACACGTATAGGAATGTACTGGAATAGAAAAGACCATTGTGGTCAATCCAGCCTGTCCCAATGCTAAGAAATATCATATCCCGAGATATCTCTCATACCCTTCATCAAATGTAGTAACTTCCAGCCCTTTTCTTACTTTGACAAGGAATATTTACCTTCATTACTTTAATTTCATTACTACTATTGGTAGCCGTGCCTTCAGCTGCGGCCCTAAGCTCTGGAATTCCCTTGCTAAATCTTTCTACCTCCTTTAAGACGCTCCTTAAAACCTATCTCATCTGTCCTAATATCTCCTTACGTGGCTCGGTGTTGAATTTTGTTTAATAATCGCTCTTGTGAAGTGCCTTGGGATGTTTTACTACGTTAAAGACGCTATATAAATGCAAGTTGTTGTTGTATTACAATATGGTAGGAAATAGTGGCATCCTGCTGATACCAATATTGCACAACATGGCCCTCATGACTTGAACACACTTTACAATTATACAGAAAAGTTGGACCACCGGTAGTTTGCAGAGTTCAAAATGAAAGAGGGACATTCCACAATGCCCAGTTACACATACACGCAAGTCCACCATAAAGATACAGTTCAAGTACCCATGGATGATTTGAATCTGTAGCTGCCACTGCTACAAAACTGCCATTTTGTTCAGTTCTTGGTATATCAAGAACAATAAATTGCTGCATTAATGTTCATGAAATTGTGTGTTACTGACTTACACAGTTCACACAGTTTATTATTCTGTAGTGGCAAGTGGATTTTGTTGTAGTTTGTGAGTCTAATGTCATATTCAGAATTCTTTGCATTTTTACCACACTTACTAAAATTAAAACAATGAAGTGAAATTAATCTTAAATTGGGAAAAAGAGGGAGTGAAGTGAGCCCATCTGAGGTATTGGGTGCAACATTGGATTAGCATAGCGTTCTTTCACTCATGCAACCCGAGTTTGAATCCAACCCAGACTGATGGCTCTCTCTGTGCCAGTTGCAAGTTTTTAGCCGAAAAGGCAACTTCTTCTCCTTCTTCTTAGGCAGTCCTCGGAACCGAGGATGACTTGCTTCCACATTAAAAATGAGTTCTCAGGTGACTGATGAGTCCAATGCGGGACCTACAGTCTCTGTCACAGGTGGGGCAGATGGTGGTTGAAGGAGCAGGTGGGTGGGGTGCTTGGGTTGACGTGCATTATAAAAGATGTAATAGCAGAGCACTTGGAAAACAGTGACAGGATCGGACAAAGTCAACATGGATTTACAAAAGGCATATCATGCTTGACTAATCTACTGGAATTTTTTGAGGATGTAACTGGTAGAATAGATAAGGGAGAACCAGTGGATGTGGTGTATTTAGACTTTCAGAAGGCTTTCGATAAGAGATTGGCGTGCAAAGTTAAAGCACATGGGATTGGGGGTAAGGTACTGACTTGGATAGAGAACTGGTTGGCAGACAGGAAGCAAAGAGTTGGAATAAACGGGTCTTTTTCGGAGTGGCAGGCAGTGACTAGTGGGGTACCGCAGGGATCGGTGCTAGGACCCCAGTTATTCACAATATATATAAATGATCTAGACGAGGGAACTAGATGTAATATCTCCAAGTTTGCAGATGACACAAAGCTGGGTGGGCGTGTGTGTTGTGAGGAGGATGCAGAGAAACTCCAGTATGATTTGGACAAGTTGGGTGATTGGGCAGATGCATGGCAGATGCAGTATAATGTGCATAAATGCGAGGTTATCCACTTTGGTGGCAAAAACAGGAAGGCAGATTATTATCTGAACGGCAATAGATTGGGAAAAGGGGAAGTGCAACGAGACCTGGGAGTCCTTGTGCACCAGTCGTTGAAGGTAAGCATGCAGGTGCAGCAGGTGGTTAAGAAGGCAAATGGTATGTTGGCCTTCATAACGAGAGGATTCGAGTACAGGAGCAAGGATGTCTTGCTGCAGTTGTACAGGACGTTGGTGAGATCTCACCTTGAGTATTGTGTGCAGTTTTGGTCGCCTTATCTGAGGAAGGATGTTCTTGCCATGGAGGGAGTGCAGCGAAGATTCACCAGACTGATACCTGGGATGGCAGGAATGATGTATGAAGAGAGATTGGGACGATTGGGCTTGTATTCGCTAGAGTTTAGAAGAATGAGAGGGGATCTCATTGAAACTTATAAAATTCTAACAGGACTAGACAGACTAGATGCAGGAAGGATGTTCCCGATGGCGGGGGAGTCCAGAACCAGGGGTCACAGTCTAAGGATAAGGGGTAAGCCATTTAGGACTGCGATGAGGAGGAATTTCTTCACCCAGAGAGTGGTGAACCTGTGGAATTCTCTACCACAGCAGGCAGTTGAGGCCAACTCATTAAATATATTCAAGAAGGAGTTAGATATATTTCTTAAGGCTAAAGGGATCAAGGGATATGGGGAGAAAGCAGGGACAGGGTACTGAATTTGGATGATCAGCCATGATCTCATTAAATGGCGGAGCAGGCTCGAGGGGCTGAATGGCCTACTCCTGCTCCTATCTTCTATGTTTCTATGTGCGGTGAAGACTTGCTGCGAAGACAGTTGATTCAGGTTGAATGGACACATTTACAAAGGAGCTGGATTGGTAACTGTTGATCAGGTGTAATGAGAGTTATAGAGACATCAGTGGAACACTTCATTTTCTCTCAGGAGAAGTAGGAGAAGGAAATTGATGTTTCTTAAAGCAGAAGATTAACAAATGGTGGGGGATGGAATAGTCATATACGGAGTCTGGATGGAGCAGCTTGATATGCCAAATAGCATTTTCTCACTCCAGACTTTCTTATGTTCCTAGAGATTAGACATCAGTTTGCAACTCAAAACTGCCCATAATTTTGAACTAATTAAATAGGCAATCTCACTCAGACAAGCCATAAAGACAGCTGGTGTGGAAAATTTAAATATCATCATTATGCAGCAAGGGCTGGTTTCATTGCATTACATTACAAGCCCATTGATGAGAAATTATTTCCTGTCTTTTGGTTAGCCAAGTGTCTGATACACATTTTCAAACCAAGCCACCAAAAAATTCAGACTGATAGAAGGCTAAGTTCACCAATCCTGCACTTAAAGGGAGCCCAGGTCACAGATAGAACTACAACACTGATACAACCAAGTCTCCAACTCATGTTCCCTTCAAGTGTTGAATCAATGAATTTACCCCAGAGTTTTTGTATTCCTGTGGTGGAGAGTACACTCTTTGTCAGTAAAGGTATCCCAACTCAACCTAAAGTCCAGGATGCTTAGGCAGCAGTTGGCAAGAGCCAAGCCTTAGAGACCCCCAGGTATGGGCAGAAGTACTGCTGGAATTGAATCGGCTAAGACCATGCAGCTTATCAGCACAAAGATATGGTAAGCTTTCCACTGCTTATCTAGCTTGGACCACCCTACCCATCAGGGCATTGTTTTACAAGGTTATCTGGAGCTGTGTGGGGAGAATTCCAGCCTCCAGATCCCATCAATGAGCCAGGATGCCAGGAGTGCTACTGTGCCTCCTGATTCAGGTATTGGACTTCTGAGTTTGGCATGGAGGGTTCTGATCTTCCAGCACCATTGAAACAAACTCAGTCTCAAAGAGGAGAGCCATTAGATCACAAGCCCGCTGGTACCAAAAGCGTCTCATGAGAGGCATGCTGAGCAACATAACTTACCATAAAATATGTGAGTGTATTACCACCATTGTCTTGTCCTTAACTTGACACAGCATTCTCCATTGAATGATAGATACAGTTCGGCAAGTAGTTGCTGCTGAAGCTCTACTTGACTAACTGCATCAAATTCATAGCAGGCACCAAACCTTTGATATATGGGCTTGTGTTCCTATACCTCACTTACCAGCAGCTGCCATGCCAAGCTATACAACCTCACCATGATGAGAAAAAATGCAGAGTTTAGTACAGAAAAAAAACTGGCAAGTCTCTCTTGTTTAACATTAAACTTGATAGGGCAACACGGTGGCATAGTGGTTAGCACTGGTGCCTCACAGCGCCAGAGACCCGGGTTCGAATCTGGCCTCGGGTGACTGTCTGTGTGGAGTTTGCACATTCTCCCCGTGTCTGCGTGGGTTTCCTCCGGGTGCTCCGGTTTCCTCCCACAGTCCAAAAATGTGCGGGTTAGATTGATTTGGCTATGATAAATTGACCCTTAGTGTTAGGGGGGGATTAAATATGTGGGGTTATGGGGATAGGATGGGATATGTTAGGGGGAATTAAATACGTGGGGTTACGGGGATAGGGTGGGATATGTGTCGGTGCAGGCTCGATGGGGATTCTGTGTGAGAAAGCAGGGACAGGGTACTGGATTTGGATGATCAGCCATGATCGTATTGAATGGTGGAGCAGGCTCGACGGGCCGAATGGCCTACTCCTGCTCCTAGTTTCTATGTTTCTATAAGAGTTTGGGTGTCTGTGAGTATCATTGCATTCCCAGGTCTACAGTACAATAAGAGTGAAATCCTCAATGACACTCATGGTTTATTTCTATTACATAGAAATGGTTTATCTTTAACTTATATAAATCCACCTCATTAGACAAACAGCTTACAGTGTCATAGTCAGTACCTCAGATTACAATAACTTTATTTTCTCACTTTTTTTTAGGAGAGATAATTGAGTTGTTACAACCCATAGTTGAAAAGGAGCTCATAAATGAGTGTAATTTTGATATCAAGATGAATGGCAGTATCGCAACAGAAGAATTACATTTTGGTGAAGGATTGCACCGAAAAGCATTTCGGACTAAAGTTATTTATGGCCTTGTACCTCTGTTTGATTCCGGACACAGCTGTGTCTTAAAAATTCACACTGCCATTTCGTATGGGACGAAAACAAACAGCGAGCTCGTACAACGGAACTATAAGCTGGCAGTACAGGTAAAATATACAGACTGACAGAAGGAGGCAGCTCCTTAAAATACTCTATATGAATCATGCAAATGTGCTTCAATAAAAAGTTTTTTTTTAGCATGCAGTTAAAAATGACCAAATATAAACTCTATTGTCAAACTAGAAAAATATTAATTGTACAATACATTATATTTATGCAATGTTTTTGTGTCTGAAGCCTCAAGCAGGCACACGTTTTTTCTCTCACCGAATTTATCTCAGACATTCTCACAGTTTCTCTTCTTTCACACACACACACTTAGTGGCTGATTTCCATCCCCTCCAGCGGGTGGGAATGGGGTGGTGGTGCAATGAAATAGCAGTGCAGTACTTACTGCCTCGTTGCCCTTAACATCCGGATCACCACCTTTTTGTTTGGAGCCTTGCATTGGGCAGCCCAGGCAACCGCTGGAAACAGGCAGGAGCCTCAATGGCCCATGAAAATCAGGGAATGATGTCAATAGGACCCTGATGCAATTTTGAAGTACCAATAAGCGGAGTGTGCACTGCGCGTGCTCTGCTCATTACCACTTGCTGTTCAGCAGTCTAACCAGCAGACCCTAAACAGCACTGCTCAACGCTCCAAAAAAGTTGAAAACCATGTTTGTAAATGATTTTTGTTGGGTCAGGAGGAGCACTAATGTTCCTCAAAAATCAACCCCCGTGATGCACGAGCCTCCGCAGCCCTCCCTTGAGATGGCCTTCCCCCTCCCCTATAACATAACTGCAACGGATTTACCTGCTTATCAAGCTGCTCCAAATTGAAAATTGGTCAGGCGTCAAACGATTGCCATTGGTTGGGCGGTCAGTGGACTTGCTCCACCCGAAGGAAGCGGTCACACGAAAATTCACCCGACATATACCTCCCCACACACAGGCACACACTTACAGAAGCCCCAATATTAACCTAATCCATCGGGCCCATTTGGGTCGGACGCGCATTTTACACCCCGCCCAATGATATGCTTCATTGACTTCAAGAGTTATAGAGCCAAGAGATAATGATAAGCCTCTATAAAACCTTCGTAAGGCCTCAGTTAGAGGTGCAATATTGACTTCACAATACAGGAAGGATATTGAGGCTTTCGAGAAGGTACAACACAGCTGAAATGTAAGAGATTTAGGACAGAGTGCAGGAGAAACTTCTTCAGACAGAGTTGTGAGCTGTGGAATTCATTTACAGGGTTGAGGCAGAAACTATGTCAACATTCAAGATTAGATTAGATAGGAAAAGGGGTTGAAAGGATATGATAACAGGGTGGGTAAATGTGATTAGAACTATTTTCTCACATGGAGGGTAAATGGACTGGTTGGGCCAAATGGCCTTTTCCTGTGTTGTATCTTCTATTTTCAATTGATAAAATATCGCTGGTAGGGATGGTAACTATAATTATAGCAGAAGTATGACAAATGTCTGTTTCTAATGCAGTGGAGTAAAAAACAGTGTTGTTCATTTTTAGGAATGTCATGTACAGAACGCTGCTCGGCAATATGGCAATATGTTTTCAGCAGAGGGGACATTATTAGAAGGCTTTGGGGAAGCACCTGAGTGAGTAAATGTGTGTTTTGCTTGTCCTGGCCTTAGCTCCCCTCATATGTGCTATAAAGCCAGGTCCTTATTTACATTACTGTACATTCTGAAAATTGAAGTGAGCATTGTAACTAGAATGGCCATGCCACAATCCTGTACCTGCTATGAAAGTGTATCTGTATAAGCAGAACTCTCTGGACTCTTACAGGAGGCATTTTGCCATGGTTTGTAGTTGTCAGTGATTGTTGCATGGTATCTAGCTACTTATTGTAATTTTAAAAAGTTTTTTTTTGTTAATTTTGTGCTCATCAAAGTGAGGTAGGTTAGTTCTGGAGAATGGAACACATTCCCATTTCAGGGTCACTGAGGCCGATTGTAGTGCACATGCTGCCATCCTGGTTGAGAATCAGCTAACTTAGCACAGACTGGGACTGAACCTGGGACCTTTTCGCCTGTATGGCTCAGTTACACATTGCAGATCAATTCCTTTAATGGTCATGCTGATTTCTGACCTCACAGTTGACGTGCTTTAGTTACTGTAATTAAATAACAAATGTTTTTGTTACCCAGCAGGCAGGAGGTACATATCCTATACCAGGTGTTACACAATCATGTTTCTTTTCTAGAGTCATTCCCATATATCTAATTCACCGCCCAGCGAACAACATCCCTTATGCAACAGTAGAAGAGGAACTGATAGGGGAGTTTGTTAAGTATTCGGTGAAGGATGGCAGGGAGCTGAATGTTGGTCGAAGAGAATCTGAAGTTGGTCAGAAATGCTGTACATTCCAGCACTGGGTGTATCAGTGGACAGAAGGAAACCTCCTTGTTACAGATATGCAAGGTAAATATGATATATTGCTTTGCAGCCATTTAAAAGAGAGGATGCATAATATATATGTGTTCTAGAGATGTGCAGCATGGCCAGAATCTGATCTAGTGATAGTTTAAATATACTAACTGATCCAATATCAGAATCAGAAATGAAAGGAGTATTATAATTATCATAAAATCTTGCAGAAGAGCTATCCAATTAGTCCCACCTCCTGCTGCTTATCCATAGCCCTGCAAATTATTCTTTTTCAAGTATATATCCAATTCCCTTTTGAAAGTTGCTTCCACCACCATTTCAGATAGTGCATTCCAGATCTTCACAACTCGCTGTGTAAAAAAAATTCTCGTCTATGGTAAAAATGCCAATTTATCCCAAATTAAGGATGTCTCGGCGCGGGTGCAGAACATTCTGGAGGGGGAGGGGGAACAGCCAGTTGTCGTGATACATGTTGGTACCAACGACGTAGCTAAAAAAAGGGAAGAGGTCCTACAAGTAGAATTTAGGGAGTTAGGAGCCAAGCTAAAAAGTAGGACCTCGAAGGTAGTAATCTCTGGATTACTACCAGTGCCACGTGCTAGTAAGAGTACAGAGAACAGGATAGTTAGGCTAAATACGTGGCTTGAGCAGTGGTGTAAGAGGGAGGGTTTTAAATTTTTGAGGCATTGGAACCAGTTTTGTGGTAGGTGTGACCTATACAAATGGGACGGTCTACACCTGTGCAAAGATGGAACTGATGTTCTCGGGGTAATTTTTGATAAAGCAGTTCGGGAGCATTTAAACTAGTATGGCAGGGGGCTAGAAACCTATGTAGTGAAATAGAGGAAAGTGAAAGGCAGACAGAAATAAATGGTAAAAGGGTGAGGAACAAAAAACAAAGGGCCAAACTAATTCATAAAAAATGTGAGCATAAAAAAAGCCTGAGGGTTTTATACCTTAATGCGAGAAGCATCAGGAACAAGGTAGATGAATTAGCTGTGGAAATAGAGGTTAATAATTATGATCTAATTGGGATTACGGAAACATGGTTGCAGGGTGAGCAGGGCTGGGAGCTTAACATACAGGGGTATTCAGTATTTAGGAAGGATCGACAAAAAAGAAAGGGAGGAGGGGTAGCATTGCTGGTAAAAGAGGGGATAAATGCAATTGAAAGGAAGGATATTAACTCAGTTAATACAGAATCTATATGGGTGGAGCTAAGAAATAGCGAGGGGCGAAAAACATTAATAGGAGTGGTATATAGGCCTCCAAATAGTAAAATAGAGGTTGGGGAGGGCATCACGAGGGAAATTAGAGAAGCGTGCAATAAGAGCACAGCTGTCATCATAGGTGACTTTAACTTACATATAGATTGGACAAGCCTAATCAGTAAAAATAATGAGGAGGAGGAATTCCTTGAGTGTTTAAGGGATGGTTATCTGGATCAATATGTCGAGGAACCAACTCGGGAACAGGCTATATTGGACTGGGTACTGTGCAATGAGAAGGGACTAATTAGTAATCTTGTTGTACGGGGACCCTTGGGTCAGAGCGATCATAACATGATCGATTTCTCACTCGAAATGGAGAGCGAAGAAATTGACTCAGAGACTAAGGTCCTGAATTTAAACAAGGGGAATTATGATGCCATTAGACGGGAACTGAGTAGGTCTGATTGGACAACGTTCCTGGGAGGACTGGAGGTAGATAAACAATGGCAAGCATTTAAAGATAGAATGACAAAATTGCAAAAATTGTTTATACCAATCTGGCATAAAAGGAAATCTAAAAAGGTGACTCAACCGTGGATAACAGGGGAAATTAGAGACAGCATAAAATCCAAAGATAGGGCGTATAAAATAGCCAAAAAAAGCACCAGAGCGGAAGATTGGGAACAGTTTAAGATAGAGCAAAGGAGGACAAAGGGCTTAATCAAGAGGGGCAAAATAGCTTACGAAAGCAAGCTGGCGGAAAATATAAAAACTAACTCCAAAAGCTTTTATAAGTATATCAAGAGGAAAAGACTGGTGAAAACCAAAGTTGGTCCATTGCAGTCAGATACGGGGGAATACGGTGGCATAGTGGTTAGCACTGGTGCCTCACAGCGCCAGAGACCCGGGTTCGAATCTGACCTCGGGTGACTGTCTGTGTGGAGTTTGCACATTCTCCCCGTGTCTGCGTGGGTTTCCTCCGGGTGCTCCGGTTTCCTCCCACAGTCCAAAAATGTGTGGGTTAGGTTGATTTGGCTATGAAAAATTGACCCTTAGTGTTAGGGGGGATTAAATATGTGGGGTTATGGGGATAGGATGGGATATGTTAGGGGGAATTAAATACGTGGGGTTACGGGGGTAGGGTGGGATATGTGTACTGTGGGGATTAAAGCAGGGACAGGGTACTGGATTTGGATGATCAGCCATGATCGTATTGAATGGCGGAGCAGGCTCGACGGGCCGAATGGCCTACTCCTGCTCCTAGATTCTATGTTTCTATGTCTATGTTTCTATATATAACGGGAAATAAGGAAATGGCAGACCAACTAAATGCATACTTTGGGTCAGTCTTTACGAAGGAAGACACAAAAAACCTCCCTGGGATATCGGGAAAAATAGGGACATTGGCAAAGGAGGAACTGACGCAAATCAATATCTCTAAGGATATGGTGTTAAGGAAGCTAAAGGGATTGAAGGCGGACAAATCCCCAGGGCCTGATAACATGCATCCTAGGGTACTGAAGGAGGTGGCCCTAGAGATAGCGGATGCACTAAGTATGATTTTTCAGAATTCATTAGACTCGGGAACAGTGCCCATGGATTGGAGGGTAGCTAACGTTACCCCACTATTCAAAAAGGGGGGTAGGGAAAAAGCAGGTAATTACAGACCTGTAAGCCTTACATCAGTTGTGGGCAAAATGCTGGAGTCCATCATTAAGGATGAAATAGCGGAGCATTTAGCAAATGGGGACAGGATAGGACAGAGTCAACATGGATTTACAAAGGGTAAATCGTGCTTGACTAATCTATTGGAATTTTTTGAGGGAGTAACTGGTAAAATAGATGGGGGAGAGCCAGTAGATGTGGTGTACCTGGACTTCCAAAAGGCCTTCGACAAGGTCCCACATAAAAGATTAGCATGGAAAATTGAAGCTCATGGGATAAAGGGGAAAGTATTGACGTGGATAGAGAACTGGCTGTCAGATAGAAAACAGAGAGTTGGAATAAACGGCTCATTTTCTGAATGGCAGGCAGTAACAAGTGGGGTACCACAGGGATCTGTCCTGGGTCCCCAGCTGTTCACAATTTACATTAATGACCTGGATCAGGGAGTCGGATGCAGCATTTCCAAATTTGCAGACGACACTAAACTAGGAGGGGGGGTGGGCTCAGAGGAGGAGACCAGGAAGCTCCAGAGCGATTTGGACAGACTGGGTGATTGGGCGGATAAATGGCAGATGCAGTATAATGTGGACAAGTGCGAAGTTATCCACCTTGGGTGCAGGAACGGGAGGGCAAATTATTATTTAAATGGCAATAAATTGGGAGAGGGGGAAGTACAGAGAGACCTGGGTGTTCTTGTACACCAGTCACTGAAGGCGAGCATGCAGGTGCAACAGGCGGTCAAGAAGGCAAACGGTATGCTGGCCTTCATAGCAAAAGGGTTGGAATACAGGAACAGGGATACCTTGCTGCAGCTGTACAGGGCACTGGTGAGACCACACCTCGAGTACTGTGTACAGTTTTGGTCGCCTCATCTGAGGAAAGATGTTCTTGCCATGGAGGGGGTGCAGCGGCGATTCACCAGGCTGATACCAGGAATGGCGGGATTGACCTATGAGGAGAGACTATGTAGTTTAGGGATGTACACACTGGAGTTTAGAAGATTGAGAGGGGACCTCATAGAAGTGTATAAAATTCTGACAGGTCTAGACAGACTAGATGCAGAAGGAATGTTTCCCTTGGCGGGTGAGAACAGAACTAGAGGACATAATTTAAGGATAAGGGCTAAACCATTTAGGACAGAAATGAGGGGGAATTTCTTCACTCAGAGGGTGGTGAACCTGTGGAACTCATTGCCACAGAGGGCAGTGTACGCCAGCTCATTAAATATATTTAAGAGGGAATTAGATATATTTCTACAGGCAAAAGGGGTTAAGGGTTACGGAGAGAAGGCGGGGACGGGATACTGAATTGGAGGATCAGCCATGATCTCATTAAATGGCGGAGCAGGCTCGAAGGGCCGGATGGCCTACTCCTGCTCCTATCTTCTATGTATCTATGTATGTGTCGTTGCTTCAATCATGGTAGTTGTACTGTACAGTTTGCCCGATGAGAAGAATTTCAGCTCACTGTCACCATTAAAATTTAACCGGTATTTGGACACAAGTAAGCAGAGCCTTGAGTATGCTCTGTTTTTCTGACCAAAGAGGGATATGGAGCCAACAGTGTAGGTCAGGCCTGATAGCCTAGTATCACTTTAAACAGGTACCAATCTCAAACCAGTACTTGTAGTATAACTGCACCCTGAGAAGACTCCCAGTATACACATGTACTTCTACATTGTTGGGGACCAGCTAATCATTATATTTCCATAAAAACTTGCTCTCATGCATCTGTCGCCATTTCTATTAAATTGAGGATCGACCCAAGCTTTATAAGGTGTCAGAATTAATCTAAAAGACTACCCGCTGATAGGTCAGTTAGGAAGCCGCAGACATCGCTATAATTTCCCCCTTGTGGCTGTGTCACACAGTGCAATGTCAACTATCTCCAAGCTTTGACACCTTGCTGTGTCAGGGAGCCAAAGTGCAGGTATTCAAAACAAAAACAGAAAATGCTGGAAATACTCAGCAGGTCAGGCAGCATCTGTGGAGAGAGAAACAGAGTTAACGATCCAGCATTTTCTGTTTGTATTTCAGATTTCCAGCATCTGCAGTATTTTGCTTTTGCAGGTATTCAAATCTGGTCTTTCAATCTGTGACTGTGACACATTTACCATATAAAAATACCATACAGTGCGCACTACATTTTATACTTCACATACAGTTAATTCTTAGCTGCCTATTTACTAAAATAAAACTAGAAAAGCATACAGAATTCAGTAGCTGAAAGAGAAAGTTAAGTTAACATTTCAGTTGGAACCTTTCATCAGAGTTCTAATGAAGGATCTCACCTGCAGCATTAACCTATCTTTCGGTTTCTGACTAGCTTGCATTTTCACCATTTTAGATGTCCAGCATTCGCAGATTTTCATTTTATCTCCACTTATTTAATGACTTGTTCTGCATATTTTACAGAATTTGTAAAAGACATGCTCTTTCCAATTGTTTTCCTGTAGGTGTAGGAATGAAATTAACTGATCTTGGAATAGCAACTTGTAGCAAAGGGTAAGTGAAGAAAATGATGGGCTGTATTATTACAGTAGCTCATTCTCTGTATCTTGATTGATGATGCTGAAACAGCACATTCTCTGTTGCTAGGCCAATGACATGGTAGTAATATTACTGTATATGACTTGGGGTGAAGGTTTCAACCTGAAATAGTAAAACAAGCAGCCACTATGTTATAACTGCTAGGTTGGGTTGAAATCCCATCATGAATATTATTAACAGAATGAATGTTTTAATTTTGATTACTTCTCATGTTTAAGTTTGCTTTTGCTGTACATCTTGATACAGGAGGACCCTCACTTTCATCCATTTATGGTAAGTGTAAGATTGTCATGATACTTACAGATACACAAACACACTGGTGGATTGGGCGCACGTACACTGCTACTGAAGTAGCAACCCAGATATTGTGAGTTCAAAGCCTACCATGGCAAGCTGTGAAATTGAATTCAATAGATCCGATACCAGAAGAAACTGACAATGAAAGCTCCTGGATTGTTGTAACAACCCAACTGATTCACTAATGGAAGGGAAGGGAACCTGCTACCCCTACCTGGTCTGGCCTACAAGTGACTCCAGTCCCATGCCACATGGTTGACTCTTAATACCCTCAGAAGTGGCCTAGCAAACCATTTAGTCAGAAAAACAATCGCTTGCAAATAGCAATGGACAATAAATGCCGACTGCCAGCGTTGTCCACATCCTGAGGAAAAAATGTTTTAATTTATTTAGAAAATATGTACTTCACCTAATGAAAGGTCAGTGATTTTGTACATTTTCATTCTAGTTTGTACTACTGAGCCATAGAACGTTTGCAGTTTTATGCCAGAATCATTATGTTGATTCAAATCTGCCACCCCTCGCAATCTGGTAAAACTTTACCATACAGTTTTTATTTAATGAAGGCATTGTAGATTTACAGTTGATGGAGATTAAATAATGCACCTGAACACATCAAGCTTTAAAGGATTATACAACTGTAGCTCTAAATATTGCACAAAACATACAACATGTGCAGGTGAAGGAACTACAAATGATTCATGATGTCAAACTACACAATTTGCATATCATTGGTAAAATAACAAAACTTATTTCAACGAAGAGAAGTTACAGTAATTCCTTTTTTTTTGGTGTGGAAAGCCACATGTATGAGAAGTCATAACTAGCCTCCAAAATATTCAGCAGTACCCAGCCGGTAGTGTTTCCCCCCCCACCCCCCACACCCCCCCAAGGTCAGACAGCTGCAGGATCAGCCCCAGGTCGCTCCAAGGCAGGTACAAAATGCCAGCTCCAATTACAACGAATGAAACTGCTCTGGGATGCACACAGTTGGCTTCTATAACCTGTAGTACCAGAGTGACACAGAAAGAAAGCACAGGCAATTGACACGCCAGGTCTCCACAAGAGTAAAAATCATGTAAATACCAAAGAGATGTATATTACAAGGAACTATATTTATTGCTATGTCTGCTTTCTGTTAAAAAAAATAAGGAAAGAGACGAATGGGAGAACACTTTGAACAGATGCTTCCCATAGACTTTATAACAAGGAGGCACAGATTCAGACTGGTGAAAGTTAAACTTAACATTGATTCAGAAAGGAGGAGCCCACAAGGAAACTTCAAATAAATTATAAAAACTTACCTCACCGGACCTCTGCTGGCCCTCGGGCCGGACGGAGAAGGCATCACTGCTCACCCGCCAGGGCCTCGAGTAAAAATTGCAGTTGGGCCCGATGATGTCATCATCAGAGTCTGATTTGCATATTTAAAGAAGGACTCCGCCGGCTTCCGGCGGGCGTGCATTCTGCCTACAATTTAAAATTACAGTTGGCTAGATCAGGTCAGGAAGCAAGTAGCTAAGTCCCTTGCTCCATTATAACTGCACCCCCCACCCCCCCCCCCCCCTCCCCCCACCTCCACCAAATCCGGTTTCCACAAGGTGAGGGGGATTATCATTCCCATGTGTGGTTCTGGCACATGTCACACATTGTACAGTTCCTGTCACAGTTCATTAACCGCCACTGTCCGCCTATATGTTGAAAACAGTGTATTGTGCAACACTGTGATGGTAATTTAGTTGTAGGATTGCATGTGCCATCAAGTGAATGAACTGTCGTTTAGGGGGAGCTGAGTGATGCTGTAGATTGGAATACCTATGAGCTGTTCTCAGGAAGGCCTTTTACAGCGATTCCTTTCACTAAGTTTCCAGTCTCTGCCACATTTATGGGGGATTGTCAGACCGAGGAGAAACTGAGGGTGACAAACACTCTCCCAGAGGGTGAGCTATTTTGTGAAACATGCTAAAGCATTTCCCAGTAATCCAATTTACAGCAGCAGCCAGAGGACAGTCTGCGTGCTTTCTTAGACTTGGAAAGAAAAAGAGGGAATATTACACTCATTATTGATGTTCATGAGACTTCAGATTTGTTTTAATTTTTGAATTCTGCTGTGTATGGAGAGGAGTGGCCAGAAATAATCGAAGGAATTGAGGGACCATTCTCCCAGATCATGCAAAGTGAAAAAATCCATCAAAGTCTATTCTGAACTTGTGAGGGTCAGGAATTTGCAGTTTTGACTTTTTTGGGGGCCACTGGCAGAAAATGATTGGCCTACCTTGTATTGAGAAAAGTACAAAATGACGCAGGTAGGTTTTGCTGGGCTGGTTTAAAGGAAGGCCATTTTACTGACTCAGTCACGAAGTGATGAAGTGCAACAGCGCAATTTAGTGGCAGATGAAAGGTACTACACTAACAAAATCTCAAGCAATAGCCCCTTAAAGCTTGCACATAAGTTTTTTGAAAGACAAAGCTTACTTCTGACCCAATCTGATAAAGTCTAGACCTTCCAGGTCTGTACAGTTCAGTTCCACAAGGGGTGGTACATTTACCAGCTGAGCCATTGATGGAGTTACACAATTCGTTTTTCCGAAGAACAATTAATACATGGAACATGTCAAAGGGTAAGTTATTGATAAAGAATTAGCAACAAATAGACCTGTTGGTGGCTGCATAAGTTAGGGGACCATAGGCAAGGCAGGTCAGTTGTATATCTAATCTCCTGTTTATTCTCTTCCAGATACAAAGGATTTAAAGGGAACTGTTCCATTTCCTTTATTGATCAGTTCAGAGCTCTCCATCAGTGTAATATGTACTGTAAAATTATGGGTTTGAAATCTCTGAAAGTCTCTCAATACAAGCCCAAAAGGATTCCACCAATGAAGACCCAAGTGTCACAGCCAACCCCACGCTCAACAAAGAAAATTTCACTGAGTCCACGAAGCACAAGAAGGAGTTTTACTTCTCAAGCAAAGAGCATACCTGGAGACAAGACTTTACAGAAACATCTATAAGCCTTTGAAACATTCATTTCTGCTGCAGTATGAGCCCTGTATCTCATTTGTGTTGGTTATATTGTATCACATTGTCAATTATGAAGCTTTTTGTCAAACTTATCAATGCAAGTGGAAAAATACAAGGGTAAACTTATCAATCCCACGCATCTAGTAGGGAGCTAAACTTGAAGGGAGCACAGGCCAAAGAAACTGCACTACATCGTTGTAGCTGTATCTAGGATTCATGCTCCCTTCAAGCTTAGCTCCCCTCTGGGAGCACGAGATCAGTGAATGTACCCTTTGTAGTTCTAAAGTATAATAGCTTCAGTAGTAGAGATGTACGTTAACAAAGTACTGTAATCTGACTAGAAGCATGATGAAGTTTCCTATTGCCTGCATGGTATCTGATAAGCAATTAATCTGTCACCTCAAGTCTCCAACTCCTCACTTCATTGCTACCTGTCTTGCACAGTTTTATTGATTCTACTAAGGTCAGTGCTCCTCTAAACTTTATTTTTCCTGCTCCTTCAACCTCCTAATATGCCATATTACACACTCCTCCTGCTCCCAGCATTCTCCCTGCATTGAAGTAAAGATTCATTGTACCATCTCACGATACTTTTTTCCTCAAAATGCTAGACCTCCTTCCTTCCCTCCCTCCTACTTATTTTAAAATCACAAACTTGGTTTCATCTAATTATTACTTCTTGATTTATCTTCTCCTATTTTTATTTAGCCTTTTTGGTGTCCTGTAGTATGTAACTTGTCCCTTCACTTAGATTTCTTAATCTAAAAAAAAATGGCAAAACCAACTCTGCCTGTGACTTAGATTTAAATGAATGTAACCTAATTGTGAGGTTCTCTGTCCATTTAAGTAGTAGTGTCCTGAATCAGCATATAAAAGGTGAAAAGAAACTCAGCTTATGATAAAATCTTAACTTTATCTTCTGTATATGTGGTATATGGTATGGCCATTTTTTTTCATTTCATTGAGTTTATTTTCATTTTGTGAGGAGAATCTCATGTTAAAGTCCAAGATAGGGGGATAGTGTGATGCTGTGAATTAGTCAACAGGCATGGGGTCAGTTTTCACATGGAAGCTAATCATATCCAGCTCTATCTCTCCACCACTTTTCGCGACCGTTTGTCTAACATCCGGTCTGGGACGTGCCATGACATCTCTACATCAGAAAGACTGACGCTACCGTTTTCAGCCCTCTTCATAAACTCCACTCCATTGCCACTAACTTCATCCCCCTCCCCAGGCTGAACCAGACCCTACACAACTTTGGCATCCTGTTGTTCCTGAGCTGAGCTTTAAATCTCACATTTTTTCTATCACCAAGGCTGCTTACCTTCCACCTTCATACCATTGCCCACCTCCGCCCCATACCTCAGCCTCTCTGCCACTGAAACCCTTATACATTCCATCATCACCCAAGACTCGACTACCCTAATGCTTTCCTTGCTGACCTTCCATTCTCCACCCTCCATAAATTTCAACTTGCCCAAAACTCTGCTGGGAGTTGGAGATGAGCAGAGACACAGTTACATGGAAAGCGAGAGATATAAATTTGATCTTTTTACTCCTGAGCAGTGCCACAGGGAATCAACCAGTTTTACCTGAAAAGAATAGCATGCTATATTATTACAAAGAGCGTAGGAAAAAGTAGTTTGGAAGTTTCCCATTTACTTATTATTTATGCTCGATATTTTCAAAGCATCTGTCCGGGTAGGTTTCTGAATATTGATATCAAATGAATTCTCTGTAACTGGATTAAAAGCTAGTTATAAATTCTGCTTTCATGCATAACCATATAGTGCAATCTCTATTGTTATCACACAGTCAGTAGCGAGCAGATCATTTTATTTAGTTTTGTACGTTGGATAACTCCGTTCTACTAGGAGTGTCCAATCACCAGTGTGGCTTGAAAGGTTGCTACTTTAAAAAAAAGAAAAAGGGTTTAATAGGTGTTTTTCTACATATTAGTGAATTTTAATAGGTATGAATGGAAGGATGGTGAAAATGTGTGTTAATGACTGTGTTGAACAGTGGACTGAATATTTTTATTAAAGTATTGATGAAGTAAATGAAATTTGCTAAAACTACTTCTGGATTGTTTTCAGAATTCTAATCAAAAGAAAATGTAATAAATGATGTCCTAATCAGTACATTTGTGATGTGATGTCTTTACTCACTGATTACATGCAACCTCCACACTGAGAGCTGCTGTCTATGTTCACTGTTCAGTTTGTTCACTGATCTTCATTTACATGGTATAACAGGAATTTTAAAAGGGGATTTTTTGCCTAATAACTTTGTCGTGAGAGCTTTTTAAGAACATAACAAATGCCAGAGCAACGAAAAGTCATTCAGCCCTTCAAGCCTGCACTGTCCTGACATTGTGTATCGATATCCCATGACGAACTCCCCTCTGATATGACCAGTTGATACCCTACTTTAGGAAACACTCATTTCTTTCCCTAACCTTCGCTGAAAAACAAATCAAATAGTGCTATTAAATATCTCTATAACCTTCACCCCTCCCTACCCTTCTCAACATGTATCAATCCAGGTCCTTTTTACTGGTGCCAATTTAATGCTTAATCAGTTACCTTCTCTGGGAATCTGTCCACATATTCACTACCCTGGGAGGATAAAAACACTTTTCTCATCTCTAACCTTGCTTGAGGTTTCTCAACTTTGTCTTGTATCCTCTCATTGCCAAGGTCAATATTTTATTTACTTGCACCTCACCCATACCTTTCATCATGTTGAAGACCCATATCATTACTCACCTCAATCTTATTTTCTCCAGTGAAAATACATTTATTCATTGCAATGGATCTCATAGAGTCATAGACCTCTCTTCATAGATTAGTACTCCAAGAACTAGAATCATCAAAGCCACTCTTCTCCGAAACATTTTTATCTTTTTGAGGTAAGGGGGTAGAGTTTCTGTTTTGGGTGCAATCGGGAAACTGGGCGCTAATAGCGCTGGTTTCCTTATGGTTCAAGTTTCTGCCTAAACACCTTTGCATAATCACAAACGTAAAATCTTCCATGAACCAGCGCAATCGGGCAGCGTAATAGTACGTAATTGTTTATTTTTTCTTTGCATTAAAAAGCATTCATTGATGTATTTAAGAGTGGTAATTCTGGAATATGAAAACCAGTTTTATTAATACAACTGAAAATGGATTTATCACAAAAATATAAGCATTTTTAATACGAGTGTCTAGTCCTCCACCTGTGAGTACCCTGATTTTAAATTACTGAAAATGACTTAAAAATACAATACTAAACCATTTACTAGTTTCATTGGTGTACACTAGTTAGTTTCTTAGTAAAGTAAATATTTTTTAATATGTAAAAACTTTTAAAACATGCCTGTGCGCCTAAATAAACGAGCTCGATTTGAAGAGCCGCCTCGAACGGCTGCAATAGACGGAAACTCACCAACCTCGTTAATTCAATCTGGGGGTGTGGCCAGTTTTGTGGGCGGGGCTGGCTTTGGGAAAATGATTTTTAAACCAGCATTACGGATTGCTGAAAATCGATTTACGCTTGACGTAACTTACATTTAAAATTCCCTGATCTTTTGCACTGGTTCAGCTGATTTCACTGATTTTGCACTGATAATACTAGCGCAAACTAACGGAAAGTCTACCACAAGATGACCAAAGCTACATACCATATTCCAGAATTGGCCTGGACACATTCAATATAACTTGTTCTGACTTACAGTCCAATGCCCACAAGATGCAACATAGTACCCAATTTGCCTTATTAATAACTGGTTCAGATAAAATCATAAAACTATGCAGCACATAAGGAGGCTATTTGGCCCATCATGCCTGTGCTAGCTCTCTGAAGGAACTATCCATTTAGTCCCATTCCCCAGCCTTTTCCGCACACCCTCTTCAAGTTTTCTTTTCAAATATTCATTCGCTTATCTTTTCAAAGCGATTATGGATTCTGCATCCACCAATGTTCTGGTTGTGAATTTCATGTCCTAACAACTGTGCCATTTTAAGGGAGGCACCACGTGAATGACTGGTGATTCATCACAGAAAAGAGGAAATAGGAAAAAGAGTTCTCCCAGGCAGTTCCCACACTACTAGCAGTTCAGTACAAAGGGGCATTGACTGAGGTCAGGGCTAAGCTCTTCAATCTGTTTTACAGCTAGGAATGGTACATGACATGAAGAGAATCTGACAGGAGACAAAATTGTTAACTAACAAAAAAAAACATTTTTAAAGTAATGATATTTATTAATTTTATATTTATTTCAATATTGTGTAAAGGTATGATCATAAACAATAAGTTTCAGCCAGAGAAGAAGATGCAACGATTGGGGAAACAAAATAGTGAAATGACATAAAGGGTTCTCACTGGCAAGATAGCAAGATTCTCCACACCTGCTGTGCTCCATGATTTCCATGATAATTCTGATGTGTATCAAGCTACTGGTAGGTGTGTGACCGATTGAGATATGTGATACTCACTTGCACATGTGGAACCTACGAGTACATATGAGGTTTATGAGATCCACTGATACTCTGAGACCCACTCATAAATAGGAGATGCACAGATATGCATATGTGAGACCCACTGTTACAAATTTTGGGTCTGCGCTAGATATTTTCTTGGGTTGAGCATCTCCGGTCACTCCCGTAAGCAGACTTTGCATACCCTACAATCAAGAGTGTAGTTTTACTGCCTAATATCTAGTCAAATGATCGTGTGATCTGGGGATCCACAGCAAGAAGACCCTTTGTTATGTGTACTGGATTCTGTGGTTTTGCATGTGCCACCATATGCAATTCTTTTACTTTCTGGAATGCAAGCTGAGAAGATCACTAGTGAGATGAAGCCAATTGTAAACCAACAAACTAGTTTATTTCACTCTAAATGCATAACTGAACAGCAAGTTTTACCCATTCCCAGTCACTCCTTGTAACATCAAAAATAAATAACTGACACAAACTTTGTCTTTGATGCGAGCCTATCTCACTTTGCTAGTCAGTATCGCTGACTGACTGGCATGTGTAGAAAAAGTTCTCTACCACTGTCACATTGTCTCAAAAACTCCTGCAGACTGACTTTTTACTCCCCAGTGAAGAGAGCTAAAAACTTAACATCTGCCTCCTACTCCAGCTCTCTATGTTGAGAATTGGCTTGTTGAGGCGCCAATCAGAACTGTCACCTCCCTCGTGGTTTGGAGGCCATGGCAACTACATTGCCAATTTTACTAGGACTCTTGCTGTGCTCAATGAAAGCAAGCTAACATTACATCTTTAGGAAGTATTGGATGGGTCTCATTGCCTCAAACTGATATGGTATTACGAGTATATACATTTCTACTAACTTCATCGGATGCACAACAAATCAACATCCCAGATAGCATGTGTGTTGCTGGAATGTGGATTGAATTTAACTTCATAGCAACATCAAAATATAAATTAACCGGATAATCCTTGCTGGGGCAAATAAATGATAAATCTCAAAATATGAGATTAAAATGAAACAGTAAAAGGAGATTTATGATAAATGTTAGGTTCATAATACAACAGAGAATCACAGAAGGTGCAGAGAAGAACTGAAAAAGGAAATGCGAGGGGCAAAGAGAATGTATGAGAATAGATTAGCTAGTAGCAGAAAAGGGAACACTGAAGTATTTTATAAACATATAAAAAGTTAAAGGACAGTGAAAAGAAGGGTGGGGTCAATTAGGGGCCAAAAAGGAAATCTTTTTGTGGAGGCAGAGGGCATGGCTGAGGTACTAAATGAGTACTTTGCATTTGTCTTCAGAGAAGAAGAGGATACTGTCAATATCACAGTAAAGGAGGAGGTAATAGAGAAATTGGATAGGATAAAAATAGATAAAGAGGAGGTACTTAAAAGGTTGGCAGCGCTCAAAGTAGAAAAGCATCCTAGGTTACTGAGGGAAGTAAGAGTGGAAATAGCGGAGGCTCTAGCCACAACCTTTCAATCCTCCTTAGATATTGGAGAAGTGCCAGAGGACTGGAGGGTTGCAACTGTTACACCCCTGATCAAAAAACAGAAGAGGGACAGACCCTTTCTTGGTCGTCGAGGAGGGGGGAGGGGCGGTTAAAATCGAGGCTGTTAACTCTGTTTCTCTCTCCACAGAAGCTGCCTGATCTGCTGAGTGTTTCCAGCATTTTCTGTTTTTATTTCAGATTTCCAGGATCTGCAGTATTTTGCTTTGGTGCTAATCTTTAAGAAAAGCTTCAACTCTACATGTGGGACTACACTCATACCACTCTACTTCCCCAAGTATAACTGCCAATTAATTAATTAAAAAGTCAGCTTGGCTTAGTGGCAGTACTCTTGCTTCTAATTCAGGAGGTTGTGGATTCAAGCCCTACTCCAGGATTTCAGCACATAATTTAGGTTGCCATTCAGCGTAGCCCTAAGGGAGTGCTGCATTGTCACTACAAGTACTGTACTTTTGAGAAATATTAAACAGGCCCTATCTGCTTATTTTGCTGGTGCATGTAGACATTAAAGATCCTATGGCCCTATTCAAGGAAGGGCCTAGAGATTTACCTCAGCCAACATAATCTGTACATTGTCCATCTCCAGCCCTGCCTCAGCTCATCTGTCGCTGAAACCCTCATTCCTGCCTTTGTTACCTCTAGACTTGACTATGCCAATACTCTCCTGGCCGGTCTCCCACCTTGCGCCCTCAGTATGCTTGAGCTCATCCAAAACTCTGCTGCCCGTAACCTAACTCACACTGAGTCTCGTTCACCCATCACCCCTGTGCTCGCTGACCTACATTGGCTCCTGGACCAGCAATGCCTCAATTTTAAAATACACATCCTTGCTTTCAAAACTCTCCATGACCTCGCCCCTCCCTATCTCTGTAACCTCCTCCAGTCCTACAACCCTCCGAGATCTCTGCACTCCTCCAATTCTGGCCTCTTGTGCATCCCCGATTTTTATCACTACACCATTGGTTGCCGTGCCTTCAGTTGCCTAGACCCTAATCTCTAGAATGCCCTCCCTAAACCTCTCCTCCTCTCTACCTCCCTCTCCTCTTTTAAGACGTTCCTTAAAACCTATCTCTTTGCCCAAACTTTTGGTCACATCAAGTTACACTGAGTCTACAGTACAGAAACAGGCCATTCAGCCCAACTGGTCTATGTCAGCATTTATGCTCCACATGAGCCTCATCCCACCCCACTTTATCTAACCTATCAGCATGTCCTTCTATTCCTTTCTCCCTCGTGTGGTTATCCAGCTTCCCTTTAAATGCATCTATGCTATTTACCTCAACTACTCCTTGTGGTACCGCATTCTACATTCTTACCACTCTTTGGGTAAAGAAGTTGCTCCTGAATTCCCTATTGGATTTATTAGCGACAACTTATATCTATGACCTCTAATTTTGTACTCCCCCACAAGTGAAAACATTTTCTTTACATCTACCCTGTCACTTGTCCTAATATCTCAAGTGGCTCGGTTCAAGCTTTGTTTGCTAACGCTCCTGTGAAGCACCTTGAGACGTTTTACTATGTTAAAAGTGCGATATAAGTGCAAGTTGTTGTTGTTGTTGTCATCCCGTTGCCATTTATAGGATCTTGCTGTTTGCAAATTGGCTACCACTAATACCTACATTACAAAAATGATTACACTTCAAAGCAATTAATTGTATGTGAAGTGCTTTGGGGTATTTCTGAGAGATGTGATAAGGTACTAAATAAATGAAAGTTCTTTTTAAAAAAACGACATAATCACACAGGGTTTAGCCAGAGTTTTCTCTTATTTTTACTTAGATAGCTTTTTGCTAGACAAGGGTATAAAGGGATATGGAGCCAAGACAGGTGGATGGAGTTAAGATACAGATCAGCCATGATCTCATTGAATAGCGAAATAGGCTGAACCGGCTAAATGGCCTACTCCTGCTTCTATGTCCTATGTTCCTATGATGTTTCCATTTTCTTTTTCGGATTCCCTATCACAAGCACCATGACTGAGGATGTAAGTAGGTGAACATCTACCAGGTTTCTGCCTATGAGTTCTTGAGTTGGCTATTGAGAAGCTTGCCAGAGTCAACTTGCATTCTGAGATTCCCACCATTTGAATAGGAAGCCCTTCCATTTTCATTTAACGCTCCTTCTCCCCTGCCCCAGTCAACCAACATTACAGTTACAAATGGGGAGTCACCATATGGTGAATTGCAGGCACAGACCTGCACCAGTCGGTTGTGTCACTAAGCCACCTGAAAAAGGTTTATATTTGAAATCAGAAACTGTATGAGGGTAAACAATATGGAATGGAAATTATCAGGGAGCCAATTGGACATCCTCCATTTAATCCTAGATGAATCAACCGATTCTTTATAGCGGTATATTAGAAATATATAGCAGATTGAAACTCTGTTAAATATGATACTGCAGAGGTAGAAAGGGCACGGGCAATTTCTGCTGGTTGTAATTGTTCTGATTATGACAGAGTATGGCTATTATCATTGTTGTTAGTGCAATTACGGAGCACAGAGAAACACATTCATATGACAATTCAATTGCAACAGTAAAATGTCAGTTATTATCTACAACATTGGCATGGTCAGAGGTTACCGGGGGGGATTGCTAATTACATTGGTAAAATATATTAACTCCCATGTTCTGATTTTGTGTTTTGGTTATTAAATAGTTGTTGTAAAACCTGGAGTACAAACTAGATAATTATCCAAGAATGTTCAACAAAATCAACAACCACTTGCATTTATAACGCTTCACAGGAGAGTAATCAGACAAAAGAATTGACACAGAGCTAAAGAAGGAGACATTAGGAGAGGTGACCAAAAGCTTGGTGAAAACAGTAAGTTTTAAGGAGCATCTTAAAGGAGGAGAGAGAGGTGGCAAGGCAGAGATGTTTAGGGAGGGAATTTCAGTACTTAGGGCCTGGACAGCTAAAGGCACGGGCGCCAATGGTGAGGTAAAAGAAGTCAGGGATGCACAAGAGGCCAGAATTGGAGGAGTATAGAGTTCTCGGCGGGTTGTAGAGCTGGAGGAGGTTGCAGAGATAGGGAGGGGCGAGGCTCAGTGGTAGCACTCTTGTCTCTGAGTCAGAAGGTTGTGGGTTCTTAAAGTCTTTGGCGGACAACTGGCCTAATCACCAAATTTGGCTAGATCATATAAAGCTCTACTGGGTCCTGCTCTCCATCACTAAAACCACCCACTATTCTAAGATCATCCAGGACGGCAAAAATAACACCAGGTTTCTCTTCTCCACTACTAACCATCTTCTCAAACCACCCTCCCCTGTGCTTCCTCCTCCCTCACCTCCAACAATAAATGTGAGGAGCTCATGGACTTCTTTGTTAAAAAGATCGATAATATCCGTTCAACTGCTTCTGCTCATAATTCCGTCCCTCCCCCTAGCCCACTGGACCTTACTACCTCTCCGTTTTCCTCCTGCCCTAACCCTTGCCCTTTCAAAGCTCATCTTGTCAATGAGACCGACCTCCTGCTCTCTCAACCCTATTCCTACTAAATTGCAGACAACCCAACTTTCCTTCCTGGCTCTGATGTTAGCGGATATTGTTAATGGTTCTCTCCTCCAGTATTGTCGTCATCACCCCCTTCCTCAAAATACCAAGTCTCAATCCCTCCATCTATGCAAACTATTGCCCCCATCTCCAAACTCCATTTTCTCTCCAAAGTTCTTGAATGTGTTGTCACCTCCCAAATCCATGCCCATCTTTCCCAAAACTCCTTGTTTGAATCCCTCCAATTGGGCTTCCGCCCATGTCACAGTACTGAAACAGCTCTGACCAAGGTCACAAATGACATCCTAATTGACTGCAACAAAGATAATCTATCCCTTCTCGTCCTTCTGGACCTGTCTGCAGCCTTTGACACGGTTGACCACAAAGTTCTGCTCCAATGCCTCTCCACCGTCATAAAGCTGGATGGGACTGCACTTGCCTGATTTAATTCCTATCTCTCCAACCCTAATCATAGAATCACCTGCAATGGCTTCTCTTCCCAAACCCGCACTGTCAACTCTGATGTCTCCCAAGGATCTATCCTTGGCCCCCTCCTATTTCTCATCTACATACTGCCCCTCGGTGACATCATCCAGCAACACAACATGTGTTTTCACATGTACGCTGATGATACCCAGATCTACTTCTCCTCCACCTCTCTCAAACCCTCCACCATCTCTATACTATTAGACTGCTTGTCTGACATCCAGCACTGGATGAGTAGAAATTTTTTCCAATTAAATATCGGGAAGACCGAAGCCATTGTATTTGTTTTACGCCACAAACTCCATTCCGTTTCCACTGATTTGATCTCTCTCGCATGCAACTTTCTAAGGCTGACCAAGTCTGTTTGCAACCTTGGTGTCATATTTGATCACGAATTGAGCTTCCTATCTCATATCCATTCTATCCCTAAGACTGCCCATTTCCACCTTCATAATATTGCCCATCTCCGCCCTTACCTCAAACTTATCTGTTGCTGAAACCCTCATCCATGCCGCCTTTATCACCTCTAGACTTGACTATTCAAATGCACTCATGGCCAGCCTCCCTAGTTTTACCCTCCATAAACTTGAGGTCATCCAAAACTCTGCCGCCCATGTGCTAACTCACACCAAGTCCTGCTTACCCATCTCCCATGCTTGCTGGCCTACATTGGCTTCCAGTTAAGCAACACCTCGATTTTAAAATACTCATCCTGTTTTCAAATCCCTCCATGGCCTTGCCCCTCCTTATCTCTGTAATCTCTTCCAGCCCTATAATTCCACTAGACCTCTGCGCTCCACCTATTCGGGACTTTTGAACATCCCCAATTTTAAATGCTCCACCATTGGCGGCCATGCCTTCAGCTGCCTAGGTCCTAAGCTTTGGAATTCCCTCCCTAAATCTCTCCGCCTCTCTACATCTCTTTCCTCCTTTAAGATGGTCCTTAAAACCTACCTCTTCGACCAAGCTTCTGCTCTTACATCTCGTTATATAGCTGAGTGTCAAATTTTGGTTTTTTTTGTTGTTGTTTTTTAATAACACTCGTGTGAAGCGCCTTGGGACGTTTTATTACGTTAAAGGCACTATATAAATATAAGTTGTTGTTATAAGATGTTGTTGTTCAATCCCACTCCAGGGTCTTGAGTACAAAATCTAACCTGACACTCCAGTGCAGTACTGAGGGAGTGCTGCAATGTCAGAGGTGCCGTCTTTCAGATGAGACGTTAAACCAAGGCACTGTCTGCCCTCTCAGGTAGACATAAAAAATTCCATGGCACTATTTTGAAGAAGTGCAGGGGAGTTCTCCATGGTGTCCTGACCACTATTTAACCCTCAATTAACATCACGAAAACAGATTATCTGGTTAGTATCGCATTGCTGTTTGTGGGACCTTGCTGTGCACAAATTGGCAACTGCATTTCCTACATTACAACAGTGGCTGTACTTAATTAGCTATAAAGCGCTTTCAGATGTCCTGAGGTCATGAAAGGTGCTATATAAATGCAAGTCTCTCTTACTTTCTATTTCTATTTGAACACAAGGATGAGAATTTTAAATTTGAGACGTTGGTCGACCGGGAGCCAATGCAGGTCAGCGATCGTGGGGTGGTGGGTGAATGGGACTTGGTGCAATTTAGTATACAGCCAGCAGAGTTTTGGATCAGCTCCAGTTTATGGAGGGTGGAAGATGGGAGGCCAGCCAGGAGAGTATTTGAATAGTCGCTTCTGGAGGTAAAAAAAGCATGGTTGAGGGTTTCAGCAGCAGATGGGCTGAGGGACAGGCAGAGATGGATGATGTTATGGAGGTGGAAGTAGGCAGTCTTAGTGATGGAGAGGATATGGAGTCAAAAGTTCAGCTCAGGTTCAAATAGGATGCTGAACAGTCTGGTTCAACCTGAGACAGTGGCCAGGGAGGGGGATGGAATCAGTGGACAGAGATCAGTGGACAATGGAGTATTGGCAGGGGCCGAAGACAATGGCTTCAGTCTTCCTAATGTTTAATTGAAGGAAATTTCTGCTCATCCAGTACTGTATGTTGGACAACACAGAGGCAGTGGAGGCATTGAGAAAGGTGGTGAAGTAGAGTTGGGTGTCTCCAGCGTACCTGACGTTGTGTTTTCGGATGATATCGCCGAGGGGCAGCATGTAGATGAGAAATAGATGGGGGCCAAGGATAGATCCTTGGGGGACTCCAGAGTTAACTGTGTGGGAGTGGGAAGAGAAGTCATTGCAGGAGATTCTCTGGCTATGACTGGATAGATAAGAATGGAACCAGGCGAGGGCAGTCCCACTCAGCTGGACGATGGAAAGAGACGTTGGAGGAAGATGGTGTGGTCAACCTTATCAAAGGCTGCATCCAGGTCGAGAAAGATGAGGAACAATAGTACACCATTGTTACAATCACATAGGATGTCATTTATGACTTTGATTAGGGCTGCTTCAGTACTGTAGCAGGGGAAGAAACTTGTTTGGAGAGGTACAAACATAGAGTTGCTGGAGAGATGGGCACAGTTTGGGAGGTGACAACATGTTCAAGGACTTGAGAGGAAAGGAAGGTTGAAGATGGGGCGGTAGTTTGGAAGGACAGAGGTGTCAAAGGTGGGGATTTTTTGAGGAGGGGGTGATGACGGCAGATTTGAAAGGAAGCGGAACAGTAGCAGAAGAAAGGGAACCATTTACACGATCAGTTAATATGGGGGCCTGGAAGGGAAGTTGGGTGATCAGCAATTTGGTTGAACAGCTTCCAGAGAGCAAGAGGTGGGTCTCATGGACAAGATGAGCTCAGAGAGGACTTGAGCGAAGATAGAAGAGAAACTAGAGAAATATGCAAGTTCACGGCTAGGGCAGGAGGGAAACCTTGGGGAAACTTGGCTTGGTGGGCTTGGGGAAGGGACGGATGAGGCAGAGGCAGCTGAACGGATAGTCTCAATCTTAGTGATAAAGAAGTCATAGAATCATAGAATGGTTACAGCACAGAAGGAGGCCATTCGGCCCGTCGAGCCCGTGCCAGCTCTCTGTAAGAGCACTTCAGCTAGTCCCACTCCCCCGTCCTTTCCCCGTAGCCCTGCAAATTTTTTCTTTCAGGTACTTATCCAATTCCCTTTTGAAAGCCACAATTGAATCGGCCTCCGCCACCCTTTCAGGCAGTGCATTCCAGATCATAACCACTCACTGCGTAAAAAAGTTTTTCCTCATGTCGCCTTTGGTTCTTCTGTCAATCACCTTAAATCTGTGTCCTCTGGTTCTCGACCCTTCCGCCAATGGGAACAGTTTTTCTCTATCTACTCTGTCTAGACCCCTCATGATTTTGCACACATCTATCAAATCTCCTCTCAATCGTCTCCACTCTAAGGAGAACAACCCCAGTTTCTTCAGTCTATCCACATAACTGAAGTCCCTCATCCCTGGAACCATTCTTGTAAATCTTTTCTGCACCCTCTCTAAGGCCTTCACATCCTTCCTAAAGTGCGGTGCCCAGAATTGGACACAATACTCCAGTTGAGGCCGAACCAATGTTTTATAAAGGTTCATCATAACTTCCTTGCTTTTGTACTGTATGCCTGTATTTATAAAGCCCAGGATCCTGCATGCTTTTTTAACCGCTTTCTCAACCTGCCTTGCTATCTTCAACGATTTGTATACATATACCCCCAGGACTCTCTGTTCCTGCACCCACTTTAGAATTGTTGCACCCCCTTTAGAGTCCATGAACTTCTCGTACTTCTTGTTGGCTGTGAGGGTGGAGGAGGCAGGGGATATGGGTTTAAGGAGATTGTTGGTAGTGGAGAAAAGAAGGGTTATCTTTGCATTCCAGGTTGACCCTGTTTTGGCTCACTACTGCTCCAAATAAGCAATTACAAGTTATGTTTTTACTGAGACCCAATGTATATTAGAATCCACATGGGAACCTCTATAGCTATCAGACAGCTGGGTCAAGTACACAGGTGAGAGATTGCGTGCATGTACATACATGGTCCTATCTTTTTTTTCTTGTTTTTAAATTCTATCCATTTTCTCTTCCATTGACCTAAAGGTGCTGACTCCTGGGGTACAGTTTCACAGACGCAGGCAGCCTTCTGCTACTACACTGTTCTCATGCGTGAGCCTAAGCAGCTAGGCCATACTACCGTAGGGTCATCACTGACCAGCCCATTCCTATCCTCATCGCCAGATATCCACACACAAGCACTTTTTTCAATTGCCAACTCTCTAGTCCTGAGGTGCCTGAGACCAATTGTAGCCCCCCACCAGGCGGAGATAAGCTAATTTAGCGCAGATATGGGGCCTTCCTGGTGAACTAGCTCCGCTCCACACGTACTTACTAACTGGAGGAGCTTGTAAATTAGTTTTCAAATGACACATTCCACAATGGATGTACTGTATGTGACCCAGAACATATGCATACAGGAATTATGGTACCAAACCCTGCTGGGATACTATATTAAAGCGGGGTGATCCAGTCTTGAGTCTGCCACTTTACAGGTCCTCACCCGCATGAATATTGAAAATGTATTTTAGCCTCGTTTTGCTAGTATAGGTAATTGGAAAACAAAAATATACACTGAAACGCAAAAATAATCTGATCTTTAAACGCGTTGTGTTCTACCATTCCTTTTCTATAATTTCATCCATTTATTTCTCAACATAGACTGAAGCACCTTAAGCCTGAAGACTAGCTGCGGTCTCAGAACTATTTACAATTGTCAGGAAAACAAGAATCAGACAGCGGATTTGGTTTGAATACAAGACTAAACACATTTCCTTATTGGTTGTAATCGCTTCACCGAGCAGCACATGCAGCTTCATCGCGGATGTTTTGGTGGTAAATTTACCATTCCAGTGCCGGATGAAACCGATCAGATATTAGGAATTGTGGAGACTTTGTGTTGAATGGCCTTGTTGTATTTGTAGCTGATTTCTGCCCTAGCTATTTAGTGTGATAATGGCGTTTGATTTCACTGTACACAAACACCATTGTCACACTCCAGAGCTTTCAGCAGAACTGAAGCAATCGCCAGTCCAACGGCACCGTGTCCACCTCCTCTACTCAATCCAGCAAAGCAATCCTGATAAAATGAAACAAAGTTGTAACAGGCAAGTTGTAAGAGTGACAAAGATTTTCGCATTTTTTAAGAGAGACCGGAATTATTGAATAGTTTAAACGTCAATTTAAAACATCTTAGAGTTTAACATTTTTTAAAATCGCATTGGTAAAAACAAATATTTAAATCTATCAATTTAACTGGGAGACGAATTTTGTTTGGTTCAAAAACAGAATGAATGTATAAAATTGGCAATTCGTTTGCGAGCAGATTTCCTGTTGAATAATAATAAAGGATTAGCATTAATAAGAATATCTCGCAACATTTACTTGTTAAATTTATGTATGTAGAATTCGTTCCTTGTGTCGAGGTAGTGAATTAAGTTGATAGAAACGTCAAACTTTGCGCTTGACCCGAAACATCACCGAATGGAGGCGTAAATCACTCATTCCAATACAATATGATGTATTACAAACTCTCCATGCTCCGACCAGAATACTGAGTATTTTATTGCATAAGTTATTTTTTTAGTATTTAAAGACACTCACCTGTACAGAGGAACACTTCCTTCATGTGTTCTGTCTCACACTGCTCTCTGTTGCGAACACACTCGGTTATCAGGCCGTCGTTCCCGCTACATGTTACAAAGCTGGCTGCTCGGTATATTAAAATAAACCCGTGCACACAGAGCTGGGAGCTTGGCGTTAAGTCGGTTTCTCCCAGTTTGCAAACTGAAATCCGGCTCCCTCTCTTTATGTGTTCGGCTGGTTTAAGCAAACAGTTTATTCCCTTTCTGATACGAGACGTCACGTTGAAGTATTGATCGGCTCGTCATGTTTTGGTGTTTGAGTTACTTTTAATCAAACAATCCTGAACTAAAGGCTACAAACTCCGTCCACGGCTTATTTTTGTTCTTGCGAAATGGTGAAACGTTTGAAATTTCACCCAAATCCCATTTGCACAACCTTAATTCCTCCCAGCACCCCGTTTCAATTGAAGCATTTATATCATAAATGTGATGGATGTGTTGCCTCTTTGAATTTCTGCATTGATATCACTATGATCATATTCCCCCATTCGTTATTTTATAAATCCCCAGTTATTTCCTCGTGTTCCCTTTCTCAACATTGAGTCGGCCCCACTCTGAAGAAATGGACAAGGAGATGGGGAGGAGGGGAAATCACTTTCCTCCAACTTTAAACTAACATTGGCCAGTTCTTTTATTCGGAGCGCCCAACATTTCAGTAATACGAACATGTCTTTGTACCTTATTGAAATAAATCCTTACGTGAAGCGTTGATGCTAGGAGAGTGCCGATGGAATGCAAACATTGTAACAATCGATTATGTAAAGCGATGTAGTAAACGCGACATCAAACTTTCTCTAATCCTACCAATATCAGTTAAATTGCTCCGAACTATTGCTTCCCATGTCACTCAGAGTTAATAGACGTCGTAAACGACTTGCATTTCTTTCAAGTTCCAAGAGTGAGTCAAAATTCGCTTATTTACAACACAAATATTAACAATCTGTGCACAGTACAGAACCTCATTTATCATTGTTGTAAAGATTGTATGAATGACGTCGCATTTTCTTGTTCTTCAATGACGCCGCAATTTTTATTAAGTGCCTTTATGTAGTATAGTTCCATATCTGCATCAATATAGTGACACGTCTGGTAGACTGTGCCCTGCCATTTTTATATTGATAAAAAGTAATCTTGCTGCTTGTGGATCCGATAGTGGCAGTTTAGCTGACGTGAGATGGGAGACCCCATCCAAAAGGCCATCTCACACCTGCTTCAGTTCCCAACGAGTGTAATCTAACACTGGCCTCAGAGCAACCGAACAAAACTACTATTCATGTTATAAGACTGAACGGTAATAGCGTCACCTCCACACCGACATCTGTTTTTGTTGTTGTAAGTAAAAGGAATTTATAAATAAGGGTACTAATATAGCATTCTTCAACATCTGCCAATATACTAACTGGTGCAGAAAATATCATTGACATGATTAAATGCATTATTAGTGATTACAAACGGTGCTGCTGGTAACCTTCAGGATCTCATTGTAAAGTAACCAGCACGGTGATATGAATTGCTTTTATTGAAGGCTGCAGCACATTGTCTGACTGGGAGCAGGCCTCAGCATCCAGGTTCATTCCACTCGGGATTGGAGTGAAGGTGGCTCCAAGTCAAAATTTTAAGAGCGCAGGTTCACTGAACTTTGATTTATTTAATCATCATGCTGATCTAGGCCAACACTCCCTGTGCAGTACTGAGGGAGTGCCACAGTGTCGGGGTGCCGTCTTTTGGATGAGACGTTAAACGGAAGCCCAAAAAAGATCTCATGGCACTATTTCAAAGAAGAGCAGGGGAGTTCTCCCCAGTATTTGCCCTGGCCAATATGTATGCCTCAACCAACACTACTAAAACAGGTGATTTGGTCATTATCACATTGCTGTTTGTGGGATATTGCCGTGTTTTCTACATTTCAACAGTGACTACAATTCAAAAAAGCACTTCAGTGGCTGCAAAGTGCTCTGGGACATCCTGAGGTATGAAAGACGCTATAGAAATGCAAGTTATTTCTTTACAACAGATGATAAACTAACTGACCTGTAATTACTCGCAATAGCTCTGTCTCCTTTTTTAAAATTTGACAAAAATGACTGCACATTCAGAGTTTCTGCATCTGATTAATGAAACTGCTGCATTTATGGTGCTGGGCAGTTTTACCAACTGTATAATTGCAAAAGGTGAACAATGGGAACAAGAACAAAGGTCACCACTGGTCTTCCTGAATCCTCCCCTCCCCGCTGACACACACACACACACACCGTGGAAGCAATTTTCATGGGACCCACCTGGGACATGATGTCTTTATAGGATGAAAAATTAAACTTCAAAAGTATAATTTTTTATATTTTAAAATTTATTTAATGTGTACAGCATATTTGACCATACATTATTTAAGCAGATTTTTATATCACGGCAATCTATTCTTTAGGCTGCTGATGATTTGACTTTACATGCTTGGACTTCACATTGTCTACAGTACAGCTACAAAGGTGTAAAGCCATCTTTTTAATACTTAAATATAAGGTTTTTAACAATACCACATTTAAAAGGATTCCTTGCTGTCTGATAGACTGCCCTTTAAGTGAAGACTTGCTGGTATCTTAAACAGAGTGCTGTCCGTGTGTTGAAGCAATCATGTGTAGGACACTACTTTGCCTGTGTTGTGTGGAACCAGCAGTTTAGATCAGTACATTTGCTACACACTGCTGTAAAGCAGCTATCAATCTCAAACTGGTATCTGCAGTTATAACAAGAGCGTAATTCATGCTCCAAGTAGGACCCGAGAAAAATACATCAGCTGTGTTTCAGACAGAGGCAGGATGAAGAGGCAAACAAGCAGGTGGCAGCCAAGTATTTTTTGCTTCAAATTGGATAGTTTATAGCGCTGAGAAAGTGGTATCAACTTAATACTTTCTACTTGTGAATTTTTGAAAGCCATGAAAATAATGAGTTTGATTGAATATTGTATCATTAGCTATGTAGCATTTATTGTGGAAAACAGGATTTGAATTGCCTGGAATGTTTAGATCATTCGGCTTCCATTAGCTCCTCGTGCTGGTGTGCCTGATGACATGTATTACATAATAAGGGATAGGGAAACTGGGTGCTTGGATGTGCCTCCTTAATCTCTAGAACATGAATTCAAACCCAGTCCAGAGAGATGGATATTCTCCACTTCTAACAGCACAAAACTGCCCATAATTCATAGGAGCATAGGAACAGGAGTAGGCCATTCAGCCTCGAGTCTGCTCTGCCACTCAACTGGATAAGAGCTGATCTGTATCTTAACTCCATCTACCTGCCTTTGTTCTGTAACCCTTAATATCATTGCCTAACAAAATCTATCAATCTCAGTATTGAAATTTTCAATTGACTTAACCTCAACGGCTTTTTTGGGAAGTGGTGGGGGGAGGGGTAAGTGTTTCAGATTTCCACTACCCATTGTGTGAAAAAGTGCTTTCTGACATCATCCCTGAACAGCTTAGCTCCAATTTTAAGGTTATGTCCCCTTGCTCTGGACTCCCCCACCAAAGGAAATAGTTTCTCTCGATCTACTCCCATCAAATCCTTTAAATTATCTGAAACACCTCAATTAGATCACCCCTTACTCTTCTATATTCAAAGGAATACAAGCCGTGTCTTGCAACCAGTCCTCATAATTTAACCCTTTTAGCCCCGGTATCATTCTGGTGAATCTGCGCTGCACCCCCTCCAAGGCCAATATATCCTTCCTGAGATGTGGTGTCCAGAACTGAATACAGTACTCCAGATGGGGTCAACCAGCTCTGTACAGCTGTAACATACTTCCACCCCTAGATTTTGTATTCAGTACAAATTGATACTAAATTATCAATCTCACTCAGAGAGGCCACAGGTTTTCTGGTGTAGGTAATGGGAAAATATGATTCCAGTTCAAGTAAAGGATCCTATTCTGAGATTAGGGCTGAAAGACATTGTTGAACATAGTAAAGGGAGCTTTATTATTACCCAACAGTGCTGTACCTAATCTGGAAGTGCTTGATGTTGACACTGGATACTTGAAATTGAATGTGCTACATTCCCCAGTACTAAATGAGTTGTCAGCTGTGGCTCAGTGATAGCAATCTCACCTCGGTGTCTGAAGGTTGTTGGTTCAAATCCCACTCCAGGGACGTGAGTGCAGAATCTAGGTTAACACTTTACTGCAGTAGTGAGGGAGTGCTGCACTGTTGGAGGTGGTACACATAAAAGATAGTGTGGTACTATTTCAAAGAGCAGAGGAGTTCTCCCCACCAGCATGGATTTGTAAAAGGTAAGTCATGCCTGATTGAATTTTTTGAAGAGGTGACTGAAGTAGTGGACAGGGGAATGTCTATGGATGTTCATGAAAGTAAAAGCCCATGGGATCCAAGGCAAAGTGGCAAGTTGGATCCAAAATTGGCTCAGAGGCAGGAAACAAAGGGTAATGGTCGAAGAGTGCTTTTGTGACTGGAAGGCTGTTTCCAGTGGGGTTCCGCAGGGCTCAGTACTGGGTCCTTTGCTTTTTGTGGTATATATCAATGATTTGGACTTGAATGTAGGAAGTATGATTAAGAAGTTTGTAGATAATACAAAAATTGGCCGTATGGTTGATAATGAAGAAGAAAGCTGCAGACTGCAGGAAGATATCAATGGACTGGTCAGGTGGGCAGAACAGTGGCAAATGGAATTCAATCTGGAGAAGTGTGAGGTAATGCATGTGGGGAGGGCTAGCAAGGCAAGGGTATACACTATATATGTAGGACACTGAGAAGTGCAGAAGATCAGAGGGACCTTGGCATGCGTTTCCACAGATCCCTGAAGGTAGCAGGACAGGTAGATAAGGTGGTTAAGAAGCACACGGGATACTTGCCTTTATTAGCAGAGGCATAGAATATAAGAGCAGGGAGGTTATGCTTGAGCTGTATAAAACACTAGTTAGGCTGCAGCTAGAATACTGCATGTAATTCTGGTCTTCACATTACAGGAAGGATGTGATTGCACTAGAGGAAGTGCAGAGGAGATTTACGAGGATTTTGCCTGGGCTGGGGAATTTTAGCTATGAGGAAAGATTGGATATGCTGGGGTTGTTTTCTTTGGAACAGAGGAGGCTGAGGGGAGACCTAATTGAAGTGTATAAAATTATAAGGGGCCTAGATAGAGTGGATAGGAAGGACCTATTTCCCTTAGCAGAAGGGTCAATAACCAGGGGGCATAGATTTAAAGTAATTGGTCGGAGGTTTAGAGGGGATTTGAGGAGAATTTTTTTCATCCAGAGGGTGGTGGGTGTCTGGAACTCACTGCCTGAATGGGTGGTAGAGGCAGAGACCCTTATCACATTTAAAAAGTACTTGGATATGCACTTGAAGTGCCGTAACCTATAAGGCTACGGACCAAGTGCTGGAAAGTGGGATTAGGGTGGATAGCTCTTTGTCGGCCATCACGGACAAGATGGGCCAAATGGCCTCCTTTGTGCTGTAAATTTCTATGATTCTAATTTATTTATATGGACTTCCAGAAGGCATTTGATAAAGTCCCTCATAAGAGACTGTCAACCAAGGTTGAAGCCAATGGGATTGAAGGCAAATTATTGACTTGGTTAGAAAATTGGCTGAGCGGCAGGAGACAGAGAGTAGGGATAATGGGTAGGTACTCTAATTGGCAGGAGTTGACTAGTGGTGTCCTGCAGGGATGTGTGTTGGGGCTTCACCTATTCACTGTATTTATTAATGACTTAGATGATGGGATAGAAAGCCACATATCAAAATTTGCCAATGACATAAAGATAGGCAGCATTGTAAGCAGTGTAGATGAAAGCATAAAATTACAAAGAGATATTAATAGATTAAGTGAATGGGCAAAACTGTGGCAAATGCATTTCAATGGAGGCAAATGTGAGGTCATCCACTTTGGACCCAAAACGAATACAACAGAGTACTTTCTAAATGGTGAAAAGCTAGAAACAGTGGAGGTTCAAAGAGACTTGGGGTCCAGGTACACAGATTTTTAAATGTCATGAACAGGTACAGAAAATAATCAAAAAGGCTAATGGAATGCTGGCCTTTATATCTAGAGGACTAGAATACAAGGGGGTAGAAGATATGCTACAGCTATACAGAACCCTGTTTAGACCACACCTGGAGTACTGTGAGCAGTTCTGGGCACCACAATTAGGAAGGATATACTGGCCTTAGAGGGAGTGCAGCGTAGGTTTACCAGAATGATATCCGGACTCCAGGGGTTAAATTACGTGGAGAGATTACACAAACTAGGGTTGTATTCCCTGGAATTTAGAAGGTTAAGGGGTGATTTGAACGAAGTTTTCAAGATATTAAAGGGAACAGATAGGATAGATAGAGAGAAACAATTTTCCCTGGTTGGAGAGTTTTGGACTCGGGGGCACAGTCTAGAAATTAGAGCCAGACCTTTCAGGAGTGAAATTAGGAAACACTTCTACACACAAAGGGAGGAAGAAGTTTGGAACTATCTTCCACAAACGGCAATTGATGCTCGATCAATTGTTAATTTTAAATGAGATTGATAGATTTTTGTTTACCAAAGATATTAAGGAATATGGGACAAAAGCGGATATGTGGAGTTAGGTTGCAGATCAGCCATGATCTCATTGAATGGTGGAACAGGCTCGAGGGGCTGAATGGCCTACTCCTGTTCCTATGTTCCTATCCTGGCCAATAATTATTCCTCCACAAACACCATAAAACAGATTATATGGTTGCTGTTTGCAGGAGTTTGCTATGCACAAAATTGGCTGCCACAGTACAATAATGACTACACTTCAAAAAAGTAATTCATTGGTTGTAAAGCACTTTGGGATGTCCCGAGGTCATGAAAAACGCCATATAAATGCAAGTCATGCAGAACTTAAACACCGGCATAGACTGGTTGCCCTGTTTCTGTGCTGTAAAATTCTATGCAAGTCTTCCGATGTTTAAATACCTCAACTAAGATTTCCAAGCTCAATAAGCACATAATGTGCAAAAAAAACTTATGGCTCAGCGAGATTGTTTTCCATCTGAGAAAATAGCAAAATAAGGAAAATAAACCAGTAAATTAGAACTTGCATATATTGGGCCGGATATTCCAATCCCTACGGGTGTGTATGCGCTGTGTACACACCCGTAGGGACATCGGAAATGCCGGTTTCAGGCATGCGAAGCGCATGCGCTGAAAACCAGCATTTCCGATCTGTCAAGAATGCTCTTGACAGATCGGACACCTGCCCTGGAGAAGGGCCTCTGCGGGCGGATAGTTCCGCTTTCTGGAGCACTGCCGCCTGCAGAAAACCCTTAGAAATCTTACACCTGGTAAAAAGAGGCCTAAGGCCTGCTTTTACCAGTATAAGATTTGAAAAAAAGTAAAAAAAAATAAAAAAACATTTTTCACTCATTTATCATTTAAAAATACTTTAAAAAAGGTAAGTTTATTTTTAGCCCTGTAAAAAACTTGAATTATTTTTTTCAAAAAATTAAATTTTTGTTTAAAATATTTAATTTATTGTAATTTCAACTAATTTTAAAAATGTGATGTTCTTTTAAAAATTTTATTTAATGTTTTAAAGTGTTTTTGGGGTGATCGCCATTCATATATTTGACAGGTCTATCTGTCAAGTGTATGAAGGGAGATTCCCTTCTTTGATTGGCTCCCCATGGCCCACGTGATCCCAGGGACGCTTGCGAACTGCATGCGCCTCTGGGATACGTGGGCCCTGCACATTTCTAGTTGGAGAGGCCCAGGAGCGGAATTGTCTGGACCTCGGGAGTCCTCAGGTAAGTGGGTAGATTTTTTCCAGATCGGAGGTCTCCGTACGCGGGAAGCCGCCGATCGGAAAATACGGCCCATAATAATCGAGATTTATTTTCTCCTCCTCTCTCCTGAATGCAGTGTGACTCATGCTGGGGTATGGTTTCATGAGCTCTGGCAGGCTATCCATTTATTGGGGTCGGAGGGGGAGCACAGCTGAGCCTGATCCTGTCCACATGTACAAGCCCTTCCAACAGTCACTGGAAGGTTATTAGGAGCAGGAACCCTGAATGGTACTGTCCCTTTTTTAGTCCAGAGGAATGGGCTGTCTCTTTTCTTGGCAAGAGAATATTGCATGCTGAGAGAGAGAGAGAGAGAGAGAGATAGAAAGAAAGATAATAGAAGGAAAATGTGGGTTTCTATTTATTCACTGGTTGTCTTTCACTGCTACATATTCTCCATTCTTCCTTATTCAGCTTCCTGCCTGGACATTCTGTTTAAACTCTGCATTAATATTACACCATATACCATTTACTTGTGATTATCCAGCCTTTGCCCTAATGCATAAGAAGTTTTCAATATTTTGTCAATGTTCTTAATCCTTTTTGGCTATATCGCATTTATATTTCAACTTGTACAACAACTTGTATTTATATAGCGCCTTTAATGTAGTAAAACATCCGAAGGCGCTTCACAGGAGTATTATCAAACAAAATTTGACACCGAGCCTCAAAGGATTTATTAGGGCAGATGACCCAAAGCTTGGTCAAAGAGGTAGGTTTTAAGGAACGTGTTAAAGGAGGAAAGAGAGGTAGAGAGGCAAAGAGGTTTAGGCAGGGAATTCCAGAGCTTAGGGCCTAGGCAGCTGAAGGCACGGCCACCAATGGTTGAGCGATTGAAATCGGGGATGCTCAAGAGGCCAGAATTAGAGGAGTGCAGATATCCCGGAGGGTTGTGGGGCTGAAGGAGATCACAGAGATAGGAGGGGCAAGGCCATGGAGGGAGCAGCAGCGAGAGCAGGACCGACCTGTGAGGGAGCAGGCAAAGGAGGAGTGAGGAAATAAAATGCGAGGCTCGAGGCCCAGACCGAGCTATTGGGAGCAGCAGCGAGAGCGGACCGAAACAGGCAACATTCGAAAGTGACGTCAGAGATTGAAAGTGACGTCGGCACAAGGGAAGCAGCTGATTGGTGAGTAGTGGGTGAGTGTTTTTTTTTTAAGTTTAAAGCTAATTCTGTTAAGTTAGTTCTTAGTCTTTAAATATAGGTTAGTACTTAGTCTTTTAAATAGTCTGTTAGATAAAGGGATGACAGGAATGGCAGGGCAGCTCAGTCTAGCGGAGTGCACATCCTGTGGCATGTGAAAAGTCATGGACGCTTCGCGTTGCATGGATGACTACATGTGCAGTAAGTGTCAGCAGCTGCAACGACTCGAGCGACGGTTTACGGAGCTTGAGCGGCGACTGGAGTCACTGTGGTGCATCCGCGAGGCTGAGAACTACGTGGATAGCACATTTAGTGAGGTGGTCACCCCGCAGCCTAAGAGAGAGTGGACAGAGAGCAAGTGGGTGACCACCAGACAGAAGACAACCAGGCAGGCAGTGCAGGAGGCCCCAGAGGGCATCTCGCTCTCCAACCGGTATTCTATTCTGAGTACTGGTGGGGGCGATGGTCCCTCTGAGGAGTGCAGTCAGAGCCAAGTCCTCGGCACCACGGGTGGCTCCGCTGCACAGGGGGGGAGGAAAAGTAGTGGTAGGGGATTCAATAGTGAGGGGAGCAGACAGGCGTTTCTGCGGCTGCAGACGTGACTCCAGGATGGTATGTTGCCTCCCTGGTGCCAGGGTCAAGGATGTCACCAAACGGCTGCAGAGCATCCTGGGGGGAAGAGGATGAACAGCCAGATGTCGTGGTCCATATCGGTATCAATGACAGAGGTAGAAAGAGGGATGAGGTCCTGCAGGTAGAGTTTAGGGAGCTAGGAGTCAGATTAAAAAACAGGACCTCAAAGGTAGTAATCTCCGGATTACTCCCGGTGCCACGTGCTAGTGAGTCCAGAAATAGGAGGATAGAGCAGATGAATGTGTGGCTGGAAGGATAGTGCAGGAGGGAGGGCTTTAGATTCCTGAGACATTGGGACCGTTTCTGGGGAAGGTGGGACCTGTACAAGACGGATGGGTAGCACCTCAACAGAGCTGGGACCAATAACCTCGCGGGGGGATTTGCCAGTGCTGTTGGGGAGGGTTTAAACTAGCTTGGCAGGGGGATGGGAACCTAAGAATAGCGTCAGTAGGGAGGGAAGAAAAACTGGAATTGGAAAACAAACGTAGAAAGTAAATTGGAAGGACAGAGGAATCAAAGGCTAGATAGTAGTCAACAAGGAGGTTTGTCTGTACTAAATGGTATATACTTCAATGCAAGGAGTATAGCGAACAGGGCAGATGAGCTGAGGGCATAGGTAGATACTTGGGACTATGCTATTATAGCTATTACAGAGACGTGGCTGAAAGAGGGGCAGGTATGGCAGCTGAACATTCCTGGTTACAGGATTTTCAGACGGGATAGAGAGGGAGGTAAAAAGGGAGGGGGAGTCGCGGTATTGATTAAAGAAACTATTACAGCTGTGAGGAGGGATCATCAAACGAGGCCATATGGGTCGAATTGAAAAACAAAAAAGGGGTGATCACACTGCTGGGAGTGTACTATAGACCCCCAAACAGTGAGAGGGGGATAGAAGAGCAAATATGTAGACAAATTTCTGAGAAGTGCATAAACTATAGGGCAGTAATAGTAGGGGATTTCAACTACCCCAATAGTAACTGGGATAAAATTAGTGTGAAGGGTATAGAGGGTGTGGAATTCCTAAAATGCATCCAGGAGAACTTTTTTAGCCAGTATGTAGCAAGCCCAACAAGGGAGGGGGCGGTTCTGGATTTAGTTTTAGGGAATGAAACTGGGTAGGTAGAAGGCGTATCAGTGGGGGAGCATTTTGGAGCTAGTGACCATAATTCAGTTAGATTTAAGGTAGTTATGGAAAAGGACAAGGATAGACCAGGAATAAAAATTCTAAATTGGGGAAAAGCAAATTTTGCTAAGCTCAGAGGGGATTTAGCCATAGTGGACTGGAAACAGCTACTTGAAGGTAAATCAGTGTCAGAGCAGTGGGAGGCATTCAAGGAGGAGATCCGGAGGGTTCAGACCAAATATGAGCCCTTCAAGAAAAAAGGTGGGACGAACAAATCTAGAGCCCCCTGGATGTCTAGAGACATACAGGGTAGGATAAAGAAAAAAAGGGAGGCGTATGACAGATACCGAGGGCTAAGTACTGCAGAATCTTTAGAAGAGTACAGAAAGAGCAGGGGTGCAATTAAAAAGGATATTAGGAAAACAAAGAGAGAATATGAAAAATTCTTGGCAAGTAAAATCAAGGAAAACCCAAAGATGTTTTATAAGTATATTAAGAGTAAGAGGATAACTAAAGAAAGGGTAGGGCCTATTAGAGATCATGAGGGTAATCTGTGTGTGGAGGCGGGAGATGTCGGTCAGGTTCCTAATGAATACTTTGCGTCTGTTTTCACAAAGGAGAGGGGCGAAGCAGACATTGCTATCAGGGAGGAGGAGTGTGAAATATTAGATGAAATAAACATAGTGAGAGAGGAAGTATTAAGGGGTTTAGCAGCTTTAAAAGTGGATAAATCCCCAGGCCCGGATGAAATGTATCCCAGGCTGTTAAGCGAAGTAAAAGAGGAAATTGCAGAGGCCCTGACCATCATTTTCAATCCTCTCTGGCTTCAGGTGTGGTGCCGGAGGACTGGAGGACTGCTAATGTGGTACCCTTGTTTAAAAAGGGAGAAAAGGATAGACCAAATAATTACAGGCCAGTCAGCCTAACCTCGGTGGTGGGAAAATTATTGGAAAGAATTCTGAAGGACAGGATAAATCTTCATTTAGAAAGACACGGATTAATAAAGGATAGTCAGCACAGATTTGTTAAGGGAAGGTCGTGTATGACAAACTTGATTGAAATTTTTGAGGAGGTAACAAGGAGGGTAGATGAGGGTAGTGCATTTGATGTAGTATATATGAACTTTAGCAAGGCTTTTGATAAGATTCCACATGGCAGACTGGTCACAAAGTTAAAAGCCCATGGGATCCAGGGCAAAGTATCAAGTTGGATTCAAAACTGGCTCGGAGGCAGGAAGCAGAGGGTAATGGTTGATGGGTGTTTTTGTGACTGGAAGGCTGTTTCCAGTGGGGTTCCGCAGGGTTCAGTACTAGGTCCCTTGCTTTTTGTGGTATATATCAATGATCTTGACTTGAATGTAGGGGGTATGATTAAGAAGTTTGCAGATGATACTAAAATCGGCTGTGTGGTTGATACTGAAGAAGGAAGCTGTAGACTGCAGGAAGATATCAATAAATTGGTCAGGTGGGCAGAACAGTGGCAAATGGAATTCAATCCGGAGAAGTGTGAGGTAATGCATTTGGGGAGGGCTAACAAGGAAAGGGAATACACATTAAATTGTAGGACACTGAGTAGTGTAGAGAACAAAGGGACCTTGGAGTGCATGTCCACAGATCCCTGAAGGTAGCAGGCCAGGTAGATAAGGTGGTAAAGAAGGCATATGGAATGCTTGCCTTTATTAGCCGTGGCATAGAATACAAGAGCAGGGGGGTTATGCTTCAACTGTATAAAACACTAGTTAGGCCTCAGCTGGAGTACTGCGTGAAGTTTTGGTCACCACATTACAGGAAAGATGTGATTGCACTAGAGAGGGTACAGAGGAGATTTACAAGGATGTTGCCGGGAGTAGAGAATCTTAGCTATGAGGAAAGACTGGAATTGCTGGGTTTGTTTTCCTTCGAACAGAGGAGGCTGAGGGGAGACCTTATTGAGGTGTATAAAATTATGAGGGGCATAGTGGATAGAAAGGACCTATTTCGCTTAGCAGAGGGGTCAAAAACCAGGGGGCACAGATTTAAAGTAATTGGTGGAAGGTTTAGAGTGGATTTGAGGGGAAATTTCTTCACCCAGAGGGTTGTGGGGGTCTGGAACTCACTGCCTGAAAGGATGGTAGAGGCAGAAACCCTAACCACATTTAAAAAGTACTTGGATGTGAACTTGGGATGCTCTAACCTGCAGGGCTACGAACCTAGAGCTGGGAAGTGGAATTAGGCTGGATAGCTCTTTGTTGGCCGGCGTGGACACAATGGGCCGAAATGGCCTCCTTCCGTGCTGTAACTTTCTAAGATTCTATGATTTGAAAACAAGGATGATAATTTTAAAATCGAGACATTGCTTAACCGGGAGCCAATGTAGGTCAGCGAGCACAGGCGCGATGGGTGAACGGGACTTGGTGCGAGTTAGGACATGGTCAGCAGAGTTTTGGATTCTCTCAAGATTACGGAGGGTAAAATGTGGGAGGCCAGCCAGGAGTGCGTTGTAATAGTCAAATCTAGAGGTAACAAAGGCATGGATGAGGGTTTTAGCAGCGGATGAGCTGAGGCAGGAACAGAGTCGGGCGATGTTCCGGAGTCGGAAATAGGCGGTCTTAGTGTAATTCTCACAGCTCACAATTTTTCTTTGAAACATTATTTCAATTTTATTTCAGTAAACTGCTTCAAGCCTGCTGTAACTGTGCAATATCCACTGCTGAATTGCTTTCAGATTTATTAAATTTACCTCGATGAGTCAGGTTGATTATTTTTCCAGTGATAATTGAGCTTTAAATAAACATGGCCATGGTAAGAAAGTGTTTTGCTATTTGTCTGAAACCAAAGGAAAAAGTGTTTTAATGTACTTGAAACGTTTGAATATTGGCACAAAGTAGATACTTAGCAGATTTCCGTTTCCTGGGATTTCTACTGCTCTCCTGCTGAAGTTATTGTGGATGAGCGGGAGAAACACCCCATCCAGAAATTAACCCCCTTACCAAGAAAAAAATTCAATTTTTCCCCACCTTCTCCTGAAGACACTCACTTATACCAGGCTACAGTTCCACAGGCTCCAGCTGTCCTACATTCACTCAACCCTCATTCTTCATGTGTGAGCCCAGACACCGAGTGTTGCGAGGTATTTGACCATGCAGCCATCACCACGGACCCTATGCTACCTTTACCCGACACCCACACCCTTTGCAACAAGAGTCATAGAATGGCAATCAGAAATGGGAATCCTGGCTGATTATTTCCCCTCCCTAGCCTAGGGGCAGTGATGACAAAATGTAGCACCCTACTGCTATCTGAGATCACCTAATTCACAGCAGACCAGAGGCGAAGCCTCGGACCTTGCTGCTGGATGGCTCAGTATTGCACCCGGCAATGCCTTTGTCCACTAAGTGATAAGGGGAGTTAGAAAGGGTTCCATTTTGCCACAAAACAAAGGACCGTCATATGATTTTTCTATACTCTTTACCTTTACAGAGAAGTTTCAAAACAAATAACAACTGCGACTTTGGCTGGTGCCTAGAGGTGCAAGCAGCCGCTTTGAAAAAAGTGGATGCCACGTTTCAACTCTCTCTCGCTCAACAGTCATGACTTTCCCTGCTCACATTCCAATTTCGCAATGCTCTCAAATCCTGCTGATTCTCTGTTTGTACAATAATGAAGAAAGTTCTCTGTTTGCATCGTTTCTAATCCTCCATTTCAATTGCTAATCAAGGTCATATTAGTATGGCTAACAAGAAGCCTAACCATGAGGTCAACAGACTCCATCTCAGAACAAATGCCATGCCACTTATCTCCGAAAACAAACTATTTAAACAGATGCCTCCCCTTCTAGATAAAAGATAGAACATGCTTTGGCGTGCACAAAGGTTATCGTTGCCAAAAAGAACAAAGTGTATTAAACTGATAACTTACCATATTGCCTCAACCCATTTAACTAGATTTAGACAGAATACCAAAATGAGAGACAGCAAGTGTCCTGAAAATCTCCCCTCATGTCGGTGTCATTAGAAATGTATTCTTGTATTTTTAATGGGTTCGTCAATGGGCAGTTACGTAAGGAGTGGGCCGATGTTAGACGGATAATCACAAGGCTGTTGCCCTGGCAACCTAAAAAATACTGATAAAGTAATGGACCAATGGCGGGCCACTAATCTCATTAAATGCTGCAAAAGTAGCAGAGAGGATCAATTTAGTACGGGTATCCTCTGAATGCCTACAAACCTTTGCCTTGGTGTCACAACATTTCAAAATACAATGAAGGGTTGCAAAGAAAGTTATCTGAGAGTAAACATGAACCCCAAACCTTCCTCTGTTGCATGTTTGCTTATTCGAAGTGCTGATAACTATCATGCTTGTTATCTGAATGCACTAAGTTTCTTTCACCAGAAACCATAAAATGTATTTTTTGTTGGCCACCCTTTCCTTCCTCATTAAATTTTTTTTAAACCTCAATGTTTAAGGTCTTAAAGACCATGTATTTTTATTTCAAATTAGCAGCTCAGGTTGACTTATAATTTGTTGGCTATAATCAAAATATACAGGCAAATGAAGTACAAGAAACAGAGCAAAATCATGTTGGAATTTAAATTCATATAGATTTTCTCACAGTCAAATTGAATCAAATCAAGACTATGAGATTCTTGTTTTCAAACAAAAAATATTTCTTACTTGCTTTAGTACCAGTAAATGTGGCTGACGGATTGAACTAGCTGTTAGTTCTGTTATTTTTTAACTTTAAACTAGGGTTCAAAGTCCCTTTTTATTTGATGAATGTCCTCGTACTAATCAGTATCGCATACAGGAGCCAACAAAGGCAAGTTTTTAGTAGTTCAGTCAGGTCTCAGGCTCAGTATGCAGATGTAATATCCAAATTTATAAATCTCCCCATTTCCCTCTTGCTTTCCTTCCTTTCATTCACCTATTAATTGGTCAGCAGCAGCTATGGTCAATACATGCCTGACCAACTTTCCTGACAGAAATTACATTCAGTTGGTAGCATTCTTATCTCTGGTTCAGAATATTGTGGGTTCCAAGACCCGCACCAGGATTTGAGCTCATAATCTAGGCTGACAACAATGCAGTACTGAAGGCTACATCGTTATAGGTGCTGTCCTTCAGATGAAATATTGGACAAGATTTTGCTGTCAAAATAAGGGTGAGGCTAATGGCGCTCACTGTTATTTATGCACAAATGGTACAGCAACTTCAGGCGAGGGGCAGATGCGCGGTTAAACGTGGATATTCAAAAGTTGCTGTCCGAGTTGTGTTGCTTCGCTGTTAGATTCACGAAAACGGCATCTCGCTGTCTGCCTTACTATTAAAATGTATTGAATGACGTTAAGTTGTTGTATTTGCACATTAGATAGAAGTCATCTCGCCACAGAAAGTCAAGTCAAGTCATTTCAAGTCTTAGTACCCTTTTAACAATGTAGTGCCTGTAATTGTTAATTACTGCCAGTCAACCTCTCTGGTGCTGAAAATTACCTATTCCAAGTGTGGAGTCTTTCAGGTTTTAATTGTTGGAGATTTAAAAAATGTAACATTTTAAATCTTGTTTTTACTTTTCCTTTCTGTCTCTTTTTTCTCTCTTTTAATCCAATCTTTCTTTCCCTCTCTTTATTTCTCTAACTGTACCTGATTTGACATTGAATTAACCCACTCTAATTTACACTGCCTTCTCAGTCCTTGCACTGTTTATTTCACAATCCTTCAATCTGACTGGTTAAGGAGATACACAGTTGCTTGCCCCATTCAATCAGATCCCAGATGCCTGGTTTCCCTCGTTGCAACATTATCAGCTCACATTTTCAGCAACTTGCCACACAAAAAATTGAAAAAGCTAAAGGTGCAAGGGCAAGTCTAACTAACACTGTTAAATGCCCTGCTACAGCAATTTACGGCCCAATAAATCAATGTTCTGTTTGCTTGTTCCGGTGGATGTTAAAGTTCCCTTAGCACTATCTGAAGAAAAGCAGGGAATTGTCTTGGCCAATATTTTTCTCTCAACTAAAATCAGATATGCTAATCATTCATCTCTGCTGTTTCTGGAATGTTGCTAGCTGCCGTATTTGCCGATATAACTGTCTAACACATGTAGAAACCTTCCATCATATTTAGGAGTTTTCATTCAAACTAACCTGCACAGTTTCTTCATCAGATATATAACTGGACATTTGTCCTTAGTATGGTGGAATGACCAACAGCTTGTAATGTGCCAGCCACCTTAATGTTCTAGATATCTAAGTCCATATCATGCCCTATATTCCTCTAGGGCATAAAAACCCAAAAGGAAAAGTGATCCAACCATGGCCAACAAGAGAAAGTAAAGCTAGTATTAAGTCAAAGGAGGAAGCTTATAAAGTTGCCAGAAAAAGCAGTCAGCCTGAGGATTGGGATCTTTTTAGAAATCAGTAAAGGGGGACCAAGAAATTGATAAAGAAAGGGAAAATGGAATATGAGCACAAACTAGCGAAAAATATAAAAACGGATTGTAAAAGCTTCTATAGGTATGTGAAAAGGAAAAGACTGGCGAAGGTAAATGTAGGTCCTTTACAGTCAGAGACGGGAGAATTTATAATGGGCAATGAGGAGATGGCAGAGAAATTAAATAAATACTTTGTTTCTGTCTTCACGGAGGAAGACACACAAAACCTCCCAGAAATACGAGAAAACCAAGGGTGTGGCGAGAATGAGGAACTTAAAGAAATTATTATTAGTAAAAAAAACAGTACTAGCAAAATTAATGGGACTAAAAGTCGATAAATCCCAAGGATCAGATGACCTACATCCTAGGGTTTTGAAAGAGGTGGCCATTAGGATAGTGGACACATTGGTTGTCATCTTCCAAAATTCTATAGATTCTGGAACGGTTCCTGCAGATTGGAGGATAGCAAATGTAACCCCGCTATTTAAGAAAGGAGGGAGAGAGAAAACGGGGAACTACAGACCTGTTAGCCTCACATCAGTAGTTGGGAAAATGCTGGAATCTATTATAAAGGATGCAATAACTGGGCACTTAGAAACTAATAGTAACATTGGGCAGAGTCAACATGGATTTATGAAAGGGAAACCCTGTTTGACAAACCTATTGGAGTTCTTTGAGGATGTAACTAGTGGAGTAGACAAAGGGGAACCGGTAGATGTGGTGTATTTGGATTTTCAGAAGGCCTTCGATAAGGTCCCACACAAGAGGTTGGTGAACAAAATTAGGGCACATGGAATTGGGGGTAATATACTAGCATGGACTGAGAATTGGTTAACAGACAGAAAACAAAGAGTAGGGATAAACGGGTCTTTTTCAGGATGGCAGGCTGTGACTAGTGGGGTACCGCAAGGATCGGTGCTTGGGCCCCAGCTATTCACAATCTATATCAATGATTAGGATGAGGGGACTAAATGTAACATTTCCAAATTTGCTGATGATACAAAGCTAGGTGGCAGTGTCAGTTGTGAAGAGGCTTCAGGGGGATCTCGAGAGGCTCAGTGAGTGGGCGAGAACATGGCAGATGGAATATGATGTGGATAAATGTGAAGTTATCCACTTTGGTAGAAAAAACAGAAAGGCAGGGTATTTCCTAAATGGTGAAAGATTGGGGAAAGCAGATGCTCAAAGGGACCTGGGTGTCCTTGTACATGAGTCACTGAAAGTGAATGTGCAGATGCAGCAAGCCATTAGGAAGGCAAATGGTATGCTGGCCTCCATTACAAGAGGATTTGAGTACAAGAGTAAAGAAGTCTTACTCCAATTATATAGGGCCTTGGTGAGGCCACACCTGGAGTACTGTGTACAATTTTGGTCTCCTTACCTAAGGAAGGATATACTTGCCATAGAGGGAGTGCAACGAAGGTTCACAAGATTGATTCCTGGGATGGCGGGACTGTCGTATGAGAAGAGATTGAGTAAACTAGGCCTGTATTCTCTTGAATTCAGATAAATGAGGGGATCTCATTGAAGCATACAAAATTATTACAGGGCTTGATAGGATGGATGCTGGGAGAATGTTTCCCTTGGCTGGGGAGTCTAGAACCAGGGGGCACAGCCTCAGGATAAAGGGTAGGCCATTCAGGACTGAGATGAAAAGACATTTCTTCACACAGAGGGTGGTGAATCTTTAGAATTCTCTACCCCAGAGGGCTGTGGAGGCTCAGTCATTGGGTATATTCAAAACAGAAGTCGATAGATTTCTGACTAGTAAAGGCATCAAGGGATATGGCGATAGGGCCGGTGAATGGAGTTGAGGCAGAAGATCAGCCATGATCTCATTGAATGGCAGAGCAGGCTCGAAGGGCCGACTGGCCTACTCCTGCTCCTATTTCTTATGTTCTTATGTTCACCACCAACTGTTTAATCGAGATCCTCAAGTAAGGAGGCATGCCCACTGTGACACCAACTTTCTTCCCTGTAACCTTTTCCCTTTCTTGTCACAAAAACACTACACTACTTAAAATAGATGAGGATACTGTCTTAAAAAGAATAAGGAACCTTAAAATGGGCTGCTGGCCCAGATCACATTCATCCAAGGGTCTTTAAAGAAATGGGACAGGTGCAATGCGAGCCCCTTGCCAGTGTCTTTAATAGCTCACTAAAGTTGGGGACTGTTCCTCAGACTGGAAGGATGCTAACAGAGGTCCAATTGTTAAAAAGGGTGATAAGGCTGAGCCGGGTAACCATAGGCTCATTAGTTTGACTTCATTAATAGGTAAGCTGCTTGAAGGTAACATAAGAGGGAAAGGTAGGGGAACCAAAGCCAGGGCTCCTTGGATGACGAGGGAGATAGAGAATATGATGAAACAAAAAAAGGAGGGTGTATGATGCATGTCAGGTGAATTCTTCAAGTGAGAACCAGGCCAAATACAATAAGTTGAAAAGGGAAGTGAAGAGGAAAATAAGACTGGCAAAGAGAGAATATGAGAATAGAATGGCAGTTAACATAAAAGGGAACCCAAAAATCTTCTACCGACATGTAAATAGTAAGCGGGTAGTAAGAGGCGGGGTGGGGCCTATTATAGACAAAGAGGGTGATATATGCTTAGAGGCGCAGGGCAAGGCTAGAATATTTAATGAGTACTTTGTATCAGTGTTTACTGAGGAAGAGGATGTTGCCAAAATATAGGTAGAAGCTGAGATCGTAGAGGTAATGGATGGGGTGAAAATTGATAGGCAGGATGTACTGGAAAGGCTGGCTATGCTTAGAGTGGATAAGTCACCTGATCCGGATGGCTTGCATCCCAGGTTGCTAATGGAAGTAGGGGTGGAGATAGCAGAAGGGCTTGCCATAATCTTCCAATCATCCCTAGATACGGGGGAGGTGCCAAAGGATTGGAAAGTGGCAAATGTGACACCCCTTGTTCAAGAAAGGGTGTAAGGACAATCCTAGTAACTACAGGCCGGTCAGTTTAACATCAGTGGTGGGTAAGGTTTTAGAAACAATAATCAGGGAAAAAATTAACAGGCACTTGGAGAGGTTTAAGTTTATTAATGAGAGCCAGCATGGATTTGTAAAAGGCAGATCGTGTTTAACTATTATAAATTAATTTTTTGAATTTTTGAATTTTAAGAAAGCTTTTGACAAAGTACCACATAAAAGGCTGGTTAACAAAATTGAGGCTCATGGAATAGGAGGGTCACTGTCAGCTTGGATAAGAAATTGGCTTGAGGACAGAAAACAGCAAATCATGGTAAATGGTTGTTTTTCAGACTGGAGGATGGTAGACAGTGGTGTTCCGCAAGGGTCAGTGCTAGGACCACTGCTTCTTTTGATTATATATATATATATATATATATATATATATATATTAATTAAATAAATGACTTGGATATTAGAATACAGAGTAAAATTTCAAAATTTGCCAGTGATGCCAAACTTGGAGGTGTGACAAACAGTGAGGAGGATACCAATCGACTGCAACAGGACATAGATAGGCTAGCAGAATGGGCAGATGGAATTTCATACAGAGAAGTGTGAGGTGATGCATTTTGGCAGAAGGGATAGGAAGAGGCAATATAGACACAGTTAATGGCACAGTTCTAAAGAGTGTGCAGGGACAGAGGGACCTGGGGGTTTATGTGCATAGATCTTTGAAGGTGGCAGGACATATTGAGAGAGTAGTTAGCAAAGCATATGAGATCCTGGGCTTCATAAATAGAGGTATTGAGTACAAAAGCAGGGAAGTTATGCTGAACCTTTATAAAGCTCTGGTTAAGCCACAACTAGAGTATTGCGTCCAGTTCTGGTCACCAAACTTTAGGAAGGATGCGAAGGTCCTTTAGAGGGTCCAGAGGAGATTTACCAGAATGGTTCCAGGGATGATGGATTTTAGCTACAAGGTTAGGTTGGAGAAGCTGAGGTTGTTCTCCTTGGAGCAAAGGAGGTTGAGGGGAGAGGTGGTTGAGGGGAGATTTGACAGGTGTACAAGATTATGACGCGTTTGGATAAGGCAGACAGAGAAAGGCTGTTCCATTAGCTGATGGTATAAGGACTAGGGGACACAGATTTAAGGTTTTGGGCAAGAGATACAGGGGGGATGTGAGGAAAAACTTTTTTATGCAGCGAGTGGTGAGGACCTGGAACTTGCTGCCGACGAGGGTGTTGGAAGCAGAGATGATCAATGATTTGAAAAGGAAATTGGATAGACACTTGAGGGAAATAAACTTGCAGGGCTGTGGGGATAGAGTGGGGGAATGGGACTGACTGGATTGCTCTACAGAGAGCCAGCATGGACTCGATGGGCCAAATGGCCTCCTTCTGTGCCGTTATGACTATGACTGTATGGGCTGGATTTTCCCTGTGGAGGTGGGATGGCGTCGGGAGAGCTGGTTGGCAGTTTCGGTCCCTCTCCCGTCTGCAGCCGCTCTCTGAAAATTATTTTCTGTAGATTGGCCTTGTTAAGCCCGCCCTGCGGGGTTCCTGGCCAATTAACAGGAAGCGGGTCTGATGACGTCATTTGTTGACACGTCATCAGCTGGTTCCCTTAAAGGGACCACGGCCACATTGATTTTGACAGTTGTTCTGTTAGTGTTCTGCAGCATGGAGGTGCTGCAAACACTGACAAGCACTGCACAAAGGTGCACGTCTGCACCCAGGCTCACGCATGACTCCCTCCATACACTGTTAGAAACTAGGGGTGCCTAAAAATACTGTGTTTAAATGATAAGTTTCGTTTTCCTGGAAAGCTTGCATTAGAATTTGAGACAGTCTTTTTAATCAGTTAGATTAGGTGAAACATAAACATTCCACACGGGGGCCCATAGGATAGTCCTGCCAGGCTAGTTATCTGTTGTTTGTAAGTTATGGTTTTGACTTTGTTAATGTATCTTTAATTTGGCCAGTGAAGGCCCAACCTATGTTTCTTCCATTATTATTAATAATCATATTATAATCTCCACAGATAGAATTTGGAGTTTTATTTAGCAGAACTGCTTGTGAAGATAATTAAAAGTTAATTAGGAAAAGACATAGAATGAAGGTGAGCTAGCCCAAGCAGCTGCAAGTTGCTATGTATTTTGAAAGGGAAAAAAAGGTATAAAACAACAGCTAATGAACACTGAAAGCAGCGTAATTCATGGGAAGTCTGGCTATGTAAAAGTTCAGAGAGAAAAGATCACAGCAGAAAAGGGGAGGGAATCATGAAGGTCAGAATGGTGAGACAGCGACTGGTTAATGTGCGACAGCTCTGGCTGGGGCCAGAAGGACAGGGCCGGGCCTTGTACTTGCTGGGTTAAGGGGGAGAGAGTAAAAAGAGATAGGATGGATTCCAATGGAGGAACCTTCAAAATGTAAAAACAAGGATGAAGTAATGAGACCCTCTTTTGGGGAAGGCTTTCATCCAAGCACCAAGACAAAGAACTTGAGCTGTCATTGGTTAATGAAGTTTTGGAGGAACCTCTATAGGTTAAATGGTCTTGTCAATAACTTGGCCTCAGGCCCACCCGTAAAAAGAGAATAAAAAGTGACACCCCAAGGGCTTGCACACAGACGGTGGAAGGGAGAGCCGAACAGAAGTTAAAAAGAGAAGTTGGGCTGGTTGAACGCTCTTTTGAGAGTGATCCCATGCTCACCATCGAAGGCCCTAGAGAGAGAAAGAGAGAGAGAGGGAGAGAGAGAGGCCAGAAGCCAGAGAACTGTTCACGCATGCCATCCGTCTGTCTGATCGGGTCCGTTACAAGCTGCTTGTTATGGTCGTATGTTTTAGCTGTATTACTAGTGTGTTATATTCCGTCCTAAACTCTGATTAAACACAATATACCCACCATATTGGTTTGCACTCGATCCTGTTTACCAGAGATACATGAATCTCTACACGCAGGGAGCTTCTCTTCCCTTCCAATGGGCGGAAGAGACCTCCCCAGGAGATCAACGCAGTCTGGATGCACATTGCACAGGAGGACAAGCAGGGATGTCATCAGGGGTCCCTGGCTGCAATGGCACCAACATTTCAATGATCTCAGTAGATCATGAAACATAACTGCAAAGCCACTCTCAAACTCACCCTGCTGTGCCACTCATCACATCCCCATCACTCTGCCTTGCATACCCAACTCCTGTACATCCTTACTCACACCAACTTACCTTGCACTTCCACCCATCCCTCTCTATCTACATTATCACATCCCCATCTCACTAACCACCCCTCACACTCACCCTCATCCTACTGCAAGCATACCAACTAACAACACACAAGGTAGGCACTTGAGAGGTTTAGCTAATGTTCATGTGAAGTTTCTGTTAATGTGTTGTCATCCATTGAAATCTATGTTTTCAGCACTTCAGCTTATTGGACAGATCTGTGCGCACCTTGAGAAGTGTCTTAGTGAGTTCCAGTGAATGTTGAGACACAACTCACCCCCCACCTCCCCCCGGGCTATTGTGATGGGTCTGAAAGGAATGGCTTGGACATTAAAGGGATGCTTTACGGTGCTGATGTGGGATGGTGTCAACCTGGCAGATCATGTGGCAGCCAGGGTTTACAACGTCAAATGAATATCAGACAAGACAGAAGCAGTGGAGGGGTTAAAAGAGGTGATGGAAATGTAGGGTTGGGTATCATTGGCATACGTTGGAAGTTGATTCCATGATTTCAGAAGAGCTTGCCAAGGGGCAGCATGCAGATAAGGAACAAGAAGGAGCCAAGTATGGCTCCTAGGCACACTCCAGAAGTGTTGGTGCAGGGATGGGAAGAGACCTCATTGCTAGAGATCCTCTGGCTGCAATTGGATAGGCAGTCCAGAAGTGATGATAAACAGAGGAGAGGCATTGGAGGAAGATCGTGTGGTTAACTATGTTGAAGGCTGTGGAGGTCAAGGAACTTGAAATCGACAATGCACACAGAATGTAATTCATGAATGTGGTTCGGGCTGTTTCGGTGCTGAGTGAGGGAGAGAGACTGAACTGAGAGGATTCAAACAAAGAGTTGCAGGAGGGGTGGGCATGGATCTAGGAAGTAACATGTCCAAGTAGCTTGGAATGGAAAGGAAGATTGGAGATGGGCTGGTCATTAATGAGGACAGAGGGTTTTTTTTGAGGAAGGGGTGATGGTGGTTTTGAATAGTAGAGGCACAGGGCTGAGGAGAGCGAACCATTTACAAATAGCTAAAATATGGTCCAGGAAAAGATCAGGTTAGTGGGAATGGGATTGATGGATGAGGAGAGTGGTCTCATGGATAAGATGAGCTCAGAAAGGAGGGGATGGGAGAAGTTAGAGACAGATGATGGTTCAGGGCTAGGGTGGTGTTGGGACTGGGGGAGATTTGGCTTAACGGTACAATCGGCAGGATGGTGACAGGGGTGCCAATCAAGGGAACTGCTTTGTTCTGGATGATGTTGAGCTTCTTGAGTGTTGTTGTGGCAGCACCCATCCAAATGAGTAGTATATATTCCATCACACCCCTGACTTGAGCCTTGTAGATGTCAGTTAGGCTTTGAGCAGGTGAGGTTTTTCTTTTAAATTTGTTCATGGAATCTGTGCATCGCTGGCAAGGCCAGCATTTATTGCCCATCCCTAATTGCCCTTGAGAAGGTGGTGGTGAGCCGCCTTCTTGAACCACTGCAGTCCTTGTGGTGAAGGTACTCCCAACAGTGCTGTTAGGTAGGGAGTTCCAGGACTTTGATCCAGCGACGATGAAGGAACGGCGATATATTTCTAAGTCAAAGCTGTTGGTTGTGGGATCGCTTAGCTCTGTCTATAGCATGCTGCTTCCATTATAGAAGCTATGAATGGTGATGAGCACTGTAAAATTCTCAGCAAACACACCCATTTCCGACCTTACGACTGAGGGAGGATCATAGAAACATAGAAAATAGGTACAGGAGTAGACCATTCGGTCCTTCGAGCCTGCACCGCCATTCAATGCGTTCATGGCTGAACATCCATGAAACAGCTCAAGATGTTTGGGGATGCTTCTCTGAGGAACCCCTGCAGTGATGTATTGGTGCTGTGATGACTGGCCTCCAGCAACCATGACCATCTTCCTTTATGCCAGTTATAACTCCAGCTCCAGGACAGTAATTGGCTGGGTTAGATTTATCTTGTTATTTGTGGATAGACCACACATTGTCAGGTAAATATTAATGTCATAGCCTGGCTAGCTCCAATGTACAGGTTTTAGCAGGGAGTTGTTAGGGCCCAAAGCCTTCATTGTGTTCAGTGTACTCAGTCGCTTCTTAATCTCACATGGAGTAAACCAAATTGGCTGGACACTGTCATCTTTGATGGTGGGGAGCTTGGGAAGAGGCAATTTTGGCTGAAGACACTGTCAAACACTCCAGCCTTGTCTCTTGCACTCACGTGTTGGGACTCCATCATGGTTGAGGGTGAGGACATTCATAGAGCTTCCTGCTCCTGTTAGTTGCCTGGTTCCCCATTCCTGTATTATGCATTATTTCAAGCAAGCGTTACCATAACCTAGTTCTGAGAATTAGAATTTTCGGTCATTCTTTTATACTGGAAATTAGTTATGTTCATGCATCGGTTTGGTCAAATATCTTCTTCCACTTTGATCTCAGTCATTGAATAATATTGATTAGCAGATTGAATTATAATTGTGCTGGTGTATTGCCCTCAAGAAATTTAGCACTTTATACATAGACCTATCGACTTTCTAGTGTTCATACAAGACCAGATTTTAATTATTTTTCTCAATACAAAACCAGTACAAACCCCTAAAATGCATGTGCTCCACTTATGTAGTTAAGCAACCATAGTCAACAAATTAGGTAAGAGACAGTATCAAGCTAAAAGAGAAAGCTTACACTAATGCAAGGAAGAGTCAAAATTCAGCAAAACATAGAAACATAGAAACTAGGAGCAGGAGTAGGCCATTCGGCCCGTCGAGCCTGCTCCACCATTCAATACGATCATGGCTGATCATCCAAATCCAGTACCCTGTCCCTGCTTTCTCACACAGATTCCCCATCGAGCCTGCACCGACACATATCCCACCCTATCCCCGTAACCCCACGTATTTAATTCCTCCTAACATATCCCATCCTATCCCTATAACCCCACATATTTAATCCCCCCCTAACACTAAGGCTGGGAAAGTTATAAAAAGCAATAAATTGATACTAGAAAAATATGAAGTGCAAAAAGGCAATATGCAATAAACTTATAAACTTACAAGGGATATCAAAGCTAACTGCAAAAGTTTTTATAAATATATCGAGAGAGAGTGTTAACAGAAATGTGGATCCATTAAACACAAATGAAAGCAAGACTATAACGAATAATAAGGAAATAGCAGATTTATTAAATTAATACTTTATCATTTCCACCATGGAGGTAGAGGACAAAATACCAGCTGTACAAAGGAACCTAAAAATAAATCAAGGGCTGAGCTTAGTGGATTTAATACAGGTTAAAAAAAAAGTAATGGTGAAAATAATGGGACTTAAGATATACAAATGACCAGGACCTGATGGTTTCCACCCCAGGTTATTACAAGAAATAGGTGAGGAAATTGCAGATGCATTCGTCATACTTTTCCAAAGCTTTCTATATTCAGGAATTGTGCCTTTGGATTGGAAAATTGCAAATGCCACTCCATTACTTAAGGGAGGAAAAACAAAGGAACTACAGACCTGTCACTTTAACATTAATTGTGGGTAAGTTACTGGAATCTATCATCACAGATAAAGTGACTGAGCACATCGACAAGTATCAGCTGATCCAGAGAGTCAGCATAGATATGTGAAGGGTAGATCATGTCTACGAAGCCAGTATAATTTTTAGGAGGTCACTAGCATGGTGGATAGTGAAGTGTCTATGTGAACTTCCAGAGGCATTTGATAAGGTTCTGCACAAGAGATTATTAGCAAAAATGAGCGCGCACAGAATTGGAGGTAACCTAGTGACGTGGGTTGGTAACTAGTCATAGAGTCATACAGCACAGAAAGAGGCCCTTCAGCCCATCGTGTCCACGCCGGCCATCAAGCCCTATCTATTCTAATCCCATTTTCCAGCACTTGGTCCATAGCCTTGTATGCTATGGCGTTTCAAGTGCTCATCTAAATGCTTCTTGAATGTTGTGAAGGTTCCTGCCTCTACCACCCTTTCAGGCAGTGAGTTCCAGATTCCAACCACCCTCTGGGTGAAAAGGTTTTTCCTCAAATCCCCTCTAAACCTTCTGCCCCTTACCTTGAAACTATGCCCCCTGGTTATTGACCCCTCTACTAAGGGGAAAAGTTCCTTTCTATCTACCCTATCTATGCCCCTCATAATTTTGTACACCTCAATCAGGTTCCCCCCCGTCAGCCTTCTCTGCTCTAACGAAAACAACCCCAGCCTGTCCAGTCTCTCTTCATAGCTGAAACGCTCCTGCCCAGGTAACATCCTGGTGAATCTCCTCTACACCTTCTCTAATGCAATCACATCCTTCCTATAGTGTGGCGACCAGAACTGCACACAATATTCCAGCTGTGGCCTAACTAGCGTTTTGTACAGCTCCATCATAACCTCCCTGCTCTTGCCTTCATTAGCCGAGGCATAGAATATATGTATCCCATATGCCTTTTTAACCACCTTATCTACCTGTCCTGCTGCCTTCAGGGATCTATGTACATGCACACCAAGGTCCCTCTGATCCTGTGCCCTTCCTAGGGTCCTACCATTCATTGTGTATTCCCTTGCCTTGTTAGTCCTCCCAAAATGCATCACCTCACACTTTTCAGGGTTAAATTCCATTTGCCACTGTTCTGCCCATCTGACCAACCCGTCTATATCGTCCTGTAGCTTGAGGCTTCCCTCCTCACTATTTACCACTCCACCAATTTTCGTGTCATCTGCGAACTTACTGATCATACCTCCTGCATTCATTAATGTACACTACAAACAGCAAAGGACCCAGCACCGATCCCTGCGGTACACCACTGGACACAAGCTTCCAGTCACAAAAACAACCTTCGACCATCACCCTCTGCCTCCTGCCACTAAGCCAATTTTGGATTCACTGTGCCAAATTGTCCTGGATCCCATGGGCTCTTACCTTCTTGACCAGTCTCCCATGCGGAACTTTGTCAAAAGCCTTACTGAAGTCCATGTAGACTACATCAACTGCACTACCCTCATCCACACACCTAGTCAACACCTCGAAAAATTCAATCAAATTAGTTAGATATGATCTCCCCCTGACAAAGCTATGCTGACTATCCTTGATTAATCCTTGCCCCTCCAAGTGGAGACTAATTCTGTCCCTCAGAATTTTTTCCAATAATTTCCCTTCCACTGATGTTAGGCTCACTGGCCTGTAATTCCCTGGTTTATCCCTACTACCCTTCTTGAATAATGGTACTACGTTAGCTGTCCTCCAGTCCTCTGGCACCTCCCCTGTGGCCAGAGAGGTTCTGAAAATTTGTGTCAGAGCCCCTGCAATCTCCTCCCTTGCCTCACGCAGCAGCCTGGGATACATCTCCTCTGGGCCTGGGGATTTATCCACTTTTAAGCCCGCTAAAACCGCTAGTACCTCCTCCCCCTCAATGCTAATTTGTTCAAGTATATCACAATCCTCCTGCCTGATTTCTATGCCTACATCGTCCTTCTCCACAGTGAACACCGATGCAAAATCTTCATTTAAAACCTCACCTACATCTTCCGGCTCTACACACAGATTGCCACTTTGGTCCCTAATGGGCCCTACTCTTTCCCTAGTTATCCTCTTGCCCTTAATATACTTATAAAACACCTTGGGATTTTGCTTTATTTAGCCCGCCAGAGTTTTTCATGCCCCCTCTTCGCTCTCCTAATTTCTTTTTTAAGTACCCCTCTGCACTTTCTATACTCCTCTAGGGCTTCCACTGTTTTTAGTCTTTTGTATCTGCCAAAAGCCTCCCTTTTTTTCCTAATCCATTCTTGTATATCCCTTGACATCCAGGGTTCCCTGGACTTGTTGGTCCCACCCTTGACCTTTATGGGAACATGTTGGCGAGGTACTCTCTCTATTTCCTTTCTGAATGACTCCCAGTGCTTTGATGTGGATTTTCCTACAAGTAGCTGATCCCAGTCCACTTTGGCCAGATCCTGCCTTATCATATTAAAATCGGCCTTCTCCCAATTTAGAACCTTTATTTCCAGTCCATCTTTGTCCTTTTCCATGACTACCTTAAATCTCACCGAATTATGGGACTAAAAGTCAATAACTCCCAAGGACTGGGTCACCTACATCCTAGGGTTTTGAAAGAGGTGGCCATTGGAATAGTGGACGCATTGGTTGTCATCTTCCAAAATTCTATAGATTCTGGAACGGTTCCTGCAGATTGGAGGGTAGCAAATGTAACCCTGCTATTTAAGAAAGGAAGGGGAGAGAAAACGGAGAACTATAGACATGTTAGCCTCACATCAGTAGTTGGGAAAATGCTGGAATCTATTATAAAGCATGCAATAACTGGGCACTTAGAAACTAATAGTAAGATTGGGCAGAGTCAACATGGATTTATGAAAGGGAAACCCTGTTGTAATATTTCCAAATTTACTGATGAGACAAAGCTAGGTGGCAGTGTCAGTTGCGAAGAGGATGTGAAGAGGCTTCAAGGGGATCTTGACAGGCTCAGTGAGTGGGCGAGAACATGGCAGATGGAATATAATGTGGATAAATGTGAAGTTATCCACTTTGGTAGAAAAAACAGAAAGGCAGAGTATTTCCTAAATGGTGAAAGATTGGGGAATGCAGATGCTCAAAGGGACCTGGGTGTCCTTGTACATGAGTCACTGAAAGTGAATCTGCAGGTGCAGCCAGCCATTAGGAAGGCAAATGGTATGCTGGCCTTCATTACAAGAGGATTTGAGAACAGGAGTAAAGAAGTCTTACTCCAATTATATAGGGCCTTGGTGAGACCACACCTGGAGTACTGTGTACAATTTTGGTCTCCTTACCTAAGGAAGGATATACTTGCCATGGAGGGAGTGCAACGAATTGATTCCTGGGATGGCAGAACTGTCGTATGAGAAGAGATTGAGTAAACTAGGCCTGTATTCTCTTGAATTCAGAAGAATGAGAGGGGATCTCATTGAAGCATACAAAATTATTACAGGGCTTGATAGGATGGATGCTGGGAGAATGTTTCCCTTGACTGGGGAGTCTAGAACCAGGGGCCACAGCCTCAGGATGGAGGGTAGGCCATTCAGGACTGAGATGAGAAGAAATTTCTTCACACAGAGGGTGGTGAATCTTTGGAATTCTCTACCCCAGAGGGCTGTGGAGGCTTATTCATTGGGTATATTCAAAACAGAAGTTGATAGATTTCTGACTAGTAAGGGCATCAAGGGATATGGCCGGTGAATGGAGTTGAGGCAGAAGATCAGCCATGATCTCATTGAATAGCGGAGCAGGCTCGAAAGGCCAAATGGCCTACTCCTGCTCCTATTTCTTATGGGCTTAATGCTCTCCTACTGACACTTCTACCACTTGCCCAGCTACATTCCCTAGAATTAGGTCCAGTACTGGCCCCTCTCTTGTAGGACTTTCTATATGCTGGCTCAGAAAGCTCTCCTGGATGCACTTTAAGAATTCCGCACCCTCTAAGCCTTTCACACTCTGACTATCCCAGTTAATATTGGGGAAGTTGAAATCCCCTACTATTATTACCCTATTATTTCTACACTTCTGAGATTTGCCTACATATCTGTTCCTCTATCTCCCCCTGACTGTTTGGGGGCCTATAGTACACTCCCAGCAAAGTGCTTGCCCCCTTTTGTTTTTAAGTTCTACCCATATGGCCTCATTAGAGGAATCTGCTAAGATATCATCCCTCCTTATAGCAGTAATTGACTCCTTGATTAATATTGCGACACCCCCTCCTCTTTTACACCCCCCTCTGTCTCGCCTGAAGATTCTATACCCTGGAATATTGAGCTGCCAGTCCTGCCCCTCCCTCAACCATGTCTCTGTGATAGCAACAATATCATACTCCCATGTGTTCACCAACACCTTCAATTCATCTGCCTTACTCGCAAGACTCCTTGCATTAAAATAAATGCCATCCAGCCTTGCCATACTCCTTTGTGCCGTTACATATTTGCTCTGCCTTCCAGGCCGACTTGTTTTTTCCTCTATATTTGGCTGTGCATCACCCCCTACTATAGCTCCACTCCATATCCCATCCCCCTGCCAAGTTAGTTTAAACCCCCCCCCCAACAGCACTAGCAAACCTCCCCGCAACGATGTTGGTCCCGTTCCGGTTCAGGTGCAACCCGTCCGACTTGTACAGGTCCCACCTTCCCCAGAAACAGACCCAGTGATCCAGGAAACTAAAGCCCTCCCTCCTGCACCAACTCTTTAGCCACACATTCATCTGCTCGATCCTCCTATTCCTATACTCACTAGCACGTGGCACCGGGAGTAATCCAGAGATTACAACCTTTGAGGTCCTGCTTTTTAATCTGCTACCTAGCTCCCTAAATTCTTGTTGCAGGACCTCATCCCTCTTTCTACCCATGTCGTTGGTACCAATGTGAACCACGACCTCTGACTGTTCACCCTCCCCCTTCAGAATGCCCTGCAGCCGTTCAGTGACATCCTTAACCCTGGCACCAGGGAGGTAACATACCATCCTGGAGTCACGTCTGCGGCTGCAGAAACGCCTGTCTGCACCCCTCACTATTGAGTCTCCTACCACTATTGCCTTTCCACTCTTACTCCTCCCCACTAGTTGGGAAGGAGACAGAGTGTAGGGATTGGTGGGATGTGACAAGTGGGGTTCCGCAGGGATCTGTACAAAATAAATTAAAAACGCTAATGGAATGTTGGCCTTTATCGAAAGGGGTTTGAAATTCAAAAGTGAGTAAGTGATGAGTCAGTTGTACAGAGCCCATTTGGAATACTGTGTTCAGTTTTGGGCACCAAACCTCATGAAAGATATATTGGCCGTGGAAGGGGAACAGCACAGATTCACCAGAATGATACCGGGGCTTAAGAGGGTTAAATTATGAAGACCGGTTGCGTAAACTTAGCCTCTATTGCCTTGAGTTTACTAGGTTGAGGAGTGATTGACAGATGATTAAAATGAAAAATGGATTCCAGTAGATACAGAGGAACTATTTCCTCTGGTGGGAGAAATCAGAACAAAAGGATATAATCTTAAAATTAGAGATGGACTATTTAAGAGTGAAATCAGGAAGCACTCTTTCCACAGAGTTTAGTAGAAATCTGGAACTTACTTGCTGGAAAGGTTGTGAATGCTGGATCAATTATTCATAAAAAAAACAAGTCATAAAAACACGGTATGCATCTTCCCTGGTTATGTGGTCCAAAAGGATGGCACTGTTTTACGGAGGGCAGGGGGTTGGTGGAAGAAAGAAAGAGAAAAATCTTTTGAATCCAAAGATTCAGCTGTCTTTTGAAATTTTACAAGATTAGGATTTACATAGAGTTATGCAGAAATTACAACATAGAAACAAGCCAGTCGCCCCAATCAAGCTGTGGGAAACCAGGATATTCAGAGGAAACAGGCATCATTTAAGGATTTATGAGGAATTAACTGGGCAAATGAAATACAAAGGGCATTTAGTACAGGGAAATTGACGCACGTCATCATAACATAGAGAAATAGAAGTAGTAAATAAAGAGTCTATTAACACGCAATACAAAAATATTTTAGGGTATTAATTGAGCAAACATAAAAAAATTATCACCCCATGTTATAGAAGCAGTTACCAAGGCAAAGAAAATGTTGGGGCATAAGTACATCGATATTGTACAAGTTTGAACAGATAAGCCTGCGACTTTATCAAGCATCAATAAGACTACATGAGAAATATTGTGCCCAGTGGTCCCTGTACTTATCAGAAGATATCAGAAATGGTTCAAAAAAGTCAAGGGAAGTACCAGGTTTTAAATCAATGATGACTAAATGATAATTTCTGAAGACCACACATAATCCTAGTTTTGAGAATTTTGAAAGAACTGGACTAATGAGTGGAGAAATTCTTTATATTGAAGTAGAATAGAACTAGGCATCATGTTTTCACGCTAATGAGGCCTTAAGCTGAATGTATCTATTTTATTTTATGAAATAGACTGTGAACAAGTGCAGAAAGGCACACAAGTGTTTAAAAAATAAATTGATAGATCATTGATTGAACAGGGAGGACAGGGAATAACAGGCTCATCACCGAGACAGGATTGAGTTGAAGAGAGTCTGTGGGGGGCCTTCATGTGGAATTAAATAACAAGGTAAGGTAGATAGGCTGAATGGCCTTTCATTCTTCCTGCCTTCCTATACAAGTACAATGGTTAATAAAAACACAAACCCAAGATACCATTTACTTTCCCCCCTCCCCCCCCACCTAAATGATGCCAACGCCAAGATATTTGACCGAGTTCTCAGAGGCCATCTAAAACCCTCAGGCCATAATTTTCCCTTTTTTATGGTGCTTGTTGATGTCCTGGGAGTTTGGGGGATCTATCATTCCTCCGAATAGTTGCTTGTATTAATTTGTCTTAACTCCAGCACATTATGTTCATCTATGTAATAGTTTGTAACTAAATAATGTTCAACATTAAAAAAAATGGAAATGTGACTTTTCCTTAAATTGATCAATGGCACTTGCAAATAGCGTTACATAAATGAACATAATGCATATTGTAGCACCAAATTAAGACAAGAATGTACAATTATCTAAAAAGAACAAGGATGGTTGGTGTTGAAAAATGGAAATACCACACTGAGGCAACTGGGAGGAATGCTCTTTTCAGGGTGAAGAGAGACAGTACTGGTTGGATTAGGGATCGGATTTCCTAATTATTTCAACATAAAACACCAATTTCACATGAAAAATTACATTTATAGAAAAATGTGAAGTTCCTCAAATTGACTATAATATTAGCATCCTGGTGTTAGAAATGAAAACAATAAAAAATGAAGGGACGACCACAAATAGAATCCATGTTAATATTGAATTTCATTTCATTTAGAAACCCCACAATCTCATACCATCACTATAAGGTTTGAAGATGAGACCACTTACAATGCCATTCCAACTTATTACTTTTCGCAGTGAAAGAAGTCTTATCTAAATAAGCGGGGTTGTAAGAAAACTGAAATGGGCTAAAGTTAGTGCCAATCACCTCTGATACAATAATGGCAACAATAGTAGTGAAGCAATCTCTCAACACTTACATTGATTTAGGCTGGAATTTAACTACTTACTTTTAAATTCCTTGGATTGAAGTTTCCAAGGTCCCACACTATCAGGTCACTGGTCAGAAAATTGCAGGTGCTTTGTCCACTATGTACCGTCCACTAATGTTAATAGAGAAAATCACAAGCAATATGCCTGCTATTTTCTGATAAGCCTCCCACAGAATCTAGTGGAGCAAATCCTTGCCAAGTTTCACCCCTTATATATTGCAACCGGATTTAAAAGGAACAGCCAGCAAGCCAAGACTAAACAAAAATCTGTCACAAGTGTACTACAGCACAGAAGTAGTGCCAGTGGAGGGCTTTTTTTTTTTAAGGGGGCGCGGGGAGGTGGAGTTGACAAAATAAGAGTTGTGACTTAAGAGCCAAGACTCAATTTCAGCAGAAGTAAATCATGCTGGACGATTTTGAAATCAGCATTTCCCATCTCAAACTCTTAATTATTGCTAACAGTTTATAGATACATTTAATGCATGCTACGTCATGAATGATGAAATTAGCCATCTGGATTCAGAATGTATTCCACATCAGCATCATAGTGAAGATGCCCTCCTTTCCGCCCGAAATGGTATCGAAAGTTTTTCCATTAGCAGCTTAATACAGCTAAGTAAAAGCAAGTAAACTTATTTATCTACTAATAACGTAAAAGAGAAACAGGAAACTATTGCCATACATGCAAATTTGTTTATTTTTCAAGTTATCAAAGTGTGCATGATAATTACAGCTGCTGCAACACTATTTAAAAGAATGAAGGACAGAGCACAACAAAGAGAATCTTCATTTAGCGCTATCACTGAATTCTTATGCAAATAGTTTGTGAAAAGTGGAAACATTCCAAATATTCCAACAATGGAATTATTCGATCTAATAAATTAACATTTATTTTCTTTAAGATTTATGATGAAAATGGAGCCATTTTCATTGTTAGCCGTGTTTCTATTTTCAAGCTAAATGCAATGAACCATATTAATTATCCATAGTTCAGGATCAACATGCAGAAAACAAATAAAGCTGATGGATTTTCCCCTTCATAATTAAAATGTACATCAGGTATATGCATAATGAAATTTATACACAGTGCCGAAAAACCTAACCAGCAAAATAGCAGGTGCTTGGCAAATATACATATAAAAGGCAAGGTATGCAATACAGACATCACAGATCTCTTGAGACCAAATATAGTGCAACTGTGACAGTTGTAAATGATGAATTCATACCACTTTTGAGGCTTGATGATGATAGCAAAACTAGAATGAGATATTTTCAAATGCTAGCTGTGCAGAATCAATAGGTTTCATTGCCAATACATGAGATATTATTACACTACATGCTGAGTATATTTAACAAATTGGAAATGTGGAGGATGTCACTCTTAAAATTTCAAAATTAGTAATTGGACAAGCAAACAATATGGTGACCTGCACCACTTTACTCAGGCCCCATCCATCACAGAATCAATATCAGTTCAATTTTTTAATAAAAGACTCAGATCCAATTAAATCCACCATTCTGGCTCACTGTGTAACAGTGCTCAGCAAACCGAGTTGAAGGAAAGGGAATTCTGTGTGCATCTTTTGAGACAGCCCCTGGAAAGCATTTAGTTGAGAGACTGGACAGGCAAAACGGGAAAGCAGTTCTACAGCTCTGATACCAGCGCTGCAATTTGAAACTGGGAAAACTTCCACCTGAAAGTGAATTGGGGAATAAATGTTTTCAATTAGTTCTCCTTCAGAGAGAAAATTTTAACAGTATCTAGTTAGAAAAATCAAGAACCAATTATATGCCGTAAGCAAGTTGCCATTAAACTTCTGTATTCATAAAATGGCTCTATTACAATACATCCCATTTCTCTATTTCCATAGTAGCACACAGGGTATTTTACTGCTCACTCAGAATAGAAACTTTGATGGTGACCTTTCTGTTATTTAACATATTGCATTATTCCCCAATAGAGCTGAAATTCATATGGTTTTAGTGGAACAATAAGTTGCTTCTAAGTACATCATTGATTTTTAGATGCAGAGAGGATGTTTCCCCTCGTGGGGGAATCTAAAACTAGGGGGCATAATTTCAGAATAAGGGGGCACCCATTTAAAATGGAAATGAGGAGGAATTTCTTCTCTGAGGGTTGTGAATCTTTGGAATTCTCTTCCCCAGAGAGTTGTGGAGGCTGGGTCATTGAATATATTTAAGGTGGAGATAGACAGATTTTTGAATGGTAAAGGAGTCAAGGGTTATGGGGAGCAGGCAGGGAAGTGGAGTTGAGAACATTGTCAGGTCAGGTGTAACATGATCAAATACAGATGAAAATTATCAAGCCTCTGAATCGTAGAATCACAGAATGATACAGCACAGAAGGAGGCCATTCGGTCACACACTTTAGAGACAGAGATTAAACATTACCCTGGTGGGGGTATCTAGAACTAGGGGGCATAGTTTCTGAATAAGGGGTCACCCATTTAAGACGGAGATGAGGAGGCAGAGTCATTGAATATATTCAAGGCGGAGATTGACAGACATTTGAACTACAAGGGAGTCGAGGGGTATGGGGAGAGAGCGGGAAAGTGGTGGTGAGGCCAAGATTGGATCAGCCATGATCTTATTGAATGGCGGAGCAGGCTCGAGGGGCCAAATGGCCTACTCCTGCTCCTACGTCTTATGTTCTTATGTACATAATTATTTTCAAAAGATTGCTTTCTTTTTTCCTTCCAAAAGTGTACTATTAAAAAAGTGAAAATAACTTTATATACAATGGCCGGGATTTTGCAGTCAGTGGCGAGTGAACAGCATTCATTACGCTTTCAGCTGCCTGCAGACTTTCAGTGGGCTTTTGTGTGGCAACTTACAGTAATGAGAGCCATTTCAGCGCGGTGCAATCTACAGGGAATCTGGGGCGTGTAAGTTAGAATATTTAACTCAATGTAAAGCCATGTACAAAAAGTGAGAGGGGGAAAGAAGGATGGGATTGAGAGAGACAAAAAAAATTGATTAAAAAAAAATCTCCAATAATTAAAATCTGAAGGAATGAGACTCCACACTTGTAAAAGTTAATTTCAGTGCCAGAGAGTTGTTTCGTAGTAATTAAGACTCATCACGCCATTAAAAATTCACTTGCACTTGAATGGACCGCAACTTAACATCCTTTACATATTTTAATGCCGAATCTATCGGCGAGATACCGGTGTAGTGCAGCTTGTGGAGGAGCAGGGCATCTCAGACAGCAACTTCCTGATTTCTGTGTTTTACTGCGCATGTGTGGATGCTGAAGCTGCGGTCATATTTACTCCATAATAATGGGGAGCGCTGATAGCCTCACCTCTTATTATTACCGTAAAATCTGGGCCAATGTCAACAGAGCATCAATTATCTTCTTCCCCCGTAATGAGGATGATTTACCTGGTTATTGGATTACAGGGAGCTATAAACAATGGAAACTATATTAGAGATTATATTACAGTTGGGATCTACTGTATTTGGTATTAAGTTACACATTGGGATCCTTTTATATAAATAGGTAAATAGATACACAAGCAAGGATAAGGAACAATGAGAGGACAATACGAGAACGTTGGGTGGGAAGGGGATAGAGAATCTATCAGTCTTAGTCAAATTACTTGGTAAATGAAAAGAAAACTAAACAGGAATGGTCACCTTCTTGTAGCACTCAAATCTACTGGCCAATTAGTCAACCCAAAAGTACCACCAACTGCATATAACAATGTCTATCCCTTTAACCAAGATTAATGTGAAGGTGCGAGATGGGAAGGAGAGAGGAAAACTAAAAGATACAAAAATAAGACAACATTCAAATATTGACTGCATTTGGGGATTACTGAACTTAAAACAACTGATCAGAAGGCAACAGAGACTATGCTCATGCCCAAAGCTGAAGTTTAATTTTCCAAGTGCTCCGAAGCTGCAGTTAATATTTGTTTCATTACACCGATGGGGAAAGAGTTTTTAAAATTGTAAACAGCTTTCAGACCAGGCTTTGTTCTGTCAGTAATGGTGAGTAAGGTTTTGTTCATTGATAAGTTTGGTCAAAGCTCCCAAATGACAGTGAGAAAATGCATTGCTCGGTGCTGTACTAAACAAAAAAGACCAGAAAGCCTCTGGTTTGATCCCCACTCACTTAATGGTGCAGCTGATCTCAAGCACTTATGAGTGCTATAATTAGCATGAAAGTACCTGTGGTGCTACGAAAGATGAATAAAATCAGTCAGGGTTTCTGTTCCTGATTGCTACCCGGTGACTTGGATTGGAAGGTATACAAGTTCAACGACAACAGGATTGAGCTGGCCATGATGTTTTCCATGGTTTAATAGCTTCCCAACAACCGCTGAAAGTCTCATACATGAAGCACAGCCACTTGGATGAGGTACAGTAGGGCTGTTGGTGCCTGTAGAACTATATCCCAGAGATAGTTCCTTCAGGAGAGATAGGGAGAAAATTGGAGGGCAGTGAATATATGTCACTCAGGAGACCACTATAAGTATATAGATGCACGAAGAATTTACTGCAGTTGGGCCACATGGGATCACATTGGAGTAGTGGTGCTGGTGGTTGAGGAGGTGCGAGGAAAATGCAAGACAGTTTCAAACACTGGTATGCAGTCAACCCATTGCACCTCTTCTGTACAATAAACTACCAGTTTAACTGAAAACTTAAACCGTATATGCAACAAATTTCTGTTAATCATGATATATAATTCTACAGTGATTACATCATAACTGAGTGCAATATCCTTTTCTGTTATAATAATAATTGAGGAAACTAACAAACTTAAAATGTACATTCAAAACTACTGAAATAGCTGCCAACATTGCAAATACTCACTTTGTATTGCTTTCTGGTGCTAGTGGAAAAGGAAAACAAATAATCTCAGCCAAACCAACTTAGTTAAAACAGCAATTAGAACTTTGATTTTAACGTTATAAGATTTCAGATTTTTTTTATACATCACGTGGTGCAGTACTAAGTCATTACAAGATCAGGAAAGTTCCTGGTTCGATTCCTGGTTTATGTTCAATTAAGCAATTTCACCCAGGATAGCTGCAGGCTCACAGCCTCAGCATCAGTGAGCGAGAGAGGGGAGGGTGAAAAATCTGCCAAGTTTACCTCTCAATTACTATCGAGCAACTCACGCTGCAACTTTAAGTCCTGACATAGAAGCATAGAAGATAGGAGCAGGAGTAGGCCATTCGGCCCCTCGAGCCTGCTCCGCCATTTAATGAGATCATGGCTGATCATCCAAATTCAGTACCCTGTCCCTACTTTCTCCCCATATCCCTTGATCCCTTTAGCCTTAAGAAATATATCTATCTCCTTCTTGAATATATTTAATGAGTTGGCCTCAACTGCCTTCTGTGGTAGAGAATTCCACAGGTTCCCCACTCTCTGGGTGAAGAAATTCCTCCTCATCTCAGTCCTAAATGGCTTACCCCTTATCCTTAGACTGTGACCTCTGGTTCTGGACTCCCCCACCATCGGGAACATCCTTCCTGCATCTAGTCTGTCTAGTCCTGTTAGAATTTTATAAGTTTCAATGAGATCCCCTCTCATTCTTCGAAACTCGAGGGAATATAAGCCTAATCGAACCAATCTCTCTTCATACGTCATTCCTGCCATCCCAGGTATCAGTCTGGTAAATCTTCGCTGCACTCCCTCCATGGCAAGAACATCCTTCCTCAGATAAGGCGACCAAAACTGCACACAATACTCAAGGTGTGGTCTCACCAAGGCCTTGTACAACTGCAGCAAGACATCCTTGCTCCTGTACTCGAATCCTCTCGCTATGAAGGCCAACATACTATTTGCCTTCTTAACCGCCTGCTGCACCTGCATGCTTACCTTCAGCGACTGGTGCACAAGGACTCCCAGATCTTGTTGCACTTCCCCCCTTTTCCCAATCTATTGCCGTTCAGATGATAATCTGTCTTCCTGTTTTTGCCACCAAACTAGATAACCTCGCATTTATCCACATTATACTGCATCTGCCATGCATCTGCCCAATCACCCAACCTGTCCAAATCATACTGGAGTTTCTCTGCATCCTCCTCACAGCACACACGCCCACCCAGCTTTGTGTCGTCTGCAAGCTTAGAGATATTACATCTAGTTCCCTCGTCTAGATCATTAATATATATTGTGAATAGCTGGGGTCCTAGCACCGATCCCTGTGGTACCCCACTAGTCACTGCCTGCCACTCGGAAAAAGACCCGTTTATTCCAACTCTTTGCTTCCTGTCTGCCAACCAGTTCTCTATCCAAATCAGTACCTTACCCCCAATCCCATGTGCCTTAATTTTGCACGCTAATCTCTTATGCAGGACCTTATCGAAAGCCTTCTGAAAGTCCAAATACACCACATCCACTGTTTCTCCCTTATCTATTCTACCAGTTACATCCTCAAAAAATTCCAGTAGATTAGTCAGGCATGATTTACCTTTTGTAAATCCATGTTGACTTTGTCCGATCCGGTCACTGTTTTCCAAGTGCTCTGCTATTACATCTTTTATAATGGACTCTAACATTTTGCCCACTACCGATGTCAGGCTTAATTCCCCGTTTTTTCTCTCCCACCTTTTTTAAATAGTGGGGTTACATTAGCTACCCTCCAATCCATGGGAACTGTTCCAGAGTCTATAGAATTTTGAAAGATGACCAGCAATGCATCCATTATTTCTAGGGTCACTTCCTTAAGTACCCTAGGATGTAGATTATCAGGCCCTGGGGATTTATCGGCCTTCAATCCCGTCAATTTCCCTAACATCATTTCCCTACAAATACTGATTTAATTTAATTCCTCCCTCTCATTAGACCCTATGTTCCCCGACATCTCTGGGAGGTTATTTGTGTCCTCCTTTGTGAAGACAGAACCAAAGTATGTATTTAATTGGTCTGCCATTTCTTTGTTCCCCATTATAAATTCCCCTGATTCTGACTGCAAGGGACCTACGCTTGACTTCACCAATCTTTTTCTCTTCACATATCTATAGAAGCTTTTACAGTCAGTTTTTATGTTCCCTGAAAACTTACTCTCATATTCTATTTCCCCCCTCTTAATTAATCCCTTTGTCCTCCTTTGCTGAATCCTAAACTGCTCCCAATCCTCAGGTTTGCTGCTTTTTCTGGCCAATTTATATGTCCTCTCCTTGGATCTTACGCTATCCCTAATTTCCCTTGTTAGCCACGGTTGAGTCACCTTTTTTGTTTTATTTTTATGCCAAACAGGGATGAACAAATTCTGTAGTTCATCCATGCGATCTTTAAATGTTTGCCATTGCCTATCCACCGTCAACCCTTTAAGTAACGCTCCTCAATCCATCCTAGCCAACTCGCGCCTCATACCATCGTAGTTTCCTTTATTTAAATTCAGGACCCTAGTCTCTGAGTCAACTACTTCACTCTCTATCTTAATGAAGAATTCTATCATATTATGATCGCTCCTCCCCAAGGGGCCTCGCACAAGATTGCTAATTAATCTTTTCTCATTACATAATACCCAGTCTAAGATGGCCTGATCTCTAGTTGGTTCCTCGACATATTGGTCCAGGAAACCACTCTAGCAATTCCTGCTCCACAATATTGTTACTAATTTGGTTAGCCCAATCTATATGACACAGCTGAGATCATCAAGTAGCCCAACATCCACTTGTGAGAAGTGAAGAATGGTCACCTTCAGGACAGGTGGGTTAACGGGAGAATAGTCAGAGAAAATTGAAACAAAAGTAAAAATAAAATGTCCTGAAGAATGGGTTAAAGGCTAGAAATCCAACCCTGCGGTTTAGAGGCCAGTCACTTTATAGCCCTCAGGGTATTTCAACTAATTACAGTTTTGAAATTTTCCTACTCAGTATGTTAGCATGCGTTAACATTTATTTTTTTGCATAAATACACAAAAAGCTTGTCCAGTTTATTAACATAAATATGTAGAATACGTTTTAAGAAAAAAATTCCCCAAACAATATGAAAACTTAGATTGGAAATAATGGGCACAACTTTCAACTTCAGTGCGGGTGTAAAATGGTAGACATAGAATTGGCCGTCCGTTATACTTGAATTTAAGGGAAAGTTGTGCAGGGTACATAATGGGTGGCCGATCCTTTATTGTCCGTTTTACACTCATGAAGTTCCGGCTGGGAAGAAAAAAATCGGACGGGTTGTATAACACCAGCGTTGCAGAACGCCCATTTTACACCAGCGTTAAAGTTGAAAGTTTCTGCAAATGTTGTATCATTGGGGGTGTAGTTTCTGTATGTGTAATAGACAACTTAATTTCCCAGTAATAATTTTGCTTCAGCAAGATCAGAACACAATATTGTGAAAACATAGATTTTATGGATTCCCACAAAAGGAATCCAGTAACATGAACAACATGTCACTGTATAACATGTTTGATCCTCATTTGCAATAGTAGCGCAGAGTGAAGTTATACCGTCAGTGCTGTACCTACAAAGGTAAAGTAGAAATGGAAGACCAGAAAATATACCACTAGCTTCTCATCCTAATCTAGTCAGGTAAAGCTCAATTTGCATCCACAAACTTCTGTTCATTGATTGCCAAATGCCATTTAAATTTTAATGTTAGCAAATAGATTGCCAGTCTGTTGGGTATTCCCCAGCACTAAAAAGATTAAAAATGAAGTTTAAAAACTTCAAAAGCAGTTCAATTTTTGTACTTTACACTGCTTGCAGTCATATTACAATTGGTAATGAAATAGAAGTGGCGTGAGAGTATCTACTCAACGTTATCTCACAGCATTTGCTAAAATGCAAAGCTTCAATTCAGCATCTTCATAACCAAGTTATTGACAATTGTTGAGCTCGTGCAAAGCCAAGATGAGCTTCCCATCAATGCATTGGGTGCAGCATTATGGGCTAATAGCTCAACAACCAGGGACTTCAATGACTACTCCAAGTCAATAATTATCAGGAATTCCAAGTGAAATATATTATAGCCTGGTGCCACTGTACAACATTGACATTACTACACAAAAGTAGTAATCACCACCATGAACACAGAGTTTTATGGACTTTCTTCTGCATGGGATGCACCAGAAGCAAAGTTCCTGGGGATAAAAGCGAAGAAATCCAAAGTATTTGTATTAATGTATAAAACACAAGATGAGTTAACTGACAAGATTAACAGTGAACCCTAAGGCAATTTAAAATGAGAAAAAAATACAATTGAATGAGGAGCGGAAAAAAGTTAGATATTTGTTTAACACAAATCTCTCGTTTTTGGCTCAATAACAGTCGACAAAATTCAACGTACACGTCTGCAGGGAAATACCTGGTCACAGTCCACTGGGTGGAATGGGGTAGTTTAAGAAAATGGAAAGGGCAGAGAGCATTGAATTTGTTCAAAAAAGTTAACAAGACTATAATAAATCTTTCTTTTAATGAGCATACTTATGTTATGTTTAGCAATTCACCACTCATGCTAAACTAGACTTTATTTCTTTACCCTTCAGACAGAAATTTTACAATGACAGTTGAATCCAATTAATTTCTCATTATAAATTTACTATTTCCCATCTTAAGTTTATAAACCTTAGTTTCTTATTCAGTAAACAAACTAATACTTCTTATGCATAATAATTGTACACATGGCTTTGGTAAGTGGACACAGATAGATATGCTTTCCAATGCAAGTCTAACAGCATCCTGCAGCAACATATGTAGCTGCAAGTAATACAAATCAATTATATTGTTGAGATAAACAGAAATCTGAAATAAAAATGCAAAATGCTAGAAACACAGCAGGCCAGTAAGCAAGAAAACGACAAGTATATCTTTCAGGTGCTTCAGTTCTTAATTAAAAATCATTGATCTGCCTGCTGTACATTTTCTGTTTTTATTTCATTTCAATTGATGACTGAGATATTTCTGGTTTCTTTTCTTGCTCTTTAAAATCCAATTTCAAAGCCGCTAACTTACAAAATCTCTCACTGAAGAGGTCATGAACATCAAGAACACCAGTGGTCAATGCTACAAAGTATTAACAGCACAGAAACAGGCCATTCGGCCCAACAGATCCATGCCGGTGTTTATGCTCCACGAGAGCCTACTCCCACCCTTCCTCATCTAACCCCATCAACAGATCTTTCTATTCCTTTCTACCTCATGCTCATCTAGCTTCCACTTAAATGCAACTATGCTATTCACCTCAACTACTCTCTGTGTAAAGAAGCTTCTCCTGAAATCCCTACTGGATTTATTAGTGACTATCTTATATTTATGGCCCCTTGTTCTGGTCTTGCCTGCAAGTGGAAACATTTTCTCCACGTCTACTCTAGCAAACCCTTTCATAATCTTAAAGACCGCTATCAGGTCATCCCTCAGTCTTCTCTTTTCTAGAGAAAAGAGCCACAGCCTGTTCAATCGTTCCTGATACGTATAACCTCTGGTATCATTCTAATAAATCTTTTTTGCACCTTCTCCGGTGCCTCTACATCCTTTTGTTTTTATAAAATAGAGACCAGAACTGTTCACAGCACTCCAAGTGTGGTCTAACCAATGTTCTATACAAGTTTAACATAAATTCTCTGCTTTTTCAATTCTATCCCTCGAGAAATGAACCCCAGTGCTTTGTTTGCATTTTTTATGGCCTTATTAACCTGCACTTTTAATGTGTACCTGCAGCCCCAGATTCCTCTACCCCGATTTAGACACTTATTTTCCAAGGAGTATGTGGCCTCCTTATTCTTCCTACCAAAATGTGCTACCTCACACTTAGCTATATTGAAGTTATTTTGCCAATTATGCAAGTTTATTAATGTCTTACTGTATTTTGTCGCAGTCCTCTTCTGTATTAACTACACCCACCAATATGGTGTTGTCTGCAAATTTTTAAATTGTACTTCTGATTCCAGAGTCAAAATCATTTATGTAAATAGTGAACAACAGTGGTCCCAGCACCAATCCTTGTGGAACACCACTTCCCACCTTTAACCCATACTCTATTTTTCTGTTTTATAGCCAGCTTTATCCACTCTACTACTCATCCCCTGACTTCACGTGTTCTGACTGTAGTCATGAGTCTACTACCTTATCAAAGGCTTTTTGGAAATCCAAATATATTATGTCTACTGCATTATCCTTATCTACCCTTTCTGCTACTTCCTCAAAAGAATTCAATAAGGTTGGTCAAGCAAAACATTCTCTTTTGGAATCCGTGTTGTCTACTCTATTATATTTTCAGTATCTAGATGTTTTTCTATTACATTTTGAGTAAGGATTCCATTATCTTTCCTACCACCAATGTTAAGCTAATTGGTCTATAGTTCCCTGGAGTTGTTCCATCTCCTTTATACATAGGAATCACATTAGCTGTCCACCAATACAGAAATGAGTGGAAGGTTCAGTTCCCTTACATCAGTGAAAGAAATATTACTTTATGCTGATGACACATTAAATAATATGTTAGGCAGAAATAAATCTTTGTTCTGTCAAGCCATTGTTCCAACAAAGCTTTTGTAAGCATTCCATTCTGTGGAAATGTCTTCAACATCATCTCTCTAGAACATCTGTTTCATTAGTGCCCTTGTGCTCACACTGACAGTACCTGCCCAGAATTGAATGTGCACAATCAATAGTACCCTCCACACCAAATATATCAAAATCATGTCTATGCAAACTAGCTTTGCCACAAAGATCACCGTTTTTGCTGTAATAGGTCAGCCTTGACTGAGAGCGCTCCCACCTCTGAGTTAGAAGGTTGCAGGTTCAAACCCCACTCACTTGAGCACATAAACTTGGCTGCGATTTCAGTGCAGTACTGAAGGACTGCCTTTTGGATGAGACATTAAACTGAGGCTCCATCTACCCTCTCAGGTGGACGTAAAAGATCCCATGGCATTATTCCAATAAGGTGGTGAGTTCTCCCCGGTGTCTTGGCCAACATTTATCCCTCAACAACATCATTAAAAAAGTTTAATTGGTCATTTATCCAATTGCTCTTTGTGGGACCTTCCCTATATTACAAGAGTGACAATACTTTAAAAGTACTTTGTAGGCTATAATGTTCTTTGGAACATCCCAAGGTCATTAAATTTGAGTTCTTTCTTTTAAAAATAGCAATTTTATTAATGGCACTTAAAAGAAGTGGCATAGTTAATTCTGAAATGTGATTACATTTTTCGGCACCGATGCTGGTTATGAAACTGAAGTACTGGCAGCCCATTAGGACAAATGGTACACCACGTGCTTTCCATCAAATCAGTTGCAGTTTTGACTCATGGCTGCACAATCATAAGGAGCTGTGCACCACTGTTGTGGGCAAAAGTTATCATTTTCTAACCAGCCTGATAAGTAGAGTCACCAACACACAGTCAGTTTGTCATATTATAAGTTCAGCTTCTATCAGCTAATCGTGGAGCAGCTCCAACAGTGGTCATGGAATTACTAACAACTTAGAACATTCTGTCTACCTGGACATAAAGTGGATGATGGGCAGCACTTCACTCACTCCTGTGGGGAAATAAAGTAAATTGGGGATAAAGAAATACAAATGGGAGAATAAAACTCAATTTTAGAGGTCAACCCCTTTAACATGGCTGTAAGATTCTCATAAAAGGCTTCAACAAAAATCAAACAGAAGTTTTCTCAAACATATTCAGGAGCAAAAGATTTGTTGCACTTCATCACTGTGCTAAGTTAGATAAATATTTTTAATCTCATCAATGTATATGCATAAAATACAAATTACAAAACTTGCAACATTAATATGGAAAGTTTATTTTCTGGGAATTTACTAGGGAAAGAAGGATTTCAGGAGAGATTTCTCATTACATATTTGAGGTGAGTTTTGAAATTGCATGGTATGCTTTTAAAGGGAAAAAAGCACATTGGGAAGAAAGGAAAAAAGAGAAAGACCATGTTCGGCTCAGCTCCACATTGGTTTTGTTGTTGCATCATCAGTAGCAAAAAATGTACAGATAGATATTGCACTGGCTAAGCATACTCAGTATTAAAAATGTACACATTTAAAAACAATTAAACAGCCATGACCTTTATGCGATGTATAAAGTGCCCTTAGATTTCTTGGTGTTACAACAGAACACATTTTTAAAAAATCAGCATAGCTCTACCGATAATGAGACAAATACATTAGTCATTCAAAGCTTGATTGGTAGTGGTTAACTTTCATTTTGAAAGTTTCAAATATAAAATCATCTGAGTGGAAGGGAGGGAGGATTGTCACAGAAGATACTCATTTGTTAGAGCCTCTTCCTGATTTGTTGCATTTTTCTATGTCATTCGTCTGGTCACAGTAATCTTCATATATTTGCTATCGATTGGTTAAAACCAGTTCCAAAGGACCATCTTGAAGCTAATCAAATGGCCATTATAAAAAAAAGTTGCTCCTGGCCCTAAAACGGATGGTGTGAGGAGGGAGGCAAAAGAAAACAGGTTATCAAATGTCTTAAAAAGGGTGGGGAAAGGTTGGAATAGAAATAAAATCAGAACAAAAAGTTAAATTGAAGTTAAAATAATAGGGCCGAGTGTGCATATGAAAGGAAAAAACAACAGGAGCAAAGAAAAAGGAGACAGTTAAGAGCAGAAGTCCTTTAGTTTGACATTATGTTTCAGTGCTAATTTTGGAAGTTAAGGTCAGTATTACAATGATAAAGCTACTCTTGACATTTGTGTACCTTTATTACTGTATATTATTATCTGTTGCAGTGAGTAAGATTCAAATTCAAGATCCAGCCAGCAGTCATTTCCTGGACCCACCAGCAGTCTAAGGGTTTAAACAAGCATGCTACAGGCATGTTACTGTAATGTCCTTTACCCTAATAGACAACAGAGTCACCTTGCTCCAAAAAAAAGGAAAATTCAGGTAACATTTTAATTTAAAGAGAACACCTCGAGTATTTTTTTTTTGGCTGTCCTCTCAATGCAGATGTTATTTCATTGCATGCTCAATGGAAAATCATTTTTAGTTTACTAAACTAAACGGAACATATATTATTGTTAAAAATAAAGATGACTGCATGTTACTGTAATTTGCTTTTGAGACCCCATTTAGGGTCATTTGTAACAATTCTGTTAAATAAAAATATCACTGATCTCAGTTTTCACATTCCAGGAAAGTGTTAAACTACATCATCAATAATTTAAAAAATGCTTTTAATCATGACTGGTGGGTAAAGGAGGCACAAACGTTTCACAGTGAAAATGTCAATGCACTGCTATATATACGTGTGTGAACAACACGATTCAAACCGTTATCCCATTTTACAGATCGTGCCTTTTAGCTGGATGGGTTATATTACAAGGATCTCTATATAACTGGTTATTTTGCAGTCCATTGAGTAAACAAAGTGATAATACTATACCTGTGAAAGTGATAGTTTCCATTCACTTTCATTACAAAGTTGGTAAAATGTTTAGATTGTGTCTTTAAAGAACATTTTTTTAATACACAGTCAAGTCCTATTGAAATGCACTTCTCATCCACACATCATCCACTTTTCTTCTTTTAGTACAGTTGCCTGGAGAGTCGGCTTTTAATTTTCCAGTCTTTCAGAAACTTGAAATAGGAATTAGCATAGAAGAATTTGTTCCGTGTACCAATGTCACTGTGCAATTATATTGATATCACTGGTAAAGTTCCTATCTCTAAAGAAAAACAAAAAAAATTCTAAGCAGCATCTTGTTGACCACAACTGCAGCCATTTAATCTACTCCTTCAAATCCTTCAGCATTTTCCACTGCCATTAGAAGCTTCTCTCGTAAATCTTCAAAAGATTCATAAGGCGGTAAATCAAGGCGGTTAAAGCTGTAGACAGGAAAAAAAACACAGATCATTAAATGTCTAATAGGCAAGACCTACAGTACTGAAGTGTCGATGCATGGCTGTTAATCAAAAAGATTTGGATATTCTTCTAACAACTCCAAGATCTCCTGTGGGGTCACTCACAGATAGCCAGGAACCTGGAGCACAGTTTGAGATTTTTTATTGAAGCATTTTTCTAATGAGCTAGAACTCAAGTTACAACATTCATGTTATAAGAGCCAATTAAAACCAAGTAAATTTGGGACTGGGCTCCGACAATGACAACCATGATTCCTTTGGGCCAAGAACGACTCCAGCCACAGCAGAGTTTCCCCCTTGACTTCAATTTTGTTACAGATTTTGGTTATTGTTGTCTTGATGTTTAAGGTAAGCTATTCTCATTTCTCCTCTGACATTCACGTTATAAGAGTTAAGTAAAACTATGGGAAAGCCCTAATGTTCATTTTAAGTAATGCTTTGGTCACTTAGCCCAAAGGTTATAAATCTTTCCCTGCAGTGGGACCCCCTGCAAATACTGAAACTCCCAGAACACTCTCCTAACTTCTAGAAGACAGTGTCAGCTACTCAAAGGAAAACAGTGCTTAGTTTGCAGATTTTTTTAATTAGTAGAACAAGTCCAGAAACTGCATCATGGACAAAAATCTGATGACCTCTCAGAACTCAAAGGTCACCTTATTAGACCTCCTTGGGGGTTCATAGAGTTATACAGCACAGAAAGAGGCCCTTCGGCCCATCGTGTCCGCACCGGCCATCAAGCCCTGTCTATTCTAATCCCATTTTCCAGCACTTGGTCCGCAGCCTTGTATGCTATGGTGTTTCAAGTGCTCATCTAAATGCTTCTTGAATGTTGTGAGGGTTCCTGCCTCTACCACCCTTTCAGGCAGTGAGTTCCAGATTCCAACCACCCTCTGGGTGAAAAAGTTTTTCCTCAATTCCCCTCTGAACCTCCTGCCCCTTACCTTGAAACTATGCCCCCTGGTTATTGACCCCTCTACTAAGGGGAAAAGTTCCTTTCTATCTACCCTATCTGTGCCCCTCATAATTTTGTACACCTCAATCAGGTCCCCCTTCAGCCTTCTCTGCTCTAAGGAAAACAACCCCAGCCTGTCCAGTCTCTCTTCATAGCTGAAGTGCTCCAGCCCAGGTAACGTCCTGGTGAATCTCCTCTGCACCCTCTCCAATGCAATCACATCCTTCCTATAATGTGGCGACCAGAACTGCACACAGTATTCCAGCTGTGGCCTAACTAGCATTTTGTACAGCTCCATCATAACCTCCCTGCTCTTATATTCTATGCCTCGGCTAATGAAGGCAAGTATCCCATATGCCTTTTTAACCACCTTATCTACCTGTCCTGCTGCCTTCAGGGATCTATGTACATGCACAGCAAGGTCCCTCTGATCCTCTGTCCTTCCTAGGGTCCTACCATTCATTGTGTATTCCCTTGCCTTGTTAGTTCTCCCAAAATGCATCACCTCACACTTTTCAGGGTTAAATTCCATTTGCCACTGTTTTGCCCATCTAATCAACCCATCTATATCGTCTTGTAGCCTGAGGTTTCCTTACTCGCTATTTACCACTCCACCAATTTTCGTGTCATCTGCGAACTTACTGATCATACCTCCTACATTCATATCTAAATCATTAATGTACACTACAAACAGCAAGGGACCCAGCACCGATCCCTGCGGTACACCACTGTACACAGGCTTCCAGTCACAAAATCAAGCTTCGACCATCACCCTCTGCCTCCTGCCACTAAGCCAATTTTGGATCCAATGTGCCAAATTGCCCTGGATCCCATGGGCTCTTATCTTCTTGACCAGTCTCCCATGCGGGACTTTGTCAAAAGCCTTACTGAAGTCCATGTAGACTACATCAACTCGAATCATAGAATCATACTAACTTGATTGAGGTTTTCGCTGAGGTAACAAAGAGGGTGGATGAGGGCAGCATATGTTGTGTATATGGACTTGCGAAAGACATCTGATAAAGTACCACATATTAGGCTTGTCAGCAAAATTGAAGCCCATGGGATAAAAAGTACAGTAGCAGCATAGATACAAAATTGGTTAAGGGATAGAAAACAGAGAGTTGCGGTGAATGGCTGTTTTTCCACTCCAGAGGCAGGTATACAGTGGAGTTCCCCAAGGTTCTGTACCAGGACACTGCTGTTTTTGATATACATTAATGACGTGGACTTGGGGGTAGAGACCACAATTTTGAAATTTGCAGATGACACAAAACACTGAGGAAGATAGTAATAGACTTCAAGAGGACATAGACAGGTTGGTGGAATGGGTAGACGAAATGGCAGATGAAATTCAATGCAGAAAAGTGTGAGGTGATATATTTTGGTAAGAAGAATGAGGAGAGACAATACATGCTAAATGGTACAATTTTAAAGGGGGTGCAAGAAGAGAGAGACCTAGGGCTGCTTGAGCACAAATCTTTAAAGGTGGCAGGACAGGTTAACAAAGCAGTTCATCAAGCATATGGGATCCCAGGCTTTATAAATAAAAGTGAGAAGTCGCACAACACCAAGTTATAGTCCAACAGCTTTATTTGAAATCACAAGCTTTCGGAGCGCTTTATTCTACTATTTATAAATAAAGGCATAGAGTACAAAAGCCAGGAAGTTATCCTAAACCTATATAAACCACTAGTTCGACCCCAGCTGGAGTATTGTGTCCAGTTCTGGGCACCACACTTAAGGAAGGAAGTGAAGGATTTGGCGAGGGTACAGATTTAATAGAATGATTCCAGGAATGAGGGATTACAGTTATGTGGATAGACTAGAGAAACTGAATATTGTTCTCCTTAGAGCAGAGAAGGCTTAAAGGAGATTTAAGAACATAAGAACATAAGAAATAGGAGCAGAAATAGGCCACTTGGCCCCTCGAGCCTGCTCCGCCATTCAATAAGATCATGGCTGATCTTGGGCTTAAAGCCAATTCCCTGCCCGCTCCCCATAACCCTTCACTCCCTTATCTTGCAAAAATCTGTCTATCTCCACCTTAAATGTATTTAATGACCCAGCCTCCACAGCTCTCTGGGGCAGAGAATTCCACAGATTTACGACCCTCAGAGAGAAGAAATTCCTCCTCATCTCAGTTCTAAAAGGGCGACCCTTTATTCTAAAACTATGCCCCCGAGTTCTAGATTTCCGCATTTGATAGAGATGTTTAAAATCATGAAGGATTAGACAGAGTAAATAAAATGAAACTGTTTCCAATGGCTGAAGGGTCGATAACCAGAGGGCACAGATTTAAGGTGATTGGCAAAAGAAGCGGTGGCGACATGAGGAAAAACTTCTTTATGCAATGAGCGGATAGGATTTGGAATGTACTGCCTGATAAGGTGCTGGATACAGATTCAATAGTAGCCTTCAAAAAGGAATTGGATAAATATCAGAAAATTACAGCACGGAAGGAGGCCATTTCGGCCCATTGTATCTGCGCCGGCCAACAAAGAGCTAGCCAGCCTAATCCCACTTCCCAGCTCTTGGTCCGTAGCCCTGCAGGTTACAGCATCCCAAGTGCACATCCAAGTACTTTTTAAACATGGTTAGGGTTTCTGCCTCTACCACCCTTTCAGGCAGTGAGTTCCAGACCCCCACAACCCTCTGGGTGAAGAAATTTCCCCTCAAATCCCCTCTAAACCTTCCCCAATTACTTTAAATCTGTGCCCCCTGGTTTTTGACCCCTCTGCTAAGGGAAATAGATCCTTTCTATCCACTTTATCTGTGCCCCTCATAATTTTATACACCTCAATAAGGTCTTCCCTCAGCCTCCTCTGTTCGAAGGAAAACAGACCCAGCCTATCCAGTCTTTCCTCATAGCTAAGATTCTCTACTCCCGACAACATCCTTGTAAATCTCCTCTGTACCCTCTCTAGTGCAATCACATCTTTCCTGTAATGTGGTGACCAGAACTGCACGCAGTACTCTAGCTGGGGCCTAACTTGTGTTTTATACAGTTGAAGCATAACCCCTCTGCTCTTGTATTCTATGCCACGGCTAATAAAGGCAAGCATTCCGTATGCCTTCTTAACCACCTTATCTACCTTGCCTGCTACCTTCAGGGATCTGTGGACATGCACTCCAAGGTCCCTTTGTTCCTCTACACTACTCAGTGTCCTACCATTGAATGTGTATTCCCTTTCCTGGTTAGCCCTCCCCAAATGCATTACCTCACACTTCTCCGGATTGAATTCCATTTGCCACTGTTCTGCCCACCTGACCAATTTATTGATATCTTCCTGCAGTCTACAGCTTCCTTCTTCAGTATCAACCACACAGCCGATTTTAGTATCATCTGCAAACTTCTTAATCATACCCCCTACATTCAAGTCAAGATTGTTGATATATACACCACAAAAAGCAAGGGACCAAGTACTGAGCCCTGCGGAACCCCACTGGAAACAGCCTTCCAGTCACAAAAACACCCATCAACCATTACCCTCTGCTTCCTGCCTCCGAGCCAGTTTGAATCCAACTTGACACTTTGCCCTGGACCCCATGGGCTTTTAACTTCGTGACCAGTCTGCCATGTGGAACCTTATCAAAAGCCGTGCTAAAGTCCATATACATTACATCAAACGCACTACCGTCATCGACCCTCCTTGTTACCTCCTCAAAAAATTCAATATTTGAAAGAGAAAAAATTGCATGGATATGGGGAAAAAGCGGGGGAGTGGGACTAACCCGGCTGCTCTTTGAAAAAGCCGGTGCAGACTCAATGGGCCGAATGGCCTCCTGTGCTGTACTATTCTAAGTTCTTGCCTAGCTGCCCACGTGGAGGATGAACACCGGCACGAACTGGTTGGGCTGAGTGGCCTGTTTCTGTGTTGTAACTTCTATGTGTCATCTTTAGGGCCACAACATGCAAGTGCTCATCAAGGCAGCTTTAAGCCAAGCAGAGTTTTATTGTTGTTTGGTGCAAAAACTGCAGATTTAAAAATGCTGCTTGGTTTCAGGCCAGAAACATCCAGTAACTATATAAGAAGCAACTATTGCACCCAGCCCGTCTTTCACGTAACATTACTGATGCAGAAAAATGCTAAAAACAAGAGAAAGCCAGTCAGCGGCCTGTTGCCTGAAATTCAAAAGCAGTTAATTGCGACTGCCTTCTAATTTATCCCAGTAGTTTATAAATAACTGCAATTACCTGGATTTGACTATTTAGAGCAGTGGCATTAAAGGCAGAGGTTAAATGTCATAGATGTGCTCCAAACCAGAGATTACTCATGAGTAATGCCACAGGAGACCTGCTAGTACATAATAAATACCAAAAGAAAACAGCAACAAATAATATAGCCACAGCTGAATCCCCAGGCTGTGCCGATACTCCCTCCTCGACCCAGGCCTGAATTTTGAGTCCTCAGCTCCCTTGCATAAATGCAATGAGATGACACATGCCCCAGTCCCCCACTCCTAGAAAGAGACAAGAATATTTATCCAGCTTTTAGAAGCTTGGAGCATTGAATCTGGCTCCCAGAGGGGCAATTTTAACCCACCAGCAGAAACCGGGTCGGTGGGTAGTTAAAATCGCCCATGTTATTTAACTGCCAGAAAGCAAACCAGGATCGGAAAGCAACAGGATATTAACTCTACTATATACTGGTATAACGCTCCTGTCATTATAAAACAGCAGATCCTCTGACTTCCCATAGGCAACATCATGAGAACAATTCAATATTAAGCTTGTGCTTAGTCATAGAAGCGCCCAAAATCTAAGTATTTAATAACATTATTGTTCTTACCACGTGTGAGCCCTTGGTAACTTTTCTGGAGTTCCCCACTGCTCTATTGTAAACAGCTGAGGACCATTGGAACCTGTGTGAAATACCAAAAAGTATAACAGGAGTCTTTAAGAACAAGCTTCTATAACATCTTAAAGGCATATGTTAAAACAGAGTGAGTAAATACCCCACAGCAGTAAGTTTATTCAGTGAGTAAATGAGCAAAAGAAGACCAGGAAGGTTCCAGGTTTGATCTCTTGTTTGTACTCCATTAGCTGCTTCAACAGGGCTCATGGGTAGGAGCAGCACCATTAAACTCAGTGCCACCAGGCCAAGATTCCCACTCATCAGAAATATGCATGCATGACTATCAGGCTTGGCTGTGATGCCCTTCACTTGCAGTTGAACAATCTGTGAAAGCTCCCACGTATACAACGGCCACTTGGGCAAGGTACCAGAGGGGCCCAGGTGCCCACGGTCTGCATCCCAACAAGGAGTCTCAACTTTGTTATACAGAAAATTGGTGAGAAAAACAACATTCAGTTGTAATGGGGCTCTAATAATGTCAGGATGCACTGCAGCCAAGGTTTCTTCAATAATACCTTCCAAACCAGTGACTTCCACCACCTGGAAGGACAAGGGTTTACAAGAACACTATCACTTCCAAGTCACACCATCCCAACTTGGACATATGTCGCTGATCCTTCCGTCGTTGCTGGGTCAAAATCCTGGAACCCACTACCTAACAGCACTGTGGGAGTACCTTCATCACATGGACTGCAGTGGTTCAAGAAGGCCCACCACCACCTTCTCAAGGGCAACTAGGATGGGCAATAAATGCCAGGATTGCCAGCAACACTCAGATCCCAAGAATGAATAAAAAACAAAGTGAAATGAAACAAAAAGATTTGGCTGAATACATCGTATTTCCTCCTCAAAAAGGCTGCAGTTGTACTACAATTCTACAAGTGAAAGCTTTATGGGTTTTTGAATGAAATGTCTAACCAAATAAAGATTAAAATGAAATCATAAATTTAAACTTGAGGGTTAAGCTTGCATACAAAATAAAATAGGCACACACCATACAGCTCAGCAAACCCATTCATAGGCACTCTTGAGGTTCCAGTAACAAACTGCAGTAGTCGGATACGTTTCTCAGCATCCATCAATAACACAGCCTGGAAGAAAAGAGAAGTTGAGTGAAATGAATCAAGTAGGAAGCACATTTTTTAAAAATCCACAAAAATATAAAAAACCGTACAACATTGGCCATATCTGATTCATCTATTGTTTTTCCTGACATTTTCATTCCCAAAAGGTTGGAATGAAATAAATGTTTTGAAAAAAAAATTAATAAAGTGGCACACCATATAAACAATTACTTGATTATCACTAGGCTGTCGTAAATCTAATCCTAGAGCAAGACACTTGGGTGACCTAGGACATTGGTCCCTTCACACTACAAGTGTTGGACGCAGTTTGATTCCGACACCCAATATAGGTTCGCAACGATTCTCCGTTTATTGCACTCGACCAAGTCCCGATACACACAATGTTTTTAAGCAGTAGACAGAGAAACAAACGACATAATCGCGATTTCCCTGGGTGGAAATGTAACGCTGTCGATCCTTTTCAAATCTTTATAGCATTAATTATGGCATGACAAGTGTTATTGTGAACAAGACCTCAAAAAGGAAACATTTCCTCCAAAACAACAGATGCCAACCTGTTTACCATCCTGTCTCCACTGTTCCACTTCCTATCTCAAAACTGTCTTGGCTATCTCGTTTCACAATATGGCCAAGAGACACGAAGCAAACATCCTGCAGTTTCAGCAAACTATTAAACTACAACGTCAGCTAAATTGTACCCTAATACATTAAACCCTAAATCTTCACGGGAATGAACAACTTTTAACCATTTCATTATTTCTAGCTGCAGTACAAATCTATAAGCTATCCGTAAGTAAAAAGAAACCAAAATCTTTGAGATTAAACCAAATCCTAATTCGACGTATATGTCGATGCACAACGAGGGTATCTTACAAGAGGAAGGCTTACTGTCCCATTTGAAGAAGGTTAAGTGCAAAGTTGCTGGCAGGAGAACACCAGTCAGTTAACAGCAGAAAAGTTTCAGCAGCAAAGTGTGTGGTGTATCATGACAATTGAATGGGTAACAAATGATTGACACAAGGTATCCACCAGCCCCCCTGAAATAAGGTATATAAACGGGCAGCCGAAAGGGAAAGATAGGCAGAGAGGGGAAGAGCTTCCTGGGGGTGGATTCATGCTAGCTTCGGCTCAACACCTCCGCCAGCCTCGGGAGACGACCAAAGAGGAAGAGACCACTGCCGCAGGCTGCAGGAATCCGAGGCCACCGTTCTACCTCAACCTCTGTCCGTCCATCCATCCGCCCATCTGTTCCAGGGCCGGTAAACCGTTCATGTGTTACGGGTTGTATGTCTACTATGTCTATCCTAATTGCATGTTGTACTTAACTATAATTGGACTGCTGCTCCTTAATAAAACAACCTGACTCTTTGGGTAATGTGTGTGTGACCTGTGATCCAAATTTTACAGAAGCAGATTCAATAATAACTTTCAAAAGGGAATTGAATAAATACTTGAAGGGGGAAAAAAAAGCAGGGCTATGGGGAAAGAGCAGGAAAGTGTGACCAACTGGATAGCTCTTTCAAAAAGCTGGTGAGTTGCTGCAGTGCATCTTGTAGATGGTACACACTGCAGCCACAGTGCGCTGGTGGTGGAGGGAGTGAATGTTTAAGGTAGTGAATGGGGTGCCAATCAAGCGGGCTGCTTTGTCCTGGATGGTGTTGAGCTTCTTGAGTGTTGTTGGAGCTGCACTCATCCAGGCAAGTGGAGAGTATTCCATCACACTCCTGACTTGTGCCTTGTAGATGATGGAAAGGCTTTGGGGAGTCAGGAGGGGAGTCACTCGCCGCAGAATACCCAGCCTCTGACCCGCTCTCACAGCCACAGTATTTACGTGGCTGGTCCAGTTAAGTTTCTGGTCAATGGTGACCCCCAGGATGTTGATGGTGGGGGATTCGGCGATGTTAATGCGGTTGAATGTCACGGGGCGATGGTTAGACTTTTGCTTGTTGGAGTTAATCAATGCCTGACACTTGTGTGGCGCGAATGTTACTCGCCACTTATCAGCCCAAGCCTGAATGTTGTCCAGGTCTTGCTGCATGCGGGCATGGACTGCTTCATTATCTGAGGAGTTGCGAATGGAACGGAACACTCTGCAATCATCAGTGAACATCTCCACTTCTGACCTTATGATGGAGGGAAGGTCATCGATGAAGCAAATTTGAAAGATTTAATTTAATTGTAACTAAAATAACTGCAACAAACCTTTAAGTATTCAGATTCACTACTTTTTAAAAAATATTTGTGTAGATCAAAAGTAGGATAAGCCTGAAGGTAAAGGGATGATTTTCCATTCAGCTATCACTTTAGGTAAGGATAGTACAGTCAAGAGGTAGGGGGAACAAAAATGCAGACATCGAGAGCTATCAAATCAGTAGCATGTGGTAAAGCCTGACAAACAAACCAGTGATCAGAGGGTAAACGAAACAAGAGATGAATCTAACCAGAATCAGTTGTTTTGTACCTACTGTTGTCAATAGATGCAGATACATCTGTCACACTTCAGGTCTCACACAAATGACGAATACTGTCATGACACAGGAATTTGCATTAAAAAAAAGGAAGCCAATAATCTCCAATGTACAGAGAAACCCCCCTATCAAATGGAAAATACCTTCTAGTAGTTACATTAAAAAGCCAATCTGATCTCTAATTGACCTGAGGATCTGCCCAAGAACAATTACCCTATAACTATCCCAGGAAGGCACAGTAATTACAGCTCATGGTCTTCAATAAGTTACACACAGCTGCCCTTGATATTATAACTGAATTGACCCTTTCCGTCTATCCAAATCTCATTTTCCATTCTAAAATGTCATGCAACAGTGTAGCAAAACAAGTACTATGAAACCATATGAACATTTAAAACATTATATATTTATTACACTGAATGGTTGATTTTCCAAGACAATTCTATAATTACAGTATTGCTCAAGAAAAAAATGAGTTTGAGTAATCAATCATGAATAAACAGGAAAATACTACTATAGTCACTTATAAATATTTTATTCTATTTATTATTTAGTTTGAACTAACAAAAGGAAAATCTATTGCAGTTGATGTCCAAATTGTTTTGCCATTGTTCAGAAGCTACTGCACTTATTCAAACCAATTAGGGAATTGTGATTAGTGAATTAATTTAATGAATTTGGACGATTTGAGTTTATTGGAACTAAAACAACTACAACAAAGCTTTATTAGAGTGTTTAGAGTCACTATTTTGTTTAAGTATTTTGTTGTGTACATCAAAAGTCAGATATGCCTGAAGGTGATGATTTGCCATTCAGCTCTCACTTCAGGTAAGGATAGTATAGTCAAGAAGTAGGGGGAACAAAAATGTAGACACTGGACAAAGGTAAGCAGCAATGCCAGAGCTATCAAGTCAATAGCATCAAGCTTCATTTGATACTGTGTAATGTTTCAGTGGGTGGTCAATCAGTTTAGCCAATTCCTGAATGTGATTGGCTCAGTGTAAAAAGTACAAGTGAATTCAGTCAGTCTGCCAAAATAAAAAACACTGCACATTGAGAAGGAATCCTTTGTTAAAGAGTACCAATGCTTTCACCTCAAATGATTTTACACAAGAATATTCAGTTTGTTCTTTTAACAGATAAACTTAATTTCCCCTCCAAAAGATCTTTAAGAAAAAAAAAGTCGTTTCAGTCTGCAGCAGTTGACATTGTTAGCTGTATTAAGAACTATTGCAAAACTCAGCTCACTGAACCCTGAAGCTTAGATAAATACTGCGGCCCTTTCAGATACAGACTAGCCCTGATAGGATCATCTCCAAATTGCGAATGCAGGACTCAACATTTTGCAACACGAGTCAAAATAAAAGTCGAACCTATTGACTCCCAGCAGTCACTTTTACATGGCTCATTTAATTAAAAAAAATAAACTGAAAAATCAAATTCACATAACAATCCATTTGAAACACAAAAAATGGCAACGAGATCCTATATCGCTCAGTTAAAACAGCTCTAAATCTATTTTGCTTTACAATGAAAGGAAAAAAAGGAGAATGGGTGAAATTTAGCAGTGACTTGGGATTCGATTGATACCAGTTTTAAAGAGCAGACATTACAAAGGGAAACTGCATCTCTTACCAATGTTTGCACAATTAAATGAATCAACCCACAGGAATTCTGTAATGCAAATAATATAAATAGGAACACTTTTAAAAATATAAAGTGAAGCCCATGGAGATCTGGGAGAAATTCTTTGATTTTAAGTACTTTTAACCGTCGGATTACATTCTCCTTTTAAAAAATTACCTATTGGCCCACATTATGGCTGCTACTCTTGTTGAACAACCTGTAATTTGGTTTCTCTTGGTTGTCTTTGGTTCCAGGAGCAAACATACCCTTAGCTACTGAAAAATATCTTGGTGAAATTTCTTTTTCCCAATTGAGTGCTGGGAATGGAAAGTTTTCTACATTTTGTACCCTTTAACAACACAAAACACTTCCATCCTGTCCCATCTTAGGAACAGTACACATTGCATACTTATCAAAACTGCCTCTACACTGATCCAAAATATCCATCTCTAGTATTTTAAAAATGATTTGGAAATTTAAAAAAAGTTTTCAAAACTCACCAAGGATTAGCTCTCCTCCTGATTGAAATGTTATATTTCCAGCATTCTCAAGGCTGTGTGTAATTGTGGGATGTTATCCTAGCATACTCCTTTAACTCCAGTTTGAAAGGAGCATTCTCCCTACTGCTCACCCCCTCCCACCCCACATTCTCATACCAGTGTATTGTTTCTAGGTCCAAAACAAGCCATTTTCAAAACCTCACTGACATTCACAATTTAGAGTCAAATTATGGGCACTTTTATGATGTGGACTCTCAACCCCTAGGAAATGATTTGATACATCATTAATTTTAGAAAGTATCCTTAGAATTTGGCAGAAAAAATGTTGCCCTCATGTAGGATTAGATTCAAACCCAGGTTACAGATTTCAAAGGACAATATTTGAAACCACCATACCATATACGATGATTTAGAACAGACAAACCAATGTTTTCTACTACGCTGTTGTGAACAGTTTTGATCGTTTAGTCGCTTTAAAATACATGGGACTGAAACTATTCCTATCCAGCTTTATTCCAAGAAGTGGACAGAGATGTTAAAAGATAACAAAGAACTAGGAGTTTGAAGTTTGCCGGGAGAATGTTCTTGCATTCACACAAGAAATTTCTGTCGGCACGAAGAGAATGGACATTTTCAGCACAAAAGGTAAATATAGAAATTGGCAAACGATTTCCATAGGTGACAAGAAAATAGGAACAGGAGCAGACCATTCGGTCCATTGAACCTGTTTTGTACTTTTCAGCACAAAACATCTGAAATAGTTAATATAACAAAAAGGGATTTTTTTTTTTTTAAGGGAATGGCATACCATTATAAACAGAACACACAATTTTGTGTTTGTCAGGGCACCAAGCCAGAATTCTACTCCCCCCCCCCACACCAAAGGGTCGCCCTCACCTCTAGTTGCGAGAGAGCTCAATGCAGGATTTAGACACACGTTTCAAAAAAAGTCTGTCAGTGTTACTGATGCCACTATCATATTAGCACTCACTGAAGGAGCACCTTACAAGAGAAGCTGCAGGGGCCAAAATCTCTAGAACCTCAGATGCGAGGTTAGACAAATGATTTTATAAATATCACAGCACATTTGCACGGTAAAATTTTCAAATATTTTCTTCATATAACATGGACATGTGGTCTGGCAGCCACGGGTGTAAAACTGATTGGACCTCAGACATTTGGAAGTCGTACTTAGTGGAGGGTCATGCTAACCTGCTGCTTTGGTGACCCAGAAAATCATTTCATCGTTAACGGACACCATGATCTAGAACAGTGTTGTCCAATACATTAGCCACTAGCTACATGTGGCTGATTGGGAATCCAGATGTGGCTAATTGCAATCCTGATTAGTAAATAAAAAATGAGAAATAGACACCGTCTTTAGGCATATTATCTCAATACTCCTATTTGTGTGGCGTAGGCATGTGCACTTTAACCTTTTTGTGCATTTGGTGATAAATTGGTAAGATGAAAAGCAGAGTGTGTGAGTGTTTCACTTCCTTGGTTACTGAATGGTGGTAGATGTTTGTTAAGTAAAAAAAAAAAACAAGAGAAGTACATTTACCTGCATAGTGTGAGCACATTAACGTGTGAGCACATTGATGCATGAGGTTAATATGGTGCAGCCGTAGCTACACCTGTGGATGTCGGCGATTTCTACTGGACAACGCTGATCTAGAAGCCTACATGTTAGCTGCTGTGATCTGAAATAGATGTAACCTTTATGTGGACAGCCAGAGAATAGCCTAGCAGGTCTGCAATCACAATCCACGTGGCGGTGACAAGTGGGAGGAATATAATCGCCCTGGGTAGGAGGAGACAGAGAAAGAGCAGCCATCGTCTTCCACCTCATCGTTAAGCCAGCATCAAAAAAGACATGTTGTAATGTGAATCTTATATTACTGCAATGCCGGAGACCTGCTTCAAGATAGGGTTGCCAGCAATGTTCCCTTTAAGATGTGCGCGTGCGCAGCAATCTGGAATGTACCGCGCACTGAAATAAACAGGCCGCTCACAACTTCGTCAGTTGATAACTGTTTTAAAATGTAAACTGCCTATGGACAAAAAAGTAGCACTCAGAGCAGTTTGTAGCCTGCCCAGTACAAAGGAAACTTATCGGGAACATTGGTTGCCAGATGAGATGGATGAGTGCACGCACTTTCCTGACCTGCATTCCTTGTGAGCGCCACTCCTTACCGGGAATGCTGATTGCAGAATCAATGCAACAACAAAGTATATTTGTACTGCTTCCATGTAAATAGCAGTTTTAAGCGTCTATAATTTGATTCTCTGCTAAATTTAGCTAACAGTGCCAAAATACTGGCGTGCAGGTCCATTTATCCAGGGGAATGTTTAATGTCAATACTCAGGTAAATTTATGCATCCCTGCGATTAAAGTGTTTGTTAATAAACCACATTCTATACTCTCTCTCAAAAAAACATTAAAATACATTTTAGTGCGGTAAACTCTGGTGCAAAACCTACTGCAAGACCAATTTTACAGGTATGTGAATATTTTGTGTGGAGCAAAATTAAGGCTTCAGCAAAGAATATTGTAACTGCTCACTATTGTATTTGGATTAATTGTTTGATTATACATTACCTTCCAGTACCACTGAATGACTGGGTGGTTTGTACAGTAGCTGTTCTTGTAGACCGTGTGCTGCCTCCAGTCATTGACATCCACATCTCCAAGACCACACATTAGCAACTAAAAGGAAACCAAATATGCATCAACATAAATGCCGTGACTTAAGTCTGTTACAGAATATAGGCAATATATTTACGTATACTTTGTCTATTAAAAAAAAAGTCTCAGTGCTAACAAGGCCAATTTTCCAGTTCAGCTTTTCAACCTCAATGAAAAACAATCATAAATTCCATTTGTCACCGTTTTCAAAATTAAACACAATTTAAAGGTTTGTTGCCTTTCCCTCCCACCTAATATTTATTATGAAAAACTATGAATTACTGGGAAATTCAGGACTGGAAAACACCACTAAAGGTGTTGCATTTAGCAGGAAACATCTAACAGAGGGAATTTTTTTTTTTAACTGTAAAAAAGCAGAGGTTAAATTATTTTTGAATCAAACCGGAAATCTTTCCACAAACTCCTACTACTGCAATAAAAGCAGTTACATCTTCACAGTCCAATATTCTCAAACTATCAAAAAAGAATGTGTATTCATATAGTAACGTTCATGACCTCAGGGTGTCTCAAAGCACTCCATAACCAATAAACTACATTTGAAGTTAGGCAGGCAAACAGTAGCCAATTCGTCTCACACTGAGGTCCCACAAACAACAAATGAAATAAATGATCAGTTAATCTATGTGACTGTGGTAGTTGAGGCATACATATTAACCAGAGCACCAGGAGAACTCCCTTACATCAAGGATGTAATTCAGGAATTTATCCTGGTTAGTCAATCAAAATTAATACTGGTCAACAGATCCCCATCCTTTCACCCCCTAAATTAACCACTACTTTAAAAACTTAATTTTTTGTTTTTGCGCTAACAACATCCAATCAAGCTACCTTCTTATAGTTAGGAGTGGTTAGGATCTGGAATTCACTGCCTGAAAGGGTGGTGGAAGCAGACTCAATCGTGGCTTTCAAAAGGGAATTGGATAAGAATCTGAAGGAAAAAAAAATTGCAGGGCTACGGGGAAAGGGACTAGCTGAAGCGCTCTTGCAGAAAGCCGGCACAGGCTTGACAGGCTGAATGGCCTCCTTCTGTGCTGTAACCATTCTATGATTCTATGACAAGACAGCTTTGCTCAGGGACAGTCTGAATTCTACTCCTTGGTCAACCAGCTAACAACTGTTTGAGATATGCAATATAAATTGTATCCCTAAGTAATAGAGACAGAGATATGTCCCTTGAGGGAAGCTAGAGAGCAGATGTCATCTAATTCCCGAGTTAATCAACTATTTATTTTACCCACAGTTGCATATATTCAATTTGAAAATAGTAGAGTCTCACTGATCTCACACTGCTTTGGCTACATCCCTGACTATGATCCACTCAAGACCCACTGCAGTCTGGTGGTAGATCAATTTTGTGTGGACTACAGTGTAACAGGCACTGTTAATACAACACCTCAGAATCCAACTCATCATGAGATCAGGATGTCAGCCATTCAATTTCTATACAGCAATGTAATTAGAATGTGACTCCCCCTAATTTCTAGGCTGGTTTGCTTGACCAAATTATACTAGCTGCAAAAACTGGGCACTTCAGCTTCCTTTAAAACTCCAAGCATGATCGCACATGCATGTAGGTACATGGACACACAATGGTTTTTCATCTTTTGATAGAAGCTGAGGAGTTCACTACAACCAGGCTGACACAACTGAACGGACATCGTTCAATGTGTTGTCTCTCTTGTGCTACAACAAAGACATTGGACTGGGATTCAAGCTCTGGTTGGATGTTCAGAAGCACAACACTAAGTGTACAACGCTATAGCACCAGTGATCTGTTTTCACCTCATCAGCTTTACTTGGCAGTAATCAGATTTGGGGCTTTCAAATAAAGCAAAATTATTAGAAAATATGAAGTAATAATTATAAACAATGCAGTAATACTTCAGCATCCATCAAAATTCTGAAAAGAATTGCAGTCACAATATTACATTGCTAAAATTATGGGATAAGAACTGAAGCTTCTCTACAGCATAAAATGTGAATCTATTCTCCTCCATTTGAAGTAGGCAGATTTTGCTTAAATAAAACATAAGCCCAGTTTATATTAAGATATTTAATCTCATCAAGAATGAAAACAACACAAAACCTAACTGAAACTGAAAAAAACATAAAATCTGCCATTTGTTAACTGCATATCAGAGTAAAAAAAGTAGTGATGCAGGTTAATAAGGCCATAAATAAAACAAACAAAGCACTGGGCTTCATTTCTATAGGGAGGGAATTGAAAAGCAGAGAAGTTGTCTTATAACTTGTATCAAACCTTGGTTAAACCACACTTGAAGTATTATGCACAGTTCTGGTCTCCATTTTATAAAAAATGACATACAACAACAACTTGTATTTATATAGCTCCTTTAATATAGTAAAATGCCCCAAGGCACTTCACAGGAGTGTTATAAAACAAAATTTGATAGAGGCACTAGAGTAAGTGTAAAAAAGATTCACAAGGATGATACCAGAACGGAGAGGATATACTTATCAGGAAAGGCTGAACAAGCTGGGGCTCTTTTCTCTAGAAAAGACAAGGTTGAGAGATGACCTGATAGAAGTCTTCACGATTATGAATGGGTTTGATAGGGTAGACATGGAGAAGATGCTTCCACTTGTGGGAAAGACCAAAACTAGGGGCCATAAATATAAGATAGTCACCAATAAATCCAATAGGGAATTCAGGAGAAACTTCTTTACCCAGAGAGTGGTGAGAATGTGGAACTCGCTACCACACGGAATAGTTGAGGCAACTAGCATAGATGCATTTAAAGGGAAGCTAGATAAGCACATGAGGGAGAAAGAAATAGAAGGATATGTTAAAAGGGTTAGATGAGGAGAGGTGGGAGGAGGCTTGTGTGGAGCATAAACATTTGCATAGACCAGTTGAGCCGAATGGCCTGTTTCAGTGCTGTAGACTCTATGTCATGTAACAGTGAAGAAAGCCCAACCCTGCGGTTTCAAAACAACTCCTATAGTTAGTATTGCATCATCATTGTGAACTCAAGAGCAAAAATTAATGCGTGCAAGTACAAAAACAAATTTATGTTTCAAATGTGAACGTGAATATGGACTAATTTTGGCTACAGCCTACTTTAAAATGTGAACCTGCTTAATTTGAATTATCGTGTCGATTCAAATTGAAATTATGCAAAGATGGCTCCTGTGCTTCATTTGAGCCACTGGATGATTTAAATCTTTTGCAAGCAAATAACAACTCCAAATTAGCAGTGGACTGTATTTTAAAAGTGCCAAATTGTTTGGGGTCGTGGGGAGTGGAGGTTGGGGAAGAAATTCAAGGTTATACTGGAGAGAGAAAGAGAGTTAAACACTAACCTCAAGTTCATTTTCATCAAATATTTTAATCAAGTCAATAGGAATGAGTTCCGTGAAGCCCTGCAAATGGATTTCAGTGAAAGAAAAAATCACCACTTGTGTAAAAAAAACATTATGAACACTACACCAAACAAGTACATTTAAAGCATATATCTATAATCCAATTGACAGCTACTATTAGTTGTTCAGAACATCTGGAGATCTAAATTAGACAAGTATTACTAATAAGGAAATGTTTGAAAATTCTTCTGCTTTTTCCTCTGAGGTCATTACAAAATTTACCATTCCCAGTGAATAAGGTAGGCTGCTAATTTGCCAATTTGGTATATAACGGGGAGTTAGGAGTTTCACAAAAGCAGCATTTTTTTTCTTAATTCCTTGTGAGGAAATGCCTGGCCTCTGTTTAGCATTCCTTACATCTGGCCACAAGAGGAATCAAAAATGTGAACTCCCATTCTACCGCTCCATAGCTACATTGCATTGGCTCTTCAATGTGCTACAGCAATGCATTGCGCTGCATAAAGAGATGAAGGCTATTGTTTACACATGTTACTGCACATCAGCAGTACTCATTAACGCTTTGTCCAGCTTACTCCAAATATGCATCCATCTACTTTATTATCTACATCAACGTTCAAGAGCTGGCACACTTTGGATGACACAGGGACCACTGGCCCACATTACTGCATAATCATTGTGCTGAAACGAAAATATATGTCAGCTGTTTCCAAAGTTAAGTCAATGTTATGTTCGAGGCTGCCTGCACAAAGTGAAATATTTGATGTATAGTGCACTGAGCACCATCTTGTGGTATCTGTAAACCACTGCACACATGCCTTCTTTTCCCCAGTGGCTGTTAATATTTAATTGAACTGCACAATTATTCAAACTCTAAAGCCTGGATAAAAGACACATTAAAATTCTAGTTTTGCAGGAAGGGGGGTGGGGAACATAAAACTCCATTGGAGGAAAAATATAAAATTTCATCCCTCTGCTTTCCACAAGAATGTATGTGTACTTGAAATTCCAAAATACACAACTAGAAACCCTGGCGTGCACACTTCATTCTACAGTTAACAGCTTACAAGTTATGAATAGGGTAACAGTTGCTGACATACAAAACAGACAGTTCTAGATGAATATTCAGTTCTACTTTACAAAAACAACCGGTTACCTCCATGAAGGCGTTCATCTGCTTCTGCACCCGATTTACAAACCTCCATTGGATGACTAAGCTGTGTGTGGAGAAACAAAGTAAAAAATAAACCCAGAGGCAGGTCAGAATATTCAATAACTTTATTTTCTCTTTAGCTTTTTAATGTTTCAACAGTTTGAGAAACGTATGTCCCCCTGGGCTAACTGGTTGCTAGTTTTGAGTGCACACACTGTGGTACTGAAATAAACACTGAACTGGTATAGAGAGGGGCCACAATGTTGATTCTCAGTGTCAGAGGACTGAACTATGAGGAAAGGTTAGAAATTATTGGACTTCAACTTTAAAGGGAGGAAAATGAGAGTAAATTTTATAGTGATATACAAGATAGTGAGATAGAAAAGGCTAATTTTGAGCATTATTTCAAGTTAAACTACAACAGCTAAACAAAGGGGCATAGATACAAACTGGTAAGAGACAAGTTTAAGACTGTTATTAGGAAACACTTCTTCATACCAAGCATAACTAACACCTTAAATAATGTACCAAGTAGAACAAAACTCTGGTATCATTCAAGAGATAGTTAGGTACTACAGTGGGAGAATGGAAGGATCAGGCATCTGGGCCAAATGCCCTTCATTATTTTTGTGACTGCTGTTATTGTAATAATGCTTCCCAAACAGCAGTAAAACTTTTATTATTGTAATAGCCTAAACTATTTAACATTAAACAGACAATTTCTATTATATCTTTCTATGATTTTAAAATTAGTTAGCACAATTGGTTGGGCATGCAGGTTCTAATTGCAGCGGAGCACATTTTGCGATGAAGAAAAAGCCCACATTTTTGAGGCTCTGCTGTGGGCTAGCACAGCCTCATTAAACCTTCTGTTGGTTTGGGACATTGATGTGCTGCAAATTCTGGCTCTAATCAAAACTCCGTACAGACCTTTTATTTTAATTCGTATTTTCAAAATAATCATAACATTTAAAAGACTAATTCACAATAGCCCAGAAGAAAACCAGTTACAAAACTCGACTTGGGAGAAAAAAGTGTGTATATGTGGGGGAAGGGCATGAAGAAGGTAATAAAAAGGGGGAAGACAGTTAAATGAAGTAAATATGCACTTACTCTATATACTCCCTTTTGTTTTCATTGGTAACCACCATGTCTGAACCACTGGGTTTCAGATCCACTTGATAGGTCTACAAAGGACAAGCCAAATTAGTTAAGCTGCACAAGAGAGAGGCTGGCAAGATGATGATATTCAAACAATAAAAAAAAGCAATCTGTGATTACTGCAATTCAGACCTCAGGAAACATTTAATACATTCCATTTATTTTAAAGAAATGAATACTGAAATAAATGCTTTAAAGTATTAATCATACAACAAAGAGCTTTCTGGTATGCAGCAATGGGTACAGTGGCTCGTTGTAGCTTATCTCTTTGTGCAGCAGCAGCAGGTCATCGACGCACCCAAAGGTGACTCGGAGACGCATCACTCAGAGAGCAAACTACCCCAAGTCAGCAGATGTTACACATCAGCTGACTTGTCATGGCGGGGCTCAGACCGAGGCTGTGACTGGGGTACACCACCTGCTCCATGAAGACTGCAGGAGATGGTTAACCATCTGCACGGCATTAGCAATGGTAATGAAGGTCACTACTTCCCTTGTATGACAGAAAGCCACTGCAGGAACCCATCAGGTATATCACAGCGGCTTTTCAAGGCATCGGTCCTTTTAGGACATAATCATGACAATTCATTTACATTTGAGGGGAAAAAAAATCTGTTGAACCACACAAGATTACTTGTTTCAATTTTGGTGAATTGATGTTATTCGAGCTCACAAAGGCTCAATTTACATGGTTTATTTATAAATTTGATCAGGATGATTAACTTGAAATATTGCACCCTTGAAATCTGTTACGAAGTTAGAAGGCTACATACCTGCCCAAAATTTTCTTCATCTATACAAAATCTGAGATCCAGCTCAGTGGGGTCATTCTCAAGAATCCATTTTAAAGAATTGAAATATTCGCCATCCTAAAACAAAGCAACAAGAATTTAAAGGGTTTATGGAGTGCACGAAGGACAAGAACAAACTGTATGCAGCGACAGTCTGATTCCAACAATTACTTGGATGTGCCAGCTCCCAAGTACAACAATATTTAAGAAAGTAAACACACATGTTCCAGTTAACAGCATATTCTTCAGTAATAGGTGCATGTAAAGCAAAATTAGAAATAATGCAGTAAAATAAAACTATAAGAAATGAACCACTACAGATTTCTAATGATGTGAAAGAATATGTGCATTGAGGGAGTTTTACTACAAAAAAAGAGAGTAAGATGAATAGGAAATCAATGGCTGAATTTGTACAAAACGGTACATTTATTTTCATTAACACATCACTCGTCACTGATGTCATTACACTACCGTTCTGTATAAATTTTGTAAAACTCCTCTCTTCCGGTCATGCCATGTTAAGGTGCTCAACAAAATGTGGGTGTTATGATGGTGACTTTTAGGCAGATAAAAAGACTTACAACACAACTGGAAAAAAGGTTGTTCACAAAATAAAGAGCAACTAAGATATACAGAATGTTCATACATGGATGCTCATAAACTACTAGTGCTTTGCTGATGTGAAAAGATGCCATTCAAATCCCTTTTAGTTTACTGTATCCGCTTAACATACTTAACTGTCAAGTGCCCTCTGATGTTTTGTATGTATAGCAGGTGAGAGAAAACTTAATTCCACTTGCAGCAAGATCTAATTCAATACCGTTAGCATTTTCAAAAAAACTTGTCAGAAATATTACTTAAAATAAAAACAAAATTCCCACAAGAGGTAGCAGTCTTAAAAAATTAAAACTCTGTTTTTGTCTTGCTCCACCCAGGCTGTACATCAAAGTTTGTGTAATATCGAATTTATAATGTGATGTAACTATAGGCAATGCAGTGGCACAGCACGTTCACGTTGCAGTGTATCCATGCACTATGGGGAGAAAATGAGCAGCAGCCGTGTATCACCTCGAGAGAGAGAGAGAAAGGAAAGTCAGAGGGAATGTTACCCCAATACACAAACACGCACCAAATTTCCAACCAATTTCAGAGTGATACTCTTCAGGGATTTGTAGATGAGAGAGTGACCGATTCCTTATGATTGTCCAATGGATGATGTGCAGTAACTCGTAAAGTTGCTTTTGTACTCACCACAGACTCCATATCTTTCAGTGTGATGGATTTTCCCAACATCATCTTGTAAAATGGCCTGATAAAGAAGCCTGAAATAAAAGCAAAATGAATGAACTGGACATAAACTCAAAAGGTCTCTGGACCACAATATTAGTCAGGTGCTAACAGGAGTTACCACCTGGAGCAAAACCTGCAAATGTTCAATTTTGTGATTTTCGTTGACAGTGAAAACGACATTAATAAGGTCATCGACCTGAAACGTTAACTCTCTTTCTCTCTCCACGGATGCTGCCTGGCCTGCTGAGTTTTTCCAGCGTTTTCTGTTGTTATTTCAGATTTCCAGCATCCGCAGTATTTTGCTATCGTATTAATATTCACCCACCAGGCTTTACGGCTGTGGCAGAAACTTGGAAAAGCGTCTCTTTTACCCCAATCTCCGGGTAGTGGTCTGACATGTTGGAACAGTGCGTTTGGAACACATTTCCCTGTGGCCTCAATTGAAGAAATCTCACATCACACATCCTTTGGTGATTACTTATGTGCTCGCAAATTATCAGATTTCTTTTATTATTTTATGAAAGTTTGTAAATAAAACATGAAATCATAAGACAACTAATCAAATATCATCATAACCCAGTTGGACAGATACCAGAAGACCCTGCTATCCTGCCAGCTTTCATTGATATCTGCTTGTTATTACTCTTTAAGTCATGTCTTCCTTCACATACTCTAACAATTTAACACGATCCAATAATAAACCAATATAAAGTCTGATGTATGCAATTTATAATCTCAATGGATAAAATTGAAGAATTAGTTAAAAATAAACAAGCCACCTCAGACACAAAAAAAAAAGACTCACAACACAACATCACATCTGCACCCAATGATGGACAAGTGGGGTGGGCAGAATGATCTCTAGTGGGGGACAAAGTATCAAGATAGCGATGAATGAACAAAAGACAATTGATTAAAGTGGACAGGGTTCTGCAGCAAGTTATCCAATTAAAAAAAGCAAATCATATGTAGTCAAATGCAATACACTATTAAAAATGTTATATGCAGACTGCCCTTTGTTGATTGCTCCCCCACAAACAGCCATGTGTCCTTGCTACTGATGCTGAGTGGATGGGGAAGTGTTCAGGGCTTGGATTTAATGGCTGTTCCTTAGCTGTAAAACCACGAGTGGATACCATCAACAGGTGAGGCTATAATCCAGAGTTGTTGCACCTTTACAATTGCAATAAAATTCATCAGGTTTTTTGATTAGATGTAGGATCTCTTCTCCATTGGCTTATTTGCATTTGTTCCAGGTAAAAGTGCATTATTTGCTGACAGTGTTACTAAATTAGTCATTACAGTTTCATACTGTTTAAAAACTGCATTTAATTTGTTTTCGATACCTACATGATGCAAGAATATCTAAACCATTCATCCCAAGATGAAGAACTTAGCTCCGCTGTTGTGCAGCTAAATCCTTTCCTTGTTTGTAATTTTAATGCTTATATTTAAAGAGGCATCGTTCATTATGGAGGGCTTTTTCAAGCAGACTCGGCACCTGGAGCAACCTGTTTTACATTCTCTATTTTAGGGACACTGTGAAGGAATAAGCCATATAACCTATTCAGAAAAATACACCATCTTATGAAAGAATTCTGGCCTTATTAAAACATGACAAACTGGGTTTGGAAATTTAGAAACCTAACTATGAAAGCATTCTGGCTATTGAGATAAGATAGTTGTTGACCCTGAATAAATAACCTTATTGAAACAGAAGGTTAAGGGCTCTGACAGGCTGAACTTTTTGGAACGAAACAATGGTTCACCCTGGATAAGGTGTTCTAATTTACACTTCGTAAAGAAGCACATAAAGTAAGGAACATCTGCCCTTGTAAAGATGACATAGTAAGAAACACCTGCTGTCACACCATTTTTTATATGGTAAACTTAGAACACCTCGAGATGAGACATGAGTCTGGCAGAGGTCAGTAGAAAAATGACTAGAGATAATTAGCTTACATCAGCATAAAACCTTAAAGGAAATACCACTGGAAAAGGGTATAAATATTGAACTCTCAAATGGGATAACAGACTCGCTTTAATCGGGCAAAGTGATTCTCGGCTTCAGAGGCGGCTCTCTAAGTCTCCAACTCTTTGTACCTCGGGGATCAAAAGGTATTTGATTTTGGTGGATATCCTGAATAGAACTTTAAGAACCGTAAAACTGTAGCGAAGTTAAGATTTGAAAGTAAGGTTCTCTGATAATAAGATTGTAAGTTTTCTCTTTTTGGAACTGTCAATGTTGCGATTGACTCACCAACTGTAAATAACATGTCGGTTCTTTAATAAAGCTATATATTTTTAGAATTGTCTCACATAAGACTTCTGTATCAAAAACTCACAAACTCAATCTCTGTACACTCTTTGGTGAGGAGTTACAGAATTCTGGGGGAGTTTTCTGGACCCTCATAATATCCGGAACGTTACAGTCTAGCTAAACTTATTAAAAGTGCTATCTGGAGGACGGTAACATTTTCAGGTTGTTCCTTTCCTTTAGGGAGAGATAGTCCAGACCTTTAGACCCAATTAAGCGTCTTTAGTATTCAGCTACCTCAAACTTTAGTTGAAAGTGAACGTCTAAGAAATACGCCTGATCCGGGGTAGCCTTAAAGGGGCTAGGACTAGTAATTATCCCTTCAACACCACATTAGCCACAAGTAAAATTATGTGCTGCAGCTAAAATGATACCGAATGCAAGATGAGCTTTGGTGATGCAGTTGAAGTAAGTTAACGTAAAATTGCTTATATATTATGTTCCTTTGTTGAAATATAGAATTGGTGACGTGAAAGACATAACACACCTCACATACACGAAAAGCTTTACTAACAACTTTTTGATGGCAACATTGCTGCTTTAAATCATTTGGTTCAAACAAACAAAATGCAATTCGTTTGTTCAATGCATGTTTTAAGTTTGAAAACAAACTGAGTAATAGAGGAAGAGGAATGACTCATGTCACAAATGGGAGAGAAAAAGGATTTTTTTCCATTACCAAATTCTGCTAGATTTAGAGCACCGGCCACATGGTTTTGTGAATCATTGCCCTTTTGTGATTCATACCAACATTTCTTTAAATGTCTAAGCTAGTCAAATGACATAGTAATTTAGCAATTCTGGTCAACATGCATTTACTTGTAAGCACTGCTCCACAATCAAAACCTCTAACTTACCATCCAGTAGTTTCCCATGGTGCACTGCCATTCCAGCCACACGCCCAATGAATTTGAAGTAAGAAAGATGATCTTCGTTACAAAGACCAGAATTTGGGTTGATCTGAAGTGTGTAATTATCCCTGTTTGAAAAGTATTTTTAAAAGCTGAAATTCAAAATACTGAAGAAAATAGTTATGAATTATAAAGTAAGGGTTATTTGGATAAATGAAAGACTGAACTGTTGAGACATCCTGTGTTTAAGTGCATCAGTTTCAGGCAAGTCTCAAGTGATTTGAATTTTAGACCTGCAGGCATTACTTTGGTCTGGTTAGCACAAAGAATAATTTATGTTTAAATATCTTTAACATAAGTATTCACATGTATAGAGACTAGAAGAAATAAAAAATAGCATCCATTTACAAATCAAGAGAAACTCAAATGAAATAAAAGCAGAAGTGATTAGATCAAGTTAATTAATGGTATTTGTTAGTAATGGTAAACAGTCTTAAATATTCAGATAGCAAAAATAGGTATTAAGAAAGAGAAAATTACTAATATAAAGCACCTCAACATTTCATATAAAATTCTTAAGAGGGCTTGACAAGGTAGATGCTGAGAGGTTGTTTCCCCTGGCTGGAGCATCTAGAACTAGGGGGGAAATAGTCTCAGGATAAGGGGTCGGCCATTTAGGACGGAGATGAGGAGCAATTTCTTCACTCAGAGAGTTGTGAATCTTTGGAATTCTCTACCCCAGAGAGCTGTGGATGCTCAGTCGTCGAGTATATTCAAGGCTGAGACAGATAGATTTTTAATGGGTTTAAATGAATCAAGGGATATGGGGATAGGTCAGGAAAGCAGAGTTGATGTAAAAGTTCAGCCATGACCTTATTGAATGACGGCGCAGGCTCGAGGGCTATATAGCCTACTCCTATTTCATATGTTCTTATGTCGTCAGGATGTCTCAATGGGTGACTTTTCAACTGCAGTCACTCTCATTATATTAGGTACATATGGTAGCCAACCTGCACATAGCAAGTGCCTACAAACAGCAAATGAATAAACAACTGGATAATCTAGGGATTGTTTTTGGTGGTGCTGATTGAGAGAAAAATATTGGGCAAGACATTGCAAGATCTCACTTCTCTTTTTCGAATAGTGTCCTAGAGCTTTGATATCCACCTGAGCAGCCTTGATTTAATCTGAAAAATGGCACCTCCACCAATGCAGCAGTCTCTTAGGGCTGTACTGGAGTATCATTCTAGATTATATGATCAAGATTATAGTAGGGTTTGAACTCAAACTTCTGACAGAGAAATTAGTACCATAAATGGAACCAAGTTGACACAAGTTTATGGAGTCCCCCTAAGCCTGTATAGGTGTAATGGTGACACTTACTCAGTGGATTTTTTATTTTTAAACTGTTCGGTATCTCTACTTCAGCTCAGAATTTCATAAAACAAAGAAACTTTAAACATTGACACAGGAATGATTCAAGCAAGTTTTGGCACTTAACTGAATTATACAAGCAGTTACTTAATCCCTTGAGTATAGAAAATCAAGGGGTCATCTAATTTGAGGTGTGTAAGATGATTATAGGAGTTGATAGGGTAGATAGAGAGAAACTATTTCCCCTGGTGGTGGAGTCCAGAACAAGGAGGCATCAAATTAAAATTAGAATTAGGGCATTCAAGGATGATGTCAGGAAGTACTTCTTCACACACAAAGTAGTGGAAATCTGGAACTCTCTCCCTAAAAAGCTGTTGAAGCTAGGTCAATAGAAAATGTCAAAGTTGAGATCGATAGATTTTTGTTAGGCAAGGGTATTAAGGGTTACAGAACCAAGGCAGGTAGATAGAGTTAAGATGCAGATCATCCATGATCTAACTGCATGGCGGAACAGGTTCAAGGAACTGAATGGCCTCCTGTTCCCAAGTACCTACATTAATTCCAAGGTGTCATGTTAATTATAGAAATAGTTAAAATATGTATAAATAGTTGGGCACATTATTGTAGATGAGAGACATTGCACACTTACGTGGCTGAATATTCAAAAAGCCCATAGTAAGGATTGAACATTTCTTTAGACAAAAGGAAGAACCACTCTCTTGCTACGCCTCCATAATCAAGTCCTTTCTCCGACTCAAATTCTATCCAAAGTCTAGCTTTTAGCACATCTGGTCGCTTTAAGGACATGATTCGTCTGTAAGACTCCTCTAAAATGTTGCCTCGATGCAGCTTCATTTCAAATCTATTGGGTATGTCAGCCTGGAATAAAAAACAGAACCAAAAATGATTGTTACAACTCAGTCCCCCAAAAACCCACATTTCATTGTCATTTGGAAAGACATATTCAGTGTGGAAAAAAAATCTGAAAAGTTATAAAATCTTAAAATTAAAAAATCTAGACATCATTGCTGCAGTAATAAATTATAGGCATTTGATGAGGTCAAGTGTATGGAAAAGCACCCATGATATAATCTGATAAATTCCATTCCAATTTTAAGAAAGAATGTTACAGCCAATCAAAATCAGACAGGCTCACTTATTGGCATCAGGTAGGGAGACCCTTCAAAAAGCACATCCACCAGCTCCATCATGATCATTATACAGTCAGGTCCAGGTACAGCCCATTAGTGTCTTTTTTAAATGTTTTTGGTGATTTTCTTTTCATCAAATTCAGGGTCACTGGGGAATGGAACTTTCAACTCTGAGCACTTGTGGCTAGGATCAAGCACAGTAAATGAAGTAAAAGTTACATTGGCTTTACCCCAATAACATCCCTTAACTGTAATCCTGAAAGAAAACCATCTGGTGCAATTTCCCCCCCCCCCCGCAAACAGCTATTTTTATGCCCCCACTAAATGAGACTTCAATTTTAGATCAGTTTTGTGTTGGGGGCCTAAATCCACTGGGATGTTTGTGGAGCCTGCCAAATCTATTCTCATATAGAACCTTTGCAAGAGAGACATAGATAGAGTGACAGCGAGACGGAGAAAATAAACTGAAAAACATTAGAATTGGAGTCTGGAGCATGCCAGGCAGAAAAAGTCTCAGCTTCCTGATAACTTCACACATACAGATTCAAATAATCCAATTATGTGTACACACTTTACACTAACCTGTATGGTAATTACATTCTGATCCTGAATTTTACATGTCACCAATCCTGTAGTACTCCACCAGGTATCCTCATTCAGAAGGCTATTACAACAACATGCATTTCGATAGCAGTAGAAAAAAAATCCCATGGCACGCAAGTACTTTATGAGTAAGAGTGCGACAATTCAAAACTAGTGCTCTTTTGCTACGTTGCTTCCATATTTACAAAATTATAATCTTTCCAGGAAACACACCCTTTACACTAATACAGGAAGGAAAATTAGGAAAGAAGGAGCATCTAAAAAAAAAAGATTAAGACAGGAAAAGTTTGTCGTGCACAGAAAATCTTAAGGCGATCTAGGAAAATTGAAGCTGTAATACATTATAATGGCCCAGATATTCCGATCCCTACGGGTGGGTACGCGCTGTGTACCCACCTGTAGGGACATCAGAAATGCCGGTTTCAGGTATGTACAGCGCATGCGCTGAAAACCAGCATTTCCGATCTGTCAAGAATGATCTTGACAGATCCTCCGGTTGCCCTGGAGAAGGGCCTCTGTGGGCGGATACTTCCGCTTTTTGGAGACCCTCCGCCTGCAGAAAACCCTTACAATTCTTACGCCTGGTAAAAGCAGGCGTAAGGCCTGCTTTTACCAGGATAAGAGTTAGAATTTTTTTTTTAAAAAACAATTTTTTTCACTGATTTATCATTTAAAAAAAGTATGATTTTTAGCCCCGTAAAAAACTTTAATTATTTTTTTCAAAAAAATTAATTTTTGTTTAAAATACTTAATTTATTGTAATTTCAAGTTATCTTTAAATAAATATTTTTTAAAAATCACATTTTTAAGTTTTACTATGTTTTTGGGGTGATCTCCATTCATATATTTGACAGGTCTTCCTGTCAAGTGTATGAAGGGAGATTCCCTTCTTTGATTGGCTCCCCATGGCCCACGTGATCCCGGGGACGCTGCGAACTACATGCACCTCTGGGATACGTGGGCCCTGCGCACTTGGAGTTTGGAGAGGCCCAGGAACGGAAGCGTATGCGTCCCGGGAGCCCTCAGGTAAGGGCGTAGATTTTTCCAGATCGCAGGCGTCCGTCCGCGGGAGGCCTGCGATCGGAAAATACGGGCCAATATAGGATTCAAATTTTCCTGTGTTGATACCAGGGATAACAAATCAATTTTTTCACAAATTTCTCGGTTTATTTGTACCTGAGCATAAACCAGCAAATATAGAACAAAAGCACAGGTAAACATGAGTGGTGCCCTGGAAAAGTCAGATTATGATATGGAAGCTTTAATGTTTAAGATAGGCAACTTCAAAATATTGGTGTCAGCTGGTAAATTTTATGTTAATTATACCTGTTGCACATTGAGGTGCTGATTTGTTTGAAGAAAAAACTGGGACAGCCCGTTAGTCAACTTATATAGCCACACAAAGGGGAGAAATGCACAACAAGGCAGCACTGGGGTAGTTCAGTCATTAGCTTTTCCACAAGACGTTTCCGGTTAGTCCACAGTAAACATGAATTTTCATTATGGTCTGATAAACCAAATGGATGAGCTCAAAATGAAATGAGCTTTGCAATACAGCGTCCCTCAAACTATTCATGACACAACGTATGGTGTACTTACAGGCTTCTTCAGTTTCTTCCGGAAGTAATCGTACTTCTGCTTGAATTCTCTGGAATATGGCACAGCCTGTAAGAGAGCACAGATTTATTTACAAAACTAAAATAACACTTGTGTGTTTTTTTTTAGTTTAAATACTGGAAAGATGCATCAGCTGACGTCATACTGATCTTTCTCCCGTTGCCCGAAAACATCAGGTAGCTGTACTGCCTGGGATGGTGACAGCAGACTTGTTATTTTTAACTTTCCTCTTATATTTGTGACTAAAATAAATTTACACATCCAAATATATTCTCACTGGATGTTGCATGTTAGAGTAGCCTTTTCAACCACTACTGCCATTGGCGAGCAGTGCACCAACAGTCTACAGTAGCTAAACTTTCTCAAAATAAAATTAATGTAAAAACAGATAATGGATCAAGCAGTTATCACTGTTTTCTTGTACAACCCACTCCTTCCTCATTAAATCAAGAACGAGGGACATAATATTAAAATTAGAGCTAGGCCATTTAGGAAGGAAACGAGCAAGCACTTTTTCCACACAAAGATATCTGGAATTCCCTCCCCCCCACCCCCCAAGCTATGGATGCTGGGACAATTGGAACTTGCAAGACTGAGATCGATGTAGAGTTTTGTTAGGCAAGTGTATCAAGGGATATGGAGCTATGGTGGGTAAATGGAGTTGTGGTACAGATCAGCCATGATCTAATCGAAGGGCTGAATTGCTTGCATGTGTCCCTATTAGCGTCAAAATCTGCTCTCATTTCCAAAATCCTGAGTCTATCATTGGCGCAAAGTAAATTTGAAGGATTTTGACTATTATTTTATGCATAAAAAAAACAAATAGAAATGAGCTTAACAAACATCCGGGTTTTTACACAAAGCTATCATTGTCAGTGGATAAAGGAAACACATTGGATAATTTATACTTGGATAGAACTTTCAGAAAGATTAAGAATTCACATTGGATTATCTATTTTTAATACCTGCATCACAACTTACCTCAATCTAATTTTCTCCAGGGAAACTCTGCTTAGTTGCTTGAGCTTTTTCCATAACTTTGTATCCCAAAACCCTGGAACTATCCTTCAACTTTCTAATAAATCTATATCCTTTGAAGCAGGCGACCAAACCTCCATGCCAGAATTGGCCTCATCACTGATCTGTACAATGTAACATAACTTGTTCTGACTTGTAATGCAAGATCATCCAGATGCATACTTGCAGCCAATGTGCTGGAATTGGGAATTCATTCCATTTCAAATTCTATTATTTATATATTATATCAAAGAAGAGAAAGTTGTTTCAAAAAAAAAGTTAAAAAATTTCATGTGAAATTGTTGGGGTGGGGGGGGGGGGATTCAAAGCACTAATATTGTTTCTAAATAGAAACTATAAATGCTGTTTCTGGCAAGATTTCCTTTGTCCTAACTGAAAATAATCAAACCTCTTTCGACTTGTTAGCTGGTCACATGGTTTTGTGTCATCAACAAATGTATTACTGTATTACAGCACTCTGAACAGCAGGGTTCCTGTGGAACATTTTTTGGTTACTTTTTCCACAGGCAGTGAATTTTCTAATTAACCCCACCCTCTGTCCCTGTTGATGAGCCAAATCTCAATCCATTTTTACAATTTGTTGTCTATTCCATGAGACTTAACCTCCACTACGGTCCGACAATAAATAAAAAAGTGAACATGTTTAATATGTTAAAGGCAGAAAAAAAGATAGAAACATAAGTTGCTAGTGAAAGTCAATGAAACAATTCGTATAATTGAGCTGGAGACAAGCAGAGACATGCCCAGCTTTAATTACCGGCCTCTTCTGCTCCACTTTGCATAAACTCCAAATCGTCTGACCTCCACCACCCAATTGCTACCCCAGTTCATTGGCTTACCATTTCGATCAAAATTAATTCAAAAATCCTTGTCGTCTCTACAAATCCCTCGAAGGCTTCACTCCCCCCTCTTCACCCCACCCCCTCCCCACTCTTGTGTGCCAACATGCATCTTTTGTTTTTCCAAATTTGGCCTGCATTGCATTCAATGTCCCTCTGTTTTATCATTGGAAGCACAACTGGGCCCTACCAGCTGGAAAAACTCTTCCTAAAGCCCTGGGGGGAAAAATTCGGTTGCTTTGCGCCTGACTAATGCGGCGCAAAGCAACTAGTGCCCGGGCGCAGCGATGTTTGCGTCACTCGCGAAATTGACCAGACATTTTGCGGCGGCGCCAAACACTACCGCCACGATCTCCTGCGCCCGCAGATCGTGACGTCAATCGAGCGTGCAACGCCCCGGACCGGATATTGAGTAGCGCCCCCTGCCTTACCGCCTGCAACGACAGGTTGAGGGGAGCGTTTTCCAGTTGGGAAGGGACTGGGGCAGTGCTATTTAAAGGCGACCGCTTCCTGCCTTTTTTTGTCGGCGACATTTTTGCACCACGCATTGAGAGAAAGAGAAAAAGAGAGAGACTTCTGGAGAGATTCAACGCTGTGAAGGAGTTTTGGGTACTGAGCAGCACTTTGCGGGTTCATTTTGATTTGACCTTCCTTGCATCGATTTAGAAGAGACTATGGGGGCTGCACTCTGAGCTCTTTCCCTGGGGCCTCTCCATTGTTCTTTCCAGCAGAATTGATGTACAGGTCTCTCCAGGCCGAGATTCAAGGCTGCAATGAGCAGGGTGTGGATGGAGAGCAAGATCGACCCTCCCGTTTAAGAACTGGCCAGCGTCAGTGTGTCTGTGTTCCACTTCACATGAGCTTCGCCAGTGCTCTGAGGTAGCGCCTCACTCATCGGCCTATGCACCTTGAGAGGTGTGCAGCGCCTGATTTAGCGCTCCAATCACCTCCAGGGGCGATAGAAGCCAAGTTTGCAGTCGGAGGCGATAATTAGCGGCAGGTGCTAAACTTTGCGCCCGGCCGATAATTGCTCCCCAAACAAGGCGATACCGAATTTCTCCCCCCTGATCTTTCTAACTCTCTCCCTGCCTTTAAAAGCATCAGCAAAGCCAACCTTGGACATGGCTTTTTTTTATTCGTTTGTGGGACGTGGGCGTCACTGGCAAGGCCAGCATTTATTGCCCATCCCTAGTTGCCCTTGAGAAGGTGGTGGTGAGTCACCTTCTTGAACCGCTGCAGTCCGTGTGGTGAAGGTACTCCCACAGTGCTGTTAGGTAGGGAGTTCCAGGATTTTGACCCAGCAACGATGAAGGTTCGGCAATATACTTCTAAGTCAGGATGGCGTGTGACTTGGAGGGGAACTTGGAGGTGATGGTGTTCCCATGCGCCTGCTGCCCTTGTCCTTCTAGGTGGAAGAGGTCGTGGGTTTGGGAGGTGCTGCTGAAGAAGCCTTGGCGAGTTGCTGCAGTGCATCTTGTAGATGGTATACACTGCAGCCACAGTACGCCGGTGGTGGAGGGAGTGAATGTTTAAGGTGGTGGATGGGGTGCGAATCAAGCGGGCTGCTTTGTCCTGGATGGTGTCGAGCTTTTTGAGTGTTGTTGGAGCTGCACTCATCCAGGCAAGTGGAGAGTATTTCATCACACTCCTTACTTGTGCCTTGTAGATGGTGGAAAGTCTTTGGGGAGTCAGGAGGTGAGACACTCGCCGCAGAATAGCTAGCCTCTGACCTGCTCTTGTTGCCACAGTATTTATGTGGCTGGTCCAGTTAAGTTTCTGGTCAATGTTGACCCCCAGGATGTTGATGGTGGGGGATTTGCCGATGGTAATGCCGTTGAATGTCAAGGGGCAGTGGTTAGACTCTCGCTTATTGGAGATAAATGAGAAGTCGCACAACACCAGGTTATAGTCCAACAGATTTATTTAATTTTACAAGCTTTCGAAGCAGTTCGCTCCTTCGTCAGGTCAGTTAGCAATGAGAGAATCTCCCAGAATTCACAATTTAAACCCAGACAAAATCTATTCACATTATTCCCTACAACAAAGAGCACAGCCAAGACAATGAGATGTGTCCCAGGGGGTCCAACGTGTCAAACCACCTGCTGGCTGCATATCCTGTCAATTTGTGTTCTTGTGTTAGTCTCTTTAAAAAAAAAACCCTGGGAAGACCGGCCATGATGTCAAGTCACGTTCTGTATCGTCCAAAAATGTGCGGGTTAGGTTGATTTGGCTATGATAAATTGACCCTTAGTGTTAGGGGGGGATTAAATATGTGGGGTTATGGGGATAGGATGGGATATGTTAGGGGTAATTAAATACGTGGGGTTACAGGGATAGGGTGGGATAGGTGCAGGCTCGATGTGGGGATTCGGTGTGAGAAAGCAGGGACAGGGTACTGGATTTGGATGATCAGCCATGATCGTATTGAATGGTGGAGCAGGCTCGACGGGCCGAATGGCCTACTCCTGCTCCTAGTTTCTATGTGACATGAACCCGATATCGCGATTGAGGCCATCCTCATGAGTCGCAACACTACAGACTTCTTGCAGAAACTCAGCACCCATGGACCAGTTGAACCAGGAACACTCCTCGTCACAATGGACGTATCGGCACTCTACACCAATATCCCCCACAATGACGGCATCGCTGCGACAGCCTCAGTACTCAACACCAACAACAGCCAATCTCCGGACGCCATCCTACAACTCATCCGCTTCATCCTTGACCACAATGTCTTCACCTTCGACAACCATTTTTTCACCCAAACACACGGAACAGCCATGGGGACCAAATTCGCACCCCAATACGCCAACATCTTCATGCACAAGTTCGAGCAAGACTTCTTCGCTGCACAGGACCTCCAACCAACGCTGTACACCAGATACATCGACGACATCTTCTTCCTTTGGACCCACGGCGAAGGATCACTGAAAGGACTACACGATAGCATCAACAGGTTCCATCCCACCATCAAACTCACCATGGACTACTCCTCAGAATCGGTTTCATTCTTGGACACACGAATCTCCATCAAAGACGGACGCCTCAGCACTTCACTCTACCGCAAGCCCACGGACAACCTCACGATGCTCCACTTCTCCAGCTTCCACCCTAACCACGTTAAAGAAGCCATCCCCTATGGACAAGCCCTGCGAATACACAGGATCTGCTCAGACGAGGAGGAACGCGATGGACACCTACGGACACTGAAAGACGCTCTCGTAAGAACGGGATATGACGCTCGACTCGTCGATCGACAGTTCCGACGGGCCACAGCGAAAAACCGCATAGACCTCCTCAGAAGACGAACACGGGACACAACCAACAGAGTACCCTACGTCGTCCAGTACTTCCCCGGAGCGGAAAAACTACGCCATGTTCTTCGCAGCCTTCAACATGTCATCGATGACGACGAACACCTTGCTAAGGCCATCCCCACGCCTCCACTACTCGCCTTCAAGCAGCCGCCTAACCTCAAAAATACCATCGTTCGCAGCAGATTACCCATCTTTCAGGAGAACAGCAACCAAGACACCACACAACCCTGCCACGGCAACCTCTGCAAGACATGCCAAATCATGGACACAGATACCATCATTACACGTGAGGACACTACCCACCAGGTACACGGTACATACTCATGTGACTCGGCCAACGTTGTCTACCTGATACGTTGCAGTAAAGGATGCTCCAGAGCATGGTACATCGGCGAGACCATGCAGACACTGAGACAACGTATGAACGGACACCGCGCAACAATCGCCAGGCAGGAGGGTTGCCTCCCAGTCGGGGAACACTTCAGCAGCCAGGGGCATTCAGCCTCGGATCTGCGGGTAAGCGTTCTCCAAGGCGGCCTTCGAGATACACGACAGCGCAAAATCATAGAGCAGAAACTGATATCCAAGTTCCGCACTCATGAGGATGGCCTCAATCGCGATATCGGGTTCATGTCACGATACAGAACGTGACTTGACATCATGGCCGGTCTTCCCAGGGTTTTTTTTTTAAAGAGACTAACACAAGAACACAAATTGACAGGATATGCAGCCAGCAGGTGGTTTGACACGTTGGACCCCCTGGGACACATCTCATTGTCTTGGCTGTGCTCTTTGTTGTAGGGAATAATGTGAATAGATTTTGTCTGGGTTTAAATTGTGAATTCTGGGAGATTCTCTCATTGCTAACTTACCTGACGAAGGAGCGAACTGCTTCGAAAGCTTGTAAAATTAAATAAATCTGTTGGACTATAACCTGGTGTTGTGCGACTTCTCATTTTTGTCCACCCCAGTCCAACGCCGGCATCTCCACATTATTGGAGATAGTCATTGCCTGGCACTTCTGTGGCGCGAATGTTACCTGCCACTTATCAACCCAAGTCTGAACGTCGCCCAGGTCTTGTTGCATGCGGGCATGGACTGCTTCATTATCTGAGGAGTTGTGAATGGCACTGAACACTTTGCAGTCATCAGCGAACATCCACATTTCTGACCTTATGTTGGAGGGAAGGTCATTGATGAAGCAGCTGAAGATGGTTGGGCCTTGGACACTGCCCTGAGGAACTCCTGCAGTGATGTTCTGGGGCTGTGATAATTGACCTTCAACCACCACAACCATCTTCCTTTGTGCTAGGTATGACTCCAGCCAGTGGAGAGTTTTCCCCCCCGACTCCCATTGACTTCAGTTTTACTAGGGCTCCTTGATGCCTCACTCAGTCAAATGCTGCCTTGATATCAAGGGCAGTCACTCTCACCACACCTCTGGAATTCAGCTCCTTTGTCCATGTTTGGACCAAGGTTGTAATGAGGTTGGGAGCCGAGTGGTCTTGGCAGAACCCAAACTGGGTATCAGTGAGCAGGTTATTGGTGAGTAAGTGCCGCTTGATAGCACTGTCGATGACATCTTCCATCACTTTGCTGATGATTGAGAGTATACTGATGGGATGATAATTGGCCGGATTGGATTTGTCCTGCTTTTTATGGACAGGACATACCTGGGCAGTTTTCCACATTGTCGGATAGATGCCAGTGTTGTAGCTGTACTGGAACAGCTTGGCTAGAGGCACGGCTAGTTCTGGAGCACAAGTCTTCAGCACGATAGCCGGGATGTTGTCAGGGCTCATAGCCTTTGCTATATCCAGTGCGCTCAGCCGTTTCTTGATATCATGCGGAGTGAATCGAATTGGCTGAAGACTGGCTTCTGTGATGGTGGGGACCTCGGGAGTAGGCCGATATAGATCATCCACTTGGCTTGAGTCACTTTCCCTAATTATTCTTCTACTGCTGCTTGGTATCCATTTCTGACTCTTGTTAAACACCTTGGGATCCCACTCCGACCTCTCTGTCTTGGCCTCCTACACTGTTCTAATGAAGGTCAATGAACAGAATCTCATCGATTAGGCACTTTTAGCCTTCCGGACTCAACAATGACTTCAATAATTTCAGATGATAACCACTGTCGACTGCTTCCATTTCTTTTACACCTCCTCCAGACCCATTTCTTTTCTTTACTTGTCCCATTACCATCCCCTTTTGCCTTGCACCATCATCCCTTTTGTCACTTAATCTCTACTGCCTTCCACAGATCTTCCCTTTTGTTCTTTCCTCCCCTCCCCCCTTCCCTACCTCTGTACTTGCTTAAAACCTGCTATATCTCTAACTTTTTCCAGTTCGATGTAAAGGTCATCGACCTGAAACGCTAACTTTGTTTCTCTCTGCACAGATGCTGCCTGACCTGCTGAGTACTTCCAGCATTTTCTGTTTTTATACCTTGGGATACTTACTACTTTTAAGGTGCTATTTTATGCTAGTTGTTTTTGGAGAAAGAGAATATGTTGGAAAATGGTTTTGAACAGGAGAGATTAAAAGACAAAAGGGTTGATGCTGCAGGCAAAAGGAGATGGTAATGGGACAAGTAAAGAAACAAAAGATGGGTCTAGAGGAGGTGCAAGTGGCAACAGTTACTTTCAAGTGTGCATCAACTGCGATTGAATGAGTAGCACTATTCATAGCATGCTGGATATATTTGTTCACCTCCTGATTGCAGATAGAATACATTTTCGGTAGAAAATTTTAGTGGGGCAGGGAGGAAAGAGTAGGAAGGAGATGAGAATGGCGAGTGATGGGCTGAAAATATAGGGAGAAATTGGTTACTTACGGGACCAGTAATAGCTGGATTCTGTAGTCTTGGATCCTCCCATTGTGTGATTTTGGTATCTATGAGAAGACAACAGAACATTTCTTTCGATAAAATTCTAATTAAGCCAATGCAACTGAAATTGACAATTATATTTAAAAATCTGACACATCATTCAACATTGTGTTTCTAGAACTAGTTTGGGAACAAACACAAAAAGTTGCAATATACATTAATGTCCCATGAACTCCACTTTTAAATTATTGCTTATGAAATCAAATGGACATTATGCTCTTCAAACATAGTTGAAGTAACACATTGAGATACACTAATTAATTCCGTTGTTCCTGTTCATCTTTCATACGATACTTTTTCATTTAAGCAAGAGACACTTGGCAATTCTAGAAGTACTTTATGTAAAATCAGAATAAAAGTCAAGAAAAAGGTCCACCACCACCACCTTCTCAAGGGCAACTAGGGATGGGAAATAAATGCAAGCCTTTGCAACGACACTCACATCCCAAGAATGAATTGTTTAACAATCTGGGGAACTAGAGAATGCTACATTAATTTTGCTGCAATACAGAAATTAAGCCAGTTCATCTGGCCACTGAACATACACGTAAAGTTGTATTATATTCAGTCAGATCCACATTTGTTATGTAGGTAATAAGGATTAAATTGTTAATGTGAAGGCCCATGTACAGTCACAGATAATAGGGTCTTACACGTCTTCCAAGAAACTCCAGACATGATTATATATAGAAGAGTGTGTTTAGTAATAAACAGGAACTGTGATAAGGTCAAGAACACAATAGCTGTTTGCCTCTGTTTGCAGAACCTTTTGAATATTGCTGTATTTCCCCAAATGGCCTCAGTGTGGGTGGAGCCACAGTTCCACATTCCCACAGCCTAGCCCTTAAAATTGTTGCAATGTGATGCGGCTATTATGACTCTTCAAATGCAGACATGTGAAAATGGCACTTCATGAAAATTAGAAGCAAAGCAAGAGAGTAAATAAGTCAAATAACAAAGTAGATGTGATCGGGAGCTTATTTCAGGGTCAAATATTACACCAAGGTTGCGAACAGTCTGGATCAGCCTCAGACAGATGCGAGGGAGAGGGATAGAATCGGTGGCTAGGGAACGGAGTTTGTGGCAGGAACCGAAGACAAAGGCATTGGTCTTCCCAAAATTTAATTGAAGGAAATTTCTGGCCATCCAGTACTGGATGTCGGACAAGCAATCTGACAATTTAGAGACAATGGAGGGGTCGAGAGAAGTGGGCGTGAGGAAGAGTTGGATGTCATCAGCGTACATGTGGAAACTGATGCTGTGTTTTCGGATGATGTTGCCGAGACAATGCGGAGATAAGCCATAACTAAGACTGCCTATTTCCAGCTCCATAACATCGCCTATCTCCGCCCCTGCCTTCAGCTGCCTAGGCCCTAAGCTCTGGAATTCCCTCCCTAAACCTCTCCTTAAAACCTACCTCTTTGACCAAGCTTTTGGTCATCTGCCCTAATTTCTCCTTATGTGGCTCGGTGTCAAATTTTGTTTTATAACACTCCTGTGAAGCGCCTTGGGACATTTTACTCCGTTAAAGGTGCTATATAAATACAATTTGTTGTTATTGTCTCCAGTATCTGAATGTTTATGTCTTGACAATCAGAACTGGCCGCAGTACTGAAGGTGTGGTCCAACCAGAGCACTGAACACTATGATCATAACTTCTTCTGACTTTTATTCAACTGTGTTGGCTATATCGTTCAGCTTTGATTGCTGCTCTGCATTGGTTGATTGAACATGTTTAGCACGGAGTCTATGATTCCTAGGTCTCTTTCCACTTAATTCTTACCGATTTCAACATCATTCATGGGAGTATACATGCTGCTTATTTTTCTATCTTATGTGTAGTACTTTGCGCCTGTCTTCATTGATGTTTGTCTGCTAGAGATCTGTCCACATAAATACTTTGCCTAACTTACACTGTAATTTCTGAGCTGCTTCCTCTAATCCCACTGCCATTTGCAGTTTGGTATCATTGATAAATGTGACCACATTGCATTGAGTTTCTGAGTCCTGGTTATTTATGTAAAATCAGAAACAGTAATGGTCACAATATCGAGCCCTGAGGCACCCCATCCCAACATAACTCCTCTAATGAGTACTCTTTCTGTCTACCCTACAGGCAGTCTCTTATCCATTCCTAGGTTTTACCCTGAATCCTGACAGCTTTGAGTTTGACAGATGGACTTGCACGAGTTACTTTGTCATAAGCATTTTCAAAGTCTGTGTGCACTACATCCTAAGGCTTCCACATGCCACTTGGGATGTTACTTTCTCAAAGTCATCTAGAAAATTGGTCAGACATGATCTTGCCCTTCTGAATCCATGTTGGCTACTGTTCACCAGGTTATTATTATATAGATGCTCAACTTCACTCTTGATAATCCTATGTAATTAGATACCGAGCCACATAAGGAGATATTAGGACTGGTGACCAAAACCGTGGTCAAAGAGGTAGGTTTTAAGGAGATTCTAAAATGAGGAAAGAGGTGAAGAGGTTTAGGGAGGGAATTCCCGAGTTTAGGGCCTAGACAGTTGAAGGCACGGCCACTAATGGTGGAGCAAAGGAAATCAGGGATGCACAAGAGGCCAGAAATGGAGGAAGGCAGAGTTCTCAGAGGGTTGTCGGGCTGGTGGAGGTTACAGAGATAGGGAAGGCAAGGCCATGGAGGAATTTGAACACAGGTATAAGAATTTTAATTTTGATAAATTGAGGGTGGAGACGAAGATTGTCTCGATGTCACGGTGACAACCACATAAATATTTTTTAAACAATTTGTTTCAGATTTAGTAGCAGAGGCCTATAATGAGGAATTTTTTTGAAGCTGTTGGTCAGCTTCTGCTAGTTTTCCAGGTTGGCATGTATGATTTTTACAGGCTCTTGGAGCAATACAGTGCAGCCTACGAATGATGTCATGCTACATCTAAAGCATGAAAGTTGCCGTCTGCTCCAGAAATCTCCGTCGAAATTTTAAAAGCATGAAAATTTCTCATTTTCAGAACATGTAGTCTTACTCACTGTGATCTATGAAGAATGACCTTCCATCTAAATGGATTCTTTCCTCCCAGCCAGGCTGTTTAAAAATGAAGGAAAACAGAAACAATTTTTTTTCCCAAAATAATGGAATATTGAAAAAAGCACACATTTCAAGTCAAAAAATGCAGAAGTAATGAGAAAATATTTTGGGTTTTAATGGTCCTTGGAAGTCCCCGGAGGTTTCTGCACACCTACAGATGCTCACTTACTCACTCAATTCCACTTACTGGGAAGAGGGGTGGGGTAAGGTGTGGAGGGTAAAGCCTTTATTAAAGATAAACAAATTCCAATGAAGGGTTGCTGCAAGAACATGGGAGAAAAATAAACAAAACATTTTAAAATAATGGCAGTGGGATATTGAACAGTCTGACAGATACTGAAAGAAATGCGTGAGAGTTGGACTTGTTTATAAATTGCTTACTGTCATACATGTGGTCACGTCTTTGCTACAATCTGGTCCTTGTTGTAAAAAGATGTCCGTATGTATGACAGCATTCTCACACTGCTGGCGCCCACACTGATCTCTGCCCTGGAATAACAGAGCTGCACTCACTGGTATCTGACTAATACTGTAGTTAGATTTTAAAACTAGTAGATGGGGTGGCTCTCTACTTTACATTAAAGATGTTTAAGTTTGGCTTCATACTGGGCACAGTTTGCATTGATGTGAAGGAAAATCATTTTGCATTGCCATTTAACTGCCTAGAAATCTGCATCTTATGGTTTTTATGTTGTAATCACATTAAGGAAGTGTGAATTGCGATTTAGTAGCAGGGCTTTGAATTGAAACCATCAGTATATCAGTTAGCTGTCTATGTGTTGTTGGTAAAAATAACTAATTTGTTGCACTTACAGGGAGAGGTCCAAGATCATTTGGATCCAAAGATGCTTTTGCTCTTAAATGAACTGGATATTTCAGCCGTGGATCCTCCTGTAAAATACAACTCTTTGAGAATTACCGTAGTAATGGTCTCATGAAAAAAAAACGTGGAAAGTAAATTTCTCCCTGAGAAAATGATGCTGACAGAACAAGTTGTAGAAATCATTCCCAAGGAAAAATAAAGCCATCCAAATGTGAAGCAAAGAAAGTTATGTAGAAAAATGTAAATATCACTGTACATTGACAGCTGATAGTTGCATTTCTTTTGGACTTTGAATAATGCGTGTTAAAATTTGCAATAAAGTCACTTCCAAAAAACTGTGGCTCAATCACCAAGAACTTACTTTGGCCAATGATACAATTAGTTCACTTGGTTAGCAGACCAATTCTAAAATGCCTCAAAAGCTCATTTTGTGGAATCCAGAAACACGCCACAGATTAAAGAAACACTGCAGGCTGTGTTCGAACATTTCAAACAAGTCTTATGCTTTCCTGATAGATCATTTGGTAATATCCTGGCCCATTGTTGGAATGAGCTGTACAAATTGGAAAAATCCCCGGGTCTGTGCTGAGTTAGCTGATTTCAGTATGAATGGCAGATTGATTTCAGTGTCCCTCAGTGAAGGTGGGTGAGGGAGTAACAAATCAGCAGGATTTCTAGGACGATCCAGTGACCTCTCTCCTCCTGCCCCAACCACACTGGAAAATACATGTATGTACATCAGGTGCGGATTGAAGCAGGCTCAGCTGTGATTGTCTGCCCAGTTTTACACAAGAAGAATGACCAATTGGACACCACCCATCGACCCATGCAACAGGCATCACTACCTCTAGGACAAGAGAAAATTGGAATTTTAAAAAAAGGAACAAGGTAGTCTCTGGGGTTTCATTTTTCAGCAAGGAAAATGAAGTAGACCATATGTAAATGATGTCTACCTTTAAGTTCAGGCAAGTGCTCCCACAATGCTGTTAGGTAGGGAGTTCCAGGATTTTGACCCAGCAACAATAAAGGAACGGTGATCTATGTCCAAGCCAGGATGGTGTGACTTAAGAGGGGAACTTGGAGGTGATGGTGTTCCCAAACACCTGCTGCCCTTGTCCTTCCAGTTGGTGAAGGTCATGGGTTTGGTAAATAATGTATTTTAACAATACATTGTTTGGTAAAGTGATGGCAATTTCCGAAGAACATGGGGAAGTACAAGATTGGAAAAAAATGCAGTCCATCTGGGTGATCCCAAAAACTAATATTTATCATCACCTATTGTCTCCAATATCTATTCAACACCATCTGCCTCCCTGTACATTTCATTCCAAAAAATAAACAATCTCAGGTTCTTCAATCTCTACTCATAGCTCAGATACTTTAAGTTAGGTATAAGTTTGGTTGTCCTTTTCTGCAATGCTTCAATGCATACATCAACATACATGGTATCAACTTAATTCCCTTCAACTCAATTGGACATAGCTGTAAAAATGCTAAAGTTTGTCAAATACAACTTGCCTTTAACAAATCCCTGCTGGCTGTTCTTGATCAACCCAGCCATTTCTAAATGCTTACTAATTTTATCTCTATTCATGGATTCTAAGAGTTTGCCCACAATTGATGTTGGGCTAACTGGTCTACAGTTAGACAATTTATCTTGCTCTCCCTTTTTGAACAGAGATGTAATAGTGGCTACCCTCCAGTCCCATGAAAGAATGTGCATATTTAAGGAGGATTGAACAATTGCAACCAAGAGCCTCTGCTATCTCCTTTCTTACTTCCTTCAACAGCCCAGTGTGTATGCTATCTCTGCCGAGTGACTTATCCATCTCGAGTTCTGCTAATTAGTTTCGGAAGCAATTCCTTCTCTAGTTATCTGTAACAACTGTTCCACATGCTCCCAGAGTACACCTACATTCTCACCTCCACTAACCTCCCTCCCATAAATATACATCGATTCCTCTCATCATGTCATACCTCTATCGAGGTGTTCCATTATCACATTTTTCACAATGCCTTCTAATACTTTAATCACAATAGCCATTAGCTTCACTGGCCTGGAGTTTCATGGGCTGTCCCTATGCCCCTTTTAAAAGATTGGTATTACAGTATGTGTTACTTTCCAATCTATCACTGGTAAATTGAGGTCACCCATGACAACTGAATCTGCTGTTGTATTTGCTTCTCTTATTTACCTATAAGTTCTTGGTCCAAATGCTGCTTCTGACCTGATAATCTATAGTAGAGTTAATTTCCTTCCCCTCCTGTCTATCATTCCTATTCACAGAGATTCCACCTGAATTTAAGCATCATCAGGATACTGTAGTGTGCAGAAATGTGTGAACACACATTTTCAAAATAAATCTATTGTCCAGAAATCATAACAATCAGTATAATGTTGAAAAATTGTACACAGTACTTCATATACACAATTTTTAAAACCACACAAGTAACAAGTTATCACTAATGGTTGCACAGTCTGAAGCCAGAAAAAGCTCCAGCAGGCACATCTTCAAAAGATAATATAATCAGAGAATCATTTCCAGTTTTAATAGATTTAATTTTAATAGGTAGTAATTTTCATAAGAAAGCTAAAATTTGACAACAGGAACTCAGCTACCCAGTTCAGTGAAGAGGATACCGAGGCGATAGAGCTAGTGGTTACAGCTATTCGGCATCTTTTTTTTTTAAAATCCAATATTCAAAAGGAAATTACACTTAAACTTTGATGAAAATATAATGAAGTTTTTGTAAGTTGAGGTAGCAACCTCACCTATGAATGGCAAGACAAAAGGACAGATTTGTAGTAAGTCTCACTGTCAGTACAATATTAGGATGTTTAGTACTATTCATGCGAACTCTGCTTAAGAATATTTTAGAAACTGATCCATTTTTAGTTTGTAAAAAGAAGGAATGGTTTGTTTTTCTCTGCAATGGCAAAGACACCTTTACAGGAACCAGTCCAGAGATTAAAGTTAGCAAGCCACACCAAACATTTTCTTAAATATTTACCAAACTTTGCAGATTACTGCTCACTATATAGTCTCCAGCTAACAACGCAATCATTTTGACATTCTAATTCCAAACAGACACTCTCCACTAGCACAACCACTTCATCACATGGCTCATGTAATAGATCCAAGTAATGTTAGCATTCCTGGCCCTCAAAACCCCAAACTTCATACTGTAACGTAAGTCTATTAACTGTTGCACTACAAAAGAGGAGAGGAAAAATACTTTTGGGTAGAGTTTAGGACTTACCCATGTTGTTGTTCTACTATTGTGATCGATGAAGAAAGGCCGGCCATTTGGAGCTATGCGCATTTCCCAGCCAGGAGGTAGGAAACTCTGCACAACCTTATGTTGTGCCTTTGGTGAATTATAAGGCGAAAGCTGTGGAGACTGAGGAGTAGAGAAAGTGTCCTTTACAGCTCTGCGCAGAGGGGGATCTTTAGCACCCTGAAAAAATATAAACAATCATATATCTAAACTATTTATATGGACCGGGGTTTGGTCAACTCAATTTAAATAATTGTTGCCATTGTTGTTGTTTTTTTTTAAACTAATGTAACTCCTGCATGAAATCTCAGGAAATAATATTCCACTTCAGATAAACCATTCAGCAACTGCTTTTATCATTGATTTGGTACAAATAAATGTGATAAAACCTAAGTTTCACCTAACTTGCAATGGTCCAGTTAAGCTATTAACTTTGCGGATACCCTGAATGCAACAGGCTACATGATACTCGTAACTCAATATTGCAAAGTCTTTAGCCAGACTGTACTAAGCCAAATATATTCAACCAATATAACAATTCAACCAAGGAAGAGTGCAAATAGGAAAGTTCAATCAAAGTCTTTAAGCTGAAAGGATCACCTACCTTTGGTCTGGTTGCTTTCATTCTTTGCATACAATGTATCCTGCAAATAGCTTAACAATAGACCAAGCATCTTCCTGGTGGAAATTACTAAGTACTTGCTGCAGAAGTTTTATACTTCGAATTTAGGTGAAGTATGGGATCTTTCCTAATTCTACAATGCACAAAAGTGCTGCAAATAGACCACCTATGTGGATTTTTGACACCCTGCAGTATGAGGTGTAATTAGCAAATGAAGCAATTGGTCAAAATTAAGAATTATGGTCCAAACATTCAGTTACAAATAGGCAGCAAAGAGGACAGGAATAAAGTATGTGAATAGTGAAGAGCAGATCATAGATGATATGTTGATAGGGCTAGATGAAGTAGAGTGGGAGCAGGCTCATGTGGAGCAAAAACACCAGCATAGACCAGTTGGGCCGAATAGCCTGTTTCTGTAAATTCGATGTAAAAATCAAAGCTAGATAACCTTGTTCCCTCCCTCATTCATTTATCCACTCATACATCTTCAGGAGTATACCACAGGCAATTTGACACCCAAAGCACCAAAGGCTCCTCATACCTACCAATACTTAAGTGTTAGTCCACAATCTGGAGAAGGAGTTTCAAGTCGCAGGACAGCCCAGTGACTACTCTCAATTATACATGATATTGAATCCACACTGACTGGTGTTCTTGTGAGATCAGTCTCAAGCAGTGACTTGCCAAAACCATGAACATTCTTAAAAGCCACAAACTTCATCCATCACTCAACTCACAAACCATAGTCTGCCTGTACTTTATTCTGCATTTGCTGTCTTATTACCCAATATGGCTGCTTTGAATTTTGATACGCTTCAGGTATTTTCAGAGGAACGAAAACGCATCTTCTAGTAACTACAAAAACATCTAGCAAAAAATCACCCTGGTTTCAAATCCGAAGGTCTGGGCACTGGTTGTGATAAAAGCAGCTGGTGCAAAGACTCAACAACAAAAAAGCCAAGTTTTCCAGCTACACTGGTAAATTGATGCACAATTCACATTTTAATGGTTAAATTAATTATTCACCTTGCATCTTTAAATCAAGACTTTTATGCAGAACCTTCCCCCAAACGAATAATGGTGTAACCCCCCCAAACTCGCTATTGTTTACAAGAACAATGGCTGTTTTAATTGTAAAGTGAACACTGGACTCATAGAGAGATCAATTAAGAGACTGTTGCTTCAAAGTAACCATTAGCTAAGTCCATACAGATGTCAATTAAGAGACTACAGATATCCTGGCTCTAGTATTTCATGTTTGTCAAAGTTCCTTTATACTACGTACTAGGGAAAATAGAATATGAGAGTAAACTAGCAAGAGACATAAAAACAGACTGTAAAAGCTTCTATAGGTATGTAAAAAGGAAAAGATTAGCAAAAGTAAATGTGGGTCCCTTACAGGCTGAGACAAGAGAAATTATAATGGGGAATAAGGAAACGGCAAAGAAATTAAACAAATACTTTGTGTCTGTCTTCACAGAAGATGACGCAAAAAACTTCCCAGAAATAGTGGAGAACCAAGGGTCTAGCGAGAATGAGGAACTGAAAGAAAATAGTATGAGGGGAAAAAAATAGTACTGGAGACATTTAATGGGACTGAAAGCTGATAAATCCCCTGGACCTAGATGGCCTACATCCTTGGGTTTTGAAAGATGTGGCTATAGAGATAGTGGATGAAGTGGTTGTCATTTTCCAAAATTCCATAGATTCCAGAGCGGTTCCTGTGGATTGGAAGGTAGCAAATGTAACCCCACTATTTAAGGAGGGAGAGAGAAAACGGGGAACTACAGACCAGTTAGCCTGACATCAGTAGCAGGGAAAATGTTAGAACTATTATTAAGGACGTGGTAACAGGGCACTTAGAAAATAATAATAGGATTGGGCAGAGTCAACACGGATTTATGAAAGGGAAATCATGTTTGACGAATCTGTTAAGAGTTTTTTGAGGTTGTAACTAGCAGAATAGATAAGGGGGAACCAGTGGATGTGGTGTATTTGGATTTTCAGAAGGCATTCGATAAGGTGCCACACAAGAGGTTATTAAACAAAATTAGGGCTCATGGGATTGGGGGTAATATACTAGCGTGGATGGAGGATTGGTTAACGGACAGAAAACAGAGAGTAGAAATAAACAGGTCATTTTCGGGTTGGCAGGCTGTAATGAGTGGGGTACCGCAAGGATCAGTGCTTGGACCTCAGCTATTCACAATCTACATCAATAATTTGTATGAGGGGACCAAATGTAATATATCCAAGTCTGCTGATGATACAAAGCTGGCTGGGAATGTAAGTTGTGAGGAGGATGCAAAGAGGCTTCAAGGGGATATAGACAAGCAAAGTGAGTGGGCAAGAACATGGCAAATGGAATATAATGTGGAGAAATGTGAAGTTATCCACTTTGGTAAGAAAAATAGAAAAGCAGAGTATTTTTTAAATGGTGAGGGATTGGGAAATGTTGGTGTTCAGAGGGACCTGGGTGTCTTTGCACACGAATCACTGAAAGTTAACATGCAGGTAGAAAAAGCAATTAGGAAAGCAAATGGTATGTTGGCCTTTATTACAAGAGGATTTGAGTATAAGAGTAAAGATGTCTTACTGCAATTATATAGGGCCCTGGTGAGACCTCACCTGGAGTATTGTGTACCGTTTTGGTCTCCTTACCTAAGGAAGGGTATACTTGCCATAGGTTCACCAGACTGATTCCTGGGATGGGGGGATTGTCCTATGAGGAGAGATTGAGTAGACTAGGCCTATATTCTCTAGAGTTTAGAAGAATGAGAGGTGATCTCATTGAAACATAGAAAATTCTTACAGGGCTTGACAGGGTAGATGCTGGGAAGATATTTCCCCTGGCTGGGGAGTCTAGAACCAGTGGTCACAGTCTCAGAATAAGGGGTCGGCCATTTAGGACTCAGATGAGGAGCAATTTCTTCACTCAGAGGGCTGTGGATGCTCAGTCGTTGAGTATATTTAAGACAGAGATCGATAGATTTTTGAATATTAAGGGTATCAAGGGATATGGGGATAGTGAAGGAAAGTGGAGTTGAGGTAGAAGATCAGCCATGATCTTACTGAATGGCAGAGCAGGCTCGAGGGGCCAAATGGCCTACTCCTGCTCCTATTTCTTATGTTATGTACTTTTTAAAGCAAGATCGAAAAGAATGAACGTGACACAAATTGGGACCAATAACAAAATGTGTATCAGGCATACTATATTATAAATGACAATATTATTTCCCATGTTGTTACTCAAGAGTGTTTCATTTATCCTGACAATAAGTATTAGAACATCTCCCTACTACTGTTGCACCTCATTCTGTATACTGCATCACACTATACATTACCCTCGTCCTGCCTTCTGCCAGCCACCGATACTGTCCTCTCTTGCTTATCCTTCCCATTATCCACCCTTTGACCTGCACTCCTCTGTGTCTGTGCCTCACACTTCTTTCTCCATGCCAAATTTGTAGCTTTAGAAAAGCAAATCACCATTTCTGGAGCAATGAGGTGGGAAATAAGCTTCTAGCTTTTAAAGCACTTATACTGTATTTGTAGATCCTAAATGCTTCAAGAGTTGGTGCTGGTTTTTCGGCTCAGTACAAGAAAGACAGGATTAATCAAATGAGAGCACCAGTAGCTAACGGGAGGAAAGTGGATTGAAGCACCCTCACTGTTAGTTCCTAATCCTATACATTCCTTTGTGCAATATACTCCTCCCCTCATGCTTATGCCTGCATACTCCCACAGCCTCACTTGCACGCTCCTTAATAATAAATATATTTAAGTCCAAACCCAGGTTTATGGAAAAGGCGGAGACTTACAAGATGTGTTACAAAAATGTGTTACAAGACATAAAAGATGATTCATATGATAAATTGAATCATGCTATTGTGTTTTAGATTTTTTTTGAAAATTTTGTTCAAAACCTTATTTTGGACATTAGGAATTGTAATTATGGAGAAATATTTTTTTTCCCCCAAAAAGCATTTTGGATGATTCGATTTAACTTTTTTCAAAATATTGGTGGGCTCTTCCGACTGATCTTTCGGGATTGGCTGTTTACATTAGTCCATAATTCTGTCGCATTTTCTGCTTTCCTCGCTTTTGATGCACATGTCCTCTACACCTCTTCAGTTCTGAGTTCCTGGTGTGTTAGGTTGAGTCAAATCAATAAAATGTGTCCATAGAGTGATGACAGCAAAAATGTTAATGCCAAAAATGTGACTGAAAAATTGTGGCAACATTAAGTAAGGGCATCTGTACAGGAAGTGTGCCCGATAGACAAGGATTTTAATATATTACCAACCTATCTTCCAGGGTGTGCTCACGGTGAATCGCAGGATAGCCAGCTTGGTGATCACGCACACAGTTCCCACTCCCCCACCCCAAGTTAAATTTCATTATGCCATCTCCACTGATGTGAAAGTCAAGTTAAAATAACTTAAATAAAAACAGAAAATGCTGGGAATACTCAGGTCAGGCAGCATCAGTGCAGAGAGAAACAGAGTTAACGTTTCAGGTTGATGACCTTTCGTCAGAACTGGAAAAAGTTAGAGGTGTAACAGATTTTAAGCAAGTACGGGGCAGGGAAAGTGGGGAGGGGAGGAAAGAACAAAAGTGAAGGTCTGTGATAGGGTGGAAGGCAGGAGTGATTAAATGACAAAAGGGATGAATTTACAAAGCAAAAGGAGATGGTAATGGGACAAGTAAAGAAACAAAAGATGGGTCTAGAAGAGGTATAAATGTGAATAGCAGAATCATCAACAGCTGTCATCTGAAATAAATAGGGACGAAAGGTCATCGACCTGAAACATTAACTCTCTTTCTCTCTCCACAGGTACTGCCTGACCTTCTGAGTATTGTCAGCATTTTCTGTTTTTATTTCAGATTTCCAGCATCTGCAGTATTTTGATTTTGTATTAGTTTTTATGAATTTGTGTCCCCTGTCCTCATCTCACTTTCCTCCCACTACAAAATTTGGCCCTTCATGCAATACCACTTAAGATGCGGAAGTTAGGTCCTGATCTAAATTCTGAGTGCACTGAAGCCAAGATACGAGACCATGGTAGATAGTATAACATCACTTGGGATTTGTTCTGTATAGACTGTAACTTTAGCCCAGTATGAAGTCATGTTTTAAAAGTACCCAGACAAGCAGTTGGGCCTCTTGGGAAATTTTTAGACTTAGCATTAAATCTTTTAATGTTAGACAGAATTTAGGTCCTGCCTCTTTGCCACAAGATTAAAAATGAGATGGCTGGGGAACACAGAACTACACATTTGCAAGCTATAGTAGGTATGATGCATAATGAGGCATAGTTGGTTGTGACTGTCTTTCTTTTTAAATTGCTTTTGGGACAATGTTTGCAAGGGCGTATTAGTTGCCCATTCCTAGCTGCCCTGAGAAGGTGGTGGCAGACCTTCTTGAACCACTGCAGTCCTTGCAATGATGATGCTCCTACAATGGTGTTAGGATGGCAATTCCAAGATGTTGACCCAGCAATGATGAAGGAATAATGATGTGTCCAAGTCAGGATGATGTGTGACTTGGAGGTTACGGTGTTCCCATGAGGTAATTCAGAAGAAACTTCTTTACCCAAAGAGTGGTGAGAATGTGGAACTCGCTACCACAGGGAGTGGTTGAAGCGAATAGTATAGATGCATTTAAGGGGAGGCTGGACAAGCATATGAGGGAGAAGGGAATAGAGGGTTACGCTGATAGATTTAGATGAGGAAAGATGGGAGGAGGCTCGAGTGGAGCATAAACGCCAGCATGGACTGGTTGGGCCGAATGTAAATTAAATTCATTCGCCAATTATATGCCCATTCTGCAAGTTTATTAATGTCCCATCCTGGTTCAGGTGGAGCCCGTCCCATCGGTACAGCTCCTTCCTGTCCCAGAACTGGTGTCAGTGTCCCATGAAAAGGAACCCCTCTTTCCCACACCAGCCCTTTAGCCACGTGTTAATTCTCCTGATCGGACTGCTTCTACGCCAATTTGCACGTGGCGCGAGCAATAATCCAGAGATTATTACCCTCGAGGTCCTGCTTTTTAATTTAGCTCCTAACTCCCGATACTCCTTCCGTGGGACCTCCTCCCTGTTCCTGCCTATGTCGTTTGTTCCGACATGGACCACGACAACTGGATTTACCCCCTCCCTGTCCAAATTCCTCTCCAGCCGCCTCGAGATATCCCTTACTGGGTAGGCAACACACCCATCAAGATTCTCGTTCTTGGCTGCAGAGGACGTTATCTATCCCCCTAATTATAGAATCCCCTATTACTACCACATTTCTATTCTGCTCTCTCCCCCTTGGACAGCCTTCTGAGCCACGGTGCCTTGGTCTGCATTGTGGCTGTCCTCCCTGCAGTCTTTCTCCTTGTCCTCACAGGTAGCGAGAACATTGTACTTGTTGGACAGGACCAGTGTCTGCGGGACCTTCTTCTCAACCTCTCCTAAGTCCCCGCTACCCGGCTCCCTCACAGTCACACCCTCCCCTTCCTGAACCTGTGCTTTCCTCTGGGGTGTCACTGTATTCTGGATAAAACTGTCCAGAAATTCCTCCCCCTCCCTTATGCTTCAGGGTGTCTCTAACTCTCACTCCAGCTCAATGATTCTGAGCCGGAGTGACTGAAAGCAGAGGCATTTCCTGCAGATGTAGGAATCCGCGACAGTTTCGCTGTCCACAAACTCCCACATACTACAGTCCCGACTGCGAGTGGCAAGTATCCCATCACAGTCCTGACTTCAGCCTTGGACACAGTGAAAAAAGCAGGAGGTCAGCCACTCATCTAAGAGAACCCAGTTTATGTACTACTCTTGCAGCCATGGTGTTGATATGACTGGTCCAGTTTAGTTTCTGGTCAATGGCGACCCTTAAGAGTTGATGATGGAGACTCAATTATGGTGGTGCCAATTCAAGGTCAAAGAGAGATGGCTGGGCTTTATCTTTTTCAAGATGGCCATTACTTAACACTTAAATTGTCACCTGCACATGTCAGCCCAAGCCTGGACATTATGCAAGTCCTGCTGTAGGCTGGCACTGGTTGCTTTATTATTGGAGGAGTTGTGAATGCAACTGAATGCCCCATGGATGCCCAGTTTTGGGCTGTCTGAAGTCTGTCCGACTTAGCACAGTGGTAGTGCCATATTACACAATACAGGATGTCCTCACACTGAGGATGCGACATTGTCTTTACAAGAACTTGGCAAGCTTGGTCTGTGGTGGTATTACTACATTGAAGTTCCACACCCAGAGTACATTCTATACCCTAGCTTCCCTCAAGACTTCCACCAAGTGACTTTCAAAACAAAGGGGTACTGACTCAGCATTTTAGAGGACCTTGTTTGACCAGGGTCACGCTTGCCTGAACTTTGGTGGGATGTTGGGCGATAGATGTATTCTGTACGACTATATCAGGCTGTTGCTTGACTAGTCTATGGGACACTGTCCCAACTTGGGCACCAGTTAGTAAGGATGACTTTGCAGAATTGACTGTGCTGAGATTGCTCTAATCTTATCCTGATATAATGCCTGGGTTGTTGCTACTGGGTCCATCTGATTTTCTTCTTATAACTGAACTTTATGGAGATTATTTACAACTGGGTTGGCTTACAAATGATCATATTTATTAAATTCAGTTTCACAACTTGCCAAGGTGGGATACTGGTTGTTAGTCCAGTACCATAACCACTGGACTACTGTGCTCACACTTGACACTCCACATAGACTAGTCTAATCTTTGGTATAACTACAATTAAATGTTCTTTGAACCTCTTTCAAACAATGACATTCTATGATGATCAAGGTTTGTATTAACATGAGCAGATTTAATACGTGGCTTTATAATAAGAAAATTTATATAAACGCAAGTCTATCATCAATAAAGGTGACGGGTAAACCTATTTCACCTATGTATTGTCATTATGCACACGGGAAAATCGATTAATTTATAATTAATGGCTAATAGATTCTAAGTACTGCATTATGCAGAAAGCATTGCCTCATTAAATCCGTCAGTCTTTAACTCAAGTAACGGACTCACAGGACTTTCAGTACAACACTGTTGACCTGCTTTGTTGACCTGCTTACAACAGTCATTAAACAACTAGTTTCAATTTATATTTAAGCAGACATCAGTTTTCAAAATAAAGCAGCAACTGTCATGACTGTCTGAGAACATGCACTGTTAATGATGACATTTGACACCTGAAATCCAAAAGCTAAACTACAATAAATACCTAATTATATATGATCACACAATTTCTATTTAAACATGAGAATACTGGCACGGTCAGTTTTAGTAACTAGACACCAGTTGACTACTACATAGAACATCAGCACAGTTCACTGGGAATACTCATTATAACAGTTAATTTTTTAAAATACAGATCACAAAAACTTTTAATTTGAGAGACAGTACATGCAAGAGCTGTTTTACAAAGGAAGGAAGACAATCATTATTATAGGTAAAGAATAGTAAGTGGATTAGCTGGGATAAAAGGCTGAATGAAAGGTTGCACTGGCTGAAGAAAATAGGCAGTGGCGGAAGAAAGGAAAGAATGAAATGTTAAGGTGATTGAGAGTCTTGTAGGGAGTGAAAGACGCTCAACTCTCACCTCCATCGGGGTTGATAAGGTTACTGTGGGTGAGCTGAGACTGCGAGGCCGCCTTATCTGAGGCTCACTTAAAAGGCTGTTGCTGGCTGTTGAACCTGGTGCACCATCGTCTGCATGCTAGTAGTATGAAGAAGAATAAGTCAGTAGTTGGCTCAGGAAGACCTGCTTTGATGTTTAGATTATAGCAGCATCAGAAATGCTATTGAATTGTTTTACAAGTTAAAGCTTGAAAATTCCATACAATCCAGGTTTCTGATTTACAACACACAGTGTTTAATGGCACAAAGTATTTCCTTCTGATAATTTTCTGACTAACATTCTAAGATTAAAAAAAAGCCAAAAGTTCGGATTTCAGTCGTTTCACAGCAATTTGATTTCGTACCTGTTGCCAGTATTAAATTTACTGTATTTTCCTACTTCAAAAAAAAAACATTCACGGGACCCAGGCATTGCTGGCGAGGCCGGCATTTATTGCCCACCTCTAGTTGCCCTCGATACTACTGCAGTCTTTGTGGTGAAGGTGCTCCCACAATGCTGTTCGGTAGGGAGTTCCAGGATTTTGACCCAGACAAATGATGCTGAATAGGCGGCAGTAGAAATTTTTTGTAGAGCAAATTTGACTCCTTAAATGAACATTGAGGATCGTTTTATCACACTGGAGGTCGGGAGCAAAATTATTTTTGTAATGAAGTAGTTAAACACTTTTATGCTGATTTCGATTAAAAACAATGCTGGAGATCTAGAAAACAACATTAATCTGGCAAATCTCAAGATTCATTTTTGCACATAATTCTCTATTGTAAATTATGGGCATTGAGTACTTCTACAAGTTTCAGGGATTTCCCCCCCCACCCCGCCCCCCACAGGAGTGTATTAATTTTACTCCTCGAGTTGCTGCCATCCAACAAATGGAAAATGATGTGAGAGGTCCACTCAGCAGCACAATGACCATCTGAAGGTTCCATTCCAATTGGCTTTTCAGATTTATTAGTGTTTTTACTTCTGTTTCTCACTGTAATTGTTAACAAGAAGTAGACTCTGCATGTGTTATCCCTCAATGAGCATCAGTTGCTTACTGTGCAACATGCAGAATACAACGAGTGGTTTAAACCAACAAAAACAACCAGAAATATTCAAAGAATACCAAGTTATCGGCTTGGAAGGTTTTATATCTCACATTCTTAACTGAATTTAAAACAGCCAAAACACCTTACTCAGTTTTCAGTTTTCCACTTGAATTGTAGTTATCATCATGGTGCAAAGCAGTGGTGTTATACACACTGTTCTGCCGCGTGTCAATACGCTCATAGGTGACATCATTCGGATTACTATGCATACAGGACAACTATTTTTACACATACTGTTTTTGGCATGATTCACAATACTGTACATTAGAAAATTAACTTCCACACAGAAAGCAGCACAAGTCCGACTGAACCAGCACAGAAGCTCTGGAAAAAAAAATGAAAAGGCCTATTATCTCAATGTTGTCTTGTTCTGTGGAGTGGGAGGACAGTCTTCGTACCTGCACAATTGGGCGAGTCCAAGTAGTAGTTCTGTTGTTATGGTTTACATAATAGGAACGTCCCTTTGCATCTTTCCGCTCTTCCCATCCTGGTGGCAAACCAGGTGTTGTGAGCATGTAGGCTGCAGATGACTGCTTGTGCAAGATGATTAAATTTAAGTTAGCTTTCCAGTCAATATATAAGTTTAAAGTGTACGCTAAACTATTAGAGCTGAATGAACAGTGAATTGATAGCATTTTACACAACCCAAAACCAAAGAACAAACGCATCTCTTTACGAAGCCCAAGAAAAACTAATTTTTGATATAGATGATGGTCTGAAACATCAGTCACCAGGCTGTCAAGCCCTTTCGCTGCTTCTTTGTGAAAATATTACATTTAAACTCTTCACCGGAACCTCTTATTCGCATCCACCTTTCTGTTTTTTTGGGGTTTGTCCTAACTGGTTCTTGTAGTCCTATGCAAGAGGGTTCAACTTCTTGAATGCGCCAGTTTTGATGACAGGTCACACTTAATACTTCAACATCTTTCTCTTTCCAATAATAACTTTCAAACAGGAAATGAATAAATATTTGAAAAATTAAAAAAAATTGATAGGGTATTGACATAGTACAGGGGAATGGGACTAAGTGGATAGCTCTTTCAAAGAGCCGGCATGGACGTGATGGCCGAAAAAGCCTCATTCTGTGCGGTAAAATTCTATGTTTATCAACCTACTGTGCACAATCAGCATTTAGATTTTTATTTCAGATTTCCAGCATTTGTGTTTTTTCTTAATCATACAGTCTAAAATAACAGTTTTAAATTGATGTAAAGGTGTGTCTGACTAGCCCAGAACAATATTGACAATTACTGCATTTCTAAAGTGACTGCTAAAGGCTCTCATGCATTTCGAATGGACTTTTGGATGTACCTCTGCTGATTTAAAACCCAGCTGAGCAAAATGCACGAGCCACCCAATCTGTGGATTTTAATTGAGAAATTTTCTTTAGTTCAATTGCGATAGCCATTTGAGATTTGCTCATATAATGCTCCAAATTCACATTGCTGGATAGATTTACCAACTATTCTGATACATTTTCCACAGTTGCCAATACTAAAGGAAAACGTTGATTTCACAGCTAATTAATTGCAATTTGGGGTGTAGTCACTGTCGTTACATTGGGCAAACACAGCAGCCGATTTGCACAGCAAAGTCCGACAAATAGTAAATGAGATGAAAAACCAGTAAAAAAATTTTAATGGTGTGGGTTGAGGGAGAAAATTTTGGTCACAACACCAGAACTGCCAGCTCTTCTTTGAGTACTGCCATGGGAGCGTTCACGTCCACCTTAACAGGCAGGTGGAGCCTCAGTTTAATCATAGAATTATAAAGAAAGAAAGACTTGCATTTACATAGTGCCTTTCAAGACCACCTGATGTCCCAAAGCGCTTTACAGCCAATGAAGCACTTTTGAAGTGTAGTCACTGTTGTAATGTGGGAAACACGGCAGCCAATTTGCACACAGCAAGGTCCCACAAACAGCAATGTGATAATGACCAGATAATCTGTTTGTTATATTGACTGAGGGATAAATATTGGCCAGGACACCAGGGATAACTCCCCTGCTCTTCTTCAAAATAGTGCCATGGGATCTTTTACGTCCACTTGAGAGTGCAGACGGGGCCTCGGTTTAATGTCTCATCCGAAAGACGGCAACTCCAACAGTGCAGCACTCCCTCAGCACTGCACTGGAGAGCCAGCCTAGATTTATGTATTCATATATACAGCACAGAAGGGGGCCATTCGGCCCATCGTGTCTGTCCCGGCTCTTGGAAAGAGTTATCCAATTAGTCCCATTACCCTGCTTTTCTCCTTTTCAAATATATATCCAATTCCCTTTTGAAAGTTACTATTGAATCTGTTTCAACCACCTTTTCCGGCAGTGCATTCTAGATCACAACAACTCGCTGCGTAAAAACATTTCTCCTAATTTCCCCCCTGGATTTTTTGCGGATTACCTTAAATCTGTGCCCTCTGGTTACTGACCCTCCTGCCAATGGAAATAGTTTCTACCCATCTACTCTATCAAAACCCCACATAATTTTGAACACCTCTATCAAATCTCCCCTTAACCTGGTCTAGAAATGTAATTATTACTAGTGTCTCAGTCATCCCTGATTTTGTGTTTCAAAACGTTTGAATTAATTGTGAAACATAGTTGGAGGATAAAGACTCCATTATACTGAAAACTACCAAAGTTGAAAAGAGTAGGTGAAAAGCTGAGATAAATCAAAGTAGTGGTTGGCTCATACCAAACTTGGCCTTTAAAAAGCACGTAGATTCTATAATGAAAGGAAAACTTAAGGAGGTCAGGAGTTCCAAAGCCTTGATCTCCTGAGAAAGAAGTCAGAATGGTACACAGTGCAATAAGTTGTGATTTCAACATAGTGAGAAAACAGGTAGGTGGAAGAACATGTTGAGCAGAAGGAGAGAGAAAAGTTCAGAGGAACAACAGCTGTAGGAATATATTGATAAAATAGAAAGAAAGGATGTGACAAAGACAGACAAGTTGGATGTAACTGCAAGAAAGGGAACACCAATCAGAGAAGAAGTTTTTTCTATTATCCTGTTCAGGAGTGCAAGAAAAATGTTAGAAATGCTCCCCAGAACTGCTGGGCAGGTGCAGCTGAAGGACAGAAAGTTAACGATGAATTTCCTCTACAATTATACATGAAATTAAAATTCAGTGACAACACAAAGGAATGCTACCCACATCCTATTTTTCCCTATTCATGATGTATGTGAAATTTAAACTTCATGCCATCACTGCTAGGGAAGCTGCATATAGAACATCTTACCAAGCTACCTTTGAATAACAATTTTGAAAATATAGTTGCAAAGGGGGACTGAGACACATCACCATATTTAGTAGCACAGATGAATACAGTTCACCATTAAGAAAACTCTACACATCTCTAACTTCAAACTTATTTTAGACTATGAAGCAAGAAAACAAAATATTCATAATATTTTAGCAACTAAAATTCAGTATCTTAAGTGCAACATTTCTCCAGTATCTGTTTTTTTCAAAAAATGACCTCAAATGTTTATATCATATGAATGAAGGACATACTCCCTCACAAAAAGGGCGATTTAATAGTGTCCAGGCTATGTTAATTATTGAACTGGATAAATTGGAGCTCTGTGATTGATCACGACTATACAAGAGTTATACAAAATAGTAAATGCAGAATATTACTTTAAAATAAACTGCAACAGCAGGATTAGGGGACACTGATTTAAATTAGTAAAACGTAAAATTAGGACTGATATCAGGAAATTATTCTTCACACAGTGTGATCAAGACATGGACATAAACTCAAATAGACTAGTGGATTTGAAAACCCTGGAATCATTTAAGATACAATTGTAAGTTGCAATAGGGGGACAGGAGTATTGAAATTTATATATTTTACGAGAGTTTAAATTAGTTTTCGATTAATTCTACCAGTAGAATATTAGGAGCCTTTTTAAAGTTATTTATTTAGTGCCTCAACTGTGAGCTGTTTTGAGCTGGAAATAGGTAATTAATTGGTCACAAAAGAGGTGCAATTAGCTGTTCTCCAATTGGTAGTTTTCTCCTGTGGCAGTTGGGCTATTATGTAAGGTAAGACAATATAAACTTGAGCTGCGAGAGGCTGGTGGGAGTGCGAGAGGCCAGAAGAGTGTGGAGTTTACTTTCAATGGAAGTTCAGCCTTGAGGTGCAGTTGAGACAGGAATCATTTTATTACTAATTAATACTTGTGTGAAATGAGTAATTGGAGTTTGATGCAAATGGGGGCTCAAGCCAACACCATCTAACATTTATACAAAAAGAAAATATTGCAGATGCTGGAAATCTGAAATAAAAACAGAAAATGCTCGAGATACTCAGCAGGTCAGGCAGCATCTGTGAAGAGAGAAACAGAGTTAACGTTTCAGGTCGATGACCTTGCGTCAGACGAAAGGTCATCGACCTGAAACGTTAACTCTGTTTCTCTCTTCACAGATGCTGCCTGACCTGCTGAGTATCTCAAGCATTTTCTGTTTTTATACCATCTAACATTTCTTTAAGTTGGACACAAAGGGATGGCAGCACAGAGATCCCCTGTGACGTGTGCAGATGTGATATGCGTGACATCATGAATCCTCTTCAAGGCGCAGTATATGTGTGCCATGTTAGAAAACTGAGTCTCTGGCGCTGAAGATCGCCATGCTCCAACAGCAAAGGGCCACACTCAACATCATCAAAGTGGATCAAGGGTTTCTGGATCATACCCAGGAAGCAGTACAAGGCAGTTCAGGACACAAGTAGAATGTAGAAAGACAGAAGTGGATGACCACCTGCAGGGGCAGCAGAGGGAGACTGGTCTCAGAACTGGAATTGTCCCGTAGATACATTGTGTTGCACAACTAAAAAAGTTGGACAGTGGCATCGTGGTCCTGAACACGACAGCAGAATTGCCGAACAAGGGAGTGAGGGGCAGCTGGGCTACAAGAAATAGGATAGTGGTAATAGTGGGGGATTCCACAGACAGAATTTTTTTTGCAGTCGTGACTGGATGTCCCAAATTGTATGTTCTTTCCCTAGTGCCAAGATGATGGACATCACTGAAAGGGTGAAAAAAAACTTCTGGAAAGGGAAGGGAGAAACCAAAACATGCAATCTACTTTGGAACCAATGACATTTAATTTCTAGCAGAGGCAGTTTAAGCATCTAGGCAGTGAAGGGTGGTAATCCCCTCTGCCATATGCTAGATAAGTTAAGGAAAAGAAAAGTTAAGGAAAGGAAGATCAACAAAGAGGCAGTCACACCTCATATGTTAGGTACAGGTCTGGTTAGTGGTCAGGGACAGGAGGGTGTGACTGCAACTCAGGCAGGTAAGAGGACCCCAGGTGAAGTGCTGGAGGAGCCTCGGCATTTGTCCTTATCCAACAGGTATGAGGTTCTTGCTGCCTATCTGGATGAGGAAAAGCCTGCAGGATGGATGAGCAAGCTGACCATGGCGCAGGAGGCCATTCACGTGGGGGGAGTGAAAGGGAATGTAGTTGTGGTAGGGGACAGTACAGTCAGAGGGATAGATACTATTATCTGCAGCCGCGACTGGGAGTTCCGTAGGTTGTGTTGCCTGGGTTAAAGACATCTCCCCATGGTTGGAGAAGAACTTGGAGTGGGAGGGAGAGGATCCAGTTGTCGTGGTCCATGTAGGAACCAACGAATTAGGTAGAACTAGGAATTAGGTTCTTCTGAGAGAGTTTGAGGAGTTGGGGTCCAAACTAAAAAGCAGAACCTCAAAAGGTAATAATCTCTGGATTGTTACCTGAACCACGCGCCAATTGGCATAGGGATAAACAGATTAGAAGGTTAAATGCGTGGCTCAAAGAGTGGTGTGGGAGGCAGGGGTTTTGCTTCATGGGGCACTAGCACAAGAGGGAGCTGTTCTGTTGGGACGGGCTCCACTTAAACCGGGCTGGAACCAGTGTCCTGGCGAATCGAATAACTAGGGCATTAGACAGGGCATTAAACTAATGAAAGTGGGGGGGGGGGGGGGGGGGGGGGGCGGGGGGAGGATTCAGGAAAGAGTAAATTTAAAAGCAGCAAGAGAAAAGTCAAGGCTCTAGAGCAGAGTAGAGTTTTGGGGAAAAATAAGCAGAGTCAGTCAGAAAGGGACAGAGAGAGTAACAAAGGTAATAGGGCATCAGTGACTAAGGTGACATTAGGGAAAAATAGAAAAAAGTCAAAACTAAAGGTATATCTGAATGCACGAAGCATTCACAACAAAATAGATGAATTAATAGCACAGATAGAAATTAATAGGTTTGATCGAATAGCCATTACGGAGAAATGGTTGCAAAGTGACCAAGGTTGGGAACTAATATTCCAGGATACTTAACTTTTCGAAGAGATGGGCAAAATGGAAAAGGAGGGAGGGGTAGCCCTGGTAATAAAGGATGGGATAAAGACAGTAGAGAGAAAGGATCTTAGCTCCGAAAATCAAGAAGTAGAATCAGTTTGGGTGAAGCTAAGAAATAGCATGGGGCAGAAAACATTGGTGGGAGTTGTTTATAGGACCCAAACAGTAGTTGTACTGTAGGGCAGAGTATAAATCAGGAAATTAGAGGCGCATGTAACAAGGGTAATACAGTAATCATGGGGGACTTTAATCTACATATAGACTGGGCAAACCAAATTTGCAGTAATAGTGTGGAGGACGAATTCAAGGAATGTATACAAGATACTTTTCTAGATCAGTATGTTGAGGAACCAACTAGGGAAAAGGCTATTTTAGATCTAGTATTGTGCAATGAGAAAGGGTTAATTAATTACCTTGTAGCAAAGGTAAGGGAAGAGTGAACATAATATGATAGAATTTTATATGGCGTTTGAAAGTGATTTAGTTAAATCCGAAACTAGGGTCTTAAATCTAAACAAAGCAAACTATGTCGGTATGAGGGGTAAGTTGCCTAAGGTCGATTGAGAAACTACATTAAAAGGTATGATGGTAGACAAGCAATAGCTAGCATATAAAGAATTAATACATAATTTACAACAAATATACATTCCTTTAAGGCAAAAAAAACCCACAGGAAAAGTGTTCCAACCGTGGCTAACAAGAGAAGTTAAAGATAGTATCAGATCAAAGGAAGAGGCTTATAATGTTGCCAAAAAGAGTAGTAAGCCTGAGGTTTGGGAGGATTTTAGAATTTAGCAAAAGTGGACCAAGAAATTGATAAAGAAAAGGAAAATAGAATATGAGAGTATACTAGCGAGAGACATAAAAATAGACTGTAAAAGCGTCTATAGGTATGTAAAAAGGAAAAGATTAGTGAAAGTAAATGTGGGTCCCTTACAGGCTGAGACAGGAGAAATTATAATGGGGAATAAGGAAATGTCAGAGAAATTAAACAAATATTTGTGTCTGTCTTCACGGAAGAAGATGCAAAAAACCTCCCGGAAATAGTGGAGAATCAAGGATCTAGCGAGAATGAGGAAATGAAAGAAATTAGTATTAGTTAAAAAAAAGTATGGAGAAATTAATGGGACTGAAAGCCGATAAATCCCCGGGACCTGATGGCCTACATCTTAGGGTTTTGAAAGAAGTGGCTATAGAGATAGTGGATGCATTGGTTGTCATCTTCCAAAATTCCATTGATTCTAGAATGGTTCCCGTGGATTGGAAGGTAGCAAATGTAACCCCACTATTTAAGAAAGGAGGGAGAGAGAAAACGGGGAACTACAGACCAGTTGGCCTGACATCAGTAGTAGGGAAAATGCTAGAATCTATTATTAAGGATGTGGTAACAGGGCACTTAGAAAATAATAATAGGATTGGGCAGAGTCAACATGGATTTATGAAAGGAAAATCATGTTTGACGAATCTGTTAGTTTTTTGAGGTTGTAACTAGCAGAATAGATAAGGGGGAAACCAGTGGATGTGGTGTATTTGGATTATCAGAAGGCATTCGATAAGGTGCCACACAAGAGGGTATTAAACAAAATTAGGGCTCATGGGATTGGGGGTAATATATTAGCATGGATTGAGGATTGGTTAACGGACAGAAAACAGAGAGTAGGAATAAATGGCTCATTTTCGGGTTGGCAGGCTGTAACTAGTGGGGTACCGCAAGGATCAGTGCTTGGGCCTCAGCTATTCACAATCTAGATCAATGATTTGGATGAGGGGACCAAATGTAATATATCCAAGTTTGCTGATGATACAAGGCTAGGTGTGAATGCACGGAGGCTTCAAAGGGATATAGACAGGCTAAGTGAGTGGGCAAGAACATGACAAATGAAATATAATGTGGAGAAATGTGAAAAATAGAAAAGCCGTGTATTTTTTTTTTAAATGGTGAGGGATTGGGAAATGTTGGTGTTGAGAGAGACCTGGGTGTCCTTGTACACGAATCACTGAAAGTTAACCTGCAGGTACAGCCAGCAATTAAGAAAGCAAATGTTATGTTGGCCTTTATTACAAGAGGATTTGAGTATAAGAGTAAAGACGTCTTACTGCAATTATATTGGGCCCTGGTGAGACCACACCTGGAGTATTGTGTACAGTTTTTGTCTCCTTACCTCAGGAAGGATATACTTGCCATAGAGGGAGTGCAACGAAGGTTCACCAGACTGGTTCCGGGGATGGGGGGATTGTCCTATGAGGAGAGATTGAGTAGACTAGGCCGATATTCTCTAGAGTTTAGAAGAATGAGAGGTGCTCTCATTTAAACATAGAAACTTCTTACAGGGCTTGACAGGATAGATGCAGGGAGCATGTTTCCCCTGGCTGGAGAGTCTCGAACCAGGGGCCACAGTCTCAGAATAAGGGGTCGGCCATTTAGGACTGAGATGAGGAGACATTTCTTCACTCAGAGGGTGGTGAATCTTTGGAATTCTCTACCCCAGTGGGCTGTGGAAGCTCAGTCGTTGAGTATATTCAAGACAGAGATCGATAGATTTTTGAATATTAAGGGAATCAAGGGATATGGGGATAGTGCAGGAAAGTGGAGATGAGATAGAAGATCAGCCATGATCTTACTGAATGGCGGAGCAGGCTCGAAGGGCCGAATGGCCTACTCCTGCTCCTATTTCTTATGTTCTAACTGTGTGGCTGCAAGGCTGGTGCAGGAGTAAACATACTGCATATGGAATTTCAGAAGGCGTGCAATGTTGGCTCACAGGGCCTGTTAGAAAATTCAGGCACAGGGTGCAAAAGGAAATGTAGCAGCATGAATAGAAAGTTGGTTGACTGACATGAAACCAAGAATTAGGGTAAATGGGTGATAATCAAATTGCAGAGGATTTGAAAGTGTTGTACCCCAGGAATCAGTCCTGGATCTACTTTTGTTTTTGCTACATACAGATGATTTGGACTTGGGCATAAGTAACAGAATATCAAAATCTGCTGACAATAATAGAAGCAAAAAGGATTGATTAACTGAGGAGGAATGTCAAAGACTTCAAGAAGATAGTCAGGTAATCAGAATGGGCAGACTGGTGGCAGGTGCAATTTAACGTGGATAACTGTGAGGCAAGACATTTTTGGAGAAAGGAATGAGTGAATACACTTAATGGAAAGACACTGAATGGTTCAAATATACAATTCCCTGAAATTGCAGTGGAACTGCAAGTAGATAAAGCCATAAATAAAGGCCAACAGAATTTAGAGGGTTTTTTAAAAATAGAGGCATAGAGTACAAAAGTAAAGTAATAATAATGAATATATGCAAAACACTGATTAGGCCACAGTTAGAGTACAGTGTGCAGTTTAAGGGGCCCCATTATAGAAAGGACATTAAAGGCATAGAGAGCAGTGTCAATTAACTAGAATGATGCCATGGATGGAAAACTTTAGTTATGAGGAAATCTTGAGATACTGACACTATTTTCACTGGAGCAGTGAAGGCAAAGAGGACATTTAACGGAGGTTTATAAAATTATGAAGACTTTCGAAAGTGACTAGGAAAGGACTATTTGCTCTGATTGGGGAGTCAGTGACTGTAGGTTATCAATTTAAAATGATTTCTAAGAAAATGAGAAGGCGGGTTAGGAAAACTTTCATTACACAGAGGGTTGCTGGAGGATGGAATGAAGTTGGTTGAGGCGGAGACCACTGCTTCTTTTAAGGGGAAATTGGATAAATGTTTGATGCAGAAAGGTGATGCCACGATATGGGGACAGAGATGGGCAGTGGGAATATTTTTGTTTAATTGCTCTAGCAAAGAACCAGCACAGACATGATGGGCAAAATAGCCTCATCCTGTGCTGTAAACTGTGGTTTATGATCATTCTGGATGAATAAATTAAGATCGTCCGAATCTCCTTCCTCATCTATAATTATCTTGTGATCTCGATAAACATGGTTTAAAAAAAAGTCAGTAGCAAAGAGACATGCTGCCAACCAAAGGCTAGGATTAAAGGGTTAAAAGTGAGCTGAGTACTCATCTCCTGGAATACGTTTCCATCCTTAAATTTGTAGTTCTATTATTCTGTAAACTAAAATGGCAACTTACAAAAGGGGCCCACTGAATTAGGGTTATTAAAAATGGACAGACAAAAGAGCAAATTAAAAAATCTCACTTGTGAACATCAAACTTTGAACATCCATTGAGAGTATCTGACTGTGCATAATTGGATTCTACATCATAAAACTGTGAAATGAAGGATAGTGTTTCTTCCTTTTGGATCATGACATTTACATTGGTCAGCAATGCTTGTGATGGTAAATGAGAATAATAAAGGCAACATAGGCAGATATACAATCTAAACAGGCAGGCTATTAAAAACGATAACTCTTCCATCAGTCACATTTCTATTTGAGGTAGACCCCTAAAAATGTACACATGCAAAACCTAGGAACTATTTTGAACAAATCATTATCTACAGATACCACAGGCCAGAGATTCTCAAACTTATTTTTGCCGAGCCCCCCCATCCCCTTTGGAGAGTCATGCTCCATGTTTGCCCCCTCAGCTCAACCCGATCAGTGCTCTGATAGGTTCAACATCTGCTTCTACAAATTGGTGGGGTTCAAACAAACTGTGCTGAGATCGCACCATAATCACCTCCTCTGGCAAGTGAGGCTGCATTGGTGGCTCTCGTACTTGTGAGTTTAGGCTAGCCCGTCCTGCTCACAGCCCAAGGAAATTCATTTTAGTATACATAAACTCAAAGTCTTAAGACCGTTAGAACGCTTTCTTAAACTTAGCTATACCGTATTATGACCAAATCCTTTTACTTTTCAATGCCTATTTTGGCCAATATTTGTTCCAACAGCAAGCAATTATGGCAGTATAGGTTTGACATCATCAGTACTGGTTTGGTGAGGCCCATGAGTTCCATAATCTCGAGGTACTGATTCATTCTAGGTATTACTAATTGTAATTCAGCTCACTCTCAGTGATTCGACTCATTAACCTTTAAAACCAAAAATGCCGATGACGGGCACTGATTAGACGAAAAAAAATGAAAGGCAAAATAAGACAAACGAAAAGGATGATCATAATTCTTTGAAACCAACTGATTTTTAAAAGTGGTCCAGTGAAACTCTTTAACCAAGTTACTATTATTCAACAAATAAATGGAGTTTAAAAAATATATTATTTTTCGATACTGAATAAATTACCGTCAGTTCATTTGGTTGTTCACTGCCAGTAACAGTTGAAGAACGAGGTCGCTGCGATTGGGTGGTCTGCTGATAAATCATAATTTTTTTTATACTTTACCAAATAAAACTCTGAAGCACAATAAATAGGATGAATTCAGGGCTAAGAATTAAGAGTCGATTACTGGGCAGTGAAAATTAAAAATTTATATTTTAGAAATTATTTCAAAAGAAACAGTCCTACAGAAGGAAGAAATTTGAAAGTAGAATTCATGCTTCAAATGGATACCAATTTTGTAACCAAGGTGACACTTGTAGCACAAGTTTTCAGCTCAGTAGTTCAATGACTACTTTGTAATTAAACTCACGGGAAGTTCATTTTCCATACCTTCCTTCTCTAAAAAAAAAACTCACTGATACTTTGTGCCAAATGAATGTCACAACACATACAAACCGAAGTAACTGTAATTTGAGTGGTGCCACCTGGTCCAAAATAAGTAACGCAAAGCCTGTCAAAACCATCACAATTTAGTAGATGCAGATGAGAACCAAGAAAAATAAACCTAGCAAAGCTTTGAATACAGTATTAACCGCAATCTACGGAATACTGTATGTCAAAGTTTCTGAAAAAGTGTTCCAAGTTGTCAGATACTTGACAGAAAAGAATAGCCAGCAATCAGGTCAACCCGAAAATACCAAAGTAGCAAGTTCAGCTGTAAATATTTCTATCTCACAATTCAATTTCCTTTGGCTTACAACATAGAAACTAGTTTTTAAAGCTATGTGTAAATTCAAGAGGACAGAAGGTTATCTAAAGTTATTTTCATGCTGAAGGAACTATAGATTTTTAAGGTTGCAATAGTACTTTTGCAAAACATCCAAAAATAATCGAAGAATGGATACAAGAAGTTTTTCTTTCCTGTGACTAAAATTGTCAGACAGCTGTGTATTTCATTTTCATTCCTTTCTGTACCATTATATTTTATGGCCTATCAGTTGAAAATAAATATATGATAGGAAGCAGGATTTTAGGCAGTATGTTTAACTGCTAATGGGTTTGCTGGAGCTATCAATTAATAATTTTTCATTCTGTTGAAAAATGACATTGGCTTCAATGTTTATCGAACACATCAGAAAATGGCACAGCTGCAACCCAGCAACTACAGTGGTCAACTCCAGGACTTTCAAGAATTGCACTTGAAGGATTCGGGCCTCTCTTAAGAGGTGAGCTTGTTAAACTCTACTGAGGCACCTTGGAGGGAAGGACAACAGAATAGGGACAGGTTTCTTCACGTACTACAGTAGACCAAGAAGTGACGCTGACTGTCCATGGGGTATCAAAAGTCCAGCCATTCCAACTAAGCATACCGACGACGCGATACTGAAGAGGTGAGAATAAAAAGAAACAAGGACACTACAAAAAATTTTTAAAAGAAGAGAACGTGGTGTCAACAGTCAGGCAAATTAATGACTTCCCAAGTTAAGTGCACTCAATTTCAGGGGAGTCCATCACTTATGCTACCTGGTATAATTAGGAGGATTTTTGTTCATGCGCAAGTTAAGTTGCTACCTGGAACTCATTACAACAGCAGATAGGTCCGCTTCATCGACAATAAAAGGGATAAATGTTCATTCTAACCTTATAACAAATGCTAAAGCAATGCTGGCAGCAGTTGTAGAAAGGTTACATGACTTTCACATTTCTAACTGCACAGCTGAAAGTGGTCACGTGGACTGTGTGACACTTTGGATGTAAAGGGAAGGGGTGAAAGAAATTATGATCTGTTTCAGCACAATTTAAAAGTTGAATATTTTAGGCACTGCTTCTTGCCACTGGTCACAAATCCAAACAAAAAGTACATAACTGAGAAAAAAGAACCTGCATTTATATGGCGCCTTTCATGATCTCAGGATATCCCAAAGCACTTTATAGCTAATTAAGGACTTTTGTTGTAATGTAGGAAACACGGCAGCCAATTTACACACAGCAAGGTTCCACAAACAGCTATGAGATAATGTCCAGATAATCGGTTACAATGATGTTTGTTGGTTGAGGGCTAAGTATCATGGGATCTTCAATGTCCACCTGAGAGGGCAGACAGAGCCTCGGTTTAATGTCTCACCTGAAATATTCCTCAATCTCCATATTATTTAATATTTCTTCACATCAAAACAAAAACAGTGTATTTACAAATTCTCACAGGCACTATGTATTCCTCTGTTGACCTTTAAGAAGAAAATACAGTGACCCAATAGGTTGTAACGCTTTTATGGAATGAGTAAAACAAAGCGTCATCAAGTTGGGTTCACTTGGGAACTCATGAAGACTAAAGGTGAGGTGAGTGAAGTAGTGCTTCACTTAGAATTTTGTTTGTGAGTGAGTGGGGAGTTGGTGTGTGCGAGCAGGGAGTCGGTGTCCCCATCGGTAGCTGCTCGAGCCCCAAGTGAGCAGGATGGAGCGGAGGGGCGGGGCCGTGCTCTATATCATGGTGTTATGATTCCATAAGAAGTGCAGTCCAGTGAGCAGTGGGCCGGTTCAAAGCCAGAGGTTGGGGGGAAAGAGATAGAGGGAACGGGAGGCCTAAATTGTTATCAGGAAGAATGAGTTCAAGAAGAGAAGCTGGCTTTGCAAAAGTGATTACTGGCTTCCTCTCCTTCTATCCGAGTCCCCTCTTACTCTTTTCTTTGACCTTGCTTTCTTCTTGTAACGAAAGATAGCTATGGACTAAAAAATAAAACCCAATGCGCATGTGCAAAGAGCCCATTTCTAGAGAAATATACTGGCTTGGTTAGGCAGGTATAGTTGTGCTTCATCTGTCAGAAAGCTCACCAGCTGCCAATATTACTGACAGATAATTGGTGATTTTTGGACACCTTATTAGGCGATTTCCTAATGCTTTCAACCTTTTGATGAGGTGTGGTCATGCTATGCACTTTTTGTTTTTGAACAACTAAAATGCATTCTTAGGGAAACTGCTTTTTTGGTATCAAGATTAAAACCACTAATGATTCAGTATGCATCTGAGAAATTAAGAGTCCAGACTTTAAAGATGATCTATTTTGTAAAATTTTAAAAAAGGATTGACTTGACATGCTTGGTTTTACAGGATATTATTGGCTCTTTAGTGTTTGGCAAGTTTTTCAGTAGTGTTTTGGTATATGCACAACACACATGACATCAGTTACAACGTAACAAGAACTTGAGAGTTATTTTCTGTGACTCAATAACAAAATACAAAAGTCCATCACCCCCATAAAGACGCATTGCAAAAGTTTGTACTACATCAGATTTCTCACCTACTGTGGCACAAACTGTCCCAGGAGCCAATACAGCAGCCCCAACAGTTTTATGAGCTGGCTGGTTGTACTAGGAATTGCATCCGGCCAAAACGCTGCAAAAGGCTAGGCTGGGGTTTTTAATGTTTCTGACCAATTCTTGTGAGCCTCAAGGATAATTTTTCCATTAGAATTTTTTTTCATCTAAAACGTCTCAACACGTAGCCAAGCATAAAACTTAACTGACATTTACATTTCCTTCTATCTAGACATCGAAACAAACACTGCTCTGGACTCGGTTTCACCAATCTGTAAAAATTGTATTTTCTAAATGGTGAACGAAGCCCAATGGAAGATATCTGACAATAGTTTTTGACAATCAATATCGTTCTTCAACAGACTTACTATCTATACATTTTTTTTAAATTGGTGTGTCCTATCACCTGTAAACATCTCTTATTCGTGTTAATTGTGTTTACACCCTTGTTACATTTTTAATTGTTTGTGATGCCTGTAGGTAGCACTGGAATGGGGCTTTCCCATTTAGAGCACCCAGCCCTTTGTTACATTTTCAGTGACAAAAGCCTGTGACTGTGTATTTCCCCATCAAAAAGCTTGATTTGAATCTGCCTGCAGTTACAGACTAAGTAAGTTGGCAAAACTGTGACAGATGGAGTTCAATGTGGCTAAGTGTGAGGTCATCCACTTTGCATCCGAGAAAGACAAATCGGATCTTAATGGGGAGACTAGGAGTTGTGGAGGGTGTCCGTGTGCACACATCAGTAAAAGCTAATGCACAGGTACAAAAATAAATTAAAAAAAGACTAATAGAAAGTTAGCCTTTATCTCAAGGGTTGGAATTCAAAAGTGAGGAAGTGATGCTTCAGTAGTACAGAGCCTTGGTCAGACACCATCTGGAGTACTGCATTCAGTTTTGGCCACAGAATCTCAGGAACGATATATTGGCCTTAGAGGGGGAAACACCACAGATTCACCTGAATGATACCAGGGATTAAAGGGCTAAATTGTGAGGACAGGTTGCAGAAACCTGGTTTGCATTCAGAAGGCTGAGGGGTGGTCTAATCAAGGTCTTTAAAATGATAAAGCGATTCAATAGGGTAGATAGAAATTATTTCTGTTGGTGGGATATCCAGAAGCACTGTTTTGCACAAAGGGTAAAGGATAAATTACTTCAACACCTTACTCTCTCCCCTTCCCACTCCCTTTCATCCTACTTCCACCTCCTCCCTCCAAGCCTGCAATACCATGAGAGTTTAACTAGTTTGGTAATAAGAGTTAAAAACTAAAACTGCAGAAAGAAAATACTTCACAAAAATCATTCTTGGCATGTGGGCGCCGCTGCCAAGGCCACCATTGCCCATCCCTAGTTGCACAGAGATTGTGCTGGTGGGCCTTCTTTTTGAACCTCTGCAATGGTGAAGGTGTTCACACAATCCCGTTAGGTAGGGAATGCAGTATTTTGAGGCAGAGATGATGAAGGAGTGGCGATACATGTCCAAGTCAGTATTGTGTGTGACCTGGAGGGGAACTGGGAGGTGGCGGTGTTCCCATGCACCTGCTGCCCTTGCCTTTCTACATGGCAGATTGTTTTGTTCTACTTATTACAAAGGAACAGACACTATGCTGTTTCCTACTTCCACAAATTTAATGGCTGTTGTATTTCCACACACCTCGCTCCATAGCCCTGCATCTCAAAAGGCCTGAAAGTACATAATGAAAAGTTCTCCCCGTGCAAAATAGTTATGCTGAAGCAACCCAAGTGTTGAATTTGCTGAAGCCAGAGGTGAATTACAGAAATGGTAAATTCCAGGGCCAGCTCGAGAGAATATTCCAATGGCAATTACATTCCTCAAAAATCACACTGAAGTTAACATTTAGGCAACTCCAAAAGAGTTTGGGTGGCAAAAATGTTGTTTTCTTTTGTTATGTTAACACATGTTAATTCATGAATCATGTCATTTTCATTTGGTGTCATTGTAGGTCATACTTGTTAAACTTCTCTGGTCACCACCCATTTGCAAAATGTTGGCAATTTAATCCCGTCATCCAAGATGGCACTAGAATTTCACCAGTAGCCTTGAAAATAGGGAAATTTACACAAAGTGCAATTTTCAGCAGAGGAACTTTCAAGACCTTTCCCTTGCAGATATAGTCAAGGAGATTGTGTTATGGCAATACAGACCCAAACCGGCTTTAAAACTCAAGTAGTTCAAGATGCATATCACTTTTTTTTTTACATTGGAGTGAGATTATCTACAGAATAGCATTAAAGACCCGTAGAAGGTAAAGCCATTGCACTGAACTATAATAAAATTAAGGCGATAACTGGCCAATGTTTTTCCCCTTGCTGCCACCTCAAAAAGTCACCCAACAGCATAGTTTCAAAAAGTCTAGTTAAAGAATCTATCTGAAAAAATAGGCATTGGTTTTAACATAACACATTGATTTGGAGATGATTGAAGATAGGTCTCCACAGTTGCGATGCAAGTTTGTTACAAAAGTAATATTTCAGACATGGAAAATGAAGAACAACAGATCCGAGTCTCAGCTGACAGCTCCACCACAAAGTCTGACCATAACAGATTCTCAATTTCAATGAGTCAGCCTCACTTTAAAGGATTTTTATATTTATCTATTGGCTACAACACGGCCTCCGCTCACAGAACATATGTTCTGCTTACAGAATAGAATATGATGTGTGATTTACAGATTTCATGCCGCACTGCAGGAACCATCTTAAAAATGCATTTCACATGTATTTTCTCTTCCTCTCCCTTTTAAAAATCAAGGGTTAACTCCTAGCTTTTTCTGCTCTTTACTTTTATTTAAAAATCATTTTTGAATCTTGTTACATTGCTGCCTTCACCTTTCCCTTCCCAACTCTTTTCCCACCCCTGAAGTCCATGCTTCTCCTTAAAACAGATTTTCTACATCTACCAACTAATAATGCTACTTCTCCTTCTTCTCTCCTGGTTCTATTTTCTTTCTAGCTATTTGCCCAGTATTGTCTCTCTTTATATCCACTCTTCTTTGTTTCACAACTTCTCTTGTCTCTATAGAGCTAACAGTTCAAAGTTTCAGAGTCGAGGGACAACATCGCAAGTTATATTAAGTCAAGCGCAATAATCTTTGTTAAGGACATCTAAATTTATACATATATGTGAGAATTTTTACAGCTCTTCTGAGCAGGCAGAGATGACTAGTGGCTCTTTAGCTTCATCTGAAGTAGGTCACAGAGAAAGAATGCCAATATAAAGGGTTAAATAATGTCAAAGCAAGGTCTTGCAAGAAAGTCCTAAAGTGAAAGCAATCAAGAAAGCGAAGAGGAATACTAGAAATTATTACTCAAAATTATTTACCGTTGACGCTTGAGCTTGTTCTCCAACACCATCTGTCACACTATAGGAACGTATCCTTGCAAGAGATTCACTCTGAGAAGCATAAAACATGTCAATTTTATTAAGACCATTTTTTTTGATGAACCACAATACTGCTTCAGTTGTAACTGACTTATAACTACCTGTCCTCCACACATTTGACACAATGGCCTGGATTTTGCGGTTGGTGGCGTACCTACGGAGTACGCCGCTGGCAGACGGATAGAATGCACGATTACCTGATGGGGACCCTCCTTCGCGACTGTTTGATGCTGCATGCGAGGGCAGCGTAATGGCCCACAGATCCTGGGGCGCAGCGTGTGCGGAAGTGTACCTGGGATCACGTGGGCTGGTGCTCCAATCAGGAAACAGAAGCAACATGTGTTTGGAGAACTGATTTTTAAAGCTTTATATTTGGAGAATTGTTCTTTGATGTTTTCTCAGAGAAAGAATAAAAGGAAATAAAAACAGGAAAAGAATAAATAAATCCAAAAGAAAAGAGGAGGCAGATTCCAGTAGTTTAATGGCACTCAGGTCATCCTAAATGAGACACTAAGGTCTACAACTTCGTGTGTACCTGGATGTCATGTAATTGAAAAAAAAAAGCAATTTTTTACATTCCAATACAGTAATAAAGCATCAGATGAAGATTCAGGTATCCCCTTATGCTGTGGATACTGGCCCTGCGCCTGCTTCCACCAGCTGTAAAATTTTTGTATGCAATTGCTGGGCAGTTGGTGGGCAAGTAGCCCAACTCTGCGCCAGCAATTAGGTTTTCAATGTGGGTGCAGTGTTGGTGTGGATGATCTGTCAAGTTGGAACTTGATAGATCGCAAGTTAGGGATTTAGCAAATTGCTGTCCATTTCAAAGGCGGTATGACGGTGTACTCTCGGAGTACGCCGGCATACCAACCACAAATTCTGGCTTCATATTTTTCTCCAGCATCATTGTATTTGACTGTACTAAATTTAAAGTGTTGCAACCACAAAATCAAAAGGAGAGGCAGACAGACTGATTTGTGTGTGATCCATGCACAGCTTAAATCCACATCAAGAAGTGAAGAAAAACTGCAATCTTCTGTTCTTTTTCATTCTACTTCTGTTCAGCGTGCACTTATTATAAATAATCCACCAAGACCCTTCTGCTAATAAATGAAAGTGGATTTGAATAATTCATTAATTTTACCTTTAGATGAACACAGATGTAAATATTGGTAGCACAGAACTAGCTCTAGCTATTGAAGCAGAGTTTTCAGAGTGGTAACAAATGACTACACCCTGCAATCCAAGTCACTCTCTTAGAATTAAGAAAACAATTATAAACAGATTTGTGGCAGCATAACCAATTTCACCTTTCAAAACAGGTTTCAGGTGTCGGCTATTCTACAGTGCTTCTCAATATACGATTTCTAATACAAAAATCTCAAGTTACTTCTTAGTTATGCAGTCAGTATCATTTGGTGGTTTATTTACTATCAATTGACAAGATGCGTCTTTAATTCCACTAGCTAATGCAGATAGGCTGACCGCAGGTAGGAGAAGGTTTGCACGAAAAACAATGGGCTAGATTTTGCTGTAGCAGGGCATCGAACAGCGTCTCCCGTTAGTTAGACTTGCCCCTGCATCATTCAGCTCAAAACAATTTTGCCCACAAAGCTGCTGAAAGCACGAGTTGCTAACGGCGCAGCGAGGGAAACAGGGCATCTGGGGCCTGAATGAACAGGGCAACCAACAGGGTATCTCCTTAGGCAACGAGATTTAAGGATTGAGAAATACAGTGGAAGGACTGAGGAGGTTGAATTAAAAGGGGTGAATTCAATGTCAAATCAGGCACAGAAATAAAGAGAGGGAAAGTGAGATTGGATTAAGAGAGAGAAAGAAAAAGAGAGAAAAGAGACAGGAAGGAAAATAAGAAAAATAAATTTAAAATTTGACATTTTTAAAATCTTCCCGAAAAATTAAAAAACCTGAAGGAATGAGACTCCATACTTGTAATAGTTAATTTTCAGAGTGGGAGAGGTTGATTGGCAGTCATTAACACTTATCACATTGTTAAAAGGGTACTTGCGCTTGTAATTACTAGCCATATATATCTGTGGCGGGTTTAGTTTGTGTCTACTGTGCAACTACAGCAACTTCACGACATTCAATGCGTGTCAATGATGAGGCAGACTGCGAAATGCCGTTTACACAAAGCTAATGATGGAACGGCGCAACTGGGACAGCAACTTTTGGACATTCACATTTAACCGCGCATCTGCTCTTCGCTTGAAGTTGCTGTTAAGTTTACACCAAAACAACGGCGAGCGTCATTAGCCTCACCGTTATTTTGACAGCAAAACCTGGCCCAATATTGGGGGACATCACATCCAAGTCTGATTCTCTCCTCATCCAATGTCTATCTGCACACTTTCTATCAGAACCACTGGACAATGATCAGCAGTGGATGTCCTAGCTTATTTTACTTATCCCAAGGTCTAACTCAGGGGTATTTGCAGCAGCCCTACTTCTGCCCAGCTGAGATCAGTAAGATCAGTGCTGACTAGGACTGAACCTGGGACCTCCTTGGGCCATCAAGACACTTGCCTTTATATTTAATAAGCTAATGCTAAAATTACCATTTACCAGAAATAATCACAGTCTATAAAAAGTGAGGTGGTTCAGCAAAATCCTTTGTTCTACTTAGATTGCTCACATTATACCCCGGTCTAACACCGCTCTCTCTCTCTCCCGGTCATGTGATGTTGAGCCACACAGAAAAATCTGCTATAAAATGGTGGCGTTAACAGAAGACAAAATCCAATAATAAACAGGAAAGCCCACACAAGGTGAATAATAGAAAACTGTACATCATCATGAAGAAGCAAATATTGATTTGGCAGTGTGTTGAAGGCTGTCAGACTCTTGTGGCTCATGAAACATTTGTAAACTACTTTAAGTTGCACTTGTAATGCAATACCACGGCTGTTTCTTGACATCATTACAAATTATTTTACAAAAGAGCAATGCTTTCAAATAAAACAGAAATATTGATGTTAATTACACTTGGTCTGTATCATTCGCTTCAGAGCTGCGTAATATCAAAAATGAGAACTTGAACATATGCATGCCTGCAGTTAACTTTGAAGATCTGAAAAAAGACATTGACTCAACTTTGATTAAGTTCACTTTAGGTTATGGTTCAAGACTCGAGCAAAATTATCAACACCATTCACTATACTATTAAATTAGATGGAGATGGTTGCAGCCAGGAGTGGTACTTGCAAGGAGCATGTTATGGGAAATCATGGGTGCAAAGACCCTGATTTTCTGTCCATCGAAGGACTAGGAGAAATTATATTTGGAGAGCTGTGTGGCTCAACAAGTAGCACCACAAAAAAGTAAAAATGGAGTAAATAATCTGGTTATACGAGGGTATAATAGGTTGCGACATATCACTATTGCAGAAACAGTCATACTCACAGGAGGTGGACCAATTTGTTCCCCATTCGACTCTGCAGCCACTTGCAATCTCCTATTGAGTTCATCAGAGAGATCTGGTAGACTGCTCTCAGATGTGCTTGGTGGAGTGGAAGGAGGTGGCAAAGGTTGGAAAAGTTGATCACCATCAAGAATCAATTCTTCAGAAATGGTTTCCCATGGCTGCACATCAAAACAAATCAACACCATTTCATTTACAACAAATAGTCTATATTTTCCAAGTGACTTTCTTAAAGAACTAAATATGTGTCTGAGCGCATAAGTTTTAAAGAAAAATTGCATTGCATTTATACAAAGTACATATCTGTACATAGTTAGCATTTCTGTCCAAACAATAGCATTTTATACAACAGCATTTTTTCAGCCATAAGCACCAAGTCATTACTGTGACAGAGTGGCACTCAGCTTTAAAATACGAATACTCAAAGCAATGCAGTGAGAATATGTAGGTTTGATCCCCAATCGATTCACTTCCTGATTTGATCTATGCTGAGCTGGGGAAAGTTGCACAGAGATATGGGGACCTCCAGAAATTGGGAAGGGTGGGGAGAAGAAAAATCAGGCAACTTATTGCAGCTGATTAGTGTATCACAGCTTCTAGCGGGAATCTAACGAGGCACTGAGGGGCATCTGGGTGTCATGGTTTTAGTTATAATCAAGATTTTTTTTTCTTCTACTCTGTCAAAGATCACTCCCATAAGCTAGCCATCACTTCCTACAAACTAGAGGGCAACTTTAATACATAATGCGTGCTAATGTGGGAAGGGTCGAAGATAAATCCTTGTAAGCTTACTGGATATGATACAAGTTCCGTCACAATCTCCTAGACTTTGGAAAGTTGATGACGAGGTATCATCCTGCCGTGATTCAAGCTATTCTGGGATGCATGCTAGGTGACATTGTAAATGGTTCCTTGTCCTCAGGTACTGTCCCCTCCCTTTAAAAATTGCCATCACCCCAATGTCATTGCAAATTACTATCCATCTCCAACCTCCCATTCCTCTCCAAAGTCCTTAAACTACATTTACCCACCTATCCCTTGACAGCCTTACCTAACAAAAATATATCAATCTCAGTCTTGCAAATTTCACCACGTAAATGCCATGACTGTTAGAGCAGATAAGAGACAGGATATTATTCAGTGAGTGAATCGCCTCCTGACTCTCCAAAACGCGCCCGCCCCCCACCCGCTACAATGCACAAGTCAGGAGTGTGATGGATTATTCTCCTCTTGCCTGGATGGGTGCAGCTTCAACAACTCAAGAAGCTTGACACCATCCAGGAAAAAGCAGTCCACTTGAATGGCACCTCATCCATTCGCCTAAGTATCCACCCTCTCCACCATTGGCGTACCGTAGCTGCAGTGTATACTAGCTACAGGATACAATGCAGCAACTCGCCAAGGCTTCTTTGACAGCACTTTCTAAACTGTCAATCTCCACCACCTAGAAGGTCAAGAGCAGCATGGGAATACCATCACCTCCAAGTTCCCCTCCACAGATCATTGCGAGTTGGACACATATCGTTGTTCCTTCATCGTTGCTGGGTAAAAATCCTGGAATTCTCTACCAACACGACTGTGGGGTCACCATTATCACAGGGACTGCCAGTGGTTCAAAAAGGTCCACCACCTGAAGGGCAACTAGGGATGGACAATAAATACTGGTCTTGCCAGCAAGGCCCACATCCCAAAAATTAATTACAAAAGAGTCCTTGGCTCGTTCCCCATACTCTCTACTATTCTTCTTTATCAAACAAATATCCAATTTCCTTTTCAAAATATTTATGCAGTGTACTTCGACAATAGGTTTGTGGGAACAAATTCCTCATTCTCTACGTAAGTCTAACTATTTTTGTGCTGAGTATGGTAGCCTTGCCATTGTGGTACTGGACTAGCAATCCAAAGGTTGAGAGTTCAAATTCCATCATGGCAAGTTGCAAAATTGAATTCAGTGAATCTGGTAATTTGGGAGCTGGGGCCAGAAAAAGTGACTATCAAAGTTATTGCATTGTGATAAATACCCAACTGGTTCACTAATATCCTTCAGGGAAGGGATCTTGCCAACCTGATGTTATCTGGCCTACATGTGACTTCAGTCCTGCACTCTGTACTTGACGCTTAATAACCTCAGGGCAACAAGAGAGGGGTAATATTGCCATGCCAATTTCACCCACAACCCAAGAGAAAATTTAAAATACATCCTAATGTCTCTTGCGACCATCTTGCCAGTCAGAGGAAACAATTGGCCACTGTTCACCTCGCCATAACCTTTCATAGCCTTGAAGATCTCTCATGAGATCACCCCATAACCTTCCCAGCTCTATTGAAAAAAATATCAACTTCTTAAATCTCTCTTCATAACTCATATTTGATTACATTCCAATAAATCCACATTATACCTCTTCAATAGCTTTTATATATTCTTCCTTTAATGCCCAAAACTATACAGAGTTGCTCCAACATTGACCTAAAGTCTTGTATAAGTTCAGCATTATCTGCTTGCTTTTGTACTCCGAGCCTCAACACAAACCAAATTATTTTATTTATCATTTTTAGGGTCTCATCTACTTATCTTGTTACCGTTAATGGCCCGTGTACCTGCACATTATGGTCCCTTCACTCCTCACATCCATTTCTATCCTTTAATAGTTAAGGTGTATTTCCTTAGTGTATTCTTATTTCCAGACTGTATTACTTCACATTTTTCTTCGTTGAATTGTCTCAGCCCATCGTGCTAGCATAGTCTTGCACAATCTTTGCCACAAACCTCATCATAATTTGCCACCGTGCCTGCAATGTGCTGACACCAGAAAATGTTAACACTTTCTCCCCAATTGGTAAAGACAGACTCCAACACATACCCTGTGGAAATATTTCTTGTACAAAAATTTGCTTTTACACCTAACCTCTGTTTTCTGCCCTCCAATTACCTTTAACTATATGGCCACATTTCTGTTGATTCCATATGGCAATATCTATTTTCTAAGTCTCTTATGTGATACCAAGTCAAATTTTGAAAATGCATCCACTAAATTTATCAAACCTCTGTTATTTCTGAAAAGAACTCAATAAAGCATGACCTGCCTTTTAGAAATCCATGCTGTTTGGCTTCAATTAACTTCCATTTCTCAAAGTCTTTACTAATTTCTTCCTGTGTTATAGATTTTAATAGTTTACCAACAACTGGAGCAAGACAAACTGGCCTACATCATCCCTGTCTTCTTTTCCAAAGAAGTCACACTTGCCACCCTTTAGCCTCTGTTATAATTTTTCTGCTATTTGTTCCCTAGCCTCCCCCGGCATCCTCAGATGCAAACCATCAGGTCCCAGTTATTCATGGAATATTGCAAGAAGCATGGTTAGGGGCAGGGGGGTTATGAGGCAGAGTAGTTGGAAATTTTCAGTCTCTTTTCCCCCTTTTCTGTTAGCCTTGGCTCAGGTCTTGAGCACATAATCCAGGCTGATACTTCAGTGCAATACTGAGGGATTACTGCACTGAACAGGGTGCCATCTTTCAGTTGAGACTTTAAGCCGAGGCCCAATTTTCCCTCTCAGGTGATTGTAAAAGATCTCACAGCACTATTCTAAGAGGAGCAGGGGAGTTCTCCCAGTGTCCTGGCCAACATTTATCCCTCAACCAACATCACTAATACAGATTTATAAGGTAATTATAACATTGTTGTTTGTGGGACCTTGTGTGCAATTGGCTGCGTTTCCTACATTACAGTAGTGACTACATTTCATTGGCTGTAAAGCTCTTTGGGACGTCATGAGGTCATAAAGGCGCTAGATGGATGTAAGTTCTTTATTTTCTTTCTTTTTTCTGGTGGGGCAGGTTTGTTGTTTCCTTGCTGTCCATGCACTCACTAAAATGACGACGGCTATGTCAAGTGGGTTAGAAACAGACTTTCTACAACGTTTGCCTGGGGAACAACGTGGTTGCTATATAAGATGTTGAAAAAGGAGGATATGCTAAACATGGCAATTTTAACACTCCGCCATAAATATCCACCAACCCTTCTAAGCCGAGTTCTACCGGTGCCAGGTTATTATCCAAGGTATGTGGAAAAGTAACACTTAATTTTACATAAAAAGTAAAAGTCCTCATTTAATTCACACCCTAATGCTGACAAGCCTCATCACAGATTTTTTTGTACATAGATAACTGCACACCAACATTCAGATGGAGTGTAAATAATTATAATGGGCATACCCAAATATTGGTCTGTACCCGTATTTACTTTTAAACTGTTCCATTTAAAGAACACAACTAAATTTAATTAAAAAAATTTCAACAATTGATTGATCTTACACAATCAATTTTCCTTTCATTTTCACTCAGTGGAAAGTTAGTAGCCATCCTAGTTGGGCAGTATATATCCAGACTTATCTTCGACTACTAACCTATTACCAGCCTTTTGAAGGTGCAATTCAAACTGGGCGCTTAGTATCAGGATGCGTTGAATGTGCATGCACTGGAAAGTTAAAAAACAATTTTTTGATAGCTTACATCACCACCATCGCGGTTGTCTGTGGTTTCCAAATCTTCGCTAATGTGTCGACGAGATCGAAACACTCTGTGAGCATCTTGCTGGATCTGCCGAATACTGCTGTCTGACTCATTTTCCACATCTCTGCAGAACATTGGAAAGAAAATATCTTGCGTAAAAAATACTTCATTCATGTTGTGCAAGAGCTCAAGAAATAACGGCTTGGATTTTGCGTAGATAATAACGGTGAGGCTAACAGTGCTCACTGTTGTAACGGAGTAAATCAGACAGCAACCTCTGGCATCCACACATGCACAGTTAAACTCGGAAATCTGGGGGTTGCAGTCAGATATACCCCGCTCCTCCACCGGGTGCGCAGTAACAGTCCTCGCCGATAGACTCTGCACTGAAATCAATGGAATGGCATGAAGTTGGTGTACCCGCCCCCTGGTTCTCCACTAAACACGGCAGAAAAAGTTAGGGCTGGTGCAGTCAGGAGTAAGTGAATTTTTAATGATGTGATAAGTGATAATTACTGTCAAACAACCTCTCTGGCCCTGAAAATTTCTTACAACTGCGGAATCTCATTCCCTCAGAAGTTAATTGGTGTTGGAGATTTAAATAAAATTACAATAAATTTTAGCTTTAACTTTTTCTGTCTGTCTCTTTTAGCTCTCTCTCTCTTAATCAAGTGCTATCAAGCGGCACTTACTTACCGATGCTCAGTTTGGGTTCCGCCAAGACTACTCGGCTCCCGACCTCATTACAGCTTTGGTCCAAACATTGACAAAGGAGCTGAATTCCAGAGGTGAAGTGAGAGTGACTGCCCTTGACATCAAGGCAGCATTTGACGGAGTGTGGCATCAAGGAGCCCTAGTAAAACTGAAGTCAATGGGAATCAGGGGGAAAATGCTCCAATGGCTGGAGTCATACCTAGCACAAAGGAAGATGGTTGTGGTGATTGAAGGTCAATCATCACTGCCCCAGGACATCACTGCAGGAGTTCCTCAGGGCAGTGTCCTAGGCCCAACCATCTTCAGCTGCTTCATCAATGACCCTCCCTCCAACATAAGGTCAGAAATGGGGATGTTTGCTGATGACTGCACAGTGTTCAGCGCCATTCACAACTCCTCAGATAATGAAGCAGTCCATGCCCGCATGCAACAAGACCTGGACGACGTTCAGGCTTGGGCTGATAAGTGGCAGGTAACATTCGCACCACAGAAGTGCCAGGCAATGACTATCTCCAATAAGCGAGAGTCTAACCACCTCCCCATGATTTCAACGGCATTACTATCACCGAATCCCCCACCATCAACATCCTGGGGGTCACCATTGACCAGAAACTTAACTGGACCAGCCACATAAATACTGTGGCAACAAGAGCAGGTCAGAGGCTAGGTATTCTGTGGCGAGTGTCTCACCTTCTGACTCCCCAAAGCCTTTCCACCATCTACAAGGCACAAGTAAGGAGTGTGATGGAATACGCTCCACTTGCCTGGATGAGTGCAGCTCAAACAACACTCAAAAGCTCGACACCATCCAGGACGAAGCAGCCCGCTTGATTGGCACCCCCTCCACCACCTTAAACTTTCACTCCCTCCACCATCGGCGTACCGTGGCTGCAGTGTGTACCATCTACAAGATGCACTGCAGCAACTCGCCAAGGCTTCTTCGGCAGCACCTCCCAAACCCGCAACCTCTTCCACCTAGAAGGACAAGGGCAGTAGGCGCATGGGAACAGCACCACCTCCAAGTCACACAACATCCTGACTTAGAAGTATATCGCCAATCCTTCATCGTCGCTGGGTCAAAATCCTGGAACTCCCTACCTAACAGCACTGTGGGAGTACCTTCACCACACGGACTGCAGCGGTTCAAGAACGCGGCTCACCACCACCTTCTCAAGGGCAACTAGGGATGGGCAATAAATGCTGGCATTGCCAGCAACGCCCACATCCCATGAACGAATTAAAAAAAATTCCATCTGTCTTTCCCAATCTTTATTTTGCTTTCTGTACATGATTTAAATCTAATTTATAATTTCTGCTTTATACTTCCTGATTTAGACTCTGCGTGTCTCATTGAGAATTCGTCAATCTGATTTGTTGAAGAGCCTTGCTGTTTCTTGTCCTGCGAGCCCCGTTCCTTCGCTGCTGACCAGAAAATCAATAAATTCGCAACTTAATGCTGCCAGGCCATTGTTGCTTAAATGGATGGAGGAACTGTGATGCCAGATATTTTTAGACAACTATTTTCAGCAACTATGCAAGCAAAAATATAGACCTGGAAGGCAACTTACACTAGACTTGGTCGCTGCCACTGCGTAGTTCTATTGTTGTGATTCACATAGTATGTCCGGCCGAGGTTGTCGGTCTTCTCTTCCCAGCCAGGTGGTAGTGGTGGCAACTGTTGCTCACGTTGTGTTCCTGAATCACTGGGGTCGACCATATCCCAGGCACGCTTAATGGTATTGGGAAAAAAAAAAGAAAAAGCATGAACTAAAAGTAAGAGTAGGGCCTATTAGGGACCATAAAGGTAACGTGTGTGGGGGTGGAAGACATGGGTATGGTTCTTAACGAATACTTTGCGATGTTTTCACGAAAGAGAGGGACGATGCAGACATTGCAATCAGGGAGGAGTGTGAAATATTAGAGGAAATAAACAGTGAAAGAGGAAGTATTAAGGGGTTTAGCATCTTTGAAAGTGGATAAATCCCCGGATGAAATGTATCCCAGACTGTTAAGAGAAGTAAGAGAGGAAATAGCAGAGGCTCTGACCATCATTTTCCAATCCTCTCTGGCTCCAGGTGTGGTGCCAGAGCACTAGAGGACTGCTAACGTGGTACCGTTGTTTAAAAAGGGAGAAAGGGATAGACTGAATAATTACAGGCCAGTCAGCCCAACCTCAGTGGTGGGAAAATTATTGGAAAAAATTCTGAAGGACAGGATAAATCTTCATTTAGAAAGACACGGATTAATCAGGGACAGTCAGCATGGACTTGTCAAGGGAAGGTCGTGTCTGACTAACTTGATTGAATTTTTTGAGGCGGCAACAAGGAGGGTCAATGAGGGTAGTGCATTTGATGTAGTCTATATGGATTTTAGCAAGGCTTTTTATAAGGTCCCACATGGCAGACTGGTCACAAAAGTAAAAGCCCATGGGATCCAAGCAAAGTGGCAAATTGGATCCAAAATTGGCTCAGAGGCAGGAAACAAAGGGTAATGGTCGAAGGGTGTTTTTGTGACTGGAGGGCTATTTCCAGTGGGGTTCCACAGACCTCAGTACTGGGTCCTCTGCTTTTTGTGGTATGTATCAATGATTTGGACTTGAATGTAGGAAGTATGATTAAGAAGTATGCAGATGCTACAAAAATTGGCCATGTGGTTGATAATGAAGAGGCGGCTGCAGACTGTAGGAAGATATCAATGGACTAGTCAGGTGGGCAGAACAGAACAGTGACAAATGGAATTCAATCTGGAGAAGTGTGAGGTAATGCATTTGGGGAGTGCTAACAAGGAAAGGGAATACACTATAAATGGTAGGACACTGAGAAGTTCAGAGGGACCTTGGATTGCATGTCCACAGATCCCTGAACGTAGCAGGACAGGTAGATAAGGTGGTTAAGAAGGCATACGGGATACTTACCTTTATTAGCCGAGGCATAGAATATAAGAGCAGGGAGGTTATGCTTGAACTGTATAAAACGCTAGTTAGGCTGCAGCTAGAATACTGCGTGCAGTTCTGGTCACCACATTACAGGAAGGATGTGATTGCACTAGAGGGGGTGCAGAGGAGATTTACGAGAATGTTGCCTGGGCTGGGGAATTTTAGCTATGAGGAAAGATTGGATAGGCTGGGGTTGTTTTCTTTGGAACAGAGGAGGCTGAGGGGAGACCTAATTGAGGTGTATAGAATAATGAGGGGCCTAGATAGAGTGGATAGGAAGGACCTATTTCCCTTAGCAGAAGGGTCAATAGCCAGGGAATAGATTTAAAGTAATTGGTCAGAGGTTTAGAGGGGATTTGAGGAGAATTCCTTTCATCCAGAGGATGGTGGGTGTCTGGAATGCACTGCCTGAAAGGGTGGTAGAGGCAGAGACCCTCATCACATTTAAAAAGTACTTGGATATGCAATTGAAGTGCCGTAACCTACAAGGATACGGACCAAGTGCTGGAAAGTGTGATTAGGTTGGATAGCTCTTTGTCGGCCGGCACGGATAAGATGGCCTCCTTCTGTGCTGTAAATTTCTATGATTCTATGATATGATTAATGAACCAATACAACAGTAATACGGGAGCGTGTTTCTGGGGTGGGAGAAAGATATCTACTGTTGATGATGCATTTAAGGGGAAGCTAGAAAAGTACATGAGGGAGAAAGGAATAGAAGGAAATGCTGATTGGGTGAGATGAAGTAGGTGGGAGGAGGCACGTGTGGAGCATAAACAGCGGTATCGACCTGTTGGGTCGAATGACCTGTTTTTGTGCTGTAAAATTCTATATACTTATGTCACTGCTCCTCTGAACTTTACTCTCTTCCTTTTAGGTTGCAAATACATCATCCTAAATACTGCTTATCCTCCCAATATCCACAATCTTTGAAATCAAAACTTATCGCATCATTGCCTACTCTTAACTCATTGGGAACTCAGGAGCAGCAACAGCAACAACTTGTATTTATATAGCGCCTTTAACATAGTAAAATGTCCTAAGGCGCTTCACAGGAGTACTAAAAGACAAAAGATTTGACATCGAGCCACATAAGGAGAAATTAGGGCCGGTGACCAAAAGCTAGGTCAAAGAGGTTGGTTTTAAGGAGCGTCTTAAAGGAGTAAAGAGAGGTAGCGAGGTGGAGAGGTTTAGGCAGGGAATTCCAGAGTTTAGGGCCAAGGCAACAGAAGGCACGGCCACCAATGATTGAACGACTATAATCAGGGATACTCAAGAGGCCAGAATTAGAGGAGCGCAGATATCTCCGGGCGGGGGGGGGGGGGGGGGGGGGGGGGAGGGGGTAGGAGTTGTGGGGCTGAAGGAGATTACAGAGATAGGGCGGGGCGAGACCATGGTGGGATTTGAAAACAAGGATGAGAATTTTGAAATCAAGGTGTTGCTTAACCGGGAGCCAATGTAGGTCAGCGAGCACAGGGGTGATGGATGAGCGGGACTTGTGCGAGTTAGGACACGGGCAGCCGAGTTTTGGATCACCTCAAGTTTACGTAGGGTAGAATGTGGGAGGCCAGCCAGGAGTGCGTTGGAATAGTCAAGTCTAGAGGTAACTAAGGCACGGATGAGTGTTTCAGCAGCGGATGAGCTGAGGCAAGGGCGGAGACGGGCGATGTGACGGAGGTGGAAATAGGCGGTCTTTATTATGCCGCGGATATGTGGTCGGAAGCCCATTTCAGGGTCAAATATGACACCAAGGACAGTGTGGTTCGGCCTCAGACAGATGTTAGGGAGAGGGATGGAGTCAGTGGCTAGGGAACAGAGTTTGTGGCGGGGACCGAAAACAATGGCTTTGGTCTTCCCAATATTTAATTGGAGAAAATTTCTGCTCATCCAGAACTGGATGTCAGACAAGCAATCAGACAATTTAGAGATCGTGGAGGGGTTGAGAGAAGTGGTAGTGAGGTAGAGCTGGGTGTCGTCAGCGTACATGTGGAAACTAACACTGTGTTTTCAGATGATGTCGCCAAGGAACAGGAATAGTTCCGTCATTCTATTAGATCTGTACCTCAATTTCATTTATCTACCATTGCTCCATATCCTATGATATCCTTACCAAACGACCTATCAATCACAGTCTTCAAAATTTCAATTGACCAAGCAATTGAGGGACCGAGTTCCAGATTTCCACTCCCCTGAGAAATAGTGCTTCCTGATTTCACTTCTAAATCGCCTAGCTCTAATTTTAAATAGACCCTTGTTCTGGATTCCCCCCACCACCCCGACCAGTATCAATACTTTCTCTGTCTCTCTCCCAGGCCATCAAAATTAGGAAGGCTTACCTTGCTCAGTCCTTCCTTTCTCCTACATTCTTCAGGCTATTGAAATGCAAGCTTAGTAGAATTTAAAGCGTTGCTTCATGATTGTCCTCATCTTTTTTATAGCTTTATATAGGCCTTGGCCCTTTACCTTGGTTTCACCAAATCATAATGAGATAAACCACCGCTCTCCTCTCGCCCTCCTGGAGTACACAGGAACGGTTAGCCAGCCACCCTTAAATATGATGAATTTAAGTGGCAGGCACACCCTGAAATTTGAAACTGTGACCAATGAATAATCACCGCTGTGATGCTGAAGGGGTATCTGGAGAACAGCATACTTTCTAGTGATCTGGCTCTGCTGAATAGATATCCATTTCTGAAAACGGGTATTGCATATTTAGATTAACAATATGTAGCAGAGATTGAAGCTGAATCAGAGTTCGAATGGTATCAAAGGAACCATGAGTCAGCTCACACTACTTTGTTGCTCTCTTCTGATATACTAATTATGTTATCTAATATACATACTACTAAGTGCAGAGTCATGGAAATGATTAAAGGGTGTTGTGCCCATTAGGCAATGACCTCCACAGACCATGTACAATCTGCTGTTGTTGAATTATAGTTGATTTATTTAATACCATATGAGAAAATTATGCAGAAACCCCTCCCTGGCCACCACAGGCTATCATACAAATCTCCAGAATATCTATCTAATCGTACAACCTCCAGTATTCAACCCACGCCTGGTGCTTTCTACAGATTCTGTTTCCGTGATCCCAGTAGCAAGAGAAAACACAACGCCACATCATACAGTTAATCACCCATCTCTGCTTCTCTCTCTTTCAATTCCCTTACCACAACCAAATAATTATACAGTTCCTTTTAACAGAGTTAATTAAGACAATGAGAATTGTCTGGAGAGAAAAATTAAAAATAATTATAATTGCTCTGCAGTGCATGCTGAGTGCTATTAATCGGATTATGCAACTCACAAAGGTGCAATGACCGACTGCGAGACAATGGTTGAAGAAGTTTCACAATTCACAGATTTATACCTCAGATTCTTCCCTCTGTTCGGCAGTTTCTTCTTCTTGTGCACCATTCCTTGGCAAGTAAGCCATCTTCAACCGCAGGAATCCTTTTACCCTGGATTTATGACTGCAAATGGCAAGATTAGAATATTCATATTCTAACATAAAAATGCTCTCATGTCCTTTTGAAACTGTTTTGGCCGATATAAAAATGACTTCTAAAGTCCTAACTTAAGTACCACAACAGCACACTTAAGATTAATAGACAAGGTTAGTATTCTAAGTGAATGAACACAAGTGACTATTATTAATTTATGCTGTATTTAAGAAAAATATTCTACTGAGTATTCTGCGTTAATTTTCAACTTTTAAATGGAAACAATGGGATAATGTAGCTTTAAGCTCCAAAACACAAGAGGGAGAATAAGTAATCAACTATCATTTTACATTCTGTAATGCTGAAATGTTTTACATAATACACATATATTAGATTACTTCATGTCAGGATCTATCAGCATATTCATTTGTGTTTGAAACTACTTCCCAATTCCTTGGGCCACTCTTGTCTCATTTTATTTCCATCATCATTTCTGAGAACCTCAGGATGGGTTATGTTCAATCAACCAGGTAATATTTCAAGATAGAATGGTGTTATTCCACATGCTTCATTGAGTTTATCCAGTCTGTAAATGAGCCACACAGACCACAAGATCCAAGGTTTGAGCCTTGGTCTGTGCTCAGTTACCCAATCTCAGACATTATGTGGAAAAAAAACACTGGCACTACAGAACTATAGAAACACAGAAGGTTCCAGCACGAGAGGCCACCATTCAACCCATAGTGCTTCTGCTGGCTCGTACCTAGAGCAATCCAAAACTCATCCCACTGCCCTGCTCTCTCTCCAGATATATGTATTTTCCAATACTTTTCTTTGAAAAATGGCAATTATCTCTATCTCAACTACTCCCTGTGGCAAAGCATTCCATACTCCAACAACTGCCAAGACATTTCTACAAACCCCTCTCATCACCCTCAGTAAATTTTAAATTGATGATCCCTCGTCACCGACTCCCCCAGAGAAAATAGTCTTTCCCTATTCACCCTACCAAATCTCTGCATAATTATCAAAACTGCCGGTAAATCTCTTGTCCTTATCTGTTCTAATGGAAAGTGTCCCAGTATCTCAAGTATCTCCTCATAAGTATAGTTCCTCATTCCTGGTATATCTGTGTTGTATGGCTCTACGGCTTATGTTCTTTCTATAATGGGGCATCTTTTCCCGAGAAAGAAACCACAGTTGATACATTGAAGTCCAAACTTCTTTCACATGGCAGCTTGAAAAGCAACATTAAATGTTGACGCCCAAGCTCATCGTTCACGATGTCTCTGGTGATAGAGCAAATAGAAGCTATATTTCAAAATGTCTGCTCCTGAGCTGCAAGCTCTTCCAGGCTCCCCAACAGTCACCCTTTGGCTGCTACGGTTTACAATTTGCCCACCTTTACTAGTATAAAAGTGATGCAGTAGTCTCCTACGTTACTGTTTCCTGCTCTCTGAGGTCACTTCCCAGTCAGTATTGTAAGGTTTCCAAAATTTGCAGATCCCCAAAACCTAAGGAAAAAGGACTTTGGAACTACCTCAGAGTGATAAAATGCATTTGGGCCTAACATAAGGAATTTAAGACCAAAAACCAAGTTTTGGCATTTTAAAAGACATGTCTGGACCTGTAAGGGAGAAAAGGCTGCACAGGAGGTGGGTTCGACCTCTGTAAAAGCAGTTTTGCGTATTGCAGTTAAATTGCATTGTCTGGGGAATCGGGATGACCTCACTCAAGCCCAGCAAGCATTAACATTTGGACAATAGACCCTGGGAGAAGGCAGCCCCACCCAAAACACAGGCTCCATTAAAACCTATCAGACCCATCAAAATCATGCATAATTCAAATCGCTCAGGACCATTCTATAGAAAAACCCGAGTCCAGCCGAGAAACCCAAAACACGAAACCAATCACCTGTAATCAACCAAAGAGATCGACAGGACGCAAGCCATTTGACACTTAGTAAAGTTGTTACTGTTAACGAGGTCTTACAATGACCGGGATTTGATTTGGTTTTGATAAGGCCACTTCAATTTAGTATATTTGAAGGCCCATCAAGCAGTTACAACAGTTCTCCAGTAACACAGTTCAAGTTCTCCAGTAAAAAAAACTGTTCAAGTTCAACAGAATTGAAAGCCTGTGTTGAACAGAAGTCAGGGCTGCAGTTACAGAAGCAGGCAGAAGGCAGTTTCCACAGTTCTGCAAGAAGGCAGTTCCACAGCTCGGAAGACGACAGTTTCAACAGAGGCAGAGTTACAGCAAGAAGTTAAACAAAGGCCAACAGCTTCACAAGCAGACCGACACGCAAGAAGAAATCAGAGCGACTGCCTCAGTGACCATCAGACACCTCGCGGCAACAAGGGCCTGATGAAACCTTTTACTCAAAAGACTCTAAACCCTAACTCTAAACGATCAAGGATTCGTTTTGGTGAGCATTATCCCTGGTTCTCCAGAGTCCAACCTAGCTAGTGAAGTGGGATTGGGAGGGGTGAAGTATTCTTATGTTATTTCCCTTGCTTGTACCGAAGTGTTCCCCACCTTTAGAGTGATTAGAGTGTTTGTGTTGTGTTTTACTTCCTTGAATAAAAGTCAAATTTCTTTCATCAAACCTGTTGTCCACTGCACCTTTGTTCACGACCCCTAAATAAGTCCAAGGTCTAGAACCAGGGGCGTGGGAGCGATTCGCACCGCTCACTGAGTCAGAGGTGAGGCTGACCCCTACCACACCACCCCCTACAGTATACACATTAGTCAGTGCAGGACTGGGACCGGGAATACTCAGAGCTATTTCCACCTATGTCACTGGTTTGTCTGTTTGAATTTTGTGGGCTAAGCGGTGCAGGGAAAATCATGCATCCGTGCTGCTCCTTTAGGCAGCAATGTAGGGACCGGTCAAACCACTTGAATGGGGAGATTAAGGCCAGCTTTTACAGTGCAAGTTACTGCCTTCTAACAGCGTGGGACAACAGGAGACTGACTGGAGAGCAAGAAGTAGTACAACAGGCCTGAGCAGTTGAGTGGAGGCACAAAATGACTTGATCAAATCAAACGCAAATTCAACACAATTTTAGACAAGATCAAGATCGTGCCAAGCCATGATCTATCAAGATATTCAATATCAAGAGTCCACTGTAACTAAAGGTGAGAATTATACAGCTGTTTAATATACAAAGTAATGCAATAAATAACGAGATATTTGAAACTATACATTTAAAAAATAGATAGATGATCAGGCAGACTTCAGATCACAGCACAATACAACAGAACAAGATACTCATTTTTCAAATTAACAGAAAAAAATATTTGGAAATGCAAAGAGAGGAGCTGGAATTGTTACTTGCTGAATTCAATCCAAGTATCTTACCCACAGATACAAAAACTACTTTGCACGACCACAACTAATAAGCATAACTCACCTCCTTGGCCTGAGCAGGAAGTCCTTAAAGGTGTATGGCCTCTCCAAGGCAGGATCTTCTGCCTGTTTGAAAATAAAAACAATTAAGATATTACTTGTTTATTTATAACAGCATTAGGACTTGAAATGAGAATACTGTTGGGCACATATTTTGCAAGTCTCACTTTCATGGACATTTATATAGCTTCTAAATATTGGGTTGCAATTTGTGTGCAAGTACAAATTGACTTTTAAATGTCAAAAGAAAAAATTGGATTTTATGATATTTACAGGATTTAGATACTAGCCCATTTCCTGTGGTGTTGCACATGGAGTCAAAACCAAATGTCGTCTGCAAGTGAAATGGAGTAAGAGAGGCTGAGTTGGATTAGGGTGTGCAGACATAAGATTTTTAAGATACATAGATAGATATAATATAAAATATAGTTAAATAGCAAAACTTACAACTATTTGGGAAGCAGAGAAGAGGAGTTAGTTGGAGCAGAAAAGTTTCTCTGCTGTAGCAGCTGAGAAGCTGGGTGATTGAAAACGGAGGAGCTATAGAGCCACCAGTGGTGGAAGGATGTAATTACAGCATGGCAAATTTACATAAGAACATAAGAAACAGGAGTAGGCCATTTGGGCCTTCGAGCCTGCTCTGCCATTCAATGAGATCATGGCTGATTTTCTACCTCATCTCCACTTTCCTGAATTATCCTCATATCCCTTGATTCCTTTAATATTCAAAAATCTATCAATCTCAGTCTTGAATATACTCAACGACTGAGCCTCCACAGCCCTCTGGGGTAGAGAATTCCAAAGATTCACCACCCTCTGAGTGAAGAAATTTCTCCTCATCTCAGTCCTAAATTGCTGACCCCTTATTCTGAGGCTGTGACCCCTGGGAAGCAGAGAAGACGACAAGTTTTTATTATAAAGGCAGATGTAGGAGTTGATAATGAAAAAGTTGACAAAGTGAAGAAAATATGACAACAGGAACTAAGACTGTAGAGATAGAAAATATGCAAAGACATGAGATTTTTTTTTAACAATGCAGTTGTTGGTCAGGATACAGTAGGGCAAGATCAATATGGATTTGTAATTAGGATCTTTTCTCAATAAAAGGCCCAATACTTTACCCACTAATTTACATAACGAAGTGTGTAAGGTGGCTATAATAAATATAGAACCTTTGCACCTTTTACACAAGACAGTTTGTATTGACGTAGTCAATTATTGAAATGGCTTCAATCAGGCAAAACACAATTTCCATCAAATACACTTTTTTTCCACAGGTGTACAGAAAAGTTAACCCTTAACCATTCTTTGCATCTGGTGCTGTGTGGCTATTGGTTTTGATCTAATAGGTACAGCGTCTGTGTCCTACAGTCTTTGTCTCAGTGAACTTTGATTTGTGAGGCATCCAATGATAAAGAAATAGTTTCAAATTCAAACGGATTGAAAAAAAAAATGTACCAGAAATTGTAAAAGCTAACTTTGAACAATAAAGGGGGAATTCCCACTCAATCCTCCTATTAAACCAGAGAAAAAGCAAACAGTTGCCATCACTTTCAATCTTGAAAGAAACTTAAATAAATACAGACAAAAATTAATGGCTTACAAAATAACAGAATAGATGATCTCCTGTTGCTTGTGGGTAAAGGATTACCCACTGGTACACCTGCATTGGTATTTCTTGTCCAATATTTGATTTCACCTGCATTGGTGTTTTGCTTTCCTTTATCAGAAATATTGGCCATGAGACTTACTCCCCTTTCAGAGTACTGTGACCCGTCAGTGTAAGTCAAAACTACCCTGCCTGCAGCAACTCTACATTTCTTTTTAAAACCACAAATCCACCTCACAATGATACTGGACATGATAACCATCATATCCAGATATCTCAGATTCTTCAATCGATGGTTCAACACTATTAAGCATGTTTCCCAATTTTTCTTCCAATGTGTAACATCTTGCACTTATTTTTGTGTTGAACTTCACCTGACATTTCTGTCCACTTGCAAATTTTGTCCAGGTCCTTCGCCCAGCTTCTTGGCTACTTCAACAAACTCGACTGCTCATAACCAGTCAGACCAGCAATGAACTGCAGAAGCACGTCAAACAGGTTAAGATTACTGATGAGATTAGAGAAATTGAGTGCGGACGTCAGAGTAGAGACGGAAAAAGCCAAAACAAATTGTTGTGATTTGGGAGTTCACTGTGGGGATTCAGATTTCAGGTTATCTGAAAATAACAAGGAAAATATGACTGTACATTACCTAGCTGGAGCCAGAATAAAGAACAATGAGGAAAGTGTGGATAAATTGCTGATGAGTTCAGGAGATGAGTCAAGATTGATGCTGCATATTGATGTAAATAGTGTGAAGAGGATAATGATGAAGCTAACAAAGAAATTATACCTTATACTGGGGATCTCAAGCCTGTATTCTATAGTAAAGGTAAGTGAAAAGATAAAGCTAAAGAGAGAATGAAGTTACATAGATGGCTATAGAATTTTTATAACAACATTGTAGGAAATCGGAATCCTGGCTTGGACACCCAGGTGGTCCCTGCAGCTGTTGATGGTCTGACCAGATGTAGCCCCACTATATGCCAGGTCCAGCTGAAAGTCTGGGACATGCAAACTCCCAACATATAGTGTTACTGCCCCTTCCACACTCCTCCTGAAAACAATAGCCCTGTTTGAGACGAGGAGACCCCGTTCAAAGTTTGCAGATAACACCAAAATTGGAGCAGTGGCTGATGGTGAGAACCAATGTGCACAAATTCAGAAGGAATTTGGAGATGCTGGGCTAGTGAACAGAAAAGTGGCAGATGTAGTTTAATTTAATGAAATGTACAATGTTGAGATTTGGCAAAATAAAAGATACTGTGAAATATCTACTCAGTGGGAACATAATTGGAAATGTTAGAGATTGCAGGATATTAGTTGTCAGGTCACCAATACCAAGAGTCCAATTAGCCACTCTTCATATGTGAGCCCAGACAGTAAGTGTTGGCAGACTATTTGACCTTACAAGTCACAACAGCTGAGCCCAATCATTTTCTCACCCCGACATAAAGTATTTTCAGCAATGGCCTCTAAATAGTGATCATGAATCGGAACAGTAGTGTCCCTACTACCAGCCCAGCTAAGGTCAACTAACTTGAGCACACATTAGGGACCACAGCTGGGACCTTTCTAATCGAAAGAGTTTGGTTACTCCTCAACTTGGCCAGTTTTATTTATTTGTTTATGGGATGTGGGCGTCGCTGGCAAGGCCAGCATTTATTGCCCATCCCTAATTGCTCGAGAAGGTGGTGGTGAGCCGCCGCCTTGAACCGCTGCAGTCTGTGTGGTGAAGGTACTCCCACAGTGCTGTTTGGGAGGGAGTTCCAGGATTTTGACTCAGCAACGATGAAGGAACGGCAATATACTTCCAAGTCAGGATGGTGTGTGACTTGGAGGGAAACTTGGAGGTGGTGGTGGTGTTCCCATGCGCCTGCTGCCCTTGTCCTTCTAGGTGGAAGAGGTTGAGCTATCAGATGGAGTGGAGTCTCAATTTTTTTGTTTCCAAACCCTTCAGTTCATGCATCTTGCATGCATTTGACTGCTTGCTGTCTTGTCCATTTATTAATGGACTCAAGTCTCCCTGCATCCATTCTACAATTTAAGAGTGGGTTGGCTATCACCAAATTTAATCAACAACGTTCTAAAATACAACCACAGAGTACAAGATAGCAAGTGCCAAATTTTCTTAAAGGGGGATTAACATTTGGAATAAGGAACCCAATGAGTCGTTGAAGACAAAGACATCAGGGGAGTTCAAGGGCTAGGAATACTCGGATAAAAAGTTTTGCTGGGCCGTACTGCCTCTTGCTGACTGTCTCCTATCTTCACTGCCGTTAGCAAGGGCTATGTAAGCGGATAGTGACAGAAATTTAGTTAATGCTCACTCATATAATTTTACAGCAGTTAATTTTCTGAACTGACATCTTTCTTATCGCAAGCTAAAAATCATGCTGTTTGTGGTAAAAAAAACTCAAATGTTTGCTATAACAGGCTATATTAGTTGGTATCCTGGGGGGTCGCAGAGGTTTGACACTTAAATTATGGAGCCACTGCCATTTTAGGTGTGGTTCATCGTACTAACCAACCAGATTCCTCATCAACATCTTTATTTCAGCAGCGGTTTCAAAACTAGACTTGTCTAAACTATTAACCATTTTCAATTACTCCATTGCCAGAAAATTGTTAGTCCATTCCATGTTTTGTACGAACACTATGGCTGACTCAAATGATAGGCTAGGCTAGAGTTAACCGGAAAGGGAATGTTTCCTGAGTAAGAGGTTCAAGGCCAGAATTAAAGGTGATAAGCAGGAACTGGTCAGGTTTCGGCTGTCTTATGAAAGTTGTTTGAACAACACATTTCAACTATCCCAAGTTACACTTGTCATTTACTATATTAACGAAAAGTATCAGAGCTTCCACGCAGCAGTTGAAGTTGAAGCTGTGATTATTTTCTATATTGATGGAAAAGTAAGACAAGATTAAACAGCATACAAAATTTGAAGCTGGAAGAATGCAAAGGGCCACAGAATGAACTGAAAAACATCCAGAAGCACATGCCGTAACTATGGAGGACATTGCCCACACAGAAAAAGACAAGCGACATGGCTGACCAGAGGCACTTCATGCATATCATGTGGTAAACAAATAACTTTTCAATATACCAGCACTCTAAGATGGCATCAAAAAAACAGGCTATACCTCAAACTCTCAATACCAGGTATGCAGACCTCCATGTGAACAAACTGCTGATAGAGAATGACAATCTTCCTTTCTACAGCCCTACAGTGGCCAACTACTTAAAGCTCAAGTGAAGTGGGAAAGTGCAAGGCATTGCAAGTTGGTACAACAGAATGCAAACAATGACAGAAGTTATAAGCAAAAGAAAGTGAGATTTTAGAGAAGAAAACATGCACAGACCCGTTTTATCTGAAGGAGGTGGAATCTTTAAAGTTAAAGCCGAAAGAATAAAAGAGATGTTTATGGCTGAACTAGAATCATAGACTGATACAGAACAGAAGGAGGACATTTGGCCCATCATGTCTATGCCAGGTCTTTGAAAGAAATATTTTCAATTATTACTTAAATGGAAAGAAAATAATATGCACAAAAATGAGAGAGATCTGGGGGTCCTGACTGACAATAAATTCAAACTATTGCGTAAAGCAACTGAGATGTTGGGATGTATTAAAAGGTCAATATTGAGCCGAAGTAATGAAGTAATCCTGTCACTTCATAAATCATTGGTGCGACCGCACTTCAAACGCGCGTAAAGTTCTGGACGTCACAGTACAAAAAGGATATTTCATCGATTGAAAGGATATAAAAGAGAGTAACCAGAATGATTGAGAGGATGGAGGAATTGCAGTATGATGAGTGATTATGCAAATTGTTCATGTTCTCACTGGAAAAGAGAAGGTTGAGAGGTGATATGATTGCTGTTTTTAAGATTCTACAAGGACTAGATAATGTCGACCATAACAAGCTTATCTCACCTTCTCCAGAACAGTAGAACCAGATGATATGGCCTGCGCTTGAAGGGGGATAAATTCAAACTAATCTGCTGAAATATTATTTTAGTGACTGAGTGGTTGATCTATGGAACAGGCTCCCTCGGGAGATGGTGGAAGCAGATAGTGCTAATGTATTCAAATGCAAATTAGATAGATTTATTTCAGACAATAATATTTTGAGATACAGTACATGAGTAATTTGAGTCATGACATGGTCAGTGTAGTATGCTTGGGAGGAACAGATGACTTTGGACCTATGATTCCCAAAGCTCTCCAACACTGGAGATTTTCCTCAACTTATGGCTGGGTCTGTTGTAGACTAATTGATAGAGATTGATTAGTCAGCAATTCCAGTATTGTTGAATCATGCGACTACCGGGATGGTAGAAAGAACTAGATGGCACTTGGTCTTTTTTCGTCAAGCAATTCCTATGTAATAGCCTTGCTGTAGCATCAACCATATAATTCGTCTCAAACATCTCAACTTCTTAATGACAGTTTCATTGACTTTTCATGTGAGGACCGTTTTTTCTGAAGCACCGTTGTCCAATAGAAACTGCTGATTAGCCAAAGGCGCGGTTATGGAGACACCATTTTAGCAACATACATGAATTTTAGTAGACATCGCATTATATACAACACAGGTATATGGACAATTCATGTCCATATTTATGTAAACATCTACCACCATTCAGTGCAAATTTGCAGTTTTTCTCCTTCACCAAGGTTTGGAATTCTGGCATGAATTTAATCGGACACAGCACATCTTATTGCAGCTTCTAGATTTTTGTCCAGCAGTTGCAAGCAGTACTTGGACTTCACCCAATTGATTGCTGAGAATGTTGAGTCACACGTGCTGTATCAGACCTGCCCCTGCTCTCCATTCACAACACAACTGTATGCTGCTTCCCTTTGCCATGATGTGCCCTGTTGGAGCTGTGCATTATTAGTGGGGCTCGCATTCTTCTGCTGGCCTGGCGTGATTATTCGGATTGGTCAAACTGACCACAAGGACAGCTCCCCTCTCCATACAATGTTGCTGGTGGTTTCATGGTTTGGCATCTTCACCCATGTTACACACCATTTTAGCAGATAACTAATAAGCAGTAACCAAAGAAGTAAAGCACATGATCAAAAAAACCACACACACTGGCCCGTGTTTTCCGATGCTTACGGGTGTGTACGCGCTGTGTACACACCAGTAGGGACATCAGAAATGCCGGTTTCAGGCATGCAAAGCGCATGCGCTGAAAACCGGCATTTCCGATCGGTCAAGAATCCTCTTGACAGATCCTCCGCCTGCCCTGGAGAAGGGCCTCTGCGGGTGGAGAGTTCCGCTTTCTGCAGAACCCCCGCCCGCTGAAATCACTTAAAAATCTTACGCCTGGTAAAAGCAGGCCTGCTTTTACCAGCATAAAAGTTTAAAAAAGTTAAACAAATAATTTTTTTTCGCTCATTTATAATTTAAAAATACTTTTTTAAAAAGTTTATTTTTAGCCCTGTAACAATCTTTAATTTTTTTTCCCAAAAAATTACATTCTTGTTTAAAATATTGAATTTAATGTAATTTTAACTCATTTTAAAAATGTGATTTAAAAAAAAAATTATTTAATGTTTTGATGTGCTTTTGGGGTGATCTCCATTCATATATTTGACAGGTCTATCTGTCAAAAGTATGAAGGGGGATTCCCTTCTTTCATTGGCTGGCTTGGCCCACGTGATCTCAAGGATGCTTGCGAACCGCATGCGCCCCTGGGATATGTGGGCCCTGTGCATTTCGATTGTGGAGAGGCCCAGGAGCGGAAGTGTCCGGACCTTGGGAGCCCCCAGGTAAGTTCGTAGATTTTTTTCCGATAGGAGGCATCCGCACGCAGGAAGCCTCCTATCGGAAATTATGGGCCACTGTGTTTTCCTTCTTAACATTTTACCAATAAATGAACAAAAAGGTTAAAGTACACATGCATACACTGTGTGAATGAGTATTGCGATCACATATCCAATGATGGTGTCCATAACACATTTTTATTTACTCATAAAAATTTAAATTAGCCATATCTGGATTCCAAAATAATCACATGTGGCGAACACATTAGACAACACTCTTCTAAAGTTGACACATCAAAATAGACATCAGATATATAGATTCAGCTAAGCAATGGGAACAGTTGTGAGGGCATCAAGATGGTGGAGCAAACAGAAGAAAAAAAGTGATTTACATAAGAACATAAGAAATAGGAGCAGGAGTAGGCCATTTGGCCCTTTGAGCCTGCTCTGCAATTCAGTAAGATCATGGCTGATCTTCTACCTCATCTCCACTTTCCTGCACTATCCCCATATCCCTTGATTCCCTTAATATTCAGAAATCTATCGATCTCTGTCTTGAATGTACTCAACGACTGAGCCTCCACAGCCCTTTGGGGTAGAGAATTCCAAAGATTCACCACCCTCTGAGTGAAGAAATTTCTCCTCATCTCAGTCCTAAATGGCCGACCCCTTATTCTGAGACTGTGACGCCTGGTTCTAGACTCCCCAGCCAGGGGAAACATCCTCCCTGCATCTACCCTGTCAAGCCCTGTAAGAATTTTGTATGTTTCAATGAGATCACCTCTCAGTCTTCTAAACTCCAGAGAATATAGGCCTAGTTTACTCAAACTCTCCTCATAGGACAGTCTCCCCCATCCTATGAATCAGTCTGGTGAACCTTTGTTGCACTCCCTCTATGGCAAGTATTTCCTTCCTTGGGTAAGGAGACCAAAATTGTACACAGTACTCCAGGTGTGGTCTCACCAGGGCCCTATATAATTGCAGTAAGACGTCTTTACTCTTGTACTCAAATCCTCTTGTAATAAAGGCCAACATACCATTTGCTTTCCTAATTGTTTGCTGTACCTGCATGTTAACTTTCAGTGATTCGCGTACAAGGACACCCAGGTCCCTCTGAACACCAACATTTCCCAATCTCTCACCATTTAAAAAATACTCTGCTTTTCTATTTTTCCTACCAAAATGGATAACTTCACATTTCTCCACATTATATTCCATTTGCCATGTTCTTGTCCACTCACTTAGCCTGTCTATATCCCCCTTGAAGCCTCCTTGCATCCTCCTCACAACTTACAATTCCACTCAGCTTTGTATCATCAGCAAACTTGGATATATTACATTTGGTCCCCTCATACAAATCAGTAATATAGATTGTGAATAGTTGAGGCCCAAGCACTGATCCTTGCGGTACCCCCACTAGTTACAGCCTGCCAACCCGAAAATGACCCATTTATTCCTACTCTCTGTTTTCTGTCCGTTAACCAATCCTCAATCCATGCTAGTATATTACCCCCATTCGTCAAATGGCCATTAAGAACGTGATGTAGTGCATAAAATGATAAACGTTGCACAGCAAGTTCAACAATCCATGTTTCAGATGAAACAATGGGCTGGATTTTGCTCTCAACGTAGGGTAACCATATGTCCCTGTTTTCCGGGGACAGTCCCCGGGTGAAGGTGTGTGTCCTGGGGCAAACAATGTCTCTGGAAGAGTCCCGGTTCAGGAAGCTGGTCCCTGAATACTCGTAGGTTCAAATCAGGCGCCATGTGACCCCGAGCTGCCCTGTGGTCGGTGAATAAAGTAGGCGGGGCGTGTTGTGATTGGTGGGAGGGACGTCAAGCTCCTGTTTTCAACCAGCAGAAGGGGTGGACTCACTGAGGAACTTCAATTTATTTAATTTATGCAGAGATCACGCTCTGTGGCTGCAGTACGCACGCTCCGTGCCCCCAAACCCAACACACCCACCCTGGGAGTCAGATCAGAGCGTGCTCCGCAGCCTCGGATGGTGTGGGTGAGTGTCGGGCTGTCAAGAAAGGGAGGAGCCGGTGATTGCAGTTGGCAGATGCTGTGAACAGTGGTGGCAGTATTCAGGCGGAAAGTTCTGGTGCTGCTTTTTGCAGGTCCAGTTGCATCAAAAGAACAAATAATTTTGGCTCGCTACGCTGTGCAAACTACATTTGCCATCCCGGTTACTTTGCTGTGCTCCCACCCTGCGTGTCCCCGGATTCGGTTTAGAAAATATGGTCACCCTATCTCATCAGCGAATGAACGGTACCAGCACGTGCCCACAGACTTTCTATGTAATTTTGCACTGGAACGTGCTGAAAATGAGACACACAAAATGGTGTGCCACTCTCTACATGGCATCTGGGACCAGTAGTGAACAGGGCAAGCAACTGGGCATCTCCTTAACCAATCAGATTGATCGTTAATGAGCAGCACAGAGTCTGAACCAGGAAGTGTCAGTTCGAATATTAAATTCAATGTCAGATCAGGTACAGAAAGCAAAATAAATAGAGGGAAAGAAAGATTGCATTGAGCGAGAAATAACAGACCAGAAAGAAAAAGCAAAAACATTTTTAAAAAACCAACAATGATTAAAATCTGAAGAAATGAGACTCTACATTTGTAAAAGTTAATTTTCAGTGCCAGAGGCGCTGTCTGGCAGTAACTAACACTTATCACGTCATTAAAAATTTACGTACACTGAAACGGACATGCCCTAACTTTTTCTGGCGAGTTTAGTGAGTATATATATCACATAAGTACAGCAACTTAAAGCCGTTCAATGTATTTCAATGCCAAGTCTTTCGGTGAGATACCATTATTGCATAGTGGCTGGAGGTGCAGGGCATCTTGCACAGCAACTTCCTGATGTCTGCGTTTATCTGTGCAGTCGCCGGAAGCTGCTGTCTGATTTGTACTTCAATAACGGTGAGCGCTGTTAAACCTCAGCATTGTTTCTGTGGCCCAATGTGGAGAACTGTATATCTTGGAATCAAGCCAGAATTGGTCATGAGTTTGAGCCAGTTTTTGTTTTGGATGAGTGTCTAAACAGGGGGAACTTACTGCGAAGAAAGTTGGTGGGGTATGCAGAGCGGTGTCGCGATTTTGGAACAACTCTCGTTAGTTCCGAATTGCTCTGTTGGGATATGCAAAGGGCACCACAGCCAGACATTGGTCCTTGCTAAAGATGCGGTGCATCAAAATGGGCCGGCAACAATTAACTTTGTGAAAGAGGGACCGCAGATGAGGAGCAGCGAGAGGAAGAAAAAGGTTGGATTGTTTGGCACAAAAGATCGGAAAGGGATAGCACATGTTCTGGAGCCAAGAATACTTTCCAGTGCAGATCATTAGCAGCCATCTGAGGGTGGATAATGGTAGTCACAGCAGAGGCAGAACATGCACATGGCGGTTTGGAGACAAGATTACAGAAGGCACATGAAAGAAAGCTGCTGAGACATGCAGAGTCGGTGCCAAGTGCAGAGACTCAGGGGTGAAAATGTGAGATACACAGTCGAGGTGGGGTGTCAGCGATTTGAGAGAATGATATTTGGAAGAGTGTAACAAAGGCTGGTCGTGTGAAATGCAATGGAAAGATGGATTATTAACTGTCACACAATAAAGGGTTCACTGAAAAAATGACTGCAGAGGCTAGTGGGAGAATTCAAACAACACTTCCTACGAGCCCCATCAAAATCAAACAGTAGTACCTCAGAGCCCAAAAACCACACTGCTGCCTGGTAACACACAATAATCTGCAAGGTGGAGGAAGCAGCAGTTATGTTGTTTGCAAAATATTTAATTGGAGTTCTCCACTTTAACTTACTTCATGTATGATTTACTGTCATACAATCGAATTCCTGTGTACTCCAAAGGGTGAAAGTTTGATTACAAATACAGCAAAAAGATGATAGGGTGCCATGTTAGCCCTGGCCATGTTAGCCCTGGTCACTTCTGGCCCGGTGTTCCAATCCCAAGCTTTCATCTAAAGTTAAATGCGTGGGGTGTAGGAGAATCCATAATAGCACAGAACAGAATGTAATTGAGGAAAAGCAGAGGGAACATGGTCCCCATCTGGCCTTGCTGTAGTTGAGACTGATATGAAATGAATGCTAACATCAATCACAGCAAGGCCAGATGGGCAGAAAATGAAAAACAGGCATTTTCCAGCAAAATCAACCCTCACATATTGAGCAGTGCATAAAAGTTGTGTTTTTTTTTTAAAGCTAGAACTAGCTATGCCTCACGACATTTAAATGATATTTTGAAGCAAAAAAGCATTTATAACATTGTTAGAAATGTAATTGAGCGATTGATCATATTCACTTCAGATAAGTTACAAGACTGTAAAGGCACAGGCATGATGGGCCGAATGACCTCCTTCTGTGCTGTATTTATTGCTGCTATGTAGCGATGCAAAGAAATTTAACCTGCTCACTGATGCCCAGTTCGGGTTCTGCCAAGACCACTCTGATCCCGACCGTATTACAGCCTTGGTCCAAACATGGACAAAGGAGCTGAATTCCAGAGATGAGGTGAGAGTGACTGCCCTTGACATCAAGGACAACCCCAACAGCGATAGACCGGAACGCCGTATTGCTATCATTGCGTGGGAGCTCAGACGTTTCGACATAGACATTGCCACCCTAAGTGAGACCCGGCGGGCAGGGGAAGGCCAGCTCAAGGAGCAAGGCGGTGGTTACACCTTCTTCTGAAAAGGCAAACCTGAAGAAGAACGCAGCCTCCATGGAGTAGACTTTGCCATAAAAAATGAGCTAGTTGGACGTCTCAGAGACTCCCCTTGCGGAATAAACGAATGCCTCATGACTCTTCAGCTCACCCTAGCCCGGAACCAGTGCGCTACGGTCATCAGTGCGTACGCCCCAACACTGGAAGCCACAGACGAGACCAAAGAAGAATTCTACCCCAGCCTCGAACAATCCCTGTCTCAAGTCCCTACGGGCGACAAGCTGCTCCTCCTTGGCGACTTTAACGCCAGAGTTGGAAAGGACACAGACCTCTGGGGAGGTGTGATCGGCAGAGAGGAGGTAGGGAAAGCCAATTCCAACAGTACCCTCCTCCTGACGAAATGCTTAGAACATGGCCTTGTCATAACCAACACCTTGTTCCATCAGAAGGACAAGTACAAGGCTTCATGGTAACACCCTCGCTCCAAGCACTGGCATCTGCTGGACTATGTCATCGTTCAAGCGAGGGACCGCAAGGACGTCCGCATCACCTGCGGCATGACAGGAGCTGACGACTGCTGGACAGACCACCGCCTAATTCGCTCCGTCATCGCCATCAATGTAAGCCCAAAACAGCGGCGGCAACAGAAACAATGCCGCAGGAAAATCAACGTCGGAGCACTCAAAGACCCTGCTAAGAAAGCCCTATTCAGCCTGCGCCTCAACAAACCTGACGACTCCCGATGATTCAGAGACAGAGTGTCCACAACGCCTGGGCTGCACGCAAGGCCTCCATAATCAGCACCTGTGAAGAGACGCTTGGTCACTCGACCAGGAAACACCAAGACTGGTTCAACGAGAACGACCAAGAGATCCAGGAGCTAATAAGCCGCAAGCGCAAGGCATTCCTGATCTGGAAACAGCAACACAACTCGAGAGCAAGAAAGCAGCTCTACAGACGCCTGAAGGCCGAGATCCAACAAAAAACTCGCGACCTAAAGAACAGATGGTGGGTGGAGAAAGCGCAAGAGATCCAGCTGCTAGCCAACAACCACGACGTGCGTGGATTCTTTAGCGCAGTCAAGACCACCTACGGCCCAAGCACCCAAGGTCCTACCCAACTGCGGGCCAAGAATGGAGAGGTACTCATCAAGGACAGAGAGGCAGTTAGTGCCCACTGGAAGGAGCACTTCGAAGATCTCCTTAACTGAGACTCTGCCTTCGACGTGAGTGTCCTCAACTCCATCCCGCAGCATGCTACCCGCCACCACCTCAGCACAACCCCAGCCTGGCATGAGGTTGAAAAGGCCATCCGACAACTGAAGAACAGCAAGGCCTCAGGAGCAGATGGAATCCCCGCCGAGTCACGAAAGCATGGCAGAGAAGCACTATTGGCACGAAAACATGAACTCATTTCTCTTATTTGGAAGGAGGAGAGCATGCCAGGGGATCTCAGAGACGCCGTAATCGTGACCATCTTCAAGAAAGGTGACAAGTCCGATTGCGGGAATTACAGAGGAGTTTCCCTGCTGTCTGCCACAGGGAAAGTGATCACAAGAATCCTCCTCAATCGCCTTCTCCCAGTGGCTGAAGAGCTCCTCCCAAAGTCGCAAGGCGGATTCTGCCCACTAAGGGGAACAATGGACATGATCTTCAACGCGTGTCAAATACAAGAGAAATGCAGGGAACAGCACCAACCGCTGTACATGGCCACCTTTGACCTCACAAAGGCCTTCGACACGGTCAACCGTGAGGGATTCTGGAGTGTCCTCAAATTCGGCTGCCCTCAAAAGTTTGTCACCATCCTCCGTCTGCATCATGACGACATGCAAACCGTGATCCTGACCAACGGATCTAATACAGACCCAATTCACGTACGGACCGGGGTCAAGCAAGGCTATGTCATCGCACCAACGCTCTTCTCGATCTTCCTTGCTGCAATGCTCCATCTCGTCCTCAGTAAGCTCCCCACTGGAGTGAAGCTAATCTACATAACAAATGGGAAACTGTTCAAGCTCTGTGGCCTCCAGTCCAGATCCAAGGTCGTCCCATCCTCTGTCATCGAATTACAGTATGTAGACGACGCTTGCGTCTGCGCACACTCGGAGGCCGAACTCCAAAACATCGTCAACACCTTCACCGAGGCGTAGGAGAGCATGGGCCTTACACTGAACATCCGTAAGACAAAGGTCCTCTACCAACCTGCCCCCACCACACAGTACTGCCCCCCGATTATCAAATTCCACGATGAGGCCTTGGACAACGTGGACCACTTTCCATACCTCGGGAGCCTACTCTCAGCAAGGGCAGATGTCGATGACGAAGTCCTTCAGTGTGCCAGTGCAGCCTTCGATTGCCTAAGGAAGAGTGTTTGAAGACCAGGACCTCAAACCCAGCACCAAGCTCATGGTCTACAGAGCAGTAGTGATTCCCGCCCTCCTGTATGCTTCAGAGACATGGACCATGTACAGCAGGCACCTCAAAGCACTGGAGAGGTACCACCAACGCTGCCTCCGCAAGATCCTGCAAATCCATTGGCAGGATTGGCACACCAACGTCTGTGTTCTCGCTCAGGCCAACATCCCCAGCATCGAAGCTTTAACCACGCTTGATCAGCTCCGATGGACGGGTCACATCATCCACATGCCCGATACGAGACTCCCAAAACAAGCACTCTACTCGGTGCTCTGACATGGCAGCAGAGCCCCAGGTGGGCAGAGGAAATGCTTCAAGGACACCCTCAAAGCCTCCTTGAAAAAGTGCAACATCCCCTCCGACACCTGGGAATCCCTGGCCCAAGACGACTCAAAGTGGAAGAGAAACATCCGGGAAGGTGCTGAACACCGAGTCTCTTCGCCGGAGGCCAAGCGTAAACAGCGGAAGGAGCGCAAGTCAACCCAAGCACCCTACCCACCTGCCCCTTCAACCACCTTCTGTCCCACCTGTGACAGAGACTGTAGGTCAAGCTTTGGACTCATCAGTCACCTGAGAACTCATCTTTAGTGTGGAAGCAAGTCATCCTCGGTTCCGAGGGACTGCCCAAGAAGAAGATTTGACCGAGTATGGTATCAAGGAGCCCTAGTAAAATTGAAGTCAATGGGAATTGGGGGGAAAATTCTTCACTGGCTGGAGTCATACCTAGCACAAAGGAAGATGGTTGTGATAATGAAGCAGTCCATGCCGCACGCAACAAGACCTGGACGACGTTCAGGCTTGGGCTGATAAATGGTAGGTAACATTCGCGCCACAGGAGTGCCAGGTGGAGGGATCTATCTCCAACAAGCGAGAGTCTAACCACCTCCCCATGACATTCAATGGCATCACCATCGCCAAATCCCCCACTATCAACATCCTGGGGGGTCACCATTAACCAGAAACTTAACTGGACCAGCCACATAAATACTGTGGCAACAAGAGCAGGTCAGAGGCTAGGTATTCTGCGGCAAGTGTCTCACCTCCTGACTCCCCAAAGCCTTTCCACCATCTACAAGGCACAAGGAGTGTGATGGAATACGCAACACTTGCCTGGATGAGTGCAGCTCCAACAACACTCAAGAAGCTCGACACCATCCAGGACAAAGCAGCCCGCTTGATTGGCACCCCATCCACCTTAAACATTCACTCCCTCCACCACCGGTGTACCGTGGCTGCAGTGCGTACCATCTACAAGATGCACTGCAGCAACTCGCCAAGGCTTCTTCGGCAGCACCTCCCAAACCAGTGACCTCTTCCACCTAGAAGAACAAGGGCAGCAGGCGCATGGGAACACCACCACCTCCAAGTTGCCCTCCAAGTCACGCACCATCCTGACTTAGAAGTACATCACCGAGCCTTCATTGTCGCTGGGTCAAAATCCTGGAACTCCCTACCTAACAGCACTGTGGGAGTACCTTCACCACACGGACTGCAGCGGTTCAAGGTGGCGGCTCACCACCACCTTCTCAAGGACAATTAGGGATGGGCAATAAATGCTGGCATTGCCAGCGACGCCCAGATCCCATAAACAAGTGGGAAACAAAAGCCGCAGGACATCGCTGCAGGAGTTCCTCAGGGCAGTGTCCTAGGCCCAACCATCTTCAGCTGCTTCATCAATGACCTTCCCTCCATCATAAGGTCAGAAATGAGGATGTTCGCTGATGATTGCCCAGTGTTTAGTGCCATTCACAACTCCTCAGATAATGAAGCAGTCCATGCCTGAATGCAACAAAACCTGGATGACATTCAGGCTTGGGCTGATGAGTGGCAGGTAACATTCACGCCACACAAGTGCCAGGCAATGACTATCTCCAACAAGTGAGAGCCTAATCACTGCCCCTTGACATTCAACGGCATTAGCATTCAACGGAATTCCCCATCAATATCCTGGGGGTCACCATTGACCAGCCACATAAATACTGTGGCAACAAGAGCAGGTCAGAGGCTAGGTATTCTGCGGCGACTGTCTCACCTGACTCCCCAAAGCCTTTCCACCATCTACAAGGCACAAGTAAGGAGTGTGATGGAATACGCAACACTTGCTTGGATGAGTGCAGCTCCAACAACACTCAAGAAGCTCGACAACATCCAGGACAAAGCAGCCCGCTTGATTGGCACCCCATCCACCACCTTAAACATTCACTCCCTCCACCACCGGTGTACCGTGGCTGCAGTGCGTACCATCTACAAGATGCACTGCAGCAACTCGCCAAGGCTTCTTCGGCAGCACCTCCCAAACCCGCGACTTCTAACACCTAGAAGGACAAGAGCAGCAGGTGCATGGGAACACCACCACCTCCAAGTTCCCCTCCAAGTCACGCACCATCCTGACTTGGAAATATATCGGTGTTGCTTCATCGTCGCTAGGTCAAAATCCTGGAACTCCCTCCCTAACAGCATTGTGGGAGTACCTTCACCACAAGGACTGCAGTGGTTCAAGGCGGCGGCTCACCACCACCTTCTCAAGGGCAATTAGGGATGGGCAAGAAATGCTGGCCTTGCCAGCGATGCCCACATCCCAGGAACGAATGTAAAAAAATAAACAGGAATATCAATGTAAAGGTATCACTGAAACACACCACTAGGTGGCTCCTCATACTCAGAAATACAAATAAGATACAACACAAAATAGATCTAATCACATTTTCCCACCTTGTTCCCATATCGCTTCAACCCCTTTTTGTTCATTTAGCTATCCAATCTAATCATGAATGTTGACTTAATTTCTGTCTCAATCAATAATCCTGGAAGTAAATTTCACAGCCACTCAATTCTCAGTGTGAAGAAGTCTTTCGGTCCTAAATCTCTTAATGTTGTATCTATGTCCCCTACTTCTTTACACATCAACTACTGGAAACAGTAATTGTCTTTCCATCCTCTCATAACTTTGAATACTTCTATCATATCTCCCCGTAATCTGGGTTATTCTAATGAAAAAAAACCCACAATTTTCAAGTCTTTCTTCATATTGGTATTCCTCATAGCAGGCATCATCTCAGTGAATCTCTAAAACGTCAGTATCATTCCAATAGTGTGGATCTATTGTTGAACACCACTTGGAAGAAGCACTGAGGGTAGCAAGGGTACACAATGTACTCTGGGTGGGGGACTTCAATGTCCATCACCAAGAGTGGTTCGGTAGCACCACTACTGACCGAGCTGGTAGAGACCTGAAGGACATAGTTGCCAGATTGGACTTGCGGCAGGTGGTGAGAACCAACACGAGGGAAAAACCTACTTGACCTCGGCCTCACCAATCTACCTGTCACATATGCCTCTGTCCATTACAGTATTGGTCGAAGTGAACACCGCACAGATCTTGTGGAGACGAAGTTCCGTATTCACACTGTTGCCCTCCATCATGTTGCGTGGCACAACTACCACGTCAAATGGGATTGTATCAGAATAGATCTAGCATCTCAAACTGGGCACCCATGAGGCGCTGTGGGCCATCAGCAACAGCAGAATTGTATTTCACCACAATTTGTAACCTCTTGGCCTGGCATGTCCCTCACTCTACCATTAGGCGACCAACCCTGGTTCAATGAGTATAGAAGAGTATGCCAGGAGCACACCAGGCGCACCTAAAAATGAGGTGTCAACCTGGTGAAGCTACAACACAGGAGTACATGCATGATAAACAGCCGAAGCAGCAGGCTACAGACAGAGCTAAGCGATCCCACAACCAACGGATCAGATCAAAGCTCTGCAGTCCTGCCACATCCAGTTGTGAATGGTGGTGGGCAAGTAAACGACTAACAGGAGGAGGAGGCTTTATGAACATCCCCATCCTCAATGATGGTGGAGCCCAGAACGCGAGTGCAAAAGACTAGACTGAAGCGTTCGCAAACATCTTCAGCCAGAAGTGCCGAGTGGATGATCCATATTGGGCTCCTCCTCCCACCATCACAGATGCCAGTCTTCAGCTAACTCGATTCCCTCCACGTGATACCAAGAAATGGCTGAGCGCTTGGATACGGCAAAGCCTATGGGCCCCGACAATGTCCTGGCTGTCGTGCTGAAGATTTGTGTTTCACAACTAGCCGCGCCTCTAGCCAAGCTGTTCCAATACATCTACCTCAAGTGGAAAATTGCCCAGTTATGTCCTGTCCACAAAAAGCAGGACAAATCCCATCAGGCCAATTACCGCCCCATCAGTCTACTCTCAATCATCAGGAAAGTGATGGAAGGTGTCGTCGACAGTGCTATCAAGCAGCACTTACTCACCAATAACCTGCTCACCGATGCTCAGTTCGGGTTCCGCCAGGACCACTCGGCTCCCGACCTCATTACAGCCTTGGTCCAAACATAGACAAAGAGCTGAATTCCAGAGGTGAGGTGAGAGTGACTGCCCTTGACAGCAAGGCAGCATTTGACCGAGTGTGGCATCAAAGGGCCCTAGTAAAATTTAAGTCAATGGGAATCAGGGGGAAAACTCTCCACTGGTTGGAGTCACACCTAGCACAAAGGAAGATGGTTGTGGTTGTTGGAGGCCAATCATCACAGCCCCAGGACATCGCTGCAGGAATTGCTCAGGGCAGTGTCCTCGGCCCAACTATATTCAGTTGCTTCATCAATGACCTTCCCTCCATCATAAGGTCAGAAGTGGGGATGTTCGCTGATGACTGCACAGTGTTCAGCTCCATTCGCAATTTCTCAGATAATGAAGCAATCGGTGCCCACATGCAGCAAAACTTGGACACATTCAGGTTTGGGCTGATTAAGTGGCAAACAATATTCACGGCACAAGTGTCAGGTAATGACCACCTCCCCTTGACATTCAATAGCAGTCCCATCGTTGAATTCCCCACCAACAACATCCAGGTGGTCACCATTGACCAGGAACATAACTGGACCAGCCACATAAATACTGTGGCTACAGGAGCAGGCCAGAAATAAAAACAGAAAATGCTGGAAATACCCAGCAGATCAGGCAGCATCTGTGGAGATAGAAACAGAGTTAACGTTTCAGGTCGATGACCTTTCGTCATAACTGGAATAAATTAGAGATGTAACAGATTTTAAGCAAGTACAGAGGGAGGGAAAGTGGGGAGGGGAGGGATGAACAAAAGGGAAGGCCTGTGATAGGGTGGAAGGCAGGAGTGATTAAATGAGAAAAGGTATGATAGTACAAAGCAAAAGGAGATGGTAATGAGACAAGTAAAGAAGCAAAAGAAGAGTCCAGAAGAGGTGTAAATGGGAATGGCAGAAGCGTCAACAGCTGCCATGTGGAAAAGATAGGGGCAGAGGTTATGGTCTGAATTTGTTAACTCGATGTTGAGTCCAGAATGCTGTAAAATGCCTAATCGAAAGAGGAGGTGCTGTTCCTCGAGCTTACGTTGAGCTTCATTGGAACAGTGTAAGAGGCTGAGGACAGAGAGGTCAGAGTGGGAGTGGAGCGGAGAATTAAACTAACAGGTGACCGGAAGCTCAGGGTCATCCGTATGGACTGAACGGCGGTGTTCTGCAAAGCGGTCACCCAATCTGCGTTTAGTCTCCCCAATGTACAGGAGCAGCGAATACAGTATACTAAATTGCAAGAAGTGCAAGTACATCTCTGTTTCACCTGGAAGGAGTGTTTGGGGCCCTGGACGGTGGGAAGGGAGGAGGTGAAAGGGCAGGTATTGCATCTCTTGTGCTTACACGGGAAGATGCCGTAGGAAGGGGAGGGGAGGGGGTGTTGGCGATGATTGGGGAGTGGAGCAGGTCAGAGTCTGGATATTCTGCACCTCCTGACTCCTCAATGCATTTTCACCACTGACAAGGAACAAGTCAGGAATGCTCTCCTCTTTCCTGGATGGATGCAGCTGCAACAACACTCAAGAAGCTCAACACCATCCAGGACAAAGCAACCCACTTGATTGGCACCCCATCCACCACCTTAAACATTCACTCCCTCCACCGCTGGCGCACCGTGGCTGCAGTGTGTACCATCTACAAGATGCACTGCAGCAACTCGCCAAGGCTTCTTTGACGGCACCTCCCAAATCCACGACCTCTACCACCTAGAAGGATAAGGGCAGCAGGCGCATGGGAACACCACCAAGTCACACACCATCCTGACTTCTAAATATATCACCGTTGGGTCAAAATCCTGGAACACCCTACCTAGCAGTACTGTGGGAGTTCAAGGTGGTGGCTCACCACCACCTTCTCAAGGGAAATTAGGGATGGACAATTAATGCTGGCCTTGCCAGTGATGCCCACATCCCATAAATTAAATTTTACAAAAAGCACAATACCGGACAATACCTTGAAGATAATGTCCTCCATCTTAAAACCGTCGATGACAGTTCTTCTAAAAATGGATTCTGAAAAAAGCTAAAGGAATATTCCAAGATAGTAACAAGTAGTTCTGAAGATTTTATTTTAAAGTCCTTTGTCCCCATTAAAATGACCATGTAATGATTTATATCCCAAGAACTCAGCATTTCCAAGCCTGCACTCAAACAAGGTTTCTCAACTCAGACTCAAATGCCAGAATTCCCCTGCTTTTATTTAAGCGGTAGGGGAACGAGCAATGTCCCGAGTAATGATGTCAATGGCGGGACATCAGAGAACCCCTGCAGCAATTCTACCCCAATATGTGTAAGCACACTAGTGTTTTTTTAAAATTTGTTCATGGGATGTGGGCGTCGCTGGCAAGGCCAGCTTTTATTGCCCATCCCTAGTTGCCCTTGTGAAGGTGGTGGTGAGCCGCCTTCTTGAACCGCTGCAGTCCGTGTGGTGAAGGTACTCCCACAGTGCTGTTTGGGAGGGAGTTCCAGGATTTTGACCCAGCGATGATGAAGGAATGGCGATATACTTCCAAGTCAAGGTCAAGATGGTGCGTGATTTGGAGGGGCACTTGGAAGTAGTGGTGTACCCATGCGCCTGCTGCCTTTGTCCTTCTAGGTGGTAGAGGTCGCGAGTTTGGGAGGTGCTGCCAAAGAAGCCTTGGCGAGTTGCTGCAGTGCATCTTGCAGATGGTAAACACGGCAGCCACGGTACGCCGGTGGTGGAGGGAGTGGATGTTTAAAGTGGTGGATGGGGTGCCAATCAAGCAGGTTGCTTTGTCTTGGATGGTGTCGAGATTCTTGAGTGTTGTTGGAGCTGCACTCATCCATCACACTCCTAACTTTTGCCTTGTAGATGGTGGAAAAACTTTGGGGAGTCAGGAGGTGAGACACTCGCCACAGCATACCGAGCCTCTGACCTGCTCCTGTTGCCACAGTATTTATGTGGCTGGTCCAGTTAAGTTTCTGGTCAATGGTGACCACCAGGATGTTGATAGTGGGGGATTCAGCAATGGTAATGCCGTTGAATGTCAAGGGGCGGTGGTTAGACGCTCGCTTATTGGAGGTAGTCATTGCCTGGCACTCGTGTGGCGTGAATGTTACCTGCCACTTATCAGCCCAAGCCCGAATGTCATCCAGGTCTTGCTGCATGCGGGCATGGACTGCTTCATTATCTGAGGAGTTGCGAATGGCACTGAACACTGTGCAGTCATCAGCAAACATCCCTACTTCTGACCTTATGATGGAGGGAAGGTCATTGATGAAGCAGCTGAAGATGGTTGGGCCTAGGACACTGCCCTGAGGAACTCAGCGATGTCCTGGGGCTGTGATGATTGACCTCCAACCAGCACAACCATCTTCCTTTTTGCTAGGTATGACTCCAGCCAGTGGAGAGTTTTCCCCGAATTCCCATTGACTTCAGTATTACTAGGGCTCCTTGATGCCACACTTGGTCAAATGCTACCTTGATGTCAAGGGCAGTCAATCGCACCTCACCTCTGGAATTCAGCTCCTTTGTCCATGTTTGGACCAAGGCTGTAATGGGGTCTGGAGCAGAGTGGTCCTGGCGGAACCCAAACTGGGCATCAGTGAGCAGGCTATTGGTGAGTAAGTGCTGCTTTATAGCACTGTCGATGACACCTTCCATCACTTTGCTGATAATTGAGAGTAGACTGATGGTGCGGTAATTGGCCGGATTGGATTTGTCCTGCTTTTCGCAGACAGGACATACTTGGGCAGTTTTCCACATTGTCGGATAGATGCCACTCTTATAGCTGTACTGGAACAGCTTGGCTATAGGTGCGGCTAGTTCTGGAGCACAGGTCTTTAGCACAACAGCCGGATGTTGTCGGGGCCCGCAGTCTTTGCTGTATCCAATGCGCTCAACCATTTCTTGATATCACGTGGAGTGACTAGAATTGGCTGAAGACTGGCTTCTGTGATGGTGGCGACCTCAGGAGGAGGCCGATAAGGATCATCCACTCGGCACTTCTGGTTGACGATGGTTGCAAACACTTCAGCTTTGTCTTTTGCACTCACGTGCTGGGCTCCACCATCATGGAGGATGGGGATATTCATGGAGCCTCCTCCTCCAGTTGGTTGTTTAATGGTCCACCACCATTCACGACTGGCTGTGGCAGGACTGCAGAGCTTTGATCTGATCCGTTGATTGTGGGATCGCTTAGCTCTGTCTATAGCATGCTGCTTCCGCTTTTTAGCATGCACGTAATCCTGTGTTGCAGCTTCCCCGGGTTGGCACCTCATTTTTAGGTACGTCTGGTGCTGCTCTTGGCATGCTTTTCTACACTCCTTATTGAACCAGGGTTGGTCCCCTGGCTCGATCGTAATGGTAGAGTGAGGGATATGCCGGGCCATGAGGTTACAGATTGTGGTGGAATACAATTATGCTGCTGCTGATGGCTCACAGCACCTCATGGATGCCCAGTTCTGAGCAGCTAGATCTGTTCTAAATCTATCCCATTTAGTATGGTGGTAGTGCCGCACAATGGAGGGTGTCCTCAGTGGGAAGACGGGACTTCGTCTCCACAAGGACTGTGCGGTGGTCACTGCTATCAATGCTGTCATGGACAGATGCATCTGCGACAGGTAGATTGGTGAGGACGAGGTCAAGTAGGTTTTTCCCTCGAGTTGGTTCTCTCAACACCTGTCGCCGGCCCAGACTGGCAGCCATGTCCTTCAGGACTCAGCCAACTTGGTCAGTAGTGATGCTATCAAGCCACTCTTGGTAATGGACACTGAAGTCCCCCACCCAGAGTATATTCTGTGCCCTTGCTACTCTCGGTGCTTCCTCCAAGTGGTGTTCAACATGGAGGAGTACTGATTCATCAGCTGAGGGAGGGCGGTAGGTGGTAATCAGCAGGAGGTTTCCTTGCCCATGCTTGACCTGAAGCCGTGAGACTTCATGGAGTCCGGAGTCAATGTTGAGGACTCCCAGGGCCACTCCTTCCCGACTGTATACCACTGTGCCACAATCCCTGGGTATGTCCTGTCCCACCGGCAGGATAGACGCACCAGGGGTGGTGGCACAGTGGTATACAGTCGGGAAGGAAAGGCCCTGGGAGTCCTCAACATTGACTCCGGACCCCATGAAGTCTCACGGCTTTAGGTCAAGCATGGGCAAGGAAACCTCCTGCTGATTACCACCTACCGCCCTCCCTCAGCCCTCCCTAGCCGCAGCTTTCGCCAAGCTGTTCCAGTACAGCTAGAAGAGTGGCATCTATCCGACAATGTGGAAAACTGCTCAAGTATGTCCTGTCTGCAAAAAGCAGGACAAATCCAATCCGGCCAATTACCGCACCTGGTGCGTCTATCCTGCCGGTGGGACAGGACATACCCAGGGATGGTGATGGAGGAGTTTGGGACATTGGCTGAAAGGTATGATTCTGTGAGTATGATTATGTCAGGCTGTTGCTTAACTAGTCTGTGGGACAGTTCTCCCAATTTTGGCACAAGTCTCCAGATGTTGGTGAGGAGGACTTTGCAGGGTCGACTGGGCTGGGTGTGCCGTGGTCGTGTCCGTAGCCGGTACAGAGGTCGATGCCGGGTGGTCCGTCCGGTTTTATTCTTAGTTGTAAAATGTGCGGGTTAGGTTGATTTGGCTATGATAAATTGATCCTTAGTGTTAGGGGGGGATTAAATATGTGGGGATAGGATGGGATATGTTAGGGGGAATTAAATACGTGGGGTTACGAGGGTAGGGTGGGATATGTGTACTGTGGGGATTAAAGCAGGGACAGGGTAATGGACTTGGATGATCAGCCATGATCGTATTGAATGGTGGAGCAGGCTCGACGGGCCGAATGGCCTACTCCTGCTCCTAGATTCTATGTTTCTATGTAAAAAAAAAGCGCTACGAAAAACAATGAGTGGCTTGCTAGGCCATTTCAGAGGGCAGTCAAGAGTCAACCACATTGCTGTGGGTCTGGAGTCACATATAGGCCAGACCAGGTAAGGACGGCAGATTTCCTTCCCTAAAAGGACATAAGTGAACCAGATGGGTTTTTACAACAATCCGATAGTTTCATGGTCACCATTACTGATACTAGCTTTTTATTCCAGATTTATTTAATTAACTGAATTTCAGTTCCGCAGCTGTTATGTTGGGATTTGAACTCACGGTGGTCCTGTTTGAGAAACCTATCATTGCAAGCCAAATTTTATGAAACAAAGCATCTACTGGGGTAACGAGTGGGTTTACATTGTTTCCCTTTCTATATAAAGAACTTGCTAATGTGAGTCATCGTCGGTCTTTGCTGGCTACCAGGGTCTTGAGAAGCAAGTTTCAACAGTTTCAAATTCAGTGCAAATCCACAGCACATGATTAATCATTTAGCAACATACCTCAGAGAGACAAGAATGGCCTGTTTAAAAAAAAATGGAAAAATCCATACAGGTCCAAAGAGATGCTCTTCTCCTGTTGAGGTACAGTAAAGGGAGCCTCACCCTATATATTGTCCCATGATGTGTCTTAACAGTGAGTTCTTGACACTGTAATAAAAGGGAGGCAATGCTCCATCTGCCAGAAGAGTACCTCCCTCACCATGAGGAGTACAAAAAAAAAATCTTTAAAAATACACATTTATCACACACAAATGCTTTAGGGCAAGACCATTGTTGCTTCTTATCCTATGGTAATCTTTTAACCTATCACTTAGAAAATAGGAAAGCTATTTTTTCCCCCCTTTCTCAGGCTTTTTTTTTTTTCCATTTTGCTTATTTCATTACTTTCCTAAAACCATCAATATCTCCACCATTGATCAAAAAAATGCTGGCATTCTTTATTAGTTTTATTTAACTGCATGATACAGAAAAGGTAAATCATTTATTACTACCATCTATATTGCATATACTTCTGCATATGTACCCCTTTCACTGTCTCGAATTTGTCACACTGCTTGTCCAACATCCAGTACTGGAGGAGCGGAAATTTCCTCCAACTAAATATTGGGAAGACCAAAGCCGTCTCAGCTCATCTGCTGCTGAAACTCTCATCCATGCCTATGCTCTCTCTAGACTGGACTATTCCATTGCTCTCCTGGCTGGCCTCCCATCTTCCACCCTCCATAAACTTGAGCTTATCCAAAACTCTGTTGCCCGTATCCTAATTCACATCAAGTGCGGTTCACCTCACTGACCTACACTGGCTCCCAATCCGGCAACACCTCAATTTTTAAATTCTCATCCTTGTTTTCAAATCTCTCCATGGCCTCGCCCCATCCCATCTTCTCTGTAACCTCCTTAAGCCCGACAATTCCCACCCCCCTCCCCCCACCCTCTATCTCTGCGCTCCTCCAATTCTGGTCTTTTGAGCACCCCCAATATTAAATCGCTCCACCACTAGCGGCCGTGCTTACAGCTGCCGAGGCCCCAAACTCTAGAATTCCCTCCCTAAACCTCTCTGCCTCCCTACCTCTCTCCTCCTTTAAGACGCTCCTTAAAACCTACCTCTTTGACCAAGCTTTGAGTCATCTGTCGTAATAGCTCCTTATGTGGCTCAGTGTCAAATTTTGTTTGATAATCGCTCCTGTGAAATGACTTGGGATGTTTTACTGTGTTAAAGGCACTACATAAATGCAAATTGGTTTTGTTGTTGCAAGGGAATTTGCATAGATGCACAACTCAAAAATTCCCCTCCCTAAAATCCATTACCCCTATATAAGACAAGGGTAATCATTAAAATAGTGTTGTGCTTACTCATTAATTTGAATTTGGCAGAGGAATTTGCTGGAACTGCAATAGGATCAGTTTGGCAGCCAAAGCATGTGTGATGATCTCACCATGACTTTACTTGTTTATAATTTGTACTGATAACAGGCTGCAACACATTGAATTGTAAGAACAAAAAATACCAGATTAAAATAAGTTCCTTTTGTGATCATTTTGATTTCATAATATGAGTTATGAGGGTATTCTACCCTCTGCAACCAGCCTCCATGTTCAACTTCAGAATATTCTGTATATATTTAATCCTGAAATGATGTGAAGTGTTTGATTAAATTGTCAGGCTATTTTTTGCCATGGATATAACCATCATTGGAGACTTAGATGGGATCCGATCAAAGTATTTAGGATTATTAAAGACAAGGTCAAAATGAAAGTTGATAGTGTGGTTCAGCTGATGGGGACAGTTAGAACTGGGGCGGGGGTCATCTACATAAGCAGAGAGTAAACTTGGACATCTGGAAGTTAAAGGTGGGATTTGCTGGTTATTCAGCTCCTGCCCAGTCTGCAGGTTCAGTACTGAACTTGCTAACTGTGCTAACAATGCCATGGTTGAGACTCTGAGCTCGGCCACCACATTGCAAGTACAATATTTAATCTGCACCCAGCGCACAGCTAGTGGGAGCTGAACTGCAGCGAAGAGAAACCTTATTCACTGAGATTTTAATTGCTGATGATTGTTGTCAGTTAAATCTGTTTAAGGTTTACACTCATGAATATGATCACTCATCTACTTTGAATTACCAAATACTGGAATAAATTTTTCATCTTGTACGCATGTATATATGCCAATTCGTATCTTTGGCATTTTTGTGCAGTGTAACAATAGCTGCTTAATTTTTTAAAGACAAGAAGCATTTCAATCGATGCAAGTCTCAAAAATTATTTGAATACGTGTTACTCCAGTAAAAGAAAAAAAAAACAAGTCCTGTTCCATCAATTACACTATTTCAAACCAACTGGTTTGCACAAATACTCCAAGAAACTAGATTCAAATTCAACCAGCATGTTGTAATAGAGCTCCAGATGTCAATGTCCCAATCTCAGCCATGCCACAGTGGGAATGTGTAAGCATCAGTCAGTCATTCACTTACATGCAGGAATGTTTCCAAAATGGGTTGGTGGCACCCAATGACCCAGGTTCACAGCAACATGATGATGGGTGTGTAACTTAACCCAGACCTCCAATATGAAGCAGGAGAACCAAAGTAAGGAAAAAAGGGACAAAAGGAAACCCATATTCAAGATACCTAGCAGAAGGATTATTAAGTCCTTGCTGCTTATTTCCAGCATTTTCTTTTTTTGTTTCAGATTTCTCGCAATTGCAGTTTTTAAATTTAGAAATGTTACCATCCTGTGTGTTAAAATCAATGCTGAATGGGGAAAAAGTTGCAATGTACATATACCTTGATCATCTGTGGACCAAATAAAATGTTACATTAAAACAGGAGTCTGCAAATCAAAGAGACATTCTACAACTGTACCCAGTTGACAGTTGAAAAGCAGAAACCAAGGTGGAAAAAAATAGCCCCATGCAGCCACAGCTCCAGATTGATAAGAGCTTTTCAAGATAAGGTTAAAACTTGCCCTGTACTACTAAGTTCAAAATAGATGACTAGAAATGTAACAATGGGCCTATTTATATAAAGTGGTAACCTTGCGCCAAGTGGTGTTGGCTCATTTGTCAACTGGTTTTAATACTTCAATACTCAAATACTGCAGTCCGATAATAAAAGATTAATTAACAAATAATTTGGTTGGTGCAAATTGGCATAGCAAGGTGAACTGACAACAGAATTAGTCAATAAAACCAAACATTTTCTTACTTACATGTCACATCAATGGAAATGTTAGCAATTATTTGAGGTCTTAAATTGCAGTATGACATCTGATTTTTTAAGGAATTTATCACGATTAAACCTCTGTGCCACAGTTAAATTCTTCAAAGACAGTTTTCACCATGTCTCGAGCGTCCAACTAACTACTACTTCTTACCTTTGATCTCTCCAGCTTAATCTTTTATTTATTATTTGTTTGAATATCTTATCAAACCCCTCTCCGTCACAACTTTACTCTTTTATTGCTACTAAAGTGATCATTGCTCCTCTGAACTTTCCTCTCTTGTTTCTGCTAGGCTGCTTGTGTATAATCCTCCACATTTCCTCCTCCTTGCATCCTGTATTGAACCAGAGATTCATCACACTGTTTTCTACTCCAAGAAACTTAACCTCCTTAATTGCCTCAGTTTTCCATTTCTTCTACAATTTGCAAGTTCAAGCTTCATATCATCCAATGCCAGCCAGCTTATCTTCTACTCTTTTCAACCGTGGTGGTTTCCTGCAATCTGGGCCTTCATCCTTCACTTGAGTTTTTCAATAACCTAATATTTTAATAGGATCAAAAGGTGGTACGCATGTCTGAATTTGATATGTGGTTAAATAAGGTGGTTGAGCAACCACTGCCAGCATCTTTGTGTGTTCAGCCCCAAGGAGACTATAAGCTAATTTCTTTTATAAAAAAAGACAATTTTTTTTTCCAATCAACAACTCACCGGTAAGTGGTTAAGAGGCACATCAACTTGGCCCAGGAAATCATCTCTTGTCTGTAAAAAAAAAAAATCAGAACATCTTTAATAAGAATTATTATGGAACTCTGAAAAATTAATAAAAACTGCAAACTTAACCCAAGAGAATTATAATCTAAATTAATCATTTAATCTAAAATACAAACGTGGAAATAATTTAGGTAAGCGCAAGAGAGGAATCGGAGGTGAGATAACCGGATAGTTGCGTCACTGCAAATACAGCCACTACACAGTGGCTTTATAGGCCAGCAAAGATCCACTTAGATGATGAATGCAATGGGTCCATCTCTAGTTGTCTACCGTTGTGCTGGGTGGAAGCTTGTTTTCCAGTTCTGCATTCCAATCATGGTATCTGCAAAGCTACATTTAACTGCAAAATCCTAGAGAAACTCCTCTGAGAGGAAAGAATTAACACATTTTTATTCCCAGTTTCTCTCGGTGAAGTATGCTCCTTTAAAGGTTCGGCAATTCAAAACATCACATTTCCAATTGCTCAAGCCTGTGCTTCTCTTGCTGCTTTGCTTGAAACACTGTTCAAGCTTTAGTAAGGTTTGGGAATCAAATTTATATTTAACAATGCTCACCTCTGCTAAACACAATGTCGAGGTTAAACTACATTTAATTGCAAATGTAATCCTGGTGGTGCAGTCTATTGCACTTCATTTCACTGCGCTATGGAGGCTCAGTACATATTGTAGATCTCGGCCAGATCATCGGCAGCAAGACCCTGCCCTAAAAGGAGGAGGGAATTTACAGTTGCAGGTCAAGATACTCAAGAACGTGCAATATGATTTTCAAGAGAAAGCTGGATTGATGGGGGGGAGACTAGGTTCAGTTTTTTGGTGTTAACGGATATGATGTGATTGGGATTACAGAGACGTGGCTCCAGAACAATCAAGGCTGGGAACTGAATATCCAGGGGTATTCAACATTCAGGAAGGATAGAATAAAAGGAAAAGGGGGTGGGGTAGCATTGCTGGTTAAAAAGGAGATTAATGCAATAGCTAGGAAGGACATTAGCTTGGAGGATGTGGAATCAATATGGGTTGAGCTGCAGAACACCAAAGGGCAGAAAACGTTAGTGGGGGTTGTGTACAGACCTCCAAACAGTAGTAGTGAGGTGGGGGAGGGTATGAAACAGGAAATCAGAGGTGCATGCAAAAAAGGCGCAGCAGTTATCATGGGTGACTTTAATATGCATATAGATTGGGCTACTCAAACTGGAAGCAATATGGTGGAGGAGGATTTCCTGGAGTGTTTAAGGGATGGTTTCCTAAACCAATATGTTGAGGACTCAACTAGAGGGGAGGCCATCCTGGACTGGGTGTTGTGTAATGAGGAAGGACTAATCAGCAATCTTGTGGTACGAGGCCCCTTGGGGAAGAGTGACCATAGTATGGTGGAGTTCTACATTAGGATGGAGAAGGAAACAGTTAATTCAGAGACCATGGTCCAGAACTTAAATAAGGGCAACTTTGAGGGTATGAGGCGTGAATTGGCGAGGTTAGATTGGCAAGCGATATTTAAGGGGTTATCAGTGGAAGGGCAATGGCAGACATTTAGAGATCGCATGGATGAACTACAGCAATTGTACATCCCTGTCTGGCGTAAAAATAAAAAAGGGAAGGTGGCTCAACCATGGCTAACAAGGGAAATCAGGGATAGTATTAAAAGCAAGGAAGTGGCATACAAATTGGCCAGAAGTAGCAACAAACCCAGGGACAGGGAGAACTTTAAAACTCAGCAGAGGAGGACGAAGGGTTTGATTAGGGCAGGGAAAATAAAATATGAAAGGAAGCTTGCGGAGAACATTAAAACGGACCGCAAAAGCTTCTATAAATATGTAAAAAGAGGTTAGTAAAAACAAACGTAGGTCCCCTGCAGTCAGAAACAGGGGAAGTCATAATGGGGAACAAAGAAATGGCAGATCAATTGAACAAGTACTTTGGTTCGGTGTTTACTGTGGAGGACACAAACAACCTTCCGGAAATAAAAGAGATCAAAGGATCTGGTAAGAGGGAGGAGCTGAGGGAAATCCTTATCAGTCGGGAAAAGGTGTTGGGGAAATTAATGGGACTGAAGGCTGATAAATCCCCAGGGCCAAATGGTCTGCATCCCAGAGTACTTAAGGAGGTGGCCTTGGAAATAGTGGATGCATTGACGATCATTTTCCAACATTCCTTAGACTCTGGATCAGTTCCGAAGGAGTGGAAGGTGGCTAATGTAACCACTCTTTTTAAAAAAGGAGGGCGGGAGAAAGCAGGGAATTATAGACCGGTCAGCCTGACATCGGTGGTGGGTAAAATGATGGAATCAATTATTAAAGATGTCATAACAGACCATTTGGAAAGTGGCGACATGATAGGTCCAAGTCAGCATGGATTTGTGAAAGGGAAATCATGCTTGACAAATCTTCTGGAATTTTTTGAGGATGTTTCCAATAGGGTGGACAGGGGGGGGGAACCAGTAGATGTGGTGTATTTGGACTTTCAGAAGGCCTTCGACAAGGTCCCACACAAGAGATTGGTGTGCAAAGTTAAAGCACATGGGATTGGGGGTAATGTGTTGACGTGGATTGAGAACTGGTTGGCACACAGGAAACAAAGAGTAGGAGTAAATGGGTACTTTTCAGAATGGCAGGCAGTGACCAGCGGGGTACCGCAGGGTTCGGTGCTGGGGCCCCAGCTGTTTACATTAAATATTAATGATTTGGACGAAGGGATTAATTGTAATATCTCCAAATTTGCGGATGACACTAAATTGGGAGGCAGTGTGAACAATGAGGAGAATGCTAGGAGGCTACAGAGTGACTTGGACAGGTTGGGTGAATGGGCAAATGTATGGCAGATGAAGTACAATGTGGATAAATGTGAGGTTATCCACTTTGGTGGTAAAAATAGGGAGGCAGACTATTACCTGAATGGTGGCAGATTAGGGAAAGGGGAGATGCAACGAGACCTGGGCGTCATGGTACATCAGTCACTGAAGGTGGGAAGGCAAGTGCAGCAGGCAGTCAAGAAAGCAAATGGCATGATGGCCTTCATAGCAAGGGGATTTGAGTACAGGAGTAGGGAGGTGATGCTACAGTTGTACAGGGCCTTGGTGAGGCCACACCTGGAGTATTGAGTGCAGTTTTGGTCTCCTTACTTGAGGAAGGACATTCTTGCTATTGCGGGAGTGCAACGAAGGTTCACTAGATTGATTCCTGGGATGGCCAGATTGACATATCAAGAAAGACTGGATCAACTGAACTTGTATCCTCTGGAGTTCAGAAGAATGAGGGGGGATCTTATAGAGACGTTTAAAATCCTGACTGGTTTAGGCAAATTAGATGCGGGCAGAATGTTTCCAATGTTAGGGAAAACTAAAACCAGGGGTCACAGTCTAAGGATAAAGGGGAAGCCATTTAAGACTGAGATGAGGAGGAACTTCTTCACCCAGAGAGTGGTGAATCCGTTGAATTCTCTACCACAGAAGGTTGTTGAGGCCAGTTCGCTAAATATATTCAAAAGGGAGTCAGATATAATACTCACAACTAGGGGGATCAAGGGGTATGGCGAGAAAGCAGGAATGGGGTACTGAGGAAGCATGTTCAGCCATGAACGCATTAAATGGCGGTGCAGGCTCGAAGGACCGAATGGTCTACTCCTGCACCTATTTTCTATGTTTCTATGTTTCCCAAGGAGGCAGGAAAAGGAACACAGTGGTCCTTAAAGTTAGGAATCAAGTGCTTATGGTGGTGAGGGTATGTATGAATCTACGATAGACTGACGATCCGTAGGCTCTGGATGGAGGGGGCTTGATGGGCAGAGTGGCCTTTTCAATCTCCGGACTTTATGTTCTTCAGTAGAGAGTACACAGATTAGACTGTGTTAGAATGTAGCAATACATCTTCAGTACAGATAATATAAATAGAATCATAGAATGGTTACAGCACAGAAGGAGGCCATTTGGCCCATCGAGCCCGTGCCGGCTCTCTGCAGGAGAACTTCAGCTAGCCCCACTCCCCCGCCCTTTCCCCGTAGCCCTGCAAATTTTTTTCCTTCAGCTACTTATCCAATTCTGTTTTGAAAACCACGATTGAAGTACAAATATACAAATCACGAAAAGTTGCGACACAGGTTAGCAAGGCCATAAAAAAAGCAAACCAAGCACGAGGGTTTATTTCTAGAGGGATAGAATTGAAAAGTAGGGAAGTTATGCTGAACCTGTATCGAACCTTGTTTAGACCACACAGAGTACTGCGTACAGTTCTGGTCGCCATATTATAAAAAGGATATAGAGGTACTGGAGAGGGTGCAGAGAAGATTTACAAGGATGATACCAGAAATGCAAGTGTATACACATCAGGAAAGGATGAACAGGCTGGGTCTCTTTTCTCTTGAAAAAAGGCTGAAGGGTGACCTTAGAGGTCTTTAAAATTTTGATAGAGTGGATACAAAGAGAATGTTTCCACTTGTGGGGAAGAGCATAACTAGAGGCCATCAATGTAATATAGTCACCAAGAAATCCATTAGGGAATTCAGAGAAACTTCTTTACTCAAAGAATGGCGAGAATGTGGAACTTGCTGCCACAGGGAGTGGTTGAAACGAATACTCGAGATGCATTTAAGCGGAGGCTAGACAAGCATATGAGGGAGAAGGGAATAGAGGGTTATGCTAATAGATTTAGATGAGGAAAGATGGGAGGAGGCTTGTGTGGAGCACAAATGCCGGCATGGACTGGTTGGGCCGAATGGCCTGTTTCTGTGCCGTATATCCTATGTAATCCTATGCATCTGCCTCCACCACCCTTTCAGGCAGTGCATTCCAGATCATAACTACTCGCTGCATAAAAAAGTTTCCCCTCATGTCACCACCTTAGGTTCTTCTGCCAATCACCTTAAATCTGTGCCCTCTGGTTCTCGACCCTTCTGCCAATGGGAACAGTTTCTCTCCACCTACTCTGTCTAGACCCCTCATGATTTTGAACACCTCTAGCAAATCTCCTCTCAACCTTCTCTGCTCTAAAGAGAATAATCTCAGCTTCTCCAGTCTGGCCACGTAACTGAAGTCCCTCATCCTTGGAACCATTCTTGTAAATCTTTTCTGTAAATCTTTCCTAAAATGCGGTGCCCAGAATTGGACACAATACTCCAGTTGAGGTCGAACCAGTGTTTTATACAGGTTCATCATAACTTCCTTGCTTTTGTACTCTATGCCTCTATTTATGAAGCTTGTGATTTCAAATAAAACTGTTGGACTATAACCTGGTGTTGTGCGACCTCTCAATTCTATTTATGAAGCCCAGGATCCCGTACGCTTTTTTTTTTAAACCGCTTTCTCAACCTGCCCTGCCACCTTCAACGATTTGTGCACATATACCCCCCAGGTCTCTCTGCTCATACACCCCCTTTAGAATTGTACCCTTTAGTTTATATTGCATCTCCGTGTTCTTACTACCAAAATGTATCACTTCACACTTTTCTGCGTTAAATTTAATCTGCCATGTGTCCGCCCATTCCACCAGCCTGTCTATGCCCTCTTGAAGTCTATCACTGTCTTCCTCACTGTTCACTATATTTCCAAGTTTTGTCTCATCTGCAAATTTTGAAATTGTGCCCTGTACACCCAAGTCCAATTGTTAATATATATCAAGAAAAGCAGTGGTTCTAGTACCGACCCCTGGGGAACACCACTATATACCTTCCTCCAGTCCGAAAAACAACCGTTCACCACTACTCTCTGTTTCTTGTCACTTAGCCAATTTCGTATCCATGCTGCCACTGTCCCTTTTATTCCATGGGTTTCAACTTTGCTGGCAAGCCTATTATGTGGCACTTTATCAAATGCCTTTTGGAAGTCCATGTACACCATGTCAACCGCATTGCCCTCATCAACCCTCTCTGTTACCTCATCAAAAAACTTGATCAAGTTGGTTAAACACGATTTGCCTTTAACAAATCCTGCTAGCTTTCCTTAATTGATCCACACATGTCCAAGTGACTGTTAATTTTGTCCCAGATTATCGTTTCCCACTACCGAGGTTAAACTGACTGGCCTGCAGTTGCTGGGTTTATCCTTACACACTTTTCTGAACAAGGGTGTAACATTTGCAATTCTCCAGTCCGCTGACACCACCCCTGTATCCAAGGAGGATTGGAAGATTATGGCCAGTACCTCCGCAATTTCCACCCTTACCTCCCTCAGCATCCTAGGATGCATCCCATCCGCTCCTGGTGACTTGTTTACTTTAAATACAGCCAGCCTTTCTAGTACCTCCTCTTTGATCAAATTTTATCCCATCCAGTATCTCCACTACCTCCTCTTTCACTATGACTTTGGCAGCATCTTCTTTGGCAAAGACAGATACAAAGTACTCATTTAGTACCTCAGCCATGCCCTCTGCCTCCATGCGTAGGTCTCCTTTTGGGTCCCTAATCGGCCCCAACGCTCCTCTTGCTAACTGTTTATTATTTATATGCCTATAGATGACTTTTGAATTCCCTTTTATGTTAGCTGCCAGTCTAGTCTCATACTTTCTCTTCGCCCCTCATATTTCCTTTTTTACTTAACCTCTGAACTTTCTTTATTCAGCCTGTTTCTCGCTTGTATTCTCAACCTGACATCTGTCATACGCCCCCTTTTTCTACTTCATCTTACCTTCTATCTCTTTTGTCATCCAGGGAGCTCTGGCTTTGGTTGCCCCACCTTTCCCCCTTGTGGGAATGTACTTAGACTGTATCCACACCATATCCTCTTTAAAGGCAGCCCATTGTTCGATTACAGTTTTGCCTGCCAATCTTAGATTCCAATTTACCCGGACCAGATCCATTCTCAACCCACTGAAATTGGCCCTCCTCCAATTAAGTATTTTTACTCTAGATTGCTCTTTGTCCTTTTCCATAGCTAATCTAAATCTTATGATACTATGATCACTGTTCCCTAAATGTTCTCCTACTGGCACTTGTTCCACTTGACCCACGTCATTCTCCAGAACCAGATCCACCTCCTTCCTCGTTGGGCCGGAAACGTAGTGATCAAGAACATTCTCCTGAACACACTTCAGAAATTCTTCCCCATCTCTGCCCTTTACACTATTACTATCCCAGTCTATATTAGGATAATTGAAGTTCCTCATTATCACTACTCTATAGTTCTTGCACCTCTCTGTAATTTCCCTGCAAATTTGCTCCTCTATAATCTTTCCCACTCGTTGGTGGCCTACAGAATACACCTAATGGTGTAATGGCACCTCTATTGTTTCTTAACTCTAACCAAATAGATTCTGTCCTTGACCCCTCCAGGACATCCTCTCTCTCCACCACTGTAATATTCTCCTTATTCAATACTGCCACCCACCTCCTTTCTTTCCTTCCCTATCTTTCCTGAACACCTTATATCCAGGAATATTTAGTACCCAATCCTGCCCGTTTTTGAGCCAGGTCTCAGTTATCGCCACAACAACATATTCCCATGTGGCTATTTGCGCCTGCAGCTCACCAACCTTATTTACAACACTTCGTGCATGCATTGTAAACCTATCTTAGACCTTCTTGTATACGCTCTTAGTCTGACCCCACCTAATACCATACTATTTCTTACTCTAGTGCTATCTGTCTCCAAATCCTTTGTGCACCTTGTTTCCCCTTTCTAATGCTACACCCTGATGCCCAGCCCCCTGCCAAATTAGTTTAAACCCTCCCCAACAGCACCAGCATAAACCATAAACCATGAAATTGAAGCTCAAGTCATTTATGAATACCATCTGAATCTTTAAAATTATTAAGTGTGTGATGCACTCAAATATACGAGTAATTCTACACATAATATGTAAGTGCAGTAAGGAGAGTGGATCTTTCAGGATTCAAAATTTTTGCCAAATATCATCATCCCAGAGTACATCCCATTGCAGGGCTCCAAAATTCAATAATGTTATTTAAACCAGTGATGTAGGGTTTCGTTTCATTTCATTGCTTGCTACAGAGAAACTGTCTACTCTGAACAGAGTAAAAATTTACTTCTGAAATCGACAAAAACAAGATATTTAGCTGCTCCAAATGGCATGTCATAGGGAGGCACTGAGCAAAGGCTATATAGTTCTTCACAGTAAGGGAAAAGGAAGAAAAGGAAAAACTATGGATGGCAGGTCATGCCAGGTCACTTCTGCACATCTTAAACCAGACCAAGAATAGCACTTGAAACAACCCAACAAACTGGTAAGCTGCAGTATTAACCACCGACGACTAAATGGAGGCTCAAACGAAGAAGAAAATAACTAATGGAAGAGAAGGATTAAAAAATGATGAGTGGAATTTCCTTTGAAGTGCACTGAGGCTTCAACCCAATACCAGTTGGCAGTACTCTATTGCTCCAATTCCTTCACATCAATTTAACAGAAACTTAATATGCTGTCAAGAGTAAATGTGCCTTCCATTAATATCAATCTCTTTAAGCTCTCTCATAGATCTTGATGTCTCCAAAAAAAATTCTGCACAACACTAATAAATATTTAAACACAGCTAAATGAAGATGGATGCAAGTTATACAGGACACAGATTATTTGTAGCCTACTCCGTTAAAACACTTGAATCAGCTACTGAATCAAACTTATCTTCTTCTCGTATTCTAATAACTTCAGCTGTTGTTCTGTTGTTCTGATAGAACAAAATTGCTCAAAGTTCACCCTTTGAGGGCGAGAGAGAAATTTAATAGCACTACCCTTCTTGCCAGAATACACAGTCACCAAGTCCTAACCATTTTACATTCAAAAATCTCAATGCTGCAAATACTTTACAAGAGGCCATTTTGACTTTGTTCATTTTTCCACTTTGTCAAAATATCACATTACCAGAACAGAGGTCCAGGAAAATTCAAAAACTTGCCTGAACTGGCAGATAAAAATCACTTTTGGAAAGATCAAGCTGCACAAAATAACATTTCTTGCATCACAATCTAATTCTCAAAGGAGGATAATTTAATTCTACTTCAATTGGCCAAAAATAAAACAATCTTTGAACTTACATCTCAGCCAATACACACAGATATCTCACGAGCACTTGACTGGGTAATGGATTACAAGCAATAAGCTATACACCAACACCAAACAGTGCTCAGAGCGTTATCCCCTGCTGAAAGTGCGGGGTCAGAGAATCTACAATACATGAATTGCTTTGAAGGGCAGTTGCTGTATGCATTCAAATGCACCCGCCATTTTCAAGCAGTACGATGAGCAATGAAAGATTAGTTAATTCGCTTTTTCTTGGTAGTGTTGGAAAGGTAGTTGCAGAGAATGGCAACAACCATGCAGTGGATGGAGGAGGTAGAGTGATAGAGCTGGGTGTACATTTGAAACCCAACGCTATGTGTTTGAATTATGTTACCGAGGGCTGTATGCAAGTGAAATGCTGGAGGCCGGAGCAAGAATGGAGACCCATGGATCATCACGAAAGTTTACGGGCATGAGGAGGCTCCATTTGAACTTAATTAGTATTGATGATACAACAGTTAAGAATGGAACCAGGAGACAGCAATACTGTGGAGATATTCAAAGAAAATGGAGAGGTCAACAGCAGCAGAGTGTCCATTTCATGTGGTGATCATGCTTTGCATAGGATTACATAGGATACGCAGCACAGAAACAGGCCATTCGGCCCAACTAGTCCATGCTGGCGTTAATGCTCCACTCGAGCTTCCTCCCATCTTTCCTCATCTAAATCTATCAGCATAACCCTCTATTCCCTTCTCCCTCATATGCTTATCTAACCGCCCCTTAAATGCATTTATTCTATTCGCCTAAACCACTCCCTGTGGTAGTGAGTTCCACATTCTCACCACTCTCTGGGTAAAGAAGTTCCTTCTGAATCCCCTATTTGATTTCTTGGTGATTATCTTATATAGAAAGAAGAAAGACTTGCATTTACAACAACAACAACTTGTATTTATATAGCGCCTTTAACATAGTAAAACATCCCAAGGCACTTCACAGGAGTATTAAAAGACAAAAAGTTTGACACCGAGTCACATAAGAGATTAGGGCAGGTGACCAAAAACTTCGTCAAAGAGGTAGATTTTAAGGAGGGTCTTAAAGGAGGAAAGAGAGGTAGCGAGGCAGAGAGGTTTAGGCAGGGAATTCCAGAGCTTAGGGCCTTGGCAACAGAAGGCATGGCCACCAATGGTTGAGCGATTATAATTAGGAATGCTCAAGAGGGCAGAATTAGAGAAGCGCAGATATCTCGGAGCATTGTGGGGCTAAAGGAGATTACAGAGATAGGAAGGGGCGAGGCTATGGAGGGATTTGAAAACAAGGATGAGAATTTTGAAATCGAGGTGTTGCTTAACCGGGAGCCAATATAGGTCAGCGAGCACAGGGGTGATGAATTACAGTATGCAGATGACGCTTGCGTCTGCGCTCACTCGGAGGTCAAACTCCAAACCATCGTCAACACCTTCACCGAAGCGTACGAGAGCATGGGCCTTACACTAAACATCCGTAAGACAAAGGTCCTCTACCAACCTACCCCCACCACACAGTACTGCTCCCCGATTATCAAAATCCACGACAAGGCCTTGGACAACGTGGACCACTTTCCATACCTCGGGAGCCGACTGTCAACAAGGGCAGACGTCGATGACGAAGTCCAACACCGCCTTCAGTGTGCCAGTGCAGCCTTTGGTCGCCTGAGGAAGAGAGTGTTTGAAGACCATGACCTCAAACCTGGCACCAAGCTCATGGTCTACAGAGCAGTAGTGATACCCGCCCTGCTGTATGCCTCAGAGACATGGACCATGTACAGTAGGCACCTCAAAGCACTGAAGAGGTACCACCAACGCTGCCTCCACAAGATCCTGCAAATCCATTGGCAGGATAGGCGCACGGTCAGTGTTCTCGCTCAGGCCAACATCCCCAGCATCGAAGCTTTGACCACGCTCGATCAGCTCCGATAGACGGGTCACATTGTCCGCATGCCCAATACGAGACTCCCAAAACAAGCGCTCTACTCTGAGCTCCGGCACGGCAAGAGAGCCCCAGCTGGGCAGAGGAAACACTTCAAGGACACCCTCAAAGCCTCCTTGAAAAAGTGTAACATCCCCACCGACACCTGTGAATCCCTGGCCCAAGACCGTACAAAGTGGAGGAGAAGCATCCGGGAAGGTGCCGAACACCTCGAGTCTCTTCGCTGGGAGCAAGTGGAAGCCAAGCGCAGGCAGCGGAAGGAGCGCACGTCAACTCAAGCACCCCACCCACCCGCCCCTTCAACCACCGTCTGCCCCACCTGTGACAGAGACTGTAGGTCCCGCATTGGACTCATCAGTCACCTGAGAACTCATTTTTAATGTGGAAGCAAGTCATCCTCGGTTCCGAGGGACTGCCTAAGAAGAAGAGAAGAAGATGGGTGAACGGGACTTAGGACACGGGCAGCCGAGTTTTGGATGACCTCAAGTTTATGTAGGGTAGAATGTGGGATGCAATCCAGGAGTGCGTTGGAATAGTCAAGTCTAGAGGTAACAAAGGCTTGGATGAGGGTTTCAGCAGCAGATGAGCTGAGGCAAGGGCGGAGATGGGCGGTGTTATGGAGGTGGAAATAGGCGTTCTTAGTTATGCTGTGGATATGTGGTCGGAAGCTCATTTCAGGGTCATATATGACACCAAGGTTGCGAACAGTGTGGTTCAGCCTCAGACAGATGTTAGGGAGAGGGATGGAGTCATTGGCTAGGGAACGGAGTTTGTGGCAGGGACCGAAAACAATAGCTTTGGTCTTCCCAATATTTAATTGGCGAAAATTTCTGCTCATCCAGAACTGGATGTCGGACAAGCAGTCTGACAATTTAGAGACCATGGAGGGGTTGAGAGAAGTGGTGGTGAGGTAGGGCTGGGTGTCGCCAGCGTACATGTGGAAACTAACGCTGTGTTTTCGGATGATGTCGCCAAGGGGCAACATGTAGATGAGAAATAGCGTCTTTCACGACCACAAGCATCCCAAAGCGCTTTATAGCCAATGAAGTACCTTTGGAGCGTAGTCACTGTTGTAAGGTAGGAAATGCGGCAGCCAATTAGCGCTCAGCAAGCTCTCACAAACAGTAATGTGATAATGACCAGGTATCCTGTTTTTGTTATGTTGATTGAGGGATAATTATTGGCCAGGACACTGGGGATAACTCCGCTGCTCTTCTTCGAAATAGTACCATGGGATCTTCTACGTCCACCTAAGAAAGTAGACGGGCCCTCGGTTTAACGTCTCCTCTGAAAGACGGATGTCCTCTAGTTTTGCTCTTCCCCACAAGCGGAAGCACTCTCTCTGTATCTACTCTATCAAAACCTTTCATAATTTCAAAGACCTCTATAAGGTCACCCCTCTGCCTTCTCTTTTCAAGAGAAAAGAGACCCAGCCTATTCATCCTTTCCTGTTAGGTATACCCTCGTATTTCTGATATTCGCCTTGTAAATCTTTCTTGCAACCTCTCCAGTGCCTCTATATCCTTTTTATAATATGTCGACCAGCATTGTACGCAGTACTCCAAGTGTGGGCGAACCAAGGTTTGATACAAGTTTAGCATAACTTCTCTACTATTTAATTCTATCCCTCTAGAAATAAACCCGTGTGCTTGGTTTGCTATTTTTATGGCCTTGTTAACCAGTGATTTGTGTATGTTATCCGAGATCCCTTTGTTCCTCTACCCCATTTAGATTAACATGTGACGTCCCTTTTTTTCTTACCAAAATGTAATACTTCACATTTATCTGTGTTGAACTTCATTTGCCAATTATATGCCCATTCATCAAGTTTATTAATGTCATAGCGTCATAGTCAGAGAGTCGTAACGGCACAGAAGGAGGCCATTCGGCCCACTGAATCGATGCCGGCTCTCTGTAGAGCAATCCAGTCAGTCCCATTCGCCCTCTATCCCCGTTGCCCTGCAAGTTTATTTCCCTCAAGTGCCTATCCAGTCTCCCCTTGAAAACATTGAGTGTCTCCGCTCTAATGAAAACAAATTCAGCTTCGCCAACCTATCCTTGTAGCTAAGATCCTCCATTCCCGGAACCATTCTGGTAAATCTCCTCTGCACCCTCTCAAGGGCCTTCACATCCTTCTTAAAATGTGGTGACCAGAACTGGACGTAATACCCCAGTTGTGGCCTAACCAGCGCTTTATAAAGGTTCAGCATAACTTCTCTACTTTTGTACTCAATACCTCTATTTATGAAGCCCAAGATCCCATATGCTTTGTTAACCAACTTTGTTAATATGTCCTGCCACCTTCAGGGACCTATGCACATTAGCTCCCAGGTCCGTGTGTCCCAGCACACTCTTTTAAAACTGTGCCATTAAGTGTATATTGCCTGTCCCTGTTCCTTCTGCCAAAATGCATCACCTCACACTTCTCTGTATTAAATTCCATCTGCCACTTGTCAGCCCATTCTGCTAGCATTTCTATGTCCTGTTGCAGTTGATTGGTATCATCATCACTGTTTGCCACACACCCAAGTTTGGTATCATCAGCAAATTTAGAAATTCTACTCTGTATGCCAATATCCAGGTCATTTATATATATCAAAAAAAGCAGTGGCCCCAGCACTGACCCTTGGGGAACACCACTGTCTACCATCCTCCAGTCTGAAAAACAGCCATTTACCACAACTCGCTGTTTTCTGTCCTTAAAGCTAATTCCTTATCTAAGCTGCCACTGACCCACCTATTCCATGAGCTTCAATTTTGTTAACTAGCCTTCTATGTGGTACTTTGTCAAACACCTTCCAAAAATCCATGGAGACAACATCCATTGCATTCCCTTCATCAATCCTCCCCGTTACTTCATCAAAAAATTCTGTTAGATTAGTCAAACACGATCTGCCTTTTATAAATCCGTGTTGGCTCTCCTTAATTAGCTTAAACCTCTCCAAGTGCCCGTTAATTTTTTTCCTTGATTATTGTTTCAAAAACTTTACCCACCACTGATGTTAAACTGTAGTTACTAGGATTGTCCTTATACCCTTTCTTGAACAATGGTGTCACATTTGCCACTTTCCAATCCTCAGGCACCTCCCCTACATCTAGGGAAGATTAGAAAATTATGGCAAGCCCCAACACTATCTCCTCCCCCAATTCCCTTAGCAACCTGGGATGCAAGCCATCTGGACCAGGCGACTTGTCCACTCAAAGCATACCTAGCCTTTCTAGTACATCCTGTCTATCAATTTTCACCCCTTCCATTGCTTCTACCTTTTCTACTTCTACCGATATTTTGTCAGCATCCACCTCCTTAACACAAATACAAAGTACTCATTGAGTATTCTAGCCTTGCCCTGCACCTCTAAGCATATATCACCTTCTTTGTCTCTAATAGGCTCCACCCCGCCTCTTACTACTCACTTACTGTTTACTTGTCTTCTTGTAATTTGTTGCAGTTCTCCTCAGTGTTGACTATCCTCCTCAATTTGATGTCTTTTTTTAAATGTATTCGTTCACGGGATGTGGGCGTCGCTGGCAAGGCTGGCATTTATTGGCCACCCCTAATTGCCCTCAAGAAGGTGGTGGTGAGCCAGGCAGTACTTTACACTTCTCTGCATTAAACTTCATCTGCCATTGTTCTTAGTCCAGGCCTCTGGATTACTAGTCTAGTAACATAACCACTATGCCACCGTACCCAGAAATCTGCAAATTTAGAAATTGTGTTTTTGATTCCAGAATCTAAATCTTTAATATAAATTGTGAACAACGGTGTTCCCAGCACTGCTCCTTGTGGAACACCACTTCCCATCTTCTGCCACTCTGAATAGCTACTCTTTACCCCTATTCTCTGCTTTCTGTCTTGAAACCAGCTAGTAATCCATTCTGCTACTTGTCCCCTGACTCCGCATGCTCTGACCTTATTCATTAGTCTATTATGTGGTACCTTATCGAAGGCCTTTTGAAAATCTAGATAAAATACATCTACTGCATTACCCTTGTCTACTCTCTCCGTTACCTCTTCAAAAAAATTCAATGGGGTTGGTCAAGCAAGACCTTCCCTTTTGAAATCCATACAGACTATTCATTATTATGTTTTTCGTTTCGAGATTGTCTTCTATTTTTTCCTTTAGTAGAGATTCCATTATTTTTCCTACCTCTGATGTTAAGCTGACTGGTCTATAGCTCCCTGGACATGTTCTATCTCCCTTCTTAAACATAGGTATTACGTTTGCTATCTGGCAGTCTTTTGGCACTAGACCTTGTTCCAACGAATTATTAAATATATGTAGTAATGCCTCTCTGCTTTGTGTGAAGAAACAATTCGTAGCATTGTTCTACCAGTTGGAACTGGCATTTAGTTTAAAGTAATATTCCAGATTTATCTTTTTCCATTCCATTCCATTAACTGTATTCTCGACCACTAAGATCATCTCTCAGATGCCTCCTTTCTAGGCTGAAAAGACTAGGTTTCAACATGTATCCTCATAACTCAGACCTTTGATGCTAGAGATCAGCTTCGTGGCTATTCTCCACATTGAATGTCTCCTTTGTTTCTCGGCAACCAGAACCAGACACAGTACTCAAGGTGCGGTCAGACTACAGTTTTATAATGACTTCTTTTTATTTGTATTCTACTGTTTTGGCTATGTAGTTCAACATTCTGTTGACTTTGTTGATTGTTCTGTGCAGTGGTTGAACATGTTGAGTGTCAAAATTTCTTCCAACTTCACCTTTAGCTATTTCCACACCCTTCATGGAGTACGGGTTATTCGTTTTTTCTTATGTGCAGTACTTTACACTTCTCTGCATTAAACTTCATCTGCCATTGTTCGGCCCACATAAATTCTGAGCAGCCTTTTTGAATACCACTGGTCCTCTTTGTTCGATATCATCTACAAATGTTATCAATTTGCATTGAATTTCTGAATCAAGGTCATTTATGTAAATCGGAAGCACTAGTAATCCCAATACCAAGTTACGCGTATCCCACTCCCCTCCCAACTTGAAATAACTCCCAACAAGTACCCATTGATTTCTACCCATCACCAATTTCTTGTCCATATCCAAGATGTATTCTGTTGTTCATGTATCACTGACCTGATCAGTTACTAGCAATTTTTCAAACATATGTGGAAATGTTTTAAACAGTCATTATGTTATCCTGTGGTAAGAATCCTGGAGCCTGTGAACAACAGCATGAGATTTTCTAAGAAAACTGCAGCAGAAGTTTACAATGCAAATTATTATTGATTACAGCAATAACAGCTGCAGCGTATTATTTCAACATTATGATCATACCTAGCTCTTTGAAATACCAAAGGCACAAACTATTGAACAAAAAAAAAAGGAAAATGCGAAGTACTAATAAATGCTCTCCCACAGGATTTATTTTTCAGCCCTTAGGGACAAATGCCATATATCATTCTACAACCAACTGTCCAAGTGTGTTACTAAAACTTTGTGCTTCAACATCTTACCTGTCCAACAAGCAAAAGCTTAAATAATGAAAAAAAGACTAAAAACCTGTCTTGTGCAGAATAAGGATACTGTAGTACAGTCACCATTTCAAAGAGCAGATACTCAGTGACATGGGGCCCAAAGATGGCTCCTGCCTCCACATTAGAGGGAGAACAAAGCCAAAGTCAATGCAAGTAAGATACCCATCAAGTTTTTTTTTAAATTTCCCATGTAGTTCTATAGGTGGTCTCAGACTGGTTGCAATCATTCAATTTGGGCAACGACTCACTCAAATTACACACCACAGCTTGCATGCTGAAACTGCTTCACATCAATGCAAGCAGTATAGTATAGGTGGCTTATAAATTCAGCAGAATAGCCATTTTGAAGCGTGAACACATTTGAGACCACCATCTTAGAAAGCCATACAGAAAAAGAGTTATATGGGGATGAGTCACTTTATAATTCGGTGTTTATAAATTAAGCTCAATATAAAATCAGTAAGTGTTAACAGAATGAACTTCAGGCATACCTCAGCAGTAGCCAAAATACAGTGCCAATAGCAGAATCTGCCAATTTTGTATTTACAGAGGCAAATTTGTCATTAGGACTGTTTCCAGGTGTTTTAATCTTTTAAGGGCTTCAGTATAATTTTGAAACCAACTTTGGAATGTACTCTTAAATAGAAACGCATTCAGCAGACACAGAACTTCATTCTCCTTCAACATTATAGCCGCCCCTTTCAAAAAAAACTCAACTGGAAAATGCGGTGGCCGAGTATATTATATAGCAGTAATACACAAAATCATGCACCACCAGAACATGGTATCCAAATATCACCCAGTTATCAACAAGCACCCCATTGAGGCCACGAGACCTCGCCATTGCACTCTCCTCTCTGCCAGATCAAGTGCCAATCTAGTCAGTCAGGTGATTTCAATGTGAAATTATTAAAACGTAGTCAAATCCACATTATCTTAATACTTGTATGTGTAATTACAAAGTTTCTAATTTTGCTCTGCATGTTAAGGATTAGAAAAAATACTCACAAATAACGGCATACAATAGGACTCGATTTTCATTTAGCATTAATCTTTTTCATCCATAATATGATGCATACATCAATCCCCGCAAGTTTTTCAGATACCCTCATTAGACACAGTTAATGGAAGTTGGGAGTATAGTAGTTTCCATCTGCACATTTTGAAGCAGAAGTGCATCATCAAATAATTATTCAACAAAGGCCCATTTGCTTGAATGATAGTTCATTTTTCCAGTGAGGTAAAAGGTTCATGTATTATTCTTCAGGTTTATTTCACTACTTTGATATCTCCATATGAGTACCTACAGCAAAGGCTGTGGGCCCCGACAACATTCCGGCTGTCGTGCTGAAGACTTGTGCTCCAGAATTAGCCGCGTCTCTAGCCAAGCTGTTTCAGTACAGCTACAACACTGGCATCTATCCGACAATGTGGAAAACTGCCCAGGTATGTCCTGTCCGCAAAAAGCAGGACAAATCCAATCCGGCCAATTACCGCCCCATCAGTCTACTCTCAATCATCAGCAAAGTGATGGAAGGTGTCATCGACAGTGCTATCAAGCGGCACTTACTCACCAATAACCTGCTCACTGATGCCCAGTTTGGGTTCTGCCAAGACCACTCTGATCCTGACCTCATTACAGCCTTGGTCCAAACATGGACAAAGGAGCTGAATTTCAGAGGTGAGGTGAGAGTGACTGCCCTTGACACCAAGGCAGCATTTGACCGAGTGTAGCAACAAGGAGCCCTTGTAAAACTGAAGTCAATGGGAATCGGAGGGGGGGGGGGGGGGGGAAACTCTCCACTGGCTGGAGTCATACCTAGCACAAAGGAAGATGGTGGTGGTGATTGAAGGTCAATCATCACAGCCCCAGGACATCGCTGCAGGAGTCCAATGCCCAACCAACCCAACCAGCCGGGATATTGTCGGGGCCCATAGCCTTTGCGGTGTCCAGTGCGCTCAGCCATTTCTTGATATCACGTGGAGTGAATCAAATTGGCTGAAGACTGGCTTCTGTGATGGTGGGGACCTCAGGAGGAGGCCGATATGGATCATCCACTCGGCACTTCTGGCTGAAGGTGGTTGCAAACGCTTCAGCCTTGTCTTTTGCACTCATGTGCTGGGCTCCACCATCATTGAGGATGGGGATATTCATGGAGCCTCCTCCTCCTGTTAGTTGTTTAATGGTCCACCACCATGCACGACTGATGCGGTAGGACTGCAGAACTTTGATCTGATCCGTTGATTGTGGGATCGCTTAACCCTGTTTATACGCATGCTGCTTCCGCTTTTTAGCATGCATGTAGTCCTGCGTTGCAACACTTGCTGGAAAGTATATTTTAGGACAGCAATGAGTTTTTCTGTGATGTTCCCCCCACTTCCCTCCATTATGACTGAACAGCTCATCACTTACTGTTTAAGCTCACAATTAAACAGCGACTTGTCATTGTATCGGATGGAAGCCAATACTGATTGAACCATAATAGCCCACAGCACATTTGCTAAGGAGGAGGAAAAAAAAGACATGTGTCTGTGGAAATGGCACAAGATGTCCTGGCCACTGTCTAATCAGTTTGCTTCCAAATTACAAGTGTCCTGTGATAAAACTCCTCAAACATCAATTACCAGTCTCCAACTTTCTACTTCCAGTAGCAGTTCATCGAGCAGGAATCATTTGAAAAGAAGGCATTGCTGGTGGGAAGCAACTCCTAGGCTACAAAAGACCTCACTTTCAACGTCAACTGATCCCAGGGTTCATCCCAGCTATATATTTGAATTTGACTACATCAGCCTCAGAGAGATTCAAGTTAAACAGTCATCCCAGCCCAGAGCTGACTTGACATCTTTTCTGACACAGAGAGTTATACCTCTGGTCATTATCCTGGCAATGCGGATCAGATATGCTGCAAGCTGCATTTATTTTAATTTAGCCTATTAAATAATAGAGCAGCTGATTGTTGCTGGTTATTTAAATCATTCACACCTACGTCAATAAATAGCTCCGTCTACCTGATAAACTGCTTCTAAAGATTGGTCGACAAAACAAAGGCTGTTTCCACTTCTAGGATATCAAATCTTAGACATCAGTAAATAAATTGGCAGATTTTGTTTGTGCTTCACATGTGTCAATATAAACGCAAGAGGTGAAGAATTTCTAAAATGCTGATTTGAAAATTGTCAATGTATGCTAGATTTGTGCTGAGACTACAAAACTGAGTTTACTGATTTAAATATATTAAAACTATTCACAATTATATAAATAACCCAGCTGGAATTTAACATTCCACACAAAGCCTATTGTACAAAACAAATTGCATGAAGTTAAAAAGTTGCAAGTGTGTATATTTTACACCATAACACCCCACTGGACGAGTTCCTGATACAAAGATCAGACTGCTTCTTGCTTGGGGGGGAAGGAGGAGATGAGGATATCTAAGAATCTGTCACCCAAAGCTACTGAATAGCTGGCTAAAGAGAAGTGGTAGTTGCCTGCAGCTAATACTCGTCACTGGAGTCCAGGGCACAGCATACTATGCGGGGGGAACAAAATGAACATTCCTTTAATTAAAGCGTCAGATTGAATCTTAAAACTCCAAACACATTTAAATGCTCAAGCCTTGCTTTGACAGTTAGTCACCTGAAGCCCTTTATTACATTAGTGTGGCAAGATAATGAATACCTGGGAATAAATTCCAATTTATGATTGTTATTTAGTTTGTGTGTAATAAGAAGTTGTGCAGTCTACATTGTCAAAAAGCTGCCACTGCTGATCTTGTTGTCTATGGCACACACCGACAAATCCATTCTTGAATATTTTGGCGGAAGCTTGCCCAGGAGGTCAGAATATTTTCCATTTTCCTCAACATCTGATCGTTGTTGCAGGGGTTAAATCCCCTCATTGGGGTGGGAAGGGCACTGCCACTCCTAAGTAGTGGAGGGGAACCCGCCATGTCCAGTCAGCTTGGTGGAGTTGTAGTTGATGGCAGTTGTGTTTCAAGAAGTAAGGTCAGTTTGTGGGAGAGTGGTTACAACACGGTGGATCAAGTGGCAGTTAGAATAGTACCTGATGTTTGCTTGCTCAAATTTAGTGCGAGGTGTTTGCAGTGTGCTTTGCTCACCTTCTACTTTATGGAATCAGTATCTGAGTTTGACTTGGGGGTGAGGGGGGCAGAAAGAGGGCATTTTGTTGCATGCTCATTCTGTGCTATGTTTTTGACACACGGCTGATGTTTTTTGGCTTATTCCAGGAGGCCCTCATTCCTTCTGCTGATGGCTTCTTGATTTGTGGCTTATTGCAAGGGACTTTTATTCCTTCCGCTCATGGTTCCTTTCTTCATTATACTTGCCATAGAGGGAGTGCAGCAAAGGTTCATCAGACTGATTCCTGGGATGGCAGGACTGTCATATGAGGAGAGATTGGGTCGACTAGGCCTGTATTCACTAGAGTTTAGAAGAATCAGAGGGGATCTCATTGAAACGTATAAAATTCTGACAGGGCTAGACAGACTGGATGCAGGGAGGATGTTTCCCCTGGCTGGGGGGTCTAGAACGAGGGGTCACAGTCTCAGGATACGGGGTAGGACATTTAGGACTGGGATGAGGAGAAATTTCTTCACTCAGAGGGCGGTGAACCTGTGGAATTCTCTACCACAGAAGGCTATGGAGGCCAAGTCACTGAATATATTTAAGGAGCTAGATAGATTTTTAGACACAAAAGGCATCAAGGGGTATGGGGAGAGAGTGGGAATGTGGTATTGAGATAGAGGATCAGCCATGATCATACTGAATGGCGGAGCAAGCTCGAAGGGCCGAATGGCCTACTCCTGCTCCTATTTTTCTATGTTTCTACGATTCCGGTTATGCTTCACCATTTGGGGATTTCCTTTGAGTAGTTGATTAAGTGTTCATTCCCTGAATCTTCACTAGCACCCTTGTAATTTCAAAATGTAGGGTTTTTTTTGTTATATCTTGGCTTCTCAGTAATTTGTTTTTAAAATCTGAATTTTTGATGAATGGAATTACTCAGTATTCTAACAGGCTCCATGTGACATTAGGTGGTGCCACATTCTAATCGATTAGTCACGTTACATTATGTTGCAACACCTCTGAGAGGTGCAGTATCTTGAGATCACTCACCATTTTTAATTAATAAATAAACACACACCGAGCTTGGATGTCCAAATGTAAAGACATCTGCCATCCTTCCTGGAGAGTTGAAGCTGCACGACTTTAGAATTTTGTTTAGGGAGTGGGATCCTCAGTATGTCCCGAAGCAGTTCACATTCAATTTATTACTGTTAAACTGCAGTCACTGTTGTCATGTAAGCAAACTCAGCAGTCAATTTGCACACATCAAGGTCCTGCACATATCAATGTCCTACAGTGATAAGATAACTGACCAGATTGTGGTTTTTTTCTTGAGGGATAAATGTTGACTCGGACACTGGGAAAAGTCCTTACGTACTTATTCGAATAGTCCATTCTAGACCCATTCACCGCCTCTGTGTTGTCATGCAACTTGTCTTGGATGAGCTGCAATTTCCTCCAGTTAAACATTGGGAAGAACATAACCATTGCCTTCAGCCCCCTCCAAAAATTCTGTATCCTTGCCACTGATTCTATCCCTGTACCCGGCCACCTTCTCAGTGTGAACTGGACTATTTACAACCGCACTATCCTATTCGACCCCGAGGTGAACTTCTGACTCCATATCCTGTCCATCACAAAGACGACCTACTTTCTCCTTCAGAACATTGCCCCGCTCTGCACTTACAGCAACAACTACAATTGGCATTTATGTCGTACTTTTCATGTAATAAAAGTCGCACTCCAAGGTGCTTCACTGGAGTATTAGCAAACAAAATTTGACACTGAGCCACATTTGGAGATATTAGAGCAGATGACCAAAAGCTTGGTCCAAGAGGTAGGTTTTAAGGAGCGCCTTAAATGAGAGAGAGGTGTAGAGATGCGGAGAGGTTTAGGGAGGGAATTCCAGAGCTTAGGGCCTGGGCAACTGAAGGCACGACTGCCAATGGTGGAGCGATTAAAATTGCGGATGCGCAAAAGACCAGAATTGAAGGAGCGCCGAGATCTCGGAGGGTTGTAGGGCTGGAGGAGGTTACAGAGATAGGGAGGGATGAGACTATGGAGGGGATTTGAAAACAAGGACGAGAATTTTAAAATTGAGGCGTTGCCGGACCGGGAGCCAGCTTAGGTCAGCGAGCACAGGGGTGATGGGTGACTGGGACGTGGTGCAACTTAGGATATGGGCAGCAGCGTCCACTTCAGCTCATCTGCTGCTGAAGCCCTTACCCACGCCACTGTTAACACTAGACTCTTACTACAATGCTCTCCTGACTGGGCTCCTACCCGCCACCCTCTGTAAATTTCAGTTTATCCAAAACATTGCTGCCTGCATCCCAACCTGTACCAAGTCTCTTTCATCTACCACCTCTGTCCTTGCTGACCTACATTGGTTCAATTGCTTCAACGGTACCATTCACCGTTCCTCATTGTTCGAAAGCCTTTCAGAAGACAAGACTGTCATAGGACTATTCCTGTTAGAGACACAAATGTGCCAGCTTCATTTCTAAACAACCAGCATAAAACAGAAGCTGACAATGATATGACAAGGTATTCATCATCCTACTGAATAAACAAAAGCAGTACATCATCTCTTCAATAAAGATGACATGGTGGCAAATTAAAGAATGAAAAGAAAGACTTACATTTATATAGCGCCTTTCACGACCACCGGACGTCTCAAAGCGCTTTACAGCCAATGAAGTACTTTTTTGGAGTGTAGTCACTGTTGTAATATGGGAAACGTGGCAGCCAATTTGCGCACTGCAAGCTCCCACAAACAGCAATGTGATAATGACCACATAATCTGAGGGATAAATATTGGCCAGGACACCGGGGATAACTCCCCTGCTCTTCTTCGAAATAGTGCCTTGGGATCTTTTACATCCACCCGAGAGAGCAGACGGGGCCTCAGTTTAACGTCTCATCCGAAAGACGGCACCTCCGACAACGCAGCACTCCCTCAGCACTGCACTGGAGTGTCAGCCTAGATTTATGTGCTCAAGTCCCTGGAGTGGGACTTGAACCCACAACCTTCTGCCTCAGAGGCGAGTGTGCGACCCACTGAGTCACAGCTGACAATTTACGTGCTGACAAATGAATGAACAAAGGGACAATGCCAGAGAAAGGGAGTGTCCAAAAGTAGAGTTACATCAACCAGTAAAAGAATCTGTCCAAGAAACACTAGAAACACTGTAAAAGACATGAACAAAGCACATAACTTCACAATACAACAAATAATACTACCTTACAAGTCAATACCAACAGTTCTATTCAACACACGGGAGAAAGGTAACTTAAAAAATAGAACAAATGGAGGGTTAAAAAAGGAAAAGATACTATGAATTGATTGAACAATTTACTTTCTCTGCAGTGGAGAACTTAGGGAAAGTTTCTGCACAGAAACCTAAAACAGCACATGACATTTGGGGCATATGATGTATTAACAAAGATGCGAATATACTCGGAGGACAATAGGTTCCACTGATCCAGCCACAAGCGTACTGGGGGGTGGGAGTAATAAATGAAATAGCTTTTCTGATATTACAGCCTGAAAATTGAGTTGTCCCCCTACTACCCCCCGCCTGCCCCATCTGAAACCGCAAGAGGAACTGCCTCGTTTAGAGTTCTGCAGGACTGCAAGCATCTGCCCAGGTATTTTTTCTTAAAGCTACTGATACTTGACAGAAAAAAAAAAACAGCTGCTCACGGCTGAATTTGGTGGTTTGGTTAAAAGCATTGAAGTTTATTTTGTCAAGTGTTTTGGAAGAAGTAAGGCATAATTTTTAAAAATTGTGTGGATATGAATTTGATCACTGGTTATCCCTCGAGAAAACAAATTCTACAACACTACTTTCTACCACACGCCCTAGAACAGAAACTTGGATGCTGCTGGAGGCTTTGCATTCTCCTGAAAGTTTTGTTTTGCTTTGCACGTGTGGGAAGAAAACATGCGAGCTGCTGTTTACGCTCTCCCCTTGGGAGGTAACAAAACTCTTCCATTTGCTCGCCAGCCCTCTACATCTCACTGGGTATACACCCACATCAGCCCAGCGGACAGGACCTCCTGTGACCAGGATCTATGACTGCCACTGCAAGCGAGCTGGAAACTGAAAATGTAAACACTGCTCCTCCATCCCAATAAAAACCTTCCAACAAGAGGTCCAAAGCTGCTGTACCTTAGGAAGATGCAATTGCCTGAGTAACAAGGTAGATTGTTCCTTACAACGGAGTAGAATGTTCACCAGAATGACTGCTTGCACATTCCATATTTTATTTCACAGTTACCATTTTATCCTCACTGTAAGCCATCTTCTTTTAAAGCAAACAGATTAAAACATGTACTGTACCAATAATGTTCAGCGCACTAGAATTGACTGAGCAAACCTAATATCTTCCCCATCACATGAATTGACTAGAAGTAGCCTTGACGATAAACACATCCACTATGTTGTGGGTCAGCATGACCTAACTTAACTCTGAGGTTACCAATATGAACATGGTATTAGATAAAATATGCATCAGCACAGGCGGCTTGCATGTGACTTGCACAATGAGTATTTCAGAATTAATTTGTTTTTGTTAGTGATTTATCATATTTCTTATTGGTTTGTTTCATCTGCACAAATATACAAGAAAAAAATCATGGACAAACAAAAATATAGAGAGAAAAACAAAAACAAAAAAATCAGAAGGCTCCCTCCCTCTACGGCAAGGATAAGTTATATCCAGTTCAGTTTAATAACAGTATGACCACAAGTAGAAACTTAAATGGAAAAACTGATAGACGGTTACTTACTTATTAGACCTTGAATGTTCAGAAGGCACAAACTTGATTATAGACTGATTCATTCATAGATACCATACAGATTCATCAATAGCTGCAACATTATTCACCATCAATGACCCAGATGTGGAAGGATAAGACGTTAAACCGAGGTTCCGTCTGCCCTCTCAGGTAGACGTAAAAGATCTCCTGGTACTATTTCAAACAAGAGCAAGAGATACAGGGGGGCTGTGAGGAAAAACATTTTTACGCAGCGAGTGGTGACGACCTGGAATTCGCTGCCAACAGAAGTGGTGGAAGTGGAGACACTCAATGTTTTCAAGGGGAGACTGGATAGGCACTTGCGGGAAATAAACTTGCAGGGCTACGGGGATAGAGCGGGGGAATGGGACTGACTGGATTGCTCTACAGAGAGCCAGCACGGACTCGATGGGCCCAATGGCTTCCTTCTGTGCCGTTATGACTGACTCTTTAAGGGAGTTCTCCCCGATATCCTGGCCAATATTTATCCCTCAACCAACATCCTAAAGCAGATTATCAGGTCATTATCACATTGCTGTCTGTGAAACCTTGTGTGCAAATTAGCTGCTGTGTTTCCTACATTACAACAGTGACTACACTTCAAAAGTACTTCATTGGCTGTAAAGCACTTTGGGGCATTCTGAGGTCATGAAAGGCGCTATATAAATATAAATCTCTCTTTTTTCTCTTTCAATTTTCATTTCATTGAAATAAATTGTTATAAATTCAAGTGAAAAAAATCAATTCAATTGAAATTAACCATTGATCTCAATTGGCAGCAGGAATGCTACAATTGGCTTCCAACACTTCTGGGTTAGGGAAAGAAATAAAATAGCTCGGATTCTGTCTGCATCTGATCGCTATCAAGTTCTCTGTCCTAGATTTCATGTGACATTAAGGAACGGCTGACTGAACTGATGAAAAAAAGCCAATGGCTCCGATAAGATCCCAGCAGTGGTGAGTCAGACCTGTGCATCAGAACTAGCCACTTCCTTGTTCAAGCTGTTCCAGTAAAGTTGTGACACTGGCATCTACCCAACAATGTTAAAAATTGCCCAAGTATGTCCTATGCACAAAATCTCACCCGGCAAATTACCAACCTATCAACCTCTTGCCAATCGTCAGTAAAGTGAATGCTCAGTTCAGGTTCCACCAGAACCACTCAGCTCTAGACCTCATCAGAACCTTGATCCAGATATGCACACAAGAGCTGAAAGCCAAAAGAGAAGCGAGAGTAGCTGCACTCAGCATCGAGGCAGCATTTGACGAAGAATGGCACTAAGGAGAGCCCGAGCAAAACTGAAGTCAACAGCAGTAAGTGAAAACCCTCCACCAGCTGGCATCATACTTAACACAAAGGAAGATGGTTGTTGTTGTTGGATGCCAATCCTAAGTGCCAGGTAATAACCATCTTCATCAAGAAAAAGCTCAACCACCTCTCCCAACTTTAACTGACACCCCTCCATCACCAAATCCCCCATCAACATCTTGGGGCTCACCATTAATCAGAAACTAAACTGGACCAGCAATACCAACACTCTGGCTACAAGAGCAGTGGAGAATCTAGGTCTTCTGTGACAAGTGGCTTGGGTCCACAACCCTCAAAATCTATCTGCAGTCTACAAAGCTCAAGTCAGGAGGGTGATGGAGGTCTCACCACTCATCTAGATGGGTGCCCCCACAACAATACTCAATAAGCTCAATACCATCCAGGCAGGGAAATGCGATTGATCAGCATCCCTGCTTTAATATCCATCTCTCTCGATCACTGGCACACTATGGCTCCAGTATGCATTTTGTACAGGATGCATTGCAGCAACTCACCAAGCTTACTTCAACAGCACCTCCTTCCCCTGTGACCTCTACCACCAAGAAAGTGAAAAGCAGCAATATCATGGGAACACAAAGCAGCCCATCACCACCTTCTCAGGGCAATGATGGATGGGCAATAAATGCAGCCTTGCCAGTGTTGCCATATGCAGAGAACAAACAACGGCTGGGCCCTGCAGCAAAATGTGCATGTGTAATGTTGACTGAGAAAAGGATGAATGCAAGATAGTCAACTGTGATGCCCAATGATAGAATAGACAGCCAACACTTAATCATGGCTTGCACGTGAAGAATGGCCATTTGGACATGATGTGAGGGGCAGGGGTGGGGGGGATCTGGTGTTCGTGGAACCATAACCAGCATGAGTTTGTGTTTTCAGGAAGAGGAGACCTTCTATTAATTCAGAGAGGCTTGTGTTACAATGTAGTTATAGCATAGAAACAGGCCATTCAGCCCAACAGGTCCATGCCAGTGTTTATGCTCAATACGAGCCTTTTCCCACCCTTCCTCATTTAACCAGATCAACATATCTTTCTATTCCTTTCTCCCACGTATTTAACTAGCTTTCCCTTAAATGGTACCAAGTTCCATATGCTAACCACTCTTTGGGTAAAGAGGTCTCTCCTGAATTCCCTATTGGATTTATTAGTGACCATCTTACATTTATGGCCCCTAGTTCTGTTCTTGGCTGCAAGTGGAAACATTTTCTCTATGTCTACCTTATGAAACACTTTCATATTCTTAAAGACCTCTCAGGTCACCCCTCAGTCTTTGCTTTTCTAGAGAAAAGGGTCCTAGCCTGTTCAATCTTTCCTGATCGATGTAACCTCTTAGTTCTGGTATCATTCCAGTAAATCGTTTTTGCACCATCTCCAGTATCTCTATAATCCTTTTTATAATTATGGAGATCAGAACTGTTCACAATATTCCAAGTGTGGTCTAACCAAGGTTCTATACAAGTTTAACATAACTTCTCTGCTTTGCAATTCTACCCCTGTAGAAATGAACCCCTGTGCTTTGACATAAAAGACTTTTTAAAACATACAACTAATTTAACTGAACCATGGCAAAATATGAAATATCTACAACATACAGCTTCCAATGGTCTTTCAATTAAGGGTAACACTGGGGAAGTCACTCGTGAGCAGACAGTCAGTTAAACAATGGTTTCTTAGTTCATGTTGAATGTAAAGGAAGTCTAAACTCTGGGATATTGCATACTATGGTTGAACATTAAGACTTACATCAGACAGCTGGTGGGTGTGGAAGTTAACTGATGATGCTGGCAAAACAAAATGCTTGCAACCCAAAAAATATCATGAGTCTTGTAAACAATGCAGTTGCTAAGCTAACTATAAATCACATCATGGCTTTCTTGATCCTTCCATGCTCATTTTCCAGAGGAAGCAATAACTACTGGAGTTAAATTACAGATGAAGTAATCCATTGCTGTGGTACAAATGATAATTAGCAACTATGAATAAACAAACACATTTTATTAACTACTTTACGGTTAAGACAAATACTATTTGCAATACTCTAAAGATTAATTTAGCATTCTCAGCAATAACTAGAAATGCTTTGGGGCGTGCATCCAGTGCAAAATGCACACAGATCGACAACTTGAGAAATCATTAAACAAATAACTAAATAAATTTGAGGTGAATATGTAGCAATGGATAAATGTTAATTTAGAATAAAAAGATTATAGTCAGTTACACGGTGATTCAGACTCCATCTTTTTAGTGACTCATTAAAGATTCATTGGCAATTGTCAAAAAGAGACCTTCTCGGATGATACTACAGTTATGAGGAGCAACTTGCGAAAGGGGGAATTTCCTCTGGAGCAGAGAAAGTTCGGAGGACATTTAATGGATGTTTTTCAAATTATGATGGGTTTTGATGTGGTGAATGATGAATATTCCCTCTGTTTGGGGAGTCAGTGACGAGAAGGATAAATTAAAATTGTCACCGAGAGGTGAGGAAAAATATCTGCAGTTATTTGAGTATGGAATGCTTCACCACAGAGTTGCTGAGGCAGTGACCACTGCATCTCTTCAGAGAAAAGTGAATAAACATTTGAAGCACAAGTTACAGGGCTACACAGATAGAACAGGGCAGTAGAATTAGTGTTAGAGTGCTTTAGCAAAGAGCCAGCACAGACATGATGGACTGACTGGCCTCCTTCTGTGCTGTAAACTTCTATATGCGGCTTTCACTTTTGTTATCCTGTTGACAGTTAGATGTTGTGAAGTATATAGGATAGTGGCATTGATTGCTGGGCCATCACAAACTGTTAGGACATGTTTATGTATCGCTCAAAATGAAGCATTTATAAACAAAACTTCGGGATAGCAGCATTACTTTTCAAATAGATAAAACACTGCATAAAGTTAGAAAACAGGTGTGCAAAAGCTATTCGCACATTGGCAGCAAGATGCTTATTACAGAAGAGAAATTATCATGGGAGCTCATCAGTTTGGAGTGTTTCCCAATCTAACTAATATTTAAAAGTGAATTTAATAATCTGCAACATAGCAGTAGACATTTCTCATTTCAAGTTACTTCTACTTTTTTCTCCCTGTGGAGATTCACTGATATTGGCTCTTCTATCAAATCTCCTATCTCTACCGGGAAGGCTCCACTGATGAGAAACATCAGCCATCAGCTCCATTTGCTACTAAATCTGAATCAAAAACTAGAACATGTACATTCATTTCAATCTGATATTCACCAGGTGCAAAGTACTAAATAGTTTATGGCAGAAAATGCTGGAAATACTCAGCAGGTCAGGCAGCATCCGTGGAGAGAGAAAAACAGACTTAACGTTTCAGGTCTGTGACCCTTTGGCAGAACTGGACCATTCTTAACTGATTAGCTTACATAACACTCTCCACAGATGCTGCCTGACCTGCTGGGTGTTTCCAGCATTTTCTGTTGTTATTACAGATTTCCAGCATCCGCAGTATTTTGCTATTGAAATAGTTTATGGCCTTTGAAGTACTGAATAAACGTATTTCCTTCCAACTGCAGCTACTATACATGGCCAGTGAAGAGTTTGCTCAGGCATTTAGCTGAAGAAAACATACTATGCAAGCTAATCAGTTAAGAATGGTCCAGTGCGCTGTGGGTACAATAAACAATAGTCTTTTGTAATGTTAAGATCCTTTGCAGGCTTTTGAGTGTAAAGTGCATTTGGACAGCAGCTGAAGCTTGACTAAAGCCTCTTAAAATGAACAAAGTAATTACACACTTCTTGCTTACTGGGCTTGGCTCGAGATAGTTACTTTCAATAATGATGTCCTGGTTTTGGGGGCTCAGCTGGTTAAGGCAGTGAGCAGCTGATAACATGTAATGATTCCCGGTCAAATTAGCCAATCTCAGCTGGGACACCTACATGACTGCCACAATCAGCATGAGCACTCGGGGGGGGAGGGGAAGGCAAGAGGGAAGAAGGCAGCCAGGAATCCTCCTTCTCCTGATTGCTATCCAGCAATCGCAGCAAGGAAACATTGTTTTCAGGACTGCAGGGGAGAAAGTTGGCAGCAATGAGAGGAAGGAGAAAATTACAACACAGAAGTGAAGCTGTATTATACTTTTCCTACTTTACAACAGTGACTACATTTCAAAAGTACTTCATTGGCTACAAAGTGTTTTGGGACATCCTGAAACAGGCTATATAAATTTTGCTATCGTATATAAATGTAAGTCTTTTTTTTTATATATATACAATGGCCTGGATTTTGCGGTCAACATCAAATTGACTGGGCTCGCCACTGACCCGAAGAAAGCTGCCTACAAAGATCTAGCGATCTCTGTGGCGTGAATTTGAGCTCTCCTGACCTTTGTTTGACACTGATGCCAAATCAAGTGAATTGCCAGCGTCCAGCAACAGTGATGTCATCAAGCTGGCTGTGCAGCCAATCACATTGAAGAATTCTAAGACAGCAAACCAGGAAGTAAAACGCACAGATTCTAATTTACTTTTTATAAATTTTAGAGAGTGAAATAAAGATTGGGACATACACATATGATTATGGTAGAAGCTGAAATATCGTAATCAAACTTTAAAAAAATATACATATCAAAAACTTGTAATTCTTAATCATATTAATGGAAAAAATTTGACATTCCACAAATATAAAATTAGTTTTTTGGGGCCAGAACAATTGCTCAGCAGTCAGTACGCCGTTAAAAACCCAGTTACACCTCGATCAACGAGGCTTAACATTTTTTTTTTTAAAACAGCGATATTCCATCGTAAAAGGGGAAGTTTTTGCCCTTATGTGATTTCAACTGATTGCTGGTTCTGGGGAGTTCCACAGCGCAACCTGTGGCAGAGCAGTGAATGACTAACCACAACTTCAGGATTTCCGCGTTTATCTGCGCATGCGCTAAATCCTGAAGTCGCTGTCAGTTTCAGAGGGGTAATGACAGCGAACGCTGACAGTTTCGCCGTCAATACCACCGCAAAATCCGGGCCAATGTCCGTTCATCTTGTAACTGAAGTGCATCAAATTCTGACAACAAGTGCGTATCTCAGGCTTAAAGTGATTCAAAAGGATAACAGATGAGGAGAGATGGTCTTTCATGACTGAACCATCTGCTGCTGGCAGTGGTCATGAGCCAGGTTCAGTCGCTATTTAGAATGGAAACTAGTTATATTTGTTCCTGCTTAAAATGTGGCAACAAAATCAATTTTTGGGAGGGAGAGGGGGGGAAAAAAAGAGCAAAAAGTGATGCAAAGTGAAGTTGTACTCCCAGATGAAGTTGAGTGAAAGCAGAGCAACAAAGGAGGAAAGTCAGAGCCACTGTTGCTGACAGAATTACAGAATCTAGCCTGGACAACAAAAAACCCTCATCACAACAAATGGAGCCTTTGTTGGAGTCAGGGATGCAGTGCTTCCTTGCAGATTTTTGTGGATTTAGCGTCAGGCGAGAATACAGATCCGTTTTTTTTCTTGGGAGTAACAGCTACGTGGGGAAATAGTTTCAGTAGAAGCATGATTATACTGGAACTTTGTAAATACATGGCGGCTCACCATACCATGTAACCAGAGGACTAAGTTTCCTCCACACAAGTTGAATTCTGAAGCTCAGGTGTGGTCACTATCAATCTGAGGCAATAAGCTTTCCAGTAGGGCAAGTATATAAAAAAGCAAACCAAGATTATGTCACGTTTAAACATTTATTGTACTGACAATGACCTGAAAACCAATTAAAGCATCAGTAGGCAGGGGTGAATAAACCTTAAAACAGAAGACAATTGTAAAGGTGAGGAGAGGAGGGGTTAAATAAGTAGTAAACGACCAATTTTACAATTCCTACAACAATTGACCGTCCTGACCGGAGCAGAATATAACTTTATAAATATTGTGAGCATATAATGATTTCAGTTATGTATTTCCAACAATCAAGTTAGTTTCTTTTGCAGGAATGTGATTATTCTAGTTTTCAAACAGCAACAGATCCGCGATCATTTCACCTTTAACTTACAGATCCGCTGTTGCTGATTTATTGCATCACCTTTGTCTTTTTTCAGAGGCCTATGAAGGATCGGGGCTTGCTTGGGAGAAGAGGAAGTAGCAACAGGCCAATACAAGGCAGTTTAAGTTCCACAGTAGTGCAATCAAGCCCACACACATTACAAACATTCACACATGACAAATGTTTAGTTCAACATCACTTTGTAGATCGGGTTCACTATTTAAAAGTTTTGTTTTACTCACCCTCATCTGTGGGGTCTTAATCATGCTGTTTGTCTTCACTTGAGAACAGAGCCACTGAAGTCAGTTATGAAACTTAACAAGCTGCGTTAGAGTGTGCAACACTGACAATCATTCTCTCCAATCCTGAATGCCAATCAGGACATGTCTGAACTTGGAAACGCAAGTACTGGCACAGTACCACTGCACAATAATATATCTGTTCCCAGGTTATTGCAAACCAGCAGTTTAAAAGCGAGAATATGGTAACAAACAACAACTCCACTAAGTGTAAAGATATCTTCCCTTCTACCATTTACCATTGTGTGGCACTTCCCTTTCAATTTGTTACAAACAGGATTATTGGTCAATCATACAACCAATATCGTACTCTGACTAATGCATTGCCCAACTCACTTCAGTCTTCAATTCGGAGTCAGTCTGAGCTTTTAAAAACCAAACTATTTCCAACATTTGTAAGGCATAGAATATAAGAGCAGGGAGGTTATGATGGAGCTGTACAAAACACTAGTTAGGCCACAGCTGGAATACTGTGTGCAGTTCTGGTCGCCACACTATAGGAAGGATGTGATTGCATTAGAGAGGGTGCAGAGGAGATTCACCAGGATGTTACCTGGGCTGGAGCATTTCAGCTATGAAGAGAGACTGGACAGGCTGGGGTTGTTTTAGTTAGAGCAGAGAAGGCTGAGGGGGGACCTGATTGAGGTGTACAAATTTATGAGGGGCATAGATAGGGTAGATAGAAAGGAACTTTTCCCCTTAGTAGAGGGGACAATAACCAGGGGCATAGTTTTCAAGGTAAGAGGCAGGAGGTTTAGAGGAGATTTGAGGAAAAACTTTTTCACCCAGTGGGTGGCTGGAATCTGGAACTCACTGCCTGAAAGGGTGGTAGAGGCAGGAAACCTCACAACATTCAAGAAGCATTTAGATGAGCACTTGAAACGCCATAGCATACAAGGCTACGGACCAAGTGCTGGAAAATGGGATTAGAATAGATAGGGCTTGATGGCTGGCGCAGACACAATGGGCCGAAGGGCCTCTTTCTGAGCTGTATAACTCTATGACTCTATCTAATAAAAGATCATATTAACATTTACTAGTAAATGGAAATTATGGTTTCCAAAGAGTGTTCTGGCAAGAAACCAGTGCCTCAACATAACTGCTTAGGTGCTGATGGCAACCAAGTTATCTGGGAAATAAAGCGTACTTTTTTTTAAAAGCAGAATTCACTTAATTGGGCCAGAACTTGCTGGAGTGAGGCATCTCACAGCATTTGGCGTTAGTTAGACTTTTTCCTGCACCCTTCAGCTCAAATATTTCTGTGCCGTAACTTGCTGGAAGTGCGAGCTGATAACGACATGGCGAGGGCATAGGGCATCTGGGACCTCCGTGAATGGCAGGACCAATAGTGCATCTCCTTAACCAATGAGACTTAATGATTGAGAAAGAAACAGGAATAACTGAGAAGGAGGGTGAATTAGAGTCAAAGCAGGTAAAGAAAGAGAAATAGAGAGGGAAAGAAAGATTTCATTGAGAGTAAAAAAGAGACAAAGAAAAATGGGGGGGGGGAGAAATTATTTTGACACTTAAAATCTCCAGCAACAATTCACTTCCAGAAGGAACGAGACTCCATAGTTTAAACGGCTCACTTTCTGTGTCAGAGAGGTTGATTGGCAGTCACTAACAATCATCATATTGTTAAAACAGTACTTGTATTATTAATTATTAGACTTAAATTTCTATGAGTTAAATGGGCAATTAACATGTAAATCCAGCAAGCTCTTGAAAATAACAGGGTGGCTAAGGGCGAAATGCTGATTGTGCAAAGCAAACAGCGGAGTGCCATAAATTGATCAGCAAGTTTTGGAGATTCGCAACTCAGTGTATCTCTTAATCCCCTGAACTTGCTGGCTGATTTACACATTAATAACAGTGTACGTTGTTCACACGCTGTTATTTTTCCAGCAGGTTCCGGCCCAATGTATCCACAAGGGTAATAATCCAACATAGAGAGAGAGAGATGAAATTACAATTACTGGAGTGCCACTTTTTGGGGGCAGAATGAAGAGGAAGAATTTGCACAATATTGAGAGTAAAATTAGTCAACTATTTCAATTTTATTAAATTTCTGATTGCCACATTGATACCAAGGACTTTCCTACTCCTATCCATCTCTGACAGACCATTTTCAATTATTAACTTTGCAGGTTACAGCAATTCAGGAAGCCTAAAGAAAACAATTTGTTTTCCTTTTAGTCATTACCATCTTCATTGACAGGAATGATAGCAGGTCAATGACTGGTAGAATTCCTTTGTAAATCGCTGCTTTAACAGTAGCTTTGAAGTACAAGAGAAACTTAAAAAAACAAACATTCTATTTGGCATGACAGAAAATCAAGACTATTGAGCGTCACGGTGCGTGTTTACTGGCAGTAAAATACATATTTTTAAATCATGTCATCTATGTTTCTCTAAGAAATTATTACATTAACTGTATAATTCTGTAGGCAAATATCAAAACATTTAATTATCAGATCCACAAGATGCACTGCAGCAACTCGCCAAGGCTTCTTCGGCAGCACCTCCCAAACCCGCGACCTCTACCACCTAGAGGGACAAGGGCAGCAGGCACATGGAAACACCATCACCTGCAAGTTCCCCTCCAAGTTACACACCATCCTGACTTGGAAGTATATCGCCGTTCCTTCATCGTCGCTGGGTCAATATCCTGGCACTCCCTCCCTAACAGCACTGTGGGAGTACCTTCACCACAAGGACTGCAGCGGTTCAAGGCGGCAGCTCACCACCACCTTCTCGAGGGCAATTAGGCCCTCATCAGATCTTAGAATCATAGAAACTTACAACACAGAAGGAAGTCATTCGGGTTGTCGTTACTGTGCTGGCTCTTTGAAAGAGTAGTTGTGCTTAGTCCCTCATCGCTGCTTTTTGTCCATAACCCTGTAAGTTCCTCAAGTACCTGTCCAACTCCTTTTTAAAATTATTTATGGAATCAGCTTCCACCACCTTTTCAGGTAGAGCGTTCCAGATCCCAACAACTCAGTGAAAAAATTTCTCCTAATCTCCCCTCTAGATCTTTTACCAATGATTTTGAATCTATGACCTCGAGTTACTGAACCACTTGCCAGAGGGAATAATCTTTCTCTATCTACTCTATCAATACCTCTCATCAGCTTCTCTGTTCCAAGGAGAACAGTCCTAACTTTTCCAACCTCTCCTCATAACTGAAGTCGCTCAGCCCTGGTAACATCCTGGTAAACCTCCTCCATACCCTTTCTAAGGCCTTGACATCTTTCCTGAATTGTGGTGCCCTCTATTTATAAAACCAAGTAACCCATCTGCTTTTTTAACCACCTTATCAACTTGCCCTGCCACCTTTAAGTACTTGTGTATATGGACACCAAGGTCTCTCTCTGTGAATCGCTTCACACTTCTCTGCATTGGACTCCATCTACCATGCTTCTGCCCATTTCACCATCCTGTCTATGTCATTCTGAAGCCGATAACTATCATCATCAGGATCTGCTACTTTGCCAAGTTTTGCATCATCTGCAAACTTTATATTGCTACTCCCTACCCTAGGTCGTTTTAAAAAATTGTAGACAGTAATGGACCCAAAACTGACCCTTGGGGAACACCAATGCAAACTACCTCCCTGAAAAAACATCCATCCACTCCCACCCTTTGCTTCCTGTCACACTGAGCAAATTTCGTAACCCTACCACCACTTTCCCTGTAATTCCATAGTATTCCATCTTTTTAACAAGCCTCCTGTGTGGAACTTTGTTGAATGCCTTCCAAAAGTCCATAAAAACAACATCTACTGCAGTACCTTGATCAACCTTCTGTTACCTCATCAAAGAATTCAATCAAATTAGTCAGACACGATTTGCCTTGAATAAATCAATGCTGGCTCTCCTCGATTAACCGCTGCCTTTCCAAATGACAGTTTATTTTGTCCCTGATAATGGATTCCAATAGCTTCCCCACCACCGATGTTAGGCTGACTGGCCTGTAGTTTCCTGGTTTATCCCTCTCCCCCTTCTTGAATAGTGGTTTAACATTAGCAACCTGCCAGCCCTCTGGCACTACTCCTGTATCCAATGAGGGTTGAAAGATTGTGACCAATGTCTCTGCTATTTCTACCTTTGCTTCTTTCAGCAACCTAGGATGCATTCCATCCGGAGCAGTTGACTTAACAACTTTCAGTAATGCTGAACTTTTTAAGTACGTCTTCTCTATCTATTACTATCCTGTCCATAACTTCCCCCTCCCCAATTAGTGTAAGCTTCACATCATCTGCTTCCTTTGGTGAAGATGGATGCAAAGTACTCATTTAATACTATAGCCATGTCATCTGCCTCTACATGAAGATTTACCTTTGGGTCCTAAATAGACCCAATCTTTTCCCTAGCTGACTGCTTACTTTTTATGATCATGTCTCAATCTTTGACAAAGCATTCGGTGCTTAATCTATTTGCTATAATGTACTTGTAATGTGGCAGTCATTTATTTGATTTCCATTGGCACAGATTTCAAAAACAATCTGTCTGGATGGTGAATTATATACCATCAACAGCATCAGGACTTTTAAGAATGCAACTATTATTTCTAGTAAAATATCTAACAAATTATGAAATAAATGGCAAAACAGTAGTTTAAGGCCAGGGATATAAAATATTTATGAAATAATTTTTCACCACTATCTTGTCAGACATACAAGGAAGGTTGATCTATGTCAGGGTCTAAAAGTCTCCTGTGTGGTATCTTGTCAAACAATTTCTCAAAGTCCATTCAGCACAGCACAGCATTTCCCCCATCAGCCACATTGGCCAACTCCTCAACATCCTCCTCTTTTGTAAACACTGAAGTAAAGTTGTTAAGTATCCCCACTAATTTCCATTTATCCTCTACTAAATTACTATCCTCTCAGCTCCCACTGCACATTAAACAAGTTCCTTTTTACTGATATAATTGTTGAATACTTGACTTTTCATTTTTTTTTTAAAGTTTCTTTCCTCATATTCCCTCCTTGCTTTCCTTATCTTCTCAATTTCCTTCCTTATGTTTCTTTAGTTTAAAAAAATACCTATAGACCCCACATGCTTTCGTCTTCAATTTGTTTGTTTGAAACAAATAGTCTCCAATGGTCTGCATCACCAAGTTTGCAATCTCTTTGATCTACAGTCCTGTGTGTCAATTTCTCTTTCCACCTCCCCTCCGCTAGCACATTTATCACCTTTCTAAAATCTACCCTATTCCAACCTGGTGCCCTTGTTTTTGAACCAACTTTTTCACTTTCTAGTTGGTCACTACTCCCGTGGTACTCACCCATTTAATGCATCCACCCAATTTATTTCATTACTCATAATTACATCTAGCAACACCTCTTCCCTTGTAGGCATAGAAACACTGCTCGAGGAAGGAGTGCAGCACACATTTTTGCAATTCCAATTAATGGGTAAGCAATTAACATCTCAGAGAAAAATAATTGTTACTCCTACTCATCTCCCTTATCGGTTTACAGATTACCTCTTGTATTTCCCTCCCACGGTTAAAGGGACTGTAATACAATTCTAATAATGTAACACTCCTTTTTTTGTTAATCTTTGATGTACAAAACATATGAACGTATGAAACTCAAACAGGAAAAAAAAAACATCTGGTCCATCAAGTCCATAGTCTTGTTGCAATTAAGCATCATGACCCCCAATGATCCCTACCCACCAGCCATGTAATTTCCTGGGAGAGGCAAAAGAAACAGATTTAAAAACCTTAGGCCAATTCAGGGGAAAAAAGAATTGTACAATATTCCTCTATGACCCTCAAAGGTGATCAAACTGAGTTCCAGGAGACCACAGTGACCACGACGCACATCACCCAACATCCCACCTACCTTTAGTACACAGCGATATTTGCCTAAGCCAGGAACTTATCCAGTTCCCTTTTGAACACTTGAAATGAATCTGCACTCATTGCATGAGCCTGCAACAAGTTCCAAAGTTTGCCAACCATCTGTGAAAAGAAAATCTGACATCTAACCCAGGATGTCCCTATGCTTACCTAACTAATACACAAGTCCCCTAGTTCTACCAAACCTATCTAATTCAAATAGTCCATCCACATGAAAACAGTCCACTCCTTTCATTTATTTTAAATACTAAAAGCAAATCTCAGCAACACGAAAGACTGGCACCCACACTATGCCTTGCGAGCTCCCCAACACCACCTTTCTGAATAGAAACCTATTTCACTCCCTTAGCATCCAGCTTGCTTGCGGCCACAGGCAGCACATAATGAAGATCTGCGCCAGTCCTCTCTGCCACCCTTATTCCAACCAGGTCAGCGACTGGGCGACAGGGGTTATCCTGTTTTGACTTGGCTCATGACACCTGCCAGGAGTCCAGACACAGCTGCAGAGGTGGCCAAGAGCCATGCTGCCACCAACAATGTCATCGAGCAGACAGCTCAAGCAATGCTTCCACTACCTGTACTGTTGGGGAGGCGCTTTGTAGCACCGCCCTGAGCAATCTAGGTCTGTGGTCTGCTGCATAACTGCCATCATGAGGGACCAGCCCTGACCACCATCCGGGCAGGAAGAAGTGCAGCAGGAGTAGGAGGAGCAATCGAATTTCTAGGCCATTGACTGTTTTTTTTTTTTGAGTGCAGCAGTCCTCTACACAGCATTTTCCTGCCCATTAATTTTGTATGTTAATATGTATTCCCTCTTTCACCAATATTGTCACTCCTCCTCCTTTCTCAGCTATTCTGTCTCTCCTAAAAATATAACCTGGCATGTTTATTTTCCACTGCTGGCTAGTTGGCAGCCATTTTTTTTTTAAACTGCAATTAAATCTACACTGTCCTGTGATATAATTGCTTCCACTTCTTCCAGTTTATTTCCCACATTGAGTATTGCAATGCATGCATTTAACTCCACTCCATTCCCGTAACTTTTTTTGTCAAGCTAACACCTTTACCTCAGCCTCTTCCCTGCTTACATTTGGGCAATTTGATTTTTGTCCTCCACTTTCTTTGAGTGCGTGTAACATACCGTTGAGTGTTAGATTTTGAACCTCAAAGTGTACACATAATTTCCCAAAGCCAGTTTCTAATCTTAGCCAGGTCATCAAGTAAGACAAAGTGGAAGCAGAGAGAGAGGGAAATTAAAATTTGAGGCCGAACAACCTGGCTGTTTTCGCACATCAATTAATGACAAAACAACAACTCTGGCAGACGACTGGGAACAGCCTCCCATCCCAGTTGTGGAATGATATGCTGTATGGGTGGGAACTTGTACAGAAACGAAACAGCAAATGTTTAAATGGTGCTTTCAGTTCACTTTGGATTGAAGATTTTATCTCTTGCCATGTACCTTGCAAAGGTGCATGATCAGCTTTGACCTAAACCAACCAAAATTACACTTAAAAGTTTTTGTGTCAAGGACAACCAAGAATATTTATAGCAGGGCAAACCGGAATAACAATGATCTCAGACTCTGTCATCATGTTTGGATTAACACAGTCTTTTAGATTTTAGGATTAAACCCATGGTTTATCAAGTGGGCTGCTGAGTGCCAAATGAATTTAAAGAAACAAAATTGTCTCAGTCAAACCCTACTTAATTGCAATTAAAATGAAAAAAAAACTTGCACAAAGAATCATTTGTAATCGAGATTTGAAGGCTACAGGTAAAAGGCACGCTCAGATATATATTTTGTTTGTACCTCCACAGCCAGCCATTCTGGACAGTAGTCCAGGAGACCCCAGTGACCAGCATTAGTGGATTAGATTTTTGGTTGGTTTTTTTTCCTCGTCTTCAGCATCTCAGACGACTCCAATAGAAAAGCCTTCGCTCCAATAAACCAGACTGTGTCTTCATCTGGCAATATCACAGTAATTTGTAGTGAGCCCAGCAATTGAACAGAAAATCCTTCTTCGTGTATTGTGGCTACTGTTTAGATCACATACTCTCGTGCTCTTCCTTTGCTTTGGAAAGTAATAGAATAGCACTTCACTAGACTGTGGCTTAGGCTACAAACGGTCAGAACAGATTAACTGGTAAATAGTTAAGTGAACAGAAGCAATGACAAGCTTAGAGCTTAGCTATCCCTCCTTGGAAGACGGAAAAAATAATTAATAGTTGCACCTATCTTAAGCTTTGATGTAAACCGGAATGGATGCAAGGTCTCTGAATATTAACTTTTATGCGGCAAATGTTGCTGACTGTCCATGGAGTCTCTCTGACCGCGCGCTCTCCCTCATTCCCAAATTTGAATACAGGCCAAAATAAACTTCAAATAAAGATATGACACAGACCAACCTAATTAATATAGAAATAAAACCCAAGATGCTTGCATTTGAATTGGACACTTGGCCAGATATACTAGTCTAGCTTTTTCAATCATAACACCGGCATAAACCCATCTATTTTAAATGATTTATCATCATAATCAGAAAATCTAGATACCAAAAGAGAGAGAGCCATTTTAATGAAATAAAAACAGAAAATGTTGGAAATACTCAGCAGGTCAGGCAGCATCTGCGGAGAGAGAAACAGAGTTAACGTTTCACTCTCCACAGGTGCTGCCTGACCTGCTGAGTATTTCCAGCATTTTCTATTTTTTATTTCAGATTTCCAGCATCCACAGTATTTTGGCTTTTGTATGAGCCATTTTATGAATCTGGTTGTTGACTCTATGCAACATGACAGAAACAGAAAAGCCAGCACCATGATACTTCATCAACAGAAGTGCTTAATTAAAAAAAAATGCAGTATTCTAACTCCAGAGGACACAGCCAATTGATTGCTTAGCCGACACAATGGAGAGGTAGAGCATTTGAAACATGCCAGCTGGCACAGCTCTCTCTCTAAGCAGATAGGTATATTCTCCCATCTTTGTGGCAGAGCAAAGGACTCCCCAGAACAAACCTGTGGCTTTAGCACATATGAGACATAGCCCAATCTGAGCGAGTGATGTTCAGCGACCACCTTGAACTGAGGAAATCACAGATGATCAAAATCATTTACGCAGTTAATATGTACTTTCCAGCATTGATTCACTGAAAGATGCTGAAAAGGCACAAAATTTTGAAGTGATTGTTGATCAAAGTCAGAAAGAATCTGGTCAATTACCAATAAGGTAATAATCAATTGGAGGACATTGAATTGCAAGTCAGAACAAGTTATGCTGACATTTGATGCAACTAACTCTGGAAGATAGCATGTTATTTTGATCATCCTACCTGAAAAAGGATAATATAGACACAGTAAAAAGGGCTCAGAGAAAAGTGACCAGGTTAATTCTAGACTTTGGGAGAGCTTAGTGTTCTGTAAAATAGGGCATCAACAGTTGGCATGGGAGAGAAAAATACGACCGAATAGCCATACATGGTTATTTGAAAAAGAGCTGGGCAATTTCCCCAGCATCCTGACCAACATTTATCCCTCAAATGCAACCAAAAACAGATAAATTGGTCATCTGTCTAAGTGCTGTTTGTGGGACTTGGCCATGCACAAATTACGTACCTTGTCTGCCTACAAAAGAGTGACTACACTTCAAAAGCATTACTGACAGCATTTTTTTGCTCCAAACTGGAGGTAAATTAGGTCAACTGAGAATTCAGATTTCATATGTAAATACGACTCATAATATGTATGAAAGGCACCATATAAATGCAAATTCTTTTTTAAATGAGGGGAACAAGAGAAATGTGCAGAGTGTGTTTCGCTGTATCTCAACATAAAATTAGTTCTTAAATTTGCATGTGAAAATACAAAACTATATGGCTATAAAAATATATTGCTTGACTCTTTGTGGAGCTGACAGCATCTTGTATGGTGTTTATTATACTCAAAATCTGTATATTTGTCGTCCTTGTATAGAATCATACAGCACAGAAGGAGGCTGCCTCTTTCAAAGCGCTATCCAATTAAATATGCTTAATACTTTAAAAAAAAACACAAAATATCCAGGATAAGAGATTTTATGTATTTTGGCCAAGTTGTTGCTAGCAGAACACACAGTGAACAATGTGCATTCTTTCTAGTTAGTATCTCATAATGCACATGATTGAAGAAGCAATGGTTATGATGTAGCAACTGCTAGTTTATTAAGTGATAATCCACTGATCATTACCAAGAAACAACATTCAATATACAGTACATTACATTTTAACTATGAAGTTTAGATCAAGGCATTCATCAGCCTAAGAGGTTTGCTACATTCCCATTCGAGCAAAAAAAGCACATGGTATCATCTTCAGAAATTTGACAAAAGCGAACTTGCCACGAAGAATACCTAAACTTGGATCGTAAAGAATCATCATCAGTCAACTATTGTCAGAGGTCCATGGCTAATCTTCCATTGACTGGTTATGTACTGCAGCGATGTCATGGCTTATAGGTTGTGGATGCCGTTGGCTAATTCAAGGATTAACACATCCACTTTTGATGACTTTTCCTACATCAAGGGTCCCACTACCCTCCTCCTCCTCCAAGAGCTCATCCACCCGAAGCTGTTGTCACTTTCTGGAAGTGGCCAGAATACCGAACTGCTGCTGAGCACAGGTAATCGCGTCTCTGCCATTAGGTTAGCAAGTTTGAACACCTGACTAGACCCAAGATCTTACATTAAGAGTATAGCAATACCAAGAAACATCAGTATATATCTATAATACATTACAAATCTTACATCTGCATGCACTTATATCTACAAAAACTTCCTGTTGAACATATCACACTTTTGTTGTTCACATCTTAATACTCATCTGCCTAATGACAACCTCAACATAACATCAGAAATAGAGACAGAATTCAGGTGGTCTTCTATTGGTGAGTCGTTATGGATTAATGCATTGTGAAGATTATGTTGGCATTCACCATGGCTGCCTTTAAGACTTGATTAATGTACCTTTGTTTAAATTATATGCTTCTTAAATTTTCAGCAGAGTTTTCCTTATCTGCACTCCAATTAGATATCTTTGTGATTATCCATCAGAATTCAACTGTTAATTGTATTTAAGTGGTTTATAGCAATTGTGTGTTAATAGTATTCAGGTGATGGGACTCTTGTGCACAAATATATGTGGGAGTAGGCTGGGAAAGGTTTGCAAGCTGATCTTGGGGGTGCACAGTATGTAACGCGTGTGTGTGAATAAAGGTTCATAAGTACCTAAAGACTAGGCTCCAGTGTTTAATCTTCAACACCTGGCTATCTAACTTTAACATCAACTTTCTACCATTATAAATTCCTATGTCCAGATTTATAATTTGGACTTCTTGAGGTGTAATTACATCCTCCAACCAGTGATGCCACTGCAGATTCTGAGTTTTGCAACTACCAGCTCCTCAGTCTTACAGCAGTGAAACACTATGCTCCAACCAACTCTTCTTCGCCACTGCTCAAACCTCCCCAAATCTTGCTATTTAACTGTAAATAATATGAAATGTAATTATTAAAAATAAGGTCAGAATACATGTCTTTTAAAATATCTACAACTCTGGTCCAATTATCCCTCCATCAAACTCTGCTTCACATGCAGAATTGTTCTGACTCTCCATGTGCAACAACATAGGAACAGGAATTGCGACAAAAAAACCACCAAGGTCCATCTACTATCCTGGTAGTTGCATGATTCAGCGATGAGAGAGTTGTTAACTATTCATAATAATCAATTTCTATCAATTAGTCTATACAACAACAACTTGCACTTATATAGCGCCTTTAACGTAGTAAAACGTCCCAAGGCGCTGCACAGGAGTATTATAAGACAAAACATTTCACACCGAGGAGAAATTAGGGCAGGTGACCAAAAGCTTGGTCAAAGAGGTAGGTTTTAAGGAGCGTCTTAAAAAGGAGGAAAGAGAGGTAGCGAGGTTGTGAAGTTTCGGCTGGGAATTCCAGAGCTTAGGACCGAGGCAACAGAAGGCACGGCCACCAATGGTTGAGCGATTATAATCAAGGATGCTCAAGAGGGCAGAATTAGAGGAGCGCAGATATCTCGGGGGTTGTGGGGCAGGAGAAGATAACAGAGATAAGGAGGGGCGAGGCCATGGAGGGATTAAAAACGGGGATGAGAATTTTGAAATCGAGGCGCTGCTTAACCGGGAGCCAATGTAGGTCAGCGAGCACAGGGGTGATGGGCGAGTTAGGACAGGGGCAGCCAAGTTTTGGATGACCTCAAGTCATAACATGATGCGAGGAAAACCCTAGTGGTGGAGAGCTTGGGAACCATAGGCCCAAAGTCACCTGTTCCTCCTAAGCATGTATGTCTCAAATTACACATACTATAGCCCATGTTATTTTAGACACATTATTTGTCTGCGGAATGGATTTGTTGCTTTGCAACGGTATCTTAACTTAATAGTACTGTACAGCAATAACTTGTGTGTAGCAATAGGAAAAAACAAATAAATGGAATTTAATCTTTATTCTGGACCAGCTGATTTACATAAAACAGGAAAAGAGTGATATCAGCAGGCTCTGTAATGTGGTGACATCTCATGTAGTGCTGAGTCTCTTTAAATTCTGATAATCACAAAGATATTGAAGGCGGTATCGATGGGTAGCGGGGATTTAGGAGAGGCTGAGAAGGAGGTCCTGCAGACTCTGGTCCTGTCCAACAGGCATGAAGTACTCGCTACCTGTGAGGACAAGGAGAAAGACTGCAGGGAGGACAGCCACAATGCAGAAGGCACCGTGGCTCAGAAGGCTGTTGCGGGGCGGGGGGAGAGCAGAATAGAAATGTGGTAGTGTTAGGGAACTCTCTAATTAGGGGGATAGATAGCATCCTCTGCAGCCAAGAACGAGAATCCCAAATGGTGTGTTGCCTACCAGGTGCCAGGGTAAGGGATATCTCACGGCGGCTGGAGAGAAACTTGGAAAGGGAGTGGGTAAATCCAGTTGTCGTGGTCCATGTTGGAACAAACAACATAGGTAGGAACAGGGAGGAGGTCCTGCTGAAAGAGTATCAGGAGTTAGGCTAAATTAAAAAGTAGGACCTCGAAGGTAATAATCTCTGGATTATTTCCCAAGCCACGTGCAAATTGGCAGAGAAGCAGACAGATCAGGAGAATTAACACGTGGCTAAAGGGCTGGTGTGGGAAAGAGGGGTTCCTTTTCATGGGACACTGGCACCAGTTCTGGGACAGGAAGGAGCTGTACTGATAGGACGGGCTCCAACTGAACCGGGATGGAACCCATGTCCTAGTGGAAAGGGTAAATTTGGAGGTGGCAAAGATTTTAAACAAAGTAAGATGGGAGGAAGGATCTACAAGAAATGTAACCAGCCTAATTATAAACAAAACAGGAAAAGAGAGCATAGGAAAGAATAAAGTAAGGGAGGGCATTGATGGCAAGGGAATAAATAGAGTGATAGAAACATAGAAACATAGAATCTAGGAGCAGGAGTAGGCCATTCGGCCCGTCGAGCCTGCTCCACCATTCAATACGATCATGGCTGATCATCCAAATCCAGTACCCTGTCCCTGCTTTAATCCCCACAGTACACATATCCCACCCTACCCCCGTAACCCCACGTATTTAATTCCCCCTAACATATCCCATCCTATCCCCATAACCCCACATATTTAATCCCCCCCTAACACTAAGGGTCAATTTATCATAGCCAAATCAACCTAACCCGCACATTTGATAGAACAGGAGTCTAAAAAGATGGTTAAACATAAAGTGAAAGGAAATTCTATTAAAAATTAGTTAATCTGTCTGTACAGCAATGCACAGTGTGTCCGTAATAAAACAGGGGAGCTGGAGGCAATCGTGCGTTGCGAGGAACCAGACATAGTAGGGATTATTGAGACATGGCTACAGGATAATCAGGACTGGGAATTAATCATTGCAGGGTATAACATATTTAGAAAAGATAGAGAGGGAAAAAGGGAAGGTGGAGCAGCTGTACTTATTAGGGATAACATAATGGCAGTGGAAAAAAGTGACGTAGCTAGACAAATAAAATCTATATGGATAGAGATAAAAGATAATAAAGGATCAATCACACGAATAGGTGAAATCTACAGACCATAGTGGAAGGGAGGTGGAGGAAGAAATATGCAGACAAATTAGGGAAATGAATAAAAAAACACAACAGTAATCATGGGGGATTTCAATTACCTCGATATTAATTGGACAGAAGAGGTAGGTAAAGGGGATAAGGGAATGGAGTTCCTACAATGTGTACAGGACTCTGCTCTAACCCAAAATGTAAAAAGCCCAAGGGCGGATTCACTATTGGATCTAGTAATGGAGAATGAACCAGAGCAGATAAGGGAAGTAGAAGTAGGGGAACATCTAGGCAATAGTGACCATAATATAATGCGCTTTAAGATGATAATTGAGAAGGACATAAGTATGACGAAAACCAGGGTAATAGATTTGGAGAAAAGCTGATTTTGAGTGGCTGAGAATAGAACTTGGGAAAATAAAATGGGCAACAAATATTGGCAAACAACAAGTAGAACAGCAATGGGAAACATTTATAACGGTGTCCAACAGAGTGCAGGAAAAATATATTCCGCTAAAAGGAAAGAACAAACTAAACACTAATGAGACTCCATGGATGAATAAAGCCATAAGGGAACAATTGAGGGTTAGGAAAGAGGCATACATTAAGTACATAGACAGCAGAGGAGTGCATAAGAGAGAATACAAAGGGATTAGGAGAGAAGTCAAAAAAACAATTAGGGAGACAAAGAGGAACAATGAAATTAAATTATCAAGGAACATAAAACAAAATAGTAAAATATTTTACAGGCACATCAATAAAAAAAGGTTGGTTGGGATGGGAATCGGGCCATTAAGGGATAGACAGGATAATACCACAGGTAACGATAGATGGCAAAAATATTAAATAATTATTTTGCTTCAATACTTACCAGGGAGATAGAACATGTGGACGTGGACATGACATTGGATGATGAGATTAGTAATGAGATAAGTGCATTTAAAATAAAAGAGGATATATTAAATAAACTAATCAAACTCAAAGAGGATGAAACCTACAAATGTTAAAAGAATCTAGGGAAGAGATAGCAGAGGCATTACTACACATATTTAATGATTCACTAGAAAAAGTTGTGGTGCCAGAGGACTGGTGGATAGTTAATGTAATACCTATATTTAAGAAGGGGGATAGAACATGTCCAAGGAATTTTAGACCAGTCAACTTAACATCGGTGGTAAGAAAAATAATGGAATCCCTACTAAAAGAGAAAATAGAACATTTAGAAACCAAAAACATAGTAATGAATAGTCAGCATGGATTTCAAAAGGGAAAGTCTTGCTTGACCAACCTCATTGAATTTTTTGAAGAGGTAACAGAGAGAGTAGACAATGGTAATGCAGTAGATGTAATTTATCTAGATTTTCAAAAAACCTTCGATAAGGTACCCCATAATAGACTGATGAACAAGGTCAGAGAATGCGGAGTCAGGGGACTAGTAGCAGAATGGATAGCTAGCTGGCTTCAAGACAGAAAGCAGAGAGTAGGGGTAAAAGGTAGCTATTCACAGTGGCAGAAGGTGGGTAGTGGTGTTCCACAAGGATCAGTGCTGGGACCACTGTTGTTCACAATTTATATTAACAATTTAGACTTTGGAATCAAAACCACAATTTCTAAATTTGCGGATGACACCAAATTGGGAGGGATAGTCAATACTGAGGAGGACTGCAACAAATTACAAGAGGACATTAATAAACTTGAAGAATGGGCATATAATTAGCAAATGAAGTTCAACACAGATAAATGTGAGGTATTACATTTGGTAGGAAGAATAGGGAGGTCACTTATTACTTGGAGGGTGAGAGTCTAGGTGGGGTGGAGGAACAAAGGGATCTCGTAGTACAAATACACAAATCACTAAAAGTTGCGACACAGGTTAGCAAGGCCATAAAAAAAGCAAATCAAGCACTAGGGTTTTATTTCTAGAGGGATAGAACAGAAAAGTAGTGAAGTTATGCTAAACTTGTATCGAGCCTTGGTTCGACCACACTTGGAGTACTGCGTACAGTTCTGGTCGCCATATTATAAAAAGGATATAGAGACACTGGAGAGGGTGCAGAGAAAATTTACAAGGATGATACCAGAAATGCGAGGGTATACACATCAGGAAACGATGAACAGGCTGGGTCTCTTTTCTCTTGAAAAAATGCTGAGGGGTGACCTAATAGAGGTCTTTAAAATTATGAAAGGTTTTGATAGGGTGGGTAGAGAGAATATTTCCACTTGTGGGGAAGAGCATAACTAGAGGCCATCAATATAAGATAGTCACCAAGAAATCCAATAGGGAATTCAGAAGGAACTTCTTTATCCAAAGAGTGGTGAGAATGTGGAACTTGCTACCACAGGGAGTGGTTGAAGCAAATAGTATAGATGCATTTAAGGGGAGGCTAGTCAAGCATGTGAAGGAGAAGGGAATAAAGAGTGTAAGGAGGCGTGAGTGGAGCATAAACGCCGGCATGGACTGGTTGGGCCGAATGGCCCGTTTCTGTGCCGTATATCCTATGTAATCCGATGTAATATCTAATTGGATATCCAGATAAGGGAAGCTCCACGGACCATCTAAAATGCATCAATACCATACAATTTAAACAAGGATGCATTAATCAAGTCTTGAAGACAGCCATGGTGATTGCCAACATCATCTTCACAATGCATTAATCCATAACTGGACTCACCAGTAGAAGGACCTGCTGAATTCTGTCTCTTTTGAGATTGCCATTACGCAGATAAGTATTAATACATGAACAACAGAGTCTGCCTTTTAAATGGAGTCATTAACTTCGATAAAACGCACACAAAAATTCTCTCCGTGCTCAGATGTAAAATAAATAATTTGATTTTCTTTAAAACGTGCACTCTTTATGTGAATGACCGCTGGGTTTTAAGTTCCCAAAGGAACAGAACTCTTGCCCCCCAAATTCTACCCACTCACATTTGCCAGGGAATGCCAAGTGTGCTACCCTGTAAACAAGACTGGAAGCCTTCAACAATGAAAACACTTGTGACTCAAGGTCAAAAGGATTTCATTTGTCCTTAAATAAAAAAATACCTCCCTAAAACTATTTATGCCTGGACATACTTTGCTACAGATTAAGATTTCACAGATTAATATATAAATCATATCGCGCATATCTGTAAATAAGAACTGCATAGTCTTGGCCAAAACTTGCTGTTAGCAGGTGACTAATTAATTCTACATTTTTGTGATGACTCATCTCACCACTTTGAAACGGTGCCGGATAACTGACAAGAAAGACTGGTGGTCTGTTTATTCACATATTTACTGAATTGACAGGACAATTAGTAAAAGGTCTGTTTCTTCATTGTTTTTGAGCAAGTTTTACTGTTAGTATTAAACTGCATCAATAAAAGCAATGCAGGGGGCAACTTGAGTAAAAAATTACCTCACCAATTGTCAGAAGTCATTTTCCCCCCACTCTTTAGGTCTCCATGTCACATTTGAAACAAGGTGCAGAGAGCCTGCTCTCAAGGCTTCCGACGATATCATTCTACAATTCTGAGGAGTGCACCTCTTCTTCTTCTTCACCTTCGCAAGAGGGTAATATTCTGTCCGATTCTCCTCTTCTTCTTAGGCAGTCCCTCGGAACAGAGGATGACTTGCTTCCACATTAAAAATGAGTTCTCAGGTGACTGATGAGTCCAATGCAGGACCTACAGTCTCTGTCACAGGTGGGGCAGACGGTGGTTGAAGGGGCGGGTGGGTGGGGTGCTTGGGTTGACGTGCGCTCCTTCCGCTTGCTCCCAGCAAAGAGACTTGAGGTGTTTGGCGCTTTCCTGGATGCTTCTCCTCCACTTTGTGCGGTCTTGGGCCAGGTGTCGGTGGGGATGTTGCACTTTTTCAAGGAGGCTTTGAGGGCGTCCTTGAAGCGTTTCCTCTGCCCACCTGGGGCTTTCTCGCCGTGTTAGAGCTCAGAGTAGAGCGCTTATTTTGGGAGCCTCGCATTGGGCATGCGGACGATGTAGCCTGTCCATCAGAGCTGATCGAGCGAGGTCGGAGCTTCGATGCTGGGGATGTTGGCCTGAGCGACAACACTGATGTTGGTGTGCCTATGGATCCTGCCAAATGGATTTGCAGGATCTTGCGGAGGCAGCGTTGGTGGTACCTCTCCAGTGCTTTGAGGTACCTGCTGTACATGGCCCATGTCTCTGAAGCATACAGGAGGGCGGGTAATGGCAGGTGTAAGCTATACCTGCTGTTACATTGCATTGTTGCAGCTGACTCCCGACAAGTATCTTAGTCAACTGCATTACTCACACCTATCATTTCCCACGAATTCAACAGTCATGGAGATCCAGTTTTATCTTGCTCTCTTGATCTGCTTCTGGTTCCTGGAGCTCAGTGAACCGGTCAGTAAATGCAACAGCTTACTGCAGACAGAATTCCAGGGACGTCATGGAATTGTAAGATCATGACATTGGTTACCCATTAGTGAATACACACATCAAAATGGCACAGGTTGGTTGTACATGCACAAAATTAGTTGATTTCTGATTTGGTAGCCAGCCCCACTTCAGCACATAGATGTTGCAGTGTGGCATGTATAGGTCACTCTCTCAGACTCAGAGCCATTTAGAAGCGCATTATATCCTACCACTCTTGGAGGAGGTCCTTTAGGCACCATTCCCCCAACCCCCCGGTTACAATCTTCCACCAGTTGCTTTCAAATAACTACATATTTATAGCCCTGATAGTTTGAATATTAAGATTAATACAAGCTTAAGTCAATGGCAGTGAGTGTAAGTGCTCAGGCCATCACTTGGTTAGCTTAACTTAGATTCCTCAAAGCAAGCCACAGAATGCTAATGCCACATATAAAGGGAAATATTCCCTGTGAGCTTCTGTTAATTGGCTCATATTCAGCCAGTTTTCTTCTCCCCTCCCCAAACAAATATTGCCATCACCTCATAGAACTATACAAAGCCCAACACGAAGAACAATGGTGGTTTTCGGGAATTTGTTATTTTCATCAGCAGTTTTTTTTTTTAAACTCACTTTAAATAAAAGCAGTTGATAGAACAACATATTGGTATATTAACACAACAACATATTGGTATATTAACACAAGAAATGGGTGATCGATTTGTACTGATATATGTAGTGAGCACTTGGTATCAGCTAAATCATAAAGAAGGTTTATGATAGGAAGCACTTCCCAACATTGAAGATGGGAGAGGCGGATGTTTTCAAATAGAGGGGCTCTCAGACTTCATGGAGTGGATACATGAGAACATGGCCACTACCAAGCTTGGCAAATATTCTAAGATATGGGGGGGGGGGGGGGGGAAATAATTCATTTGTAAATCATTTTAACAAAAAAATCATTTAGAAGTACAGCAATCCGTCAGGATTAATTCACCAGCTTCAGACTAAAATCACAAACCTCAGTTTGCTGACTGATTCAGGCACTGCAATTTTTTAAAAAAACATTCCCATGAGACTCTCAAATGAATTGCATTTAAACTGCATACCTTTGAAAATGCTGCAGAGATGCAAAGTATGGACACCCTATTGACAATTTCCATTGCACACTAATTTTAAAATACTTGTTTCATTTCAGTTTTTCGCTTGATTTTTCCTATTGTTCCATAAAATTTCTATCTACATTCCACTGCAGTGATAGACAAAGAGTAAAGATTGCTTTTCAAATGTTCATATCAATGCAGTATAGACTTTGAGGAGATTTGATTGAGGTCCTCAAAGTAATGGTATGGATGAGACTGGATAGGCTATATATTAGATGTGTTGGAGAATACTAGGGCAGAGGAGTGTAACTTATGCAAGCGTAGAACTAGCTTAGTTGTCAGGAAGTAATTCTTTTCTGAGAGAGTCAGCAACCTACGGAACAAGTTGCCAGCTCATGCAATGAACATTCAAAAGGGAGATGGAGCAGTTCAGGAAAAGGATTACCTCCTGACATCTGCCTTTAATGGTGTGCATCACCTGAAATTTAGCATGGATTGGATGAATACATTTCTGTCCTATACATCAAAAATCACTCATATCTCACAGTAGGAAACAACGCTGAACCTAATTTCTACTTTTTTTTTTTTAAAGCCCTTCAGTAATGAATGCTTGTTCTGAAAAGCTTTGGTGTAGCACTAACTTCAATTATTATTCTTGCCTCTTGACAGATGTTTTCACAGAAATTAAGTATAATTCACAGCATCAGATTAGAACATAACATGGCAAAACAATTCAAAATTATGGATATTTAAAAGGACTACAGCCTTCACCTGATAATTCAGTCCTTTGTCGTCGTCCCCCCCCAAAATTTTAATTATCCAGAAATTCCAATGAAGCAATTGCATTAAAATGGCACAGTAGTCCTTTTAAGCACAATTCAAATTAGCTATTTAATTCAAAGTCACATTCCGAATTACAAGAGTAGACTGTACTTTTAGCCAAACATACCTACTAGACAGTGATGTGCTAAATATATTTGAGGACATGTTATCTTGAAACTTAGTTATTCACTTAAAATTAATAATCATCAGTGAAATGAATTTGGAGCAAGTCCAAAGGCATCTGTTCCGCTGAAGCTGGATTATCTCAAAACAACAGCACTTACAAAATTGGAGAGAAATGATGACCAACTATCTAACAATTCAATTTAATGTGCATCAATGACATAAAATGTTTGTCACCTTTCACCAAAAGCATTGGAGAATAATATACAAGCTCTCCCAATGAAACAACAACAGAAAACGCTGGAAAAACTCAGCAGGCCAGGCAACATCCGTGGAGAGAGAAATAGAGTTAATGTTTCAGGTCGAAACCCTTCGTCAGAACTGAGAAAAGAGCAGGAAATGAAACAGATAAAAATGCAAGGGGGAGGAATAACTATGGTAAGTACAGACATTAAGAGATGCTCAAGGCAAGACGAGATGGTAATGGGACAGGTTAAGAAACAAAAGGTGAAGTGTGAAATGCTGGCAGAATGAGAGACAGCTGCCGTAGGGGGAGAGAGAGAAAAAAAAAGGAAAAAGGCATGAAAAAAGCTCTCCCAATGACTCTGTTTACATTGTTCAATGTGGAACTGAGTCATATAAACCAGAAAGACCATGATTCAATCCCTAGTCTGCGCTGCGATAGCTAATCTTAGCCAGGGCTGTGGTAGGGGGCACTACAATTAACCTCAGTACCCTCGGACTAAGAAAAGGGTAAAGAAAAAGCTACGGTCCCTGCTCCGAACATCTGCGACAACTGCTGAAAAACATTCAAATACAGGAGCCAACATTAGATTCAGCTGTATTGGTCACTAGCCTGTCAACCAATGATTATCCAGGTTCAGTGAGTACCCATGGAACCACAATTCAGATTGAATTTGTGCCTTCAGAAGAGGCGAGGGGAAATTGGAGGGTATGGGAAAATGTTATAAAAAGTTATCGTAGGATTAGGGATAGCCATGGCAACACTTAATCTTACCAATTCCAATTTCCCATTTCTCTCAATACCTTGACAACCCAAAAAAGTCCACTTTGAAACCTATTTCTGCATTGCACACACAATACTAAGTGAAACTGCTTTACTTGCTTCCCTTCCTCCCATCAAATTCCAAAAATGTTGGATCTACCCCTGTACCCCCATTAAATCTGAAATTTCACTTCATTGCTGTTGCTTTCCGACTTACAGTCCTCCTCTTCCTCAATCTATTGAAATAGAGATACCGAAATAGTCGAAGGGTCTACACCTGAAACTTCAGCTTATTTTCACCACAGCTGCTGACTGACCTGCTGAGTATTTGAAGCATGTTCTGTTTCTGTTAGAACAATGAAGTCACTGCATGAGAAAGGTTTTTTGGGGGCAACTTTATGGGATGGGTTGAGTAAGACACAAATCTTTGAACAAGAAGAATGCAAAATAAAATAGTTGCAAACTATTGCTAAAATCAGGACTTCCCTGATGAAATCCTAACTGCATAAGTATTTGGAGGAGCAAAAAAAAAATCAAATTAATGGTCGGTTTTGTTGCATAAGCCCGTTTCCACATGAAAAGAAACACTTGGTTCTGCCTGACTGTCCCTGCTGACACCACTTTTCTCATTCCCGTTCAAGCGTCCTGCGGAGCCAACTTCACAAACAACATGCAGCCCTTCCTGACCAAGTAATTTAATACGTGACTAAAATTGTTTGCGGTTCCAAAAATGCTCTGTTCAAATTAGTCCTGAATGACACGGTGCGACTGAACAAGCAATCTTAATTTACAAATCTAATATACTTAGTCAATCTTCAGCACTGATCATGTACAATTCTGCTCAGAATCAGCAGTAGTGCCTTTTTATGATTAAAGCAGCTTTTCAAAAAAAATTAAATTGTTACAAGATCAGATACCAGCTGAAAATTGAGTTGGAATCAAATGTTCTAGATGACTGCATGACCTTCGCAACATTTTCAGAATTTACACGAATATTCCCAAGATCAGGTATGCAAAGCCATTTGGAGTGCACTGAAGAATGACAAAAATTTTAAAATCTAACTTTGTTGTGGTAAAAAAAAACTATGGGTTTTAAGAGATCAAATATAAAACCCCCTTCTCTAATCAATATAAAAGCAGTATTTTTCAGATAAAGTAATTTGTAGACACCAACTTATTTGTAAATGTCACTGTGGAAATATTTTTAACTCCTCGGCTTAGACAGAGTTCTTCTTCTCAGGCAGTCCTCAGAACAGAGGATGACTTGCTTCCACACTAAAAATGAGTTCTCAGGTGACTGATGAGCCCAATGCGGGACCTACAGTCTCTGTCACAGGTGGGGCAGACGATGGTTGAAGGGGCGGGTGGGTGGGGTGCTTGGGTTGACGTGCGCTGCTTGCGCTTGGCTTCCGCTTGCTCCCGACGAAGAGACTCTAGGTGTTCGGCGCCTTCCCGGATGCTTCTCCTCCACTTTGTGCGGTCTTGGGCCAGGGATTCCCAGGTGTCAGTGGCGATGTTGTACTTCTTCCAAGAAAGCTTTGAAGGTGTCCTTGAAGCGTTTCCTCTGCCCACCTGGGGCTCTCTTGCCGTGTCGGAGCTCCGAGTAGAGCGCTTGTTTTAGGAGTCTCGTATCGGGCATGCGGACGATGTGACCCGTCCATCAGAGCTGATCAAGCGTGGTCAAAGCTTCGATGCTGGGGATGTTGACCTGAGCGAGAACACTGACGTTCTCAGGAGCCTACCGTCAACAAGGGCATACGTCGATGACAAAGTCCAACACCGCCTTCAGTGTGCCAGTGCAACCTTCGGTCATCTGAGGAAGAGAGTGTTTGAAGACCAGGACCTCAAACCCGGCACTAAGCTTACGGTCTACAGAGCAGCAGAGATACCCGCCCTGCTGTGTGCTTCAGAGACATGGACCATGCACAGCAGGCACCTCAAAGCACTGGAGAGGTACCACCAACGTTGCCTCCGCAAGATCCTGCAAATCCATTGGCAGGATAGGCGCACCAATGTCAGACAGAGTTCACCTGAATAGTTGTAGGTCTGAGAGTAGTATTCAGCTACTGCCATTTATCAATTGCAGTTTTTTCCCAATCCTCTATAAACAGCATGCAATGAATTAACTGACATCACCTACCGAAGACTAGTGCACCTCAAATGTACATGTGGAGGAGGAAGCAAGGCTGTTGGTGGACACATGACAAAGTTAAGGAAAATTAACATTTTGTTTTAGATTGTTGATGGGTCACTTGTGCAAGGCTATCTTATACCACAGTTGTTTTCTCTTCTGATAAACTAGCACGTGTGCCAACTTCTGAAAACAGCATGTGTGCCAAATCCTGAAAAAACCCAGCAGTTAAACTCTAGCACAACAAGAAGCCAGTAACCAATGATGCGCAAAAGGGAATGTATTGTAGTCAGCTAAAAGTATAAATGGATCTAATTGGCAGAGGACAATTTTTTTTAAAAACTTGGAAAAACTGAAGGAACCAACTCTTCAGATACAATATGCACTATGTTTTTGGACAAAATGAACTTTTATTTTTCCTCTGAAAACTCCCATCCTTCAGTATCAATGGCAACTTAATGTTATCAAGAGAAATGAAAACCTTATTGATTTTTCTCACAGACTTTGTAATGGAGATTTCCCAGCCAACATATTTTACCCAGCTTACTATATATAGTCTACTGAGCAAACAGTATATATTGTATTACAATTTACTGTTAGTAAATTGCTGCAGAAAATAACCTTGCAACACCTCAGTCCCAGTCATATGATGTTCTAAAGCATCTGTCCGAATTGCAATGCTTGTGACACATTCTTTAAACTACTGATCTTTTATAGTAAGGCATTCCTCACTTCAGGATTTTTTTGAACACACTGAAGATTTACAATGAGAAAAAGTGAGACCATTTACAAACCATTTGAATAGGCTTTTAAAAAAGAATGGCATATACCAAAATACTTCATGTTTAAACCAAAGAAAAGTTAAACTCAACAGGCCTCATTTTCAGCTGGCCCCAAGGTGGTATTATGACCAGTGACTCTGGATAAAATAGTGTTTTACATTTGGTGCATTCTAAAACACACTGCCATCCTGATTAAAAATCTACTTCAAAACCCTGGCCACAGAAAATAACTACTAGTTTGCTGTGATCGTGATTCCATTCCAATCTCACTTTGAAACCAGCTTGTTAAATGTATGCAAACCGACTTCAAAAGAAAAATCTCAAAAAGCTTCATCACTCCCTCAGCCTCCAAACCTCCCCACCCCCACAAAGTTTAACAATTACTTGAGGATATTTTTTTAATCAGTGATCACTGACAGGATCAGATATTGCTAACATGGACTTGTTAAGTAAAGTACATGTGGCTCAAGCCCAGGAAGGAAACTTCATCTTTTTGAGGTTTGTTCACTCGTTTCCTCTCTCTTGCTTCACAGCACTTCCACTCACCTGTGTTGATTTTCTTCTTTTAGGAACAGTACCTGGGTTCATTTGATCGACTTTCATGGAAATATTGCTGCCTTTCATTAATGCCAGTGACGATGTCCCTAACACGTAAAACTCAGTCTGTCTCCAAATGTCTGCTGTCAGCTACATTTTAGAAGTCATAAAGAAATGATATATGGCTCCAGTAGTCTCACTATCAGAAAGCAACTGAAGGTTACAGCCTGTTTGAACCAGTAAAGCTGGGTTATATCAGATGGGAATACAGGCCTTGAATATTTGAATACTATGCAAATCAGCACAAGTTTGAAAGTTAACCCCTTGAGAAGCATTTCAGCACCAGTTTCAAATGGCAAGATTTTGCCCAAAGAAAATACTGTTTAGTGAAGGACACTAAAGCACTTAATTAAAAAGTCACGACCAAGAGCAATAAATCGATCAGTTGAAGGATGGATCATTCCCTGGCTAATCCCACTCTGTGTAATGCTGGAGGATACTCCTGTTCCAGTCTCGAACCCATTGCGGTCGATTACGCTGCTCGATCGCTCTGATTCCATGGGAGATTTTACGTTCGGGCTTACGTTAATGGGTTTCTGCGGAAACTTCGCAAATAACAACTGCTTAAAAAAAAATCAAAAACAACAAGCACTTTTATAAGTAACAAAAATCACCAGGCCTTCAGATATACTCCAAGGGGTGGAGTTTCCGCTAGGGGCGCAATCGGTAAAATGAGGCCAGAGTGCGCTGGCCACTGCGGCGGCTTTGGCAAGGCGAAGTTTCCGCAGAAACCCATTAACGTAAGCCCGAATGTAAAATCTCCCGTGGAATGTATGTTAAATGTATGCAAACCGACTTTTTAAACACTTAAGTGCTTACTTACAAGGGAGGTGTGAGAAGACAAAACCTCAAGTAGAGTGACGACTGTTTGTGGACTGGCCTGGGAGCAAGTCTTTTATCCAGGACTTGTGCATTAGAAACCCAAGCAACACCCCTGCCCCAGAAACATACCAAATGGTGTAAACAAGTGGGTGTATATGCAATCTGAGAACCACTTTCCCATTTTAAAATACTCTTGTGCCCTGTATACCCTGGACCAGACTTTCTCACATTTAAACCTGTTGTACAGCTGCCTGTGACAAAACGGTTTCACAGTCCCTTTAAAAGTCAGTATGGTACAAGCACAAGCTCCCTATTTCAATGTATTGGTTGCTACTGCACATGATTACTTTGTCTATGTAGCCTTCCACATGTTTTTTCAAAAGTATTTTGAGAACACAATAACCATGACAGCATACATGAAGTAAGTTAACATCCCCTATCCCAGTGTGTACTTGCCCAAGCTTAAGCGTGGGAAAGTCACTACTCAACTTACTAAAGTTTAATGCAGAAGCTCTTCAAAACAAGTGGATTTTATGGCTCAAACTTAATTCAGTTCATCTTTAGCCATAAGGAAGCAATTACTTCCGTCAAAACAATCGCTGATGAAGCACAAGATCTTGTAGTAAACACAAAGACAGACTATTCAGACAAAGGGACTAGACCAGAGGTGTTGACCTGTCTTGTCCCTCTATAGATGCTGATAAAATGCAGAAAGTAGACAGAAGTCTATGTTTTTATGATCATCTACTGCCAGCAAGAGTAATAACTGGACTAAATTTAAAAACAATAGTTTTCGACAAAAAATCTTCTGTAAGGCAAGTTGCATTTACATTATCAGAAGTAACATTTGCAAGTGCCAGACAGTAACCATCACCAACCAGAGAGAGCCCAACACCTTCCCCTTGACAGTCAATGGCATTACCATCGCCAAATCCTCCACCATCAACATCCTGGGGGGGAGTCACCATTGACCAGAAACTCAACTAAACCAGCCACATAAATGCTATGACTACTGAAGCAGGTCAGAAGCTGAGTATTTTGTGGTAACTGACTCACCTCCTGACTCCCAAAAGCCTCTCCACCTACAAGGCACAAGTCAGGAATGTGATTGAATACTCTCCACTTGGGTCCAGCTGCAACAACACAAAAAGATAGAGACCATCTAAGAATTCCACTTGATCGGCACCCAATCCACCACCTCAAACATTCACTCCCTCCACCACTGACGTACAATGGCTGCAGTATGTATTATCTACAGGATGCCCTGCAGCAAGTCACTAAGGCTTCTTCGACAACACCTCCCAAGACCTCTACCACCTAGAAGGACAAGGGTAGCAGGTGCATGGGAACATCACCACCTCCAAGTTACACACCTGCCTGACTTGGATATATCACCATTCTTTAATTGTCGCTGGATCAAAATCCTGGCATTCCCCACCTAACCTGGCAATCCCCACCTAACCACATTGTGGGAGTACCTTCACCACCGGGACTGCATAGGTTCAAGAAGGCAGACTGCCACCTTCTCAAGAATAACCAGGGATAGGCAATAAATGCCACCCCTGCCAGCAACACTTATATCCCAGGATGAATTTGAAAACAGAAAGGATATACATCATTTAGGAGCTATTTGTACACCCACCATCAACCATATGCTTCTTTGATGAAGAAGCAAGGATGGTCAGCAAGTTCCTGAGGAATGGCTTGTGGGCTAACAATGACTGATGATGCCTTTGAATCATCCTTGTACCCAGGCAGAGAGCAAATACAACAAACGACAGTGGCAAAACATGGCCTTCAGCGAGGTGACATTTGGAACACTGAAGCAACATTTTAGATGCTTGATACAGTTTGGTGGTTGAACAAGGATTGGAAAAAGAGTGAGCAAGGATAGGAAGAAGAGCCAACAAAAATTTAAATTTATATAGTGCCTTTATTGTAATAAAAGATCATAAAGTACTTCACAGGATCAAAAAATAACTGGAATCTGAGAAATAATGGAGAAAGGATTAGAGTGTGCGATTAAAAACTTGATCACAAAGTTATGTTTTGAGGAAGCTTTTGAAGGAGAGGAGCAAGAATGCAAGACACAGGGGCTTAGGATGTATATTGCAGATTGCAAGAAACTCCTAAAGGCTGTGCAACTAAAAGTGGAGCAAAGAGAAGGAAGGGGAAATGTAATAGAAGCAAGAATTGGAAAAGGAGAGTACAGGAATGTTGGCTGAATGAGGTTGCAGAGATAGGGAGTAGCAAGGGTTTTGTAGCTGAGGAAAAAGATTGTGAAACTGATGCATAGACATATAGGGGGCAAATGTAGGTTGGCAAGCACAGGTCTAATAGCGAAACAGAACTTAGATAAGAAGTGCCCAGTGGATTTTTGTACAAGTTGCAATTTGCAAATGGCAATGCTCAAGAATTTGCCTGAATAATTACACTCATCAGCTTCAGACCACATATCCACTCCATCACCAAGAGTGCCTACATCCACCTCCAAACATTGCCCCTGCCTCAACTCATCTGCTGCTTAAACCCTCATCAATGCCTTTGTTACCTCTAGACTCGCCTATTCCAATGCTCTCCTGGCTGGCCTCACACCTTGCACCCTCCGAAAACTTGAGCTCATGCAAAACTCTGCTGCCCGTGTCCTAACTCGCACCGAGTCCTGTTCACCCCTCACCCCTGACCTACGGGAGCTGACCTACATTGGCTCCCAGTCCAGCAAAGCCTGGATTTTACAATTGTTTTCAAATCCCTCCAAGGCCTCGTCCTTCCCAATCTCTGCAACCTCCTCTAGCCTGAAAACCCCCCCGAATCTCTGCGCTCCTCCAATTCTGGTCTCTTGCGGATCCCCAGTTGATCACCTCCGATTTTCTTCACTCCACCATTGGCGGTCGTGTCTTCAGCTGCCTAGGCCCTAAACCTCTCCACTTCTCTACCCCTCTCTCCTCAATTAAGACACTCCTTAAAACCTACCTCTTTGACCAAGCTTTTGGTCACCTTTCCTAATATTTCTTTATGTGGCTCGGTGTCAAATTTTCTTTGATAACGATCCTGGGAATCACCTTGGGATGTTTTACTATATTAAAGATGCAATATAAATGCAAGTTGTTGCTGTTGCAAGGACAAGGGTCTCACCATAAGCTTGGGTAATGATCAGCTGCAAGCCATAGAAAAGCAGGGTGACAATGTTGCCCAGTAGCTATCAGCAGCAGACCAGCCACTGCAGACAAGGAGACAGTTCAGTTCTTCAGTGGACTCTGCAATTGGGCACCATTACTTTTTACTCAACATATTTACAATCTTGGAACTGCTATATACTTCATCCATTCATTTTTTTGTAGCTAACTAAATGTTCTGTTAGTCTAAGTTGTCCACAAGCAATGTTTCCTGTAATTTTTTTTTGGTGCATGGGCCCTTTAACTGGCTGCGCGGCCCATTCAAGTTTTCGCATATGCGTGATTATTTCCATCGAATAGCCTGTGCTGATCCTCCAGACCGCTGCGCAGCCATGTAGCTTAGCGAGAACACTGTCCACAAGTAAACCTATCTTTTCAGAATAAAAACATACAAGTTATAGTGAAAGTGACTTGTTTTAGTGTGTTCATAGCATGCTGTGTATTTGTTCATTATGTGTCTCCCAGCATTTTCTTGTATGTCTTGTTGCCATATCCACATTAGTTGCAGAGTCACTAATGGTAGGCTTCCCAGTCAATGGACTAGCTGCACAGGATACTAAAGTCTACAAGCTTCATCTGCAGCTAACCCCGAAGTCCCTGCATCAATGTCAGAGTTGCCCCTTGCTGGAGTTACTGAGAGTTCATTCCTTTTAGAAGCAGCCAATCACTTGTGAAGACGATATGATAGCAGAACTGATGATCATTTGAATGTCTACCAGTTTATGCTATGCTACTCTACTCAGTCATTTTACGCAATGATAGTTGCCTCCCTAAATTCTTAAAGGCCATATGAGCCTATCATAAATCTGCTCATGTCATGGTGATGAGTACAAGAGCTAGTCACTCTTGCTGTCAATCCAATTCTCATTGCACACTTGCTGTTTTTTCCCCTTTCCCGTTAACTAAATCACATTCTTAGTTCTCTAAACTAAATGTTCCTGTGATATAATTTGCAAGTCATAAATTTCAATGAAAAAATACCTCTCACCCATTTTTCCTCTGCTGAGGAAATGCAACCCTTCATTCCATCTACAGCAACAACTCAAGATTTGTGTGTTTCTAATTAGCATTTTTTGACAAGATCTATTTTAACCACAGTTACAACCTGCTGTACTTGAGTTATTTCAAAATAAAATGAACATCTGCTAAAATCACTTGACAAGTCACTTGCAAATACGTGGAAGTGTCCAAGAATTTGTGGAACACTCAATTGTGAATTATGTTGAAGTCAGTAAGGTTGTAGAAAATAGATTACTCAAAGGTGCTCTGTAAATTCACGTTGTTGTTTTGAGCCAGGACTTGGGAGTCTTGACCCGTAACCAAATTTTTCAATTTAAAAAAAATTCACTTGAATGGCAGATTTTTTGTGGGAATAAAATTTAAGAGGGCTTGCACACAGAACAAGGAAGCATCACATTTTTGCACAAAAGAATGAGTGTCCTTGAGATAAGGCGTTAAAGGAAAAGGATTTAAATTGTGATCATTAAACACACACAAAGTTTCCAGCCAACATTTATCAACAAGGTGAAACAAGTACAATGCACCCCAACGGCACTTGATAGTAAGTCAAACTAGTTTATTTTAACTCTAAACTAATTGGCAAGACCACATTTAGAATACTGTAGATAAACTTTTGTACTGTACCTTTAGAAAGTTACTCATTTTGGAGTACATGGATAATTATGCAAATTTGTGCGGTTCATAATGAAAACAACTTACAACTGTAGAAAAGATCCTATGGGACTACAATACAAGTACGGTGTAATTTTTTAAGTAGTTATACCATATGTCCTTTAAAAAGGGCTATTTGAAGGTGATTCATGCAAAAACACACCCCTGAAACATACATCATCTGTGTATGTACACAAATCTTTGAAGGCAGCAGGACAAGTTGAGAAGGCTGTTAAAAAGGCATATGGGATCCTTGGCTTTATTAATAGAGGAAGAGAGTACAAAACACAGAGTCTAACCACCGCCCCTCGACATTCAACGGCATTACCATCGCTGTATCCCCTACCATCAACGTCCTGGGACACCATTGACCAGAAACTTAACTGGACCAGCCACATAAATACCTTCATCACACAGACTGCAGCTCACCACCACCTTCTCAAGGGCAATTAGGGATGAGCAATAAATGCTGGCCTTGCCAGCGACGCCCACATCCTAGGAACAAATTAAAAAAAAAACAAAAGCAAGGAAGTTATGCTAAACTTTTATAAAACACTGGTTATGCCTCAGCGGGAGTATTGTGTTCAATTCTGGGCACCACACTTCAGGAATGACGTCAAGGCCTTGGAGAGGGTGCAGAGGAGATTTATTAGAATGGTACCAGGAATGAGGGACTTCAGTTATTTGGAGAGGCTGGAAAAGTTGGGATTGTTCCCCTTACAGCAGAGTCGGTTCAAAGGAGATTTGATAGAAGTGTTCAAAATCATGAATGGTTTTGATAGAATAAATAAGGAGAAACAGTTTCCAGTGGCAGAAGGGTCTGTAACCAGAGGACACAGATTTAAGGTGATTGGCAAAAGAACCAGAGACGACATGAGGAAACATTTTTTTTTTTACACAGTGAGTTGTTGTGATCTGGAATGCACTGCCTGAAAGGGTGGTGGAAGCAGATTCAATAGTTAAATTCAAAAGAGAATTGGATAAATACTTGGAGAAAAAATGTGCAGGGCTACGGGGAAAGAGCAGGGGAGTGGGATTAATTGGATAGCTCCACCAAAGAGCTGGCACAGACACAATGGGCCAAATGGCCTTCCTCTGTGCTGTATCATGCTATGATTCTATGATAGATTTTAATTTCAGCAGGTAACGTTTTTCTGCATCCTTTACACTATCTTGAGAACTCGGAGGGTGGAGAGGGACTAGCAACAGAGCTGTAAATACAGTAATGATAGGGGATTCAACAGATAAGAGAGGCTGACATGATCTTTTGCAGTCCAAACAGTCAGTCCCGAATGCTTTGTTGCCTCGCAGATGCCAGGGTAAGCAAAATATTGCATAGACTGGAAAAACTGTATAAGGAGGGAGGGCAAACAGTTATTGTGGTAAATGTATGTGGGTGCCAATGATGTGGGTAAATAATGGCCTGAAGTCCTGCAAGATGTATTTAGGAGATTAGGAAACAAGCTTTAGAGCAGGACTTCACGGGTGTTTAAAAAAAAGTGAAAATGCGCATGTTGCATTGTGCAGAACGTGGGAAAATAAATTGATAGGGACTAAATTGATTGATTAAAATAAATTGGGAGAACTAGAAGCAATTTATTTCACAGGAAGATCTAAATGCCATACCATAACAGAAACCTGGCTACAAATCAGACAAGAATGGAAAATAAACATAGCAGGATATAATATATTTAGGAGGGATTAAAAGAGATAAGAAAGTGATCAGTGTGGCAATGCTGGTAAAAGAGGGAATACATGCTGTAATGAGGATTGATGTAGACTAGATAGGGGTACAAGTCAATAATGGTTCGAGCTCAAAGGTGTAAAGGTTTTTTTTTTAATTAGTAGTTGTGTGTTACAGGCATATCATGGGAAGTAAATCGAAGAGGAAATCTGCTGTCAGATTAGAGAGTGGAGTAAGAATAACAAAATTGTAATTATCCACTTATCAATTGGGACAGAGTAAATGGAAAGAAGGTAATGGGACTTCTAAATTGTGTACAGAACTCCCTCCTCAAGCATAATGTTAGTAGGACGATGAAGGTGAACGCGTTGTTGTATCTGGTTCTGAGTAATGAAATAAATAACTAAGCATAATGTGGGCAAAGTTCCTTTGGAATAGTGACCACAATATGACATGTTTTAAGATCCAACGAGGAAAGGAAAGAAGTCAATACAACGATGATAACTTGCATTTAAATAGTGCCTTTAAATGTAATAAAACAACAAAAACTGACACCAAGCCAAAAAAAGGAGACATTAGGACAGGTGACCAAAAGCTTGACCAAAGAGGTCGGTTTTAAGTTGCGCCTTAAAAGGAGAAGGAGAGAGAAGTGGAGAGGTTTGGGGAGGGAATTCCAGAGTTTGGGGCCGAGACAGCTGAAGGCACGGCCACCAATGGTGGGGTAAAGGAAGTTGCAATGCACAAGAGGCCAGAATTGGAGGAACAGAGTTCTCAGAGGTTTTCTTTTTACATTTTGCAAAAAAAACACCAGCTCTAATCACAGGTATTGTGTGTCTGCAAACAATTTATAATCAGCATTTGTTATTGTCAAATATGCCTGAAATTCAACTAAGAGATTTAGATCTCCAGTTTATTTCCAAGTTTTTGGGGATATGCAAAGAAAACTCTCAAACCCTCACTGGAAAAGGGGGCACACCCTTCTACCCATGTTGATGTACAGAATCCATGCTAGAAATTTGGCAAAATTCACATGTTCAGAATGCACTGATGTGTTTGAAAGCTCTGCCCAATTGGTGTGGGACAAAAATATTGGGTCGATGCCCAGGCTTTTGTAACAGGCCTTGCAATAAAAACTTCAAGTAATTGCAAATGTCTTCAGCCAAAAGTGGCAAGTAGACAATCAGACAATCCTATTCAGCTGGAGTCCCCACCATCATAGATGCCAGCACCCAAACAATTTTGTTAACTCCACGTGACATTAAGTGGTTGAGTACACTGGACACGACAAAAGCTATAGGTCCTGACAACATCCCAGCTGTAGTGCAAAGATCAGTACAGCAAACCTCGCCCCTTCTTAGCCAAGCTGCTCCGGTACAAGTATGACTGGTATCTACCGGACAACATGAAAGATTGCTCAAATTTTTCCTATTCACAAACAGGAGAACTCTAACCTGATCATATCAGCCTCCTCCCATTCATCAGTCAAGTAATGGAAGAATTCATAGTGCCATAAGGTGTCACCTACTCACCAATAACCTATTTATCTAGGCACAGTTTATGTTCTGCCAAAACTGCCCAGCTCCAGACTACATCACAGCCTTGATCCACAATTGAATCTAAGAGCTGAAAGCCAGAGCAATGGCGAGAGTAGCTGCCCACAATATCAAAGTAGTGTTCAATCAAGTATGGGATTACAGAACCTCAGCAAAACTTAGGTCTATGGGGGTCAAAGGGAAAACCCTCCAGTAGTTGGAGTCATACCAAACAAAGGAGGATGAGCACTTCTGTCTGTTACCAATCAGTGGAGCCTAGCACATCAATGCCAGAGTTACTCGAGGATGTGCGCTTGGCCCAACCATCTCCAGATGCTTCATTAATGACCAGCCATCCATCATAAGGTCAAATGTGGGGGTGGGGGCATTGCTGATGATTCTTGTGTTCAATTCCATTCAAAACTCCGATCATGAAGCAGCCCATAAGGCGGGCTTGAGCTGACAAGTGGCAGGCAAAAATCAGCTCAAACAAGAATGAACCCAACCATCTCACCTGACCCTCAACAGCATCACCATCACAGAGTCCCCCACCATCAAAATCTCTGGACCAGCCAGAGCAACACCATGGCTACAAGAGCAGGATAGAAGTTGGGTACTCTGGAGGCCTCACCTCGCAAATCCTCGCCATCACCGATAAGGCTCAAATCAGGAGTATGATGGAATACTTACCATGCACCTGGATGGCGCAGCTGCAACAGCACTCAAAGTTCAATAGTATTCAGGACAGAACCGTTCACTTGATCAGTTCCTCTGCCAATGAACTAAAAATCTATCCCCTTCAGCACTGGTGCATGGCGACTGCAGTATGTACAATTGATAGGACGCACTCCAGCAACTTGCCACGCTAACTTTGACAGCATCTCGCTCCCCTGCAATCACTACCACTGAGAAAAACAGGAGCAAGCATGTCATAGGATCAAAATCACCTTCAAGTCCCCCTCAACACTCACAGCATCCTGACTTAGACATATATCATTACCGTTCCTTCATAGTTGCTAAGTCAAGATCTTGGAATTCCCTACCTAACACCATCACGGGAGTACCATCACCACAACAACTGCAGCCTAAGAAGGCGGCTCACCACAACCTCAGAGCAACTAGTGATGGATTACTTTGCATCAGTCTTCACAATAGAGGATGAGGATAAAGTAACAGAGATACGAGGGAAACTAAAATTAAATCAAGGGGAGGAACATACCGGATTTAATAAAAATAAAATAATGGTAATGGAGAAAATAATGATACTGAAGATTGACCAATCTCCAGGACCTGATGGTTTCCATCCCAGGGTATTAAAAGAAGTAGTTGAGGAAATTGCAGATGCTTTAGTCATGATATTCCAAGACCCTCTTGATTCAGGAATTGTCTCTTGGATTGGAAAATTGCTAAGAGTGGGAAAGAGAAACCATGAAACTATAGATCTATTTGTCTAGCGTTTGTTGGGGAGTAGGGGGAAGTTACTAGAATGTTATTAGGAGCAGAGTTCTGAGCACTTGGACAAATATCAGCTGATCAGAGAGAGCCAGCATGGATTTGTAAAGGATAAGTCATGTCTATCTAACTTAGTTGAATTTTTTGAAGAGGTTACTAATGTGGTACATAGTATCTATGGATGTTATTTATATGAACTTCCAGAAGTTATCTAACAAGGTTCGACGCAAGAGACTTAACAAAAATGGAAGTGCATGGAATTGGAGACAAGCTATTGACATGGGTCGGGAATTGGTTAGGAGGTAGCAGACAGAGAGTAGGGCTAATTGGTAGGTACTCCAATTGGCAGGGTGTGATTAGTCATGTCCCGAAGGGATCTGTACTGGGACCTCAACTTTTCACTACATCAATGACTTAGATGAAGAAATAGAGAGCCATATATCTAAGTTTGCTGATGACATTAAGTTAGGTGGCAAAGTAAATAGTGTAGAGGGAAGCACAAAGTTGCAATGGGACATTGATATATTAAGTGAGTGGGCAAAACAGTGACAGATGGCGTTTAATGTGGGGAAGTGTGAGGTCATCCCTTTAAACTCAAGAAAGACAGAACAGAGTATTTTCTAAATGCTAAGAGGCTAGGAACTGTGGAGGAGCCAAGAGATTTAGGGATTGAAGGGAAATCTATTTTAAACATCCCTGACAACAAGCACTTCTTTAATACAAAGAGAACTTTTAATGATGACTATACCACTTTAAAATGCAAGTTGAGAACAGGAATATGGAGTAAAATTTTTAACAGACATTACTCAGACAAAAAAAAAGTTGTAACCAAGGACAAATCTGGGGTTGCTATGGAACCAACCAGCACTGTCTTGAGATAAGACCCTTATTAAATTGCAACAAGTGACACTAAACTTTGAACCAATCATGAAGGGTAAAAGCCATGCTTGAATGAACCAATCATTGAGATGTACACGTGAGAGTCATAGAAGAAGTTTTGAACACAAAAAACAGAAGAACTGACACAATATCTAGTTTTTTTTTTATTGCAGTCAGCCAGGATAAACATATCCTGGTCTAACAAAGAGAAGATGTCTAAAGATTTCAACAGACTTCAAGTGAGCATCGGTTTGGCCACCTTGAAGACTCCAGGACAGGTTCTTATTTAATCTGTGTGTTAGCGAATAAATAAAAGATCTCCAGGAGATAGTGTATCTGTGTGGTGTTTCTATTAACGTGGATTCAGGTCTACAAACTCTACTCTAACACTTAATGTAGGTGGTGTGAAAAAGTCATAAATAATTCCTACAGGATCCAAGTACAGAAAAACTAGTGGACAGGTACAAAAAGTAATGAAAAAGGCTAATGGAATGTTAGCCTTTATCTCAAGGGGGCTGGAATACAAAGGGGTGGAAGTTATGCTACAGTTTTATAAAGCTTTGGTTAGACCCCATCTGGAGTACTGCATTCAATTCTGGGCACCGCACCTCAGGAAGGATATACTGGCCTCCGAAGGAGTGCAGCGCAGATTCACTTGAAAGATACTGGGGCTAAAAGGGTTAAATTATGAGGACAGGTTGCATAGTCTAGGCTTGTATTCCCTTGAGTATATAAGATTAAAGGGTGATCTAATTGAAGTGCTAAAGATAATTAAAGGATTTGATGGGGTAGATCGAGAGAAACTATTTCCTCTGGCGGGAGAGTCCAGAACAAGGAAGTATAACCTTAAAATTAGAGCTAGGCCATTTATAGGTGATGTCAGGAAGCACTTCTTCACACAAAGGGTAGTGAAAATCTGGAACTCTAACTCTCAAAAAGCAGTTGAGGCTCGGTCAATTTAAAAATTCAAAATTGAGACACACAGATTTTTGTTAGGTAAAGGTATTAAGGGTCAGCCATGATCTAACTTAATGGCCGAACTGGCTCAAGGGGCTGATTGGTCTCCTCCTGATCCTATGTTCAGATGTTCCAATGCTCCTGAAGGCTTGGGAGGGAAGTGAAAATGCAAAATAATAGCTAACAATAGGAAAATAACCTTAAATATTAACTGTATACACAGGTCCTTGCATTAAGGTGTTGACAGATGGAGAGGCAATACTTGGAGAGCAGTCTTTTTTGTCCATTAAGCTTTTTTATTTATGAATATTTAAGATTTAAACATTCATAGGATATAAATGATATCCAACAGTTTCTTAGAATGAACTCTTTGTTTACCAGTAAACTGCCATTTTTGAGTTAGTTTAAAAGTACAAACCTATTCAAAAGTAAAGATGAGTAAATAGCCTTCAATCTGATCCAAATTGACAAACTTGCTCTTCCCTTCTGTACCCCGAACTCAAAACCAGCAAAACATTTCATGGATCCTAGCTCCACCGAACTGCCAAAAGCTCTCATAAAACTGGGATTTCAGATCTAGATTTACATCTATCCCCATTAAAATGTCACCAGAAAGGTCATCCACTACTTTCTCACATACAGCAGGAGTATTATACGATAAAATTATAAACTTTAAGCTCAGACAATTTACATGATTACTTTTTAAGATGGCTGATGTGACCTTGCAGCTGAAAATGACATTTTTATCAACAGTTGAACTTTGCGGTTGAACTCGGATATACAATTGTGTGACGACATTAATACTGTACCTTTGTCTTTGCAAGACTAACCAATGCAACATTTTTCATAACCCATAAAATATTAAAAAGAACTTTCCAGTTTTCAAACTGTATTTCTCTCTTCCTTCATCGAAGATATGAAAACATTTTTTGATGGTAAATGACCTAAAGCATAATTCTTCAATGGCCTACAGTATATCCAGTAATTTATAGTACTCTTGGGGGGGAAAAGGAAAAGTTTATTCAGCAAAATGTAGACTGAGTTCAGAAGTACAAACGAAGAAAGTTGTGCAACCCATCTTTCTGTAGAAACATATCGTCCCCTCCATCACAGTACCCAATGATATCACACTTTATGCCTTCAATTCCCTACCTGAAAGACCATTTCAGGTATTAATCATGATTTGCTTGAAATATTTTACGTCATTACTCTACATGTACAAGATAAATGGGGTTGAGGAAGCCATTCTGCCCATTCGTAGAATCATTGATGTTTACAACACACAAGAAGAATCGTCACTTAAGTGTCCTGGCTCTTGTCTGCAGCAATGCAAAACTAATCCCATTGTCCTGCTCTATTCCCATAGCCCTGAATCTTGCTCCGCATCACATATTCATCTTCCCCCCCCCCCCACCGCCCCCCTTACTAAACAGTCACTGCCTCATTTTATTAAAACTTTTCATAATTCTATAAACTTCTTAAATCTCTTCTTGGCCTTCTCTGCTCCAGTAGAAATAACCCCAGTATCTCGAGTCTCTCCTTTCCCATATCTACGTGAATCTACACAGTACATACTCTGTGGCTTCAATGTCCTTTCTGCAATGGGGTGTGCAAAACTACCACAGTAACCTCAACTGTGGCCTAACCATTGCATTAAAAATATTGGCCCGGATTCTGCATTAAGAATAAAGGTGAGGCTCAGTGCTCACTGTTATTATGGAATAAACCGGACAGCAACTTTTGGCGTCCACACATGCGCATTTAAACGCGGAAATCCGGATGTTGCTGTCGGATTTGCCCTGCTCCTCCACAGGGTGCGCTACGCCAATCAATCCGCCAATAAAACATATGAAGGGTGTGAAGTTGCCGTATTTACCCACTAGTTACCGACTAAACATGCCAGAAAAAGTTAGGGCTGGTGCATTCAGGTTTACGTGAATTTGTAATGCTGTGATGAGTCTTAATTACTGTCAAACAACCTCTCTAGCACTGAAAATTAAATTTTACAAGTGTGGAGTCTCATTCTTTAGAATTTAATTCGAGAAGATTTTAAAAAAAATTAAGATAATTTGTTTTACTTTTTCTTTGTCTTTTATCTCTCTCAATCCCACCTTTCTTTCCCTCTCTATTTCACTTTCTGCACATGATTTTACATTGAATTAAATATTCTAATTTAAACTTCCTGGTTTAGATTGTGTGTCAAGGTACTCCTATGTGTACAGCATGATTTCTAAATGCAACATTATGAAATGTGTGCAAATACCATCCAGTCATATTGGTCCATAATATTGCAGGAGAGTAAGTTCATCATATCCTTATCACATTCAACTGACCGGACTGGGTCTTTCTGGAATCCAGTGGAACCTTCACAAAGGAGACATTTAATCAATCTACTGTTGATGGCAAATCATTGTCTTCCAAATCCCATCTCCCTCACCATAAAACAGTAATTATTTTGCTCAACCCGAGAGAATTAAGTATTCACTGTTTCTTTCTGGCTAAATTTATTTGCTTATGGTCTTTTTTGAATTACTGTGCTTGAGCAAGTGAAGGAGTTGGGTTTATTCTGGCACTCTCTGTTGGCCCTTGGACGACTCTGGACTGGAATTGGTGGTTTTGGGGTTATGAAAGGCTCAGTGTTCTCTTCTCTCAGAAGGGAAAAGGGAAGCCTTCTAACCTAAGCATTTCACTGCATATCTACCTTCTTCGCTCCACATTTCCTCCTCTTCATCCATCTGTAGGAGTGATGTCCATTTACTCGACCCAAATACTTGTTCCCTCTTGTTGGGTTATTAATTTGAAGCAGTGAAAATCATGTTTAAGACTTGTCGTAGTGTAAACTCCACAACCTGCTGTTTTGGTTCCAACCACCCTGGTCAATAATCTGGCCTCAACAGGACTTATGGTTCTTCTTAGATTAGTCCTTGCTGAGACACAATACCTCTCATCTTGATTAACATATTTGAATGTTAACAATTTATTCAGTTCAATAATGTTGTTCAGCTATATGTAGTTAGTTTTCTGAACAAGAGAGATAGGAAGAGAACACTGCAATTGCCAGAAGTTTGAAATGGTAGAAATATACAGCAGGTCCATCACAGACTACTAAACCCAATAGCTGCCTCTCTGTGGCAGGATAGAGCATAGCAGACTCTTGACTTTTACTTCTTGTTTCCTCCCCACCCCCTCATTTCATTCAGTCCAAATAAAGGGGCTCTATCTAGCAGGTAGATAAGGCGATTAAGGTGGCATATGGGATACTTGCCTTTATTAGCCGAGGCACAGAATATAAGAGCAGGGAGGTTATGCTTGAACTGTATAAAACACTAGTTAGGCCACAGCTAGAATACTGTGTGCAGTTCTGGTCACCACATTACAGGAAGGAAGTGATTGCACTAGAGAGGGTGCAGAGGAGATTTATAAGGATGTTGCCTGGGCTGGAGAATTTTAGCCATGAGGAAAGATTGGATAGGCTGGGGTTGTTTTCTTTGGAACAGAGGAAGCTGAGGGGAGACCTAATTGAGGTGTATAAAACTATGGGGGCCTAGATAGAGTGGATATGAAGGAACTATTTCTCTTAGCAGAAGGGTCAATAACCAGGGGGCATAGATTTAAAGTAATTGGCCAGAGGGTTAGAGGGAATTTGAGGATAATTTTTTTCACCCAGAGGGTGGTGAGGGTCTGGAACTCACTGCCTGAAAGGGTGGTAGAGGCAGAGACCCTCAGCACATTTAAGAAGTACTTGGATATGCACTTCAAGTGCCATAACCTACAAGGCTATGGACCAAGTGCTGGAAAGTGGGATTAGGGTGAATAAGCTCTTTGTCGGCCGTGACGGCCGACATGGGCCGAATGGCCTCCTCCTGTGGTGTAAATTTCTATGATTCTATGATCATCTGCCAGTTTTCAATTCTGATAAACGGTTTACAGCTGAAACATTAATCTCTGTTTTCTATTCACAAATACCAACATATCTGCAATGCATTTCCTATTTTATTGCATTTATATTTTGCTTGGGTCTCCCCTAGCATTTTGTAGCTATTGCTGTGTAATTCACAAATTGCCTAAATAAATAAAAAAGCAAATGATCTCTCTCTATTCTATACCAGGGTATAATAAATAGCTGATTATTAAACCTTCCGGCAAAGCAATTTACGGTTAGAGTAACAGTGGTTTGCTTTTGGAAAAATTCAAGCTTTTGCTACCAGTTGTTGCAGTTTGATGCAGTACATTTATGTGTTGTAAACATACTTTTTTTTAAAGCTGCCTTTATCCAGTAATAGATAAGAAACTTGTGTGTATTTTCAAATAGATGCTCGGATTTATTTGAGCATACATAAAGTCCGATTAACTGGTATCCAAAAAAAGGTTTAAAAAATTGCTTAGTAGCTGAATGGATTTGCATTCCATCGGACACTTCCTTTATATTGAAAATGAAGAATCTACTCAGTCCTGTCTGAAGATCAGATGGAGAAACTGAGGCAACTATTGCACCCTTCAGGTCACCTGAAGCATGGTCATCAAACTTACCTCAAGTGTGACCTTGGCAGTCTGGCTAGATTGATGTTCTGATTCTAATGTAGTTTTTGAAGTATTTTTAAAAGTGTGCCTTGCACATTTTTGCAAATTGTTGAAGGCAAATTCAATATTTGCTTTCGTTCACAAATCTTGCCAAATTAAGGCAAACTGCTCTTTATTATTAAAAAAGAAAAGTCTGAGGGGGGTAATTCTGCATGAAGTACTCCGCACTATTTGCCTTTAAAAAAAATATATAGTACACAATGCAAAATATTTTGTCTATTTAAAGAGAGTATGCCCATCTCTGCTTTGCTCTGGAGCCGCTATGCTGCACGTTAAGAGAGGCAGCCGTGCCGCTCGCATAGCATCACTGTCTCCAATGGGAGCTGGAGGTTTTCATTAGCTAGTATGCAAAGCTGGAGACACCAGACTCTGGAAGGCCCTGTGTTGACTGGTCATACAGGAGTACCGAGCTGGTAATGTTTCCTCTGCTGGATTTCGGTGGCTCCAGACAGAATCCCAGGCTGATCCAAAGCATCAGCTTCCAGTTAAGTCAACAGAGTTACACAACGACACAAATGGACTGTTCCTGTAACTCGTGACTTAAGGAAAGCAGAAGCACAAACTATCAGTTTACAGTAGTCTTAAATTCATAAAATTGCTATAATGAATGGTATACTGCTACATCTATTTATTTTAATTCAGTTGGGTTGGGTTAGGGGGGGGTAAGAGGGTTCTTTGAAGAGAAAATCCTGCTCTCCCAACTTCTCTTCTGCTTTAGGTTTCATCCTTTCTATTTGCTGTAAATGTTTATCGTTAAGTATTACGGGGGTAATTTTAACCTAACCCGCCGAGCGAGAAATGGACGATTCGGGTCGCATGCCCGTTCTACACCCCGTCCGATTTTACTCTCCATTAACTTGTAAAGTGAAAACTTCCATCGAGTAATAACCTTGTCCCTTTAAAAGAAAAATGAAAGGGAAAAGAAAAAAAAAAGATCTGCAGCCACAAATCCTCTGTGGATCAAAGCCAGCAGACAGCAAAATGAATGTTTTCACTTGCGATAAATAAGGGAATGACACCTGCTACCACAGACTACAAGTCATGGCTCATATCAATCACACACAGTAAACTCGAACGACGGGAATAATCTGGAAAAGTTTGGCGCTTGTAAGTTCAGTGCTGACTTGTCGCAGTAAATTGATCCTGCTTGCATGTTTACACAACTCACAACAAAAATGCACAACCTTTCAGTTTCTTCCACCAAACTGCAAAACATGAAGATACAAATCCGTCATGCAGTAAAGGCCGTAACACTAGTTAGCAGCTGTCTTTCTATACCACATTTCACTGATAGAGAGAGCGCACACAGGCACTAAAGGCCAACATCTATTATTTCAAGCCTGCTTTCACAGCTGGAGACATACAGATTACTCCACTATACACAGAAGCATCTTGTTTGGAAACACATCACTGCAGTTCCTGCAGCAACTTAAATCAGGCTCGCTCTTCTGACAGACAAACCATACTTTGTTAAAATAAACTAGAACCCATTAACTGTAACTATAGCCCGATCAGGATTTTATTTTATACCTCTGTTCCTGCTTATATGAAGAGCTGAAGTTGTGTTGAATTTAAAGGGATTCTGACAGTCAGTACATATATATGTATATCTCAATGAACATTCAATTAAAGTAGAAGCAGCTGTAGAAATGTGAATATGTGTAGATCAAGAAAGCGACTGTTTCCAGGTCCATCAACTGTTGTTGGGGGAAATGACAATCGTACATGTCAATTTAAAAGCTTCAAAAACCATACAGCCTAATTCTTGGAAGAGGCCGAATGGGATGGTGCCCCCACCCCCCCACTGTCCTCAAAATAGAGCCCCACACACATAACCTAAGTGACAGGCACGGCTTTGAACTGCTTACATACCGTGGAGTTCTCTCTGGTGACTGAATTCATTCTTGTCTGAGCACAGCCACCGTTATCTTTTATCAAGCCTTCATTTTGTTCTTCACATCCTCGGGTTAAAAGAATTCGAAAGTGGGGCTGCCTCTGATTTTGCTCCTGTCTGATTTTAAACTTGCAGGACTGTGCCTGCGGTATTGCTTCCAACGAACTGCTACGAAGCATTTCTGAATTGTTTTCCCCAATTACTGTTCCTGCAATTTGCTCCCTCCTCTCAGCAGCACGAAAACATTCAGTGTTTCCTTTAACTGGAAAGGAGGCAGAAGTGCTTCGTCCCAGCCGTATGTGTGGGTACCTTGCCACATTCTCCCCCTTTGTGCCGGTTAGCCCAGTTTTTAAATCCATCCATGAATCCTTTATACCTTTGTGCTGTTGCTGGAGCTGCAAGACAAAGCAAGATTTCCCCATGTTCCCAGACATATCTGGCTGATGTTGTAAAGACCAGCGCCTAGTTATGGAGGCATGAGCTTTCTGATGTCCATTACGGTTAAAAGGCGAAAGCCGTATTTGATGCATATCTGCTGTCGGCGAGTGGCGCTGAATTCTTACACCTCCAACATTTATACCAGAGGCAGACCCATTTGTTAATTCCTCTTGACCAACAGCACATTGCTTTTGTTCCAAAGGAAAAAGACAACGTATTCTACAATTAGATGAAGTACTTCCACTAGTTTGTTGTGATGAATCAGCAGCCACACTATAGGATGGGGGATCATCTGTGCTTAGAGGCACACTTGGAAGAGAACGACTTCTAGAAAATAAACCATCACTGCTGCCAACTTCCATTCCTATGTCTGGTAACGGCTGCTCAGGAGACTCTGAGACACTGGCACCACCACATCCATTCATACGTTTGCGCTGCAGCGATATCTGCATTGAGGAGCTCCTGGTGGGTCGCGATTCAATACTGTACAACTGAGGGATGAACATGGAGGAGCTCCGATTCAAGGAGGTCTGATCTTGTAAAGGCAGCCCAGCATCGGACACCGGCCCAGGCATGTTCTGAAAAGGATGAGGGGCATTCCTCCTTGGCAAAGTGTGGAATGTCATGTAGACGTCATTTTCTCTTTCTTCATCTAGCATCTCAGATTCTGGATCGGTATTACTCCTATTTGATCCAAAATAAAGACGCAGTCGATGGGCCATAGTTTAAACAGAAAGAGTCCAGTTTAAAAAACGAGAAGCGGAAAACACACTGCCAGAAGCATATTAAAAAAAAAGCAAAGATGTAAGCTCGAGAAAAAACTGTCCCATCTGCCAAACTGTTAGCACTGAAGCTTGATAGCGACAGATAGCAGAAATAGCCCAAGTGACAGGCGGCATTCCAGGCATGATTGGATAAAGGCAATCAGTACTACTACACAGTGTGACATGGGGTAGGGTGGTAAGAGTCACATGACCCGACTCCCCTTCCAATGCACTGCAGAATATTTTTTTTAAAAGACAGCAAGGGCCTGAAACAGCACCTTCACAGCTGCTCCTTTTCCATCAAAGGGAGCAGCCCCAGCGGGAGTGCACTTGCAGCTGACCAACGCCGCCTACACTTATCACAATAAATCTACCAGAATATTTTGCAAGAGCTTTACATGGGAATAGAAAAACACAATTACAAAAGCCGACATTTAGCCAAATCTGTAACAAATAGAAGTAACTTGTCTAAGTACTTGTGAACGGCTCTTTTTAAACCTCTACTTCCAAAAACTAAGACCAAAACAAATGTAATGATTATACTAAATCCAATTTTATAGCTGCTTTGAGTGCTAAATGTTCAGCTGCTTTAAACATAGCCACCAAAGTTCATTTTCAGTCAACAGAAAGCTCAAGAAATATGGTTTTACTTAAACTTCAGGATAATGGCCAATTAAGAGGTTTACTGTCAACTATTTCTAACCCATATATCCTTTGTAAATTTGGCACAAGGTAGCAAACTACTACAGTAGTAATAAAACACAAGGAAAGTTGCTATAAAAGTTCCCAAAAAGCACTATTTCATGTAACACTATTACCAAATGTTGTGCACAGTCTTACTTTCTCAAATAATTCCACATTAACAATAATTTGCATTTATTAGTGCCTAAATCATCCATAGAAACATAGAAGATAGGAGCAGGAGTAGGCCATTCGGCCCCTCGAGCCTGCTCCGCCATTCGATGAGATCATGGCTGATCATCTAAACTCAGTACCCTGTACCTGCCTTCTCCCCATATCCCTTGATACCTTTAGCTTTAAGAAATATATCTAACTCATCCTTGAATATATTTAATGACTTCGCCTCAACTACCTTCTGTGGTAGAGAATTCCACAGGTTCACCACTCTCTGGGTGAAGAAATTCTTCCTAATTTCTGTCCTAAATGGTTTACCCGTTATCCGTAGATTATGACCCCTGGTTCTGGACTCTCCGACCATCGGGAACATTCTTCCTGCATCTAGTTTGTCCAGACCTGTCAGAATTTTATATGTTTCGATGAGATCCCCTCTCATTCTTCTATACTCCAGTGAGTATAAGCCCAATCGACCCAATCTCTCCTCATACGTCATTCCTGCCATCCCAGGTATCAGCCTTGTGAATCTTCGCTGAACTCCTTCCATGGCAAGAACATCCTTCCTCAGATAAGGCGACTAAAACTGCACACAGTACTCAAGGTGTGGTCTCACCAAGGCCCTGTACAACTGCAGCAGGACATCCCTGTTCCTATACTCAAACCCTTTCGCTATGAAGGCCAACATACCATTTGCCTTCTTCACCACCTGCTGCACCTGCATGCTTACTTTCAGCGACTGGTGCACAAGGACACCCAGGTCTCGTTGCACTTCCCCTTCTCCCAATCTATTGCCATTCAGATAATAGTCTGCCTTTCTGTTTTTGACACCAAAGTGGATAACCTCGCACTTATCCACGTTATATTGCATCTGCCACGCTTCTGCCCACTCACCCAACCTGTCCAGATCATCCTGGAGTTTCTCGCTATCCTCCTCGCTGCACACACTCCCACCCAGCTTTGTGTCATCTGCAAACTTGGAGAATAATAAGAGGGAACAGTTTGCCAATGTATGTAAAGAGGATGACTGAAAGCCAGGTTGAAATGGCTTATTTTGATAAAGATTTTTTTTAAATAAAAAAGGACAGAAGTAGAGCGGCGCAAGGGTTTAGGGAAACAGTTCCAGCGAGTAGGGCCAAGGCAACTGAAAGCTCTGCCACCAACTGCAGAGTGAGGGAGGGGGTGGTGCATCAGAGGCTGGAGTAGGAGCACCCAAGTGTGTAGGAGAAGATGTACGGCTGGAGGAGGTTGCAGAGGTACAGAGACACAAAGAAATGGAGGGGCGTTTGAAGACAAGGACAAGAATTATAAATTGAATACATTGGGGAGGGGGAGACAACGTAGGTCAGCAAGGATGGTGGTGGGACTTAGTATGGGACAGGATGTGGACAACTGTATTTTGGACAAGAGGGAGTTTGTGGAGGATAGATGATGGCAAGTCAGTAAATAAAATGTTGGAGTAAATCACATGCAGAGGTGACAAATGCATGGATAAGGGCTCTGGCAGCACAGCAGCTGAGCTGGGGTAATGTTGTGGAGGTGGAACACAATGCTGAAGTTGCAGACTTTCGTTCAGTGTAATTATTGGCCAGCAAGGGAGATGGCACCAGTGGCAAGATCACATTCATGGAGGATGTCATTAATGATTTTGGCTGGGGTTGTTTTGGCGCTTTGTGATGAGCAGGAACCATACCAGAGAGATTTGAACAGGCAATTGCGGAGGAGATAGGCACAGGCTGGGATGTGACAACATGCACAAGAACCCTGGAGGGGAAAGGGAGGGTAGGGATGCAATGACAGCTGGAGAGAACAGAGGCATCAAGGATGTGTTGAGTTGGTGCACTGATGACGCATCTTCAAGAGTGGTGGGACAGTGCCAGAGGAAAGGCAAGGAGGGACAATTTCAGAATCCAAAGAGGCCAGAAGAATTAGTTGAGTGATCCGGGAGGGGGGCGCGGAAGAATGAAATTCAAGGAAGTGGAGATATGTCTCATGGAAGACATAAGTTCGGAAAGAGTGAGGAAGTTCACAGTAGAAGACACAAAAAGCATAGCAAAAATGGTGGGGAACCAAGGGTCTAAATGTAATTAATATAAGTAGAGAAAAAGTACAGAGAAACAAATGGGACTAAAAGCCGACAAATCCCCTGGACTGGACAGCCTAAATCCTAGGGTTCTAAAAGAGGTGGCTGAAGAGATAGTGGATGTATTGGTTTTGATCTTCCAAAATTCCCTAGATTCTAGAATGGTCCCAGCGGATTGGAAGGTCGCGAATGTAACACCACTATTCAAGAAAGGAGGGAGAGAAAAAACAGGGAACTACAGGCCAGTTAGCCTGACATCAGTCATTGGGAAAATACTGGAATCCATTGTTAAGGAAGTGGTATCAAGTCACTTAGAAAATCATAACATGATTAGGCAGAGTCAACATGGTTTTATGAAAGGGAAATCGGGTTTGACAAATTTATTAGAGTTTTTTGAGGATGTAACTAGCAGGGTAGATAAAGGGGAACCAGTGGATGTAGTATATTTAGATTTCCAAAAGGCATTCGATAAGGTGCCACATAAAAGGTTATTACACAAGATTAGGGCTCATGGAGTTGGGGGTAATATAGTAGCATGGATAGAGGATTGGTTAACGGACAGAAAACAGAGAGTAGGGATAAACGGATCTTTTTCAGGTTGGCAGGCTGTAACTATTGGGGTGCCGCAAGGATCAGTGTTGGGGCCTCAGCTATTTACAATCTATATTAATGACCTAGATGAAGGGACCGAGTGTAATGTAATCAAGTTTGCTGATGATACAAAGCTAGGTGGGACAGTAAGCTGTGAGGAGAACACAATGAGTCTGCAAAGGGATATAGATAGACTAAGTGAGTGGGCAGTAAGGTGGCAGATGGAGTATAATGTAGGGAAATGTGAGGTTATTCACTTTGGTAGGAAGAATAGAAAAACAGAATATTTTTTAAATGGTGCAAAATTTTCAAATGTTGGTGTTGAGAGGTTTGGGTGTCCTCTTGCAAGAAACACAGAAAGCTAGCATACAGGTACAGCAAGCAAAAAGGAAGGCAAATGGCATGTTAGCCTTTATTGCAAGGGGGTTGGAGTATAAGAGTAAGGAAGTCTTGCTACAATTGTACAGCGCCTTGGTGAGACCACACCCACACCTGGAGTACTGTGCACAGTTTTGGTCTCCTTATCTAAGGAAGGATATACTTGCCTTGGAGGCAGTGCAACGAAGGTTCACTAGACTGATTCCTGGGATGAGAGGGCTGTCCTATGATGAGAGATTGTGTAGAATGGGCCTATACTCTCTGGCGTTTCGAAGAATGAGAGGTGATCTCATTGAAACATACAAGATTCTAAAGGGGATTGACAGGGTAGATGCCGAGAGGTTGTTTCCCCTGGCTGGAGTGTCTCGAACTAGGGGGCATAGTCTCAGGAAAGGGGGAGGCCATTTAAGACTGAGATGAGGAGGAATTTCTTCACTCAGAGAGTTGTGAATCTTTGGAATTCTCTGCCCCAGAGGGCTGTGAATGCTTAGTCTTTGAGTATATTCAAGGCTGAGATAGATAGATTTTTGGGCTCTAGGGGAATCAAGGGATATGGAGATCGGGCAGGAAAGTAGAGTTGAGGTTGATGATCAGCCATGATCTTATTAAATGGCGGAGCAGGCTCGAGGGGCCGTATGGCCTACTCCTGCTCTTATTTCTTATGTTCTTATGTAACTTCTAAGGAACAATGGTTTAGAGCAGGGTGGTTGGGAGATGCAGGGGCTATTCAGAGCAGAGGGACTTGAGGGTGCAAAGATAGAGGTTGCATCAGGGCAGCAACTTAGGCCAAAAATAATGTAGAGAGGCACAGGAGAGCAAGTTGAGAGTTCATGACGAAGCGAGGGGAAGAGTTTTCTTTCACCACAGATTGTGGGATTGTGTGAGATGGGATAAAGCAGCTGGTAAGGGAGACAAGAAAATGATCAGACAATCCAGACCTCGAGAGCAGAAAAGCCATGAGTTGGCGAGATTGAGGAGTTGAAAGTGGTTATTGGTGGAAAACTTTATCAGTTTGGGTGGAGATAAGAAATAGTAAAGGTAAGAAGTCACTGGTGGGAGTAGTATATAGGCCCCCTAACAGTAGCTATAATGTAGGACAGAGTATAAATCAAGAAATAATGGGGGCTTGTAAGAATGGTGCTGCAATAATCATGGGCGATTTTAAATCATCATATAGATTGGACAAATCAAATTGGCAAGGGTAGCCTTGAGGACGAGTTCATAGAGCGTATTCGGGATGGTTTCTTAGAGCAATACGTTGCGGAACCAACCAGGGAGCAAGCTATTTTAGACAGGATTAATTAATGATCTCATAGTAAAGGACCCCCTAGGAAAGAGTGATCATAGCATGGTAGAATTTCAAATTCAGTTTGAGGGTGAGAAACTTGGGTCTGAAACTAGTGTCCTAAACTGAAATAAAGGCATTTACAAGGGTATGAGGACAGAGTTGGCTAAAGTGGACTGGGAAAATGGATTAAAGGGTAAGACGGTAGATCAGCAGTGGCAAACATTTAAGGAGATATTTCATAAATCATAGCAAAGGTGTATTCCAGTTAGAAAGAAAGGCTCTACGAGAAGGATGCATCATTCATGGCTAACTAAGGAAGTTAAGGATGGTATCAAATTTAAAGAAAAGGCGTACAATGTTGCAAAGATTAGTGGTAGGCCAGAGGATTGGGAAATTTTTAGAAACCAGCAAAGGATGACTAAAAAAATTATAAAGAGGGAGAAAATAGAGTCTGAGAGTAGACTAGAAAATAATATAAAAACAGACAGTAAGAGCTTCTTCAGGTATATAAAAAGAGAGTAGCTAAAGTAAACATTGGTCCCTTAGAGGATGAGACTGGGGAATTAATAATGGTAAATAGAGAAATGGCAGAGACTCTAAACAATTATTTTGGAACGGTCTTCACGGTAGAAGACACTAAAAACATCCCAATAATAATAGATAATCAAGGGGCTATAGGGAGGGAGGAACTTGAAACAATCTCTATCACTAGAGAAAAAGTACTAGGCAAACTAATGGGGCTAAAGGCCGACAAGTCCCCTGGACCTGATGGCCTGCATCCTTGGGTCTTAAAAGAAGTGGCTGCAGAGATAGTGGATGCGTTGGTTGTAATCTACCAAAATTCCCTGGATTCTGGAGAGGTCCCAGCGGATTGGAAAATCGCAAATGTAATGCCACTATTCAAGAATGGAGGGAGACAGAAAGCAGGAAACTATAGGCCAGTTAGCCTAACATCTGTCATTGGGAAAATGCTGGAATCCATTATTAAGGAGGTAATAGCAAGACATTTAGAAAATCATAAGACAATCAAGCAGAGTCAACATGGTTTTATGAAAGGGAAACCGTGTTTGACAAATTTGCTAGAGTTCTTTGAGGATGTAACAAACAGGGTGGATAAAGGGGAACCAGTGGATGTGGTGTATTTGGATTTCCAGAAGGCATTCGATAAGGTGCCACATAAAAAGGTTACTGCACAAGATAAGAGCGCACGGGGTTGGGGGTAATATTTTGGCATGGTTAGGGGATTGGCTAACTAACAGAAAACAGAGAGTTGGGATAAATGGGTCATTTTCCGGTTGGCAACCAGTAACTAGTGGGGTGCCACAGGGATCAGTGCTGGGGCCTCAACTATTTACAATCTATATTTATGACTTGGATGAAGGGACTGAGTGTACTGTAGCCAAATGTGCTGATGATACAAAGATAGGTGGGTTAGCAAGTTGTGAGGAGGACACAAAGGGCTGGATTTTGATACTGGGGCGAGTTGGGGTCGTGTTATCCACTTTTCGTGTTATCCACCCGACTGCAATTGGATGTGGGAGATTGATGCAATTTTCACGTAATTGGGCAATTCAGTTCCAGCATGTGGGAACCCATGAACCAATTAGTGTTTTCAGTCTGAAAGTCGCCTCTGATGATGTCATCATTGCTGCTGCATTGAAAGTCTGCAAAGACTGCCTGGACTTTGCTGTGAGAGGACCTGGATGCAAAATGAGCAGCAGCAGCCCTAAGTCTGCTCCCAGATATTTTTACACCACGAGAGAGAGAGAGAGAAATGTGCTCCCGCCAGGTTTCACAGTCGTGGTTCAGAACAGGCGTGCTTCACGTACAACAAGGGTTAAAATCACAAAGGCCTTTCAAAATGGCATTATAGAGCCAATTTAGTGCTTGTTAACGGCCTTAACAGCCTATCCCGCCTCTTAGAGGCGGGACAGAGTCGGGACCAGCAGACACGATTTCATGAAAATTGCGTGGAGGTGGGATGGAGGCGGACTTGTGCCCGCCCACCAGTTTTTGCAATTTTAACCCCTCACACGCCTCCAAACCCGCCTCCACGGGTCAAGGAAAATCCAGCCCCTAGAGTCTGCAAAGGGATATAGATAGGTTTAGTGAGTGGGCAAAAATTTGGCAGATGGAGTACAATGTGGGAATATGTGAGGTTATCCACTTTGGAAGGAAGAATGAAAAAGCAAATTATTATTTAAATGGAGTGAGACTACAAAATGCTGCGGTACAAAGGGATCTGGGGGCCCTTGCACATGAAACACAAGGTTAGCATGCAGGTACAGCAAGTAATTAGCAAGGCTAATGGAATGTTGGCCTTTATTGCAAGAGGCATGGAGTATAAAAGTAGGGAAGTTTTGAAGCAACTTTACAGGGCTCTGGTGAGACCGCACCTGGAGTACTGTGTACAGTTGTGGTCTCCATATTTAAGGAAGGATATACTTGCATTGGAGGCAGTACAGAAAAGTTTCACGAGGTTGATTCCTGGGATGAAGGGGTTGACATATGACGAAAGGTTGAGCCTATACTCATTGGAGTTTAGAAGAATGAGGGGTGATCTTATTGAAACATGTAAGATTCTGAGGGGGACTGACATAGAAACATAGAAGATTGGAGCACGAGTAGGCCATTCGGCCCCTCGAGCCTGCTCCGCCATTTAATGAGATCATGGCTGATCATCCAAATTCAGTACCCTGTCCCTGCTTTCTCGCCATATCTCTTGATCCCTTTAGCCTTAAGAAATATATCTAACTCCTTCTTTAATATATTTAATGAATTGGCCTCAACTGCCTTCTGTGGTAGAGAATTCCACAGGTTCACCACTCTCTGGGTGAAGAAATTCCTCCTCATCTCAGTCCTAAATGGCTTACCCCTTATCCTTCGACTGTGACCCCTGGTTCTGGACTCCCCCGCCATCGGGAACATCCTTCCTGCATCTAGTCTGTCTAGTCCTGTTAGAATTTTATAAGTTTCAATGAGATCCCCTCTCATTCTTCTAAACTCGAGCGAATATAAGCCCAGTCGTCCCAATCTCTCTTCATACGTCATTCCTGCCATCCCAGGTATCAGTCTGGTGAATCTTCGCTGCACTCCCTCCATGGCAAGAACATCCTTCCTCAGATAAGGCAACCAAAACTGCACACAATACTCAAGGTGTGGTCTCACCAAGGCCTTGCACAACTGCAGCAAGACATCCTTGCTCGAATCCTCTCGCTATGAAGGCCAACATACCATTTGCCTTCTTAACCACCTGCTGCACCTGCATGCTTACCTTCAACGACTGGTGCACAAGGACTCCCAGGTCTCGTTGCACTTCCCCTTTTCCCAATCTATTGCCGTTCAGATAATAATCTGTCTTCCTGTTTTTGCCACCAAAGTGGATAACCTCACATTTATCCACGTTATACTGCATCTGCCATGCATCTGCCCAATCACCCAACTTGTCCAAATCATACTGGAGTTTCTCTGCATCCTCCTCACAACACACACGCCCACCCAGCTTTGTGTCGTCTGCAAACTTGGAGATATTACATCTAGTTCCCTCATCTAGATCATTAATATATATTGTGAATAACTGGGGTCCTAGCACCGATCCCTGCGGTACCCCACTAATCACTGCCCGCCACTCGGAAAAAGACCCGTTTATTCCAACTCTTTGCTTCCTGTCTGCCAACCAGTTCTCTATCCAAGTCAGTACCTTACCCCCAATCCCGTATGCTTTAACTTTGCACGCTAATCTCTTATGTAGGACCTTATCGAAAGCCTTCTGAAAGTCTAAATACACCACATCCACTGGTTCTCCCTTATCTATTCTACCAGTTACATCCTCAAAAAATTCCAGTAGATTAGTCAAGCATGATTTACCTTTTGTAAATCCATCCCGACAGGGTGGATGCTGAGAGGATGTTTCCCCCAGTGGGGGTATCTAGAACTAGGGGGCATAGCTTCAGAATAAGGGGTCGCCCATTTAAGACGGAGATGAGAAGGAATTTCTTCTCTCAGAAGGTAGTGAATCTTTGGAATTCTCTATCCCAGAGAGCTGTAGAGGCGGAGTCACTGAATATATTCAAGGCGGAGATTGACAGACGTTTGAACTACAAGGGAGTCAAGGGATATGGGGAGAGAGCGGGAAAGTAGTGTTGAGGACAAGATTGGATCAGCCATGATCTTATTGAATGGCGGAGCAGGCTCGAGGGGTCGATTGGCCTACTCCTGCTCCTGTTTCTTATGTTCTTATGAAAGGCGAGAGAGAGCGCGAGGATAGCAGGGCAGCAAAGTTTGAGACGAGAAGTCAAAGGGAAATTAGGTGCGAATTGAAATCATTGAGGATAAGGAGATGCTAGGATAAAGGGAGGAGAGGGGGTTGTGGGAGGAGAGGGGGGGCGGAAGGGGAGGGAGGAGAGGGGGGGCGGAAGGGGAGGGAGGAGAGGGGGGGCGGAAGGGGAGGGAGGAGAGGGGGGGCGGAAGGGGAGGGAGGAGAGGGGGGGCGGAAGGGGAGGGAGGAGAGGGGGGGCGGAAGGGGAGGGAGGAGAGGGGGGGCGGAAGGGGAGGGAGGAGAGGGGGGGCGGAAGGGGAGGGGCGGAAGGGGAGGGCGGAAGGGGAGGGAGGAGGCGGCGGAAGGGGAGGGAGGAGGAGGGGGGGCGGAAGGGGAGGGAGGAGGAGGAGGGGGGCGGAAGGGGAGGGAGGAGGAGGAGGGGGGCGGAAGGGGAGGGAGGAGGGGGGGGCGGAAGGGGAGGGAGGAGGGGGGGCGGAAGGGGAGGGAGGAGGGGGGGCGGAAGGGGAGGAGGAGGGGGGGCAGAAGGGGAGGAGAGGGGGGGCGGAAGGGGAGGCGGAAGGGGAGGAGAGGGGGGGGCGGAAGGGGAGGAGAGGGGGGGCGGAAGGGGAGGAGAGGGGGGGCGGAAGGGGAGGAGAGGGGGGGCGGAAGGGGAGGAGAGGGGGGGCGGAAGGGGAGGAGAGGGGGGGCGGAAGGGGAGGAGAGGGGGGGCGGAAGGGGAGGAGAGGGGGGGCGGAAGGGGAGGAGAGGGGGGGCGGAAGGGGAGGAGAGGGGGGGCGGAAGGGGAGGAGAGGGGGGGCGGAAGGGGAGGCAGAAGGGGAGGAGAGGGGGGGCAGAAGGGGAGGAGAGGGGGCGGAAGGGGAGGAGAGGGGGCGGAAGGGGAGGAGAGGGGGCGGAAGGGGAGGAGAGGGGGGGGCAGGGGAGGAGAGGGGGGGGCGGAAGGGGAGGAGAGGGGGGGGCGGAAGGGGAGGAGAGGGGGGGGGCGGAAGGGGAGGAGAGGGGGGGGCGGAAGGGGAGGAGGGGGGGGCGGAAGGGGAGGAGGGGGGGCGGAAGGGGAGGAGGAGGGGGGGCGGAAGGGGAGGAGGAGGGGGCGGAAGGGGAGGAGAGGGGGGGCGGAAGGGGAGGAGAGGGGGGGCGGAAGGGGAGGAGAGGGGGCGGAAGGGGAGGCAGAAGGGGAGGCGGAAGGGGAGGAGGAGGGGGGGCGGAAGGGGAGGCAGAAGGGGAGGCGGAAGGGGAGGAGGAGGGGGGGCGGAAGGGGAGGAGGAGGGGGGGCGGAAGGGGAGGAGGAGGGGGGGCGGAAGGGGAGGAGGAGGGGGGGCGGAAGGGGAGGAGGAGGGGGGGCGGAAGGGGAGGAGGAGGGGGGGCGGAAGGGGAGGAGGAGGGGGGGCGGAAGGGGAGGAGGAGGGGGGGCGGAAGGGGAGGAGGAGGGGGGGCGGAAGGGGAGGAGGAGGGGGGGCGGAAGGGGAGGAGGAGGGGGGGCGGAAGGGGAGGAGGAGGGGGGGCGGAAGGGGAGGAGGAGGGGGGGCGGAAGGGGAGGAGGAGGGGGGGCGGAAGGGGAGGAGGAGGGGGGGCGGAAGGGGAGGAGGAGGGGGGGCGGAAGGGGAGGAGGAGGGGGGGCGGAAGGGGAGGAGGAGGGGGGGCGGAAGGGGAGGAGGAGGGGGGGCGGAAGGGGAGGAGGAGGGGGGGCGGAAGGGGAGGAGGAGGGGGGGCGGAAGGGGAGGAGGAGGGGGGGCGGAAGGGGAGGAGGAGGGGGGGCGGAAGGGGAGGAGGAGGGGGGGCGGAAGGGGAGGAGGAGGGGGGGCGGAAGGGGAGGAGGAGGGGGGGCGGAAGGGGAGGAGGAGGGGGGGCGGAAGGGGAGGAGGAGGGGGGGCGGAAGGGGAGGAGGAGGGGGGGCGGAAGGGGAGGAGGAGGGGGGGGCGGAAGGGGAGGAGGAGGGGGGGCGGAAGGGGAGGAGGAGGGGGGGCGGAAGGGGAGGAGGAGGGGGGGCGGAAGGGGAGGAGGAGGGGGGGCGGAAGGGGAGGAGGAGGGGGGGCGGAAGGGGAGGAGGAGGGGGGGGCGGAAGGGGAGGAGGAGGGGGGGGCGGAAGGGAGGAGGGGGGGCGGAAGGGGAGGAGGAGGGGGGGCGGAAGGGGAGGAGGAGGGGGGGGCGGAAGGGGAGGAGGAGGGGGGGCGGAAGGGGAGGAGGAGGGGGGGCGGAAGGGGAGGAGGAGGGGGGGCGGAAGGGGAGGAGGAGGGGGGGCGGAAGGGGAGGAGGAGGGGGGGCGGAAGGGGAGGAGGAGGGGGGGAGGAAGGGGAGGAGGAGGGGGGGCGGAAGGGGAGGAGGAGGGGGGGCGGAAGGGGAGGAGGAGGGGGGGCGGAAGGGGAGGAGGAGGGGGGGGCGGAAGGGGAGGAGGAGGGGGGGGCGGAAGGGGAGGAGAGGTTCAAGGAGAGACAGCAGGGACTGCCATTTTCTTGTCTCCTTGTTTGAGTCCATGCCTTTGGGACAATAGTTTACCATCTGTAGGTTTCTTTTCCCTAGTTCCAAAGTTTCCACGTCAGATTCCATATATGGTTTGCATCAAGTTTTCTCATCACCGACTGGCTCCTTTGAACTGATTGGCACAAATCTTACCCTTTGTCTTCAAAGTGGTTCAGGTGTGCCGGTTTCCATGGTGATCAGTCCTTCCACTGTCCTAGCCATGATATGACCCAGTTGTCCTTGGAGACACTCCTTTTGACTTCAGCCAATCGCTTTTTCACTTTTTATATAAAAACTGGCATTTTTTAAATATAATTTTACTACAGGGGAATTCTTATGCTTGTATGAAAATACTACTGCAAAGAACAGAATAAACATTTTCTTAAAAATATTTATCCATAGCATTTTTCACAAACTACTTCAAAAGTCAACAAATGTCAAGATACCCTGGTGTTCAGACACCTGGATCCAAAATAGCAATCCTAATAACATTACGATAAATCATATTCAGAGAAAGTTCACCAAAAGCACATATTTCTTACACAAGTGGTGTTGAATATTTGCTCCCCTCTCCCCACCTGCAATTATTAGGCCACCCATAATTCATGTGAGATTTCATGACGTCATCTTTTATGACAAAATGTTAATTTTAAATAAAAGAGTGCCGTGACATATCCTCTACTTACCACTTTTAGATTATTCATGCAGCACATTTCCCGATACATTTGATGCCATAATAGGTTTATTAAACAGTTTGCACCATCCATGCAACCAACTCTAAATCAGCGATTTAAAAAAAACGAAACTCATTTATACTAAGCAAAGGCATTAAAAGCTAATTAATCCCACAAATACAATTATCATGCTATTACTTTGTCCCAGGGGTATTGCAGGGACACAGTTTGTTGGAGCAACAATGAGCTGCACCATGGTACACAGTGTGATTTAATTTCACACTGTTTTGAGTTTCCAACTGTAACCGCACTCCTGCCATGAGATGGCTGGGGGGGAAATTTAGAGGGAGGCACCATACTACTGACCACCTCCTGCCATCCAGTTCAAAAGTCAGACATTTAGGAGCAAGTCATTGGTAGTACTCACTTGCAAGACCAGAACAACAAAACAATACTTTTAGGAGGGTAAAGGCAAGCTTAAAAAAAATGAATTTGCTTTGCAGCACTTCTCGTATCCTGTTTTCATTTTACTCTTAGCAGCAGACTCTTCCCTTGAAAACACCGAATCATGAATAAGCGGGGTCATAGTAGCCTTTACTCAAATGATCATTCTTCATGATCATGGTGTTAGCTCCACTCCAGAGATTTGAGCAAAGAATCTAGGCTGACACTCCAGTGCAGTACTGAGGGAGTGCTGGGCTGACAGAGGTGCCATCTTTCAGATGAGATATTAAACCTTATCAAGTAGGTGTAAAAGTTCCCGTGGCACTATTCGAAGTGCAGGAGAGTTCTCTCCAGTGTCCTGGCCAATAATTATCCCTCAATCAACAACACTAAAAAACAGATTATCTGGTCATTCATGTGGGACCTTGCTGTGCACAAATTGGCTGCCGCCTTTCCTACATTACAACGGTGAGGACACTTCAAAAAAGTACTTCATTGGCTGTAAAGCGCTTTGGGACGTCCTGAGGTCGTGAAAGGCGCTATAATAATGCAAATTTCTCTCATGTGTGAGCCCAGATAGTGAGCACTGGTAAGGTATTCTACCGTGTTATTTGGAGTAGAGGGGGAGAAATTATATCACAGCTACACACACACTTTCCATAAGGCATCACTAAATAGTGATCAGTGGTGAGGACCCTGCGTGATTTTTCTTCCTGTTTGTCAAAACTAAACGGAGAAAAATTATTTCTGTAAAATATGCTGTCAGGATTTGCAGGTTGGAGGTTTCCAAGCCAGTGATGCAGAACGACTGAAGACACTCCTTGAAATAATTACTCTGGGTACAGCAGCCTTGGTGTTGCAAAGGAACCAAATTTCATTTTTCAGTCCATCCCAGAATTTCTTTGGAGAAGGCGATGGCAGTCCTACTTCGTGAACCCTGAAAGTAAAACGGAGTTGCAGTCCATTTTACTGGTAACTCTGGTGAATGTTATCGACCCAGAATGCAAAAATTATGGCTCCACAAAAGTGACTTTCATAATTAAAGCCCTGGGCTGTTACCACACACAACTGTTTACCTCGCATCAAAATCAAGGCTATTCATGGTCACGATGACGCAACTGAAAGCAATGAAGTCAGTCAAAGGAGGGGCATATTATAACATGGTATTTTAAACATAATGTCTGAGAAAACTGATCTTTTGTCAATGTTGGTCTGCAATCCTGCGAACACTCAGAACTTGTTAAGTCCTTTCAATTTCTGTTTTTAATGACTGCAAAATTCCAAAGGAGAACATCTCCAGCATCTCAACATGTCACGATTGGCAAAAACAACTCTGTCTTGAGACAAGTGAGAGCATCGCCAAACCCCATGTACTGCCTTCCACATGAACCACCCGACAAGCTGAGCAGCGGCCAAGGTAACTCAGAAACTAGTAAAAGTCATGTAGTGAACATATTCAATTACTTCAGTGGTTTTTTTTTTAAAACAAAGAGTACCTTTATATCAAGAATGGGTCTCAATTTACATACTGGCACAGAGATCAACATATAGGATGGCAAAACAATATTGGTTACAACTCATCAAGCTTGTAAAGGCTTTACCTCTTTCTGCAGTAAAAGATTATTAAAAATCAAAGATTACTGTTCTGTAACTCATTCTGTCTACTCTACATATCTTGGTCATGTCCTACACTTATGGGTCTTAGTCTTCCCCCTACCTGTATCTAAAAACTTCCTTCCCCACCCCCCCTTACTCGGGGAGAGGTGGCAAGCAAGGAAGGGGAGAGGTAAAAAGCAGAAGGTGGAAGGTTGAAAGCAAGAAGTGAAGGAGGAAAAAGTGATAAACAGAAGGCAAGGAGATGACCTGATTCTTCAACAATGATCAGCTAGAGCAAGCCTTGGACAAAAGTGGACTTCAAAATTAAAATATATAATTTTATTCTGCCAAAATTAAGTGCGCTCACCCCTTAAAAGAGCAAGAGTGAGATTCAATGAGAAAGTGAAAGAAAACTTTGAAAACAATACAAGGAAAATGCAAACCTTAAAACAAGGGACCAGCTGTCGAAAGCTCAGAAACTGATGCTACAACACAGCAGAGAATCCTGGTCCAGAAAGGGAAAAAGAGCCGAGTAAGAATGCAAGTATTTTTAAGCAATAGGAATTGGGCCCAACAAGATTGTCTTTTTGAGGATAAATCAAAAAGGGACTAAGAGTTGTACTGCACATTCATAATTACAACTTGCATCTTCTTCCACTCAGTGGAAAAATCGAAGACAAGCTTTCATGTGCAGTTACTGAAAAAATATTCGGTCTTGCATTTGAAGCTCAACATAGGATCAGCTATTAGAAAACTCACCAGTATATTGGCCTTCATGAACCTCCTGGCTTTAGTCCCCTGCCCCCAAAAAACAACTGGGAGCACTTTGTATTAATCTGGAAATACCCACTTAACATATTGGCCCAGAAATTGGAGTTCGATGGTTGCCGCGGGGGTAAGGATCCCCCGAGATATCGCACTCCGCGCCTACCTTTATGGTTTTGGCCCACACGAACTTCAGTTCCTGGGCCTCTCCCTGGTGCCGGTGCGCAGTGTGTGCATGTCCCAGAGGCGCAGTTAGTGCGATGCGACCTCTGGGATCACGTGGGCCAGTTAGAGCCAATGGCAGCACACCATCTTTCATTCATAGTTTTGACAGCAAGAGCTGTCAAAGCTATGAATACAACAAGCCCCCAAAAGAACAGCTAAACCTCAATTAAATTTTTTTTAAAAGCCATCAGATTAATAAAATAACTACAGTTAAATAAATTAACCACTTTAAACAAAAATTTAAATTTTTGAAAAAATTTAAATTCTTTTTAAAAGTTATAAAAATAAACTTACCTTTCTTTAAAGTCTCTAACAAAGATAAACCTGTTGAAAAAAAATTTAAAATACTTAATTAACTACTTACCTTGTTACGCCTGCTTTCTTTATGGAGGTCTGTGTGGAGTTTGCACATTCTCTCCGTGTCTGCGTGGGTTTCCTCCGGGTGCTCCGGTTTCCTCCCACAGTCCAAAAATGTGCGGGTTAGGTTGATTTGGCTATGATAAATTGACCCTTAGTGTTAGGGGGGGATTAAATGTGTGGGGTTATGGGGATAGGATGGGATATGTTAGGGGGAATTAAATACGTGGGGTTACGGGGGTAGGTTGGGATATGTGTACTGTGGGGATTAAAGCAGGGACAGGGTACTGGATTTGGATGATCAGCCATGATCGTATTGAATGGTGGAGCAGGCTCGACGGGCCGAATGGCCTACTCCTGCTCCTAGATTCTATGTTTCTATGTTTCTATGTTTATGTGTTAAATCTTCAACACTTACCTGCGCGTTCAAACCTGAAAAAAAAACTAAGTGTGCTGCATGCGCACAACCTGTAGTGTGCACGCGGTTCACTTAGGAACCGTCCCCTTTGCCATACACGAAGTGCCGGTTTCCCGCGCATGCAGGAAACCGGCACTTCGGGACCTAATACGCGAGAGTACACAGTGCGTACTCTCCCGCGTTAGATCTAATTTTCGGGCCAATGTATGAAATAAAAACAGAAAATGCTGAAAACACTCAGCAGGTAACACAGCATCTGTTGGGAGAGAAACAGAGCTAACATTTCAGGTCGATGACCTTTCGTCAGAACTGGAAGATGCTGGAGATGAACAGCTGACGAAAGGTCATCGAACTGAAACATTAACTGTTTCTCTCTCCACAGATGCTGCTTGACCTGCTGAGTATTTCTAGCATTTTCTGTTTGTATTTCAGATTTCCAGCACCCACAGTATTTTGCTTTTGTTTCATAGCATAATGCATGATTCAGATTCCTCTATCCCATTAAAGCACAGACACACACAAACATATCAAGTCATTACATAAGTGGAAATTATTATTTTCTATATTCCATCCACCATTGGCTGATTGATATTTTGCTTATTTTGCTAATTGTACCATTGATTCCCCCATCAATGTGGCAGCTGCTGCTTGTAATGGAAGAAACTCTTGTGCTTATAATAGAATTCAACCCCTCCAGCCTGTTCTGCCATTCTATTAGATCATGGCTGATCTGTACCTCAACTCTACTTACCCGCCTTTGCTCCATATCCCCCCCCCCCGATACCTTTACCTAACAAACATCTATTCATCTCAGTCCTGATATTGACTCAGCATCCACAGCATTTTGGGGATTGACTTTCAGATTTCTACTACCCATGATGTGAAAAGTGCTTTCTGATTTTGCTTCTAAATGGCCGAGCTCTAATTTTAAGATTATGTTGTTGAGGCTGCCGCGAAACACGAATGAGGCTGAATCCATATGTGGAAAACAAGAAACTTTTATTCACTGCATGGCACACAAAATGGCTGAGAAAGCTGCTCCCAGAATTCTCTGGAAAATCTCCCAGAATTCTCTGGGTAAAACCTGAGGCCCCGCCCCCTTCTGCCTTAAAGGTAAGGTGCCTTAAAGGGGAAGGTGCTGGAAATTTGTCCACAGACGGAAGAGTGGATTATGCCCGTTTTAGGTGGCGATCCGCCACACAGTCCCCTTGTTCTGGATTCCCCTTCAGAGAAAAAAGTTCCTCTGTACTTAACCCATCAAATCCCTTTATTATTTTTAAACACCTCGATTAGACCACCCCTCAACCTTAGAAAACGCAATGGAATACAAACCAAGTTTATGCAGCCTGGCCTCATTATTTAACCCTTTAAGTCCTGATATAATTCTGGTGAATTTGCGCTGTGCTCCCGCCAAGGCCAATATATCTTTCCTGAGTGAGGTGCCCAAAACTGAATGCAGTGCTCCAGATGGTGTCTGACCAAGGCTCTGCACAACTCAAGTATAACTTCTATTTTGCAACCTCTTGACATAAATGTCAACATTCCATTAGCGGTTTGATTACTTTTTGTAGATGTGCACTAGCTTTTAGTGATTTGTGTACATGGACACCAAAACCCCTTAGCTTCTCCACAGCGCCTAGTCTCTCATCAATAATATATTTTCATTTTCTTTCTCAGATCCAAAGTGGATGACCTCATACCATATTGAATTCCTAGATCAAGTAAGTAGTCAGGAAACTACACTGTAAACTAAGTTACCTAATTACAAATGTAATTAAATTTAATTAAATAAATCAAGGTCACACAGGGATGGCAGTGCAGGCGATGTGCCGCAACCGCAGCATGTGGGAGTTTGTGGAGAGCATTGTGATCCTGGACAACCATGTTTGCAGTAAGTGCTTGCATCTTGAGGCACTTCAGCTCAGAGTTTTTGAGCTGGAATCTGAGGTGCAGACATTGCAGGGCATCAGGGATGGGGAGAGTTACCTGGACACTTTGATCGAGGAGGCAGTTACACCCCTTAGGTTAGGTAGTGGTACAGGTCTGGTTAGTGGTCAGGGACAGGAGGGTGTGGCTGCAACTCAGGCAGGTAAGGGGACCCCAGGTGCAGTGCTGGAGGAGCCTCAGCCTTTGCTCTTGTCCAACAGGTATGAGGTTCTTGCTGCCTGTGTGGATGAGGGAAAAGCCTGTAGGATGGATGAGCAGGCTGACCATGGTGCAGGAGGCCATTCAAGTGGGGGGAGTGAAAGGGAACGTAGTTGTGGTAGGGGACAGTATAATTAGGGGGATAGGTCTGCAGCTGCGACCGAGAGTTCCGAAGGAAGTGTTGCCCGCCCGGTGCCAGGGTTAAAGACATCTCCTCGCGGCTGGAGAAGAACTTGGAGTGGGAGGATCCAGTTGTCGTGGCCCACGTAGGAACCAATGACATAGGTAGAACTAGGAATGAGGTTCTGCTGAGGGAGCTTGAGGAGCTAGGATCCAAATTAAAAAGCAGAACCTCAAAGGTAATAATCTCGGGATTGTTACCTGAGCCACGTGCAAATTGGCATAGGGACAAACAGATTAGAGGTTTAAATACGTGGCTTGAAGAATGGTGTGGGAGGAAGGGGTTTTGCTTCATGGGGCACTGGCACCAGTACTGGGGAAAAGAGGGAGCTGTTCCGTTGGGACAAGTTCTACTTAAACCGGGCTGGGACCAGTGTCCTGGCAAACCGAATAACTAGGGCAGTACACAGGGCTTTAAACTAATGAAGTGGGGGGGGGGGGGGAGGGGGTGGGGGAGGATTCAGGAAAGAGTAAATTTAAAAGCAGCGAGAGAAATGTCAAGGTTCTAGAGCAGAGTAGAGTTTGGGGTAAAAATAAGCAGAGTGGGTCAGGAAGGGACAGAGAGAGTAACAAAAGTAATAAAGCATCAGTGACTAAGGTGACATCAGGGAAAGAGAGAAATAAGTCAAAGCTAAAGGCACTCTATCTGAATGCGCAAAGCATTCGCAACAAAATCGATGAATTAATAGCACAGATAGAAATGAACAGGTTTGATCTAATAGCCATAATGGAGACGTGGTTGCAAAGTGGCCAAGGTTGGGAACTAAATATTCCAGGATACTTAACTTTTAGAAGAGATAGGCAAAATGGAAAAGGAGGAGGGGTAGCCCTGATAATAAAGGATGGGGTAAAGATAGTAGACAGAAAGGATCTTGGCTCTGAAAAATCAAGAAGTAGAATCAGTTTGGGTGGAGCTAAGAAACAGCAAGGGGCAGAGAACGTTGGTGGGAGTTGTTTATAGGCCCCCAAACAGTAGTTGTAATGTAGGGCAGAGTATAAATCAGGAAATTAGAGGCGCATGTAACAAGGGTAATACAGTAATCATGGGGGACTTCAATCTACATATAGACTGGGCAAACCAAATTTGCAGTAATAGTGTGGAGGATGAATTCATGGAATGTATGCAAGATAGTTTTCCAGATCAGTATGTTGAGGAACCAACTAAGGAACAGGCTATTTTAGATTTAGTATTGTGCAACAAGAAAGGGTTAATTAATAACCTTGTAGTAAAGGGGCCTTTAGGGAACCGTGACCATATGATAGAATTTTATATTGAGTTTGAAAGTGAGTTAAATCCGAAACTAGGGTCTTAAATCTAAACAAAGCAAACTACGTAGGTATGAGGGGCGAGTTGGGAAAGGTAGATTGGGAAACTACATTAAAAGGTATGGCAGTGGATGAGCAATGGCTAGCATTTAAAGAATGAATACATCATTTACAACAAATATACATTTCTTTAAGGCACAAAAACCCCACAGAAAAAGTGATCCAACCGTGGCTAACAAGAGAAGTTAAAGATAGTATTGGATCAAAGGAAGAGGCTTATAATGCTGCCAAAAAGAGTAGTAAACTTGAGGATTGGGAGGATTTTAGAATTCAGCAAAGGAGGACCAAGAAATTGATAAAGAAAGGGAAAATAGAATACGAGAGTAAACTAGCGAGAGACATAAAGACAGACAGTAAAAGCTTCTATGGGTATGTAAAAAGGAAAAGATTAGTGAAAGTAAATGTGGGTCCCTTACAGGCTGAGACAGGAGAAATTATAATGGGGAATAAGGAAATGGCAGAGAAATTAAACAAATACTTTGCGTCTGTCTTCACGGAAGAAGACGCAAAAAACGTCCCGGAAATAGTGGACAACCAAGGGTCTAGCGAGAATGAGGAACTGAAAAATATTAGTATTAGTAAAAAAAGTAGTACTGGAGAAATTAATGGGACTGAAAACCCCTGGACCTGATGGCCTACATCCTAGGGTTTTGAAAGAGTTGGCTACAGAGATAATGGATACATTGGTTGTCATTTTGCAAAATTCCGTAGATTCTAGAACGGTTCCCGTGGATTGGAAGGTAGCAAATGTAACCCCACTATTTAAGAAAGGAGGGAGAGAGAAAACAGGGAACTACAGACCAGTTAGCCTGACATCAGTACAGTAGTAGGGAAAATGCTAGAATCTATTATTAAGGACGTGGTAACAGGGCACTTGGAAAATAATAATAGGATTGGCAGAGTCAACACGGATTTATGAAAGGGAAATCATGTTTGACGAATCTGTTAGAGTTTTTGAGGTTGTAACTAGCAGAATAGATAAGGGGGAACCAGTGGATGTGGTGTATTTGGATTTTCAGAAGGCTTTCGATAAGGTGCCACACAAGGGGTTATTAAACAAAATCAGGGCTCATGGGATTGGGGGTAATATACTAGCACGGATTGAGGATTGGTTAAAGTACAGAAAACAGAGTAGGAATAAAGGGGTCATTTTCAGTTTGGCAGGCTGTAACTAGTGGGGTACCGCAAGGATCAGTGCTTGGGCCTCAGCTATTCACAATCTATATCAATGATTTGGATGAGGGGAGCAAATGTAATATATCCAAGTTTGCTGATGATACAAAGCTAGGTGGGAATGTAAGTTGTGAGGAGGATGCAAGGAGGCTTCAAGGGGATATAGACAGGTTAAGTGAGTGGGCAAGAACATGGCAAATGGAATATAACGTGGAGAAATGTGAAGTTATCCACTTTGGTAGGAAAAATAGAAAAGCAGAGTATTTTTTAAATGGAGAGAGATTGGGAAATGTTGGTGTTCAGAGGGACCTAGGTGTCCTTGTACACGAATTACTGAAAGTTAACATGCAGGTACAGCAAGCAACTAGGAAAGCAAATGGTATGTTGGCCTTTATTTTAAGAGGATTTGAGTATAAGAGTAAAGACATCTTACTGCAATTATATAGGGCCCTGGTGAGACCACACCTGGAGTATTGTGTACAGTTTTAGTCTCCTTACCTAAGGAAGGATATACTTGCCATAGAGGGAGTGCAACGAAGGTTCACCAGACTGGTTCCTGGGATGGAGGGATTGTCCTATGAGGAGAGATTGAGTAGACTAGGCCTATATTTTCTCGAGTTTAGAAGCATGACAGGTGATCTTATTGAAACATACAAAATTCTTACAGGGCTTGACAGGGTAGAAGCAGGGAGGAGGTTTCCCCTGGCTGGGGAGTCTAGAACCAGGGGTCACAGTCTCAGAATAAGGGGCTGGCCATTTAGGACTGAAATGAAGAGAAATTTCTTCACTCAGAGGATGGTGAATCTTTGGAATTCTCTATGCCAGAGAGCTGTGGAGGTTCAGTCGTTGAGTATATTCAAGACAGAGATGGATAGATTTTTGAATATTAAGGGAATCAAGGGATATGGGGATAGTTCAGGAAAGTGGAGATGAGGTAGAAGATCAGCCATGATCTTATTGAATGGCGGAGCAGGCACAAAGGGCCAAATGGCCTACTCCTGCTCCTATTTCTTATGTCCTTATGTTCTCCACAGCGCCTAGTCTCTCATCAATAAGAATATATTTTGATTTTCTTTCTCAGATCCAAAGTGGATGACCTCATACTTTCCCATATTGAATTCCTAGTCCATAGTTTGGCCCACTTAGCATGTCAATGTTCCCTTGTAACTTCCTGCTCTCATCTGCACAATGTTTGTGCCAGCTAACCTGGTAACATCTGTTAACTTGGATATACAACTCTCTAATCCTTCATCCAAGTCATTAATATATCTGGTGAAAAGCATAGGCCCTAGTTCAGATCCCTGAGGAACACCACTTGTCACATCCCTCCAATCAGAGAACGTTACCTTTATCCTTACTCTCTGTCTCCTACCTCCCAACCAATTACTGACCCATGTAACAAGGTTATCTCCAATTCCATGCACTTTCATTTTTGATCATCTCGTGAGGAATCTTGTTGAATGCCTTCTGAAAGTTCATGTAGACAACATCCACAGACCTTCACAAACCAAGTATGATCTGCTAATACTTACCCAAGTGCTCAGAATAAACTGCTTGTGGTAGTGGAAGACTAATCAGCGTTTTTATTTTGAGCAAAGATAGGACAAGAAGGGTAGATGGGAGACCATTCTTCTGTTTGATCCCCAGTGATGTGCATGCAGATTCCATAGAAATTTAGGTTATTTTTGGAATGGTGGTGAGAAGGAAACAAAGCAGGTAAATGTGAAACTGCTGCAGCCATTGAGTGCTGGGAATGACCTTTAGCCTGGACTCTCATTAGTTCAAATTTAAAGAATTCAAAACTGAAAGATGAGCGAGAGCGGCTGCAGAGCGCGAGACCTCGGCAGATTTAAAAGGTGAGCGAGATCGGCTTGAGAGCGCGAGACCTCGGGGAGATTTAAAAGGTGAGCGAGAGCGGCTGGAGAGCCCGAGACCTCGGGAGATTTAAAAGGTGAGCGAGAGCGGCTGGAGAACCCGAGACCTCGGGAGATTTAAAAGGTGAGCGAGAGCGGCTGGAGAGCGTGAGACCTCGGCAGATTTAAAAGGTGAGCGAGATCGGCTTGAGAGCGCGAGACCTCGAGAGATTTAAAAGGTGAGCGAGAGCGGCTGGAGAGCGCGAGACCTCGAGAGATTTAAAAGGTGAGCCGGGGCTACAACGGACCGGTGAGTGTAAAGAAGTAAAAAGTAATCAAAGTGTGACGTCACCAGAAAGCAGGTAGTGATTGGTTGGTGAGTATTTCTCTATTTCTCGCTTTTTTCCCCAACTTGGGCGTCTAAATTTAAGTGCCTTGGTGTAGATTAAACAATACACATGTTCCAAATTAAAAAAAATTAAATTAATTAATTGAGATGGGAGACCAGGCAATGTGTTGTTGTTGTTGCATGTGGGAGCTGGTGGACACCATTGAGGTCCAGGGCGACCACATCTGCAGCAAATGTTGGTTGCTCGAGGAACTTCGGCTCAGAGTTGATGAGCTGAAGTCCGAGCTTCGGACACTGCGACACATTAGGGAAGGGGAGCATTACCTGGACACGAAGTTCCAGGAGGCAGTCACACCCACTAGAGTAATTACTTCCAATTTGGGCCATGGTCAGGGACAGGAGGGTGTGACTACAAGCAAGGCAGGTATTGGGATCCAGGAGGTAGTGATGGAGGAGCCTCAGCCCTTGGCCTTGTCCAACAGGTACGAGATTCTTGCTCCCTGTGTGGACGAGGGCAGGGACTGCAGGGAGGATGAGCAATCTGACCACAGCACCGTGGTGAAGGGAGCCATTCAAGTCGGGGGAGTAAAAAGAAATGCTGTCGTGATAGGGGACAGTATAGTTTGGGGGATAGATACTGTTCTCTGTAGCCGAGAGTGTGAGTCCCGAAGGCTGTGTTGCCTGCCCGGTGCCAGCGTTAAGGACATCTCCTCTGGGCTGGAGAGGAACTTGGAGTGGGAGGGGGAAGATCCAGTTGTCATGGTCATGTAGTTACCAATGACATAGGTAGGACAAAGAAAGAGGTTCTGCTGAGGGAGTATGAGCAGCTAGGGGCTAAATTAAAAAGCAGAACCACAAAAGGTAATAATCTCTGGATTACTACCTGAGCCACGAGTGAATTTGCATCGGGTAAATAAGATCAGAGAAATGAACGAGTGGCTCAAAGACTGGTTTCGATTTGTGGGGAACTGGCACTAGTACTGGGATAAGAGGGAGCTGTTCCGTTTGGACGGGCTTCACTTGAACCATGCTGGGGCTAGAGTCCTGGTGAATCAAATAACTAGGGCTGCAGAGAGGGCTTTAAACTAAGTAATGGGGGGAGGGTTCAGGTGAGCAGGAATTTAAAAAGTCAAAGAGAAAGGAGAAGGCAATAGAGCAGGATAGAGATAGGGGAAGTAACAACCAGAATGTGACAGGAAGGGACAGAATGTTTAAAAATAAGAGTGCAACAGAAAATGGGGCCAAAACAAGGAGAAATGGTAAAAAGATAAAGTTAAAAGCTCTGCACCTGAATGCACGCAGCATTTGTAACAAGATAGAGGAGTTGATGGCACAAATAGATACGAAAGGGTATGATTTGATCGCCACTACAGAGACGTGGTTGCAAGGTGACCAGGGCTGGGAACTGAATATTCCAGGGTATTTGACAATTCGGAAGGATAGACAGAAAGGAAAGGGAGATGGGGTGGCTTTGTTGGTAAAGGATGGGATCAGTGCAGTGGTGAGAAGTGATATTGACTCAGAAGATTAAGATGCAGAATCGGTTTGGGTGGAGATAAAAAATATTAAGGGGAAAAAGTCTCTGGTGGGCATAGTCTACAGGCCCCCAAACAGTAGCAATACTGTTGGACAGAGTATAAATCAACAAATAATGGAGGCCTGTAAAAAAAAAAAGTATGGTAATAATCATGGGTAATTTTAATCTCCATATTGATTGGACAAATCAAATTGGCCATGGTAGCCTTGAGGAGGAGTTCATAGAGTGTATCCGGGATGGTTTCCTAGAACAGTATGTAATGGAACCAACCAGGGAGCAGGCTATCTTGGATCTGGTACTGTGTAATGAGACAGAATTAAAAAATGACCTCATAGTAAAGGATCCTCTGGGCAAGAGTGATCATAACATGGTTGAATTTCAAATTCAGTTGGAGGGTGAGAAAGTTGCATCTTAAACCAGTGTCCTGATCTTAAACAAAGGCAATTACAATGGCATGAGGGCAGAACTGGCTAAAGTGGACTGGAAAAATAAATTAAAAGGCAAGACAGTTGAAATGCAGTGACGGACATTTAAGGAGATATTTCATAACTCTCAACAGAAATATATTCCAGTGAGAAAGAAAGATTTTAAGAGAAGGGAGCACTATCCATGGCTAACTAAGGAAGTAAAGGATGGTATCAAATTGAAAACAAAGGCATACAATGTTGCCAAGATTGGTGGGAGGCCAGAGGATTGGGAATTTTTAAAAAACCAGCAAAGGATGACTAAAAAATAATAAAGAGAAGAGAAGATGAATTATGAGAGTAAACTGGCAAGAAATATTGAAGCAGATAGTAAGAGCTTCTACAGGTATATTAAAAAGGAAGATAGTAGCTAAAGTAAACATTGTTCCCTTAGAGGATGAGAATGGGGAACGGGGAAATGGCAGAAACTCTGAACAGATATTTTGTATCTATCTTCACGGTAGAAGACACCAACAACATCCCAATAATGGATAATCAAGGGGCCACAGGGAGAGGGGAACTAAAGACAATCACTGTCACTAAGGAAAAAGTACTTGGTAAAATAATGGGACTAAATGACGACAAGTCCCCTGGACCAGATGGCCTGCATCCCAGGGTCTTAAAAGAAGTGGCTGCAGAGATAGTGGATGCATTGGTTGCAATATACCAAAATTCCCTGGACTCTGGAGAGGACCCAGCGGATTGGAAAACCACAAATGTAACACCCCTATTTAAGAAAGGAGGGAGACAGAAAGCAGGAAACTATAGACCAGTTAGCCTAACATCGGTCATTGGGAAAATGCTGGAGTCCTTCATTAAGGAAGCAATAGCAGGGCATTTGGAAAATCATAATGCAGTCAAGCAGAGTCAGCATGGTTTTATGAAAGGGAAATCATGTTTAACAAATTTGCTGGAGTTCTTTAAGGATGTAACGAGCAGGGTAGATAAAGGTGAGCCAGTGGATGTGGTGTATTTGGATTTTCAGAAGGCATTCGATAAGGAGCCACATAAAAGGTTACTGCATAAGATAAGAGCTCACGGAGTTGGGGGTAATATATTAGCATGGATAGAGAATTGGCTAACTAACAGAAAGCAGAGAGTCGGGATAAATGGGTCATTTTCTGGTTGGCAAACGGTAACTAGTGTGGTGCCACAGGGATTGTTGCTGGGGCCTCAACTATTTACAATCTACATTAATGACTTGGATGAAGGGACTGAGTGTAATGTTGCCAAGTTTGCAGATGATACAAAGATGGGTGGGAAAGCAGGTTGTGCAGAGGACTCAAAGCATCTGCAAAAGGGATAGACAGGCTAAGTGAGTGGGCAAACATTTGGCAGATGGAGGATAATGTGGGAAAGTGCGAGGTTATCCACTTTGGCAGGAAAAATAAAAAAGCAAATTATTATTTAAATGGAGAGAGATTACAAAATGCTACAGTTCAGAGGGACCTGGGCGTCCTTGTGCATGAAACACAAAAAGTTAACATGCAGGTACAGCAAGTAATCAAAAAGGCAAATGGAATGTTGGCCTTTATTGCAAGGAGGTTGGAGTATAAAAGCAGGGAAGTCCTGCTATAACTGTACAGGGTACTGGTGAGACCACATCTGGAGTACTGCGTACAGTTTTGGTCTCCTTATTTAAGGAAGGATATACTTGCATTGGAGGCAGTTCAGAGACGATTCACTAGGTTAATTCCAGAGATGAGGGGGTTGACTTATGAGGAAAGGTTGAGCAGGTTGGGCCTATACTGATTGGAATTTAGAAGAATGAGAGGTGATCTTATTGAAACATATAAGATACTGAGGGGGCTCGACAAGGTAGATGCAGAGAGGATGTTTCCCCTCGTGGGGAAATCTAGAACTTGGGGGCATAGTTTCAGAATAAAGGGTCGTCCTTTTAGAACTGAGATGAGGAGGAATTTCTTCACTCTGAGGGTCGTAAATCTGTGGAATTCTCTGCCCCAGAGAGCCGTGGAGGCTGGGTCATTAAATACATTTAAGGTGGAGATAGACAGATTTTTGCAAGATAAGGGAGTGAAGGGTTATGGGGAGCGGGCGGGGAAGTGGCTTTGAGCCCAAGATCAGCCATGATCTTATTGAATGGCGGAGCAGGCTCGAGGGGCCAAGTGGCCTATTCCTGCTCCTATTTCTTATGTTATGTTCTTATGAAACAAAAAAGAAAATCTGAATGCTCACTACTACAGTATTTGGTTAAGCATTTCCGTGACATTATTTCTTAATGAACAATCTTCTACAGAACAGTTAAAATGCTGATTAGTTAACTTCATGCAAGGCAACTTTCTTGAATTACATACATTAAGTAAACATAAAAGCTTCCATCCCAAACATGAACTTGGCAGAAGTTGTTGCTGTAGCAGATCACAAAATAACTAGTTAACCTGTCAGCTTTCAAGCTGAGTTTCTGCAACAAAAGTGTTACAGGAATGGATCTTGCTTTAAAATTTCCCCTCAGATGGCAACACTGTGGTCGGGAAGAGCGGGTGGGGGAGTTGGGAGGGTTAAGAATACCATAATATTTTGAGACCACAAAAGTTAGAATTCTGTATCTCAAACAGAACCCAAGCATAAACCACATAAAATGTAAGGTCTTAATGCAAAGAAATGCTGTGTGCGACAAAGAGTCGATACCACCTCATTTGCCAGTAGATTTTGTACGATGGCAGTTCCGACATGATTAACATTGCACGGATATAGCCCTTGTTCAGGCCTAGCAATTTATTAATTACGGAATTGTCTACTTAGTAGTAGGAACAAATAATTTAATAAAATCAATAGACAACATTCAGCAATGTTTGCTTCGAACTGGAATGGAGAATTATCACTGCAGTGGTATCAACATCTATAACTAAATCAGAGTATGAGCAGCTTTTGACACACAGACTACCAACTGTGCTGTCTTCCCCATTTCACAGAGCACCGCAATCAGAACCCCATCTATTCTTATCTTTGTTAACTAGTCTCTTAGTTACACTTTGTGAACAAGAATGTTGAAGCTCAAATCACATATTTACAAAGGACACATATACATCTAATTCTGCAGTTATACTGCAGCTACAGTCTGAGATCACGAGCAGCATAAAGCATTTTGCGGCCATCAGAACTTACGTGATCTAATGGCTATAAATCATACACCAATAGTCTGCAAACAGCTCTACACATAAATGCTTACATGCATACACAAAGGTCTGTTTCCCTGCCAGTAAACTTCTAATATTTCAGTGTGCAGGACTCCTTTCCCAAAATATTACAAAAACTAAGTCGGATATCCTCAGCACTTTTTACAGCTGGTTTGACAGTGTACTCGAGAAATGATCCACACAAGCCCAGGTAAGCTGTGAGACACGGAGCAGTGACATACATTACTCTTGAGTCATATTGAGTGACGCCTGATACAGGGTATACACTATGTTGTGCATTGCATAAAGAGCAAATCACTTTGGAGCAATGCTAAACCACACCCTGAAATTTTTAAGAATATTCCTCTTATCGTGAGCTCAATAAAAAGTTGAAAATCCAAAAAGCATGATTTGGGGTGTTGAGCAATTCATTCATTCTTTTATATTTCTTGATTTCCCCAAAAAATTCAGATTTTTGTTTGAACATCAGTATTGGATGATGGTTAAGTCCCTCAAGAGCAAGTCTCCTCAATCAGTTCTTACAGTACATGAATGGGAAGTTAAACACTCTGCATTGCTGTACGTATCCCAAAAACTGTTTGAGCAATAGTAGCTGATGGAGAAAATGGTGAGATTAAATGGTCACTAGATTACCAGTTTAAAATACAAAATGCATTTCATAAATGTCACCTTTTTAAAAACTAAATTGAGTATTCTATTTTGAATAAAGGAAAGGGAGTGTTAAAGCTCCATGTATAGTTTAATATAATTCTATTTTTACTCTGCACTTTTGGTAGTATGGAGACGAGCATGGCAGTACTTCGTAAAAAAAAACGTAGCAATCAGATCTCATCTACTGCACAGCTGTTATTTCTACAATAGCGTTCAGTGCCATTCGCAACTCCTCAGATAATGAAGCCGTCCATGCCCACATGCAGCAAAACCTGGATGGCATTCAGGCTTGGGCTGATAAGTGGCAGGTAACATTCGCGCCACACAAGTACCAGGCAATGACTATCTCCAACAAGCGAGCGTCTAACCACCGCCCCCTGACATTCAACGGTATTACCATTGCCGAATCCCCACCATCAATATCCTGGAGGTCACCATTGACCAGGAACTTAACTGGACCAGCCACATAAATACTGTGACAACAAGAGCAGGTCAGAGGCTAGGTATTCTGTGGCAAGTGTCTCACCTCCTGACTCCCCAAAGCCTTTCCACCATCTGCAAGGCACAAGTCAGGAGTGTGATGGAATACTCTCCACTTGCCTGGATGAGCGCAGCTCCAACAACACTCAAGAAGCTCGACACCATCCAAGACAAAGCAGCCTGGTTGATTGGCACCCCATCCACCACCTTAAACATTCACTCCCTCCACCACCGGCGTACCATGGCTACAGTGTGTACCATGTACAAGATGCGCTGCAGCAACTCGCCAAGGCTTCTTTGGCAGCACCTCCCAAACCCACGACCTCTACCACCTAGAAGGACATGGGCAGAAGGCGCATGGGAACACCATCACCTCCAAGTCACACACCATCCTGACTTGGAAGTATATCGCCGATCCTTCATCATCGCTGGGTCAAAAATCCTGGAACTCCCTCCCCAACAGCACTGCGGGAGTACCTTCACCACAAGGACTGCAGCGGTTCAAGATGGCAGCTCACCACCACCTTCTCAAGGGCAATTAGGGATGGGCAATAAATGCTGGCATTACCAGCGACGCCCACATCGCATGAATGAATAAAAAATACATTTAAAAAAAATTGAAGTACAGAAATTTCAAATTGCAAGGGGGGAGAAAAAGGAATACATATCCTGGATGACAGTACTTATCCAGCAAAAACAGAAACTACAGCTAAATAATTTTACCTCCAGGACTAGTGAGAGGTTATATCGCATCTATTTAATATTTTTGCAGCTTTAGAGATTCAGCAGTTATGCATAAGTCAACTCCCACCAAAATGTTTTGCATTGTAACCAAAAGCCAATCGAGGAATGGGATATTAAAAGCCATCCTTCAGATTTGTTTCAAATGTTCCAGTCGGCTTCCTTTGGGTAAAATAAGTATTGATTCAGCTATTTTCATTTGACTGAACGATTAGAGGGGAGTTGAGGAGAACTTTTTTCACCCAGAGGGTGGTGGGGGTCTGGAACTCACTGCCTGAAAGGGTGGTAGAGGCAGAGACCCTCAACACATTTAAAAAGTACTTGGATATGCACTTGAAGAGCCGTAACCTACAAGGCTATGGACCAAGAGCTGGAAAGTGGGATTAGGTGGGATAGCTCTTTTTCGGCTGGCACAGACACAATGGGCCAAATGGCCTCCTTCTGTGCTGTGAATTTCTATGATTTCTATGATTCTATGACTGTCTTTATGTAACCATTTCTTTTTTTTTAACCGACACGAGGCTCAATGATCTTAAGCACACCAATTACGGAATCTTTGGGACACAAGCAAGGTACAGAACTCCCATTAACAAAGTTATCTGGCACACTCTTGTACTCAGTTATTAAATTCTATCAAACCAAAGTTTTTAGTTTTTAAAACATGCTTCTGCATAACAGGCCATTATAAAGTACCAAGAGAGAAGTAACTATTGGCACTGGCAAAGCATCAATACATTTTAAATGTAGGCTACAAAAGTGAGACTTTTTAGTATCCGCAAATAATGTTTATTGGAAAATAGTGCTCCTTTGAAATTATGTCTAATCGCTCTTTAGACAATCTAAGGACCAGAGTGCTGCAAAGTTTATTTTCAATAGCTTTATTTTCCATTGAAGGAAGATCTTAATAGGTGCTTGAACAAAACAAAAACATGGCAATTCACCAATGCATGCAATTCTAGAACAAACAATGTAGTATTTTATGAGCAAACAAAAACAGAGTAAAGCACAAGCCTGCTGAAACTATGTGGGACTTCATGGAAATTACCAATGAAAACAAATGGCAAGGTACAAAGATGAGTTGATTACTCTTTTCAAGTCAGGGCACAATGGAAGGAGCAAATTTATTCACTTCGTACTCACCAGTCGGTTTTCATCGAAGACTTCAAACAGCAGCCTGTGATTCTGGGGATTGACCTGCAATTGAAGTAATTATTATAGCTGGGCTCACATCACACAACCATCAACTAATTTAATCTGCTGTTACATTATCAACATGAACTCAAATGTTGACACTTGTAGAACAGTCGACTTGTACAGGACAGGCTGCAGTGAACTCTGTCTTAAAAAAAAATAATTGCTGAAAATATTTAACACTCCATTTTTTTCTCAGGAAATATTCTTCAAGTGCCTGAAATCCAAGCCAAACCGTAGGATTAAATCCAGGTACATGTTAACTGTTCCACCTCCCAAGTCCACGGATACCACCAGCAACACCCACAATAGTTCAATTCAGCAGTTTAAGAGTACAGAGGAGCAGCTGCCAGGCTCTTTGATTTGGTGCTCTGAGAAAGGGTCACCACCCAAAACATTTATATATCTCTTCTCTTTTTTCAGATGCTGATAGACCCAAGCAAAAGATGAGAAATTAAGGAATTGAGAAAAACACAGAAAGCCTGCAGTTGCAAGTCTTCAATTAAAACACATGTTCAGGTTTTTATTTCTTGATTTCCACCCCACCCTAGTGGCAGTGATCGGAAGCTACTGTCAAGAGTCAAGCAAAGAGTCAAAAATGTTCAGGCTACTGTTTTTCCCTTCAGTTTCTCTCAGCATCTCAAGAGACTCAAGTAATGAGAGGTTCACGATCACTGTAAGATGGTTTATAGGAATGTTTGGAGACTAATTTGATTGTAATGATATTTTTATAGAGATGGAATTATATTTTATTCTTTTTCCTCTTTCCAGGATTAGCAGACCCACTGTGTTTTGTCAGCATTTTCAAGCATGCATCTCCAGGCTTTCTTTTTCTTGCCCAATTCCCTCATATTCTCAACCTTTTCCCCTGGGTAGGCTTCTCATTGTCTCAACTTCAAAATTAACTTAGTTAGGAACAGGAGTTGGTCATTCAGCCCCTCGAGCCTGTTCTGCCATTCAATGAGATCATGGCTGATCTGCGACCTAACTCCATACACCCGCCTTTGCCCCATATCCCTTAATACCTTTGGTTAACAAAAAGCTATCAATCACAGATTTAAAAATTAATAATTGATCTAGCTTCAATTGTCATTTGCGGAACAGAGTTCCAGACTTCTGGCACCCTTGCGTGTAGAAGGGTTTCCTAATTTCACTTCTGAAAGGTCTGGCTCTAATTTTTAGACTATGCTCCCTAGTCCTAGAATTCACAAACAGCGGAAATAGTTTCTCTCCATCTACCCTATCAGTTCCCCTGAATATCTTGAAAACTTCAATCAGATCACCCCTTAACCTTCTACATTCGAGGGAATACAACCCTAGTTTGTGTAATCTCTCCTCGTAACTTAACCCTTGAAGTCTGGGTATCATTCTGGTAAACCTACGCTGCACTCCCTCCAAGGCCAGTATATCCTTCCGAAGGTGTGGTGCCCAGAACTGCTCACAGTACTCCAGATGTGGTCTAACCAGGGTTTTGTATAGCTCAAGCATAACTTCTACCCCCTTGTATTCCAGTCCTCTAGATATAAAGGCCAGCATTCCATTAGCCTTTTTGATTATTTTCTGTACCTGTTCGTGACATTTTAATAATCTATGTACTTGGACCCCAAGTGTCTTTGGACCTCCACTGTTTTTAGCTTTTCACCATTTAGAAAGTACCCTGTTCTATCCTTTTTAGGTCCAAAGTGGATGACCTCACATTTGCCTACATTGAAATCCATTTGCCACAATTTTGCTCATTCACTTAATCTGTCGATATCCCTTTGTAATTTTATGCTTCCATCTACACTGCCTATAATGCCGCCTATCTTTCGGCACATTTGGATATATGATTTTCTATGCCATCATCTAAGTCGTCACTAAATACTGTGAATACTTGAGGCCCGAACACAGATCCCTGCGGGACACCACTAGTCACATCCTGCTAATTTGAATACCTACCCATTATCCCTACTGCCCATCTCCTGCCGCTTAGCCAATTTCCTAACCAGGTCAATAATTTACCCTCAATTCAGTGGGCTTCTACCATAGTTAACAGTCACTTCTGTGGGACTTTATCAAATGCCTTCTCGAAGATAATATAAGTAACATCCATGGACATTCCCCCGTCCACTACTTTAGTCACCTCTTCAAAAAATTCAATCAGGTTTGTCAGGCATGACCTACCTTTCACAAATCCATGCTGGCTCTCTCTGATCAACTGAAAATTTTCAAGGTGTTCAGTCACCCTATCCTTAATTATAGACTCTAGCAATTTCCCGACAACAGATGTTAGTCTAACTTGTCTATAATTTCACAGGAACGGTGGCATATTGGTAATGTGCCTGGACTAATAATTCGGGAGTTCAAATCCCACCACAGCAGCTGGGAATTTAAATTCAGTTAATTAAATAAATCTGGAATATAAAACTAGTATCAGTAATGGTAATCATAAAACTGCCGGATTGTCGTAAAAACCCACCTGGTTTACTGATGACCTTTAGGGAAGGAAATCTGCCATCCTTACCCGATATATGTGACTCCAGACCCACAGCAATGTGGTTGACGTTTAACTGCCCTCTGAAATGGCCTTGCAAGCCACTCAGTTGTCAAGGGTAATTTGGGATGGGCAATAAATCCCAGCGGCACCCACATCCCGTGAATTTTAAAAATTCCCGGTTTCCCCCTCTCGTCATTTTTAAATAGCAGAGTGACATGCACAATTTTCCAATCTAAAGTAACAGTTCCTGAATCAAGAGAACTTTGGAAGATTATAGTTAGAGCATCTGCAATGTGCTCACCTACTTCCTTTAAGACCCTTCTTCAATTTTTTTTTAAACTATTTCAGGTTACAGCACACTCAATCCATTAACACTCCTGCTTGTACTTGGAGTACTTTTCTTCCTCTTTCCTCCTTTTTAAAATTGTTAAAATATTTGTTAATCCTTCAGTTTTCGGTTCTGAAAAGTCTGGACTTATCCTTTCTCTTTATAAATTAAGTTCCGCACTCATGAGGATGGCCTCAATCGCGATATCGGGTTCATGTCACGATACAGAACGTGACTTGACATCATGGCCGGTCTTCCCAGGTGTTTTTTTTTTTAAAAAGACTAACACAAGAAACCAACACAAATTGACAGGATATGCAGCCAGCAGGTGGTTTGACACGTTGGACCCCCTGGGACACATCTCATTGTCTTGGCTGTGCTCTTAGTGTGTCTTTGATGTCGGGAAATATTTGAATAGATTTTGTCTGTGTTTAAATTGTGAATTCTGGGAGATTCTCTCACTGCTAACTTACCTGAGGAAGGAGCGACAGCTCCGAAAGTTTGTAAAATTAAATAAATCTGTTGGACTATAACCTGGTGTTGTGCGACTTCTCATTTTTATAAATGCTGACTGACCTGCTGTGTGTGTGTCTCGCTTTTTCTGGTTTGGTTTCAAAATTCGGACAGTTTTTTTTAAAACTCAAACCAATTTTACATTAAAACAAGGCAGGCCATATACATGTTGGTAGGCTAGAACTGGAACCGTGCTCAGTCACCCAAGTAGAAATAACAAATTAGCCCACAGCAGGTCTGTCACTGGAAGTGCGAATGATAAACCATAATCTGCCAACACATCGAAAGAGCATCAGATTCCACCTTACACTACTGCCCCTTTTTTCACTCCCCAGCAGAGGGGCAACTGAGGAGTTACTGTAGCACTCAATCATACCCCAGGCTGCGATCAATTAATTTGGAAAAAGAGAATCAAACATGGAACCTCCTGTTCGGAATCACTCAGTAACATGCTAACTTTATCCCATGAGGCACTCAGGCAATTTGAACCTGGGACCTTCCTGTTCTGAATCGCTCCATAAAACGCTGACTTTATCCCGTGGGACATTGAGGGGGTTGGACTTCTGAACAAGGTGAAATTTGACTTATTCACCTGCTCACCAAACTATACTTTATTTATTTATTCCCGGAATGTGGGCATTGTTGATAAAGCCAATTTTCCATCCCTAGCTGCCACGATAGTGGTTTGATACAACTGATGGCTTGCTGGGCCACTTCAGAGGGCAGGTAAGAGTCAACAACATTGATGTGGGAGTGGAGTCCCATTTAGGCCAGATCGAGTAAGGACAACAGGGTTCCTTCCCTAAACAACATTAATGATCCACTTGGGTTTTTATGACAATCCAACAACTTCATGGTCACTTTTCCCTGATACCAGCTTTTTAAAACTGAATTCCATTTGAACTTGCATTATCTGGATTATCAATCCAGGCCTCTGGATTACTAGTCCAGTAACATAACTGCTACACTATCATACTTGACCTTTTTATAAAAAAAAGAGTGGATTGGTTGAGTCATTTGTGCCACTTGAGTTTTATTCGTACTTACCCTGAAAAGAAATTCTTCATTCCATTTTGGATTTAATGTCTGCAAAAGAAAATTGTATCCATCAGTTTTACTTCTGTGCACAACCCACAAACACAACTAACCTTAAAACTTGGAAGATTCTGCACAAAACATGACAATTTTGCCTACTTTCTGCAACAACCACAATATGCAAGACATAAACTTGCACTTGTTTAATGCAATGTGTGTTTTTATTTCTTCACAATTGCTCCTTAATTGCAAACCAAGATTATTGCTTAAAATAAAGTCACCTTCACTTAATTTGAAACTGCAATCAGTGCTTAAAATAAATGGGCCGATGTCAATATTTTGTAGTTTAAGAGGTCAGTGTTTTCAATTTAGATAATAGCAGAAAAACAAGCACCAAGACACAGCACTTTATGGTTACGGATCTATCTGTAAAAGTGCTTTCTGTAAGGTGAAAATGTAACTTAAATAGAGAACTTTAAAAAGCATAGCACCAGACATGAAATGTCTTCCGAGTAACAGAAATGGGAAAAAAAAGAGACAACACAGAGCAGCAGGAGGCAACGCCTCTTGGTTGAAGAGCCTGGTCATCAGCAACTCACGGGTCCCGTGTTTAAATCGCAATGGTGGCAGAGTATCACGTTTTGGTGCAGGCACTGAGATTGTATCACACAGTTTGCTGCAGCTGGCAGCTTGGGTTAAGGAGTCCACTGGCAGCATGGACTGTACTTTGCAGAACAATTTAACACAGCATTGCAATATGCCATGCAATGTTGGGCACTTCCGAGGACATCTGTAACACAGGTCCCTGTATCAAAAGTCTTAAGCAGTCTGGACTTCCTTTCTGGACGCTCAATTTTTGCCATAGGAGATCGGAGGTACCAGATTGAAGGGAGCCGACTCCTCTGGGTTTGGCGTGCTGGGAAACCAATTGCAGACCATCACGAGGCAGGGCTTCACTAATCTCACTGCTACTATTGGGTTAGCTTTTTGCTGGATCCATGGACATTCAGAGCCTATGTCTAGTACTCATGTGGTATGGCAGGAATGAGTTTGGCATGTCTCACAATGACCCAACCATTTAAGTCAGACATTTCCCACTGAAACATTTACGTGCGCTCTCTTCTATTTCAAATCTTGATCAAAGAGGACAGCTTCCATTTTTCCTGTAGCTATTTTAAAAACGGAATAAAATAGACAAATTTCTTTGTCATTCTACACATCAGGTTGGTCAACATTTGAAACAAAGATAGGTTGAAGATGTAATCCATATTTTCTCTTTCAGATCGTGACCAAACCTTTACATTTTTAGCATTTTCTGGCTTTATTTCAGATTTCCAACACCTACCTTTTTTTCCCCCCAAAATAAAAATACACAAAGGATCTCTTTGGAAAAATGATGCATTACACAAAAGCATTTCACATTTGGGGGTTAAACTCAACTTGACCTGATGATTACACCCTCAAAGATTAATTATAAAATGAGGGTTAAAGCAGATAAAACTCAGAAGTGCTGATCCTTACATCGTGCAGCTCTGGTGTGATGCAGGCAGCTACTTTACAACTTGGCACAGAGAGCATTTCATCTGCATTCCTTACTGATGGGCAGCATTGATGTAGAGTGCATCTCAGATACCTGCGTCATGTTCAGATAGTTGAACAAAGATCCAAGGGGGGTGGGGGGGAATGACGCTGAAGATGCAGCTGATGAACAATAACTTCTTTTAGTATTATACTTTGTGAAGACAGTTGAGTTCATTTGTCCCTTCACCTGATGGTTTGCTAAGTTACTTCAGAGAGCATTAAAGGATTGTGGGACGAGAGTTGTGATCATCCTACAGCAGGTTTAATTAAGTGTGTGCAATGTGGCCGAAGTAAATCTGTTCAGTTCTACGAAAAAATTAATTTCAATTATTTTCAATATAGTCTTGAGGTGTCAGTACTGGAAGCTATATATCAAGGTATAGGCTCCAAACTGTTACCCGTCACCTCACTGCAATCCTTCCCAACCAGTTCAATTTACTTTCAATAGCTTAGTTCAAAGTTGCAACTGTAGATTGGGATCTCTGAAAAGGACATTAATATTTGCACACGTACATTATTGAATTAAATTATATATTTGTTTAAAAAAGAACACGAATGAAGGTAAGTGGTATTCTCATATTAAACGTGACCATATAAATGACATCAAGAAAACTTTGACCTATATTTGCCTGCACAGGTGCACATAGATTCAAATCACATAATGCACATCTGAACAAAACCGAGATGGGTATCCACCACACACGTATTAGTTATGGGGCAGCTCGAGGCTGAAGTTTGAAGATAAATAATAGACCACTTTAGTTTAATTTTAGCAGATTTAAATGAGTGACAACAGTGTCTTCAATCCTTGAATTCTGTAAGTTACCATACAATTATAGAATAATACAGCACAGAAGGAGGCCATTTGGCCCATTTCACATATGGCCTACTTAGAAATGCCTATGTTGCATAAGGTCAGATTCGACCGCACTTGAAACCTCAGGTCCCTGAATTAGCATCTTTTCAAAAAGATTTTTCAGGATTATTTTGTCAATTTCAATTAAATAGGACAGCCCCTTTGAATTTCATCGAACTAGTGGATTCCTTGCACTGCTGACAAAAAAGTCAAACTCCTGAAACTTACCTTTTTGATCGTTTTTGTCTGAATCAAAGCAAGTTCTCGATTCTCATCAGCCACATACAAGGACAATTTCACATAAGGGTCACTAAAAAAAAAGAAAAAAATAAGTTAAAAATAACACATAGGCTTCAACTTTATTTGTACCCTTTTATTTTTAGTCACTCCATGCCACAATCACTACCTGACTGGCAGAGAAGGCAGGTTACCTGCTTACTGGGCTCTTCTGTGAAAGCTACTCCCAACAGCACGAGGATCTATAACCAGCCTTCCCCAGTGTCCATTCAATAATATGGCCAGCCTTGGGAAGCAGGAGAGGGTCTCTTTCCACCCGCCCCCCCAGCATCCCCTCCACTCCCAACATGCACGATCAATTGGTTGGAGAAGAGCAAATAATGGCCGTTCACTGAACAGAAATATTTATCATACTACCAGATATAAAACAAATTCCACATGCTTAGGAACAAATCAAACCAGCTACTCACATGCACCAAACAGGCAACAATTCACAATATGCAGCAAAGTGAAGGTTATTTTTGCACAAATTAATAATTTATGAATTACATGGTTGGAATGTAGTTAACTTCCAATGAATATTAAAAATTGATAAATGTGTCAGAGGTATTCTAATGCTTACGGATCCCTTCCTCATTATATGGTTTAATTAATTTGTTTCCTGGTTGATTAATGGGTAAAAGCATCCCATGGTGAACCATACAACTTAGGCGTGCCCCAAGTTCTACCAGTTGTCTATACCGAATTAGCTGACCTGAACCAGGATAGCAGGTGATGCAATTAATTAATCCCAACATCCCTGGGCTACGAGAACCAAGGGGAAAAAACAAGAAAAATCAGCCATAGCTGCTCATCATTTTCCACTGACGACTGCTGCAAAGCAAGCTCATCGCCACCAATCCTATCCCACTTGCCCATCACTGAAGGTCTTAACTGACCTATCATTATTCTCCAATGCATTCAGTTCAAAATCTTTGTCCTCAGCTTTAAATCACTCCATGGCCTTGGCTCCCTTGCACCCCACAATGGTGGCAGAGCCTTCAGGCAGCTCAGTCCAACTTGTTGCAACTCCCTCCATAAATCTCTCCATGGTTGAAAATTTCTTCGTAATCCATCTCTTCAATATAGCTTTCAGTCACCCCTTCTAATCGCTTCCTTCCTGACACAGCATAAGTTTTTATGATGCCGGTGAAGTGCCTTGGGACTTGGTGTTAAAGGTGCTATATAAAAAAGGTACATGTGTGATGCTACCAGGAGCGAAACAGGCTGTTCAGGCTCAAAATGCCATCACCGATGAAACCGCACTACAGTATGAGCCAATGCCTCCAGGAAATAATTCCATCCCTCTCCCTAGCCATTGTCTGAGGCTAAAATCAGACTGTTTGCAACCTCTGTCCCACTGACCCCAAGCTGAGCTTCAGACCCCACAACCCACTCCCCCATCACCAAGACCGCCTACTTCCTCCTCCATAATATCACCCGTCTCCACCCTTGCTTGAGCCCATCTGCTGTTGAAACCCTTATCCATGGTTTTGTTACCTCCAGATTCGACTATTCCAATGCTCTCCTGGCCGGCCTCCCATCTTCCACCCTTCGTAACTTGAGCACATCCAAAACTCTGCTGCCCATATCCTAACCCGCACCAAGTCCCATTCACCGATCACCTCTATGCTCACTGACCGACAATGGCTCCCGGTCCAGCAATGCCTCGAATTTAAAATGATCATCCTTGCTTTCAATTCTCTCCATGGCTTCCCCGCTCCCAACCACTTTAACCTCATCCAGCCCTACAACACTCGGAGTTCCTCCAATTCTGGCCTTGAGCATCCTCCATTTCGTTTGCTCAACCATTGGTGGCCGTGCCTTCAGCTGTCTATGCACTAAGCTCTGGAATTCCCTCCCTAAACCTCTCTGCCTTTCTACCTCTCCCTCTTCTCCTTTAAGGTGCTCCTTAAAACCTACTTCTTTGACCAAGCTTTTGGTCACCTGTCCTAATATTTAGGTAGGTGTCAAATTCGGTGAGATAATGCTGCTGTGAAGTGCATTGGAGCATTTTACTACGCTCAAGGTTCTATATAAATGCAAGTTGCTATTGTTTCCTATAGTGATTACTGTCAGATATTGCACAGGTTAATACTAGACTTCTTACCCAGCTTATTAAAAATAATTTAGTTTCAAGCCATAACTCTACTAAATTAGATTGTGCTGAATAGTACATTTTACATTTTAAAGCCTTGGCAGAAATTTTCATGGTCAGATTCATCTACAATATTACATTTGTACCCTGAAATGATACAATATTATGTTAATCATTGTTGCTATAAATCACAAAATTGATGATGCAGCAAAACTTTGCGTCTCCTGACTTAGCACATTTTAAAAATAAGATCACATTAAATTGATTTGCAATATCAGATCATAGAATCGTTACAGCACAGTAGGAGGCCATTTGGTCAGTCGCGCCCGTGCCGGCTCTCTGCAAGAGCACTTCAGCTAGTCCCACTCCCCCGCCCTTTCCCCGTAGCCCTGCAAATTTTTCCCTTCTGAAAGCCACAATTGAATCTGCCTCCACCACCCTTTCAGGCTGTGCATTCCAGATCATAACCACTCGCTGCATAAAAAAGTTTTTCCTCATGTCGCCTTTAGTTCTTCTGCCAATCACCTTAAATCTGTGTCCTCTGGTTCTCGACCCTTCCGCCAATGGGAACAATTTCTCTCTATCTACTCTGCCTAGACCCCTCATGATTTTGAACACCTCCAGCAAATCTCCTCTCAATCTTCTCTGCTCAAAGGAGAACAACCCCAGCTTCTCCAGTCTATCCACGTAACTGAAGTCTCTCATCCTGGAATCATTCTTGTAAATCTTTTCTGCAACCTCTCTAAAGCCTTCACATCCTTCCTAAAGTGCGGTGCCCAGAATTGGACAAAGTACTCCAGTTGTGACCAAACCAGTGTTTTATAAAGGTTCATCATAACTTCCTTGCTTTAGTACTCTATGCCTCTATTTATGAAGCCAGGATCCCGTATGCTTTTTTAAATCGCTTTCTAAACCTGTCCTGCCAGCTTCAACGATTTGTGCACATATACCCACCGGTCTCTCGGTTCTTGCATCTCCTTTAGAATTGTACCCTTTAGTTTATATTGCCTCTCCTTGTTTTTCCTACCAAAATGTATCACTTCACACTTTTCTGCATTAAATTTCATCTGCCACGTGCCCACCCATTCCACCAGCCTGTCTATGTCCTCTTGAAGTCCATCACTATCCTCCTCACTGTTCACTATACTTCCAAGTTTTGTGTCATCTGCGAATTTTGAAATTGTGCCCTATACACCAAAGTCCAAATCATTAATATATAAAGAAAATCAGTGGTCCTAGTCCTGACCCCTGGGGAACACCACTTTATACCTTCCTCCAGTCCGAGAAACAACCGTTCACCGCTACTCTCTGTTTCCTGTCACTTAGCCAATTTCGTATCCATGCTGCCACTGTCCCTTTCATTCCGTGGGCTTCAACTTTGCTGGCAAGCCGATTATGTGGCACTTTATCAAATGCTTTTTGGAAGTCCATGTACACCACATCAACCACATTGCCCTCATCAACCCTCTGTTACCTCATCAAAAAACTCAATCATAAAGGCTAAATGCCATATAACTTCCATTCCTCAAAATATTTTATTTTAAAATTTGGATGAACATTTCAAAGAACAGATTTTACTATGTTTATTAAATATCCAAACAAGCCTATAATTGAAATAAAATCATGGCCATCTCAAAAGTGATCAAGAAAAAGCTCAGTTATATACAACATGAACAAGTTAATACAATTAGAATCTCAACTCCTTTTAATTACAGCTTAGTATTTTTCAAACTCATCAAATGCTCAGAGGGAAGACAGTTTCTTCGGCACAAAAGCAAAAATTGATGACAATTTTTTTTTAAAAACCATCTTCTGTAACTTTCATTCACATGATCTCGATATTATATTACTTAACTTTCACACATTCTTTTCAATGCAAGTTATAAATGAAAAGATTGACAACATTTCCAATGATGCAGATCCAATCTTAAAATTCAAACATAGTTCATATCGAGGTGGAGTGCGAGAGGTTGCAGACCTATTCCACTACTTGTGGGCTGCTCTGCAATTTCTGGCTGCATTTTAGCACAACACTTCTGATCTTTGGCCACCCAGTACGGAGGGGGGGGGGCAGGGAAGTTGGAGGACCTTCTCGTGTCTGCTCCTGGGCCTGGCAAAGACACCCATTCACCAGTCTAGGATGAGCGCAACAAAAGGGGAGGGTTGCTCTGACTGCCGGCATCTCTTTCACCGGTTATTCCATACCAGAGTGTCCTTGTAGAGAGAACACAGAGTCCTCTTGGGACCTTCTGCAAGACATATTGCCTCATCGACACCAATAATATTACCATAAAATTCAAGATTCTTATAAACCAGAATTTTTCACAAACATAATGCCTCATGGCCGGCAGCAGGGGGAGCTCTGCATTAGATACATAAAACTCGTCAATATTCTCATGGGAAAACTCAATGACGTGCCTCACATGAATACTCAGCACACACAACCACTACAACCTACAAAAAGACAGAATCACCCTTCCCCCACCGCCACCCCCAAATAAATAAGTATTTACCAATGCTGTAAGGTAAACTTGTAAAAAATGAAACAGCAGTAATGAGTGGTTAAGACAAGGTTACAAAAAGCTTTTTACAAAGATTTCTGCACCTTAGTGCACACTGAAGCACTCATACGCAGCTCTGGTATATGCAAATCATAATGTTGTGCAACTTAGCACCCCTCCTACAATCTTCCAATTCCTTTACAGTTTAATTGGCTCCTTCAGATCCAAGTCTGGTTACAATAATACAACATTTTGGCTTGCAGTACTTTCAGCCAAACAACAGACACTCTATGGGGTCTAAGTAAAATACTTCCAGAATTCCACAACTGTATGTGCTTTGATGTGACATTCTCTCTTCTGTCACTGATGCATTTAACATTTTATGAGTAAGTAGGACTACATAAACTCTGTATAGGTAAAACAGATGCACTATTCTGTTTAAAAAAAAAATTTAAATATATAATCTCACACACACATACAAAATCTATATACTTGCTGAAAAATTTCAAGAATAGCCATTCCAGTGATACCTTTAAAAATATTAGGACAAAAAATTGGCACGTGCAGTTCCTTTTACAAAAAATCATAACCTTAAGAAATGCACAAAACCCCAAAAATTAGCCATTTTTCAAAAAATATGTGGATAGTGTAAAAGGAAAAGTTGCTTTTTAAATTGAGGGGTAGAATGACAACTTTACAATAATTACTGGAATTTTAATACCTCAGCCACCATATCACATGACTGAGGCTTTCAAACACAGCACGCAATTTACTCATCCTCCAGGAGACACCAAAACCAATGAATCATCAGCTCAAGAGGGATGTGGATGTTGGTGGCTAGGCTGGCATTTATTGTTCATCGCTAATTGTTCTTGAGAAGTGGTGGTGAGCCTTCTTCTTGAACCACTGCAGTCGATGTGATGAAGGTGCTCCCACAATGTGGTTAGGTAGTGTTAGAAATCAGGGGTGTTCAAAATGTATATGGTTTTGTGGATAAAACTGTGACGCGAGTAATGCTGTATTTACATGATTGTATTGGAACTCGAGACAGAAAGTCTCTCAGACTAGTATTAGAATAATTGGATAGATGCGTAGAATCTGCCTGTGTTTTGGTTCCCTGCGGATGTTATAGCATTCGGCAGTGTGACGGTCATAAATAATCTTGTTTTCAAGTTAGGATTTCAACCTTGTTTATGTTTCTCTAATTTGACCAACCAAGGCCCAACGTTATATTTCTTCCATTTCTGCTAATAACCATATTATAATGCGAAGTTAGGATTTTGACTTTGTTTAACAAAACTGCTTTAAAATGCGTAAGTTAACCAGTGTGTGAGAAAAGAATAGAAGGTATCTTTGGGAATTTAATGATTCATTCCATGGTACAATAGTCTGATAATGAAAGTTAGTTTTGCATAGCTAAAGCTGCATGAACAGCATGAACATAAATAACAGATAACAAGCAGTTACGAACATCTGATGGCCAAGAATGGTATGTCCGACTCCAAACTAGGGACAAGAGAGATAAGACACAAATTCCAAAGGAAGAACCTTCAGAAAGATTAAACAAGACGACAAATTGATTGAGGTAATGAGACCCCCTTTTGGGGAGGGCTTTCATCCAAGAATCCGATGCCCCATTGGGTGATGAGGTTTTAGAGGAACCTCTACAGGTTAAATGGTCTTGTCAATAACTTGGCCTCAGGCCCACCCCTAAAGAGAGAATAAAAGTGACACCGAGTGCTTGTCCACACAGACGGTGGAGGGGAGAGCCTAAGAGAAGTTGGGCTGATCAAACGCTCTTTTGAGTGATCCCACGCTCACCATCGAAGGCCCGAGCGAGCGAGAGAGAGAGAGAGAGCGGAAGCTAGAGAACTGTTCATGCATGCCAGCCGTCTGTCCAATCGGGACCGGTACCAGCTGCTTGTCATGGTCGTATGTTTTTGCTGTATTACTAGCATGTTATATTCCATCTTAAACTCTGATTAAACACAATATACCCACCATATTGGTTTGCAGTCGATCCTGATTATTTGAAAGACTAGAGAGAAGCTACTAAAAGGCCAAAATCTCTACAGTAGAGAGTTCCTGAATTTTGACCCAGCAACTTTGAAAGAACGGTGATATAAGTCCAAGTCAGGATGGTGTGCGACTTGGACGGGATCTTGGAGGTGATGGTGTTCCCATGCATCTGCTGTCCTTGTCCTTCTCGGTGGTGGAGGTTACTTGGATGCTGTTGAGCTTCATGAGTGTTGTTGTAGCTACATCCAAACAGGCAAGTGGAGAGTATTCCATCACACTCCTGACTTATGCCTTGTAGGTGGTGGAGAGGCTTTGGGGAGTCAGGATGTGAGCCACTCACCACAGAATACTCAGCCTCTGACCTGCTGTAGTAGTCATGGCATTCATTCAGCTGGTCCAGTTGAGTTTTTGGTCAATGGTGACCACCAGGATGCTCTTGGTGGGGAACTCACCAATGGTAATGCCACTGAATGTCATGGGGAAGCAGTAAGACACTCTCTTGTTGGAGCTCGTCATTGCCTGACACTTGTGCGGCACAAATGTTACTTGCCAATTATCAGTTCAAGCCTGGATGTTGTCTCGGTCATGCTGCATGCAAGCATGAACTGCTTCATTATCTGAGGAGTTGTGAATGGAGCTGAAAACTGCACAAACATCACCAACAAACACACTTCTAACCTTATGATGGAGGGAAGAACATTGATGAAGTAGCTGAAGATAGTTGGGTCGAAAACACTGCCCTGAACACCCCATCTGCATTCTTCCAAACCTAGTTCACATACAAATGTACAAGCAGTCGTCCAAATGGTGGAAATTGGCTGCCAAACCTTCGTCCACTGGAATCACTCAAGTCCTTGGTTCTCACCTTCCCACAATTAACAGAAGGGCCAGTATTGAATTTATGCTGCAGTTCTTTCATGAAGATGGCAAGTATCACAGCACTGATACAAGGCGATAACACACACAAAAGATTAAGCCCCAAATATTTAAGATCAGAAATCTACCAAGTAAGCGAACTTTGGCTATGAATGTAATTCATCTTCCAAAGATTGACGGAGTGCATCCTATTATGTAAATGTAACATTCATTTGTTCACTCTCCAGACACAAATTAACTATAGCATAGTATCACAACCATGGAGATGGCAACCACAGCCAGTTTGAGGCCAGGAGCAGAACAGTGAACCACCCAAGGACTTACCACAAGATTCAAGATCGGAGGAATACGCAGGGGTTTTATTTTTTGGAGGAGATGGGGGAATATGGCACACTGCAACAAGAACTTGCTTTTAATACTGCACTTTCAACAAAAAAGCTGTTCACGGAAAAAACTGACGCTAAGCCAGGAAATTAAAGATTAGGAGGCATAATCGAAAGCTTGGTCTAAGAAATAGTTTTGATAAGATTTTTTAAAAGGAGCGAGAGGTGGAGAGGCAGAAAGGTTTTTTTTGGGGGGGGCGGGTGGTAATGCTAGAGATCAAGGCTCAGGAGGCTGAAAGCACAGTCACTGATGGAGGAGTGAATGGGGGGGTAGCGGATAAGGTTGGAGTCAGAGGAATGGAGTTGTTCGGGGTTTTGGGAGGAAATTGCAGAAATAGAGCACAGAATAAATTACCTAAGTGGATGAGGATTTAGTGCATTGGGGGACAGGAAGCCAAGGTAGGTCAGTAAGGGGTGATGGACAAGTGGGATGTGATGCAGGACAGGATACATGCAGCAGATTCATCGGGTTAAATTGTAACTGAAGCTCAACACTGCTGTATTTTTCCACCAACAGATAAAGCTCAATGATACAATTTTCCCAACACTGGTGCTGGCAGTAACCCAAGAACATTGATCCTAGCAGCTGTTTTGAAATTCAAAACCTTCTTGTACAACTCAAAAGTGGGACTACTAAAGTAATTATAATGTTTAACCTTTTCAGTACCAGCAGAAAGATGCTTTTGGAAAGGGGCTGGCAAGCACAACTATCTCATTTTTGATGCAGAGTCCATAAATTATTTTTAATAGGGAATTAGTTACTTGAAAAAGAGGCATATTAAAAAGTAACAGAAGCGAGCAGATGAGTGGGATTCGACTAGATGGTTCAGGTGGAGAAAAACACAGACACAAGTGGCCCAAATGGCCGGTTTCTGTGGTGCAACATTCTACAGTTCCTGGAACAGAGTTAATATTTTTCCATTCATCATGAGATGAGAGAGAGAAGCATGAAGTGATGCATTTTGGGAATGAGGAGAGGAAATATAAATTAAATGGTACAAATTTAAAAGGGGGCTCAAGGATAAAAAGACCTGGGGGTTCACATACAGAAATCTTTGAAGGTGGCATGTCAAGTTGATAAAGCGATTTTTTTTAAAAATGGGATCCTTGGCTTTATAAATAGAAGCATAAAGATACAAAAGCAAGGAAGTTTTGAGAAACCTTTATAAATCACCAGTTAGACCTCAGCTAGAGTATTATTCAATTTTGTGCACCACACTTTAGGAAGGATGTCAAGGTTTTAGAGGGTGCAGAGGGGATTTACCAGAATTATACCAGGGATATGGGTGGAGAGACGAGAGAAACTGGGGTTGTTCTCCTTAGAGCGGAGATGGTTATGGGGAGATTTAATAGATTTATTAAAAATTATGAAGGGTTTTGATAGAGTAAATAAGGAGAAACTGTTTCCACTGGCAGGAAGGTCAGTAGCCAGGAGACACAGATTTAAGGTAGTAGCAAAAGAACCAGAGGGGAGAGGAGAAGAATTTTTATTAACGCAGCGAGTTGCTATGATCTGGAATGCAATGCCTGAATGGATGGTGGAAGCAGATTCAATCGTAACATTCGAAAGGGAATTGAATATATACTTGAAAAAAATCTTAATATTTGCACGATAAGCCAAATGGCCTCCTTCTGTGTTGTATGATTCTTTGGTTCTATGACACATTGAGCTTATTAAATTTCTTATTAAACAGAAATACATTCGCACGCGCAAACAGCACATCAACTTTTAAATTACATAGTTGTGTTAAAATCTAAAATTATCCTGAATCAAAGTATGCTGTCTGAAGTATTTATAGACATGTGCACTGTAGACAACAGTCTGCAACGTACTTTTAAATGACAGTTATGGAGACGTATGTTTATTGTGTTTGTTTCACATGCTGGAGACCTATATATTTAAGATCTCTAAACTGTATGATTTCCTTGACCTTTAACTTGGATTTCTGAAAATCTTTACAATTTAAACACACAGTCAAAAAGTAAATCCACACAATGCAAGTTTCCCAGGAATATTTTCTATTAATTTTAGGTTGAAAAAATAGCACTGCTTTTCAATGACTCAACAGAAGTTCGCAGAAATGGATCTTCACTTGTACAATCCAGAAACAGTATTTCTTCAGTAATCTGCGCTGCGTTATGTAATTTAAGGATTAACAACGACATTACCAGCAATAGCTTTCCTTACAGACTAAACATGGTTCTATACCATCCCATCAACTCACCTTGGAATCATTGCTATTAAGCTCAGAACAGGTTTTACAGACCACAGCAAATATACTGCCAATTCAACATATAGAACATAAATGTTCAGCCAAATATTAGAGACACACACATAATAAAGTTTGTAATGAGTCAGTTATCTTTAATAAAAACCCATTAGTGGCAAGGTATTTTAGCTTCATTGCAACTCTTGGTAAAGGTGCAACAAAATGTCTCCCTCAACCAGAGAGTTCAACTGAGCCTTCCATCTGATTCATCCCTCGAACACTGAAAAACTGCAGTACTGTTCAAAGATTTGCTCTTAATTCAATTCTTTTATGAAGTCAAGTTTTCAGGTGATCTTAACATACTACGACATCAATTATATATGCCTAAAATACATTATTCAAGTAACAAAATACATTATTCAAGTGCACTATCACAAATCACATGATCCCATCAGCAAGAATATACATTTATATTTGTGAAGATTCACACAATTTGCAAATTTTTAGACAAGGACTCTGTTAGCTAAAACATTTCCAGGCAGAGTGGAAACACAGCTAGCTTATACAGATTATAGGAAACCTCTGCTTTTTAATTGATGGAGCCATTACCAATTTAAATAAGTGAACCAGCCGGATGTAGGACACATCTGATTCTTCAATTAAACTGGTACAAGCAACACGCTTGACCGCTGAATTAAAAAAATCTTCAAACGATAAATATTAAAAACAGGAAATGCTGGAAATGCTCAGCAGGTCAAGCAGCATCTGTGAAGAGAGAAACAGAGTTAACGTTTCAGGAGGTCGATGACCTTTCATCAGAACTGGCACAAATTAGAAATCTCTCTAACTTGTTCCAGTTCTGACAAAGGGGGGAGAAAAGTAGGAGCAATGCTTCGGGCTGAGAGGGGAAGAGGAGTGCTAGCGTTACTAAAAAGGGGGTAGAGAGAGAGAGAGAAACAGCTTGAACTGGACGGGGGTGGAGTGGGGAGCAGAGTACCAACATGAAATGAGTGGCTTTAACTGTCAGGAGCAGCAGGGGAATTACTGCCAGCTGGAATGGAGGGAGGGATGGAGGAGTAGAAGGGCACTGTGTTGAATTGAGTGGGGGAGGGGAGGGAGAAGAGCTAAACTATGAACTGTTGAAGAAGGAGCATGTCTCTGTGATAAGGCAGAGAGTTTGGTGGGTTAGTGTTTCTCTGTAAATTGGGTATGGATGGGGAAAGTACTTCTGAACTGGAGTGGGGGGTGGTGAATGGGGAGTTACTGTTGAGGTAACTTTTGGGGAATGTTGATTTGATTGCTCAATTGAAATCCAAATGTTAATAGATCATTTTTCTTTCAAAATTTAAAAAGTGTGGAAAAACCAAGAATCTTAAAATTATGCATTATTTTTAATATAAAAATATAAACTTTTCCAGGGATACTCCGAGATCCCCGAGAAATACACCAATTTCAAACCATTAATGGAGCCCAACAGATAAGAGCAGTGTCAGGGAACATCCAGGCAATAGCGATCACAACATAAGTATCAAGATAAAGATTGAGAAGGACGCAAGTCAGACAAAAGACAAAGTAGTAAATTGCTGGGGGGGGGGGGGGGGGGGGGCGGGAAATGATTGAGGGAATCAGACTGGCAAAAGGTGGGAAGTGGTGTTCCACAAGGATCAGTGCTGGGACCACTGTTGTTCACCATTTACATAAACAATTTGGTCTCGGAAATCAGAAATAAAATTTCAAAAATTGCTGACGACTCCAAATTGGGGGGTGTAGTTAATACAGAGGAGGACGATGACAAAATACAGGAAGACATTAATAACATAGAAACATAGAAAAATAGGAGCAGGAGTAGGCCATTCGGTCCTTCGAGCATGCTCCGCCATTCAATATCATGGCTGATCCTCTATCTCAATACCATATTCCCGCTCTCTCCCCATACCCCTAAGCTTGCAGAATGGACACGTAATTGGCAAATGAACTTCAATATATTTAAGTGTGAGGTAGTGTTAGGAAGAATAAGGAGGCGATATACACCTTAGAAAACAAGGGGTAAAAATTGAGTCGCGCCCCATTTAAAAATTAGCGGCCCCGCGCCGGAACTTCAGTGGTTGCGCCCCAAGAGGGAAGCGGGGCGCCACTGGAAGCACCCCGCATCCCTCTTGGGGCGCTGCGAGGGAATATCCTGGCGCTACGTGCCGCAGCGCCAGGCGCTGCGGCACGTCGCGCCGCGGTATTGCAGGCCTTCCTCCCCTTCTTAAAGGGGAGGGACCCTGCGAAGCGCGAACCGGGGCCCAGCTCGGGAGTGCACTCAAGAGAAGTGCCGGGCTCTTGGAGCGCAGCCGGCACTTCACGGTGGGGGGGCTTCACAGGGGCCGGGGACAGCAACGGGGGCAGGTGCTGGCAGGCGGCCAGCAACAAAAATGGCCGCCTGCCACCTCCCCTTTAAATATCGCCGCCCCGGCCGCACGTACGCCTCCCTGAACCCGTCGGACATAGCGTCTGGCGGTAAATCAGGGGGCGCGACTGAAGATCGCGGCTGGAGCGCGAGTGGGGTGCTGCGCACGGCGATGACGTCATCGCCGGCGGCGCAGCGCCACAGGGCGCTACCGGCTGCCGCCGCCGCTAACCTCCCGCTGAATTTTTCGGGAGGCGTGGGAGTCGCTGCGCCCGGGCGTTAGCTGCTTTACGCCCCATTAGCGCCCTCTTAAGGCGCTAACGGGAGGCGCAAGCAGCTGAATTTTTCCCCCCTAGTGTCTAAATGGAGTAGAGGAGCAGAGGGATCTGGGGGTACAGATACACAAATCACTAAAAGTAGTGACACAGGTTAATAAGGCCATAAATAAAGCAAACAAAGCACTGGGATTCATTCTAGAGAGATAGAATTGAAAAGCAGAGAAGTTATGCTAAGTTGTATAGATCCTTTGTTAGACCACACTTGAACGAGTACTGTGAACAGTTCTGGTCTCCATATTATAAAAAAGATATAGAGACACTAGAGAAGGCGCAAAAATGATATACTAGAATGATAACAGAACTGAGGGCTCATCAGGCAAGATTGAACAGGCTGAGGGTATTTTCTCTGGAAAAGAGAAGATTGAGGGTTGACCTTAAAGAGGTCTTTAAGATTATGAAAGGGTTTGATAGGGTAGATATAGAGAAGAAGTTGCTACTTGTAGGGAGACCAGAACTAAGGGTCATAAATATAAGATAGTCACTAATAAATCCTATAGGGAATTCAAGAGAAACTTCTTTACCCAGAGAGTGGTTAGAATATGGAACTCACTACCACAAGGAAGTCGAGACAACTAGCATAGATGCATTTAAGGGGAAGCTAGACAAACACAAAAGGGAGAAAAGAATATGAGGATAGGGTTAGAAGATGGGTGGGAGGAGGCTTGTGTGGAGCATAAACACCGGCCTGGACCTGTTGGGACAAATGGCCTGTTTCTGTGCTGTAAATACTATGTAACTATCTGTATTTTCCTCTTCAGGCTTTCATGTACCTCATGAAGGAATGTTCAGTATATCTACAGCTTAAGAATAAAAAGGCCACATAACCACTTGCTTTCACATCACAGACTGATAATAATGGCTGTTGTTGAATTCTCAGCTTTTTGGAGTGGTGTCAGCTGTTTGGCAGTTTTTGATACTTTTCTAGGTTGACATATCTGGTAGCATGTGAAAAAGGTACAGTCACTGCTGTCAAATTAGTATGTAAAAACCAGGAAGACTGAGGGACAACATTACTAAACTGTCAGCAAAACGTTCCTGGAAATAGAAGTAAAACAGTGGCTTATTACAATTTAATTATATTTTCAGGTTTGCTCGATAGGCAATGTTTGAAGCTTAAATGTAAACATATAAAATAAAGTGTGCAAAACAACAAGCAACTAAGGTACAAACATGTGAATCTATGGGAAAATGCTCAAGCCCTGCAACCATTCTGACTTTGTCTTTCAGCCCTTCAATGCCAATGATTTTTGGATCATTGAATCATTGAAAGATCTTGTGCAATGCTAAATTTGCTATTAAATGCAAGTGCTGGTTGTGATCAGTAACAGAAAGGGATTCATGCAATTTATGCAAATGTTTGATCCAGTACTTGGCATACATTCAAACACTTAATAATGTCCCTCTCAATAACTAGACAAGCACTACAAGTTCACACGCCCATTGGAACGGTGCAGAATCTCGCACTCACAGAAAAGCCAAAAACAGGAGGAATACACTGCAGAGTTGTCATTGGGTTCAGGAAACCAGGTCGTGTGATGGGATGACAGTGTGTACTACAACAAGAAACATGCATCGCAAACATTCAAGTGGACTATGTTGGATTGGCTGATAGCCTATTGCACAAAGAGGAGAACAAATGAATTCTAGATACTGTGAACACAATCATCGGCACAGGAGTGGGCCATTCTGCCCCTTCGTGTCTCTTCTATTATTCAATTAGATCGTGGCTGATTTGTACCTCAACTCAACCATTAGTATACTTAAGGGATATGGAACCAAGGCGGGTAAATGGAGATTACATAGGATATACGGCACAGAAGCATCACATGACATGACCTGGTTTCCTGAACCCAATGCCAACTCCTCAGTGTATTTCTCCCGTTTTTGGCATTGGCATACTCTTGCTTTTCTGTGAATTCAAGGATGATACCAGAAATGCGTATACATATAAGGAAAATGGAACAGGCTGGGTCTCTTTTCTCTTGAAAAAAGAAAGCGGAGGGGCGACCAAATAGAGGTCTTTAAAATTATGAAAGGTTTTGATAGAGTGGATACAGAGAGAGTGCTTCCACTTGTGGGGAAGAGCATAACTAGAGGCCATCAATATAAGATAGTCACCAAGAACTCCAATAGGGAATTCAGAAGAAACTTCTTGACCCAAAGTGGTGAGAATTTGTTTTTTTTAAAATTTAAATTGGTTTATGGGATGTGGGCGTCGCTGGCAAGGCCAGCATTTATTGCCCATTCCTAATTGCCTTTCAGAAGGTGGTGGTGAGCCGCCTTCTTGAACCGCTGCAGTCCATGTGGTGAGGGTACTCCCACAGTGCTGTTAGGGAGGGAGTTCCAGGATTTTGACCCAGCGACGATGAAGGATCAGCGAGATATTTCTAAGTCAGGATGGTGTGTGACTTGGAGGGAAACTTGGAGGTGGTGGTGTTCCCATGCGCCTGCTGCCATTGTCCTTCTAGGTGGCAGAAGTCACGGGTTTGGGAGGTGCTGCCGAAGAAGCCTTGGCGAGTTGCTGCAGTGCATCTTGTAGATGGTACACACTGCAGCCATGGTACGCCGGTGGTGGAAGGAGTGAATATTTAAGGTGGTGGATGGGGTGCCAGTCAAGCGGGCTGCTTTGTCCTGGATGGTGTCGAGCTTCTTGAGTGTTGTTGGAGCCGTACTCATCCAGGTAAGTGGAGAGTATTCCATCACACTCCTTACTTGTGTCTTGTAGATGGTGGAAAGGCTTTGGGGAGTCAGGAGGTGAGACACTCACCGCAGAATACCTTGCCTCTGACCTGCTCTTGTTGCCACAGTATTTATGTGGCTGGTCCAGTTAAGTTTCTGGTCAATGGTGACCGACCGCCCCTCCGCCCCCAGGATGTTGATGGTGGGGGTTTCGGCGATGGTTATGCCAATGAATGTCAAGGGGCGGTGGTTAGACTCTCGCTTGTTGGAGATTGTCATTGCCTGGCACTTCTGTGGCACGAATGTTACCTGCCACTTATCGGCCCAAGACTGAATGTCGTCCAGGTCTTGTTGCATATGGGCATGGACTGCTTCATTATCTGAGGAGTTGTGAATGGCATTGAACACTGTGCAGTCATCTGCGAACACCCCCATTTCTGACCTTATGTTGGAGGGAATGTCATTGATGAAGCAGCTGAAGATGGTTGGGCCTAGGACACTGGCCGGAGGAACTCCTGCAGCGATGCCCTGGGGCTGTGATGATTGAGCTTCAATCACCACAACCATCTTCCTTTGTGCTAGGTAGGACTCCAGCCAGTGGAGCGTTTTCCCTCCGATTCCCATTGACTTCAGTTTTACTAGGGCTCCTTCATGCCACACTCAGTCAAATGCTGCCTTGATGTCAAGGGCAGTCACTCTCACCTCATCTCTGGAATTCAACTCCTTTGTCCATGTTTGGACTAAGGCTGTAATGAGGTCAGGATCAGAGTGGTCTTGGCGGAACCCAAACTGGGCATCAGTGAGCAGGTTATTGGTGAGTAAGCGCCGCTTGATAGCACTGTCGATGACATGTTCCATCACTTTGCTGATGATTGAGAGTAGACTGATGGGGCGGTAACTGGCTGGGTTGGATTTGTCCTGCTTTTTGTGGACTAGACATACCTGGGCAGTTTTCCACATTGTCGGATAGATGCCAGTGTTGTAGCTGTACTGGAACAGCTTGGCTAGAGACGCGGCAAGTCCTGGAGCACGTCTTCAGCACGACAACCAGGGTGTTGTCAGGGCCCATAACCTTTGCTGTATCCAATGCACTCAGCCATTGCTTGATATCACCTGGAGTGAATCAAATTGGCAGAAGACTGGCTTCTGTGATGGTGGGGACCTCAGGAGAAAGCCGATATGGATCATCCACTCGGCACTTCTGGCTGAAGATGGTTGCAAACGCTTCAGCCTCGTCTTTTGCCCTCATGTGCTGGACTCCATCATCATTAAGGATGGGGATATTCATGGCGCCTCCTCCTCCCATTAGTTGTTTAATGGTCCACCACCATTCACGACTGGATGCGGCAGGACTGCAGAGCTTTTATCTGATCCGTTGATTGTGGGATCGCTTAGCCCTGTCTATAGCATGCTGCTTCCGCTTTTTAGTGTGCATGTAGTCCTGTGTTGCAGCTTCTCCGGGTTGGCACCTCATTTTTAGGTACGCCTGGTGCTACTCCTGGCATGCTCTTCTACACTCCTTATTGAACCAGGGTTGGTTTGATGGTAATGGTAGAGTGAGGGATATGCCAGGCCATGAGGTTACAGATTGTGGTGGAATACAATTCTGCTGCTGCTGATGACCCACAGCGCCTCATGGATGCCCAGTTTTGAGCTGCTAGATCCGTTTTGAATCGATCCCATTTAGCACGGTGGTAGTGCCTCAACACGATCGAGGGTGTCCTCAGTGTGAAGACGGGACTTTGTCTCCATAATGACTGTGCGGTGGTCACTGCTACCAATACTGTCATGGACAGATGCATCTGTGACAGGTAGACTGGGGAGGACGAGGTCAAGTGGATTTTTCCCTCGTGTTGAGGACTCCCAGTGCCACTCCTTCCCAGCTGTATACCACTGTGCCGCCACCCCTGGTGGGTCTGTCCTGCTGGTGGGACAGGACATACCCAGGGATGGTGATGGAGGAGTTTGGGACATTGGCTGAATGTGGAACTCGCTACCACAGGAAGTGGTTGAAGCAAATAGTATAAATTCATTTAAGGGGAGGCTGGACAAGCATATGAGGGAGAAGGGAATAAAGGGTTATGCTAATAGATTTAGATGAGGAATGACAGGAGGAGGCTCGAGTGGAGCATAAACGCCGGCATGGACTGGTTGTGCCGAATGGCCTGTTTCTGTGCTGTATATCCTATGTAATCCTATGTATCCCTTATTATGCTTACTTAATAATGTCCAACAATCTCAGTTTTGAAATTTTCAATTGATCTAGCCTCAACAGCTTTTTGGGGCAGAGTGTTCCAGATTTCCACTACCTTTTGTGTGAAAAGTACTTCCTGACATCACCCCTGAACAGCCTAGCTCGAATCTTAAGGTTATGCCCCCTTGTTCTGGACTCCCACACCAGAGGAAATTGTTTCTCTGTATCTACCCTTTCAAATCCTTTAATCATCTCAAACACCTCAATTTGATCAGCCCATAATCTTCTATGCTCAAGGGAATACAAGCCGATACATTACATACAATCTAGTCAATAAGTTACATACAATGCTTCTGTTACAATTCAAGGAAGCCGCAGATATCTTTCCTCCTACCCAGTGTAAAAGTCCCTTTCCACAGGAAAGCCCTATGAACCAAAATGTTTCCTTGCATCAAGTTTTCCTCTGTGAAACAAAGCAATTCTGATTAAGAGTCTGATTGCGGTTTCCTCCCCCATCCCTCCAAAAGTGAGCGAGTCAGTGACAATAACGACAGTCAGCTGCAATACTTGTTAGCAATCCACCTCATAAGGGTCCAACAACACCCTTCAAAATGACATTAATACATGAATTAAGATGTATATTTTCCCTGTTAGAGAAAGGGAGAGATAGGCCTTTCAGAAAATAAAGAAGGAATTTTAAACTGATCATACTGCTGCCAAAGTACTACTAAAAGTATCAAAGTACTCACCATCCATTTCCAGAAAAAAATTACAGCATTACCAGAAATTCCTTGAACTTTCTCAAAGACATCAATTTTCTTGCCACAAATAGGACTTCACTCCCCCGTTCAGCCACTCTGGTGACCTGAATTCGGGATAGCATTCCGGAACTACTCTATTAAAAAGAGAGGGTGGGACTTCAAACCGACCCAAGCACTCGTAATCCGACAAAACGATACTCCAGGCTGGGAAATTTGCAATTGGCATGGGTGCTGGATAACTAGCTTAAAAATATCACGGAGCTCAAATTAACAACATTAGTCAAGAGTAATTTACCCACAGCAGCGCATGAATGTCATCTCAACTGTAAACCTTAATTGCAGTCTTTCGCTTGATCAGGTCACGTCCACTAACTCCTGCACACCAGTTCCTCAGGATATTCATCGGGGCTATTTAAACAAAATTAGACTTTTTTTTTTAAACTGCTAGTCAGGACTCTGGTTGGTTTTCAGTAAGAGCTTTGCTGCATCTGCATGCCTGGAACAACTGGACTTGAACCGAGCTGTCCACACGCAAGGGTGCACAACTAATAGCAATATGACTACAATACATCACCAAAATCCTGGTATGCATCACTGTATGGATATTAATATCCAAGACTCCAGGCCAACATAGCCAGAATGTGTGCGTGCTGACTCCAAATCCAATTGAATTACCGGACTGTTTTTTTTTCCCTCCAGGACAATTTTAAATTAGACAACTGAAAATCCCTTTGCAGCATCTTTTATTCTGCAAGAGTTGCATTAACTTGGACTTGAAAGACACCACTGGAGTTCTGGCCTTACAGATTTCCTAACACAGCAGTGCGTGGCCCAGTCCCACCTGGCCGGTTTACAAGCCTCACTGTGTGTGAAGCACACCTGAATTATGGACAACTACAAATACTAACAAATTTCCAAGGACCTCCAATCTAACGCTCAAAAAAGACAGCATCAGCTGACCAAAAGGAAACAATGAGCTAAAGGAAGCATTTCTATTTCTATTGCCGCATATACTAATAATGTGCTATTAAGTCAACAAATACAGAACAATGCAGAATTCAAGACACATTGGCCTGGATGTTACAGTGAAAATAACGGTGAGGCCATCAGCGCTCAGGACATTGCTGTCCGATTTGCCCTGCACTTCCACAAGCTTCGCTACGCCGGTATCTCGCCGAGAGACTCGGCATTCAAATATATGAAGGGCGTGAAGTTGCAGTACTTACCTACTAGATCCATAAGAACATAAGAAATAGGAGCAGGAATGGGCCACTTGGCCCCTCGAGCCTGCTCTGCCATTCAATAAGATCATGGCTGATCTATGGCTCAAAGCCACTTCCCTGCCTGCTCCCCATAACCCTTCACTCCCTTATCTTGCAAAAATCTGTCTATCTCCACCTTAAATGTATTTAATGACCCAGCCTCCACAGCTCTCTGGGGCAGAGAATTCCACAGATTTTCGACCCTCAGAAGAAATTCTTCCTCATCTCAGTTCTAAAAGGGCGACCCTTTATTCTGAAACTATGTTTCAATAAGATCACGTCTCATTCTTCTAAATTCCAATGAGTATAGGCCCAACCTGCTCAACCTTTCTTCATAAGTCAACCCCCTCATCTCTGGAATCAACCGTGTGAATTGTCTCTGAACTGCCTCCAATGCAAGTATATCCTTCCTTAAATAAGGAGACCAAAACTGTACGCAGTACTCAAGGTGTGGTCTCACCAATGCCCTGTACAGTTGTAGCAGGACTTCACTTGCAATAAAGGCCAACATTCCATTTGCCTTTTTGATTACTTGCTGTACCTGCATGTTAACTTTGTGTTTCATGCACAAGGACCCCCAGGTCCCTCTGAACTGTAGCATTTTGTAATCTCTCTCCATTTAAATAATAATTTGCTTTTTTATTTTTCCTGCCAAAGTGGATAACCTCGCACTGTCCCACATTATACTCCATCTGCCAAATGTTTGCCCACTCACTTAGCCTGTCTATATTCCTTTGCAGGTTCTTTGGGTCCTCTGCGCACAACTTGCTTTCCCACCCATCTTTGTATCATCCGCAAACTTGGCTACATTACACTCAGTCCCTTCATCCAAGTCATTAATGAAGTCCAACACCGCCTTCAGTGTGCCAGTGCAGCCTTCGGTCGCCTGAGGAAGAGAGTGTTTGAAGACCAGGACCTCAAACCCGGCACTAAGCTCATGGTCTACAGAGCAGCAGTAATACCACCCTGCTGTATGCCTCAGAGACATGGACCATGGACAGCAGGCACCTCAAAGCACTGGAGAGGTACCACCAACGCTGTCTCCGCAAGATCCTGCAAATCCATTGGCAAGATAGGCGCACCGTCAGTGTTCTTGCTCAGGCCAACATCCCCAGCATCGAAGCTTTGACCACGCTCGATCAGCTCCGATGGATGGGTCACATTGTCCGCATGCCCGATACGAGACTCCCAAAACAAAAGCTCTACTCTGAGCTCCGGCACAGCAAGAAAGCCCCAGGTGGGCAGAGGAAACGCTTCAAGGACACCCTCAAAGCCTCCTTGAAAAAGTGTAACCTCCCCACCAACACCTGGGAATCCCTGACCCAAGACCGCACAAAGTGGAGGAGAAGCATCCGGGAAGGCGCCAAACACCTCGAGTCTCTTCGCCGGGAGCAAGCGGAAGCCAAGCGCAGGCAGCGCAAGAAGCGCACGTCAACCCAAGCACGCCACCCACCCGCCCCTTCAACCACCGTCTGCCCCACCTGTGACAGAGACTGTTGGTCCCGCATTGGACTCATCAGTCACCTGCGAACTCATTTTTAATGTGGAAGCAAGTCATCCTCGGTTCCGAGGGACTGCCTAAGAAGGAGAAGTAGTAATGTAGATTGTAAATAGTTGAGGCCCCAGCACTGATCCCTGTAGCACCCCACTAGTTACCGTTTGCCAAACGGAAAATGACCCATTTATCCCGACTCTCTGCTTTCTGTTAGTTAGCCAATTCTCTATCCATGCTAATATATTACCCCCAACTCCGTGAGCTCTTATCTTATGCAGTAACCTTTGAACATGCCAGAAAAACTTAGGGCTTGTCCAGTCAAGTGTAAGTGAATTTTTAACGGCATAAGTCTTAATTACTGCCAAACAACCACTCTGACTTTGAAAATTTAGTTTTGCAAGTGTGGCGTCTCATTCCTTCAAATTTTAATTGTTAGAAATCTAAAAAAAAATTTAAAAAATTTTAAACTTTTTCTTTGTCTCTTAACTCTTTCAATCTCATAATTTCCCTCTCTATTTCACTTTATGTATCTGATTTTACATAGAATTAAATATTCTAACTTACACTTCCTGGTTTAGACTACATGCCTCAGTAAGGATTCTTCAATCTGATTGGTTGAGGATACACGCTGTTGCTGGTCCTGTTCACACAGGTCCCAGATCCCCTGTAGAGGGCGCCACGCCGCTTTGACTGTCTGATAACCGCAATTCGTAGTATAAAGCTCCACAGAAATTCTTTGGGAAAATGTAAACATAACGAACGGTGAGCGCGGTTCGGTCGCCGCTGACCGCAAAATCCAGGCCATTGGTACAGGGTATAGCAGCCTCGTGGTTATGACTAGCACCCCATAAGTTGGGAGTTCACATCCCCATTGGCAGTCTGGTAATTTGCAGGCTAACACCAGAACATTAAAACTGTCAAATTGCAGTAAAAACCCAACCAGCTCACCAATGTTCTTTCGGAAAAGGAACTTACTACCAGGATTGCCCGACATGCGACTCCAATTCCACACTATGTGACCGACTCTTACTGGCCTCGGGGCAACTCGGGCTGGACAATGACTGCTGCATTTCCAGTGTCATCCACATCCCAAGAGCAAATAATGAAAAAAGTAACAATTAAGTAGCTGGTACAAGTTCAGCACAGCATACATGAACACAAATTAAAATGCAGTTCACACTGATGGGATATAGTCTTAGATACACCGGCTCCAAGTCTATCGCTATGTGAAATGTGTTCTGGTCATCTCAACCAATGGACAAAAATACACATGAGTACAACTCAGTAACTAATTTGCTATCTCACTCAGACTTAGAATTGATCATGTGGAAAGTGAAAAAATTCACAGTGGTGCACTAAACAGTGTACTTATATTGTTGCCTGCAATTTTTGGGCCATGCGAAAACTCCAGGACGTTTCACGTGTTCTGGTTAACCACGTGTGCAGTCAGTGCCTCCAGTTGCTCGAACTCAAGCTCAGAGTTTGAGCTCGAGGAGCATCTAAAATCATTGCAGGGCGTACGCGAGGCCGAGAAGTTCCTGGAGTGCACGTTCCAGGAGGTGCTCAGCCAGGTACAGAGAGTCCAGGAGGATAGCAAGTGGGCGGCCATCAAGCAGGGTCAGAAGAGGCAACAGTGCAGGAATCTTCTGGGAGTGTGGCGCTCTCAAACCGGTTTTAGTGCTGACCACCAGGTGAGGGTGACGACACCTCGAGGGAGTGCAGTCTAGAGCACATCCATGGCAAAGAAGAGCAAATGACTGCACAGGGGTGCACAGCAAAGTGTAGAAATGCAGTGGTCACAGGAAATTCGATTATCAGGGGGATAGACAGGCATTTCTGCAACTGCCGACATGAGTCTCGCATGGTGTGTTGCCTCCCTGGTGCCAGGGTAAAGGACATCACTGAACGGCTGCAGAACATTTTGCTGGGGGGGTGGGGAACATCCAGAAGTCGTGGTCCATATTGGCACCAATAACACAGGTAGGAAAATGGTTGCGGTCCTCCAGACAGAGTTTCAGGAGCTAGGGAGGAATTAAAAGAGCAGGACCTCAAAAAGGTGGTAATCCCTGGATTATTCCCAGTGCCACGTGCTAGGGAGTATAGGAGCAGTAAGAGAAGACAGGTTAATGCGTGGCTGGCGAAGTGGTGCAGGGAGGGAGGGCTTCAGATTCCTGGGGCATTGGGACCAGTTCCAGAGCAGGAGGGACCTGTGCAAGATGGATGGACTGCACTACAATAGGGCTGGGACAAATATCCTTGCAAGGAGGTTAACTAGTGCGGGGGATGGTTTAAACTAATTTGGCTGGGGGAGCAGCACCAGGATGAAGCATTAGAGAGGAGAAACCAGGTAGACAGAGCATTGGGAAAAAACTTACATTTATATAGCGCCTTTCATGACCACCAGACGTCTCAAAGCGCTTCACAGCCAATGTAGTACTTTTTGGAGTGTAGTCACTGTTGTAATGTGGGAAACGCGGCAGTCAATTTGCGCACAGCAAGCTCCCACAAACAGCAATGTGATAATCTGTTTTTGTTATGTTGATTGAGGGATAAATATTGGCCAGGACACTGGGGATAACTCCCCTGTTCTTCTTCGAAATAGTGCCATGGGATCTTTTACGTCCACCTGAGAGAGCAGACGGAGCCTCGGTTTAGCATCTAATCCGAAAGACGGCACCTCCGACAGTGCAGCACTCCCTCAGCACTGCACTGAGTGTCAGCCTAGATTTATGTGCTCAAGTCCCTGGAGTGGAGAGACAAACAGCAATAGAATAAACAGTAAAGAAATAGGAGGGATGAGACAGGGGGCAAATGGGAGGTACACTAAGATGGGTTTAGAATGCATGTGCTTAAATGGCAGGAACGTGGTAAATAAGCTACAGGTACAAGTCGCTACATGATATAGTGGCAATAACAGAGATGTGGCTCAAACAAGGGGAGGAATGGCCACTTGATATTCTTGGCTACAATGTATTCAGGAAAGATAGGGAAGGAATAAAAGGGGAGGGGGGCTGGCAGTATTGATCAAATATACTATTACATCACAAGAAAGGGATGATATACTTGAGGGTTCAAAACAGAATCTATTTGGTTAGAATTAAGGAACAATAGAGGAGCTATTACACTGCTGGTTGTGTACTATAGGCCACCAAATAGTGGGAAGGAGATAGAGGAGCAAACTTGTAAGCAAATTGCAAGAAGATGCAAGAAATTAGGGAGTCATGATAATGGGGGACTTCGATTATCCTAATATGTAGACTGGGAAAATAACCGTGTCAAGGGGGGAAGAGGGGGAGGAATTCATGAAATGTGTACAAGAGAAATTTCTTGATCAGTGTGTTTCGGCCCAACAAGGAAGGAAGCAGTGCTGGATCTAATTCTGGGGAATTAAGTGGGGCAAGTGGAGCATGTTTCAGTGGGAGAACATTTAGCAAACAGTAATCACAACTTTATAGTTCTGGAAAAGGACAAGGAAAAATCAAATGCTAATTTCAGCGAGTTGAAAAGGGATTTGGCCCAGGTGGATTGGAATCGAAGATTGGCAGGTAAAACAGTAAATGAGCAATGGAAGGATTTCAAAGAGGAGATAGTTCGGGTACAGACTCGACACATTCCCACAATGGGGAAATATAGGGCGTCAAAAGCTGGAGCTCCCTGGATGATTAAAGATATCGAGATTAAACTGAAACCGACAAAGGAAGCTTCTGATAAAGGACGTGACTGCTGCCAACAAAGTGCGCAGTTTCAATGTTGTTTTTGTTTGTTGTCGCTGAATTTCCCAAAATGAGGAATAAAGCAGCAGATAAAAAAAAAATCTTGTTCAGATGTAAGTGAGGTCTGAGCATGGCTATTGTTAGGCGTGTTTGCGTTTGGGTTGATTTATTTTTTATTAAATGGTAACCGGCTCTCGTCGTGTGTAAGTGGTAAAATGTAAATTAGCCGAAGGAAAGTTCCGCTGCCCCCACTTCAGTGGTAGACTCGGTCCCTAGGCCTCTGTAGATTCGCTTTCTTATCTTTAGAAGTTTTGGTTCTTCTGGGTTGTGCATAAAGTCTAAATTAAACTCAAGAGAGCTGTGAACGTCGGAAAAATATTAGGAGTGGCATTAGTAAGTGTCAGACTAAACTCCCATTTAAATATACAGAGCTTTATTATTTCTAAGGACAATGTGCGTTGTTGCATTAATGAAACTTTATTAGTGATGTGCTTCAGCACTTCTCAGACCCTCCGTCTGTTGTGGTGAACATTATTTTTTTTAATTTGGGACCTGACAGTTATACGCAGCTTCCGGTTCGTTGCCAGGAGTCACTCCGTATGATAAATGTTAGGTTCATAATTCAGTAGAGAACCAAGCTGAATACATAAAGTACAGGGGAGAACTAAAAAAGGAAATGAGACAGGCAAAGAGAGTACAGGAAACTTTTGTTTATCCGGCATCGACGGGACCGGCGTGGTGCCGGTTTATCGAAAGTACCGGATAACGGAGAGTTATATCTACCGAGGCTATTTTTAACAAAGAGACTCCAGGCAGCACGGGAGAATCAACTCCTGCTACTGTAGTGTTTCGGACTTCCGACAGCGCCAGGAGGTCTAGTGGCACTTTTGAAAAGTACCCCTACTGACTAAATTGGCGTTCGCGGACTCGGACTCGGGATCAGCAACATTGCCGGTTATTTGAGAGGAGTTTTCGGAGCACTCGGCGTTCGCGGAGACTCGACTGCGACTCGGCAACATTGCCGGTTATTTAAGAGGAGTTTTCGGAGGATGATTTTTGCCGGTTAAGCGAGAATTCCGGATATTTGGGTGCCGGATAAACGAAAGTTTCCTGTATATGAGAATAGATGAGCAGATAACATAAAAGTGAATCCAAAAGTCTTTTATAAACATATAAATAGTAAGAGTAGTCAAAGGAAGGGTGGGGACAATTAGGGACCAAAAACAAGATCTTTTTATGGAGGCAGAGGGCATGGCTGAGGTACTAAATGAGTACTTTGAATCAATGTTCCGTCTAATTTTTTTTGCACTGAGTGGGCCACAAACTCCTTTGAGTACAACCTTTTTGTCTGTGGGCAATTGTTACAACAACTTTTACAACAACTCCAAAGCATATATACAGTAATGCCACATTGCCACCCCACCATCTCAAATCATGAGACAGACAAAAAAAACTCTTAAAAATCAGTGAGCCTTTAGTTAACAGTAGCATTCCACCCCTCTGAGTTAGCAGGTGAAGGGTTCAAGCCTCACTAAAGACAACTCCGGCGAGTGGACACTACAATATGGTCTCTAAATACTGGGCTGACATCCAGCGGGGAACTCGCGTCCAGATTGAGTGACCACTGGTTCAGTGGTAGTATTCCCGTCTCGGACTCAGAAGGGTTGGGTTCGGGCCCCGCTCCAGACAACTCTGGCGAGTGTAGCACTGGAACTCCGAATACTGGGTTGACATCCAGCAGGGGTACTTGAGCCCAATGTGTGCGGGTGCCCCTCTGCATCGTAAAAGGGTCGGCGGGGCTCGAGTGTCGGCTGCAGCCCACCTAGGAAAAGGTACTGTACTCTGAAGATAAAAATCCGTGAGGAAGGTAATAAGAAACCACCTGAGCTACTCTTCCCTAGTAAGTGGCTGAACAATCTCATGCCTGTTCTAGGGCAGAACACAATGGACAAGCTCACAATTAGAATATTTTTTTTCATTAATTCTAAAATCCTGAAGATAATTAAGATAAAGATTAAAATAAAGATGTCCATCTTTACAGTCTGTTAAGCATGACTTGGGCAGCATGCACAAGAGAAAAGCTGGCAGAGAGGATTGCATGTCCCTTGCAGAACCAATTGATTTTTTTTTATTTCAATGAAAGGAAATTTAGCCAGGTTCTGCTGCTTGCATACGTTCCTCCCCACCAGATTTTCCTTTCTGCTCTCTGCCCAAATGGTGCTTAATGCTCAGGTGGGAAAGATGTACATCCTAGGGTACTTAAGGAAGTGGCCCAAGGAATAGTAAATGCATTGCTGGTCATCTTTCAAAATTCTATAGACTCTGGAACAGTTCCCATGGATTGGAGGGTAGCTAATGTAACCCCACTATTTAAAAAAGGTGAGAGAAAAAACAGGGAATTATAGACCGGTAAGCCTGACATCGGTAGTGGGGAAAAGATGTAATAGCAGAGCACTTGGAAAACAGTGACAGGATCGGACAAAGTCAACATGGATTTACAAAAGGGAAATCATGCCTGACTAATCTACTGGAATTTTTTGAGGATGTAACTAGCAGAATAGATAAGGGAGAAACAGTGGATGTGGTGTATTTGGACTTTCAGAAGGCTTTCGATAAGGTCCCGCATAAGAGATTAGCGTGCAAAGTTAAAGCACATGGGATTGGGGGTAAGGTACTGATTTGGATAGAGAACTGGTTGGCAGACAGGAAGCAAAGAGTTGGAATAAACGGGTCTTTTTCCGAGTGGCAGGCAGTGACTAGTGGGGTATCGCAGGGATCGGTGCTAGGACCCCAGCTATTCACAATATATATTAATGATCTAGACGAGGGAACTAGATGTAATATCTCTAAGTTTGCAGATGACACAAAGCTGGGTGGGCGTGTGTGCTGTGAGGAGGATGCAGAGAAACTCCAGTATGATTTGGACAGGTTGGGCGATTGGGCAGATGCATGGCAGATGCAGTATAATGTGGATAAATGCGAGGTTATCCACTTTGGTGGCAAAAACAGGAAGACAGATTATCTGAACGGCAATAGATTGGAAAAAGGGGAAGTGCAACGAGATCTGGGCGTCCTTGTGCACCAGTCGCTGAAGGTAAGCATGCAGGTGCAGCAGGCGGTTAAGAAGGCAAATGGTATGTTGGCCTTCATAGTGAGAGGATTTGAGTACAGGAGCAAGGATGTCTTGCTGCAGTTGTACAAGGCCTTGGTGAGACCACACCTTGAGTATTGTGTGCAGTTTTGGTCGCCTTATCTGAGGAAGGATGTTCTTGCCATGGAGGGAGTGCAGCGAAGATTCACCAGACTGATACCTGGGATGGCAGGAATGACGTGTGAAGAGAGATTGGGTTGACTGGGCTTATATTCGCTAGAGTTTAGAAGAATGAGAGGGGATCGCATTGAAACTTATAAAATTCTAACAGGACTAGACAGACTAGATGCAGGAAGGATGTTCCCGATGGCGGGGGAGTCCAGAACCAGGGGTCACAGTCTAAGGATAAGGGGTAAGCCATTTAGGACTGAGATGAGGAGGAATTTCTTCACCCAGGGAGTGGTGAACCTGTGGAATTCTCTACCACAGAAGGCAGTTGAGGCCAATTCATTAAATATATTCAAGAAGGAGATAGATATATTTCTTAAGGCTAAAGGGATCAAGGGATATGGGGAGAAAGCAGGGACAGGGTACTGAATTTGGATGATCAGCCATGATCTCATTAAATGGCGGAGCAGGCTCGAGGGGCCGAATGGCCTACTCCTGCTCCTATCTTCTATGCTTCTATGAAAATCTACTCCAATATGTTAATATTGTAAGATGGTCACATTTAAACTATTTTTTATTGGCATGTTACAAAAAGTTCTATAGTCTATTTCACTTTCTGATATTTCACTTTCTTTTATGTTAACATTTTTGTATCTGTAACTTTAAAAAAAAGATTCCCAGTATTCATTGCTCATTTTCATTGAAGTTATTTTGTTCTATAAAATCACTGTAAATATATGATATTGCAGCCCATATACACAGTGCAAAATAATCATCCTGTTCTCACATTTGTAAATGCCACTCTTGATTGATCATCAAAATGAGTCTTAACACTGTTTATTATTGACATTTTTGGCAATAAAGGTCAATTTTAAATGATTTCATTCATTTTATGGTAACTATAAAATATATTTTAGTCTGCTTTTGTTCACAGTACTTATTGTCTAAATTGTATATTTTGTACTACAGTGTACTTCCATGAACTTCTCTTAATAGGTATGCCAGAGATAAGTGTGTCGAAAGAAGCTGTAGTTAGGAGAGATGCACTGTATTGTAGGTTAACTTTTCAAACTACATCACCCTAAACAACCACAAACTCCTTGATCTGCATATCAACAGCTTATACATTTACTTAGAGGTGCAATCTTATTGCAGTCTTACACACAACAGACTGTTAGAATGGATCCCTAGTGTCTTTGGAACTTGTTCCAATTCTTTAATGAAGTTGCCCCAGGAAGTCAGTTAAATCTTTAAACAAACAGGGTTGTGTTATAATCTATTTCATTGGATCATAAATGACTTTTATGACTTGAATCCATTTTGTGTTTCTTACTCAGTGGATTACTTTTTAGTAATGCACCATTGTGTCCCAGAAAGTGTTTTCTATGAAGTACATAAGAACATAAGAAACAGGAGCAGGAGTAGGCCAATCGGCCCCTTGAGCCTGCTCTGCCATTCAATAAGATCATGGCTGATCCAATCTTGGCCTCACCACCACTTTCCCGCTCTCTCTCCATACTCCTTAACTCCCTTGTAGTTCAAATGTCTGTCAATCTCCGCCTTGAATATATTCAATGACTCCGCCTCCACAGCTCTCTGGGGTAGAGAATTCCAAAGATTCACGACCCTCAGAAGAAATTCCTCCTCATCTCTGTCTTAAATGGGTGACCCCTTATTCAGAAACTGTGCCCCCTAGTTCTAGATACCCCCACCAGGGTAATGTTTAATCGCTGTCTCTAAAGTGTGTGACCGAATGGCCTCCTTCTGTGCTGTATCATTCTGTGATTCTACGATTCAGAGACTTGATAATTTTCATCTGTATTTGATCATGTTACACCTGACCTGACAGTGTTCTGAAGGGATGCCAAAATTAGGAGAACTTAATACCCGGACACTGAGATCCCTCACCTTGATTTTTTTTTTAATTGACATGAGCCAATGCCTAATCTAATATTCTAAATTCAATGTTATATTCTTTCCCTTCACTGCCCACCCAATCATAATACACTATTTCAATCCTCAGATATCACAAAACTTTCAAAGGGATTTTTTTGGGGGGGACATTTATTTTTCATTTTCCTTAAGGGGCATTAGCACTGTTAAAATGGAACATATGCCCATTCCTGGCACCCAGACAGTGTCAACAATCACGACTGGGACCCATACTGAATGCATTGAGCATAGAGTAAAGCTCACTACAGGAAACTTTCGTTTATCCGGCACCGACGGGACCGGCGTGGTGCCGGTTGATCGAAAGTTCCGGATTACAGACAGGTATACTTACCAAGGTACGAGAGCCCCGTACACGGCCACAGGTTTAAAAATTGGGACCCGGAGAGGGAAAGTAAACTAACACGATGGGAGGAAACCCTTTACAGTACAGTATTCCAATTGTTTTAACAATTTTTTAAGAGTTTGTGGAAACCGAGCAGAGTGCTTGGGGCAAGCGCAACCATCATCGTACCCTTTATATCCTGAGGGAGCCGGCTTACGGGAGGGCACCTCTGCCGAGGGGTCTGAGCTCCCCGAGCCGGTCCTGTATTCCGAATCACGAGACTCCGGCTTTTTCCTCCGTGGCGGCGACAGGTCCGAGTCGGAAGAACGTTGACCCCCCTTTCGTGGGGGCGAAAGGTCAGAATCGGGGTCTTGTCTGTATAGTAAAACTTACCTGAACCTACTCCTGATTTTTGCCGGTTAAGCGAGAATTCCGGATATTTGGGTGCCGGATAAACGAAAGTTTCCTGTATATTCTCTAATGTCTTAGCCCCAATCACTTTCCCTGCAAACCATTTCTTGAGCTTCGAAGTAATGCTGCCAAATTAGTAGTTAATTGCACAAATTTGGCAGATAATTGTGTATCCTGGATCCACACCACAAACTGGGTTCAGACTGCCCAAACCAGTTTTCAGATACTATTTCTGCAGCTAGCAAACAAAGACTTACATCCAATCAGTCTGGGCTGGATTGAAACTCGAGAGGCAAAGTGGCAGTGTTCTTACTAACTCACTTCTCTACCCAGTCACACTTGAGATCTATTTTTGATCTGAGCCAACTTTCTCCGTCGATATTCTAAGTTTTGTGATACAATCTATTTGGAGGAAATTTGCTGCAGGTGCTCTATGTGCACTTAGAAAGACAATTTATATTTGAATACATTTTTTTTTTAAATCACAGCCTCCAACAGACACTTCTATGCTTTAGCCCATAATTAATCCATAAGTACGTGATTTTTCACTGATATCAAATGGAACAGATAATGAGAAGTGTAATGCAGATCCCCCTTGCCCGTCAGTGTCTGCTTGGCTGGAAAGGATGTATTTGAATGCAGTACTGCTGATGATTTCCAAACGGAATACAATTTTTTCCTAAAATGCTACTGAATTCAACACTTAAAAAAAATGTCCCCGCAATTTTCCGCTCTCCCTTCTCCAGAGTATCGACTGGGGTACAATTACAAGGATACCTCGGCCAAATGACCATTAGTCTAGTATGAGCCCGGATAGTGAATCAATCACAAGAATCATCACCACCAGGACTAATTCTGTGATCACTTGACATCCATAGATAAGCACTTCCAGCAGGGATCACAGGATAACCACTAAAAGCAGCAACTCTGGCCAGTTTTCCCATTCCTAACCCAGAAAAGCTAAGACCAGTTGGAGAATTCCAACTGCTGGTCCAACTGAGATAAACTAAGTCAGCACAGACCAAGAATCAAGAACAAGATCTTACTGCCTTGTCCTCAATATCCTGGCCAGTTGAGACAATGAAGATGCTACTTGATTAATTACATTGCACCAGAACTGCAAGAAAAAATTAGATTCACTCACATTGTGCACAGATTACATTAATGAATTTTTAAGTAACTACGTTCCACTGAAATTCAGATGCCACCAATCACTCAAGCTTCACATGCAGGTTGTACTATTACTGGATTCTTTTATCAAATTACCTTGCTGCTTTTCACTTCGTATTTCATATTATCCTCAAATACACTGAAATACATCACCATCTCCAGCTAACTGCGCAGGTATATCAACAAAAATTGATATTGCATTTTAACAATCTACTCCCATTTAAACTGCAAATCAAATAAACTCAAGGGATGCTGCAACTATATTCTACAGAGCAAAACCTCAAGTATTACTGCAACGGTCAACTTTCACCAATTACAGACTACCCTACTTATTCTAAAACTACATCCAACAAATCCCTGCTTACAATGAACACAACGAAATATCCATAATTATATCTAGTATAACACAAACGTTGCTTGCATGTAATAAACGTATTACCCATTTATAGTGAACAAATTAGTCCCGCTGGGACGCTACTGAGCAACTGTACTCTAGTTATTTTAGGCTACTTGAGTGACAGGTAGGTTTCAATCTGGGCAGTGGGAATGTAATTTACCATAGAAAGTTTGCAAAAATCCAAACAAGTGGAAATCCAGCTTCCATGGGAATAACGTTAAGATTTGCAGCGCATCACCTTGAAGCAATGTGCCTAAAATGAGAGCACTATAGCTTAAAAGAGATTTTCAAAATAGTGCTGGTGTTTCATTTGAATTGAGTTCTGAGAATGAAGGAGGGACTGAACCTATTGATTGTTTGGTTGGCTTTAAACCATGCTGGCTTTAGAACAAAATGTCACCAATGTTACAGCTAGGAAACCAGCTACAGTGAGCCATACACACAATGAACACCCACAGAAGATGAAAGTTCATCTTGCAGGATCTTCATTGATTTCATGCAGGTTAACCATACAACTACTTACAACATATTTCTAACCAGCGCCTATCCTAAATTAATATTCCAAGCACTGACAGTAGTTAAACCCAAAAGATAAAAAGAAATGGTGCTCCCAATAACATTTTAAAAAGCAGCAAGCAGTGATGAAATTTTAATTTGGTTAAATGGATATGACATCTTTGGTATTTTATGTTCATGTCAAATGTCCTTCTCCTCCAAAAAAAAAGTTTCACAAGTGTCTTTTGTGAAAAAGTACTGCAAAAAAAACCTATTCATAATTGTTTAAACTGGGTTGTCAAACATACACTGATCTTACAAGCGATAATGTTCCCCTCTCAATCTATTGTAGGCACTGGGACAGCTTTGACATTCTATTCATTTCTAGAAAATGCTGCCTTTCTGATTTGCTGGTCTAATTTTTTCTAAAGATGCAGCTACATTCTTTGTGTTATCACCACAATTAATACTGAACTTCAACAATGGTTCATGCACCTTCTTCGCTCTGCACAAAAGGAGATTTCCATCCGTATGAATGCCCTGTATTTACTATGACACATTGACGCTTTCCAGCTCAATTCACCCCAGTCTGGTTAATCTTTTCTCCAGAATTGTTGTTATCCACAGACTGAATGGAGCCATATAATTAGTTTATCTGGACATTTTAACCTGATCCATATTCTAGCACTGCAGATCTCGTCACTTATATTTAGAGCACCGAGGTACTGAATCTGCAAGTACACCAAACAGAATCGGTTTTGGATTCCTCCAACCACCAAACCCCCACCCCCCCGCACCCTCACGGTAATGGTCAAAGAGGATGTAATTTGTGCCTTTGATGAGGTTCGTTTCAGTGCGGTGGCAAGGGCAGCAACCTGATTGGAGAGGCTCAAACATGGAGCTGCGGGAAAGATGGGCACAGATTTAGTCTAGCTCAGCAAAGGGCAAAGATATTTATTCTTCTTGGTTTTGTGGGCAGCAAAGCTTATACAGATAAAATTCATGAGCTGGATACAATCCAAGTGCATTTGTCTTGCTCAATACAGAACAATGGGAGTTTATTATATCTGGTGGTGTGCTCGATAACACGGTGCTAAAATCCTTGAAAAAAGACAATATTCAAAGTTATTTTATTGCGTGAATATTTTTAGCATGTGAAATTGCTTGGATGTTTCTTTTCAAACAAAATTATCTGTTGCACAATGATAGATAATGATTGAGAATGGGGATATTCATGGAGCTTCCTCCTGCTGCTAGTTATTTAATTGTCCACCTCTATTCGCAACTGGGTGTGGCAAGGCTGCAGAACTTTGACCTGATCCGTTGGTTGCGGGTTAGCTTTGCTCTGTCTCGAGGGAATTCGGTGTCCTAACCCAAGACTCAGCTATTACTACCTTTGTTATCCACAATCTTCTTTTCAACTAACCTTTCAACTGTTCTGATGGCAGTTTTTGTAATCTGAAGTTGAGTCCAGTATCTCTCCGTTTCCCCCCCCCGCCCCCAACCAAGAGTGATTTTCTTCTAATTTGTAAATGTATTTTTGTTTCAATCAAATTTATTCATACAAATAACCACTTTGGTTTTGCTTTACCATGTGACCTTTTTACCCTGGGGACATAGGAACAGGACGTAGCCCAATCAGTCCCTCGAGCTTGTTCCATCATTCAATTAGATCATTCTGGTTTTCAACTCCCTCCATGGCCTCGTCCAATGTTCCCATTAGGCTGCGCAGCGGTCTGGAGGTCTCTCGCAAGCCGCTCAACGGCTTTACAATTAAATAACATGCGCGAGAAATTGAATGGGCCACGCAGCCAGTTAAAGGACCCGCGCATCAAAAACAAAATGCAGGAAACATTGAAATAACAACAGAAAACGCTGGAAAAACTCAGCAGGCCAGGCAGCATCCGTGGAGAGAGAAAGAGAGTTGACGTTTCAGGTCGATGACCTTTCATCAGAACAGGAAACATTGGCCTCGCCCCTCACTATCTCTAATCTCCTCCAGCCCCACAGGTCATGGGTTTGGGAGGTGCTGCCAAAGAAGCCTTGGCGAGTTGCTGCAGTGCATCGTCTAGATGGTACACACTGCAGCCACGGTACGCCGGTGGTGGAGGGAGTGGATGTTTAAGGTGGTGGATGGGGTGCCAATCAAGCGGGCTGCTTTGTCCTGGATGGTGTCGAGCTTCTTGAGTGTTGTTGGAGCTGCACTCATCCAGGCAAGTGGAAAGTATTCCATCACACTCCTGACTTGTGCCTTGTAGATGGTGGAAAGGGAGTCTTGGTGATGGAGAGAATATGGGGTCGGAAGCTCAGCTTGGGGGTCAAATAGGACATCAAGATGGAATCCTGTGGTATAAGTGGTAATTTGATACGCTGGATTAGGATTTGCCCTCAATCATGCAGCCAAAATGTTAGTCAATGGTTCTGGATCAGCGTGGAGGAACATTACTTGAGGCATCCCCCAGGGATCGGTCTTAGGCCCACTACTGTTCACTGATTTTATTAATGGCCTGTACAGTGATGTTGGGGGGGGGGGTACGGTCAGTAAGTTTGCAGATGATACTAAAATCTGTGCAAAAAGCAAGATAGTACAGGAACACAATCTAATGCAGAGATTTAAATGCGCTCGGGGAACATGCCAAATAATGGAAAATCGCATTTAGCCTAGATAAATGCAGTGTCATGCATGCAAAAAGGACCAACTTAGAATACACTTATTTACAGGGAATGATGCTGAAAGCAGTTGAGAGAGAAAAGGATCTAGGTGTTGTTGTGCATAGAGCACTGAAGGTTCACGATCAAAGCAGGGAAACTGCAATCAAAGCAAACAGGACATTGGGTGATATTAATAGATCCATTCAGTAATAAATCAAAGAACGCCATCTGTCATTATACAAGTCGTTGGTTAAACCGCAACTGGAGTACGGCACTCAGTTTTGGGCCCCTCAAATGTAATATTATGTTGGAAAAGGTTCAGAAGAGAGCCAAGAGAATGATTTCTAGTTTAAAGAACCTTAGTTACTCAGACAGGCTTAAAGAACTGAGTCTAGTTACTTTCAGGCAGCGAAGATTTAGAGATAACCTGATAGAGGTATATAAAATAATGAAAGTGCTAGATTGCATGCCATTTAATAGATTATTTCAGTTTGACAGATTGGGAGGACCGAAATGTGGTTAAACTACACAAAAGTAAACAGAAGCTAGATGTTGGATGGTTCTTCTTTTCCCAGAGAGTAATGAGCCTCTGGCATGCATTACTGGCTTGTACAGTGTGTGCTGACTCTCTGTATGCCTTCAAGAGGCAGCTGGACTGGTTTCTTGGCTGGGGCAGTGTTCACATCATAGAATAGGCTAGTTGATTAACAGTTAACATACACATGGTCAATGTGATCTCTGAGACTGGTTTTCATTATCCAAGGGGGGTTGGAGAGGAATTTCCCAGAGTTCCCCCCCCCCCCCCCCCCCCACTTTATTAGCCCTGAGGTTTTTATGCCTCTCCCAGGAGATGACATGGCTGCAGGGGTGTAAGGAAGTGTCTGGTCATGATGCTCCAGCCATCATGTGTGTGGGGCAGGCTGGATGGACCAGCTGGTCTTTTCCTGCCTGTTATTTTCATGTTAGTTACAATACTGTCAGAAAATACAACTGGAATGATTTTGTTAACATCTCATTTAAACCCACTTTTCCTAGGCTCATTTATAATTGCTCTGTGCTTTGCTTTGGCATGATCACAGCTAACTGCTCACCAGAGGAACACCAGGTCAGAAAAGACGTAATTTTTCTCGTTCATGAGATGGATGCAATGAGCTTACATCTAATCAAGCCCGGAAGCCTATGATCAAACTGCCAAAGCATAAAGGGTGATAAAATGAGATGCAGAAGAAAGTTTCATTAATAAAGACAAATCGGTTGAAGGGCAATTTGAATAATTTTGACTGATTTGGCCTTGCAACGATATGTTGTATCATGGGAATAGCATTGCAACAAATGTGAAAGGCCACTTCAACCATCCCAAACCTATCTGAATCCATCTAATTACTGGGACAGGGCGATATTAATAGTATACAAGCCTGCTATGCATTATGCTTGGTAACTCGAGGCTAAACTGATCTATCACCTTATTTCAGTAATATGAATTTTTTTACATTGCATTGCTGCGTTGCTGAATAAATGCATCAGCCGTGAAAGCAATTTCTAAGGAGAAGTGAAAAGGAAAAGATTGATTTTGACCTTTTATTTCATTACAAGTTAATTGCATTTTTGGCAAAATTACAATTTATCTGTTCAATTAGAAGTCTTGCATCCATTGTCCATCAATGCGCACCTTAAAGCAGTGGCGGGCAAAAATACAGCCCGTGGGCCGCATGTGGCCCGCCAAGGCCTGACTTCGAGGCGGAACTTTCACCGCACCTGACCCCGCCCCGTGACGTCAGGAGGCGGGTCCAACACCGGCATCTCCACATCATCATCTCCGAGGCTAGCAACGGGCCTTCGGGCCAGTTGGAAGCGAAAATACGGAGCCCGGCGGCTGAGGTGGACAGAAGGCGGCCGAAATCATCCATCCCACTGCACTCTAGTTTTAGTCAAAACATGCAAGCTGTTTCTCGGTGGGGTGCCTTCGTGCTTGACTTTTGCATCGCTCTGAGTGAAAGAGTTGCTGCAAAAAGTGATGATGGAACTCCAAAGTCGGGTCCCCCTCTGATTCTGGAGTGTATGGCTTGAAACTCCAGTGTGGTGTCCACCCGAGTTTAAAAAGTGCCGAGGGATTCTGTTTACCTGGGCATATTATAAACTGAAGGAGGAGGAAAGATTTCTTTTTAATGGTTTGGGAGCTCCTGCCCATTCTCAAAACATTTCAACATTAATTTCTGGCAGCAGAGCCATGCACATACGTGTAACCATGCCTGCACAAAGCGCTCATGGCAGCAGGAATGCTGATTTGTAGCCATACATGGTCCACAGTGGAACTCCGATGCTCCCAGTGCAACTATCAATCCCAGATCATTAATGTAGTAAAAGTGCAGTCCGTGTCTCACTCTGAAAGTGAGCAGAACTTCAGACAGATTAACTTTGCAAAAGACTTTCTTGGAGGTTTGGGACCACATCAGCTGTGCTGCGGTCGGTAAAGGCCCTCCCCCGGGGTTATAGTTTCAGTATCGGGGCAACACGGTGGCATAGTGGTTAGCACTGGTGCCTCACAGCGCCAGAGACCCGGGTTCGAATCTGACCTCGGGTGACTGTCTGTGTGGAGTTTGCACATTCTCCCCGTGTCTGCGTGGGTTTCCTCCGGGTGCTCCGGTTTCCTCCCACAGTCCAAAAATGTACAGGTTAGGTTGATTTGGCTATGATAAATTGACCCTTAGTGTTAGGGGGGATTAAATATGTGGGGTTATGGGGATAGGATGGGATATGTTAGGGGGAATTAAATGCGTGGGGTTACGGGGGTAGGGTGGGATGTGAGTACTGTGGGGATTGGGGCAGGGACAGGGTGCTGGATTTGGATGATCAGCCATGATCGTATTGAATGGCGGAGCAGGCTCGACGGGCCGAATGGCCTACTCCTGCTCCTAGATTCTATGTTTCTATGTATATCATTCGTTTCAGTGACCAACCAACATGAGTGCCATTTTGACTGGTCAGTGTGATATTAATCACTGTCACTCAGTGTGCCATGCATTGGACAATTTAGAGAAAGCACAAGTTTGTACCCATATTGCAGAAAGTCTTCAGGCATCTGTGGGATACTTTGGGCCACGGCCCCCCGGGGGAGGGTCTTGACCGACGGCAGCACAGCCCCTAAACCAGTGGAGAGCGGCGAGGGTGCAGGCCCCGGCTCCACCCACCCCAGCCCAAGCCCAACCCAGTGAGGAGGGGACTGATGGACGATACTTGTTAAAAAAATTAACCACCTAACTAATTAATGCAAAACTGATGTGTTTACTAAATAGCATTTTAATTCTCAAGTTTATTTATTTAACACTATTGAAACGAACTGATTAGTAAATTAGTTAACAGATTTATTCACCAACTTAACACCCTCTGCTCGTTAGGTAATTGGTGAGCAATTTAACTGTGCTCATGACACAGCTATTCATTTAAAAGCCGCTGAGCGACCCCTCCAGAAATCAGCGCAGCTTAACGGGAACATTGGTGGGCGGCCCTCAACAGCTCACCGAAACTTGTTAAATAGCCCTCCAGTTCAAATAATTGCCCACCCCCACCTTAAAGTATAACCTCAAAGGCATCACACCTCAAAAATACAATGCCTCCAAATCAAATAATTGTGATTGGTTCAAATAATTAATTATCTTAAGTTACGAATGAAATATCTGATCGACGAAATGTGAACAAATCAAAATGCACCATTGAAGAAGGCTTCACCACAGAAAACAGAGTAATTAATCCTGTCAACTTTGTTTTTCAATGATAGTGGTCATGATGCGGAGATGCTGGTGTTGGACTGGGGTGGACAAAAATGAGAAGTCGCACAACACCAGGTTATAGTCCAACAGTTTTATTTGAAATCACAAGCTTTCGGAGCTATCGATCGCCCCTTCCCTGAGGAAGGGGCGATCGATAGCTCCGAAAGCTTGTGATTTCAAATAAAACTGTTGGACTATAACCTGGTGTTGTGTGACTTCTCATTTTTGTTTTTCAAAGCTAACATTCAGAAACTAGCAAGTACCACAAAACCAACCAAACTGTTGAAAACCATTGACTGTAACGTTAAAACTCAGTTTGTCCTCTCCACAGATGCTGCCTGACCTGCTGAATGTTTCCAGCACTTACTGTTTTTTTATTTCAGATTTCCAGCATCTGCAGTATTTTGCTTTTGTTGAAATATTCTCTTCACACTGTTTAACAGCCTTTTCCCTTCTTCACTCAGGTCAGGATATACCAGAAATAACACAAACAGAATTGCACAATTTGAAAAAATAACTAATAAGACTGCCCTTCTCTGGTGCCTGGGGTTTCAGCATTATAGGGAAATTCCATTTGTGCACGTGCGAGAGAGATGCACGATGAGAGCTCTATAGTTTTCACCTGGTTCCAATGGAACTACAACACCCAGAATATACACGACAGCCAGGTAGAAAAGGAACAGGGGATGTGTGTATGTGCATGCAACCAAACTTTGATTCACTTTGTGAATCAGCATTCACTCCCTAAATTCCCTGTATCTGTGAACAACCCTTGGACTACCCGTTTAAAAAAAAAATCCTATATAAATGCAAGTTCTTCAAAATTCTTAACGTCGTCAGGATCAAACCAACACTTATCAGTTGGTCATATGACCAACTAATAACTAATTTCCTGAGGCTAACAAAAGAAATTTGGAACCTGTCAACCCATTGCAATCACTGGATTCCAATACCCAAGCTAGGCAGATCTACAGTACTGAAGCTACTGTTCAAGATAAAGCAGAAAGTGCACCCACACACAAGACTTTAAATCCATTATAAATATGACTTTTAGGTATAAACATTAAATATATTAAAAAATCTCATGTGTGGGTGCACTTGTCAATTTTCTTCCCATGTCCACATTTATAACAGAAATTGCCTGTGTAAATCATCATGCTGTAATTACACCCTGCTGTCAAGGGTGCACTGTAGCGTTTCCATTTTGCATCTTTAAACTCCTCAGCCAATACTGCAGAGAATCTCATAAGCTCTAACTAACTGCTATTTAACTATAAATAATTGGAAAAAAAATGTAAAGAAGGAACAGAATTGTAAAGTTTCCAAAATTTGCAGATCCCCAAAACCTAAGGAAATAGGACTTTGGAACTACCTCAGAGTGATGAAAATGCATTTGGGCCTAACCTAAGAGACTGTAAGACCAAAAACCAAGTTTTGGCATTTTAAAAGCATGTCTGGGCCTGTGAAGGGAGAAAAGCCTGTGAAGGAAGTTGGGGACGACCTCTGCAAAAGCAGTTTTGGGTATTGCAGTTAAATTGCATTGTCTGGGGAATCGGGATGACCTCACTCAAGCCCCAGCAAGCATTAACATTTTGACAATAGACCCTAGGAGGAGACAGCCCCACCCAAAACAACAGGTCCCATCAAACAGATTACAGAACCCATTAAAGACATGCATAAAGCAAATATTCGATCGAAGTCCTAGGCCCAGTCAAGAAATCCAAAACATGAGGACAATTCAAACTCCGATTAAACAACAGATCGACAGGATGGAGCTATCCTGAAAACCACTTCACACATTTACAAAACCAGTTAACACGCTAGTAAAGTCGTTACTGTTAACAAGGTCTTACAATTGATTTGGTTTTGATAAGGCCACTTCAATTTAGTATAATTGAAGGCCCATCAAGCAGTTCAGGAGTAACAACAGTTCAAGTTCAACAGGAGGCAGTTCTGGAGTTCAATTTGAAAGCCTGTTTTCAGCAGAAGTCAGTGCTGGAATAGAGTTCAGGAGAAGCAAGTTGGGCAGTTAAAGAAGACAGTTCAGTAAGAAGGGAGTTCTCCAGTAAAAACAGTTCAAGTTCAACAAGCAGGCAGAAGGCAGTTTCCACAGTTCTGCAAGAAGGCAGTTCTGCAGCTCGGAAAAAGACAGTTTAAACAGAAAGCAGTTCAACAAAGAAAGCCAACAGCTCCAGAAGTAGGCCGACACGCAAGAAGAGACCAGAGCAACTGCCTCAGTGACCATCGGACACCTCGCGGCAACAAGGGCCTTACGAAACCTTTTATTCAAAAGACTCTAAACCCTAACTCTCAACTGTCAAGGATTCGTTTGGTGAGCATTATCCCTGGTTCTCCAGAGTCCAACCTAGCTAGTGAAGTGGGATTGGGAGGGGTGAAGTATTCTTCTAATGTTATTTCCCTCACGTGTACCGAAGTGTTCCCCACCTTCAGAGTGTTAAGAGTGTTTGTGTCGTGTTTTACTTTCTTGAATAAAGATCGAAATTCTTTCATCAAAACCTGTTGTCTACTGCACCTTTGTTCACGACCCCCAAATAAGTCCAAGGTCTAGAATCAGGGGCGTGGGAGCGATTCGAACTGCTCACTGAGTCAGAGGTGAAGCTGACCCTACCACACCACCCCCTACAGAATGGATGACTTTCAAATGGGGATTCAATGGGGGGGAAAAAAAGCTCTAATCAGAACGGTAGCCCTTGGACTGGCTCTCCTCCAGCTTCATTGCCACAACTCAGTTCCACATTCTCCTTGCCCATAACTATCTGGTTGAATTTTTACAGTCCAATCTCTACTCTGTCCATAGCACAGGGAGCCCCTGGTCAAAGCCACAAACATTCTTTGGGACTGCAACTATGGTATGTTAACTTTCCTTGACATCTGCAGCATTTGATGCCAGCGACTCTTCTATCATCTTATCTGTGATCTACCTCTAAGCACTTAAGAGTTCCCATCCTCAGCCCCTTGTTTTTTTTTTAAAGTATTTATACCTTTCCCCTTGGCAATATTTTCTGCAGACACGAGGTCAGTTTCCATTTGTATGCTGGTGTTATCTAACTATCATACCACCACCTCCCTCACTCACACCACCACTTCCTGTCCAAAACTAATTTGTGGCCGAGCCAAAACTTCTGCCAACTGTATATTAAGATCAAAGTCATATTATTTGGTGGCCATCAAAAAAGCTCAGTACTGTTGCCTCCCTTTCCAGCTGTTCACTCAGACTAAACCAGATGGTACACAATCTCAGAGTCCCGTTGAACTCGGAAGTGAAGCTTAACTTTAAATCCCATATCTAGTCACTACGACCACTTACTTGCATCTCTGCAACATCACTCACCTCTTTCTTTGCCTCACTCCTATAGTCACTGAAACCCTTAACCATGTTTTTGTTGCCCCCAGGGTTGACTTCAAGGGCTTCTTTGCTGGCTTCCTCACTGGCTTCCCAAGCGACATCTTTCACAATCTCCAACTTGCCCAAAACTCAACAATCTGCATCTTTTGTTGCGTCATGTTCCTCTTGTTCATGAAAGTATCAAATTCAAATTCCTCATGCCTGTATCTAGAACCTACTCCAACATTGTATCCCACTGCACATCATTCAATTCTCCAACACAAGCCTCCTCCGATGAATTTACCAAACCTCAAAACTGCGCCATCAGTGGATGAAACTCCACATACGAACTCTTTCCCCAAACCCACTTCATCTTGCTACTTTTTCTTCCTGCCTTTAAAAGCTTCCTGAAAACCTCTGTCACCATGCATTCAGTCATATCTCCGAACCTTTTGCCGAGTGTTTGGCCTCCATTTTGCTTCTGAAGTACCTTGGCACATTATCTACATAGGTGTCTGCCTTGTCTTAGTGGTAGTACCATCACCTGAGACAGAAGGTTGCGAGTGTTAAGTCCCACTCGAGAGACTTGAGTACGTAACCTCGGCTGACATCCAATGCAGTATGGAGGGAGCGCTGCACTGTCAGAGGTACGGTCTTTCAGATGAGGCATTAAAGCAAGGTGTCGTCTGCCCTCTCAGAGGCAAGTAAAAGATCCCATGGCACTACCCAATTCAGAGCAGGGGCAATCTCCCGAGTATCCTGGCCAATATTTATACCTCATAGAACATATCTAAAACAGATTATCTGGTCATTATTGCATTGCTGTTTTTGGGATGTGTGTGTGCAAATTGGCTATGACATTTCCTACATTACAAGAGTGACAACACTTCAAAAAAAAGTACTTAACTGGCTGTGGGGCATCTTGAGGACGTGAAATGTTCCATATAAATGCAAGTTTTTTTCTTTTTCTTTCTAAATAACACTACATAAATGCAAGTTGTTGTTGCAAGCCAATCCCCCAACAGGTAGGATAGCCCTAGCTGGACAAACAGCAAGAAGTTTACCAATGCTTTGTGCTGGTAAGCTGTAGGTTTTAGCTGGTTACCAGCAGAATTCAACACACATTTGGGGGTCCAAACGTCTTGTCGCTTGCTAATCTACAATGAAGCTCTCCAGATTTAGTTAAATGAAGTGTCCCACAATGAGGAGTGTGCTTGACTCAGTGGTAGCACTTATGCCTGAGTCAGAAGGTCATGGGTTCAAGTCCCGCACCAGAGACCTGTGGCCATTATCTAGGCCAACAGTTAAGTGCAGAACTGAGGGAGTGCTACACTATCGGAGGTGCCATCTTTCGGATGAGACGTTAAGCCGAGGTGCCATCTACTCTCGGGGACATAAAAGATCCTCAACCACAATTAAAAAACCCCAGATCATCTGGTCATTTATCTCATTGCTGTTTGGGAGACCTTGCTGTGTGCAAATTAGCTGCTACATTTCCTTACAACAGTGACAACCCTTCAAAAATATTTCATTGGCTGTAAAGCACTTTGGGACATCCTGAGGTCATGAAAGGCACTACGTAAATACAAGTTCATTCTTCCTTTCACTCCATATGGGACAAACAGAATCAAACTTTGTGCATTTCTAAGTGAATTTTAGTTTGAATACTACTTAACATGGTAACATCACCCAGATGACCAAAAAAAACATTTCCCAGTGGCTTTGGTCAGACTGGCACTGTTAAAGATATGAACAAGCTGCCAGCCAGTTCAGCAGTAGTAGGCACGTGGCCAAATGAGGAGAATAAAGGCTTCTTTGAACCAACATGTACAACCCACATTTATTCCAAACTGCTGAGAATTTTTCAGGTTCTCCAATGAGATCTAACTTTTTGTCACAGCTGTTTGTTCATCTTGGTTGGGTGAAAGTCTGGAATTCCCCATCTCACAGCACTGCAGCCCCTTCACCACACAGACTGCAGCAATTCAAGAAGGCGGCCCATCACCACCGTCTGGAGGGCAACTAGGGATGGGTAACAAATGACAGCATTGCCAGCGACACCCACATCCAGTCAATTAATTTTTTACAAAATCCTTAATGACCTGTTGTCTTTCAGTGTAAATTTAATGATTACATAGGAAAAAATGGTCCATCATCATATTACATAGAAATTACAATATGCAAACAAGCCATTCAGCGCAACCACTAAGTGTTGGTGTTTATCCTTCACAAAAGCAGTAATCCCAATTACTATTCACCCCAAATTTTTTCCGGTGCGCAACCCCTTTAAGGGGCGGGACCAGCAGAGAGCTGCGCAATTTAGAGGGAACATTGATCCTAATCCCATGTGCTTACCCTGTTCTTGTATCCCTTTAACCACCTATCTAACCTATTCTTAAATGTTGATATGTTGCTTCATCTAAAGTTATAGACCAGTTAGCTTGACATCAGTGGTAGGAAAGATAATGGAATCTTTACTCAAAGATGTAAGAGAAAAACATCTAGAAAATGAAAATATAATAAAGTATAGTCAGCATGGATTTCAAAAGGGAAGGTCATGTTTGGTCAACCTTAGTGAATTATTCGAAGTAGTACCAGAAAGAGTAGACAAGGGTAATGCAGTGGATCTGACATACATGACTTTCAAAAGGCCTTCGAGAACTTGCTACCACATGGAGTAGTTGATACGAATAGCATAGATGCATTTAAGAGGATGCTAGATTAGTATATGAGGGAGAAAGGAATAGAAGGATATGCTGATAGGGTGAGATGAAGTAAATAGAGTGGGAGGAGGCTCGTGTGGAGCAAAAACACCGGCATATAGGGTCGGGCCGAATGGCCTGTTCCTATGCTGTAAATTCTATGTAAGTTACTCAATGACTCCAGGAATCTATTCCCTATATCCAATATCCTATGGGATTGAGAAAGGTTTATATTCTTTAGTCTTGATCAAGGATTATAAATTTTGTAATTTTATCCCCTAGTCCTATATTTATTGTTCAAGTTAAATTGTTCACATAAACCTTATCAAAAGCTATCATGATTTTGAACATCTGCATCATGTCCCCCTTCAATATATCAGCCTATCTACATAATTGATTATCTTCAAAATCTTGCATTAATCTCCTTTCTAATCCTTACCCATATAATTTTATACCCTCAGCAAATTATTACTACCACTGCTATTGTTACTGTTCCACATCGTTGCTAAATTGTGAACAGCAAATGTCACAGAATAGAGAACCCGAGTTACTTTTTACAAAGCAAAGAATCTTCAATTCAGCACCATTATCTTCTATTGCTAAACCATGTCAATTCTCCTAGATCATTGTCATCTATTCCAGGAATCTTAACCTTCCATAACACCTATTACATTAGCAAATGCCTTTTGAAAACCCAACTAAACTACACCTACTGGATTATCCTCGTCCACTAGCTATCTTAATCCCTTGAACTCCAGTAGAGATATGAGGCACGAGCTATTCCTTCTAAGCTATGTTCACTGATCACAGAATCTTTGATGCTCTTTAATGCTCACAATCACTTTTCCACTAAGTATGTTTAGCTAATTACGTCCATTGCCAGGTTTGCCCTTAATCTCTTTTTGAATATTCACATTACAGTACCCAAGCCTTGGGTATTACCTCAGTAACTAGCTGAAAACTATGACCCAAAACATGAATTTTGGGAGGAAGATGCATCTCCCTGAATCAATACAACCTTATTGATATTTAGGCCTTGCAATTTCTACAAAACAGATTCTCTGCTGACCTGCGTGTGTTATGGATCATTTAGCCCCATGCACTATGATTAGAAGTGAAGGTAGATTTTCCAAATCCTTCCATTTGGCAAAGCCAATTTCAATGGACAGAAAATTGTGGGCAGTGGACCTGTGATTTTTCAGTGCACGCCCGTGGTACCTCATCATCTCCAAAGACTCAAAATCTACTAGTTATCGTACAATCTCGGTTTGTGAAAACTGATGTGATGATATGAACTTGGTAATTCTAGCCAAATCAGCCGAACATCCATTCTTGGAAATAACCTTCAGAGCATTCTACAGGATGGCATAAAAGAACACAGGCAGCATAGGTAGCAGGCTGCATGGTTTTAGAAGGTTACTTTAGAACCTACTGGAACTCTTCAAGGAGGTAACTAATATGGTGGACAACAATAATCTAGTTGAATAAATTGACTCGCTCTTCAAAAGACATTTGACAAAGTTCTCTAGTGAAGCTAGTAGGTAAGCTTAAAGTTCATAGAATAGTTGACAAATTGTCTGGATGAATGAGAATTGGCTCAGCAACAGAATACAGATAAACAATAAAAATTTCCTCTGGGAAAGAGTAACCAGTAAAGTTCCACAGAAATCCTGTTCTGGAACCCCATACATTTACAATAAGTCTTGCTAAGTTTCTACTTTTGTTAGATGTAGATAGTTTTGTTCCTCATCCTTTCTAATAAGTCTTAATTAAGGTCATTTTTCTTGTGTTCTAATTTGACCTCCCAATTCATTTTCACTAATGCCCTTCTCATAGCTCCAAAATCTGCTCTTACAAAGGCTAGTCTTGTAAAGAGTTCTTTCTGGTCTTAACTTCACCAACAATATCAAACCTGAGAAAATAATGACCAGATCCCAGGTGCTCACCAACCTCCAGATTACCAAGTAGCTCCAGTGAATATCTAAACACGAAATCCAACTCAGCATCTGCTTTAGTAGTTAGTTTTGCACGTTACAAGAAGAAACTGCCTTCCTCCACTTCAACCGGTTTGTATTTTCAACACTCTCTTCTGGTCTGTCCTTTATCTGTTCACTCAACCTCCAGCATGTCAAGGTCCCCTTATGATTAGCACATTAGAATTTACTGCAGCCCTTTTCATCTGTCAAAATAGCTCCCCATCTGCTTGCTCACTGCGCTGGTAGCCCACAACAGTTACTAATTAAGAATTTGCCCTCATATCATATCCATATTGTTAGAATTTCCTGCTGTTATGTGCAATCTTATCATAGCTGCTAGGTCATTGCTTGTCAATAATGCAACTCCTCCACCTACCTTATACATCTAGCCTTGGCAAATCATTTTATACCCCCCCTCAACCATGTTCCTGAGATGCCAATAATATCCATATTTTCCGTAGTAATCTATAACTCTAACTCTTAATACTTCAAAGCCTTTTCTCATTGGATCTTTCCATTACTTGACTTTTTTTTTCCCTGTTTTGTTTTGTTCACCCATCGTACTTATAGGTCTTAATGCAGGTGAGGTAATGAGGTCCAAGTTGAAGTGCAGACATTCAGCAACCATCAATTTTCAAGAGTTAGAAACTATTCAAACAATCAAAATGTGTTTTAAGGAGCCATTGTGAAGCAGTCAATTCCTTCTTCATAATTTTTTTTAAATCTTCAAGGTGTTCCAAATTCAGGTTCCTGTTTGAAAGTCAAATTGCTCATTTTTCAGACTGAACTTTCAACATCAAGCTTCAAAGTTCTGTCTCACATTAATTTAAGTCTTTTGATGAACTGTTTTCGCTTGTACAGCACATTGCATTGAAAGGATCCCCTTTTATTAGTTGAAGCCGTCTCATGCCCAGGAGACTTGAATTACATTTCAGCTGAAGAACTATGTTGAATGGTTAGATGTTTTGGCAAAGCTTGTCATTCTAAATCAATAAAATGAAGTTACTTACTGAACACAAAGAACCACTGTGCATTAGTTAGGCACTAATTTTGATTAAGTCACATCATAACAATAAAAAGCGGTTTCATATCTACTGTCACAGTTGATCAAAATTACACAACTTCAAAAATATGCCATAATTTCATTGCAACACATCCTCTATGCAAAAGCACAGCAATTGTTTTCTGATATTAAGCATGTATAGGATTTGCTTTTTACAATAAAATATATTGTCAGTATGACACAGGGAGAGTCACTTTTAAGTCGATTATAAGTTTAAAATAGGCTAATCTAGCAAAACACATTTCCCTGAATGTTGAGTCACATGGAACAAACTCTGTATGTTTGCTCAAATCATAGTATTTTACACCTCCGACCATGAAAACAGATGAGAAACTGCAGTGAAATATTTATATTTGTAGTTGTCGCTCCAATTCCAAGAAAAATTGTTGATTAAAACAGGGAGCAAAATATGGTTTGCGTGCTTTGTTTGTTCAATATTGTATGTGGCTTGGTTAACTGAGTAAATCTCTATTTTCTCATTGTGCAGTTCCGCTGCAGACATCCTGTGAAAGACTATGGATTCCATTAAGCTTCCTTATCAAAACTATTCTTTGTTGAATTCTGAAAGACTAATGATGGCTGAATGGAGCATGCATGCTTGTCGATAAGCTTCAATGCATTCTTCACTCTGCTTTTCAGAATAAATATTTCTCCCATCAGGGATAAAACCAGGAGCCATGATCCGCTGTTCAGCTGTGGCCATAAGCTCCTCATTACTGTACGATTGAATCTGAAGGACTCTCAATTTCATGCTTAACCCCCACCCAACTTCCCCACCCCGCCACCTCCAACTCTCTACCCTCCCAGACGACAACCTGCTCTCTCACATCCATTGCACTCGGTCCAACTGAAAGTCACCACAGCTCTAAGTTTCCACGTGACGGGGTCTTTTCAGGCTACATCTACAGCATCACTCAATTTGCAGTCTATGGTTTAGATTGTCAGCACAGGAAAAAAAATCAGAGGGTTTTAAACTTGAACCATATGGCTGGCTTCCCTAAGGTGCAAGTGGCTAAGTAGCAATACGAGCCCCATCTCAACTGCCTGAAATTGTTAAATCACATGGGTTTCCACTCCCTCAATATTCAGGTGGTACGCCATCTTGCACAACAGTGTTGGATCTGCTGCCAGCTACAACAATACCTTTATACTGAGGAATTGCAGCAGCCCATCTCTTTCCCAGGGAGCAGTAGAAGGGTCTGACTGATGTCTTGCTCATTAGGATTATCTCTTGCTACTGCGGCTTGTAACTCTTGTCTGTATAGGGCTTTAAACTAAAAAAAGGGGGGGGGGTTGGGGAAGGGGTCAGGTGAGGGCAAATTTAGAAATCTAAAGAGAAAGGTCAAGGCAATAAAGCAGTGTAGCGATTTGGGTAAAAATAAGCAGAGTGTGACAGGAAGGGACAGAGAGTTTAATGGTAGCAATGCAGCAGAGAATAAGGTCAAAGCAGGGAATAATGGTAAAATATTTAAATTAAAGGCTCTTTATCTTAATGCATGAAGCATTCGTAACAAGATAGATGAACTAGTGGCACAAATAGAGATAAATGGGTTTGATCGAATAGCCATTCCAGAGACATGGTTGCAAGGTGGAAAAGGTTGGGAACTAAATGTACCAGGGTACTTGACATTTCGAAAAGAATGGAAAAGGAGGGGGAGTAGCCCTGATAATAAAGGATGACATAAGGACAGTAACGAGAAAGGATCTCGGCTCGGAAGATCAGGAAGTAGAATCAGTATGGGTGGAGATAAGGAATAACAAGGGGCAGAAAACACTGGTAGGAGTAGTATATAGGCCCCCTAACAGTAGCTATACTGTTGGACAGAATATTAATCAAGAAATAGTAGGAGCTTGCAACAAAGGTAATGCAATAATCTTGGGGGACTTTAATCTTCATATAGACTGGACAAATCAAATTGGCAAAGGTAGTCTGGAGGACGAGTTCATGGAATGCATTCGGGGCAGTTTCCTAGAACAATGTGTCATGGAACCAACCAGGGGACAGGCTATTTTAGATTTTGTATAGTGTAATGAGACAGGGTCAATTAGCAATCTCATAGTAAAGGATCCTCTGGGGCAGAGTGATCATAATATGATAGAATTTCACCTTAATTTTGAGAGTGACTTGCCCAAGTCCGAAACTAGAGTCTTAAACTTAAATAAAGCCAATTACATAGGTATGTCTGGTGAGTTGGCAAAGGTAGATTGTAAAAATTGGATTAAAAGGTATGGCGGTAGATAAGCAGTGGCTAGCATTTAAAGAAATATTTCATAATTCTCAACAAAAATACATTCTATCGAGAAACAAAAACTCCACGGGAAAAGTGATCAAACCATGGCTAACTAAAGAAGTTAAGGATAGCATCAGATTGAAAGAAGAAGCTTATAATGTTGCAAAGAATAATAGTAAGCCTGAGGATTGGGAGAGTTTCAGAAACCAGCAAAGGTTGACCAAAAAATTGATAAAAAGGGAAAAAATAGAATGAGAGAAAACTAGCAAGAAATATAAAAGGAGATTGTAAGAGCTTCTACAAGTATGTAAAAAGGAAAAGAGTAGCAAAAGTAAATGTTGGTCCCTTACAGACTAAAAGCCGACAAATCCCCTGGACCTGACAGCCGACATCCTAGGGTTCTAAAAGAGGTGGCTGAAGAGATAGTGGATGCATTGGTTTTGATCTTCCAAAATTCCCTACATTCTAGAATGGTCCCAGCAGATTGGAAGGTCGCAAATGTAACACCGCTATTCAAGAAAGGAGGGAGAGAAAAAACAGGGAACTACAGGCCAGTTAGCCTGACATCACTCGTCGGGAAAATGCTGGAATCCACTGTTAAGGAAGTGGTATCAGGGCACTTAGAAAATCATAATATGATTAGGCAGAGTCAACATGGTTTTATGAAAGGGAAATTGTGTTTGACAAATTTATTCGAGTTTTTTGAGGATGTAACTAGCAGGGTAGATAAAGGGGAACCAGTGGATGTAGTATATTTAGATTTCCAAAAGGCATTCGATAAGCTGCCACATAAAAGGTTATTACACAAGATTAGGGCTCATGGGGTTGGGGGTAATATAGTAGCATGGATAGAGGATTGGTTAACGGACAGAAAACAGAGTAGGGATAAATGGATCTTTTTCAGGTTGGCAGGCTGTAACTATTGGGGTGCCGCAAGGATCAGTGTTGGGGCTTCAGTTATTTACAATCTATATTAATGACCTAGATGAAGGGACCGAGTGCAATGTATCCAGGTTTGCTGATGATACAAAGCTAGGTGGGACAGTAAGCTGTGAGGAGAACACAATAGTCTGTAAAGGGATATAGATAGACTAAGTGAGTGGGCAGTAAGTTGGCAGATGGAGTATAATGTCGGTAAATGTAAGGTTATTCACTTTGGTAGGAAGAATAGAAAAACAGAATATTTTTTAAATGGTGAGAAACTTTCAAATGTTGGTGTTGAGAGAGATTTGGGTGTCCTCGTGCAAGAAACACAGAAAGCTAGCATGCAGGTACAGCAAGCAATAAGGAAGACAGATGGCATGTTGGCCTTTATTGCAAGGGGGTTGGCGTATAAGAGTAAGGAAGTCTTACTACAATTGTACAGGGCCTTGGTGAGACCACACCTGGAGTACTGTGCACAGTTTTGGTCTCCTTATCTAAGGAAGGATATACTTGCCTTGAGGCGGTGCAACGAAGGTTCACTAGATTGATTCCTGGGATGAGAGGGCTGTCCTATGAATGGCGGAGCTGGCTTGAGGGGCCGTATGGCCTACTCCTGCTTTTATTTCTTATGTATTCCTTCCATGTTTGCAGAAGGAAGATTGAGGCCCACGCCAGGGCTCAAATCATTGTGGAGCACACCATTTGCATTCTAAATGGGCGCTTCTGCTGCCTCCATTGATCTGGAGAAGCTTCGCAGGACAAACCTGCCAGGGTGCCCAGAATATTTGCAGCATTGTGTGCGCTGCATAAGTTTGCCCTGCAGAAGACCTTCCAATGGAGATCCAAGAAGAGAAAGGTAAGCCAGCAGTGATACCTCAGCATCCACTTTAGCAGCAGTAACAGCAGCAGAAAGAAAGAGCTCTTGGGAGCTGGCAAGAGACAGATGCTGCCTGAGAGATAGGGATGCCACAGACTTTACTATTGAATTATGAGCCTCTTGACTTCAAGACTGACCTTGTTTTCGGGTTTAAGAGTCCCGAGAGGGCCTTTCATTAAGGCAACAGAAAACCTGCAGAGTTCTTTCCAATTCTCCTACGCACATCCACTCTTAAAAGAACCCTGAAATAAAATTGCTAGGGCCTCTGGTATTTCTTCCATTTCCATCAGGATCATTGGATGCATCTGGCCTGGTCCCAAAAATGTGTCCTCATTTAGCTCAACTAATATTTTCCTTTTATTTTACATCTCACAACTTGCTATTAACTAGGATTTACCACCGCCGCCAATATCCTTCACTTTTGAAGAAGAACACGAAAGCAAAGTACTTGTTGATAGATTTCTCTGTCAAATTCAACTTATCTTCTTACACTACCTTCTCGCTAAGGGTTCCCACATCACGTGACAATTCTCTTTTGACGGCTAAATTTCCATTTTTCTTTTTAAATGTGGTGCTTATAATCCCTCCTTACTTTACAGAACCCCTTTCTTAACCTCTTCCCTAATTTTCTCGTATTCTCTCATTTTGATAATACCCAACGTATTATCAAAATGTTATATGCCCTCTTCTTCAATTTTAGTTTGTTGCTCTAATTATGCACGACATGCTGATTCTTGGAATAGTCTCCTCTATATTGCGAACTGCTCTCGATTGCATTTCTTTGAAATCAAACTAATACATTTCAGTAACTTTCACACCTTATTTAACAACAGGGTAATGGCCGACAGCTGATGCATTTCTTCACTAACTGCTTGCTTATTTTAACAGCTGATAATCAGAAATTAGACTTTTTTCTATGCCATCACACAAGTGGGAATGCAAATAGATCAGGGCTCTCTAGCTGTGAATCCAAGTGGTCAAATCGCTACTTCAGTTTTCAATAAAGTGCTTCAGAATTTTAGAATTGGGCAACCACCACTTCTTTTAAAAAAAAAGGATGCTTAAGAGAACAAAGTTCTACTTCCATCTAGATCCCTCCCCCTCAATTTTCTTCATGCTATTTAAAAAAATTCAGCTATGCACGCTTCTACTCCTAAATCCCAAAATCAACCTAGTCATTATTCTCTGAACCCTCTACGATGTGTCAATGTCCCATTGAAGTAGGGTGCACAAAATTGCACTTATTTCCAATGTGGCTTCATCATTAATTTCTACAAGATGAAGCCATTCTTTTTTATTACTTGTAGTCAAATGCCCTCAAGAGAACCCTAGTGCGATAGCTTTGAAGGGGGCAAGTATTATTACACTTACTTTTCACTTGTTTTTTTTTGTTCTTTATGATTTACCAAATTCTCCTGCCTACTGGACCCCATGCACTCTGAATAATACTATTTACATTCTTACTTAACCACATTGACCTCTGTTGCCCTTAAATGGGTTTTGATTTGGCTAGAATAAGTTTCCATTTTAGCTCATCCAAATTTTCCTTAAATATACTTCCACTTTTCCATTGCAGATCTACCAAACACAACGATCATCAAATTCAACTTGTTCTCTACTCTTACCTATGTATCCTATCTAGATCACTAACCTATGTATCCTATCTAGATCATGACTACTCAACAAGCCAAGCAATGAAGTAATCAAAAACCAAATATCCAGAAATAGTATATGTTAAGTTTTCCTCCAGAAACAGGATTAGAAGTTTTGCTCCATTTTCCTGGTGAATGTACGGGGAAAACCAAATATCCAGAAAGTGCTGCCAACTGTTCATGGTAAGAGTTTCTGAGGGCTGCTGGTGTCACTACAGTGCATAGGGGAGGCTGGGAGTTTTGTGGGTAGCAAGGGGTCAGCCATTTAGGACTGAGATGAGGAAAAATTGTGTCACTCAGAGGGTGGTGAATCTTTGGAATTCTCTATGCCAGAGAGCTTTGGAGGCTCAGTCGTTGAGTATATTCAAGACAGAGATCAATAGATTTTTGAATATTAAGGGAATCAAGGGATATGGGGATAGTTCAGGAAAGTGGAGTTGAGGTAGAAGATCAGACATGATCTTATTGAATGGCGGAGCAGGATCGAGGGGCCAAATGGCCTACTCCTGCTCCTATTTCTTATGTTCTTGTGTTGCAGGATGTTGTCACCCCGCAGCTACAGAGGGTTTAGGAGGAGATGGAGGCAAACTAGGAGGAACAGGCAGACAAGTGCAGGAATCCTCTGGAGTGTGGCACTCGCAAACATGGTATTTTGTGTTGAATGCCAGTGAGGGCGAGGACACCTCAGGGGAGCAGTCAGAAGCAAATCCACTCCACCGCGCGCAACTCAGCTGCACGGGTGGGTGGAGGGAGGACAAGTGTAGCACTGCACTTCTTATACAGAATGTGATAGTCGGCGATAGACAGGCGGTTCTGCAACCACAGTCACGAGTCCCGAATGGTGTGTTGCCATCCTGGTGCCAGGATAAAGGACATCACTGAACGGGTGCAGAACATTTTGTGAGAAGGGGAATAGCCAGAAGCCGTGGTCCATGCTGGAACGAATGACATAGGCAGAGTTTCAGGAGCTAGGAAAAAGATTAAAGAACAAGACCTCAAAAGGTGGTAACCTCTGAATTACTCCCAGTGCCAGCGAGTACAGAAACAGGAAGATAGTGTATGTGAATGCATGGCTGGAGAAGTGGTGCAGGAGGGAGGGCTTCAGATTCCTGGGGCAGGAGTGTCCTGTAGAAGCCTGATGGGTTTCACCTCAAAAGGGCTGGGACCAATCTCCAATGGAGGTTAACTGGTGCTGCGTGGGAGGGTTTAAACTAATTTGGCAGGTGGAGGGGCACCAGGACTTAGCAGCAGAGAAAAACAAGGTGCACAGAAAATTAGGAGGGACCAACAGCAACAGAACAAGGAATAGTGTAAAAAGAGCAGGAATTAGATGGAAGAAAAAAGCAGTAGGGTTATGATATATTGGCTATAATGGAGACCTGGCTTAAACATGGACAGGAATGAGAACTAAACATTCCTAGCTATGATGTATTCAGGAGGGTTAGAGCAAGAAAAAGACAGGTGGGGTAGCAGTATTGATCAACGATAATTTAGTTCTGCAGAGGGACGTTATACTAGAGGGTTCAAAGACTGAACCTATTTGGTTAGAGTTAAGGAACAGAAAAGGAGGGGCTACATTGCTGGGTGTTTACTTATAGATACCCAAATAGTGAGAAGGAGATAGAGGAGTAAATCTGAAGGCAAAATTCAGAGAACTGTAATAGAGCATGGTATTTAGTGTTCAATGCCAGTGAGGGAGAGGACAATAATAGAGCAGTAACAGTAGGGGACTTCAATTACTCTAATATTGACTGGGGCGGGGGGGGGACAGAGTAAAGAGCAAGGGTGAAGAATCCCTAAAATGCGTACAGGAGAACTTTCTTACTCAGTATGTGTAATATATCCAAGTTTGCTGATGATACAAAGCTAGGTGGGAAATTAAGTTGCAAGGAGGACGCAGAGATACTGCAAAAAGATATAGACAAGCTAAGTGAGTGGGTAAGAACATGGCAGATGGAATATAATGTGGAGAAATGTGAAGTTATCCACTTTGGTAGGAAAAATAGAAAAGCAGAGTATTTTTTTTAATTTTGAGAGATTGGGAAATGTTGGTATTCAGAGGGACCTGGGTGTCCTTGTACACGAATCACTGAAAGTGAACATGCAGGTACAGCAAGCAATTAGGAAAACAAATGGTATGTTAGCCTTTATTACAAAAGGATTGGAGTACAAGAGTAAAGAAGTCTTACTGCAATTATATAGGGCCCTGGTGAGACCACACCTGGAGTGCTGTGTACAGTTTTGGTCTCCTTACCCAAGGAAAGACATACTTGTCTTAGAGAGTGCAACAAAGGTTCACTAGACTGATTCCTAGGATGGGGGGGATTTTCCTATGAGGAGAGATTGAGTAGACTAGGCCTATATTCTCTAGAGTTTAGAAGAATGAGAGGTGATCTCATTGAAACATACAAAATTCTTACAGGGCTCTACAGGGTAGATGCAGGGAGGATGTTTCCCCTGGCTGGGGAGTTTTGAACCAGGGGTCACAGTCTCAGAATAAGGGGTCGGCCATTTAGGACTGAGATGAGGAGAAATTTCTTCACTCAGAGAGTGGTGAATCTTTGGAATTCTCTACCCCAGAGGACTGTGGAGGCTCAGTCGTTGAGTATATTCAAGACAGAGATCGATAGATTTTTGAATATTAAGGGAATCAAGGGATATGGGGATAGTGCAGGAAAGTGGAGATGAGGTAGAAGATCAGCTATGATCTTATTGAATGGCGGAGCAGGCTCGAAGGACCAAATGGCCTACTCCTGCTCCTATTTCTTATGTTCTTCTGTTCTAGGTGGTAGAGGTCGCAGGTTTGGGGGGTGCTGTCGAAGAAGCCTTGGTGAGTTGCTGCAGCGCATCTTGAAGATAGTACACAGTGCAGCCATGGTGCGCCAGTAGTGGAGGCAGTGAATGTTTAAGGTGGTGGATGGGGTGCCAATCAAGGGGGCTGCTTTGTCCTAGATGGTGTCAAGCTTCGAGTGTTGTTGGAATACTCTCCACTTGCCTGGATAAGCGCACTCCAACAACACTCCTGACTTGTGCCTTGAAGATGGTGGAAAGGATTTGGGGAGTCAGGGGGCTAGTCAGTCGCCACAAAATACCCAGCCTCCGACCTGCTTTTGCAGCCACTGTAATTATGTGGATGGTCCAGTTAAGTTTCTGGTCAATGGTGAGATTGGGTTAAGATCTGGAACGCACTACCTGAAAGGGTGGTGGAATCAGATTCTTTCAACAGGCAATTGGACATGTACTTGAAGAGGACTAATTTGCAGGATGAGAGAAAAGGCTGGGGTGTGGGACTAAATTGGAAAGCTCTTTCAAAGTGCCAGCACGGGCACGATGAGCTGAATGGCCTTGTGTGCTGTAAGATTCTATCTATGCTTCCCAAATCATTCTTATATTGAGTCAACAGCAGAGTATCCAAACCAGATCCCTGTTTAATATCCTGTAGACAAGATCTTTTGCGAGTTACCATATTCTTTCACTTCATGTTTATTTACCATCTGCTTTTGACCCACCAAGCTGATTGGCTCGGAGATATGGACTTCTAAAAAGGTTGGTAAATAGAGCTTCATCAAATGCCTTTTGTAAACCCGAGGAAATTATATCCACTGGATAACCCTTATTCATTAGTTATCCCTCAAAGACTTGCAGTGGATAAGTGAGGCTCAACTCATTTCTTAATCTGTACTGCCAAAGCAATCAGGAAATTTAAACTCTTCAAGAGAATACCGATAGCACCCCAGAAAACACTGCTGCTCCTTTTTCCCATTAGTTTGAAGTATTGCTAACTTGTATCAGCATATGTAACAGTAGGATCACCAGCTTTGTAAACATCATTCACCATTTAGCATCATCAAATTTACTGGGTAATTACAACTGGTCATGAAACACAACTTACTCCCCTTAATGATGCCTGAAATAAATCAACAAGAATCCTCGCTATCATAGAATAGTACAGCACAGAAGGAGGCCATTCAGCCCATCGAGTCTGTGCCGGCTTTTTCGAAGAACAAGCCAGTTAGTCCCACTCCCGCACTCTTACCCCATATCCGTGTAATTTTTTCTCCTTCAGGTATTTATCCAATTCCCTTTTGAAGGCTACTATTGAATTTTTATCCACCACCCTATCAGGCAGTGCATTCCAAATCCTAACCACTCGTTGCATGAAAAAGCTTTTCCTCAGGTCGCCTCTGGTTCTTTTGCCAATCACCTTAAATCAGTGATCATCAACCCTTCAGCCCTTTGAAATAGTTTCTCTTTATTTACTCTCTCTAAACCCTTCATGATTGTAAACACCTCTATCAAATCTCCTCTTAGCCTTCTCTGCTCCAAGGAGAACAACCCCAGGTTCTCCACTGAATCCATGTAACTGTATTCCCTCATCCCTGGAACCATTCTAGTAAATCTCTTCTGTACCCTTTCCAAAGCTTTCACGTCGTTCCTAAAGTGTGGTAATTGGACACAATCCTCCAGCTGGGGCCGAACTAGTGCTTAAGTAAGGATGTTTCCTTTTAAAGCTAATTTCTATGCATTTAAAATTGATTAGGTACCTGAATAGGTGGTCTTCAAAGTATGCAAGAAAGAACAAAGCTTCAAAATCAAAATCTTCCCATGACTAAACTCAGTACAGACTTATGAATTGAATTAGAAAAAATAAATCTTTTGAGTTGAGCAGGAACTAGATGAACCCCAACCTCTGTAACTCTTTGCAAACTGCATAGCAGTTCTTTGACAGATTTTAAAAGAATTTTTTTCGACTACCCAATGGAAGTGCCTTGGTGGTTAGAAAGATTGAATAATAGAAACTTACAGCACCGAAGGAGGCCATTCAACCCGTTGTGTCTGTGCTGGCTCTTTGAAAGAGCAGTTGTTTATCCGTAACCCTGTATGTTCCTCATCCTCAAATATCTGTCCAACTCCCTTTTAAAATTATTTATGGAATCCGCTTCCACCACCTTTTCAAGTGAGTGTTCCAGTTCTGACAACACTGAGTGAAAACATTTCTCCTCATCTCCCTCTAGATCTTTTGCCAATTATTTTGAATCTATGACCTCTAGTTACTGGCCCACTCACCACAGAGAATAGTTTTTCTCTATCTACTGTATCAATACCGCTCAGGTCCCCTCATAACCTTCTCTGTTCCAAGGAGAACAGTCCTAACTTTTCCAACCTCTCCTGATAACTGAAGTCCCTCATCCCTGGGAACATCCTGGTAAACCTCCTCTGTTCCCTTTCTAAGGCCGTTATATCTTTCCTGAAGTGCGGTGCCCAGAATTATCCACAATACTCCAGCTGAGGCCTAACCAGTGATTTATAAAGTTCTAGCATGATCTCTCTGCTTTTATATTCTACTCCTCCATTTATAAACCCAATTAACCCATGTGCTTTTTAAACCACCTTTTCAAATTGCCCTGCCACCTTTAAGGATTTGTGTATACCGACACCAAGGTCTCTCTGCTCATCTACACTTTTGAATGAAAGATCAAAAGAATCACCATAGCAGTCATTTCTTGCATTACCTCATTGAATTATGGCAAATATTTCAAAAATTCAGCAAAAGAACGAGAAAAAAATCTATACAATGGAAAGATTGATTTTTCTGACGCTTGAAAGCTTCTGAAATGAATTGAAAAGCGACTGAAGCAAAGAGTGGTTGTACTTGGGAGCAAATCAGCACGGAAGGAAGTAACTAGTGAGATGCCTTCGGGATCAGTCGCTGCTTACAATCTATATAGACGTCTTGCAAGTGAAAAAAGAAACAAAACTCTCCAAATCTGCAAATGAAAGCAAACTGGGAGGGACTGCCAACAACAAACGGAAACAGGCTGATCAAACAGAGAAGGATCCGGATAGTTTGGGAAGTTGGGATGCATGGACAAATGCCAAGTTCTGAGATTGAGAAAGGATAATAACCAGTTGCAATATAAGATGAATACTATGCCACAGGAAAGGGACTTGGAGATGCAGCAAGATGAACTGCTGATGCCATCAGCACAGTGTGCGGCAGTAAAGAAAGCAAATAGGATTTTGGGCCAGATAAGCGGAGTAATCGATCACAAAGCTCAAAGTAACTGAGGTGAGGCAGAGCACTCGTCTTGCCCCACCTGGTACACTCTGCACAATTCTGGTTACTGTGTTACGAAAAAGGCATCCAGCATCAGAGAGGGTGGAATAATTAAATAAAAATGAACAGCTACTTGAGTTATGAACCAATTTATACCTTTAGAATAACAATCGAAGAATCATAGCACAGAAGGAGACCATTCAGCCCATCAAATCTGTGGCAGCTCTTCCGAAGAGCAATCCAGTTAGGTCCACTCCCCGCTCTTTCCACATATCCCTGCAATTTTTTCTTCAAGTATTTATCCAATTCCATTTTGAAGGCTACTATTGAATCTGTATCCACCACCTTATCAGGCAGTGCATTCCAAATCCTAAACACTCGTTGCGTAAAAAAGTTTTTCCTCATGTCGCCTCTGGTTCTTTTGCCAATCACCTTAAATCTGTGCCCTCTAGTTATCGACCCATCAGCCATTGGAAACAGTTTCCCTTTATTTACTCTGTCTAAATCCTTCACGATTTTAAACACCTCTATCAAATCTCCTCTTAACCTTCTCTGCTCCAAGGAGAACAACCCCAGCTTCTCTAGTTTATCCTGCATCCCTAGAACCATTCTAGTAAATCTCTTCTGTACCCTCTCTAAAGCCTTCACGTTCTTTCTGAAGTGTGGTGCCCAAAATTGGACACAATATAGCAGCTGGGGCTGAAGTAATGTTTTATATAGGTTTAGCATGACTTCCTGGCTTTTGTACTCTATGCCTCTCTTTAGAAAGCCCTGTACCCACAAGTCCAGGTCATCAATGTGTAGCAGAAACAGTAGTGGTCCTGGTACTGAAACTTGGGGAACACCACTGTATACCTCCCTCCAGTCTGAATACCCACAAGTCTGTTTACTATCCCTTAGCCAATTTTGCATCCATGATGGTACTGCTCCTTTTATCCCATGGGCTTCAATTTTGCAAACAAACTTAATATGTGGTACTTTATTAAATGTCTTTTGAAAGTCCATATACACATCAACTGCACTGCCCTCATCCATCCTCTCTGTTACCTCATCAAAAAACTCAATCAAGTTAGTCAAAGACAATTTGCCCTCAACAAATCTCTGCTGGCTCTCCTTTATTAGTCCATGCTTGTCCAAGTGGCTGTTAAATTGTTTCTAAAAGCTTCCCCACTACTGACATTAAACTGACTGGCCTCTAATTGCCAGGTTTATCCTTCTCCCTTTTTTTTTGAACAAAGGTGTAACATTCGCATTCCTCCAGTCCTTTGGCACCATCCCTGTATCTAAGGAGGATTGGAAGATTGTGGCCAGCACCTCCACAATTTCTTACTTCCCTCAGCAACCAAAGATGCATTCCATCCAGACCGGGTGACTTATCCACTTTAATTACCGCCAGCCTTTCTAGTGCCTCCTCTTTATCTATTTTTATCTCATCTAGTATTCCAGCAACGTCATCGTTTACCGTAGCTTTTGCAAAGTCCTCTTCCTTGGTAAACACTGATGCAAAGTACTCATTTAGTACCTCAGCCATGCCTTCTGCCTCCACCAATAGTTCTCCATTTTCAAACTTAATCGGCCCCACCGCTCCTCTGACAACCCTTTACTGTTAATATGCCTAAAGACCACCTTTGGATTCCCTTTTATGTTAGCCGCCAGTCTATTCTCGTACTGTCTCTTTGCCCCTCTTATTTTCTTTTTCACTTCTCCTCTGTACTTTTTATATTCAACCTGATTCTCCCTTGTAATATCAAGCTGACATCTGTCATATGCCCCCCTTTTTCTGCTTTATCCTACTCTCTAACTCCTTCATCATCCAGGGAGCTCTGGCTTTGGTTGCCCTCCCTTACTCCTTGTCGGAATGTATCTAGACTGTACAATGAAGTCCTTTTATTGGAAGAAAAAGGTTTGTGGTTAATAAAAAGGGTGGCCAATAATTTTGTACAATTGACTTCAATAGTCGCAAAAGTAGTGACGGAACTTTGTGTGTGTTATAATTCTGCCTCTTAAACAGAGCAAAGAAAAAGCCTGCATAGACAATGAAACAGACTTGAATTTCAGACTACAGGAAACTCTTTATTAACCGGCACCCAAATATCTGGAAATCTCTCTTAACCGGCAAAATTCTTGAGTAGGTAACCGGGGTTTTCCTTCATCTCTCGTTTAAAATTAACTTTAAAAAAACCCCCGAGGCGTTTGCCTTGTATCGGAGCGTGTAGATTGGGAGGGAAATGTGCAGCCCGGGTAGGCAGCGGACACGACAGATGGTCAGCTGGCGGTTCCCGGGGAGACGGAGCTCCGAATGCAGGCGCATGTCAATGTGTACGGGGCTCTTGTACGTTGGGAGATATAACTCTCCATTATCCAGACTTTTTGATTAACCGGCACCACGCCGGTCCCGGTTAATAAAGAGTTTCCTGTATTACAAATAAAGTTGAAGGGGCCACTGTTTGGATACAGGTGACTAATTTGCTGGCCAAAATATCCTGCACTCCCCCTACAAGGAGTAAACCCAAGAAAGAAAAAATGCCACAATCATTTGTTTACCAAGACATCAATGAAAACAAGAGCTAGCATACATATATATTAAAATTCTTACACCCGCATGTACAAAACCTTACTTGCATGTCAACATTTTCCCCATTATAAATCCCCATGTGCACATTTATAATAAAAATAACTCATGTGAATTTGTCACAATGTAATTTTGCCATCTGGCCAATGGTGGCATTGGAGCACCTTAGTTTTGCAATTTGCAGCTCCCTAGCCTATGAAACGCTCCTACGCTGCTTCCCAAATTTCCCAGTTTTGCGATTTAACTAGAAATATTAAATTATATAAAAGATAACAATGTATGATTTTAAAATGGAGACTGAATTATGTCTGCTTACGCTCGTACAGTTATCTCCTGCCCCCTGACCCTGCTTTACCTGAAGGTTACACCAAGTCTTGACTCCCTGAGTACACACTAGGGGAGATCGACTGGTCAATTTATTTTGGAACAACAATGTCCATTGTATAAAATAAAAAAATAAGCAATATTTCAAAGGCATATGATAGCCCCTAAGCAATGACATTTTAGTTTCCTTAGGTTTATTGAAAGTTCACAGTCCATTGCATGCATTTCTTCATGGCCAGCTTTTAACCAATCTCATAACACCAAGAACCCTGCGAAATGAGAGTATACGCTACATACCTGGCTCCAAAGATGTCTTTTTTAGCCAGATCAATGCCTGAAATAACCTTGACTCTGAGAACACGGCATTCTTCCTGAAAGTAGAGGGATAAAACAAAATTTATAAAAAGCCTCGTTTGGTTACTAAACAGCAAAGGTGCACAAGTTCCAAGCCAGATAGTGGAGAATGACACCCCACCCCGATGACTCGGCATTATAATATCCAATGTTAGCTGAACTATAAAGACCAGTAAGGTGTCAGGTTCGATCCCCAATCTGCGCTTTAACTGATATCAGCTGCAATGGCAGCAGACTCACTACAATTGGCCCAACGGCCCTTAGTTGAAGAGGGGGTAATCAGCCCAAGTTCCCACTCCTGCCTACTATCCAGTGACCCCTGCTGGAATTCGCTCTCTGAATTTTCAGAGTAATAATGCAGATGCTGTGCAGAATGAAACAAATGGGAAAAAAAAAAGTTTAGATTTCCTTCAAAAATATCAGTATTTAAGAAAATATCCATCATCCAGACTTTGCATTCGTATTCCGTACCAACACTGGAAGAACATTTTGCAGTCCTGGTTAACAGCTGTTACTGTAGCACTACCTCAGGACAATTTCAGAACTAATATGCCAAGATTTCTTCAAGCACAAATCAGAAGTTGCTAAAAGCAGTCATGACTTGCAAGTTTCTACCAGAAATCTCTGCCCAGCACACCAATCACACAAGCTTATACGACTAAAAATCTATTTTATTCTGGTGAGAAGTAAACAGTGACAATAGTACAATACAATAGGGCAAATAAATAGTTAAAAATACACCTTCAAAACAGAAAAAGCTTCAGCACAAGTCCATTAGTCTGAAGCCTGATTTTGACAGACGACTCATGACCATCAAGAACTCTCAAAATCGAGGGTTGTAAAATTGGACACGGGACCTGTGCCTAAAGTCCTTTGCACCTGATTTTGCAATGCCATTCTGGGCAGGCATAGAGTAAACAGAGCAGTGTAACCTGGAATGGAAGAGAATATAGGCTGGGAATTTCCTCGGAGCTGGTCCCCCTCAACTGTCGTAACTTCTCCAGGTGTCACCAAGAGGCAGAATGTAGGTGAGGAAGAGGCGGGGGGGCCAAGGATAGATCCCTGGAGAGCTCCAAAAAGGTAACAGTGTGGGAGCAGGAAGAAAAGCTATTACTGGAGATGCTCTCTCTACGATTGGACAGGTTAGAGTGGAACCCAACTGAACTGGACAATGGAGTAGAGGTATTCGTGGAGGATGGTGTCGTCAACCTTGTCAAAGGCTGCAGGGAGGTAGAAAAAGCATAATACACCAGTCACAGAGGATGTCATTTGTGACTTTGACTTAGGCTGCTTCAGTGTTGAGGTAGAGGCTGAGACCTGATTGGAGAGATTCAAACATGGAGTTGTGGGAAAGATGAGCACAGATTTGAGAGTTGACAACACGTTCAACGACTTGAGAGGTAGGAAAGGTTGGAAATGCGGCAGTAAATTGCAAGGACAGGGGTGTCACGGATGCCTTTATACACACAAACTCATATACATACATGTATAAACAACACTGTTCTGTTTACTCTAAGAGGTACACCAGACTAACTATCCACCTCCAAAGCTTATAGTGCAGTAATAAAACAAAGTTTACCATCCTGATTTAATTTTAGAAAAGAAAGACTTGCATTTATATTGCACCTTTCACGAACACCGGACGTCCCAAAGCTCTTTACAGCCAATTAAGTACTTTTTGAAGTGGAGTCACTGTTGTAATGTAGGAAATGCGGCAGCCAATTTGCACACAGCAAGCTCCCACAAGCAGCAATGTGATAATGACCAGATAATCTGTTTCAGTGATGTTGATTGAGGGATAAATATTGGCTAGGACACCGGGGAGAACTCCCCTGCTCTTCTTAGAAATAGTGCCATGGGATCTTTTATGTCCACCTGAGAGAGTAGACGGGGCCTCGGTTTAACATCTCATCTGAAAGACGGCACCTCCGACAATGCAGCGCTCCCTCAGCACTGCACTAGAGTGTCGGGAGTGGGTCTTGAACCCTCCCTCCCCATTAATAACTCCAGTACTGCAGTCAATCTTAACCACATACAAAAATAGAGCCACAATCTGTTGTAGCCAATTTTAATTGGTTTTTTTTAAAAAACAAAAATATCCTACCCACAGCCTCAAATTGCATTCAAAACTATTTGAAATGGAGTGCAACACCTGATTTTAGCCAGATTTACTTTCAGCCGAAATAATGAGGGAAGCTGTGTTTCCAGTTTAATCCTATTCCCTCTTCTGCAATTTAAGTGCTGCACATATTAAACAATGAACGAAAGCCAACAGAAACAAAACGTTGAAAACCTAGTGTTCAACACAATATAAACAGAAGGGGGCAGGGAGTTCACAATGCAACACAGAAAGAAAGAACTTGCATTTACATAGTGCCTTAACACATTCTCAGGATATACCAAAGTGCCTCACAATTAACTGATTACTTTTTGAATCTCAGTGACTGTTACATAGATAGATGCAGCAGTGCCCAGCAAAGTCGCACAAGCAGCAAATGGATGAACAACCAGATAATCTGCTTTTGTAGTGGTGGTTGAGGGAGAAATATTGGCCAGGAAACTGGGAGCACTTCATGCTTTTCAAATCATGTCATGGATCTTTTACATTCAACTGAGCAGATAAGGCCTTGGTTTAACATCCAACAATGCAACACTCCATCAGTAGTGCGCTGGAGAGTCAGTCAAGATTATGTGCTCAAATCGGTAGTGGGGCTTGAACCCATAGCCTTCTGGCTCAGATACGAGAATGCTACCACTGAGCCAAATCAGTACTTAATTGGAGGCGACCTTTTATTCCCTTCGCCCCCAGTGCCATCCATTTCCATTTTTTCCTTACCACCCATTTTCTCACCTTACCTCCCCCTTCATTGCCATCCTTCATTCCCCCTCTTACTTTGTTTGTCCCCTTAGAGCCTCTCCTGTGCAATTCTGGTCGCTGAATTCCAGAAACAGCAAAAACAACAGAAAACGCTGGAAAAACTCAGCAGGCCAGGCAGCATCCGTGGAGAGAGGAACAGAGTTAACATTTCAGGTCCAAGACCTTTCGTCAGAACTGGAAAAAAGCAGGAAATGAAATAGATTTAAAGCACGTATAATGCTGGGAAAAGGGGGAGGGGATAAAAGAACAAAAGGCAAGGTCAGTGGTGGGATAGAAAGCAGGAGAGATTGAGACACAAAGACAGAAACAGCAATTCCTGTTCAAGAATTCCCCTACAGTATGCAGTACACAGAATCACCAAGTTGGAGCAGCTTTGAGAAGACAGAGAGGCCTGCTCTGTGCTGATTGCCGGTCAACGCTGAATCACTGCCTGTAACAAAAGAAATAAACAATTTCTCTGTTTTATACAAAGAAATATTATCTTTGGTTGGATTGACCATTGCTAAAACACCAGTGACTGTTTCACTATGGAAGATGATGCCATAAGGAAAGAGACAAAATTACTTTACAACAAGAAGCATATTAATAAGAAGCATGCACAAGGTTTCCTTTAAACTGAAGTGTTAAGCTGCCCATCTGTTTACTTTGTTTATCTGGATTTAATAGGGCAAGTTGGTTAATGGAATTAAAAATTCTGTCAAAATAAGGTAAGATTTAACGTTTGTTAAAGGTAAACTCCCAAAGAGGGTTGAATGTACCTTTGTATTCAATACTGGCTGAGCACTAAAGCCATTTGCAAGAAACCTGTTAATTCTCAGTTAAATCCAGATTGAATTCAGCTAGAACTATGTCAGATTGCTATCCGATAGCTGTGGTATTTTGAACTTAGTTGTTTGCAGCCATCTAAAATGTATTAATGATTTACAGCTCTTGTGAGACAGACTGAGAGGTAAGGAAGTATGTGGCCCAAGTAACCTGAAAGCAGATTCCACAATGACCACATTCTTATCGGCTGGTTAGAATTTATATGCGCAGGCAGTCTGCAGATTGACATCGAATATGATGAAGTAAACCAACCACATTCCATCCACCTGTCATGTTCAACTGTGCTGCATTAACTGCAAATTGAGTACAGCAACTGGTACAGAGCTAAAAATCAAATCATGAAGTACAATATTCGAGTACAGCAGTAAGTAACCAGCCCTTCAAGGCTGAAGAGGCAGAATTTAAAAAACTGTAGCAACTAAGAGCCGCACAGTTTTAAATATACTATACCAGCATGCCCACAGATATTCTTTCTGTAACTAAAATATTCCATGTGACAAATTTTGAGACCGAGTCAAGTCAGAATTTTGGCATACTATTTACTTCAAATCTGGACTGTACATTCATACTCTCTTGCTCATTCTTTCTCAGTTGTTTTCATTCCTTCTATTTCTCTTGCCTTACTGTCCAGGTCACGCTCATTTGCCCCTTTTTCATTCCCTATTACCTCTCTGCATCTCTTATCCCCTCTTTTACCTTTGCATTCTCTTTGTCCCTTTCTCTCGTTCCCTCTCTGCTTATTTGTGCTTACTCATTCCAGAGTGTCATGGTAATTTTCCTCCCCTCTTATTAACACTGTTCCTCATTCTCTTTCACCTGGTTACCCAATACCTGCTCTTTATCTCATAAACCCAAAGCTTGGAGACACAGCTTTCTTTCACAAAAGCTCATCTGTCTACATCATTTTCCAGACACATTCTTGACCCGTTTAGTGTTGTGGTTGAAACATTGGCCCGGACTTTGCTCCCAGCGGCGAAGGAACGGCTTTGGCCGTTCACCTCACGTGCAGTTGGCCAAGAGACTTTTCGCGGGCTTGTCAGTGGGGATTTCCGCTAATCCGGCGTCCGTTTCCGTGCGGCGCCCTCTACAGGGGTTTTGTGGCCTCTGAACAAAGCAAGCAACAGCAAAGCTCTTCAACCAACCAATCAGATTGAAGTAACCTCACAGACTGCAAACCAGGATGTAAAAAACAGGAAATATAAATTACATTTAAATCATGTGCAGGAAGTGAAATAAAGATCGAGAAATACAGATGGGATTAAGGGACAGATAAAAGAGACAAACAGAAAAAGTAAAAAAAAATGTAATTAAAAAAAATCTGCAACATTAATTTTCTTTAGGGAATGAGACTCCACACTCGTAAAGTTAATTTTTCAGGCCAGAGAGATTGTTCAGCAGTAATTATCACTTATTACGCTGTTAAAAACTCACTTAATCCTAAATGCAAGAGCCCTAACTTTTTCAGCCGTCTTTAGTGAGGAACTAGTGGGTAAGTACCCCAAGTTTGTGCCATTACAGTGATTTCAGTGCTGACTATCAGCGAGGATTGCAACAGCACACCCTGTGGAGGAGCAGGGTATCTCGGACAGCATTTTCTGGATATCCACTTTTAACCACGCATGTGCGGACGCCAGAAGTTGGTCATATTTACCCTGTAATAACGTTGAGCGCTGACAGCCTCACCGTTACTTTACAGCAAAATCAGGGCTAATAGATTCTTGTCCCTTCCCCTCCCAACCCCATTTCCTTCGCTGACTGCCTCGGAAAAACTTTCCCCATGTCACTTACAAGAACATTTTCAATGTCCCAACTGCCTAGCCTTTGGCCTACATTCGCCACAACATTTCTGCAGCTATTGATCTGCTCAATCATACCCTCACCTCCACCTTTGATGCCCTTGTCCCCAAGTAAAACCCTGACTCTCTCTTACCCATCTGATATGGACCCCATCTCCACTCCCTTAAGTCTAAGGGACACAAACTTGAGTCTATCTGGCACAAAGCTGGTGAAGTCATTCATCACCAGATCTGGCTGGACCACATGAAGCACTATTGGGTCCTACTTTTCTCTGCCAAAACTACTAACTACTCCAGGATCATCTTTGAATAAGAACATAAGAAATAAGAGCAGGAGTAGGCCATACGGCCCCTCGAGCCTGCTCCGTCATTCAATAAGATCATGGCTGATCATTGACCTCAACTGATCATTGACCTCAACTCCACTTTCCCGCCCAATCTCCATATCCCTTGATTCCCCTAGAGTCCAAACATCTACCTATCTCAGCCTTGAATATACTCAAAGACTCAGCATTCACAGCCCTCTGGGGCAGAGAATTCGAAAGATTCACAACCCTCTGAGTGAAGAAATTCCTCCTCATCTCGGTCTTAAATGGCCTACCCCTTATCCTGAGACTATGCTCCCTAGTTCTAGACACTCCAGCCAGGGGAAACAACCTCTTAGCATCTACCCTGTCAATCCCCTTCAGAATCTTGTATGTTTCAATGAGATCACCTCTCATTCTTCTAAACTCCAAAGAGTATCGGCCTAATCTACACAATCTCTCCTCATAGAACAAGCCTCTCATCCCAGGAATCAATCTAGTGAACCTTTGTTGCACTGCCTCCAAGGCAAGTATATCCTTCCTTAGATAAGGAGACCAAAACTGTACACAGTACTCCAGGTGTGGTCTCACCAAAGCCCTGTACAATTGTAGTAAGACTTCCTTACTCTTGTACTCCAACCCCCTTGCAATAAAGGCCAACATGCCATTTGTCTTCCTTATTGCTTGCTGTACCTGCATGCTAGCTTTCTGTGTTTCTTGCACGAGGACACCCAAATCTCTCTCAACACCAACATTTAATAGTTTCTCACCATTTAAAAAATATTCTGTTTTTCTATTCTTCCTACCAAAGTGAATAACCTCACATTTCCCGACATTATACTCCATCTGCCACCTTACTGCCCACTCACTTAGTCTATCTATATCCCTTTACAGACTCTGTGTTCTCCTCACAGCTTACTGTCCCATCTAGTTTTGTATCATCAGCAAACTTGGATACATTACACTCGGTCCCTTCATCTAGGTCATTAATATAGATTGTAAATAGCTGAGGCCCCAACACTGATCCTTGCAGCACCCCAATAGTTACAGCCTGCCAACCTGAAAAAGATCCGTTTATCCCTACTCTCTGTTTTCTGTCCGTTAACCAATCCTCGATCCATGCTACTATATTACCCTCAACCCCATGAGCCCTAATCTTGTGTAATAACCTTTTATGTGGCACCTTATCGAATGCCTTTTGGAAATCCAAATATACTACATCCACTGGTTCCCCTTTATCTACCCTGCTAGTTACATCCTCAATAAACTCGAATAAATTTGTCAAACACAATTTCCCTTTCATAAAACCATGTTGACTCTGCCTAATCATGTTATGATTTTCTAAGTGCCCTGATGCCACTTCCTTAACAATGGATTCCAGCATTTTCCCGACAACTGATGTCAGGCTAACTGTTTTTTCTCTCCCTCCTTTCTTGAATAGTGGTCTGACATTTGCAATCTTCCAATCCGCTGTGACCATTCTAGAATCTAGGGAATTTTGGAAGATCAAAACCAATGCATCCACTATCTCTTCAGCCACCTCTTTTCGAATCCTAGGATGTCGGCAGTCAGGTCCAGGGGATTTGTCGGCTTTTAGTCCCATTAGGTTCTCTAGTACTTTTTCTCTACTTATATTAATTACGTTAAGTTCCTCACCCTCATTAGATCCTTGGTTCCCCACCATTTTTGGTGTGCTTTTTGTGTCTTCTACTGTGAAGACAGATACAAAATATTTGTTTAACGTTTCTGCCATTTCCTTAGTCCCCATAATTATTTCTCCTGTCGCAGCTTCTAAGGACCAAAGTTTACTTTTGCTACTCTCTTCCTTTTTACATACTTGTAGAAGCTCTTACAATCTCCTTTTATATTTCTTGCTAGTTTTCTCTCATTCTATTTTTTCCTATTTTATCAATATTCTGGTCAACCTTTGCTGGTTTCTGAAACTCTCCCAATCCTCAGGCTTACTATTATTCTTTGCAATATTATAAGCTTCTTCATTCAATCTAATGCTATCCTTAACTTCTTTAGTTAGCCACGGTTGGATTTCCCGTGGAGTTTTTGTTTTTCAATGGAATGTATTTTTGTTGAGAATGCAAAGATAAGCCCCGACTTCTCTTCTCAACTACCAACCATTTTTTTTAAACCCCTCTCCCCACCCCCTCCAACAAGTGCGAGTAGCTCATGGACTTCTTTGTCACTAAGATTAAGACCGCCTGTTCAGCTGCCTCTGCCACTTCCCTCCCTCCCTTCCCCTAGCTCACCAAGCCAAACTTTGAACGTTCTCCCCCGCTGCCGCCCCCAGCCCCAAACTCGCATCTTTCTCTAGTTTCTCTCCTAACTCTCAAGTACGCTCCAAGGTCATCTTGTCCATGAGACCTGCTCTCTTGACACTATCCTCACCAAACTACTGACCACCCAACTTCCCTTCCTGATATTTCCCTCCCGAGCTGATATTTTAATGGTTCCCTCTGCTCTGGTACTGCCTCCAACCTCCCCGCCCACTTTCAAACCTGCCGTCATCACCCAACTCCTCAAAAAAAAACTTCCTTGACCCCTCTGTCCTTGCAAACTACCGCTCCATCTCCAACCCCTCTTACCTCTCCAAAGTCCTAGAACGTGTTCTCACCTCCCAAATCCTTGGGTATTCTGGATTACAACCCAATATAATGCTTGATGTTCAACAGTAAAGCCCCAATAGTTTACACTGGATATTTATGGAAGAATAGGATTAACTAACTTTCTCCTTCTGAAAAATAGAACGTAAAAGAACCATTTTTAAACTTACAAATAGTTGATGCTGCAATCAAGTTAATGCCTGCCAATCCTGAAGACAGGAAGATTGCAAGTATCACATAGGAAACACTTGTAAATTTAAGGATCAACATTTGAAAGTGAACTGACTAAGCAGTGCATAAACTCTGTCTTAAAAATAAAATTCACTTTTCAGAAAATGAAACCCAATTCAGGATCCCTATCTTCCTGTGTATATTAGGATATAATGGAGGATGGCAGAGTTCAGATCCAGCAGTGAACAGTTAATATTTGACAAACATTCAACGGATCATCCTCCGCCATTTCCGCCACCTCCAACGTGATCCCACCACCAAACGTATCTTCCCCTCACCTCCCCTTTCAGCATTCCGTAGGGACCGCTCCCTCCGAGACACCCTAGTCCACTCCTCTATCACCCCCAGCACCCCTTCCCCTTCACCCGGCACCTTCCCGTGCAAGCGCAGGAGATGCAACACCTGCCCTTATACATCCCCCCTTCCCACTCTCCAGGGCCCCAAACACCCCTTCCAGGTGAAACTTGTACTTCTTGCAATCTAGTATACTGTATTCGCTGCTCACGATGTGGTCTCCTCTACATTGGGGAGACCAAACGCAGATTGGGTGACTGCTTTGCGGAACACCTCCGTTCAGTCCGGAAGAGTGACCCCGAGCTTCCGGTCGCTTGTCATTTTAATTCACCCCTCCACGCTCACTCAGACCTCACCGTCCTCGGCCTCTTGCATTGTTCCACGGAAGCGCAGCGTAAGCTCCAGGAACAGCACCTCATCTTCCGTTTAGGCACTTTACAGCCTTCCGGACTCAATATCGAGTTCAACAATTTCAGATCATAACCCTTGCCCTACCACATATGTATACATTTTATCCACTCTTTTGGTCCGTGTCTTTTTCCTTTTTTTCTCTCTCTCCCCCCACGGCAGCGGTCTCTGATTCTGCCAGCATTTCACACCTTACCTTTTGTTTCTCAACCTGTCCCATTACCATCTCGTCTTGCCTTGAGCATCTCTTAATGTCTCTACTCACTAAAGACCATCCCTTTTGTTCTTTTATTCCTCCCCCCAGCCTCCCCCTTGCATTTTTATCTGTTTAATTTCTTGCTCTTTCAGTTCCGACGAAGGGTTTCGACCTGAAACGTTAACTCTCTTTCTCTCTCCACGGATGTTGCCTGGCCTGCTGAGTTTTTCCAGCGTTTTCTGTTGTTATTTCGGATTTCCAGCATCCGCAGTATTTTGCTATCGTATCGAGTTAATATTTGACAATGAATTTCAAGCGCAAACGTTAGTCGAATCACAAAAGAAGCAAGGCTAGCTGGTTTACTGTGGTTAATCACATCACTCGTTATCCTGCATCTTTTGATATTGGCAGAGTGTATGGGCATGGAAGCTGAACTGCAGAAGAGGAGCATGCAGCTTACAACATACAGGCCAGCCACCCCATCAGAGTGATACAGCACAGAAAGAGCTATCCACTCCCACTACCTTGCCCTTTCCCCATATCCATGCAAATTTTTCCCTTCAAGTGCTTCTCCAATTCCCTTTTGAAAGTTATTATTGAATCTGTTTCCACCACCCTTTCAGGCAGTGCTTTCCCAATCACAACAAATCGTTGAAACATTTTTTTTCCTCATTTCACCTCTGGTTCTTTTGCCAATGACCTTACATCTGTGTCCTCTGGTTACCAGCCCTTCAGCCACAGGCAACAGTTTCTCCTTATTTACTTGATCAAAACCCTTCATGATTTTGAACACCTCTATTAAATCCCCCCTTAACCTTCTCTAAGGAGAGCAACCCCAGCTTCTCCGATCTCTCCACGTAACTGAAGTCCCACATCCCTGGTACCATTCCAGTTTAAAAAAACAAAAGCAAAATACTGTGGATGCTGTAGGGAGAGGTCAAAGGAGTTGCTGCAGTGCATCTTGAAGATAGTACACACTGCAGCCACAGTGCACGGGTGGCGGAGGGAGTAGGGTTGCGAAGGAGTGGAAAGTTTCCAGGAAATTTCCGGAAATTTTGCTTGGGAATTTTGCCCAAAAAAGCACATGCTAGCATATTGTTTTTTTTTGTATTTATTTCTTTTTTTTCCCCCTCACAGGTCCTCTCAAAATTACTAAGAGATGGAATCTTAATTATTAAGGAATTTCTTAATCAATATATGTTTATCTTCTTACTTGGCTTGCTTTAATAATTACAAGTTTTGTGTGTGACTGAACAAATGTGTCCTGATTGGGTGGATGAGCGATTAGCTCCCTCTATTGGTGATGTAGCGTCGTGCGTGCACAGGTCATGCTTCCATCACATGGAGCATCAGGAAAAATTTACTCACCCTGTTGCAATCGTGCCGCAGTTCGACAGAGACAATGCCCTTTATTTCTCTGCATAGAACAATGCCACGTTTACCATCGGATGTATGGAAGCATTTTACCCCAGGCATTAAAGATGGAAAGACTGTGTACATGTGCAAACACTGTACAAAGCCATATGTGAAGATGCCACAAAGATGCAGCAGCATTTATCCAAATGCAACAACTTCACTCAAAGCTCACAGCAGTCAGCCCAGAGTTCCTCTGCTTCCATTCAAGAAGATGAAGGTTCACATTCAGCATCAGGCTCCTTATCATCAGCAACTCCTGGCCCACTTGGAAGGTTCTTTGATACAATGGATAACCATAGCCAGAAGAATGCAGATGAGTGCCTTGCTCGAGCTGTATATGCGACAGGCTCACCCCTCATGCTCACAGCCAATGTGTACTGGAAGAGATTTTTCAATGTTATTCGCCCTGCATACTGTCCTCCCACCAGACATGCTTTGTCTACTTATTTGCTGGAGGCTGAGTATAACAGAGTCCAAGGAAAGCTCAGAGAAACAATAGAGATGGCAGACTGTGTTGCAGTTATCTCAGATGGGTGGTCAAATGTACGAGGGGAGGGCATCATAAACTACATAGTCTCCACTCCTCTCCCAGTGTTCTTCAAGAGCACAGACACGAAGGACAACAGACACACAGGCACATACATTGCTGATGAGCTGAAAGCGGTCATCAATGATCTTGGATCACAAAAGGTCTTTGCAGTAGTTACTGACAATGCTGCGAATATGAAGGCTGCTTGGGCTCAAGTGGAGGAGGCCTACCCTCATATTACATCTATTGGGTCTGCAGCTCATGGGCTCAACCTGCTCCTCCCTCAAGGACATCATGGGTTTGAGAACCATGGAAACACTGTACAAGAGAGCCAAGCAAGTTGTTAAGTATGTCAGGGGAAAACAGATAGTTGCAGCAACCTACAACTCCAAGCAAACAACAAAGAACAAGAACACCACACTGAAGCTGCCCAGCAACACTAGATGGGGTGGCGTTGTCATAATGTACAACTGCCTTCTGGAGGGTAAGGAGTCGCTGCAAGAAATGGCAATATCCCAGTCTGGGGATATGGAAACCACCATCAAGAAAATATTGCTGGATGATGTGTTTTGGGAGAGAGTGGTTAGCAGCCTTAAACTACTCTCACCAGTAGCATCTGCAATTGCTCAGATTGAAGAAGATGACGCTGTCTTGTCAGATGTTCTCAGGCTTTTTGCTGATTTAAAAGAACAAATCAGCATTGCCCTACCCACATCCCTACTGCTCAAAGCAGAGGAGAAGGACATTGTTCAATTCATACAGATGCGTCAAGAATTTTGTGTCAAGCCGATTCATGCTGCAGCATACATGCTGGACCCAAAGCATGTTGGGAGACCAATACTTTCTGGAGAACAGATCAACAGCGCTTACAGTGTGATTTCTACCCTCTCACGCCACCTCAATCTGGACGTGGGCAAAGTTCTGGGAAGTCTGGCAAAGTTCTCTACCAAGCAAGGTCTTTGGAATGGGGAAGGGATATGGGAATCATGCAAGCATATCAGTGCACATACCTGGTGGAAGGGACTTTGTGCATCTGAGGCCCTGTCACCCATTGCATCGGTGATACTCCAAATCCCACCTTCATCAGCGGCCTCTGAACGAAACTGGTCACTTTTTGGGAATACGCATACAAAGGTGCGCAACAGGTTGACTAACAAGAGAGTGGAGAAACTGGTGGCTATCCGGCGAACCTACAACTTATTGAGCCAGATACAGAAGTGACCACCACACAGCTAGACAGTGACACAGAGGAGGAAATGGACACGTCAGAGCCAGAGTCAGAGAATCAGGAGGAGCAATGATGAGTAGAAGACTCAGGAGTAGAAGACTGTTTTTATTTGTATGGAACAGTATTGTCTATTTTGATGACAAAGATAATGTAAGGGTCAGAGACAAAAACCATCAGTGTGCAAAAAACCTCAAAATTCCCATAAATTCCCGAAAATTTCCCATGGAAAGTTTCCTCTTTTAAAAATTCCTGGAATTTTGCAACCCTAGGAGGGAGTGAATGTTTAAGGTTGTGGATGGGGTGCCAATCAAGCGGGCTGCTTTGTCTGGATGGTGTCGAGCTTCTGGAGTGTTGTTGGAGCTGCGCTCATCCAGGCAAGTGGAGAGTATTCCATCACACACCTGACTTGTGCCTTGTAGCTGGTGGAAAGGCTTTGCGGAGTTGGGAGGCGAGACACTCGCCCCACAATACCCAGCCTCTGACCTGCTCTTGTAGCCACAGTATATATGTGGCTGGTCCAGTTAAGTCTGGTCAAAGGTGACCCCCAGGATTTTGATGGTGGGGGATTCGGTGATTGTAATGCCATTGACTGTCAAGGGGCGGTGGTTAGACTTTCTCCTGTTGGATACACCAGCCCAAGCCTGAATGTCGGCCGGGTCTTGTTGCATGCGGGCACGGACTGCTTCATTATCTGAGGAGTTGCAAATGGAACTAAACACTGTGCAATCAGCAGCGAACATCCCCACATCTGACCCCATGATGAAGGGACGGTCATTGATGAAGCTGCTGAAAATGGTTGGGCCTGAGACACCGCCCTGAGCAACTCCTGCAGTGATGTCCTGGGGCTGAGATGATTGGTCTCCAACAACCACCTTCCTGGGTGCTAGGTATGACTCCAGCCAGTGGAGTGTTTTCCCCCCTGATTCCCATTGACTTCAGTTTTACTAGGGTTCCTTGATGCCACACTCGGTCAAAGTCTGTTTTAGTCATTTTGGTCGAGGGATAATTATTGGCTAGGATGCCTTGGACCCACAACTTTCTGACACAGAGGCGAGACAGCTGCCACTGAGCCGAGTCAGCTGCCACTGAGCCAAGGCAGAAAATATCTATGTAAACCAGTTAAGTCACAGGTGCAGTAAACAAGCTGTACCGGACATGAATGCATTAATTTACATGTTGTTGGGCAGAAATTAAAGCACAATTTAAATTTCTATTCTGCTACATCAACAGCACGTATAGTGCAAGTTACAAATTACATTTTAATAAATAATCAAGGGAGGACCTGGCAATATTTTCCACTTATCAGTGTGACCAGGTCATAAGTTTTTAAACACCAATTCACTGTACAATAAGACAATGCAAGTCAACTGACCTGCTCCTGTGCTGTAAACTACGATGGTAATAAGCTCACAGACACAAGAAACACCAATCCTTGTCAAGTGACCAGTCTTTGGTGACCGAATCATTCTAAATAAAGCAAGGATAGAGAAGCTGGCAGATCTAATCTTGAGAATTATCTGTGCAATAATAACCTAGTTAACAGCAGTCAACATGGATGCAGAAGGGCTAGATCCTGTCTGACTAATGTCATTGACTTCTTTGAGGAAATCCCATCTCAAGTGGACTGTGGATATCGGACCTGTTGTGCCGAGATTATCAAAAGGCATTTTACAAAGCTCCACAGGAAAGGCTAGGAGTTAAATTCAAAGCTATGAAGATTCAGTAAATTTTGGGAATGGATATGAAACTGATGGGGAAGAAAAAACAGGTTCGGGGGATTAGGTTGTTGGGGGTGGAGGTAAGGAGAGAAAGAGAATACGGAGCAGATCCTGATTATGTGCTCAAGTCTCTGGAGGTCATTTCTGCTTCTAATTTGCACAAATGACTTGGATTCAGAAACTGAATGCAAAATGGTGAATTAAAAAAAAAAACACAACTTGAATTTATTTTGCATCTTTCACAATCTCAGGACGTCCCATATCCTTCAAGCCAATGAACCACTTTCCAGTGTAGTCAGTCTTGTAATGTAGGTGAACATGACAGCTAATTTTCACACAGCAACGTCCCACAAAGAGTAATAAAAGTGATAACCAGATAATATGTTTTAGTGATGATGGTTAAGGCACAAATATTGTCCAGGACACCGGGTAAGCCCCCATGCTCACCTTCCAATAATGCCATGGGATCTATTACGTCCACCTGAGGGGGCAGACAGAGACTTTGGTTTATGCCTCATCTTCAAAGATGGCAACTCCGACAGGGATACCAAACTAAGGGAGGGGCAGTGGAATTCAAAGAGGTAGCTCAGAAATTACAAAATGAGAGTTGGACAAAATAAGCAGAACAATGGAAGGTGAAAGTCCATGTCGATAACTGTAAAGTGTTGCAATTCAGAAAGAAAAATAGGACACACACACTCCATGAATGCTATTGAAATAGCAAAGTTTCACAAGGCCAGACTCAATGTTCTGTTACCTCCTCTAGCCCGACAACCCTCTGAGATCTCCTCCAATTCTGGCCTCTTGTGCATCCCTAATTTTCATCGCTCCACCATTGGCGGTCGTGCCTTCAGCTGCCAAGGCCCTAAGCTCTGGAATTCCCTTCCTAAATCTCTCTGGCTCTCCTCTCTCCTCCTTTAAGATGCTCCTTAAAACCCAAATCTTTGGCCAAGCTTTTGGTTATCTGTCCTAATATCTCTAACTGTGTGTCAAATTTTGTTTGACAACGCTCAAGTGAAATGCCATGAGATGTTTTATGCAAGTTGTTGTTCTTCAACCAATGCGGAGCAACAACCAATAGAATGTTTTACTCGATGGTCAAAACAGTAGCATACAAGTCAAAGAAAGTAATGATCAAATGGTATTGTGTTCTGGTCCTTCCACATCTTGAGGACTTGTCCAGTTCCGATAACTGAGATATGGACACATTGAAGCCTTGGAGACACTACAGAGGAGCGCCACAAGGATGACACTGCGTTGAAGGTCCGAGCACGAAGATAGATTGGAGAAACTTGAGTTTTTCCAATCATGAAAGGCGAGGGGTGATCTCAAAGGCATACAGGTTGTTGGATATTATGGCAAAGGATTAAATTGAGTAAGAGACGACCGATTTAAACTATATGTTAGTTTTCACACAGTGACCAATACAGGAACTGGACTTTCAGATGGAGTAGTGGAGGCTAAAACCCTGAATTCAATTAAGAGCCAATTAGATGTGGTCATCAGCTCAGAGAAGGGAGTGATACAAGATAGCTGCTACCCCTGCTCTACAATGGCAATAAGTTATGCATCAAACATACTGACCAAGTTATATGTTAAGGCCATAGGTAAAGTTGTCAGGCCCTGCGCTGTTGTTGCTGCAGAGATGCATGTGAAGGTTTAGTTCTTGCTGCAGTCCAAGTGGCAGCCATTAAAATAACATCTTCCTACAGATCGACTCCTTGGCAGCTATCACAGAGAGATTTCTTATCTACATGCTGCTGCTTGGTGGCATCATCCAAAAACATAGCATCAGTTTCCACATGTAGGCCAACAACACCCAGACCTACCTCACCAAAACCTCTCTCCATCCCTCCACTGTCTCTAAATTGTCAGACTGCTTCTCCCACATCCAGTACTGGATGAGCAGAAATTTCCTCCAACTAAATATCGGGAAGATCGAAGCCATTGTCTTCAGACCCCGCAAAAAAAATCCATTCCCTAGCCACCAACTCCACCCTTTCCCTGGCAACTGTCTGAGGCTGAACCAGACTGTTTGCAACCTTGGTGTCATATTTGATCCCAAGATGATCTTCCAACCACATATCCGCGCCATCACGAAGACCGCCTATTGCCACCTGCATAACATCGCCCATCTCTGCCCCTGCCTCAGCTCATCTGCTGCTGAAATCCTCATCCATGCCTTTGTTACCTCGAGACTTGACTATTCCAATGCACTCCTGGCCGGCCTCCCATCTTCCATACACCGTAAACTTGAGGTCATCCAAAACTCTGCTGTCCGTGTCCTAACTCGCACAAAGTCCTGTTCGCCCATCACCCCTGTGCTCGCTGATCTGCATTGGCTCCCGGTTAAGCAAAGCCTCGATTTTAAAATTCTCATCCTTCTTTTCAAATCCCTCCATCACCTCGCCCCTACTACTGTTTGGCAACATTATAAGCCTCTTCCTTTGATCTAATACTATCTTTAACTTCTCTTGTTAGCCACGGTTGGATCACTTTTGTTGTGGGGTTTTTGTGCCTTAAGGAATGTATATTTGTTGTAAATTATGTATTAATTCTTTGTATGCTAGCTATTGCTTGTCTACCATCATACCTTTTAATGCAGTTTCCCAATCTACCGCAGCCAACTCGCCCCTCATACCTACGTAGTTTGCTTTGTTTGGATTGAAGACCCTAGTTTTGGATTTAACTAAATCACTTTCAAACTCAATATAAAATTCTATCATATTATGGTCACTCTTTCCTAAAGGCCCCTTCACAACGTGGTTATTAATTAACCCTTTCTCATTGCACAATACTAGATCTAAAATAGCCTGTTCCCTAGTTGGTTCCTCAACATACTGATCTAGAAAACTATCTTGCATACATTCCATGAATTTGTCCTCCACACTATTACTGCAAATTTGGTTTGCCTAGTCTATATGTAGATTAAAGTCCCCCATGATTACTGTATTACCCTTGTTACATGCGCCTCTAATTTCCTGATTTATACTCTGCCCTACATTACAACTACTATTTGGGGGGCCTATAAACAACTCCCACCAATGTTTTCTGCTCCTCACTTTTTCTTAGCTCCACTCAAACTTGATTCTGCTTCTTGATTTTACAAGCTAAGATCCTTTCTCTCTACTGTCTTTATCCCATCATTTATTATCAGGGCTAGCCCTCCTCCTTTTCCATTTTTCCTATCTCTTCTAAAAGTTAAGTATCCTGGAATATTTAGTTCCCAACCTTGGCCACTTTGCAACCACGTCTCCATTATGGCTATTAGATCAAACCTGTTAATTTCTATCTGTGCTATTAATTCATCTATTTTGTAGCGAATGCTTCGCGCATTCAGATATAGTGCCTTTAGCTTTGACTTTTCTATTTTTCCCTGATGTCACCTTAGTCACTGATGCCCTATTACCTTTGTCACTCTCTGTCTCTTCCTGACACACTCTGCTTATTTTTACCCAAAACTCTACTCTGCTCTAGAGCCTTGACATTTCTCACTGCTTTTAAATTTACTCTTTCCTGAATCCTGCCCCCCACCCACTTTATTAGTTTAAAGCCCTGTCTACTGCCCTAGTTATTCGGTTCACCAGGACACTGGTCCCAGCCCGGTTTCAGTGGAACCCGTCCCAATGGAACAGCTTCCTCTTTCCCCATTACAGGTGCCAGTGCCCCATGAACTGAAACCCCTTCCTCCCACACCACTCTTTGAGCCACGCATTTAAACCTCTAATCTGTTTATCCTTATGCCAATTTGCATGTGGCTCAGGTAACAATCCAAAGATTATTACCTTTGAGGTTCTGCTTTTTAATTTGGATCCTAGCTCCTCAAACTCTCAACAGAACCTCATTCCCAGTTCTACCCATGTCGTCGGTTCCTACGTGGACCACGACAACTGGATCCTCCCCCTCCCACTCCAAGTTTTTCTCCAGCCACGAGGAGATGTCTTTAACCCTGGCAGGCAACACAACCTTCGGAACTCTCGGTCATGACTGCAGAGAACAGTATCTATCCCATGACCAACAAATTCCTCAACCAGTATCTGCGAGAGGTTGGGGACATCTGACAAATCCCACTCAAATGCAGAGAAACAAGTCTGCATCGTTTATTCCTTCCATCACTAGGTGTGTATTCAGCTGGTGTAGAGAGAGTCAGGACAGAAGCTTTGTCATCCCTTCGGTGCACCAAGGTAGTGTGGTGCCACACATTTATTTTATGATAACTAGATTAATCCACCCAAATGATGAGGAAGGTTCAAGATCTTGGAACTGTTTATTCTGAAGAAGGGAAGGTTCAGGGGAGGTAAAATTCCATTACACAAGATTCATCAGGGAAGAAATAAACTGAACCCTGATATTTTCAAGATTGCCATGAAGTCTAGAACCAGGAGGCAAGTGCTCAGGCTTAGAACAGGCAAGGTGCACATAAAGTTTAGATTCAACTACTTTACACAAATGTGGAATTGACTGTGGTGGAGACAGATTGTGTTGAAAATTAAGGAAGCACTAGGCCACTTTTTTGAAGTGAGCAATTGCCAAGTATTAGTTTTTCCACACAGACTGTTTAGACTCTTCCAGTCTCATACGTTGTTATACTCCTATGTAGATTGATGAATATATACAGCTGGAAACTATGCTGTCAGATATTCATATTCAGGGGAGAAATTTTTAAGTTACTTTGCCCAATATTGACAAAATATATTTTTTTGATTATTGGAACTACACATGTCATGTACAGTCCTCAGGTTTGACTTCAGTAATTATAGAGGTCTGAGAACCATCAACCAAATCAACACTAATTTCACAGTTCCAATTTCTTGACAATTTAGGGATGTGTTCCATCCAGTCGAGGAGCTTTGCTGATATTTAATGCTTCCAATTTATGCCCAACATATTCTTTACTAACATCTATGTGCGTACTGGGTCCACTATGACTTCTTCTTCTTAGGCAGTCCCTCAGAACCGAGGATGACTTGCTTCCACACTAAAAATAAGTTCTCAGGTGACTGATGAGTCCAATGCGGTACCTACAGTCTGTCACAGGTAGGACAGACGGTGGGTGAAGGGGGTGCTTGGGTTGACGTGCACTCCTTCCGCTGTTTGTGCTTGGCTTCCGCTTGCTCCCAGCGAAGAGACTCGAGGTGTTCGGCGCCTTCCCGGATGCTTCACCTCCACTTTGCACCGTCTTGGGCCAGGGATGTTGCACTTTTTCAAGGACACTTTGAGGGTGTCCTTGAAGCGTTTCCTCTGCCCACCTGGGACTCTCTTGCCGTGTCGGAGCTCCGAGTAGAGCGCTTGTTTTGGGAGTCTCGTATCGGGCATGCAGACGATATGGCCCGTCCATCGGAGCTGACCGAGCGTGGTCAAAGCTTCGATGCTGGGGATGTTGGCCTGAGCGAGAACACTGACGTTGGTGCGCCTATCCTGCCAATGGATTTGCAGGATCTTGCGGAGGCAGCGTTGGTGGTACCTCTCCAGTGCTTTGAGGTGCCTGCTGTACATGGTCCATGTCTCTGAAGCATACAGGAGAGCGGGTATCACTACTGCTCTATGGACCATGAGCTTGGTGCCGGGTTTGAGGTCCTGGTCTTCAAACACTCTTCCTCAGGCGACCGAAGGCTGCACTCATGGCGGTGTTGGATTTCGTCATAGACGTCTGCCCTTGTTGACAGTAGGCTCCCGAGGTATGGAAAGCGGTCCACATTGTCCAAGGCCTCGTCATGGATTTTGATAATCGGGGAGCAGTACTGTGTGGCGGGGAGCAGGTTGGTAGAGGACCTTTGTCTTACGGATGTTTAGTGTAAGGCCTATGCTCTCGTATGCTTCGGTGAAGGTGTTGACGATGGTTTGGAGTTCGGCCTCCAGCCTCAGTGTGCACTGACATAAGTGTAAGTTGGACGTCTCAGAGACTCCCCTTGTGGAATAAACGAATGCTTCATGACTCTACGGCTCACCCTAGCCAGGAACCAGTGCGCTATGGTCATCAGTGCGTATGCCCCAACACTGGAAGCCACAGACGAGACCAAAGAAGAATTCTACTCCAGCCTCGAACAATCTCTGTCCCAAGTCCCAACGGGCGACAAGCTGATCCTCCTTGACGACTTCAACGCCAGAGTTGGAAAGGACACAGCCCTCTCGGGAGGTGTGATCGGCCGAGAGGGGATAGGGAAAGCCAACTCCAACGCTACCCTCCTCCTGACAAAATGCTTCGAACATGGCCTTGTCATAACCAACACCTTGTTCCGTCAGAAAGGCAAGTACAAGGCTTCATGGCAACACCCTCGCTCCAAGCACTGATATGCTGCACTACATCATCGTCTGAGCGAGGGACCGCAAGGACGTCTGCATCACCCACACCATGACAGGAGCCGACGACTGCTGGACAGACCACCGCCTAATCCGTTCTGTCATCTCCATCAACGTAGCCTCAAAACAGCGGCGGCAACAGAAGCAATGCCGCAGGAAAATCAACGCTGGAGCACTCAAAGACCCCGCTAATAAAGTCCTATTCAGCCTGCGCCTCACAACCAACCTGACGACTCCCAATGATTCAGAGACAGAGTGTCCACAGCGCCTGGTCTGCACTCAAGGCCTCCATAATCAGCACCTGTGAAGAGACGCTTGGTCACTCGACCAGGAAACACCAAGACTGGTTCGACAAGAACGACCAGGAGATCCAGGAGTTAACAAGCCGCAAGCGCAAGGCATTCCTGATCTGGAAACAGCAACACAACTCGAGAGCAAGAAAGCAGCTCTACAGACACCTGAAGGCCGAGATCCAACAAAAAATTTGCAACCTAAAGAACAGATGGTGGGTGGAGAAAGCGCAGGAGATCCAGCAGCTAGCCGACAACCACGACGTGCGTGGATTCTTTAGCACAGTCAAGACCACCTACGTTCCAAGCACCCAAGGTCCTACCCCACTGCGGGCCAAGAATGGAGAGGTACTCATCAAGCTCAGAGAGGCAGTCAGTGCCCACTGGAAGGAGCACTTCGAAGATCTCCTTAACCGAGACTCTGCCTTCGAAGAAAGTATCCTCAACTCCATCCCGCAGCATGCTACCTGCCACCACCTCAGCACAACCCCAGCCCGGCATGAGGTTGAAAAGGCCATCCGACAGCTGAACAACAACAAGGCCTCAGGAGCAGATGGAATCCCTGCCGAGGCGCTAAAACATGGCAGAGAAGCACTATTGGCACAAATACATGAACTCATTTCTCTTATTTGGAAGGAGGAGAGCATGCCAGGGGATCTCAAGACGCCATAATCGTGACCATCTTCAAGAAAGGTGACAAGTCCGATTGCGGTAATTACAGAGGAGTCTCCGTCTGCCACAGGGAAAGTCATCGCAAGAATCCTCCTCAATCGCCTTCTCCCAGTGGCTGAAGAGCTCCTCCCAGACTTGCAATGCGGATTCCACCCACTGAGGGGCACAATGGACATGATCTTCACCGCGCGTCAACTACAAGAGAAATGCAGGGAACAGCACCAACCACTGTACATGGCCGCCTTTGATCTCACAAAGGCCTTCGACACCGTCAACCGTGAGGGATTATGGAGTGTCCTCCTCAAATTCGGCTGCCCTCAAAAGTTTGTCACCATCCTCCGCCTGCTTCACGGCGACATGCAAGCCGTGATCCTGACCAACGGATCCACCACAGACCCAATTCACATACAGACCGGGGTCAAGCAAGGCTGTGTCATCGCACCAACACTCTTCTCAATCTTCCTGGCTGCAATGCTCCATCTCACCCTCAGTGAGCTCCCGCTGGAGTGGAGCTAATCTACAGAACAAACGGGAAACTGTTCAACCTCCGTCGCCTCCAGTCCAGATCCAAGGCCGTCCCATCCACTATGACTACCATATGTTGACAGTCCTTCTGTGAAAATGGACGTGAAGGATCCATTAAAAACAATTTTGTTTATTCTCAGAATATGGGGGTCAGTAACAAGGCCAGCATTTAGTTCCCATTCTTAGTTGCCCTTGAGAAGGTGATGGTGGGCCACCTTCTTAAACCGCTGCAGTCCGTGTGGTGAAGGTACTCCCAACAGTGCTGTTAGGGAGGGGGTTCCTGTGTGACTTGGAGGGGAACTTGGGGGTGGGTGGTGTTCCCATGTGCCTGCTGCCCTTGTCCTACTAGGTGGTAGAGGTTGTGGGTTTGGGAGGTGCTGCTGAAGAAGCCTTGGCGACTTGCTGCAGTGCATCCTGCGGATAGTGCACATGTTGCACCCGGTGGTGGAGGGAGTAGATCTTTAAGGTGGTGGATGGGCTGCCGATCTAGCGGGCTGCTTTGTCCTGGATGGTGTCGAGCTTCGAGTGTTGTTGGAGCTGGTACACTTGTCTTACTCTGATCATTTATAATCGTTTTCTTCAATTGGTCCCGCTTGCTACACTCTAATTATTCCATATTTGTCTAATATTTTCTCATGTTATCTTCAGACACCTGGGAGGCAACACAGCATTACAGACTCACGGTTGCAACTCTAAGCCAAGTTAATTATGACATCTCCCACTGTCCTCATGGATAGAGTCATTCTTTTCTCCATGATTAGCTTCACAACGCTGTGATATTGCTCAATTACTTTCCTTTGTACTGTTCTTGACATTCAATTGAGGGCAAGATTGGACTCGCAAGACTTTCCCCAGTCGCCCCCTTCTTACTCTGAAGTGGGAATGCCCATGTCCTCCCATCTTAATCTGTGGAATATACACCTTCGGGAACATATCTTGCAAAAACATTTTCTTTTCATCTATGTTGCAGAATGCAATTTCTTCTTCCTGTAATGTTATCTTTACCTTCCCCCAGGTGACCTGGCCAAGATCCATAAATGTACCTTCCATAGGGAGCTCAAGCGCAAACAAATCAGAGTTGCCACAATTCAAACTCAAGTCTTTCAGCATAGAATTAATTTCAGCAGTGTAGCGACTAGAATCATAGATTACAGCACAGGAGGCCACCATTCGGCCTGTCGAGCCCGTGCCAGCTCTCTGCAAGAGCACTTCAGCTCGTCCCACTCCCCCGCCCTTTCCCTGTAGCCCTGCAACTTTTTTCCCCTTCAGCTACTAATCCAATTTTGAAAGCCACGATTGAATCTGCCTCCACCACCCTCTCAGGCAGTGCATTCCAGATCATAACCACTCGCTGAGTAAAAAAGTTTTTCCTCATGTCGCCTTTGGCTCTTCTACCAATCACCCCAAATCGGTGTCCTCTGGTTCTCGACCCTTCCGCCAATGGGAACAGCTTCTCTCTCTCTACGCTGTCCAGACCCCTCATGATTTTGAACACCTCTATCAAATAGGAAATAAAATGGAAAATAATCAACTATGATAAAATAAATGAAGTTTGCAGATTTATTGCATGTTTTAGCGCAATTGCATTCATTTTGGAATCACAGCACAATGCAATTAAGCACAAAGTATTGATGCTTACTAATGCACAAATAATTACTACAATTTGGTTAGACTCCACTTCCCCATCAAATTAATGGTTAGTGGACAATTAGTAACTTGGTATAATTAGCACTGGCTTGCCCAGAATCAAAGGTATATTCAGCACAATGGGGCAGCTACGTTTCACATGCTGCTTCAATTTAGCTGCACAAGCCAAATGGGGTCCTCATTGGAACAGTTCTAACCCTCATAAACCAAAATAAAATAGGGAGAACTATAAATGCCAGAAATCAAATAAAAACAGAAAATACAGCTCTTTAAAGAGAAAAGGCAAGTTATGATGTTTCAGGTGTGTACCTGAATCAGACTGAGGGGTATATACCCAAATTGTCATAACCTATCTTTTCTCTTTTACATATGCAGACTGGCCTGCTGTATAGTTCCTGGATTTTTTTTTATACATAAATCCCAAAGCTGTCTTTAGTAGGCAGACAGGGAGAAATATGCTGCAACAGAGTTTAAGTCACTATGTCCAATACAGATGTGTGTAAGCTTAGATTCACTTATCCGACAGCATGCTGAGCTGATCAAACAAGCGGACACAGCATATTTATTTACAGATAAACCTGAAGTACTAAGCTTGCTTAAGTATGTGCTGCTGACACCTGAGCCTTTTAACTGTTGATACTTTGTACTGTAACACCTTTAATGGTATTTTAAGTAATGCTATACATGCTAGACTGCAGTTGTAAACAACGTGATCAAATAGGAAGAGGCACCTTCAAAGCTACTCGGGGCCAATACCATCACAACCATCACTTTGCCAACAAAAAAAATATACGGAAAGCCACTTAATATCAAATTTACTTCTCAAGTCATGCTCCATTTACACCTGTCAGTTTGTGAACTGGCAATGTTACAGCATTGCAGCCACTGACTGGCATACCACCAACAGAGGTGGTTTCTATAAGCAACACAACACTACTAAAAAAAAACATATTGCACAACACTGAAGTGTGCCAACGTCAGAGTCTCTGGGCGCACTCACACTACAACTGTACCGTCGGTGCAAAGCAGTTGGTTTTGGATTGATGCTGCAGTTACAGTATAAATGCAGTCGGAATCCACCAGTATCCAACCCAAGGCCAGAACCATGCTGCGCCAGACTCCCTGGAGGAGTGAGGTAGTTTTAGTCCACTTCATTTCAAGGTTAAGGGGCAACACGGTGGCATAGTGGTTAGCACTGTTGCCTCACAGCGCCAGGGACCCGGGTTCGAATCTGGCCTCGGGTGACTGTCTGTGTGGAGTTTGCACATTCTCCCCGTGTCTGCGTGGGTTTCCTCCGGGTGCTCTGGTTTCCTCCCAGAGTCCAAAGATGTGCGGGTTAGGTTGATTTGGCTATTATAAATTGACCCTTAGTGTTAGGGGGGATTAAATACGTGGGCTTACGGGGATAGGGTGGGATATGTGTCGGTGCAGGCTCGATGGGCCGAAATGGCCTCTATCTGCACTGTGGGGATTCTGTGATTCTGTGTTATTTCAGGCCTCGCCATTCAACGTACATTCCCAAGCTCAGTATCTGTGTGAAGTTGTTTTGGCTTCTCACCGATGCTAACTTTGGGGAGTGTAAATGCATCTGTTATTACTCCAAATTATTCACAATATTGCCAAGGGAAGGTGAGCAATGACCAGAACTTTTTTTTTTAAATATTCGTTTATGGGATGTGGGCGTCGCTGGCAAGGCCAGCATTTAGTTTCCATCCCCAATTGCCCTTGAGAAGGTGGTGGTGAGCCGCCTTCTTGAACCGCTGCAGTCCGTGTGGTGAAGGTACTCCCACATTGCTGTTAGGTAGGGAGTTCCAGGATTTTGACCCAGCGACTAGTCTTCAATGGGTAAAAAACGCACTCTCTAGACACAACTGCGGTTTGGAAGGACGCAAATCTTTCATTGGGTGCATTCCACAGTTCAAGTAGACGTAGTACAAAAATTTCACTTGATCATCTTAAACCTTTTTCTGATATCATGGCAACCAACTGCCATAATCAAAATATAGGCTTGCTTTGTGGAAGCAAGAGTTTTTTTTTGGCCACTGGCAAGCTGAGTAGCTCAGCCACCAGTTCAGGTTTGTGAAGCAGTTTTCTTTGTGCTTGCAGGCCAGTGCAGACCTTTCCTCAGCGTGTGAGGATGTTGTTGCCACCACCTGCATGGTTTCAAAATGCATCAGCTGTCTGCAGTAGAAACAGGCAGCTTTGACGGCACCCAGAATCTGGCATTGTCAAACTGTTCCCTGAACCAGCTGTGCAATATATCTGAACTATAAAAGACCAAGTGCCAAATTCCCTCAATAAGGTTGCAGTGATCCTCAAAACCCACCCCTTTGATGAAGCTTCTGGTCACCTCTCCTACTCATTCCTTCTTCGGCTCAGTGCCAGTTTTTCGTTCTGCCTCTGTAAAGTGCTTTAGGACATTTTTCTACTTAAAAAAAAAAATACTATAAATGCAAATTGAGGTTGACAACACACACAGCCACTATTCCCGTTTGCTGCCGTTATTATTCAATCTTCTCTCCAAACCGATTGGCAGCAGCAATGCAGAATTGAGCTTAAATTAATGCCGTCACGTACAGACAGACCACTGATACAGTTCCATGCGGTAGGAGGTACTGACAATTTAGCTAATGCGTGTGAACTTCTTTCAGCATTGTACTTTCTGAAGACAGGTGGTTTTAAGGTTTTTTTCTGTTTCTTCTAAAATTCTCTCATTTTTGACCCAAACTATTTCACCCAAGTTCGAGGATCAGCACCTCATCTTTCCTTCAGGCACTTTACAGCCTTCCAGACTCAGCGTTGAGTTCAACAATTTCAGAACACAACCGCTGCCCCCAGTTTTTCGGACAACAGTTGTTGATGTTGATTCTGCTATTCCCATTTACACCTCTCCTCTAGACACCTCTTTTGTTTCTTTGCCATCATTACCGTCTCCTTTTGCCTTGCACATTCATCCCTTTCGTCACTTAAATCACTCCTACCTTCCACCCCATCACAGACCTTCCCTTACCTCATCTTTCCTCCCCTCCCCGCTTTCCCTGCCTCTGTACTTGCTTAAAACCAGTTACATCTCGAACATTTCCAATTCTGATGAAAGGTCATCGAACTTAACTTTGTTTATCTCTTCACAGATGCTGCCTGACCTGCTGAGTATTTTCAGCATTTCCGTTTTATATAATAAACCATGGTAATCAATACAGAATCAGAAATGGGTGTAAGTAACAATCACATATTTAATGAAACAGCTAGGTTTTCTTCAATTTTCATAAAATTGATCACTACAACCATTCCTTTAGCTATAAGAACAAGATGATCTGAACACTCCAGGAACCACCCAAGTTATCTTCAATGGCCTTTTTAATATTAGCCCACTGTTTCAGGAAGTGGTCTTGCAACAGTGCCCATGGAATCTACTCTATTTATATTACAGGACAGATTATACTGTAGCAATACTGGTTCAAAGGGGATTGTAGAATAATGTTCCAGAAGCAGCGCCAGGCATACCAACCTACTCAGACAGGTCGACCTGCATGCTGAACACAAAAGACAACAAGCCATAGTTAGAGATAAGCGATCCCACACCAACAGATCAGAGCAAAGCTCTGTTGCACTACCACATCCAGTCGAGAATAGTGGTGGACAATCAGGCAAATAACAGAAGGAAACGGCTCCATGAACACCCCCAATCTAAATTATTTCAGTGATGCCTTGACCATCCTCCCATTTTCCACCCGCCATAAAGTCATGCAAAACTCTACTGCCTGCGCTGCTCACCCATCACCCCTGCCGTCGCAGATCTATGTTGCCTCCTCGTCCCTCAATGTCGCCAATTTAAAGTTTTCATGCTCATGTTAAAATCCTATCCTGGCTTCACCCTCCCCACCTCTAATCTCCTCCAGCCATAGTTGAACTCTCTGTTCCTCTGACTGTGACTTCCTGTGCATCCCCCCCTCCCTTCACCCAATCATTGGCACCTTACCTTCAGCCAACCATGCTCCATAAACCCCTCTGGCTCTCCACTTCCTCCTCTTTTAAGAATCTTCTTGATTGATTCCAAGGATGAAAGGGTTGTCCCATAAGGAGAGATTGAGCCTATACACTCTGGAATTTAGAAGAATGAGAGGTGATCTCATTGAAACATATAAAATACTGAAGGGGATTGACAGGGTAGATGCTGAGAGGTTGTTTCCCTTGGCTGGAGAGTCTAGAACTAGGGTGCATTGTCTCAGGATAAGGGGTCAGCAATTTAAAACGGAGATGGAGGAGGAATTTCTTCACTTAGAAGGTTGTGAATATTTGGAATTCTCTGTCCCAAGTGCTGTGGATGCTCAGTCGTTGAGTATATTCAAAGATGAGACCGATAGATTTTTGGACTCCAGAGGAATTAATGGATATGGGGATCGGGCGGGAAAGTGGAGTTGGGGTCAAAGATCAGCCATGATCTTATTGAATGGCGGAGCAGGCTCGAGGGGCCATATGACCTACTCCTGCTCCTAATTCTTATGTTCTTATGTTCCCCACCACTGATGTTAGGCTGACTGGCCTGCAGGTTCCTAGATAGTTTTCAAAATCAGTAAGTCAAGGAACAGACTATTTTAGATCTAGTATTATGCAATGAGACAGGGTTAATAGCCTTGTAGTAAAGGAGCCTCGGGGAAGAGTGATCATAATATTATAGAATTTTATATTGAATTTAAGAGTGATTTAGTTAAGTCTGAAACTAGGGTCTTCAATCTGAACAAAGCAAACTACTTAGCTATGAGTTGGCAGAGGTAGATTGGGAAACTAGATTAAAAAGATATGACAGCAGATAAGCAATGGCAAACATTTAAATAAATAATTCATAACTAATATACATCCCCTTAAGGAATAAAAACCCCCAAGGGAAAAATGCTCCAACCGTGGCTAACAAGAGAAGTTAAAAATAGTATTTGATTAAAGGAAGAGGCTTATAATGTTGCCAAAATGGGTAATAAGCCTGAGGATTGGGAGGATTTTAGAATTCAGCAAAGGATGAGCAAGAAATCAGGATAAGGGGTCAGCCATTTAAGACAGAGATGAGGAGGATTTTTTTCCACTCAGAGGGTTGTTAATCTTTGGAATTCTCTATCCCAAAGGGCTGTGGATGCTGAGTATCTTCAAGGATGAGATAGATGGATTTTTGGACTCATGGGGAATCAAGAGATATGGGGATCAGGCGGGAAAGTGGAGTTCAGGTCTAGGTCAGCCATGATCTTATTGAATGGCGGAGCAGGCTCAAGCGTCCATACACAGAAACATAGAAGATAGGAGCAGGAGTAGGCCATTCGGCCCCTTGAGCCTGTTCCGCCATTTAATGAGATCATGGCTGATCATCCAAATTCAGTACCCTGTCCCTGCTTTCTCCCCATATCCCTTGATCCCTTTAGCCTTAAGAAATATATCTATCTCCTTCTTGAATATATTTAATGAATTGGCCTCAACTGCCTTCTGTGGTAGAGAATTCCACAGGTTCACCACTCTCTGGGTGAAGAAATTCCTCCCCATCTCAGTCCTAAATGGCTTACCTCTTATCCTTAGACTGTGACCCCTGGTTCTGGACTCCCCCGCCATCGGGAACATCCTTCCTGCATCTAGTCTGTCTAGTCCTGTTAGAATTTTATAAGTTTCAATGAGATCCCCTCTCATTCTTCTGAACTCTAGCGAATATAAGCCCAGTCAACCCAATCTCTCTTCACACGTCATTCCTGCCATCCCAGGTATCAGTCTGGTGAATCTTCGCTGCACTCCCTCCATGGCAAGAACATCCTTCCTCAGATAAGGCGACCAAAACTGTACACAATACTCAAGGTGTGGTCTACTCCTACTCCTGCTCCGAATTCTTATGTTCTTCTATTCTTGTGTTCTTGTGTTCTTAAACCAAACACTGCTCAAGCTTTTGGTCAACATGCCAAATATCTCCTTTGGCTTGGCATTCATTTTTTTGAAATTACACCTGTGAAGCAACTTGCTGCTCTTGTTGATGATCATGAGAAGGCTCACCACCACGGTTAAAGCAAGTAGCAGTGGGCAATAAAGATGACTGTCAGCGTCACCCACATCTTTAGAACAAATTAAAGAATAGTTGCACAGACACAGCTGCTTTAAAGTCATGATTTGCGACTGCTTTCTGACTGTTCTACCTTCCTCAATGGCCTGTGTCGAACTCAGCCAACAAACAAGTCAAATCAAAAAATGCTTCACTTCACTGTACCAGCACGTGAAGCCACTCAACTTGCCAGCAACTAGACGGCACGGCTGCCTCCAGAAGCACTTTCAGAAATTCCCCCTCTCGTGTCTCAGACCCATTTGCTCAGTTTACTGTGCTGCTGTTAAAGTTAGAGTAGCCATCTGTAACAGCACAGTGAGCCAAATCAGTTATTATCCATGCACGGTAACCTATTCTTCACCTTTCCCTCTCAAATTACACCCAGAACCTCATATGGATTGAATACTTTTGCATCCATTACAGTTACAGTACTTACTACAGTCACGAACAAAAAAAAAAGCAGCTCCAAATCAGGCAAAGCTAAGTCAGCATGATATTTGAGGGTCTACCGTCCCATCTCCAACCTCCCTTTCCTCTCCAAAGTCCTTGAACATGTCAACTCCCAAATCTGTGCCCATCTTTCCCGCAATTCCATGTTTGAATCCCTCCAATCAGGTTTCCACCTGTCACAGTACCGAAACGGCTATCAAAGTCACAAATGACATCCTTTGTGAGTGTGACAAAGGTAAACTATCCCTCCTCGTCTTTCTTGACTTGTCTGCAGCCTTTGACATGGTTGACCACTCCATCCTTCTCTAACGTCTCTCTACTGTCGTCCAGCTGGGTGGGACTGCACTCACCTGGTTCCATTCTTATCTATCTAATCGTAGCCAGAGAATCACCTGCAACGGCTTCTCTTCCTGCTCCCGCATCGTTACCTCTGGTGTCCCCTGAAGGATCTATCCTTGGCCGCCTCCTATTTCTCATCTACATGTTGTCCCTTGGCGACATCATCCGAAAACACAGCGTCAGTTTCCACATGTACACTGACGACACCCAGCTCTACCTCACTACCTCTTCTCTTGATCCCTCCATGGTCTCTAAATTGTCAGACTGCTTGTCCGACATCCAGTTCTGGATGAGCAGAAATTTTCTCCAATTAAATATTGGCAAGACCGAAGCCATTGTTTTCGGTCCCCGCCACAAACTCCGTTCCTGATTATAATCGCTCAACCATTGGTGGCCGTGCCTTCTGTTGCCTAGGCCAAAAGCTCTGGAATTCCCTGCCTAAACCTCTGCCTCGCTACCTCTCTTTCCTCCTTTAAGACGCTCCTTAAAAGCTACCTCTTTGACCAAGCTTTTGGTCACCTGCCCTAATTTCTCCTTATGTGGCTCAGTGTCAAATATTTTGTCTTATAATACTCCTGTGCAGCGCCTTGGGATGTTTGACTACATTAAAGGTGCTATATAAATACAAGTAGTTGTTGTCTGCATTAAAGAGCTTATTGAAGGCTACCACCTTGGAAACAATGAACAATAGCCACTTTAAACCAAAGAGAAAATCACCAACAAAAACAAGCTATAATCAAATATTGATTTAACCACTGGAGAAAACACAAAAGGAAAAGTGGCCCAACCATGGCTAACAAAAGAAATTAAGGATAGTATTAGATCCAAAGAGGAGTCATATAAAGTTGCCAGAAAAAGTAGCAAGCCTGAGGATTGGGAGCAGTTTAGAGTTCAGCAAAAAAGGACCAAGAGATTTATTAAGAGGGGAAAAATAGAGTGAGAGAGTAAACTTTCAAGGAACATAAAAGCAGATTGTAAAAGCTTTTACAAGTATGTAAAAAGAAAAAAGATTAGTGAAGACAATGTAGGTTCCTTACAGTCAGAAATGGGAGAATTTATAATGGGGAACAAGGAAATGGCTGAGCAATTAAACAAATACTTTGGTTCTGTCTTCACGGAAGAGGACACAAATTATTTCCCAGAAATGCCAGGGAACCAAGGGTCTAGTGAGAAGGAGGAATCAAAGGAAATTAGTATGAGTAAAAAAATGCTGGAGAAATTAATGGGACTTAAAGCTGATAAATCTCCAGGGCCTGATAATCTGCATCACAGAGTACTAAAAGAGATAGCCATGGAAATAGTGGATGCATTGGTTGTCATCTTCCAAAATTCTATAGATTATGGAACAGTTCCTGCAGATTGGAGGGTGGCGAATGTAACCCCACTATTTAAAAAAGGAGGGAGAGAAAACAGGGAATTACAGACCAGTTAGCCTAGCATCAGTAGTAGGGAAAATGCTAGAGTCTATTATAAAGGATGTGATAACAGGACACTTAGAAAATATCAACAGGATTAGACAAAGTCAACATGGATTTATGAAAGGGAAATCGTGTTTGACAAACCTACTGGAGTTTTTTGAGGATGTAACTGGTAGAATAGATAAGGGAGAACCAGTGGATGTAGTGTATTTGGATTTTCAGAAGGCCTTTGATAAGAGGTTAGTGTGCAAAATAAAAGCACATGGGATTGGGGGTAATATACTGGCATGGATTGAAAATTGGTTAACAGACAGGAAACAGAGAGTAGGAATAAATGGGTCTTTTTCGGGTGGCAGGCTGTAACTAGTGGGGCACCGCAGGGATCAGTGCTTGGGCCCCAGCTATTCACAATATATATCAATGATTTGGATGAGGGAACCAAATGTAATATTTCCAAGTTTGCTGACGACACAAAACTAGGTGGGATTGTTAGTTGTGAGGAGGATACAGAGGCTTCAAGGCGATTTAGACAAGTTGAGTGAGTGAGCAATTACATGGCAGATGCAGTATAACGTGGATAAATGTGAAGGTATCCACTTCGGTAGGAAAAACAGAAAGGTAGAGTATTATTTAAATGGTGCTAGATTGGGAAATGCTGATGTACAAGGGGACCTGGGTGTCCTTGTACGCCAGTCACTGAAAGCAAACATGCAGGTGCAGCAAGCAGTTAGGAAGGCAAATGGTATGTTGGCCTCCATTGCAAGAGGATTTGAGTACAAGAGCAAGGGTGTCTTACTACAGTTATACAGGGCCTTGGTGAGACCACACCTGGAGTACTGTGTTCAGTTTTGGTCTCCTTACCTAAGAAAGGATATACTTGCCATAGAGGGAGTGCAGCGAAGGTTCACCAGACTGATTCCTGGGATGGCAGGACTGTCGTATGAGGAGAGATTGGGTCGACTAGGCCTGTATTCACTAGAGTTTAGAAGAATGAGAGGGGATCTCATTGAAACGTATAAAATTCTGACAGGGCTAGACAGACTGGATGCAGGGAGGATGTTTCCCCTGGCTGGGGGGTCTAGAACGAGGGGTCACAGTCTCAGGATACGGGGTAGGACATTTAGGACTGAGATGAAGAGAAATTTCTTCACTCAGAGGGCGGTGAACCTTTGGAATTCTCTACCACAGAAGGCTGTGGAGGCCAAGTCACTGAATATATTTAAGAAGGAGATAGATAGATTTCTAGACACACAAGGCATCAAGGGGTATGGGGAGAGAGCGGGAATATGGTATTGAGATAAAGGATCAGCCATGATCATACTGAATGGCGGAGCAGGCTCGAATGACCTACTCCTGCTCCTATTTTTCTATGTTTCTATGAAATAAAGCCTTTTATACTTATTAATCCAGTAATTCCTCCAATTAAACTTGGCAATAGATTATTAGTAGAATACACTTCCCCTTTAACACACAATGAAAAATGTGATGGAAAGAGGGCAGTGTGTCTCAAACAGCAACCCAAAAAGTTGCTGGGTAGAAAAGATAATTGAAATAAGGTGTAGCAACACAATTGAATTGGGGGTGGGGGGGGGGGGTGTTGGCAGGGGAGGGAGAGAGAGAGAGAGAGAGAGAGAGAGAGAGAGAGAGAGAGAGAGAGAGAGAGAGAGAGAGGGAGAAAGGATGAATTAACTATCAGTTTTTGAAAGGTTAAAGGTAAAAAGCATTCAGAAATCAATCTGGAGAATGAAGGTGTGGATTAGGGTTCCAGCAAGTCAGAGTGAGAAATGAGTGGGCACAAACCAATGTGGTAAAATGTGCCAAAAGAAAATACTGCAGATGCTGGAAAACTGAAATAAAAACAGAAAATGCTGGAGAAACTCAGCAGGTCAGGCAGCACCTGTGAAGAGAGAAACAGAGTCAACGTTTCAGGTCGGTGACCTTTCGTCAGAACGTGGTAAAATGTGCTCGAGGCAAACTTGCCTCTTTGATACACTATACCCAGAAACAGCAAGAAATTAATCTATTTCTTTTCAACCTGGTGCCACGTGTTAGGCAATTTTTCACAGAATTATGACCTACTCTATACATTAAACCCTACCCAGCTATCTTTAAGGGCAATTAGAAGTAGGTTTGCAAAGTTTTGAAGAACTAATCTGGAATCCTCCAAGCAGCCTGTGCAGAAAGTATTTCATACAAGTAACACTATCTCGCAAGTGAGTGATCTGCTCCATGAATTCCAAACCCAAAGAGAAGCTCAGCGTTCAGGACAGCAACAACAACTTGCATTTATATAGCGCCTTTAATGCAGTAAAATGTCCCAAATCACTTCACAGGTGCATTATCAAACAAAACTTGACACCAAGCCACATTAGGACAGGTGGAGAGAGGTTTTAAGGAGCGTCTAAAAGGAGGAGAGGGAGCTCGACAGTCGCAGAGGTTTAGGGAGAACCTAATTTCAACAGAAATGTGGAAGTGTACTGCTTCATGGGACTGAAAGCATAAATGTGGACTTAAAGGAGGAGAGATCCCCAGAGCTTATATTGCCAATAGATTTACGATGCACAACATAGGATATGATTTTTAGTTTTGTTGTGAAGAGGTGTGAACCTCTGGACACCTTATTAAAATTGAAATAATGTATTTTAACTACCGTTATGGTATATGTTTGAATATCAAAAGGAAATAAATTCTGAGGGAATTTAAGTACTTAATTTAGACAAATACACCATTGTACTACTGAGGAAAGGCTGCTTTATCAAATGTACTGTACTTCAGATGAAACATTAAACTGAGGTTGTGCCTGCATAGTTCAGGTGGATTTTAACTATCTCGTTGCAGTGCTCGAAGAGGTGCTGGGAATTTTCTTGCATTTCGGCCCTCAACCATCGTCAAAATAGATAAGATTATTCATTGCTGTTTATGGGGTATTGCTATGTCCAAAATGCTTACTGCATTTGCCTGCAACAGTCATTTTATTTTCAATAATTCATTTTACAAGAAAACGCCAAGAAGTCTGAGACACGCGAAGTTTTGGACTTTTCTGAAAAGCAGGAACTTTGTCAACATGTGAGACTCCAGAGAAAGCTCTCCCTGTAACTAAACAGCGTCAATGTCAACTACACCAGGCATCACAAGAGAAACTCCACCTCAAATAGCAAGCGCATGCCCTGAAACTGAGAGCAACTCCAGAGTTGTCCAATCTGGAAAACCACACCACAGGACGGGAATATAGACCGAGCAGGGAAAGGGCCCATTCGATAGAAGGGAAAAAATTCACCAGCATTTTCTTCTAGCCAGAGTGAACAGTTTGAACGGCAAAAGTGTTCCCTGTAACCGTAACTGCCCCATTAAATTGTTTAACACTTAAAAGTTAATTTTAACGACAACCACGACGTGTGTGGATTCTTTAGCGCAGTCAAGACCATCTACGGCCCAAGCACCCAAGGCCCTACCCCACTGCGGGCCAAGAACGGAGAGGTACTCATCAAGCTCAGAGAGGCAGTCAGTGCCCACTGGAAGGAGCACTTCGAAGATCTCCTTAACCGCGACTCTGTCTTCGACGCGAGTGTCCTCAACTCCATCCCGCAGCATGCTACCCGCCACCATCTCAGCACAACCCCAGCCCGGCATGAGGTTGAAAAGGCCATCCGACAACTGAAGAACAACAAGGCCTCAGGAGCAGATGGAATCCCTGCTGAGGCGCTAAAACATGGCGTAGAAGCACTATTGGCGCGAATACATGAACTCATTTCTCTTATCTGGAATGAGGGGAGCATGCCAGGGGATCTCAGAGATGCCGTAATTGTGACCATCTTCAAGAAAGGTGACAAGTCCTATTGTGGTAATTACAGGAGGAGTTTCCCTGCTGTCTGCCACAGGGAAAGTCATCGCAAGAATCCTCTTCAATCGCCTTCTCCCAGTGGCTGAAGAGCTCCTCCCAGAGTCGCAATGCGGATTCCGCCCACTAAGGGGCACAATGGACATGATCTTCACCGCACGTCAATTACAAGAGAAATGAAGGGAACAGCACCAACCGCTGTACATGGCCTTCTTTGATCTCACAAAGGCCTTCGGCACTGTCAACCGTGAGGGATTATGGAGTGTCCTCCTCAAATTCGGCTGCCCTCAAAAGGTTGTCACCATTCTCCGCCTGCTTCACGACGACATGCAAGCCGTGATCCTGACCAACGGTTCCACCACAGACCCAATTCACGGACGAACCGGAGTCAAACAAGGCTGTGTCATCGCACCAACGCTCTTCTCGATCTTCCTTGCTGCAATGCTCCATCTCACCCTCAGTAAGCTCCCCACTGGAGTGGAGCTAATTTACAGAACAAACGGGAAACTGTTCAACCTCCATCGCCTCCAGTCCAGATCCAAGGTCGTCCCATCCTCTGTCGTCGAATTACAGTACGCAGACGACGCTTACGTCTGCGCTCACTTGAGGGTTGAACTCCAAACCAGCGTCAACACCTTCACCGAAGCGTACGAGAGCATGGGCCTTACACTAAACATCCGTAAGACAAAGGTCCTCTACCAACCTGCCCCCGCCACACAGTACTGCCCCCCGATTATCAAAATCCACGACAAGGCCTTGGACAACGTGGACCACTTTCCATACCTCGGGAGCCTACTGTCAACAAGGGCAGACGTCGATGACGAAATCCAACACCGCCTTCTGTGTGCCAGTGCAGCCTTTGGTTGCCTGAGGAAGAGAGTGTTTGAAGACCAGGACCTCAAACCCGGCACTAAGCTCATGGTCTACAGAGCAGCAGTGATACCCGCCCTGCTGTATGCCTCAGAGACATGGACCATGTACAGCAGGCACCTCAAAGCACTGGAGAGGTACCACCAACGCTGCCACTGCAAGATCCTGCAAATCCATTGGCAGGATAGGTGCACCAATGTCAGTGTTCTTGCTCAGGCCAACATCCCCAGCATCGAAGCTTTGACCACGCTCGATCAGCTCCAATGGACAGGTCACATTGTCCGCATGCCCGATACGAGACTCCCAAAACAAGCGCTCTACTCGGAGCTCCGGCACGGCAAGAGAGCCCCAGGTGGGCAGAGGAAACGCTCAAAGCCTCCTTGAAAAAGTGTAACATCCCCACCGACTCCTGGGAATCCCTGGCCCAAGACCGCACAAATTGGAGGAGAAGCATCCAGGAAGGCGCCGAACACCTCGAGTCTCTTCGCCGGGAGCAAGCGGAAGCCAAGCGCAGGCAGCACAAGGAGCGGACATCAACCCAAGCACCCCACCCACCGGCCCCTGCAACCACCATCTGCCCCACCTGTGACAGAGACTGTAGGTCCCGCATTGGACTCATCAGTCACCTGAGAACTCATTTTTAATGTGGAAGCAAGTCATCCTCGGTTCCGAGGGACTGCCTAAGAAGAAGAATTCTTCAAGTATCTCTCGCCTCTAAGTCAGAAGGTCATTGGTTCAAGCCCCAAGGACTTGAGCACATAATCTAGGCCGACACTTCATTGCAGTACCGAATAAGTGCTGCATGGTCAGAAATGCAATCTTTCAATAAGACATTAAACCAATGTCCTGTCTACGATCTTAGGTGGGCAAAAAAATCCCACTGCACTATTTGAAGGGGGGCGGGGGAGTTGTCCCAGTGTTCTGACTCTCATTAGCCTTCAACCAACACCACCAAAAACAGATCAACATATCATTATTGTATTGTTGTCTGTGGCACTTTTCAGTGCACAAATTGGCTTTTCATTTGCCTATGAAAGTGATCGCATTTTAAAAGTAATGCACTGGCTTTGAAGCACTTTGGGACATCCTTGGGATGTGAAAGGCCTTTTCGCTTTCCTAAATCAGACTTGGGATTCAATAATGAAACTGAAATTTGGCTTTAAAATACAGCAAGGTTTGTGGGAACAGTTCTGAAAAAGATATTTGCTATTTGTTTGAGGGTTTTTTTTTAAGTTAATTCCAAAAGTTTAGCTTGAAACACAGGAAGGTAACCCAGTGGAAATATTTGGTAGTGTACAGATGGTCCATCTGCAGCAGAGGACAAAGGTTCCATTGCAGTATTACATTTTTAATACTGTCTACTAGAAGACATTGACTGACCCCTTGCATCATTACACTCTACATGTAAATATGCTAAAACATATTTGTATATTTCAAAAAAAACTGAAAATGGGCCCTTGCTATATAGTAATTCAGCAGAAGGTGATTAAGAAACCCAGAGATAACCAATTTTAGTAAGAATCCATATATGGGAACACTTGTTGCCTGCACAAAAGGCTTTCGTTTTCTAAATTCATTAAATGCATTTTTTTCTTAAAGATTTAACTTTATCAAGAGATCATACTGGATTGTGATCAGGGCCGTCACCTACAAAAAAAACTGACTGGTCACGTGGAAGGTTGATGCTGCAGCCACTCGATGAGGATTGGCCGAGGCAGGGGGTGGGGGGAAGAAATGGACATCAAGAACTCGCTGGATGGAAAAATTTAGTGTTTACAAAATGGAAAAATAAACAGGAATATTCTCACCACAGTAACATTCACTGCAGATTCATGCATTTTGTCAACACAATTACCAGTTTTGTATTAAAACAGGATTTTATTTCCTTTCTGTATGGAAAAAACTAATTTGTTTGAAGGAGTCATGATTTTCAGAAAGTGTTTTGTAAAAAAAAACACCTGTGTTTTGAATAAGCCTCTAAACTATGCTGAACCGAGATGCATTTTCTCTGATTCACCTCAACTGCATAATACAGACAGCTGGAAGTTGTGATCATAAAAGAATCTTATCCTAAGGTTTATCTAACTGTGCAAAAACCTCACCAGGTCACCAGAAGTAATTTTTTAATAGTTATTTTCTAATAAAATTCTTAGCCTCTGTGTTCAATGACAATACATTAATCTGGCTTGAAATCGGATAGTGACTTTATGTATGTAAGGCAGACATGTGCAGCCAGGGAATGCTCATAATTAATTACAACGCAAATGTGAGCAGCTCGTCAATGTGCTGAATTCAAACAAACGAAACATATCAGCGGCCTTATTTAAACACTTCCCCCAGTGACGGATGTTGAAACAATTTTTACCCCAGTCACAATGAAATATGCATTATCAGTCATTTCATAAGAAAAAGAAAAACAGAAGAATTAACAAAAAGAATTAACTTGCATTTATATAATGCCTTTTATGTCCTCAGGTCATCACAAAACACTTCACAGCCAATGAATTGTGTGTTAGGCACTGTTGTTTTGTAGGCAAACACAGCACACACAATTTGCGCACAGCAAGGTTCCACAAACAGCAATGAGATAAATAAACAAATAACCTGCTTTGCTGATTCATTAATAATAAATGTTAGCCGCAACACCAGGGGAACAATTCCACTCATCCCAATAGTGCCATGAGATGTCCACCTCAGTAGGCTAATCCAAAAATAGAAATTTGAACATAAAAACTTTTGATTATTTCAGAAACTGGATTATAGCACAATAAAATTTAATTCAGACAGAGGCGAAAGTAACGCACCAGTTTGTAAATATTTACCTTAAAACCTCTAAATGCACACAAATATACAAAAGTACAAGTGGGTGACTGGATAGCACAGTGGGTTACGTAAAATTGCATAGAATTACATGGAAATTGCAGCACAGATTCAAGTTATTTAGGCCAACCTGTCCGTGCTGCTGTTTATCCACTACACAAGCAGTAGTCGCAATCACTGCTCCCATATACTTTATTCCCCTTCCCTGCAATCACCTATCCAACATGCTCTTCAATGTTGGACCTACTCTCTGCTTCAATCACCAACTCTGGTGATGTATTCCACAGCTCTACAAACCCCTGCGTAAAATTTTCTCCTGCTCCCTCCTAAATCTCTTGCATTTAATCATATTTGTCCCCTCGTTCTAGAGCTCTCAATCACTGCAAATAGTCTGTTTCTATCTGCTCTGAACCATAATTTTCAACACTCCTGTTCTCTTCAATATTTCAAGTTGTTCTTCATATTTGTATTACCTCACACAAAGCAACATCCTAGTGAATCCGCTCGGTTCTCTCTCTGTTGCCACAACAGTGTGAAGCCCAGAACAACACACAGTGCTCCAACTGTGGTCTCACTAAGGTTTTAGAGAGATTCACCATTGCATCTTGACTTTCATATTCTATACCACTTGCCATAAAACCCAATATTCCACTGACTTTATGGCCTTATCCACTTGAAGTGCTGCTTTTAATGCCGTGAACCTTAAACCCCAAGTCCCACTTTCTTCCACATAACCCAGTTTTTCTCCAAAATAGATACTCTTAAAAAAAATAAAAAAAATTCTGCCTCATATTTGCTGACATTCAATTCTATCTGCCAGTTTTTAAAGCCATTCCACCATCTTATCACTATTTCCTTTGCAGCTTCCTGTGGCCTTCAGAATTAATTAATATGCCTCCGTTATCAGTATCATCTGGAAATTTGGATAACGCTCCCTCTAACCCAGTTCTGCAACCAAGTAATTGATGTAAAAACTGAACAGAAGAAGTGGTCCCAGAACAGAACCCTGTGGAGCACCGCGAGCCACTTGCAACCACTCTGAGAAACTGCCCTGCCTGCTTTTCATTTCCTCCCTTCTAAGCAGGCTTTAAATCCAGTTTGCTACCTTCCCTCTAATTTCATGCTCCTGTGGAGTACCTTTTCAAAGGGTTTCTGAAAGTCCACATTCACTGTATTACCCCCATCCACCATATCTGTCACCTCCTCCAAGCACATGTCCTTGCACCAATTGGACCAAGATTCAAATCCATCCCAGACTGATGGGAGAAAGTCACTGCAAGGACCCTTTAGCCAAGATTGGACACAATCAACCAAGCTTCTCGTGGATGTGCGCCCACAACACAAAAATGATCAATTTAGTACTTGGTACCAATGCCCATGACATCCCAGGGCTGTGCACCTGTTCCGGGCAACAAATTTACACTAGATGGCATTATATCAGCCACCTGGACATTCAGCAGCACCAGAACAGCAGGGTATAAGTCGCGCACGCACTCACACATTCACAAGCATTCATCCTGTATTCAGAACTGAAGGTAGATGTGAAGAGAGAAAGAAAAAAAAATTAAAACCCTGTGATACAAGTAATAGTTGGAAGAAACTGGCTCCACCAACGTTTTTCACTTCATGTGCATAGATGTTCTTTACTTGGATACAGTCACAGCAATAATTGTTGATAAACCAGCTTAGATAGCATTCAGAGCAAAGCAGGAAGCACTAGGAAAACCCCTTGGAGCTGGAAGGTTTGGTACCAGCTTAAGTGACACAGAACAGCACTGGGCAGATGTGTTCTTATTACTAACTTATGGAATATATCAACTGGGGTTGCAAAGGGGTGGAAAGTTTCCGGTAAATTTCCACGGGAAGTTTAGTTTGGTTTTTTTTTGTATTTCTTTTTTTTTTCCCCCACAGGTCCTCTCTTAAAATTACTAACAGAGATGGAATCTTAATTATTAAGGAATTTCTTAATCAATATATGTTTATCTTCTTACTTGGCTTGTTTTAATAATGACAAGTTTTGTGTGTGACTGTGAACAAATGTGTCCTGATTGGTTGGATGAGTGGATGAGCGATTAGCTCCCTCTATTGGTGATGTAGCGTCGTGCGTGCACAGGTCATGCTTCCATCACATGGAGCATCAGGAAAAATTTACTCACCCTGGCCTGTTGCAATCGTGCTGATCGACCGCAGTTCGACACAGACGAATGCCCTTTATTTCTCTGCATAGAACAATGCCACGTTTACCGTCGGATGTGTGGAAGCATTTTACCCCAGGCATTAAAGATGGAAAGACTGTGTACATGTGCAAACACTGTACAAAGCCATATGTAAAGAATGCCACAAAGATGCAGCAGCATTTATCCAAATGCAACAACTTCACTCAAAGCTCACAGCAGTCAGCCCAAAGTTCCTCTGCTTCCATTCAAGAAGATGAAGGTTCACATTCAGCATCAGGCTCCTGATCAGCAACTCCTGGCCCACTTGGAAGGTTCTTTGATACAATGGATAGCCATAGCCAGAAGAATGCAGATGAGTGCCTTGCTCGAGCTGTATATGCGACAGGCTCACCCCTCATGCTCACAGCCAAAGTGTACTGGAAGAGATTTTTCAATGTTATTCGCCCTGCATACTGTCCTCCCACCAGACATGCTTTGTCTACTTATTTGCTGGAGGCTGAGTATAACAGAGTCCAAGGAAAGCTCAAAGAAACGATAGAGATGGCAGACTGTGTTGCAGTTATCTCAGATGGGTGGTCAAATGTACGAGGGGAGGGCATCATAAACTACATCGTCTCCACTCCTCTCTCAGTGTTCTTCAAGAGCACAGACACGAAGGACAACAGACACACAGGCACATACATTGCTGATGAGCTGAAAGCGGTCATCAACGATCTTGGATCACAAAAGGTCTTTGCAGTAGTTACTGACAATGCTGCGAATATGAAGGCTGCTTGGGCTCAAGTGGAGGAGGTCTACCCTCATATTATATCTATTGGGTGCGCAGCTCATGGGCTCAACCTGCTCCTCCCTCAAGGACATCATGGGTTTGAGAACCATGGAAACACTGTACAAGAGAGCCAAGCAAGTTGTTAAGTATGTCAGGGGAAAACAGGTAGTTGCAGCAACCTACAACTCCAAGCAAACAACAAAGAACAAGAACACCACACTGAAGCTGCCCAGCAACACTAGATGGGGTGGCGTTGTCATAATGTACAACAGCCTTCTGGAGGGTAAGGAGTCGCTGCAAGAAATGGCAATATCCCAGTCTGGGGATATGGAAACCACCATCAAGAAAATACTGCTGGATGATGTGTTTTGGGAGAGAGTGGTTAGCAGCCTTAAACTACTCTCACCAGTAGCATCTGCAATTGCTCAGATTGAAGGAGATGACGCTGTCTTGTCTGATGTTCTCAGGCTTTTTGCTGATTTAAAAGAACAAATCAGCATTGCCCTACCCACATCCCTACTGCTCAAAGCAGAGAAGGACATTGTTCAATTCATACAGATGCGTCAAGAATTTTGTGTCAAGCCGATTCATGCTGCAGCATACATGCTGGACCCAGATCATGTTGGGAGACCAATACTTTCTGGAGAACAGATCAACAGCGCTTACAGTGTGATTTCTACCCTCTCACGCCACCTCAATCTGGACGTGGGCAAAGTTCTGGGAAGTCTGGCAAAGTTCTCTACCAAGCAAGGTCTTTGGAATGGGGAAGGGATATGGGAATCATGCAAGCATATCAGTGCACATACCTGGTGGAAGGGACTTTGTGCATCTCAGGCCCGGTCACCCATTGCATCGGCGATACTCCAAATCCCACCTTCATCAGCGGCCTCTGAACGAAACTGGTCACTTTTTGGGAATACGCATACAAAGGTGCGCAACAGGTTGACTAACAAGAGAGTGGAGAAACTGGTGGCTATCCGGGCGAACCTACAACTTATTGAGCCAGATACAGAAGTGTCCACCACACAGCTAGACAGTGACACAGAGGAGGAAATGGACACGTCAGAGCCAGAGTCAGAGAATCAGGAGGAACAATGATGAGTAGAAGACTCAGGAGTAGAAGACTCAAAGGGACAAAATAAGAACAAATTACAGGCTAATTAAGCGGACGCTCTTTTTATTTTAGATGGTTTTTTTTGTGGGGATTCAATAAAGTTAAAAATTATAACCTAAATAAAGTTTTGAAAGCCTGTTCTGTTTTTATTTGTATGGAACAGTATGTCTATTTTGATGAGAAAGATAATATAAGAGTCAGAGAAAAAAAACCATCAGTGTGCAAAAAAACTCAAAATTCCCAAAAATTCCCATGTAAAGTTTCCTCTTTTAAAAATTCCCGGAATTTTGTAACCCTAATATCAACACAAATATAATCCTAAAAAACAAATTAAGGGATGACCAGAATAAAATTACCAGTCTGATCAAAAACATCTGGCTTGGGGGGGAATGTTTCAAACCTGGGGTTAAAGCAGAGGCTGGGTCACTGCGGAGGGAACTTGACTCTTCATCAGACCATCCTGCACCTGAGCTGAGAGCACTTGAGGCTGTTGCTGGTCCCCGGAATTTAGAAAGAAAATTCTGTTCCTCAACTCCATTCTACAAGGAAACATGATTCTCCAGTTGCTTTAAGAACTCAACTGTTACATGGAATGTACAGCACAGAAAGAGGCCAACTGACCCAACTGCTCGATGCTCCACACAAGCCTCTTCTCACCTCTCTTCAGCTAACCCTATCAACATATCCTTCTATTCCTTTCTCCCTCATGTAGTTATCTAGCTTCCCCTTAAATGCGTCTATGTATCTAGAGCTGCATCATATATACAACTGAAAGCTGTGATCATGAAAGAATCTTATCCTTGGGTATATTTAACGTGGTAGCAATTTCCACATTCAAACCACTCTTTCGCTAAAGAAATTTCTCCTGAATTCCATATTCTATTTATTAGCAACTATCTTATATTTATGACCCCTAGATTTGAATTTCCCACAAGTGTTGAGCTCCTGAGATACAACATATTGTAGAAAGTTATCAGAAAGAAGTATAGGCAGAGACAGTTAATGCTGTATTTTGAAACATTTGTACTCAAGATGTGTAACAACTGGAATAAAAAGTAATCTGAACAGGTTCCAGTTAGTGTGCTCAAAAGGAGCTTTCCTCCAGTACTGAAAACTGCAGAGTTTCACAGTAAAACGGATAGCTAAAGGTTCTGATGAATGCAAACTTCAGCCTGGACACAGACCTTGGAACTACATTGAGAAAGAAGCAAAAGTCTTTCCCATCTTTCTTCAATGACAGCAAAGTCCCAATGAAGGTGAAGCAGGCAAGATGTCTCAAAACCATTCCACTTCATGTTTCAGAGCTCCTAGGAGATCAGCCTTGGCTCACTGGTAGCATTCTTGCTCACCAAGTCAGATGGTAATGGATTGAAGCCCCACTTCACAGACTTGAGCACATAATCTAAGCTGACCCTTCAATGCAGTACTGGGAATGCTGGTTTTCAGGTGAGATGTTAAAGAGGCCCCAGGTGGGCATAAAAAATTCCAAGGTACTATGTAGGCATACATGAGGGCAAAGTCCAGGATCAAGCAGGGATAGATTTTTGTCACAAAGAGGAAGAGATTGCAGGGAGGGAGGTCACCATCCTATGGCAACTCGTCATTGAGTACTCTGAATGAAGAATCATCGCTTTCATGTCTCTTAGCTGAAGCTAAAAGCCTGGATAAAAAAAAGTGATAACTAAGCTTCTTACACGGTCCTGAGCTTTGACATCTAGAACATCATGGGTAAGCTGCCCTGTGTAGGTTTTCCCCACTGTATTGAAGGCAGTCATCTGGCTAACTAGTGATGAAACTCAAATTAGGAATGAGAGGTGTTGGAAGATATTGCCTGGAGCAGGTATCATAATATATGCGCATATATGCTATGATCGCATTCTAGATTTCCACTCACCTTTGGATGAAAAAGTGATTCCTGATTTCACTCGTAAATGGTCTGGCTCTAATTTTAAGATTGTGCCCTCTTGTTCTGAATTCCCTCACCAGACGAAATAGTTTCTCTGTATCTACCTTATCGAATCATTAGCATTTAAACACCTCAATTAGATCACTCCTGAACCTCTGTCCTCATAATTTAACTACTTAAGCCCCGTTATCATTCTGGAGAATCTGCGCTGTACCCCCTCCAAGACCAATATAGCGTTCCTAAGACAATAGCAAAATACTGTGAATGCTGGAAATCTGAAACAACAGAAAATGCTGGAAATACTCAGCAGGTCAGGCAGCATCCATGGAGAGAGAAACAGAGTTAACGTTTCAGGTCTGTGACCCTTCATCAGAACTGGAAAAAGCTGGAGATGTAACAGACATTAAGCAGGTGCAGAGACAGTGGGGAGGTGGGGGGGGGGGCGGGGTAAGAGGGGAGGAAGGAATTGAAGGAACATACTGTGCTAAGGTAAGAGGCAGGAAAGATAAAATGTTGCAAATGGGGATGGCAAAAATCATACAACATGAAATTGTTGAACTCAATGTTGAGTCCAGAAGGCTGTAAAGTGCCTAATCGAAAGATGAGGTGCTGTTCCTCGAGCTTACGTTGAGCTTCATTGGAACAATGTAAGAGGCCATGGACAGAGAGATCAGAGTGGGAGTGGAGCGGAGAATTAAAGTGACAGGCGGCTGTTTCGCTGCCCAAAACTGAACGCAGTACTGCAGGTGGGGCCTGACTAATGTCACTTCATTTTTTCCACTTTTAAATTCCAACCCCTTGGAGATCAAGTCCAAAATTCCTTGATCCTTTGATATCCTTTTGGACATGTGCACGAGCTTTTAGTGGATTGCATACATGGACGCCTAAATGCCTTCACCCTTCCACATCTCCCACTCTCACCATTGAGAAAACATTCCAATTTGCCGTCAGCAGGGGCTCCTGGTACCTCTGGTCATCCAGTAATAGCCTAAATCCGTACTGATCCATTGCCAAAGTTACTATTTTACTTTGTGGGGGGGTTGCGGGGGGAGGATGAAAGAGAGGTGGCATGCCAGGCTCCTTGGAGTCAAAGCACGTCATCTTTCTCCTAGGCACTCTGCAGCCTGATGGCTTTGCCATAGATTTTACATAGATACATAGAAGATAGGAGCAGGAGTAGGCCATCCGGCCCTTCGAGCCTGCTCCGCCATTTAATGAGATCATGGCTGATCCTCCAATTCAGTATCCCGTCCCCGCCTTCTCTCCGTAACCCTTAACCCCTTTTGCCTCTAGAAATATATCTAATTCCCTCTTAAATATATTTAATGAGCTGGCGTACACTGCCCTCTGTGGCAATGAGTTCCACAGGTTCACCACCCTCCGAGTGAAGAAATTCCCCCTCATTTCTGTCCTAAATGGTTTAGCCCTTATCCTTAAATTATGTCCTCTAGTTCTGTTCTCACCCGCCAAGGGAAACATTCCTTCTGCATCTAGTCTGTCTAGACCTGTCAGAATTTTATACACTTCTATGAGGTCCCCTCTCAATCTTCTAAACTCCAGTGTGTACATCCCTAAACTACATAGTCTCTCCTCATAGGTCAATCCCGCCATTCCTGGTATCAGCCTGGTGAATCGCCGCTGCACCCACTCCATGGCAAGAACATCTTTCCTCAGATGAGGCGACCAAAACTGTACACAGTACTCGAGGTGTGGTCTCACCAGTGCCCTGTACAGCTGCAGCAAGGTATCCCTGTTCCTGTATTCCAACCCTTTTGCTATGAAGGCCAGCATACCGTTTGCCTTCTTGACCGCCTGTTGCACCTGCATGCTCGCCTTCAGTGACTGGTGTACAAGAACACCCAGGTCTCTCTGTACTTCCCCCTTCAGCTTCAGATCTATAAACCTCAAAGACCATTACAGCTGTAATTGGGACTGAAATAAAACCATTGGTAATAAAAGTTTAAATAATACACCCGAGTGGGAACAAAAAAAAAAGCAACATTGGGAACAGGACTGAAATTTTAGAACTCAATGACAATTCAGTCCAGAAGGCTGTAAAGTTCCTGATCAAAAGATGCGGTGCTGATCCTCGAGCTTACGTTGAGCTTCATTGGAACAGTGCAAGAGGCTGAGGACAGAGAGGTCAGAGTGGGAGTGGGGTGGACAATTAACATTTCAGATCATAACCACTGCCCCCATTTTTTCGGAGAGCAGCTGTTTGCAATGATTCTGCTATTCCCATTTACACCTGCTCTAGACCCATCTTTTGTTTCTTTACTAACCCATTACCATCCCCTTGCACCGTCACCCCCTTTGTCATTTAATCACTCCTGATAGATGCATATATAACGTTATGAGACCCAGAATCACATTTGTCCTTTTCAACCCACAATCCTACACTTAAGGTCCATGTACTTGAGACATTATATTTCTCTGTCCTTCCACTCAGTTAAAAAAATATAATTTAGGCAACGCTTCCTTTCACGGTTCTTTCCTTCCCCCACACCCCACCGGCCACCAAATGTACAACTTTAAAATTTCTCTGTATTGAACTGTATCTGCTACCTATCTGCACACTCCATGAACTTGCCCATATCCTCCTGCATTCTGCCTCACAGTTTACTATTCCCCCTATTTTGATTGCATCATTCCTCTTTACCTTTGCCCAAATTATTTCAACCAATGAATCATAAATGAAGGTTGAAAGTACAAGCAAATATATGGCCCAATTGTTGCTTCAATTGGAAAGCTCAAGGTGTAGTGTTAAATTTTAACTTTACATCAACATGTTCACATTAAGTGCAGGAATGGACATTTAATATGCTACTGGTTTAGGCACCAATTGTAACACTATTTGTAACACTATTTTTAGTTGATGCTGAATGTAGTATTTTGGCAAACTTGACATACAATACCATCACAAGACTAACATATGATAAGACATCAACCAGTCACAGTCCTGGTTGTGAATACCATCACAAGACACACTTGCATTTAGAGTCAGACTACAAGAAACAATGGTGATCATTTTTATCGCCACGATTTAGTCAAGAAATTAAGAGAGATGGGGTGGCTCCCCCCCATCCCACCGCCGGGAGCAATGACAATTATGGAGGGGTTAGATAAAAGACAGAATACATTTACGAGTGCAGAGAACCACTAATCCACCATACTTGTGGCTATCACCATAATGCGGAAATAAACATTAACACACAACATTTACTGCATTTTAGATTCCCTAATTGTAACCAATACCAAACCGTTTGAGGGCTTAGCATCGTTTTGTATCTAAACCACCATAAAACCTGCGCACCTTGAATTTCCGGAGTACAAAGTAATTCATGACAAAGTCAGGAGAGTATCTAAATTTTCACTGCTATCTTCTTAATCACAGTGAAAACAATGAAATGATTTAATTGCATCAAGTTGCAAAATCCGAGTTTATCTCCCTCTCCCCACCAGCAGTCAGCACACATGTAGTCAAGCCAGGCAAGAGCCTATGTGGTTATAAATTATGCAATGCAGCTTGGTTGATTCTACTGTGTAGCAACGAGCATTCAGAATGAAACCTGATCACTGCTGCGCATATCCAGTCTTCACATTCAGCTTAGCACTGTGCAATGCTATCAGTCAGCATATAGCTCCTTGAAACAAAAAAATACTTTGGTATGTAAATATTTTTGGATTTGTACATATGCGGAGAGCTCAATAAATCTACTATGAAAGTAACAAAGTACTGCATTCAGAAGAAAACCGATTCGGCTTCATATTAGAAGCTGATTTTTCAAGGGTGTAAACTGCGAACAATTTTTGTAAAGTTAGAAAATCACTGACATACATTGCCTTTATTTGTAATGCATATTGGCCCAGATTTTGCAGTCAGCAGCGAAGTGATGACCTTGAAGAAAGGTGCCCACAAAGATCTAGCAATCTCTGTGGCATGTATTTTCACTTTCCCGATTTCATTTAATTTAATTCTGGGGCCACCTATAGGGGATCTCCAGCGTCCAGCAACTGTGATGTCATTCAGTAGGCTAAGCAGCCAATCACATTGAAGAATTCTCAGACAGCAAACCAGGAAGTAAAAAAACAGGTTATCATTCACTTTAATACTTTTACAGAGAGCGAAATAAAGATTGGGACATACACATGAGATTAAGGTAGAAACTGAAATATCATAAACTTTAAAATATATATTTTTTATTATTTCAAAAATCATGGAATTTATCATCATGTAATGTAGGAAATGAGACTCAACATATAAAATTAGTTTTTCAGGACCAGAGAAGTTGTTCAGCAGTAATTATGACTTACTACACCGTTAAAAAATCAGTTACACCTTATTAAACAAGGCTCAACTTTAAGGATTTTTGCAGCGAGAACAGAGCGTAAAAAGCTGAAGTTCATGTCAGTTCACCGATTGTGTTGATTGCATCTGAGGACTACAAGAGCACATCCTGTAGAAGAGGGGGTATCACTGACAGCAACTTCATGATTTCTCAGTTTAACTGCGCTTGTGCGGACTCCAGAAATTGCTGTCAATTTTACAGAGTAAAGACGGCAAATGCTGACAGTTTCTCAGTTTTTACAACCGCAAATTCCGGGCCATAATGTTCTTTTGCAGGAGCATCCTTTTCCAAACAATTTTTCCTTCTCCCCTTATTCACTGATATTTAAGAACCTTAAGCATACTACAGTTTGTTTTTGAACAGTTAATCATTCTGAAGATTGTTATGAACCATATACTAAAAGAAGATTCTCAAGATTAGTTGGCTGTGCAACTCTGAACACAAGGCCACACACACACACAGCTCCTAAAACGTGGCATTGTCGTAGTGCAAAACAAATACAGGTATAAGAAAACAAATTCCCTCAAGTTCTTTTTTAAAAGTCGTAGTTTTGTCAATGTTAACAGATAAGGTAACATTCAGATACTAAATTTTGAAAAACCAATTATTTCACGTTTGATTTTAAGATCTACCATTGTTGTAAAAGTTCTGATTATTTCACCATGTACTACATCATTTTAAATCGGTGTTAAATCCTTCAGACTTGATACCACATACTAGGCAATCCCAAGATATACTAATTATATTTATACCAACATGTCGGGGAAATGACTGGATAGTTATTGCTTCAACAGCTGTAATCATCTTTGAACTGAAGCGCTGTGGAAGCTATTATGATACATGCTGTAACTCCCTGCTGTCAGCCCTAGCTTTAATGGTTAACCATAATACTACATAAGCACAATAGGCACTACCTTCTCAAAGTAACGAGGGAAGGGCAATAAATGCAATTTTGCAGCATCACTCACATACCAAGAATAAATACACTTTTTAAAAAAAGCCTATAAACATCCATTCACAAGATATTAATTCACTTTAGCAACATGAAACTTTTAAGTCTTCAGTATACTGCACATAAAAGTTTCATGGTATCAGTCGCCCCTGCATAAACAGCAACTCCACCAAATTTTCATCCATTTTTGAACATGATTGGCATGTCAACAGCTGCAGCAATGTCATTCTGAATGAATAATTCCTACAAGAAACCATTTGTTTAACAAGTCATTTATTCATCTTATGTTACTTATTGCCTTTAAGCGTGGGTCTCATTTTGTCATTACCAATTACAACAATAAAAGCTTTTAAGCCAAAAAACTATTTCACACACCACTTTTTAAAAAGGCATTAAAAGATTAACTGTACAGATCCAAGGAAGGACCTTTCTGCCTTAGCAATTACAGCACCAAGCTCTCACACACACACACACACACACACACACACACAAACACAAGGGAGAAGAATGCATCATCACAGCCTAACCCAATCTTGCGCTCATTCATCATCTACAGTACACACAATTTCCAGTGTGAACCAAACCACAGAAATCAGGAACAGGTTCACCAACTGATATTTTTGTTTCCTACCCTTGTGAAGCTGGTAGAAGCAACGGTAATCTTCATGTCGTACGGCATTTCCTGCCAACACCAGCTAGCTGAACACAGACCAGGGATCGAATCTGGGAACTTCCTGGTCTGTCTGGCTCAGTCACCCACCAAATAATCCATTTACCAACTGATCCATTACTATTATTAATTCAAAAGGAGTATCACAAGTACAGGGAAACTGTTACTTTGTAAAGAGTGTGGAAGGTCTCGACAAGCTTCTGCTGCACGCTAATCTGTGCACACAAAAGCAACTGCGCAATTAACTTGTGCAAAACAACTTGACATTAATTTGATGCAACAGACAGGTAAGAAAAACAGGAAACTTGAGCGCACAGACAAGAAAGCAACCTCTGTCCATGTAACTATGATCAAATTCTGGAGTTAACAGTTATGTGGGTCACAGCATGAATTGATCCTGTAATAGGCAACGTGATGCTACAGACACGTGGTAAAAACAAGACTTGTAAATTTACCAATATCAATGGCATTGCTCATTGTAAGTCAAAAAAGCACTACATTATGAAATTCACAAAGGTGGAGCTACATTTACATTGGCCTACCCTCTAACACCACAAACACCAATGGCTGTAAACAGCCAGATCCTGAAATCAATTGAAAGCTAATTGCTGTTGCAGTTAAGTCTGGCTGTAGTTTTGCAGTTGCTTGTAAACCCCAGCTCCTCCCCTTGGAGAGGCGATTAACAAAGTCAGAAAAAAAACCAAGAAATGACTGACTGTCTTGGTTTTTCATGATGCTATTTGTTCATTGGTCGGCTCCCTACTTGTTCAGTTGTGATTTGTTGCTGTTTTCCGAATATTTAAGCCAAACAGGTACAAATGTGATAGGCTTCTTATGTGTCACACTTCCGACTATGAAACACAAGACTTCTGTAAATATTGACTGATAAATTAGAAATGTAATACGATGTACAATATTGAAGCTACACTATGATATCCAGGCATGATAACATTTACGATATAATGTGGTGGGTATTGCGTAGGTGACATTTTTCATGCATAATATTTAAGGCAAAGTAACAGTAATTTGTAACATTATAATGTGCCATATTGCATATCAGCACATCACATGCAGTGAGCGAGTCAGATTGGTTGCACCACTCTACGGTTATCTCCAACGGACTGCTGCTACAGGAAGAGAGGAAACAAGGGAAGAGAGCATTTTCCATAAATGAAGTCCAAGATTAGCAACATACATTTATGCTTTTTGGTATCTTAAAACTATCAATGTCATGCGATATTATAGAATTTCACAGAGGTAAAGCCTTGTGTTTGGATGCTTCACTTGTAAGTTCAGCAGTGAAGAACCAAGGCTGGTTCTGCAGGACAAACTAACCCCAAAGAAGCCTTGTATACTTAATGGACTCTCTTGCTGCATCATTAGATGCATTTATAACCATTACTGTCCACATCCTGTCCATTTATAACTTTAGCTCATCCAAAACTCTGCTGCCCATGTCATATCCCACACTATGTCCCACTCACACTTCACCTCTATCCTTGCTGATCATCATCCGCAATTTCCGCCACCTCCAGTGTAATGCCACCACTAAACATATTTCCCTTGCCCCTTTCAGCATTCCGAAGGGACTGTTCCCTCCGTGACACGCCGGACCACTCCTGTATTACCATAACACCCCCTTTCCTTCCCACGGTGACGGCATCTTCCCGTGCAAGTGCAGGAGATGCAACACCTGCCCTTTTACCTCCTCCCTTCCCAACCCCCAGAGCCCCAAACACTCCTTGCAGGTGAAACAGCGGTTTACTTGTACTTATTTCAATTTAGTATACTGTATTTGCTGCTCATGATGCGGTCTCCTCTACATTGGGAAGACCAAACGCAGATTGGGTGACCGCTTTGCGAAACATCTCCACTCAGTCCGCAAGCGGGACACCGAGCTTCCGGTCACCTGTCGTTTTAATTCTCCGCCCAGCCCCACTCTGACCCCTCTGCCTCCTACACTGTTCCAATGAAGCTCAATGTAAGCTCGAGGAACAGAACCTCATCTTTCGATTTGGCACTTTACAGCCTTCCAGCCCCAATATGGAGTTCAACAATTTCAGATCATAACCACAGTTCCCATTTTTTCCAGACAGCAGCTGTTGGTAATGATTCTGTGATTGCCATTTACACCTCCTCTAGACCCATCTTTTGTTTCTTTACTTGTCCCATTACCTTCATCCCTTTTGTCACTTAATCTCTCCTGCCTTCCACCCCATCACAGACCTTCCCTTTAGTTCTTTTCTCCTCATCCCCTTTCCCTGCCTCTGTACTTCCTTAAAACTTGCAAATCTCTAACTTTTCCCTGTTTTGATGAAAGATCACTGACCTGAAACGTAAGCTTTGTTTCTCTCTTCCCAGATGCTGCCTGACTTGCTGAGTATTTTATTTCATATTTCCAGCATCTGCAGTATTTTGCTTTTGTATTGGCGGCTGTGCCTTTAGCCATCTAGGCCCGAAGCTTTGGAATTCCCTCTCTAAACCTCTCCACCTCTCTCTCCTCCTTTAAACCTACCTCTTTGACCAAGCTTTTGATCACCCCTCCAAATATTTCTTTTAATTGGCTCAGCATCCATTTTTTGTATGATTACACTTTTCTGAAGCCGGGAATATTTTTCGACCTTAAAGGCACTATATAAATGCAAGTTGTTATTAGTAACCTCAATTTTCATCAGCAACTTGTACTCTTCTTCTTCTTAGGCAGTCCCTCGGAACCGAGGATGACTTGCTTCCACATTAGAAATGAGTTTGCAGGTGGCTGATGAGTCCAATGCGGGACCTACAGTCTCTGTCACAGGTGGGGCAGACGGTGGTTGAAGGGGCAGGTGGGTGGGGTGCTTGGGTTGATGTGCACTCCTTGCGCTGCCTGCGCTTGGCTTCCGCTTGCTCCCGGCGAAGAGACTCTAGGTGCTCGGCGCCTTCCCGGATGCTTCTCCTCCACTTTGTGCGGTCTTGGGCCAGGGATTCCCAGATGTCAGTGGGGATGTTGCACTTTTTCCAAGGAGGCTTTGAGGGTGTCCTTGAAGAGTTTCCTCTGCCCACCTGGGGCTCTCTTGCCATGCCGGAGCTCAGAGTAGAATGCTTGTTTTGGGAGTCTCGTATCGGGCATGCGGACAATATGACCTGTCCATCGGAGCTGATCGAGCGTGGTCAAAGCTTCGATGCTGGGGATGTTGGCCTGAGCAAGAACACGGACGTTGCTGCACCTATCCTGCCAATGGATTTGCAGGATCTTGCGGAGGCAGCGTTGGTGGTACCTCTCCAGTGCTTTGAGGTGCCTGCTGTACATGGTCCATGTCTCTGAGGCATACAGCAGGGCGGGTATCACTGCTGCTCTGTAGACCATGAGCTTAGTGCCGGGTTTGAGGTCCTGGTCTTCAAACACTCTCTTCCTCAGGCAACCAAAGGCTGCACTGGCACACAGAAGGCGGTGTTGGACTTCGTCGTCGACGTCTGCCCTTGTTGACAGTAGGCTCCCGAGGTATACATAGATACATAGAAGATAGGAGCAGGAGTAGGCCATCCGGCCCTTCGAGCCTGCTCCGCCATTTAATGAGATCATGGCTGATCCTTCAATTCAGTATCCCGTCCCCGCCTTCTCTCCGTAACCCTTAACCCCTTTTGCCTGTAGAAATATATCTAATTCCCTCTTAAATATATTTAATGAGCTGGCGTACACTGCCCTCTGTGGCAATGAGTTCCACAGGTTCACCACCCTCTGAGTGAAGAAATTCCCCCTCATTTCTGTCCTAAATGGTTTAGCCCTTATCCTTAAATTATGTCCTCTAGTTCTGTTCTCACCCGCCAAGGGAAACATTCCTTCTGCATCTAATCTGTCTAGACCTGTCAGAATTTTATACACTTCTATGAGGTCCCCTCTCAATCTTCTAAACTCCAGTGTGTACATCCCTAAACTACATAGTCTCTCCTCATAGGTCAATCCCGCCATTCCTGGTATCAGCCTGGTGAATCGCCGCTGCACCCCCTCCATGGCAAGAACATCTTTCCTCAGATGAGGCGACCAAAACTGTACACAGTACTCGAGGTGTGGTCTCACCAGTGCCCTGTACAGCTGCAGCAAGGTATCCCTGTTCCTGTATTCCAACCCTTTTGCTATGAAGGCCAGCATACCGTTTGCCTTCTTGACCGCCTGTTGCACCTGCATGCTCGCCTTCAGTGACTGGTGTACAAGAACACCCAGGTCTCTCTGTACTTCCCCCTCTCCCAATTTATTGCCATTTAAATAATAATTTGCCCTCCCGTTCCTGCACCCAAGGTGGATAACTTCGCACTTGTCCACATTATAGTGCATCTGCCATTTATCCGCCCAATCACCCAGTCTGTCCAAATCGCTCTGGAGCTTCCTGGTCTCCTCCTCTGAGCCCACCCCCCCTCCGAGTTTAGTGTCGTCTGCAAATTTGGAAATGCTGCATTCGACTCCCTGATCCAGGTCATTAATATAAATTGTGAACAGCTGGGGACCCAGGACAGATCCCTGTGGTACCCCACTTGTTACTGCCTGCCATTCAGAAAATGAGCCGTTTATTCCAACTCTCTGTTTTCTATCTGACAGCCAGTTCTCTATCCACGTCAATACTTTCCCCTTTATCCCATGAGCTTCAATTTTCCATGCTAATCTTTTATGTGGGACCTTATCGAAGGCCTTTTGGAAGTCCAGGTACACCACATCTACTGGCTCTCCCCCATCTATTTTACCAGTTACTCCCTCAAAAAATTCCAATGGAAAGTGGTCCACGTTGTCCAAGGCCTTGTCGTGGATTTTGATAATCGGGGAGCAGTACTGTGTGGCGGGGACAGGTTGGTAGAGGACCTTTGTCTTACGGATGTTTAGTGTAAGGCCCATGCTCTCGTACGCTTCGGCGAAGGTGTTGACGATGGTTTGGAGTTCGACCTCCAAGTGAGCGCAGACGCAAACGTCGTCTGCATACTGTAATTCTCATTTTCATCAGCAACTTGTACTACTCCCAACTGCACAGCATTACCTACCTCTGTCCCTAACTCAGCCATTGAAATCCTTAACCATGCTACTCTGTCACTTCTAGATGAGATTATTCCCTCCCATCCTCCATAAATTCCAACTTATCCAAAAGGCAGCCATTATTATACTGTTCCACACTAAGTCCACCTCATATATCACCCTCGTCTTTGTTGACCTGCACGGGTCCCTTGACCCTCAAGGCATTAAAATGTAAACTTCTCATTTTTCAAATCCCTCCACAGCCTTATTTTAACCCATCTCTTGGCTTAATCCAGCCTTCTCTCCTCCCCTTACCCTTCAATACACATTTGTGTTTCCTCTTACCCCACCCCCCACCATTGGTGGCACAGCCACTCGGGCCATACTCTCTGGAAGTCCTTCAATTCCTTTGCTTATTCTTTTTTCTGTCCTCCTTTAAAAGCCTCATCAAAACCCATCTTAACTAAGTTTTTCTTTCTCCCCCCCGCACCCCTGCTAATCTCTTCCTCCATAGTCGAGCATTCATTTTCCTGACATGTCCATTTATGAAGTGCTTTCAGACTTGTTTTATGTTAAAGATGCTATATAAAAGCAAGCTGCTGTTACTTGGACACAAATTGTCAGAAAAATAATTAACGACTTCATCATTTGTGCTGGCAGCAGCACTGTGCAGAGAAAAACTCCAGCTCTTTCCAACCATTGGATCTGTTCAGGCTTGCAGCTGTTCCTTGGAAGGACAATGTACAATACTTTTGTATCAGACGTGTACACAAATGAATGATACAACTTACAGGAATTCAACAACAATTTGCATTCATAAAGTGCCTTTCAAAATGAAAAACATCCCAAAGCGCTAATAAATAATTAATTCCAGCCCGGGCAAATATGCTAAATTGAGCTCAGGTGCCTGACAAAGGGATAAGAGTCATAGAAACTTGCAGCACTGATGGAACCCATTCAGCCCGTTGTGCCTGTGCTGGCTCTTTGAAGGAGCAGTCGTGCTCAGTCCCACATACCCAATTTTTGTCCGTAACCCTGTAAGTTCCTCATCCTTGAGTACCAGTCCAACTCCCTTTTATAATTATTTATGGAATCAGCTTCCATCACCTTTTCAGGTGGAGCGTTCCAGATTCAGACAAGTCTCTAAGTGAAAAAATTTCTCCTCATCTCCCTTTTCAATCTTTTGCCAATGATTTTGAATCTACGTCCTCCAGTTAGTTATTGACTCACTCACCAGGAGAAAATAATTTTTCCCGCACTACTCTATCAAAACCTCTCATCATCTTGAAACCCTCTGTTAGGTCACCTCGTAACCTTTTCTGTTCCAAGGAGAACAGTCCTAACTTTTCCAGCCTCTCCTGACAACTGAAGTCCCTCATCCCTGGTAACATCCTGATAAACCTCCTCTGTACCCTTTCGAAGGCCTTTACATCTTTCCTGAAGTGTGGTGCCCAGAATTGTCCACAATACTCCAGCTGAGGCCTAACCAGTGATTTATAAAGTTCTTGCATAATCTCTTGGCTTTTATATTCTATGCCTCTATTTTATGTAAAACGAAAAGCTTTAAAAAAAAATTTTACTTTTTTACTGGGAAAATTTTTACTTTTTTACTGGGAATCACATCTGTGAACAAGCTAACGACGACTCGAGTCCGGATCACGTCATGTATCGTGACATAAACCCAAGATCCCGATTGAGACCGTCTTCATGAGTGCGGAACTTGGCTATCAGTTTCTGCTCGATGATTTTGCGTTGTCGTGTGTTTCTAAGGTTGCCTTGGAGAACGCTTACCCGCAGATCCGAGGCTGAATGTCCTTGACTGCTGAAGTGTTCCCCGACTGGGAGGTAACAATCCTGCCTGGCGATTGTTGCGCGGTGCTCGTTCATACGTTGTCTCAGTGTCTGCATGGTCTCGCCGATGTACCATGCCGCGGTGCATTCTTTCCTGCAACGTATGAGGTAGACAACGTTGGCCGAGTCACATGAGTATGTACCATGTACCTGGTGGGTAGTGTCCTCACGTGTGATGGTGGTATCTGTGTTGATGATCTGGCATGTCTTGCAGAGTTTGCCATGGCAGGGTTGTGTGGTGTCGTGGTCGCTGTTATCCTGAAAGCTGGGTAATTTGCTGCGAACGATGGTACTTCTGAGGTTAGGCGGCTGTTTGAAGGCAAGTAGTGGAGGCGTGGGGATGGCCTTAGCGAGGTGTTTGTCGTCATCGATGACATGTTGAAGGCTGCGAAGAACATGGCGTAGTTTCTCCGCTCCGGGGAAGTACTGGACGACGTAGGGTACCCTGTTGGTTGTGTCCCGTGTTTGCCTTCTGAGGAGGTCTATGCGATTTTTCGCTGTGGCCCGTCGGAACTGTCGATCGACGAGTCGAGCGTCATATCCCGTTCTTACGAGGGCGTTTTTCAGCGTCCGTAGGTGTCCATCGCGTTCCTCCTCGTCTGAGCAGATCCTGTGTATTCGCAGGGCTTGTCCATAGGGGATGGCTTCTTTAACATGGTTAGGGTGGAAGCTGGAGAAGTGGAGCATCGTGAGGTTGTCCGTGGGCTTGCGGTAGAGTGAAGTGCTGAGGTGTCCGTCTTTGATGGAGATTCGTGTGTCCAGGAATGAGACCGATTCTGAGGAGTAGTCCATGGTGAGTTTGATGGTGGGATGGAACTTGTTTATGTTATCGTGTAGTCTTTTCAGTGATCCTTCGCCATGGGTCCAAAGGAAGAAAATGTCGTCGATGTATCTGATGTACAGCGTTGGCTGGAGGTCCTGTGCAGCGAAGAAGTCTTGCTCGAACTTGTGCATGAAGATGTTGGCGTATTGGGGTGCGAATTTGGTCCCCATGGCTGTTCCGTGTGTTTGGGTAAAAAAATGGTTGTCGAAGGTGAAGACATTGTGGTCAAGGATGAAGCGGATGAGTTGTAGGATGGCGTCTGGAGATTGGCTGTTGTTGATGTTGAGTACTGAGGCTGTTGCAGCGATGCCGTCATCGTGGGGGATACTGGTGTAGAGTGCCGATACGTCCATCGTGGCAAGGAGTGTTCCTGGTTCAACTGGTCCGTGGGTGCTGAGTTTCTGTAAGAAGTCTGTAGTGTCGCGACAGAAGCTGGGGGTTCCCTGTACGATGGGTTTCAGAATGCCCTCGACGTATCCAGAGAGGTTCTCACACAGGGTTCCATTGCCTGATACGATAGGACGTCCGGGTGTGTTGGCTTTGTGTATCTTTGGGAGGCAGTAGAAGTCTCCCACGCGGGGAGTACGTGGGATGAGAGCGCGTAGGATGTTTTGAAGGTCTGGATCGAAGGTCTTGATCAGTCTATTGAGTTGGCGGGTGTGTTCTTTGGTCGGATCTGCGGGTAGCTGTCTGTAGTGTTCCTGGTTGTCCAGTTGTCGGTATGCTTCTTTACAATAGTCCGTTCTGTTCTGTATGACGATGGCTCCTCCTTTGTCCGCTGGTTTGATGACAATGTTGCGGTTGGTCTTGAGAGCGTGGATGGCGTTGCGTTGTGCTCGGGTGACATTCTGGACTGTCTTGTGAGTGCGGCTATAACCCAAGTATCCCAGATGCTTTTTTGACCACCTTATCAACTTGCCTTGCCACCTTTAAAGATTTGTGTATATGAACACCAAGGTCTCTCTGCTCGTCTACTTTTCAAAATTGGGAAGGGTAGCATAGTGGTTCTGACGAAGGGTCTTCGACGTGAAACTTTAACTCGGTTTCTCTCTCCAAAGATGCTGCCTGACCTGCTGAGTATTTCCAGCATTTTCGGTTTTTTTTCCAGATTTCCAGCATCCGCAGTATTTTGCTTTTGTATTAGTGGTTATGTTACTGGACTAGTAATCCAGAGACCTGGACTACTAATCCAGAGGTGCGAGTTCAAATCCCACCATGGCAGCTTGCGAATTGAATTCAGTTAATTAAATTTTATTAAAAAACTAGCATCAATAATTATGACCATGAAGCTATCGGATTGTTGTAAAAACCCAACTGGTTCACTAATGTTCTTTAGAGAAGGAAACCTGCAATCCTCACCATGTCTGACCTATACGGTGACTCCAGACCCACAGCAATGTGGTTGACTTTTAACTACCCTGTGAAATGGCCAAGCAAGCTCAACACCACCTTCTCTAGGGCAATTAGGGATGAGCAATAAATGCTGGCCTCGCCAACGACGCCCACATCCCGTGAATGAATAAAAACAAAATCATGCCATTTATCGTATCCTGTCTTCCCATATTAGTCCTCCCAAAGTGCATCACTTCACACTTCTCCACATTGAACTCCATCTGCCATGTTTCTGCCCATTTCACCATCCTGTCTGTCATCCTGAAGCCTATAACTATCCTCATCAGGATCTGCCACTTTGCCAAGTTCCATATCATCTGCAAACTTTACAATGCTGCTCCCTACACCCGAGTCTAGGTCGTTCATAAAAATTGAAAGGGTAATGGACCAACGTTCCCTCTAAGCTGCGCAGCTGTCAGCCGGTCCCACGCATCCCGGGACCGGCTTTTCCAATGTGAAATTTCGCACATGTATGGAAATTTGAATGTGCCGCACAGCCTGTTAAAGGGGCTGCACACCCAAAACAATTAGGGGAACATTGTAATGGACACAAAATTGACCCTTGCGGAACACCACTCCAAACCACCTCCTAGTCTGAAAAACATCCATCCACCACCACACTTTGCTTCCCGTCACTGAGTCAATTTTGTATCCATACCACCAGTTTCGCCTTAATTTCATGGGTTTCCATCTTCTTAAGAAGCCTCCTGTGTGGCACTTTGTCGAATGCCTTCCGAAAGTTCATATCTACATCCACTGCACTATTTGACCAACCTTCTCCGTTCCTCATCAAAAAATTAAATCAAGTTAGTCAGACACGATTTGCCTTCAACAAATCCATGCTGGCTCTCCTCAATTAACCCATGCCTTTCCAAATAAAAGTTTATTTGCCTTTTCTAATCTAACTGTGCCAGGTCCCTTCTTAAATCACTGAAATTAGCTCTTCCCCAGTTGAGTTTTTTACCTTCAATATTTTCTGGTCTTTTTCCATAATTACTTTAAACCAAATTATGTTGTGGTCACTGTTAGCTAGATGATCTCCTACTGCAACACACTCCACTTGCCCTACTTCATTTCCCAGAACCAACACTGCTTCCTTGTTCGGTGGACTGGAGACATATTGATCGAGAAAATTCTCCTGTACACATCAGAAATTCCTCTCCTTCCCTACCCTTAGCGCTATGTTTTCCCCAGTTTATATTAAGGTAATTAAAGTCTCCTAATATTACTACTCTACTTTTGTTACACGCCATTGAAAGTTGCCAACAAATTTGCTCATCTATCTCCATCTCACCATTTGGAGCTCTATAAAAAAAAACTTCCAACAATGTAAAAGCTCCCTCTCTGTTCCTCAACTCAAGCCAAATAGATTCAGTCCTAGAACCATTAGTATATCCCTTCGATTTAGAACTGCAACATCGTCCTTAATCAATACTGACACGCCCCCTCCTCTATCATTCCAGAATACTTGGTAACCAGGAATATTAAGAACCCATTCCTGGCCTTGTTTGAGCCATGTCTCGGTTAATGCAACCACATCATAATTCCATGCAGCAATTTGCGCCTGCAGCTCACCAACCTTATTAGTTACACTACGGGTATTGACGTACATACAATTTAATACCTCCGTTGTCACTTTTGCTATTTCCCTCAATTTGGTCCCTGCAATTTTGGGGATATTTCTAATTTTACTTCTGTTTATATCTCTCTGCCCTCTGATCTCATTTCTGCTCCTCTCAGCTCTTTTCTGGCTCCCCTAAGGCAGCACAAAAAACTTTTCCCAAATATTTACCACACTGTGCTGACAACTGAGTAATAAGCATTTTAATGGATTTGATATGTTAATTTTATTGTAAATTTTCAGACAAGTGAAAATTCAAGATGGCAACTAAATCAAGTTGACAACATTAAGTAATTTGATTTAGTCAATTACTTGCTAATTCAGGAATGGAGACTTTGAAATAAAAAATGGAATGATTTGGCTGCTTTCTCATTCCTCATTGGTATCTAATAAATGAACCAATTTCCTATTGATTCAACATTTAGTCAAATATTTCATATGTAACTTAATAGATAAATGGTTACTTTGGCCAACACAAATGTTTTGGCTTAAAATTGAATGATACCTCTCAAACAACACTTCCTGGTGTAAGTGTGATGGAAAGGTACTGGACATAATCTGACCTGATCTCCATGGTGATTTTAGAGGCTCCTCGTACTCTCGTCAATATTTCATTAGCTGAATTAACAGAAATGCTGTAAAATCTAATGTTAAAACCTTGAAAGTGGCCAGCAATGCCCACATTCAGTGAATTAATTAAAAAAAAACAGAACCTGCCAGTGAAGGAGAGGGTGGCTAGAGTGCAGTGGTAAGGGTGCCAATCAAGCAAACTGCATCTTGGATAGACTTTAACTTGCAGAAGGAGACAACTTCTTCCAGGATCTAAAACCTATACCCTTATGGTGCAAGTGAAAGAACTATGGAGGGAATGATCAATGATTAATGGGACTAAAAGTCGATAAATCCCAAGGACCAGATGACCTACATCCTAGGGTTTTGAAAGAGGTGGCCATTGGGATAGTGTAAGCATTGGTTGTCATCTTCCAAAATTCTAGAGATTCTGGAATGGTTCCTGCAGATTGGAGGATAGCAAATGTAACCCCGCTATTTAAGAAAGGAGGGAAGAGAGAAAACAGGGAACTACAGACCTGTTCGCCTCACATCAGTAGTTGGGAAAATGCTGGAATCTATTATAAAGGATGCAATAACTGGGCACTTAGAAACTAATAGTAAGATTGGGCAGAGTCAACATGGATTTATGAAAGGGAAATCCTGTTTAACAAACCTATTGGAGTTCTTTGAGGATGTAACTAGTGGAGTAGACAAAGGGGAACCGGTAGATGTGGTGTATTTGGATTTTCAGAAGGCCTTCGATAAGGTCCCACACAAGAGGTTGGTGAACAAAATTAGGGCACATGGAATTGGGGGTAATATACTAGCATGGATTGAGAATTGGTTAACAGACAGAAACAAAGAGTAGGGATAAACGGGTCTTTTTCAGGATGGCAGGCTGTGACTAGTGGGGTACCGCCAGGATCGATGCTTGGGCCCCAGCTATTCACAATCTATATCAATGATTTGGATGAGGGGACTAAATGTAACATTTCCAAATTTGCTGATGATACAAAGCTAGGTGGCAGTGTCAGTTGCGAAGAGGCTTCAAGAGGATCTTGACAGGCTCAGTGAGTGGGCGAGAACATAGCAGATGGAATATAATGTGGATAAATGTGAAGTTATCCACTTTGGTAGAAAAAAAACAGAAAGGCAGAGTATTTCCTAAATGGTGAAAGATTGGGGAAAGCAGATGCTCAAAGGGACCTGGGTGTCCTTGTAAATGAGTCACTGAAAGTGAATGTGCAGATGCAGCAAGCCATTAGGAAGACAAATGGTATGCTGGCCTTTATTACAAGAGGATGAGTACAGGAGTAAAGAAGTCTTACTCCAATTATATAGGGCCTTGGTGAGACCACACCTGGAGTACTGTGTACAATTTTGGTCTCCTTACCCAAGGAAGGATACACTTGCCATAGAGGGAGTGCAACGAAGGTTCACGAGATTGATTCCTGGGATGGCGGGACTGTCGTATGAGAAGAGATCGAATAAACTAGGCCTGTATTCTCTTGAATTCAGAAGAATGAGAGGGGATCTCATTGAAGCACACAAAATTATTACAGGGCTTAATAGGATGGATGCTGGGAGAATGTTTCCCTTAGCTGGGGAGTCTAGAACCAGGGGCCACAGCCTCAAGATAAAGGATAGGCCATTCAGGACTGAGAGGAGAAGAAATTTCTTCACACAGAGGGTGGTGAATCTTTGGAATTCTCTACCCCAGAGGGATGTGGAGGCTCAGTCATTGGGTATATTCAAAACAGAACTTGATAGATTTCTGACTAGTAAGGGCACCAAGGGATATGGCACTAGGGCCGGTGAATGGAGTGGAGGCAGAAGATCAGCCATGATCTCATTGAATGGCGGAGCAGGCTCGAAGGGTTGAATGGCCTACTCCTGCTCCTATTTCTTATGTTCTTATGTTCTTAACTACATTGCAGTTCACCACAGATCATGTGGATTTCTCATCATGTTGTTCTTTCATTTCTGAAAGTCAGTAAATACTGTTAGACCTTTACATGCAGCCGAAAACTAATACCCAGATTTATTCACAAGTATAATACACAGGAAAAGTTATACAAGATACTAACAGTACAACTGGAAAATAAAGATAACAGTAGTCCACAAAATGAATAACATTTTTCCTTTACAATACTGTACATACTTTTTTCAATACAGTCCAATAGGATTATAGATTAAGAGACTTGCATAGATTTATCAATACAGCAGCATTATTGGACATTACAACTATTAGGTTTACATCTTAACGTTTAAGAGGAGAAGGAATCTGAACTGAAGCTGAGCCATTGGGGCAGTGTCTTAACGCCAAAAGAAGCCTTTCATTTCACAGGTGTTAATATTAAAACATGTTTTTCCGAAGCATCACTTGATGGGTCAATGATGATGAATGATAATGAATTTATTTCCTACCACCATCCCCCTAAATCTACAAATATGGATTCTGATATATTAACACTTCAAAGACTCCCCAGTCACAAAGCAAACTTTGGCGTATTTGTTTTGAATAGATGCAGCCAGAAAAACTTCTCGCTGAAACGGTGGTTGAATCTTTTCAGTTTGTGCACGGGCCACTGCACTAACAATTTTGTTTATTGCCCATTAACCAAACAGACATTAACCATATCGAAATTACAGAAATTTTCTATGATAATCACATCTTTCAAATGTCGAAGTGTTTTGCATGCAATGAATTACTTTGAAATACAGCAGCTAATGTGCACACAGTAGAATCCCATAACAATAAGACAGATGACCAGCTAATCTGTTTCTGGTGACATTTAGTGAGGGGTGAGTGTTGGCCAAGATAGCAGGAGAATGCCACTCTCTTTGACTGGTATCCTGGGGTCTTGAACATCCACCTGAACTACTCAAACCTGCAGGCAATTTAACTTATCTGAAGTATGTCATCTCTAACATTGTAGCACTCCCTCAAGACACCAGTGCATCTGCTTGACCATGAGGTAAGGTTCAAAATGCACAACTTATCAGTCAGGGAATGACCATTTCTAAATCTGTAAATTCACTTCGCTCCAGCCCTACCTCACCCCCACGGCCACTGAAATTCTCATTCATACCTTTGTCGTCTCCAGGTTCAATTCTGGTTGCCATATTATGAAAAGGATATAGTGGCACTGGAGAGGGTGCAGAGAAGATTTACAAGGATGATACCAGAAATGCAAGGGTATACCTATCAGGAGAGGATGAACAGGCTGGGTCTCTTTTCGCTTGAACACTTCAGCAGTCAAGGACATTCAGCCTCAGATCTGCGGGTTAGCATTCTCCAAGGCGGCCTCAAGACTCACGACAACGCAAAATCATCGAGCAGAAACTGATAGCCAAGTTCCGTACCCATGAGGACAGCCTCAACCGGGATCTCGGGTTCATGTCACGCTACAGAACGTGACTCGACATCACTGTCTGTTTTTCCAGTTTTTTAAAAAAAGTTAAAAGCTTAACTGCAGACGGCAGCACTTGACACGTTGGACCCCGTGACCCACCTCATTGTCTTAGCTGTACGCTGATGTGTCTTTGATGTGTCCCTGACGGATTGTATCTCTGCAGACACATTGTTCTCTGTCTCTATATACTGTGTAATCGATTTGTATTCCCTCACTGTACCTGTACCTGAAGAAGGAACAAAGCTCCGAAAGCTCGTAATTTCAAATAAAACTGTTGGACTATAACCTGGTGTTGTGCGACTTCTCACGCTTGAAAAAAGGCTGAGGGGTGATCTAATTGTGGTCTTTAAAATTATGAAAGGTTTTGATAGAGTAGATACAGAGAGAATGCTTCCACTTGTGGGGAAGAGCATAACTAGAGGCCATCAATATAAAATAGTCAGCAAGAAATCCAATAGGGAATTCAGAAGAAACTTCTTTACCCAGAGAGTGGTGAGAATGTGGAACTCGCTACCACAGGGAGTAGTTGAGGCAAATAGTATAGATGCATTTAAGGGGAGACTAGATAAGTATATGAGGGAGAAGAGAATAGAGGGTTATGCTGATAGAGTTAGAGGAGGCTCGACGGGAGGAGGCTCGAGTGGAGCATAAACACCGGCATGGACTGGTTGGGCCGAATGGCCTGTTTCTGTGCCGTATATCCTATGTAATCCGATGTAATCGCTTGAGGACTCTTCTCCGACCTTCTGAAACAAATTCCAAATCATTTGAGAACAATGCCCTCATCCAGTCCTGTATGTAGTCCAATTCATTATTTACCCCATCCTCACCAAACTCTACCCATCTCCCATAACATGGATTTCAAAATCCTCATTCTAAATTATCAACTTGTCCAAGGCCTCACCTCATCTTCATGTAACAATTTATACTTCTACAGAACTTATAACAGTGCACTTTGCTTAGAAGCTGCATAAAAAATGAGTAAAACTTGGGGGAGGTGACTAAAGGTATGGTTGAGCTGGATGAGACTCACGCTCTTTATTCTTCTAACTTCAGCCTACTATGCAATTCTCCTGGACTCCATCAGTGGCAAAAGCTACAATCAATCAATACGCTGCAGTCAAACCTGCCTCTTTATACATCTCCTTGTCTTCAAAAGCACTCAAAACCTCTAAAGTGAAAAATAGGGATTGCATTTGTTATGTTCTGGTAGCAAGGAGATGCATTTCCTTGCTGTAGTGAAACCCATCACAAATGTGGATGAAGCACTTGTGAGATATACGACAGGTAGAGAGTCCATGATGGACATCCTCAGCCTTGAAGTGGAAGCATTATGTAATCTGAGCCCACTTCTTGGAGGCATTGGAGAGGGTGCAAAGGAGATTTACCTCAATGGTACCTGGGATGAGGGACTTCAGTTATATGGAGAGACTGGAGAAGCTAGGATTATTATCCTTAGAGCAGAGAAGGTTAAAAGGAAGATTTAATAGAGGTGTTCAAAATTATGAGTGGTTTTGATTGTGTAGCTACAGAGAAACTATAACCACTGGCAGGAAGGTTGGTAACCAGAGGAAAGATTTAAAATAATTGGCAAAAAATCCAGGGGAGAAATTAAGAGAATTTTTTTTTTTACACCATGAGTTTTACGATCTGGAATGCACTACTGAAAGATACCTGAAAAGGAGGAATTTGCAGGGCTATGGGGAAAGAGCAGAGGAGTAGGACCAATGGTTAGCTCTTTCAAAGAGCCGACAGACACGATGGGCCGAGCATCCTCCTTCTGTGCTGTATGATTCGATGAACATACCAGTCCCCCCCCCTCAGCAACCTCACAAAACACCTGTTTGAGGGACACACATATCAAACAAAAAAACAAATACACCAACTTCAGCACAAAAAGAGCAGACAAGAGCCAGCCAACCCTCCAGCATTATTTTTCTACCTGTATTTTAATTGAAAAAGTGCTTGAAAGCAATTTCACCAGTTGGTATACACAGCTTTGGTTGTCATTAAATGTCGTACAAAATAATGTAATTGTACTTCACAGATTTAAAATGGTCTGGTTAGCAATGGATTGCAGCTCTCATTTTCTAATTATGATGAGATGTGATCAGACTCAGTGCAACAGATAATATGCTGCACATTCTGGAGTCAACCACACAGACCTAAACAAGGACCATTCTGGATAGGTTTCCCTGCCCATTAAAATCAAAGACGGACACCTCAGCACTTCACTCTACCGCAAGCCCACGGACAACCTCACGATGCTCCACTTCTCCAGCTTCCACCCTAACCATGTTAAAGAAGCCATCCCCTATGGACAAGCCCTGCGAATACACAGGATCTGCTCAGACGAGGAGGAACGCGATGGACACCTACGGACGCTGAAAAACGCCCTCGTAAGAACGGGATATGACGCTCGACTCGTCGATCGACAGTTCCGACGGGCCACAGCGAAAAATCGCATAGACCTCCTCAGAAGGCAAACACGGGACACAACCAACAGGGTACCCTACGTCGTCCAGTACTTCCCCGGAGCGGAGAAACTACGCCATGTTCTTCGCAGCCTTCAACATGTCATCGATGACGACAAACACCTCGCTAAGGCCATCCCCACGCCTCCACTACTTGCCTTCAAACAGCCGCCTAACCTCAGAAGTACCATCGTTCGCAGCAAATTACCCAGCTTTCAGGATAACAGCGACCACGACACCACACAACCCTGCCATGGCAAACTCTGCAAGACATGCCAGATCATCAACACAGATACCACCATCACACGTGAGGACACTACCCACCAGGTACATGGTACATACTCATGTGACTCGGCCAACGTTGTCTACCTCATACGTTGCAGGAAAGAATGCACCGCGGCATGGTACATCGGCGAGACCATGCAGACACTGAGACAACGTATGAACGAGCACCGCGCAACAATCGCCAGGCAGGATTGTTACCTCCCAGTCGGGGAACACTTCAGCAGTCAAGGACATTCAGCCTCGGATCTGCGGGTAAGCGTTCTCCAAGGCAACCTTAGAAACACACGACAACGCAAAATCATCGAGCAGAAACTGATAGCCAAGTTCCGCACTCATGAAGACGGTCTCAATCGGGATCTTGGGTTTATGTCACGATACATGACGTGATCCGGACTCGAGTCGTCGTTAGCTTGTTCACAGATGTGATTCCCAGTAAAAAAGTAAAAATTTTCCCAGTAAAAAAGTAAAAATTTTAAAGCTTTTCGTTTTACATACAGACGGCAGCTTTTGACACGTTAGAACCCCTGCGACTACACCTCATTGTCTCAGTTGTATCTTGCTATGTCTTTGATGTGGTACCTTCCTGGCTGACTTAATTAACTTTACCACACCTCGGCAGATAGTCAGGATGATTTAATTTAGTGGTCTGCAATTGTAAGGTACACATGCTTTGTTTTCTATCTATATATGCTTTGGCGATTCTGTATCTAATTTACTTCACCTGAGGAAGGAGCAATCGATAGCTCCGAAAGCTTGTGATTTCAAATAAAACTGTTGGACTATAACCTGGTGTTGTGCGACCTCTCATTAAAATCAAAAGCAGAGGGAGATGCATCAACTGCAGACTGCCGTGGTTATGGGTCAATGCTAAAATCTGCATTTGCTCATGTTTTAATCATTACAAAAGCCACAATATTGTGTTAATATAGTATAGTACAATTTCTATTGGCTTCCCTACATAAATATCTGTCTGCTGCAGCACTGTTCTCAGTTGCAACTCATTTAAGATGGATTTTTTTTTTACTGTTGCAGGCAAATTAGCAAGAGAATCGAAGGGCAACTGCAAGCTCCAAAATCCTACATATATTGGGATTTTAACCATAGCAGTGATTGTTTACATGAGGTTTTGCTCCTCCTTCAGAAAAACTGCTCAACAGTAATAGATGTTTTTCATCACTGCCAAATTAAAGATAATGCATTACCCTGCATATCGACAATGCCTTGATGTTTAAATCTGCATTTTATTGAATCTTTTCCTGCTCAGGATAGCTGCAGTTGTGGCTGGTAAATCTTAAACTCTCCAGAGCCATTATATATCTGCTGCTTTAAATGGTAAATCCATTTTTTTTTTTAAAAAGAGTAATTTTGGACTTTTCAGCAAGGGCTTTGTTTGAAAATGTGATTTTAAATTAGTATCTGGTTCATTAATATCCTTTGGGTAAAGAAATCTGCTGTCCTTACCTGGTCTGGCCTATATGACTCCAGAACCACAGCAATGTGGTTGACTCTTATCTGCCCTCTGAAATGGCCTAGCAAGCCACTCAGTTGCATGGCTGCTCACCACCACCTTCTCAAGGGCAATTACGGATAGGCAATAAATGCGGGCCTTGCCAGCGATGCCCACATCCCATGAACGAATAAAAAAAATGTTTCCTTCTAGCAGTGTAGCTACTTAAGATCAATTCATTGTGTGGAGGATCATATTAGTCAAAGACAGAGTCTAGATGTTTCAGCACATTACACTTTTTTAAAATAGGTTTTGATTTTTATGCAGTTATTTGGAATCCTGGGCCCTTCTGTGGACAACTAAAGATGTATATCCTTATGTTTTATCTCAGCTACCTTTCTCTCCCTCTGATAATAAAAAGTGTGGGGCACTATGATTTACTGTTTGGCGAAAAAGGATGGTCGAGTAGTCATATTCTTTTTTACAATGCAAACATAGAAACATAGAAGATAGGAGCAGGAGTCGGCCATTCGGCCCCTCGAGCCTGCTCCGCCATTTAATGAGATCATGGCTGATCATCCAAATTCAGTACCCTGTCCCTGCTTTCTCCCCATATCCCTTGATCCCTTTAGCCTTAAGAAATATATCTATCTCCTTCTTGAATATTTTTAATGAATTGGCCTCAACTGCCTTCTGTGGTAGAGAATTCCACAGATTCACCACTCTCTGGGTGAAGACATTCCTCCTCATCTCAGTCCTATAATGGCTTACCCCTTATCCTTAGACTGTGACCTCTGGTTCTGGACTCCCCCGCCATCGGGAACATCCTTCCTGCATCTAGTCTGTCTAGTCCTGTTAGAATTTTATAAGTTTCAATGCGATCCCCTCTCATTCTTCTAAACTCTAGCGAATACAAGCCCAATCGTCCCAATCTCTCTTCATACGTCATTCCTGCCATCCCAGGTCTCAGTCTGGTGAATCTTCGCTGCACTCCCTCCATGGCAAGAACATCCTTCCTCAGATAAGGCAACCAAAACTGCACACAATACTCAAGGTGTGGTCTCACCAAGGCCTTGTACAACTGCAGCAAGACATCCTTGCTCCTGTACTCGAATCCTCTCGCTATGAAGGCCAACATACCATTTGCCTTCTTAACCGCCTGCTGCACCTGCATGCTTACCTTCAATGACTGGTGCACAAGGACTCCCAGGTCTCGTTGCACTTCCCCTTTTCCCAATTTTGTCATTCAGATAATAATCTGCCTTCCTGTTTTTGCCACCAAAGTGGATAACCTCGCATTTATCCACATTATACTGTATCTGCCATGCATCTGCCCAATCACCCAACTTGTCCAAATCATACTGGAGTTTCTCTGCATCCTCCTCACAACACACACGCCCACCCAGCTTTGTGTCATCTGCAAACTTGGAGATATTACATCTAGTTCCCTCGTCTAGATCATTTATATTGTGAATAACTGGGGTCCTAGCACCGATCCCTGCGGTACCCCACTAGTCACTGCCTGCCACTCGGAAAAAGACCCGTTTATTCCAACTCTTTGCTTCCTGTCTGCCAACCAGTTCTCTATCCAAGTCAGTACCTTACCCCCAATCCCGTGTGCTTTAACTTTGCACGCTAATCTCTCATGCGGGACCTTATCGAAAGCCTTCTGAAAGTCCAAATACACCACATCCACTGGTTCTCCCTTATCTATTCTATCAGTTACATCCTCAAAAAATTCCAGTAGATTAGTCAAGCATGACTTACCTTTTGTAAATCCATGTTGACTTTGTCCGATCCTGTCACTGTTTTCCAAGTGCTCTGCTATTACATCTTTTATAATTGCCTCTAGCATTTTCCCCACTACCGATGTCAGGCTTACCGGTCTATAATTCCCAAACTTAGGTACTCTGCTGGCATGTAACTGCACTGCTTTGGAGGGATATTGGCTCAGTAATAGCATTGATAACTTGACAAATCTTCTGCTTATATTTCCTCAGATAGGCAACTTCACTTCTGCCTATAATCCACATTAGAAATTGTTTTGCGTAATGATGATGCTACTTCTTGGGCATGGGTGTGAGTGGTGGGGAAACACCTTAATTTTTTTCTTCTTTTCCTACCCCTACACAAGTCATTGAAACCATTTCTGATCTCCTCTAGGTTAATACTTGATTTTCATGGAACATGGAATCTGATTGATTGTCAGACATAGACTTGATTGGTCCAACAAGTTCAACAAGCATAGCTGCTGTATATATTTTTTTGTTCAGTGGCAGAAATCCCATGGTGCTGCTTATGATGAGTCAGAGGGCATGTTGTATCGCATAAAATACATCTGGGCTACTGATTTACAGTGAGTGAATAACTTCAATTGCATTTCTATTACTAAGTATTTGGTAACGTTAACAGCATTTCAGATTTAAATTATGTGACTTTGTCTATATTTTTGCAGATAGTATGGCTTTGATTAGTAGCTGCTTGTTCAAAAAAAGGCACAAAAATTGAGCACATATTTAGGCTGTGGGATTGCCAAGATGACAAAAGCAGAGTGATGAAGCACTGAGGAGAGGGATTGCCGTATCCAGGAGGTAGATAGTGGGGTCTGGACACATGGTTGGAGTGCATGAGAGAGATGATTGGGAGTGGACAGTGTGGAACTGAGGGGGAAAGAATCAACTGGGATGCACGAGTGTTTTTGGTGCGAATGCTAAGCCTTATCAATTATTCATCAAACTTTTTAAGTAGAGTGTCTGCCCAGTACTGAAAGTGGAAAACCTGTTTTCCTTATTAAAGGCATTTAGTGTGCTTATATCATTGTTGCCAAATCTATATGCATTAAATAATCACAACATGTCTTCCCAGCTCAATGCTGGGAAAATCATTGACAAGAACACCTCGCCCCCACAAAATAAAAGGGGCTCTATCCAAGTTCCCAGCAATCTTTAAAGAATTTGATGCCAGTTCCAACGTAATGGATTTCTCACTGGAACACAGGTTTAACATCAATTGAGAGAATTTACTATGCACTCGGGTATCAACTGTTCTTAAGGGTAGCACTTTATCGAATGCCTGCTGGAAATCCAAATACACAACATCTACTGGTTCCCCTTTATCCACCCTGCTCGTTACATCCTCAAAGAACTCTAGTAAATTTGTCAAACACGATTTCTCTTTCATAAAACCATGTTGACTTTGCTTGATTGTATTATGATTTTCTAAATGTCCTGCTACTACTTCCTTAATAATGGATTCCAGCATTTTCCCAATGACAGATGTTAGGCTATAGTTTCCTGCTTTCTGTCTCCCTCCTTTCTTGAATAGGGGAGTTACATTTGCGGTTTTCCAATCCGCTGGGACCTCTCCAGAAGCTGGTCATCATTGACCAGAAGCTTAACTGGACCAGCCATATCAACACCATGGCTACCAAAAGCGGAAGCAGGAACTTATAAAAGGAACATAGACAGACTAAGTGAGTGGGCAAAACTATGGCAGAAGGAGTTCAATGTAGGGAAGTGTGTGGTCATCCACTTTGGAGCTGAGAAAGACAAATGGGAATATTTTTGTAATAGTGAGAGACTAGGAGCTGTGGAGGTACAAAGGGATTTGGATGTCCATGTAAACAAAACACAAAGCTAGTGTGCAGGTAGAAAAAGTAATGATGAAAGGATAATGGAATGTTGGCCTTTATCTCAAAGGGGATTAGAAGTGATGCTTCAGTTGTACAGAGCATTGTCCAAACTCATCTCTAGTACTGTATTCAGTTTTGGGCACCAAACCTCAGGAAATATATAAAAGCAAAATACTGCGGATGCTGGAAATCTGAAATAAAAACAGAAAATGCTCTCTACAAAGAGTTTCTCTCTCTACAGATGCTGCCTGACCTGCTGAGTATTTCCAGAATTTTCTGTTTTTAGCTCAGGAAATATATATTGACTTTGGAAGGGGTACAGCGAAGATTCACCAGAAAGACAAGGGCTTAACAAGTTAAATTATGAGGACAGGTTGCATAAATGTGGTGTGTATTCTTCAGCCAAGTTTTTCTTAGTGCTATTAAATCTCCATGTTCCTGTGACATTTAGAGGTCTTCCAATTCCCCCAGTTTATTTCCCACACTGAGCCTTGCAATATATGCAATGTATCCTTATTTTGGTTTGCATTGAATGTAATTCCTTCTTCCTTGATTTCTTTTTGTCCTAACTCACATCTTTATCTCCATCTTTTCCCTGCTTATAACTGCTCGATTTGATTTTCCTCCTCTACTCCCTTTATTCCTTCTGCATGCTATCCCTTTTGCTATTTTTTTTATTTGTACATTAACCTCATCTATTTCTGCCTTCTCTACTTGCTTTATCTGATTGCTTTTATTTTCCCTACCCCTTAATTTCCTGGTTTAAAATCCCTTTTTATCCATTTTGCTAGTTAATTAGCTCCCTTCCTGTTCAGATGTAGCCCATCCTTGCAGAACAGCTCCCATCCTCCTCGGAACTGTACCAATGCCCCAAAAATTGTGAACCCTCTTCCCGGCACTACCCCTTCAGCTACATGTTGAGCTCCCTAATCTTCCTAACCTTCCCTATTCATAAAATCATAGAGCACAGAAGGGGTGACATTTGGCCCATTGTGCCTGTGGTAGCTCTTGAAAGAGCTATCCAATTATTCCCACTCCCCACTCCAATTATTCCTATAGCCCTGCAAATTTCTCGTTTTCAAGTCTATATCTTTCCAAGTATATATCTAATTCCCTATGCTAAGGCATGGCTCGGGGAGTAATCCCCCTTAATTCCTGTTGCTCAATTTGCTGCTTCTTCTTCTTCTTTGCGGGACTTCAGGCCTTTCCTTTCTTGTTGTTAGTTCCCACGTGGACCACACTGACTGGCTGCTCTCCCTCCCTTTCCATAATCTCTTCTACTCTTTTCGAAATGTCCTCTCCCTAGCACCTGGGATGCGACAGAGCATCCAGGACTTGGTCTCAACTGCAGAACAGAAGGGTACCATCCCTCTAGCTATCAAGTCTATTACGACGGCATTCTTAACTGAATTGCCAATTCCCACCCCCAAGCCATCTTATGTCTTTTGGTACCTTTACATTTCATTTGATGGTTCTGCCCACAGTCTTCATCCTCCCAACAGGAAGTCATCAGAGGTAAAAAAGCATTCTCAGGACATCGTTAATGAGCTACCCAAGTGTTTCTCATAGCCTAGTTTAATAACTTATAGAATGCAGTAAATTGGTATGCACATTATGGGTTAATTCTATTTGATGTACTCAACCTCTGAAAACTCAAATCTTGCCAATATATTTTCATTATATAATAAACTAGCTTTGCATTACAAAAGATCTAATTAAGCAGTGAAATTAGGAAGTTGGCTCAGCAAGTTTACCTAGCGGAGGCACACAGGCCCAGAAGGTTCAGGTTCAATGCCAATCTTCAGTCAACCGATTACAGCCACAACGGTGGTAATGTCACCACGAGGAGGAAAAAAAATACATGGTTATCCAGCAACATGTGCTGAAATTATACATGTAGCTAAAATTGGGCTCAACTGTGATGCACCTCATCACACAGTCTAATAGTCTGCCAACACTCACCATCAGGTCTTCCAAATGATTAATGACCATTTGAGCAATGTATTGATGGATGACTGGCCCCTGTGCTCTGCCTCAAGCGCAGAGGAGAAAATTAGCAGGGGGTGTGGGAGGGATCTCTGCATGCTCTTCACCCTCCCTGCACAAATATCAAGAATCATCACACTATTTCATCAAAAATTCTTTCGGAGGACCTCAAAACATGGAACTTATTCAAAGTTTTGTGTCACCTACTCATTGCTTCTCTCCTACTCTTCTGCTTTGGTTGTGTCCATTATAACCTTATACATTCATCCAGGTTCATAATTTTAAAAATGTTTTAATTTACTTTGCTTCAGATTGCTAACTTCAGGCACTATTACCACTTATTGAAGTTGAGCTAAATAGTTTTGTTACAACAGAATTGTGTCAAAATGTATATTGTGTCATGCTGCAACACTGGCAGTGATCATATGATCCTGCTTCACACATCATTCAACAACAACTTGTATTTATATAGCGCCTTTAACATAGTAAAATGTCCCAAGGCGCTTCACAGGAGTGTTACAGAACAAAATTTGACACCGAGCCACATAAGGAGAAATTAGGGCAGATGACCAAAAGCTTGGTCAAAGAGGTAGGTTTTAAGGAGTGTCTTAAAAGGAGGAAAGAGAGGTAGTGAGGCGGAGAGGTTTAGGCAGGGAATTCCAGAGCTTAGGGGCTTGGCAGCTGAAGGCACGGCCACCAATGGCCGATTCCAATGCTTAGAGGTCCCCTGCTCCAACACAACGGCTCAGAGAAACTGAAGGTACACAACTGAACCAGTTTAACAAAAAAGCTTATTCAACAATGTAACTGAATCAATTTTGAGAGATTTAAAGCAGACAAGAGCTTCACCATTGCTGGAATATAAATCATATTACAGGAAACTCTTTATTAACCGGCACCCAAATATCCGGAAATCTCTCTTAACCGGCAAAATTCTTGAGTAGGTAACCGGGGTTTTCCTTCATCTCTCGTTCAAAATTAACTTTAAAAAAAACCCCCGAGGCGTTTGCCTTGTATCGGAGCGTGTAGATTGGGAGAGGAATGTGCAGCCCGGGTAGGCAGCGGACACGACAGATGGTCAGCTGGCGGTTCCCGGGGAGACGGAGCTCCGAATGCAGGCGCATGTCAATGTGTACGGGGCTCTCGTACGTTGGGAGATATAACTCTTCATTATCCGGACTTTTTGATTATTAACCGGCACCGACGGGACCGGCGTGGTGCCAGTTAATAGAGTTTCCTGTACTAGTTATTTCTCAAAAAGTACGTGAGATGATTACCAATCTCAAGTATGCACAGAAGCCAGCAAACACAACCTACGAAAAACAGAATCAAAATATATTGGGCCGAAAATTCATCCCGGTGCGCGAGAGTACGCACTGCGTACTCTCGCGTATTCCCACTCCAATTGCCGGTTTTCAGCATGCCCTGCACATGCGCTGAAAACCGGCAATTGCTCTTTTGAAAAGGGGGCGGTTCCTCGGTGCATCGCGTGCGCGCTACAGGCTGCGCGCACGCTGTGCACTTCATGCTTTGGACGCGCAGGTAAGTACGGAAGATTTTGGAAATGGAAAAAGGAGGAGTAAGACCCACTTTTAACAAGGTAAGTAGTGAATTAAGTATTTTTTTGAATTTTTTTTTTAACAGGTATATCTTTTTTAGAGACTTTAAAGACAGGTAAGTTTATTTTTATAACTTTTTAAAAGATTTTAAATTTTTTCAAAAATTTAATTTTTTATTTAAAATGGTTAATTTATTTAACTATACTTATTTTATTAATGTGATGGTTTTTTTAAATTTAATTGAGGTTTAGCTGTTATTTTGGGGGGGTGTAAGATTCATAGATTTCACAGCACGTATGTGAAACTTATGAATGGAAGATGGTGTGCTGCCATTGGCTCTAACTGAGTCACGTGATCCCACAGCTCGCACGAATTCACTACGCCGGTGGGATACGCAAGCACTGCCCAGCTGATGTCTGGAACATCAAGTTCGTGCGAGCTGGATCTGAAAAAGCACAAGCGAGGTGAGAGATCGCGGGGAAGCCTTACCCCCGCGGGAACAGAGCGAGATGAATTTCTGGGCCATTATAACTGGAATGAAACACTTGTCTTTCATCTACTTTCACTTTGTCTTCACAAAGGCTCTTCAGTTAATTACAGATGAAGGAGGTCATCCAGCCTATCAAGTTCACCTCTTTCAGAGAATCTATGGTTGCCTCACCTTCACAACCACGTGGATCTTGAATGAATTTACCCTACTCAGAAAATTATTTGAAGTATCAATTGTCGTTTGTGTGAAGTACTGCACATGGCCATCCAGCTTTTTTTTGGTGGAATTACTCAACTGATTTGCTGGAAGTTAATTTTGTACATCTATTACTCACTTTCTTCTAACCTCTACTTTTGCTTCAGGCTTATTAATTTTAAACCTGTGAATTCTAGTTCTGCATTCGAAGTTAAACAGTCTTCTTACCTATACTTCTCAGCATTTTGAAGAACTGGATCATCATCTACCGACACCCCAATCAGGTCTGCGAGACTCTCCTGAAAAATTACCAACCGCAAATTCCCAAAACAACCTCATCTCTGAACCCTTTAACATATCCCCATTCTTTTGGTTATTGGGTACCCTAAACTACACAAATGGCCAATTAGCTGATACAATCGAAATTTTTAAACAGTGGAAAATTTACAAAGTACTGCTCAAATAAAACTGCCCAGGTATGTCCTGTCCACAAAAAGCAGGATAAATCCAACCCGGCCAATTACCACCCCCATCAGTCTACTCTCAATCATCAGCAAAGTGATGGAAGGTGTCAGTGACAGTGCTATCAAGCAGCACTTACTCACCAATAACCTGCTTACTGATGCCCAGTTTGGGTTCCGCCAAGACCACTTGGCTCCCGACCTCATTACAGCCTTGGTCCACACATGGACAAAGGAGCCGAATTCCAGAGATGAGGTTAGAGTGACTGCCCTTGACATCAAGGCAGCATTTGATCGAGTGTGGCATCAAGGAGCCCTAGTAAAACTGAAGTCAATGGGAATCGGGGGGGAAAACGCTCCACTGGCTGGAGTCATACCTAGCACAAAGGAAGATGGTTGTGGTGATTGAAGGTCAATCATCATAGCCCCAGGAGTTCCTCAGGGCAGTGACCTTGCCCAACCATCTTCAGTTGGCTTCATCAATGACCTTCCTCCAATATAAGGTCAGAAATGGGGATGTTCGCTGATGACTGCACAGTGTTCAGCGCCATTCACAACTCCTCAGATAATGAAGCAGTCCATGCCCGCATGCAACAAGACCTGGACGACATTCAGGCTTGGGCTGATAAGTGGCAAATAACATTCGCGCCACAGAAGTGCCAGGCAATGACTATCTCCAATAAGCAAGAGTCTAACCACCTCCCCTTGACATTCAACGGCATTACCATCGCCAAATCCCGCACCATCAACATCCTGGGGGTCACCATTGACCAGAAACTTAACTGTACCAGCCACATAAATACTGTGGCAACAAGAGCAGGTCAGAGGCTGGGTATTCTGCGGTGAGTGTCTCACCTCCTGACTCCCAAAGCCTTTCCACCATCTACAAGGCACAAGTAAGGAGTGCGATGGAATACTCTCCACTTGCCTGGACGAGTGCAGCTGCAACAACACAAGAAGCTCGACACCATCCAAGACAAAGCAGCCCGCTTGATTGGCACCCCATCCACCACCTTAAACATTCACTCCCTCCACCACCGGCGTACCGTGGCTGCAGTGTGTACCATCTACAAGATGCACTGCAGCAACTCGCCAAGGCTTCTTTGGCAGCACCTCCCAAACCCATGACCTCTTCCACCTAGAAGGACAAGGGCAGCAGGCGCATGAGAACACCACCACCTCCAAGTTCCCTTCCAAGTCACACACCATCCTGACTTAGAAATATATCGCCGTTCCTTCATCGTCGCTGGCTCAAAATCCTGGAACTCCCTCCCTAACAGCACTGTGGGAGCACCTTCACCACATGGACTGCAGCAGTTCACCACCACCTTCTCAAGGGCAACTAGGGATGGGCAATAAAATGCTGGCTTTGCCAGCGACGCCAGATCCCATAAGCGAATTTTTTTTTAAAATCACAATTTCTGTGACAGGTTATTAGCACAAGCTGCAAATATTCCAGTTGAGAAGTGATAAGATGAAAGGATCCTGGAGAAAAATGTTACAAAAACTTAGCGGGAATGGCATTAAAAGGATACAGATTTACTTCTGATTTGCAATAGAAAAAAAACAAGGAAGTTATGCCAAACCTTTATAAAACACTAGGTTAGGTTAGGCCTCAGCTGGAGTCTTGTGTTCAATTCTGGGCACCACATTTTGGAAGGATGTGAAGGCCTTGGAGAGGGTGAAGAAGAGATTTACTAGCATGGTACCAGGATGAGGGACTTCAGTCATGTTGAGAGACTGGAGAAGTTGGGGTTGTTCTCCTTAGAGCAGATTTGATAGAGGTGTTCAAAATCATGAATAGTTTTGTTAAGAGCAAATAAGGACCACCTGTGGCAGAAGGGTTGGTAACCAGAGGACCCGTTTAAGATGATCAGCAGAAGAACCAGAGGCGACAACAGGAAACATTTTTTTTTTTTTTATATACACAGCGAGTTGTCGTGATCTGGAATGCACTACCTGAAAGGGTGAGGGAAGCTGATTCAATAGTAACATTCACAAGAGAATTGGATAAATACTTGAAGGAAAAAAAATTACAGGGCTACAGAAGAGCAGGGGACTGGTATTAATTGGATAGCTCTACCAAATAGCCAGCACATGCATGATAGGCCAAATGAACTCCTTCTGTGCTGTATCATTCTATGATTCTATAATGCTCATCTGCCTGAAAAATAGTGGCTGCAGACATGCTACCCAGAATTTACCAAACGATGTCCACGTTCTCTTAATTGAAATATTCAGCTTCAGATAACAACATGGAATAATATGAAAAAAGTGCATTACTCAAAATTAAGTGCTTCCAATTGTCAAACCTAGATTCTTCAACCATCATAAACACCCGACGAGAACCCAAAAAAAAAAAGATGGCAACGAATTTGTTCAGTAGAAATCAACCTCATCACTAATCACACAACTTCTGTCATGTTAATTTGACTGTCTGATAATTCTTAACTATGCACTTTGGCCAAGGACATCTTACATTAACATTTGGTTGTATTTGAAATTTAGCCATTATTGTATATTATTCTAAAATGCATCAAATCTGGTGTACCAATTAGATAAAGCACTCCCAGCTTAAGAAAGTTATCAATCCCAGAAACGGTCTCAAAGGAGGCTTAATGTTTCAAGTAAATGCCAAACCTCTATTCAACAGAACTATTATTACCAGTACCCTTTCCAGATAAAAGCAAGGCTCACTAATATCAGTAATATCTGTTTTTCTCAACAGGAACACAATTATTCAAACCCATTTCCAAAATAATTACCCTTTCTAAGCACAATAATTTGATCCTAATGTTGCTATTAAAAAGCATCTGAAAGAACACTAGCTGGAATGACTAGCAGTTAGGGTAAACATATCAAATGACATAAAAATACTTTGAAAGCAAAAATCTCTATCTCAACAGATCCTTGGCCCCCTCCTATTTCTCATCTACATGTTGCCCCTTGGCGACATCATCCGAAAACAGTGTCAGTTTCCACATGTATGCTGATGACACTCAGCTCTACCTCACCACCACTTCTTTCGACCCCTCCACGGTCTCTAAATTGTCAGACTGCTTGTCCGACATCCAGTTCTGGATGAGCAGAAATTTTCTCCGATTAAATATTGGGAAGATCGAAGCCATTGTTTTCGGTCCCCGCCACAAACTCTGTTCCCTAGCCACTGACTCAATCCCTCTAACATCTGTCTGAGGCTGAACCAGACTGTTCACAATTTTGGTGTCATATTTGACCCTGAAATGAGCTTCCGACCACACATCCGCGGCATAACTAAGACCGTCTATTTCCACCTCCGTAACATCGCACGTCTCCGCCCATCTCAGCTCATCCGCTGCTGAAACCCTCATCCATGCCTTTGTTACTTCTAGACTTGACTATTCCAATGCACTCCTGGCCAGCCTCCCACATTCTACCCTACATAAACTTGAGGTCATCCAAAACTCGGCTGCCCGTATCCTAACTCGCACCAAGTCCCATTCACCCATCACCCCTGTGCTCGCTGACTTGCATTGGCTCTTGGTTAAGCAACGCCTCGATTTCAAAATTCATATCCTTGTTTTCAAATCCCTCCATGGCCTCGCACCTCCATATCTCTAATCTCCTCCAGCCCCACAACCACAAACCCACCCCCCCCCACCACCCCCGAGATATCTGCACTCCACTAATTCTGCCCTCTTGAGCATCCCTGATTTTAATTGATCAACCATTGGTGGCCGTGCCTTCTGTTGCCTAGGCCCTAAGCTCTGAAATTCCCTGCCTAAACCTCTCCACCTCTCTACCTCGCTTTACTCCTTTAAGATGCTCCTTAAAACCTACCTCTTTGACCAAGCTTTTGGTCACCTGCCCTAATTTCTCCTTGTGTGGCTCAGTGTCAAATTTTGTCTTATAACACTCCTCTGAAGTGCCTTGGGACGTTTTACTACGTTAAAGGTGCTATATAAATACAAGTTGTTGCTGTTGTTGTTGATGATGATCATTTTAAATGGCGAGATGATGTGTTGCAACTTACTAGTAAATGCAAATCTCTTCACACCAGTCATTTAGAATAGCAGATACAGGTCACTTCAGTCCCAACCCAACACACCAAAAATATTTGGTCAGAGATCTCTACCTATTGAACAGGACATCGTACTATGATTGTTGACAGAGGCACCTTCCTATAAATACACGCAAGTGATCCAAACAAACCTCATCTTTGGGAACAATCACTGGAAAATCTGCCCATCCTTCCAACTGAGAGGACGCAATGAAGCGAGATCCTAAAAAGGGAGAAAAAAATAGTATGTGGACTAATCTATCTTTAGGTGATATCGCTGACCCTTGGTAGGAAAGATGGCTCGACCCAAGCAACTTGCGCAATCTTCTTGATCTCAACTTGAAACCATTCTTCGGCATGGCTTATGCACTTGAACTTCAAAATTGCACCATGTGGGGAAAAAAAGCAGCAGTCTTGACCGCAAGAAATCTGACAGATTAATGGTGACATTTTAAACATTTGAGTTTTTATTTGATCAAATGCAACTTCTAAAGAAAACAATTCATCAATTGTAAACTCAATTGCCTACCTGAATCACGCACAGTTTGTTTCTGGTGTATTTGTATTGCAACTGCTGGTCTGAAATGGTTAACGGCTGCACCTCTTTTACCCAAACTGTGTCCCATTCGTTCAACTGTTATTTTCATGGGAATCTCAATTCCATTGCAGATTGCTTTATTGCTGAAAAACCCATCAAGGCAGCAAGCCAGTATTTCTTCACCTCATGAGCTCTCAGTACTCCACTGCCTATTACCTTTGTTAGGGCACATACATCAATGACCCAATGTTCTTCAATAGCGCCATGTGGGATAATCAAAATGCAATAGAAACCAGCATCATAAATTCCCTGGTAATTTAATACCACAACGCTGGTGATAAAAGAAACATAGAAACATAGAAACATAGAATCTAGGAGCAGGAGTAGGCCATTCGGCCCGTCGAGCCTGCTCCGCCATTCAATACGATCATGGCTGATCATCCAAATCCAGTACCCTGTCCCTGCTTTAATCCCCACAGTACACATATCCCACCCTACCCCCGTAACCCCACGTATTTAATTCCCCCTAACATATCCCATCCTATCCCCATAACCCCACATATTTAATCCCCTCTAACACTAAGGGTCAATTTATCATAGCCAAATCAACCTAACCCACACATTTTTGGACTGTGGGAGGAAACCGGAGCACCCGGAGGAAACCCACGCAGACACGGGGAGAATGTGCAAACTCCACACAGACAGTCACCCGAGGTCAGATTCGAACCCGGGTCTCTGGCGCTGTGAGGCACCAGTGCTAAACACTATGCCACCGTGTTGCCCTGGACTACTGCAGCCCACATTCAACTAAAGTTAGAGAAGAGGTCACAGTATTCTCTTGAAGTACACTAATGGAAAGGTTATAAAACTCATTAAAAAATTGAGATATAAATATCATTGTAAATCAAAAGCCCAATTTTGAACCAGTCTACTACAGTGAGTGTTTGAACCCTTTTTAAAAATGCATTTAACAGCAGATGCCACAAAAGCACAAATGCTGAAAATCTGAAATAAAACAAGAAATGTTAGAAATCCACAGCAGATTGCTCAGCACCTGAACGAGGAAGGTCGATGAAAGCTTTAATTATAAACCCCTCTGCTGAAGAGTCCCACTAGTAAGACGAACCAATCTTTCTTGCTCAGACACTGACTGACCTGTAGTCTATTTGATCAGCCTTTTGTGTTTTTATTGATGCATCAGCTTGGCTCAGGCGTAGCCTCTGAACAGAAAGTTTCACATCAGACCCCACTCCAGGACTTCAGCACATACTCCAGGCTGACACGTCAGTACATTACTGAGCGAGTACTACATTGTCTGAGGTGCCTTCTTTCAGATGAGATATTAAAAGCCTATATAAAGTCAAGTTTTTTCTATACATTCAATTTGCATACACTTCCTCTACTATACTGTATTCACTGCACACAGTGCAGTCTCCTCTAGATTGAAGACCAAAACACTTGGGTTTTGTCCGGAAATGTGACTCAACCTCCTTTAGCATGCCACTTAAACAGCCACTCTCATTCCTACTCTGACCTCTGTCCTTGACCACTTACGCTGTTCAAGTGAAGCTCACCGCAAACTTCAGGAATAGCTGACCTTTCCAGTGTGCTCTGCAGCCCTCTGGTATGAACACTGACTTCAGTAATTTCAGACTTAATCTGTACTTTCCATTCCCTTTACAGCAGGGGCTGAAGGTGACAAGGGGGTGGGCATGTTTGTGACCCAAGGAGTGGGTGTTGGGGGGAAGTTAACTTGGCATTTTGGGTGAGGGGAGATCCATCTTCAGAATGCAGGGCTGGTAAGGGGCTGCACTCTCCCGGTTGGCCTGTTCTTTTCCCATTTTCTTTTAGAGCTGGTAGACCAACGGTAATATAAACAGAAAATGCTGGAAATATTCAGCAGGCCAGGCAGCATCTGTGACCAACTGTACATGGCCGACACCTTTAGTTTTTATTTCAAAACTAATTAAGTTTTCTATCTTTTATCGCTCCCACCTTCTTCCATTTTTCGTAGACTTATTACTTGCCTGAGATGTTGCGTTATATCGTTTCAGGTGGGGTGGGGTGTGTATATATTGTGATGCACAAGGTATCACAGATGCACAGATGGTCCTTTCCTGGCGGTCACTCTTCGTATAATGCAGCAATCATTCTACGGACTCGTCCTTTCTGCTGGTCTGGTTTTTTTAAATTATTTTTCCCTCCCCCTCCCCCTCCCTGCCCCCTTTTTTTCCTGATCTTATTAAAGTGGACGTCCATCTCTTATTTCGCAATTCTGTAAAAGTCAACTGGCTCTTCTCCCCACAGATTCTGACTGATCTGGTGTGTGCTTTCAACTTTGTTTTTGTTAGATTGCCATTATTTGCATGCTTATTTTTTTTTATTTTAAAAAGGAAATTATTATTCCCCCCATTTTCCCCACAATTCTCCCTCTTCCTTTCCTCTCTCCTTGTAAAAGAATTGATACTTTGCTGGGATACAACTTCGATCGCACCTCAGCCATGTGGTCAACGCCTCAGGTTTCTGTGGGCATCTAAAACCCATGTTGTCTTTACTCGATACCTACACATGCACAATTCCAGCAGGGGTCACTGGATAGCTATCAGCAGTAGCAACCTTACCCGACGTGACCCTCCCTAACCCAGTAGCACTGAAGCTTATTCCTCCACACTGAGGGGGAAGGAATAAAAAAAATAGTTTTAAAGAAAACTACTGTCTATGGTCTCGGTGTGCAAGGTTCCTATTAACATGATTAAAGCTAATTATGTTGAACTCGTCTCACTAAATAGTAAGGATACTTGGTCATGTTTAAGAGAGCACGCACAATCTTAGACCCATACTAATAGTGGGACCATACTTCCAAAGTATGTTGGCATAACATTGTGCAGTATTTACTATAAGCTAAATTACAATACTGGCATGGGGTCACACAACTCTCCATTCCAGCCAACGGTGCCCAGGGTTTGCCATTTGTTAAATCACAACAATGCCTTCCATCGGATACATGTTGTGACTCATGCAAGTGGCTATTACATCATTGTGACTCAACGCATCTGTTCGCATTCTTGAATTGAAAGTTTATCAAATTTCAACAGGAAATGGAAATAGCCCACGTGAATTGTAAAGAAACGGTGACGCCAGTGGACTAACAATGGAGAACTTCCAAACAAAGTGATTAGGGGACAGACTAAAATATTCATGCTATTAAATAAAAAGGGAGATTCAGCAAAAACCAGAATTGAGAAATTAAAATCGAGACTTAAAAGTGGAAGTGACAAATCTAGGGCCATAAAATAAAAGAAAATGAAGCGGAGTATTGAAAATATAGTAGGGAAGCAAATATGATTGCAGGTATGAAGAAATACCAGCAGATAACAACAAAATATTTTATTACCCAAGTTCAAGAAAGCTTATAAGAAGTCTCATATGCACATCAATTCATCCTCAGAACATAGGAATTGCTAGATGAAAAAAGACCACCGTCCATCCAGTTCGCCTTCTAGTCACATGATACAATGATAATGGAGTTATTGACATCATAGCTATTTTTAAGCAAAATGATGGGACAGATGAGACCCATTGCCTGCAATTCCTGTGCCATGTGGGAACTTCAGGACACTTCATGCGTCCTTGATAACCATGTGTGAAGGAAGTGCTACCAGGTGCACGAACTTGAGCTCAGGGTTTCTGAATCACTGCGAGGCATATAGGAAGTTAAGAATTGAGTGCACATTCCAGGAGGTGGTCACCCACAGATAGAGAGTTCAGGAGGATAAGTGGGTGGCCATCTGGCAGGGTAGGAAGAAGCAGGTAGTACAGGAATCTCCCAAGAAAGTGGAACTTTCGGATAGGTATTCAGCGCTGAATACCAGTGAAGGTGGCAACACCTTGGGGGAGTGCAGTCTGGAGCACATCCACGACACTGTGGGGCAAATGACTGCAAAGGGGGCACAGCAAAGTGTAGAAATGCAGTGGTCATGGGGGATTCCATAGTCAGGGGAATGGACAGGCGTTTATGCAACCACTGGCGTCAGTCCTGCATGGTGTGTTGCCTCCCTGGTGCCAGAGTAAAGGACATCACTGAGAGGGTCCACGTGGGAACCAATGACATAGGAAGAAAAAGAACCGCTGCTCAATTTGGGTTCCGCAGGACCACTCAGCTCATGATCTCGTTACAGCCTTGGACCAAATATGGACAAAAGAGCTGAATTCCAGAGGGGAGCTGAGAATGACTGCCCTTGATATCAAGGCAGCATTTGACCGAGTGTGGCATCAAGGAGCCCTAGTAAAATTGAAGTCAATGGGAATCAGGGGGAAAACTCTCCACTGGCTGTAGTCATACCTAGCACAGAGGAAGATGGTTGCAGTTGTTGGAGGTCAATCATCACAGCCCCAGGACATCGCTGCAGGAGTTGCTCAGGGCAGTGTCCGAGGCTCAACCATCTTCAGCAGCTTCATCAGTGGCCTTCCCTCCACCATAAGGTCATCAATGGGGATGTTTGCAGATGATTACAGTGTTCAGTTCCATTTGCAACTCCTCATATAATGAAGCAGTCCCTTCGCTGCTGATCATAAAATCCAGGCCAATATGGTACTGGAGAGGGATGATGTAGTTGCAGGCCAAAGAGAGAGTCGATTTGGTTAGAATTAAGGAATAACAGAGGAGCTATTACGTTACTGGGTGTATACGATCGGCCACCAAATCATGAGGAGACTGATGAGAAAATCTGCAGGCAAATTACAGAAAGATGCAAGAATTGCAGAGTAGTGATAATGGGAGACTTCAATTATCCTAATATAGACTGGGAAAATAACCGTGTCCAGGGCAAAGAGGGGGAGGAATTCCTGAAATGTGTGCAAGAGAAATTTCTTGATCAGTGTGTTTCCAATCCAACGAGGAAGGAAGCAGTGCTTGATCTCGTTCTGAGCATGTTTCAGTGGGAGAGCATTTGGGGAACAGTGATCATAGTATCATAATAGAATGGTTAAGAATGGTTATGAAAAAGGACAAGATACAATCATGCATAAAAATACTTAAATGGAGGAGGACTAACTTCAGTCAGTTGTAAAGGGATCTGGCCCAGGTGGATTTGAATCGAAAATTGGTAGGCAAGACAGTACTTGAACAATGGGGGGCCTTCAAAGAGGAGATGGCTCGGATACCGAGTAGACACATTCCCATGAGGGGGAAAGGAAGAGCATTCAAAGCTAGAGCTCCCTGGATGACTAAAGCTGGAGGCTAAAATGAGACAGAAAAAGGAGGCTTATAGTAATTGTAAGATGCATAATACAGTAGAGAACCAAGCTGAATATGGAAAGTGCAGAGGAGTTCTAAAAAAAGGGAATAAAAGGGTCAGAGAGAGTGTACGAGAATAGATTAGCGACTAACATAAAAGTGAACGCAAAGCCTTTTATAAACACAAATAGTAAAAGGATAGTCAAAGGAAGGATGTGGCAGATTGGGGACCAAAAAGGAGATCTTCTTGTGAAAGCAGAGGGCATGGCTGAGGTACTATGTGAGTACTTTGCATGTGTCTTCACGAGATAAGAGGATGCTGCCAATGTAGCAGTAAAGGAGGAGGCAGTTGCGATATTGGATAGGATATGATAAAAGTAAAGAGGATGCACTTTAAAAGGTTGGCAGTCATCAAAGTAGAAAAGTCACCATGTCTGGATGGGATGCATCCTAGGTTACTGAGGGAAGCAAGGGTGGAAACTGCAGAGGCTCTGGCCACAATCTTCCAATCCTCCTTGGATATGGGAGTGGTGCCAGAGGACTGCAGGATTGCAAATGTTACAACCTGGTTTAAAAAAAGGGGGAGAGGTTTTAACCTGACAACTTCTGTGGTGGGGAAACTTTTAGGGACAATAATCTGTGACAAAATGAACTGGCATTTGAAAAAGTATGGGCTAATAAATGAATCAGCACGAATTTGTTGAAAGCAAGTTGTGTTTGACTAACTTGATCGAGTTCTTTGATGAAGTAACAGAGAGGGTTGATGAGGGGAGTGCGGTTGATGTTATGTATATGGACTTTCAAAAGAAGTTTGATAAAGTAGCACATAATAGACTAGTTAGCAAAATGAAAGCCCGTGAGATTAAAGGGACAGTGGCAGTATGGATACAAAATTGGCTAAGGGACAGAAAGCAGAGAGTTGTGGTGAACTTGTGTTTTTCAGACTGGAGGGAAGTATACAATGGTGTTCCACAGGGGTCAGTATTAGGACCGCTGCTCTTTTTGATATATATTAATGACCTGGACTTGAGTATATAGGGCATAATTTCAAAGTTTGCAGATGACACGAAACATGGAAATATAGTAAATAATGAGGTGGATTGTAACAGACTTCAGGAGGACATAGACAGACGGGTGCAATGGGCAGACACATGGCAGATGAAATTTAATGCAGAGAAGTGAGAAGTGAGACATTTTGGTAGGAAGAATGAGATGGGGCAATATGAACTAAAGGGTACAATTTTCAAGTGGGTGCAGTAACAGACCTGGGACTGTATGTACACCAATCTTTGAAGGTGGCAGGACAAGTTGAGAAGGTTGTTAAAAAAACATACGGGATCCTTGGCTTTATTAACAGAGAAAGAGAGTACAAAAACAAGGAGGTTATGCGAAACTTTTATAAAATACTGGTAAGGCCTCAGCTGGAGTACTGTGCTCAATTCTGGGCACCACACTTTAGAAAGGATGTCAAGGCCTTGGAGAGGGTGCAGAAGAGGTTTACTAGAATGGTACCGGGATGAGGGACTTCAGTTATATGGAGAGACTGGAGAAGATGGTGTTGTTCTCCTTGGAGCAGAGAAGGAGATGAGATTTGATAGAGGTGTTCAAAATCACAAATGGTTTTGCTAGAGTAAATAAGGAGAAACTGTTTCCAGTGGCAGAAAGGTCGGTAACCAGAGGGCACAGATTTAAGGTGCTTGGCAAAAGCACCAGAGGCGACATGAGGAAAAAAACTTATGTTGTGATCTGGAATGCACTGCCTGAAAGGGTGGTGGAAGCAGATTCAATAGTAACATTCCAAAGGGATTTGGATAAATACCTGGAAGGGAAAATATTTACAGGGCTATGGGGAAAGAGCACGAGATGGGATTAATTGGATAGCTCTACCAAAGAGCCAGCATGGGCACAGAGGGACCTGGGAGTTAATATGCATAGGTTCCTGAAGGTGGCGGGACATATTGAGAGAGTGGTTAGCAAAGCATATGGGATCTTGGGTTTTATAAATAGAGGTATTGAGTACAAAAGTAGAGAAGTTATGCTGAATCTTTATAAAGCGCTGGTTAGGCCACAACTGGAGTATTGCGTCCAGTTCTGGTCACCACACTTTAGGAAGGATGTGAAGGCCCTGGAGAGGGTGCAGAGGAGATTTACTAGAATGCTTCCAGGGATGGGGGATCTTAGCTACAAGGACAGGTTGGAGAAGCTGGATTTGTTTTCATTAGAGCAAAGGAGGTTGAGGGGTGATTTGATAGAGGTGTACAAGATTATGATGGGTTTGGATATGCTAGCTGGGGAAAGGCTGTTCCCACTAGTTGATGGTACAAGGACTAGGGGACACAGATTTAAGGTTTTGGGCAAGAGATACAGGGGGGATGTGAGGGAAAACTTTTTTTTACGCAGCGAGTGGTGAGGACCTGGAATTCGCTGCCGACAGAAGTGGTGGAAGCGGACACACACAATGTTTTCAAGGGGAGACTGGATAGACACTTGAGGGAAATAAACTTGCAGGGCTACTGGGATAGAGCGGGGGAATGGGACTGACTGGATTGCTCGACAGAGAGCCGGCATGGACTCAATGGGCCGAATGGCCTCCTTCTGTGCCGTTATGACTATGACAATGGGGCGAATGGCCCCCTGTGCTGTATCATTCTATGATTCTATAAAATTTAATTTATAGGTGTCTGCTTTGGCACAACAATTCTCATGCAAAAGACACTGAAACAAGTACAGTGGGCCAGAATTTACTGTAACAATAATGGTGATGTTAGCGACGCTCACCATTATATATGTGCAAATCGGACAGCAACTTCTGGCGAGCGCACATGCGCAGTTGAACGTGAAAATCCGGAATTGCGCTGCTCCTTCATAAAGTGCGTGAAAACGGCATCGCGCCGTCTGGTTCCCCATTCATATGTATTGAACAGCATAAGGTTCCTGCACTTGTGTCTTAGATACAGACTAAACTCTCCCCAGAAAGTTACGGCTTGTCCAGTTAAATCTCAGTACCCTTTTTAACAGCGTGATAAGTCTCAATTACTGCCAAACAACCTCTCTGGTACTGAAAATTAACTTTTATAAATGTGGAGTCACATTCCTTCAGCTTTTAATTGTTGGAGATTTGATAAAAATTAATTAATATTTACAAACCTAACAACAGCACAAGTTAAGTACAGTCATGTGCAACAATGTAGCAAATCACTGCATGGCTCTTTATGAAGACTGCAGCAACTTATTACAATGAAGCATTTTAACAAATCCTTCTTTGGTTGGGGAAGGTGATTTTTAAACCCTTCACAATTAAGTAACATGATAAATTGACAGTATTTATATCATTCTGTCTTGGTCAACATTTAAGGCTCACCAACACCAGCAAAATAAATTAATTGGGCATTTATCTCATTGTGTCTGTGAGACCTTGCTGTGTGCAAATGGCTGCCACATTTGCCTGCAAAGCAACAATGACTACACTTAAAAAGTAAATCATAGGATGTATCAAAGTGCTTTCACAGCCCGAGGATGTAAAAGGCATGACATAAAAACATGTTTTCATTTTTTGTTTACTTCTATTTGTAAACAAATAAACATGTCAATACACTGTTTATTGATTATTATCTTCAAAGGGTACGATATTCATCAGAGGGGTCAAGAAAACCAAACACTTTAGACATAATGCACTAGGCATTTGCTGTTCCATTCATATGCCTTGAACACCATCCAAGAAACACACAATGTACTTCCTAATCACAAGCTTTCGGAACTATCGCTCCTTCCTCAGGTGAAGTAAATTGGATACTTCCTAATGAAGCCAGGACAAACAACCTAATTGTGTACTTATAAATTATCTTTTGTGTGGGGGATCATTCAATTGAAGAAAGAGCATTATCCTATTCAACCACTTAATGACAAACATTGTACGAGTCAGAGAGGTTGATTCCAGCAAACCCAGCATACCGACAAACCATTCACAATGAAAAGGTTGTATTTTCAGATGTACAGCTTTCAAAAGTTACTACCCCACTTCTCCTGGCATTTATAGAAAAAGTATTTGTGCGATAAAATTTGATGATTCTATAGAGTACAGGTTCTACTCACTATAAATGGAACTTCCGATATAACTTCAATATATAGGCTCCTGCTTTGGCACAACAATTCTCATTCCAAACACGGTGAAACAAGTACATTGGGATGAAATAGGATTTTTAAAAATTATAATGAATTTGGAAGGTTCATAATTTTCATATTTACCAGAGCTCCAAATTATAGCAGAAGATGAAATAAAGCATTTAAAACTATTTCCAACTTCCTTGATGCTGCCACGTAGTATGGCAATTAACTGCACAAACCAGGAAGATCTTCAGTTTCATCCTTGGTTGTGTGAGCGAGTCGATCTATGGATCAGTGGGATTCTACAACTGACCTCAGTGCCCCAAAGACTGGGACAGAAAGCCAAGATTTTTCACGCCTGATTACTAGCCAGCAACCCAGGCCAAAAGTACATCGCGACTGAAGATGTAGGAAGCGACCTTCATAAAATTAAGGGTTTTCACCCAAGAACCAGGGAGAATAGAAATATTCAGCTTAAGGTGGTGTTCAAACACTTCCTTGGAAAACTAATGTCTGGTTCACATCCCCAGCAAATTTTCAATCGGTGTCCAAGTATAGGTTCTTTCAACATAGGAATTGCTGGGCAAAAAAGACCACGGTCCATCGAGTTTGCCTTCTGTCATCCTGCTAGTCACATGGTACAACAATAATGGAGTTGTTAACTAATCATGGCAATCAATCACAATCAGAAGGGATATTGAATATCCAAATTCTGCCCCAGCCACACAGATAGAATAGCGTTTTCCAATTACTATTAAGTGTTAAGAGCCAGTACAACTCAAAATATGTTTAAATCCCTTGGAGACTTATTGCTTGAACCAGGAATGAAGAACTTGCTGGGATCGATTTCCATAACATTGCTCACCTCTGTTCCTACCTCAGCCACCACCACTGAAACTCTTATTCATCTTTCTGTTACCTCAAGAATTAACTTCTCCGCTGTCCTTCACCTCACCTAAAACTCCACCACCAATCCCTGTCCCACAGTCAGTACGTTAGCTCTGTCTTTGCTGAGAACCACTAGCTTGCTATCCTCCAACGCAAACATCAAGATGTTTTATTATATTAAAAGGCATTATACAAATGCAAGTGGTGGTTGTTGAGGAGAAATAATCCAAGGGTTTGCTTTTTGATCAAAGAGAGGGCACCTTTGTAGCCTTTTTGTGGTCCTTAGTTCTTGATTTTGCAAAGAGGACAAAAAAGAGAGTCTCCCTGAGGAATCATTTCCACACAACTTATTACCAAAAAAATGCAATCTCACGAATTGCTGCAAAATGCTACAAGAACTTGACATTTTGTCTAATCTAATTTTTAAAACAGACAGACAAATTCTTAAGTTCATAAGAGATTCCTACTGCTTATAAATCGGTGCTCTAGTCATAAACATGAGAAAAATGTTGGGGAAAAAGGCTGAACAGTAATATTGGCTTCAAACTGTTAGATCATTTGGGAGTCATGCACAACTGATAACACCAACACTCCAGGTTTTTGTTGTTAACATTATTGTTAGTGATCAATTATATATATTAAAAAAAGTTGCCTGCACTGCAGCAGTCAAGTTGAGTCACAGTGTGCTGACACACACTCGCACAACATCATCCCATGAATGCTTTCCCGATGCAAGATTAGCAAGTCATAAACAACTGAAAAAATCAGATACAGAGAAAATGCAGTGACAGCAAACTCATAATAAAGACAGTATTCAAGGTTTTCACTCAGACACTTTGTAAAACACAACCTTAGTTTTAAAATATGACAAAATTAGAGCTTGAATCCTGGGAGCTTGAATATTTTTTTTTAAATATAGACATGATGCATTGAATTCAGTGAGTTTATGTGAGGCATATCTTTCATTGAACACTCATTACAAATGCATGCAGTACGTGTTAATCTTGTGAATGTGAAGGGGTCAAAAGTAAAACCATGAAGTTCCTGATTAGAGTGAGAAGTCGCACAACACCAGGTTATAGTCCAACAGCTTTATTTGAAATCACAAGCTTTCGGAGCGCTGCTCCTTCGTCAGGTGAAGTCTGCATTAGAATTAGAGCTATTGAATATTTATTTTCCCCCTCTTCACGTTCCTGGTGGGTATTCAAAAGGTGAAGAGCAGGGTTACTGCAAATTATTAGTTTTTTAAGAGCCAAAGGGGCAAGTAAATTTCCCCTCAAATCATTCTATGAGTAGTGGCAATGCTAACAGGATTACACATTTGCGTCCAAATGTTGGTTAAATTTTTCACGTCAGATAACCTATGACGGGATATTCAAGGGGGTTTACTACATTGCTTGGGAAATTTTTAAACTGCTTCATATCAGTTGTGATCACCTTGCCAAAATGTGTGCTTTCAGTTTGGTGCCTTCACTATTTAGTGATACTGCAGTTCAGGTCAGCACAAGGCAAAAATTAATTTTGTTTTTCAGGGCTGCATTAAAATAGGAAAATATTCCAAGTTAAATCCGCCCCTGCTTCAGCTCATCCGCTGTTGAAACCCTCATCCATGCCTTTGTTACCTCTAAATTTGACTATTCCAACGCACTCCTGGCCAGCCTCCCACTTTCTATCCTCCATAAACTTGAGCTCATCTAAAACTCGGCTGCCCCGTGTCCTAACTCACACCAAGTCCCGTTCACCCATCCCCCTGTGCTCGCTGACCGACATTGGCTCCCAGTTAAGCAGCACCTCGATTTTAAAATTCTCATCCTTGTTTTCAAATCCCTCGAAGGCCTCGTTCCTCCCCATCTCTAATCTCCTCCAGCCCCACAACCCCCGAGATAGCTGCACTCCTCCAATTCTGGCATCCAGCTCCACAACCCTCCGAGATAGCTGCACTCCTCCAATTCTGGCATCTTGGAACATCCCCGATATTAATCGCTCCACCACTGGAGGCCGTGCCTTCAGCTGCCAAGGCCCGAAGCTCTGGTATGCCGACCCTAAGTCTCTCCTTCCTCCTTCAAGACGCTCCTTATAGTCTACCTCTTTGACCAAGCTTTGGGTCATCTGCCTCAGTATCTACTTATGTGGTTCGGTGACAAATTTTGTTTGATAATGCTCCTGTGAAGCGCCATGGGACGTTTTACTACATTAAAGGCGCCATATTATTGTTATTGTTTTAACAAAATAAAACCTCCCAATCACCAACACAGCAGGCAAGCACAGGAAGTCACAACAAGACCACCGACATGTGTTAGATTCAGGCCACGGGATCATCCACTCAGTAAAACTCTCACACTACTACGGTATCATGTGTAATATATGCTTATGAATGTCAGTGATGGAACCAAAAAAAGCTTATTTTGAAAAAAATCCCTGTTGAAGACTTTCCACACATTTTAAATGTATGCTCGCCCTTATACGTAGCATTGAGATGGCTAAAGTAAACATTGAATGATTTGGGTTTGTTTTTCCCAAGTAATCATTTAATCAGCTATATTTGGCCATAACTCCACTGAACGTATTAATTATTAGACTGGGCAGTATTCCACAATGATGTGCATCAAAATGGGCACCTCAAACACAAAAATAATGCTAAACTACTGTGAACCATGCGGATGATCTGCTGGTACTTTAACCGAGCTGATAATCTATCAACAAAGGCAACTGGAACACAAAAAATACTTCTACTGGTGCTAACTCTGCCAGAGGGAAAGTTTCACCTCCATTATACTTCAGTTTTAGTGTCACACTCACATCACTATCGCAATTAAATGTCAGAATCAACTGCATTGTGCATTCAAGTGAGACCTCGAAAGTGTTAGTTGTGTACTGGTTTAATGCTGTGGCAGTTGTAGTTTAACACGCGTAGTTGACAATTTCGCAGAAAGAAAATAAAACTAAACTCTACAAGTCAATACTGCTGGTGCATTTCAGAGGCTTATCATTGGCTGTATATGCAAGATGGAAGCAGGATCCCACAGACCAGGAACTCTATTGCAAGGCGAGAAAAATTAGAAAATAGTGTCTTTAATGTAGCAAAATGTCCCCAAAGCATTTCACAGGAGAAGGGGAAAGGGACAAACAGAAGTTGGGGGAGGGTTACCAAAGACTGGGTCAAATAGGTAAGATTTTGAGGAGGTTTTTGAAGGTGGGGAGTGATGTAGCAAGGCAGAGGAGTGTGGGCGGAAGACCTTGAATACTGAAGGTTCTACAATCAGTGGTGGAGTCGGGGGCGGGGGGAGAGAAATATTATGCAGTCCCAGTCAGAAGACCAATGGTACAACCTATGAGATTGTATAGATAGCGCAACGCCATAGACAAATGTGTAAATAGATGAATGCATGAATAAGGTCAGCCATTTTGAAATAAACACATTGGGAAACCAGGGATCAGTGGAGGTTGGTGAGGACAGAGATGATGGGATGAAAAACTTAAAATCAATCAAGATTCCAAGAAAAATTGTATAAGTAATTTCGAGTTTGAAAGATCGTCAATTTGCAAAATAAATTCCTATGAATACATGTTCTTGACATTTCTCTTCAGCAGCACTATTTCAGAGCTGACCTGGTCCCCAGTTCCATGTCATCCTTCATCGCATTCAAAGTTTTGATGAAGGGTTATACCCAAAATATTAGCATTTTTCTTTTCTTCACAAATGCCGTCTGACCTTCTAAGTGTTTCCAGCATTTTCTGTTTTTGTTCCTGCGAATGTTACTGGGTATTCTCCTTGGGGATAGGCTAAAAGAATGTAACCAAATTGTCTTTAGGGATTCAGTTGACTCCAAAAAAATGCAAATCGAAGAGTTACTGGAACTGAGCCAGTCCTCTTCAGCCAACTCATTAATCTGGCAATGGAGCCAGGCAGACCCACACGGCCTGATAACATGCATCCTAGGGTACTGAAGGAGGTGGCCCGAGAGATAGCGGATGCACTAAGTATGATTTTTCAGAATTCATTAGACTCGGGAACAGTGCCCATGGATTGGAGGGTAGCTAACGTTACCCCACTATTCAAAAAGGGGGGTAGGGAAAAAGCAGGTAATTACAGACCTGTAAGCCTTACATCAGTTGTGGGCAAAATGCTGGAGTCCATCATTAAGGATGAAATAGCAGAGCACTTAGCAAATGGGGACAGGATAGGACAGAGTCAACATGGATTTACAAAGGGTAAATCGTGCCTGACTAATCTATTGGAATTTTTTGAGGGAGTAACTGGTAAAATAGATGGGGGAGAGCCAGTAGATGTGGTGTACCTGGACTTCCAAAAGGCCTTCGACAAGGTCCCACATAAAAGATTAGCATGGAAAATTGAAGCTCATGGGATAAAGGGGAAAGTATTGACGTGGATAGAGAACTGGCTGTCAGATAGAAAACAGAGAGTTGGAATAAACGGCTCATTTTCTGAATGGCAGGCAGTAACAAGTGGGGTACCGCAGGGATCTGTCCTGGGTCCCCAGCTGTTCACAATTTACATTAATGACCTGGATCAGGGAGTCGGATGCAGCATTTCCAAATTTGCAGACGACACTAAACTAGGAGGGGGGGTGGGCTCAGAGGAGGAGACCAGGAAGCTCCAGAGCGATTTGGACAGACTGGGTGATTGGGCGGATAAATGGCAGATGCACTATAATGTGGACAAGTGCGAAGTTATCCACCTTGGGTGCAGGAACGGGAGGGCAAATTATTATTTAAATGGCAATAAATTGGGAGAGGGGGAAGTACAGAGAGACCTGGGTGTTCTTGTACACCAGTCACTGAAGGCGAGCATGCAGGTGCAACAGGCGGTCAAGAAGGCAAACAGTATGCTGGCCTTCATAGCAAAAGGGTTGGAATACAGGAACAGGGATACCTTGCTGCAGCTGTACAGGGCACTGGTGAGACCACACCTCGAGTACTGTGTACAGTTTTGGTCGCCTCATCTGAGGAAAGATGTTCTTGCCATGGAGGGGGTGCAGCGGCGATTCACCAGGCTGATACCAGGAATGGCGGGATTGACCTATGAGGAGAGACTATGTAGTTTAGGGATGTACACACTGTAGTTTAGAAGATTGAGAGGGGACCTCATAGAAGTGTATAAAATTCTGACAGGTCTAGACAGACTAGATGCAGAAGGAATGTTTCCCTTGGTGGGTGAGAACAGAACTAGAGGACATAATTTAAGGATAAGGGCTAAACCATTTAGGACAGAAATGAGGGGGAATTTCTTCACTCAGAGAGTGGTGAACCTGTGGAACTCATTGCCACAGAGGGCAGTGTACGCCAGCTCATTAAATATATTTAAGAGGGAATTAGATATATTTCTACAGGCAAAAGGTGTTAAGGGTTACGGAGAGAAGGCGGGGACGGGATACTGAATTGGAGGATCAGCCATGATCTCATTAAATGGCGGAGCAGGCTCGAAGGGCCGGATGGCCTACTCCTGCTCCTATCTTCTATGTATCTATGTATCTATGTAACTCGAAGGCACGGTTTTGAGGCAGCCTCGCTCATTGTTGGGACTTGTCATGATAGACTAGTACCTGGAAGCTAGGATTCTTGTATTCAGCTCAAGATATACCATTGCATTGATAGATAGGCTGGTCTTAGCTGGGCATGCAATGGGAAACTTACCAGGGCTTCGGTGTACAATTATACTACTATTAACGTCCAGCAGTATCCCCATACACGCTTCCTAAACATTTCACATTCCAGCCTATGCTGTATTGTGTGTGAGATGCAGATTTCCTACTTTCGTTTGGATGCTTTTTCAGCAGGGGGAGGAGTTTCAAAAGTTATTGGGTGGACAAAAAAAGTGTACAAACATACAAATGCACATTGATGCTGATGCTCTCAAATTCAAAGACAGAGTACGCCAAGTGTGCAGTCAGCATAAGTGACCCTACACCATCAAAGCCACATCACAAAGTGACAACAAAAAGTGGCTAGCTTAACTGAAGTGCAAGAAAGGCAACAGTTAGATCCTAAACTTAATATTGGTCCCAGTCACTAAGTAGAAGAAATAGGTCTTATTTGACTTGACACCGGAGCTGGCGGAATAGGGTACAGTGTCAGAAATTAGAAGAATTACTTCTTGTGAAATGCTTCATCACACAAAACCAATCCACCCAATTAAAACTGCAGTTTTTTTTCCATTGTCTTCACATGAAACACACAAAGCAAGACCAACCGAATAGCAATTAAGAGAACTATTTGTAATCATCTAGCCTCTGAATAAATACAGCTCAATTCCAAACGTTGCCTGCCCATGCACGAAGTCTGGCTTTTAACACAGGTAGTTAGGTCTTGCAGCCAGAGTTGCAGTAGTGGTTACCCATCTCTTGGATTGGTGGAGGAGGGGCAGAAAAGGGGGATGGAAGGACAGAAAGAGAAATCTAGGTGGTTGCTTTCTCCAGTCAGCAACCAACTTCTCACCAGGTCAATTCGTGCTTCACTCTACTACAACTACAAAGAGCTTCATCCGAGGACCTGCATAAAAACCTGGAATGCAATCCTAATGCAATTGAATACAAGTAACAGTCCAATTATCTGTATAGTACTGGGATTTCAGTCAGAAACAGGAATTGAACAGAGTTGCCAAGAAGCTCTTACCATTCAATTTTAATACAGGACAGACTAAACCAGAACTCTACATTCACGACTAAAGCAGCACACTAGGATTAAGCTCTTCTATAGTTATCTTCAAATATTCATCCAAATAAAATGCCTGCACTTATTTTCCTTTCATAAGGTTTACTTAAAATACTACCTTGCAATGCCACTTCGTCAAGCCAGTGTTTAAGGATGCCAAGATATGATACTTCAATGCTCAGATCTGACTTCCAGAATCTCATTTAGTTATTCAACTGAGTGTCGAATGTCAAGGACTTCAGAGAGATGAAGGGCTGAAATATCCAGTCTCAACACCAAGCTTTGAACAGCATGAAGACTACTAGAATCATACAGCACAGAAGGCCATTCGGCCCATCGTGCCTGTGCCGGCCATACTAACAGCATGCAGCAAGACCTGACAACATCCAGACTTCAGCTGATAAGTGGCAAGTAACATTCACACCACACAAATGCCAGGCAATGACCATCTCCAACAAGAGAGTCTGACAACCTCCCCATGACATTCAATGATATTACCATTGTTGAATCGCCAATCATCAACATCCTGGGGGGTCACCATTGACCAGAAACTGAACTGGACCAGCCACATAAATGCTGTGGCTCCTCGAGCAGGTCAGAGGCTAGGTATTCTGCAGCGAGTGACTCACCTCCTGACTCCCCAAAGCCTTTCCACCATCTACAAATGTGATTCCCAGTAAAAAAAGTAAAAATTTAAAAGTTTATTGTTTTACATACAGACTGCAGCTTTTGACACGTTAGACCCCCTGTGACTCCACCTCATTGTCTCAGTTGTATCTTGCTGTGTCTTTGATGTGGTAAGTTCCTGGCTGACCTGATTGCCTTTTGTCACACCTCGGCAGATAAACAGTCAGGATGATTAAATTTAGTTGTCTGCCATTGTAAGGTACACATGCATTGTTCTCTATCTATATATGCTTTGGCGATTCTGTATCTCTTTACTTCAGTGGTGGAGGGAGTGAATATTTAAGGTGGTGGATGGAGCACCAATCAAGCGGGCTGCTTTGTCCTGGGTGGTGTCGAGCTTCTTGAGTGTTGTTGGAGTTGCACTCATCCAGGCAAGTGGCGAGTATTCCATCACACTCCTTACGTGTGCCTTGTAGATGGTGGAAAGGCTTTGGGGAGTCAGGAGATGTGACACTCGCCGCAGAATACCCAGCCTCTGACCTGCTCTTGTTGCCACAATATTTATGTGGCTGGTTCAGTTAAATTTCTGGTCAATGGTGACCCCCAGGATGTTGATGGTGGGGGATTCGGCGATGGTAATGCCATTGAATGTCAAGGGGCGGTGGTTAGACTCTCGCTTGTTGGAGATAGTCATTGCCTGGCACTTGTGTGGCGTGAATTCGACCTGCCACTTATCAGCCCAAGCCTGAACGTCATCCAGGTCTTGTTGCATGCGGGCACGGACTGCTTCATTATCTGAGAAGTTGTGAATGGCACTGAACACTGTGCAGTCATCAGCGAACATCCCCATTTCTGACCTTATGTTGGAGGGAAGGTCATTGATGAAACATCTGAAGATGGTTGGGCCTAGGCCACTGCCCCGAGGAACTCCTGCAGCGATGTCCTGGGGCTGTGATGATTGACCTACAACCACCACAACCATCTTCCTTTGTGCTTGGTATGACTCCAGCCAGTGGAGAGTTTTCCCCGATTCCCATTGACTTCAGTTTTACTAGGGCTCCTTGATGCCACACTGTCAAATGCTGCCTTGATGTCAAGGGCAGTCACTCTCACCTCACCTCTGGAATTCAGCTCTTTTGTCCATGTTTGGACCAAGGCTGTAATGAGGTAGGGAGCCAAGTGGTCTTGGCGAAACCCAAATTGGGCATCAATGAGCAGGTTATTGGTGAGTAAGTGCCGCCTGATAGCACTGTCGACGACACCTTCCATCACTTTGCTGATGATTGAGAGTAGACTGATGTGGTGGTAACTGGCTGGGTTGGATTTGTCCTGCTTTTTGTGGACAGGACATACCTGGGCAGTTTTCCACATTGTCGGATAGATGCCAGTGTTGTAGCTGTACTGGAACAGCTTGGCTAGAGGCGCGGCTAGTTCTGGAGCACAAGTCTTCAGCACGACAGCCGGGATGTTGTCGAGGCCCATAGCCTTTGCTGTATCCAGTGCGCTCAACTGGTTCTTGACATCACATGGAGTGAATCAAATTGGCTGAAGACTGGCTTCTGTGATGGTGGGACCTCAGGAGGAGGCCGATATGGATCATCCACTCGGCACTTCTGGCTGAAAATGGTTGCAAACGCTTCAACCTGTCTTTTGCACTCGCGTGCTGGGCTCCACCATCATTGAGGATGGGGATATTCATGGAGCCTCCTCCTCCCGTTAGTTGTTTAATGGTCCACCACCATTCATGACGATGTGGCAGGACTGCAGAGCTTTGATCTGATCCGTTGATTGTGGGATCGCTTAGTCCTGTCTATAGCATGCTGCTTCTGCTTTTTAGCATGCATGTAGTCCTGTGTTGCAGCTTCCCCTGGTTGGCACTGCACTTTTAGGTATGCCTGGTGCAGCTCCCAGCAAGCTCTTCTACACTCCTTATTGAACCAGGGTTGGTCCGCTGGCTTGATGGTAATGGTAGAGTGAGGGATATGCCGGGCCACAAGGTTACAGATTGTGGTGGAATACAATTCTGCTGCTGCTGCTGATGGCCCACAGCGCCTCATGGATGCCCAGTTTTGAGCTGCTAGATCTGTTCTGAATCTATCCCATTTAGCCCGGTGGTAGTGCCTCACAACACGATGGAGGGTGTCCTCAGTGTGAAGACGGGACTTTGTCTCCACAATGACTGTGCGGTGGTCACTGCTACCAATACTGTCATGGACAGATGCATCTGCGACAGGTAGATTGGTGAGGACGAGGTCAAGTAGGTTTTTCCCTTGTGTTGGTTCTCTCACCACCTGTCGCAGGCCCAGACTGGCAGCTATGTCCATATTATTGTACTGTGTATTTAAATCGACAGTTCCGACGGGCCACAGCGAAAAATCGCATTGACCTCCTCAGAAGGCGAACACGGGACACAACCAACAGAGTACCCTACGTCGTCCAGTACTTCCCCGGAGCGGAGAAACTACGCCATGTTCTTCGCAGCCTTCAACATGTCATCGATGACGAACACCTTGCTAAGGCCATCCCCACGCCTCCACTACTCGCCTTCAAGCAGCCGCCTAACCTCAAAAGTACCATCGTTTGCAGCAAATTACCCAGCTGTCAGGAGAACAGCGACCACGACACCACACAACCCTGCCACGGCAACCTCTGCAAGACATGCCAGATCATCAACACAGATACCATCATCACACGTGAGGACACTACCCACCAGGTACATGGTACATACTCATGTGACTCGGCCAACGTTGTCTACCTCATACGTTGCAGGAAAGGATGCACCGCAGCATGGTACATCGGCGAGACCATGCAGACACTGAGACAATGTATGAACGGACACCGTGCAACAATCGCCAGGCAGGATTGTTACCTCCCAGTCAGGGAACACTTCAGCAGTCAAGGACATTCAGCCTCGGATCTGCGGGTTAGCGTTCTCCAAAGCGGCCTTCGAGACACACGACAACGCAAAATCATCGAGCAGAAACTGATAGCCAAGTTCCGCACCCATGAGGACGGCCTCAACCGGGATCTTGGTTTCATGTCACGCTACAGGACGTAGAGTCATCCAGGCTAGAGTCGTCGTTGTCTTGTTCACAGATGTGATTTCCAGATGTGATTTCCAGTTTTAAAAAAAAGTAAAAAGCTTAGCTGCAGACTGCAGCATTTGACACGTTGGACCCCCTGTGACCCCAGCTCATTGTCTTAGCTGTATTCTGCTGTGTCTTTGATGTAATGCCTTCCTGACTGATTGTATCTCTGCAAACACATTGTTCTCTGGTCTATATATGCTTTGTATCTGATTTGTATTCCCTCACTGTACCTGACGAAGGAGCAGCGCTCCGAAAGCTCGTAATTTCAAATAAAACTGTTGGACTATAACCTGGTGATGTGCGACTTCTCATTTTTGTCCACCCCAGTCCAACACCGGCATCTCCGCATCATATTTAAATCCAGACGATGGAATTGTTTCACATTTCAAACTGTGTAAATATGGATCAGATAGATATTGATTTGGTGATTCATACAGTGCAATACTATGACAATTTGTCAGCAGCACAGAGAGATTTAAGTTGGACTCATGGACATGCTCAAAGAAAAATCCAAGGAAGCCTTAAATCTAATACTTATTATTTAAAAATCTCTGACTAAACAAAGATTTTGTGGTTAAATACTGTAGATTGTTGATTATGGTACCTGTTACATGGATAAGTAAACTGCACAGATGAACAGCAATGGGTGAGCAGACAACATGGACAGGCTTTAATTATACTGCATATTATTTGCAAATCAAACCATGTAAGTTGATCACACATTGGTCCATGTCATGTCAGTTTATATCTGTACATGAATCAAACTGGTCACCCGACAATGATCATGTAAGAACAACCGCAGCCATACTTCATTTTTGAATTTTCTCAACACCTTGACAATTTCAAAATTAACTGCAACATTCTTATGTCACAACAGAAACTTCAAATTATTCGAAGTTAGACAAATCCACAGAATTCGTTGCAATGGCAATACTGGCGGCAAACGCCACAAGTTAAACCTCAATCCTCCAGTGGCAAAATCACACCACACTTTGTTGGAACAATAATTAGAATACGCTGCAGCGAACATAACGAGGGATCGGGAGCAGCACGGCCAATGTCTAATACATGTCGGATGTACTGCAGGGCAGGCACAGAACCGAACAACAACAACTTGCATCTATATAGCGCCTTTAACATAATAAAATGTCCCAAGGCGCTTCAGAGCGTTAACAAAATTTGACACTGAGCCTCATAAGAAAATATTAGGGCAGGTGGCCAAATACTTGGTCAAAGAGGTAGGTTTTAAGAAGCGTCTTAAAGGAGGAAAGAGAGGTAGAGAGGCAGAGAGTTTTAGGGAGGGAATTTCAGAGCTTAGGGCCTTGGCAGCTGTAGGTACGGCCGCCAATGGTGGAGGGATTAAAATCAGGGATGCTCAAGAGGTCAGAATTGGAGGAGCGCAGATATCTCGGAGAGTTGTGGGGCTGAAGGACATAAGAGATAGGGAGGGGCGAGGCCATGGAGGGATTTGAAAATAAGGATGAGAATTTTAAAAATCAAGGCGTGGCTTAACCGGAGGCCACTGTAGGTCAGCGAGCACAGGGGTGTTGGGTTAACAGGACTTGGTGCAAGTTAGGACACGGGCAGCCGAGTTTCGGATGACCTCAAGTTTACGGAGGGTAGAAAATGGAAGGCCAGGCAGGAGTGCATTGGAATAGTCAAGTCTAGAGGTAACAAAGGCATGGACGAGGGTTTCAGCAGCAGATGAGCTGACGCAGGGGCGGATTCAGGCGGTGTTCTGGAGATGAAATTAGGTGGTCTTAGTGATGGCACGGATATGCAGTCGGAAGCTCATCTCAGGGTCAAATACGACACCAAGGTTGTGAACAGTCTGGTTCAGCCTCAGATAGTTGCCGGGGAGCGGGATGGAGTCAGTGGCTAGGGAACATAGTTTGTAGCAGAGACTATGGCTTTGGTCTTCCCAATATTTAGTCGGAGGAAATGTCTGCTCATCTAGTACTGGATGTCGGACAAGCAGTCTGACAATTTAGAGACAGTGGAGGGGTCGAGAGAGGCGGCGGTGAGGTAGAGCTGGGTGTCGTCAGCACACATGTGGAAACGGATGCTGTGAAACAACACGTTATTTAACAGGGATGCGCTCTGGAGCAATGGCTCAGATCTGACAATATGGGGATGGGTCGCAGTATGGTACAGGCAGAACGTCCAGATCGGGTTTCATGGATTGATGAGTTTACACTGAACCAGTATAAATTTATAAAATCGACATTAAGGAGGAACTGTTATGCATAAGATTGAGTGCCAAATTGCGTGAGATCCCGAGCCATATTTCATTACCGGTTGCAATTCATGATTAGCGAACAAGCTCAATAAATAGTATTAAAAATAATATCAGTTGGGGGAAATCAGTCCAGACCTGGCGGTCGAACCACATATTTGATTCATCGATTGAGGTTTAAGATTCCAAGTTCCTGGAACAAGGACTACCCTCAAACAACCTGCTGAGCGATTGCGTACTTTACTGATTGTGAGCCCTCCAGCGGCATTCTGTAATCGACTTTGCGGCTGTGGCAATCACATTGGTGTTAATTCAGCAAACTCAATTTCACCACTGATTTTAATGGGGGGTGGGCGGAGTTACGATAATTAGCTCAACTTTTTGGGCTAGGGGCTCTGTGGAGCAGTACAAAATTCCCATCAAATTTTGGCACGGTGCACACAACGGCACAAGTTACTCATGTCATCGTTTTTAGAATTTCAGCACCATAATAATTGCGTGTGCTGCAGATGAGCCATAGTAACGGTGCAAGTTTTCAGCAAATTCAGGCCCAATGGAACAGTTACAGCTATCCAAGTTGGCTGCACAGTCAGCTTTGAATCATTCTCCAAGCATCAAACCTTAATGGTAAGCCCACACTCCTAATACGCAAGCCATCCTCCACTAAAAACTGTATGGATTGATTTGGCTTTCCTAGTGTTACCGTGGAAAAGCTAATTTTCCTGAAATTTTTAATAAATTGATCAGCAACTACTTAATATTCAAGCTCCATTCCAAATATTCATGACATACTTTTGCATTTCACTTATGCTCTTATAGAAAAATCTAAAATACTGACACGCTTATAGTACATAGATACAACCAAGATTCAATTGGTCGAGTTTAACGGCTTTGAAATTTGGATTCCTGATGGGTCAGCCAGTTAAAGCAGTGAGTAGCCGAACCATGCAAACCTGAGACAACTAACAGCACAAACATCTGTGCCATTAGCCAACAGGCAGAACAATAATGGGGACAAAACTGGCCTGGGCCCGTGAAATAGGGAGGGGAAATCGACTAGAATTCTGGCTTTTGATTCAGGGACTTCTACTGGAAGTACACAATGAGCCAGGTCACTCACTGTTTAGGTCCACGCATGGTGAATAGCAAGATACCACAGGGCATAGAACTGTACCCAAGTAAAACATAAATACCTTTAGAAAGGAATAAAGAAAATTCACAGCAAGAGAAAAGAGGTGGAAACAGAGAGGCATGCGAGATCTCTATTTCTTGCCTGAAAATTATCAGGTGAATTCAAATTTATATGGTTACGATAGTACCTTAGATCCTCACATCCCCTCTAATTACCATCCCAGCTCCAATCTCCCGTTTTCTCTAAAGGTCCTTGAGCATGTTGCCACCTCCCAGCACCTTGCCCATCCTCCCCAAGACTTCCTTGTCACAGCACCAAACCTGCAACTCAGCAAGGACATTTCAACACCTCCCATTTCCCATGACCTCTGCCACTGAAGGAAAAGACCAGCAATATCAACAACAACTTGTATTTATATAGCGCCTTTAATGTAGTAAAACGTCCAAAAGCCGCTTCAAAGGAGCGATTATCAAACAAAATTTGACACCGAGCCACAAAAGGAGATATTAGGGCAGATGACCAAAAACTTTATCAAAGAGGTAGGTTTTAAGGAGCATCTTGAAAGGAGGAAAGAGAGCTAGAGAGGGGGAGAGGTTTAGGGAAGGAATTCCAGAGCTTGAGGCCGAGACAGCTGTAAGCATGGCCACCAATGGTAGAGCGATTAAAATCAGGGATTGGTGGAGCGCAGATCTCTCAAGAGGGTTGTAAGGCTGGAGAAGGTTACGGAGATAGGGAGGGGCAAGGCCATGGAGCAATTTGAAATTAAGGATGACAATTTTAAAATCGAGGCGTTGCCAGACAAGGAGCCAATGCAGGCCAGCGAGCACAGGGGTGATGGGTGCGAGTTAGGGTATGGGCAGTAAAGTTTTGGATGAACAACTTTAGTCTGTTGCCAGAGGGTCAACTTCCTTATTTATACTCAAGGCATTCAGCTTCACCTCTGTATGACCATACTGGATTCCTACAGCTAAAGATGAAGCTAAAAGGGACCAAGAAGTCTCAGTAGCTCACCGATGCTCCGTTTGGGTTCCGCCAGGACCACTCGGCTCCAGACCTCATTACAGCCTTGGTCCAAACATGGACAAAAGAGCTGAATTCCAGAGGTGAAGAGAGAGTGACTGCCCTTGACATCAAGGCAGCATTTGACAGAGTGTAGCAACAAGGAGCCCTAGTAAAATTGAAGTCAATGGGAATCAGGGGGAAAACTCTCCACTGGCTGGAGTCATACCTAGCACAAAGGAAGATGGTTGTGGTTGTTGGAGGCCAATCATCTCAGCCCCAGGACATCACTGCAGGAGTTCCTCAGGGCAGTGTCCCAGACCCAACCATTTTCAGCTGCTTCAATGACCTTGCCTCCATCAGAAGGTCGGTGTGGGGATGTTCGCTGATGATTACAGTGTCCAGTTCCATTCGCAACTCCTCAGATAACGAAGCGGTCCATGCCCGAATGCAGCAAGACCTGGACAACATTGGACTGATAAGTGATAAGTAACATTCATGCCACACAAGTGCCGAGCAATGACTATCTCCAACAAGCAAGAGAATCTAACTACCGCCCCGTGACATTCAACGGCATTACCATCGCCAAATCCTGGGGGGAGCGGGTTACTATTGACCAGAAACTTAACTGGACCAGCCACATAAATACTGTGGCTGCAAGAGCAGGTCAGAGGCTGCGTATTCTGAGGCACGTGTCTCACCTCCTGACTCCCCAAAGACTTTCCACCATCTACAAGGCACAAGTAAGGAGTGTGATGGAATACTCCCCACTTGCCTGGATGAGTGCAGCTCCAACAACACTCAAGAAGCTCAACACCATCCAGGACAAAGCAGCCCGCTTGATTGGCACCCCATCCACCACCTTAAACATTCACTCCCTCCACCACCAGTGCAACATGGATGCAGTGTGTACCATCTACAAGACGTACAGCAGCAACTCACCAAGGCTTCTTCAACAGCACCTTCCAAACCCGCGACCTCTACCACCTAGAAGGACAAGGGCAGCAGGCGCACCATCACCTCCAAGTTACACACCATCCTGACTTGGAAGTATATCATCGATCCTTCTTTGTCGCTGGGTCAAAATTCTGGAACTCTCTCCCTAACAGCACTGTGGGAGTACCTTCAGCACACTGACTGCAGCAGTTCATGAAGGTGGCTCACCACCACCTTCTCAAGGGCAATAAATGCTGGCCTTACCAGCTACACCCACATCCCAGGAACAAATAAAAAACAGACTCTACATTAAATATGCCCAACCATTGCAGAGCGCCAATCAACAGACAATAGAATGTTGCACCACATAGTCAACATTTTAAAATAAAAAAGTCAACAAAGTTGTGATCAAACTGTGCAGTGCTGTGGTCAGATCACACCTTAAGTACCCATTCATATCTGGTCGCTGAGACATTCAAGCACTGGAGGCAGTGCAGAGAAGAGCCACAAGGCTTATCCCAGATGTCAGGGGTCTGAATTATGAGGAAAGTCTGATGGGCTTTTCATCTGGAAAGAAGGAATCGGAGAGGTGATCTCAGAGGTATACAAGATCCTAAATTATATGAAAAGAGTAAATCCAGAATATTACTTTGTTCAAATGTGGGAGGACAAGGGAACATAGGTTCAAACCAATAAAAGGTAACTTTAGGACCAGTAACAGGAAATAAATCAATGTGATCCACACAAGGAACAGACTTCCAGGTAGAATGGTGAAGGTAAAAATCTTGAATGCATTTAAGAAACAACTGGATGTGGCAATGGCGGAGGACTGCAAGGTGCTTCTGGATGGATGATCTCGTAGGCCAAATGATCTTCCTCATCCATGATTATCTTATGATCTTGCGATGTTGCACTGTTCAACTGCCAGCCCAATGTTAAGTCATGATTGAGCCAGAACTTCCTGCAGTTTAACATTGACAAGACCAAAGAGACCCTGTTAGGCTCGCCCCTTGTTCCACCTTCCTTCCCTGCTGATTCGCTCCAGTCTTTGGTCACTTCACTATAACTCTTTGCCAACTCCTACTCAAAGCCCATTCCCACACTGCCCCCAAAACACCTTGGTACATTTCGATACATGTTGAAAAGAGCATATATGTGCAAATTGTTATTATATAAACACACAATAAGCAGGCATGTGTTAACCGTAAAACTGCAATACAAAAAGACTTCAAATTGGGTATCCAATAATGAAAATGTTAAGGGTTACCATGGTGATGAGACGGATTCCATTTAGTAGTGCTATTGGTAGCCCTTTATTTTGTGATATCAGTAAAACAAAGAAATGCTCTGTTCTTTGCATGGAGGCAGTGTTGAACATTTGCACACTTCCACAGAGATTGTTGAGGAGTTATTTTTACACATTAGTGTTAACTTCACACAAATGAAAACAAATTGTTTATAGCCATATTATGAATTAGTTCCAGCATTCCATTACTGCAAAACAAGCATAAAGGGCAGATAATGTCTTAGATTAACTGAATGCTACAGAACTAAAAGTTTAACTTTACATAACAACAGTTAGCACCCAATCTTTGTGACCCAATAATGTTAATTTCAGCCTTAAATAGGCCTTAAGGTTTTTAAATCAAAAGAAAAATCAAACCATGACAGCAGGCAACTGCTTGATATTTACAGTTCCTGCGGGTATGTTTTCAGAATACAAGCACACATTTTATAAATAAATTATTTGAATGATAGCTATTGGAGAATCTACCAGTCTAACCCAAGCATCTGCTCTGCTCCTCCACCATCAGATATAGGCATGTGGTGGTACAGTCAGCTGAATACATCTGTGCCGATGCACACATTACCTGGAATCAGGCAAGAGGAAAGGGTAAATGAGCAGCTGCATCTTCAGACACATATAAGTCCAAAAATGTCAAGATGATTGGGGTCACGTGAGGGAAAATGAGATGCATAGAGAATACAGTGCTTTCCTTCCTACCCCAGTAAAAAAGTGGGATTTATGTTTAAGATTGTTTCAGTGAGAAAATTGCAATTCTATCAAAAGTATCTCAGCAGAAAGATCTGTGTTGAAGTAGATCATGCCCATTTCAAATCACCCGGCTCTGAAAAGGCCAAGTGTCACTTTTACATACAAGTGACAAGAATTATATTCCAGGTGAGAAAGAAAGATTTTAAGAGAAGGGAGCACCATCCGTGGCTAACTAAGGAAGTAAAGGATGGTATCAAATTGAAAACAAAGGCATACAATGTTGCCAAGATTGGTGGGATACCAGAGGATTGGGAAATTTTTTAAAACCAGCAAAGGATGACTAAAAAAATAATAAAGAGAGAGAGATGAATTATGAGAGTCAGCTGGCAAGAAACATTAAAACAGATAGCAAGAGCTTCTACAGGTATTTAAAAAGGAAGAGGGTAGCTAAAGTAAACGTTGGTCCCTTAGAGGAGGAGACTGGGGAATAAATAATGGGGAACGGGGAAATGGCAGAGACTCTGAACAAATATTTTGCATCTGTCTTCACTGTAGAAGACACTAACAACATCCCAATAATGGATAATCAAGGGGCCACAGGGAGTGGGGAACTAAAGACAATCACTATCACTAAGGAAATAGTACTAGGTAAAATAATGGGACTAAAAGACGACAAGTCCCCTGGACCAGATGGCCTACATCCCAGGGTCTTAAAAGAAGTGGCTGCAGAGATAGTGGATGCATTGGTTGCAATATACCAAAATTCCCTGGACTCTGGAGAGGTCCCAGCGGATTGGAAAACCGCTAATGTAACACCCCTATTTAAGAAAGGAGGGAGACAGAAAGCAGGAAACTATAGACCAGTTAGCCTAACATCTGTCATTGGGAAAATGCTGGAGTCCTTCATTAAGGAAGCAGTAGCAGGGCATTTAGAAAAACATACTGCAGTCAAACAGAGTCAGCATGGTTTTAGGAAAGGGAAATCATGTTTAACAAATTTGCTAGAGTTCTTTGAGGATGTAACAAGCAGGGTGGACAAGGGTGAGCCAGTAGATGTAGTGTATTTGGATTTCCAGAAGGCATTCGATAAGGTGCCACATTAAAGGTTACTGCATAAGATAAGAGCTCATGGAGTTGGGGGTAATATATTAGCATGGATAGAGAATTGGCTAACTAACAGAAAGCAGAGAGTCGGGATAAACGGGTCATTTTCTGGTTGGCAAACGGTAACTAGTGGGGTGACACAAGGATTGGTGCTAGTGCCCCAACTATTTACAATCGACATTAATGACTTGGATGAAGGGATCGAGTGTACTGTAGCCAAGTTTGCGGATGATACAAAGATGGGTGGGAAAGCAAGTTGTGCAGAGGACTCAAAGAATCTGCAAAGGGATATAGACAGGCTAGGTGAGTGGGCAAACATTTGGCAGATGGAGTATAATGTGGGAAAGTGCGAGGTTATCCACTTTGGCAGGAAAAATAAAAAAGCAAACTATTATTTAAATGGAGAGAGATTACAAAATGCTACAGTTCAGAGGGACCTGGGGGTCCTTGTGCATGAAACACAAAAAGTTAGCATGCAGGTACAGCAAGTAATCAAAAAGGCAAATGGAATGTTGGCCTTTATTTCAAGGGGGGTTGGAGTATAAAAGCAGGGAAGTCCTGCTACAACTGTACAAGGTATTGGTGAGACCACACCTTGAGTACTGTGTACAATTTTGGTCTCCTTATTTAAGGAAGGATATACTTGCATTGGAGGCAGTTCAGAGACGATTCACTAGGTTAATTCCAGAGATGTGGGGTTTGACTTATGAGGAAAGGTTGAGCAGGTTGGGCCTGTACGCATTGGAATTTAGAAGAATGAGAGGTGATCTTAGAGAAACATATAAAATACTGAGGGGGCTCGACAGGGTAGATGCAGAGAGGATGTTTCCCCTCGTGGGGAAATCTAGAACTCGGGGGGCACAGTCGCAGAATAAAGGGTCGCCCTTTTAGAACTGAGATGAGGAGGAACTTCTTCTCTCAGAGGGTCGTAAATCTGTGGAATTCTCTGCCCCAGAGAGCTGTGGAGGCTGGGTCATTAAATACATTTAAAGTGGAGATAGACAAATTTTTGCAAGATAAGGGAGTGAAGGGTTATGGGGAGTGGGCAGGGAAATGGCTTTGAGCCCTAGATCAGCCATGATCTTATTGAATGGCGGAGCAGGCTTGAGGGGACAAGTGGCCTATTCCTGCTCCTATTTCTTATGTATGCTACCTTTGTGACCCAGATTTATAAATGCAAGCAATATCCTCCCTTGAATATACCCACAACACACAGTACAACACAAACCCATATAAACTAGAAAATGCCAGATTCAATTCCTAGTTTGTGCTGGGTTACCCGATCTCAACTAGGGCAGCATTGAGGAACAACAATTGCTCAAGTATTTAGGGAGTTAATAAAAACAAAGCACCAGGTTCACACTCCTACATGTTCCCGCTGAAAAATGTTTTTGTATACAGAACTGGGGTGCTCATTTATGCTTTCGTTACTTTCATACTCGATTATTCCAATGCTCTCCTGCCCGGCCTCCACACTTTCCATAATTGAGCCATAATGTGCGATGTATTATTTTTTTTAAATTAACATGTCCGTTATACACATATCTCACATGATGGTTCAACAGTGCTATCCAGAGCTCATCCAAACCTCTGCTACCCATATTCTAACACGCATCACCACCCCTATGCTCGCTGACCTACAATAGCCACTGGCCCACCAACGCCTCGATTTTAAAATTCTCATCCTCCATGGCCTCATCCCTATCTCTGTAATCTCCTCTCGCTGTACAGGAACTCTACATTCCTCCAAATGCATCCCCCACTTCCTACATCCCATCATTGGTTGCCGTGCCTTCAGCTGTCTCGGCTCTGAGCTCGAGAATTCCCTCCCTAAACTTCTCCACCTCTCTCCTCCTTTATAATGCTCCTTAAAGCCTACCATTTTGGCCAAGGTTTTAGTCACCTGTCCTTTGGTTCAGCTTCAATTTTTGTCTGATTTTGCTCCAGCCTTGGAAATAAATGTAAGTTGTTGACAAATTCTGACTCAGCGGTGAGGCCGCCCCATGATTGAACATCTTGCTACACCTGGGCTCACAAAGAATGGCCATTTGAATAAAAGACTTGCATCTATATAGCGCCTTTCACGACCACCGGACGTCTCAAAGTGCTTTACAGCCAATTAAGTGCTTTTGAAGTGGTGTCACTGTTGTAATGTGGGAAACGCGGCAGCCAATTTACACACAGCAAGGTCCCACAAACAGCAATGTGATGATGACCAAATAATCTGTTTTTATGTTGGTTGAGGGATAAATATTGGCCAGGAAGAGATGTGGCAAGGTGGAGGGAACGATGTAAAGAATTCCAGTTTCCTACATTACACAGTGACTACATTTTTAAAATATTTCATTGGCACCAGGGATAACTCCCCTGCTCTTCTTCGAAATAGTGCCATGGGATCTTTTACGTCCACTTGAGAGAGCAGACGGGGCCTCGGTTTAACGTCTCGTCCATAAGACAGCACCTCCAACAGCGCAGCACTCACTCAGCACTGCACTGGAGTGTCAGCCTAGCTTTATGTGCTCAAGTCCCTGGAGTGGGAACCCACAACCTGCTGACTCAGAGGCAAGTGTGCTACCAACTGAGCCACAGCTGACACTAAATTAATAATAAAGCTTTTAAGAGCTGCCAGTACCAATGAAACACGACCACCAAGGGAGTCAGTGCCTTAATATCAGCATTTATTTTATTTATTTTAAATACATCACACATTATGGCTCAATCATGCATCCAGTCTGCTACATACACACACACAGTGCAACTAATCTGTAATGCCCTGTAATCACTCATATGATCTCTCAATAGTACAACCAGTCTGTTATACACATCACTCACATGATGGTTCAACAGTGCTGTCCAGAACAGTAACATGCAGTTAAATAAAGATGGTCCTTTACAAGCCAATTTCCACCAATGTTCTATACACTAATCCTTTTTTTCTAAGCAAAAGTCTGGAATTTCCACATTTCTCTCTCATACTACAAGCAGCTCTCGGATATATAGTCTCAGGCGGGGGTGGGGGGGGAAAGCAAGTTCCTTTTTACATCACATTCGGTGGTAGTTTTCAAAAAAATTACCAGGTCTTTCCTGCTAAAATCCCCTAGTTGAAGTAACACTATTAGTTTATCCTAGGTATAAAATGGAAGTGGGAAAACAAAAGCAGTCAGCTGTGCCCACTCTCACCACCCCTCCTCCTCCTCCTCCTCCCTCCTTCACATTAAGAACACAAACACATCTTGCTGACTGATACACAACTATTCTTATTTCCGAAAGGACGTGGGATGAAAGCAGATCCGTAACCAAACAATGCTCATCTGCTTTATTTTGTTGAAGTCCCAGCACCACAACAAAAGCAGAGAAGAGCGAAAGATTGTCACTAATGGGCAGATAGCGGTTACCCACTAAACTCATAATTGCCCCCTTCTTTTTGGTGTAGCACGAAGAGAAGTAAAATCTTTTTAAAAAATCAATAAGTTCCTCGCCTACCCCATTAGCGATCAAAATCGTAGTCGAGTTTCCTGATCAACCGTGAAAGTAGATATATCTTAATGCCAAAAAATGAATTAGATTTCCGTGTTTAGAAAGTAGCATAAATACACAAAAGGAACAAACGTTCGTGTCCGAATGGCTGACAGCACAGCGCCAGGGACTGGCTTTCCCGCAGTTGGCTATCACCACAGGTTATGTAAACTCTGAAATGAATACACAAGTACTGCAAACAGAAATAACATCTACAAAAAAAAGCAAATAGTACTCACTTCATCTTCAGAAAGTCCATAAATCGTATCGATTTGCGTCGCCATAGAACCAAAATGAATAAAGGGACGGGGGGTTTGGGGTGGGGAGGGAAAAGTAGCGCACACACACACTGGACAAGCTTCCCGAAAAATACCTGCTCTCTCTCTTTCACACACACACAAAAAACACTCCAAGAAGGATTACCCTTCTCAAACCCTGCTGCAAAGGCCACAAGAAAGTGGCCGCGCGGACAACACGCCAAAAATAAAATGCACCCAAATATTACCAACAATCAAATTCTCTTTTCAAAATCAAACAAAATTCGTTGCCTCCAAATCCCTTCGCACAGAAACTCGGGACATGCGCGCTCGACACATTGTTACATCCACACGCCCCGCCCGCCGCTCAACCGAGCTCACTGTTTGATGGACGTCCCCGGCCGTCCAATCCGCGGCGCGCCCCGGACGCCCATTGGCCCGCTCCCAGCCAACCGCGTGCACGGGTTCCGTCCTGAGGCGGAAGGGGGCGGGGTTTGCCGGCTGAGTGTCGCCAGCAAGTTAGGTTGAGTGGGAGTTCCATAGTTCATGTTACAGATTGTTGCAGTAGGTGAGGATTCCATTTTTCCAGGTTCTCCTTCATTTTACAAGAAACATACATTTCCAGTGGTTTCATTCCTGTTCAGTGTCTGTGTATTTTCACATAGAGGCGTACATGAGGTTTTCATTCACAAATATGCACAATGGGACTGTGATCCGATTTGTGTTCAGCAGTTCAGTCCATTTAAAAATATATAGATAGATAGATTCTTTGTTTAATTGTAAAACGTTTGTTCAAAAAGGCCAAGTCGGTGAGCAGCTATTTTGTGGTGCTTCTTATTAAGCATATCCCACATTAACTGCTGTTTGGTAGTTGTTACCTTCACCCGTTGTGGACTGGACTCCTTGAGGATTGCGCAAATCACGTTAAAAAAATCAACGCCCTCGCCCTTCGTTAAATGTAGTTTAAGTCCACATTCCCAAGTCGCATTGCTATTCGAAGGGATCTGTGGGAATACAACGAATCTTACCTGTGATAGGATCATTTATTGTTACGAACTACTGTATGATACGGATGCGATAGCGTGGTGGTATATGTCTGCAGTCCAGACAGCTGCATTCAATAGAAATGACCAGAGGATCCAAATGGCATTTTGTAATGTATAACGATTAATTCGGCTTCCGCAGTTTCATTCACGAATACAATCTAAAACATTTTTCAGAAAACTGAAATCGATCTCAGGGTTACAGTATATCTATTTGTAAAATAGAATGATTTGAAGCACATGTCTTGTGAGGCAAGTATCTAATCTTAAATTTAAACAAACTATAAGACACAAAATAGGTCACGCACACACACACACACACATATATATATAAAAGAAACAATGTGTATCTGTTTCTGTTGAGGACTGTTACATACACACAGGGCACTTCACTTCTTCCCAGTTCGTCATGTGAGCTCAGAAATGAGTCACTGGTGAAATCCCTGAACACAAGGTATGTAGGATTACATTCAATGGGTAGTCATTCAGCCCCCAAACAGATCTCGGAGCAGTGATGAGTGCAGCTACACAGACTTTTAGTATTTAAAAAAATGAAATACGGAAAAAAATTACGTTGGACAAAATTTTAAAACATTTGCATCTTCAGATCCAAGTATGCAGTACTCAATTTCCGATTTAAAAAAAGTATGATTCCTATGTTCCTATCAGATTTTTATTAGGTTAGGGTATCAAAGGATATGGATCAAAGGCAGATACATGGAGTTAAGGTACAGATCAGACATAATCTCATTGAATGGTGGAACAGCCTGGAGGGGTTGAATGGCCTACTCCTGTTCCTATGAAAGGCTAATTTGTTAATATATAAAATCATAAAGGTGATTTTTTTTTCTCTTGAAGATGTCGGCTTCTTGCTGGGTACATTTTAATTGGAGCTGGTTATCCTCAATAACTTGTCCAAATTTCCATTCTTGTGTTGTGAGGCTAGATAGTGCATGTCAGCAGGCTATTTAACAGCATGCTATTCCACAGTTCGATGGGAGATCCTTGATCTGATCTAAGCTAGCCAGCCTCTGTTTGCTCTCAGGTAGGAGGAAGAGAATGCCACCACTGGCTTCAGCAGCATGGATATGAACTTCACTCAGTATTTCAACTATGGTGTTACTGATGCAAAATCACCATGACATCTTGCCTTAAAATCCAGTATTCCATTAGTTTTTTTTAATGGTTAGCTGTTTGAAAGTGCTTGAGATGCTGCTTTTAATGTATCGTGATCTTAAACCCCTCAAATTCCTCCTCTCACAACAACTTGTATTTATATAGCTTCCTCTTCCACATCACCAAGCTTTTCCCCTTTCAAAGTATAATTATTACTTTTTTTTAACCAAAATGTACCACCTCACTCACTGACATTGAATTCCAGTTGCCAGTTTTTTCCCATTTCAGCATCTCATCAGCATTCTTTGCTCAGAAGTATTTACTATGATTTCTAATTTAATATCATCTTCAAATTTGGATGGCACTCCCTCTAGCCCTATATCCAAATTAATGATGTGAATAGAATTAGTCCCAGAACAGAATCCTGTGGGACACTTCCAACCACTCAAAGTATCTGCTCTTAATTTCTACTCTCAGTTTTCTTCCTTCTAACCAATTTTTAAACTGCTGCCCTTCCCCTAATTCCACACCCCTTACTCTTCTCCAATAGTCTTCTTTGTGGTACCTTGTCAAAAGCTTTCTGAAAGTCTGTTAGCCTCGCTAACTGTTAGATGCTGGAAGCTAGACAGAGTGGAGCCAATCAGGATGTGTACAATACCTCATTAACTGTTTGATGGCATTCAATGGCCTTAACTTCCTCAACTGTTATCAACTTATCAATTGCATGCCTTGACAATTGATTAGAGGGAAGTCACATCTGACTTCCAGGCAAACAAGGACACCAAGGGTGCAAAATTCGGATTCGCAGTGCCTGTCTTTTGGGGGCAACGAGTGCCCTTAGAGCTCCCAAATGGCATCTGCGGCATGCATGCACACTTCTGGTGTGAGCCGCACCGGACGCGATATTGGTGAGGGCATTAGCACGCGCAGTGCGCGTCCACTGGAAGTATGCAGAGCAGACAGATCATGACGTTAATCAGCATATAACACGGATTTGACACCAGTGCTGCCATTTTGGAGCTCAAAGTTCCAGTTAATGCCCTCTCTTAAGCTCACACAGCTGAATATGTGTTCCGCAGCAGGAAGGAGCCCCCACCAGCGCTATTTAAAGGGATCATCAACTACTTACAGGTTAGTTGCTTATTGATTTCTACTGGTTGTTCCTACTCTTGTACAAGTGTTTGATGCTTTCCAAAGTTCTTTAAAGTTGCTAAAGTCTACAGGGAGTGGTGTGGCAGGTGCTGAAGGACTTTGCCCTGACTTCAAAGCTTCTGCACACAGTAGTAGGCATTCCCCTTGGAATACAGGATAACTGGGAGCAGAGGTGACACAGAGCAGGGCAAGCTGCTGGAAGAGGGAGGAGGGGGAGCAGGGCTCTCAGCAGGAGGCCATATCCGCCCAGGGTGTTCAGGGAGCAATTCTCCTACCTGAACCTCAGCGAGGAACAGTGTGTAAGACGTCTGCACTTCAGTAAGGATGCCTCACTGAAATCTGCCACCTGCTGCAGCCACAACTGCAACCTCAGAGCAGGGCGAGGACCAAATTGCCAGTGGTCGGGAAAGTGACCGTGACCATGAAATTTTATGCGTCGGGTTGGAGCTGGAGATATTTGCAGGATCTCGCAGTTTGCCATCCACGGTTGCGTAAGTGAGGTCACTGAGGCTCTCTATTCAAAGAGAGCTGACTACATTTCGTTCTCTCTTGCCAGAGAGGAGCAGCCAGAGAGAGCACGCGGCTTCGTGAGGATTGCAGGCTTCCCCATGGTGCAGGGTGCCATTGACTGCACGCATGTCGCTTTGTGGGCGCTGCATGTCAACTCTGAGATGTACCACAACCGAAAGGGATTCCACTCCCTCAATATCCAGCTGGTGTGTGACCATAGGCAACGAATCATGCAGGCCAGTGCCCGGTATCCTGGCAGCAGTCATGATGCCTTCTTTCTGTGGCAGTCCACTGTGCCATCTGCATTTGAGACACCACGACAAACCAAAGGGTGGCTACTGGGCGACAAGGGCTATCCGCTGATGACATGGCTCATGACTTCAGTGCGCAACCCACGCACACATGGGCAGCATGCATACAATGAAAGCCATGCTGCCGCACAAAATGTCATAGAGCAGACCATTGGCGTGCTGAAAAAACGCTTCTGCTGCCTGGACCGCTCTGGAGGAGCCCTGCAGTACTTGACAGAGCGGGTGTGGTCTGCTGCTTGCTGCACCATGAGAGCACATCCCTTGCCACCAGCTATATGGCAAGCAGCTGATGCAGAGGAGGAGGAGGAAAGGAGGAGGCAACCTAGACAGCCCCTTTTTGGCTGGGCTGTCCGTGAACAACTCATCAACTTACTGTGATACCAGTAAACGCAACCCTAATTCCCCATTCACCAACAGTCCCACACCTTATCTTCCCTCTGTCACTGACCATCACAGTGGCCACAATGCAAAAATAAAAGCCAACATAAAATAAACATTCCAGATCAAATTTATAAATCAAATCATGCCATGTTGCATACAAACATGAACTAATCACACTTGTGTATTCCCTTAGTGCCTGTCTTCCATGTGCCTTTACCTGTCCTAGTACCCCTATGCAGTGCTACCCCAGTGGCTGCAGCATAGCTGGTGGAAGGCTGCTGACTTTCAGTGTGGGAGACACCAGATGGCTTTGGAGGACAACCTCGAGCAGCTCTGGGCCTAGAAGGCCTGGCTTCGGACTGCACCATCTCGGTGTGGGCGGCAGCCGTCTGGGCTGGCTGGCTGACAGGCAACAGCAAGGGCAATGGCGGAGTGGCAGTGGTGGGAGTACGAATGCTGTCATCCTGAGCGAGGACAGCAGGTTCGTGCTCCACGGAGCCACTGCCACTCCCCCGGGGCGGCACTGCAGCAATCCTAGTAATCTGTTGGAGGACAGATTGCTGGACTGCTGTGACACCCTTTGAACACTGGTATCTGCACCATGATGCAGCAGTCTGAGCTTGCATGGCAGCAAGCTGACCTTGCATTACAGAAGTCTGAGCTTCCAATGCCGCACTCAGACGTTGGGCAGCTTCTGCTTGTGCTGCAATGGAAGCTGAGACATTGGCCCTCAGACGCTGCATCATGGTTGGGTCCTCAAGCGTGCTAATGGAGTTGACCATCACTTCCATGCTGGAAAGAATGGGCTCCAAGCTCTGCTCAAAGCCCTGTGCAAAGTTGGTGCCGGACTCCTCCATGCTCCTTGATATTGCACGCAGACTTTCTGGTAGGCTTCCCAATGCACCAAGCATTTCATTGTGCATGACCATCAGGCTTCTGCTGTAGCCCACCCCATCAAAGTGCTCATCTGAGTCCTCTGTAGCAGAACTCACATGTGACCTCGCCCTCCGGTGAGCTGGCACCTGCGCAACCCTTGCCCACTGCCCTGGCTGCAGCGCCCTTGTGCCCGGTGTCTCACCACGTGCATATCCTGCCTCTATGCTATCCTCTAAATTACACGCAGTGTCAGTATCTGAGCTGGTGGCTGCATGTGTAAAATTGAGTGACAGTGTTCCTTCATCAGCCGTGTCTTGTTGCTCTTCCACCTGTTGCCCTTCCACCACTGCCTGGCCAGGTGGCAGTTCTTGGGTATCTGAAAGGAGAAAGGCACAATGGTATGGTCGTGGTGAGTTGAGGAGAAAGCAAGAGGTGCATGCTTACACGATCTACAGCTTTAAATCAGAAGAGAATGTGGGATCAGGGGGAAGTGGGATGTTAGTAGGAGGATACTATCACGTTCTATGGTTTCAGCCCTGCCACTGGTCATGGCCTCAGCAATGGCTGCTCTATGGGGGCAAGGACATGCAGGCGCGCCTGTCCCCCGCCGGTTAGCTCCTGCTGCCTCTGGTTGTGCGCCACCATGTCCTGCAAGAGAGAGGGAGTGTGTCAGTGAGTGTCGTGCAATATGTTTGGGTGATGTGGCTGTCATAGTTGAATAGCTGGCAGTGTGTGCAAGCTGTGAGATGTGGGTGTGAGGCTTGCAGCAGTGCTATGTTTACAAGGGTGAGGTGAATCTATGAATGTTAGGTATGAGTCCTGATTGATAGAGATTGTTGGTAGGTGAATGACAGGGGTGTGATGTATTGAGCAGTGGCTGAGGCTAGTGGTGCATTCACTGACCTTTACCACTCGTGCGAGTTCATTGAACTTCTTACGGAACTGCATCTAGGACCTCAGGGCTTGATTCCTGGCATTGACCGCTACGGCTATTTTTTAAAAATTCATTCCTGGGATGTGGGCGTCGCTGGCAAGGCCAGCATTTATTGCCCATCCCGAATTGCCGTTGAGAAGGTGGTGGTGAGCCGCCTTCTTGAACCGCTGCAGTCCGTGTGGTGACGGTACTCCCACAGTGCTGTTAGGGAGGGAGTTCCAGGATTTTGACCCAGCTGATCTGCTCCTATTGCCTTCTGTGCGTGTGTCTGGAGGGCCTTCTGACCCCCTGTGGATACAGCACATCTCTCCTTTCCACCTCCTCCACCAAGGCCTCCAGTGCAGCATCGGGAAAACTTGGAACCCGCTCTCTCCCCTGTTGTGCCATTCCTCACTCTTTCGCAGGTCAGAATCTCTTCAACCACGACTCCCAGCACCTGCTCCAGCCACAATGCACCTCCCCTGTAAGAGGTGCAGGCTAGCTTTAAGCAGTGCAGCCTAGCTTTAAGTAATGCTAGCAAGGTACGATTTTGGGCTCCCTGCTGATGCGTGCTGGCTGCAAGCTGCAATCATGTCAATCAGCAGGCAGGACGAAGTTGGAGTGCTGCCTGCATCGGAAGCAATGGGCGCGGGTTAATCGTGCATCCCGATCCCCATGCCTGTTTTCGGGGCCTATCGAATTTAGCCCCCATAGTCTGTGTAAGAGAATGGCTGGTTGAAACGGGACGGGGGCGGGGGGAAGCCAGTGAGTTTCGGCAGATGAGAGAATATTTATGCATGACAGAACTATAAGGAAAAGGGTACAAGTGTAAGAGCACAAACCGAATGAAACACAGCAGATTTTTGAACAAGACCTTCATGCTGCACTGTTGTCTAGAAGCTCGGGTAATAACAACCTTGAATCGTTAATTGTTGTTTGAATACTGTGTGTATGATTGATTCTGCTAAGTGTTACAATAAAGCCTTGTTATACCCAATTGGGATTACCAAGTGAATCCTAGGACCGAGCATCCCTCACATGAGGGAACCTGACAACAAATCCATATTGCCGTCATTTCCATAAATCCATCATTTCTGTTCTCTCCTCATCGAGCTCTTTCATGTTTGGCAAGCACATTCTTCCTTTTTGAAATCTGTCTTTTCCGCTTCTAATTATTTTCTTTTTATCTCGATATTTAGTAATTTCATCTTTCATTAATGTTTCCAAAATTTCCCCTACCACAGATGTTAAACTAACTGGCCTGTAATTACCCTGCTTAGCTCTGTCTCCCTTTTTGAAAATGGCTATTATATTGGCCACTTTCCAGTCCTCCAGCACACATCCACACTCAATTGAACACTGAAATGTAATTTCTAGGACCTCTGCTATTTTTTCCCCAGTTTCCCACAGGATCATTGGATGTATCCCATCAGATCCTGGCACTTTGTCCTCCTTTAGCTTAACTAGCTTCTCTAATACTTTACGATTATTTATTATAATAACTGATCTAACTTTTAACCAATTCAGCATCGACCTCCTTCCCAATATCCTTCTCCTTTGTAAACACTGAAGAAAAGTGCTCGTTAAGTGTACCTGCCAATTCCACTTATCCTCCACTAATGCACTATTCTTTCCTCTCAGGAGTCCCATCTCTCAGTTAACAATTCTCTTTTCACTGAAATATTTGTAGAATACTGTACTTTTCCTTGCAGTTTTTTAATATAATGTTCTCACCTTTTCAAGATTCCTCATAATTCTTATCTCACTCTTAAACTCTTTAGTTAATTTTTCATAGTCCTTATTTTTAATCATTTTTATCATATAGGCCCATATGGTCCCGATCCTTAGGTCAGAGAAAGTAAGAAGAGACAGGCCAAATCAGGAACACCCAGAACAAATTATCCTCGCCAACGAGTTTGAAGCATTGGCTTTCTGTGGGGAGCATGACAACTCTGAGCAATGGATTATAATCTATCTATCAATGGATTACAATGGCAGCAAGAACATGAGCTGGCTCAAAGTGAGAACATGTGTAATTCATTTAGGAATGTAGCAGAAAAATGTCACAGAAAATGTTTGGGGTGCTTCTACCCTCTGTAACGGTGAAATATGGGTGAACACCTCCGGAATAGTGACCATAAGATGATAATGTTTAAGGTCTAAATAAAAAAGGAAAACATTAGTAAAAAAGCAAGGACAGCAGTGTGCAAATTCACTAATACGTTTGTCGACATAACGGCAGCATTTCAAAAGTAATTCATTGGTTATGAAGCACTTTAGGACATCCTGAAAATGTGAAAGATGCTATACAGTAGTATCTTTACTCATAGACCAATTAACAAAAATTATTGCTGCGAGCTCAGTACTTTGGAAGTAAAATTATTCTTAATGCCTGAAGAATGAGTGAAATGAGGATTAAGTTTAATTGAAAACCTACTCAATTTTATTGTCCACTTTCTATGCAAATTGTTTTCAAAGATAAACAAGCTGAATACTGTTATGCATAGAAACATTTTTTTCCTTTGAAAAATGAATATATTATTTGGGCCGTGATTTCGCTTACCTGGGGGGACCATGGCGGGAGAGCTCGGTGGCGGGCCGCGAGACCGTTGCTGCTTTCATCCTGCTGAAAAAAAAAGATTTTACCGTAATGGGCCTTGTTAAGCCCGCCCTGCGGGTTACCCAGCCCAATTAAAAAGTGCGTGTCTGGTGACGTCAGTGCTGACACATTTGGTGCCAGAATATTTAAAGGGGCCATGGCCCCATTTGTTCTCACTTCTAATTTGTAGACTTTAGCGTGCTGACAGTCCTTCATTGTGTGGAAGATGACTTCTCAGAGGCAGAGGGCAGCTCCTCGCTTCTGCGATGACTCCCTCCATGTGCTTGTGGAGGGAGTCAGAGCATGTAGGGAGGTTCTCTTCCCTGCCAGTGGGTGGAAGAGACTGCCGCAGGAGACCAAGGCAGCCTGGCTGCAGATAGCAGAGGAGGTTATGAGCAGGTCAGTGGTGATGCGGACCTGAGTGCAGTGCCACAAGCGCTTTAATGATCTTCTAAGATCAGTAAATGTGAGTATAAAGCCACACTTACCTTCATGCTGCTGTGCCTGTCATCACATACCCATCACTCTGCATTCCCAACCCTACTCCTGCACATCCTTACTCAAACCAACATCCCTTGAACCTTCACCCAGCCCTCTCTATCTGTCTACATTATCACATCCCCATATTACTAAGCACCCCTCACACTGACCCTCATCCTAATGCAATGATACAAACTAACAACACACAAGGAGGCAACTTGGTATTGCCACCCCACTCCATCATAGACTCCCTCTAAAGATCTAACCCATCCATTCTTTACACTCATTCCATCAGTCTCACTCAACCTTCTCTACTTTCCCTTGTTGCAGGAAAAGAGAGCCCACAATAAGAGGGAGAGGGAGAGAACGGGAGGAGGCCCTCAATCGATGGCAATTCTGACGAGTGCAGAGGAGGCAGCCCTGGACATTAGTGGAGTGGTGGACCAGCCGGAAGTGGGAGATGGAGAGAGGGGCTCATCAAAACAACCTGGTGACAGAATCAGTTTCCATAGACCTACATGGCATTCATCAGTCACTCATATGGGGGCTGATGTCAAGAGAAATTGAATGCTCATCATGTGCATAATGGTATCTGTTTGCAATCGACATATATATCTAACTCATGTCTTTACTCTCCCACAGGTCCAACAAGAGCACCCCCCGCCCCCCTGCACAGTTCAGGAGGAAGAGCAAGAGGACTCCTCAGAGGAGCCTCCAGCCCCTGAGGGCACAGCATCACCTCAGACAAGGTAAGCCAGCACCAGCGCAGATATACACACCTCGGTGGGTCCGTCGCGAGCTAGAGTAATGTTGTCACCTGGTGTCTCACACAGCACAGGTGAGCAAGAGCAGATGGTGGAGACAGGTTCAGCAGTGGAGACACGTCATCGGAGGGTGCAGGAGTCTCCTAGCTCTGCTCAGCTGCATGCAGACGCTGAGCCTCGGGGACCATCCAGGAAGAGGGCGATCCTGGAGCTGCAGAAACAAGTGCAAGAGGCTCTGACAGGTTTTGCAACCATGGTGACTGTGAGTGTGCAGGGAAGGGAGGAGTCCTTCTCCAACATGACCACCACCGTGGCGCACGCACTTGCGACTGTAGGTTCCTCCATGGATAGGATGGCCACCTGCATGGAAGACATAATGCGCCTGTCGCACGAGCACATGGTTTCTATTCAAAATAGATGGGCATCTATGGAGAAGAGATGGGCATCTATGGAGGAGAGAAACCAGAGGCTCATAGACATCCTTTCTAGGAGGGATGTCAGTATAGACTTGGGTCCTCATGGCCCCACTGATGTGCAGCAAGGTGCTCTCCAGCTACTTGCTAGCAGAGAAGTGCAGGTGGCCCATCAGAGGGATGATGATGGGAGGGGACATGGAAGTGGGGGCTCCTCTCCAAGTGCTCACACTTCTCCCCCCTTGTCAACCCCTCGGTCAGAGCCCCATATGCCTCCCCGAACAGTGATGGCTGAGTCTGCCCCTGCACAGTCGCAGGAGGAGCAGACTTTGGCAGGGCCCTCACAGGCTCCAAAACCCAGAGGACGACCGTCAAGGACGTCTAAGCAGGTGCAGCAGAGAAGTGAGGAGGCTGTCTCTACCTCTGCTGAAGCCACAGGGGTAGCACCACATAGAAGCACTCGGAAAAGAAAGATGCCACACAAATAGAGTCACAAGGATAGTTACTTGGGTGTGTTCTTAAATGTTATTGTCAAGTTTATGTTCAATTAATTTCTTTTTTTTTAATTTGTTTATGGGATGTGGGCATCGCTGGCAAGGCCAGCCTTTATTGCCCATCCCTAGTTGCCCTTGAGAAGGTGGTGGTGAGCCGCCTTCTTGAACCGCTGCAGTCCGTGTGGTGAAGGTACTCCCACAGTGCTGTTAGGGAGGGAGTTCCAGGAATTTGACCAAGCCACGATGAACGAACAGCGATATATTTCCAAATCAGGATGGTGCGTGACCTGGAGGGGAACTTGGAGGTGGTGGTGTTCCCAAGCGCCTGCTGCCCTTGTCCTTCTAGGTGGTAGAGGTCGCGGGTTTGGGAGGTGCTGCCGAAGAAGCCTTGGCGAGTTGCTGCAGTGCATCTTGTAGATGGTACACACTGCAGCCACAGTACGCCGGCGGTGGAGGAAGTGAATGTTTAAGGTGGTGGATGGGGTGCCAATCAAGCGGGCTGCTTTGTCCTGGATGGTGTCGAGCTTCTTGAGTGTTGTTGGAGCTGCACGCATTCAGGCAAGTATTGCATCATTTATTTCAGAAACTTTGCAGTCCTTGCCAAATGTGTGTGCACAATTGGAAGTGGCAGAGTGAACGGTCAGGGCTAATTTAAGCTCCAGCAATTGTGGTGACTGTGAAAAGAATGGACTGGTCATTGTAGGGATGCTTTATGGGGTTGCTGTGGGGTGATGCCAACCTGCCTACCCATGTGCTAGCCACATGGCTGTGCTGCTTAAAGTTAAGTAAATCTGGCCATGATGAGGCCATCCCTGGCCTCATGGGCAGCAATGTGGTCACGTACTGGTGGCATTTCGACCGCCGGCTCCTCCAGGTCTTCCTCATCCCCATCATCAACCTCATGCTGCTCCTCCTCCTCCGAAGAGGCTGTGCGCTCTGCGCCTTGTTCCTCATGCAGTGCTAATCCTCGCTGCTGTGCTATGTTGTGCAGGGCGCAACAGACCACGATGATTCTGGAGACCCTGGCTGGTGCGTACTGAAGGGCTCCTCCAGATCTGTCCAGGCATCTGAAGCGCATTTTGAGCAACCCTATCATCTGCTCTACGACACTTCTGGTGGAGATGTGGCTTTGATTGTAATGTTCCTCAGCCTCGTTTGTTAGCCTCCTCAAAGGTGTCATGAGCCACATCTTCAGTGGATAGCCCTTGTCTCCAAGGAGCCAGCCGGAAAGACTGTTTGGAGGTGCGAATAGCTGAGAGATGGTGGACTGGTGCAGGACCTAAGATTCATGGCAGCTGCATGGGAACTTGGCGCACACATGCATGATGATTGCAGACGAGCTGCACATTGAGGGAGTGGAAGCCCTTGCGGTTGACAATGACTCCTGGGTTCTGATGGGGTGCCCTGATGGCCACGTGTGCTGTCGATGATGCCCTGCACTAGTGGGAAACCAGCCAGCCAGAGCCGCATAGCCAAGCACACGTTCAGCAACACTGGCTTCATCAGTGGCAAAGTTGATATAATTGGCGGACTTGTCAAAGAGGGCATCTGTGTGATGTATCTGTGGGCGGCCGACTGCGAGATGCCACAAATGTCTGCTGCAGATCTCTGGAAGGAGCCTGAGGTGAAGAAGTTGAGGGCAAGGGTGACTTCGACAACTACTGGTAAGGGGTGTCCACCCATTCCTCTGGGCTGCAGGTCTTGCCCCAGCAATCTGCAAATGTCTGCGATGACCTGACACGATAGCCTGAGCCTCCTGAAGCACTGCTGCTCAGTCATGTTGAGGAAGCTCATCCTCTGCCTGTCTACTCTGTGTTGGGGGTATCGCCTCTGGCGCTGTCCAGCCCTGTGCTGATGCCCTCTGCCCTGTGCAGCATCTGGTGGTTGAGGAGAAGGTTGGCGCTCTTGTTGGAGCTGCTGGTGTGCCTGGTTCTGCTGGTGTTGCGGCTGATCGTGGTCAGATTCTGAGGACCACGGTGAGACAGTATAAAACGTACCAATTCTGATGCAATAGATGGCAGGTGAAGTTGAGATGACAGAAGCGATCTGTCAATGTGGAGAGAGGTTGTTCCAATGAGATGACACTGGATACAGAGTTTGCTCTAAACACTTGCAACCTGCATAAAGCTCAATCTGTCTTCCAAATGCAGTAAGCAACAGCTTCTGAGTTTGGAAAGTGAACAGCTTTAAGATAGGAGTTTTTATAACACATTTGCAGCTGTCAAGTAATGAGATGATTCCATGCTGATCGACTCCCGACCTGCTTACCTGACATGATCCACGAGCAGCGTGGACCCCGTGGGCGACCTCGTAAAATGTTAAGGTGAGCTCAAAATACTTTTTAATGGGCTGTTAACAAGGTCATAATGACCTGAATTGCCTCCCCCGCTGCTGCGTGTCGGGTCTGTTGAGCCCTGACAGACCCAACATCTGGGAAAGTAGCGTGGTGGCGGGTTGACAGCGGAGTCCCGACCCGCTGTCAAAAAATAATTTTTCCCACCCGACCCACCACCAAACCCCTCGAAAAATTCCCCCCTTGGAATTTGAACATGAACAAAAGCTGCCACTGATGTTATCAGTACTACCTGTCAGGTTTGAATTGGGTCGCTGTCTGTCTCTCTCTTTCACACACTGTTTAAAAAAAACATTTAATGTGATTTTTTACCTGAATAAAGCTTTTTAAAATTATCCATCAATGTTTATTTTAATAATTGAGAGGAAAAAAACAGATACTGACAGGGGCTTAAGAGAAGCATTCAAAAAGTTGTCCAAACACAATATTATTGATGCATCCTGGCAAATTGTACAGGCTTCGCACGCTCAGACTGCAGCGTCTGTCTTCAGCTTACAGAATCACTGTTCTGGGCAACCAGATCAATTCCAAGTCCAGACTTTTGGGAGAGCCTCAGCTGAGGAGAGCTTTTTTTAATCTAAGAGCTGTTACGATCTGGAATGGCCTACTGGAAACAGTGGTGGAAGCAGAATCCGTCATCGCTTTAAAAGTAAAGTTCATAAATATTTTAAAAAGAAAAAAAATGAAAAGGGTATGAATAAAGGGCAGGGGAATGGGATGATATGCCGTGTTCTTTTAGAAAGCTAACACAGGCATTATGGGACAAATATCCTCCTCATAGAATCATCTTATCATATAGCACAGAAGGAGGCCATTCGGCCCATCATGCCTGTGACGGCAGCGCAAAATTTTTCCTCATTTCCCTTCTTTTGCCAATTATCTTAAATCTTTTCTGATGAAAGGTCATTCACCTGAAACGTTGGCCGCGATTTTGCTGGTGCTCAGAGGGCGGGTTTGGAGGTGGGTCCGGGGTTAAAATCAAAATGATTGATGGCGGGTTGCGAACCCGTCACGAACCCGCCTCCACGCAACTTTGCAAAGTGTCGGGTCTGCGACTCCTGATCAGACCCGACACCAAGGGAGAGGCACTTAAGGCAGTTAACAGCCTGTTAAGTACCCGGATAATCCTATTTTGACAGGCTTTTTCCATTTTGCCACATTTTCAGTGTGTTCCACGTCGTTCGAGAAACACGCCAGCTGATTGTGCCGGGTTCAGCAACAAGCTGAATAGTTAGTTGACAGCTGCTCCTGCAGCATAAAAGCTGACCTGCAACATGAGTTCACTTTCAGATGCCAGAACTTTCTGTTTTGAGGATTTGGAACACATGTTGCAGGTGTACTGAGGTTGTAAGTGTTTAATCTGAGATCCATATGCATTGTGACCTCCTTGGAATAACCTCTCTCCACATTGACTGAGCGCTTATAACATCTCTTCCTCAACTGAGATATATACCAGCGGAATGGGAACCATTTATATCCTCTCATCCTGGTCCTCAGAATCGGAGGAAGAGCAGCCGTGGCAGCAGCAGAACCAGGTACACCAGCAACACCAACAACAGGAGCGCCCAACCTTCTCCTCAGCCACCTGATGCTGCACAGGGCAGAGTGTGTCAGCGCAGGGCTGCACCACGCTGCAGGAGATACCCCCAACACAGGGTTTACAGGCCGAGGATGAGCTTCCTCAACATGAGTGAGCAGCACTGCCAAAGGAGGCTGAGACTTTCGCGAGAGGTAGTCGCTGACATCTGCACAATGCTGCACCAACACCTGCAGCCCAGAGGAGCGGGCAGACACTCCTTACCAGTGGCTGTCAAAGTCACCACCGCCCTCAACATCTTTGCTTCAGGGTCCTTCCAGGGATCAGCAGCAGACATCAGCGGCATCTCCCAGTCGGCTGCACACAGTTACATCACGCAGGTTACCGATGCCATGTTTGGCAAGTCGGCCAGTTACATCCACTTCTCAACAGATGAAGCAAGTGTTACCGCGCATGCAGTTGGCTTTGCAAATAGGGCAGGCTTCCCATGGGTGCAGGGCGTCGTAGACTGCACACATGTGGCCATTAGGGCACCCCATCACAACCCAGCTGTATTTGTGAACCATAAGGGCTTCCACTCCCTTAACGTCCAGCTGGTGTGTAACCACAGGAAGAATATTATGCATGTTGCGCCAAGTACCCTGGCAGTTGCCATGACTCGTTCATCCTGCGGCAGTCCACTGGGCCTCAGCTGTTCAATCCGCCAAGACATCTTTCCGGATGGCTACTTGGAGACAAGGGCTACCCCCTGAAGACGTCGCTCATGACACCGATGAGGAGGCCATCAAACAAAGCTGAGGAGCGTTACAATGACAGCCACATTTCCACCAGAAGCATCATAGAGCAAACCATAGGCTTACTCAAAATGCGCTTCAGATGCCTGGACAGATCTGGTGGAGCCCTACAGTACGCACCAGCCAGAGTGTCGAGAATCATCGTGGTCTGCTGTGGCCTGCACAACATCGCACTGCAGCGTGGCTTACCGCTGCCTGAGGAACAAGTGGCTCAGTGCACAGCCTCCTCCTCAGAGGAGGAATGGAGGAGGAAGAGCCGAATGAGGCTTCAGATGAGGAAGACTTTGTGGAGGCGGCTGTCCCAGTGCCACTAGCACGCGAGCTCATTGCTGGCTGTGTTGCAAGGGATACACTAATCCATGCCAGATTCGCGTAACTTTACGCAGCAAACACATGTGGCTGGCACAAATATATGAGTGTTTGCACGACCTTCATTACACACCATACAGCATCTGTACAATAAACTGTGCATTCCTATCACTCTCCCTACCATCACTGCAGACCCCTCACTGTGCCACTTCCATTTCTGAGCACACATCGGCCAACTCTTTGATCCTTTGACGTCGCATTTGTTTAATACAATTGAAATATCGATGACAAACGCAACTTTGAATTATATCAAAACACCCAATTAACTACCCTTGTCACTGTTTGTGTGTTAACTTTCTCTTATGCATGCTTCTACGTGGTGCTTCCCTTGTGGCTTCGGCAGATGTAGAGGCAGCTTGCTCACTTCTCTGCTGTGCCTGCTTAGACGTCTTTGGCGGGCGTCCTCTGGGTTTGGGAGCCTGGCAGGACTCCGCAAAAGTCTGCTCCTCCTGCGGCTGTGCAGGGGCTGAGATGGCCATTTCAGTTGGGTGAGGAATCTGTGGCTCTGACCAAGGGCTCCATAGTGGCATGGGAATGTGAGCGCTTGGAGAGGAGCCCACATTTCCTTGTTGTCGACCACCAACATCCCTCTCATGGGTCACCCGCACTTCACTGCTAGCAAGTAGTGGAGAGCACCTTGCTGCACCTCCATAGATGACCATCTATTTAGAAGTGTTACCATGTTCTGCTGTGTCTGGCGATTTATGTCCTCCATGGAGGTTGCCATCCTTTCCATGGTGACACCTACATTCGCCATTGCGTGCATCACAGCATTGTTCATGTTTGACATGAACTCCTCCATTCTCTGCACACTCGCAGTTACCATAGTTGCAAACCCTATCAGAGCCTCCTGCACTTGTTCCTGGAGTTCCAGCACTGCTCTCTTTCTGGATGGCCCCAGAGGCACAGCGTCTACATGCAGCTGAGCAGAGCTAGGAGCGCCTTGCAGCCTCCAACGAGGACTCTCCACTGCAGTCCCTGTCTCCACCATCTGCTCATGCTCACTTGTGAGCTGTGATACACCAGGTGACAACACTACTCTATCTCACAAAGGACCCACCGAGGTGCGCGTCTCTGCGCTGTTGCTGGGTGCGCTCATTTCTGCTGACACTGCTCCCTCAGAGGCTGCAGCTTCCTCTGAGGAGTCGTCTGGCTCTTCCTCCTGGACAGTGGGGAGGGGGGCTCTTGATGGTCCTGTGGGGGAGTAAAGGCATGAGTTAGACATGCGATATTTAGGTAGCAGACACTTCCCATTGGGCAGACATTCAGAACTCAATCTCCATGAACATCAGATGCAATATCAGTCACTCATGAAATCTAAATGAGAGGGTTGCAAATCTATTCTGTCACCAGCTGCGCCCGTCTCTCTGTCCTCCACTTCCAGATCCTCTGCACCTCCAACGATCTCGATAGTAGCCTCCTCAGCGTTAGTTAAATGCACCATGGAAGGTGGGCCTCCTCCTGTCCTCTCCCTCCCGCTCTCCCTCTTATTGTGGGCTCTCTTTTCCTGCAATGAGGCACACAAGTGGAGTTTGAGCGAGAATGATGGAGTGAGTGTAGAGAATCCATAGCATAGATGCTTAGAGGGAGACAAAGATGGAGTTAGGTACCAATACCAAGGGCCCTCCCTGTGCATTGTTAGTTGTTGTCATTGCATAATAATGAGAGTGAGTGTGAGGAGTGCATAGTAAAAGAAAGAAAGACTTGCATTTATATAGCGCCTTTCACGACCACCGGACGTCTCAAAGCGCTTTACAGTCAATGAAGTACTTTTGAAGTGTAGTCACTGTTGTAATGTAGGAAATGTGGCAGCCAATTTGCGCACAGCAAGCTCCCACTAACAACAATGTGATAATGACCAGATAATTTGTTTTTGGTTATGTTGGTTGAAGGAGAAATATTGGCCGGGACACCGGCGATAACTCCTCTACTCTTCTTCGAAATAGTGCCATGGGACCTTTTACGTCCACCTGAAAGAGCAGACGGGGCCTCGATTTAATGTCTCATCTGAAAGACGGCACCTCCGACAGTGCAGCACTCCCTCAGCACTGCACTGGAGTGTCAGCCTAGCTTTATGTGCTCAAGTCCCTGGAGTGGGAACCCACAGCCTTCTGACTCAGAGGCAAGAGTGCTACCAACTGAGCCACAGCTGACACTAGTAGAATGGTGAAGTGATTCTGTACATAGATGTAAGGGTAAGTTGGGATGTGCAGCAGTAGGTTGACAATGCAGAGTGCAGGTAATGAGAGGAGATGGGGAGCAGATTGAAGGTAAGTGTGATGTTATACTCACTTTTGCTGAGCGTAGCAGATCATTGAACCTTTTCCTGCACTTCACCCAGGTGCGCGTACACAAAGACCTAGCGCTAACCTCCTCAGCAATTTGCAGCCAGGCTGCCTTTGTGTGCTGAGGAGGCTTCCTCCGTCCATTGGAGGGGAACAGAACCTCCTTGCGTTCTCTTACTCCTTCCACAAGAGCATGGAGGGAGTAATCATCAAAGCGGGGAGAAGCCTTTGTTCTTGGAGCAGTCATCTCGCAAAGACCAGCACTCAGGAGCATCAGAAGGTAAATGAATCCCAAAGGCTACATGGGCCCCTTCAAAGCAGCTGAATCGAAGACACCAGCAGAGGCGAGCAGCAGACCCGCACCCACTGATCGGGCCGGGTAACGCGCAATAAGCCCAATCTAATGAAAATCGTTATCTCAGTGCGGTTGGAACCGACAGCGGGACCGGAACCCGCCAAACAACGAACCCGATGCAAACCCGCCTCCGCTGGGAAAATCCAACCTGTTAACTCTGTTTCTCTCTCCACAGATGCTGCCTGACCTGCTCAGCGATTCCCACATTTTCTGTTTTTATTTCAGATTTCCAGCATCCACAGTATTTTGCTTTTTTATCTTAAATCTGTGTCCTCTGGTTACCAACCCTGCTGTCAGTGAAAACAGTTTATCCTTATTTACGCTATCAAAACCCCATCTGTGCTGTAAAATTCTATGGTTCTATGATAAGGTACAAAAAAGACATACGGGGAAAAATTCGTTACCAACCATTTTGGGTCGCGAATGAAAAATAGCGCCGGCAATTGTTAAATTCAGTTTTCGTGCCCCAAGAGGGAGGTGGAGCGTTCAAGCGCTCCACTTCCTTCTTGGAGCGCTAACCCCGAATATCGGGGCGGTGTGTTCTGCAGACTGGGCCACATAGCGCTGCCGCATGGAAGGGCTCCTCCCCTCATTAAAGGGGAAGGCCCAAGCCCACAACTCTGCGGGGCCCTACCTGGACCAGCGGGGAGCGGGGTGCCGTGCCAGCAGCCCGGCACTCGAGGAGTGTCAGGTTGCCAGATCGCGGCACGGACCCCGCGTAAGTCGGCCGATTTTTTTTTCCTCCGCGTACAAAAGTTTTTCCTCATGTCGCCTTTGGTTCTTTTGCCAATCACCTTAAATCTGTGTCCTCTGGTTCTCGACCCTTCTGCCAATGGGAACAGTTTCCCCTCTATCTACTCTGTCCAGACCCCTCATGATTTTGAACACCTCTATCAAATCTCCTCTCAACCTTCTCTGCTCTCAGGAGAACAACCCCAGCTTCTCCAGTCTGTCCACGTAACTGAAGTCCCTCATCCCTGGAACCATTCTTGTAAATCTTTTCTGCACCCTCTCTAAGGCCTTCACATCCTTTCTAAAGTGCGATGCACAGAATTGGACACAGTACTCCAGTTTAGGCCGAACCTATGTTTTACGAAGGTCCATCATAACTTCCTTGCTTTTGTACTCTATGCCTCTACTTATGATGCCCAGGATCCCGTATGCTTTTTTAACCGCTTTCTCAACCTGCCCTGCCACCTTCAACGATTTGTGCACATATACCCCCAGGTCGCTCTGTTCATGCACCCCCTTTAGGATTGTACCCTAATAGACATTATAAACTTCAATTATTGAAAAGTAAAATAATGGACATATTTTTCTCCTTGTTCTGGGAAAGAGGGCCTCTTAGTAGTCACCTCTCCACTTTATTCTGTCCCCATAGCTTTCTTTATATAGGCCCCCCCCACCAATGTTCCCTTTAAGCTGCATGGCCACACGGCCACGCAACACTCTAGGTCCTGCACAGCCGGCTCGCCGGCTTTTAAATGGAAAAATCGTACATGCACGGAATTTTTAATGGGCCGCGCTGCCCGTTAAAGGGGGTCAAAAAAAATTAGAGGGAACATTCCCCCCACCCCCTGCGTTCATTCAGAGGCCACCATAAAATGTCACAGAAAATGTTTGCCCCCGTTAATGGTGACTCTTCCTCCTTCTGGTGCTCTGTGGCAGTGGCAGGCTCCCTCCATGTGGTGGATATATTGCTGGGTGCCCACGTTCAATTTTTAATGAGTCCCAACCCAGGAAAGTGGGTCAGGCCAACGGGTGGAAGTCTTGTCCAAAGTCCCATGTCCAAAGCTGCAACTGACTCAGAAGGAAATCACAGGTCTGGCTGAATCTGACTGTAATTATTGTTTGATCGGGGAACTTTGTGGATTAGGAACTGCTTGTAAATTTCAGCATTCAAGTGCAGAAGCAACCAGAAGTAACTGGCCTCCTTTCTCTTTATTTCATGTGTGTTTGCTAAGATCAGTCAGAAGCTGATTCTTGTGTCAATAAGATATTTCCTAAAGCTCTGTACATTGCAAATGATTGGCTTTCTTTCTATTACTTTTTAAAGGGTGACACATAGAATCAATTTGCTTATAGACAAAATGGCAGACAAAAGACACACCAGTCATACTATTTTCATATAATACTGATCGATCTCTCATGGTGTTGCTCACAGTCAGTTGGCGGTTTTATAAGAATTAAGTATAATAAGTATTAAACCAAGTTGTATTACAGGGATACCAACTTATAAGCAATGGGGCAATGGTGAAAACTGGCAGCAATGGGAAGGGAGTCTGGAGCCTGGCACTTGAGGGATGAGGGCTCAGTCTCGCTGGGTATTGTGAATGAAGCTCCCAGGGTCTAGGAGCATTAAGAGAGCGTGGGGGTCCCTGTTCTCTGGAACACTGGAAAGAGAGGTTTTAGCAACATTGCAAAAGGTCCTGGATCTGGGATCACTGGGAGAGGGATTTGGAGATCTGGGGCAGAAACAAACAAATTGCAGCATTTATTTTGATGGACAATGATAAATTTAAGCTGACAGCATGATTTTTTTTAAAGTTGCATCAATTTTCTTACACCCATAGAAAAAACTTGTGTGGACTCTTTCTTCCGCATTATCTTTTCCTAGTGACACAACTTTTAAAAGGAATTCTATGAACAGAGTTGCTTCTCTCCACGATGATCACTGCTGTATCAGTGGGACGGCTTTCAGTACTTCAATTGGATTGGTGGCAGGGCAGGTAGAGAAAGCGGTTAAAAAAGCATACGGGATCCTGGGCTTCATAATTAGAGGCACTGGGGGGAAAAATTGACTTGCGCGCTAACTTCGCCGGGGCGCTACTTTTAGCGCACCCGAAAAAATTAGCGCCCCCGCGGCCGAAATTCACTGGTAGCGCCCCAAGAGGGAAGCGGGGTGCTACTGGAAATGCCCCACCTCCCTCTTGGGGCGCTGCGAGTGAATATCACGGCGCTACGTGCCGTGGTACTGCAGGCCTTCCTCCCCTTATTAAAGGGGAGGGGCCTTGCGCAGTGCGACCCGGGGCCCAGCTGGGCCACCAGAGAGTGACGGCAAAAGAGCCCGGCACTCAAGAGAAGTGCCAGGCTCACGGAGCGCAGCCTGCACTCCGCGGGGGGACTGCAGAGGAGGCCGGGGACGGCAGAGGGGTCAGGTGCTGGCAGGCGGCCAGCAACAAAAATGGCCGCCTGGCATCTCCCCTTTAATTTGCGCCGCCCTAGTCGCAGGTAGGCCCCCCTGACCATAGCGTCTGGCAGTAAGTCAGGGGGCGCTACCGAATATCGTGGCCGGGGCGTGAGAAGGGCGCCGCGCACGGTGATGATGTCATCGTCAGTGCCGCAGCACCGCGGGGTGCTAACGGTTACTGCCGCCGCTAACCTCCCGCTGAATTTTGTGGGAGGTGTTGGCAGCGCCGCGCCCAGGCGCTAGTTGCTTTGCGCCCTGTTAGCGCCCTCTTAGGGCACTAACGGGAGGCGCAAAGCAACCAAATTTTTAGGCCATAGAGTACAAAAGCAAGGAAGTTATGATGAACCTTTATAAAACACAGGTTCGGCCTCAACTGGGTACTGTGCCCAATTCTGGGCACCGCACTTTAGGAAGGATGTGAAGGTCTTAGAGAAGGTGCAGAAAAGATTTACGAGAATGATTCCAGGGATGAGGGACTTCAGTTACGTGGATAGACGAGAGAAGCTAGGATTGTTCTCCTTAGAGCAGAGAAGGTTGAGAGGAGATTTGATAGAGGTGTTCAAAATCATGAGGGGTCCAGACAAAGTAGATAGAGAGAAACTGTTCCCATTGGCGGAAGGATCGAGAACCAGAGGACACAGATTTAAGGTGATTGGCAAAAGAACCAAAGGCAACATGAGGAAAAACTATTTTACACAGCGAGTGGTTAGGATCTGGAATGCACTGCCTGAAAAGATGGTGGAGACAGACTCAATCGTGGCTTTCAAAAGGGAATTGGATAAGTATCTGAAGGAAAAAAAATTGCAGGGCTACGGGGAGAGGGACGAGCTGAAGTGCTCTTGCAGAGAGCCGGCACGGGCTCGACGGGCCGAATGGCCTTCTTCTGTGCTGTAACCATTCTATGATTCTATGTTTTGTTCCCGGTTACTAAATGGAAAGACAAACCAGGAAACTTTTGAAAGCATGAATATTGTGAGAAGAAGTGGGTGCCCTTTGCACTGAAGGGTGGGCGAGAACGGGACAGCAGCTGGCCAGAAGATCTATGTGGGGCCTGGAGGAGAACCCCATCTCCTCCTGGCCCCACAAAGATCTTTAAAAAAGCAAAAACTTATCTTTTGGGAGAAGCCTCCAGCCGATTAGGCCTCTCAACGCCTGGGGAAACAGAACTGGCATACGACGTGCATGCTTTGCTATTTCTCCTTGCAACTTGCATTCAGGATCCAACAACAGACGCAGGACCCGAAGTTACATATCTAAACAGTCTCCTGCCTGTTTTGAGCAGGAGTGCTGGGCACCCAATTAAAGGCCTGCCTTAAAAGTTGATTCAGGAGGGCAAATGTTTGACCAAGGCCCCCACCAGACTTTCAACTGCCGGCTGCCCATTTTTCAGATGAGAAACAGGAGATGGGCAGTTGAAAGTCTCCCCCAATGTCAAACATTCTGCAGATAAACAGATCAGGAAAGTAAATGCATGGCTGAAAGACTGGTGTGACCTCCTGACAATAGTGATGTAGTGGGGGTGTATAAATAGGGAAAACAGGGAAACATGTAACAGAAACAATGTGGTTATAATGGGATATTTTAATTTTCACAGACTAGGAGAAGCAGAATAGTCAAATAGTAACATAATTAATTTCTAGACTATATTCGGGATAGTTTTCTGAAAAAAATATATTTTAGAACCGGCAAGGGATAAAACCATACTAGATTTAGTGATGAGTAATGAACCAGAATAAGTTAATAATCTGACAGTTAGAGTATATCTTGTGAATTGTGACCATAATGTAATTCAATTTGATATTAGGTATGAGAAGGAGAAGCGAAAAACACAAACCAGGGTTTTAAATTTAAATCAGGATGAGGCAAACTTTGAAGAGATGAGAAATAAATTGATCACAGTAAATTGGGCTGAGCTGTTAATTGGTAAACTTACAGCCAAAGGGTGGGAAGTATTCAAAGAAGTTTGTGGTACAATACAAAACCAGTAGATGGGGGAGAGCCAGTAGATGTGGTGTACCTGGACTTCCAAAAGGCCTTCGACAAGGTCCCACATAAAAGATTAGCATGGAAAATTGAAGCTCATGGGATAAAGGGGAAAGTATTGACGTGGATAGAGAACTGGCTGTCAGATAGAAAACAGAGAGTTGGAATAAACGGCTCATTTTCTGAATGGCAGGCAGTAACAAGTGGGATCTGTCCTGGGTCCCCAGCTGTTCACAATTTACATTAATGACCTGGATCAGGGAGTCGGATGCAGCATTTCCAAATTTGCAGACGACACTAAACTAGGAGGGGGGGTGGGCTCAGAGGAGGAGACCAGGAAGCTCCAGAGCGATTTGGACAGACTGGGTGATTGGGCGGATAAATGGCAGATGCACTATAATGTGGACAAGTGCGAAGTTATCCACCTTGGGTGCAGGAACGGGAGGGCAAATTATTATTTAAATGGCAATAAATTGGGAGAGGGGGAAGTACAGAGAGACCTGGGTGTTCTTGTACACCAGTCACTGAAGGCGAGCATGCAGGTGCAACAGGCGATCAAGAAGGCAAACGGTATGCTGGCCTTCATAGCAAAAGGGTTGGAATACAGGAACAGGGATACCTTGCTGCAGCTGTACAGGGCACTGGTGAGACCACACCTCGAGTACTGTGTACAGTTTTGGTCGCCTCATCTGAGGAAAGATGTTCTTGCCATGGAGGGGGTGCAGCGGCGATTCACCAGGCTGATACCAGGAATGGCGGGATTGACCTATGAGGAGAGACTATGTAGTTTAGGGATGTACACACTGGAGTTTAGAAGATTGAGAGGGGACCTCATAGAAGTGTATAAAATTCTGACAGGTCTAGACAGACTAGATGCAGAAGGGATGTTTCCCTTGGCGGGTGAGAACAGAACTAGAGGACATAATTTAAGGATAAGGGCTAAACCATTTAGGACAGAAATGAGGGGGAATTTCTTCACTCAGAGGGTGGTGAACCTGTGGAACTCATTGCCACAGAGGGCAGTGTACGCCAGCTCATTAAATATATTTAAGAGGGAATTAGATATATTTCTACAGGCAAAAGGGGTTAAGGGTTACGGAGAGAAGGCGGGGACGGGATACTGAATTGGAGGATCAGCCATGATCTCATTAAATGGCGGAGCAGGCTCGAAGGGCCGGATGGCCTACTCCTGCTCCTATCTTCTATGTATCTATGTATCCCTAAAAGGCAGAGGCTCCACTTGTACAGTCAAGCAACCCTGGTCAAGAGATGAGGTCAGAAACAACATCGAGCTAAATGCAAAAAGTGGAAATCCAGCAGACTGGGAGAGCTATAAAAAACAACAAAGGGATACAAAGAAAGTAATGAGGTGCACAAAGGTTTTTTTTAATAAATATATTAAAAGAAAGAGAGTGGTAAAGGGAATGTGGGTGAGACTATAAGGAAATGGCGGATTTGTTAAATGAAAACTTATTATACGTTTTCATAGGAGAGAAAGAGCACAATAGGGCAGCAGTACAATGGAATTTAAAAATAATCAAGTGGAGGAATTTGTTTGATTTAATATATCAAAACAAAATGCTAATGGAGAAAATAAGGGGACTTAAGATTAACAAATCTTCAGGACATGATGGTTTCTACCCTCAGGTTATAAAGGTGGGGAAATTGCAGATGAGTTCGTCATAATTTTTCAAAGCTCTCTGGATTCAGGAATTGTGCCGTTAGATTGGAAAATTGAAAGTATCACTCATTATTTAAGAAGGGAGGCAGGGAGAAGCCAGAAAACTACAGACCTGTCAATTTAACATCACGTGTGGGGAAGTTACTAGAATCTATTATCTCAGACAGAGTGACTGAGCACTTGAACAAGTATGAGCTGATCAAAGAGAATCAGCATGGATTTGTGAAGGGTAGGTCTAGTTTAATTTTTTAAGGAGGTTAATAATATGGTGGACAGGGGAGTGTCTATGGATGTTGTTTAGACTAAACAGCATGTGATAAGGTTCTCCACAAGAGGTTAACGAAAATAACAGTGCACGGAATTAGAGGTCTATGTGACATAGGTAGGAGACTGACCTCTCTGCCATCAAGACTACGCTTCTCCACTGGACTAGTGATCTAGCGACTAGTGGATCGCGAGTGGAGCTCGGTGCCAGGGATCGCGAGAATATCAGTGCTAATTTGATCCTGTGAGAGACAACATCATTCATGTCCGAGGCCGGGACCCAAGAGCAAGGACAAGCCCAGCAGCAAGGTCAAGGCCCAGGAGTGGCGCAGTGTGGACCAGCAGCGGGGTTGGGGCCCAGGGAAGGTGTGGCACGGGCCAACAACGAGGTCGGGAGGACCACAATGCATCCTACGAAACCCAGGCACAGAGGACCTACGGGAAGGAGGGAGGAGGACAGCAGGAGTATGTTTGTGTGTGTGTGCTAGGCCGCTGTAGCAGAGCCTGGTCTCCAATCATCTTGGATCCCCTTCCCATTGGACCAAGACCTTGCTCTGTCAAGCCCGTGTGGTAGCTGGTGTGCAACGGCCACCCCACATTAAAAGAATTCACGCACAGGCATCTTCCACCCTTTAAAATGAAGTTCGGGACCTGGAACGTCAGGACCCTCATGGACAACCCCAACAGTGACAGACCGGAACGCCGTACTGCTATCGTTGCCCGGGAGCTCAGACGTTTCGACAAAGTCATCTTCGGTTCCGAGGGACTGCCTAAGAAGGAGACAGAGAATAGGGATAAAAGGAATGTCCTCTGATTGGCGGGATGTGACAAGTGGTGTTCCCCAGGGGTCTGTACTCAGTTTTCCAGCATTTATATTAATGACTTGGATGAAGGAATAGAGCATTGTATATCCATGTTTGCAGCTGGCACTAAATTAGGAGGCACAGTAAATTGTGTAGATGGGAGCAGTAAGTTACAAAGGGTTAAGTGAGTGGGCAAAACTGGCAGACAGAGTTAAATGTGGCCAAGTGTGAGATCATCCACTTTGGATTTGAGAAAGAAAAGTTGGAATATTTTCTTAATGGTAAGGGTCTAGACTATTTTCTTAGCTGCTTGTGTTAGTTTTTTTTTGATGGTGCTTCCATAAATGAAAGTCAAATCATTGAAAATTCTTAAACTTTGCTCATCTCACTGGACTAGTGTGCTCAATCCAATACATGGATTGACAGCCATTAATTCTGGCATAAATAACAATCTGGTGCAAAAGTTTCCTTTTTCTATTACTTTAGAGGAAGCTCAGGCCGCGATTTTCCCTACCTCGGCGGGTCCGTGGCGGGTTGCGGCCTCGCTGTTGACTCCATCCCGGTCTCTGACATGACTTTACCCTGATTGGGCTTGTTAAGCCTGCCCAGCGAGTTTCCCGGCCAATTGAAGGAAGCGGGTCTGATGACGTCATTTGATGATGCGTCATCAGCCGGTTTCCTTAAAGGGACCCTTCGCAAATTTCGTTTGATATTTGAGCTGTCAGTGTTCTACAGCATTGAGGTGCTCCAAACACTGACAATCACTGCACAGAGGTGCACGGCTGCACCCAGGCTCTCCCATGACTCCTTCCATATGCTTATGGAGGGAGTCACAGCACACAGGGAGGTTCTCTTCCCTTCCAATGGGCGCAAGAGACCTCCCCAGGAGACCAACACAGCCTGGTTGCACATTGCAGAGGAGGGCACAAGCAGGGATGTCATCAGGAGGACCAGGTTGCAGTGGCACAAACCTTTCAATGATCTCAGTCAATCACAAAATGTTAGTACAAAGCCACACTCAACCTCATCCTGCTGTGCCTCTCATCACATCCCCATCACTCTGCCTTCCCTACCCTACCTCTGCACATCCTTACTCACACCAACTTACCTTGCACCTCTACCCATCCCTCTCTATCTACATTATCACTTCCGCATCTCTCTAACCACCGCTCACACTCACCCTCATACCAACTAACAACACGCAAGAGTAGGCACTTGTGTGTTTTAGCCAATGTTCATGTGAAGTTTCTGTTAATGTGCTGTCAAACATTGAAACCTTTATTTTCAACACTTTGCGTTCTTGGACAGATTTGTGTGCACCTTTGGAAGTGGCTTAGTGAGTTGCAGTGAATGGTGAGACATAACGGTACCCCCCGCAATGCTGATGAATGTGAAAAGAATGGCTTGGGCATTGTAGGGATGCCTTATGTTGTTGGTGTGGGATGGTGCCAACCTGACGCATCATGTGGCAGCCAGGGTGTGCAGCGTCAAGTGAAGTAAATCTGGCCATGGTGAGGCCATCCCAGGCGTCCCGGGCAACAATGTGGTCAGGTGCTGATGCCCTCTGTCCTGTGCAGCATCAGTTGATTGCGGAGAAGGTTGGTGTGATTGTTGGTGCTGCTGGTGATGCTGGTGTTGGGGCTGATCATGGTCAGATTCTGAGGACCAAGGTGAGAGTATAAAGTGCACCCATGCTGATGGAATAGATGGCAGGTGAAGTAGAGATAACAGAAGCGATCTGTCAATGGTGAGAGAGGTAATGAGGTCAGACTGGATGGAGACTTGTGCAATGCAGCATCCTGAATCTGTAGTGGGAATGCATTTTAGAGAAGCTAGTGGTTAAGGGAACATTTCTCAATCAGCTGGGGGCTTTGACTTGACATTTGAAGCTGTCAACTTATCAGCTGATTCAATGGCAAGTGACCTCCCGCCTCAGCTTCACAGATGAGGTCTAGGCACAGTGGGAAACCGGTGAGCGACCTGTCAAATTCAAAAAGCTGGGGGAGAAAAACATTGTTCATTAGTGGCTTGTTTACAGCCACTTATGATTTTATTAGGTCCCCCGCCGCTATCTGTCGGGTCTGCTCAGCGCTGGTAGACCTGACATCGGGAAATGCAGGTGTGTGCATTTTGAATTTCACAGCTGACTCGCCACCAATCGGGTCCGCTGAGCACTGGCAAAATTGCGGCCATAATCCAGTATTAATAAAAGTAGAACCCAGCACCTTATTATTTAAAGAATACATTCTAGGTATCCTAAGTAATTTTTGAGTGTTCATGTTTCTGGAAAACTAAAAACCTTTCTGACATAAAATGGAAAAGCAAAATAATGCGGATGCTGGAAATCTGAAATAAAATTAGAAAATGCTGGAAAACACTCAGCAAGTCAGGCAGCATCTGTGGAGAAAGAAACAGAGTCACCATTTCAGGTCGATGTCCTTTCATCAGAACTGGAAGATGTTAGAGAGTAACAGTTTTTAAGCAAGTACAGAGCCAGAGATAGTGTGTTAGGTGGGGGCAGGATTGAAGAACAAAGGGGAAAGTCTGTTGCAGGGTGAGGGCAAGGGTGATTAAATGACAAAAGGGATGATGGTGCAAGGCAGAATGGGGTGGTAATGGGACGGGTAAAGAAACAAAAGTTGGGTCCAGATGAAAATATAGCAGAGGGGGAGGGAAGCATAGAAAATCTGGCAAAGAGAAGGCTCCCGTGGCCCAGGAATGTGGCAGAGAAAGGTGGGTAGACTCCAAGGATGCGACATAAAATAGGGTTGATTATATAGAAATATACTTACTGGGCTCTCCTTGTTCAATAGCTATAGAACTGCAGGTTAGCAGCAGCCGTTACTAGAAGTTCTGCTGTACTGGCATGGCAGTAGATTATGGACATCTCTTCATTCAGTAAAGGACGCGACTGCTGCCAACGAAGTTGAAGTAGTTGCGTGTGCGCAGCTTCAGTGTTTTTTCGGTTGTCCGCTAACCGAAAAGAAAACATTGTCGCCATTACAGAGAAAACACTTCCAGAGAGAAAGGACTGGGAAGGGGTGGCGAAAAGAGATCGCCACTGCCGAACAGAGCCGCATCAGGAAAAGAAAATCTGTGCCAGCAAGACACAGTAAATATCCGTTTTTATTAACTTGCTTATTTTTATTAATTTTCTTCTCCTTTCCCTTCACACGGAGCTTGCGCACCATACAAATAAATCTCCGCAACCCTCCCCCCGCGAAAATATCATACATTAATAAGAACATAAGAAATAGGAGCAGGAGTAGGCCATTCGGCCCTTCGAGCCCGCTCCGCCATTCAATGAGATCATGGCTGATCTTCTGCCTCAACTCCATTCACCGGCCCTATCGCCATATCCCTTGATGCCCTTACTAGTCAGAAATCTATCGACTTCTGTTTTGAATATACCCAATGACTGAGCCTCCACAGCCCTCTGGGGTAGAGAATTCCAAAGATTCACCACCCTCTGTGTGAAGAAATTTCTTCTCCTCTCAGTCCTGAATGGCCTACCCTTTATCTTGAGGCTGTGGCCCCTGGTTCTAGACTCTCCAGCCAAGGGAATCATTCTCCCAGCATCCACCCTATCCAGCCCTGTAATAATTTTGTATGCTTCAATCAGATCCCCTCTCATTCTTCTGAATTCAAGAGAATACAGGCCTAGTTTACTCAATCTCTTCTCATACGACAGTCCCGCCATCCCAGGAATCAATCTCGTGAACCTTCGTTGCACTCCCTCTATGGCAAGTATATCCTTCCTTAGGTAAGGAGACCAAAATTGTACACAGTACTCCAGGTGTGGTCTCACCAAGGCCCTATATAATTGGAGTAAGACTTCATTACTCCTGTACTCAAATCCTCTTGTAATGAAGGCCAGCATACCATTTGCCTTCCTAATAGCTTGCTGCACCTGCACATTCACTTTCAGTGACTCATGTACAAGGACACCCAGGTCCCTTTTGAGCATCTGCATTCCCCAATCTTTCACCATTTAGGAAATACTCTGCCTTTCTGTTTTTTCTACCAAAGTGGATAACTTCACATTTATCCACATTATAATCCATCTGCCATGTTCTCGCCCACTCACTGAGCCTGTCGAGATCCCCTTGAAGCCTCTTCACATCCTCTTCGCAACTGACACTGCCACCTAGCTTTGTATCATCAGCAAATTTGGAAATGTTACATTTAGTCTCCCCATCCTAATCATTGATATAGATTGTGAATAGCTGGGGCCCAAGCACCGATCCTTGCGGTACCCCACTAGTCACAGCCTGCCATCCTGAAAAAGTCCCGTTTATCCCTACTCTTTGTTTTCTGTCTGTTAACCAATTCTCAATCCATGCTAGTATATTACCCCCAATTCCATGTGCCCTAATTTTGTTCACCAACCTCTTGTGTGGGACCTTATCGAAGGCCTTCTGAAAATCCAAATACACCACATCTACCAGTTCCCCTTTGTCTACTCCACTAGTTACATCCTCAAAGAACTCCAATAGGTTTGTCAAACAGGATTTCCCTTTCATAAATCCATGTTGACTTTGCCCAATCTTACTATTAGTTTCTAAGTGCCCAGTTATTGCACCCTTTATAATAGATTCCAGCATTTTCCCAACTACTGATGTGAGGCTAACAGGTCTGTAGTTCCCCGTTTTCTCTCTCCCTCCTATCTTAAATACTTAAACCACCCCGCGCTATTATTATACATTATTAAACCAGCCCATAGCTCTATAGATTCCATAGATATAACCATGCGATATGACTATATTATTATACATTCATACTTAAACCACCACAGATTTATGCACAGAACTCTTCTGCGCAGCTTCCTTCTGGTTGTTGGCAGCAGCTTCCGGTTCGTTGGCAGCAGTCACTCCGTTCAGTAAAACAGAAATTCAGAATGTTACATGAGGCAAAGTTCTGCACAAAATGTCTGCTTCCAGATGGCCAAGAGCTAGCAGTTGTAGATCATAAACAAACAGTTTAACAAGAGATGACAGACAGACAGAACTAAGTGTTTTAAGGTATTTCTCCCTTTGTAACATTTAAGTTTATAGGGCAATTCAGAAAAAATATATTTTCATTACCTCCCTCAAACAATACACCCTGTTTTCTGCGAAAGTGTGTTTACCATTATTTTATTACAAGTTATGTAGTCAAGGACGTTTTCAATAGAGGTCAGAAACTCAGTCCTTACAGATTGTATTTACAGTCAATAATCTGTTTTGTATGCAAATTTCCCTCTATTATCCTGAAGAACTGCAAATTAGACCCAGTGTTTATTTTTGCTAGACATTTCATTATGTAACTCACATTGAGTGCCCTCGATGGTGTCATTGACTGAAATGTTATCCCTTGAATTAAGAAATTTAAATTCAGAGTTAAACTGCCTCGTGGCTCCATCGGCAAGTGCGCTGATTGTAATGGTCGCTGAGCCGTACCAACTAGGAAGATCCAAGATCTGATCCCAGGTCTGTGCTGAGTTGGCTGATCTCAGTCAGAGTGGGAGTAGGGGGTGATACAGCAGGCCTCAATACCCCTAGGTTAGACAGGGAAAACACAGCCAGAGTTCCCATTCCCACTGGATCACTATCCAGCAACGCCAGGAGAGCGGTCGCCTGGATGACAGATGAGTCCAAGGGTCATCTCGGCAGTGATGCCCATCTCCTCCTCCTCCATAATCAAATAGTCTGCTGTCACTCATCGTCTAGGCTCGCACTTGAAGAATAGCCGCTGGCGTGCGGTACTGGAAGGCAGTCACGCCCATGAAACCATACCCAGCACTTCAAGAGGAGAAAACTGGTGGGGGGGGAATTAATTCTGAAATAGTAAAACAAAAAGGGTAATCTTCCAATTTCACGGCCCAAGAGTGGGAGTTTTACCTGCTGAGAGTGCACAAATTGGAAATTCAGTTGCACACCCCAGAAAATTTTCTGACCATATTAGTGGTTAGAAAATTGTGCACAGCACTTGCCCAAATTTCCAATACGTAATCTTGGTGGGTGAGGCTCCTCGTTAGGAGCACACAATCAGAAAGTTACCCCAACAGTGCAAAAAAGACCTTTGCCCTGCTGAAAAAGATAGAAGTGTTCTCCAAACTAGATGCCAATTCAGAAATTTGGCCTGTTAACATTTATTAACCAGGGCTGTGTGCACTGAATTACTCTTAATTTTCTGTTTGTTTGCTCCCCCTACAGGCTGAAGGTTTCAAATATTTAGGTCACACACAATACTTCAGATTCCTTGGATCACAGTGTTTAATTCTGTGTGGGCTTGCTGTCCGTAAAGTTACAAAATGATACCAACAATCCCAGCAGTATTAGCTGTATCAGCTAAAGGCAATATCGTTATATTAAAAAGTATATTAAAGGTTTAAACAAAAGCAAAAGTAAGAGTTAATATTATTGTGATTCCGGCAAAAACAGGGAGAAAAATCTCAGCTGGGATAGTTCCAATCAGCCTGAGTAACTCTGGACTAGGGAGGAGGGAGATCAGTGGGAGTTCCTGCTCCTGATAATTTTGCAGTGACCCTTGATCAGTGAACGCTCTTGACTGTGTTGACCCACAATAATTAAGTATCCTATAAATGTTTACGGTCTCGGCTTACACACAAAAATAATCACTTGGGCGAGGTATCGTAGGTTGGCTGGTGGCTGTAAAACCACACTCCAGCAAGAGGCAAGAAAATAGGATGAGAAAAAAAAAGATAAAACAGGAAACAGAGAAAATTTTGTACGGATTCAAAGGATTACACAGGATTGCATAGGATATACAGCGCAAATACAGGCCATTCGGCCCAACCAGTCCATGCTTCACACGAGCCTCCTCCTGTCTTTCCTCATCTAAATCTATCAGCATAACCCTCTATTCCCTTTTCCCTCATATGCTTGTCTAGCCTTCCCTTAAATGGATCTATACTATTCGCTTCAACCACTCCCTGTAGTAGCGAGTTCCACATTCTTACCACTCTTTGTAAAGAAGTTTCTTCTGAATTCCCTACTGGATTTCTTGGTGACTAAGGATTGATGTGCAGAAATAGAACAGCTGAAGGCAAAAGGGAAGGTTGTGTTTAGATCTGAAGTGTGACTATGGTTAGATGTGGGTCTACAGCCACAATTTTGCACACAGCAAGTTTCCAAACTCAGCTAGGTCCCACACAACCCCTCGTAACGAACGCCTTTTGGATGAGACGTTAAACCGAGGCCCTCTGTCCTCTCAAGTGGACGTAAAAGATCCCATGGCACTATTTCGAAGAAGAGTAAGGGAATTCTCCCCAGTTTCCTGGCCAACATTAAGCTTCAACCAACTTCACTAAAAGATTATCTGGTCATTGTGTCTGTGGGACCTGGCTGTGTGCAAATCGGCTGACATGTTTCCTACATTACAACAGGGACTACACTGCAAAAGTATTTAATTGGCTGTAAAGCGCTTTGGGATGTCCTGAGTTCGTAAAATATACTATATAAATGCAAGTCTTTCTTTCTTATAAAGTTGTGTTGGCAGAGACTTGGGTGCATGCTGCGCAGAGAGGGTGGGCATACATACCCTGGACACAAATGGTGAGGTCCAAGGAGCCCCTGATATTGGGTCTCAGACCTCATTTCAATACCAATGGTGCTGCGGAAGGAGCCCAAGCAGGTAAGTGTAGGAAGTTCAGGCCATTGCCAGCATCATAGTGGCCCACAGGTAAGTGATGGCCCTGGGGAGTGATTGCGAGTCTCGAGGGAGGGGGAATCACAGGTCTCAGGGAAATCAAAAGCCTCGAGGAGGGGGAGAATCGCGGAGTTCGGTGGAGGGCGGGATTTCAGGCCTGGGGCGGGGGATCGCAGGTCTGGTGGAGGGTGGAGATTGTGGGTCTCGGAGGAATTATGGGCCTTGTGGAGGGGGGAATTGCAGCCTTTGGGGGTTAACAATCTGTGGCTGGGGTGATGTAGCGTCAGCTGGCAGCGGCCTGCAGAATTGGGGTCTGGAGGTCAGGGATCTCGGGCCACGAGGGAGATCGGGAGTCAGGTCCGGAGCCTTGAGGGCAGGAGTCGGGGATCTTGGGCCAGGGGGCCGGGTGTGGCGGTGATCGAGAGAGTGGTTTAATGTGGGGTCGGGAGGAGCACTTCTGCTCCTCCCAGCTCCGCATTCAGGTAAGTAAGTTACCTTTTTTGTTGCAGACGATCTGTATGGATGGTTTCCCAACCTTGCAGCCGGGACCTCAAGCAGGCGTTTGCCCCTTATTTGCATATGCAAAGGGACTAATGCCTGCTTACAGCGTGGGTAAAGGAAGCCTCTTGTCTATCCTTACCTAATATGGTGGCCGGCACACTGCCGGTCAAAAGTGTGCGGGCGTTTCCGGCCCGTCATCTCGGGGAGTTAGGAGGCCGTGCCACGCGACTCAATTTCTAGGCCAAACTGTCAGCTTGGCTCAGTTAGCCGCAGTCTTGTCTCTGAGTTAGAAAGTGGTGGATTCAAGACTGCAGTGAAATTCTGAAGGAGTGGCTGCATGGTTGGAGATTTTCACAGTCCTATTTTCCATTCTTTTTCCTCAAACCTGTCCTATTTTCCTGGTTTCGCACACACTTTTGCATTCTTTTTAAAGTCATTTTCCCAGTACCTTTTTGAATGTTGTAATCAATTTAGCAGTGATTACCATACATGGCAAAGCATTCCACATTCCAATAACTGCATGAAAAAGTTTCTTCTAATCTTTCCTTTTGTGTATCTGGTGCTTATCTTAATATCACGGTCTTTGATTTATCTACCAACGGAATTAATCTATCTATATTGACCTTTATAATTTTGAACACCACTATCAAATCCCCTCAATTTTCTCCATTCAAGATAAAGGGGGAAAAATTGGGTTGCTTTGCGCCTCCCATTAGCACCCTAAGAGGGCGCTAATGGGGCGCAAAGCAACTAGCGCCCGGGCGCAGCGCCGCCAACGCCTCCCACAAAATTCAGCGGGAGATTAGCGGCGGTGGTAACCATTAGCGCCCCGCAGCGCTGCACCGTAGGCAATGACATCATTGCCGTGCGCAGCACCCCGCTCGTGCCCCGGCCGCGATCTTCGGTAGCGCCCCCTGACTTACCGCCAGACGCTATGTCTGACGGGGTCAGGGGGGCCTACCTGCGGCCGGGGCGGCGCTAATTTAAGACATTTTTGTTGCTGGCCGCCTGCCAGCACCTGCCTCAGTTGCTGTCCCCGGCCTCCTCAGCAGCCCCCCCGTGGAGTGCTGGCTGCGCTCCGTGAGCCCGGCACTTCTCTTGACTGCCGGGCTCTTTTGCCGGCACTCTGATCCCTGGTGGCCCAGCTGGGCCCTGGATCGCGCTGCGCAAGGCCCCTCCTCTTTAAGAAGGGGAGGAAGGTCTGCAGTACCACGACACGTAGCGCCACAATATTCCCTCGCAGCGCCCCAAAAGAGATGAGGGGCGCTTCCAGTAGTGCCTTGCTTCCCTCTAGGGGCGCTACCGATAAATTTCGGCCGCAGGGGTGCTAATTCTTTCGGGGCGCTAAAGTAGCTAAAGGGGGCACAACTCAATTTTCCCCCCAAAGACTCTAGCCTTTCTTGATATCATCCTAGTAAGTCTGCATTGCACTCTGTTCAGGGCCATTATATCCCTCCTCTGGTGACAAGCCCAAAGCTGCACACATTATTCCAGATATAGCCTAACCATCATTTCGTACAGTCCTCGTGATCCTTTTGCTTTTGTATGCAATCCCTTTCAATATAAACCCCCAAATCCTAATGACCTTCTTTGTGAACTTTTTTAACCTTTCCATCACTTTTTAGAATTTATGTGTAATAGAATCTTGTGGATTTTAAATCCACTAAATGTTGGCCACGCTCAATACTCTAAAAATGTCTAGCGGCCTGGTACTCTCTGTTATAAACAGAAAGAAAAAGCACTCTAAAAATATGAAAACTATTTTAATGACTCCCAGCCCTCTCCTCTCCACGATGAACTGGACATCTGCCAGTCATAGCAAATGTTGCATGGACTGTTAGTGCAGTTGGAAAACCACCAAAATGTGGGTCTCCTTTTCCTGCATGCCCATGTTTTCCCCTTCCTCAGCATTTTCCTCACCACCACCATTTAACACCCCACTCAACTTAAAAGAGTCTAGACTGCAAGAATACTGACGTCACCAGCTTCCCACATTATTAAATATACCAAACTGTCTCCTTACTGCTGGTACCCAGTATACAATATTCCTCAATCACTTTGTCTCCTCTCAGCCTGTGGCTTCCTGATAAAAATCAATAACATCTATTTGTTATGTGCAGTGCTGCCCAACTCTGCACAATTGTCTATATACTTCTGTCTGTATCTTGAATGTCATGCAACAAGTTCCATGAGTCATCCAGAAATGTAACATTTGCAGCATACAATCAAAAGAGCTTAAATTCTGGCGAGATTCCGAGGGGAGTTGAATCAAAAGAATTCCAAATTGTTCTAAAAAATAAATAATTAAAGCCCAGGAGAAAATTGTGAATGAAAGAAATAAGATCTTCCATGGAGAATATGCTTTATATCTGCTCAGCCTGGCTGGGGGTGGGTTAATAATTCTCCTGAGAGAGATGGTTTGTGCCAAATCCTAATCAATCCAGTAAACACTACAAAGGGCAATAATTAGTGGTGATTAAAGTTAATTGTTGTTGATAACATAACAGGTCTGTTAAATGTTTCATGATCAGTGTGTTGTTAACCTTATGGAAAATCACTGAACCATCAAGATCTGACACAGCAAGACAAGTTTTGACGTACATATATAGAAATATGCCAGCTGTGGTCATAAGAGTTTTACAATGCAAGTGAACTTGACCACATAACCATCAAAGCTGTGAGAGAGAAGGGGTAATTCTGCCTTCCTGTACCCCTAGTGGAGAGCCACACTCTGAGGGGTTACTGGTAGGAGATAGGGCTACAGAGAGGCAGGGTCCGATTCCCCAACCCACTCTCCCTGCAACCATGGCTCCGCATTGGGAATACAGCTTTGTGTAAAGCACTTTTGTATTTACCAAGACTTATTTTTACCCTTAAGCTTTGAATTTTAATAGCACTTGTGCATAGTTTATAATCACAGGGAAGTTATCCCAGATTGCAACTAATGACTGTCACCCAATTTGGTGATCACTGCCCAATGAGACATGGCCTTCTCTTTGGATGCTGCCCCACTCTGCTTTTTTTGCAACTCTTTTGAACTTGCTCTTGACTGAATCACAAGTGAGGATCATGCAAAAGAAAATGGTGTTCTGCAAAATTCCCAGCCTTCTTGTTATGTTCAGTTCCAACCTTTATTGTTCAAGTTTCACTGATGGGCGATCAGCCTCTCTGTACCTTCATTGCAAAATAAAACTCTAATTATAGGGGGAAAGCACATATGTAAATGAGTGGACGATGCAGTTTCAATGTAAGGTCTGATATTGGGTGCAGAGCAGCGATGGAGGAACAGCTGGCAGTGAAGAAATATTTATCTAGATGGTCGTGACTGGGGAGCAGGAAGTAGCAAATGTGAAACGAGCCGGTGGAACATCAGGTAAAGGATGGAGAAGTGGCCGAAGATCATTTATTTTGTGTTCAAATCTCACCTGAAAGAGTACAAAAATTAAAGAGATATTTATAAATATGAGAAAATGAAATTAAAAAAACTTAGAACTTACATGGTTACTTACCTTGTAAATATAACTCCTAGGGGGCTGCTCCTCCATTTCTGGCTGCATTTTTGCTCAACACTTCTGTTCTTTGGCCACCGGGGGCCAAGCCGGAGGACTTCCTCGTAGGTCTGCTCCTGGGAGTGACGAAGACAGCCATTCAGAGGTCCAGGATGAGCGCGGGCAGCCGGGGAGGGTCGCTCTGGCTGCCTATCTCTCTTTTGCGGCCTAGTACGTGCCCGGATGGCTCTGGAGAGGGAACAGGCAAACAAGGGACTTCTCCCTGTGTCCTGGCCAATATTTGTCTCTCAACCAATACAACAACAAAAAATCTAATTATCTGGCCATTTCGCTCATTCCTGTTTGCAGGATCTTGTTGTACACAAATTGGCTGCCGTATTTGCCTTCATGACAACAGTGGCTACACTTTAAAAGTATTTCATTGGCTGTGAAGAACTTTGGGATACCCGCAGATCAATAAAGGTGCAATATAAATGCATGATTTTTTTTTCTTTAATAACTTTGAATGCTGAGACTAGTGATTCAGACCAGTGGCTATGATTCAGCACCCTGAAATCACCATGTGAAATGTCATTATCAAACCTCACATCAGTGAAAATAATGTAATGCTGGATTTGAATCCCATAGATGCTATTAGTGGAACTCCTGCTATGATCCTTGCTGTCATGGTGATTTCTCAGAGCAAATTACATACACAAACCATGCTATAATCTTGTAATTTATTTGCATAATCACAGTTTGCACAGTGTACAATATGTTGACTTGCTGTACAGCTGTTTCTTTACATTCAAATCAAGGAGCAGTTGGATAACTCCTGCAACACAGGACTACATGTGTGCTAAAAAGTGGAAGCAGCATGCTATAGACAGGACTAAGTGATCCCACAATCAACGGATCAGATCAAAGCTCTGCAGTCCTGCCACATCCAGTCGTGAATGGTGGTGGACCATTAAACAACTAATGGGAGGAGGAGACTCCATGAATATCCCCATCCTCAATGATGATGGAGCCCAGCACATGAATGCAAAAGACAAAGCTGATGATCCATATCGGCCTCCTTCTGAGGGCCCCACCATCACAGAAGCCAGTCTTCAGCCAATTCAATTCACTCCACGTGATTTCAAGAAACGGCTGAGTGCACTGGATACAGCAAAGGCTATGGGCCCCGACAACATCCCAGCTGTCATGCTGAAGACTTGTGCTCCAGAACTAGCCGCACCTCTAGCCAAGCTGTTCCAGTGCAGCTACAACACTGGCATCTATCCGACAATGTGGAAAACTGCCCAGGTATGTCCTGTCCACAAAAAGCAGGACAAATCCAATCCAGCCAATTACCGCCCCATCAGTCTACTCTCAATCATCAGCAAAGTGATGGAAGGTGTCATCGACTGTGCTATCAAGCGGCACTTACTCACCAATAACCTGCTCACTGATGCCCAGTTTGGGTTCTGCCAGGACCACTCGGCTCCAGACCTCATTGCAGCCTTCGTCCAAACATGGACAAAAGACCTGAATTCCAGAGGTGAGGTGAGAGTGACTGCCCTTGACATCAAGGCAGCATTTGACCGAGTGTGGCATCAAGGAGCCCTAGTAAAATTGAAGTCAATGGGAATCGGGGGGAAATGCTCCACTGGCTAGAGTCATACCTAGCACAAAGGAAGATGGTTGTGGTTGTTGGAGGTCAATCATCTCAGCCCCAGGACATTGCTACAGGAGTTCCTCAGGGCAGTGTCCTAGGCCCAACCATCTTCAGCTGCTTCATCACCTCCAACATAAGGTCAGAAATGGGGATGTTCGCTGATGACTGCACAGCGTTCAGTGCCATTCGCAACTCCTCAGATAATGAAGCAGTCTATGCCCGCATGCAACAAGACCTGGAAGACATTCAGGCTTGGGCTGATAAGTGGCAGGTAACATTCACGCCACACAAGTGCCAGGCAATGACTATCTCCAACAAGCGAGAGTCTAACCACCGCCCCTTGACATTCAATGGCATTTCCATCTCCGAATCCCCCACCATCAACATCCTGGGGGTCGCCATTGACCAGAAACTTAACTGGACCAGCCACATAAATACTGTGGCAACAAAAGCAGATCAGAGACTAGGTGGTCTGCGGCGAGTGTCTCACCTCCTGACTCCCCAAAGCCTTTCCACCATCTACAAGGCACAAATAAGGAATATGATGGAATACTCTCCACGTGCCTGGATGAGTGCAGCTCCAACAATACTCAAGAAGCTCGACACCATCCAGGACAAAGCAGCCCGCTTGATTGGCACCCATGCACTGTACAAGATGCACTGTAGCAACTCGCCAAGGCTTCTTTGGCAGCACCTCCCAAATCTCTGCCACCTAGAAGGACAAGGGCAGCAGGCGCATGGGAACACCACCACCTCCAAGTTCCCCTCCAAGTCACCCACCATCCTGACTTGGAAGTATATCGCCATTCCTTCATCGTCGCTGGGTTAAAATCCTGGAACTCCCTACCTAACAGCACTGTGGGAGTACCTTCACCACACAGACTGCAGCGGTTGAAGAAGGCGGCTCACTACCACCATCTCAAGGGCAATTAGGGATGGGCAATAAATGCTGGCCTTGCAAGTGACGCCCACATCCCAGGAACGAATAAAAAAAACTCCATTCATCCCTTCTCACTGGAGGCTCAAATTGGGCTTTCCATTCGTCATCAATTGTAAAATTATTCTCTTGCACTCATTCTGTATTCTGGACATTTTTTTGTTGCCAATTTTCTGTTTTCTTACACTGAAAGAAAGACTTGCCTTTCGCGACCTCAGGACATCCCAAAGCGCTTTCCAGCCAATTAAGTACTTTTGAAGTGTAGTCACTGTTGTAATGTAGGAAAAGTGGCAGCCAATTTGTGCACAGCAAGCTCCCACAAGCAGCAATATGATCATGACCAGATAATTTTTTTTTTGTGACATTCGTTGAGGGATAAATATTGGCCAGGATACTCGGGCGAACTCCCTGCTCTTCTTCGAATAGTGTCATGGGATCCTTTATATCCACCTGAGAGGGCAGATGGGGTCTCGGTTTATTGTCTCATCCAAAAGATGACATCGCCGATGGTGCAACACTCCCTCAGTACTGTACCAGCATGTCAGCCTGGATTATGGGCTCAAATCTCTGGAATGGGACTCAAACCCACTCAGAGGCAATTGAAATTTTACAAACTTGTGCCATAATAAATTAAAATATGTTGATTTGATTTTCACGAAGGAAAATAAATTTATCACTGTCACATTTCAGGATTTCTGACTATTTTACAATGGAAGGATCTTGATGTAATTTACATTGAAATGATACTATGTTAAATTTAGCTCTCCAGGGATTAAGTTTTCTGAGCATGAAGTGCTGGGAGATATATATTAGAACCATTTGTGAAATGATGCTTCACACCAAGCACTTCAGCTCAAGATAATGGATATTGTTTAGACCTTCATGTGAACCATCCAGACATATTCATTTAAGAACTGCAGAAGAAAGTTTCTAGGCATCCCTATCTGGGATTGGGGGGCTGTGATAGCCAGTTTATTGGGCAGCCTACTGGCCAACCCGCCAGACAGGGAGACCTGAGAGAGGGTTAGAGGTCAAACTACAGTAAACTCTTGTTTAAACGGCACGTAATCATTCAGAATTCTTTAATAACTGGCAAAATAGATAACCGGTAATCTTGCCAAATCCATCCAGCACTCGTTTTGCCGAGTCCGAGTCTCCCGCGGTGGCCGAATTAGTCAGTGGTTTTTATTTTTTTTGTGTTAAAAATTGCCTACCTCTCTGTTATCCAGAATTTTCCATCAACCGGCACCATCCTGGTCCCGTAGGTGCCGGATACGAAAGAGTTTACTGTACTTGGTTTCTATCCAGTTAGGAAACAAAAAGCTGGTGAACATCTGGCCAGTTTACTAAGTGGAGCCAGATGTAGCAAGAGCAAGCTCTCTCATCTTCAATTCAGAGCCAGCCAGGATCAGAGGAATGACTGACCAGAAAAGTGATAGTTAGCTCGCCAACAGGGACAGTGTATCGTATTACTGGACTCGTAATCCAGAGCTGGACTAATAATCCACAGAACATAAATTCAAAACCCAGCATGGGATTTGCAGACGTACAATTTGTAACTATGATTTAAGATTATATTTCTGTGAAAAACCAACTTAACTTAATTACCTGACACTACTTGACATTGATACCCACGATGATACATCAGAAACTTTGAACATTACAGATTATCTACCTTTTCTTTTGTTTTCATTAATTTATTGATGTTTGCTCTCATTTTACACCAGTATTTTGAAGAATGTTTGGTAATGTATCAATGTATAAACGTTGCCATAACAATAGCTTACATATCCATAGCATTTGCTTTTGCAGCGTTGTTGTTGAGTGAAAAACAGTGAGGAAATGGTAATTGGAAAGAATTAGGGTGAGGGACTAAAGGCATGGTCAGAGAACGGCTATGAGGAGGCTTTTTGAAAACAGGGAGGGAGGTGCCAAAGCAGAGGAAACTAGACAGTACTTCATTGCTGGCAGATTGACATTGTAGAATTTTCTGCTCGACATTAAGTAAACCATTAACCACAGAAATGATGCCAGAATCAAATGTTAGTGAGGACAGTGAAACAGAGCAATACAGCTTCACTGGGATGTAGCACCAGTTTGTAATCCTTAATCAGAACTCCAGGCAGCCGTGACTTATTTACTCCTGGCCTGCTCTTGGGCCGCAATATTTTGGTTGTTGAACGCGAGCCTTGAGAAATGTTCAGGGTCGAGGAGCTGGAGCTTGGTGATGCTTCCATGGGCTAATTGGTAGAGTGATTGAAGATGCTATTGGCTTATCCTCTGGTTTCCTTGGAATGTGCTCAACCCAGTAAAACTTGTGCGATATGGATACTTTCGGATAAATTATAGCTGCTTCACTTGAGACTACGCATTTTAGTTAGTGATATAATCAGTGCAGTTAATTCCAAGCATAATACAATAGCAGTGGAGCTGATAAGTCAGGGATCCAAGGTTATATGTAAATATCCAGTTACCTTAACCAGGAGCAAACTTTGGCGATGGCAACACTGAGTTTCACACCTACGCCTAAGCAAAGATTTTGCATATGTTTTATGTTGTTTTGTGTTAAATCTATATGTGAGTGAAAATGCATGAAATTATTGACTTTATTATTAAGCATCAGGTTTTTGATATGTGGTAGAGTTGTGGCCTTTACAGGAGTTGTTTCCCCCCCCAGATTTCTCCTTTCCTTTCATGTGGACTGCTAATTCATAGTGGGGTGTTGTTCTGAGAGTCTAGCACCCTTTGGCACCTTGCAACAGTGATCATCGCTGAGGTATAAATCGAGACAGAGAACATTGGCTAGTTGGGGAGCATCACAGTGAGCCTGATCTTATTTTACCTGACAACCACAAATTCACAATTTCCACGGGGGTCACTGGACAGTGATTAGGAGCTGAAACGTTTGTTCACCACTCCCTCTCACTAGCCATGGGGCACTGTATAACATTCTTATTGCTGTCGTAACTGGATTTGTTTTTGCTTGTAAAGTACACCAACCCTCCCGCCACTGGAATATCCCCGCCTCCTCTCCACAAGGCAGAATCCCGGCGCTATTGGATTCCTCCCATTTTCCGCACCTCCACCCCTAAGACTAAATAATTCCTATTGCCCTGCACCAACAGTCCCTCCCAACATTAGTCCCAGTCTTCCACCATCCTGATGACTACACTCAACCCAAACAACAACAACATGGGTTTATCAATCAGATTACATTGCCTTGTCAACAAATACTCATCAAACAAACTCTGTACACCAAGCATTCCGTAAAAAACTGTAATTGACAGTTTTATTCGTTCATGGGATGTGGGTGTCGCTGGCAAGGCCAGCATTTATTGCCCATCCCTAATTGCCCTTGAGAAGGTGATGGTGAGCCGCCTTCTTGAACCGCTGCAGTCCGTGTGGTGAAGGTACTCCCACAGTGCTGTTAGGGAGGGAGTTCCAGGATTTTGACTCTGACGATGAAGGAATGGCGATTTATTTCCAAGTCAGGATGGTGTGTGACTTGGAGGGGAACTTGCAGGTGGTGGTGTTCCCATGCGCCTGCTGCCCTTGTCCTTCTAGGTGGTAGAGGTCACGGGTTTGGGAGGTGCTGCCGAAGAAGCCTTGGTGAGTTGCTGTCGATAATTGCGCCCCAAATGGGGCGATACTGAATTTCTCCCCCTAACTAACTAACTAAAGAACTGGTGCAAGCCCCTAGGACCTGCCTTTAGAGCTCTCCAAACTATTCTGATGCTCCTATGAGGTGGACCCCAGTGACTTCTGCATGGGGGTTGTACGGCTGCTCACCCTCCGATGGGGACACTTGAGATGGCCATAGTCAGCGACTGCAAGAAGCTCAGACCTGAGAGGTCCTGGCTTTCTGGCACTAGGATGGGTATTGGTTGAGTTGGCAGGGGAGCAGACATACTATCATCCTGAGAGAGGACAGCAAGAGCATTTCCCATGCGACACTGCCACTTGCATGGGGCTGTGCCTCGGCACGTGCACTGATCTGTGGAAGGGCAGATTGCAGTCGGGCTGTGACAGCTGTAGATGCCTGTGGTGATGGTGGAGCCCAGAGTCTAAGTGGGAGCAGCCTGAGCTTCCATTGAAGCTGCCAGAGCTGTGAATACAAGCTCCATTACTGAGGGCCCTGCTGCAGTTCTTCCTTCTTCTTAGGCAGTCCCTCGGAGTCGAGGATGACTTGCTTCCACATTAAAAATGAGGTGACTGATGAGTCCAATGCGGGACCTACAGTCTCTGTCACAGGTGGGGCAGACGGTGGTTGACGGAGCAGGTGGATGGGGTGCTTGGGTTGACGTGCGCTCCTTGCGCTGCCTGTGCTTGGCTTCCGCTTGCTCCCGGCGAAGAGACTCGAGGTGTTCGGCGCCTTCCCGGATGCTTCTCCTCCACTTTGTGCGGTCTTGGGCCAGGGATTCCCAGGTGTCGGTGGGGATGTTACATTTTTTCAAGGAGGCTTTGAGGGTGTCCTTGAAGCATTTCCTCTGCCCACCTGGGGCTCTCTTGCCGTGCCGGAGCTCCGAGTAGAGCGCTTGTTTTGGGAGTCTCGTATCGGGCATGCGGACAATGTGACCTGTCCATCGGAGCTGATCGAGCGTGGTCAAAGCTTCGTTGCTGGGGATGTTGGCCTGAGCAAGAACACTGACGTTGGTGCGCCTATCCTGCCAATGGATTTGCAGGATCTTGCGGAGGCAGCGTTGGTGGTACCTCTCCAGTGCTTTGACGTGCCTGCTGTACATGGTCCATGTCTCTGAGGCATACAGCAGGGCGGGTATCACTGCTGCTCTGTAGACCATGAGTTAGTGCCAGGTTTGAGGTCCTGGTCTTCAAACACTCTCTTCCTCAGGCGACCGAAGGCTGCACTGGCACACTGAAGGCGGTGTTGGACTTCGTCGTCGACGTCTGCCCTTGTTGACAGTAGGCTCCCGAGGTATGGAAAGTGGTCCACGTTGTCCAAGGCCTTGTCGTGGATTTTGATAATCGGGGGCCAGTACTATGTGGCGGGGGCAGGTTGGTAGAGGACCTTTGTCTTACGGATGTTTAGTGTAAGGCCCATGCTCTCGTACGCTTCGGTGAAGGAGTATGTGGTCAGCAGTATTCTTCAGCTGACCATGGGCCGAAAATTGATCCCGGGACGCGAGAGTACGCACTGCGTACTCTCGCGTATTCCCACTCCAATTGCCGGTTTTCTGCATGCCCTGCGCATGCGCTGAAAACCGGCAATTGCTCTTCTGAAAAGGGGGCGGGTCCTCGGTGCATCGCGTGCGCGCTACAGGCTGCGCGCACGCTGTGCACTTCATGCTTTGGACACGCAGGTAAGTACTGAAGATTTTGGAAATGTAAAAAGGAGGAGTAAGACCCACTTTTAAGAAGGTAAGTAGTGAATTAAGTATTTTTTTGAATTTTTTTTTACAGGTATATCTTTTTTAGAGACTTTAAAGACAGGTAAGTTTATTTTTATAACTTTTTAAAAGATTTTAAATTTTTTCAAAAATTTAATTTTTTATTTAAAATGGTTAATTTAATTAACTATACTTATTTTATTAATGTGATGTTTTTTTTTTAATTTAATTGAGGTTTAGCTGTTATTTTGGGGGGGTGTAAGATTCATAGATTTCACAGCAGGTCTGTGAAACTTATGAATGGAAGATGGTGTGCTGCCATTGGCTCTAACTGAGTCACGTGATCCCACAGCTCGCACGAATTCACTACGCCGGTGGGATACGCAAGCACTGCACAGCAGCTGTCCAGAACATCAAGTTCGTGCGAGCTGGATCTGAAAAAGCACAAGCGAGGTGAGACATCGCGGGGAAGGCTTACCCCCGCGGGAACAGAGCGAGATCAATTTCTGGGCCCATATACTCCTAGATGCCATGCGCAATGACCCCACACAAGTTGGACGAGGACTCCTCCAGACTGTTTGCCAAGGTGCGTAGGCTCCCTGGCAGCCTATCCAATGCACCGAACAATTTATTGTGCAAACCTATCAGTCTTATTTTAAAGGCCGGGCCCTGGAAGTCATTATCTGCGCCCTCTATGGCAGAGCTAGGATGCAAGCTTGCCCACCAGGGAGATGTTTCCTGTGCCATCCTTTCACCCTCGCTCCTGCTCACCTGCATGCGGAGAATCTCCCAGTGCAGACCCCTATAACTGACCATCTAAAGTACGTGGAGTGCCGATTTCTGAGATGGTGCCTACAAGGGTCAGTGAAGGACGGTGCTTCTTTACAAGGCCTGCTCTCCTCTTCTCCTGCAGATGGTACCAGGACTTATGACGGACCTAGAAAGAGGGAAGATTGATAAGAGTTAGTGTGTAGAGGCAATGCAAAGCGACAGCAGATGAGTGGCCGCTCTTTGGGCCATCAAGTTTGAGGGGGGCTTGACCTTCCACCCCTCTCATCCAGGCGTTGGTCAGTAAAGCAGTGAACTAAATTGATTATCCCCTCCCCGGGATTGAGGTCTGGTTAGACCAACTCATGCTGTTTATTCATGACTTCAGTTCCTCCCAACCTCAAGTATGAATGCCTACTGGAAATGTCTGAAATGAGATGATAAATTCCTTATTGTTCCAGCTCATTGTGGATAATAGTTTTAATGACTGCTCATTACCTTTTGGGTGTACTTATTAACATATCAATCCCTTCCTTGTTGCAGCAGCTCCAGCATGTGGCTGTAAGGTGGACTTTAAACTATTGTGAATTCACAGAATTACATAGAATGTACAGTAGAGAAACAGACCATTTGGCCCAACTGGTCCATGCCGGTGTTTATGCTCCACACGAGCCTCCTCCAACCCCTCTTCATCTAACCCTATCAGCATAACCTTCTATTCCTTTCTCCCTCATGTGTTTATCTAGCTTTCCCTTAAATGCACCTATGCTACTCCTCTCAATTACTCCATATGCTAGCGAGTTCCATATTTACATTAGCAGAAATTAGAATTCACATTAACATAAATGCAGCAATCCAATATAAATCATATCCAAATCCTTTCCTTGGAAACTGGTGAAAATCATGAAATTCAACAGCCTGTCTCATAATGTGCATTAGATTAGAAGGTGTAAGCAATGGCTTTCTGGACCACACATGCCCCTTTCTCAGCTGGGTATTACAGTTTAAAATACTGAAGGAAAATGGATGAACGGAACTGGTGAATCATCACAGTAATTTTAAAAACGTCACTCTCACTGAGAAGTTGTTCTGTGTACCATAAATGAATAGTTAGTTCCACTACCAGCATCACTTCAGTTTTCACCCAAAACACTTCAAGTGACCTGTCATATTTAGCTGAACAGGTGCAGCTACAAAGTGCACAGCAGATTGATCAGTATCTGAAAGACAAAGGTAGGGGAAGAAGGTCAAATGAGGTTTTGTATATTTGAGAAGAGGAGTTCAGAATTGTTTGTGGTCTCTCGGGAACTGGAGTATATTGCAGAGAGCGCGTGTTCTCACTTGAGGTGATGGGCTGCTGGGCTGATTGAACGCCACATGTCTTCTACTCTGCACCAAAGTTTTGAGTCCATTGCAGTGGCTGTTGGACAACGGAGAGCAGTGGGATGAGAGCACCCTTCAGATCTGGTGTAGGCAACAGTGATGGCAATGTTGGTGTATGAGCAAAACTAAAGGGGAGGACACAAGTGAGGAATTTAGAGAATAGTTTCTTTCAGGGGTGGAACAAGAGGACGAAGGGGGTTAAGAGCAGGAATGTATAACAGGAATGAACTGACCGTAAATAAACTTGCTGCTGATAAAGTCGTTCAAGGTGACAATATGATAACGAAATTGAAGGGAAGGCCATATGAGGATGAAGAAAGCAAGGAGCGTGGAAAAATCAGAGGAAATGGGGAAAAGTTAAATTTGCTGGCTAAATAGTTATTCAGTACAAAGACTGAGTGGGAACAAGAGCAGAAGATTGTGTTATATGCTGAGTTGGTGATACACAATGGGGGTTCAACAGAGAGGTGAGAAATATGGTAGAGAGTTAGATGTTAGTAACCTGGTTGAGATTCTTCATAGAGGTTACTATATTAATGGATGAAAATAGCCCTGTAGACATTGTATATTTAGACTTTCAAAAAGCTTTCAACAAGGTGACACACAATCAGTTACTATACAACATAGAGTCTGCGGGATGGGAGGGCACATCTGGATTGGATGGGGATATGGTTGCATTCTTGTAGACAGAAGGTTGTCAGTAATGGTAGAAGTGATGGGAGAATTGGCCCGCATCTAATAGTAGTAGATAAATGTAATGTTTTGCATATGGGTAGGGCTAATGTTGGTACTATGCTAGGTTCTGAATTCTGTTGAATGGGAAAGAGACTTACCTGCTATAGTGCAAACTGCTGTGGTAGCGGTGTGGACCTTATCACCAAATCTCACCTTGGTCTCTCCTCCTACTTGTCTGACACCTTCTCCTCCATTAAGCACCTCACCTTGTTCTACCTTCTCAGATCTTCTTTAAAATCCTCATTCTCTACTGTCCAGACAAGCCCCACCCATTGTACCGCAATGAGATATTCTCACTCCTTTCCTCCCTCAGCCTCTGCACTGAGCGACTCCTCATCTCTTGGTGATTTTGAACCTCCATCTCAACTCACCCTTCTCTTTCTCCTCTGAATTCACTGGTTTCCGGTCCTTCTTTAACCTAGCCCTCCATATAAACTCTCCTGCTCATATTCACGGCCACCTCCTTGACCTTGCCATCTCACATGGCCTTTCTATTCCCATCGCCTCAATCACAGACAAGGCCATCTCTGATCACTTCCTTATATTCCTCCCTGCATAAACTTGAACTCATAGCTCACCCTGCACCCGTGTGTTCACTGACCTACATTGGCTCCCAGTCAACCAATGCCTCCATTTGAAAATTCACATCCTCATATTTAAATCCCTTTGTTGACTTGCCCTCCCTATCTCTGTAACCTCCTCGAGCTCTATAACCTTCTGACAACTCTATGTTTCTCCAACTCTAGCCTCTTACACTTGCCCCAACCATTGGCACTGTGCCTAAGCTCTAGAATTCTCTCTCTAAACCTCTCTGCCTTGCCACCTCTCTCTACTCCTTTAAGATGCTCTTTACCAAGCTTTTAGTCACCACTTCTATATCCTTCTTTACCTCGGTGGCAATTTTTGTCTGATTACGCTTCTGTGAAGCACCTTGGGACATTTTCATGTTAAAGACACTATATAAATTCAAGTTTTTACTGTTGTTGTTGAGTCTCCACAGGTGAACAAGCATTCCCAAGAGGCTATAACGAAAGCCAATCGAGTATGAGGATGTACAGCTCGGATTATTCAATATAAAACAAAAAGTAGCATAGTGTCCTTGTACAAGATCTTGGTTAGGCCCCATCTATAATATTGTTACAGTTCTGGTCCCCTCATATGGTGGGAGATATAGATGCTCCAGAAAGTGTTCAGAGGAGTGCTACTGAAATAATACCTCATTTTAAAAACTCTTAGCTATCACCATAGGTTCAAAGAGCTGAGTCTATTTACTCAAGAAGAACACAGACTTCAGGGTACATTGATTGAAGTATTTAAGCTGTTGAAGGGACTAGATTGTGTCCATGTGGACTGTTTATTTGAATTAGGTAATTAGGGACAATGAAGGGACATGCATACAAGTTACGTGAGGATAGAACTCGGTTAGATGTCAGGAGGATTTTCATTTTACTGTGGATCACTGACCTTGGGAATATGTTGCTGGCTTGTGCAGTAGGTGTGAATTTGATACATTCAAAAGAAAGCTGGGCAAGTTTCTGGAGGAAGTTTCTGGAGGAGGCTGATATTGCTGTGTTGAAATGGAAGATGGGATGTTGGGTGATGTACCTTGTGGTCACTGTTATCTCCTGGAACTCATTTTTGATTACCTATAGGAGTCCAAGAGGAATTTCCCAGAATTGGCCTCTTTTTTAAAAACAATCTTTTTTGCCTCTCCCAGAAGAGTACATGGCTGCTGCTGGGGTGCATTGAGGTTTATGTTGCCTAGTTGCAACATGACTGGCTGGGACAGACTTAATGGACCAGCTGGTCTTTTTCTGTCCATCTTTTTTACATGCTGGTATGTTCAAATATGGAGAATATGTTGGAGGAGTATGGAGATAAGCCACTCCAGCTCCACAATAGTTCAGGCAAGGGACATGGTGGAGGGTATAGACAGGTGGAGCAGCTTTAGTAAGAGGGAAAGTGTGAGCAAAGTTCCATTCAGAACCAAGTGTGAGCCAAGTTTCAGTCAGGACCAGGACATCAATGTGCTCACCCTGAATGATAATGTGAAAGGTGAGGGACTTGGCTCTTGGCAAGGATGGTGAAATGAAAGTGTTGGGCAGGATTTTGAGGGAGTGTGGGAAGACTCAATTGGGAGATTGTATGGAGTAGGGAATGAGGCAACTAGGAGAGAGCCAGTGCAATGCACAGAGTTGGGGGCAGTGTAAGATGCGCCGATTGGAGCAAAAAGAAGCTGCGGACCAATCCATGAGAGACAAAGGCCTCAAAAGTAACAGGATATGATTTAGGAAGTGGGGTCGTGATGAATATGGTTGGTTATTGGGCAGAAAGAAAGAAAAAAAGACTTGCATTTATATAGCGCCTTTCATGACTACCGGACGTCTCAAAGCGCTTTACAGCCAATGAAGTACTTTTGGAGTGTAGTCACTGCTGTAATGTGGGAAACGCAGCAGCTAAGTTGCGCACAGCAAGTTCCCACAAACAGCAATGTGATAATGACCAGATAATCTGTTCTTGTTATGTTGATTGAGGGATAAATATTGGCCAGGACACCGGGGATAACTCCCCTGCTCTTCTTCGAAATAGTGCCATGGGATCTTTTATGTCCACCTGAGAGAGCAGACGGGGACTCGGTTTAACGTCTCATCTGAAAGACGGCACCTCTGACAGTGCAGCACTCCCTCAGCACTGCACTGGAGAGACTAGTCCACTCTGTTAGAAAAGATTGAAGGGAATGTGATAGGAAGAAACTGGGGAGAGGAGGAGAAAGGGATGAGACGGGGGGCTTGGAATTTCCTCAAACTGACTTACTTCTTTAAAAAAAAGTGTTGCATCTGCCAGTGGCCTGCAGAGGGAGATGCACATGAATTTCCTCGATCTGCTTATTTGCATTCCCATCGTTGCAGACATTGGTATAAAACCTGAGTAAGCAGCTGAACTTCCTGGAAACTCCTGTGCAGCCTTTAAAACGACAGTTCAGCTCTTGCACTTCAATCTCTAATAACTTTGTTGCATGTCCAAAAATCTGCCAGTGGTCCGACCCTGTAAGAAGCAGTCCGAAGCAAGTGCAGGTATCCGTAGGCAGATGGCAAAAAGAAAAACGACTTTAAAAATTGATTCCTACCTTCAGAAAGCTGAATTAAAGATCTCCAGACTCTTCTGTTTCAGGAGTTCGTCGCTACTGCCTTGATCAGCAGATCCTGACAGCCGCTGTACCACTGAACTGTGTCTAACATACCCCAGATGCAGCAGCAGTCCAACTCCAGGAAACTCAAGAGGTCTTTCACCACTAGCTCTCAATTTGACATATCCAAACGAGGCCAATAGCGATTTGACAAACAGATCGCGGGCAAGCTGCAGAAATGCGAGGAATCTCAGGGGAGACATTTAAACGTGGACGTCGAGTAGAAATGGCATCCACCTGACTTTCTGTGCACAAAAAGCTTCCTACGCCGTTCCAGCATGGTAAGTGCACCAGAAATAGCGAAGAGATCCCCTCCACAGAGAGGAGGAGCAAAAGATGAGATGGGGAAAGGAGAAGCAGGAACATAGGAACAGGAGTAGGCCATTCAGCCTCACGAGCCTGTTCCTCCTTTCAATTAAATCATGGCTGATCTGCACTTTAACTCCATCTACCCGCCTTGGTTCCAAATCCCTTAATACCCTTACCTAACAAAAATCTATCAATCTCAGTTTTGAAATTTTCAGTTGACCTAGCCTCTGCAGCTTTTTTGGGGAGAGAGATCCAGATTTCCACTACCCTTTGTGTGAAGAAGTGCTACCTGACAGCATACCTGAACAGCCGAGCTCTAAATTTAAGGTTATACCTGTTTGTTCTGGACTCCCCCACTAGAGGAAATAGTTTCTCTCGATCTACCCTATCAAATCCTTTAATCATCTTAAGCACCTCAATTAGATCACCTCTTAATCTTTTATACTCAATGGAATATAAGCCTAGTCTTTGCAACCTGAACTCATAATTTAACCCTTTTACCCCCAGTATCAATCTGGTGAATGTGCGTTGTACCCCCTCCTAGGCCAATATATCCTTCCTGAGGGGCAATGCCCAGCGCTTTATATAACTGCAACATAATTTCTACCCCTTTGTATTCCAGCCCCCTTGAGATAAAGGTCAACATTCCATGATCCTTTATAATTATTTTTTGTACCTGCCCACTAGCTTTTAGTGATGAGAATGAGCTAAGAGAGGTGACATAGATAGAGAGGTCAATGGGCTAGGGTCCAGATTGGCAGATTGCATGCAAATAGATAAAATTGATTACATTAACTGTAATCTGTGAATGACATAATATTTGAGATGGCATGAATGTATTGCAATATTAGTAAGTTTACATGGTGATGATAATATGATGTTTTGTACTGTATATACAATGACCATTTTGAAAATAAGGACACCTGCAAATACAGGACACCTAATGCACGTCCCTTCGGTTACCTTAATTTATAGGTTTCACTGTATATTGCTAGCTCCACGAATGTCCACTGAAAATGATTCTTTTCAATTCAGGCATTGGATTGTGTTTGGGGGAGCTTTACCTTCTATTGAACTTGTTACTCTGAGGGCCCTGTGAAAATCAGCTGTGCCATGAAGAAGTACCTCTGCTTACTGTTGCTGTTCCATTCTGTCAGAATAACAAATATAGTAATCTGGCACTTTAAGCAAATATCATCTGCTTTAAGCAAATAAGCTAAGTCCTGTGATGCTAATTTAGGGATTGGAAATATATCACAAGCACTGAAGGTAAGCACAGCTATCACCTGCAGTGCTACGATCAAGGTTAAGCTCAGTGCCAAATCAGCCTTCAACTCCTGGCAATTTAGTGATTTGTTTGCTTGGAGAATTGAAGTCCCAGCCTAACAATGAAGTTCTTGTGGCCCTTGTAAGGAGTGGAGCCTCTGTGCATCCCTTACAAGGTCAGCGGTGTCAAAGGAGGCAGGGTTGGGGACAGGTATTCCCTTTGTCGGCAGTGCTTGCCTCCCAGCCTCCCAGAGGCCTAGCAGTTCCTTGAAAGCCATTACTCTGAGAAGAAAGTGGCCTACTCAATGGCAGAAGTTGGGTCCAGGCTGGAACCCTAAAGTGCACCAAAATTTTCTAAAGTTAATTATTTTACAGGGGGCTATAGCTACATAGTTCCAGAGGGAATGTCCGCAACATCCCCGCATCTAAGCACCTAGATCAACTGTGAGGGCAGATAGAACCCAAGATGCACCCCAGTGGCATAGGCGCCCACTGCCTGTATGTAGATGAGGTACCTATCACTGGACTTGCATACTTCAGCTGAGATTGCTGCCCAAAGAATTTCAAGGCCAAAGCAGCAATTGGTTAGTTCTTGGGCTGTGGAATGATACTGGCAAGGTAAAAGTAGGAGCCATTTTGCACAGAGCATGGTTTTACAACAACGGTGAAATGAGTGTTCACTGAATTTGTTTCTGATGATGTTTGAATCACACAGTTGGGTTCAGATAGAAATTGAAGATCCCATAGCATGACTTGAAAAAGAGCAAGGAGTTGTCCTGGCCAACATTCCTCCCTCAACATCTCACCAAAAGGAAAGCACCTCCAATGAGCAGTAGTGCAATGAAGTGCCAGATAAGGTTATTTACTCCCTCAGTACTGTACTGTAGATTATACACTGGAGTTCTGGACTGTGATTTGAACCTAAAACCTTCTGATTCATGAGTTCCAGTTCGACCACTGAGCCAAACCCCCTCAGTCAATCTGTCCTAGCAATGGAAGCTTTATTTCAACATTCTATTATTATGTTCTATCATGATCCTGGTGACCACGTGTGCCTCATTATATTACAGTTCAGCTCTTGTACATGGCTGTCTCAAGAAGGTTATGAACCAAGGTTGAAGAAGATAATCTTGCACTTTAAAGCACCACCCGTCTAGTCTTCCTGTCCATTTAAATAATGGTGGTATGATAGATTGATGTGAAATGAAGGTGTCATGATTGATGCCAGGTTTGCAACCATTCATGTGCATAATTTTGTGCATATAGTCACAGATCAGCAGTTCATAAAGGCTATGAGATTGGCAGGAGGGGCCTGTAGGCATGATGCATACCATAAATAATATCTTATACTTCAGAAAAACCTACCACATGAAAACAGTGGAATGCTGTCAAGTGCTGTGGGCTGTTTTCTATGGGAAAGTGATGAAGGAGTTTGGTGTGGCAAACAAAGTATCTGTCACCAGTAATGTGCATCAGCGCACTGCTGATGGAGAAATCTGTCATACGTGCCCTTCTGATGCTTGAAAGGATGCAATAGCGTAAAAGTTTACGGCTATAATCGCATTGGCGGTCATTGGTAGAGTCATCCTTGGTGTAGAATTTGTCTGAAGGTCTTGCTTGAGAAGAGGGCAAAATTCTGTGCCCTTTTCACTGGAAAAGCAGAGGCAGAGAAGGTAGGCCTTGTCTGTCATGTTTAGGTAGTTGCACTTTGGTCCGTAGGCACAGGCAATTGGGTAAACAATTGTCATGGGCAGTCGGTTTCAGATGTAAAAGTACTTCCCTCGCATCCCTCTTCAGATCTTCCTCATCCTCCAAAGAGATCAAAAAGTATACATAGTGGAATGAGTATCTTCAGAACTGTGATAACAGCAACTTAAAATGCAGCTGCCAGCAAGCCAGAGATGAAAATTTCCAAAAATGGGAAAAATGCAAACATCTTGAAGCCAAACCAGAAACCCATGCAATGGAAAATATTGAAAAAAACTGATTAGAAACTGATTACTGCTGGAAAATGAACTTCTGAAGGTAACAACAGCACTCATTAAGAGTGTGCTGACCAAAATGGCTGACCCATCTTTCTCCAGTGCCTGATTTAAACAACTTCAGCGCATTCCCCCCTAAAAAATCTGGGAAGTGGTGTCACAAGGTACTTTGCATTGAGTTGAATAATTTTTGGGGCCTTAATGAGGGCATTGCATGATTTTTTTTCCCTGCTCACCCCATGGTACCAATGCACCCAATCAGTGTCTAGGCCCTTTAATATCTTTCACCTCTTCACATTCACGCATGCTATGCCATGCAATACTCTCCATCTGTGGAGGTAGGTAGTCAAATTATCTCTATCTGGGTTCATAACTAGTTTGTAAGAGTGGCCTGCTGCTCCAATTATATCTCTTTCCCTCAGTTAGATCATTCCCATGATATGGCAGTCAAGATTCAAAACTTGTTATAGCAGGAATTGTCATCTCAAACTCTTTCTTACAACTATGTTGCATCTTTTATTCAGTATTTCTGATGGAACAAATACGTCAGCCACCAGAAAATCGATTTAATGCCCTAGCCCTGAACTCACATTTCTCCAGTTTCTCTCCTATCTCCCCTCATGCCCTCTCCAAGCTCATGTTGTTCATGAGACCCATTTCCTGCTCCCTCAACCCTATTCCCACTAAATTGCTGACCACCCAACTTCCTGCCCTGGCTCCTACGATAGCTGATATTGTTAATGGTTCGCTCTCTCAGGTACTGTCCCGCTTTCTTTCAAACCTGCCGTCATCACCCCTCTCCTCAAAAAAACAAGCCTTGACTCCTCCGTCCTTGCAAACTGCCGCACCATCTCCAACCTCCCTTTTCTCTCCAAAGTCCTTGAACATGTTGGCGCCTCCCAAATCCGTGCCCATCTTTCCCAGAACTGTATGTTTGAATCCCTCCAATTAGGTTTCCGCCCCAGCCACAGTACCAAAATGGCTGTTATCAAAGTCACAAATGGCATCCTATGTGACCGTGACAAAGGTAAACTATCCCTTCTTGACCTGTCTGCAGCCTTTGACACGGTTGACCAGTCATCCTCATCCATCGCCTCTCCATCGTCATCCAGCTGGGTGGGACTGCACTCGCCTGGTTTCATTCTTATCTATTTAATCGTAGCCAGAAAATCACCTGCAATAGCTTCTCTTCCCGCTCCCGCACCGTTACCTCTGGTGTCCCCCAAAGATCTATTCTTGGCCCCCTCCTATTTCTCATCTACATGCTTCCCTTCGGCAACATCATCTGAAAACACAGCGTCAGTTTCCACATGTATGCTGACGACACCCAGTTCTACCTCACCACCACCTCTCTCGACCCCTCCACTGTCTCTAAATTGTCACATTGCTTGTCCAACATCCAGTTGTGGATGAGCAGAAATTTCCTCCAACTAAATATTGGGAAGACAGAAGCCATTGTCTTCGGTCCCCGCCACAGACTGTGTTCCCTAGCCACCGACTCCGACCCTCTCCCTGGCAACTGTCTCAGGCTGAACCAGACTGTTTGCAGCCTTGGTGTCATATTTGACCCCAAGATGAGCTTCCGACCACATATCCGTACCATCACTAAGACCGCCATTTTCCACCTCCGGAACATCGTCCGACTCCGCCCCTGCCTCAGCTCATCTGCTGCTGAAACCCTCAACTATGCCTTTGTTACCTCCACACTTGACTATTCCAACGCACTCCTGGCTGGCCTCGCACGTTCTACCCTCCGTAAACTTGAGGTCATCCAAAACTCTGCTGCCCGTGTCCTAACTCGCACCTAGTTCCATTCACCATCACCCCTGTGCTCGCTGACCTACATTGGCCCCCAGTTAAGCAACGCCCCAATTTTAAAATTCTCATCCTTGTTTTCAAATCCCTCCATGGCCTTGCCCCTCCCTATCTCTGTAATCTCCTCCAGCCCCACAACTCTCTGAGATATCTGCGCTCTTCTAATTCTGGCCTCTTGAGCATCCTTGATGTGAATCGCTCCACCATTGGCGGCCGTGCCTTCAGCTGCTAAGGCCCTAATCTCTGGAATTCCCTCCCTAAACCTCTCCGCCTCTCTAGCTCTCTTTCCTCCTTTAAGACGCTCTTTAAAACCTACCTCTTTGACCAGTCATCTGCCCTAATATCTCCTTATGTGGCTCGGTGTCAAATTTTGTTTAATAACGCTCCTGTGAAGCGCCTTGGGACGTTTTACTACTTTAAAGGCGCTATATAAATATAAATTGTTGTTGTTGGTATCTGCTGGGAAATTATTTTTGAATAGACATTCTCACTAAAAAGGGCATTGATTACAAGGTTTCTTCTAGACTGCATTAACCACTTATCCTTAAAGCTGTCAGGCATATCTTATTAATAATATATTCTAAAATAACACATCAGTGCAATACTGGGGGACTGCTGCATTGTTGGAGATGCTCTCTTTTGGATGAGACTTTAAACACAGGCCCCCAGGTGAATTCTTCTGGTGTCCTGGCCAACATTTATCCCTTAACCAATACCACCCAAAACAGATTAACTCGTCATTTATTACATTGCTGTTTGGGGGACCTTGCTGTGTGCAAACTGGCTGCCGCATCTGCCTACCTTAGCAACCTCAGGAATTGAACCTGGGGTCTTCTGGTCTGTGTGATTTAATGCCACATCACATTTACCCGCTGAACCATCAGAGGAGCTGGGAGCAGCATTCCAGGTTTTATATTAGTTAACACAACAACAACACAGTACAACATTATGAATATTGGTCATCCGAGCAGTACTGCAACACCTTGGTCCTCCAGCACACTGAAGCGAGGGGGTTTACACCCATAATGCTTCACATAGAGAACTGTCAATCCCTCTTGCGTCATCGGGAAAGGCGCAAGTCACAAAGGAGGCAACTTGACCTCGAAAAGTAAAGCCCACGCTGGGCTTTACATTCTACACCTGTTCAGGGGTGCTGTGACAAGTGAAACTTGACACTTGAAATGTTGCCTTTTTTTTTGTAATGTGTTCTGAGTGGTGGGAGTTAAATCTCTTTTATTAATGTGCATTTGTGTGTAAATGAGAGTGAGCACTAAAATAACTGCAGAAAAAGGGTTAACTTAAAGGATGAACATCCTGGAAGGAGGGGAGTTTTGGATTCAAAAAAACATCTAATTTTGACATGCTACATAAATAAAATTCTCTGCTAACACGAAGTACTGCTGCAGAGAAGTTAAGCGAAGAAGGAAAAATGCAGGTTGGTTTAAAATAACATTTTGGGTTTGGTCCCTACTTTAAAAATTCCACCCTCTAGCCTGAGGGAACAGTCTGCTTATTCAGTATCTATAAAACATGTGCTGTATTTAATCTCCAATCCTGTTAAACTTTGGAAGATATTATCATTTGTATTAGTTTTGCTCAGAACATTATATATTGTTACATAGAATTGCATAGGATATACAGCAGAGAAACAGGCCATTCGGCCAAACCAGTCCATGCCGGCGATTATGCTCCACTCGAGCCTAATTGTACCTCTGACCATGCAGGAAGCATAGACCAAATTATTATTTAGTTTTTGTAAATATGGTTTGTGAAGAAAATGCTTATTTTTCTGCCAGTTTGCTGATTTGATATCTGTAATCAAGCTACTTCTGCGGTGAATAAAAGTTGTTCTTAACTACTCACAACTGAGTCCTTATTTTGTGTGTGTTTTTCTGTGTGGGAGTGAGAAATATGTACTGAAAAGGAAGCTGCAGAAATGCAACACCGAATATCCAAGTAGCACTGATGGTTTTGTAATGGTAAGTAGAAGTGGCTTCTCCCCTCCCTCCTGTTACACTGCCTCAACAATAGCATTGAGAAAGGCCCAAGAGTATGTTGTCTCAAAAAGAATTAAAAATACTTGACCAATATTTCTTCAGTGGTTGCAAATAAATTCACAGAAAATCCCAAGTTTGATTTCTAATCTGTGCTGAGTCAGCTAGCATTGTGTTAGGAATTTTACAATTGACTTCAAATGTCTCTGGGCGAAGGAGAAAGATCAATCCTCCTTCCTCCTTCCTGATAACTATCCAGTGACTCACACAGGAAAGTTTGCATCCATGGACAGTGAGGCGCAGGCTCAGCTGTAATGTCCCTCGCAGTCAAATAGCCTGCCAGTATTCAGTCTATTGGCTCGCACGGGAAGAATGCCCATTTGGCTGAGGTGCTGAAGGATGGCCAGCAGCTGTAGAATCAAGCCCTGGCATGAGTCAGTACCTTTAGAACAGGAGGGGAGAAAATTAGATAGGGAAAAAAAAATCATCCTTTTGTCTTCCACACAACGGCCGTGATTTTGCCGACTGAGGCAGGTCCGGGGCGGCCGGGGTCGGTGTCGCGGTCTCAGCCCGCTGCCTACTGCAGTCCGCACTCTCCAAGTGATTTTATGTTGATGGGGCTTGTTAAGCCTGCCCAACGAGGTTCCCGGCCAATTAAAAGGAAGCGGGTCTAATGACGTCATTTTATGACACATCATCAGCCGGTTTCCTTAAAGGGCCATGTCCAAATTGATTTTGACAGTTGTGCTGTCAGTGTTCTACAGCATTGAGGTGCTGCAAACACTGACAAGCACTACACAGAGGTGCACGGCTGCACCCAGGCTCTCCCATGACTCCCTCCAATATGGAGGGAGTCAAAGCGTGCAGGGAGGTTCTCTTCCCTTCCAATGGGCGGAAGACACCTCCCCAGGAGACCAACACAGCCTGGGTGCACATTGCACAGGAGGACACAAGCAGGGATGTCGTCAGGAGGACCAGGCTGCAGTGACGCAAACCTTTCAATGATCTCAGTAGATCACGAAACTTTAGTACAAAGCCACACGCAACTTCATCCTGCTGTGCCACTCATCACATCCCCATCTCTCTGTCTTCCCTACCCTACTCCTGCACAACCTTACTCACACCAACTTACCTTGCACCTCCACCCATCCCTCTCTATCTACATTATCACTTCCCCATCTCACTAGCCATCCCTCGCACTCACCCTCATCCTACTGCAAGCATACCAACTAACAACACACAAGGGTAAGCACTTGGGTGGTTTAGCCAATGTTCATGTGAAGTTTGTGGCAATGTGCTGTCAAACATTGAAATGTTTATTTTCAACACTTTGCGTTCTTGGACAGATTTGTGTGCACCTTTGGAAGTGTCTTAGTGAGTTCCAGTGAATGGTGAAACGTAACTTCCTCCCCGCCATCCCCCTCCCCCCCACACAATGGTGATGAGTGTGAAAGGAATGGCTTGGACATTGTCGGGATTCTTTATGGTGCTGGTGTGGGATGGTGCCAACGTGGTGCATCATGTGGCAGCCAGTGTGTTCAGTGTTAAGTGAAGTAAACTGGCCATGGTGAGGCCATCGCTGGCGTCCCGGGCAGCAATGTGCAGGGGTGATGATGCCCTGTGTCCTGTGCAGCATCAGGTGATTGCGGAGAAGTTGGTGCTGCTGGTGTTGAGGTTGATCGTGGTGGGATTCTGAGGACCAAGGTGAGATTTTTTCAAGGGCACCGATGCTGATGGAATAGATGGCAGGTGAGGTTGAAATGACAGAAGCAACCTGTCAGTGGTGAGAAAGGTTGTTCCAATGAGGTGACACTGGATAGAAAGTTTGCTCCAAACACTTGCTAGCTGCATAAAGCTCAATCTGTCTTCCAAATGCAGTAAGCAACAGCTTCTAACCTTTTAAAGTGAAGACCTATGAAATGGGAGCTTTCATTGAACATTTGAAGCTGTCAAGTTAGTAAATCATTCCATGCTGACACAACACCCAACCTACTCACCTGACATGATCCCCGCACGCCGGGAAACTCGTAGAAAAGCTGGTAAAGTGGTAAGTGCATGGTAAAACCCTGCTTAACTACCTTTTAACAAGCTTTTAACTATCTAAATTGGCTGACCTGCCACTTGGTGTCGGGTCTGTTCAGGAATGACAGACTCGACACTTGGGAAACTGACACGGAGGCGGGTTGACAGCGGGATACCGACCTGCTGTCAATCTTCTTGATTTTGACAGCGGACCCGCCTCCAAACCCGCACTCTGAGTGCCGGTAAAATTCCAGCCAACATGTGAGAATAACATTATACTGAGATCAAAGACAATGGGCCGGATTTTCCGATTGGAGGCTTCCTACGGGCGGATGCCTCTGATCGGAAAAAATCTACGAACTTACCTGCTGGCTCCGTAGGTCCTGAGGATTCCGATCCTGGGCCTCTGCTCTACGAAATGTGCAGAGGCCCAGGTATCCCAGGGGCGCATGCTGTTCGCAAGCACCCCTGGGATCACGTGGGCCATGGGGAACCAATCAAAGAAGGGAATCCCCCTTCACACTTTTGACAGGTTTCTATGCACAGATATGTCAAAAGTATGAATGGGGATCACATTTAAAAACACAGTTAAACATTAAATATTTTTTTTTTAATCACGTATTTAAAATTAGTTAAAGTTACATTAAATTAAATATTTTAAACAAAGTTTTTTATGGGGCTAAAAATAAACTTACCTTTTTTAAAAGTATTTAAAAATTATAAATGAGTGAAAAAAAATTATTTTTTTATTTTTTTAAACTCTTATGCTGGTAAAAGCAGGCATTACGCCTGGCAAAAGCAGACATAAGATTTCGAAAGGTTTTCAGCAGGCGGAAGTTGAGCAGAAAGCGGAACTCTCCGCCTGCGGAGGCCCTTCTCCCGGGCAGGCGGATGATCTGTCAAGAGGATTCTTGACAGATCGGAAGTGCCGGGTTTTAGTGCATGTGCTTTGCATGCCTGAAACCGGCACTTGCGAGGCCCCTACGGGTGGTACACACCTCGTACGCACCCGCAGGGGGTCAGAATATCCGGCCCATGAGTTTTGGATGGACCAGTAATTTATTGATGCAAAATTTTGAAACAATAAAAATATTAATTAAAAAAAACACTGTCCACAAAACCTGTAGCTTTGACTGTAACATGAGCCCAGAAATTAAACAGTGAGGGTTCCCGCGGGGGTAAGGATTCCCCGCGATATCGCACTCCGCGCCTACCTTTTTGCTCCGGGCCCACACGAACTTTAGTTTGAAAGGCTCTCTCTCTTGGAACCGTGCAGTGCTTGCGTGACCCAGAGACGCAATTAGTTCGTGCGAGCTCTGGGATCACGTGATTCAGTTAGAGCCAATGGCAGCACACCATCTTTCATTCATAGTTTTGACAGGAAGACCTGTCAAAGCTATGAATACTACACACCCCCAAAAGAACAGCTAAACCTCAATTAAATTTAAAAAAAGCCATCACATTAATAAAATAAGTATAGTTAAATAAATTAACCACTTTAAACAAAAAATTAAATTTTTGAAAAATTTAAAATCGTTTTAAAAGTTATAAAAATAAACTTACCTTTCTTTAAAGTCTCTAAAAAAGATAAACCTGTTGAAAAAAATTTAAAATAACACTTAATTAACTACTTACCTTGTTAAAAGGGGGTCCTACGCCTACTTTCTTTATGTGTAAAATCTTCACCACTTACCTGCACGTTCAAAGCTGAAAAAATAACTAAGTGCACTGCGTGCGCGCAGCCTGTAGTGGGCACGCGGTTCACTTAGGAACCGCCCCCTTTTCAATTCACGAAGTGCCGGTTTCCCGCGCATGCACAGTGCATGCAGGAAACCGGCAATTCAGGATCTAATACGCGAGAGTACACAGTGCGTACTCTCGCGTATTAGGTTTAATTTTCGGGCCACGATTTTGATATTGCCTTAGATAGTGTGCCTTAATCTCGGTTTTATCTTGGCCCGGACTTTACTCTGTTGAAGCCTTCAGAATGGCCCCGCAAGTTCCGGGTTTCCGCATACGCTGCGCATGCACGAAGATCCGGAACTTGCGATCTGTCAAGTTTTGCTTGGACAGATCCACTGCATCCGCTACAAATTCACTTTGGCTGGCGCAGAGTTGGGCTATTTGCGTAAGGGTTAAAATAAATGTTAAAATACATTTTTTAAATGATTTGAACGTACACATACATTTAAAATTAGTTTAGGTAAATTTTGTCCCGTTTTAAAATGTTTAAATTTATTTTTCAAAAATTATATTTTTTATTTTAAATGTTTAATTAAAGGGTTCGTTTAATTAATTTTGAACATGTGATCATTTATTTTTATTTAAGTAGTGTGGCATTTTATTTATTTGGTGATTTCTATTATGCTTATGGGGATTCTGTACATAAATGGAATCCCCATAAGCATCATAGGAATCCTCCTTTTTGATTGGTTGGCCAGTCCCACGTGATCCCAGGGACGCTTGTGAACCGCCTGCGCCCCCGGGATCGTGGACCTTTACGCAGGCGTACGCCTGCAGACCCAGGACCAGAACAGTCCGAAGCTCTGGAGACACCAGGAAAGTTCGCCGGCAGCAAGCCTCCGACTGCAATTTCCAGGCCCTTATTTTTGTCTCCCTGGGAAACAACTTCAGTATTTGTTGGGCATTGTCAACACAAAACATGTATTATAACATTTTAAAATGTGTTTGCACACACAGTTTGATAAGGTAAAATGGTCAAATCACACCACTGGGTCACTTGTGTGCAAATCACTTTGACAAAAATAGCAAAAGACTCTTTTCTCTCTGAATGACAAAATGGTTTGCTAAACGTTTTTTCATAAAGACAGTGACATTTTAAGGATCTCCACATCCTGGACCCGAACCGCCTCAGTGGCAGCATAACACTCGGCTCCAAATCACACCTCAGTCTTCTATTTCTCTTCTGCAAATTTGAATACCTCACCCTTTCCTACCCATCCCTCCCTGTCCTTCAAGATCCTCTTTGCCTACTGTCTCCTTAGCATTCCTCACTGCATTCCCCTCCCTTCTATCCACCCTCAATTTCTGCACTGAGACTCCTCTTTGGTGATTTCAACTTGCACCTGAACACACCACGGTTGATTTCCTTGGCTTCTTCACCTCCTCAACCTGACTCTCCACATCAATTCCCTCAGCCGTACATATATACAACCACCTTCATGGCCTTGACAACTAAGAGGTCTCTATCACTAAAAGGACTATCACTGAGCCCTTTCCCTGCAGGCCAGTTCACTGTCGGAGAATTTCCCGGTGCTTCTACTCAAATAAGGCCTGATGCTGACTCAGTCCTCAGGAGCAATCATTCTGCTGATGACGGCTCTTTTGGGAGCAAGTCGAATTTCACCCCTACAAGCTTTGCATTGCTGGATTCCCCAAAGTTCTGGTTGCTCTTGATGGTATTCGTGGTGCCATCTGGGTCCATACACACAGTTTCATGCCCTTTCTGAGCCACATGGAATTCCACCCCATCAATGTCCAGGTGATCCTGACCAACGACACAGTTGTGATGCTACAATTGACTTCAATGCTCTTGCAGAAAGGAGAGGAAAAAAATCAACCAAGGTTCCCACTGATTTCTGCTGAAACGTGTGCGTCTGTGGATGCCGAGGAATCGGGTGCGATGAATAACTTGTTGACTCACTGTCTCGGCTCACAGAGATGGTTATTTGGGTGAAGTACTGGAGGACCTGCTGCTTGCAGGAGTCTGTTCATAAGGGGAGATAAACTTGGGGCAAAAAGATTCTCTCTAAAGAGACCATCAAGAGTTAAACAGGAATGTCATTGATAATTAGTTAAAAAGAAGCGGATAAATAATGAAGACTTTGTGGTGGTGCAGTGATTCAGCGTGTTGGTGCTTCAACACTATTTCTGTGTCACAGAATGGAAGAAATTTTTTCACACCAATAATCATCCACACAATGAGCTGTTCATCTAGTTTTTTCTTTCCAGTTTTCTCTCCTGAAGGTGCTGACTTTTGGCAGGCTACAATAGGAGCTTGAGTAACATTGGCTCTCAGGCCCTCCACCAAGCAGCTATGTATATCCCTGGACAGTGGGGATTTTACTTTATTGGGGAGATTTTCCAAGGTTGATATCCAGGTGCACCAGGTCGCCTTGGCACAGTGCGTATTGCAAAATCGGATGGGTTGGAACGCATGTCTGTGAAGGAACTCACCCAAGTTTTTGGTATTAGCTGTGCCCAGGTAATCTTGGCAGGGAGCCTCAACTGCCAGGCTTGGCGCCCATATTGTAAATTCAGGCACGCCTGCCCACATCTGAACATAACAGTTGGATAATTGTGGGCAACACACACCCAAATTTCCAACATGCACAGGCAAGGGTCCCTAACGGAACCATGGGCTTGTTTTTACCCCATGTGACAACAGATTATTCAACTAGGAGTATCATAGACTGATCTTCTCCTCAACTGATGTTCATACGTGCATGTTCCAGCAATAATCAGGAGTGCGAATCCTGGCTCATTTTCCTCCATTTTTAGCCAAAGGGCACTGAGGGCCTGATTTTAGTGTCTGTTATGTCAACAACAACAATAATTTGCATTTATATTGCACCTTTAACATAGTAAAACATCCCAAGGCATTTCACAGGAGCATTATCAAACAAAATTTGACACCAAGCCACATAAGGAGATATTAGGGCAGACTTGGTCAAAGAGAGCGTCTTAAAGGACGAGAGAGAGGTAGAGAGGCGGAGAGGTTTAGGGAGGGAATTCCAGAGCTTAAGGCCTCAGCAACTGAAGGCATGTCCAGCAATGGTGGAGCGATTAAAATCAGGGATGAGCAAGAGGCCAGAATTGGAGGAGCGCAGATATCTCGGAAGGTTGTAGGGCTGCTACATTGCTGTTTGTGGAACCTTGCTGTGTGCAAGTTGGCTGCTGTGTTTCCCTACATTGCAACAGTAACTACATTTCAAAAGTACGTAAGTGGCTGTGAATCGTTTTGGGACATCTTTACATCATGAAAGGCACCAGATAAATCCAATTCTTTCTTTTGATTCTGTTACCCACCCAAAGTGGAAGCTCCTTGACATGCTGGTCAATGCTTCCAGTAATCTCTCATGCTGAGAAACCATTAATCTTTCAAATGCTGGGCTGTTGAGGTTCATAACCTTGTTCTTTTCTGCAGAAAAAGGGAGTGAACTGACCCAGTCGACAGCTGGTTCTTTTTCCTTTTTTGCCGCTGCCACTTGCTCCTGTTCACTTGTTCTCAATGTATCACTTGATGCATTGCCCTCTATGTCATTTTGTAAATCCTGCAGGCTGAATATTTCAGTGCTGGTGCTTGGCAGAGGAAGAATGAGTGGTGGATGCATCTGCAGGAGAGCTTCCTTTGTCCCTCTCCCTGGACTCAAAGTCTAAGTTACCTAGTAAGCCTAAGGAGAGAGAAGAGGAACAAGGGTTAAGATGTTCCTGGAATGGTAAGCACATGTGAAGTCACATTATGTACAATGCTTGACAAGGTTTTGATGTCCATTTGCTGATGTGGTTGAAGTGAGTGAGTCAGTGAGTACAGGAGTGAGGCATGAAAAAAAAAGACTAAAAAGTGGGTCACAAACTCTCATCTGGGAGCAGGCCTCAAGCTTCACAAACTTTTCATTCCACTGTGTAGTCCATACCCAGGATTTCTATGCCAGCAAGTTCGTAAGGAGTGACAGTCTGGAGTTTGCAGGAAGCCTCTTCCTGTGTGTGTTGTCTCCCTATTTTTATGGGTAATCTTATCCTCCAGGAAGAGTAGAAAGGAGTAAATAGGAAAATGGTTTATCAGCCTTTGCCCTGCAGTAGCCTGCTGACCATTTTGTGCATGAAGACAAGAACAAGCAATGCTTTTGCAACAGATGGAAGGAGTTGTCAGTGGTGTAAGGAAAAGCAAAAAGGAGATGTGACAAAGTCTTTGCTGTTGGCTAATGGGCATCCATGGGAAGCTTCCAAAGGAACTATTAGAGGAATAACAACAGAAAACGCTGGAAAAACTCAGCAGGCCAGGCAGCATCCGTGGAGAGAGAAAGAGAGTTAACGTTTCAGGTCGATGACCTTTCGTCAGAACTGTGAAGAGCCGGAAATCAAATAGATTTAAGGCCAGAGTAAAGCTGGGAAAAGGGGGAGGGGATAAAAGAACAAAGGGGGAGATGAAGAGACATTAGGAGACATTAAGAGATATGCAAGGCTAGAGGTGGTGTTAATGTGACAGATTAAGGCTGAAAGAAGTGTGAAATCCACTGGCAGAATGAAGGACAGCTGCCAGCTTCTAGGAGGAAAAAAAAGGTGGGGGGAAAACAGCAACGAACTATTAGAGGAGATGAGTTCATTGATTTATTTTATCCCCTCCCCCTTTTCCCAGCTTTACTCTGGCCTTAAATCTATTTGATTTCCGGCTCTTCACAGTTCTGACGAAAGGTCATCGACCTGAAACGTTAACTCTCTTTCTCTCTCCACGGATGCTGCCTGGCCTGCTGAGTTTTTCCAGCGTTTTCTGTTGTTATTTCAGATTTCCAGCATCCGCAGTATTTTGCTATCGTATTAGTGTTTGGTTCACTGCCACCTCTCTTCTAGGAATGCCTACCTTGAAGAAGTTCTGCTCTTCTCTTCGACGGGATTTCCATTTGGCTCTTCAACCTTGTTCATCTTCATTGATTTCTTTTATCCCCTCCCCCTTTTCCCAGCTTTACTCTGGCCTTAAATCTATTTGATTTCCGGCTCTTCACAGTTCTGACGAAAGGTCATCGACCTGAAACGTTAACTCTCTTTCTCTCTCCACGGATGCTGCCTGGCCTGCTGAGTTTTTCCAGCATTTTCTGTTGTTATTTCAGAGTGTCATCACCTGCTGAGTTCAGAGATATGAGTTGGCGGGGTTCTGCTCTGCTGTAGGCAAGTGCTGATTCCCCTGCACCGCTTCCCGCTGGTTTAATGCTGGCAAATGAAAATTGAACCCAACAAGTCCTGTGCTGTGTCATCCACCAAATAAATGTCAGGTACTTCTCCATGGGAAGAGAGAGAACAATAAATGGATGAGCGCTGTCTACCCGCACTGGCCAAATCTTCTGTTATTTCTATCCAAATCACAAAAAGCATTAGAAGAAGTCTGTGAGCATGTTATGTGATACCTGGAAAAAAGAGCAGAGACAAAGACCCAGGAGTGTAACAAAATAAAACAAATTTTAAATGGAAACTAAAATAATAAATAGTGAATCTGAAGACTGAGGTATTAACTTTTTGATCTGCCTTGCTTGCTGGATCCATTGCAGAGCCACAAATTAGTCAAGTGTATTCACTCATCAGCATATTTGCATCAAAATCCTTTGCATTATTATGAAGGGCACAGTGTACAACGATGATTTATTATGCTCTTGTTGAACTTACTGTGAGATTTGCACGAGCCAGCCAAACACTAGAAATATGATGTCAAAACACCATATGTCGTTTCTGATGGCTGTTGATTTTATAAGCCTTATTGTAAATGATGCTCAACCACACACGCAAAGCAGATCAGCCAAACGCATATTCTGTGGTGTGCATCACTGCTGTCGAAACCTTCTTTGTTAAGTTACTAATAAAAAAAATTGTATGTTGATTTGAAAATAATTTGAAACAAAAATATATATCATATTAATGTATAACAAAAAGATGCAAAGGCTAGATTATTTTGTATTATAGGAAGCACTGGGCTTTATTTGTGCTTTGGAGCTTTGACAATTACCCCATATAGCTGGCATGCAGGATCCTTTGGATGCTTGGCGTATGACTTGTGTGGAACATGGAAAAGTACAGAACCGGAAAAGACCCTGCAGTCCATCTGGTCAGTCATCTATTGTACAAATATCTATCCAATTCTCCTTTAAATTTTTCCACCTGTCAAATTTTGCACACTGTTGCACATTCCCCTGCCCACATATGGGCAGGCATATCATCGTGATGTGCAAAATAGGTAAATATGCCTTATTTTGAATTTGGCACAGAGCAAACAATGACAGTAGGGAAACCAACATTTTAAATTTGGAATCTCTGTTGAGGCTCTTAACAGCGCTGGGTGTCAGGGATGCACAGATATTCTTTGCACTCAATCTGCTAGCACACAAATGCTTTCCAATACTTTACTCAAAAACAGATGTTAGGCGTGATGATCTGTAGTTTGCTGGGTCATCCTTGTGCACTTTTTTTTTAAAGAAAGGGTTTGTGTTATTTTAGCTACTTCCCAATCCTCGGGCACTACTCCTGTTTCTAATGATGCCCGAAAGGTAGTGGCAAGGATGTGACAGACTACGCTAGCCATTTCATCAAGTACTCCTGTATGACATTCATCCTGAACTGGTCATTGTTGTTTATGATGTACATAAATGACTTGGAAGTGGGGACAGAAACAAAACCCTTCCTGTTTGCAGATTCTACCACATTTTTAATGGGGTTCACGTCGTTCGGAGATCACGTCAGGTAAGTAGGTCGGGTTCTCGATGTCTCCCCATTGCTGTGAATAGGTGACAGCTGCAAAGATGGTATGAAAGCTACCATTTCACAGTTGGTCACTTACCAATATCAGAAGCTTGAGCCTTCAGGACTTGGAAGACACTTTTGAGCTGTATGCAGTTTGGAAGTGTTTGGAGTAAACTCTCAATCCACTGTCCCCACGAAACAGCTCCCTCTTTCCCCATTACTGGTGCCAGTGCCCCATGAATTGATACCCCTGCCTCCCACACCACTCTTTCAGCCACGCATTTAACCTTATAATCTGTTTGTCCCTATGTCAATTTGCACGTGGCTCAGGTAACAATCCAGAGATTATTACCTGTGAGGTTCTGCGTTTTAATTTTGACCCTAGCTCCTCAAACTCTCTCAGCAGAACCTCATTCCGAGTTATACCTATGTCGTTGGTTCCTACGTGGACCACGACAACTGGATCCTCCCCCTCCCACTCCAAGTTCTTCTCCAACCGCAAGGAGACATCCTTTACCCTGGCACCAGGCAGGCAACACAACCTTCGGAACTCTCAGTCGCGGCTGCAGAGAACAGTATCTATCCCTCTGACTATACTGTCCCCTACCACTACCACATTCCTTTTCACTCCACCCACTTGAATGGCCTCCTGCACCATGGTGCCATGGTTAGTTTGCTCATCCACCCTGCAGTCCTTGTTCTTATCCTCACAGGTAGCAAGTATCTCATACCTGTTGGTCAAAGTCAAGGGCCGAGGCTCCTCCATCACTACATCCTGGGTCCCCATACCTTCCTGACTCATGGTCACAACCTCTTGTCCCTGACCATTGACGAACTCTAAAGTACTACTTAATCTAAGGAGTGTGACTGCCTCCTGGAACAAAGTGTCCAGGTAACTCTCCCCCTCCCTGATGCCCCACAATTTCTGCACCGCAGACTCCAGCTCAACAACTCTGAGCCGAAGTTCCTTGAGCTGCAGCCACTTACCGCAGATGTGGTTGCTCGGATCTCGCTGGTCTCCACAAACCCCCACATGCTGCAGTTATGGTACACCATGCCATGTCTAGCTATCGTCTTTATTTACTTGATTAGTTAATTCATTTTTTTTTTTAATCACTTATTTTAGTTTTATTAGTTAATTGGTTTATCTAGTTTAAGTTACTAATTCAGTAAAGTAAAGTAATAGCAAGTTACAGTTTCCTAGCTCTGAGTTTAACCCACTTCCGTAGCTTAGAGGCTAAAGAAAACTGTAATGCCCACCAATCAATTACCTACCTGCTGCCCTGTGATGTCACTCCTTGATTTTTTTCTGTATTGAAGGTTCCGCTGTGAAGGAATAAGCCATATAACCTATTTAGAAAAATACACTATCTTATGAAAGAATTCTGGCCTTATTGAAACAGGACAAGTTGTTGACCCTGAATAAATAACCTTATTGAAACAGAAGGTGCATGGCTCCGAGAGGCTGACTTTTGGGAACAAAAACAATGGTCCACCCTGAATAAGGTGTTTTAATTTAAACTTCATAAAGATGGCACATAAGATAAGGAACATCTGCCCTCATAAAGATGACATAAAATAAGGGACACCTGCCCTTCACACCATTTTATATGGTGAACCCAGAACACCTGGAGATGCAACAAGATTCTGGAATATTACAAGCTGATGTAGCAGTAAAGAATTGCAGAGGTCAGCAGAAAGATGAATAGGGATAATAACTTGGGTCAGCAGAAACCTTAAAGGAAATACAACTGAAAAAGGGTATAAATATTGAAGTCTCAAATGAGATAGCAGGCTCGCTTTAATCGGGCAAAGCGATTCTCGACTACAGAGGCGGCTCTGTGGTCTTCCATTCTTTGTACCTCAGGGATCAAAGGTATTTTGATATTGATGGATATCCTGTATAGAAAACTTTAAGAACTGCAATGTTGTAGCAAAGTTAAGATTTAAAAGTAGGATTCTCTGTTAATAATAAGATTGTATTTTTTCTCTTTTTAGAACTGTTAACATTGCGATTGACTGATTCGCCAACTGTAAATTGCATGGCGGTTCTTTTAATAAAGCTATATATTTTTAGAATTGTCTCACATAAGTCTTCTGTATCAATAACTCACAAACTCAATCTCTGTACACTCTTTGGTGGAGAGGTACATGTCTGAGGGGAGATCTCCGGACCCTCATAATATCCAGGACGTTACAGTCTAGCTAAACTTATTAAAAGCGCTATCTGGAGGACGGTAACATTCTCAGGTTGTTCCTTTCCTTTAAGGAGAGATAGCCAAGACCTTTAGACCCAGTTAAGCGTCTTTAGGATTTGGCTGCCTCAAACTTTAGTTGAAAGTGAACATCTGAGAAATACGCCTGATCCGGGATAGCCCCAAAGGGGCTAGAACTAGTAAATATCCCTTCACGGCGCGCTGCCTCTCTTTTTATAGCACCGCCGCCGTCACTCGCGCGCTGCCTCTCTCTTTATAGCGCCGCTGCCGTTGCTGCTCTCGCCATTTTATCGCAGGTCCACTCCTCTCACCACTGCTCTCACTGTTCGAGCTGCCTCTCTCTTTATAGCGCCACCGCTGCTGCTGCTGCTGCTCTCGCCGTTCTATCCCTGGTCCACTCCTCCTCCAGCATTTTCTGTTTTTATTTCTGATTTCCAGCATCCGCAGTATTTTGTTTTTGTTCAAAGAATTTCTCCTGGTTCATCCTCAAGCATCCTTCCATTGTGTCTCAATCAATATTGACTAGACTAGGGGAGGAGGGAGGTCTCAAGTCACCAGTTCAGTGAAGTGCACTGATGAACTGCATCATTTAGGAGCAAATCTGTGAGCTTGTCCAAAATATTTTTTTAATTTAAAAAATGCAAGAACTATTAGATTGAAACAGAAATAACATTTATAACTTTAGATAATTTACTTTCTGAAGTTTAATATTTGTTCTTATATAAAATGTAAATTCGTATTTTATTTCAGAAGGTTGACTGTTTCCATCAAATTGAAGTGTCAATGACAGTCATTTATTTTAAAAGCTAATTTACTACTTTATTAAACAACTACGCAGGTCAATTCATTTTGGCCAGGTGGATTTTCTAATAAATCACATGGAACAAAGAAAATCGAATTTAAAAAAAAAGAACTGTTTTTTTTTCTCTCAACTCCTGAAGGTGCTGACTCTTGTTGGCTTACAATATCATGGTGCTGACCACTGCTGGTCACACATTGAGTGCTGGTCAGACAGTCAGTGGCGGTCGGACATTAGGCTGGAATTTTCCCGTTGCCATGCGTGCGGGTTTGGAGTTGGATCGGCTGCAAAAATTGCGAAAATAGTCAGCGCGTCGGGAACCCGTCGTCATCCCGTGTCCTCGCGCCTTTAACTCAGGCGCGTTTGCCAGCGCACCACGGACCCAATCGGGCGAGGCAGACGACCTAATCCAACTCATTAATTGCTTGTCATCAGACCTTTAACAGGGTTTTTAACTGCAGCTTCCGAATTTAACGGCATAAGAATGGGAAGGACGCAGCTCGGGAACCTCGCCTGTGAAGGGGAGGTGGAAGTTCAGTGGCCATTGTGCGGGGGCATTAATTAACAGCTGGGAATACCAGATAAATACACACACCTTACACCTCATTAGTTGCCCAAGGGAAAGGTTGTTGCTGATTCCATTTTGTGCACTGATTTAGGTTTCTGGAGTTTGCAGGTCATTTCTGCAACCTCAGAAGCCACTCTCACCACATTGCCAGTCACGATCACAACATTGAGAGATTGACCCTCTGATCCCTACTTGACCTGCCATTCACAACATCAGCATGGGTGCCGCTTATACTGTCTCACCTTGGTCCTCAGAATCGGACCAAGGTGAGCACCATAAGAACATAAGAATTAGGAGCAGGAGTAGGCCACATGACCCCTCGAGCCTGCTCCGCCATTCAATAAGATCATGGCTGATCTTCGACCTCAACTCCACTTTCCTGCCCTATCCCCATATCCCTTGATTCCTCTGGAGTCCAAAAATCTATCAATCTCAGCCTTAAATATGCTCAAAGGCTCAGCACTCACAGCACTTAGGGGCAGGGAATTCCAAAGATTCACAACCCTCTGAGTGAAGAAATTCCTCCTCATCTCAGTCTTAAAAGGCCGGCCCCTTATCCTGAGACTATGTCCCCTAATTCTAGACGCTCCAGCCAGGGGAAACAATCTCTCATCATTTATCCTGTCCATCCCCCTCAGAATCTTATATGTTTCAATGAGATCACCTCTCATTCTTCTAAACTTCAGACAATATAGGCCCATTCTACACAATCTCTCATCATAGGACAGCCCTCTCATCCCAGGAATCAATCTAGTGAACCTTCGTTGCACTGCCTCTAAGGCAAGTATATCCTTCCTTAAATAAGGAGACCAAAACTGTGCACGGTACTCCAGGTGTGATCTTACCAGAGCCCTGTACAAATGTAGCAAGACTTCCTTACTCTTGTACTCCAACCCTCAAGCAATAAAGGCCAACATGCCATTTGCCTTCCTAATTGCTTGCTGTAGCTGCATGCTAACTCTCTGTGTTTCTTGTGCTAGGACACCTAAATCTCTCTGAACACCAACATTTAATAGTTTCTCACTATTTAAAAAACATTCTGTTTTTCTATTCTTCCTACCAAAGTGAATAACATCACATTTTCCCACATTATACTCTATCTGCCACCTTGTTGCCCACTCACTTAACCTGTCTATATCCCTTTTCAGGCTCTTTGCCTCCTCCTCACGTCTTACTTTTCCACCTAGCTTTGTATCGTCAGCAAACCTGGATACATTACAATCGCTCCCTTCATCTAAGTCATTAATATAGATTGTAAATAGCTGAGGCCCAAGCACTGATCCTTGCAGCACCACACTAGTTACAGTCTGCCAATCTAAAAATGACCCGTTTATCCGTACTCTTTGTTTTCTGTCTGTTACCCAATCCTTTATCCATGCTAATACATTACCCCCAATCCCATGTGCCCTAACCTTGCTTAACAACCTTTTATGTGGCACCTTATCGAATTCCTTTTGGAAATCCAAATATATACATAGGATTACATACATACATAGGGTATATGGCACAGAAACAGGCCATTCGGCCCAACCAGTCCATACCGGCGTTTATACTCCACTCGAGCCTCCTCCCGTCTTTCCTCATCTAAATCTATCAGCATAACCCTCTATTCCCTTCTCCCTCATATGCTTGTCTAGCCTCCCCTTAAATGTATCTATACTTTTGCTTCAACCACTCCCTGTGATAGGGAATTCCACATTCTCACCACTCTTTGGGTAAATAAGTTTCTTCTGAATTCCCTATTGGATTTCTTGGTGACTATCTTATATTGATGGCCTCTAGTTATGCTCTAACCCACAAGTGGAAACATTCTCTCTGTATCCACTCTATCAAAACCTTTCATAATTTTAAAGAACTCTATTAGGTCACCCCTCAGCCTTCCTTTTTCAAGAGAAAAGAGGCCCAGCCTGTTCATCCTTTCCCGAGGGCAACATGGTGGCATAGTGGTTAACACTGTTACCTCACAGCGCCAGGGACCCGGGTTCGAATCCGGCCTCGGGTGACTGTCTGTGTGGAGTTTGCACATTCTCCCCGTGTCTGCGTGGGTTTCCTCCGGGTGCTCCGGTTTCCTCCTACAGTCCAAAGATGTGTGGGTTAGGTTGATTTGGCTATGATAAATTGACCCTTAGTGTTAGGGGGATTAAATACGTGGGGTTACGGGGATAGGGTGGGATATGTGTCGGTGCAGGCTCGATGGGCCGAAATGGCCTCTATCTGCACTGTGGGGATTCTGTGATTCTGTGATCTGTATACCCTCGCATTTCTGGTATCATCCATGTAAATCTTCTCTGCCCCTATATCCTTTTTATAATATGGCGACCAGAATGGTACGTAGTACTCTAAGTGTGGACTAACCAAGGCTCGATACAAGTTTAGCATAACTTCCCTACTTTTCAATTCTATACCTCTAGAAATAAACCCTAGTGCTTGGTTTGCTTTTTTTATGGCCTTGCAACTGTGTTGCGACTTCATCTGCCAAGGACCTAAGCTCTAGAATTCCCTCCCTAAACCTCTCCGCCTCTCTCTCCTCCTTTAAGACCCTCCTTAAAACCTAGCTCTTTGACCAAGTATTTGGTCATCTGTCCGAATATCTCCTTATGTGGCTCAGTGTCAAATTTTGTTTGATAATCGCTCCTGTGAAGCACCTTGGGACATTTTGCTACGTTAATGGCAAGTCTTTCTTCCTTCCTTAAACAACAATCCATCTTAAAGTAAAAAAATAGCAGCTATTTACACATTTCTGCTCAGTTTAATGATTAATTTAATTGGAACAGTTTTTTAATGCACTTTTTATTCTAAGTGACAAAAAGTGTTTCTTTCCTCGGCGCCACACAAATCAGCACAATATCTTTCTGTTACACAAGGAGTTAACACAAGAGGGAGCCTGTTAAATAATACAGTTCTCTCACATTGCACAGCTGGGATCTGCTGATCTAAAATTTTCTCCACATTATCCCGATGAATTGTTTTGAAAGGCTTTTGGTTACTCTTTCGGAGGCATAAAGGACTCAGGATCTTTTCTTCAGTATTTGTTGCACCATGCCATAATAAAAGAAAGAACATGCATTTATATACTACATCAACTGGTTCCCCTTGATCTACCCTGCTAGTTACATCCTCAAAAAACTCTAATAAATTTGTCAAACACGATTTTCCTTTCATAAAACCATGTTGACTGTGCCTAATCATAGCATGATTTTCTAAGTACCCTGTTACCACTTCCTTAATAATGGATTCCAGCATTTTCCTGACAACTGATGTCAGGCTAACTAGCCTGTAGTTCCCTGTTTTCTCTCTCCCTCCTTCCTTGAACAGCGGGGTTACATTTGCTACCTTCCAATCTGCTGGAACCATTCATGAATCTAGGGAATTTTGGAACCAATGCATCCACTATCTCTGCAGCCACCACCATCAACATCAGCAGCAACCACATCAGCAGCTTTCTCCTCAATGACTTGATGCTCCACAGGAGAGAGGGGGGTCAGCACAGGGCTGCAGTGCATCGGAGGCGATACCCCCAACACAGGGTATACTGGCAGAGGATGAGCTTCCTCAACATGCCTGGGCAGCAGTGCTTCAGGAGGCTCAGGCTATCACGCCAGGTCGTCGCTGACATTTGTAGCTTGCTGAAACAAGACCTGCTGCCCAGGGGTCCTGGTGGACACTCCTTGCCAGTGGCTGTCAAAGTCACCACCGCCCTCAACTTCTTCGCCTTACAGGGATCCTTACAGGGATCAGCGGCAGACATTTACGGGATCTCGCAGTCGGCCGCCCACAGATACATCACACAGGTCACCGATGCCACGTTTCACAAGTCAGCCAATTCTATCAACTTTGCCACTGATGAAGCCAGTGTTACTGAGCGTGCGCTCGGCTTTGCAGCTCTGGCTGCTTTCCCACAGGTGCAGGGCATGATCGACTGCATACATGTGACCATGAAGGCACCCCATCATCACCCAGGAGTGTTTGTAAACCCCAAGGTCTTCCACACCCTCAGTGTGCAGCTCGTCTGCAACCATAAAAAGATGATTATGCCTGGGATGACCTCATCATGGCCAGATTTACTTAACTTGCTCCAGTTCAGCCACATGGCTGCCATATGCTGTACTAAGTTTCCCTCCCGCAACATCATAAAGCATCCCTACAATGACCAATCCATTGCTCTCACCCAAAGCCTCAATGCTCGTGGTTAGATAATGTCTCACCATTCACTCCAAATGACAAAGCCACTTCCAAGGTTAATGGGCAAAAATGAACAAGACCCGAAAGTGGTGCAATGAAAAACATTTATGTCTTCAATCAAAACAACTGAAACTTAGCACTAACATTTTTTGATACACCTACGTGAATACCCTAGTGCATCTACTTTTGCGTCATAAGAACATAAGAACATAAAAAATAGGAGCAGGAGTAGGCCATTCGGCCCCTCGAGCCGGCTCCACCATTCAATAAGATCATGGCTGATCAACTCCACTTTCCTGCCTGCTCCCCATAACCCTTGACTACCCTGTTTTTCAAATATCTGTCTATCTCAGCCTTGAATATATTCAATGACTCAGCTTCCACAGCTCTCTATGGTAGAGAATTCCAAAGATTCACGACCCTCTGAGAGAAGAAATTCCTCCTTATCTCCATCTTAAATGGGTGAGCCCTTATTCTGAAACTATGCCCCCTAGTTCTAGATTCCCCCAAGAGGGGAAACATCCTCTCAGCATCTACCCTGTCGAGCCCCCTCAGAATCTTGTATGTTTCAATAAGATCACCTCTCATTCTTCTAAACTCCAATGAGTATAGGCCCAACCTGCTCAATCTTTCCTCATAAGACAACCCTTTCATCTCAGGAATCAACCTAGTGAACCTTCGCTGAACACCCTCCAATGCAAGTATATCCCTCCTTAAATAAGGTGACCAAAACTGTACGCAGTACTCCAGGTGTGGTCTCACCAACACCCTGTACAGTTGTAGCAAGACTTCCCTACTTTTATACTCCATGCCCCTAGCAATAAAGGCCAACATTCCATTTGCCTTCCTAATTACTTGCTGCACCTGCATGCTAACTTTTTGTGTTTCATGTACGAGGACCCCCAGATCCCTCTGTACCACAGCATTTTGTAGTCTCTCTCCATTTAAATATTATTTTGCTTTTCTATTCTTCCTACCAAAGTGGATAATCTCACATTTTCCCACATTATACCCCATGGGCCAAAATTTTGCCCACTCACTTAACCTATCTATATCCTTTTGCAGACTCTGTGTCCTCCTCACAAATTGCTTTCCCACCTATCTTTGTATCATCAGCAAATTTGGCAACAGTACACTCGGTCACTTCAACCAAGTCATTAATATAGATTGTAAATAGTTGAGGCCCCAGCACTGATCCCTGTGGCACCCCGCTAATTACAGTTTGCCAACCTGAAAATGACCCATTTATCCCGACTCTCTGTTTTCTGTTAGTTAGCCAATCCTCTATCCATGCTAATATATTACCCCCAACACCGTGAGCTCTTATCTTGTGCAGTAACCTTTTATGTGGCACCTTATCGAATGCCTTTTGGAAATCCAAATACACTACATCGACTGGTTCCTCTTGATCCACCCTGCTCGTTACATCCTCAAAGAACTCTAATAAATTTGTCAAACACAATTTCCCTTTCATAAAACAATGTTGACTCTGCTTGATTGCACTATGATTTTCTAAATGTCCTGCTATTACTCCTTTAATAACGGATTCCATCATTTTCCCAATGACAGATATTAGGCTAACTGGCCTATAGTTTCCTGCTTTCTGTCTCCCTCCTTTCTTGAATAGGGGCATTACATTTGCGGCTTTCTAATCCGCTGGGACCTTTCCAGAATCTAGGGAATTTTGGAAGATCACAACCAATGCATCCACTATCTCTGCAGTCACCTCTTTTAAGACCCTAGGATACAGGCCATCAGGTCCAGGGGACTTGTCAACCTTTAGTCCCATTAGTTTGCCTAGTACATTTTCTCTAGTGATAGTGATTGTTTTAAGTTCCTCCCTCCCTTTTGCCCCTTGATTATCTACTATTATTGGGATACTTTTAGTGTCTTCTACCATGAAGACAGATTTAAAATATCTGTTCAAAGTCTCTGCCATTTCCTTGTTTCCCATTATTAATTCCCCAGTCTCACCCTCTAAGGGACCAACATTTACTTTAGCTACTCTCTTCTATTTATATTTGCGAGTGCTTCTACGAGGTGCAACTCCTGTGGCTTCAGCAGAGGTAGTTGCAGGCTGCTCACCTCCCTGCTGTGACAGCGTAGACACTTTTGGCGGATGTCCTCTGGGTTTTGGAGGCTGTGATGACCCCGCCAAAGTCTGCTCCTCCTGCGACTGTGTAGGGGCAGACTCGGCCATTGCAAACCGAGGAAGCATCTGTGCCTCTGACTGAGGGGGAGGCAACGGGGGAGAAGTGGGAGCACTTTGAGAAGAGCCTCCACTTCCATGTCCCCTCTCACCATCATCCCTCTCATGGGCCACCTGTACTTCCCTGCTAGCAAGGAGCTGGCGAGCACCTTGCTGCACAGCAGTGGGGCGATGAAGGTTCAATTCAACATTTACATCCCTCCTTGAGAGGAGGTCCATGAGCGCCTGCCATCTGGTGTCCACAGCAAGTACATGCTCATGTGAGTGGCGCATTTTCTGCTCCATGCAGATGGCCATCCTTTCCATGGAAGAGCACATTGTCGCATCACCTGTGACATGGTGGTGCTCATGTTGGAGATGGACACCTCCATTCTCTGAACATTTGCAGACATCATGGCTGCAAAAGATGCCAGAGCCTCATGTCACTGCCCCGCCAAGATCACCCTCTTTCTCAATGGCCCCCGAGGCTCAGCGTCTGCATGCAGCTCAGCAGAGCATGGAGTGTCCTGCGCCCTCCAGCGAGGAGTCTCCACTGCTTTACTTGTCAACACCACCAGCTCTTGCTCACTGGTGAATTGTGAGACACCAGCTGACAATTCTGTTCTATGGCGCAAAGGACCCACCAAGGTGTGCATATCTGCGCTGGTGCTGGGTGTGCTTGGGTCTGCTGACGCTGCACCCTCAGAGGCTGGAGGTTCCTCTGAGGAGTCGTCTTCTTCCTCTGGCTGGACAGTGGGGGGTGGGGGGGGCAGTTGATGGGCCTGTGGGAGAGTAAAGAGATGAATTAGAAGTGTTATAATAAGAATGGATAACGTTACCATTATGCACATGATGACATTTCACTGGCTGCTGACATGAGTCACCATATGGGTGACTGTTGTATGCCATGTGGCTTTATGAGATGTGATTCTGTCAGCAGGTTGCTGGGACGTGTCCCTCTCTCCGTCTCCCACCACCAGCGTCTCTCGAGCTCCAGAAATTTCCAGAGCCGCCTCCTCTGCTGCAAGATGTGCAATTACTGAGGGCCACCTCCGGTTCTCTCCCTCTCCCTGTTGTTGTGGGCTCTCTTCTACAAGGAGGGAAAGAAGAGAAGTTTGAGTGAGAGTGATGGAATGGTGTAAGAAATGGATGGGTTACATCTGTAGAGGGTGACTATGAGGGAGTGGGGTGCCAATGCTAAATGGCCTCCTTCTGTGGTGTTACTTGCTATGATTGCATTAGGATGAGGGTGAGTGTGAGGGGTGGTTTGTCAGATGGGGGTGTGAGTATGTACATAGAGAGAGAGTGATGGGTGGACGTGCAAAGTATGTTGGTGTAAGTAATGATGTGCTGGAGTAGACTTGGGAAGACAGAGTGATGGGGATGTGTTGACAGGAACTTCAGGATGAGGGTGAGTGTAGCAGTACACTCTCCTTTCCTGACCTCATGAGATCATTGAAGTGCTTCCTGCACTATATCCAGGTCCTCCTGACCACATCCCTGCTGCTGACCTCCTCAGCAATATCCAGCCAGGCTCTTTGTGTTGCTTGTGGAGGTCTCCTTTGCCTGTCAGCAGGGAAGAGAATCTCCCTGCGTGTTCTGACAGCCTCCACAAGAGTATGCAAGGAAGAATCAGAGAACCAGGGTGCAGCCCTCTGCCTTTGGCTATCTATATTTCAAAAGTTTTAACTGTACTGTGACACACACCTTACACCCTCCTCTGGAAACCTTCAAAGTGAGTTCCGTGCAAGGCTGCTTTAAACATGGCTGCTGGAAACGAGTCATCGATGACGTCATCAGACCTGCACCATTTAATAGGGCCGGGAAATGCACATGACTCTTTCAATTGTGGCCATTAAGTGAAAGTCGCTCTGAGTGGCCTGAGTGCTGGTCAGTCAGTGAGTGTTCAGGCAGACATTGAGTGCCAGTCAGCTATTTGACTATCACATTTAAAACATTCATCCTCATGTTTAAATGACTTTATTGCCTTGCCCCTGCCTATCTCTGTAGCCTTCTCCAGCCCTACAACTGCCCTGAACTCTCCGTTCCTCTGACTGGCTTCTTGTGCATGCCCGCACTGTTTTCAGCCAACCAATGGCGGCTGACCCTACAGCTGCCTAGGCTCGACACTCTGGAATTGCCTCCCTGAAGCCTTCAACCATCAACATCACATCACCACAAAATATAGCATTCTCTTCCAGATGCTTCACCACTTAAAACTCTTTTGAATTTTCTGAAGGGTTCTGGGGCCAACATCCAGTTCTCCTGTGACTGAGACAAATTGTTTAAGTGGGTTCAAGATATAAATAGATGTGCTTCTGGAGAGAAAAAAAAGTGGGATATGATGTGAAGCTGGGGTTGAATTCATCAAAAAGTTTGAACTGAAAGGCTTTTCTTGTGGGTGGGGCTGCTCCCTCAATAATCCACAAGGTGGCAGAAGTAATACTGCAGGCCTCAGTTGACGCCAGCACAGTGTGTGTCGACACTGGGTCTTGAAGGCAGGATCAGGTTTATCTATGAAATCCCGTGCACTTGAATAGCACGCTGACATTCTTTACCAGGGATCACATATGAATAATGGCCACTTGGATGAAGTACTGGAGGATGACGAACACTTGTGCAATCGTACCCAAGCAATACCTTTAGGTGAAGAGGGGACAGGGGGACGGGGGGGGGGGAGAATTTGTGCAGCTGAAAATATTGTTCAAGATTTTTAAAAGTCCGTCTAACAGTTGTTGTTTTTCCGAATGTTAGAGATCAAATTCAGTCCAACACAACAATTGAGTTCTTTGCACTTTTTGAACATTTTCTCCACCTATTCTCTCTTTTGCTTTCCCCTGCCTCACACAAGTGGCAGTTATGAATGTACAAACCTGGACTGTGCATCCCAGTCCTGTTCCCAGCTTATTTTCACATACATGCACTTTCCAGCAGGGTCACTGTTAGTGACCAGGAGCAGCGTCCCTGGCTGATTTCATCCCTCAGGAGTCAAGGTCCTCTGAAGCCAATTGCAGTGTCCTACTGTTGCTCTGGTGAGATCAGCTAACTCAGCACAGGCCAGCAATCCAAACTGGGATCTTTCTGATCGGAATGGCTCCGTGTCACCCGGGAAACACTCTTGACAACTTTGTCATCAGAGAGGCCAGAGTTTCTTTCAGAAGTTTAATTTTAAAATTTAAGAAGTTGACTTTGCAACGATTGCAGCATACCTATCGGTGTGAATCTTCTGTGGTGTGAGATGACCTGCTCCCGGTCTGACAAAAAACATCAAATTAGTTCAACTGCAGTTCTTTCAGAATCTGCTTTGCAGCAATAAAAAAATATGCTGCAGAACTTCACCGTCTGATATGATTGGCTATTAGTTTCTAAAAGCCTTCAAGTTTTTTCAGGTCCTTTTCCTGGTAAATCTGATGTATTTCTGGGATTCGAAACAAGAAATAAACAGGAAATCGAAGGCACGTAGTCTGTGATTTTCTGTCAACTAATGGATGGAAATTTGTGTTTGCCAATGTGCACTCCCTGGAAGCACCACTAGAGCATGGAATCTCTCCTCATTTTTGTTGTATAAAACAAAAAAAGTTTCCTGCAATTTTGACAGTGTAGGTAGGTTGTAGTTAAAAAAAACTCTGTGGCCCCATAGATCAGCAATTTAAGTTGTTAGCACTATAAAATCAAACAACATTGCCAAAGGCATCATGGTTCTACCATACATCATCCAGAGCTAACCACGTAAGAGAACATGTTCTATTATTATCTGGACCTGGTGTATTGCCAGGCAATGTGGAACAGATGCTGCCTTGCTGTTCAGGCAAACAGAACCTCTGTGATAAGTTCAAGTGAGAAGCTAAACTGAAAAACCCATTTGGAATCTTATTGTCCGGACATGCTCCTTTGGGAACTTGTTTCTTGTCACTATCATTGGTCAGACTGTCATGCTCCAGCAAGATGTCCTTCTCAGAGGTAAACTTGCTGTCCTGATGATGATGAGAGTTAGTACTATCAGTGTTTTCATGGCTGTATTTACAAGCCCTGTCATCAGCAACACTCTTGACGAATTACTTGGGTTTGAAGTTCAGTTTTGGCTGATTTTAAAATTGCAGTCCGTGGTCTCCAGGGCTGTAATCCATGCGTCAGTAGGCTTGCTTTCTGCACCACGCTGAGTGCTAAACGGACAGCCTACCCTGGACTTCCTTTTGTCCACTTTAATCATCACAATGTAATTACTCCATTTAGCTTCCACGGCTTCAACACAGTTCCAAAGCTGCCTTTGTGTTTCCTCCTACTTCATGAAACCAGCTCCTATCCAACCACCAGCGCAAATGGGGGCTAAAAAAGCTGGCGTCCACATGAAAAGTGGGCAGTTGCCAATTATGTATACTATTCCCTTCAATGGTTTTTCCTGGCAACTTGTGCCACAGGTCTATTCCCCTTTGTGCAAAAACATTTATCTGACTTTGTTTCTTACTCTTAACTTTTTAATTTATAATTTGTGCTCCTGGTATTTGAACCAATATCATTTGTTTCACATTTTGATTTGAGATCACACAGTGCCCTTACTGGATGCTATTTTCTCCCTTTCTGTAATGTTCTTTTTTTCTGTCATCACGGAAGAAGACGCTAAAAACTTCCTGGAAATAGTGGAGAACCAAGGGTCTAGCGAGAATGAGGAACTGAAAGAAATTAGTATTCGTAAAAAAATAGTACTGTACTGACGAAATTAATGGGTCTGAAAGCCACTAAATCCCCTGGACCTGCTGGCCTACATCCTAGGGTTTTGAAAGAAGTGAGGAGAAATTTCTTCACTCAGAGGGTGGCGAATCTTTGGAATTCTCTACCCCAGAGGGCTGTGGAGGCTCAGTTGTTGAGTATATTCAAGACAGAGATCAATAGATTTTTGAATATTAATGGAATCAAGGGATATGGGGATAGTGTAGGAAAGTGGAGATGAGGTAGAAGATCAGCCATGATCTTATTGAATGGCGGAGCAGGCTCGAAGGGCCAAATGGCCTACTCCTGCTCCTATTTCTTATGTTCTTATGTTCCCCATTCTCTGGCCAACAGAGTTGACAGGTTCCCAGACCTCCATCAAACCAACTAATAATAGTCCAGTGAATCTACCTGGGTTAACTCATCCAGTCAACGTGGCTTAAATTTAAGGTCTCATCCCCAACTGAGATGAGACTGATCACAGCAGAATGGCTTTGCAGTTCACCAAGCAATCAGAGAAGTGCCTATTGTTGAAAATCACTCACAGTCATCTCAGAATTATGGTGCATGGAGCAAAAGCCAAATGGAAAAATGATTCGTACCTTTGTGATCCTAATTAACTTACAATAAAACTGTACATCTCACACCCCGACTGAGCCATCTTTAAAACAGAAAATGGTGCACCTTGTCATTATGTATCCAGCTGCGCACTTCAACCGATTCATCACACCCACAACTTCTGTAGAGCCAGTCCCCTATTGGAATATCAAATTGGCAATGTAAAGCAGTCTGTGTAGCAGGTTAGCACGCAGTAACTCACAAAACAATGGCTCTGTTAGAGTTAACTCTTTGCACTCCCAATTTATTTTTTTAAAAACCTCTGCCTGCACACGTGCATAAACAACTTTTGGGTCATTCTGGAGCAAGGCTTAGCCCGGGGTGCTGGAGGTAAAAAGCCAGATTGGAAATGACTGGGTAATTCCTCAGTCAATCACGCCTGGACAACGCACTGCTATAAGTGACTGCGACTGACTTTACCCACACATTTTGTATTATGTAATTATTCTCCACTCACTGCAGTTTGCTGGAGATATCAGCTTGCTTTTATCGGGAGAAGTTGCTGAGTTCGGTTTGCTGTAGTTCGTAGAGACTCTTTTTCAATTGATGCGGTAAATAGACTTGGTTTGCTTTGCTGTTCGCTGAGTAAATGCTGTAAGTCCTGCCGTAGGTCCCCGCCCCGCCTCCAACTCATTGGCTGACACAGTAGTGTCAATAGACACACTGAAGAAAAAACACAGATTTCCATCTAAAAATGCTGATTCAAGGACAACACTCTGAAAATAATGACTGTCTGTGCAAAAAGCAGACGATTAAGAACTATGGGGGAAAAATTCGTTAGCGCTAACATCGTCTGGGTGCTAAATTTAGCGCCCGGCGAAAAATTGCACCGGCGATCGCTAACTTCAGTTTTAGCGCCCCAAGAGGGAGGTGGAGCGCTAATTCAAGCGCTCCATGTCCTTCTTAGAGCGCTAACCCCAAATATCGGGGCGGTGTGTTCTGCAGCGCTACGCACTGGGCCACGTAGCGCTGCCGCATGGAAGGGCTCTTCCCCTCATTAAAGGGGAGGGCCCAAGCCCACAACTCTGCGGGGCCCTACCTGGGCCACCGGGGAGCGGGGTGTCGTGCCAGCAGCCCGGCACACAAGAGGAGTGTCGGGCTGCCAGATCGCGGCACGGACCCCGCGTTCAAAGAGGAAACGGGCCGCGACAAGTAAGTCGGCCGATTTTTTTTCCCCTGCCCGCCACCTCCCCTTTACATATCGCCGCGCGAGCCTCCTGCCGCTCTGTTTCCGCCCCCTGCCTCGGTCGCTGTCATCGCCCGGCTCAGATTCAGGGGGTGTGGGCCAATTTTGCAGGCGGGGTGAAAACGGGGCGCTGCGCACGCGGAGCGGGGCACTACCGGTTACCGCCGCCGCTAAACTCCCGCTGAATTTAGCAGGAGTCATTAGGAGCGCCCCGCCCGGGCAAAAAGTCTTTTGCGCCCCTTTAGCGCCCCCCGGGGGCAGTAATGAGATGCACGAATGCACCGAATTTCTAGTTCAGTGTGTTAAACATGCTGCTGACCCGAAAATGGCTGATAATCCACCTAATCTAATTAAACATGTAAACATTTAAGCACGGACCCCTCAAGGGAAATTTTAGCCCAGTTATTAATTTATCCACACCTATAAGAGGAGCTTCAAGACCAAATTATGATTCTGAAATGTAATTTTTCTTTGTCATTTTGTTACAAAAGAGGCAAACCACCTTTCCATTCAGTATCCTGCAAATGGTATCTAACAGATACCTGGAAATAGCTAATGGAGATAAGATACAGGGTGCAGTGTGGGAGAGTTTGGTTGCTTGTTCATTGGGCAGGCAGGAGAGTAGGATTGGTTACCATGGTGGCATGATGCACTGAGGGAAAGATTGTTTGTTAATTCACTGAGTTTTGTGGCAGCCACTCATAATTGCCTTGCTGCTTAGTGAATGAATAAATTAACTCTCCTAAACTGCATCACACCTCCATGGCAACCAATTACGCTCACATCTGAAGGCAATGGAATGCCATGCCCGCAGGGCAGAACCATCTCAAACAGCTCCCATGAAGCCAACTAATGGTTCATGTCTCCAAGAGAATGATTTGCTGGTATCTGGGAATGGGTGTAGAGCTTCACTTCAACCACTGAAGACCCACAGGCATCTCATGAGGTGCTGGTAGCCACCCTGATCTAGCTTCTACACCAGTGATCCCAACCCCCACAGTTCTTGAAAAGTTAAAGTGTGGTCCATGAACTATCATTAGAATTCACCTGACTTTAGCAACAGCTGAGTTTTGATCCCAATTATTAATCATTAACTGTGCTAATGTTTGTTAACCTATCAAAACTATTTTAATCATCTTCATTATTTTTATCTCTTATTTCAATACATAATTTATTTCACAATGATTGTTTGCTATTTAACTGAAAACGTACCTCTGATGAGCTCTCAAAGGCGTGGAGATATGTTGCAAATGTGGTTCTCAGACAAAACTGGTTTGACTTCATTGTGCTAAAGAATCAAGATTCCAAATGAATGTTAAAGTGCAGAAGTACAAATGCAATAAGATTCTTGTGACGGTTGTGAATCCAGTTATGAACACTTACAATTCGCTTTTCTCCCCCAATATTTGCCACTCCTCCGCTGAAGACATTGAGTCACACTGCCATATGGTTCCACAGGCGCTGACACCCTTGGCACTGTGAGTGAGGAGAGAAGATAGGTTTGTTGAAGAGTGCAAGGGTTACCAGCAGTGGTTGAGGCAGAGACCATTGTATCTTTTAAATGTAACCTGGATAAATAGAGGAAGATAGAGAGCTATGGGGGAAAAAGTCAGGCAGTGAGATTATTTTTGGATTGCTCTAGCAAAGAACTAATACACACAGAGCTGAACGGCCTCCTGCTGTGATGTAAAGTTGTATAGTTCTAGGGTTCTACAGTACCTCGCCTAAGGGACCATTCTTCATTTCTGAGTGTCATAAATATCCAAATCAGGAGGGAACATCACAGTAGAGCCTGATGCTGTTCTTAGTTGATGTCCACATGGCTCATGTGCACTTTCCAGCAATGGATACTGATTACTGAATACTAGCAGATTGCTGAGGCCAGTTGTAAGGTTCCGCCAGTTGCCACAGCTGAGGTTAGCTAACTAAGCAGAGACTGGGGACCCAACCTGGAGCCTTCCTCATCTGTATGACCAGGGCTACACTGGGTGAAGCCTTTATTCAGTCTTCAGCAGCGCTAATATGTAATAACAGCTCTGACTGGAATCCCCTTAAAATTATGTTTATTGATAATAGTCTTGTGGGAGTTTGTCTAAATCAGGGCCCAAAGCTCCAGTTTGCCCTAGTCTATGTTAATCTAATTGATTTCTGCTGGGTGGCTTCAACAAGCCTGAACCAGTAACGAATATAAGATACTTATCAGTGATCCTTGCCAGAAAATATATTACGTGTGAACACTGAAAGAGAACAGGTTTGAGCAGAGTTGTAATCTGATAGGTGATTGAACAGTCGACCTGCTTAGGCCAGCACATGAAGAATGACCAGTGGCAAGAGGGTGTAAGCCAGCTTCAGAATCATACTGCAGCCTTCAGGAGAGGACAGGGGAAAGAACTGGTAAAAAAAATTCTGAAAGTTATATTTTTGGCAAACGTGTAAATTACTTGTAAATGGCAAAACAAATTTGTTTTTAACAAGAATTCATACTTGCCAATTTCTGTATTCCCATCATCCTCATTTTGTTGCATAATTGAAATCTTTCTTCTGCAATTATTGACTTTTTTTAGGCGTGTCACCCATTAGTGTTTAATAAACTTTCGCAATACACGATTAACCTAGGCCGATTATAAATGAATATTGGACTTACAAAAAAATTATTTTTTAAAATAAGTACTCCAAAAGCCTCTCTAGACAAACAGAAGCAAAAGTTATGTATATATAGATAAATGGCAATGCTGTTTTTATCTGTTGAAGTTGCATACATAACTGAATAAACATCCTGGGCTCATGTTCTTGTAACATACAGCATGTAAAGAGCAGGCCAAACAGTATTAAGCCTCTGTATAAACATACTCACTGAGCAGTAACCATTGCACGTCCTGCATTATAGCCTAGCAAGATGATATTGAAATCTGTGATGTTGTAATAGATTTGTGGAAATAAACAGGCCAGGGAGGAATATGGGAGGGGCAGGGGGACACAAGATAATACAAGAGGGACAGTGAACTAACACATAAAGAAAAGAAAGACTTGCATTTATATAGCGCCTTTCATGACCACCAGACGTCTCAAAGCGCTTTACAGCCAATGAAGTACTTTTTTGAAGTGGAGTCGCTGTTGTAATGTGGGAAATGTAACATAGACATAACATTTAGAGGCTGATAGGTATGTGGGCCTAAATGACCCTTCTGTGTTGTCCTTAACACAGCACAGGATTTCTGGAAGGTATGTGGATGTGATCTGGTGACACAGTCAGGAAGTGTGTTCTACATGTAGTATATTTCGTTACTGTGACCAACATGGACAGTTGACTGAGGGCCAGTCCAGGATGACGTGCATTTTCTGTCCTCTTGCCATTCTTAATTTACTTTCTTCCCAATATTTTTGGACTCCTTGCACCACATTTCATTCCCCAGCTGAGCGAGGGTGTACGATTTGCGCCACCTGAGTTGACTGGCAACAGCAACAATGGCCTGGTGTAAGTGGTAAGTGTTGGTACTGCACCAGCACAGGCAACGAGGTCGGCTGTATACTGCAGAGACTTGCCGCAGTCAAGATTGCAGACCAGAGAGTTTGTAAAGCCTGTTTTACAGATAAGACTATGGAGCAACTGGTGGATGTGAAATAAATAAAGAAAGAAAGTCTTGCATTCAATGGTCCTGTTAATTTTTTTGGGGTGTGCGGCCCATTCAAAATACCGCGCCTGCGTGGTTTTTCACATTGAAAAGCCAGTGAGCTGGCCGCGCAACTTAAAAGGAACATTGCTTGCATTTATATTGTGCCTTTCACAACCTCAGAACATCCTTTACAACACACTTTACAGCCAATGAAGTACTTTTTGAAGTGTAGTCACTGTTGTAATGTAGGAAATGCGTCAACCAATTTGAGCGCTGAAACGATCCACAAACAGCAATGTGATAATGACCAGATAATCTGTTTTAATGATGTTGGTTGAGGGATAAATATTGTCCTGGATACCGGGGAGAACTCCCCTGCTCTTCTTCAAAATAGTGCCATGGGATCTTTTACGTCCACCTGAGAGAGCAGATGGGGCCTCGGTTTAACAACTCATCCAAAGGACGGCACCTTTGACAGTGCAGCGCTCCCTCAGTACTGCACTAGTGTGTCAGCCTAGATTTTGTGGTCAAGTCTCTTGAGTGGGACTTGAACCCACTTTCTGACTTAGAGCTAAGAATGCTGCCACTAAGCCACGGCTGAGCCACCTGGGAATGAGGAAGCAGCTTTTCAGCTCTGCAGGGGTCACTACTATCATGGGTCATTGGCAACAGATAGCAGAGAAGGCCAGTGCAGTTTCCACTACCTCATGCACATGGAAAAAGGTGAGGAAGAAGTTTCAAGACATCAAGAAAGCGACATGAACTTTACAAAGAAACAAATATATGTTCCATACCTTGCATTGAAAGCATTCTGCTGCTATGAGTACAGGACCAGAATTAGGTGTGTCAGTTCAAATGCAACCTAATTTTTCTTAAACACAATGTTGCTATTGATATATGGATATTATGCCAGCAGTAATGTTAAAGGCAATCATAACAATGACAGATTTCAAGATATGAGCCATATGTGGAAAAGCCACATTCAAACTGAGGAATGTGGCACAATGAATTGCTTGGTATCCATTGAGAAGCATATAAATAAATCAGCATATTCCCCCCAAAGCCCTCCTTCCTGACATCACTTTTAGGGCCAAGACTGGAAGGATCCCCAAAAACCCCACATTTTACGCTTTGTGTACAGCCAGCGATAAGTACACTTGCAGGTGTACTAGCTGTACAGGGCTGTGTGTGGACCCCACAATGCCAGATTTCAATGGCAATAAATCCAAGAAAAATCATTTGCCATTTGGATATCTGCAACCCATTAAGGGAACAGTAAACAAAGAAGATGAGGGCCTGAAAATACTTGGCCCAGTCCAGCCCGCAACCCCGCGCAAATGAAGTGGAAAAGTGCTGCCCTGCAATCACACTCTATCCAGTGGTGCTGTTAATGGTGTGGGTACCACAGGTTTTGAGACAGGGGGTGTGGCAAGGTCCCACCCTGCCACAAGTCTGGCTGAAATCTCTCGGCAGTACAAGCATTATTTATTAATGTGGCATATTCTGTGCTTTACAGAGGAGGCTGGAATTCAATAGCAAATGCAGAGGTGGCCCTGGGAGTGGTAAATTTAGAAAGAGGATTTTGGAATTCAATCTATTGAGTCCTGGATATGTGTATGGATTCCTTTTTCTTCATACTATAGGATAAGGAAATCGTATCAACAAAAACCTGACAATGCTCCTCGATTTCTATTCAGGAATTCCACACAGGTTCTCTGTCTCCATAATAAGCAATACAGGAACTTTCATTATTTCTACTGATCAATCAGAGGACATGAGTGCTGCAATCTGTTTCTGCTATAATTCCAGGAAAATTATTTCTTGCCACAATGACTTGAATTTATACCACGCCTTTAACACATAAAAATGTTCTACAGCATACTTTCATTATGCACTGATAGTTGCCTCAGAGGAAGATAGCAGCGTCACACTGGCTGATCATGAAGCAATACTGGGCATAGGTCGTGCTGAGACCGAAGGTCCTGCCAACGCACCATAATATGTGGATGGCATACAGTATGATCGTCTTAATGATATGATAGCTGTGGCAACAATCAGTGCAGAATGACAGTATGCCGTGGAACATTTTTCTGTGTTAAAGGTGCAAGTCATTGTTGTTGTCGCAAGAAATAATTGTCCTGGAATTATAGCAGGAACAGGTTGAGCCACTCGTTTTTTTTTATTATTCGCTCCTGGGATGTGGGCGTCGCTGGCAAGGCCAGCATTTATTGCCCATCCCTAGTTGCCCTTGAGAAGATGCTGGTGAGCTGCCTTCTTGAACTGCTGCAGTCCATGTGGTGAAGGTACTCCCACAGTGCTGTTTGGTAGGGAGTTCCAGGATTTTGACCGAGCGATGATGAAGGAACGACGATATACTTCCAAGTCAGGATGGTGTATGACTTGGAGGGGAACTTGCAGGTGATGATGCTCCCATGCGCCTGCTGCCCTTGTCCTTCTAGGTGGTAGAGGTCATGTTTGGGAGGTGCTGCCGAAGAAGCCTTGGTGAGTTGCTGCAGTGCATCTTGTAGATGGTACACACGGCAGCCACTGTACACCGGGAGTGAATGTTTAAGGAGATAGATGGGGTGCCAATCAAGCGGGCTGCTTTGTCTTGGATGGTGTCGAGCTTCTTGAGTGTTGTTGGAGCTGCACTCATCCAGGCAAGTGGAGAGTATTCCATCATAATCCTGACTTGTGCCTTGTAGATGGTGGAAAGGCTTTGGGGAGTCAGGAGGTGAGAATACCAAGCCTCTGGCCTGCTCTTGTTGCCAAAGTATTTGTGTGGCTGGTCCAGTTAAGTTTCTGGTCAATGGTGACCCCCAGGATATTGATGTTGGGGGATTCGGCGATGGTAATGCCGCTGAATGTCAAGGGGCGGTGGTTAGACGCTCGCTTGTTGGAGATAGTCATTGCCTGGCACTTGTGTGGCGTGAATGTTACCTGCCATTTATCAGCCCAAGCCTGAATGTCGTCCAGGTCTTGTTGCATGCGTGCATGGACTGCTTCATTATCTGAGGAGTTGAGAATGGCACTGAACACTGTGCAGTCATCAGTGAACATCCTCACTTCTGACCTTATGATGGAGATAAGGTCATTGATGAAGCAGCTGAAGATGGTTGGGCCAAGGACACTGCCCTGAGGAACTCCTGCAGCGATGTTCTGGGGCTGTGATGATTGACCTCCAACCATCACAAACATCTTCCTTTGTGCTAGGTATGACTCCAGCCAGTGGAGAGTTTCCCCCTGATTCCCATTGACTTCAGTTTTACTGGGGCTCCTTGATGCCACACTCGGTCAAATGGCAAGGGCAGTCACTCTCACCTCACCTCTGGAATTCAGCTCCTTTGTCCATGTTTGGACCAAGGCTGTAATGAGGTCTGGAGCCGAGTGGTCCTGGCAGAACCCAAACTGGGCATGAGTGAGCAGGTTATTGGTGAGTAATTGCTGCTTGATAGCACTGTTGACGACACCCTCCATCACTTTGCTGATGATTGAGAGTAGACTGATGGGGCGGTAATTGGCCAGATTGGATTTGTCCTACTTTTTGTGGACAGGAAATACCTGGGCAGTTTTCCACATTGTCGGATAGATGCCAGTGTTATATCTGTACTGGGACAGCTTGGCTAGAGGTGCAGCTAGTTCTGGAGCACAAGTCTTCAGTATGACAGCCGGGATGTTGTCGGGGCCCATAGCCTTTGTTGTATCCAGTGCCCTCTGATTGATCAGTAGAAATAATGGCCCAGAAATTCGTCCGAATACAGGAGAGTACGCACTGTGTACTCACCCATGTTCGGTCCCGAAGTGCCGGTTTCCTGCATGCACTGCGCATGCACGGGAAACCGGCACTTCCGATATTGCGAAGGGGGCGGTTCCTAAGTGAACTGCGTGCGCGCTACAGGCTGTAAAGAAAGGTAAGTTTATTTTTATAACTTTTAAAAAGAATTTAAATTTTTTCAAAAATTAAATTTTTGTTTAAAGTGGTTAATTTATTTAACTATAGTTATTTTATTAATGTAATGGTTTTTAAAATAAATTTAATTGAGGTTTAGCTGTTCTTTTGGGGGCAGGTTGTATTCATAGCTTTGACAGCTCTTCCTGTCAAAACTATGAATGAAAGATGGTGTGCTGCCATTGGCTCTAACTGGCCCACGTGATCCCAGAGGTTGCATCGAACTAACTGCGCCTCTGGGACACGCACACACTGCGCGCCGGCACCAGGGAGAGGCCCAGGAACTGAAGTCGTGTGGGCCAAAACCATAAAGGCAGGCGCGGAGTGCGATATCGCGGGGGATCCTTACCCCCGCGGCAACCATCGAACTCCAATTTCTGGGCCCATGAAAGTTCCTGTATTGCCTACTATAGAGACAGAAAACCTGTCTGGAATTCCTGAATAGAAATCAAAGAGCATTGTCAGATTTTTGTTGATAATATTTCCTTATCCTATAGTATGAAGAAAAAGGAATCCATATACATATCCAGGACTTAATAGATTGAATTCCAAAATCCTTGGATCACAATGAAAATCCGGGATTACAAAGCATACTAGTGAGCTTAATTGGAAAACAGCACAGGTTTCTACTGCCAGGCAGTTAACAAATTGATCTTAGCAACCTGGAAGTTGAATTCTGCAAGAAATATTCTAAGTCATTTTTTTTCAAGAATAGTACTGAAACTGACAAAAAATATTGGTTTCATATCAGCCCTGAAATTGCGAATGGCGGTGTAACTGAGGAGTACGCCGCCGACCTCCGAAAGAAACCCGCACTAACCTGGTGTGAGGCCTCCTTCAAAAACTTGCATTGTTTCGCTGTGAAATTGAGCGCAGCGTATGGGCCCACGGACCCCAGGGGCGCACAGTGTGCGTAAGCGTACCTGGGATCACGTGGGCGGTGCTCTAATCAGGAAACAGAAATCTCCGATGCCCATTCATGATATTTCAGTCTCACTCACCCCGGTAAATTAATAAATAAATCAGTCTCTTACTCACCCTGGGAAATTAATAAATAAATCAGTCACTCATTCTTGGTAGAGTTGTGTTGGGATCAGGTTAGGTGGATATAGATTTTTTTTTGAAGATGTTTTATCAATAGCTGGTGTATATTTTAAGCTGCTGCATATCCCCCCTCCTCTTATGTTGTGCAAACAGGCTCCTGTGCCTGTTTGTACCAGCCGTAAAATTTTACCGTGTAATTGCTAGGCAGTTGGTGGGCAATTAGCCCGACTCTGCGCCAGCAATTAGGATTTGGAGCGGATCATCTGTCAAGGCGGAACTTGACAGATTGCAAGTTCGGGATTTAGCACATGCTCAAGCGCATGCGGGAATCCTAAACTTGCTGTGCATTTCAAAGGCAGTATGATGCCGTACTCTGAGAGTACGCCATCATACCCACCACAAAGTCTGCCCCATCATTTCCTGGTTTCCCACCAGTTTCCATATTAAACTCTGAGGTCATTGCCATTAAGAAACAATCGGGGGAAAATTGGGTCGTGCCCCCTTTGGGGCGCTAACTTTGCCGGGGTGCTACTTTTAGTGCCCCGAAAAAGTTAGTGCCCCCATGCCAGAAATTGAATGGTAGTGCCCCAAACAGGAGGCGGGGCGCGACTGAAAGCACTCCCCCTTCCTCTTGGGGCGCTACCATTCAATATCGCGGTGCTATGTGCAACAGCGCCACATGCGTCGGCACGTAGCGCCACGGTATTCCAGGCCTCCCTCCCCTGATTAAAGGGGAGGGGCCTAGCACATTGCGCAACGGGGCCCTGCTGGACTACCGGGGAGTTGGGGTGCTGGCAAAAGAGCCCGGCACTCAAGAGGAGTGCTGGGCTGACTGATCGCGGCCGGCACCTCGCAGCAGGAAGCCAGAGGGGGCAGGTGCTGGCAGGCGGCCCAAAAAAAGAGGCCGCCCGGCACATGCCCTTTAATTTACGCCGCTGCAGCCGCAAACACGGCACCCTGACCCTGTCGGACATAGCGTCCGGTGGTAGGTCAAGGGGCACGAGCAAAGTTTATGGCCGGGGCGTGAGCGGGGCGCTGCGTACGGCGATGACGTCATCGCCTGAGGCGCAGTGCCGTGGGGCGCAACCGGCTACTGCCGCCGCTAACCTCCCGCTGAATTTCGCGGGAGGTGTTAGCGGTGCCGCGCCCGGGCGCTAGGGGCTTTGCACCCCAAGGGGTGCTAACGGGAGGCACAAAGCAACCCAATTTTCGCCCCAATGGGTTACCTCCCTCCCTGTTCGAATCTCTACCTTCTCCTAATTACAGATGCGATCTGGGACTTGTCATGTGCGTACATGGGAGAAGTACCTCACTGGGTAAATTCACCTACTGGTGTGCTGCTGAACCATACATACCAGCAAGGCCTCACCTTTGATCTCTGGTTCGGTGCTGAGATAACTGATGTCAGACAAGAAGGTGGTAGGGATGCTACATTTGATTTCAGTGATCCAGGGCTACAAAAAGGCAAAAACATCAGCCAAGTATCCCACTCCTGATAGGTATCTAGTCCCTGCTGAAACATGTGCTTGTGTCCACATCAGGTGAGAACAGGGCTGAACTCAATTATAATGCCCAAAGGTTGAATATTCTGTCTACACTTACTGTCAAAGTTCACATGTAATGAATGGCCAAAGTAGCAAAAGATTGCTGGCACTTGTGAAACCCATATCTGAACATATCATATTGTGACGATGATTCCAAAGGTGCTCACCTGTATCTAGTTCATCTACCTGATCTATTTCATTACTGAATCAGAAGGTCGTAGGTCCCAATCCAGAAACTTGAGCACAAATTCTAGGCTGACACTCCAGTGCACTACTGAGGGTAGTGAGGCTGCACTGTCAGACGTGCCATCTTTCAGATGAGATGTCCTCTCAAGTGAATGTAAAAGATCCCATTGCACTATTTTGAAGAGGAGTAGATGAGTTCGCCTCGGTGTCCTGGCCAATATTTATCGCTCAACCAACACCATTAGTACAGATTATCTGGCCATTATTGCATTGCTGTTTATGGAATCTTGCTGTACGCAAACTGGCTGTCGCGTTTCCTACATTACAACAGTGACTACACTTCAAAAAGTACTTCATTGGCTGTAAAACACTTTGGGACATCCTGAGGTATTGAAAGGCGCTATATAAATGCAAGTTTATTCTTTCTTCTTTACTAATAACCAGATCTAGCAATGCTTTCGCCCTTGTAGGTCTACTAACAGTATGCTGAGGAAAGAGTTTGATCCACATTCTAGGAATTACATTTCCTTTTCTCCATTTACTGCCTCTTTCACCCCAATTGATAAGTGCAATGTTAAAATCTCACAGAATAATAAACTTGTTGTTCCTACTCATCTCTCTAATCTGACTAGATTTCCTGTTCCATTTTCGACCTGTAATGCACCCCTACGAATGTAACAAGCCTTTTTTAAATCTTTGAGCTCCAACCATATGCTCTCAGCCTGTGCTCAGGACACAGCAGACCAGCTACGAGACACCGCCAAACAGACGAGGCAACGGAACTACGCTGCCTACATGCGCATCAAGAACAGGAAGCTTGAGAAACTCGGCATCACCACCAGCAGCAACCAAGCCTCCCCCGGTACCACGGTTGCAACCACAGGGAAGTCCATCGTCAACTTGTCCGACCACACCCTTCAACCAGATGAAATCGAAGTTCTCGCCCTAGGGCTCAAGTTCTGCCCCACCACCAAAATGGACCCCATCGGTCTCGCGGCAGACACAGAGGAATTCATCAGGAGAATGAGGATCCGGGAATTCTTCCACGAATCCCAAGATGTCAGCAACGAACCCAATGAGACAATCAATGATCCAGAACAGCAGACAGAGGGACTCGCAGTGCAGCAACCGAAGAAGAAAGAGTCAAATTGGACCCCTCCGGAGGGTCGCTGCCCTAAGCTTGACATGTATGCTCAAGCTGTCAGGAGATGCATCAACGCCAGATTCATCAGCCGCACTCACAAGACAGTCCAGAATGTCACCCGAGCACAACGCAACGCCATCCACGCTCTCAAGACCAACCACAACATTGTCATCAAACCAGCGGACAAAGGAGGAGCCATCGTCATACAGAACAGAATGGACTATTGCAAAGAAGCATACCGACAACTGGACAACCTGGAACACTACAGACAGTTACCCGCAGATCCGACCAAAGAACACACCTGCCAACTCAATAGACTGATCAAGACCTTCGATCCAGACCTTCAAAGCATCCTACGCGCTCTCATCCCACGTACTCCCCGCGTGGGAGACTTCTACTGCCTCCCAAAGATACACAAAGCCAACGCACCCGGACGTCCTATCGTATCAGGCAACGGAATCCTGTGTGAGAACCTCTCTGGATACGTCGAGGGCATCCTGAAACCCATCGTACAGGGAACCCCCAGCTTCTGCCGCGACACTACAGACTTCTTACAGAAACTCAGCACCCATGGACCAGTTGAACCAGGAACACTCCTCGCCACGATGGACGTATCCGGCACTCTACACCAGTATCCCCCACGATGACGGCATCGCTGCGACAGCCTCAGTACTCAACACCAACAACAGCCAATCTCCAGACGCCATCCTACAACTCATTCGCTTCATCCTTGACCACAATGTCTTCACCTTCGACAACCAGTTTTTTACCCAAACACAAGGAACAGCCATGGGGACCAAATTCGCACCCCAATACATCAACATCTTCATGCACAAGTTCGAGCAAGACTTCTTCGCTGCACAGGACCTCCAGCCAACGCTGTACACCAGATACATCGACGACATTTTCTTCCTTTGGATCCACGGCGAAGGATCACTGAAAAGACTATACGATAACATCAACAAGTTCCATCCCACCATCAAACTCACCATGGACTACTCCTCAGAATCGGTTTCATTCCTGGACACACGAATCTCCATCAAAGACGGACACCTCAGCACTTCACTCTACCGCAAGCCCACGGACAACCTCACAATGCTCCACTTCTCCAGCTTCCACCCTAACCACGTTAAAGAAGCCATTCCCTATGGACAAGCCCTGCGAATACACAGGATCTGCTCAGATGAGGAGGAACGCGATGGACACCTACGGACGCTGAAAGACGCCCTCGTAAGAACGGGATATGACGCTCGACTCATCGATCGACAGTTCCGACGGGCCACAGCGAAAAATCGCATAGACCTCCTCAGAAGGCGAACACGGGACATAACCAACAGGGTACCCTACGTCGTCCAGTACTTCCCCGTAGCAGAGAAACTACGCCATGTTCTTCGCAGCCTTCAACATGTCATCGATGATGACGAACACCTCGCTAAGGCCATCCCCACACCTCCACTACTCGCCTTCAAACAGCCGCCTAACCTCAAAAGTACCATCGTTCGCAGCAAATTACCCAGCTTTCAGGATAACAGCGACCACGACACCACACAACTCTGCCATGGCAACCTCTGCAAGACATGCCAGATCATCAACACAGATACCATTATCACACGTGAGGACACTACCCACCAGGTACATGGTACATACTCATGTGACTCGGCCAACGTTGTCTACCTCATACGTTGCAGGAAAGGATGCACCAGAGCATGGTACATCGGCGAGACCATGCAGACACTGCGACAACGTATGAACGGACACCGTGCAACAATCGCCAGGCAGGATTGTTACCTCCCAGTCGGGGAACACTTCAGCAGTCAAGGACATTCAGCCTCGGATCTGCGGGTAAGCGTTCTCCAAGGCGGCCTTCGAGACACACGACAACGCAAAATCATCGAGCAGAAACTGATAGCCAAGTTCCACACCCATGAGGACGGCCTCAACCGGGATCTTGGGTTCATGTCACGCTACATGAAGTAGAGTCATCCAGACTCGAGTCGTCGTTGGCTTGTTCACAGATGTGATTTCCAGTAAAAAAAAGTAAAAATGTTAAAGTTTATGGTTTTCCATACTGACTGCATTTGACACATTAGACCCCCTGTGACTCCACCTCATTGTCTCAGTTGTATCTTGCTATGTCTTTGATGTGGTGCCTTCCTGGCTGACCTGATTGTTTCTCTGCCGAGGTGTGATGAAAGGCAGTCAGAAAGATAAAATGTAGTCGTCTGACATTGTACGCTACACAGGCATTGTTCTCTGACTATATATGCTTTGTCGATTCGTATTCCTTCACTTCACCTGACGAAGGGGCAGCAGCTCCGAAAGCTTGTGATTTCAAATAAAACTGTTGGACTATAACTTGGTGTTGTGCGACTTCTCCATATTGACTTTGGACCATTTTCTTGTCTACGTCAACCCTCATTGCATTATGTATTCCCTCTTTTGACAATATTGTCACTCCTCCTCCATTCCTATCAGTTCTATTGCTCCTAAATATATTGGGCCAGAAATTCGGTTTTCCGGCTTCCTGCGGGTGCAAGCATCGCGCGTGTACTTACCTACCGTGCCCGCTGTTGTGTTTTGGGCCCACGAGAACTTCGGGTACTGGGCCTCCTCCAGCTGCCGGCGCGCAGTGCTTGTGTATCCCAGGGGCGCAGTTAGTTCGAAGCGTCCCCTGGGATCACGTGGGCCATGGAGAGCCAATCCTAGCAGGGCATTTTCATTCATAGATTTGACAGGAAGACCTGTCAAATCTATGAATTGAAATTGGCCCCAAAACCACACTTAAACTTCAAATAATTTTTTTTTTTAAATCACATTTTTAAAATAACTATAAGTTAAATAAATTAACTACTTTAAACAAAAATTAAAATTTTTGAAAATATTAATTATACTTTTTAACGGTGCTAAAAATAAACTTACCTTTCTTTAAAGTATCTAAAAAAGATAAACCTGTTGAAAAGTTTTTAAAATTGTAATTAATTAACCACTTACCTTGTTAAAAACGGGTCTTGCGCCTCCTTTTTAAAAGCGCAGCTTCTTCCATACTTACCTTCCTGAAGAAACCTGAAAAAAAAACGAAGTTTGTTGCGTGCGCGCAGCCTCTCCCGCGCACACGGTTCACCCGACAAGCGCCGAATTTCTGGGCCATTATATCCAAATATTTTTATTTTCCATTCTTATCCAGTATACAGCATTCTGTTAATACCATTAAGTCCAGATCTTTCTGTAAAATAATTGCTTCCAGTTCCTCCAAGTGTCATCAACGTGTGGAATGGATTTGTAGATAAAATAGTGGAGAAAAAAAAGACTTGCATTTATATAGCGCCTTTCATGACCTCAGGAAGTCCGAAAGCACTTTATAGCTAATGAATTACTTTTGAAGTGTAGTCACTGTTGTAATGTAGGAAATGCGGCAGCCAATTGCACACAGTAAGCTCCCACAATCAGCAATGTGATGATGACCAGATAATTTGTTTTGAGTGATGTTTATTGAGGGATAAATATTGGCCAAGACATCAGGGATAATTCCCGTACTCTTCTTCAAAGTAGTACCGTGGGATCTTTTACGTGCACCTGAGAGAACACCTAACATCTCATCCGAAAGACGGCGCCTCCGACAGTGCAGCACTCCCTCATCATGGCACTGGAGTGTCAGTGTAAATTTTTGTGCTTAAGTCTCTGGCGTGGCGACTTGAACCCTCAACCTTTTGACTCAGAGGCGAGAGTGTTACCCACTGAGCCATGACAGACACCAAAATCCTGGAATCATTTAAGAAACAATTGGATACTGCTACAATGGGGAGATGTTAGGATTTCTTTCGATGGATGAATTAAGATGAACCAAATGACCTTCTTCATCCATAATTATCCGTGATTTCAAAGACAGCTAGAAATTATGGCCCAGAATTTGCGGTCGGGATGATGGCGAACTGGAAGCGTTCGCCATCATTCCGCCTTTGAAACTGACCGCAACTTCGGGATTTGGTGCATGTGTAGTGTGAAATTTGTCCTTTTTAATAAAAACTTACATTTTTAAGAAACCTTTCAAAAATTAAAAAAAATGTTTTTTAAAGTTTGTCCATCTTTATTTCAGGTTTGCCTTTCCCCATGTAAGAGCCCCAATCTTTGTTTTGCTCTCTCTAACCATTTTAAAAAGTTAGAATTTTAAGAGCTTACTCACTTCCTTGTTCGCAGTCTGTGAGAATTCCTCATTTTGATTGGCTGCTTAGACAACCCGATGATGCCACAGACACAAGGGGATCCCCACTACAGGGTATTGAATTGAATTGAAGGTCGGAAAACCCGAAGTTCTCGACACAGGGATTGCGAGATCCTTGTGTGAAGCGTACTTCCTGGCCAGCAGCGAACACCTTTGCTTCGCTGCTGACCGCAAATTCCGGGCCTATGTTTTTTTAATGCTCTGCGCTGTTACCCGGTGTCTTGCCCTTGCAACTACAAGCAGATTCAATGCAGTTGGTTTTGTTTTTCAGCCTCACAGAGTATCACATTAACATTGAAAACACCTAACAGTGTCATTAGCAAAAGCGTTACATACATAATTAACGTGCAAAACTCCATGGTAGTTTACATAGGGCTCTTCAATGGAAGATGTGACAGACATAATGGGGGAAAAATTCGGTTGCTTTGCGCCTCCTGTTAACGCCCTAAAAGGGCACTAATGGGGCACAAAGCAACTAGAGCCCGGGCACGGCGATGTTTGCGCCGCTCGCGAAATTGACCAGACATTTTGCGGCGGCGCTAAACACTACCGCCACGATCTCCTGCGCCCGCAGATCGTGATGTCAGTTAAGCGTGCAATGCCCCGGTAGCGCCCCGGACCGGATATTGAGTGGCGCTCCCTGTCTTACCGCCTGCCACTAGCAACGACAGGTTGAGGGGAGCGTTTTCCAGTCGGGAAGGGACTGGGGGAACGCTACTTAAAGGCGACCGCTTCTTGCTTTTTTTTGTCGACGACATTTTTGCACCACGCATTCTGAGAGAGAGAGAGAGACTTCGGGAGAGATTCAACGCTGTGTGAAGGAGTTTTGGGTACTGAGCAGCACTTTGCAGGTTAATTTTGATTTGACCTTCCTTGCATCGATTTAGAAGAGATGGGGATGTACTCTGAGCTCTTTCCCTGGGCCTCTCCATTGTTCTTTCCAGCAGAATTGATGTACAGGTCTCTCCAGGCCGAGATTCAAGGCTGCAATGAGCAGGGTGTGGATGGAGAGCAAGATCGACCCTCCCCTTTAAGAACTGGCTGGTGCCAGTGTGTCTGTGTTCCATTGCTGACTGACATCACATGAGCTTCGCCAGCGCGCTGAGGTAGAGAGGTGTGTAGCGCCTGATTTAGCACCCCAATCACCTCCAGGGGCGATAAAAGCTAAGTTTGCAGTCGGAGGTGATAATTAGTGCCAGGCGCTAAACTTTGTGCCCAGCCGATAATTGCGCCCCAAACGGGGCGATACCGAATTTCTCCCCCAATGATTTTAATACTCTATATAGATGGGGTTTAAAAAATTTCTTCAGGTACAACTAGCTTGGCAGTTCTCCTGCTAGAGTAAATAGTCCTGACAAAAAGGATAGACTTCAAATCTCAGCCTTGACTGAGGGTTTAATATTGCTATCATCGAGTACATTTTGCTTTTTCAGTGGAGTTCTCTCTCATCTGGAGCTCCTTATGAAAATAGATTGCACGACAGCATGTGGCACACTATCTGAAGGACTCCCAAGGGGAAGAATGCACCGTCTGAATTGGAAGGGTCATTCGCTTCAGGACTAGTCTCATTCTGTTGGCTGATGAAATTAATTTGTGGCAACCATGGTGAAGCCTGAGGCCCAGATGTTCTCACTGTCCCTGACAGGAGCAAGCATCTCACAGTGGCAGCAGTGCCGCAAACAAAGGACAAAAATGAGAAGTCGCACAACACCAGGTTATAGTCCAACAGTTTTATTTGAAATTCCGAGCTTTCGGAGCGCTGCTCCTTCGTCGACGAAGGAGCAGAGCTCCGAAAGCTCGGAATTTCAAATAAAACTGTTGGACTATAACCTGGTGTTGTGCGACTTCTCATTTTTGTCCACCCCAGTCCAACACAGGCATCTCCGCATCACAAACAAAGGAAATTGGGGATGATGGAAATTTTGCACTGAAATATAACTGATCTTGTTGCTTCCAGACAGGTTCCAGATGAGACAGAATACCATCTGAGATCACATACAACTGATTTTCTTTTTTTCGCTCCACTATTAATAGCTGTGCCTTCAGCTGCCGAGGCCCTAAGCTCTGGAATTCCCTCCCTAAACCTCTCTGCCTCTTTGCCTCTCTCTCCTCCTTCAAGATGCTCCTTAAAATCAACCTCTTTGCCCAAGCCCTATCCTAATATCTGCTTATGTGTCTCCTTGTCAAATTTTGTTTGATAACGCTCCTGTAAGGTGCCTTGGGACATTTTACTACATTAAAGGCATTATATAAATGCAATAAAAACAGAAAATGCTGGAAATACTCAGCAGGTCAGGCAGCATCTGTGGAGCGAGAAACAGAGTTAACGTTTCAGGTCGATGACCTTTCGTCAGAACTGGAAAAAGTTAGAGATGTAACAGATTTTAAGCAAGTGCAGGGGCAGGGAAAGTGGGGAGGGGAGGAAAGAACAAAATCTGTGATAGAGTGGAAGGCAGGAGAGATTAGATGACAAAAGGTATGATAGTACAATGCAAAAGGAGGTGGTAATGGGACAAGTAAAGAAACAAAAGATGAGTCTAGAAGAGGTGTAAATGGAAAAGGCAGAATCATCAACAGCTGTTGTGTGAAAAATAGAGGCAGAGGTTATGGTTTGAAATTGTTGAACTCGATGTTGAGTCCAGAAGGCTGTAAAGTGCCTAATCGAAAGATGAGGTGCTCTTCCTCGAGCTTACATTGAGCTTCATTGGAAAAGTGTAAGAGGCCGATGACGGAGAGGTCAGAGCGGGAGTGGTTCTGGGATAGGGTTCCCCTTGTCCTCACCTTTCACCCCACCATCCTCCACATTCAACAACAACAACAACTTGTATTTATATAGTGCCTTTAACGTAGTAAAACGTCCCAAGGCGCTGCACAGGAGTATTTTAAGACAAAAAATCCTCTGCCATTTCTGCCACATCCAGCGTGATCCCACCACCAAATACATCTTCCCCTCCCCTCCCGTTTCAGCATTCTGAAGGGACCGCTCCCTCCGCAACACCCTGGTCCACTCCTCTATCACCCACAACATCACTTTCCCTTCCCATGGCACCTTCCCGTGCAAGCGCAGGAGATGCAACACCTGCCCTTTTGCCTCCTTCCATTCCACTGTCCAGGGTTCCAAACACTCCTTCCAGGTGAAACAGTGATTTACTTGTACTTCTGGTAATTTAGTATACAGTACTTGCTGCTCAAAATGCAGTCTCCTCTACATTGGGGAGACCAAACGCAGATTGGGTGACCGCTTTGCGGAACACCTCCTTTCAGTCCGTAAGCGTGCTTCCGGTCGCCTGTCACTTTAATTCTCCGCCCCACTCCCACTCTGATCTCTCCGTCCTCGGCCTCTGACACTGTTCCAACGAAGCTCAACATAAGCTCGAGGAACAGCACCTCATCTTTCGATTAGGCACTTTACAGCCTTCTGGACTCAACATCGAGTTCAACAATTTCAGACCATAACCTCTGCCCCTGTTTTTTCACACGGCAGCTGTTGATGATTCTGCCAGAGTCCCATTTGCAATCCAGGACTGTAAACTGTTTCGCTGGGTATGCAGCCACCTAAGTAATTTTATCACCATTGCTAAAATCATCCTGGACAAATTGTGTCCAGTTAGTGGCTGCTAAATGATAATTACTGGATCATCTGGATATCGTATTGTCTCAGTGTCAGTAAACAACCACATTCTGACACGTGATCTGCTAACCACAATCACACATGTAACTGGCAAGAGAATAAACTGCTTGTTAATATCTCAAAATAATTTTTCTAATGTCTGTGTGAGAGATATGGTCCTGGTGTACTTATTACAGAATATATTTCATGGCTCAATGACTTTCTGACAAATAATTTCCAGTGGGACTGCCAAGGAAGGTAATTTTAGACATAATAATTAGAAGGAATCGAATACTACCTGAAGACCACATAAAGGCAATCTGATCTTAATACAATAGGCATTTGAGAACCTCATAAGAAATGAAACAATGAACTTTAAAAAGTGAAACCCATTAGTCACCTCTTCTTGAAAGCACTTGGCATATCTGACTCTTGACCTCTACCTGTTGTTCTCTTGGTTTTCATGAGTCCTATACAAGGCCTCTCCTCTCTTCCCTGATAATATCAGCTCCAATGAACAGTTCAGTTGACTGATCTACTTTGTAATTCTGGCATTTTCTATTTTTATTTCAAAAAGTAATCTACACCTGAGAATATGAGAGCTGGTGAGTATAGTGAATTCATTGAAGTTAAAAAAAAAAACAATTTGTTGATAAGTTTTGCTTCAAACTGAATAGAAATCACCAATTTCCAAAACTTCTCAACATAATTTATTTAATTACTTACCCAGCAATTCTATTCAAAGTAGAGTTGATTTTTTTTTTAAGTATCTAGAAGGGAATTTACAGATTCTATGTTCTCTTGTGTCTCAATTAATTTATTTATTTGGGCCCTCCATCATACAGGTAGCTCTATTACATGTATGATAAACTACACTGTAGAAATACGGATTGAGAGTCAAACTTGTGTATTGGAGCAGATTGGAACTGGATGCCCCTTATGCCTCTGACCCTCTTCCACATCCCAGGGTTAGGCGCATTGATGTATTTTGGGCAGGCACCCACACCACTATAGGCAATAACAATTTTATTATACAACATTTATGTAGTCAATGTTAAAACAATTATTATTACAAATCGAACAAACTTAGTTGAAGAATTACAACACAACATTAACTGTGTCAAGTTAACATAGTTAATATAGTTCAAAGTTTGCAAAGCTAAGTAGGGATGAAGTTGGCCACTTTACCCATCTAGCTTATCCTTCCATCAAAACCTACGGGACCCCTATTACAACATCTAAATGGCTCTTGAACGATTCTCAAGATTTTGCTTTCGTAACAGTAGCATAGTGGTTATGTTACTGGGCTAATAATCCAGAGGCCCAGACTAATAATCTCAGTAGATGTGAGTTCAAATCCCACGTCAGCAGCTGGGAAATTTAAATTCAGTTAATTGTATAAATCTGGAATAAAAAGCTAGTATCAGTAATGGTGACTATGAAACTATCAGATTGTCGTAATATCCATCTGATTCACTAATGTCCTTTAGGGAAGGAAATCTGCTGTCCTTACCTGGTCTGGCTTATATGTGACTCCAGACCCACAGCAATGTGGTTGACTCTTAACTGCCTTTTGAAATGGCCTAGCAAGCCACTCAGTTGTAACAAACCGCTATGAAAAATAATGGCCCGTAATTTCCGATAGGAGGCTTCCTGCGTGCAGATGCCTCCTATCGGAAAAAAAATCTACACACTTACCTGAGGGCTCCCGAGGTCCGGACACTTCCGCTCTTGGGCCTCTCCACAGTCGAAATGCGCAGGGCCCACGTATCCTCGGGGCGCTAAGGTTTGCAAGCATCCCATGGGCCAGGTGAGCCAATGAAAGAAGGGAATCCCTCTTCATACTTTTGACATGATGTGGAGATGCCGGCGTTGGACTGGGGTGGACAAAAATGAGAAGTCGCACAACACCAGGTTATAGTCCAACAGATTTATTTAATTTTACAAGCTTTCGAAGCAGTTCGCTCCTTCGTCAGGTAAGTTAGCAGTGAGAGAATCTCCCAGAATTCACAATTTAAACACAGACAAAATCTATTCACATCTTTCCCTACAACAATGAGCACAGCCAAGACAATGAGATGTGTCCCAGGGGCTCCAACGTGTCAAACCACCTGCTGGCTGCATATCCTGTCAATTTGTGTTCTTGTGTTAGTCTTTTTTAAAAAAAACACCTGGGAAGACCGGCCATGATGTCAAGTCACGTTCTGTATCGTGACATGAACCCGATATCGCGATTGAGGCCATCCTCATGAGTGCGGAACTTGGCTATCAGTTTCTGCTCTATGATTTTGCGCTGTCGTGTATCTCGAAGGCCGCCTTGGAGAACGCTTACCCGCAGATCCGAGGCTGAATGCCCCTGGCTGCTGAAGTGTTCCCCGACTGGGAGGCAACCCTCCTGCCTGGCGATTGTTGCGCGGTGTCCGTTCATACGTTGTCTCAGTGTCTGCATGGTCTCGCCGATGTACCATGCTCTGGAGCATCCTTTACTGCAACGTATCAGGTAGACAACGTTGGCCGAGTCACATGAGTATGTACCGTGTACCTGGTGGGTAGTGTCCTCACGTGTGATGATGGTATCTGTGTCCATGATTTGGCATGTCTTGCAGAGGTTGCCGTGGCAGGGTTGTGTGGTGTCTTGGTTGCTGTTCTCCTGAAAGATGGGTAATCTGCTGCGAACGATGGTACTTTTGAGGTTAGGCGGCTGCTTGAAGGCGAGTAGTGGAGGCGTGGGGATGGCCTTAGCAAGGTGTTCGTCGTCATCGATGACATGTTGAAGGCTGCGAAGAACATGGCGTAGTTTTTCCGCTCCGGGGAAGTACTGGACGACGTAGGGTACTCTGTTGGTTGTGTCCCGTGTTCGTCTTCTGAGGAGGTCTATGCGGTTTTTCGCTGTGTCCTATCGTATCAGGCAACGGAACCCTGTGTGAGAACCTCTCTGGGAACGTCGAGGGCATCCTGAAACCCATCGTACAGGGAACCCCCAGCTTCTGTCGCGACACTACAGACTTCTTGCAGAAACTCAGCACCCATGGACCAGTTGAACCAGGAACACTCCTCGTCACAATGGACGTATCGGCACTCTACACCAATATCCCCCACAATGACGGCATCGCTGCGACAGCCTCAGTACTCAACACCAACAACAGCCAAACTCCGGACGCCATCCTACAACTCATCCGCTTCATCCTTGAGCACAATGTCTTCACCTTCGACAACCATTTTTTCACCCAAACACACGGAACAGCCATGGGGACCAAATTCGCATCCCAATACGCCAACATCTTCATGCACAAGTTCGAGCAAGACTTCTTCGCTGCACAGGACCTCCAACCAACGCTGTACACCAGATACATCGACGACATCTTCTTCCTTTGGACCCACGGCGAAGGATCACTGAAAGGACTACACGATAGCATCAACAGGTTCCATCCCACCATCAAACTCACCATGGACTACTCCTCAGAATCGGTTTCATTCTTGGACACACGAATCTCCATCAAAGACGGACGCCTCAGCACTTCACTCTACCGCAAGCCCACGGACAACCTCACGATGCTCCACTTCTCCAGCTTCCACCCTAACCACGTTAAAGAAGCCATCCCCTATGGACAAGCCCTACGTATACACAGGATCTGCTCAGACGAGGAGGAACGCGATGGACACCTACGGACACTGAAAGACGCCCTCGTAAGAACGGGATATGACGCTCGACTCGTCGATCGACAGTTCCGACGGGCCACAGCGAAAAACCGCATAGACCTCCTCAGAAGACGAACACGGGACACAACCAACAGAGTACCCTACGTCGTCCAGTACTTCCCCGGAGCGGAAAAACTACGCCATGTTCTTCGCAGCCTTCAACATGTCATCGATGACGACGAACACCTTGCTAAGGCCATCCCCACGCCTCCACTACTCGCCTTCAAGCAGCCGCCTAACCTCAGAAGTACCATCGTTCGCAGCAGATTACCCATCTTTCAGGAGAACAGCAACCAAGACACCACACAACCCTGCCACGGCAACCTCTGCAAGACATGCCAAATCATGGACACAGATACCATCATCACACGTGAGGACACTACCCACCAGGTACACGGTACATACTCATGTGACTCGGCCAACGTTGTCTACCTGATACGTTGCAGTAAAGGATGCTCCAGAGCATGGTACATCGGCGAGACCATGCAGACACTGAGACAACGTATGAACGGACACCGCGCAACAATCGCCAGGCAGGAGGGTTGCCTCCCAGTCGGGGAACACTTCAGCAGCCAGGGGCATTCAGCCTCGGATCTGCGGGTAAGCGTTCTCCAAGGCGGCCTTCGAGATACACGACAGCGCAAAATCATAGAGCAGAAACTGATAGCCAAGTTCCGCACTCATGAGGATGGCCTCAATCGTGATATCGGGTTCATGTCACGATACAGAACGTGACTTGACATCATGGCCGGTCTTCCCAGGTGTTTTTTTTAAAAAAAGACTAACACAAGAACACAAATTGACAGGATATGCAGCCAGCAGGTGGTTTGACACGTTGGAGCCCCTGGGACACATCTCATTGTCTTGGCTGTGCTCATTGTTGTAGGGAAAGATGTGAATAGATTTTGTCTGTGTTTAAATTGTGAATTCTGGGAGATTCTCTCACTGCTAACTTACCTGACGAAGGAGCGAACTGCTTCGAAAGCTTGTAAAATTAAATAAATCTGTTGGACTATAACCTGGTGTTGTGCGACTTCTCATACTTTTGACAGATAGACCTGTCAAAAGTATGAATGGGGATCACTGAAAAAAGACACTAAAACATTAAATACATTTTTAAAAAACCATCACGTTTTTAAAATGAGTTAAAATTACATTAAATTAAATATTTTAAACAAAAATGTAATTTTTTGAAAAAAATAATTAAAGTTTTTTTACGGGGCTAAAATAAACTTACCTTTTTTAAAAGTATTTTTAAATCATAGATGAGTGAAAAAAAAAATGTTTTTTGTTCCTTTTTTTAAACTCTCATGCTGGTAAAAGCAGGCCTTATGCCTGCTTTTACCAGGCATAAGATTTCTAAGGGTTTTCAGCGGGCGGAGGTTCTGCAGAGGTCATTCTCCAGGGCAGGCGTGCGATCTGTCAAGAGGATTCTTGACAGATCGGAAATGCCGGTTTTCAGCGCATGCGCTTCACATGCCTGAAACCAGCATTTCCGATGTCCCTACGGGTGTGTACACAGCTCGTACACACCCGTAGGCATCGGAAACTACTGGACAATAATAAGAATAAAACCGGACGGACCACCCGGCATCGACCTAGGCATCGGCTTCAGACACAACAACGGCACACCCAGCCCAGTCGACCCTGCAAAGTCCTCCTCACCAACATCTGGGGACTTATGCCAAAATTGGGAGAGCTGTCCCACAGACTAGTCAAGCAATAGCATGACATAGTCATACTCACAGAATCATACCTTCAGTCAATGTTCTAGACTCCTCCTTCACCATTCCTGGGTATGTCCTGTCCCACCGGCAGGACAGACCCACCAGGGGTGGCGGCACAGTGGTATACAGTCGGGAGGGAGTGGAACTGGGAGTCCTCAACATTGACTCCAGACCCCATGAAGTCTCATGGCTTCAGGTCAAGCATGGGCAAGGAAACCTCCTGCTGATTACCACCTACTGCCCTCCCTCAGCTGATGAATCAGTACAGTAGGGGAATGGTGTTACGGAAATTGATGGGATTGAAGACCGATAAATCCCCAGGGCCTGATAATCTACATCCTAGGGTACTTAAGGAAGTGGCCCTCGAAATAGTAGATGCATTGCTGGTCATCTTTCAAAATTCGATAGACTCTGGAACAGTTCCCATGGCTTGGAGGGTAGCTAATGTAACCCCACTATTTAAAAAAGGTGGTAGAGAAAAAACGGGGAATTATAGCCTGACATCAGTAGTGGGCAAAATGCTAGAGTCCATTATAAAAGATGTAATAGCAGAGCACTTGGAAAACAGTGACAGGATCGGACAAAGTCAACACGGATTTACAAAAGGTAAATCATGCCTGACTAATCTACTGGAATTTTTTGAGGATGTAACTGGTAGAATAGATAAGGGAGAACCAGTGGATGTGGTGTATTTGGACTTTCAGAAGGCTTTCGATAAGGTCCCGCATAAGAGATTAGCGTGCAAAGTTAAAGCACATGGGATTGGGGGTAAGGTACTGATTTGGATAGAGAACTGGTTGGCAGACAGGAAACAAAGAGTTGGAATAAATGGGTCTTTTTCCGAGTGGCAGGCAGTGACTAGTGGGGTACCACAGGGATCGGTGCTAGGACCCCAGCTATTCACAATATATATTAATGATCTAGACGAGGGAACTAGATGTAATATCTCTAAGTTTGCAGACGACACAAAGCTGGGTGGGCATGTGTGCTGTGAGGAGGATGCAGAGAAACTCCAGTATGATTTGGACAGGTTGGGTGATTGGGCAGATGCATGGCAGATGCAGTATAATGTGGATAAATGCGAGGTTATCCAATTTGGTGGCAAAAACAGGAAGACAGATTATTATCTGAACGGCAATAGATTGGGAAAAGGGGAAGTGCAACGAGATCTGGGAGTCCTTGTGCACCAGTCGCTGAAGGTAAGCATGCAGGTGCAGCAGGTGGTTAAGAAGGCAAATGGTATGTTGGCCTTCATAGCGAGAGGATTCGAGTACAGGAGCAAGGATGTCTTGCTGCAGTTGTACAAGGCCTTGGTGAGACCACACCTTGAGTATTGTGTGCAGTTTTGGTCGCCTTATCTGAGGAAGGATGTTCTTGCCATGGAGGGAGTGCAGCGAAGATTTACCAGACTGATACCTGGGATGGCAGGAATGACGTATGAAGAGAGATTGGGTCGATTAGGCTTATATTCGCTAGAGTTTCGAAGAATGAGAGGGGATCTCATTGAAAATTATAAAATTCTAACAGGACTAGACAGACTAGATGCAGGAAGGATGTTTCCGATGGCGGGGGAGTCCAGAACCAGAGGTCACAGTCTAAGGATAAGGGGTAAGCCATTTAGGACTGAGATGAGGAGGAATTTCTTCACCCAGAGAGTGGTGAACCTGTGGAATTCTCTACCACAGAAGGCAGTTGAGGCCAGTTCATTAAATATATTCAAGAAGGAGATAGATATATTTCTTAAGGCTAAAGGGATCAAGGGATATGGGGAGAAAGCAGGGACAGGGTACTGAATTTGGATGATCAGCCATGATCTCATTAAATGGCGGAGCAGGCTCGAGGGGCCGAATGGCCTACTCCTGCTCCTATCTTCTATGCTTCTATGCTCCTTCATGTTGAACACCACTTAGAAGAAGCAGTGAGGGCAGGTAGCAAGGGCACAGAATGTACTCTGGGTGGGGGACTTCAATGTCCATCACCAAGAGTGGCTCGGTAGCATCACTACTGACTGAGCTGGCTGGGTTCTGAAGAACATAGCTGCCAGTCTGGACCTATGGCAAGTGGTGAGAGAACCAACATGAGGGAAAAATGGCCCTAATCAAAGTCAAAAATAACATCCTCTGTAAATGTGGCCATGGTGCACTATCCCTCCTCATCCTTCTCGACCTGTCTGCAGCTTTTGGCACGGTTAACCAGCGCCTCTCCTCCATTGCCCATTGTCCAGCTGAGTAGCCAGAGAATCTCCTGCAATGGCTTCTCTTCTGCCCTCGCACCATTACCTTTGGAGTCCCACAAGTCCCCCTTCTATTTCTCACCTATATGCTACCCCTCAGCAACATCATCCGAAGATATGACATCAGGTTCCACATATGCGCTGACAACACTCAGCTCTGTCTCAGTACCACCTCTCTCGTCCCCTCCCATGCTTCTGTGTTGCGAGACTGCTCATCCGACATCCAGTCCTGGATGAGCTGCAATTTCCTCCAACTAAACATTGGGAAGGCCAAAGCCGATGTTTTCGGCCCCCGCCATGAACTCCGTTCCCTCGCCACCAATTCCATCCCCCTCCCTGGCCTCAGTCTCAGTCTGAACCAGACTGTTCGCAACCTTGGCGTCCTATTTGGCCCTGAAGTGAGCTTCTGATCCATTCATCTCCATCACAAAGACTGCCTACTTCCACCTCCGTAACACTGCCCATCTCCACCCCGCCTCAGCTTATCTGCTGCTGAAACTATCATGCTTTTGTTAAAAATGAGAAGTCGCACAACACCAGGTCATAGTCCAACAGATTTATTTAAAATTACAAGCTTTCGGAGCTGTTGCCCCTTCCTCAGGTAAAGTTACAATGAGTGAATCTACAATATTTCAAAGTATATAAACACAGAAACTGCAGAGATACAATCTTTCAGGGAAGGTGTCCTTACATCAAAGACACACCAAGAGCACAGCCAAGACAATGAGATGTGTCACAGGGGGTCCAACGTGTCAAATCCTGCTGTCTGCAGTTTTTTTTTGTGTTTGTTTTTTTTGTGTTTTTTTTTAAAAAACTGGAAAGACAGACAACGATGTCGAGTCACGTTCTGTAGCGTGACATGAACCCAATATCCCTATTGAGGCCGTCCTCATGGGTGCGGAACTTGGCTATCAGTTTCTGCTCGATGATTTTGCGTTGTCGTGTGTCTCAAAGGCAGCCTTGGAGAACGCTAACCCGCAGATCCGAGGCTGAATGTCCTTGACTGCTGAAGTGTTCCCCGACTGGGAGGGAACACTCCTGCCTGGCGATTGTTGCACGGTGTCCGTTCATACATTGTCTCAGTGTCTGCATGGTCTCGCCGATGTACCATGCTCTGGGGCATCCTTTCCTGCAACGTATCAGGTAGACAACGTTGGCCGAGTCACATGAGTATGTACCATGTACCTGGTGGGTAGTGTCCTCACGTGTGATGACGGTATCTATGTTCATGATCTGGCATGTTTTGCAGAGGTTGCCGTGGCAGGGTTGTGTGGTGTCGTGGTCGCAGTTCTCCTGACAGCTGGGTAATTTGCTGCGAACGGTGGTACTTTTGAGGTTAGGCGGCTGCGTGAAGGCGAGTAGTGGAGGCGTGGGGATGGCCTTAGCAAGGTGTTCGTCATCATCGATGACATGTTGAAGGCTGCGAAGAACATGGCGTAGTTTCTCCGCTCCGGGGAAGTACTGGACGACGTAGGGTACTCTGTTGGTTGTGTCCCGTGTTCGCCTTCTGAGGAGGTCTATGCGGTTTTTCGCTGTGGCCCGTCGGAACTGTCGATCGACGAGTCGAGCGTCATATCCCGTTCTTACGAGGGCGTCTTTCAGTGTCCGTAGGTGTCCATCGCGTTCCTCCTCGTCTGAGCAGATCCTGTGTATACGTAGGGCTTGTCCATAGGGGATGGCTTCTTTAACGTGGTTAGGGTGGAAGCTGGAGAAGTGGAGCATCGTGAGGTTGTCCGTGGGCTTGCGGTAGAGTGAAGTGCTGAGGCGTCCGTCTTTGATGGAGATTCGTGTGTCCAAGAATGAAACCGATTCTGAGGAGTAGTCCATGGTGAGTTTGATGGTGGGATGGAACCTGTTGATGTTATCGTGTAGTCCTTTCAGTGATCCTTCGCCGTGGGTCCAAAGGAAGAAGATGTCATCGATGTATCTGGTGTACAGTGTTGGTTGGAGGTCCTGTGCAGCGAAGAAGTCTTGCTCGAACTTGTGCATGAAGATGTTGGCGTATTGGGGTGCGAATTTGGTCCCCATGGCTGTTCCGTGTGTTTGGGTAAAAAACTGGTTGTCGAAGGTGAAGACATTGTGGTCAAGGATGAAGCGGATGAGTTGTAGGATGGCGTCTGGAGATTGGCTGTTGTTGGTGTTGAGTACTGAGGCTGTCGCAGCGATGCCGTCATCGTGGGGGATATTGGTGTAGAGTGCCGATACGTCCATTGTGGCGAGGAGTGTTCCTGGTTCAACTGGTCCATGGGTGCTGAGTTTCTGCAAGAAGTCTGTAGTGTCGCGACAGAAGCTGGGGGTTCCCTGTACGATGGGTTTCAGGATGCCCTCAACGTACCCCTGCACATACGTGGCTTTGTGGGCACAGTATACCAATCCTGAGATGTTCTGTAACTGCAAAGGCTACCATTCACTTAATTGCAGTTGATGTGCGACCACGCCCAGCGCATCACAGATGGTGAATGCTATCCTGGCAACAGTTATGATGCCTTCATCCTGTCCAGTGTGCCAGCAATCTACAAGCCACCAGGTCAAACCTGAGGGTGGCTGGTCTGAGCAAGGGCTATCTGCTCTGCGCCTGGCTCATGACTCCCCTCCGCATCTCCACTACTCCTGCCCAGCATACATATAATGAGAGCCATGCTGCCACCAGGAACATCATTGAGCAGACCATCGGGGTGCTCAAGCAATGGTTCTGCTGCCTTGATCGCTTGGGAGGTGCCCTCCAGTACTCACCAAAGTGCGTGTCCCATTTCGTGGTGGTCTGCTGCATGTTCCCAATTTAGCCATCATATGGGTGAAGCCCTTGCCATCAGGGATTGCGGGACCACCTCAGGAGGAGAAGGAGGGAGAGGAAGAGGAAGAGGATGAGGACGAGGACGAGGAGGAGAAGGAGGAGGAGGAGGAGGAAGAGGAAGAGGACGAGGAGGACGAGGAGGAAGAGGAAGAGGAGGGAGCGAGGAGGCAGGCAGCAAATCCCTGTTCCAGATGGGCTGTCCGTGAATGCCTCATCAGACTGTGATTAAAGTTAATGAAACCAAAGATACCCGTTGCTCACCACTTCCACATCATACCATCCCTCTGTCACGGTACATCACAGCGCCTTCCTGGGCACAAAACTGAAATGAGAGCCATAGAAACATAGAACATAGAAACATAGAAAAATAGGAGCAGGAGTAGGCCATTCGGCCCTTCGAGCCTGCTCCACCATTCAATATGATCATGGCTGATCCTCTATCTCAATACCATATTCCCGCTCTCTCCCCATACCCCTTGACGCCTTTTGCGTCTAGAAATCTATCTATCTCCTTCTTAAATATATTCAGTGACTTGGCCTCCACAGCCTTCTGTGGTAGAGAATTCCACAGGTTCACCACCCTCTGAGTGAAGAAATTTCTCCTCATCTCAGTCCTAAATGTCCTACCCCGTATCCTGAGACTGTGACCCCTTGTTCTGGACCCCCCAGCCAGGGGAAACATCCTCCCTACATCCAGTCTGTCTAGCCCTGTCAGAATTTTATACATTTCAATGAGATCCCCTCTCATTCTTCTAAACTCTAGTGAATACAGGCCTAGTCGACCCAATCTCTCCTCATACGACAGTCCTGCCATCCCAGGAATCAGTCTGGTGAACCTTCGCTGCACACCCTCTATGGCAAGTATATCCTCTCTTAGGTAAGGAGACCAAAACTGCACACAGTACTCCATGTGTGCTCTCACCAAGGCCCTGTATAACTGTAGTAAGACATCCTTGCTCCTGTACTCAAATCCTCTTGCAATGAAGGCCAACATACCATTTGCCTTTCTAACTGCTTGCTGCACCTGCATGTTTGCTTTCAGTGACTGGTGTACAAGGACACCCAGGTCCCTTTGTACATCAACATTTCCCAATCTATCACCATTTAAATAATACTCTACCTTTCTGTTTTTCCTACCGAAGTGGATAACTTCACATTTATCCACGTTATACTGCATCTGCCATGTATTTGCCCACTCACTCAACTTGTCTAAATCACCTTGAAGCCTCTTTGCATCCTCCTCACAACTCACAATCCCACCACAAAACACACATTCCAAACAAAAACCATAAATTTATCAGATTCCAATCAACATTACAATATCAACTAATCACCCTTGTGCATTCCCTTAGTGCCTGGTGTGAGTGTGCCTTTACCTACTCTAGTGCTCCGATGCAGTGTTTCCCCAGTGGCTGCAGCATGGCTGGTAGAAGGCTGCTGACTCTCAGGAGGGGAGACCACAGATGGCCTTGCACGATAACCTTGACCAGCTGTAGACCTGGAAGGCCCGGCTGTAGACTGCACCACCTCAGCATGGGCGGCAGCAGTCTGGGCTGGCTGGCTGATAAAAGCAGAGGCAAGGCAATGGTGGAGTGGCAGTGGTGTGAGTGGGAATGCTGTCATTCTGAGAGAGGACAGCAGGTTCTTGCTCCACAGACCCACTACCACTCGCCTGGGGGGAGGGGAGGACAGATTGCTATCCTGCTGTGACACCCTGCAAGCCCCTTTCGAGACGCGTTAACCCAGCGCCAATGGAAGCAGTCTGAGCTTCCACTACAGCAGTGAGACGTTGGGTCACTTCCGCCTGTGCTGCAATGGAAGCCATGACATCGTCCATCTTGCACAGCATCATGGCTGGGTCCACAAGGTCTCTCCTGGATTTGACCATCATTTCCATTCTGGAATCATGGGCTCCAAGCTCTACGCAAAGCCCCGTCCAATGTTGGAGCCAGCTCCTCCATGCGCCTTGACATTGACAAGAAGCTCTCTGGCAGGCTTGCCATTGCACCGAGGATTTCCGTGTGCCTGCCCACCACCATTCTTCTGAAGGCTGCCCCATCGAGGTCATCCTCTGAGTCATGTGGAGCAGAACTCCTGCGTGAACTCGCCCTCCGGGGAGCTGACACCCGAACTACCCTTTCCCCCTGGCTTGGCTGCAGCCCACGCGTGCCCGATGCCTTACCATGTGCAGATCCCACCTCTATACAACCATCTAAATTCCGCGCAGTGCTATTTTCTGAGCTGGTTCTGCGAGTGTCAGATGCAGTAGCGATGTGTCTTCTTCTTCTCCTCCATCACTCTTCTCCACAAGTTCAGGGACAGGCTGGCCTTTTCGTTTTATTCATGCCTGGGATGTGGGCGTCACTGGCAAGGCCAGCATTTATTGCTGATCCCTAGTTGCCCTTGAGAAGGTGGTGGCGAGCTGCCTTCTTGAACCGCTGCAGTCCGTGTGGTGAAGGTACTCCCACAGTGCTGTTAGGGAGGGAGTTCCAGGATTTTGACCCAGCGACGATGAAGGATCGGCGATATACTTCTAAGTCAGGATGGTGTGTGACTTGGAGGGGAACTTGGAGGTGGTGGTGTTCGCATGCGCCTGCTGCCCTTGTCCTTCTAGGTGGAAGAGGTCGCGGGTTTGGGAGGTGCAGCCGAAGAAGCCTTGGTGAGTTGCTGCAGTGCTTCTTGTAGATGGTACACACTGCAGCCACGGTACGCCAGTGGTGGAGGGAGTGAATGTTTAAGGTGGTGGATGGGGTGCCAATCAAGCAGGCTGCTTTGTCATGGATGGTGTCGAGTTTCTTGAGTGTTCTTGGAGCTGCACTCATCCAGGCAAGTGGAGAGTATTCCATCACACTCCTTACTTGTGCCATGTAGATGGAGGAAAGGCTTTGGGGATTCAGGAGCTGAGATACTCACCACAGAATACCCAGCCTCTGACCTGCTCTTGTAGCCACAGTATTTATGTGGCTGGTCCAGTTAAGTTTCTGGTCACTGGTGACCCCCAGGATGTTGATGGTGGGGGATTCAGTGATGGTAATGCTGTTGAATGTCAAGGGGAGGTGGTTAGACTCTCGCTTGTTGGTGGTAGTCATTGCCTGGCACTTGTGTGGTGAATGTTACTTGCCACTTATCAGCCCAAGCCTGAATGTCGTCCAGGTCTTGCTGCATGTGGGCATGGACTGCTTCATTATCTGAGGAGTTGCGAATGGAACTGAACACTGTGCAATCATCAGTGAACATCCTCACTTCTGACCTTATGATGGAGGGAAGGTCATTGATGAAGCAGCTGAAGATGGTTGGGTCTAGGACACCGCCCTGAGGAACTCCTGCTGTGAGGTTCTGGGGCTGAGATGATTGAATTCCAACAACCACAAACATCTTCCTTTGTGCTAGGTATGACTCCAGCCAGTGGAGAGTTTTTCCCCTGATTCCCATTGACTTCAATTTTACTGGGGCTCCTTGATGCCACACTCGGTCAATTGCTGCCTTGATGTCAAGGGCAGTCACTCTCACCTCACTTCTGGAATTCAGCTCTTTTGTCCATGTTTGGACCGAGGCTGTAATGAGGCCTGGAGCAGAACTCAAACTGAGCATCGGTGAGCAGGTTATTGGTGAGTAAGTGCCGCTTGATAGCACTGTCGATGACACCTGCCTGCTGGCAGTTCTCGGGTATCTGACAGCAGAAAGGCACAAGGGTCGGGTTGTGGTGAGGGGACGGGTGGGTAGCAAGATATCCATGCATACACCATCAGCAGCTTGTAAGTGAGAAGTGATTGTGGGATGAGGGGGAAGTGGGATGTGAGAAGAAGGATGAGGTATGACCATACCGTCATTATAACCAGCGGCTTCAACTTCTCTGGTGGCCATGGGCTCCGTCACTTCCCCTCCAATTATGTCGAGCACTGATTCCTCCAGGCCAGTGATATTCTGTGTTACGGCTTGGACCCCTCCCGTCTGCTGCTGCTCCCTCCTGTTATATGCCACCTTGGCCTGCAAGAGAAAGGGAAGTGTGTCAGTGAGTGTGGTGCAATGTGTTTGGGTGATGTGCCTGCCATAGTTGAATAGCTGGCTGTGTGTGCAAGGTGTGAGATGTGGGTGTGAGTGTTGCAGCAGTGGTAAGGTTGTGAGGGTGAAGTGAAGCATGATTGTGTGGTATGAGTGGTGATAGCTAGAGATTGCTGGTAGGTGAGTGATGGGGGTGTGGTGCATTGAGCAGTGTGTGAGGCATGCGGTGCAGTTGGTGGGATATGGCATTTGCTGAAGCCTTCACTCACCTTGACCTGCGAGTGAGGTCATCAAACTTTTCTCGGCACTGGATCCAGGTCCTTGGGACCACACTGGTAGCCGTGATGGAGTTAGCTATCTCCTCTCAGAGCCTTCTGCAAATGCCCTTTGATGGCCTCCTGCCACCCTACGGGAACAAGACAGCCTGCCGCCCGCTTTCATTGCATGGCCACGATCAAGGCCTCCAGTGCAGCATCCGAAAACCTTTGTGCTCACTTGCTTGATTGCTGAGCCATGTCTTCCACCACAATGACGTTGAGGTGTTTCTGCAACAAAGCACCTCCCCTTTAAGTAGTGCAAAGATCCTAGGCCAAACATTACCGGCCATTAGACTGCACCCGAAATTGGCCCACCCGTTGAGCGCTAAGCCAATCAGCAGTGCATTTAGCACTGAGATCAGCGTGCCAATCATAAGATTGAGCAGGCAGCACGAATTTTGCCTGGACCACTTTGAACGGGCGCAGGCAAATAGCGCTGGCCCGTGACACCGCCCGTTTTTGGGCCTAATCCAATTTCTAGGCCAATGAGTCTTTTCCTCCCTGTTTACAACACTTCCAAGTTTTGTGTCATCTGCAAATTTCAAAATTGTGCCCTGTATCCCCAAGTCCAAGTCATTAAAGTATATCAAAAACTGTAGTGTCCTAGGACTGAACCCTGGGGAATGCTACCATATAGCTCCCTCCAGTCCGAAAAACAGCCATTCACCACAACTCTCTGTTTTCAATCCCTTAGCCAATTTTGTATCCGTGCTGCTACTGCCCCTTGTATCCCATGGTCTTCAATTTTGCTAACAAGCCTAATATGTGGTACTTTATCAAACACCTTTTGAAAGTCCATATACACAACATCAACTGCACTGCCCTCATCCACCCTCTCTGTTACCTCATCAAAAAACTCAATCAAGTTAGTCAAACACGATTTGCTCTTAACAAATCTGTTCTGGCTCTCGTTTATTAGTCCATGCTTGTCCAAGTGGCTGTTAATTTTCTCCCGGATTATTGTTTCTAAAAGCTTCCCCACCACAGTGTTAAACTGACTGACGTGTAATTGCCAGGTTTATCCTTCTCCCCTTTTTTGATCAAGGGTGTAACATTTGCAATCCTCCAGTCCTTTGGCACCACCCCTGTATCTAAGGAGGATTGGAAGATTGTGGTCAGCAACTCCGCAATTTCTACCCTTACTTCTCTCAGCAACCTAGGATGCAACCCATCTGGACCGGGTGACTTATTCACTTTAATTACCGCCAGCCTGTCCAGTGCCTCCACTTTATCCATTTTTATCTCGTCCGGTATCCCAGCAACCTCCTCATTTATCACAGCTTTGGCAAAGTCCTCTTCCTTGGTAAACACCGATGCAAAGTACTCATTTAGTACTTCAACCATGGCTTCTGCCTCCACCAATGGTTCTCCATTTTCATCCCTAATCGGCCCCACCGCTCCACTGACAACCCTTTTGCTGTTAATGGGCCAAAAATTCGGCACTTGCCGGGTGAGTACGCACTGTGTACTCACCCGTAAGGCCTCCTGAAGTGCCGGTTTCCTGCATGCACTGCGCATGCGTGGGAAACCGGAACTTCCGGACTCGTGAAGGGAGCGGTTCAGAGGTGAACCGCATGCGCGGTAGAGGCTGCGCGCATGCAGCAAACTTAGGTTTTTTTTCAAGTTTCATCGGAAGGGTAAGTATGGAGAAGCTGCGCTTTTAAAAAGGAGGCGCAAGACCCGTTTTCAACAAGGTAAGTGGTTAATTAATTACAATTTAACATTTTTTTCAACAGGTTTATCTTTTTTAGATACTTTAAAGAAAGGTAAGTTTATTTTTAGCACTGTTAAAAAGTATTTTAATTTTTTCAAAAATTTAAATTTTTGTTTAAAGTAGTTAATTTATTTAACTTATAGTTATTTTAAAAATGTGATGGTTTTTTAAAAAAATTATTTGAAGTTTAGGTGTTGTTTTGGGGCCGATTTCAATTCATAGATTTGACAGGTCTTCCTGTCAAATCTATGAATGAAAGATGGTCTGCTGCCATTGGCTCTCCATGGCCCACGTGATCCCAGGGGACGCGTCGCACTAACTACGCCCCTGGGATACACAAGCACTGCGCGCCGGCAGTTGGGGGAGGCCCAGGAGCTGAAGTCCCCGTGGGCCCAGAGGTCAACGGCAGGCGCGGTAGGTAGGTGCGCGCGGGATCCTTGCACCCGCGGGAAGCCAGGGAGCCGAATTTCTGGGCCAATATGCCTATAGAAGACCTTTAGATTCCCTTTTATGTTAGCCACCAGTCTATTCTTGTTCTATCTCTTTGCCCCTCTTATTTCCTTTTTCACTTTTCCTCTGTACTTTTTATATTCAGCCTGATTCTCCCTTGTATTATCAAGCTTTTCCTGCTTCATCCAACTCTCTGACTCCTTCGTCATCCAGGGAGCTCTGGCTTTGACTGTCCTCCCTTTCCCCCTTGTGGGAATGTACCTAGACTGTACCGACCATCTCCTCTTTAAAGCCAGCCCATTGCTTCATTACATTTCTGCCTGCCAGTCATTGACGCCAATTTACCCAGGCCAGATCCCTCCTAAATTCACTGAAATTAGCCCTCCTCCAATTAAGTATTTTTATTCCAGATTGCTCCTTGTCCTTCTCCATACCTAATCTAAACCTTACGATACTATGATCACTATTCTCGAGATGCTCCCCAACTGTGACATTCTCCACTTGACCCATTTCATTCCCCAAGATTAGATCCAGCAATGCTCCTTCTTTGTTGGGCAGGAAACATACTGATCAAGAAAATTCTCCTGAACACACTTCAGAAATTCCTCCCCTCCTCTACCCTGAACACAATCACTGCCCCATTCAATACTGGGGTATTTAAAGTCTTCTATTATCACTACTCTATAGTTCTTGTAACTCTCAGGAATTTATTTGCATATCTGCTCCTCTATCTCCTTCCCACTGTTTGCGACCTCTCCTCCTTATTTTCCTTTCCTATCTTTCCTGAATATCTTGTACCCAGGAATATTAATCATTCAATCCTCCCCTATTTTGAGCCAGGTCTCAGTTACTGCAACTACATCATATTCCCATGTGGCTATTTGTGCCTGCAGCTCACCAACCTTATTAACCACATTTACACACATGCACTCCAAACTTAACTTAGAGCTCATTCTATTTTCTATGATCCCACCTAATTCTGTATTATTTCTAACTCTAACTGTCTTTCCCAGTCCTCTGTGCACCTTGTTTTTACTTTTTAATACGACACCTTGGTGTCCAAACCCCTGCCGAGTTTCTCTCTCGCCTTTCTTAAATAATGGAGTTACATTTGCAGTTTTCCAATCTAAAGGGACAATTCCTGAATCGAGCTTTGGAAGATTATGGCTATGCATCTGCATTTTCCTCATTTACTTCCTGTAAAACCCTGGGGTGGAAACCATCAGGTCCTGGGGATTTGTCTGTCTTTAGTGCCATTAATTTTTCTAATACTGTTTTCTTGCTGATGTTAACTTTTGTGATTTTCAGTCCTTGATTCATTATTAGTTTCCCTGGAATGTCAGGTATATTATCTTCTTCCTCTACTGTGAAGACTGACACAAAGTAATTATTCAACAAGTCTGCCATTTCCCTATTTTCATTTGCAATATTACCCGCATCTGTTTTTAAAGAGCCCACATATACCCTTGACTACCCTTTTACTTCTAATATAATTGTAAATACTTTTTGTGCTCATCTTTATATCCCTTGAAAGTTTCTTTCCATATTCCTTTTTGCAATCCTTACTATCTTACTTGTCTTCCTTTGCTGTTCTTTCTATCTAGCCCAGTCCTCTGGATCTACATTATTCTTTGCACGTTTGTATGCTCTTTCCTTTAATTTTATGTTATCTCTCACCTCTTTTGTTGGCGATGGCTGTTTTATTTGGTAAGTAGAGCTCTGTTGTTAGCACTCTCGCCTCTGAGTCAGAAGGTTGTGGGTTCAAGTCCCACTCCAGAGACTTGAGCACAAAAATCTAGGCTGACACTCCAGTGCAGTGTTGAGGTGCCGTCTTTCGGATGAAACATCAAACCGAGGCCCTGTCTGCTCTCTCAGGTGGACGTAAAAGATCCCATGGCACTATTTTGAAGAAGAGCAGGGGAGTTATCCCCGGTGTCCTGGCCAATATTTATCCCTCAAACAACATAATAAAAAACAGATTATCAGGTCATTATCACATTGCGGTTTGTGGGAGCTTGCTGTGCGCAAATTGGCTGCCACATTTCCTACATTACAACAGTAACTACACTTCAAAAAATACTTAATTGGCTGTAAAGCGCTTTGGGACGTCCGGTGGTCGCAAAAGGCGCTATATAAATGCAAGTCTTTCTTTCTTTCTTAGGGCTATATACTGGTCCTGTGTAAGCTAAATTCTTTTTTTTAACAACAACAACAACAACTATATTTATATAGCGCCTCTAACGTAGTAAAACGTCCCAAGCCGCTGCACAGGAGTATTTTAAGACAATAAATTTGACACCGAGCCACATAAGGATAAATTAGGGCAGGTGACCAAAAGCTTGGTCAAAGAGGTAGGTTTTAAGGAGCATCTTAAAGGAGGAAAGAGAGGTAGCGAGGCGGAGAGGTTTAGGCAGGGAATTCCAGAGCTTAGGGCCTAGGCAACAGAAGGCACGGCCACCAATGGTTGAGCGATTTTAATCAGGGATGCTCAAGAGGGCAGAATTAGAGGAGCACAGATATCTCGGGGGGTTGTGGGGCTGAAGGAGATTACAGAGATAGGAAGGGGCAAGGCCATGGAGGGATTTGAAAACATGGATGAGAATTTTGAAATCGAGGCGCTGCTTAACCGGGAGCCAATGTAGGTCAGCGAGTACAGGGGAAATGGGCGAACGGGACTTGGTGTGAGTTAGGACATGGGCAGCCGAGTTTTGGATGACCTCAAGTTTACGCAGGGTGGAATGTGGGAGGGCAGCCAGGAGTGCGTTGGAATAGTCAAGTCTAGAGGTAATAAAGGCATGGATGAGTGTTTCAGCAGCAGATGAGCTGAGGCAAGGGCGGAGACGGGCGATGTTATGGAGATGGAAGTAGGCGGTCTTTGTTATGCTGTGGATATGTGGTCGGAAGCTCATTTCATGGTCAAATATGACACCAAGGTTGTGAACAGTGTGGTTCAGCCTCAGACAGATGTTAGGGAGAGGGATAGAGTCAGTGGCTAGGGAACGGAGTTTGTGGCAGGGACCAAAAACAATGGCTTCGGTCTTTCCAATATTTAATTGGAGAAAATATTTGCTCATCCAGAACTGTATGTCGGACCAGCCGTCTGACAATTTAGAGACCGTGGACGGGTCGAGAGAAGAGGTAGTGAGGTAGAGCTGGGTGTCGTCAGCGTACGGGTCTTTTTCCGAGTGCTAGGACCCCAGTTATTCACAATATATATTAATGATCTAGACGAGGGAACTAGATGTAATATCTCCAAGTTTGCAGACGACACAAAGCTGGGTGGGCGTGTGTGCTGTGAGGAGGATGCCGAGAAACTCCAGTATGATTTGGACAGGTTGGGTGATTGGGCAGATGCATGGCAGATGCAGTATAATGTGGATAAATGCGAGGTTATCCACTTTGGTGGCAAAAACAGGAAGACAGATTATTATCTGAACTGCAATAGATTGGGAAAAGGGGAAGTGCAACGAGACCTGGGAGTCCTTGTGCACCAGTCGTTGAAGGTAATCATGCAGGTGCAGCAGGCGGTTAAGAAGGCAAATGGTATGTTGGCCTTCATAGCGAGAGGATTCGAGTACAGGAGCAAGGATGTCTTGCTGCAGTTGTACAAGGCCTTGGTGAGACCACACCTTGAGTATTGTGTGCAGTTTTGGTCGCCTTATCTGAGGAAGGATGTTCTTGCCATGGAGGGAGTGCAGCGAAGATTCACCAGACTGATACCTGGGATGGCAGGAATGACGTATGAAGAGAGATTGGGATGATTGGGCTTGTATTCGCTAGAGTTTAGAAGAATGAGAGGGGATCTCATTGAAACTTATAAAATTCTAACAGGACTAGACAGACTAGATGCAGGAAGGATGTTCCCGATGGCGGGGGAGTCCAAAACCAGGGGTCACAGTCTAAGGATAAGGGGTAAGCCATTTAGGACTGAGATGAGGAGGAATTTCTTCACCCAGAGAGTGGTGAACCTGTGGAATTCTCTACCACAGAAGGCAGTTGAGGCCAATTCATTAAATATATTCAAGAAGGAGATAGATATATTTCTTAAGGCTAAAGGGATCAAGGGATATGGGGAGAAAGCAGGGATAGGGTACTGAATTTGGATGATCAGCCATGATCTCATTAAATGGCGGAGCAGGCTCAAGGGGCCGAATGGCCTACTCCTGCTCCTATCTTCTATGCTTCTATGTTTCTATGTGGAAACTGACGCTGTGCTTTCGGATGATGTCGCCAAGGGGCAACATGTAGATGAGAAATAGCAATGGGCCAAGGATAGATCCTTGGGGGACACCAGAGGTAACGATGCGGGAGCGGGAAGAGAAGCCGTTGCAGGTGATTCTCTGGTTACGATTAGATAGATAAGAATGGAACCAGGCGAGTGCAGTCCCACCCAGCTGGACGACGGTGGAGAGGCGTTGGAGAAGGATGGAGTGGTCAACTGTGTAAAAGGCTGCAGACAAGTCAAGAAGGACGAGGAGGGATAGTTTACCTTCGTCACACTCACAAAGGATGTCATTTGTGACTTTGATGAGAGCCATTTTGGTACTGTGGCAAGGGCGGAAACCTGATGAGAGGGATTCAAACATGGAATTGCGGGAAAGATGGGCACGGATTTGGAAGGCGACAACATGTTCAAGAACTTTGGAAGGGAAAGGGAGGTTGGAGATGGGGCGGTTGTTTGCAAGGATGGAGGGATCAAGGGTTGGTTTTTTGAGAAGAGGTGATGACGGCAGATTTGAGGGAGAGGGGGACAATACCCGAGGAGAGCAAACCATTAATAATATCAGCTAACATGGGAGCCAGAAAAGGAAGTTGGGTGGTCAGCAGTTTGGTGAGAATAGGGTTAAGGGAGCAGGAGGTGGGTCTCATGGACAAGATGAGCGCAGAGAGGTCATGAGGGGAGATCGGAGAGAAACTGGAGAAAGATGTGAGTTCAGGGCTAGGGCAGGGGGGAACCTTAGAGGAAGTTTGGCCCAGTGGGCTAGGGGAAGGAAGGGAAGTGGTAGAGGCAACTGAACAGATGGTCTCAATCTTAGAGACAAAGAAGTCCATGAGCTCCTCACACTTGTTATCAGAAGTGAGGGTGGAAGAGACAGGGGAGAGGGGTTTAAGAAGACGGTTAGCAGTAGAGAATAGGAGCCAGGGTTTATCTTTGCATTCCAGAATGATTCTGGAATAGTGAGCAATTTTGGCAGACGAGAGCAGGGCCTGATAAGGCTTTATGTGGTCCAGCCAGATCTGGCGGTGAATGGCTAAACCAGTTGGGAGCCATATCCGTTCAAGTCTGCATCCCTTCGACTTAAGGGAGGGAAGATGAGAGCCGTACCAGGGGGAATGGCCAGGGTGAGACCTCCTACTGTTCATCTGTACTTTTACCCAATAACTGTTTTGACCAATTTGCTGTTTTCAGTCTCTGTCTCATCCAGCTTGGCCCTGGATCGTACACATTGGCCGTTGCATGCCTAGCAGTTCTGAACCATGAAGGAGAACTATTTAGACACCTACCTTATATGCTGCAAGCTCAACTTGCAGTGGGATTTTGCTGTTACTTAAGGAAGACCAAAAAATCCTCTCAGCCCTAGAGGACTGTGTACAGGATGAAGTTGACATCTACCAGGACTCCCAAGTATCAATATGAATCGACAACTGGGACAGATGTCCCTTGTATTTTCTGATCAAAATCCTCATGAGCTTTACAAGACCATAATACCACACATGGGGCACCTACCACCATATCCCACTGTTTAGCCCCTTATTCAAGATAGTAGGTAGGCATACCAGATCCCTGGGCAAGTCTGCGAGTAACACAATATTATCTGCAAAAGAAATGCTTCAATAATTTCAGAAATGCCTGGCACAGACAGGAGGAGACAGTGGTGAGGTCAAAGAAGGCAATTTGTTGTGGAAGAGTTTGGGGTCTTCAAGTAGCAGTCCAACTGCTACATCAAAACAGTTCCATCTTATTCAGCGATAAGCTAGTTCCATCTTTCTTTATGATATGCTGATTCCTGCATCTGGCTAATGGTTTTGTGAGTCATCTGCAATTTCCTTACCTGGTTCATTGTTACCTTTTTTTAACATTAACCTTTCAAGTGCAATTAACATCATAAAATGAGCATAATAACATGCTTATTTATCAACAACTCAGTTCCAGAGTTCCTCTGTTGAGAAGGGTTATCTGATTAAATCTTTCTTCTATCAGTTCAGCAAAGCTCAGAGTACAGGGACTCAAACCTTTGAAACTTGTTCAACAAAACTGCACCCCTGAAGAAGGTGTGCCCAAAACATCTTCTTGTCTGTTCGTTCTGTAAATGCTGACAGATCTGTTTTAGCTTCAGAATTTTTTTCATTTTTTTCATTTTATTTTACCACAATTAGATGTGTTCATGTCACGGCCCCTCCCCCGCATGGTAGGAGGATGCCATTGGGTGCCATGTAGGGCCCAGAGAGGAAAATCAGCCCTTCTCCATGCACTTCAGTCACTGGGAGACACTCAATGAACTGTGACTTTCAAACAACTGCACATGTAGTGGGGCTGGGGCATATCAGTTCTGCCTAATCCTTTCTTCAACTGTTATACACCCATATTCCCCTTTAACAGTTGAACACCCTGCTGGCACTCTGCTCAGACTCACACATGAGGACCAATAACTTGGGCAAGTGTTCTTGGCACCTGTGGCATTATGCCCTGACGTTAGTCGTCATTGCTTTCAAGACAGGAGCAGTGAGGTGGGAAAAAGGTTAACAAGCACGGAAACTCTGACGTGACACCGCTACCAACTCAGACAACCCAACTGCACAGTATTCTTAACATAGACACTGCAACCTTAAACAGGAATTAATTCAAATACATTGCCACTGTCACAGTCACTCCTTTTCACCAGTATGTTCATTTACCATGGCCCATGGGTAGTGTTAGCTGAGGAAGCTTGGTTCATTCGAATTCGATGCATGGAGCGGTGATGAATCTATCTTGAGTCAAGAGTTTTGTGTTTCGTTTTCGGTTAGAAAGTAAGAACTTGCATTTCTATAGCGTCTTTTATGACCTCAGGGTGTCCCAAAGCACTTTACAGACAATTAAGTACTTTTGAAGTGTAGTCACTGCTGACATGTAGGAAAGGTGGCAGCCAATTTGCACACAGCAAGCTCCCACAAACAGCAATGAGATAATGACCAGATAATCTGTTTTTGGTGCTGGGTGCGGGATAAATATTAGCAAGGACACCAGGATAACTCCCCTGCTCTTCTTTGAATAGTGCCGTGGGATCTTTTACATTCACCTGAGTGGGCAGATGAGGCCTAGCTTTAACGTTTCATCCGAAAGATGACATCGCTGAGGGTGCAGCGCTCCCTCAGTCCTGCACTGGAGTAATACAAAGTATTACAAGGTCTATTTTTCCAAATAGAAATTTCACAATAAGGATTACATAGGATATACGGCACAGAAACAGGCCATTCGGCCCAACAGGTCCAGGCCGGTGTTTATGCTCCACACAAGCCTGCTCCCACCCCTCTATATCTAACCCCATCAACATATCCTTCAATTCTTTTCTCCCTCACGTGCTTATCTAGCTTCCCCTTGAATGCATCTATGTTATTCGCCTCACCTACTCCCTGTGGCAGCGAGTTCCACGTCCTAATCGCTCTCTGGGTAAACAAGTTTCTTCTGAATTCCCTACTGGATACATTAGTGACTATCTTATATTTATGGCCATTAGTTCTGGTCTCGCCCACAAGTGGAAACATCTTCCCTACGTCTACCCTATCAAACCCTTCCATAATCTTAAAGATCTCTATCAGCTCACCCCTTGGTCTTCTTTTTTCGAGAGAAAAGAGTCTTAGCCTGTTCAATCTTTCCTGATAGGCATAACCTCGTAGTTCTGGTATCATTCTAGTAAATCGTTTTTGTATTTCTCCAGTGCCTCTATATCCTTTGTATAATATGGGGACCAGAACTGCTCACAGTACTCCAAGAGCGGTCTAACCAACGTTCTATACAAGTTTAACATAACTTCTCTGCTTTTCAATTCTATCCCTCTAGACATGAACCCCAGTGCTGTATTTTCTTTTTTTTATGACCTTATTCAGCTGCATCGCTACTTTTAGTGATCTGTGTATCTGTACCCCCAGATCCCTCTGTTCCTCTACCCCATTTAGACACTTAGGGCTCAATTTTCACCGGCCCGTGGAGGTGGGTTTGGAGGCGGGAGTGGTGTGAAAATAGCAGATTCGGGGGTCCTGAACCCATCCTGCCCCCAACCCGCCTCCATGCCAGTTTCGCTGGAGGCGGGTACCCGACCTGTGCTGGGACCCGCCTCCCCGAGGCGGGAAGGGGATTAGTGCCAATAAACTGCCTGTTAACAGGTAGTTAACAGGCAGTTTTTTGCCTAATCCCTATTTTTAGCCCTGAAGTGTGGGCTTCCCGACAGGTCCGAACCACGCCGATTTAGCGAGGCGGGCCGTCGGTCTGGAGGGCTTGGAGGGGTCGAGATGTCCGGTGTGCAGGTGAGTGATGGGTGCATGAGTGCAGAGGTAAGTGTGTTTGGTGTGTGTAAAGTGTTTTAAGAACTTTTACTTACCTTAACTTTGTCCTGCAGGCTAGCTTCCTTAAGGTGTCGGGAGTCCCTCACATCCACGGCACAGAAAGCAGAATGGCCGCGGAGCTGTCAAAAGCTGCAGTCTCTGCTTTCTGTGCTGGATTGATTTCTAACTGAGTCTAAGTACAGGGACTCAAGTTAGAAATCATATTGTCAGTGTTTGACAGCTTCACAGAGCTGTCAAACGCTGAAATTTCATCTGTCAAAAGCTCTTGACAGATGAAATTTCAATGGCTGACGTTACCTGTATCCAAGGGATCCTTGATTGGCCTGCTAAGCCTGCTGGGCGGGCTTAACAAGGTCAATCAAGGGAAAATACAGTGGGTTGGCCACAAGTCGATGGAGGCGGGACTACAACCCAAAAAGTGGGAGTCCCGCCTCCATCACGTCCCCATTGACAAAATCCAGCCCTTATTGTCCAAGGAGTATGTGACCTCCTTATTCTTCCTACCAAAATGTACCACCTCATGCTTATCTATATTGAAGTTAATTTGCCAATTAAACGCCCATTCTGCAAGTTTCTTAATGTCTTAGTGTATTTTGTCACAGTTCTCCTCTGTATTAACAACACCCCCTAATTTGGTGTCATCCACAAATTTTGAAATTGTACTGCCGATTCCTGAGTCCAAGTGACAGCCTAGATTATGTGCTCAAGCCTCCTGAGTGGGATTTAAATGCATGACCTTCTGACTCAGAGGTAAATAGGAGTGGCGGCGATTGGGAGGAGTGGCGGTGATGGGGCGTGACGGTGATGGGGGAGTGGCGGTGATGGGGGGGAGTGGTGGCGATGGTCGGGAGTGGCGGCGATGGGGGGGAGTGGCGGTGATGGGGCGTGACGGTGATGGGGGAGTGGCAGTGATTGGGGAGTGGTGGCGGTGGGGGGGAGTGGCGGTGATGGGGGGGAGTGGCGGTGATGGGGGGGAGTGGTGGTGATGGGGGGGAGTGGTGGTGATGGGGGGGAGTGGCAGTGATGGGGGGAGTGGCGGCGATGGGGGGGAATGACAGCGATGGGGGGGAGTGGCACCGATGGGGGGGAGTGGTGACGATGGGGGGGGAGTGGCGGTGATGGGGGGAGTGGCGGCGATGCGGGGGAGTGGCGGTGATGGGGGGAGTGGCGGTGATGGGGGAGTGGTGGTGATGCGGGGAGTGGCGGCGATGCGGGGGAGTGGCGGCGATGTGGGGGAGTGGCGGCGATGCGGGGGAGTGGCGGCGATGGGGGGGAGTGGCGGTGATTGGGGAGTGGCGGCGATGGGGGGAGTGGTGGCGATGGGGGGGAGTGGCGGTGATTGGGGAGTGATGGCGATGGGGGGAGTGGCAGTTATGGGGGGAGTGGCAGTGATGGGGGGGAGTGGCGGCGATGGGGGGGAGTGGTGACGATGGGGGGAGTGGTGGCGATGGGGGGAGTGGTGGCGGTGGGGGGGAGTGGTGGCGATGGGGGGGAGTGGCGGTGATGGGGGGGAGTGGCGGCGATGGGGGGGGAGTGGTGGCGATGGGGGGGAGTGGTGGCGATGGGGGGGAGTGGCGGCGATGGGGGGGAGTGGTGGCGATGGGGGGGAGTGGCGGTGATGGGGGGGAGTGGCGGTGATGGGGGGAGTGGCAGTTATGGGGGGAGTGGCGGTGATGGGGGGGAGTGGCGGCAATGGGTGGTTTTGGTGGTGATGGCGGGGAGTGGTGGCGATGGCGGGGGGCAACCTTTCAGCCAGAAATGTGCGTGCGCTTCCTGCCCGCCATATTGGGGCCTTTTAGTCCAAGAAGCGCCTGAAAGATTAGGCCATTGTCCTTTGGCAAGGAGAGCACGAAATCAGAAAAAAAGATAATTTTCACTTACAGCTCCTTGATTTTGTGCAGCCGACTGGTGAGAGCATAGTGCCTAATAGCAGGATGAGACACACCATGCATGTATGCATAAGACCTTCCCCCTTTGTCACATAACTTCCCGAATCGCTGGGAAAAACACTGCATGATGACGGATACTGAAATCACTTCACTCCCTGCGTGGAGTATAAAGAAAACAATGGGACTATTTCAATGAGAAGTAGAATGGGAATATTTCAACTGCTCAGGCTTGCAGCAGCCATTTTTATCCATCTTTGTTCCTGGGGTGAGAGCCCCATGTGTTAAAAGTGTAGGCAGTGGAAGGGGCAGTGGAAGGGGCAGTGGAAGGGGCAGGGGCAGTGGAAGGGGCAGGGGCAGGGGCAGTGGAAGGGGCAGGGGCAGCGGCAGGGGCAGGGGCAGGGGCAGGGGCAGTGGAAGGGGCAGGGGCAGGGGCAGTGGAAGGGGCAGGGGCAGCGGCAGGGGCAGGGGCAGGGGCAGGGGCAGTGGAAGGGGCAGGGGCAGTGGAAGGGGCAGGGGCAGCGGCAGCGGCTGGGGCAGCGGCTGGAGCAAGGGCAGCATCAGGGGCAGTGAAAAAAGGCACGGCCAGTGGAAGGGGCAGGGACAGGGGCAGTGGAAAGGGCAATGGCAGGGACAGGATCCCGCCAGTGGTATGGCTGGGGACCAATGTTAGCGGTGCTCAATGTCTCTGCCTTTTCTGACAAATCCATAAGGATGACACACGTGTTGCCCTTGTGTCATCATCAACTAATAAGAAAAGGGCTCAAATTAAATTATAAAATATACATTCAATGAATCCCGGTAACCAAGCGTGTTTTTATTTTTTTCGAGTGCTGTTAGAGCCAAACTCACAATATAAATGAGCTATTACTGAGGGAGCCAAAAACAATACCTGGTATGTCAGGAAGCAATAAAGTGATATTTTGTTAAAATTTGCATTTGCAGGTGTCACACAAAAAAAGTTTAAAGGGTGTGAAGTTATTTTCTTGGTTCCTGGCTGTTGGTAAAACCACCTTTGTGGGAAGTGGATTTTGTTTGCACAGTGATGTGTGTGTAAATGGATAACAGAAATACTCCACTATGTTGTAAGGCAACTAAGCCTTTTCAGCATGTATCAGGCTGATAACGCATCAGTTCTGACAAGAAGTCCAATTGTTAACCTGAATTTTCAGATGCTGATGAACCAGATGTGTATTTCCAACATTTTCTGTTTTTATTTCTTGTGATTTACTACGAAATACTGCAATGGTGGGCTCAGTCCAAAGATTAAGAAAGAAAGAAAGACTTGCATTTATACAGCGCCTTTCACGACCACCGGATGTCTCAAAGCGCTTTACAGCCAATTGAAGGGGTTAAAGGTTAGATTAGCGGCTTAACTGACTAGCTGGCTGATGTAATAAAGGAGAAGTCTGGCAGAACAAAGACAGTTGTGGACAGTTGGAAAAAGCATATTACACGATGATTGGGGGAGTGAAAGAAGACGAAGAGGCTGTGCATTGAACAATGGGCCGCCAATGTGATTTGCGAAGATGTGGTTAAGTGTACGAAATTGGATAAGAGCTAAATAGTAGAACAATGGCAGATGTGGAAACAGGGCAAATGAGATAAACAAGATGTGTTTTGTGGAGATGTGATTAAGTGTACGTGACTTGGACAATTAATTGGCCAAGTCCTGAAGATGTGAAGGAAACAAGATGTAAGATTGTATATAAGCCAACTGCTCGAATGTAAAAATTAGACTCCCGTCTCAACTCAGACTGAGAGGGCCTCTCCCTGCACGTGCGTGAATAAAGATCGCTTGGGACCAGTACACGCTCGTCTCCATCTGCTTTGGGGCAGAGAGAAATCCCACAACACAATGAAGTATTTTTGATATGGGGCAAGTCTAAATTGGGTGAGGCAGGCAGAAGATTAAGAGCAGTACTAAACTGAAAAGCAGCTTTCTTTAAAATGTTACCCTCACAAATTTGTCGCCATTTTTCCCTCCAGAGGCCTCTTATGAGCTCTCCCAGCGAGAGCAGCACAGACCCAGTGCAGTGACAACATGGTCCGCAGCAAGGCTGACAGTGCCCTCAGCGACGCAGGCTCATCATAAGACTGTTGCTGCAACGGGGGGGCAAAGAAAGCGCTTGGAGTTGCAACTATAGTCAACACCTCTTTACCATCTTCTGGGAAAAAGGAAAAGAAATATACTGGTGCAAACCCAGTCTGCCTAAGCCCTACTGCAAAGTGGCAGAAGGGGATTGGAGAATACTTTGGTGGTTCTTCCAAATTGGCCCAGTAGAAGAAAACATTACCTTCAGATGATGAGGAGGCTGACAGCAACATGACAGGAACAAGCTAAGCTCTAAGAAGAGCATGTCTTCCATCTCCGGAGCCCTCAGAAATAAAAGCTATGGGTGGAGAGAATTGAGCTCCATTTCTCTGTTTAAATGTCATATCTCATGCTTGATACTTGAACAGTACTTCTTTGACGTGCATATCTATTACTATGTTTTCCCCAGAAATGTCATCAATACCAGTTAAAAACCTAAAAGAAAATCCCGAGGGGCTAGAAATTGGAGCCCCGCAGTATGAGGCCAGTGGCTGGACCGCAGGAAATTTATCACCCTTGTACTCGCTGACTTACATTGTGTCCTGGAACACCGATGACTGAAATTTTAAATTCTCAACATTGAGTTTGAGTTCATAGCCCCACCCTGCCGATCTCTGTAACTTCCTCCAGCCCTACAAACCATGTACCCCAGACTCTCAGTTCCTCTGATTATGCCCTTTGGGCATCCCCCGTCCCCAGGCTCCACCAGTTGTAGCTGCCTAGGACCCACACTCCAGAGTTCCCTTCTTAAACCCCTGTGTGTTTCTACCTCCCTCTTCTCCTTTAAGACCCTCCTTAAAACCCACCTCTTTGACCAAGCTGTTGGAAACCCCTCCAAATCCTTTTCTGTGGCTCGGCATCCAATACGCCTCTGTGAATCACTTTTGGATGTTGTTGTTGTCGTTAATGTTGATTCCAAGGCTTTTATTGTCATTACTTTACTCCATGTGTTAAGCAATCTATGTAAAGATTTTCCTAACATCAGTCCTAAATTTGATTTTCCCTAGTTGTAACCTGTGTCTTTTGTCCTTCTCTCTTTGTTTAGCTAGTAATAGTGTTCCAAATTTACCTTTTCTATACTGTTTACCGTTATGACTCTATGGGGGGCGATTTTGCCAGCCCTGGCGAGGCGGGTATGGAGGCAGGACTACCGGGAAAATGGCAGAATTTGGGGGCGGGTGACCAACCCGCCTCCATGTCATCTTCCCAGGAGGTGGGTAGCTGTCCCGCGCCAGGTCCCATCTCCTTGGAGGCGGGAAGGGATTAAAGCCTATTAACTGCCTGTTAACAGGTAGTTAACAGGCAGAAAATAGGATAATCCCCTTTTTGCCCTCACAAGTGCGGGCTTCCCGAAGGCTCCAAAACACGCCAGATCAGCGAGGCGAGTACTGGGTCTGCGGGGGTCGGGGAGGTGCAAAAGTGTGGTGTGAAGGTAAGTGATTGGTGCAAGAGTATAGAGGTGAGTATCTGAGGTCAGTGCAAAGTGTTAGTTAAAGTGTACTTACCTTTATTTCTTCCTGCAGGTTTCAGTCGGTTTGTATGTGAAGGGTCTCGGACCTCCGTGTTGCAGATGACAGGTGGCCGTTGCATTCTCAGATGCAACAACCATCTCATTTCTGTAAAAGAAAGAAGGTTGATGAGGTCTTGTATGCAAGACCTCATTAAACTGCAGAGAATGTCAGTGTTTGACAGCTTCACAGAGCTGTCAAACGATGACAATTCATCTGTCAAAAATTTTTGACAGATGGAACATCATACGCTGACATTCTCTGTAATCGGCTTCCCCTTAATTGGCCTGCTAAGTCCGCTGGGCGGGCTTAACAAGGTCAATCAAGGGAAAATAGCGTGGGTTGGCCAGAAATCGATGGAAGCGGGACTAAAAGCCGACAAGCAGCAGTCCCACCTCCAACACGCCCCCAGTCACAAAATTGCCCCATAGACTCTCTTATATACCTCTATAAGGTCCCCTCTTATTCACCTGAGGAGCACAGGTTTTTCCAGTCTTTCCTATTAACAGTTCTCTGATGCTAGGGATTAGCTTTGTGACTTTTCACTGCATCAACTCTACAGTTTGATGATCTCCTTTGCGGCCAGAATTGACCTGAAACGTTAACTCTGTTTCTCTCTCCACAGATGCTGCCTGACCTGCTGAGTGTTTCCAGCATTTTCTGTTTTTATTTCAGATTTCCAGCATCTGCAGTATTTTGCTTTTGCAGTAATCAAGGGGTGGCCTGGCCCAAGCTTTGTATAACTTTAGCATGAATTACACACTACTGTATCTCGTTACAGATTTCATATTTCATATTCACTCTTGGCTATTTTAACACCATTAATGAACACCCATTTTTCTTATGTGCCTATTTTTAAATTCATCCATATCAGATTGTATATATTACCTTGTAATCTTTCTAACAACTTCAGTGCAGAGTGTGGAACAGTAGAATTAAAAATGTAAGATACAAGGGGAAATTAAATATTTCCAGATTATTTCTGTTCCAGTGAAACCCACTGTTAGCTGCTTTCATATTGAGCTCAGTTTACTTTATAACAACAGAAAACGCTGGAAAAACTCAGCAGGCCAGGCAGCATCCGTGGAGAGAGAAACAGAGTTAACGTTTCAGGTCGAAGACCTTTCGTCAGAACTGGAAAAAAGCCAGTTCTGACGAAAGGTCTTTGACCTGAAACGTTAACTCTGTTTCTCTCTCCACGGATGCTGCCTGGCCTGCTGAGTTTTTCCAGCGTTTTCTGTTGTTATTTCGGATTTCCAGCATCCGCAGTATTTTGCTATCATATCAGTTTACTTTGTGTTTACTGCTGGCTGTGTGAGATCTGCGTGTTAGAAGCTAGCAGCCCGAGCACAGCACTAGGTTAACACGAACTTCACTGGCCAAAAATTTGAAGCAGTTTGCATCATGGGCCCAGGCTAAAGGTGGTGGCGGGGGGCAGAATCAACCATGATTCAGTGATCCTTACAGTAAAACACTTGTGCATGTACATCAACTGAGGAAAGGATCAGGCCCATCAAAGAGCTTGCTGACATTCAACCTTCGCTCAGACATAATAATGTCCACTTGAGTGAGGTACTGGAGGATGGTCAGTGCCCATGGAACTGTGCTCCAGCATGTGTCAGTGCCTTCAGGAGAGGAGGGAAGAAAACTTGGAACAAAGAAAGTATCCATGCGATGAAGCTGGTGCACAGGTCTTCCTATTCACCATTATGGTCTCCCTCAAATAAAATAAAGCTCAGCGAGAGTCTAACCAGCTCCCTTGACATTCAACAGCATTACCATCGCCGAATCCCCCACTATCAACATCCTGGGGGTCACCATTAACCAGAAACTGAACTGGACCAGCCACATAAATATTGTGGCAACAAGAGCAGGTCAGAGGCTAGGTATTCTGCGGCGAGTGTCTCACCTCCTGACTCCCCAAAGCCTTTCCACCATCTACAAGGCACAAGTAAGGAGTGTGATGGAATACTCTCCACTTGCCTGGATGAGTGCAGCTCCAACAACACTCAAGAAGCTCGACACCATCCAGGACAAAGCAGCCCGCTTGATTGGCACCCCATCCACCACCTTAAACATTCACTCCCTCCACCACCGGTGCACCGTGGCTGCAGTGTGTACCATCTACAAGATGCACTGCAGCAACTCGCCAAGGCTTCTTCGGCAGCACCTCCCAAACCCGCCACCTCTTCCACCTAGAAGGACAAGGGCAGCAGGTGCATGGGATCACCACCGCCTCCAAGTTCCCCTCCAAGTCACACACCACCCTGACTTAGAAGTATATCGCCAATCCTTCATCGTCACTGGGTCAAAATCCTGGAACTCCCTCCCTCACAGCACTGTGGGAGTACCATCACCACACGGACTGCAGCGGTTCAAGAAGGCAGCTCACCACCACCTTCTCAAGGGCAACTAGGGATGGGCAATAAATGCTGGCATTGCCAGCAACGCCCAGATCCCATAAACAAATTTTAAAAAAAGGTTAGAAAAGGTACTTTTCCGGTCTCCACAAATTTCTAATAAGAATTAATGACTGAACGACTATGTAGGTCAGATTTTGCCCTTTTAATATTATGTGGGGAACTACCTGTCAGTTACGATTGAGTGTTTAATGCACTAAAAAAAAAGGAAAGACTTGCATTTATATAACGCTTTTCACGACCACCGGACGTCCCAAAGCGCTTTACAGCCAATGAAGTACTTTTTTTTGAAGTGTAGTCACTGTTGCAATGTAGAAAACGCGGCAGCCAATTTGCGCACAGCAAGCTCCCACAAACAGCAATGTGATAATGACCAGATAATCTGTTTTAGTGATGTTGATTGAGGGATAATATTGGCCAGGACACCGGGGATAACTCCCCTGCTCTTCTTCAAAATAGTGCCATGGGATCTTTTACGTCCACCTGAGAGGGCAGACGGGCCTCGGTTTAACGTCTCATCCAAAAGACTGCACCTCCGACAGTGCAGCACTCCCTCAGTATTGCGCTGGAATATCAGCCTAGATTTTTGTGCTCAAGTCTCTGGAGTGGGACTTGAACCCACGGCCTTCTAACTCAGAGGTGAGTGTGCTACCAACTGAGCCACTGGCTGACTATTTTGGGGAAATGAGGGAAAAGAACAAAGTTGCTTTTATACTTCAGTATTATTCTCATTTTTTTGAATAAATACATATCTTAAATAGAGCCTTTGACCTTTTTATGAAAACAGATGCATAATAATTAATTAGTGCTTCTGGCAAAGGGTCCACAGTCAAACCCTGAACCTATCTTTTCTCTTTGTCTATATGCTAATAGGTATGCTGTGTATTTAAAAATATGTATTTGAAGAATAAGTATGCATTGATTGGATTTTTCACAATTAAAAACACCTGGCCTGTATGGTATTGTCAATCTATACAAAAGATATTTGATAGCCAATTTGAAAAGCATGCCCTGATAGCTTTGGGCGTTTCGTCAGTCAGTAACTGAACCAAACAGAACAGACAGACCCAGATTCAATTCTCAGTTTGTGCTGAGTTCAGTAATCTCAGGTGGGCAAAGGTAGGGTTACTGTGACTGGGCTCAGCACCCCTGGATTGGTGAGGGGAAAACTTGCCAAGGGTTAGAAACATAGAAACATAGAAGATAGGAGCAGGAGTAGGCCATTCGGCCCCTCGAGCCTGCTCCACCATTCGATGAGATCATGGCTGATCATCCAAACTCAGTACCCTGTCCCTGCTTTCTCTCCATATCCCTTGTTCCTGGCCACTGTTCAGCAACCCTTGCTGGAAATACACAGGTGGCTGTCAAGTGAGCAGCAACAACGTGCATTTATATAGAAAAGCAAAATACTGCGGATGTTGGAAAACTGAAATAAAAACAGAAAATGCTGGAAATACTCAGCAGGTCAGGCTGCATCTGTGGAGAGAGAAACAGAGTTAACGTATCAGTCAGTCAAGTTTCAGGAGGGTGGTAGGCAATGTTCCCTCTAATTTTTTGGGGGGCTGTGCGGCCAAACGGGCTGCGTGGCCCATTCAAAAATCCGCGCATGGTCAGTTTTTGCATTTAAAAGCCAGTGAGCCGGTTGCGCGGGAGCTCCAGCGTGCTGTGCAGCCACGCAGCTTATAGGGAACATTGGTGGTAAGTGGTAGGCCGGCCAGGAGAGCAGTGGAATAATCAAGTCTGGAGGTAACAGAGGTATGAATAAGGGTTTCAGCAGATGGGCTGAGGCAGGGGCAGAGACGGGCGATGTTAGGGAGGTGGAAATGGACGGTGTTGGTGATGGAGTGGATATGGGGTCTTATGCTCAGGGTCAACTAGGACGGCAAGTTTGCAAAGAGTCTGGTTCAGCCTCAGACAGTGGCCAAGGAGTGGGAATGGAGTCGGCAGCTAGGGAACAGAGTTTGCAGCGGGGACTGGAAACAGTGGCATTGGTCTTCCAAGTGTTTAATTGGAGGAAATTTCTGCTCATCCAATACTGGATGTCGGACCAGCAGCGTGACAAATCAGAGGCAGTGGAGAGGTCGAGAGAGGTGTTGCTAAGTGTCGTCAGCGTACATGTGGAATCTGGCGTTGTGTTTGCGGATGATGTCGGCGAGTGGCAAAATAGGAGGGGGGCCAAAGATAGATCCTTGGGAGACGCCAGAGGTAACGGTGCGGGAGTTGAAAGAGAAGAGAAGTGAAGACAGGATCAACAGAAAAAGCTGGAAATATTCAGCAGATAAGGCAGTCTGTGGAAAAAACAGAAGTCGCCGATTCAGGTCTTCAAAGACATCGAATGCCGTTTTTCCACAGATGCTGCCTGACCAGCTGAGTGTTTCCAGCTTTCTCTCATTTTATTTTCAGATTTACAGCATCTGCAGAATTTTCTTTTTTGTTTGAGGACAGGATCAGTCTTGGCTGCGGTACCCACTGCAGTCAAATAGCTTACAGACACTCGCTGTTAATCCACAATGCATGGAAGGCCACTTTTGTGAGCTACTTGCAGGCAACTGGTGCCCAAGGAACTGCATCTTAGCCAGAAATCAATGTCTTCACAAGAGGTAAGAAAAATGAAAAACGTGAGGTTTTGTTTTAATTTATGGAAAAAGGGTTAATCATTTCCCCATTTTCCTGATTTAAATAGAGAACCCTTTTACTTGTCGTTTCTCTGGTAATTACCATCTTCTCAGGTTCCAACCCTCAGTCAACAATACTCGTTTCCTTTCTTTCTTCATACAAACCAGCTGAAACCAGCTGTCTTAAATTTGCAAACAGGGGCCATTTGTTACCTAGTAACAACACCTGACACCACATTTTTTCAAGCTCTCAGTCAAAACTGGGGCAAGGCAACATCATAAAAGCAAAACTAATTTTATATTCACGACCAAATCTCAGCACCCTTTCTTATGTGAGTTTATGGTATCCTTTCTACCTAATTGAGGATCATAGCCACAAGCTATCTACCTTCAGGTATTCAGCGGGCGTAGCTGTTGTTCCACATCTTTTTTTTTAAAAAGGTCATAACATAATTTCTACATTTCTCCCTGTCAGTCAAGAAACTGAACTTTAGTTTCAAAGGTTTATATTGTTAAAGCGTCACCACTTCTATAATGTAACAAAGTATCCTAATTAATTCACAGTATAACCCCAGAACATTCAAATGAAGCTTCAGTAATGGAGTACAGAAAGAATAAAGTGGTGATGTTTCTGTCTGCACCTGGAGTCATGTGACTTCAGACCCATCCCAGCTTTAAAGGAGAAGGAAGTGCTCTTACTTCTGTTTCCTTGGCCAGCAAGATGTCATAAATGTTTGCTTTTGCAGCGGGGGAGAGAAAAAAAAGTTGAAAAACTCGTTTGTCAAGTTGCTTGCAGTGAAAGAGCTCATTATATTGAAAGCAAATCCTTCAGGTGGAGCACTCAAACTGAGAAGCACAGTCCCCAGAACTGAGAGAGGACATATTTAACTTGTAGGGACTCTGGTAAGACACTTAAATTGACTGATTTTATAAAAGGTTACTTTGATTGGCAGGGTTTTGTGTTGTAAGGTAAACCACTGAGTGACAGAGAGTAAACTTGTTTGGTTGTGACGTTACGATTTGAAGCAAAATCTGTTGTTTACGTGCCAGACTGTAAGATATCTTGCCTGTTAACTTTCATTTGATTAAGTACTAAGTTTTAGAAACTAATTATCAACTGTGCCTGTATTACGCTCTGCTTTAAAAGTGTTAAATAAGCATTCTGTGAAGTAGGTGTTACTGTAGTCCATGTGACGAGACCAGTAATTTTTAATACTTGCGACCTGTGGGTTTTATATTTTTTAGTAAATGGAGTTTTTAAGTATTCCTAAATCATGCTTTCGGAGTGATTTTAAAAACCCTTGCTGTTCGAGTGATTAACAAATTAAAAGGCTACCTGCCTGGAGATTGCCTGTGAGAATGAACGAGTTTGAGTCGTGTGTAATGTGCATGAAAGAACACCTCCCACGCTTTGCCTGTGCTGGGATGTTTTGTTTGAATGCTTGTCTCTTAGTTGAGCTTTGCCTGTGAGTTTACCAATTTGACTTTATTTAAATACATTTATGCATCTTATTTTGGGAGAGTGACTCCTCTCATCTCTGTGTGTTGCTGTCCTGTTTTTACACAAGTCCAAAGCTGGTCTCAAGACGCTGCACTTTTTACAAGTCACAAGCATGGTGAAGCATTGCACTGCAACTTGATGTTTAATGGGTTTTTTCTCTTTAGGAGTCCCATTGATAGGTTTCTTTCCCACCAGTTACGTACAAGTCCATAATCACATTATTGGCATTTCTATAGCACAGTAAACACAGTATAACATCTCCAAGTGTTTCAGAGGAAGTTAGAATGGACACTTAAGCCTTTATGAAGGAGCTGAGAGGTCATCAAAAGCTTGGCTTTCAGAAGGCTTTTAAAGATAAAGCAAGGTGGAGAAGTTTAGTTCCAGAGTGTGAGGCTGAGATAGCTGAAGGTTCTCCCACCAACAGTAGAACAGAGGGAGTAAGCGGGATGAGTAGAAGGCCAGAGTCATCCTGGGATAGGAAGGAATATAAGGTTGTATGAGGCAGAGCATGGTGCAGATTATGGAGAGATTTGTAGATGAGCGTGATTTTTACATTTGATACATAGGGAGCTTCTATAGGTCATTGGAGAAGAGGATGATGGGCAAGCAGCAGTTAATGTGGGACATGATTTCAGCTGTGGATTTTAGAAAGTTGGATGTTGTGGAGATCCGAAAGTTGGTACGTAAGAAGTTGAAGATTGCTCAGCAATCCTTTGGAAGCTGGCTGTGTGTGTCTATGGCTGATGTCACTGAGGGGCAGCATGTAGTTGAGGATGTGGCCAAAATGGATTCTTGGGGGAACTCCAGAGGTGAAGTGTGAAGCTAGGAAGAGAAACTATTGTTACAGATGCAATCATTGCATTGGGACAGGTTGAACATGCAATGGTAGTCTAACGGAGGAGAAGTATTGGAGGAGGGTGGCTTGGTTGACCGTGTCAAATGCCGTGGTGGGGTCAAAGAAGACAAGGTGTGTTTTGGTTATGAGGGCCACAGCATATCCATGGCATGAACCTCAACAAGTCAGGCCTTGCCTTTACTACCACTCCACTGGCACCAGCTGTTCTGACTACATTACCCACTTCAATCCCTCATTCCTGTCATTTAATATCCTTGTCATTTACCATTTTCCCTCCCATGCTGACTTCCATTCCAAAATATCCTACTTTCTCTCTTCCCTTAGCCCCTGCTTGTCATCCTCAATCTAAAATAAAACTCCCCTAGCCCCCTTGCTTTTGACCTCCTGTTGTCTCTCCCAATCTCTCCATTCATAGAAATGTCCTACCTATATCCTTGGCCATCCCGTGGCCTCTCTGCACCCATCTCTGACAAGGCTATCTCTGACCAATTGCTCATCTCCCTTACAATCCACATTCAGTCCCACTATTGCAACCACCAACTCTTCCCCATGCCTCCTGTAGGCCTTCACTCTTAAATTCCCAACTCACTTGCTTTTGGCCCAGCACATGTCATAATACCTTTAAACCCTGTCTGACACTCCACCATTTTTAAAAAAAAACCTTCTCAAAATCCAACTCTTCCAGACACTTTCAATTTCACACTTCGGAGCCTTAGTTTAATAGTTTATGTACTTCACTGTGCTGTTGCCAACGGCAACCTGGCATGGTAAATAAAGTGGTGCTGCCCATCACCAAAACAGATGGTTCCTGCGGGTAATTCTGGAGATGAACTGTCCATCCTATAGGGTAACGGAAGCTAAGTCACGTTTTCTGGCTTGCCGACATGTTGAGCAATAGATCAGTGAAAAGGATTTGCACTTGCCTTTCTATATAGACATTTTCTCGTTCTTTATATCCAGAAAAGAAGTTGCCCCAATTACAAAAAAGATCACAGGCGGGCAAGTGGCAATAAGAAAAAAAACTTGAATTATGCAAAGCCTTTCACATCAATATCATTGACCATTTTGCAAACTTAATTATTTTTTTCATGTCCAGAGACTGTAACTTAGGCAGCAATATACCACAAACAGCCATGAGATGAACTATCAATCTATTGTGGCAGTATTGTAAAAAGGAAAAGATTAGCAAAAGTAAATGTGGGCCCCTTAAAGGCTGAGACAGGAGAAATTACAATGGGGAATAAGGAAATGACAGAGAAATTAAACCAATACTTTGTATCTGGCTTCATGGAAGAAGATGCAAAAAACCTCCCGGAAATAGCGGAAAACCAAGGCTCTAGCGAGAATGAGGAACTGAAAGAAATTAGTGTTAGTAAAAAAAAAAAGTACTGGAGAAATTAATGGGACTGAAACCAATATATCCCCTGGACCTGATGGCCTACATCCTACGGTTTTGAAAAAGGTGGCTATAGAGATAATGGATGCATTGGTTGTCATCTTCCAAAATTCCATAGATTCTAGAACAGTTCCAGCGGATTGGAAGGTAGCAAATGTAACCCCACTATTTAAGAAAGGAGGGAGAGAGAAAACAGGAACTGCAGACCAGTTAGCCTGACATCCATAGTAGGGAAAATGCTGGAATCTATTATTAAGGATGTAGTAACAGGGCACTTAGAAAATAATAATCGGATTGGGCAGAGTCAACACTGATTTATGAAAGGGAAATCGTGTTTGACGAATCTGTTAGAGTTTTTTGAGGTTGTAACTAGCAGAATAGATAAGGGGGAAACCAGTGGATGTGGTGTATTTGGATTTTCAGAAAGCATTCGATAAGGTGTCACTCAAGAGGTTATTAAACAAAATTAGGGCTCATGGGATTGGGGGTAATATACTAGCATGGATTGAGGATTGGTTAACGGACGAAAACAGAGAGTAGGAAGAAACGGGTCATTTTCAGGTTGGCAGGCTGTAACTAGTGGGGTACCGCAAGGATCAGTGCTTGGGCCTCAGCTATTCACAATCTATATCAACGATTTGGATGAGGGGACCAAATGTAATATATCCAAGTTTGCTGATGATACAAAGCTAGGTGGGAATGTAAGTTGTGAGGTGGATGCAAAGACACTTCAAGGGGATATAGACAGGCTAAGTGAGTGGGCAAGAACATGGCAAATGGAATATAATGTGGAGAAATGTGAAGTTATCCACTTTGGTAGGGAAAATAGAAAAGCAGAGTATTTTTTAAATGGGAATGTTGGTGTTCAGAATCACTGAAAGTTAAAATGCAGGTACAGCAAGCAATTAGGAAAGCAAATGGTATGTTGGCCTTTATTACAAGAGGATTTGAGTATAAGAGTAAAGATGTCTTACTGCAATTATATAGGGCCCTGGTGAGACCACACCTGGGAGTATTGTGTACAGTTTTGGTCTCCTTACCGAGGAAGCATATACTTGCCATAGAGGGAATGCAACAAAGGTTCACCAGACTGATTCCTGGGATGGGGGGATTGTCCTATGAGGAGCGATTGAGTAGACTAGGCCTATATTCTCTGGAGTTTAGAAGAATGAGAGGTGATCTCATTGAAACATACACATTTCTTACAGGGCTTGACAGGGTAGATGCAGGGAGGATGTTTCCCCTGGCTGGGGAGTTGAGAACCAGGGGTCACAGTCTCAGAATAAGGGGTCAACCATTTAGGACTGAGATGAGGAGAAATTTCTTCACTCAGAGGGTGGTGAATCTTTGGGATTCTCTACCCCAGAGTGCTGTGCAGGCTCAGTCGTTGAGTATATTCAAGACAGAGATCGATAGATTTTTGGATATTAAGGGAATCAAGGGATATGAGGTTCGTGCAAGAAAGTGGAGTTGAGGGAGAAGATCAGCCATGATCTTATTGAATGGCGGAGCAGGCTCGAGGGGCCAAATAGTCTACTCCTGCTCCTATTTCTTATGTTCTTATTGCTTGAAGAAGAAATGTTAACCAGAGCACTGGGAGCAATTCCACCTTATCTTTTGAATAATGTCACACGATTTCCAGCATCCATCTGAATAGGCAGGAGCTTGGTTTAACATCTTATCTGGCACTTCCAACTATGCTGATGTCCTTCAGTTCTGCACTGCAGTCTTGGGTGGATTTTTAAAATCATATTTACTTTTGGGATGTGGACAAGACTGGCAGAAGATTGTAGGCCTTCTCTTTGACTATCTGCAGTCTTTGTGCTGATGGTGCACCCACAATGGTGTTGGGGAATTTCAGAATATTGACCCAGTGATGGACAAATGACTGGTGATATACATCTTAAGTCAGAATTGTGTGTAAGCTGGAGGGTGGCTGTAAGTAGTGTTTCCATAAATCTAGGCAGTAGCAATCATGGCTGGTTTGGTGTCAATCCCCGGTGTCTGGCTTGAACCCTCAACTTTTTGATCCAGAAGTGAAAGAGCTAGCAACTGAGCCAAACTGACTTTGGTTTCTGTCCGCCAACAAGCTGAACAGAACAGCCCGTATGTGCAGGTCGGCAAGATGGTTTTTTTACTCCCTCTCCTGCGCAGGATTTCTCTGGCTTTTGATGGACAGATGTCATGACTTGGAAATAAATATTTGATACAAGCTTGAACAAATGCAGCTGTTTCTGTTGTTCCAGTATAAACTGAGCAGTTTCCAGAGCACTTGAACTAATGCTAGAAGTGAGTCAATTGTCAAAATGCGCTGCAATTGCCTGAAAACCCAAGAGTATCAGTTCAGCCTGATTGGTGAATCTCCATGGAGCTTTCTTTCTTTAGAAGCTTATACATTAAGTGAATGCTGCTGACTGTAGACGTCTTATACTCTGAATTGTAAACCGAGGGAATGCTGCAATCTGAACAGCATCACCAATAGTTTGAAAAAGTTGGGGGATGTGCATGGTGTGTGAAAGAAGGAAGTGATCAAAGATTGCCTTGTCTGTGAACTAGACAATGGGAGTAGAGTAGCCACATGATGGTAGGGTCGAGGGGATGGTCATGAATATGGTATCTCGTAGACTAGTGAAGAATTCAACCAGCTTAGTAAGATATGACAACCTTTTTGAGAAGGTGTTGCAAGTCTCTAATAACCTATTCTGTCAAGGTGGTCCGACAGTGACTCCCGAATGAACCCTTCTGACAACTTTCCTATAACTACGTCAAGCTTATGGGCGTATTATTTCCCCATTCTGACTTCGCCCTTTTTGTATATTGATGCAACATAAGCCTTCCTCCAGTTGATTTGGAACGATCCCAGACTCCAGTGAGTTATTAAATGCAGAAGAGGAAAAGACAGTTCAATGTTTAGCTATCACCATTTGTCGGAACTCAGTTCAAAGGGTTTGTTCTGATAAGGGTATTTTAATTATATATATATGTATGTATGTATATATGTAAAATGCACAAAGTATTTAAAATATTGGTGAACTAGAGGTGCAAATGACTGGTTATGATCCAGCATGATATTCTGTCATTAACTATGACGTGGCTTGGGGTAGGGCAGGACAAAAAGTTGCACATTCACGGTTACAAAATATTCAGGAAGGATATTCTTTGATGTTGTGAAATTAGATCACATGATGCTTAATCATGTGAAATTCCACATACACAAATGTAATTTCCAAACTTTGTTCACTCTGTCAAACAAAATACTCTCAATGGGGAAGAACAGAACCAGAATGTAGAGTTTCCTCCACATACCAGTTCACCTTCACCACACGGACTGCAGCGGTTCAAGAAGGTGGCTCACCACCACCTTCTCAAAGGCAATTAGGGATGGGCAATAAATGCTGGCCTTGCCAGCGATGCCCAGATCCCATGAACAAATATAAAAAAAATACCAGTTGCAGGCTTGTCAGACAGGAAATGAGGAGAGTTTTTCTGTTGGGATTCAACGGCATTATAAAAATGTTAATTTCGGGATCAAATGCAATTTGAAATTTCAAACCTATTGGGCCATTTAAAAAAAAAATCAAAGATATCTTCCATTTCCTGATTGTTTCATATATGTTTAAAGCTTCTTACGATCACATTCCTTAAGTTGCATCATTGCAATATGTGTTCTTTTAAGAGCGCATTGTGTTGCAAATTGAACTTCTGATATTTTTCCTCGCGAGTAAACACCAGTACGTTGTGAACCAGTGCAGCCACTGGGTTCTGGATTTCTGTTCGTGGGAGATGTTGGTGAATTGACAAATTGTCAGCCCCCCAATCCTTAGTCCCACTTCTTACCAATGCTGATTAGCTTTAATGACTACATTGGATTGCATAACGTCTGGCTGTTTGGATTATCATTCAATTCATTTTCCCTTTTTGGAACTGAAACTCGAGATACATTGAACTTTATTTTAAATAGATATTTTTACACAGTGTGAATTGAAAGTATGGGCCACGGAGGTTTGCAGGCACAAGTACTTTTCTCCATGGTCATCAGCAGCAGCGCCCAGGAGATCAATCGTTCATTTTTGGAAGACACCCGGGCAATCCGGGAGGGTTGGCGACCCTTGCGATTTTGATCAAAGATTCCATTTGAGCAGTAGAACATACGGGTGATAGAGGGTGGTGCAAAAATACTGAATCTATTGGATTAGAGTTCAAGAATAGGAAGGGAACTGTTCCTTTTAGTGGAAGTATATTAAGAACGGTGAAACATTGGAAATGAGCAGTGGAAAAGCTAAGTAATCAAATGAGAGAAAAATACAGGAACAACCGGATAATACTAATGAGTGACTAATTTATCCAGAGATAGACTGGGCTCAAAGAGTAATGCAAGTGGCAAAGATGTGGGCCAATTTCTGCTTTATATCCAAAAAGTGAATGGGCAGTACCGGATCTAGTTCGAAAAAATGAATTGGAGCAAATATGTATGGGATGGGAAACATCTAGAAACAGCAACCATAATGTAATTTAGGTTTGATTTTTAAAAAGTATATGGAAAGATAACTTGTCAGTTTCAATAAAGAAAGACTTGCATTTACGTAGCGTCTTTCACAACCTCTGGACGTCCCAAAGCGCTTTACAGCCAAAGCCTATACTTTGGAAGTGTAGTCACTTGTAAAGTAGGAAACATGCAAACAATTTGTACACCGCAAGATCCCACAAACAGCAATGCGATAATGACCGCATAATTTTTTTTGGTGTTGTTCGAGGGATAAATATTGGCCAGGACACTGGGGAGAGCTCCCCTGCTCTTCTTCGAATTGTACTATGGGATCTATTACGTTCACTTGAGAGGGTAGATGGGGCCTCAGTTCATCGTCTCATGCGAAAGACGGCACCTCCGACACTGCAGCACACCCTCGATACTGCGCTGAAGCGTCAGCCTGGATTATGTGCTAAATTCTCTAGAGTGGACCTTGAACCCACAACCTTTGCCTCGGGGACAAGAGTCCTACCACTGAGCCATGGCTCACAAGTTATAACAAGCAAACTAACTGAAACAAATTGGGAAGAAAAATTGGCATATAAAACCATGCACAAATGATGGGAAATGTTCCAGCAGGAAATGCTTAGGGTACAAACTAGACATATTTTCACAAGGCATGAAGGTAGAACAAAAGCTAGAGTTCCTCGGATGAGTCAGAAAATTAAAATTAAATTAAACTTTAACAAAAAAAAGAGGCAAATGTGAAATCTAGGGTTAATAACAAAAGGAAATCAAGCGTAAAGTAGATAATATAGAGAAGCATAAGAAGATTAGAAAGATTGAGAGAGAATGAAGAAAGACAGGCTGGTAACACGGTGGCATAGTGGTTAGCACTGGTGCCTCACAGCGCCAGGGACCCGGGTTCAAATCTGGCCTCGGGTGACTGTCTGTGTGGAGTTTGCACATTCTCCCCGTGTCTGCGTGGGTTTCCTCCGGGTGCTCCGGTTTCTTCCCACAGTCCAAAAATGTGCGGGTTAGGTTGATTTGGCTATGATAAATTGACCCTTAGTGTTAGGGGGGGATTAAATATGTGGGGTTACGGGGATAGGATGGGATATGTTAGGGGGAATTAAATACGTGGGGTTACGGGGATAGGGTGGGATATGTGTCGGTGCAGGCTCGATGGGGATTCTGTGTGGGAGAGCAGGGACAGGGTGCTGGATTTGGATGATCAGCCATGATCGTATTGAATGGTGGAGCAGGCTCGACAGGCCGAATGGCCTACTCCTGCTCCTAGTTTCTATGTAATATAAAGGAAAATTGTAAAGGATTTTATCGATCAAAAGAATAGTTAATAGGGTAAGTTTGATCAGAAATGGAAAAAAAATCATGAATGATGGAGTGGTGGAAATACTAAATAATTACAAATGCAAAATACTGCGGATGCTGGAAATCTGCAATAAAAACAGAAAATGCTGGAAATACTCAGCAGGTCAGAGAAACCGAGTTAATGTTTCAGGTCGATGACCTTACGTCAGAACGGTCATGGTTTTTTTAACAGTCTCTTACTAAATGATTACTTAGCTTAGTTTTCATGGTAGTGACAATGAAAGATAGGATAACTTATAAATAAGGAAGTAGCCCTGCAAAAATTGTAGGAACTCAGTATATAATCATTCAAACATCCTTGGAATGTGGAGGTTGTGCCGGTGGTTGGAGGATTGCCACTGTAATATCTCTGTTCAGAATGGGATAAACCTGGTAATTGTAGATGGGTCAGCGTAAAGGTCAGTAGTGGGTAACTTTTGAAAGGCTATAGTATCGGATAAAATTAATACTCACTTAGAAATGCATGGGTTAATTAAGAATAGCCACTAGCAATTTGTAAAAGGCAAGTCATGTTACAAAAATTTAATGGTGTCCTTTGAGGAAATTGGAGTGTATCGATTCAGGAAATGCCGCAGGTGCGTACTTGATGGATACAAAGTCATACAAGTGTCACTAAACAAATCATTTCATAAGACCATAAGAACATAAGAAATAGGAGCAGGAGTAGGCCTCTTGGCCCCTCAAGCCTGCTCCGCCATTCAATGAGATCATGGCTGATCTTCTGCCTCAACTCCATTCACTGGCCCTATCGCCATATCCCTTGATGCCTTTACTAGTCAGAAATCTATCGACTTCTGTTTTGAATATACCCAATGACTGAGCCTCCACAGCCCTCTGGGGTAGAGAATTCCAAAGATTCACCACCCTCTGTGTGAAGAAATTTCTTCTCATCTCAGTCCTGAATGGCCTACCCTTTATCCTGAGGCTGTGGCCCCTGGTTCTAGACTCCCCAGCCAAGGGAAACATTTTCCAGCATCCACCCTATCAAGCCCTGTAATAATTTTGTGTGCTTCAATGAGATCCCCTCTCATTCTTCTGAATTCAAGAGAATACAGGCCTAGTTTACTCAATCTCTTCTCATACGACAGTCCCGCCATCCCAGGAATCAATCTCATGAACCTTCGTTGCACTCCCTGCATGACAAGTATATCCTTCCTTAGGTAAGGAGACCAAAATTGTACACAGTACTCCAGGTGTGGTCTCACCAAGGCCCTATATAATTGGAGTAAGACTTCTTTACTCCTGTACTCAAATCCTCTTGTAATGAAGGCCAGCATACCATTTGCCTTCCTAATGGCTTGCTGCACCTGCACATTCGCTTTCAGTGACTCATGTACAAGGACACCCAGGTCCCTTTGAGCATCTGCATTCCCCAATCTTTCACCATTTAGGAAATACTCTGCTTTTCTGTTTTTTTCTACCAAAGTGGATAACTTCACATTTATCCACATGGAATTATATTCCATCTGCCATGTTCTCGCCCACTCACTGAGCCTTTCGAGATCCCCTTGAAGCCTCTTCACATCCTCTTCACAACTGACACTGCCACCTAGCTTTGTATCATCAGCAAATTTGGAAATGTTACATTTAGTCCCCTCATCCTAATCATTGGTATAGATTGTGAATAGCTGGGGCCCAAACACCGATCCTTGCGGTACCCCACTAGTCACAGCCTGCCATCCTGAAAAAGACCAGTTTATCCCTACTCTTTGTTTTCTGTCTGTTAACCAATTCTCAATCCATGCTAATATATTACCCCCAATTCCATGTGCCCTAATTTTGTTCACCAACCTCTTGTGTGGGACCTTATCAAAGGCCCTCTGAAAATCCAGATACACCACATCTACCGGTTCCCCTTTCAAAATTTTCTTTTGGCAGAGGGACCGATTGATTGTCTGCTCCATAACCCTCTGGAAAATACTTTTCAAAAACTCCTTCAGCACTCTTATCCTGCTTCTAAATCCATCCCTACTATGAACTTTTGTGCTTTTTTTGTTTGTTTTTTTCCTCTTGCAATGAAGTAATGGAGTATTGGGTATGTGTGCAGCTTAATTTGTGAGCAGTCTGCCTTCCACTGCCCTTGGAGTGTAACTCCTTGTCTTTGCATGTTTTGGGTCAGTGGCAGCTTATAAGGTCAACTTGTGCGTGTTTTTGTAAGTTGGCATGTATGACCTGTTTTATTTTTAAACTGGCAGCACAAATATAAAACCATATGGGGTGGGATCATGGCAGGAGTTCTGATGTTTGCTGCTGATGAAAATTCATTCAAACCATTTATGATCTAACTGATGCATTTATATAAGATCACCAGAAGTAAGCGGGAGAGAAAACTGTATCTGAATAGAAAGTTAGAAATTGCCTGATTGATGGCATGCCGATCTCATGAATATGGAATGAAATTTGTGATCAACAATTAATGTAGAAATGACTACATAATGTTCTGTACTGTGAATGTGGTTTAAAAGCTGACATCTGTTGATCCTTACATTGTACAGAAGGTAAAAACATCCTCTTTGGAATGATCTATGTGGCACACAATTCTGTACAAGCATGGAATAAACCTCAGTATTACAGCTGTTGCTGATATTTTCCCTGTTGAACACTTTCTTCCCATGTTTGCATGCATGGCCTGTTCTCAGAGTGTGTGTATGTGACCGACTCCCAGTCTGTGAAAATAGCCCTCCTTTCTTTATGCAAAAACACTCCTGCACTTCCCCTTTTCAACTTGATCTGGAGCTGTGTGCGTGTTGTGACAATTAATGACAGCAACGCCACTGACTCTGAATTAACCCCCTTTAATTTTCTGTTGGACTTATTTTTTTAACTATTCCTTAGTAGGGATAGGAAAAATGTCAAGGTGAAACTGGTAATAACATAGCAGTAGGTTTTTCCCCTCCTTGCACAATCCAGGAAGTGTTGTGCATTTACACAACGTGTTTTATTGTCGGATATCCTCAACAGATGTAAGAACATGTTTGAGTTGTCCTTGGTTTTAAAAATGTTGTTGAAACCTTCGAGCAGCTTCGGTGAATGATGATCAAAATCAACAAACTCAGGCATGTGAGACTGAGTGACTAATTTGGGCTTGAATCCACAGCCCTCTGCTCGGGACTCAAGTGCTTAATCATCAATCACGTAGCAAGATGTATTGATGGCGAGTGATGTTAACAGTGAACCATTGAAAATTAGATTCTGGCATTGTCACTGGTTTAAAAAAAATGTTATACGGGTACATCTGCTCTGTTATCGGGATATATAATTGTATCTTGAATAACCCAAATGTTATTACCTTCATTACAAGTACATAAGAACATAAGTAATAGGAGCAAGAGGAGGCAATTTGGCCCTTCGAACCTGCTCCACCATTCAGTAAGATCATGGCTGATCTTCTACCTCATCTCCACTTTCCTGCACTCTCCCATATCCCTTGATTCCCTGAATATTCAAAAAATCTATTGATCTCTGTCTTGAATATACTCAATGACTGAGCCTCCACAGCCCTCTGTGGTAGAGAATTCCAAAGATTCACCACCCTCTGAGTGAAGAAATTTCTCCTCATCTCAGTCCTAAATGGCCGACCCCTTATTCTGAGACTGTGACCCCTGGTTCTAGACTCCCCAATCAGGGGAAACATCCTCCCTGCATCTACCCTGTCAAGCCCTGTAAGAAATTTGTATGTTTCAATGAGATCACCTCTCATTCTTCTAAACTCTAGAGAATATAGGCCTAGTCTACTCAATCGCTCCTCATAGGACAATCCCCCCATCCCAGGAACCAGTCTGGTGAACATTGTTGCACTCCCTCTATGGCAAGTATATCCATCCTTAGGTAAGGAGACCAAAACTGTACACAATACTCCCAGGTGTGGTCTCACCAGAGCCCTATATAATTGCAGTAAGGCGTCTTTACTCTTATACTCAAATCCTCTTGTAATAAAGGCCAACATACCATTTGCTTTCCTAATTGCTTGCTGTACCTGCATGTTAACTTTCAGTGATTCGTGTACAAGGACACCCAGGTCCCTCTGAAAACCAACATTTCCCAATCTCTCACCATTTAAAAAATACTCTGCTTTTCTATTTTTCCGACCAAGGTAGATAACTTCACATTTCTCCACATTATATTCCATTTGCCATATTCTTGCCCACTCACTTAGCCTGTCTATATCCCCTTGAAGCCTCCTTGCATCCTCCTCACAACTTACATTCCCACCTAGCTTTGTATCATCAGCAAACTTGGATATATTACATTTGGTCCCCTCATCCAAATCATTGATGTAGATTGTGAATAGCTGAGGCCCAAGCACTGATCCTTGAGGTACCCCACTAGTTACAGCCTGCCAACCTGAAAATGATCCGTTTATTCCTACTCTCTATTTTCTGTCCTTTAACCAATCTTCAATCCATGCCAGTATATTATCCCCAATCCCATGAGCCCTAATTTTGTTTAATAACCTCTTGTGTGGCACCTTATCGAATGCCTTCTGAAAATCCAAATACACCACATCCACTGGTTCCCCCATATCTATTCTGTGAGTAACAACCTCAAAAAACTCTAACAGATTTGTCAAACACGATTTCCCTTTCATAAATCCGTGTTGACTCTGCCCAATCCTATTATTATTTTCTAAGTGCCGTGTTACCACATCCTTAATAATAGATTCTAGCATTTTCCCTGCTACTGATGTCAGGCTAACTGATCTGTAGTTCCCCGTTTTCTCTCTCCCTCCTTTCTTACATAGTGGGGTTACATTTGCTACCTTCCAATCCATGGGAACCGTTCCAGAATCTATGGAATTTTGGAAAATGATCTTTTTTGTTTAGTTGTTTGGCACATTACTTATTACAGAGTAAACAAGTTTCCTGCGTTTATTTAACACTCATTTGTTATTTTTTTTCTTTAAAGATTAACTTCTTTAATCTTTCCTCAAAGCTCATATCTTTTTTACACGATGACATCAGTCTTGCTGTTTCATTCTGCTGTATCCTCTAAAGTGGAAGTACATCATTTTGTGACAGAGTGACCACAATTGAACAAAATTCAACACTGTACTCCGAGGTGTGGATAAAAAGAACTGGAAATCTGAAATAGAAAATTTTGAAAATACACTGCTGATCTGTTGGCATCGTAAAAGAAAAAAAGTCAGGTGAATATTTGAAGCATGGTTTGACCACTGCATTGGGTAGCCTTCGCAAAACTTTCAGACCTGCATTCTGGTGCTGTAAATATTTCTCTTGGCATTCTATTTAGTTATAGAGTCATAGAGTTATACAGCACAGAAAGAGGCCCTTCGGCCCATCGTGTCCGCGCCAGCCATCAAGCCCTATCTATTCTAATCCCATTTTCCAGCACTTGGTCCGTAGCCTTGTATGCTATGGCATTCCAAGTGCTCATCTAAATGCTTCTTGAATGTTGTGAGGGTTCCTGCCTCTACCACCCTTTCAGGCAGTGAGTTCCAGATTCCAACCACCCTCTGGGTGAAAAAGTTTTTCCTCAAATCCCCTCTAAAAAAAACAGACAGTAAGAGCTTCTACAGGTATATAAAAAGGAAGAGAGTAGCTAAAGTAAACGTTGGTCCCTTAGAGGATGAGACTCAGGAATTAATAATGGGAAACGGCAGAGACTTTGAACAAATATTTTGTATTTGTCTTCATGGTAGAAGATACTAAGGGCTGGATTTTCATTGACCTGTGGAGGTGGGTTTGGAGGCGTGTGGGGGGTTAAAATTGCGAAAACTGGCGGGCGATCACAAGCCCGCCTCCACGCAATTTTCATTAAATCGTGTCTGCTGGTCCCGACTCAGTCCCGCCTCTAGGCTGTTAAGGCCCTTAACAAGCAAAAATTGCCTCTATAATGCCATTTTGAAAGGCCTTTGTGATTTTAACCCCTTTTCTATGTGAAGCACGCCTGTTCTGAACCACGACTTGGATGAAGGGACCGAGTGTACTGTTGCCAAATTTGCTGACGATACAAAGATAGGTGGGAAAGCAAGTTGTGAGGAGGACATAGAGTCTGCAAAGGGATATAGATAGGTTAAGTGAGTGGGCAAAAATTTGGCAGATGGAGTATAATGTGGGAAAATGTGAGGTTATCCACTTTGGTAGGAAGAATAAAATAGCAAAATATTATTTAAATGGAGAGAGACTACAGAATGCTGCTGTACAGAGGGATCTGGGTGTCCTCGTACAGGAAACACAAAAAGTTAGCAAGCAGGTACAGCAAGTAATTAGGAAGGCAAATGGAATATTGGCCTTTATTGCAAGGGGGATGGAGTATAAAAGTAGGGAAGTCCTGTTACAACTGTACAGGGCAGGGCGCTGGTGAGACCACACCTGGAGTACTGCGTACAGTTTTGGTCTCCTTATTTAACGAAGGACAGTCTTGCATTGGAGACACTTCAGAGAAGGTTCAATAGGTTGATTCCTGAGATGAGGGGGTTGACTTATGAGGAAATGTTGAGCAGGTTGGGCCTATACTCATTGGAGTTTAGAAGAATGAGAGGTGATCTTACTGGAACATATCAGATTCTGAGGGGGCTTGACAAGGTAGATGCAGGGAGGATGTTTCCCCTCGTGGGGGAATCTAGAACTAGGGGACATAGTTTCAGAATAACGGCTCGCCCATTTAAAACGAGATGAGGGGGAATTTCTTCTCTCAGAGCGTTGTGAATCTTTGGAATTCTCTACCCCAGAGAGCTGTGGAGGCTGAGTGATTGAATATATTCAAGGCGGAGATAGACAGAATTTTGAAAAACAGGGGAATCAAGGGTTATGGGGAACGGGCAGGAAAGTGGAGTTGAGGCCAAGATCAGATCAGCCATGATCTTATTGAATGGCGGAGCAGGCTCGAGGGGCCAAATGACCTACTCCTGTTCTTATTTCTTATGTTCTTATATTCTTCTGTCTGGAATTGGAAACTGCATTATTACAACCAGCACAGTGCAATACTGCAGCAAGGTCAATCCCAATAGGATGGCGGTGGTGGTTCTAAACTGACTTTAGTTCCCCATGGAAGGAAATGCTTTTCTCTCTTGATTATGTTCCAGTGAGCCACGTTGGAAACATAGAAACATAGAAGATGGGAGCAGGAGTAGGCCATTCGGCCCCTCGAGCCTGTTCCGCCATTTAATGAGATCATGGCTGATCATCCAAATTCAGTACCCTGTCCCTGCTTTCTCCCCATATCCCTTGATCCCTTTAGCTTTAAGAAATATATCTAACTCCTTCTTGAATATATTTAATGAGTTGGCCTCAACTGCCTTCTGTGGTAGAGAATTCCACAGGTTCACCACTCTCTGGGTGAAGAAATTCCTCCTTATCTCAGTCCTAAATGATTTACCCTTTATCCTTAGACTGTGACCCCTGGTTCTGGACAAACCCGCCATCGGGAACATCCTTCCTGCATCTAGTCTGTCTCGTCCTGTTAGAATTTTATAAGTTTCAATGAGATCCCCTCTCATTCTTCTAAACTCTAGCGAATATAAGCCTAATCGACCCAATTTCTCTTCATACGTCATTCCTGCCATCCCAGGTATCATTCTGGTGAATCTTCGCTGCACTCCCTCCATGGCAAGAACATCCTTCCATAGATAAGGCGACCAAAACTGCACACAATACTCAAGGTGTGGTCTCACCAAGGCCCTGTACAACTGCAGCAAGACATCCTTGCTCCTGTACTCGAATCCTCTCACTATGAAGGCCAACATACCATTTGCCTTCTTAACCGCCTGCTGCACCTGCATGCTTACCTTCAGTGGCTGGTGCACAAGGACACCCAGGTCTCATTGCACTTCCCCTTTTCCCAATCTATTGCCGTTCAGATAATAATCTGTCTTCCTGTTTTTGCCACCAAAGTGGATAACCTCGCATTTATCCACATTATACTGCATCTGCCATGCATCTGCCCAATCACCCAAACTGTCCAAATCATACTGGAGTTTCTCTGCATCCTTCTCACAGCAGACACGACCACCCAGATTTGTGTTGTCTGCAAATTTGGAGATATTACATCCAGTTCCCTCGTCTAGATCATTAATATATATTGTGACTAGCTGGGGTCCTAGCATCGATACCTGCGGTACCCCACTAGTCACTGCCTGCCATTCAGAAAAAGACCCGTTTATTCCAACTCTTTGCTTCCTGTCTGCCAACCAGTTCTCTATCCAATTCAGTACCTCACCCCCAATCCCATGTGCTTTAACTTTGCACGCTAACCTCTTATGCGGGACCTTATCGAAAGCCTTCTGAAAGTCCAAGTACACCACATCCACTGGTTCTCCCTTATCTATCCTACCAGTTACATCCTCAAAAAATTCCAGTAGATTAGTCAAGCATGATTTACCTTTTGTAAATCCATGTTGACTTTGTCCGATCCTGTCACTGTTTTCCAAGTGCTCTGCTATTACATATTTTATAATGGACTCTAGCATTTTCCCCACTACCGATGTCAGGCTTACCGGTCTATAATTCCCCGTTTTCTCTCTACCACCTTTTTTAAATAGTGGGGTTACATTAGCTACCCTCCAATCCATGGTAACCATTCCAGAGTCTATAGAATTTTGGAAGATGACCAGCAATGCATCTACTATTTCGAGGGCCACTTCCTTAAGTACCCTAGGATGTAGATTATCAGGCCCTGGGGATTTATCGGCCTTCAATCCCGTCAATTTCCCTCACACTATTTCCCTACAAATACTGATTTCATTCAATTCCTCCCTCTCATTAGACCCTATGTTCCCCGACATCTCTGGGAAGTTATTTGTGTCCTCCTTTGTGAAGACAGAACCAAAGTATGTATTTAATTAGTCTGCCATTTCTTTGTTCCCCGTTATAAATTCCCCTGATTCTGACTGCATGGGACCTATGCTTGACTTCACCAATCTTTTTCTCTTCACATATCTATAGAAGCTTTTACAGTCAGTTTTTATGTTCCCTGCAAGCTTACTCTCATATTCTATTTACCCCCTCTCAATTAATCCCTTTGTCCTCCTTTGCTGAATCCTAAACTGCTCCCAATCCTCAGGTTTGCTGCTTTTTCTGGCCAATTTATATGTCCTCTCCTTGGATCTTATGCTATCCCTAATTTCCCTTGTTAGCCACGGTTGAGTCACCCTTTTTTGTTTTATTTTTATGCCAAACAGGGATGAACAAATTCTGTAGTTCTTCTATGCGATCTTTAAATGTTTGCCATTGCCTATCCACCATCAACCCTTTAAGTAATGCTCCCCAATCCATCCTAGCCAACTCGTGCCTCATACCATCATAGTTTCCTTTATTTAAATTCAGGACCCTAGTCTCTGAGTCAACTACTTCACTCTCCATCTTAATGAAGAATTCTATCATATTATGATCGCTCCTCCCCAAGGGGCCTCACACAACAAGATTTCCTTTCTCATTACATAATACCCAGTCTAAGATGGCCTGATCTCTAGTTGGTTCCTCGACGTATTGGTCCAGGAAACCATCCCGTATACACTCTAGGAATTCCTCCTCCACAGTATTGTTGCGAATTTGGTTAACCCAATCTATATGTAGATTAAAGTCACCCATGATAACTGCTGTGCCCTTATTGCACGCATCTCTAATTTCCCATTTAATGCCATCCCCAACCTCAGCATTACTGTTTGGGGGTCTGTATACAACTCCCACTAATGTTTTCTGCCCCTTGGTATTTCTCAGCTCTACCCATACAGATTCCACATCATCAGAGCTAATATCCTTCCTTACTATTGTGTTAATCTCCTCTTTAACCAGCAATGCTACCCCACCTTCTTTTACTTTTTGCCTGTCCTTCCTGAATATTGAATACCCCTGGATGTTGAATTCCCAGCCTTGGTCACCCTGGAGCCATGTCTCTGTAATCCCAATTATATCATATCCGTTTACATCTATTTGCACAGCTAATTCATCCACCTTATTACGAATGCTCCTCGCATTAAGACACAAAGCCTTCAGGCTTGTTTTTTAACACTCTTAGTCCTTTTAGAATTATTATTTACTGTAGCCCTGTTTGATTTACACCCTTGATTTCTCTGCCTTCCACTTTTGCTTTTCTCCTTCCTGTCTTTTGTTTCTATCCTTGCTTCCCTTTCCTCTGTCTCCCTGGAAAGCAAGGATTGAGTCAGGCTCGGTTAAGCTAAACCCACCCCCACCCCCTCCACCCACCGCCCCCCCCCCTTCCACAAATATGGTCAAAAAATCTATCCATATAAACTAATGGACAGGTCCCAGTAACTATTCTTCAGAATGATTGATTGAGGTTGTGGGGGTGCGGGGTGGTAGGGAAGAGAATTTTTTCTTTACCAAAATATATACAAAATTGCAGAAACAGACAATTCCTCTTTCCGTCTTCAATTAGAGTTCAAAACTTTCCGAGTAGCCATAAACTTCACTTACGTAGGTGCCATTAGTAAGGTGGGGAGAATGCAGAGCTTGTTTTTCTTTCTCTTTTTGTTGTTGGCTATATCATGATCGTTCTCCATCCCCAACTTCTTTTGTGATTGTTCTACCATGCACTTCTGGCATTTGTTCTAACTGTAACAAGCAGCACACCGTACAGTATAAAGTGGATTTTGTGTCAGCTTGACTCCGTTGGTTGGTAGCAAGCTTTTCGCCGAGTCATAAGTTTGTGGGTTCAAGCCCCACTCCAGGTTTCGGCCATGTGACACATCCAGAGACTTCGGTCCAATTCCATGGGAGTGCTGCATTGTTGGAGGTGCCATCGTTCAGATGAAATGGTAAACTGAGATCCTGACTGTCAGTTTTAGTGACTCAGGTAGATCTTGTAGCACTTTCCTTTTTAAAAAAAAGAACAGGCGGTTTTCCGGTGTCCGAGTGAAAATTCCTTTCTCAACCAACACCAGCAAAAACAAAACAAACAGCAGGTCAGTGAATAGGAACCGTTTCGTTGTAAAAAATAAAAACAGAAAATGCTGGAAATATTTAGCATCTGTGTTGAGAGAAACCGAGTTAACGTTTCAGGTCGATGACCTTGCGTCAGAACAGTTTAGTTGTAACCGAGTGGCCATTCGTCTGATTGCAGTTTGTGAGTTCATGCTGTATGCAAAATTGCTGCTGCATTTACCCAAATAATGAGCATTACATTTCAAAGTAATCCATTTTTTGTGAAGCACTTTAGGATGTATTGTGACATGATAAGGTGCTATATAAATACAAATCTTTCTTCCTCTCCTTTTCTCTTCTACTTTCTTCCCGACAGTTGAATAATTGTTTGTCTTGTAACACTCCTGTGAAGCACCTTGGGACATTTTACTATGTTAACGACGCTATATAAATGCAAGTTGTTGTTGTAAGTGCATACGATGAGGTGATTGATGTAGGCAATAAAATTACATTGCCTAATGTTTATCCTTTCAAATTTTTAGTTTAAACAAAACTTGTTCAAGTTTGCTCTGCAGCAGCTGTAACAATCTCATTGTGGCAGCCAACAGCGACTGCAGAGGTCATTGTCTAATTTTGCGCTCTCAGTGGGGACCCTACCTCCCCAGCAGCGCATACTAGAAAATCTGTCGTGTGTTCCGCAATATTTTCTGATCATTCCTTTTAAATGGTAAGAAAAGGGTGCACTGCAGAAACTTGAAATTGCAATTATGTGTTTCGCAGGCAAGGCTTCTTGCTAAGTGTGCCTAGCCACAAATTTTCTCATGAGCAAATTACGATATTTCCATACACTCCTCCCCTCCTTACACAAATAATAGTACAAATAAGAGATTTAACTGCTCTCAACCAGTCAACATATTACAAAATAAACAAGCAATGCAAAGTTGGAGGGGGCATCTACTCATCCTTGTTCAATTTTCTGTCTCCTTCCCTGTGTCTGCTATCACGAGCAGAAACCCTGGCTATTTTCCACCCCCAACCCAGGGGTGCTGAGGCCAATTGTACTGTCCCTGCTATCACCTTGGTTGTGATCAGCTCAGGGAGAAACGAGGAATGGAACCTGGGACCTTCATGGTGAATATGACATGCTACTCCGTTGATAAACTTTCCAATATATGGGAGGAGCTCACTGCTCTCAGGTGGTGCTGAGCTGCCTTCTTGAACCGCTGCAGTTCGTGTGGTGAATGTACTCCCATAGTGCTGTTAGGGAGGGAGTTCCAGGATTTTGACCCAGCGACGATGAAGGAACGGCGATATATTTCCAAGTCAAGATGATGTGTGACTTGGAGGGGAACTTGGAGGTGATGGTGTTCCCATGTGCCTGCTGCCCTTGTCCTTCTAGATGGTAGAGGTTGTAGGTTTGGGAGGTGCTGCCGAAGAATCCTTGGCGAGTTGCTGCAGTGCATCTTGTAGATGGTACACACTACGGCCACGTTACGTCGGTGCTGGAGGGAGTGAATGTTTAAGGTGGTGGATGGGGTGCCAATCAAGTGGAGTGCTTTGTCCTGGATGGTGTCGAGCCTCTTGTTGGAGCTGCACTCATCCAGGCAAGTGGAGAGTATTCCATCACACTTCTGACTTGTACCTTGTAGATGGTGGAAAGGCTTTGGGGAGTCAGGAGGTGAGATACTCACCGCAGAATACCCAGCCATGACCTGCTCTTGTTGCCACTGTATTTATGTGGCTGGTCCAGTTAAGTTTCTGGTCAATGGTGACTCCCAGGATATTGATGGTGGGGGATTCAGCAATGCTGTTGAATGTCAAGGGCTGGAGGTTAGACGCTTGCTTGTTGGAGATAGTCATTGCCTGGCACTTGTGTGGCGTGAATGTTACCTGCCACTTATCAGCCCAAGCCTGAATGTCGTCCAGGTCTTGTTGCATACGGGCATGGACTGCTTCATTATCTGAGGAGTTGCGAATGGCATTGAACACTGTGGAGACATCAGCAAACATCCCCACTTCTGACCTTATGATGGAGGGAAGGTCATTGATGAAGCAGCTGAAGATGGTTGGGCCTAGGACACTGCCCTGAGGAACTCCTGCAGAGATGTCCTGAGGCTGTGATGATTGACCTACAACCACCACAACCATCTTCCTTTGTGCTAGGTATGACTCCAGCCAGTGGAGAGTTTTCCCCTTGATTCCCATTGACTTCAGTTTTACTAGGGCTCCTTGATGCCACACTCGGTCAAATGCTGCCTTGATGTCAAGGGCAGTCACTCTCACCTCACCTCTGGAATTCAGCTCCTTTGTCCATGTTTGGACCAAAGGCTGTAATGAGGTCGGGAGCCGAGTGTTCGTAGCGGAACCCAAACTGGGCATTAGTGAGCAGGTTATTGGTGAGTAAGTGCTGCTTGATAGCACTGTCACTGACACCTTCCATCACTTTGCTGATGATTGAGAGTAGCCTGATGGTGCGGTAATTGGCCGGATTGAATTTGTCCCGCTTTTTGTGGACGGGACATACCTGGGCAGTTTTCCATATTGTCGGATAGATGCCAGTGTTATAGCCGTATTGGAACAGCTTGGCTAGAGGCATGGCTAGTTCTGGAGCACAAGTCTTCAGCATGAAAGCTGGGATGTTGTCGGAGCCCATAGCCTTTGCTGTATCCAGTGCCCCCAGCCGTTTCTTGATATCACGTGGAGTGAATTGAATTGGCTGAAGACTGCCTTCTGTGATGGTGGGGACCTCAGGAGAACGCCAATATGTATCACCCACTCGGCACTTCTGGCTGAAGATGGTTGCAAACGCTTCAGCCTTGTCTTTTGCACTCACGTGCTGGGCTCCACCATCATTGAGGATGGGGATATTCATGGAGCCTCCTCCTCCCGTTAGTTGTTTAATGGTCCACCACCATTCACGACTGGATGTGGCAGGACTGCAGAGCTTTGATCTGATCCGCTGATTGTGGGATCGCTTCGCTCTGTCTATAGCATGCTGCTTCCACTTTTTAGCATGCATGTAGTCCTGTGTTGCAACTTCCCCAGGTTGACACTGCATTTTTAGGTACGCCTGGTGCTGCTCCTGGCATGCTCTTCTACACTCCTTGTTCGTCACCTAGCTTGATGGTAATAGTAGAGAGGGTATACCGGGCCATGAGGTTACAGTTACAGGTGGAATACAATTCTGCTGCTGCTGATGTCCCACAGCGCCTCATGGATGCCCAGTTTTGCGCAGCTAGATCTGATCTGAATCTATCCCATTTAGCACAGTGGTAGTGACACACAATACGATGGAGGGGGTCCTTAGTGTGAAGACGGGACTTCGTCTCCACAATTACTATGTGGTGGTCACTGCTACCAATGCTGTCATGGATGGATGCATCTGCGACAGGTAGATTGGTGAGGACGAGGTCAAGTAGGTTTTTCCCTGATGTTGGCTCTCTCACCACCTGTCGCAGGCCCAGACTGGCAGCTATGTCCTTCAGAACTCGTCCAGCTTGGTCTAGTGAAGTCCCCCACCCAGAGTACATTCTGTGCTCTTGCTACTTCAGTGCTTCTTCCAAGTGGTGTTCAACATGGAGGAGTACTGATTCATCAGCTGAGGGAGGGTGGTAGGTGGTAATCAGCAGGAGGTGTCCTTGCCCATGCTTGATCTGAAGCCATGAAACCTCATGGGATCCAGAGTCAATGTTGAGGACTCCCAGGGCCACTCCTTCCCGACTGTACACCACTGTGCCGCCACCCCTGGTGGGTGTGTCCTGCCGTTGGGACAGAACATCCCCAGGGATGGTGATGGAGGAGTTTGGGACATTGGCTGAAAGGTATGATTCTGTGAATATGACTGTCAGGCTGTTGCTTGACTAGTCTGTGGGGCGGCACTCCCAATTTTGGCACAAGTCCCCAGATGTTGGTGGTGAGGAGGACTTTGCAGGGTCAACTGGGCTGGGTGTGCCGTTGTCGTGTCCGTAGCTGGTGCCAAGGTCGATGCTGAGTGGTATGTCCGGTTTTATTCTTATTATTTTTCATAGAGGTTTTTTACAACTGAGTGGCTTGCTTGGCCATTTCAGAGGGTCGTTAAGAGTCAACCACATTGTTGTGGGTCTGGAGTTACATATAGGCCAGACCAGGTGAGGACATTAGTGATCCAGATGGGTTTTTACGACAATCCAGTAGTTTCATGGTCACCATTACTGATACTAGCTTTTTATGAATTAATAAAAATTTATAATTTAAATTCCCCAGCAGCTGTGGTGGGATTTGAACTCATGTCTACCAGATCATCACTAGTCTATTAATATAACCACTATGCTATCGTTCCCAATGATCAGATATAGGTGATTCAGGACACTATTTGTCTATTGTCAGTTAACTGAATAACATGTGATGTCACTAAGGCACCTAATCAGACACTTGCCCCAGTCTTGTGCCGGCAATCTGTATATCACAGGCACATTTTGTTCTATTCCCAGTATTGTTCAGATGTTGATTCAACCAAAACAAAAACCCATTACATTTGATGGCAGAACATTAACTATATTAACTGTACAGCTTTTTAAAACACACCCAAAAGTGTGCATTATAGCCAGCATACCTGGGACTTTTACGTTTAAAAGTCGACCCTGAGTAGTCCAGTAGAATAAAATTCTGGGCTTAGGATGGAAGGATGGCAATAGAATTCTGGGAGAATTTTGCTGAGTCAATATTGACCAAGTACCAAGGATTGCTCTTTCTCTTTCCTCCCCTCTTTGAATTCTACGCAAAGGAATCTTTATTGTCTCCTACAGACAGATGGGACTATGGTTTATGTTGTCTATTGTGAGGATAAGGGCAATGCTTTTAGGAGTGTAAATGTGGGAAGAGGAGCCTGACCATCCCTACTGGCATAACCTGAGTGACCAATCCAAAGTAAAAACAGAAAAGGCTGGAAAAACGCTTGGAGGCCTGTTAGTATCTGAAAGGAGAAGAGGCTGGTTAACATTTCAAGTGTAGCCCCTTCATCAGAAGCACAGGTGACTCGTGGTTGATACATAAAGGATACCTCAGTCAAGCTGTGGGGGAAAAAAAATTGGGCAGAAGATGAGAAACCAACTCCAAAACAGAAATGGAGCAAAGTAGAATGTGGATGAGAAACCAACAGGGGACAGTTAAGATCTGAAGTCCGTGTTCAGACCAGTAGGCTGCAGAAAGGCCAGGAAGATGAGTTCCAGGAAGCACTTGTTCTCAGCTCAACAACAACAACTTGCATTTATATAGCACCTTTAACCTTGTAAAACATCCAAAGGCACTTCAGAGGAACGTTATCAAACAAAATTTGAGACCGAACCACATAAGGAGATATTAGGGCAGATGATCAAAGCTTGGTCAAAGAGCATCTTAAAGGAGGCAAGAGAGATGGAGAGGCGAGAGCTTTAGGGAGGGAATTCCAGAGCTAGGGCCTCGGTAGCTGAAGGCACGGCTACTAATGGTGGAGCGATTAAAATCGGAGATGCGCAAGAGGCCAGGATTGGAAGAGCGCAGTTATCTCCGAGGGTTCTAGGGCTGGAGAAAGTTACAGAGACAGGGAGAGGCGAGGCCAAGGAGGGATTTGAAAACTAGGATGAGAATTTTTAAATTAAGGCGTTGCTTAACCGGGTGTCAAATGTAGGTCAGCGAGCACTGGGGTAATGGGTGAACAGGACTTGGTGTGAGTTAGGATACGGGCAGCAGAGTTTTGGATGAGCTTAAGTTTATGGAGGGTGGAAGACCAAGCTTGCAAAATCAATTTGAATTGCCGCTGAGAGTCAATAATTACACTGCTTGCTGGAGCTCTCCACATGCATTGCAACAAATGTTTAGTTACTTGAACAAGATCTTGTCCGTCTTTCTGTCTGTAATTGGTAACCCAATTTGAACAAATAATCTTCCAATTTAATGTCAAAGTAAGCTGCTATTTCCAGAAAACCTCAAAGAATTATAAGCAGCATTGGGATTTTCTAAAATGTGTACATTTGCAGCGTTACCATTTAAAAATTATTTTTCCCTACCAGCAAAATCATGGCTCTATCCAGCTCTCCTGATGGCTGCGAGTAATGGAGGTATAATTACTCGGAAGGCCCCAGATCGATTGCTGAGGCGTGCTGAGTTCAGCCATTGGCAGTGGTGCTTTTGTGCTGCAATTGAGGTTCACATCTCCTGGGTTAAACAGAGGAAAATATCGATCGGGGGCCTGCTCGTGAACACTGTCCAGTCTCTGTTGGAACTAAGGATATGTCGATGTTGGGTGACAACAGGATTGAGCTCGGCTATGATTTCTGATCTCCACCCCTCAAACCTGTTCCACTATTCGATTAGATCTTGTCTGATCTGTATCTCAATTCAATGTACCCCCAGTTGATCCATATCACTTGATACTTTTGCCTAACAAAAAGCTACCGATTTCAGTCTTGAAAATTTCAGTTATCTCATTATCCATAGCCTGGCATCTATCGAGAGACTCTCGGAAGAAAGTCTGTGTATCAGGTAAAATGTCAACCGAGGCTCAGTTGGTAGTCGTCTCACTCTGAGTCAGAAGGTTGTTGGTTCAAGTCTCACTCCAGAGATGTAAGTTTATAATCTATGTTGATAGTCCCAGTGTAGTTCTGAGGGAGTGCTGCACTGTTGGAGCTGCTGTCTTTCGGATGCGACGTTAAACTGTGGCCGCCATCTGCGCTCTCAGGTGGACATAAAAGATCCCATGGCACTATTTCGAAGCAGAGCAAGGGAGTTCTCCATGGTGTCCTGGCCAATATTTATCCCTCAACCAACATCACTAAAAAAAGATTATTGGGTCTTCATCTCATTGCTGTTTGTGGGACCTTGCTGTGCGCAAAGTGGCTGTCGTGTTTCCTACATTACAACAGTGGCTAACCTTAAAAAGTACTTAATTGACTGTAAATTGTTTTGGGACATCCTGAGGTCATGAAAGATGCGATATAAATGCAAGTCTTTTTTTTTCTTTATAATAGGACAGTATTTGCTATAATGCCCCAGAGGAGAATAGCTTGCTAATGTTTACTGCTAAGACGGATTTAGAATTGCCGCTTTTTGGGTCGGGATCAGGGTCGGGGCGGCGGAGAGAAGGGGAGTTTAAAAAAATAATAAATAATTGTTGACCATTTCTTTGTTGATCACCACCTCTCTAGACCCCTCTACTGTCTCTAATTTCTCAGACTGTCCAACATCCAGTACTGGCTGAGCAGAAATTTCCTCCAACTAAATTTTGGGAAGACTGAAGCCATTGTCTTTCGTCTCCGTCACAAACTCAGTTCCCTAGCCACCAACTATCCCTCTCCCTGGCAACTGTCTGAGGCTGAACCAGACTGTTCACAACCTTGGTGTGGTATTTGACCCCGGGATGAGCTTCTGACCACACCTGTTCCGTCACCAAGACCGCCTATGTCCATAGCATCACTCGACTCCGCCTCTGCCTCAGTACATTTGCTGCTAAAACCCTCATCCATGCCTTTGTTATCTCTAGACTTGACTATCCCAATGCTCTCTTGGCCGACCTCCCATCTTCCACCATAAACTTGAGCTTATCCAAAACTCTGCTGCCCGTGTCCTGACTCGCACCAAGTCCCGTTCACCCATCACCCCTGTGCTCGTTGACCCACATTGTCTCCCGTTCTGGCAACGCCTCAATTTTAAAATTCTCATCCTTGTTTTCAAATCCCTCCATGGCCTCACCCCTCCCTATCTCTGTAACCTCATGCAGCCCTACAAACCTCGAAGATCTTTGCGCTCCTCCAGTTCTGGCCTCTTGCGCATCCCCGATTTTTTTAATCGCTCCACCATTGGTGGCAGTGCCTTCAGCTGCCTCGGCCCTAAGTTCTGGAATTTCCTCCCTAAACCTCTCCACTTCTCGACCTTAGGCTCCTCCTTTTAATGTGCTCCTTAAAACCTACCTCTTTGACCAAGCTTTTGGTATTCTGTCCTAGTATCTACTTGTGTGGCTCGGTGTCAAATTCTGTTTGATAAGCACCTTGGGATGTTTTACTATGTTAAAGGTGCTATATAAATGCTAGTTATGGTTGTAGTTGTAGTAAAGGTAGTGCTGGTTGTGATACTAGTCTATGGAGATCAGGCTCCCTGATTTGATTCCCAGTCTGCACGGAATTACCTAACCTTAGCTGGGGGTTGCAGTTGTTGCTAAAATTGACCTCTGTTCCAGGAGTCAGGTGAGGAAGGGAGAATTTTTTTGTTTTAATAAAGTGCACCATTCCACATGCAACTCCAGTTCTCATTTAAATGTTAATTTTTTTTTGCATTAACCAAAGATGTTGTACATGGACTGTAAAACACATCAGATAAGGGCTTATTTTAGTGCAAAAGCAAAATACTGCGGATGCTGGAAATCTGAAATAAAAACAGAAAATGCTGGAAATACTCAGCAGGTCAGGCAACATCTGTGGAGAGAGAAACAGAGTTAACGTTTCAGGTTGATGATCCTTTATTTTAGTGTCTGTTTTTCAGACACAGCTGTTCAAGTGAAAGATGATAATACTTATATCATTGTGTATTTATACTGCAGCTGCTGGTCAGAGATCATCTCTGTCCCAACCTCATGTTGCCTCATTTGTACTGCTTGGCTCCATCTAGAATTCTCTTGGCCAGGAGAGAGCTTTGTACATGTGCTTACAGATGTGAACAAAGTTCCCTACCAGCGGTTAAAAGTTGAATGTTTTGAGAGCATAGGCGGGAACTTGCCCATTCTCTAAACATTCAAATCAACTCGGTTATTTTTTTTTGTTGAAAAAGTGTGTGACGGAATGGATTCTTGCTCGTGCTGTCTATCAGCCAGCAGTCCGAAAGCTTGTTTGTCATTCTGTGTTGATAAAGGTGAATTGTTAGACATGTCCGCCTCTTTCTGTCTCTGGTGTTATGTCTGTGGCTTCACAGCTGCCTTAGGGTTTCGAACTCTGGTTGGACACATTCCTGGAGGTTTCATCACATGACCTCCGGCCTCCAACCACTCCAGCCCCCACACTCGCGCCATTGGTCACCTGACATGTCCATCTTCCTCTGCCAATCGGAAAGTGAATAGACTCTTCATTACCTGATTGGATGATTCTTCACTGTCAGTCAACAGCCTTTCTCCCCCATGTTAGATATTTTTTTATAACAAAAGTGTTCAAAGAAAATTAAAAAAAAAACTATTATTAATTCCCCTATAATTTTTCTTCTGGGTTGCTAACAGCAGTGTCCTGGAGATTAATCTTTAATTCCCGGAAACTCCAGGGCAACCCAAGAGTTGCCTGCATTTTAAAAGCCTGAGGGTGTTTTGCTTCCAAGGCTGCCCGTACTCTTCTGTCTTAACAAGTAGTGCAGTTGTTTTCATAAGCTATTGAGGGTAACTGAAATCTTTGCATATTTTATCTGAATAAACGAGTTAATGCTCAATGCCTCTGCCTCATCTCAGGAGAAATTTTATTAGTTTGTCTCCCGTAAAGAAAGGAGACTTCGCAGGGCAATACATGATAATTCAGTAGCTGGCAGCAGACACACAGTTCTCCTTCTGTCAGGGTGTACTCATAAACAAATACCCAGCCTACAGAGAGCTGACTTCATTTTACACCCACGAAAATGTGGCTGTACAAATTTGCCCTAAGGTACATACGCACCTCCTGTTGTAGGAAGCAAAAGCACCTGGAGCTGATGCCGCCCGACTGCACTCAATCATGTGGGTTTTGCCATTGTTTAGATATTGGGCAGAAAAACCAGCACTGGGACAAAGCTAAGTTCAATTAATCTTGGTGATTTTTTTTCCTTTCCTCCCTCTCTCTGAAGTCATGGATTTCATCCTGGGTACAGCACCATTGTTGGCCAATTTGGATGGAACAACTCTTGTGTTGTAATTATTATGATTCAGGGATCTTGTAATAAATAGACAAGGCAAATGGAGAGGGGAAAAATTGGGTTGATTTGTGCCTCTCGTTAGTGCCCCCAGGCCCGTGCACGGCAACGCTGACGCCTCCCGCGAAATTCAGCAGGAGGTAAGCGGTGGCAGTAACCGGTAGTACATAGATACATAGATACATAGAAGATAGGAGCAGGAGTAGGCCATCCGGCCCTTCGAGCCTGCTCCGCCATTTAATGAGATCATGGCTGATCCTCCAATTCAGTATCCCGTCCCCGCCTTCTCTCCGTAACCCTTAACCCCTTTTGCCTGTAGAAATATATCTAATTCCCTCTTAAATATATTTAATGAGCTGGCGTACACTGCCCTCTGTGGCAATGAGTTCCACAGGTTCACCACCCTCTGAGTGAAGAAATTCCCCCTCATTTCTGTCCTAAATGGTTTAGCCCTTATCCTTAAATTATGTCCTCTAGTTCTGTTCTCACCCGCCAAGGGAAACATTCCTTCTGCATCTAGTCTGTCTAGACCTGTCAGAATTTTATACACTTCTATGAGGTCCCCTCTCAATCTTCTAAACTCCAGTGTGTACATCCCTAAACTACATAGTCTCTCCTCATAGGTCAATCCCGCCATTCCTGGTATCAGCCTGGTGAATCGCCGCTGCACCCCCTCCATGGCAAGAACATCTTTCCTCAGATGAGGCGACCAAAACTGTACACAGTACTCGAGGTGTGGTCTCACCAGTGCCCTGTACAGCTGCAGCAAGGTATCCCTGTTCCTGTATTCCAACCCTTTTGCTATGAAGGCCAGCATACCGTTTGCCTTCTTGACCGCCTGTTGCACCTGCATGCTCGCCTTCAGTGACTGGTGTACAAGAACACCCAGGTCTCTCTGTACTTCCCCCTCTCCCAATTTATTGCCATTTAAATAATAATTTGCCCTCCCGTTCCTGCACCCAAGGTGGATAACTTCGCACTTGTCCACATTATAGTGCATCTGCCATTTATCCGCCCAATCACCCAGTCTGTCCAAATCGCTCTGGAGCTTCCTGGTCTCCTCCTCTGAGCCCACCCCCCCTCCTAGTTTAGTGTCGTCTGCAAATTTGGAAATGCTGCATCTGACTCCCTGATCCAGGTCATTAATGTAAATTGTGAACAGCTGGGGACCCAGGACAGATCCCTGTGGTACCCCACTTGTTACTGCCTGCCATTCAGAAAATGAGCCGTTTATTCCAACTCTCTGTTTTCTATCTGACAGCCAGTTCTCTATCCACGTCAATACTTTCCCCTTTATCCCATGAGCTTCAATTTTCCATGCTAATCTTTTATGTGGGACCTTATCGAAGGCCTTTTGGAAGTCCAGGTACACCACATCTACTGGCTCTCCCCCATCTATTTTACCAGTTACTCCCTCAAAAAATTCCAATAGATTAGTCAAGCACGATTTACCCTTTGTAAATCCATGTTGACTCATTCCTATCCTGTCCCCATTTGCTAAGTGCTCCGCTATTTCATCCTTAATGATGGACTCCAGCATTTTGCCCACAACTGATGTAAGCACCCTGCTCGCGCCCCGGCTGCAAACTTCGCTTGCGCCCCCTGACCTATCGCTGGACGATTTGTCCAACAGGGTCAGGAGGGCGTTTTTGCAGTGACGGCTGTGCTCGTTAAAGGGGCAGGTGTCGGGTGGCCATTTTTTTTGGCTGACTGCCAGCACCTTCTCCCTTCTCCTTTTTTCCTCAGGGTGTCGGCTGTGATCGCTCAGCCCGGCACTCCTCTTGAGTGCTGGGCTATTTTCACGGCACCCCGCTCCCCGTTGATCCTGTAGGGGCCCCCCCTGCGCGCAGCGCTAGGCCTCCTCCCCTTTAATCAGGAGAGGAGGCCTGCAATGACGCGGCGTTACATGCCGACGCGCATGGCGCTGTTGCATGTAGCGCCGCAATATTCAGGTGTAGCGCCCCAAGAAGGAGGTGGAGCACTTCCAGTAGCACCCCACCTCCTGCTTTAATTTCAGGCGTAGGGGCACTAATTTTTTCGGAGCGCTAGCTAATCGTTAGCGCCCCAAAAGGGATGACACCCAATTTTTTCTCCTTGGTATTAAAAAGAACAATTGTGCATTTAGAGTGTTTCTGCTTGACCAACTAATTAAGGTACAAGTAAATCTAGATCAATTTAATTGGCAGTGTTGGCCTATGCTCTCTCGTTACAGTCCATTGAGATCTTTCTACATCTTTAATGAAGGATAATGTAAGACCTTTTGACTAAGATGCAGGTAATGTAAAGTGTATGGAGAAATCTGATGCCTGCCAAGTAAATGGTTTAAAAATTAAACTTGACGACTTCTTTGTTAAATTGTTGAATGGCTAACTGTGTCCACAGACGCTCTGTTGAATGATTTTTATCTGCTTGATAATTGCAGCACTGTAAAACACCCCGTACTCTAGTGTCAAGTGTAATGAGTGAACTCACTAGGACAGCCATTGGTGCTGCATTACCACACATACTGCATGACTAAATATAACTATTGCATCGGTTAAGAAAACTCTGGGAGTTGTTTCATTTTCACTTTTTCCAGACATCATGGTCCTACGCTGTAGAACTCTCCCTAAAAATCTCTGCTCTACTAACTCTGCTCATCTTCACTCTTCATGAAACGTAACTCTTCTATCACACCTTCGATCACTTCCCCTAATCGTCACCTACTGCTGCTTGGTGTCCATTCTTGCCTCTGTGAAGCACCTTAGGATGCTTTAAAAGCACTATTAATTTTTTTTCAACTCTACTGTTCACAAGAAGTCAGCTTGTGAGCTGAGGTGGCTGTGCCTTCAGTCGTCTAGGCCCCGAGCTCTGGAATTCCCTCCCTCACATACAATGGCTTCTCTTCCCACTCCCACACCGTTACCTCAGGTGTCCCCCAAGGATCTATCCTTGGCCCCCTCCTCCTATTTCTCATCTACATGTTGCCCCTCGGCGACATCATCCGAAAACACAGCATTAGTTTCCACATGTATGCTGACGACACCCAGCTCTAACTCACTACCATCACTTCTCTCGACCCCTCCACTGTCTCTAAATGGTCAGACTGCTTGTTCGACATCCAGTACTGGAGGAGCAAAAATTTCCTCCAAGTAAATATTGGGAAGACAGAAGCCATTATCTTCGGTCCCCACCACAAACTCAGTTCCCTAGCCACCAACTCCATCCCTCTTCTTGGCAACTGTCTGAGGCTGAACCAGACTTTTTGCAACCTTGATGTCATATTTGACCCTGCGATGAGCTTCCGACCACATATCTGCGCCATCACCAAGACTGCCTATTTTCACCTTTAATATCGTCTGACTCCGCCCCTGCCTCAGCTCATCTGTTGCTGAAACCCTCATCCGAGCCTTTGTTACCTCTAGACTGGACTATTCCAATGCAGTCCTAGATGGCCTCCCATTTTCTACCCTTCCTAAACTTGAGATCATCCTAAACTCTGCTGCCTGTATCCTAATTCGCACCGTCCCGTTCACACATCACCACTGTGCTCGCTGACCTACATTGGCTCCCGGTTAAGTAATTTCTCGATTTTAAAATTCTCATCCTTATTTTCAAATCCCTCCATGGCCTTGCCCCTCCCCATATCTGTAACCTTCTCCAACCCTACAACCCTCTGAGATATCTGCACTCCTCCAATTCTGGCCTCTTGAGCATCCCCGATTTTAATCGCTCCACCATTGGCGGCCGTGCCTTCAGCTGCCAGGGCCCGAAGGTCTGGAATTCCCTTGTTAAACCTTTTCGCCCCTCTACCTCATTCTCTTCCTTTAAGACGCTCCTTAAAACCTACCTCGTTGACCAAGCTGTTGGTCATCTGTCTGAATATTTCCTTATGTGGCTCGGTGTGAAATTTTGTTTGCTAATGATCCTGTCTAGCATCTTAGGACATTTTGCTGCATTAAAGGTACTCTATAAATACGAGCAGGAGTAGGCCATTTAGCCCCTTGAGCCTGTTCCGCCATTCAATGAGATCATAGCTGATCTGCGACTTAACTCCATATACTCGCCTTTGGCCCATATCTCTGAATACCTATGGTTAACAAAAATCTATCAATCTCAGATTTAAAATTAACAATTGATCTAGCTTCAATTGCCGCTTGTGGAAGAGAATTCCAAACTTCTACCACCCTTTGTGTGTAGAAGTGTTTCCTAATTTCACTCCTGAAAGGAGTGAAATTAATTTTAGACCATGCGCCCTAGTCCGAGACTCACTAAACAGTGGAAGTAATTTCTCTCAATCTACCCTATCTGTTCCCTTTAATATCTTAAACTTAGATCAAATCACCCCTTAACCTTCTAAATTCCAGGGAATACAACCCTAGTTTGTGTAATCGCTCCTCATAATTTAACCCTTGGAGTCCAGGTATCATTCTGGTAAACTTATGCTGCACTCTCTCCAAGGCTAGTATATCCTTCCTAAGGTGTGGTGCCCAGAACTGCTCACAGTACTCCAGGTGTGGTCTAACCAGGGTTTTGTATAGCTGTAGCATAACTTCTACCTCCTTGTATTCGAGTCCTCTAGAAGTAAAGGCCAGTATTCCATTAGCCTTTTTGATTATTTTCTGTACCTGTTCATGACATTTTAATGATCTATGTACCTGGACCCCAAGTCTCTTTGGACATCCACTGTTTTTAGCTCTTCACCATTTAGAAAGTGGTTGTTGTTGTTACAAGAACAAAGTCTAGAGTGAGAAAGGGTCCCCATCCATTCTATACTGAACTTCCTCCTCGTACCAGCTGGTGATTGCCTTTTTTTTAAGGAATACAAAGTTCATTTTCCAGGTTTGCCTGAGGGTAAAAAATTCGAAAAACTAAGTGGAAAAATTATGGAGAAATCCACTCATTTATATTGAAACGAGAGCACTGATTTTTAATTCTGGGTACTTACTCGCTTCATACGGGGTGGGCTAAGCATTCTGATAAATAACCAGAATCTCCCTGAACTAGGCCTGCTAAGTTCTGAGGCAGTTTATCAAGATTAGCTTGGGTCAATATAGCAGTATCATATCTTTGAAGATATTGCAAAAGATGTTCTGCCTTGCCCTGACTTAATTTATATGGTCGGAAAACATCAACAGTTTTATTCTCTCAATGATTAACCACATATAGCAGTTAACCTTTGGGCATCACTGTAAGGTGTGTTTTATGTCTATTGAAAGTAGTATTGTGCTTACCGGATGTCATGCAACTAAAATAGTACAGCCAATTGTCTGTAGTATATACGTCAAATAAAGTACATGAATGAGCATGTTTCTGTGAACCACCTCTCAAATGGGACCAGTGTAAGTTCACCTGTGATCAGCGAAGTACGATTACTGAGTTTACCAGACTGGATCAGTGCAATCAGTCCCTGCTACTCTCTCTGAGCAATATTCAGCTGTTGACTGGATCCGAGGTGAACATCATCCATTCCTGGTAAGTGAATACCTTGCTTTGTTACATTAGTGTATCTGCTCATCATGAATATCCAGCCAGACTAGCAGCTTATTTTTGAATGAACACCAGCATTAAGGTTTTAACCACATGCCTATGATCTGTGCTGGGCTTCATACTAATCTTTGCCAGCTGACTAGTGGATTTAGGGACAGAGCATTGGACTCTCCAACGTTGGAAGTCTTCAGAAACTTTTCTATGTAAGAGAAAGCTGCAGTTCAAATGAACACAAATTTAATCGCTTTCAATTTAAATGTAATAGCCTAATGCAATAACATAGTTGCGTCAGCCTTGGCTCAGTCGCATTCTCGCCTCTGAGTCAGAAAGTCTGTGGGTTCAAGTCCCACTCAAGTAGACTTGAACACAAAATCTCAGCTGACACTCCAGTGCTGCACTGAGAGTGCTGCACTGTCGGAGGTGCCGTCCTTCTTCGATAAGATATTAAACAGAGACCCAGTCTGTCCCCTCAGGTGGATGTAAAAGATTCCACAGAAGAATTCTTAGAGCAGAGGTGTTTTCCCCGGTGTCCTGGCCAATATTTATCCCTCAACAAACACCTAAAACCTTATGATCTGGTTCAACAACGTATCATCCTCCGCCATTTCCGCCACCTCCCGCGTGATGCCACCACCAAACACATCTTCCCCTCCCCTCGCCTTTCAGCATTCCGAAGGGAGCGTTCCCTCCATGACACCCTGTTCCGCTCCTCAATTACCCCCTCCCCTTCCCATGGCACCTTCCCGTGCAAGCGCAGTAGATGCAACACCTGCCCTTTTACCTCCTCACTTCCCACTGTCCAGGGCCCCAAACACTACTTCCAGGTGAAACAGCGATTTACTTGTACTACTTGCAATTTAGTATACTGTATTTGCTGCTCAGGATGTGGCCTCCTATACATTGGGGAGTCCAAACGCAGATTGGGTGACCGCTTTGCGGAACACCTCCGTTCAGTCCGTAAGGGTGACCCCGAGCTTCCGGTCGCCTGTCATTTTCATTTTCCGCCCGTCTCCCACTCTGACCTCTGTCCTCAGCCTCCTACACTATTAGGCACTTTATAGCCTTCTGGACTCAACATTGAGTTAAACAATTTCAGATTATAACCACTGCTCCCATTTTTCCCAGACAGCAGGTGCTGGTAATGATTCTGCTATTTCCATTTACGCCTCCTCCAAATCCATCTTTTTGTTTCTCCACATGTCCCATTACCACCTCCTTTTGCCTTGCCATTTGTCATTTGATCTCTCTTGCCTTCCACCCTATCACAGACTTTCAGTTTTGTTCTGTCCTCCCCTCCCCGCTTTCCCTGCCTCTGCACCTGCTTAAAACCTGTTACATCTCTAACTTTTTCCAGTTCTAATGAAAGGTCATCGGCCTGAAACATGAGCTTTGTTTCTCTCTCCACAGATGCTGCCTGACCTGCTGAGTATTTGCAGGCATTTTCTGTTTTTATTTCAGATTGCCAGGCATCCGCAGTATTTCGCTTTTGTGATTTGGTTATTTATTTCACTGCTGTTAGTCGGAGCAAATTGGCTGCCTCGTTTCCTATGTTACAAAAGTGATGACATGTCAAAAGTACTTCATTGACTGTAAAGCACTTTGGGACGTCCTGAGGTTGTGAAAACTGCTGAAAATATCAATGCAAGTCTTTTTTTCACTCCACACTTTTCAGTGTTGGAGGCAGTGGTGGGAGACTTAAGGTTACTGGAAGGGCCAAATAGTTTTCCTATATTTCTTGGTATTCTAATGAGAGTTGCTTTTTCAGTGAAGTGGGTGAAACACTTGAGAAGCTGGTACGAAAAATCCATGACCAGAGTCAAAAGTAAAAATTAAATTTCTGCAGAGATTCTGAAAACTATCTGTGGCTTTTCAGCCAACTAGATTTGATCACAACCTGAGGGTATGTATCCTTCTGCGTTCTCTGCCAGCCATGCACCCCCTCCCCACCCCGTGGCCAGGGGTGATCAGATGGATAAATTTCTTCCAGGCCTCCACCACTGTTACTTTGAGGAGTCTAGGGATAGCTGATTTTTCCCCTTCTGCAGCACTGAGGCACCTGGCCCCCAGCTCCATGCCTCACCACAGCAAAAAAAAACTTGCTTTTATAATAGTGTGTTTCATAACCTCAGGATGTCCCAGAGATATTTACAACCTTACGCACAGAGAGATCCCACCAACAGCAATGAAATAAATGATCAGGTCATCTCTTAGGTATTTCGTTGAGCGATAAATGTTGGCCAGGACACCAGGAGAACTCCCCTGCTCTTCTTTGAATAGCCTCATGGGATCTTTAACATCCACCTGAAAGGGCAGACGGAGCCTTGGTTTAACATCTCATCTGAAAGACGGCACCTGCGACAGTCTAGCACTCCCTGAGTACTGCACTGGAGTGTCAGCCTAGTTTATGTGCTCACGTCTCTGGAGTGGGACTTGAAAGCGTTTCAGACTATGGGAAATTAAATTTGGCTGTGGCCATTCTTTCAAGGTGTATTAGAGTACCTTTGACAGTCGATCTGTGGTGTTCCTACAGTTGACCGAACTCTTCAATATAAATGACTCAACCTCTGGAGATCTGACTGCGTTACAGATTCACAGGACTTGCATGTTATGATTTGCCCTGCAGTTACAAGGTTGGAACAGGATTCTCTCCCTTTTAGCAATGGGAATTGTGTTCTTGCTGAGCTTCATTGGGCAGAAAGAGACGTAAATGGGAGATCGTAGTACAATACGCGGAAATGATTGGTCTCAGAACACTTTATACAACAAGGATCTTAAGTAATTGAACTAGTTCTGCTTTAGGCTTTTTTGATTGTGCCTTTGAGAAGTGCCCTGGGATGTTTTGCTATGTTACAGATACCATTTAACTATAAATATGGTGAGTTTAGAATTTGCACAGCTCTCGATGGTTGAATTAATAAATGCATTGCGTGTTGATACAGAGCGATCAGGAAGGAGCCAAGTTTAATTTATGGTCTGTGCAGAGTTCATTGATCTTGGATAGGATAATAAGGCTATTGTTTTTCTCACTGCCTGGGCTAAGGAGGAAGGGAAAAATTACCCAGGATTCTTTAGAATTATCACTGTCCAGTAACTTCTGCTAGAGTGGGTTGTGTGTGGATCTTGGGTGAGGACAGGCTCAAATTCAAGTTTGGAATCCCCATGTTCAAATAGCCTGCCAGCATTCATTGTCTAGGTTTGTCAATGAAGAAAGACCATTTGAATGAGATACCAGAGGACTTCTGATCTTGATAAACTCTATCCAAGCATGAGTCAATCTTCAGGAGAAGAGAAAATTGGAAGTGGCGGAATATTATTTGTTCCCATCAACTTCCTTTACTTAAGTTTGTTCATTCACTTTGTTTTAAATATGATATAAAATAGCCTAATATAATGCTATTGTCTGCAAAGGCAGCAAGCTATGACCATAATGGTGAAGAGTGTGCTTGTTTCTGGTGTCTCTGTTTCACCTTGTGGTAAATGTCCTATTGTATATGGTTAGGTTAATTTTTTTAACTGTAAATGCTGAGCAATGGAAAATATTGCCTTCTCTGTTTATCAGTAAATTGTGTTCTGAGAAATTTGGTACAACATTTATTTTATCAGCTTGTAATTTTTAATGAACTCATTACAAAGTTTTCATGTATAAAACCTTCACACAAAGATAAACACCCCATCCCAATTAGAGTGCGCCAATACCAAAGACCAAAACAAAAATTCTGCAGAGTGTGTGAATGTTGGCCACTCTTCCTATTGCTTGACCCTGCTTTACTCTTGCCTGAGGTTTAGGGGATATTGATTTCTTAAATGAAGGTGTGATACCAAAGAATGCACAAGTCGAATATGACCCCAAAAAACCAGCAAGAAACCAGATCAGTGCACCGAGTCTGAAGACGTCATTGGGGTTGGGCTGCTTCACAAATATTCAGACTCACCTTTTTAAGGTCAAAAACTGATTATCACAAGTACTGTTTACTAAATAATGTGTGCATTGTGCTGCAATGAAGTATGTTCTTCTAGATTCCAAAACCCATGAAATTCATGCTCAAATATTTTGCGCTTCATTTTAACTGGTAATGAAACATTTTTTTTACACTCTCTCTTTCCCTTGATCACTATTTTACACTTTTTTTTGACCTACCAAGATAGCGCAGACAAACTATTTCTTTTTGTTCTGGGAAGGTAAATCATTAAGGGCTTCCGATTTCCGAGTGCAAAATTTTGTATTTCTCAATTTCTACTTCAACTTGTGTATTAAAAGTAGCAGATTCCTGTTGCGTCAGTGCTGAACCCAAATGTACTCGCAGTTCCCTGAACAGTTTTGTATGGAATCCAGTCCGACTACATTTACAATAGTACCTGGAGCATGGTTGAGATCATACTCGGACTCGATCTGAATTGAATTCAGGGAGTTGACCTTAGGATTCGGGCTTATAGTCGAAGAAAAATGACTTTGTAGTACATTTAATAGAATAGAGAAAGTTAAGAGGAGATCTGATTGGAGGTGTTGGAAATTGTTTTGGGGTTTGATGAGGTAAATAGAAAAAGTCTATTTTCACTGACTAGCAAGTTAGGAGGCATAAAATAACAATCAAAAGAAGGAAGTAAGTTTGCAAAGTTTTATTATGCAGAAAGTTATTAGGACATGTAATGCCATAGCAAAAACAGTGGAAGCAGAAACCATAATGGCTTTTAAAAGGAAAGTAGATAAATATTTGAATATGAAAAATTATAAAGGGTATAGGGTCGGGGTGTTGAACATCATCTGGCCTGCAGACTTCCCATGAATCTTCATTTCTTTATTTAGCTTGTTGGGTGATGTTTCTGGCCAAGCCTGCTAAATGAGTTGAAATTACTTGTGCGACACCCCCAATCGCCATTATTGCGCAGAGATTGCAATCACGTCTGCCACTGTTTGTCTGACCCAGTTTTTCAACATCTCATAACATTGATCTCTTTATGCAGTGTGTTTCAACAAATCATAGTATTGATCCCTGATTTTCAAGCTCTGTGGTGACAAGTGCCCCTCGTGACTTTATCGAAGAAGAGGAAACAAAAAAATAGAAAGACTTGCATTTATATAGCGCCTTTCATGACCTCTGGATATCCCAAAGTGCTTTTCAGCCAATTAAGTACTTTTTGAAGTGTAGTCACTGTTGTAATGTAGGAAACACAGCAGCCAATTTGGGCACAGCAAGCTCCCACAAACAGCAATGTGATGATAATGACCAGATAATCTGTTTTTTAAGTGATGCTGGTTTAGGGATAAATATTGGCCAGGACACCAGGTGGGGTGGGGTGGGGAACTACCCTGCTCTTCAAAATAGTAATGTGATAACTTTTACACCCGCCTGAAAGGGCATAACTCCTCAGCTGAAAGATGACACTCCCTCAGCAGTGTACTGAAGTGTCAGCCTAGATTTTGTGCTCAAGTCTCTAGAGTGAGACTTGAACCCACAACCTTCTGACTTGGTATGAGCTAGATGCAGGTGAGTACCTTTTGGAGTAGTGATCACAATATGATATGCTCGATTTGAACCCACAACCTTCTGACTGAGGCAAGAGTGCTACCACTGAGCCACGGCTAACATGGCTGTGTGGAATTCTGGCTAACGTCCCTTCGCCCTTATTTTTCCCGAACTGAGGTCAATGGATTGTTCGAATTGCCTTTACAGGTTTGCTTGATCATGAATCTTCTGTAGCAGAGAGGTTTTAATGAAATGGTGCTCTCGAGTACTTGCTAGAGCTGTTCTCCAACAATAGCTTAGCTTCCCCACCCCAAAGAAAATGGGAAGCTACCAAAAGCATCTGCTTACCACCTGATAATAGCAGCACAGCTGAGATAAAACCAGTCCAGGAGATTACTTGGCCATGCCTACGCTAAGTTAATCCACTTACTTTTTATATGATGTGATCTCGACTCCAGCCAAGAACCAGTCCAGATCCCTCTTGAAGGTGTGCAGAGTCTCACAAGCTGGCAACGCATACCAGAGGTTCACTACTCTCTGGGAAAAGAAGAGCCTCCTAACAACTAGCCTAATCCTACTTTTGTGTAGTTTAAATGCATGTCACCTGATCCTCTCCAATCTGTCAAACTGAAATAATCTATCAACAGGCACGCAATCCAGCCATTTCATTATTTTGTATACCTCTATTCGGTCGCCTCTATGTCTACACAGCTCTAAAGTAAACAGAAACTGCTCTTTAAGCCTTTCTGATTCCTCAGTGTAGGTATACTGACTATTTAAAATCTGTCAGTGCTGTAAACAATTGCAGCTGATCTACTTAATGGGGCACTGAAATTAGTTGGTGATCTTCCAGCAGCATTTGTTGATTATTGATCATGAGACTGGTTTTATTGGAACTGAAATTAAACCTTGGAGGGGTTTGCCTCCCTTTTATATAAAACGTTTGAAGTTTACCCTGGTGGTGAATGGTCTTATAGAGTCATAACGGCACAGAAGGAGGCCATTCGGTCCATCGAGTCCGTGCCGGCTCTCTGTAGAGCAATCCAGTCAGTCCCATTCCCCCACTCTATCCCCATAGCCCTGCAAGTTTATTTCCCTCAAGTGCCTATCCAGTCTCCCCTTGAAAACATTGAGTGTCTCTGCTTCCACCACTTCCGTCGGCAGCGAGTTCCAGGTCCTCACCACTCGCTGCGTAAAAAAGTTTTTCCTCACGTCCCCCCTGTATCTCTTGCCCAAAACCTTAAATCTGTGTCCCCTAGTCCTTGTACCATCAACTAGTGGGAACAGCCTTTCCCCGTCTAGCCTATCCAAACCCGTCATAATCTTGTACACCTCTATCAAATCAACCCGCAACCTCCTTTGCTCTAATGAAAACAAATCCAGCTTCTCCAACCTGTCCTTGTAGCTAAGATCCCCTATCCCCGGAACCATTCTGGTAAATCTCCTCTGCACCCTCTCAAGTGCCTTCACATCCTTCCTAAAGAACTGGACGCAATACTCCAGTTGTGGCCGGACCAGCACTTTATAAAGGTTCAGCATAACTTCTCTACCTTTGTACTCAATACCTCTATTTATGAAGCCCAAGAACCACACCTCAATATGTCCCACCACTTTCAGGGACCTATGCACATTAACTAGTGGAGTAGACAAAGGGGAACCAGTAGATGTGGTGTATTTGGATTTTCAGAAGGCCTTCGATAAGGTCGCACACAAGAGGTTGGTGAACAAAATTAGGGCACATGGAATTGGGGGTAATATACTAGCATGGATTGAGAACTGGTTAACAGACAGAAAACAAAGAGTAGGGATAAACGGGTCTTTTTCAAGATGGCAGGCTGTGACTAGTGGGGTACCGCAAGGATCGGTGCTTGGGCCCCAGCTATTCACAATCTATATCAATGATTTGGATGAGGGGACTAAATGTAACATTTCCAAATTTGCTGATGATACAAAACTAGGTGGCAGTGTCAGTTGCGAAGAGGATGTGAAGAGGCTTCAAGGGGATCTTGACAGGCTTAGTGAGTGGGCGAGAACATAGCAGATGGAATATAATGTGGATAAATGTGAAGTTATCCACTTTGGTAGAAAAAACAGAAAGGCAGAGTATTTCCTAAATGGTGAAAGATTGGGGAATGCAGATGCTCAAAGGGACCTGGGTGTCCTTGTACATGAGTCACTGAAAGTGAATGTGCAGGTGCAGCAAGCCATTAGGAAGGCAAATGGTATGCTGGCCTTCATTACAAGAGGATTTGAGTACAGGAGTAAAGAAGTCTTACTCCAATTATATAGGGCCTTGGTGAGACCACACCTGTAGTACTGTGTGCAATTTTGGTCTCCTTACCTAAGGAAGGATATACTTGCCACAGAGGGAGTGCAACGAAAGTTCACGAGATTGATTCCTGGGATGGCGGGACTGTCGTATGAGAAGAGATTGAGTAAACTAGGCCTGTATTCTCTTGAATTCAGAAGAATGAGAGGGGATCTCATTGAAGCATACAAAATTATTACAGGGCTTGATAGGGCAGCTGCTGGGAGAATGTTTCCCTTGGCTGGGGAGTCTAGAACTAGGGGCCACAGCCTCAGGATAAAGGGTAGGCCATTCAGGACTGAGATGAGAAGAAATTTCTTCACACAGAGGGTGGTGAATCTTTGGAATTCTCTATCCCAGAGGGCTGTGGAGGCTCAGTCATTGGGTATATTCAAAACAGAAGTCGATAGATTTCTGACTAGTAAAGGCATCAAGGGATATGGCGATAGTGCCGGTGAATGGAGTTGAGGCAGAAGATCAGCCATGATCTCATTGAATGGCGGAGTAGGCTCGAGGGGCCAAATGGCCTACTCCTGCTTCTATTTCTTATGTTCTTATGTGGTACTTTATCAAACGCCTTCCGAAAATCTATGTAGACAACATCCATTGCATTCCCTTCATCAATCCTCTCTGTTACTTCATCAAAAAATTCAATTGGATTAATCAAACACGATCTGCCTTTTACAAATCTGTGTTGACTCTCCTTAATTAGCTTAAACCTCTCCAAGTGCCCGTTAATTTTTTCCTTGATTGTTGTTTCTAAAACTTTACCCATCACTGATGTTAAACTGACCGGCCTGTAGTTACTAGGATTGTCCTTACACCCTTTATGAACAATGGTGTCACATTTGCCACTTTCCAATCCTCGGGCACCTCCCCCGCATTTAGGGAAGATTGGAAATTTATAGCAAGCCCTTCCACTATCTCCTTCCCCAATTCCCTTAGCAACCTGGGATGCAAGCCATCTGGACCAGGCAACTTGTCCACTCTAAGCATACCTAGCCTTTCTAGTACATCCTGTCTATCAATTTTCACCCCTTCCATTGCTTCTACCTTTCCTACTTCGACCGATTATTTTGTCAGCATCCACCTCCTTAGTAAACACCGATACAAAGTACTCATTGCGTATTCTAGCCTTGCCCTGGGCCTCTAAGCATATATCACCTTCTTTGTCTCTAATAGGCCCCACCCTGCCTCGTACTACCCATTTACTGTTTACATGCCGGTAGAAGATTTTGGGATTCCCTTTTTGCCAATCTTATTTTCATCTCAACTTATTGTATTTGGTCTGGTTCTCCCTTGAAGAATTCACCTGACATTCATCATACACCCTCTTTTTTTTGTTTCATCATTTTCTCTATCTTCCTCGTCATCCAAGGAGCCCTTGCTTTGGTTCCCTTACCCTTCCCTCTTGTTGGAATGTACCTAGCCTGTACTTGGAACGTCTCCTCCTTAAAGATCACCCATTGTTCCGTTACAGTTTTTCCTGTCAGTCTTTGGTTCCATTTTACCCTGGCTAGATCCTTTCGCATCCCATTGAAGTTAGCCGTATTCCAGTTTAGAAGTTCCACTCTAGATTGTTCCTTGCGCCTCTCCATTGCTAATCTAAATCTTATGATACGATGATCACTCATACCCAAGTGTTCTCCCACAGACACTTTGTCGACCTGGCCCACCTCATTCCTCAGCACCAGATCCAGCAATGCCTCCTTCCTAGTTGGGCCAAGAACATACTGGTCAAGGAAATTCTCCTGAACACATTTCAGAAATTCCTCCCCCTCCTTTCCCTTTACTCTAGCATTATCCCAATTGATATTTGGGTAATTAAAGTCCCCCAGTATCACCACTCTATAGCTCTTGCATATCTCTGCGATTTCCCTGCAGATTTGCTCCTCTACCTCCCTCTCACTATTTGGAGGCCTGTAGAATACCCCTAATAGCATGATCATACCCTTTTTGCTCCTCAATGCTAACCAAATGGATTCTGTCCTTGTCCCCTCAAGAACATCTTCCCTTTCCAACACTACAATGTCTTCCTTAATCAGCACTGCCACCCCACCTCCCTTTATTCCTTCCCTATCTTTTCTGAACACCTTGTACCCTTGAATATTAAGTGCCCAGTCCTCACCATTTTTAAGCCACGTTTCTGTTATTGCCACAACATCATATTGCCACATGGCTAATTGTGCTTGTAGCTCACCTTATTCACCACACTTTGTGCGTTTACGTACATGCATTCTAAACTCATTTTTGAACTTTTCGTAGTCTTTCTTAGTCTGCTCCTATCTAATATGGTACTGCTACCGCCTCTAGTACTACCCAACACGCTCACTCTTTTATGCACCTTATTCCTCTTTTCTACTCCTATATGCTGATGCCCATCCCCCTGCCAAGCTAGTTTAAACCCTCCCCAACAGCACTAGCAAACCTCCCCGCGAGAATATTGGCCCCGGCTCTGTTGAGGTGTAACCCGTCCGGCTTGTACAGGCCCCACCTTCCCCAGAAACGGTCCCAATGCCTCAGGAATCTAAAGCCCTCCCTCCTGCACCATCTCCCCAGCCACGCATTCATATGTTCTATCCTCCTATTCCTGTACTCACTCGCACAGTTGTTTTTTGGCATTGAATCACTGGAGCTATTAAACAATGAAATTTGTCATATTTCTGGCAAGGTTTCAATTCTTTTGTGCCAGCAGTGGAGTGGATTACCATTTATTAAATATGAGGAACCATTACTTCTATGGTGCTAAGCGGGAAATGTTGACCTGTAGGGCACACATGCTGCTCTGTATCATTACAGCGCTGTTGCATTAAATGACTTTTTCTCTTATTTGCTTAGAGAGCTGTAGCACCAGAGAAAGCTCTACAAGTTGCATTACGGGGAGGATTTGGAGGTAAATGGAGTTGCCACCTTTTCCTAGGGCAATGACCTGACTTGGAGGAATAGAAATAGTTAAAGGTATTAAGCTCTTTTGGCCTCAACGTTCAAGATTACCGATGAGATACCTTGATTTCAATCCCACCCCCCTCACCACCCATGCCTCCCTCTCTGTTTAGATGCAGCATCATTACTTCCCAGGGCACTCTGCCGCTCTCCTTACTGGCAGTGCTGAACTTCATTTTGACGCCTTGTTTTGTAGTTTTGTATAAAGCTTTAGTTTTGTAGTTACAGCAATGGTTTAAATCTGTCTGATTTTGATATTTTACAATAAACCTTGCAAAACGTTTTGAAAAATTTTGCAAAATATGGATGGCTATGGCCTGAATTATATCAAAAATAAAAAGCAGGGGGATGGCAGCCCCAACTTTAGGGTTGGAGGAGGATGTGAGGCAGAGGGTGGGGGTAAAAAATCAAATCCCACTGCTACTGACCTTTAGAAACCTACCAGAAGAGGCAGATCTTGCTAGTTGAAGGTTTTGTGCAGCTGCAGTGTTTACTCATGACAGTAAGAGCTCAATCATAAATTTATTTGGCTGACATAATGGAATCATACAGCACAGAAGGCGGCCAATAACGAGATGCAAAGTTTTAGTTGCAGGGAAATATTTGATGGTATCATTTGCATACCATCAAATGGTCCTAACAATGAACAAGAAACCAGCTCTGTACATCCTACCTATATCAACTTGTAGTCGTTGGTGCTAAAAAAAGAAACTAGGGGGAAGAAATTCGGTATCGCCCCGTTTGGGGCGCAATTATCGGCCGGGCACAATGTTTAGCGCCTGGCGCTAATTATCGGCTCCAACTGCAAACTTGGCTTCTATCGCCCCTGGAGGTGATTGGAGCGCTAAATCAGGCGCTACACACCTCTCTTAAGGCGCTAACGCCAAGGAGCGAGGCGCTACCTCAGAGCGCTGGCCAAGCTCATGTGATGTCAGTTCAAATGGAACACAGACACACTGGCGCCGGCCAGTTCTTAAAGGGGAGGGTCAATCTTGCTCTCCATCCACACCCTGCTCATTGCAGCCTTGAATCTCGGCCTGGAGAGACCTGTACATCAAATCTGCTGGAAAGAACAATGGCGAGACCCAGGGAAAGAGCTCGGAGTGCAGCCCCCATAGTCTCTTCTAAATTGATGCAAGGTAGGTCAAATCAAAATGAACCTGCAAAGTGCTGCTCAGTACCCAAAACTCCTTTACACAGCGTTGAATCTCTCCAGAAGTCTCTCTCTCTCTCAGAATGCGTGGTGCAAAAATGTCGCCGACAAAAAAAGGCAGGTAGCGGTCGCCTTTAAATAGTGCTCCCCCAGTCCCTTCCGGACTGTAAAACATTCCCATCAACCTGTCGTTGCTAGCGGCAGGCGGAAAGGCACTAAGGGCGCTAACGGGAGGCATAAAGCAACTGAATTTTTCCCCCTAGGTATCCTATTCCTGTACTACAATAATATTCATAATGTGTCTCAAGTGTACTTGTGCACCTCTCTGGTCCTCAGCACAATTGCTATGTCATGAGAGCCTGGGCATCCTTCCCTGACCTGCCTGACTGTGGGTTGCTGACCGAATAGGGACCGAGTGTTCTTTTCTTGATCTCTAGTATAATTATGTAAGGGAATGCCCTCATCCTAGACAGTTGTCCCAACTCCCACAGAGCAAACAAAATGGCTTTAATGAAATAAACTACTGGTCCCCTAGGTTTTTTTTCCTACATAAAATTTACAGCACAGAATTTACAGCACAGAAACAGGCCATCCGGCCCTACTGCTCTATGCCGATGTTTATGCTCCACATGAGCTTCCTCCCAGCCCTCTTCATCTCACCCGATCAGCATATCCTTCTATTCCATTTTCTCACTTGTGCTTATCTAGCTTCCCCTTAAATGCATCTTTTCCTTTGGGGAAAGTGTGTACTATCTACTAAATAGTAGCCCTCAGTGGTATGTGCAGACTTGTCCCTTCACTCCTTGGGACAACTGGTTGCAACATTCCTTGGGCGAGAGGGAGAAGGGGGTGCAAGGAGAACAACTTAAGCAATTTGAATACTTAATAGTCGGAAGTTCACACTTGCTCTTTTGTTTTTAAGAAAAATTTTAGATGCTCCCTCTCACCATCTGATAGCAGTGATCTTTAACTTAAACTATAGATTTATTTTCCAAAGTTATTAACCCTTTTCAAAAACCCAGTGCAGGTATCCCAGAATTTTCTCGAACTGCCACCACTTCAATCATTTTAATATGGTAATAAAACATTACAATAGTGACTACACTTCAGAAGTACTTCATTGGCTGTAAAGCGCTTTGGGACGTCCGGTGATCATGAAAGGTGCAATATGAATGCATGTCTTTCTTTTTATAATCTAATACTAAAAAAGTAGACATGTAAAAGTTCTCTTGCTGCTTTATCAATTATTTTTCCTTCCCCCACCCCCCACCCCAGCAACTGGCCTCAATCTTTGGGAAAAGAGAAGACCAGCAATTGTTGCTGGTTGTTATCTAGTGAGTCCTGCTGGAAAGTGCATGTTTCCAAGCCGGATTGGGCTTGGGGTTTAATGAACAACCAGTCCTCTTGCACCCTACCCCACTGTTGAATGGGCCTTTGATGAATTTCTGCTGCTGAAGGGCTGCTGATGTCCATGGAACTGTACCCAGTAGAAGCCACCATCTTCAGGAGAAATGGTTTAAATCAGAAAATTAGAGGCGCAAGTTATGAGGGCTCCTGCCAAACTCCACACCACAAAGGATATTTCCTGTCTGCTAGCAACTAATATGGTGGCACAGTGTTGGGACTAGATTGCATCAAGTTGTTGGTGTAGTTGTAGTTGGTTATTGGAACTAATCAAAAACTCCTCAAAGTGTCCGTATGTCCCCTTATCTAAAGCATTAGGAAAACAAGGACCTGCATTTATGTAGTATCTTTCAGATTGCTCCAGTGTCTCTCGGCATTTCACAGCCAAAGGATTATTTTTAGAGTGTCGTCTCCGTTGTTTTGTAGGCAAATAGTGCAGCCAATATGAGCACAAGATCCTACAAACAACAATGAGACTAATGACCATCTTTTTTGGTGGTCCTAGTTGAGGGGAGGACTGTTGACCAGGGAGAACTCCGTGCTCTTGTTTGGAAAAAGTGCCATGGATCTTTCACATCCACCTGAACAGGCAGATAGGGCATTGGCACCTCTGAAAATGCAGTGCTATCTTGGTACTGCACTGCAGGTCAGCTGAGATAATGTGTTGGAAGTCCTAGAGTGGAGCTCGAACCCATGACCTTCTGACTCAAAGGCAAAAGTGCTACATCTGAACCAAGCTGCCACTTATACCATAAATCTCTTGAAGCCAGAAAAGGTAAAACATTTGAGAAGGAGCGATTGAAGTGCTTTTTTGTGAAGATGGTTCATGCTCTTGCCTCTCTGTCCCTTTGGATCATACGAAATAACTTGAGTCAGCTGCAAGAACAGGGAGATTATTCTTAATTTACAATTGCGTCTAATTAAATTCTCCCTGGGAGCTTAATTTAACATCTGCCTACAAGTGCTGTTTCATAATTACATCAAGTTTGGAGCAACAAAACGATATTGAGCACACTGAGCCTGCTCCATCCACAGTCCATTTGATCATGGTGAAGTGGAAACTGAGTAAATGAGAGTAACTTGCTGATGGTGTGAAAGCTATTGACTCAGTGTGGTGAAAATGCAATGAGATTTACTTTATTTTCTGCTTTTTTTTTCCATTTGCTCCATTTTAAATCGTATTTCTCTAACTCTTGCTATGCTAGCCAATGTTCCCCCAAATTATTTTTGGGTGAGGCCGCGTAGCCCATTCAGTTTCACACATGCGCAAAATTTAACATGGGCGGGGGGGGGGTAAAGCCGGTCTCGGGCTGCGTGGGACCGGCAGAGAGCTGCATGTCTGTGCAGCTTAGAAGGAACGTTGATGCCAGCGTTAACCTGCTTCTAAACACTCGAGTCAGCCGTGGCTCAGTGAGTAGCACTCTCTCCTTTGACAGAAAGATGTGTGTTCAAGTCCCACTCCAGAGACTTGAGCACAAAAGTCTAGGCTGATACGCCAGTGCAGTGCTGAGGGAGTACTGCACTGCCAGAGGTGCTGTCTTTCGGATGAGACGTTAAATTGAGTCTGCTCTCTCAGGTGGACATAAAAGATCCCATGGCACTATTTTGAAGAAGAGCAGGAGAGTTATCCCTGGTGCCAATGAAATATTTTTTTAATGTAGTCACTGTGTAATGTAGGAAACTGGAATTCTTTACATCGTTCCCTCCACCTTGCCACATCTCTTCCTGCTTTCAAAAATCTCATTAAAACTCTCTTCTTCAGCTGTGCTTTCTGTTCCACATTCTTGTATTGCCATGTCTTTCCCTTTTCCCCATGCTCAGTCTCCCCTATATCTTTCTTCTTTATTTTAAAGCTCTCTGGAATGAGGAGCTATATAAATGCTGCTACTTGTAACTTTCTAAACTGTGCTGATCTGTTGGTCATTAATCCAAGTCAAAGCACTCTTTTGTTCCCTGATTTGCTTTCAAAACTGTTTATTCAGTGTGTAGTATTGATAATCTTGAGCTCCCTAACTGCAGGAAATTATATTTTAATGATCCGTAATCTCATGATTTATACACGTATATGCATTGCCCTCAGGCTTTCTGATGATGCAGTTTAAACCTTTAAGACTAAAATTATTTAACAGAATGCAGCCTTTTTGTTGCAGGGAATTTAAAGTAGAAAAAGGAAACCTTTTTTCAGTAAAGTTTTTCACACAGTAATGATATCTGATCACAAGATATAATTGAGGGCAGTTCTTGAAATTCTAGAACATCGTACCTGATGCAAAGGTGCAAAGTGAAGTTGTATGAAAGGAGGAAGTGGATTATATATTAGCAATAATAGAGATGCTTATGTTTCACCAAAGCTAGTGCCTCTCCAAAGAAGGTAGGTGTGGTGATTGTGCTTCTCACTGATGCAATACAATAGCAGGCAGGCATGTCTGACACACTTTCTTCCCTTGTGTAAAAATATTTTTTCATAATTTATTACTTTTTTAAAAACTCATTTCCTCTACTGAAAATATTGATTCCCTTGCTCAGTACACATCTACTTGGGTTGATTACCCTCCAGCACCTTCTCCACGTGACATTCATCATGAGTCGGGCTTGGCGGAGAATGTGGCAGAAGGTGTCTTTACAGGTCCCGCAAAAAGCAAATGTTTAAAAATTACCACTTAATCTGTTGTTGATGGTGGCTGAGGCAAGAATGTTAGGGAATGAGAACTCCCTGCTCCTCTTCAAATAATCCAAAAGATAGTACCTCTGACAATGTTGCACGCCCTGAGTACTGCACTGATGCGTCATCATAAATTATGTGCTTAAGTCTTGAAGTGGGGCTTGAACTCACCACTTTCTGACTCAGTCAGGGGCATCCCAAACAAGCTTGAGCCTGTTTCCAGAAGGACACCTTTTCTAGCAGGAATCAATGGATAGGAATGGCCAGCGGGAGAAATGGTCAAATTACTTTTCCCTAATGTGATGTATTGACAATTTTACCATCCCTAACACCAGTCCAGCTGAGAGCTAACTCAGCACAGACTGCAACTAAAAGCTGGGGGCCTCCTCATCTGTATAGCTCAACTAATTGCTGGATGAACATACCGAGCCATTGGAGTGCTTGTAATCGTAATCCTGCAGGAGGCATGATGGTGATGTTCTACCGTGTACAACTTTTGCTTCAAGCAGCATACTATAATGTTGCACGTAGTGTCCAGCTGATGTCCAGACATGAATAGTGCTAGAAATTAGATTTATTAAAAATGCTAGTGAGCTGAAGGCACCTAATGGCACAAAGATGGGGAGAGAGCGGGAATATGGTATTGAGATAGAGGATCAGCCATGATCATATTGAATGGCGGAGCAGGCTCGAAGGGCCAAATGGCCGACTCCTGCTCCTATTTTTCTATGTTTCTATAGTGTGTCTGTATTGGAAAGAGTGCAATCAGATGAAAAGAATTGGAAAGGAAAAGAGGTTACTGAGAAAGCAGATGAGCTTAGTAAATGGACAAATTTAACAGTGGCAATACTGAAAGCAAATAATGTATGTTTGTCTGGATTTTAAAGGTAAGAGGAAGCATTAAGCAGATCAGCAGGTTACATAGAATTTACAGCACAAACAGGCCATTTGGCCCAACTGGTCTATGCCGATGTTTATGCTTCACACGAGCCTCCTCTCAACCTACTTCATCTAACCCTATCAGCATAACCTTCTGCCCCTTTCTCCTTCATGTATTTCTCTAGCTTCCCATTAAAGACATCTAAGCTGTTCACCTCAACTACTCCATGTGGCAGCAAGTTCCACATTCTAACCACACTCTGGGTAAAGAGATTACACAGCTTTACTAGTTTCAAAAGGTCGGTTGGGACGTGGGGGAGAATGGATAAAGGAGATTCTATGTTTTGGATCTTTGATCCAACAACTGGCATATCCCAATAAAAATGGTTACCATTTGGAATAATTCAGCAGCAAACAAGATTGTATTCAGAAAGTGATTTCTCCGATATTTGAAAATGTTGAAGCAGAGGCAATAATAGATGAAAGCTGTGGTAGAATTGGAAAGCTGAATGCAGTGGAAGAAGCCTGAAATAGAAAAGGAGAAGTACAAAGTGGAGTTTGAAATTAGATGCTCAGGATATCCACCAGTCAAAGATGGTTGGAAACTGTTGGAGTCATACAACAGTTGTCAAAGTCAGAATCAAAGAAGGAAAAAGGTGTGATTCGTTGGATTAATTATGTACTTTGCTGCAGTTATATCAAATCTCCAAATGGCACAACTATTAAGACAAATTATACACAAGTGAAAAACGGAACAAAATTGCTAAAGCCCTGAAAAGAATGGTGATTCATACGTACTCAAGTATTTTCTTGTCAAAAAGCCTGTCGGTGTTGATGACACACATTATCGGGTGGAATAGGAGCCATAATCTAACAAAAGTTCTAATTGCATAAATGTCACAAGCATCTGTATAAGAGGGCATCAAAATGATCTGCAGAGATCAGACTTGGCAATAGGATTTGTTCTGGCATTACATAAATATACACTTGAACGAGAAGCAAAGGAGGACCTGGATTGTATTCTGTTGGAAGTGCTGAGGAAAAATTCCATCCAGACAACAGGATGGCAACTGAATGTTCGCTTTCTGGCTGGAAAGGAGCAGCAGAGTCACTAACTCCAAAATGTGTGAAAGATACAAGAGAAATTCAAGAAGAAACAGGAAAGTGAAATTGATAGTGTTCTGCAAAATTGAAAGCAACAGTTCGAAAATAACAATGCATTTATATAGCTCATGTTTAACGTAGAAAAATGTCCCAAGGCACATCACAGCAGTTAAATCCGACAACATTGGAGAAAGGAGATATTGGGAGGGGTGGCTAAAAGCTTGGTCCAAGAGGTTTTAAGGCGTTTCTTGTGGGAGGAAAATGAGGTGGAGGGGCACATAGGTTTAATGAGGAATTTCCAAAGCATAGGGCCTAGACAGATGAAGGGTGGATTAAGTTCTTATCTGCATATTCTTGTTATGCAGAAGTCTATTTAGAAGATGAGCTATTCAAAAAAAAATGAACCACTTAGAAGTTACTTAAACGATCTTATTATGCTTGAAACTACTCATTGGTATTATTTGGCGATGGGCCAGGGTAAAACCTTTTAGCACTTGTATCCCTGAAGCTATAAAAAAGCAGCATTGGTACCAGGGCAGAATGTTGGTCAGACAACAGAAGCACAGAAAGGACACTTGACATGTGAAAATAAGAGAGTGTGGGAACCAGTTGTGGTGAAAAGACAAGTAGTACCAAGGTATTATTTGCTCGTAATGGTAAGGTTATTTTTAGGCAAAACAGGAGTTCTTTCTTGGGCAAGAGACATCAATGTGATTTAACCCCAGAAACAATTTTTTTTTTTTTAAAGCAATCTATACACATTTCTTGGAAAAGGAAAATTACCATAATTGTTGGTATGTAATGTGCAGCATAGGGGACACCAGTTTAAAAATTAGATGGAATTTGAGTTCTGGAACGAGTAACCAGGGAAGGTCATTGAAATGAATTCTACAAGTGGGATGTTAGTTGCGTGTTTATGATGAGAGACAGGATTGAAGATATGGTGAGAGGCATATAGGGGGATATTAAGAATTCAGGTCTGCTACAGATGTCTACTTGGGTCCAGTGAGATCAGCCACTCCCTTAAGGGGTCAGATTGCTCGCTTAAGGAAGTTGACTCTAGCTACTCAATGTCTACTAGTGTGATTGTGGTACCTGGGAGTGTAGCAATGAAACACCGTGTGTTCTGGACCAGATCTGTGTCTTGCACAGGTGGACTGATTCAATCTCTTGGGTCAACTCGGCTAACACTGGGTGATTCAAAATTTGGTTCGTAAAGTAAGCTGCTTTATTCCATCAGTAAAACGCCCAGGACAATGAGATTGATGGGAGTCGCTTAATAAAATCGGTATAACTTGTGTCCACCGCTTTTACAAAAATAAAGAACACATGAGTGCTTGCTTCTCTGGCGGGTTGTTTAACTCCGCTTAAAAGCATAATATTTCTGTACCTCATCCTACTGCCCAGGACAGTAGTTTACTCCCTTTGCAGCCTCTGTTGCTTGATTCACACTTGAACCCCGATTTCAATTCGGAGCAAGAATCTGGTGCAGAGGTCAAAGTGGACCTCTGCCTCCTGGGCCTCATTAGCATGCTGCGATTACTGACTCCCATCCAAAGCTGGCGGATATGATGTCACCGCAAGTGGGCGGGCATCGAAATTCGTGTGGTGCAAGGCCGCCTGCTCCTCCTGGCTCACAAGGAACCTTTTCCAAAACAAGTAAAAAATAAAAATAAACTTAGTTGGGCTCAAGCTAAAATGGCGTACATGTCCTGATGATGTAATTTAAATTAGGGCCCCTGCTCCTCTGGGGCAGACGACCTTACCTTCCCCTGCCTGAATTCAGTTATTAAAATGGGGTAAGTGTGCACCGTGTATTGTGTGCGTCAACTGTGAGAAATTTTACATACAAAGACAACATTTTAAATTGTACATAATAAGGTGAAGCTGTTGGTTGGTTGCAAGTTTATCACTGGCGCTGTTATTTTGTGGGAGGAATTTGAGGTGATGAATTAATAGCCTTGCTCAAAGCTTATAGCACAATATAAAATTCTGTTGGCTTAAGTGGTAAATAAACCTCATAGCATTGTAATTGAATGCCTTTTTTTGGTCCCAATTTTCTCTCCTCTACTGAAGATGCTGACTATTGCCTGTGGTAGCTCATTGAAATAATTATTCTTCATGTGTCAGTCCAAACAGTAAGTGTTGTGAGGCTGATTTTTTATGGTAGGTATCACCACTGCCCCCGACCCTGTCCCCACTGAACGTCATGTGGACGCACTGAACTAGCGTCAGTCATTGGATAGCAAGCAGAAGTGGGACCCTGACCTTTTTTTCATCTCCTCCATAGTCTGGGATGTTGAAACCAATTGCGACACACCAACGATGACTGGTTGAGATTGGCTAACTCTGTGCACAGACCAGCAATCAATTTTTAAATTAAACTCTTTAGTTTCTGCTGTAATAAATGGAGTCTGACTCATCTAATTAGGAAAGCTAGGTAGTTGAACCAAGCCAGGTGCAAGAGAAAATCTGGAGAATATTTAATTGGAAACTTCTATGACCGAATGTATTCACTCATCATGACAGTCTAGTTGGTCCAACAGCTTGTTCTCCAGCTGTTACTCCGTGTTCACTCACTGTGTTCAGACCTGTCAGGTTTCGTACTGATCAAGTGACGTAATAGCTGTAGCAGCAGAGTATTGAATTCCTCATGCATAGAATGAGCAAAGCCTTCACTGTGTTCTGTGCAACATCTACAGTTGAAAATAACATGTTGGATTTAAGTACTGTCCCCACCACTTGCACCGTCTACACTTATCACGGGCGGCCGCCTTTATTGGGCAAATTGCGCTAACCATTTGCCATTACCATAGGAGTAAATGACAAAGGTGCCGCTTACAACATATCAGGCGTGCCGGCTACATCCGACAGTTCTTGCACCTCGTTAATCCCCTGTTCAGTATTTACCGATGAGCGATGTTCAGTTTTTATCCCCGACAAGGACTCGCGGAAGCCTCAGTGCTGCAACGTGTCCCTCCCACAATTTTCTCTTGGTTGGCAGATTCTCATTCCCTATTGGCACTTCTCTAAGTCAGTTCGGGAACTGAGTGGAAGTTGAATCTGACACCAATCCGTATTTTCGAGTCCAGTAAAGCACAGCAGTGGATATGGGTATTACTGTTCAGAGCTTATAGCGAGTAAATCGTGTTAACACCAACATGCCCGCTGTAGGCGGTGGGGACTGTATAATGGCCTAACAAACCAAACCTAGTTGTGCTACGGATATGAAAGGAGTACATGGTTCCTCCATACATATCAATGTTAGATGCTATAATGGCTGCGTTAGGCTTCAACAGAGAGGAGCTTCAATTGCATTTCTCATTTGCATAGAAACATAGGAATAGGAGTCGGCCATTCAACCCCAAGAGCCTGTTTCAGCATTCCAATAGATGATGGCTGATCTGTACCTCAACTTCATTTACCTGCTTTTGTTCCATAACCCTTGATGCCCTTACCCCCCAAAAATCTATTAGTCTTGAAAATTTCAATTGACCCAACATCTATAACCTTTTAGGGAGTGAGTCCCAGATTTCTACTACTACTCTTTGTGTGAAAATTTGCTTCTTGATTTCACTCCTCAATGGCCTAGCTCTAATTTTAAGATTATGCCCTCCTGTTGCCCCCCATATGAAATAGTTTGTCTATATCTACCCTATTGAATCCCTTAATCATTTTAGGCACCTTGATTAGATCACCCTCGGCCTTCTAAACTCAAGGGAATGCAAGCAAAGTTTATGCAACTTGTCCTCATAATTTAACTCTTTTTAAGCCCTGCACTGTACCCCTTCCAAGGCCAATATACCTTTCCTGAGGTTCGGTGCCCAAAACTGAAAAAAGTACTCCAGATGGGGTCTGACCAAGGCTCTGTTAACTGAAGCATCACTTCCTCACTTTTTTGAATTTTAACCTCCTGGAGATAAAGACCAACATTCCTTTAGCCTTTTTGATTATTTGTTGTACCTGTGCACTAGCTTTTAGTGATTTGTGCACATGAACACTTATCTACCTTTTGCTCCTCCACAGCTCCTAGTCTCTCACTATTAAGAAAATATTTCAATTTGTATTATTGGAGCCAAAGTGGACGGCCTCACACTTCCCCACATTGAACTCTCTTTGCCACAGTTTCATCCACTCATTTAGTCTGTCTATGTCACTTTGTAACTTCCTACTCCTATCCACACAACTTGCTGTGCCTATTAACTTAGTGTCATCTGCAACCTTGGATATACAACTCTCTTTTCCTTCATACAAGTAAGAATATATATGGTGAAAAACTGAAGCCCCAGTACAGATCCCTGGGGAGCATCACTTGTCACATCCTGCCAATTAGCGAACAAACCCCATCTCACAACCAATTACCAAACCATGTTATAAGGTTACCTCCAATTCTGCGCATTTTAATTTTTGCTAATCTTGTGCGGAACCATCTCAAATGCCTTCTGGAAGTTCATACAGACAACATCCATAGACATTCCCCTATACACCATGTTAGTGACCTCCTCAAATTTGTTGAGCCTATTCAGATATGACCTACCCTTCACAAATGCATGCTCTCTTTGATCACCTTGTACTTGTCCAGGTGCTTATCACTCTGTCTCTGATGATGGATTTTAGAAACATTCCCACAACTGATGTTTGAATGACAGGACTGTAGTTTTTCCCTCCTTCCCTTCTTAAATAATGGAGTGACATTTGCAATTCTTGAATCCAGAGGCACAATTCCTGAATCTAAAGAGCATTTGGAAAATTATGATTAACATATCTGTAATTTCCCCACGTATTTCTTCTGAAACACTGGGGTGGAAACAATCAGGTTCTGGAGATTAGTCTATCTTGAGTTCCATTTTTTTCTGATGAAAGTCACAAAGTTCCTCCCCTTGACTTATGTTTAGGTTCCCTTATGCAGCAGGTATTTTGTCCTCTTTGTCCACTGTGAAAACTGAGACAATCCTTTCTATCAATTTTCACAGTGGACAGAGTACTCATCTAACAAGCCTGCCATTTCCTTATTATGCATTATTGTCTCTCCTGCATCCACCCACATTCCCCTTTACCATTGTCTTTCTCTTAATACATTTAGAAAATCTTTTCTTGTAAATGGAATTGGAAACATTTTTGTAAGTATATTGTTTCTAACTTTTTCCAACTAAGTCTTCTGGATGAAAATAGTGAGAAGGGGCTTGGCACTGCTTTCCCACATTTGCTTCCCCCCGCCCCCTGTCTCCCCCACCCCCCCCCCGCCCCCCCCCCACCTCCCACCCCATCTCAAGGCAGGAATTAGAAAGTCACTTCTGCCTGTTCCTTCTCGGTCTGAGTGGGTAGTTGCACAACAGCATTGGGAGAGGCCCAAGATCACATTTTGTTCCTCTTTTGTGTAGGAGGGAGTGAAAAGGGCATATTTTTGTTTTGTAGTAGAGAAGAGGTTGTATTTAGTCATCCTGTATTAAGAGCTTGCTTTTATCTGTAGCATGTGATGATGAGTTGAAGTTCACGCAGTATCTCATCCTTCTCACTCTTGCATTAGGTGACGCAATAACAGTTAGTCACAGCAATGAAATTGGAAACATCCAAGTTATTGTGCATGAGTGTTGTCAGGAAAAACTCACACTTTAAAAACGAGGAAGCATAAGCAGATGAAGAATTATAAGCAAGAAGCAAATATGTAGACTTTTTTATTTTGTGCCTAGTTTCAATGATAGCTGCTGTTGAAATTCAAGATGAGCGAAGTGAGAAATTATAACCAGCTCTCTACCAATGAGGAACTAACAGTATGTTACTGATGCGAAAGTCTGTGAAATACCTCGAGTATTCCTTTACTTTTTTAACAGATCCTGTTCTCCAAAATAATCTTTTAAAATGACGTTTTCTGTTTAGTGTCTGGCAAACTCTTCTTTTCCCTCCCCACCCCACATATACATTGTTAACCTCAAAAGGTTTGAGTCGGGACCATACATTGCAACCTAGAACATTGGCAAAAGATGATCTGCAACACCAAAAATAGCTGACACAGCCCCAAAGAAGCTGAGCGCTCACAAAAGCCCTAATATAGGCCTTACAACAATTGGAAACAATCCATTAGATTAAATACAGAGGGCTACTGGATTATCATAAGTATAACCAATGTTTGACTGCAAGGAGAGGGGGACCAGGAATTGGCTACATGGACTGCAGTGGTCTTTTCTGGTTCTGTATGTTCCTATGTAGCCTAAAGTGCAAAAATATCTGGCTTTGCAACAGTATTAACTGAAGAGGATTTGAGTGCTGAAACTAATGAGATGTATTTCGGAGGAGGGAATGGGGGAGGAGGAGGAGGAGGGGTGGTGGTGTATGGGGACACAGTCCAGCCTCTGAAAATGTTGATATCTCATAGTCACAAAAGCAAAATACTGCAGATGCTGGAAATCTGAAATAGAAACAGAAAATGCTGAAAATACTCAGCATGTCAGGGCAACATCTGTGGAGAGGGAAACAGTTAACTTTTCAGGTCGATGACCTTTCGTCGGAACAATGATATCTCATTGTTGTTGGTCAACATCCTGGAATTCCCAACCCAACACCGTCGTGGGAATACCATCATCATAAGGACGACAGCGGTTTAAAAAGGTGACTCAGCATCACCTTCTCAAAATATTAGATGTGGCCTTGCTGGTGTTGCCCACAGCTCAAGAACCAATTAAAAAAATATATATATAGATTTGGTGCATTTTGGAGCCTACTGTTATCCCACCTTTCAAGTTTAAAAACTTCTCCTGGAAGGGTTACTGATATCAAACTGAAAATAAAGTACCAGTGGGAAGTCCAGTACAACTTTGCAAGGTCCAGTTATAGAATTCTACAAACCAGAAGGAAGCCATTTGGTCCATCATGCTGCAGCTCAATGAATGAATGAATGAAAGAAAGAAAGACTTGCATTTATATAGTGCCTTTCACGACCACCGGACGTCCCAAAGCGCTCGACAGCCAATGAAGTACTTTTTGAAGTATAGTCACTGTTGTAATGTGGGAAACGCAGCAGCCAATTTGCACACAGCAAGCTCCCAAAAACAGCAATGTGATCATGACCAGATAATCTGTTTTAGTGGTGTTGATTGAGGGATAATATTGGCCAGGACACCGGGGATAACTCCCCTGCTCCTCTTCGAAATAGTGCCATGGGATCTTTTACGTCCACCTGAGAGAGCAGACGGGGCCTCGGTTTAACGTCTCATCTGAAAGACTGCACCTCTGACCGTGCAGCACTCCCTCAGCACTGCACTAGAGTGTCAGCCTAGATTTTTTTTGTGCTCAAGTTTTTGGATTAGGACTTGAACCCACAACCTTCTGACTCAGAGGCGAGGGTGTTACCAACTGAGCCACTGGCTGAAAAAGCTATTCACTTGGTCCCATTCCCCTATGCCCTTCTAAATTTTTATTTTTCAAATATTTATCCACTTTTTAAAAAGTTATCTGCTGTCAGTGGTAATTCTGGCAAGGCATTCCATGTTCCAAAACCCCTTTTTGTGTGTTTTTAAAAAAAGTTTCTTCTGACCCCTCCTTTCATTCTATTGATAAATTTACATTCTCTAGTTACCAACTCACTGACCAGTGGAAAATAGTTTTTCCTTATTTACATTATCTAAACCCATAATAATTTTGAACATATCTATCAATCTCCTTCACCATCTTTGTTCAATTAAAAGAGCTTCAAATTGTCTACTCTCTCTCATCCCAAGTATCATCTTCGTGAATCACTTCTGCATCTTCTCCATGGCTTTGACATCTTTTCTAAGCAGAGTACCCTGGGTACCGTATTCTGCAGCATAGCTAATGATTTGTTCAGGTTTAGCATTGCCTCTTTTCTACTTTATGATCCTACTGATAACACACGTGGATCACAGGTTTTTTTTTGCTCCGCTTTATCAACTTGTCCTCCTACTTATAAAGATGTGTGCATGTGAACTCTTAAGTTTCTCTCTGCTCCTCTACTCATTGTAAAGTTTTACCATTTAGTGTGTATGTCCTCACTTCATTGTTCGTCCCAGAATGTATTTGTGAAGTACCGTGAAAAGTTTCTTTACAGTAAAGGCACCATATAATGAAAGCTGCTATCAGAGCAGCCAGAAAGATCAGGGGAAAAGAAGATTGTGAATAATTGTAGTAGTAATAAGAAAATATTTAATTATGTTAGGGTCTGAGGATGATAATAGACTGCAGCGAGCCGCTGAAGGATTCCTTAGGGCAGAATCAGGTGGACTCCCAGGTCATGGCATAGCTTTTAAATGGCTACTTTGCATCAGTCTTCACTCCAGTAGACTGTGTTCAGTTACCATTAATGCATTGTATGGTTGCCGCTAAAGTTATAAATATCACGTGAATGCCGATGTAATCCTGGAATGAAAAAGGCAACTCAAATAAGTTTGAGCTGCTGATCCAGAGGGCATTTACCCAAGGGTGCTAAGTGAGCCCCTTTCTTAGCTCATTGGAGCTTGGGATAATTCCTATGGACTGGCGGGAGGCTTGTGTAGTACCAATATTCAAGGGCAACAAATCCAAACCGAAAAATTATAGGCCCATAAGCTTGATGTCAGTTATAGGAAAGTTGTTGGAATGGATCATTAGGTATTCTCTGTGTGACTACCTTGACCGACAAGGCGTTCCGAGAGTCTCGCAACATGGCTTCTGGAAAAGGAGGTCCTGTAGTTGCATTCTGGTTGAATTCTTCAATCGGCTATTTGATTTTAATGGGTAGGTAGCCCTGTAAACATGGTATATTTTGATTTTCAAAGAAGTTTCTGACAAGGTGCCACACAATAGGTTACTCTACAAGATAAAGTCCTGTGGGAGTGGAGAGCCAATCCTGGGCTGGATAGCGAATTAGTTTCATCCTCGTAGACACAGAGTTGTCATTAATGGTAGTGATTCCACATGGAGACCGGTTACCAGTACAGTCCTGCGGGGATCAGTGTAGGACCATTACTTTTCACAATCTATAGCAATGATCTGGATGAAGGCATTGGGAATAATGTCCAAGTTTGAGGCTGAAATGGAGATCTGTCATAACACATGAAGGAAAACAAAATTACAATCGGATCTAAATGTGATGGGGGAATGGGCCTGCATCTGGTAGATGACATTTAATGTAGATAAATGTAGGGTTATGATCTTGCATAAGACATTGGTTGGGCCCCATCGATAATACTGTGGCACACAGTGTTGTATCTTCTCTCTTTCCCCTCTCCATCAATTATGTATAAATCATAGAAAGGACATCAAAGAAGGAGCCATTCAGGTCGTCATGCCTGTGCTGGTGCCAGCTCTTCAAGAAGAGCTATCTACATGAATTCCATTTTGCTGCCCCTTTTCCATATTATTTTATATTCTTGCTATTTGAATAACTATCCCAGTTCCCTCTTGGATGTTGTAGTCTGTCTCAATAGCCACTATTAATGAAGCATTCCATGTTCTAATAACCCTCTGCGTGAAAAAAAAATCTTATAACTCATACAGAAAAAGCTGGACTTGCTCAACAGATCAGGCAGCATCTTTGGAGAAACCGAAGTTAGTCAGTTGCCATTTCAGGTCTAAACACCCTTCCTCAGGACTGATGCTGCCCAACTTAACTTTTTATGTTTTTGTTTTCAGAAATCCAGCATCTTTTTCTTCTAACTTTCCTCTTTGTTTTTGTGGTAATTATGAATGACTATTGTGTCCCTTTGTGACATTTTTTTGCCAACTGATGCTAATGGTCTTTCATTATTTAGCCATGGGAGTCTAAGTCCAGGTATACCATGTTAGTTTACAACATGCACCTCGAATAATGTCAATCGGCAGTGCATTTCACATTTACTAGCTGATGTATAAATACCAACGGCCTGTCAGGATTTTTAATTTGTAAAGTAATTTAGTCTATTAACGGGGGTAGCGTGTTGTGTTTTCTTGTTTTCTATGGTACACGGAACAATAGTGCAAGGAACAATAAGAAATAAACGTATTTCACCGGAAGAGTGCTTTCTGTTCGTTCATATATTTAATGTAAAGATGACACAGTATGTTGGTGCACAATCGGCCTCATCTCAATCGAGTCCTTTTCAGTCTGCATTCCAACGAGATAGGGGAACAAGTGGTGGCGCATGCGAGATCGCAGCACAGTCAAAGTGTGTTGAGGTGGGTTTTTTTTGTATCGGACCACTCCTTTTGAAAGAACGTGCCTCAGATCACTTGATAGAACATAGAACATGGAAACAACTAAGGTTCTTCCAGAGCAAGTCAGTTCTGCAATTTGACCAGCGAAAACCGATTAGTTGAGCTTGCGCTTCTCAATGTTAAGTAGGATATTGCAGTGAATAGCACCAAAGTTATTGATAGACTGGCAACACATAAGTGGTACTTAGATTTGTGCTTTAGAGTTTTCATTTGCTTTATTTGAATTGTTAGATTAATGGAAGTAATGTTTCTTGTTGACTTTGATAAGGGAGAATACAAAGGAATTAGGAGAGAAGTCCAAAAAAAATTAGGAAGGCAAAGAGGAACTATGAAATAAAATGATCAAGGAACATAAAACAAAATAGTAAAATATTTTACAGGCACATCCATTAAAAAAAAGTAAGGTCAGGATGGGAATAAGGCCACGCGGATGGACAGGATAATACCACAGGCAGCGATAGAGAGATGGCAGAAATATTAAATCATTATTTTGCTTCAGTATTTACCAGGGAGATAGAACAGGTGCACGTGGCATTGGATGATGAGATTAGTAATGAGAGAACTGCATTTAAAATTTAAAAAAGAGGGGAAACATTAAATAAACTAATCAAACTCAGAGGATTAAAACCCCTGGTCCGGATGGATTGCATCCACGCATTTTAAAAGAATCCAGGGAAGAGATAGCAGAGGCATTACTACACATATTTAATAATTCATTAGAAAAAGGTGCAGTGCCAGAGGACTGGTGGATAGCTAACGTAATACCTATATTCAAGAAGGGGGATAGAACATGTCCAAGGAATTATAGACCAGTCAGCTTAACATCGGTGGTAGGAAAAATAATACCTACTAAAGGAGAAAATAGAAGAACATCTAGAAACCAAAAGTATAATAAGGAACAGTCAGCATGGATTTCTAAAGGGAAAGTCTTGCTTGACCAACCTCGTTGAATTTTTTGAAGAGGTAACAGAGAGAGTAGACAATGGCAATGCAGTAGATGTAATTTAAAAAGAAAGACTTGCATTTATATAGCGCCTTTCACGTCCGCCGGACGTCTCAAAGTGCTTTACAGCCAATGAAGTACTTTTGAAGTGGAGTCACTGTTGTAATGTGGGAAATGCGGCAGCCAATTTGCGTACAGCAAGGTCCCACAAACAGCAATGTGATAATGACCAGATAATCTGTTTTTGTTATGTTAGTTGAGGGATAAATATTGGCCAGGACACCGGGGATAACTCCCCTGCTCTTCTTCGAAATAGTGCCATGGGATCTTTTACATCCACCTAAGAGAGCAGACGGGGCCTCGGTTTAACATCTCATCCGAAAGACAGCACCTCTGACAGTGCAGCACTAGATTTATCTAGATTTTCAAAAGGCCTTCGAGAAGGTACCCCATAATAGACTGATGAATAAGGTCAGAGAATGCGGAGTCAGGGGACAAGTAGCAGAATGGATAGCTAGCTGGCTGGCTGGCTTCAAGACAGAAAGCAGAGAGTAGGGGTAAAAGGGTAGCTATTCACAATGGCAGAAGGTGGGTAGTGGTGTTCCACAAGGATCAGTGCTGGGAACACTGTTGTTCACAATTTACATTAACAATTTAGACTTTGGAATTAAAAACACAATTTCTAAATTTGCAAATGGCACCAAATTGGGGGGGATAGTCAATACTGAGGAGGACTGCAACAAATTACAGGAGGACATTAATAACCTTGTAGAATGGGCATATAATTGGCAAATGAAGTTCAACACAGATAAGTATGAGATATTACATTTTGGTAGGAAGAATAAGGAGGTTACTTATTACTTGGAGGGTGCGAGTCTAGGTGAGGTAGAGGAAAAAAGGGATCTCTGAGTACAAATATGCAAATCACTAAAAGTTGAGACACAGGTTAGCAAGGCCATAAAAAAAGCAAACCAAGCACTCGGGTTTATTTCTAGAGGTATAGAATTGAAAGTATCGAACCTTGGTTAGGCCACACAGAGTATTGCGTACAGTTCTGGTCACCATATTATAAAAAGGATATAGAGGCACTGGAGAGGATGCAGAGAAGATTTAAAAGGATGATGCCAGAAATGCGAGGGTACACATATCCAGAAAGGATGAACAGGCTGGGTCTCTTTTCTCTTGAAAAAAAATCTAATAGAGGTCTTTAAAATTATGAAAGATTTTGATAGAATGGATACAGAAAGAATGTTTCCACTTGTGGGGAAGAGCATAACTAGAGGCCATCAATATAAGATAGTCACCAAGAAATCCAATAGGGAATTCAGAAGAAACTTCTTTACCCAAAGAGTGGCGAGAATGTGGAACTCGCTACCACAGGGAATGGTTGAAGCGAATAGTAAAGATGCATTTAAGGGGAGGCTAGACAAGCATATATGAGGGAAAAGGGAATAGAGGGTTATGCTGATAGATTTAGATGAGGAAAGACGGGAGGAGGCTCGGGTGGAGCATAAACGCTGGCATGGACTGGTTGGGCCGAATGGCCTGTTTCTGTGCTGTATATCCTATGTAATCCTTATTGTGAAATTCCTTTTTGGAAAAATTGATCTTTTTTTTCGAAGTGCTTTTCATTGATCTAATAAGCTCGTATCCAAATAATGCCACCGCCCCCGCCCCACACGCGCCATAAAATAATCCTGCCTACACAACTGAACAAGGCGTCTTGTTCTGTTCTCCGTGTCATGGTATTGTTTAATTAGATATTGAACTGCAAAGGTGATCAGAGGGGTGCAAGGTTTACTTATGGGCGTGGCCTTTGATGCCAAACTCATTAAAATATCTGTTGCACAGCCTGTAAATTTGTAGTAGCTGATTTCACTTCATAACATTCTTTAAAAGACTGAGTCAGCGTTATTGAAAGAACAATGTTAGAGCCAAGTACTAATGAAGTTTCCTGACACAACTTGCATCTGCTTTTCATCTTTTAGATACTGATTAAGTTGCTGTGCATTTCAATCTCTGGTTTTTAAAACCTTTTAAATAGTGGGTTTAAAAATCACCGTTGGTGAAAACAGCAGGCAAATTCTTAAAATGCTCCTGTGGGCATTGCACTGATGACGGCATTAACCCATTTAAAATAAAATATGTTAAGCATTCATCTACTATTATTGCCAACAATAATTTCTAGCGTGTCTTGCTCTTTTTAAACTTATGAGACGTTATTTTTTTGTACTGTAAATTAAAAATCAATGTGCACTGTATTTTTCTTTTTTTAAATGCACAGAAGCACCGTTTGATGACACAGGAGCTGAATTTGGTGCTCTTCGGTGTGCCTGACAATCTGCCTCCAGTCTGGGCTCGCCACTCTATATTTTACTGTTATTGATTTCTCATGTCATTCTTTACATTTACCATTGTGGGCTCTCTTTCCCCCGTTACTGTACAGTAAACAAAAGATCTCTGCATACAAGCAAACTGAAACCAGCCCGGCATTTGAAGATAACGAACATAATCATGTGCTACAATTGATTCACAAAGTGGTCAAGGTTCCACATCAAATATCATAGCACCCTGCAGTAAAAACACTAAATATGAACTTTTTTTGTGTAATTTAAAAAATTAAGTGAAACTCCAGCGCCAGTTATTTTACTTCCAAACAATGGCAATTCTTGTGCAGCGACAGAAATGATCAAATTAAGCCAGTTAATGCATTTATACCAGGGAATATCTTCCTTATCTGAAAGGAAAATAGCTGCATGAAGTTTTGATGAAAATAAACTCTCATAAGACAACAGCGTGTCCCAAAAGATTCTTTTAAAAGCTCAATTTAAGCATCTTGTTTGTTCAATGAAGTTATACATAGACTCAACTATAACTCTAAACCTCAAATCATCTGTTCATTTAAAAATATTTTCTGCCTCAAGTTTGTGCACGCTGACAGTGGGAGCAAGTAATGTTTAGTTCTGACGGACTCCAATCCCACCCTCCATCTGATCTGATCTGATTGATTGATTGATTGATTCTGACAGGCTTTAGTTCTGCCTTCCAATCAAACTGGTTCCAGCAACTATCAGTCCTACATTGGAATTGAACTGATTGGCTGATAGACAGCCTGCAATCCCAGTGGAGGAAAAAAGGATTTTTCTTGTTAAACATTAAGGGTGATTCTCGCCAAATACTTTAGGCACTGAAGAGGTGGCCAAGATGGGGGTCTTAAGCTGAAATGCTGGTTTAGCGCAAGACACCATCTTGGTAAAGGAATTGAAGCCAGCGCTAGGAACGGCTGCCCGGAGGTTTGTTAAACAGCTGATTGCCACTTAAAATGCCTGCTGGAGCTCATTAAAGAAGCTACATGGCGTTTTGGTGGCTAGGGCTTTAATGAACGCCCTCTCATAACAGCAACCAGCTGTTTGCGGGTAAACATGGCATTGATGTCGATTTCAAGCGCTACTTAAAGGGATACTCACCATTTCACGATCATTGCCGATGGAGCTCTGAAGAGGACTTTTGAAACGTATCGGGAGACTTTCTGGGACACTTCAACATTCAACCAACATTTATTCTGGAAATTCTCTGAGGACTTCACCTAAAAAGAGTAAGTGATGTGCTACTCCACGTTATTGGACACCTTATAAGAGTTACCAGGAGAAAGAGAGTGCTTGGTCATGGGCATCTTGCAAGAAGGTCCCCCTTGGTCTGGACGAGGAATGGGAGGAGGCCAGGCAGAGCAGCACTAGCTGCTGCAGGAAAGAGGGACAGGAGGGCAAGGTCTCCTCCTCCTCGACCTCCACCTCCACCAAGACCTCTAGTGCCGCATCCGAGAACCTGTGCGCCTCTCCCTTAGCCCCTAAGCTATCCTGCTGTGTGCCACTACATGCCTTCAGTGGAAGTGGATGCGAGGAGTCCACATATACTGCTCCACGAAAATTGCGTCTATTCAGCACTTGAGTGTTAAACCTGTAGGTTTCTGGTTCTGGCATCTCCAGGCAAGTTCAAATTATGGTAATCAGCAATTAGGACCAAAATTGTGTGTTAAATCTAGACTTTGAAACAGGCTCGTCTTATTAGCACTTCACCCATTTAGTGCCTGTTTTCATCCTTTGGCCAAAATAATCCCCCAAGAGTGCACATGGGTTGAAATGCTGATGATTTACATCTATCATGGGCCAGACTTTGAATGAATTGCAGAAGGTGGGCAGTACTATCTCAATATGTCCAGTAATTAGGGAATTGGCATGTGGCCACTTTAAATAAACAAAAATGTTGACTCACCTGAGGTCCACCAGGAATCGTTGCCATAGTAGCCTTTCCATTGGACAGCATGTAATTGTGCCTGCCGAATGATTATTATAGCTGCTATCAACATAAAAGAAATGTTAGGAGTGAGAGTTATTATCAAATACAAGGCAGCTGAGCTCAATTCTTTTTAAAGGTACAAAGGTGTGTTTGCTTTTAAGAGAAATGGTAAAAGGAGTGAAACTATTTAACCAAATAGGTCTACTAATGCTTCACTTGTATGGATGAAAGATTTTTTTTTAAATAATGAAAGATGGTTTTGTACTGAACTAGTGTAAACTTAATTGCTTGTATTTTATTCCTCTGTTGGCTTAAAGAAAAGTAAGCTACTTCTGTTTTGTTTTGTGATCAGTACAGCTGAATCAATATCTTTTAAAGATAACAGCACTTGAGCTCCCCAGAGTTACAAATTGACGAATGTAGCTGTTTTGTTGCTTACAGTTACTTTAGCTAATTCTCAGTTTGTTGTGATCTTGCAAATCTCGGCCCATTGCAATACAGCAGGAGTTCATCGTTCCCCATGAATTAATTTGTTTTATTCGTTCCTGGGATGTGAGCTGTAAATGGTAGGACACTGAGAAGTCAGAGGGACCTTGGCGTGCATATCCTCAGATCCCTGAAGGTAGCAGGACAGATCGATAAGGTGGTTAAGAAAGCATACGGGATACTTGCCTTTATTAGCCGAGGCATAGAATATAAGAGCAGGGAGGTTAGGCTTGAACTGTATAAAGCACTAGTTAGGCCGCAGCTCTAATACTGCATGCAGTTCTGGTCACCACAATCCAGGAAGGATGTGATTGCACTAGAGAGGGTGCAGAGCAGATTTACGAGGATGTTGCCTGGGCTGAGGAATTATAGCTGAGGAAAGATTGGATAGGCTGGGGTTGTTTTCTTTGGAACAGAGGAGGCTGGAACAGAGGAGGCAGAGGGGAGACCTATTTGAGGTGTATAAAATTATGAGGGGCCTAAATAGAGTGGATAGGAAGGACCTATTTCCCTTAGCAGAAGGGTCAATAACCAGGGGGCACGGATTTAAAGTAATTGGTCGAAGGTTTAGAGGTGATTTGAGGAGAATTTTTTTTCACCCAGAGGGTGGTGGGGGTCTGGATCTCACTGCCTGAAAGGGTGGTAGAGGCAGGAACCCCAACCACATTTAAAAAGTACTTGGATATGCACTTGAAGTGCCGTAACCTACAAGGCTACGGGCCAACTGCTGGAAAGTGGGATTAGGGTGAATAACTCTTTGTTGGCTGGCACGGACAGGATGGGCCAAAAGGCCATCTTCTGTGCTGTAAAATTCTATGATGTGGGCGTAGCTGGCAAGCCCAGCATTTATTGCCCATTGCTAATTACCCTTGTGGTGGTGGTGCTGGTGAGCTGCCTTTTTGAACTGCTGCAGTCCTTGTGGTGAAGGTACTCCCACAGTGCTGTTAGGGAGGGAGTTCCAGGATTTTAACCCAGTGACGATGAAGGAACGGCGATATATTTCCAAGTCAGGATGGTGTGTAACTTGGAGGGGCACTTGGAGGTGGTGGTGTTCCCATGCGCCTGCTGCCCTTGTCCTTCTAGGTGGTAGAGGTCATGGCTTTGGGAGGTGCTATCAAAGAAGCCTTGGTGAGTTGCTGCAGTGCATCTTGTAGATGGTACACACTGCAGCCACGGTGGAGGGAGTGAATGTTTAAGGTGGTGGATGGGGTGCCAATCAAGCGGGCTGCTTTGTCCTGGATGGTGTCGAGCTTCTTGAGTGTTGTTGGAGCTGCACTCATCCAGGCAAGTGGAGAGTATTCCATCACACTCCTTACTTGTGTCTTGTAGATGGTGGAAAGGCTTTGGGGAGTCAGGAGGTGAGACACTCGCCACAAAATACCCAGCCTCTGACCTGCTCTTGTTGCCACAGTATCTATGTAGCTGGTCCAGTTAAGTTTCTGGTCAATGGTGACCCCCCAGGATTTTGATGTTGGGGGATTCGGCGATGGTAATGCCGTTGAATGTCAAGGGGCGGTGGTTAGACTCTCTCTTGTTGGAGATGGTTATTGCCTGCCACTTGTGTGGCGCAAATGTTACTTGCCACTTGTCCAGGTCTTGCTGCATGTGGGCATAGACTGCTCATTATCTGCGGAGCTGCGAATGGAACTAAACACTGCAGTCATCAGCGAACATCCCCACTTCTGACCTTTATGATGGAGGGAAGGTCATTGATGAAGCAGCTGAAGATGACACTGCACTGAGGAACTCTTGCGGCGATGTCCTGGAGTTGAGATGATTTGCCCTCCAACACCCACAACCATCTTCCTTTGTGCTAGGTATAACTCTAGCCAGTGGAGAGTCTTTCTCCTGATTCTAATTGACTTCAATTTTACTAGGGCTCCTTGATGCCACACTTTGTCAAATGCTGCCTTCATGTCAAGGGCAGTCACACTCACTTCTTCACTTCTGGAATTCAGCTCTTTTGTCCATGTTTGGACCAAGGCTGTAATGAGGTCTGGAGACGAGTGGTCCTGGCAGAACCCAAACTGAGCATCAGTGAGCAGATTATTGGTGAGTAAGTGCCGCTTGATAGTGCTGTCGACACTTTGCTGATGATTGAGAGTAGAATGATGGGGTGGTAATTGGCTGGATTGGATTTGTCCTGCTTTTTGTGGACAGGACATACCTGGGCAGTTTTCCACATTGTCGGGTAGATGCCAGTGTTGTAGCTGTACTGGAACAGCTTGGCTAGAGGCGCGGCTAGTTCTGGAGCACAAGTCTTCAGCACAACAGCTGGGATATTGTCGGGGCCCATAGCCTTTGCTGTATCCAGTGCGCTCAGTCGTTTCTTGCTATCGCATGGAGTGAATCGAATTGGCTGAAGACTGGCTTCTGTGATGTTGGGGACCTCAGGAGGAGGAGGAGGAGAAAACTGTTGTGGCAAAGTTTAGTATTTGTATATATTGGGATTCTACTTGTAATTTTAATTTGTTTTAAATTTTATTTGAATTGTTGTCAGCACTGAATTATCATTTTATGTTTGTGCTGCTTCCTTTTGAATTTTAGATAATTCATTTTTTTTAACATACAAAGTGACCCGAATTATCAGTAGGCTATTAGAAAATTACTATTAAACTTCAAAAAGTTAATTTGTTACAAAAGACTTAAGGGGATGAAAACTGAGTGTGGCTGTCTGTGTGTGAAATAAGATTCAATAAATGATTTCCTATTCTATTTCATTCTACCCCAGACCTCAAAGCTGGTGCTCTTTAGTTCCTTAGACGTCACTTATGCTGCCACTTTTATGTTACTGCAAAGAGGTTTTTAGCATGCAGTCACCCAAACATGGTGGGACACCTTGGAATGCGAATACTTTGCAGTGCGGGACTCCTCCAGGAGACCATTTCACACCAATTTGAGTTCCCAAAGAGTGATGTATAAATCCAGCTTCAGTCTTTGTTTAACCTTTTTAATCTGAGATTTTAAAGCCCTACCTTCATCAAATGATAAAAAATGGATTTATCTTGGTGTTCGCTCCTGCTCTTTTCAAATTGGTGACATCACCTACTGTGAGCCTTGAGCCCTCGCCTAGCTGTCTCAGTTTAAAAAAAAAAAAATTATATACATTTTAAGGTGCTCTGCATTGATGCTGTTTTTAAATATACAAAGAAATATGCAGTACATCTTAAAAAAAAAAAACAACAGAGGTCAGCTGTGTAGAACAAAATGTTGTAGGCCAACTTAATTTAAAAGGGCATTCCCACCAGACCATCTCCCAACATGCTGTAGGTGAAAGGATACATAAAATGTGAACAACAACTATTTGCATTTATATAGCTCATTCAACGTAGAGAAATGTCCCAAGGCACTTCACTGAAGCATAAACAGACAAAAGTTGACAGCAAGCCAGAGAAGGAGATGGGGTGATTAAAAGCTTGGTCAAGGAGGTAGGTTTTAAGGAGGGTCTTAAAGGAGAGAGATGTGGAGAGGTTCAGGGAGTGAATTTTAGAGCTTCAAGGCCGAGATGGCTGAAGGCATAGCAGCGAATGGTAGAGCGGAGGGAGTGGAGGATGCACAAGATGCCAGAGTTGAGGGTTGTAGTGATGGAGGAGGTTACAGAGATGGGGAGGAAAATAATCCCAAATACAGAGGCAGAGGTGAAGAGAGATGGTGGAGAGGCAGAGCTGGGCATCATCAGCGTACACGTGGAACCTGGTGCCATATCCTTGGATGATTTCCGAGGGACAGCATGTAGATGAGAAATAGGAGGGGGCAAATGATAGATCCTTGGGGGTCTCCAGACGTAATGGTGCAGCAGCAGCTTAGATTATGTGTTCATATCTCTGGAGTGGGATTTGAACCCACCTCTTTCTGACCTGAGCTCTGGATATTTATTTTCCTTCTTCCATTAATGTGGGATCCCAAATATGTGGGAATTCTGCTGGGCGCAGGAGTTAATTTTGCTGAATCTGGAATACTTCAGAATGGAGGGTATCTTTTCTTGGTGTCATCTATTTGACTGTTTATTTAATTGAATTTTATATAAATGAAAGTTGTATTTTTGTATTGGTGATCCATGGCATTCCTAGCAAGGATTGAGATGAGCAAGCATGCTGGGTATTCACCTGCCAGCCTCGAGTGTTCTGGCTTATCTGTGTGTTTTATTATGATGCAGAAGGGCTGGCATCTGCTGAGTGTCCAGATATGGGGCACTGCTTGCCAGGTTCATTGTGCTAATAGACAATACTGCTTAATCATCTTCTCGCATATCACCATCAAATTCAAATTGTATTCATTATTGTAAGTAATAGAGTCCTTAGCACTGACAATGGTGATGAATGACTGGGTTGAATTCACTGCAGGACAATAAGTGTGTGGGTTGAACTGGGAGCAACAGACAGGCTGGATAGAGAAATACAAAGGGAAAATGCTGTTCATGCACAACTGTCAGCGCCTGAAAAGACAGAACATCAGACCATTCCCCAGAAATATCTCTTCTCTTTTCAGATACTGATTGATCGGCTGCACATTTCCAGCATTTATTATTTTGATTTCTGGTTTCCAACATTGGCAATTTCTTTCTCTTTTTATCTCTTAAAGACAGGATAAAGTTTGTTTATCCACATGGTTTTGTTCCTTTGGCTAGGCTTCTGCAATATGTTTTATTACCTCTTTTTAAAAGCAATAGTATGTACACCAATATTTGAATGTTAAGAGATGTGTTTCTTTTCCACTCCTGACTTGGCACCATGAATTAACAACAAAAGAATGAGTTGAGAAGTTGTGTTCTTCTGATAAAGAAAGACATGCATTTATATAGCGCCTTTCACGACCACCGGACGTCTCAAAGTGCTTTACAGTCAATGAAGTACTTTTGAAGTGGAGTCACTGTTGTAATGTGGGAAACACAGAAGTCAATTTTCACAGAGCAAGCTCCCACAAACAGCAATGTGATTTGTTTTTGTTATGTTGGTTAAGGGATAAATATTGGCCAGGACACCAGGGATATCTCCCCTGCTCCTCTTCGAAATAGTACCATGGGATCTTTTACATCTACCTGAGAGAGCAGACAGGGCCTCGGTTTAACGTCTCATCCGAAAAATGGCACCTCCAACAACGCAGCACTCCCTCAGCACTGCACTGGAGTGTCAGCCTAGCTTTGTGCTTAAGTCCCTGGAGTGGGACTTGAACCACACAACCTTCTAATTCAGAGGTGAGTGTGCTACCAACTGAGCCACAGCTGTTCTTACTGGCTTCTGAGGTTTGGGTCTTGATGAAGCAGTAATAGGATTGGGAGCTACTAGGAGAACTTTATTAGCTTATTGGATTTTCTAACCTCTGGAAATTTCGGTTTCAATTCACTCCTTAAGTGGTCTGATAAAATGATTGTTGGAAGTCTTGTACCTTGCTTATAATCTGTATAAATCAGACATGAGGCTACCAAACTGCATTTGGTTTGCAGTATGACCCAGTTCCATTTATGCTGCGCTGAAGATTTTGGCAACATGAGCTCCTTAATTGCCAAAATTACTCACTTGATTAATATTCACAAATTACACAATCTTGCCTCTTCTATTGAATTTCAAATCAATGTGCATTTTCACTGCTTAAAACACTGGCAAACTGCTCCTCTTTCATCGAACTAACCTCTTTTCTCAGTTGTGACTTCAGCTCTATCCATGCAGAATTACATTTTGACACTTAAAAAAAAAAAGTCACAACAAACAACTTTTGCTGACAGAAGACCGACAGTAAATGTCTATGGGGAACAAACTATCATTCTTGCTGTTTTATTATTACATACAACGGAGCTCTATTCTAGGTTCCTTTTCTGGGAATAAATGCTGGCATTCAAGTGGCAATTTCAATATATGGGACTTAAATGAAAACACTTGTAAGCAAATGGGCAAAAGTTGCCAAATACAAAATACGTAATGTAAATGTTATGAGTGTATCATCATTTTGCTCAATATACCATTATTATGGCTATTCTTCTGCAAACACTTTGCACAAAGACATTGTTCCTTTCAGAATATTGAGAGCAAGTGCACCATTCTGAAGTTCCCTGAACAATTCTATAATTCTCCTTCATTTTGTTTTGAACAGTCAAATGCTAGATGGTGAAAATACAAGGGGGATTTATGCTGAAAAAAAATCACACTCTTGTTAATTTTTAATGTGATTCGACCAGTGACCATGACCTGTAACCGCCAGTACTTCACTATACGGCTCAAAGCCGTCTCTCCAGACACTAGCAAAGCTTGGAAGAAAATGATCGATAAATGTACTATTAAGGATATTTCATAGTTCCAGTGGACATAATATTCACTTAGCCACCATTACATTTGTAAAGTGTATATAAATGTTAAATCCCACACTATATATGTAATAAATATTATATTGGAAATGTCACACTTCCAACTTGTATTAAATGAATCTTTGCACACCCATTGTCTAACACTTACACATTGTTAAATTTCAAACCAATTTTCCATTTGTGTCTTAAATTTCTATTGGAGTGCTCACATAACCTGGTCTGAAACATGTTGATTGTTAACCAAGCCAGATCTGTACATAGGAGGACTACAGTACAACACTAAGAGTGCAAGTGAAGTGCAACTTCAGTTTATCAGGGCATCAAAGACTGAGTTGGACACAAATGCATTCGCACTGTTACATGAGTAATACAATGGCAAGGATCAGTATTGATTTGAGCAAAAGTTCCTTTTTAATATCCATTAACAGAAGCTAAATGCTCATAAGTACAACGATATCATGCATAGCTGGGTATTGCTTTTTTGAGATGATGTGGGTGTCACTGGCAAGATTACATTAATTGTCCATCCCTAGTTGCCCTCAGGTGGTGGTGGGCTGCCACCTTGAACCATTGGTAGTGGTTTTTGATACAACTGAGGGGCTTGCTAGGCCACTTCAGAGGGCAGGCAAGATTCAACTACATTGGTGTTGGACTTGAGTTATGTATAGGTCAGACTGGGTAAGTATGGCAAGGTTCCATCCCTGAAGGTTGAGTGAACCAGTTGGATTGTTACAACAATCTGACCGCGTCATGGTCACTTTTACTGATATCCGCTTTTTATTTCCTTTTTTTAAAACTGCCATGGTGGGATTTGAACTCGAGTTCTTGTGTTTTAGTCCAGGAACGTAACTACTATGAAAGAAATGAGCCGTATGGTGACCGTACCCTGGTTACTGAGTAACAGTATAACAAAGTTGTGCTCAATGTCCATGATTATGCTATGAGTTTTATCAAGGTTAAGGTTATAGTCTACATTCAAGGTATAACTGGTACGTTTCTACGGTTAAGGCTCTTCCGTTTTGATCTGATCTTGTGATCATACAACCTGCATTTTTGTAGTAGTAGACTGGCTGTTGTGGCATTGAGCAGCTCTGCTCCTTCTGGGATACTCTGAATTCATCTCTGGGAACACCTCTGGTGAGTTGTAATCTTTGTTTAGTCGTCATCTTCCTGTCCAAGTTTTGAGAAAAGGCTTTCATACAGTTCATTTTCTTTTGTTGGATCTCCTCCTCATCCAACTTCCTGGGAGAGGTAAAAGAGTCAAGAATTCTCTCAAATTTCTCTTCTTCCTCCCACTCCTCTTTCCTGGAAAAGCTAACCTTCTACAGACTGTAATTCTTTATGGCTCTTGCATTGTACTTTGTTTCCTTGGAGACTTATAACTGTTGTGATACATTATAGTTTGTTATTTTTACTATTTTTGGTCCAAACTTTCTAACTTCCTTAAACACACTTTTTTTAGCTTTTGATGTCCTACACTGAAAGTTCCGTAAACAACTTTTCGAAAACAGTACGATCATCAATACCTTTTAAATATTACAGAGGAAACTGCAATTGATGGACATGGCCCATTGTGATCTGTTAAAAATGACCACATTAATCGGTTCTAAAGGTGTGAATCGTTCAGCTAAACAGAATCGTGTCATACTATAATGGGTAAATTTCAATTAGTTTGACAAACCAGAGTCTCTTCCCTAGTACTTAGATCATGATAAGATGTACTTTGCGATCAGTGAAAAGGGCTCTTTTGTACTTCAGTGTTGATGCAATACAAAGTATTTGGAATCATAGAAAGTTACAGCACAGAAGGAGGCCATTTGACCCATCGTGCTCATGCTGGCTCTTTGAAAGCAGTCATGCTTAGTCTCACCCCTCTGCTTTTTGTCTGGATTTGTTTTCATTAGAGGTTGTGGGGTGATTTGATAGAGGTGTACAAAATTATGACTGGTTTGGAAAGGCTAGACGGGGAAAGGCTGTTCCCACTAGTTGATGGTACAAGGACTAGGGGACACAGATTTAAGGTTTTGTGCAAGAGATACAGGGGGGGATGTGAGGAAAAACTTTTTTACGCAGCGAGTGGTGAGGACCTGGAACTCGCTGCCAATGAAAGTGGTGGAAGCGGAGACACTCAATGTTTTCAAGGAGACTGGATAGGCACTTGAGGGAAATAAACTTGCAGGGCTACGGGGATAGAGCGGGGAAATGGGGCTGACTGGATTGCTCTACAGAGAGCCGGCACGGACTCGATAGGCCGAATGGCCTCCTGTGCCGTTAAGACTCTATGACCCTGTAAGTTCCTCATCCACAAATACCTGTCCAACTCCCTTTTAAAATTATTTATGGAATCCCCTTCCACCACCTTTTCAGTAGAATGTTCCAGACCCTGAAGTCTGAAAGAAAGAAAATCTCCTAATTTTCCCCTATAGATCTTTTGGCAATTATTTTAGATCCATGACCTCTGGTTATTGACCCACTCACCAGAGAGAATAGTTTTTCTCTCTCTACTCTATCAAAACCTCTCATCATCTCAAACCTCTATTAGGTCACCTCTTAAACTTCCCTGTTCCAAGGAGAACAGTCCTAACTTTTCCAGCCTCTCCTGATAACTGAAGTCCCTCATCCCTGGGAACATCCTGGTAAAACTCCTCTGTTCCCTTTTCTAAGGCTTTTACATCTTTCCTGAAATGTGGTGCCCAGAATTGTCCACAATATTCCAGCTGAGGCCTAACCAGTGATTTATAAAGTTCTAGTTTGATCTCTTTGGTTTATATTCTATTCCTCTCTCTATAAACCCAATTAACCCATATACTTCTTTAACCACCAAATCAACTTGCCCTGCCACCTTTAACGATTTGTGTATATAGACACCGAGGTCTCTCTGCTCATCTACACTTTTCAAAATCGTGTCATTTATAGTATACTGTCGTTCTATATTAGTCCTCCCAAAGTGCATCACTTTACACTTCTCTGCAATGAACTCCATCTGTCATGCTTCTGCCCATTTCACCATCCTGACATCTACAACTACCTCATCACTGTCTACTATGTTGCCAAGTTTTGTAACATCTGCAAAATTTAGAATGCTGCTCCCTACACCTGAGTCGATTGTTTATAAAAATTGCAAAGAGTAATGGACCCAAAACTGACCTTTGGGGAACACCACTGCAAACCACCTCCCAGTCTGAAACATCCATCTACCACCACCCTCTGCTTCCTGTCACTAAGCCAATTCCGTATCCATATAGCCATTTTCCCCTTAATTCCATGGGCTTCCATCATCTTAACAAGCCTTCTGTGTGGCACTTTGTCAAATGCCTTCCGAAAGTCCATATATTCAACATCTATTGCACTATCGTTAACGGCCATGATGCGGAGATGCTGGCGTTGGACTGGGGTGGGCAAAAGTGAGAAGTCGCACAACACCAGGTTACAGTCCAACAGGTTTATTTGAAAGTCACCTGACGAAGGAGCAGCCGCTCCGAAAGCTTGTGATTTCAAATAAACCTGTTGGACTATAACCTGGTGTTGTGCGACTTCTCACTATCTTTAACAGCAGAGATACAGGCCATTCAGCCCACCAGGTCCATGCTGTGCTTATGCCCCACACAAGCCTCCTCCCACCCTTTTTCATCTAACCCCATCACCATATTCTTCTATTCATTTCTCCCTCATGTTTATCTAGCTTCCCCTTAAATGTATCTATGCTATTCAGCTCAACTGCTCCTTGTGGTAGCGAGTTCCACATTTTAACCACTCTCTCTTGGTAAAGACGTTTATTCTCAATAACCTATTAGCTTCATGAGTGACTATCTTGTATTTGTGGCCCCTAGTTCTGGTCTGATCCACAAGTGGAAACATCTTTTCCTACGTCGATCCTATCAAACCTTTCATAATTTTAAAAACCTCTCTCCGGTCACCTCTTGGTCTTCTCTTTTTCTAGAGAAAAGAGCCACAGCCTGTTCACTCTTTCCTGATTGGTATAACCTCTCCAATCTGATCAATCTTTTTTTGCATCATCTCCAGTTCCTCTATATGCTTCTTATAATATGGAGACCAGAACTGTTCACAGTACTCCAAGTGTGGTCTAACTAAGATGGCTCCGGCAGGTTATTCCAATGTGTTAATGTAGAACACCTGGTTGTACCAGAATGTGAACACCTTTCTCTCGCACCAGGATCTCCCAGCATACTAGGATTCATTTGTTTAATTAGCCACGACCCAGAATGTTTGTAGTAAGCTTTTATTGTTTTGTATACACACTACCTGGAATAATTTTCTTAAATATCACTTTAAAACCAATATTAGTTTTATATTTAACACCATCTATTTTATTTTGAAATGCTGTAGTTAAACTAGGAAATTGTATCCTCGTGTTGCATTTTTTAATTTGAGTTTCTCCATTACCACAAATTGTAAAATTCTATCATAGAGTCTCCCATTATTTTTAGTAGTGTAGCGATGTTTATTCTGAGGATACAACAAATTAGTCATGATCTACAAGCCCTAAATAACTCCAAAGCATGACTCCAGTATAGTTGGAAAAATTGAAATATTTAATTCTGAGCTACTTGTAAAGAAATAAGATTTTTATTTATAATATCACCATATCATTCTCTGGATTTCACTGGTATTTACAAGCAATCGATTGCTTATGAAGCACAATCACTGTTAAGTAGGCAATCATGGCAGGCACTTTGCACAGCAAGGTCCCACAAGCAGTAAATAAATGAATGATTCATTAATTTGTTTTTAATAACCGGGATCTTGGGTTTATGTCACGATACATGACGTAGAGTCATCCAGACTCGAGTCGTCGTTGGCTTGTTCACAGATGTGATTCCCAGTAAAAAAGTAAATTTTTTTAAAGTTTATCGTTTTACATACCGACTGCAGCTTTTGACACATTGGACCCCCTGTAACCCCACCTCATTGTCTCAGTTGTATCTTGCTATGTCTTGGATGTGGTTCCTTCCTGGCTGAACTGATTGCCTTTTGTCACACCTCGGCAGATAAACAGTCAGGAGGATTAAATGTAGTCGTCTGCCATTGTAAGTTACACATGCATTGTTCTCTATCTATATATGCTTTGTCGATTTTGTATTCCTTTACTTCACCTGACGAAGGAGCGGTCGCTCCGAAAGCTTGTGATTTCAAATAAAACTGTTGGACTATAACCTGGTGTTGTGCGACTTCTCACTTTTGTCCACCCCAGTCCAACGCCGGCATCTCCGCATCATGTTTTTAATAGTGTTGGTTGATTGAAGAATGTCGGCCAGGACACTAAACTCCGTTTTCTTCAAATGGTACCATTAGATCCTTTACGTCCACCTGAGCAGACTGACATGCAAAGACAGGAGCAAAGGCTGGATCCATCTGATGTATTTGTATTCTGTCTTTGTATTACAGAACCACTTCAAGTCCAAGGGATTCCACAGCACTGATGCAATCCTAATAACTATCCATATACAATCTTCTACGTGTGCAGTTCTTTGGAAGTCATAATTTGCAAACTTTACTTCTGAAACTTTTTTCTTGCTGACTGGAGAAGATCTGACTTCTCTGCCTGCCTTGAAATAGTGGACAGTGGTAGTTTTTTTTTATTGGGGGCATTGCCTTGTTTATTTTAATCAGGATCCTATTGGTAGCTTAAAAGGGGTATAAATATCAATTCTGATTAACTTATTCAGAAATGATCTTGAAGTCACAATGTAGCTTTCAGGACATTCAAATTTTAGTTGTGCTGCCTGGGAAGAAAATGTTGAGTTTTATGTCTGATATTTTTCAGTTGGGTCATAACCTTTTCACCAATAAATTGAAACCTGTTCATTGTCTTTTCTCCAAATTACATTACTGGCTATCTGAGATTTGAAATGTGTACCCAATGACCGAGTTGCCCAAATGGCATCCCTGGCTACATGCAGCCCCTGAGCCCTGGCAATCTGGCTCTCCAAGCTCTGGCAATTCAGTTCTATTTGCATTATATTTCCTATTTGAATCTTGTGGGCTATTTTTAATTTTGGTGCCGCAGTGGTAGATCCATCCTAAATCATAGCATCTAGATCTGTTAATATTGGAAACTTGAGATAAATGCAAATTAATGGGAGCATTGGTTAAAGTGTTGCATGTTGCCCTGAGTTAGCATGATACACAGCTATGCAGGCTGCAAAGACAAAAGTTTGAACACCCCTGCTCTATGAGGCATCTGATACCCCATTTACTTGATAACATTGTCTCTGATGGCAGGTACACAGTCAGAGGTAACTCTGTGAAGTAAACGTGACACTAATGTTGTCCGAGGTGCTAAGACTGCCCTTTGGGGGGAGATCTCAAATATTGCCTCCAATCTCCTGGATGCTGCCAGCAACATGGATTGTGTGTGTCATTTAGGGTTTGCCTATCCAACCCAGCAATGCGCTTTTGCGCCATTTGTGGTCTGTCATCAATGGCACTCTATTAAAGTAAAACAGCCTTCCATCTGTCTCCTATGTAGTTTTATTTCCTTGTCAGTGTTGTCCTTTGTCCAGACGTTCAAGATTTTGTGTCCTCTCCACCTCTTTACCTCTTTTTCCTCCTTTTTAAGATGCTCCTTAAAACCTACCTCTTTCACCAAGCTTTTGGTCACCTGCCCTAATTTCTCCTTGTGTGGCTCGGTGTCAAATTTTTTGTCTTTTAATATTCCTGTGAAGCGTTTGGGATGTTTTATTATGTTAAAGGTGCGATATAAATACAAGTTGTTGTTGTATTTGTTTTCTCTCCGCTGAATCTTCATGCGTTCAAAATCTTTTAAAACTGTTGTATTGTGTTTTGCAGTTAGTGGTCTGTTGGCTGGAATAGTAACATGATCTTGACCACTGTACAGCAGCATGCTTTTATTAATTTCCTTTACCTTTCGTTATTGGCACACATGTTCGTTCTTAAAAGTAGCCACATGGAGACTATAAATTCGACTATATATATATGCTTTGGCGATTCTGTATCTAATTTACTTCACCTGAGGAAGGAGCAATCGATAGTTCCGAAAGCTTGTGATTTCAAATAAAACTGTTGGACTATAACCTGGTGTTGTGCGACCTCTCAATTTTGTCCACCCCAGTCCAACACCGGCATCTCCGCATCATGACTATAAATTCTCCATTGTCTGACTTGCAGTAAGCGATTAAGATCAGCCCAGAAAAGCTCTAAGCGAATGTGGTGAGTTTTCCATGTTATTTTGAAATGGGAATCCTCCTTTGAATGTCATTTAGAACTTGCCATTCAATATTTGAAATAGAAACTGTTTTCACCGAATTTTCCGAGCATTACCTAGGTCTGGAGACATTGCATTCTAAACTCCCCCGATAGCTTAGTGATAAATGTACCATCAAGTGTGATACCAAGCTGTGCTTAGCAGGAAGGTGTCGGGTTACACTCCAACCCCATCTCCCTGTCCCTGTGCGGAGTTAGTTATTTCAACCAGAGCAGGACTAGAGGTACCACAACTATCCACACTAACGCTCAGCAAAGGGAGGGGGAGTGGTGGGGAATCAGCCAGCAGTGGTCACTTGATGATGGTGAGGAACAGTCCTGGTCTCTGTTTGCCAAGGGGGACTGAGGGGAATAGTAGTGTTCTTACTGCCACTCTGGCTTGAGACCCGCTAACGCGACCAGACTGGGGAATCGAACGAGTGATCATCTTGATGTATAGGTCTCAGTACTACACCAGGAGGTGCTTTTAACAACTGAGCCATTGGGTGAGTTTTTCTGGAATTCTATTGAGGAACTGCTGTTTCTGTGTCTCTTCCCACCCAGTATCTTTGGAAGGTTTCAGCTGTTGTTAGACTGCACTGACCGTATTTGTGGAGTAATGAACACAGGCAGTTAAGCGTGTGTTGATATTACTATAGAACGTACTGGCGCAGATCCACACCTGCACACGGTTACACATGTAGCCCCTCTTCCTCCCAGCTGAATGCTGGTGTCATTTGTACTCGTTTAAAAAGCAAAGACTGACTCCTCAGCGCTGCCAAATTGCTAACAAGTGTGGCAAAAGCAGAGTTTTTAATCCTTGGCAACCATTCTGCAGTTTACATATACAGATTTAGTAACCAAATTAAGATGGGAGTTGACTTCCTTTGACCAAACTTCAAAGTGGGGATTAGAGCCCAGCTGTCTACAAGACACAGTCAAGTTCATTGAGCTCAATACGCTGAGACAGAAGCTTGGTTCTAGGTATTAATCAAATTATTGGTTATTTGAAGGACTATAGATATTTTGCCAATAAAGTTCTCAACTGCAGTCAAATGTGAAACTCTGAGTCTACAGGCAACTTAATTGCATCTTAACTGGCTGGACCATCAGAAGGGATCTGTTGTAAGTGAAGTTCAAATTGTACATATTTGAAAGCATTAACAGATATGCAAGAACTGGACAAGTTGTGATATGAATGGCCAAAAAGTGGCAACAGCCAATGGTCTATTGGAAGGCCTATTTTTCAATCACCCAAAGTAACGTACGATCTGTCAGCTTTTCGGTTCCCTGTTTTGCACTGCCTATATCAATAGAGAAGTCAAAGAGTGGCTCTGTGCCGTTATATCCCATGTACCGCATAATAGGCTACATGGAAAAATTGTAAATTTTGCTTTCTTATTTTGCTGCAGTTTGCATATTATGTAAGCCTAGTATTGTAGATTTTAGTTCCTTACTGCGTCTTCCTGTTACTAAACAAATTAGATAATTAGTTACAGCCTGAATATAATAGTCTTACAGTGTGGTATTTGTGATGTCTTCTACCGTAATTTAAAGGACAGCTGTTTGTCCCACGGCATAATATGCTACTTATGGTACATACAAGCTTATAGGTTTCACTTCAGAGGAGACTGGTTCACAGTATAAAGGCTGATCAAAAGTTAAAGGTGTGAGTCTGAAAGCCTGACTTATGGTGAGCTGCTTAAGGTAATTTTAATATCTTTTTGTGGAAAACTTTATACGGGTTGTTTGGTGTTTTAATTGTTGCATGAATGCTTTGAAGAAAGTAGTGTAATATAGACAATGATCTCTTAAACACTGAAATATCAATGGGATTTCTGTGAAAATGACTGTATATTGTGAGAAGAAATGAGTTTGTTATTTTGTCTTAAGGCAGATATAAAGATTGTGCCCTGTCTATCTGTACAATTTGGTTGCATTGCAGCACTCCTGAATTCAATTACAGCCTCTGTCCTTCTCAATATGTTAAAATCCTTCGAAAGCACAATGCTTGTTACAGGATTGGTTTGCGATTCTTGAATTTTTAAACAGTGCTGTCGACAGACTAGAGGGTTCACAGGAAGGCTCAGTTCTTGAAGTAGCCTGTGTTATAAAAGCTGATACAATGATCCCTGGGATTTGTTCACACTCCAGCAGATCCTTTATTTGTGAGAGCTTGAACTTTTCATCCACTGATTTTTGACAACAGAAGAGTTTATTTTTCAATGGTGCCGGTTAATCAAAAAGTCCGGATAACGGAGAGTTATATCTCCCAACGTATGAGAGCTCCGTACACACTGACATGCGCCTGCATTCGGAGCTCCGTCTCCCCAGGGACCGCCAGCTGACCATCTGTCGTGTCCGCTGCCTACCCGGGCTGCACATTCCCCTCCCAATCTACACGCTCCGATACAAGGCAAACGCCTCGGGGTTTTTTTTTAAAGTTAATTTTAAAGGAGAGATGAAGGAAAACCCCGGTTACCTACTCAAGAATTTTGCCGGTTAAGAGAGATTTCCGGATATTTGGGTGCCGGTTAATAGAGTTTCCTGTATCTGGCATCAAGTAACAGGATATGAATGTGCCTGATGGTATAGTTGTATCCACCATTAACATTATGAAAAATTAAAATATATATAATTACCCTAGTTTTCTTGCCTTATCTCCTCAAGGTGCTGACTCATGCTATTGTACAGCATCACACGTATTGTGCACTGACCCACCCCAAGTAAGTATCATTTTTGTCCACCCCAAGTAAGTAGCTATTTGTCATGTGAATCTTGATGGTGAATACCGACCGGCAGGCTATTAAATTATGGCCTGGGGGTGACAGTGGTGGTAGCAGAGGGACAATGGCAGCAAGCCTGCCTGATGCTGTGCTCACCTGATGTCCACCCACACAGCTCCTGTCCAGCAGGCGTCCCTGTATGTTGATGTGGTCCTGGCCAAGTGTGGATGGAGGAGTTTTGGCCAGTTGTGGCACTCTTACCCCACTCCTTACCACTATCTCCACTGAAGTCAGCGCAGAGAGGGATCAATCATTCAAGGATGTATGGGTGAGTTCCACACTAGACAATGGCCCAGAAATTGATCTCGCTCTGTTCCCGCGGGGGTAAGCCTTCCCCGCGATGTCTCACCTCGCTTGTGCTTTTTCAGATCCAGCTCGCACGAACTTGATGTTCCAGACATCAGCTGTGCTGGGCTTGCGTATCCCAGCGGCGTAGTGAATTCGTGCGAGCTGTGGGATCACGTGACTCAGTTAGAGCCAATGGCAGCACACCATCTTCCATTCATAAGTCTCAGCATGGCTGTGAAATCTATGAATCTTACACCCCCCCAAAATAACAGCTAAACCTCAATTAAATTTAAAAAAAAAAACCATCACATTAATAAAATAAGTATAGTTAATTAAATTAACCATTTTAAATAAAAAATTAAATTTTTGAAAAAATTTAAAGTCTTTAAAAAGTTTTAAAAATAAACTTACCTGTCTTTAAAGTCTCTAAAAAAGATATACCTGTATAAAAAAAATAAAAAAAAAATACTTAATTCACTACTTACCTTCTTAAAAGCGGGTCTTACTCCTCCTTTTTACATTTCCAAAATCTTCAGTACTTACCTGCGCGTCCAAAGCATGAAGTGCACAGCGTGCGCGCAGCCTGTAGCGCGCACGCGATGCACCGAGGACCCGCCCCCTTTTCTGAAGAGCAATTGCCGGTTTTCAGCGCATGCGCAGGGCATGCAGAAAACCGGCAATTGGAGTGGGAATACGCGAGTGCGTACTCTCGCGTCGCGGGATGAATTTTCGGCCCAATGCTTTTTAAACCCCCGATGATGATGATGCTTTGTTTTTTGGAAACGTTGCAGAAGTGTTCCATGTGTTTATTTGACAACTGGTTTAGAACAGTTCAACTGTGTTCCTTCTATTTATGCTTTGAGATACTTGGCTGCATTTATTTACAGATGACAGTGAGTGTTTTTTCATAAATAGACAGCACATTTGAAGGGAGATATTTTTTATTTAAACTTGAGATCTGATTTGCTAAGGAATTCTGTCCAGGGACTAACAGAATTAGGAAGGTGTTAGGTTTGATCACTGTGCTGAGTTAGCCAATTTCAACTGGGGTGGTAATATGGGCCCTATAATTGGCTTCATGCCCCTAAGGGGTGTGTGTACGTGTTCCGAATGGCGACCTAATAACCCCTGTGGATGTCAGATGAGGATCGGATTGGCCTCCCATTAAAGCTCGCTGTTAGCTTGCGTATAAGCAATTGCTGCTTGTGGGCCAGGCATGGAATCGTACCCTAAAAAGCAATTAACAACTCTCTCTCTGGAGGGGCATACAGCAAACTTCAAAGGAACACTCAAAACACTACATCATTTCAATATTATAAAGTGTTAAATGTTGTATTTTTAAGATTGTTTCAGGAGTATAATGACTGGATCATGTTCCTGATGATGATTAAGAGATCTCTATTAGTTGGCATATAAATTAAAATGGAAATTGTCACGAACTAAATCACTTCTTGCCTCTTTTCACGACAAAGATCATGTTTCTCCAGTATTTCCTCAAATCAGAAATGATACTTTGGAAATACTTTAAGGCTCTTTTCTGCACTGACTTCACTGCTTGCATGTCTCTTGTGTCTTGATGACGAGAACCAGACACAATACACAAGGCATGTTCTGACCAGTTTGAACATGACTTCCTTTGACTTGTTTTCAACTGTTTTTGATTACTTGGTTGAATATTCTATTGTCTTTGTTGAATGCTGCTCTTCAGTGGTTGGACATAGAGCGTTGGGTCTCCTTTTAAATTCTATCCGTAACTATTTTCAACACTGTTCATGGATTATGTGTGTCGCCCATTTTTCCTTCCTATGTGCTGAATTTGGCACTTGTCCAACATGCCCCCAGTGCATTCTTCTTTTTCACCACCACCACCCAAAAAAAGATATCTGCCTTCTATTTTTGTTTTCCTGTAATGCAGGCGATGGAATGTTGAGTATAACTATAGTTTGATTTACAATAGATTACATAGGATATATGGCACAGAAACAGGCCATTTGGCCTAACCAGTCCATGCCGGCATTTATGCTCCACTCGAGCCTCCTCCCATCTTTCCTCATCTAACTCTTATCAGCTTAATCCTCAATTCCCTTCTCCCTCATGCTTGTCTAGCTTACCCTTAAATGCTTCCATGCTATTCACTTCAACCACTCCGTGGTAGCGAGTTCCACATTCTCACCACTCTTTGGGTAAAGATGTTTCTTCTGAATTCCCTATTTGATTTCTTGGTGACTATCTTATATTGATGGCCTCTAGTTATGCTCTTCCCCACAAGTGGAAATATTCTCTCTCTACCCACCCTATCAAAAACTTTCATAATTTTAAAGACCTCTATTAGGTCACCCTTCAGCCTTTTTTTCAAGAGAACAGAGACCCAGCCTGTTCATCCTTTCCTGATATGTATACCCTCGCATTTCTGGTATCATCCTTGTAAATCTTCTCTGCACCCTCTCCAGTGCCTCTATCCTTTTTTATAATGTGGCGACCAGAACTGTACGCAGTACTCTTAAGTGTGGTCTAACCAAAGTTTGACACAGGATTAGCATAACTTCCCTACTTTTCAATTCTATCCCTCTAGAAATAAACCCTAGTGCTTGGTTTGCTTTTTTTTATGGCCTTGCTAACCTGTGGTGCAACTTCTGTGTCAATGCACTTTCAGTCTAAATAAATATTCAACTTGTTTGTTCATGTCATAGGACTTGCATTCAGGGCTACAGTTGAATTACCAGCATTTTTGGGGCTATTCTCTTTTGTTTTTGAAGCTGTTTGTCAGCTTTTTACAGTTTCTCCAGCTTGGCATATCTGCAAGTTCTCACTTGTTGGATTCTCTACAACTCTGGCAGGATCTTACCAAGTGAATGCTAACAGTACCTCCAGGTTCAGTTTCCTCTATTGGGTATCCAGTATTGGGTTGCATGTTTTTCAGGCTTTCCTGGGGTGCAGGGTATTGTCCTTGTTGCATCTATTTTGCGCCCTATGTAGGAAAGTGTGTGTGAATTAATGTAGGAAAGTGGGTGTGAGTTGTGAATTGAATCCAGAGTTGGGTCTTGCTTTCACTTATTTCCTTTTGCTAAATTCCATGCTCAACGTGAATGATATTGGTGATGAGAAATGGAATGCTTTCTCATTGCAATCACAGTCAACATTCCAGTAAATGCCTTTGTTGAAAACTTTACTTCGGCTGTGTTTTACCGCATGCAGTCCCCATTGTATTTTTGTTCATGAATCCCACGGGATGATGAATATTTATCTGCAGAGGTTGAACAATCTAGATTGCAATGTTTCATTGATGTAATGGAAATTTACTCAATTGCTTGAGGAACAGGAAGAAGTTAGTTTTAGACCCCGAGTAGTTTCACATGTCATTGTTCACCTCCCTGTCTATCTACTCCTTTTAATCATCTTAAACCACTCAATTAGATCGCATCTTAATCTTCTATACAGGCTTAATCTATGCAACCTTTCTTCATAATTTAATCCTTTTAGCCCCAGTATTGTTCTGGTGAATCTGCGCTGCAACCCCTCCAAGGCCAATATATCCTTCCTGAGGGGCGGTGTCCAGAACTGAATGCCGTGCTCCAGATGTGGTCTGATTGGAGCTTTATAAAACTAGCTCTGAAAACGGAGAAAATTGTTTACCTGATTGCAACACTCTCAACTTTATTGTTGTAAAACAAATAGGTACAGCACACCTGTACTACAAGTCTACTGTAACTTGGGAATTAATTCCTTGTACCTCGTATGTACACAATTTGTAGCCTGATGCTGTTGAATGTGTCACACATTCTTTTCATGTCTATGGTTTGTAATCTCTTGTTTCTATCATATCTTATTGCAAGTTACCTAGATACGTGATGTACAGTTGCCACAATAGGTTTGTTGTGTAATGTTTCTGAAGATTGTGTGTGCTCACTCTTCTTTCACACCATCTTTATCCACCAGAAAGAGTTAACGCAGCACCATCAAAACGGCTAGGCAAGTAAGGTGACCCTTTTTTTAACATTTGGCTTCAATTCTTTAGTTGACTCAAATTCAATTAAATTACCTGACATGAAGACTGGATCTTGAGATTACTTTTTTGAGCAGGAATAGATGGACTGTTAAAGAAATGCATCATAAGATTAAGTACCTGGAACAGGAGTTCTAAGGGTTTCATGTTTGGTACTCTGCCATACCAAAGCAGGTGGGAAGGCTTTGAACTATAACTTCAAAAGAGCAAAGGTATTTGTAGTTCAATAATTGCTTTTGTTCTTGTTTTCCAACATATGCAAGTCCTTTTTATTTTAACTAGATGATTAGCCTATTCCTAGGCAGAGTGAAAAATATTGCTCATTGGGGTTGGTTCAACATATTTGTCCCCAGGTTCTCGGAGAGCAGTCATTGAGCACTGCATTCAGTTAGGCATTGTAATGAAAAATAACAACGATATACTGGTGCCATCCTTGTTGCATCATGAGGTGCAACTTAATTGTTTAAACAATAGAAAGATACAACTTGCATTCATATAGTACCTTTCATGACCTAAGGACATCCAAATGCGCTTTACAGCCAGTGAAGTACTTTTGAAGAGTAGTTACTGTTGTAGGAAACACGGCAGCTAAATTGCACACAGCAAACTCCCTGAAACAGCAACGTGATAATGACCAGATCTGTTTTAGTGATGTTGGTTGAGGGATAAATATTGGCCAGGACACCAAGGAGAACTCACCTGCTCCTCTTCAAAATAACGATATGGGATCTTTTACATCCACCTGAGAGGGCAGACTTGGTTTAATGTCTCCGTCAAAAGACAGCACCTCCAACAATGCAGCAGTCACTCAGTACTGCACTGGAGTGTCGATTCAGATTTTGTGTTCAAGTCTCTGGAATGGGACTTGAACCCACAACCTTCTGACAAGCGAGAGTACTACCACTGAGCCAAGGCTGACCCACAATGAATTCTTCAAAGACTGAAGAATATCAGTGAGCAGTGGCAATAGAATTAGAATAACGTATATACCGGGCTCTCCCTTTCCTTCCTTGATGGCTCAGGAGAGTTTCTGGTGAGCTGCTGAGCAATATAGACCAGCAAGGTTTTAGGTTCAATCCCTAGTCAGTGATGAGTTAGCTGATCCCAGCAGGGGTACAGTAAGAGAACTAAATTTGGCCTCAACAGCCCTGCATTAGGGAAGAGAAAATCATCTAGGATTCCCACTCCTGATTTTTCTGTAGCAATGCCGACTGCAAGTCTGTGTATTTCACTTGAGGGTTTATAGGATTAGGTTGTGATGCCTCCATGATTAAATAGCTTCTTTATTTCCTGTTGCGGCTCGCACATGAGTAGTGGCCATTTGTTTGAGTTACCAGAGTGGATGCATTCTTTGAACTGTACCTCAATTAGGAATTAATGCCTTCAGGAAATAGAGGAGAGGGAACAGGATTTTTTTCCATTTCTTCCCCTGCAACCAAAACTTTAAACTTCAATTTTAACCTGAAGCCTTGTATCACCTGTGAATAGTTGAATATACTCTGCAGCTTATTGAGCTAGTCCTACTTTGCTCAGTTTCTGTTACTCATTTTGATATCCTCAATGAATCATCTTTATTGTCTTGGCAGTTCCAAAGTCTTGAACACCGTTTAATACAGTACACTTTCCATCATCTGGCACCCACCAAATCAGTTTTGGTGCCTGATTTAGTTTTCTTGCAAATTGTTGATTTAGTTGTTTGCTGATAATCATCTCTTTCCATTAACTCAGTGTTCCTTGGGCTCTGTCCACTCTCATTCTTTCTTCAATGAACTGCTCCCTTCATCATCCAGTGCTACTGACATCTTTGCTGATGATTACATTCATCAATTTTGTGTTTATCTTGTGTTCATAACCTCCAGCCTTCTCGCAGTGCAATGACTGAATCTTGCAACTTGATGAAGCAATGAAAATCTTGTTTATTAGAATTCTTCAATCCTCCCTATCTCCGTATCCTCCTCCAGCCCTACAACCCTTTGCCCCTGCTGTGCTTTCAGCTGTCTAGGCCCAAAGCTCTGGAATTCTCTCCCTAAACACCTCTACTTCTCTATCTCTCTCCTTCAAAGACCTCCTCAAACCCAACCTTTTTGACCAAGCTTTTAGTCACCCCTCCTAAAATCTCCATTTTTGGCTCAATGTCAATTTTCACCTGATTACACTCCTGCAAAGCATGTTGGGCCATTTTGTTACATTAAAGGCATTATACAAATGCAAGTTGTTGTTAGTTTCTCTCTGCCTCTCCCCATGTTAATAGCTATCACCTCGCCTCTGATGGCTCCACCTTTAATCTTACTTGATCTGTCAACATATTTGGCCTCACTACCTCCTCCTAAAGGAACTTCCAGAACCATAATGCTGTCTCCAAAAAATTGATTCTCCCTCTGTATCCTTTAATTGCTCCACCATTGGCGACGGTGCCTTCAGTCGACTGGGCTCTAAGCTATGGAATTTCCTCTCTAAGCCTCTCCCCCTCTGTCTCTTCCTTAAGATGTTCCTTAAAACTACCTCTGTGACCGCCTGTCCTAATAACTCCTTATGTGGCTCGGTGTCAAACTTTGTTTGATAACGCTCCAGTGAAGCGCCTTGGAACGTTTTACTACGTTAAAGGTGCTATGTATACAAGTTGTTGCGTCAAACCCTTTTACCCCCTCTGAAGCCCAACCCTGAGCAATTCTCGAATACTGGTCCCATATCTGGGAAAGCTCTTCTACCTCTCCCACATTCCTAGACAATATACAAGAAAAAGTCTAGGTGATCTCTCTAACTTTTTTTTCTCTCTGCATCTCTCTCACCAACTCACGGGCGCACCCACACCACCCCTTTTTTTTCTCTCTCTCCTTCCTATTTTATCAATTTTACTATGTAGTCACTAATCTCTTCATCCATTGGTGACAGAATCTATGCAATTGTGTTTCTATCATGTGGTGTACTGCATTTTTAACAGTATTCTGGGGATCAAATTCCGTGTTTCTCTAATTTTCCTTTTTTAAAAAAAAACAACGACTGTGTAGCTGTGGTTTGGTGACAATTGCCTTCCATTATCTATTTTCTCGATTTTTAATCTTTTTAAAAAAAAAATGAATCAAGGATGCACAGCAAGATGGTTGTAAGATGTACGGGACTAGTTACTGGCATTTAGCACCACTAGAAAGGTAGGTCCTGAGATTTAGCAGCATTGGGGATACTGCAAATTGGCAGAATTGAGAGGAGGTCCTGTGGTATTATAGCAATATATGAGCAAAAAAAAGAACGGGTGTTGAAATCATTTCTTTCGCTTCCCCCTCTCTCTTTTGTACATGGATTGTACCTTTTTAAAATATGGAACTTTAATTTAAAAAGCTGTTCAGGTTCATTCCCCAGTTTGTTTTCAACACATCTAGAGAGAGAAAAAAACACTCTGAAATCCTATTGCAGCATGAGGAGGTGCTGCCAGGTGCATTGAGACTCATGCTGATACAAGCTGGAAAAATGCTGCCCATGTTGTCGCAATCAGCTTGAAAACTTTTGCTGAAGTGGAGTAAATTGGTGCATCAACTAATCAACTGAGAAATTTGGATACATTTTTAAATTATTTAGCATAAATTTCTAAATAAATTCAGTGGGAGGAACATGCCAAATAAGTTAGGTAGAAGAAACCAGGCCAGATACTTAAACTGTGAAAAGATGTAAGTGTTACATGCAGGAGGTGCAAGAATTTTGATAGAGGGATGCTTTTGTTGGTCCAATCTCATGTATGTGTTAACCGGACCATACCAAAAAGAAATCTCATGGGGAAATAATGCATTTAGGGCAGCCAGAAACCATTCAACTGTGATGTAAATCACTGGGGGATGTGCTTGTCAAGGCACTTCTGCTTCCCTGGATGGAGTGAAAGGAGGAGGAGGAGGAGAGGCCTGCTGGAGTCTGAGCAAGAGATCAGCTGGAAAGCTTCCGAACTGAAATTTACAACAAAATGAAGGCAATTGATATTCATTTAGTCAATTGTTCACTATGGTAAAGGTTTCAAATGGTAGGAACACAAGCTTACAAATTCAGCATGAAGAAGCTGGTCTGAACTTTATTTCCAGGCAGAGATTTTTGACAGTAGGAATAGTAAATCTCTATTGACAGTACAATGGGCTGGATGGAGGCAACTAGGAACTAGATTTGAGGGGTCTGGTGAGCAAGTGTGTAGGTCAGAATGAGGGAAAACAAAATTAACAGGCTTGTTGGCCCCATTGGACAGTTCCTGTCCCAAAATCATTATGCCATCTTATGAATTTCTCATTACTTGGAGTTTTTACGTGGATGCTGACTGTTCTATCTCCACCTGTTGGCCTTCAGTTACTTTGCCGTTGCATAACTTTTTTTGTGGGGGGGGACAGAGCTGAACAGTGTATTACCCTTTGGTGGCTGGCATTCATCCATTTCACTCTTTTCCCCCCTTTGGGAAAATTGTATGTTTTGTGCCCCAGACTATTCGTCAACATTAGCAAACTTGCAAAAACTGGGGCAGTTGTCTCAAACAGGAACTGTATCAACCAGCTAACAACTATAAAAAAAAAATTTTTTTTTAAATTGCAAGTTTTGAATGACCCCAGGGTTTTCCTGGGATTTATTTTACCGTTGTTTGGCTAAATGTAGATACACTTTTAACTATAACAGCTCACAATATCGCTTTATAAAGGATGGGTTTTGAATTGTGTAACCCTTGAAGTATCCAATTCATTTGTGTGTGTCTCATCTCCCAGTGGTAATCTTGCCTATATTAACATTTTACAAGCCTGACTTGTTGGGCCAACCGCTCTGAACCAAATAGTGGAGCAAATACAGACAAAAACAAAGACTTACAAAATTGTTGCGGTACTCTTGTATTCCTGGCCTATGCATTAGTGATATTGCTATTTCATTCACAACTTGGCACGGAGTAGTGTTTCCTCACAAATGCCACTATTGTTTTTGATTTCAATTATATGGAGTCCAATGAGCGTGGTTATCTTTGTAGCCTATCAGACAAATGCACACTTTTCCCTCATCTGGGTAGATATAAGCTTCGTATAACACTGAAATTACTGATTACATAGGATATATGGCACAGAAACAGGCCATTCAGCCCAACCAGCCCATGCCGGTGTTTATGCTCCACTTGAGCCTCCTCCCATCGTTCCTCATCTAACTATCAGCATAACCCTCTATTCCCTTCTCCCTCCATATATGCTCATCTAATCGCCCCTTAAATGCATCTATACTATTCGCTTCAACCACTCCGTGGTAGCGAGTTCCATATTCTCACCACTCTTTGGGTAAAGACATTTCTTCTGAATTCCCTATTTGATTTCTTGGTGACTATCTTATATTAATGGCCTCTAGTTTTGCACTTGCTCACAAGTGGAAACACTCTCTTTGTATCCACTCTTTCAAAACCTTTCATGATTTTAAAGACCGAGTCATAACAGCACAGAAGAAGGCCATTCGGCCCATCGAGTCTGTGCCGGCTCTCTGCAGAGCAATCCAGTCAGTCCCATTCTCCCGCTCTATCCCCATAGCCCTGCAAGTTTATTTCCCTCCAGTGCCTATCCAGTCTCCCTTTGAAAACATTGAGTGTGTCCGCTTCCACCACTTCAGTCGGCAGCAAGTTCCAGGTCCTCACCACTCGCTGCGTTTAAAAAAAAAAAAAAAAAAAAGTTTTTCCTCACATCTCCCCTGTATCTTTTGCCCAAATCCTTAAATCTGTGTCCCCTAGTCATTGTACCATCAACTAGTGGGCACAGCCTTTCCCCGTCTAGCCTATCCAAACCCGACATAATCTTGTACACCTCTATCAAATCACCCCTCAACCTCCTTTGCTCTAATGAAAACAAATCTAGCTTCTCCAACCTGTCCTTGTAGCTAAGATCCCCCATCCCTGGAAGCATTCTGGTAAATCTCCTCTGCACCCTCTTTAGGGCCTTCACATCCTTCCTAAAGTGTGGTGACCAGACCTGGACGCAATACTCCAGTTGTGGCCTAACCAGCGCTTTATAAAGGTTCAGCATAACTTCTCTACTTTTGTACTCAATACCTCTATTTATGAAGCCCATATGCTTTGCTAACCACTCTCTCAATATGTCCTGCCACCTTCAGGGACCTATGCACATTAACTCCCAGGTCCCTCTGTCCTTGCACACTCGTTAAAACTGTGCCATTAAGTGTATATTGCCTCTCCCTATTCCTTCTGCCAAAATGCATCACCTCACACTTCTCTGTATTAAATTCCATCTGCCCACTTGTCTGCCCATTCTGCTAGCCTTTCTATGTCCTGTTGCAGTCGATTGGTATCATCATCACTGTTTGCCACACCCCCAAGTTTGGTGTCATCGGCAAATTTAGAAATTCTACTCTGTATTCCAATATCCAGGTCATTTATTATATATCAAAAAAAGCAGTGGCCCCAGCACTGATACTTGGGGAACACCATTATCTACCATCCTCCAGTCTGAAAACCACAACTCACTGTTTTCTGTCCTTAAGTCAATTCCTTATCCAAGCTGCCACTGACCCACCTATTCCATGAGCCTCAATTTTGTTAACCAGCCTTCTATGTGGTACTTTGTCAAACGCCTTCCGAAAATCCATGTAGACAACATCCATTGCATTCCCTTCATCAATCCTCTGTTACTTCATCAAAAAATTCAATTTGATTAGTCAAACACGATCTGCCTTTTACAAATCTGTGTTGGCTCTCCTTAATTAGCTTAAACCTCTCCAGTGCCCGTTAACTTTTTCCTTGATTAGGTCACCCCTCAGCCTTTTTTTTTTCCAAGTGAAAAAGATGATTACAAATAGGGCTGACCTTTCCTGAAGATTTCTGCTCTTGGTCTAGTTTTTCCAACAATCTTCACAACTTGTCTTACCCCACCATAGACTGAGTATAGTCATCAAGCCAAGCAGGTGACTGTTGTAATGATGAGTTTAGACTATGCACTTTGTGGTAGTTGTGTTTCTTGCCCATTCTCTTTAAGGAAATGGCGCATAGGTGAGGGGGATAGTTAAGGAGAGGGGAAAATGAACAAAATGGGTGTGGGGGGAAAAAAACACTTAGCTTCCTGTGCAGTACTTAAATGCATTGATGACACATTTGCCTGTGTAACGGTCATTGCCACTCGAAAGTAATTCTTCACATGAAATGCTGAGATGTTTCAATGTGATAACGGCATTTTTTTAAATGGGGAAACATTCACCTAGGGTGGCTCTTCCCTCGCCCTCTCCATTTTCTCCCCCCTTACCCTGGGATATGGTTAGACAGGCATTGATGCCCGCTGGCATCTTCTGAGTGAATTTATGCAATATCCATAGATACAAACTTTCTCGAAGGGGCCACAGATTGCTATCAGGAATTGAACATCTGGCTCTCGCTACTCCCACCCCTACTCCTGCTGTCCTGATGATACCGACCGAATCAAGCCATGAACCTTCCTGATCTAGTTCATCAGTGCTTAACACAGTGCATTTGCTCAAGGAACAATGGTGGCATTATAAGTCTTGGTATTGCTAAAACCCCTTCACTAATTCCTCCCAAGTACTTCAATAATTGGAAAACTACACTGTCACAGTATATTATTGTCATAGATAAATGGAAGCATGTTTTGACTGTTTCAATATACAGGTGCTCAACACTAGTGTAAATAATTGATGTCATTTTCCATTTATAGTCCCATAATCCATTCCAGTACACACAGCAAACAACAACAGTTATCTTTGAGGTGTGTGTCAAATTAGTCATTTAAAAACTGACTATTATTAAAGCAATCCACTTAAATCAATTATACTTAATAGACAACCAAGTTAAATGCCATCAAGTTAAATGCAGACTAAGTAAATGGTTAGTCATTGACTCGTGTTACAGCTGTAAGGATCAATTGACATAACAGTTCAGATACTGTACACTTAATAATTTAGTAAAAACACAATTTTCAAACTATTTTTACAAGGACAATCACTTAACTCATATAATTTAAAAAAAATGCCTTACAATTTTTGTCTGCTTTTTTTTTTATCATGGTGCAGTTTTTAGCATATCTCTTTTTTTACCAAACTGTCTGTCTTCACTTTTAGCATTATCACAGATATACTTTCCAACACAAGCCACTGAATAGCAATCAGGAATGGGAATCCTGGCTACTACTTTTTCCATGTCCAGAGCAGTAATGTTCCCTCCCTTCGCCCCCCAAAAAATCCAAACCACTGTTGTTGAGATCAACTAACTGAGTATAGACCTTGGATTTTCTGTCTGTATGGATTAGTGCTGCACCAGGCCATGAGTTTTGCCCAGTATTCCATTTTGGGGAGCTGAAAATCTTGTTCCAGTGACTCTCCTATTATATAATGTTGAAAACAAAATCAAATGGTATCAATTACACGATGGTAGCTATTTGAATTTACTCTTGCTGCCTGGGGCCTATAAATCAGTCGTGCCCCAGTACTTCACATTGCATCCTGTGTTCTTGCAGAGTTGCGCAATATCACTTCCTTACCCTGCCAAACCGAGACAGCAAAGTGTGACTCGCTGGCACGTTCATCTTGCTGTTCTGCTACTCGAGTGTCTGTACAGTACTGTCAGGTACTGTGATCACTGCTTTTGGCTGCCCTAACCCACTTAAAGCAATTCTATACGTGGTTACCTGGTTTAAGTCCTCCAGAAACACAGCTTAATTTCACTGAGCCAGCAAGGGTTTTTTTGACCTTTGCTGTACAGGGACCAACTGGCACTACTCAATTACTTCCAACTGCATGTATTATTAATTTTGCATGTTTCTAGCAATTAATAGCTTCTCTCAAACTCCAGTAATTTTTCCAAGCCTTTGTGCTTTCAGTAAGAGCATGTGTCAAACTTTTGAGACCCATTTCTTTTCCCTCCATGGGGCCAATTTTAGTGACTTCAATATTATTGGTTAACATGACACAGATTAGATATTGCGCCCAAGGCATTGCTGGACTCTGCAGCTCAGATTCATACTGCGGGATTATTTGCCGAGTTCTCTGGGGGTCGATAAAGAAAGAACCTGCATTGATGTAGTGTCTTTCTTGTTCTCTGGATGTCCCAAAGCCAGTGAATTGCTTTTGAGTTGATGGTGGTGGCGGTGGCGGCAGCAGTTTAGAAGCTTAATCAGACAAAAATCTATGGCAAGCTAAAGGAGACATTAGGAACGGTGACTGAAAGCTTGGTCAAAGAAGTTGGTTTTAAGGAGGGTCTCAAAAGAGAAGAGGAAGATGCAGAGGTTGAGTGAGGGAATTCCAGATCGTAGGGCCTAGGTAGCTGAAGGCATAGCTGCTAATGATACTGTGAAGGGAATGTGGGATGCCAGAGTTGGAGAAACGCAAAGTTTTCGGAGGGTTGTAGGAGGAGGTAACGGAGATTGGGCATGAAGGGATTAAAACATGACAGAAATTTCAAATTTCAGCCACAGGGGGACTGGGAGCCAATGTATTTCAGCAACCACAGGGGTGATTGGTGAGAGGGAAATGTTTGGGATAGGATGTGAGCAGATTTGAGATGGAGTTTACAGAAGGTGAAGGATGTGAGGTTATGCAGAAGAACATTGGAATAATCGAGTCTGAAGATGTCAAACGGCATGACTGAGGGTTTGCAGCAGCAAATGGGCTGAGGCTGGGGCAGAGATTGGTGATGTTACTGAGGTGAAAGTAGGCAGTCTTTGTGATGGCAAGACTATGATGCCAGCAGCTCAGCTTGCGATTGAACAGGACCCCAAGATTATGAACAGTCTGGTTCAGCTTGAACCAATGACTGGGGAGGAGGATGGAATTGGTGATGAGGGTATAAAGTTTGTGGTGGGGGCTGAAGAGTATGTCTCAAGTCTTCCCTGTGTTTTAATTGGAGGAAGAGACCCTATTGCTGAAGATGCTCTGGCTACAATCTGATAGATAAGAGTGTAACCAAGTGGATAATCCCACTGAGCTAGAGAACAGAGGAATGGCTTTGGAGGAGGATCGTGCGGTCAAAGGCTGCAGAGAGGTTAAGGCGTGATAATGCACCATGATCACAATCACATAGGATGTCATTTGGAAATTTTGTTTGAGCCATTTCAGAAGCATGACAGAGACAGAAATCTGATTGGAGAGATTTAAAGGTGGCATTGCAGGGAAGATGGACACAGGTTTGGGAGCCAAAAACACATTGAAGAGCTTTGGAGATAGGGTGGTAGTTTGCAAAGTCAGAGGGGTTGAGGGGGTTTCTTTTTTAGGAGGGGGTTGATGACCCTCGTTTTGGAAGTTCGAGGGACAGTACCTGAGACAAAGGTATGAATTACAATGTCCGCTAGCATGGGGCCAGAGAGGGAAATTGGTCAGCAGTTTAGTGGAAATGAGATCAAGGGAGTAGAAGGTGGGTTTCCAATGAGATATGATGGGAGCTAGGAGAGAAACTGGGTAACGATGAGGTTTAGTGCTAGGTAAGGAGAGATGTTTGGCTTGATGGGCAAGGGGAAAACAACAGGCAGCTGTATGGATGGTCTTGATCATCGTGACAAAGAAGTCCATGAGTTCCTCCAACTTATTGGAGGAGATGGTGGAGAGGGCAGGGGTAAGGACTTTAAGGAGATGGTTGGTAGTGGAGAAATAAAGCTCTGCGTTATCTTTGCTCTCCAGCATGATTTTGGAATAGTGGGCAGTTTTGGCAGAGTAGTGTGAGACACCAATAGCACTTGTGTGGTGTAAGCAGATCTGGTGATGGACAACTAAATCTGTTGTGCTCAAGCCTGCGACTCTTGAACTGGAGCGAAGATGAGGATCATACCAGGCGGATCAACCAGGATGGGAGAGAATAATGGTTTTGCTGAGGACAAGGGCATCTAAGGCATATGTGAGCAATGGTTTAAGCATGTGGACAGCTGTGGAAGTATTGTGGCGAATGGTGGGGCAAAGGTGAGGCAGTTGGGATTTAGAAAGTGCAGTTTGTAAGTGATCTGGATACAGAATGGGTTTTGGAAGGTGGGTGTGTGGTGGGGAGGATGTGAATGGATACAAGGAAGTGGTTGGAGATGGTTCTGTCAGTGATGGAGAGTATGGGAGTAGAGAGGCCACAAGATGGCAAGGTCATGGGTGGCTGTGAATATGGGTAGGAGAGTTTATATGGAGGGAGAAGTTCAGGGAGGACAGGAGGCCAGTGAATTCAGAGAAGAAAGGGCAAAGGGAGCTGACTATACTTGATATTAATTTAATTGTAAACCGTGCTGATGTTTTGTAGGAGGCCATTGATATATAAATGATTGTGAATTTTTTTTATTTGAAGCTTTCTCTTTGGTTACCTCCTTCAAAAGTGGTATATTCTTGGTTCCTTTGATACTGACTTCAGTCTCTTTCTCTTTCAGGGACCACTAAGGTGATGAGTACTGAGACAGTCTCCAGCATTGTTGATGATGATGATGGCAGAAGATTTGACGATGTGGTGCCATATAGCGATGATGAGACAGACAATGAATTGGATAGTTCTACTGAAAGATTGGACGATACAGAGCAAAACCGTATCAACCAACAGACTGAGGAGGGATGGCAACCAAAAAATGGTAAAGCTCAATTACAATGTCATTTCTGACCATGGAGATGAATTAAATTGACAGGTTTTGTGGTAAATTACTGCCATCTCAGTAGACCATACAAAGAACGACTAAGCAAAGCAGACAAAGAAATAAAATTATTTGTATTTGTACAAAAAAGATCAAGTAAAGAAAGGATTGAAAGTCTTGAAGCATGGGTTTTATCTGTCAAGATGCATAAGTATGAAGGCTGGACGCATTCGAAGCCAGATGGCAACTTGAGGCTGTTTTGGCAATTGGAAACTATACTGGAATAGGTATCAGAGAAACGAGGTTAACCTCTAATGACATGAGATGAGGATCAAATAGAAATGTTTAGGAAGGTGATACTAGACCGTAAGAAAGCTGGAATAGCTGCACATAAGTCACCAGGAAGGTAAATGTAGTCTCACTGGTGGAAGGATAAGCTTTCCAATGAACTAGACTGGCTAGAAGTATGCAGTGCATGAATCTCTTGGGCTGAAAGGGTGTACAAACAATAAATCTCCAGGGACAGGCAGTATATAGCTGGGGTTGTTATGTAAAAAAGGGATGAAACCCATGAAGTGCTGAAGATGATTATAACAAAGCCAGTGAATACAGGACGATCCCCACCAGATTGGAAACGAGCCAACGCGGTATTGATTTTTCCAAAAAAACTAAAACAACAAAAGTGGGTAATTACAGACCCTTTAGTCTTGCAAAGTAATGGAATTGATCATCAGGAGGCCTTCTTTGGAAATAATCTAGTAAATGGCAGCCAGCATGGTTTTTGCAAGGGGATCCTGCCCAACCAACTAATTTGACTTTGAGTAAGTAACTTCTTAAGTTGACATGAAAAATTCTGTAAGTAGTGCACCTGAACTTCCAGAAAAGCTTCAGTAAATTTCCGCAGGTAAGCTGTGACAGAAGCTTAAGGCAGTGGGTATCCAAGGTAAAACATAAAAGGTGGAGTGGTGGGTGGGTGCAGAAATACCATAGATGCTGGAAATCTGAAAACAAAAATAGAAAAAGCTGGAAATGCTCAGGTCAGGCCACATCTGTGTAAAAACAGAAGTCCATTCATGTTTTGGTCTTAAGACACTTCCTCAGATAAGGAATTGGCTGAGCGGAAGCAGCAGGCAGTAGTTGAAGGAGTGATGCCAGGCTCGGGAAAATCCTTGGTTGTTGCAAGTTATAGAATCACAGCATGGTACTTCAGATAGCCCTATCAAAGAGCGGGCACAGGCACGATGGGCCAAATGGCCTCCTTCTGTGCTGTATCATTCTATGATTTGCCAGTGGGAAAACTCTCATGTCTCCATCTAGTGTCTGGATGAATATACTACAGGCAGAATTCTGGTACTTGAAATTCAGTGCAGATACAGTATAAGACGTTGCACATTGCCAATCAGTATCGGGTCAAACTTAAATGGTGTCAAACTGGCTGAGGATTAGGCTGAAAGAGATCTGGGAATGATGGGAAACTTCAATATTAATCATGTTCAGATATTGCAGAATGGCAATTAATGAAGCAAACAGAATGGTTAGCTAGATTGTCACATCAATACAGTACAAGTCTTGGAAGTCATCATTCTGAAGCTATATGATGCTTTGGTTGGGCACGTATTGATTACAGTGTTCAGTTCTGATCACCAAAGCATGCAACAAATATCCAAGCTCTGGAAACAGTGCACAGAAGGGACACTAAGTTGTATTGTCTTACAACTGAGTTATAAGGAAAGGCTGGAGAAACTCTGCTTTGAAAGAGGATGAACGAGTGGGGAGAGACATACAATATAATTTGAATAGACCAGGTTAACCCATAGCACTATTTTAATTTAAAGCCCAAATGTTGGATAAAAGGACAAATTCAGGTCTAATATCAGGAAGCACTTGGTCACACGGTGATACTCATATCTGGAATGGTAGCGTCATGAGGAAATAAACTACAGAATTATTCAAGAGGCAGTTGGATAGTAGAACTATTGTTCAAGGAACTGCTAAATGACTTCCCTTATCTATACTTAATGGGCCTGAATTTACGGTCGGAGGCTTCCTGCTGGGCAATGTAGGGGGTGGTGTGTGGGGGGTCAACCTCACCTCTGACTCAGTGAGCGGTTCGAATCACTCCCACGCCCCTGGTTCTAGACCTTGGACTTATTTAGGGGTTGTGAATAAAGATGCAGTAGACAACAGGTTCTGCTGAAAGAATTTTGACTTTATTAAAAGAAAAAGGTAACAAACTTAAAACAATCTTAATGCTTAAACATAGGTTGGGGAACACATTGGTACAAGCGAGGGAAATAACCTTAGAAGAATACTTCACCCCTCCAAATCCCACTTCACTAGCTAGGTTGGACTCTGGAGAACCAGGGATAATGCTCACCAAACGAATCCTTGACAGTTGAGAGTTGGGTTTAGAGTCTTTTGAGTAAAAGGTTTCGTAAGGCCCTTGTTGCCGCGAGGTGTCCGATGGTCACTGAGGCAGTCGCTCTGGTTTCTTCTTGCGTGTTGGTCTGCTTGTGAAGTTGTTGGCCTTCTTTGTTGAACTTTTTGCTGTAACTCTGCCTCTGTTTAAACTGTCTTCTTCCAAGCTGTGGGACTGCCTTCTTGCAGAACTGTGGAAACTGCCTTCTGCCTGCTTGTCCTGAACTCTCTAACTCCAGCACTGACTTCCGCTGAAAACAGGCTTTCAAATTGAATTTGAAAACTGCAGAACTGCCTTCTGTTGAACTTGAACTGTTTTACTGGACAACTCGAACTTGTCTCTTCATCTCCTCCTTTGTTCCTTTATCCCCTCCCCCTTTTCCCAGCTTTACCCTGGCCTTAAATCTATTTGATTTCCAGCTCTTCCCAGTTCTGATGAAAGGTCATCGACCTGAAACGTCAACTCTCTTTCTCTCTCCACGGATGCTGCCTGGCCTGCTGAGTTTTTCCAGCGTTTTCTGTTGTTATTTCGAACTTGTAACTGCTTGATGGGCCTTCAATTATATTAAATTGAAGTGGCCTTGTGCAAACCAAATCAAATCCTGGTCATTGTAAGACCTCGTTAACAGTAATGACTTTACTAAGTGTCAAATGGCTTGTGTCCTGTCGATCTCTTTGGTTGATTACAGGTGATTGGTTTCGTGTTTTGGGTTTCTAGGCGGGACTCGGGTTTTTCTATAGAATGTTCCTGAGCGATTTGAATTATGCATGGTTTTGATGGGTCTGTGATTTGGGTGGGGCTGCCTTCTCCCAGGGCCTATTGTCCAAAAGTTAATGCTTGCTGGGGCTTGAGTGAGGTCATCCCAATTCCCCAGACAATGCAATTTAACTGCAATACCCAAAATTGCTATTACAGCGGTTGACCCCACCTCCTGTGCAGCCTTTTCTCCCTTACAGGTCCAGACATGTTTTTAAAATGCCAAAACTTGGTTTTTGGTCTTAAATTCCTTATGTTGGGCCCAAATGCATTTTTATCACTCTGGGGTAGTTCCAAAGTCCTTTTTCCTTAGGTTTTGGGGATCTGCAAATTTTGGAAACCTTACAGAAATGCCTCCGATCTGCAAATAAAATGCTCACATACCTGGGGCCTCTGGAACCACGGTGACTCGCAGTCCTGGGGCTCTCCGGGTACGCACGGGTAGAGGCCCACGTATCTCGGGGCGCAGGCGGTTCGCAAGCGCCCCTGGGATCATGTGGGCCGGCCCAACGAATGACAGAAGGGAATCCCCATTCGTGCTTATGGGAATTCTCTATGTACAGAAACCCCATAAGCATGAATGGGAATACCCCAAAAAACACACCTTGACATCAAATTTAAAAAAAAATCCATATTTAAAATTGCATTTAATTAAATATTTAAAACAAAAATTGTTTTTTGAAAAATAAATTTGTATGTTTTAAAGGGGCTAAAAATAAACTTTTTATTTAACAATTTTTAAATGTATAAATTATGGATAAAATTTTCTTTTTTAAAACTCTTCCGCTGGTAAAAGCAGGCCTTGCGCCTGCTTTTACCAGGTGTAAGAATTTCACGGGCATTCACTGGGCAGAGGTGGGGCAAATAACGCAACTCTCTGCCTGCGGATGTCCTTTTCCCGGGGATGCGTTGGATCTGTCAATAATATTCTTGACATCGCAAATTCCGGGTTTTAGTGCATGCGCAGCGCATGCCTAAACTTGGAACTTGCGCGGCCCTTACGGGCACGTACGCACCCATAGGGGCCGCAAATTGGGGCCCTAGTTTTGGTTAACGTTTAAGATTTGATTTAAAATCCAATAATGTGAGCCATTTATCTGGAAAGTTCCTTCCCTCTCAAGTCATCCACCACAACTTTGAAAGCCAGAAACACCATTTGTGTAATTCCTTTCTGTCTGCATTGGGAAGAAGAAATCCAATTATTCTCCTTCAGGAGGATTATATGTAGCTAGACTGTCTGTCTGAAAATTACAGCACCACTTCCATTATGAAGTGTTTGTCCCGATGTATTTATTATTTGAAAGGAACTTCAAGCTAAGCTCTGCAATTCCCTCCCTAAACCTCTCCACATTTCTCTCCTCCTTTTAAATCACTCCTTAAAACCTACCTCTTTGTCCAAGGTTTTGGCCACCTGTCCTAAGATCTCCTTATGTGGCTTGGTGTCAAATTTTGTTTGATAATCACTCCTGTGACATGACTTGGGACATTTGTACTACGTCAAAGGAGCTATATAACTTCTACTCTTCCTCATCCTCCTCACTTTACATTTAGGGTCTCGATTCCAGAGTGGCCTCTAGGCCGGTTGTTAATCCTAAATAAATGAATAGAATCACTGTTGAATGCATGCAGGACAACCCAGTAATGTGTCATGGGAACAATTCAGAACTGTTAGCTGTTAGTTCTGCAACTACCAACAACAACAACTTGCATTTATACAGCACCTTTAACGTAGTAAACCATCCCAAGGCGCTTCACAGGAACATAATCGAACAAAAATTGCCACCGAGTCAAAGAAGGAGACATTAGGACAAGTGACCAAACACCTGGTCAAAGAGGTACGTTTTAAGGAGCATCTTCAAGTAGGAGAAAGAGGTGGAGAGGCGAAGAGGTTTGGGGAGGGAATTCCAGAACTTAGGACCTAGACGGCTGATGGCACAACTGCCAATGGTGGGGCGAAGGAAGTTGGGTATACACAAGAGGCCAGAGTTGGGGGAAACAGAGTTCTTGGAGATTTACTGTCTTAGAAAGATCTTGCCTCTGCAAAAAAGAATTTTCAAACTGAACTACAGACTGGTGTCACTGAATAACCCAAGTGTTGGGTAGAAAGATTTAACACTATTCTTAAAGAGTGAAAACAAAGACATTTAAGTATCAATATTACAAATATTTTTTGAAATCGCTTCACTTTACCTTCTATTTCAGAATACACGTGGAAAGTCAAAGCAAATGACAAAAACTTTTGCAATCAGTTCACTGTCAAGAAGTATGGCTGCATTAAGAAAAACAAATACTCAGTGAGTAGACTCATCAGGGGCCGTTTTTGTTTGTTATTCGTGGTCTGTCTAACAATAACTTTTTGCACACTTTGAAGCTCCAAACCATTCAAAAATCTTACTGATCTCATTATGCATTTTGTCCGGGACATGGTATTTAAAGTCTCATTAAGTTGAAACATTTTCCTATGCATCTTCTGATCTGTAACAGTTGTCCATTTTTTTTATTTTCAGGGGAACGCAATCCGGACGTACAAATACAACTTTATTACCTTTTTACCACGTAACCTGATGGAACAATTTAAAAGGGCTGCCAATGCTTACTTTCTGATCCTTCTCATTCTTCAAGTAAGTGATAAAAAATTATATATATTGAATGTTCTCAACCTAAATTTGCTACATGAACTCTGTCCCTCAGTGCTTTTTTTAAACTATATTTTAGAAGCACTTGTATTTATATCTGTGTAAAATATCATTCAAAAAATTCACTGCTTCATTTTAAAGATTCATTTTCAGTATACTGGCCAGCTCTGAAAGTACTTAGACTTTGTTCATCTCCATTTTGTTTTGTGGAAAGCAAATATTTAATGTAAATCTGAGGCAATAAGGCATGTCAAACATGGCAGGCTTGCTTTTTTAAAAAAAAAATGGGTATTCTCAGCTGTTTCACAGATTGTCATGGTCAATAAATTGAACTATTCTGAAATAAAAACAGAATGTTGGAAATAGACAGCATGGCAATCAGCATCTGGAAGGGAAAGCTAAGTGCATGTTTCAGATGAGTTCTGATGAGGGCCATCATCTGAAACAATAAGCTATATTTTTACTTTACAGGTACTGATTTGATGTGCTGTGTATTTCCAGGAATTTGTTTTTTTTATTTCAGGTTCCCAGTACTTGCAGTTTTACTTCTTTTCTGAGAATTGCACATCAGTCATTTGATTTCTTCCTCAGAAGTTGAGTGTTCTGAACTGGGCGAGGGGAAATCTGGATTGGTTTGTTTCAAGGCATATTAGCTGCAGTGATGCACCAGTGGAAAAATTAGCAGCCTGTTTTTTGAGTTGGAACAGAATGAACCATGTGCACATGTGATACTTGACAGGGTAGATGCAGAGATGTTTCCCCTCGGGGGGTAATCTAGAACTAGGGGGCACAGTTTCAGAATAAGGGGGCACCCATTTAAATCGGAAATGAGGAGGAATTTCTTCTCTCAGAGGGTCGTGAATCTTTGGAATTCTCTTCCCCAGAGAGCTGTGGAGGCTGGGTCATTGAATATATTTAAGGTGGCGATACAGATTTTTGAAAGGTAAGGGAGTCACCGGGTATTGGGGAGCAGGCAGGGAAGTGGCGTTGAGGCCAAGATCAGATCAACCATGATCTTATTGAATGGCGGAGCAGGCTCGAGGGGCCAAATGACCTACTCCTGCTCCTACTTCTTATGTTCTTATAAAAATAGCAGGAATCAAAGGATTTCCTGAACCTTGAAAATTATTTTATCATATTATTGAGGTACAGCTTTTATAAGAAATTTAAAAAAAAAAATGTTCTTTTCTCTCTAGGCCATTCCACAGATTTCAACCTTGGCTTGGTATACTACATTCGTGCCTTTGTTAGTGGTGCTGGGAATAACGGCAATAAAGGACCTTATCGATGATGTTGTAAGCATTTATTTTATTTTTTTGTCTATCCACACACTCTGTGGGGGGGGGGGGGGAAAATCAGCTAATAACCTTGAACCTTCTGTTTACTGTATCTAGAACACAGCAAAACCACCCGAGCATGTTCTGAAAGCTGGAGAAGCTATACAACTTGGGAGGAGTGAAAGATTTCCAATGAAAGCACCACAGAGAACTGGTGCCATCTGCCAATCTTTAGTAGCAATGCCTTTGCAGGCATTAAGAAATAAATAGTCATCGTCATGCGTTTCTAACAGCCACTGTATATATTGTATGAGTGTGCAGCAATTTTAGTAACTGCAGCAAAACTGCAGTGACTTTGCATCATGGATTTAAAAAAAAAAAATGTGTTCCATGTGATGAGAATCAGTTGGTTCTCAACAGAACCACTGCATGTCGCTCAGTGGCTCCTAATTCCAGGGTAACATCATGGGACTGATTAACATGGTCACAGCATGAGTGTTCCCTCGAAGCTGCCCGCGGGCACGGCTGCGCAGCAATCGGGAAGGTACCGTGCAGGCTGCTCGCAAGCTGTTCTCTAAGATACCGCGCAGCAAATTTAAAGGTACCGTGCGCACACACACACATTTAGAAGGCATATTGTACAGCACAGTGGAAACGCTGATCCTTGGCACTTTGTGCATCTGCACACAAATGAGCTGACCTTGCCCAATAACACAATGCTAACAACAACTTGCATTTATATAGCGCCTTTAACGTAGTAAAATGGCAAATGGGCTGAGGCTGGGGAGGAGTCGGGTGATGTTACGGAGGTGGAAGTAGACGGTCTTGGTGATGGAGCGGATGTGTGGTCGCAAGCTCATCTCGGGGTCAAATACGACACCCAAGGTTGCAAACGTTCTGGTTCAGACAGTTGCCAGGGAGTGGGATAGTTGGTGGCTAAGGAACAGAGTTTGTGATGAGGGACCAAAGGCAATGGCTTCAGTCTCCCCAGTATTTAATTGGAGGATTAAATATTGGAAAAACCGAAGCCATTGCCTTTGTCCCCACCAGTACTGGATGTCTGACGAGCAGTGTGACAAATCTGAGACAATGGAGAGGTCGAGAGAAGTGGTGGTGAAGTAGAGCTGGGTGTCATCAGCGTGCATGTGGGATCTGACGTTATGTTTTCGGATGTTTAGCTCATGTAAATATGTTTTCTGGTGTTCCCAATGCTTTGGTCGTAATTTGCACGAACACTAGGGGTTGTGGGGTCTGGAATTTTTGGTACAAGCAGAGCTGAGGGGGTGGAGGGGAGAAATAGCCGAATTGTGAGCCCGTTTTAAAGGTGCATGTAGACTGAAAAAACTTTAAATCACAAATGAGGGCATATTGCGGAGGTTTTGAAGCTCCAGGTAGATTAGTCTCCTGGTTGACAATTTTCATCCGAGGGTTCTGACAGAATTGGCCCAAACGCTCGTGAGTCGTCTTGCGGATATTTTTGAGTTCACTGGACTTGAGCCAAATCCCAAAGGATCGTTAAATAGCAAATGTGACTCCCATCTTCAAAAAGTGAGGTTTGTGGAGAGATTTAAAGAGGTGGATGAGGATTTTGAGGTTGATGCCCTGGGTGAGGAAGGGAAAAGTGGGAGTCAATAGAGCTGGCAAGGAAAGGGATGATAGGTGAACAGAGCTTTTGGCAGGTAAGAACAGAGTTCTGGGTGAGTTGGAGTTTGAGGATAGAGTTTAGGAAGTCCGCAAGGAGGGCGTTGGCGGGGGGTGGGGAAATGGTGCCCGAGTTAACAAGGGCATAGATGTAGGTTTCACACGGAGTGAGGATAAAGTAGGGACAGAGCTGGATGAGTATTGAAAGTGCAGGGGGGTACTTAAAAAGAAATTAGGAGAGCGAAGAGGGGGCATGAAAAAACACTGGCGGGCTAAATAAAGGAAAATCTCAAGGTGTTTTATAAGTATATTAAGGGCAAGAGGATAACCAGGGAAAGAGTAGGGCCCATTAGGGACCAAAGTGGCAATGTGTATGTAGAGCCGGAAGATGTAGGTGAGGTTTTAAATGAATATTTTGCATCTGTGTTCACTATGGTGAAGGACGATGTAGGCATTGAAATCAGGCAGGGGGATTGTGATATACTTGAACAAATTAGTATTGAGAGGGAGGAGGTACTAGCGGTTTTAGCGGGCTTAAAAGTGGATAAATCCCCAGGCCCAGACGAGATGTATCCCAGGCTGCGCTGTGAGGCAAGGGAGGAGATTGCAGGGGCTCTGACACAAATTTTCAGAACCTCTCTGGCCACAGGGGAGGTGCCAGAGGACTGGAGGACAGCTAACGTAGTACCATTATTCAGGAAGGGTAGTAGGGATAAACCAGGGAATTACAGGCCAGTGAGCCTAACATCAGTGGTAGGGAAATTATTGGAATAAAATTCTGAGGGACAGAATTAGTCTCCACTTGGAGAGGCAAGGATTAATCAAGGATAGTCAGCATGGCTTTGTCAGGGGGAGATCATATCTAACCAATTTGATTGAATTTTGAGAGGGGGTGACTAGGTGTGTGGATGAGGGTAGTGCAGTTGATGTAGTCTACATGGACTTCAGTAAGGCTTTTGACCAAGTCCTGCATGGGAGACTGGTCAAGAAGCTAAGAGCCCATGGGGTCCAGGGCAATTTGGCACATTGGGTCCAAAATTGGCTTAGTGGCAGGAGGCAGAGGGTGATGGTCGAAGGTTGTTTTTGTGACTGGAAGCCTGTGTCCAGTGGTGTACCGCAGGGATCGGTGCTGGGTCCTTTGCTGTTTGTAGTGTACATTAATGATTTAGATATGAATGTAGGAGGTATAATCCGTAAGTTCGCAGATGACACGAAAATTGGTGGAGTGGTAAATAGCGAGGAGGGAAGCCTCAGGCTCCAGGACGATATAGATGGATTGATCAGATGGGCAGAACAGTGGCAAATGGAATTTAACCCTGAAAAGTGTGAGGTGATGCATTTTGGGAGGACTAACAAGGCAAGGGAATACACAATGAATGGAAGGATTCTAGGAAGGACAGAGGATCAGAGGGACCTTGGTGTGCATGTACATAGGTCCCTGAAGGCAGCAGGACAGGTAGATAAGGTAGTTAAAAAGGCATATGGGATACTTGCTTTCATTAGTGGAGGCATAGAATATAAGAGCAGGGAGGTTATGATGGAGCTGTACAAAGCGCTAGTTAGGCCACAGCTGGAATACTGTGTGCAGTTCTGGTCGACACACTATAGGAAGGATGTGATTGCATTGGAGAGGGTGCAGAGATGATTCACCAGGATGTTACCTGGGCTGGAGCGCTTCAGCTATGAAGAGAGACTGCACAGGCTGGGGTTGTTTTCCTTGGAGCAGAGAAGGCTGAGGGGGGACCTGATTGAGGTGTACAAAATTATGAGGGGCATAGATAGAGTAGATAGAAAGGAACTTTTCCCCTTAGTAGAGGGGTCAATAACCAGGGGGCATAGTTTCAAGGTAAGGGGCAGGAGGTTTAGAGGGGATTTGAGGAAAAACTTTTTCACCCAGAGGGTGGTTGGAATCTGGAACTCACTGCCTGAAAGGGTGGTAGAGGCAGGAACACTCACAACATTCAAGGAGCATTTAGATGAGCACTTGAAACGCCATAGCACACAAGGCTACGGACCAAGTGCTGGAAAATGGGATTAGAATAGACGGGGCTTGATGGCCGTTGCGGACACGATGGGCCGAAGGGCCTCTTTCTGTGCTGTATAAATCTATGCCTCTATGATGTAATGGGGATGAAAGTAGGTGGTCTTGCTGCTGGACTGGATGTGGGGTTAGATAGGTGTATCAACTGTCTCGGGTTGTCCTGGAGTCTGCAGGAATTAACGATTAATCTCCTGGACACTGCTGCGAGCAACCCAGGAGAAAAAATCTTTAGGCATTGAAAAAAATGGTGTGCTTTTCTTCATTTTCTTTGAACAATTTTGTTCTTTTTAGTTGTAAAAATATTGGAGATGGGAACTGGGCCGGGGCAGTTGGAGGCGGGAGGTCATGTGATGAAACCTCCAGCAATCAACCAGAGTTGGCCGCTCCGAGTTTGAGGCTAATCGCGGGGGTTGAGCAGAACAGTGAGGTTATACACAGTTGGGTTGAGTTTGAGTTGGAAATGAAGCTGGGTGGGTGGGGGAGCAGTGGGATCTTTGCCGAAGATCTTTTCGAGAGATTGCTGGTAATGAAATAGTCCTATGGTTAAAGCCAATGATTTGTGGTTTTCAGGGTAAAATGAACAAAATTTTAGATATGGTCCTAAAACACCAAAAATAGCCTTGGAAAATCCCATGCAATAAAAATGGAATTTGACTTATTCAGTCACCAGATGCCAGTTGTCATAATTATATTCAGGCAGAATGCAACACCTATAAAATTCCATGCAGTTTATTCAGTCAGCAAAAAAGTAAACCTAGATTACAATAATTAAATTTCTTTCATGGAAATGGAGTTTGTCTCGACTTTATTCTTTCCCTCTCAATTTTCTCTCCTCCTTTCCAGGAGGTGCTGACTCATGCTGTGGTATGGTTCTTCCAGTTTTGTGTGTACCAGAACAGTGAATATTGGCAAGTTATTTGGCAACGGGGGATATTGCAGTCAAGTCTGATTTTCAATTTTCATCTGACACCCGCGTATACATTTACCAGTCAGGAGGTGGCAATCTGTTCATTGGCCAAGGGTGCCAAGGCCAGTTGTAATGTCCTCCTTCTGCCCTGGCTAAGGTGAGCTAATTTAGGACAAATCTGTGATCAAGCCTGGGATTGTTCTGGTTGCTATGGCTCAATTTCACACCAGACAGTGCCTTACCAAATGAGTCACCAAGCTACTGCAAAGTTTGTCTCTTGCATGGTGCAAAGGGCATAGGAAACTTGCGATTGAAAAAGGTGCTGCAGTCTACATTGAATAATTTTGCTTATTTGTCATGTACATCATAGGCAAGACACAAGATGGACAAAATTATCAATAATCGGGCATGTGAAGTCCTACAGGATGGCAGGTATTATTGATTTTTTAACATATTATTCATAGTGTCCTACATGAAAGTTATATACGGTTCATAATCATCTCTTAAATGTCAAAATATTCTGTAAATATTTTCTAGCTTTATTTTATGATTGAGATTGAAGCATTCTAAGAGACCAGATTGTTGGAAGTCGACTAAGGAAAGAGTTTCTCTTATTTGCATTCATCACAGAAAATGAGGCGAGCTTATTCCCATTGTCTAAATATTCCCATTCAAATATTTACTAAATCTGAAAAATGACAAACGGTTTGCTTTTATGATGTGGAGATGCCGGTGTTGGACTGGGGTGGACAAATGTGACCTGACGAAGGAGCAGCGCTCCGAAAGCTTGTGATTTCAAATAAAACTGTTGGACTATAACCTGGTGTTGTGCGACTTCTCAGGTTTGCTTTTAGTTGTAGTTTGCTGCCCTCTGGTGCCACAGTGAGAGCTGACAAGAGTGAGGAAACTCCAGCCCTCACATACATTTTACAACCCAAGAAATACTGCATAAAACAATTGAGGAATGCTTGCATCACTTTTTCTCGGGCCGAATACGTGCCTGGATTGCATTCAGCCCAGTGAAGTTCATGTGTTCTGTGCCTGAGAAAATCCCTTAAAATTGCAACAGCAACTGCCAAGGAAAGAACACCAGTGCCGCAAAGGTGTGGTGAATTTCCTGCCTGCAAAAAAAACAAGCAACTGTTCAGTTTACAACAATGCAGAGTTGTAGATCTTTTACTCTTAAAAGTTGGCACTTAGAGCAAGCAAATATTTTCTGCGTCTATTTCCTGTGAAACAAAGTGAAAGTTAGAACTTTTATTTGAGTTAAATGTTTTCTGAGAGTCATTTATATCTGTTACTGGTCTACAAAAACAATAAATGAGAGAAATTTCTACACTTTTTTAGGTTTAAACCATCAAAATGGAGAAACCTGAAAGTTGGAGATATTGTATGCCTACGGAGAGATGATTTTATTCCAGTAAGTTTCAAATTTTGAAAAAAAGTTGTTAGGAATTTTTCTCATGTTCGAAAATATATAATATATATATATATCGCGATCTTACCTTTCAGTGCGAGTTGGGAGCGGGCCAGCTGACTTGCGGGTTCCGATCCCACACCCGACGCACAGACGTAATTTTTCGTCCATTGGCCTTGTTAAACCTGCCCTGTGGGCTTTCCGGCCAATTAAGAGAAAGCCGGTGTCTGATGACGTCAGTTGATGACTCGTCATCTGCCGATTTTCTTAAAGGAGCCACGCTTTATTTTTGACAGATGATTTTTTGGTGTTTGACAGCATTGAGGTGCTACAAACACTGCCAATCACTGTACAATGGTGAGCCCTTGCACCCAGGCTCTCCAGAGACTCTCTCCTTAGGGTAAAACAGATGGCAGCTACAGGTGAGGTTACAGAAGCGATGTGTCACTGGTGAGAGTGGTTCTCCCATTGAGGTGGGACTACAAAAACACTTCAAACCTTGTTCCCTACAGAAAAGTATAAAGACATTAAAAATTATTTTCCCAACATTTTCTTACCTCTGAAACTCACTAGTGTACCATTGGATCCTTCACACCACTTCTGCAACTGTCATCAATGCACAAACCTTGCAGTAGACCCACAGCACGCCACACTTACCTGGCGTGGGGTCCGGATGTCTGGAAGCCCGCAGTCGACCTGGCAAACTTGGGGGGGGAAAAAAGCCTCTTAACTGCCTATTAACTACCTGTTAACAGGCAGTTAAGTGCCTATAATCCTCTTCCCTGCCGTTAGGTGTCGGGTCCCTGCGCAAATCGGGGACCTGACACTTGGGAAGATTGTATGGAGGCGGGTTGACAGCGGGTTCGTGACCCACTGTCAATTTTTGCAATTTTGCCAGCAGTCCCTGCCTCCAAACCCGCCCCCTGAGCACTGGCAAAATTCCTCCCATAAAGTCATAACAGGCACAGAAGGAGGCCATTCGGCCCATCGAGTCTGTGCCGGCTCTCTGTAGAGCAATCGAGTCAGTCCCATTCCCCCGCTCTATCCCTGTAGCCCTGCAAGTTTATTTCGCTCAAGTGCCTATTCAGTCTCCCCTTGAAAACATTGAGTGTCTCCGCTTCCACCACTTCCGTCGGTAGCGAATTCCAGGTCCTCGCCACTCGCTGTGTAAAACAGTTTTTCCTCACATTCCCCCCCCCCCCCCCCCCCCACCGTATCTCTTGCCCAAAGCCTTAAATCTGTGTCCCCCGAGTCCTTGTACCATCAACTAGTGGGAACAGCCTTTCCCCATCTAGCCTATCCAAACCCGTCATAATCTTGTACACCTCTATCAAATCACCCCGCAATCTTCTTTGCTCCAATGAAAACAAATCCAGCTTCTCCAACCTGTCCTTTGTAGCTAAGATCCCCCATCCCCAGAACCATTCCAGTAAATCTCCTTTGCACCCTCTCAAGGGCCTTCACATCCTTCCTAAAGTGTGGTGACGAGACTGGAACGCAATACTCCAGTTGTGGCCTAACCAGTGCTTTATATATTAATTTTTTATAATTTATTTTCTAATTATTTAGGCTGATATACTACTACTGTCCAGTTCGGAGCCCAACAGTCTTTGTTACGTAGAAACAGCTGAACTTGATGGGTAAGAACTTTCATTTGTAACAAGCCTTTAATTCAGGGGTGGACAGTGCTCTACGGAGAATTCTAGGGGGAGAAAGTTTATTATAGCCCCGTTTAGGGCGCTAAATTTTAAAAGTTGAGAAAATTAGCGCCAGGCACTAACGTTTCTCAGCTTTTTTGGAAAAAAAATAAATTTGGTTTTGCACTCCAGGAAGGAAGTAAAGCGCTAAATCAAGCACTCCACTTCCTCCTTGGAACGCAATCGGCAACAGGTGGGGCGGAACCTTCAGCAGCGCTGTACACTGAGCCGTGCAGCACTGCCGCGTTCAAAGGCTCCTTCCCTCCCTTAAAGGGAAGAGCCATCGCTGCAGGCACTGCAGTATAAAAAGTACCTACCTGGACCACCAAGGCAGCCGCGATCCTGCGCTATCAGCCCGGCACTCTAGCAGAGTGTCGGGCTGATCGATCGCGGGCAGGAACCCGCTTTAAAAAAAAAAAACTGCAACAAGATAGGTAATTTTTTTCCCCCCACTTACCTCGGCCACTTCTCCTTTAATTATCGCCTCCAAAGTGGCCGGCCTCCTTCAGCTGTCGGTGTTTTCGACTGGCGCTGCTGCAGGAGGCGGAAATCAATTTCGGGTCTGGGGTGATGCGCACGGCGATGACCTCACGATCTCTGGGCAAAGGAGATCGGGGCGCAACGCTGTAGCGCCGAATATGGCGGGAGTCGATGTCGGCGCCGCGCCCGGTCGCAAAGCTATTTGCGCCCCATTAGTGCCCCTGGGGGGCGCTAATAGGAGGTGCAAAGGAGCCCAATTTCGCCTCCAAAGCACCTTGATTCACGGCACATGCCAATATAGTTAGTTCATGATGCGAGCACTGAGTGGCCTTTTTTGAACATATTGCTTCACGAGTGTCACATTCTGCCAGTGTTGACTTTTTTTGATGCCGGCTTGGACTTCTTATTTCATTTTTCTGCCAAGGGCCATTTTTTTTTTTTACAGTAATAATTGCTTTTCAGATTGCATAGCCATAACTGGTTTTGTTGGGTTAAGGTTCGACTGTTGTTACTAATTTAAAAAAAAGAAAGGCTCATTTATATAATGCCTCATCACTTCTCTCGGAAATGTTTCCCTCTGCATACAATAAATAGTGAGGTGAAGGTGATTGTTATGTAGACAAAATATGGTGGCCATTTTTTAAACACATGACGATCCCACAAGCCGCAATGACGAATGATCAGGTAATCTGTTTGTGGTGATGTTGGTTAAGCAAGAACTATTGGTCAGGAATCCCGACGAGTTCCCAGTTTCTCTTTCAATCTTGCCATGTGATCTTTACCTTGCCATTTGAACCACCAGAACAAGTAGACGGCCTTTGTTTCATACACACTGACAGCCGGTGTTTCCCCGAGTCCTGGCAGTGTTTGCTTACAGAAATTGGCGCTTCCTACAACACCTCTCTCTAATTAACCCCAGATTGCCCCTCAATTTTTTATGAGAATTCCAGGAATTAGAGTACGAGTGTGCATGCGTAGAATTGGAGCGCTGGCGCACATGTGGCGAAGCTGAAAATCTGTGCAGAGGGTCCACATTTGTGTACACGTGGGACCCACACTGGCTAATGTATTGCCTAGCAGCAGACTGAGGAAATTAACAATATCCGTACTTTTCAGCATTATGTTTAACTGTTTTAATACAATCCAGAAAATAGATGTGAGTGACCTCTATCTCTAGTGAGTGGTCGCAGCAAATTTGGTTGCAATCTAAATATATTCTAAAATTAGTAACTTTCAGCTTAACATTTTTCATAATTCGATTGCAACCAAATTTGATCTGGCTCCTCAGTAGAGACCATGGCCTGGATTTTGCAGTCGGCGGAGTAGCTACGGAGTACACAGCCGGCATCTGCATAGAATGCGAACTTACCTGATGGGGACCCTCCTTCGTGAACTTGCTGTTTGATGCTGCGTAATGGCCCACAGATCCCAGGGCGCAGCGTGTGCGGAAACGTTCCTATGATCATGTGGACCTGGTGCTCCACTCATCAAACAGAAGGGCTCTGATTCATTTATAATCTCCTCTCCAGAAAGGAAAAAACAAAACAAACACTCATTACTGAGCCTTCCGGGATCAACATCTATACTTCAGTTTGGATTTTTTTTTTATCAATGTAGCAACCACTTCCTCTGAACTTTTCATGGGCAAATAAATACTTTCCATGGACAAAAGCCAATAATGCTTCTATTTCCAGCCTCCCGTTTTTTAAATTACTTGCATTTGTCAGGAGGTAGCCCCTTACGCTGTGAAAACAGGCCCTGCGCCTGTTTCCACCAGACGTAAAATTTTCGTAGGGAATTGCTGGGCAGTTGGTGGGCAATGAGCCCAACTCTACGCCAGCATTTAGGTTTTCAATGTCCGTGACCTCGGTGTCTGTGCGGATGATCTGCCAGGTCAGAACTTGACAGATTGCAAGTTCGGGATTTAGTGTATGCACAAGCGCGTGCGGAAATCCCAAACTTGCTGTGCATTTCAAAGGAGTATGACGGAGTACTCAGAGTACGCCATCATACCCACCTCACATTCTGGCCCAATGTACTCCCCTTTGGAGCTGCTTTTTCTGAGCTTGTTTGAGGCATGCATATCCTCAGTGTTCCAGGCTATAGCTGTGGTTTCCATCGATAAGACGAGGGATACTAATGAGCCTGAAAGCTACCTGGAATCTTGCTGACCTCTCTCAAGGTGATTCTTGGGGGTTGACGCAGCATGCATGTTGGATGCTTCGGACGTCCTCTGAATAATCCAAGAAAGCGTTTGCATTTATGCAGTGTCTTTCGCATCCCCAGGATGTCCCAAAGCGCTTTATAGCCAATTAATTGCTTTTTGATGTGGAATCCGTGTTGTAATGCCAAATGCAGCAGTTAATCTCTTTTTTAAAGAAATAAATGCTAGTCAGGACGCTATTTGAAATCACCTGCTCCTCTTTGAATAATGCCATGGAATCTTTTACATCGACCTGAGTAGGCAAATGTAGACATCCTTCGTGAGCACGAGTGCCAATTTAGTGTTACTTTGTACCAAATTACCATAAGGAAATAGGTTAAAAGACTCCGAATCTCTCTTGGCTGAAAGTTTCATATAGGAACCGGAGTGTTGACCCCGTGTTCTACACATGGCCCTCTGCTCGGTAATATTGACAATTATTCTTGCAAAATAGAAACTTGACTCACGATTTGAGTTATTTACTACTGCTGTGCTTCGTTAATGGATCTCAATTCATTATGCTTTCAGTGAAACTAACCTGAAGTTTAAAATGTCATTGGAAGTTACAGACCGACTGCTTAAGAAAGAAAAGGATCTGGAATCTTTTGATGGTGAGTATGTTTACAACAATGTAGTCACACTGGTTGAACGCACAGTTCAAATTTGAAAAGCAGTGTTACTGTCAACAAATCCATTTGTATTCCATGGCCTGGATTTTGCAGTCAGCTGCAAAGTAACTGTGCTCGCCGTTCATTACACTTGCAGCTGCCCACAGACTTTTCGTGGGCTTTTAAGCAGCAACTTGCGGTTGCTAGAGATCCTTTTCAGCGCAGCACCCTCTGCAGGGGATCTGGGACCTGTGTGAGAATGGAAAAGCAACTGCGTGTCTCTTCAACCAATCAGATTGAAGAATGCTCACTGAGACTCGCAGAGTCTAAACCAGGAAATATAAATTAGAATATTTAACTCAATGTAAAATTATGTATGGTAAGTGGAAATAATGAGAGGGAAAGAAAGATGGGATTGAGAGAGAAATAGCAACAAAAAAAAAACATTTTTTAAATCTCCAACAATAATTAAATTCTGAAGGAATGAGTCTCCACACTTGTAAAAGTACATTTTCAGTGCCAGGGAGGTTGTTGGGCAGTCATTAAAAATTCACTTGCACCTGAATGCACCAACCTTAACTTTTTATGGCATGTTTAGTCAGTAACTAGTGGGTAAGTACTGCAACTTCATGCCCTTCATGTATGTGAATGCCGAGGCTATCGGCAAGGTACTGATGTAGCGAGGCTTGTGGAAGAGCAAAGCAACTCCGACAACAACTTCCTGATTTCCGCGTTTAACTGCATGCGTGCGGACGCCAGCAGTTGCTGTCCGATTTACTCCAGAATAACACTGAACGCTGATAGCCTCACTGTTATTCGTATTGTAAAATCACAGCCAATGAGGATGAAAGCCCTGCCTTCGGCAGTAGCCCTGTGATGTAAAGGAGTTGCCTGGACTCTCCTTACAAGGTGGGTTTCCGAGGGGGCCGCTGAAGGCAAACTTTGGAAGCGAACATAGAGGGCAGCTAATGCCACATGACAATGGCGTTGTCCTTTTGTTTTGACAGCAAGTAAGCTGAGCTCTCAACTCGCCCATTCAAGTCAGCATTGGTGTTTCTGCATTGCTGCCTCTTATTTACCTTCCCTCATTATTGGGGGGCTATCTTCGCTCCAACATGAAGTTATAAATTTGGCAGCTGTGGTTTAACGTATGCATAGTTGTTTAAATAGTGTTGCACATTTCATAAAATAAGTTTTTATATTTCGTGGATGTGTCTTTTTGGGGGACATTTTGTACCCAGTTGGCCTAAGACAAGCAAATGTGTTTGCTCTAGGTTTAGTAGAATGCGAAGAGCCAAACAATCGACTGGACAAATTTACAGGAACCCTATACTGGAGGAACCAGAGCTATCCTCTGGATATAAATGCAATTCTACTACGTGGCTGCACAGTCCGCAACACAGACACAACCCATGGAATCGTAATATTTGCAGGTATTTAACCATGTTTATTTCATCACGTCCTGGAGTTACGCTATTGCTGATTTGAGAAGGTGCCCCTGATCAGGTATCGCATTTTCCCACATGCTTAGAGCAGGTCTAGATTTTGCAAATTGTGTCTCATAAATATTCTACAGTTGAGGTTGGAGTATGAGCTTTTGAGAGTCGATCAAAATTTTGAATTGTTTTCTGTTGCCCATCTTTCTATTTGGCAATGCACACGTAACAATGTATGTTTTTTTGAAATCTTAAAATCCAGGTGTTTGCTGTATATAATAACCGTAGCCCCATTCCTTCCACATGCCCTGGTGTGCAAAGAAAGCCCTGACCACGATATCTGAGGCTCTAATTCTGTTTACTACCTTTTTAGCATTTGGGATGGTAAAGTAAAGATGGTGTAGTTGTTAAGATAGCAAGCACGATTAGAAAGAACAATCTTTTACCAAAATAATTATAACTCTGCTGCACAATATATTCTGTCTTGCAGGAGCTGACACCAAAATCATGAGGAATGGTGGAAAAACCAACTTCAAAAGGACCAAAATTGACCAGCTGATGAATTACATGGTTTACTTGGTAAAAAAAAATACCTTCTGTTGCTGTGCAATTTATGCAGTATAATTTTTTCTTTTACTTTTTAGTGGAATGAGAGATCTACATCTGCAATTTTATTTTATTCCAGATCTTTCTGTTGCTCATTCTTCTTTCAACCGGCCTTGCTATTGGACACACATTCTGGCAAAGCGAAATTGGCAATTTCACCCACTCCTGGTATCTTGATGATGGGGAAACGGATCCACCTTCGTACAGAGGTTTCATTACCTTCTGGGGTTATATAATTGTTATGAACACCATGGTACCCATTTCACTTTATGTAAGGTAAATGTACCTCATTCTGTTCTGTTGGATTTGCATGCCTGCGTAAAAGGAAACCATCCCAAGATTGAGTGCATGAACTCCTATTTGTCAGTGCTAGGGAATAACCAGAAAATGGTAGCTAGCTCTACTCGAAGAGCTAACACCAGCACAGGTGCAATGGGCTTTGTGGTTGCTTCCTTTGTTGTCATTTCTGATTCTATGGAGAGCTTGGTTTTACAAATCCACTCCCTTTCTGCTAACAACTTGTACTAAATCAGTGTGTTTGAGAGAGAAAAAAAATGATCAAACTTAAAATATATTTTAATTTATGAAAAAAGACTGAATGGATTGCATTTGAAGTGCTAACAGGCAAGTGGCCTCATCTGCTGCTTGTGCTCTATTTATTTATGATTTTGTAAATAGACATTTATCGTAACATTCTTTCTACTCTCCCTTAGTGTTGAAGTGATCCGCCTGGGTCAAAGCTACTTCATAAACTGGGATCTCCAGATGTACTATGCTGAAAAGGATACTTCAGCCAAAGCACGCACAACCACACTGACTGAGCAGCTTGGCCAGATAGAGTACATCTTCTCTGATAAGACAGGAACTCTTACGCAGAACATCATGGCGTTTAAGAAGTGTAGTATCAGTGGCACTACATACGGTATGTTTCATTCCTTGTGATATAAAACTAGCTCAACCCATTCATCTCTAATCTCCACCACCCCCCCCCCCCCAACCCCCGGGATATGAGATGATGCTACATATCTCTGGTTAATAATTTTTATTGCAGCGTGGCTGCAGGAGGTAGCCAAAATCTGGGTTTAACACTGATACAAATGAAGTGCCTCTCGTACCTCTAGAGTTGATTATCCACCATGTTCCTAAACTGAACACCGTACTCCAAGTGAAATCTGAACAGTGCATCGTAAGACCCTTGCAGACTAAAGTACCCAAATATTTGTCTTTGTGGGCTGAATAGGTGCACACCATGGACCCTCAAGGACCACATGTAAACTGTCAATCCATGTTCTACCAATTGCATTAGATTACATGATGTATAATGAAATCAGTCTAGTTCTAGGGTACTTATATAAGGAATATCTTAAAAGTGGCAACTGTGTTGAGGATCACTCAACAATGGGGTTGTACGCAGATATAGCAAAGTATAAGCAAGAATTAAAAAAACATTTTTTTTTTTTTTAAGAAGTCCAATGTGACTGGTGTATCTTCGTTTAACATAGAAACATAGAATCTAGGAGCAGGAGTAGGCCATTCGGCCCGTCGAGCCTGCTCCGCCATTCAATACGATCATGGCTGATCATCCAAATCCAGTACCCTGTCCCTGCTTTAATCCCCACAGTACACATATCCCACCCTACCCCCGTAACCCCACGTATTTAATTCCCCCTAACATATCCCATCCTATCCCCATAACCCCACATATTTAATCCCCCCTAACACTAAGGGTCAATTTATCATAGCCAAATCAACCTAACCCGCACATTTTTGGACTGTGGGAGGAAACCGGAGCACCCGGAGGAAACCCACGCAGACACGGGGAGAATGTGCAAACTCCACACAGACAGTCACCCGAGGTCAGATTCGAACCCGGGTTTCTGGCGCTGTGAGGCACCAGTGCTAACCACTATGCCACCGTGTTGCCCTTTCAAAGATGATCCAATAAACTGGACCCGTGCAGTAATTGGGTAGCTCTCTCCCTGGCAGTAACTCCAGTCTACAACCACGCTGACTAGAAACGCCTGAAGTTTGGCAGCTGGCCCCGGTGGCTGTGCTCACTAGGGGTCATTTTTGCTTTCACCTTCACTGCTTGGGTGGTAAACAGGCGATTTGCTCTACCGGCTTACCACCCATGTGGTGAAGGGGAAAATGACCCCCCGCTGACTCGCTCAAACTGTTCCTAGCCCAGTCTAGTCCCTCAACTCCGACTTGCAGCAGAGGCCGTTACCGGCGAGCAAAAGGAGACCTAGATACCAAGTCTGATGCATTTGGGGCACTGGAGCTGTGTTTCCTTGCTACAGCTGAACAGCAGGAATGGCTCACTGATGGTGATGGAGGGATGAATTGCAAAGTTGAACGACTTATCTTAGCATACATAGAATTATATACATAGAATCTACAGCACAGAAATAGGCCATTCAGCCCAACTGATCTATACCATTGTTTATACCCCACACAAGCCTCCTCCCACTCTATAATCACCTCTTCCCACCCTAGTCCCCATCCCTCTATTGTGCCTTCCTCATGTATGCATCAAGCTTCCCTTTAAATGCATCACTGCTTCAAGCAGTCCATGTGGCAGCAAGTTCCACATTCTCACCACACTCTTGTGTAAAGAAATTTCTCCTAAATGATTGATTTTGATCTGTTCGTGTCTATCTTATATTTATACCCACTTATTCTGGACTTGCCCACAAGTGGAAACAGTTTCTCCACATCCACCCTATCGCACCTCCTCATCATTTGGACATGTAGCAGATCTCCTCTAAGTCTTATCTTTTCCAGAGAAAAGAGCCCCAGCCTGCTCAATCTTTCTTGATGGGTGCATCCTTTCAATTCTGGTAACCTATTTTTGTAAATCTTTTCTGCACTGTCTGCCGTGCTTCAATATCCCTTTTATGTAGTATGGTCTAACCAAGGTTCTATATAAACTTAACATTAACTCCCTGCTTTTGTATTCTATTCCTCTCAAAATGAACCTCAGTACTTAGTTTGTACTCTTTAAGGCCTTATCAACTTGTGTTGCTACTTTTAGCGATCTATGTATCTGTATTCACAGATCTCTCTAATCTTCTGGCCCATTTAGTTTCTTCTAAGGAATAAGTGGCCTCTGTATTCCGCCTACCAAAATGAACCAACTCACACTTGGCTACATTGAATTTAATTTGCCATTTATTCACCTAGTCTGCAAACATGTTTGTCTTCTTGCATTTTGGTGCAGTTGTCCCATTATTAGCTATACCCCAAGTTTGTTATCATCTGCAAACTTCAACACCATACTTCCAATTTGAGTCCAAATCGTTTGCATGTATGGTGAACAACAGCATAGTCTTCTGCAGGACACCACTACCCACTTTGTCAGTCTGAGAAGCTTCATTTTCACTCCTACCCTTTGTTTCCTGTTTTGTAGCCATCTTTCAATCCATTCTGCTACCTGGCCCCTGACTCATAAGAACATAAGAACATAAGAAATAGGAGCAGGAGTAGGCCAATCGGCCCCTCGAGCCTGCTCCGCCATTCAATAAGATCATGGCTGATCTGATCCTAACCGCCAATCTACTATCTATCACAGAACCATCTCCTGCATCTAACAGAATTGCACACACAAAATAGGAGCAGAATCAGGCTACACAGTCCCTGGGCCCGCTCCACTACCCACAGGGCCATGACCGATCCGAACCTAGACTCATGTCCAAATTCCTGCCCGCTCCCCGTAACCCTTAATGCCCTTTACTTCTAGGAAACTGTCTATTTCTGTTTTAAATTTAATTAATGTTGTAGCTTCTACAGCTTTTTGTGGCAGCATATTCCATGGACCTACCACCCTCTGAGTGAAGTAGTTCCTCCTCATCTCAGTTTTGAAAGAGCAGCCCCTTATTCTAAGACTATGTCCCCTAGTTCTCGTCTCACCCGTCATCGGGAACATCCTCCCCGCATCCACCCGATCCAACCCCTTCACAATCTTATATGTTTCAATAAGATCGCCTCTCATTCTTCTGAACTCCAATGAGTAGAGTCCCAATCTACCCAACCTCTCCTCATATGACCACCCCCTCATCCCCGGGATTAACCGAGTGAACCTTTTTTGCACTGCCTCGAGAGCAAGGATGTCTTTCCTTAAGTAAGGACACCAAAACTGTATGCAGTATTCCAGGTGCGGTCTCACCAATACCTTGTACAACTGAAGCAATACCTCCCTATTTTTATATTCTATCCCCCTAGCAATGAAAGCCAACATTCCATTTGCCTTCTTAATCACTTGCTGCACCTGCATACTATCCTTTTGAGTTTCGTGCACCAGGACCCCCAGATCCCTTTGCACTTCAGTACTCTCCAGTTTCTTGCCATTAAGATAATAAATTGCTCTAGGATTTTTCCTGCCAAAGTGCATCACCTCACACTTTCCAGTGTTGTATTCCATCTGCCAAATCTCTGCCCACTTACTTAGCCTGTCTATGTCCCCTTGCAGGTTTTTTATGTCCTCCTCACTCACTACTTTCCCTCCCATCTTAGTATCATCTGCAAATTTTGATATGTTACACTTGGTCCACACAGCCTGACCATTGTCATGTGTATTCTATGTGCTGACCATTGTCATGTGTATTCTTCTGAAAGTCTGTACCGCATCCACTGCATTGCCGTTTCCTACTGTTACTTCTGCAGAGAATTCAATAAGGTTGGTTAAACATGGCCATCCTGTTAGAAGTCCATGCTGATTTTTTTTTAATTATATCCTCCGTCTCTATAGATATTTTGTTAGCTGACCTTTTCACGAAGATTTTAGTGTCTTTCCTGCCACTGACATAAAGCTAACTGGCCTATAGCTCCTTGGTTAGTTCTACCTCTCTTTTTGAAGATGGGAGTTAAATTTGCTGTTATCTGGCACTAATTCCTTTGTCTATTGAATTTTTATGTATGGATACCATTGCCTCTGCTATCTCCAGATCAGGTGTCCCTGAAGCTACTAGGTGAAGAGAGGCTGGAGTCACTGATTGCTCAGAATATAAATGGCTGGTACACTCTGAACCATCTGCATACTTGTGCTTTTTACAGCAGGATCAGCTGCAACGGGTTCTGTAGGGCAGTAGCATGTGACCTCCGTGGACTAGGAATAGGTTCAACTTGTAAAGCAGTGTGCAGACTGCCACTGATGGTTCTAGGTGACCAGGTACTAAGTATAATTTTCTGTTTCTTCTACAGGTGAATTGTGCAACGCTATGGGAGACAGGACTGACAAAGTAGAGGTAAGAGGTTGCTTAATTTTAGGAAGTCGGTTACTTGAGCGAGAAGCTACTGAAATCACGCTGCAAATATTTGAAGCATAGCCTTTGCTGTACCCAGTGCGCTCAGCCGTTTCTTGACAGCACATGGAGTGATGCATTGATACAAGGGGCTGCTCTGTAAGACTAGGATATAAAGAATATTCATTGAATTTCTTTGTCTCCAAATCATAGAAAAAGTAGATGACTGCCCACACACCCACCTTCCCACTCCCCCCACACCACCCTCTCTGAAGTGCCTATTTCTCTGTTCAAGGTACGATGTAGATGTAGCACAATCAGCGGTGATGGATGTATAAATAAGCAGGTTATTGTGAAAAGTGTGCATAAGGGAGCGGGGAGGAATGTGGTGGCACCACGCATTAGCCTTGGCTTTCTTGCCAGAGAGAGGATGGATAAAGTGCTAAGTCTTCCTCTGCTCCACTCCCAGTCTAAGATGTGTCAAATGGAGATTACGGTGTCTCGTGAGAAGGGGTTGCAAAATTGGAGAGATGAGTTATGGGTGGGCAATCTTTGGCACCTCAAGTCAGTCAGATTTGGTTTATCAAGGGAAAGTGGATTTTAAAAATGTTGTTGCTAAACAAGCTAACCTTATCCAAACATGAAATAACAACAGAAAACGCTGGAAAAACTCAGCAGGCGAGGCAGCATCCGTGGAGAGAGAAACAGAGTTAACGTTTCAGGTCGAAGACCTTTCGTCCGAACTCATCCAAACTTATCCAAACATGCTTCCTTTGTATAAATATTGAATTTTGTGTAAACTGATTTTAAATACAGGAGGCGTGTACCAGCAGTTGGTCGTCATGCTCTCTGGGAGCATAACCCTGACACTTTCTCCAGAAGGAAAGAGGTGCGGCGGGGTGAAGAGGTGTTGGGGAGAGAGAATTCTAGAGCTTGGGCACTACTGCCAATGATGGGGTGATGAAAGTGGGGTTGCGCAAGAGGCCTGAGTTGCAGGAATGCAGAGTTCTCAGAAGGTTGTTGGGCTGGAGGACATTGGAGATAGGAAGGGGCGAGGCCATGGTGGGATTTTAACACGAGGATGAGAATTTTAAATTTAAACATTGGTGGTCCGGAAGTCAATGTTTTGGCGTTTATTTTTGGTGAAGAAGAAACTGGTAGAAGTTTTAGTATTGAATCCAATAATCAGACTGACTTGGTTTTTTAGTTTCCTGAATGTGAATTTGTAATTAAATATTTCTATGCTTTACACTGATCTGGTTCAGATTTTACACGTTAACTCTGTTTCTCTCTCCATGGATGCTGCCTGGCCTGCTGAGTTTTTCCAGCGTTTTCTGTTGTTGTTTCAGATTTTACACATACTTTGCTTATCTCTAAAATCAGTCACATTTTCCATTGGAGCTTTCTTTGTTGGATGTAGGTTTCCTTCTTCTGGTGGTGAAGAGTGATGACTCTCCATCCCTTGATTTGTAAAAGTCCTTTTGCTTATCCATGGTTATAATGAGAGGAGAAGACTGTTTTGGAGAGGCAGGTGGGAGGGGGGAGAAAAGAGTTATGTTTCCTTTGAAAAGCAGATTTTTCACTTGAATTTTTCTGCTCATCAGTCCTAGGGCAATGGAAGATTTTCCAGTTTCAGGCACCCAGTGTCTGCATCAAACATTTCCATGTTTTTCATCAAGGTGGCCTCCCTCAACCTCTGCACTGACCAACTCTTCATTCTTGGTGATTTCAATCTCCATCTCAACTCACCTTGCACTCTCCCCTCTGATTTTACTGCCCCCCTGTCCTCCGTTAAGCTCTCTCTCCATATAAACTCTCCTACCCATGTTCACAATCATCCCTTGGACCTTGCCGTCTCATGTGGGCTCTCTACTCCTATCACCTTGATTACAGACAAGGTCATCTCTGACTATTTCCTTTTGTGTCCGCCCATGGAATAAACTTTTTCCCCAAGTCACTTACAAATGCACTTTCAAATTCCCAGCTGTCTAGTCTTTGGGCCTATGTTTGTTTGCTGTGATGTGAGTTCAGCTGTCAATCTGCTCCACCACTCCCTCATCAGTACCTTTGCCCATATACCCAGTAAAACCCATACACACACTCATCCCGGTCATTTCCCTGAGAATGGCCCCGATCTTCACTCCCTCAAGTCCGAGAGGCACAATATTGGAGTGTCTCTGGTACAGAGCTGGTTAAGTCATTCATCGCCAGATCTGGCTGGACCACATCAAATACTATTGGGTCTTGCTCCCCTCTACTTTCCAGAATGATCCTGGAGTCATGAGCAGTTTTAGCAAAGATAACCATCTTCAATTCTCCACTACTAATCATATCCTTACACCCTCACCTGCCTCCTCCATACCCACTTCAACAATATGCAAGGAGCTCGTGGACTTAATTGTCACTAATTTACACCATCGATTCAGCTGCTTCTGCTGATCCTCCTCCCTTTCACTTTGCCCACCAGTGTTACTCCCGCCTCGGCTCTGAACACACATCTCTATCTAGTTTCTCTCCTATCTCCACTCATGCCCTCACTTGTCCATGAAAGCCACCTCCTGTTGAAGGGATAATTACTAGTCCTAGCCCCTTTAGGGCTACCCCGGATCAGACGTTCACTTTCAACAAAAGTTAGAGGTAGCCGAATCTGTAGGGGGTGGTGGTTTGTGTCAGCTTTACCTCTGACTTCTGAGCGGTTCGAATCGCTCCCACTCCTTTGGTTCTCGACCTTGGACTTATTTGGGGGTTGTGACAAAAAAGTGCAGCAGACAACTGGTTTTGATGTAGAACTTTGATCTTTATTTAAGAAAGTAAAAACACAACACTAACACTCTAAAAGTGGGGAACACTTCGGTACAAGCGAGGGAAATAACATTAAAAGAATACTTCACCCCTCCCAATCCCACTTCACTAGCTAGGTTGGACTCTGGAGAACCAGGGATAATGCTCACCAAAACGAATCCTTGACAGTTGAGAGTTAGGGTTTAGAGTCTTTTGAGTAAAAGTTTCGTAAGGCCCTTGTTGCCGCGAGGCGTCCGATGGTCACTGAGGCGGTCGCTCTGGTCTCTTCTTGCGTGTCGGCCTGCTTCTGGAGCTGTTGGCCTTTATTGAATTTCTTTCTGTTGCCCCCTCGCCTTGTTGAACTGCCTTCTTGCAGAGCTGTGGAACTGCCTTCTTGCAGAACTGTGGAACTGCCTTCTGCCGGACTGCTTGCTGAAATTCCTTGCTGCTGTGTAACTGTTGAACTGCTTGTCTCCTTGAACTGCCATGTAACTCTACTGGAGAACTTGAACTGTTGTAACTGCTGAACTGACTTCTTGAGAAAACAGCCTTTCAATTATACTAATTGAAGCTTCCTTATCTGTGCATTGTAAGATTTTGGCGGGCTCGTTAACGCTAACGACTTTACTAGCGTGTTAACTGGTTTTAATAGGCCTTCAATCTCATTGAACATGGCCTTATCTGCGTGCCAAATCTGCTCAGTTCTTTGTCTGATTTTGGCGGGCTAGTTACCAGTAACTGTTCTGTAAGTGTCAAATGGCTTTTGGGATGGCTTGCGTCCTGTCGATCTCCTTGGTTGATTACAGTTGATTGGTTTTGTGTTTTGTTTTCTAGGCTGGACTCAATCTTTCTATAGAATGGGCCTGAGTGGTTTTTATTATGTGTGTTTCTGATGGGCCCTGTAATTGGTTTTGATGGGGCCTGTCTTTTGGGTGGGACTGTCTTTTCCCTGGGTATATTGTTCAAATGTTAATATCTGCTGGGGTTTTGAGTGAGGTCATCCTGGTTCCCCAGGCAGTGTAATTAACTGCAATAGCCAAACTGTTTTTACAGAGGTCGACCCCACCTCCTTCCCCCTTTACAGGCCCAGACATGTTTTTAAAATGCCAAAACTTGGTCTTTGGCCTTAAATTCCTTATGTTAGGCCCAAATGCATTTTTATCACTCTGAGGTAGTTCCCAAGTCCTTTTCACAGATCACAGAATCCCCACAATGCAGATAGAGGCCATTTCGGCCCATCGAGCCTGCACCGACACATATCCCACCCTATCCCCGTAACCCCACGTATTTAATCCCCCCTAACACTAAGGGTCAATTTATCATAGCCAAATCAACCTAACCCGCACATCTTTGGACTGTGGGAGGAAACCGGAGCACCTGGAGGAAACCCACGCAGACACGGGGAGAATGTGCAAACTCCACACAGACAGTCACCCGTGGCCGGATTCGAACCTGGGTCCCTGGCGCTGTGAGGCAACAGTGCTAACCACTAAGCGACTTTTTCCTTAGGTTTTGGGGATCTGTAAATTTTGGAAACCTTACAAATCCTAAAGACGCTTAATTGGGTCTAACGGTCCGGACTATCTCTCCCTAAAGGAAAAAAACAACCTGAAAATGTTACCGTCCTCCAGATAGCACTTTTAATAAGTTTAGCTAGACTGTAACATTACGGATATTATGAGGGTCCGGAAAATTCCCTCCGAAATCTGCAACTCCTCACCAGAGTGTACAGAGATTGAGTTTGCGAGTTTGATACAGAAGTTTTACGTGAGACAATTCTAAAAATATATAGATTTATTAAAGAACCGACATGTAATTTACAGTTGGTGAGTCAATCGCAACATTAACAGTTCCAAAAAGAGAAAGCTACAATTCTATTATCAGAGAACCTTACTCTCAAATCTTAACTTTGCTACAGTTTTACAGTTCTTAGTTTTACATAGAAACATAGAATCTAGGAGCAGGAGTAGGCCATTCGGCCCGTTGAGCCTGCTCCGCCATTCAATACGATCATGGCTGATCATCCAAATCCAGTACCCTGTCCCTGCTTTAATCCCCACAGTACACATATCTCACCCTACCCCCGTAACCCCACGTATTAATTCCCCCTAACATATCCCATCCTATCCCCATAACCCCACATATTTAATCCCCCCCTAACACTAAGGGTCAATTTTTATTTTTTTTAATTTTTTTTATCATAGCCAAATCAACCTAACCCGCACATTTTTGGACTGTGGGAGGAAACCGGAGCACCCGGAGGAAACCCACGCAGACACGGGGAGAATGTGCAAACTCCACACAGACAGTCACCCGAGGTCAGATGCGAACCCGGGTCTCTGGCGCTGTGAGGCACCAGTGCTAACCACTATGCCACCGTGCTGCCCACTACAGGATATCCACCAAAATCAAATACCTTTGATCCCTGAGATACAAAGAGTTGGAGACTTACAGAGCCGTCTCTGAAGCCGAGAATCGCTTTGCCCTTTAAAGCGAGTCTACTATCCCATTTGAGAGTTCAATATTTATACCCTTTTCCAATGGTATTTCCTTTAAGGTTTTCTGCTGATGTAAGCTTATTATCTCTAGTCATTTTTCTGCTGACCCCTGCAAGTCTTAGTCACCTCAGCTGGTAGCATTGCAGAATTATGTCTCTTCTCTAGGTGTTCTAAGTTTATCATAAAAAACGGTATAATGGCAGGTGTGTTTTACTTGATGTCATTTTTACGAAGGCAGATGTTTCTTACTTTTATGAGCTTCTTTACGAAGTGTAAATTAGAACACCTTGTACAGGGTGAACCATTGTTTGATTCCGAAAGGTTCAGACTACTGGAGCCTTTAACCTTCTGTTTCAATAAGGTTATTGATTCAGTGTCAACAACTATCTTATCTCTATAGCCAGAATATTTTCACAGCTTTTTCATAGTTAGGTTTCTAGATTTCCAGACCCAGTTTGTCATGTTTTAATAAGGTCAGAATTCTTTCATAGAATGGTGTATTTTTCTGAATAGGTTATATGGCTTATTCCTTCACACTGTGACTTGACCCCATTTTCACTAAACTGCTGACCACCCACTTCTCTTCCTGACCCCCATGCTAGCTGACATTGTAAATGGTTCCCTCTCCTCACATACTGCTACCCTCTCTTTCAAAACCAACGTTATCACTCCTCTTCAGAAAAAAAATCCTCGACCCCTCTGTTCTTGCAAACTATCGCCCCATCTCCAATTTCTCTTTCCCCTCAAGCCCTTGAACATGTTGCCTTCCAATACATGCCCATCTTTTCTGCAACTCCGTGTTTGATTCTCTATCATATCCACCACTGCCATAGCCTTAATTGAAGCCACAATGATATCCTCTGTGATCATGGTGCACTATATCCCTCCTTGTCCTTCTCAACCCTCTGCAGCCCTTGACACGGTTGACCACACCATACCCCTCCAATGCGCCTCCTCCATTGTCCAGCTGTGGCTTAGTTCCACTCTTACTTATCCACTCATAACCAGAACATCTGCCCTTGCACTGTTACCTCTGGAATCTCCCAAGGATCTAATATTGGTCCCCTCCTCTTGCTTGTTTACATGTGATCCCTTGGCAACATTAATCGAAGACATGGCGTCAGGCTCCACATGTACGCTGATGACACCAAGTTCTACTTCTCCAACACCACTCTCAACCCCTCCATTGTCTGTTGTCAGGCAGCTTGTCTGACATCCAGTCCTGGATGAACTGAAATTTCCTCCAGTTAAGCATTGCGGTGATCAAAGCCATTGTCTTCAGCTTATTATTGATTTTAAAAATCTGTAAAATTCACAGATCAAACATCTTTTGTTCTGCAGCTTGTGGACTTCAGCTGGAACAGCTATGCTGATGGGAAGCTCAAATTTTATGACCATTACTTGCCTCACCTTATCCGTTCAGGAAAAGAACCAACAGCAGCGGAATTCTTTAAACTTCTTGCACTCTGTCACACTGTGATGGCGGAAGATAATAATGGTAAGTAGAGGACAGGGATGTGCCACATGTTGAACAGGGTTGTACAGTTTTGGTACAGGCACTTGGAAAATACATAGGATACTGAGTAGGGAACAAGCGCTGATGGTGTCTTTTCATTGCTGTGACTGATCTTTTCATCACTGGGTCCTATTTGCTAGGTCCACCTGTTTCACTGATTTAGTGCCACGTTTATGCTACAGAAAGAAATATCACAGGGATTCCATGATCCACACTACCATTGGGGAAGCCACGATCCCATACTGCCAGCAGGAACAACTAGTATGCGGAGAGGGTAGGTCGGAGATGGAGTTAGAACATTGTAGGCCCAATGCTCTGACCCTTGGTACCTTTTGAATGTGACATCCTGTGGTGGGGGGGCGGGGTCAGATCTCACAATGACCCCTATAGAGTCTCTTTTTCCTAATGTTTTAAAGTGCTTCTTGCAAAATAAATTACTTTGAAATGCAGTGACTGTTGTGTAAGCAAATGCAGCAGCTATTTTGCACAAAGGAAGATCTGACGAATAACCATGACCAGATGAGGTGTTTAAGATGGTGTTGGTTGAGGGAGAAATGTTGGCCAGAACAAGGGGAATGAGCACTTTACTCTTTAGGTAGTGCCACAGGATCTCAAACATCCACTTCAAGCAGCAGAACAGGCAAGTGGGACCTTAGTTTAATGTATCATTCAATGGATGCATACTTGCCAATTACAAAACTTTCAAAAGTTGGTGAACAATTTCAAAGAAGCGAACAATTTGTACAACTGGAAAAATTGCCTTGAATAAAAGCGTGCAACTGAGGCCATTGCTTTAAGGCAACTGAATAAGTTCAATTCCTTTTTTATTAACTTGAATTTCAGGATTTGTATTAGTATTTTGGGATTACATTCAGCAATTCAGTTAGCTATCTGTGAAAACTGAAACCAAATGGCCTCACCTCTGACATCTGAAAAGAAGTAGGTACGATAGGAGTGCAGTGACCCATGTGCTTGGAATGAGTTCAGCTGTAAAATTGCATCAGTTGTCTTATACGGGGGTGAAAAAGCGAAGTATACAAAAGTACATTTTTGATTTGCCGATTTTAGAAATTTCTCAGAGGTGCGAACTGTGATGGTACCAAATGTATTTCCTTGTATGGTTATCGCCCCCAAAAATGTCTTTTTTTTAAGACTTTAAGGGGGACAAATTAGGTATCGCCCCATTTAGGAGGGCAATTATCGGCCGGGCGCAAAGTTTAGCGCCTGGTGCTAATTATCACCTTCGACTGCAAACTTGGCTTCTATCGCCCCTGGAGGTGATTGGAGCGCTAAATCAGGTGCTACACACCTCTCAAGGCGCTAACGCCAAGGAGCGAGGCGTTACCTCAGAGCGCTGGCAAAGCTCATGTGATGACGGTCAACAATGGAACACAGACACACTGGCCCCAGCCAGTTCTTAAAGGGGAGGGTCGATCTTGCTCTCCATCCACACCCTGCTCATTGCAGCCTGGAGTCTCAGCCTGGAGAGACATGTATATCAAATCTGCTGGAAAGAACAATGGAGAGGCCCAGGGAAAGAGCTCAGAGTGCAGCCACCATAATCTCTTCTAAATCGATGCAAGGAAGGTCAAATCAAAATGAACCTGCAAAGTGCTGCTCAGTAACCAAAACTCCTTCACACAGCATTGAACCTCTTCTCCCTCTCCCTCTCCGAATGCGTGTTGCAAAAATGTCGCCGACAAAAAAAGACCGGAAGCGGTCACCTTTAAATAGCGCTACCCCAGTCCCTTCCCGACTGCAAAACGTTTCCCTCAACCTGTCGTTGCTAGCAGCAGGCGGTAAGGCAGGGGGGCGCCACTCAATATCCTGTCCAGGGCGTTGCAAGCTCGACTGACGTCACGATCTGCGGGCGCAGGAGATCGTGGCGGTAGTGTTTAGCGCCGCCGCAAAATGTCTGGTCAATTTCACGAGTGACGTAAACATCGCCACGCCCGGGCGCTAGTTGCTTTGCGCCCCATTAGCGCCCTCTTGGGGTGCTAACGGGAGGCGCAAAGCAACTGAATTTTTCCCCCTAAGCATTTTCCAGCAATTTGGAGTTTACTGTAATGCTGCTACTAAATTTTGATACTAAAATGATGGGGCGTAGAGCATACTAGATTCCCACAGTGAGCCTGCCAACAGCAAAATATCGTCTTTGAAAAGACATACATTTCATTATGCTCTTTGAGTCCCTCATCTACCCTTACACAAATCTTGGAGCTGGATGACAGATCTCCAGATATATTTCAAGATTTGGCCTTATACGCCCCTAGTTTCCAGCTTCTCAATTGCGGGTGTGTGCGGCACTAGTTGAAAGAACAACAGAAAACACTGGAAAAACTCAGCAGGCCAGGCAACATCCGTGGAGAGAGAAACAGAATGCAAATTGATAAATCAATCTACATGTGATTCCAAAGATATCTTCTGATGTTCTGCGATGTCGTATAAATCCATAACCTGTCCTACACATTCCCCTCGAGAAAAATGCTTCCTGCTCCATCCTGGGCCTCCAAAGCATCTGATACATGTGCCACGGTAACCAGCCATTAATACCAGGTGAAACTTCATATGTACACTTCACATATGTGCACAAGCAAATTTCAGGTCATTCTGGAGTGACTTAGTGAGAAGTGCCAGAGGTAGTGCCTAATCTTAAAAAAAAAACCCAGTCTGTCACTTATGATGGCTTTCAGATATAATAAAACATGAGAAGTGGACTGGTTACAGATAGTTTTTCCCATTTTATAAAAAATGAAGTATTTTTTGGATCTGTACACAGTAGTGTATTTTCTTTAGGCTTCCTCAATACATTCTAAAATGTTCAATTCTATCGGGTTGATGGATAGAAGTGCCTCATGGAAACAGATAGTAAGAGTTTTTATAGTTATATAAAAAGAAAAAGGGTGGCTAAAGTAAATGTTGGTCCCTTAGAGGATGAGACCGGGAAATTAATGGTGGGAAATATGGAGATGGCAAAAACACTGAATGAATATTTTGTATCAGTCTTTACAGTAGAGGACACTAAGAATATCCCAACACTGGACAAACAGGGGGCTATAGGGGGAGAGGAGCTAAACACGATCAAAATCACTAAGGAAGTGGTACTCGGTAAAATAATGGGACTCAAGGCGGATAAATCACCTGGACCTGATGGCTTACATCCTAGAGTCTTGAAGGAAGTGGCGGTAGGGATTGTAGATGCATTGGTAATAATTTTTCAAAACTCCCTGGATTCCGCTAAGGTCCCGGCAGACTGGAAAACTGCTAATGTAACACCCTTATTTAAAAAGGGCAGTAGACAGAAGGCTGGTAACTATAGACCGGTTAGCCTAACATCTGTGGTAGGTAAAATTTTGGAGTCCATTATTAAGGAAACAGTAACAGGACATTTGGATAATCATAATTTAATAGGACAAAGTCAGCATGGTTTTACGAAGGGGAAGTCATGTTTGACAAATTTGCTGGAGTTCTTTGAGGAAGTAACATATAGAGTGGATAAAGGGGAACCAGTGGACGTAGTGTATTTAGACTTCCAAAAGGCATTTGACAAGGTGCCACACAAAAGATTATTGCTTAAGGTAAAAAATCACGGGATTGGGGGTAATATTCTGGCATGGATAGAGGATTGGCTATCTAACAGAAAGCAAAGAGTTGGGATAAATGGTTCATTCTCAGACTGGCAATCAGTAACTAGTGGTGTTCCACAGGGGTCAGTGCTGGGTCCCCAACTCTTCACAATCTATATTAACGATTTGGAGGAAGGGACCAAGTGTAACATATCAAAATTTGCAGATGATACAAAGATGGGAGGGAAAGTAGTGAATGAGGAGGACATAAAAAACCTGCAAGGGGACATAGACAGGCTAAGTAAGTGGGCAGAGATTTGGCAGATGGAATACAACACTGGAAAGTGTGAGGTGATGCACTTTGGCAGGAAAAATCCTAGAGCAATTTATTATCTTAATGGCAAGAAACTGGAGAGTACTGAAGTGCAAAGGGATCTGGGGGTCCTGGTGCACGAAACTCAAAAGGTTAGTATGCAGGTGCAGCAAGTGATTAAGAAGGCAAATGGAATGTTGGCTTTCATTGCTAGGGGGATAGAATATAAAAATAGGGAGGTATTGCTTCAGTTGTACAAGGTATTGGTGAGACCGCACCTGGAATACTGCATACAGTTTTGGTGTCCTTACTTAAGGAAAGACATCCTTGCTCTCGAGGCAGTGCAAAAAAGGTTCATTCGGTTAATCCCGGGGATGAGGGGGTGGTCATATGAGGAGAGGTTGGGTAGATTGGGACTCTACTCATTGGAGTTCAGAAGAATGAGAGGCGATCTTATTGAAACATATAAGATTGTGAAGGGGTTGGATCGGGTGGATGCGGGGAGGATGTTCCCGATGACGGGTGAGACGAGAACTAGGGGACATAGTCTTAGAATAAGGGGCTGCTCTTTCAAAACTGAGATGAGGAGGAACTACTTCACTCAGAGGGTGGTAGGTCCATGGAATATGCTGCCACAAAAAGCTGTAGAAGCTACAACATTAATTAAATTTAAAACAGAAATAGACAGTTTCCTAGAAGTAAAGGGCATTAAGGGTTACGGGGAGCGGGCAGGAATTTGGACATGAGTCTAGGTTCGGATCGGTCATGGCCCTGTGGGTAGTGGAGCGGGCCCAGGGACTGTGTAGCCTGATTCTGCTCCTATTTCGTGTGTGCAATTCTGTTAGATGCAGGAGATGGTTCTGTGATAGATAGTAGATTGGCGGTTAGGATCAGATCAGCCATGATCTTATTGAATGGCGGAGCAGGCTCGAGGGGCCGATTGGCCTACTCCTGCTCCTATTTCTTATGTTCTTATGTTCTTATGTTTAGTTCTCCGTCATGGGGGGGGGGTAGGAAAATTAGCACTGGGATCTACCTTGCTTTTAATTGTGTCAGCTGTTGGAGCAGTGATGACAACTTTGACAAGCCTTGGCTCACATTGACCTTCATCTTTTGAACTGGGAGGGGAATTGATTTTGAACTTGGGTGTTGCGCACTTTGTGCTGCAGTTGGATCACCATTTTCTTTTGCATCTGTGAACAGGACAAATTGTATATCAAGCAGCCTCTCCAGATGAAGGCGCCCTCGTTAATGCAGCCAGGAATTTTGGGTTTGCCTTTCTTTCACGTACGCAAAATGCCATTACAATAAGTGAACTTGATGTAACAAGGACGTACCAAGTGCTCGCCATGTTAGACTTCAACAGCGACAGGAAACGAATGTCCATCATTTGTAAGTGTAAACATTTGTTTGGAGGTTTTTTGTGTCTTCCGTGAAGACCGAAACAAAGTATTTATTTAATTTCTCTGCCATTTCCTCATTCCTCATTCTAAATTCTCCCGTCTCTGACTGTGAAGGACCTACATTTACCTTCGCCAGTCTTTTCCTTTTCACATACCTATAGAAGCTTTTACAATCCGTTTTTATATTTTTCGCTAGTTTGTGCTCATATTCCATTTTCCCTTTCTTTATCAATTTCTTGGTCCCCCTTTGCTGATTTCTAAAAAGATCCCAATCCTCAGGCTGACTGCTTTTTCTGGCAACTTTATAAGCTTCCTCCTTTGACTTAATACTAGCTTTACTTTCTCTTGTTGGCCATGGTTGGATCACTTTTCCTTTTGGGTTTTTATGCCCTAGAGGAATATATGTTTGTTGCAAATTATGCATTATTTCCTTGAATGTTAGCCAATGTATGTCCACCTTCATACCGTTTAGTATAGTCTCCCAATTTACCATGGCCAACTTGTCCCTCATACCCTTGTAGTTTCCTCTGTTTAGATTGAAGACCTTAGTTTCAGATAACAGGTATACCTGTTAATATTGAAAAGTCGGCCAATTGCTTTTAATCAATTGAATAGCAGCATTATGACATAAATGCTTTGTTGTGAAGTTTTTGTTTTGCTTCAAAGGGAGTTACAAACTGTTAATTTTGTGTGTTTGCAGTGAGAAATCCAGAGGGTAATATCAAACTCTACTGTAAAGGCGCTGATACAGTGATATATGAGAGGTTGCATCCCAACAACCCAAATAGCGAGTCTACTGGAGAAGCTTTAAACGTGAGGGAAAGACTTAAGTTTGTTACAAATATTTTCTTTTTGTTGCATGTATTTCTATTCTATTCCATGAATGAAAGATTGATTTGATCATGAATGAATACAGCCCTGATTTTTCCTGATCAATTGTTAATAGGTTGAAGTTCCAAGGCTGCCTGATTGTTAGAAAAGGTAGTTGTTTTTTTTTTGTTGTGGTTCAGGATTTTTGATTATTTTTGCATGGAAAGGATTTGGATATAACTTATTTTGCAGCATTGCTTTTGGTTTGTGAGTTCAGTGGTTTAATATCCATCTGTTGTCATATGCTTGAGTTGCTGTGACAAAAAGTGGATTGGTATGTTGATTCCCTCACCTAAGGGATAATAAACAGCCATTGAAGCTGTTGCCTATAAGAAGATGGGTCTGTTCAGTTCTGACAAAGGGTCATCGACCTGAAACGTTAACTCTGTTTCTCTCTCCACAGATGCTGCCTGACCTGCTGAGTATTTCCAGCATTTTCTGTTTTTATTTCAGATTTCCAGCATCCGTAGTATTTTGGTTTTGTATGGGTCCATAGAGGATTCCTTTCAGATACTTCCAGTAGGCATTCCCACCTGAGCTCGGACAGAACTTAAGTCATGTCTGAACAGTATGTGGTGGGGTCTGGCCAGCCCTCCACTGGGGTGGAGAATGCATCTGGCTTGCCGGTGATAACTTTTCCCGTTCTTCCCCTCTCTCTGTTGAATTGTTCGCACACGAATGGCGTTGACACACAAGAACTGTATCTCGGCATGCGCCACTGCCTTCAGGAGCGAAGGAAATTGAAACGGGTGAACTGCTGTCTTGAGCAAGCTTCCTTGTATGTGCCTCTGTTGTTTGGGCAGGGTGAGCTAGTACCGGGCTAATGCTGCCAATTAGTCTGAGTACTAGAGTTATTGGTCCTTGGCAAGGGACAACCTGACTCCTTTCGGCTCATAGCGATATATTAGTTGTGGAAGTTCATGAATTTTCCTGCCCTTCTCTTCCATTTGAAGAAAGGAGCATTGGAGCTTAAAATAAAGCAATACTGACTTAAAATGAAGACATATCTCTGTTTCACAGGAATTTGCAGATGAGACACTCAGGACTTTGTGTCTATCATACAGGGATATTAGTGAAGCAGAGTTTGCAGAGTGGGATATAAAATTTAAAGCTGCCAGCATTTCCACAAGCAACCGTGATGAAGCACTTGACAGAGTCTATGAAGAAATTGAAAATAATTTGTTGGTGAGTATAGATTTTTTTTAAATATTATTCCTTTGTCTATTCGACAGCCATGTCTGTTATTCAAACTGACTGTTCTGTCTCTGCCTGCTATGCTTCATAATATCATAGGAGTCCAGTTTTACTGCCTCAAACAATTTATTTTCAACTATGTTCTCGTGCTCATCTTGAAGTATTCGGTATTCAAAATCCTTAAAGTTAAAATAGGCTACAGAGGAAAACATTTTACTGAATTAACCTAATCCCAAGTGTAATTGAGAGAGCTTCTCGCTCACTTTTATTGGTCTGTTTCAAGCTTTAGAGATGCTTGTTTAAAGCCGTTATGGCAGCTGATATTTTAACCTGGATTTTCTGATCGTGTTGGCCCCATTAATGGTGTAAATCAGACAGCCCTGATTGGAGTTTTGTTGCACAGGATCAAAAATGTAGGTTTTTGTGTAGAACATGCCCTCCTTTAATGTCAAGAATGAGCACAGTGGATTGTGGGTTCATTCTTCATTCATGACGTCAGTAGGCAGAATCTCAGTGGTCATGGAATGCTGTCAGCACTTGTAGAAATGCATCTCTGAGCCTCTACGTTCAGGAAATGAGGGGTGAAAGAGTAAATGGTGGAAGGGGGAAAAAAACTTTCTATTTGTCATCCTTTGAAACTCAGTTTTCTTCTTTCATTCTGTTTTTTACTTGCTTTCACTTGTCCTTTTTGTTTATTATGGGTGAAGCGAAATGGAAGAGCAAAGGATTGTGTATGTGCGTCAATTCCTGCTCCTTGGAGCAGAGAAGGCCAAGAGGAGATTTGATAGAGGTGTTTAAAATCATGAAGGATTTAGATTCAGTAAATAAAGAGAAACTGTTTCCAATGGCTGAATGGTCGATAATGATGACAAGAGGGCACAGATTTAAGGTGATTGGTAAAAGAACCAGAGGCAACATGAGGAAAAACATTTTTACGCAACGAGTGGTTAGGATTTGGAATGCGCTGCCTGAAAGGGTGGTGGATACAGATTCAATAGTAGCCTTCAAAAGGGAATTGGATAAATACTTGAAGAGAAAATAGCAGGGATAGGGGGAAAGAGCAGGGGAGCGGGACTAACTGGATTGCTCTTCGAAAGAGCTGGCGCAGACTCGATGGGCCAAATGGCGGCCTCCTGTGCTGTACTATTAGATAGTCACTAATAAATCCAATAACGAATTCAGGAGAAGCTTCTTTACCCAGAGCGTGGTTAGAATGTGGAACTCACTGCCACAGGGAGTAGCTGAAGTGACGAGCATAGATGCATTTAAGGGGAAGCTAAATAAGTGCATGAGGGAGAAAGGAATAGAAGGGTATGCTGATAAGGTTAGATGAAGTAGGGTGGGAGGAGGCTCATGTGGAGCATAAACACTGGCAAGGACCAGTTCGGTCAAATGGCCTGCTATGTCATAAGCATTTGTATGCCAGTATCCTGTGGTGTAATTTCAGGGTCTTTGTCTTTTTGTTTACTACTTTTGCAACATGGCATTTACACTTACAATCTATTCCAGCTTCTTGGAGCAACAGCTGTAGAGGATAAACTGCAGGATGGTGTTCCTGAGACCATTGAAACCCTTAAAAGAGGGGATATTAAAATCTGGGTGCTAACGGGGGACAAAAAAGGTAACTATTCATTGCAATTGCATTTTTATGGTGATAATTTCAGTTCCATCTACCATTCGTTGGAATTCCCAACATCAATAATTAAAATTTAAGAGTTTTGTACACGAACTGAGTGATGAAGTGATTTAAATGCTAATGTTTCACCTTTGGGACCTGGGTTCAAATTGTGTCAGATCAAGTGGATACAAATCTTCTCCCTCTGCTGGCTTGAAGGGCTTGATGTGATTATTTTGTTCTGGTCAATTTCATCCCAGTTCCATATCAACTTGACAATAATTATCACTAGACTGCCAGTCTCATTCAGAGAGGCCACAGGATTGCTGTTAATGAAAGAATATCACTGTGGTGAACAGGTGCTCTTCTGAGGTGGGCTGAAACATCTAGTCAGAGTTGAGTGAAGAAAGTTTTACTCTGTAGCTAACTACTCTATACCTAGCATGGAAGTCCTTGATGTTGACACAAGGTAGCTGAAATAGATAGTGTTCCTTTCCCCAATAGTAACATCCCGTGCCTTAATGAGCAGAAAATTGGCAAAAATATATTTTTCCAAAAGAAAAAAATCAAGGGGTTTCTGCAGGCCAGTTCAAATTCATCTGAATTCCATGAATTTTATTTAAGCAAGTGTTTGAGGATGAGATGTAATTTTCATTATCGCTGGTGCAGTGAAGTTTTAAAAAGTTCCCAGGTAAGACAATGGCCCTTTGGCATTTGGAGTGAAGATCTGTATATCGGTACAAGCAGGTATGCAAAGAGGTCTGTTTTCTGCGGCCAGACGGCACAGAGCCAGCAATATCACAGAATCTGCCAGCCCCACATTGCTGTAAGCAGCTGCTAGTGTCACATTATTACCAGGATTCAGTCACACCCTTGGTCAACGGTATAGATCCTGAATACTTGCCATTTTCACTTTGGACTAAAAATGACCGAACAGAAGAAGCTTCTGATTTAATTTATTATGGAAGAGGCCTAAACTATAGCAAACATATAGGCCCAGAAATTCCGTTCCCCATGGGTGTGTACGCGCTGTGTACTCATCCGTAGGGCCAACGGAAGTGCCGGTTTTAGGCATTCGCTGGAAACCGGAACTTCCGTTCTCTGCAGAAAGGGCTTGACTGGTCAAACGCCTGCGCCGGATAAGCAGCGCGTACGGCTGAAACTTCCGTTTTTTTCACAGTTGCTTCAGTCCAGGTAAGTCTTTAACAGCTGCGCCTAGAAAAACAGGCGCAAGGCCTGCTTTTACCAGGCTAATAATTGAAGAAAGTAAAAAAAAAATTCCACTGATTTATCATTTTAAAATACTTTAAAGAAAGGTAAGTTTATTTTTAGCCCCGTTAAAAACTTTTATTTTTTTCAAAAATTACATTTTTGTTTAAAATAGTTAATTTATGTAATTTATAGTCATTTTAAAAATGTGATGGTTTTTTAAAAAAATTATTTGAAGTTTTACTTATGTTTTGGGGCTGATCTCTCTTCATAGATTTGACAGGTCTTCCTGTCAAATCTATGAATGGAGATTCCCTGCTCTGATTGGCTCCCCATGGCCCACGTGATCCCAGGGACGCTGCGAACTGCCTGCGCCCCTGGGATACGCGTGCGCTGCACACCGGCAGTTTGAAGAGGCACAGCAACGGAATTCTGCGCCTCCCAGGAGCCCTCCAGTCCAGGTGGAGATTTTTCCAAATCGCAGCCCTCCGCCCGCGGGAGGGCTGCGAACGGAATTTCTGGGCCATAATGCTGTGATGTAATTATAGGACCAGGAGTAGGCCATTTAGCCTCTCGCATTGATTTTTTTTTATGTCACTATAATATCAGTACATGATGTGTGTAATGTAATGACTTCCAGCTTTTCTGCCTTTTTAACCACCTCAAACTGGCAAAGACATCTCTTTAGGATGCTAAATTTTGGGAATGGTGGTGTGGTACCGAACCACATAGACCAGCAAAGTCCCAGGTTCTTTTATGTTTGCAAGTTCCGCTGGGTACTGGTAGGGGTGCTGCAATTGGCCTTTGCATCTAGGGTAGGTGGGAAAAACCAACCATGGTTCCCACTCCTGATCATTGCCCAATGACTTTGCTGGGAATGCCTACTTGTGAACATCAGGTAAGCACAATTTTGTGTTCATTTGTGATTCCCTACTGACACACACTGGCTGATTTTTAACTCTTTCGAACAGACGCTTCCTAACTCTTCGTTACCTGATTGGATGATTCATGACGATCGGTCAAACCGCCTTCTTTCCATCTCCAACATTTTTATAACTAATAACCAAAAGTGTTCAAAGAAAATTAAATAAATGAACTTTTATTTAAATGACCATACAATTGTTTTCCCATGTTACTCACAGCAGTGTCCTGGAGATTAATCTTGACATCCTGGAGGGTTGGCAACCCCACCCTCTGGCGAGCCATCTCCTGGGCTGTCCCTGCATCACCATGTGCTCCTGCTCACACATACTGAGTGCTTCATGGTGCGCAGACCACTCTAATTCATTCTCTAACCCACCCAGAGTGGCAATCTCCATGCTGGTGCTTTGGAGGGATGGAGTGTGTGATGGTGCATCGCTACTGGGGGAGGGGGGGTTGTTGTCCTCCTCGGAGATGTCTTCTTCAGGCTCTTGCTGCTGAGAAGGACCTAGAGGAAAGAGAAAAGACACGAGTTAACTGGCAACACAGAAACTCCCATGAATAGTGTACGTGTCGTGGTAAACAGTTGGTTGCTCTTTGAATACCAAATGATTAAACCAGGAAAAGTATTGTACCATATTATTAGCCTAGGACAAAATTGAAAAGGACCCAGGAGTTTTGGTAGACTCAGGGCTAAACATGTGCACACAATGCAGAATAGTAATCAATAAATGAAAGCAGAAATCTGAGAAGTGACAGAGTGTAACATTGTAAACCGTATGGGAAAAATAAAATGAGAAAATTACTTCAAATTAAATTAAGAGGACAAGGGGAAATTAACTCAAATTAGTTAAAAGTAAATTTGGGAAGTTCTTCATTCCATGTGCTGATCACTTTGTGAACTCCCGGATAGAGTAGTGGAGGCAAAATCATGACATCAGTCAAGAACCAATTAGAAGCTTCAATTATTAGAAACTGTAATGGGCAGTCTTTAGGGTTGTTATGGATGGGTGAACTAAGGTGGGAGAATGGCCTTCGTGATTTGTAATAATCTTGTAAAGGGTTATGAATTACAATAACTGGTCCATCAAGCCATGAACCTCTTGCCTATTTCTGGGAATTGTGCAGTGGGATGAACATTCCTTTCACCTCCTGGACCTTGGGTTGAATTCAACCCTGAATGAAAGGATCAAAGTCTCCTTTCTGTCTGCCAACTTCTGTTGGGCTCTTAGTGGAAAGTGTTTGGACAGTTTTAGCCTGGTATACAGTATAGAATTGTCCATAATTTGGTGTGCAGTTGCAGATCTTGCTAGGAAAGGGGCAAAAGACAACTAATATGATAACCTTTGCAGTGATATAACATGGAGCTGGTGTACTTATCTAAAGTTGGGATTTTTTTTTTTAAGTATCTTTTTGAGGGCAGGACTGAGGAATGGTTACTCTTCCTCTAACCTGCGTTACTCTTGTATTTGAATTGCTTGAAGGTGACAACAGTTTAAAAAAAACAAAAAACAGGAAGTGTTCCATTTTGGAGTAGTTGCATTCTTCACCTTGAGCATTTAAAAAAAAAAAAAGTTCTAATGTTCTTCTTTATATAAATTTGTGATCTAATAAAAGGTGATTTTTTTTTCTGCTTCAACCAGAAACTGCTGAAAACATTGGTTTTTCCTGTCGATTACTAACTAATGAAATGACCATTTATGATGGAGAGAAAGTTAGGTGAGTTTTTAAATCTTAATAGAAGAAAGAACTTGCATTTCTATAGTGCCTTTCACAACCTCAGGACCCCCAAAGTGCTTTACAGCAAACAAAGTACTTTTGAAGTGTTGTCACTGTTGTAATGTAGGAAGCACAGAAACCAATTTGCGCACAGCAAACTCTCTCTAACAGCAATGAGATAAATTACCATATGATCTGTTTATTAAAAAATACTGTTAGTTGGGGGATATATGTTAGCCATGATATTCTTCAAATTGTGCCATTGGATTTTTACGTCCACCTTAGAAAGCAGATGGGGCCTTGGTTTAATGACTCATCTAAAAGATGGCATCTCCAACAGTGCAGCACTCCTTCAGTGCTGAACTGAAGTGTTAGCCTAGATTATTTGCTCAATTGTCTGGAGTGGGGCTTGAACCCACGACCTTCTGATTCAGAGGCCAAAGGGCTGACACCTTTAGTTTCTATGTAATGAAGATGTAGAAAACATTGTTTTGACATCTTTGTTACATTGAAACCAGTAGAATCTCAATCTACCTCCAAATAATTGGATACAAACAAATCTTTACCTAGCCTCAACTTGGTATCTGCTGGCTGTCCCTTTTATTTGTAACTGTTAAAAACAGCTCTATTCTACCCCAAATTACTATGCAGAGTGCATTACAAATTGGGTTTCTCAAGGATATGCAGCTTCACTTGAAATTGAAATTTAATTTTTGTTTAAAAGATAGATGAGCAGCACAGCATCTGTTGCCAAGCCCACTGATCTGTAATTTGTATGTAATTTAATTCACTGGATGGAGACTTACATAGATATCCAGTACGACAGCTCTGTAATCTGTTCAGCGATCTGCAGTTTTCCTATGGAACAGAGCTAGTTTGGGAAAAACCAGGTGAAGGTTACAGGTTGTATGTCTGATTAGGTGATTTCTAAGTTTGTTCACATTATAGCTGAGCCTTAAAATCAGCAAAGAACCACCAACCTCAGCAGTAGTCTCCTGAACGAGAATATTATTGACTCAGTCTTTGCCTGTCTGGTGTAGATCTGAGTCAGACCCCATCACTGCCCAGCAAGAGTAGACCCAAATCATTCAGTTGGGATCAAATGAATAATTATTAGGCTAAATTAGGAAACACTTCTACACACAAAGGGTGGTAGAAGTTTGGAACGCTCTTCTGCAAACAGCAATTGATGCCAGATCAATTACTAATTTTAAATCTGAGATTGCTAACCTTTTGTTAACCAAAGGTATTAAGGGATATGAGCTAACGGCAGATATATGGAGTTAGGTCGCAGATCAGCCATGATCTCATTGAATGACGGAACAGGCTCGAGGGACTGAATGGCCTACTCTTTTTCCTATGTTCCTAAATTTAAAGCCCTTGAGTTACAAAACTATGAAACATATTTTATTAATTCCTAGATATTTCTGTTGCTTTTTTAAAAAATTGGCTGGCTGTTCTGAAAATAGTAAATTCATTTTGAACCATGACCCCTCTGTTTACACTAATTTTGTGCATAGGCTGCTCTATTGTAATTATGCTATTTCCTATTTGTTCATATTGAAATATATTGTGATATATGCATGATTATTGCACATTTCAGGTCTGCCATAAATATTTCCTTGGGTTTAGCGTCATTGGTCTCACGTGCAGGTGGACCTTGTGACCCTTACAATCAGGAATTCACCTGTACGGTCAATATCTAGTTATACAATAGTGTGACTTGAGGCCGTAACAATGTAACTTCCTTTGTTATATGAACTGATTACCATAAACGTGCACATGCCATTGTGCACAACTCCAATCTTCTAAGATGTGAATAATTAAATTGCTTTATTTTACAGTCAATGTACGAAAGAGATAGTTAAAGCAAATTTAACCTAACTTAGTTTATTACAGGGAGGAATGAAATTATGCTGCACTATCCCTGTTAGTGGGCTAAGTAACACTTTTTTTCTTTCGGTCAGTCCTATCACTGACTCATCCTACTGCTTGCTGTGGGTCTGCTAAGCTCATCTCTTTAGGTGGACTGGCCAAGTTCCTTATCTGCCTCCCTCTGCAGAACTTTTCTTGGTGACAAATTAATAGGCAGTTTTGTGCTATGGACTCATGCCAACTAGGAATTGGATTGACTAGACTAATTCATTTTGCACTGGATTCTCGCATTTAGGGAAGAGCAATGAGTAGGCAAAGTATTAACCCAAATACTCCACCCTGTTTTTTTTATTATCTCTTTTTTAAATTGGGGGTGGGGGGGATTGTTTCTAGATGACTTAATGTGAAATCTCTTCAGGTAATGCAGTATAGTTTTTCTTCCCACTCTCCACCATCTCTCCTACAGGCTGAGACTTGTACCTGGGGTATGAGTCCACATGTGTCACCAGTCCTCCAGTACCTCACCCATATGATCATTCTTTTTGTGTAAGCCAGGGCTGAATGTGGGAAGGCTGTTCTGCTATAGGGAGCATCACATATGTGCCTTATCCTGCTCTCACCTGTCATCTGCACACATGCATTTTCTAATGGGAGTTATTGGATAGTGATTGGGACTGGGAACTGTAGCTAATTTCCACCCTTTCACCTCTCTGCTTCAGTCAATTATAGTGTCCCTAACATTATTCCAGCTAACTCAAAAGAGTAAAGCTGCTATACATCACCAGCATTGAGGCTGCAGCACCATACAATACAAAACATTAAAAAAAAAAAATTTTTTTAATTCCTACCAGGTATTGGAATTGTAATATTCAATGAGATTCTTAAGATTTGTTACATTGCTCTTTCAGTGCCATGCTAGACACCGTGCAAAAAAACCGAACAAGCATGGTAGCAGGAGAGGTCAACTCTTACACAAACAATATCTTCCGTAGTGACGAAAAACCCGCATTCGTAATCACCGGGTCCTGGCTGGTATGTAATAAATGTTAATATTTTGTATATTTTCGGATTGTGTCTCAACCTACAAAAGTAAACAGTGGGCAGTGTAAACCTGGGCTGATATCCAGCCCAAACAGATATAGTGGGGGGCAATATTAACCTAACCCGCCCATCAGGAAACTGACTAGATTGGGTGCAACTGGTTTTCCACCCCACCCAATTTTACTCTCCATTGAAGTCAATAGCGAGTAATATTGGGCAGATGTAAAACTAGCGTTCCACCCGATCCCATGGGTTTCCCACCCAGCACGTTGGGTTAAATTTGCACCCAATCTGTTGCCACCAAACGTGTGAGAAATTTTCCAACAAAATACCAACTTTTTCTCTAACACCACATTCTTCCCTGAAGCCAACTAAATTGGAACAAAAATGGAAGGGGGGAGGGCGTTGGTGCTTCGATCCAGCTTGGATAGTTTACCCAGTCTAGTTCCCTGAGGTGACTTGAGGTGGGTTTGGCCCTGAGCTAATTTGAGCAAGATTGTGTGTGTCTCTCACACAGCAGAGGGCCTCCACGTATCAGCCCTGTATTGCAAGGGTCTTCTTCATTCCAATAGAAGATTCAGTGGGCAAATACCACCACCTCCACATTATAAAATGCCAGTTCCTCTAGATTTGTATTTTTGACCATGCTATATCACCTGCTGGAAATACATAGATGGCTCCTTCCCTTACTATCCAATTTCTATTCCACAGACCTCTGCTTGCTGAAATCATCAATTGGTCAAAGGCAAGCTAGAGAAGGATAAGGAAGGACAGTGAGCTGCTGTCATTGAATATTATTTATAACTTTGACCAGGGCAGTCCTTTTACAAAAATTTGCCCCTAACTTCCTTGTCTTTTCTCATAGTCTCTAATCACTGTATTCATTTTGACGGGCTTTACATCTAGAGGACTAGAATACAAGGGGATAGAAGTTACGCTACAGTTATACAAAACCGTGGTTAGACCACACCTGGAGTACTGTGAGCAGTTCTGGGCACCACACCTTAGGAAGGATATACTGGCCTTGGAGTGAGTGCAGCGTAGATTTACCAGAATGATACCCGGACTCCAAGCGTTAAATTCCGAGGACAGATTTCACAAACTAGGGTTGAATTTCCCTAGAATTTATAAAGTTTAGGGGTGATTTGATCGAAGTTTTCAAGTTGATATGGGGATCTGAGAGGGGAGATAGAGAGAAACTATTTCTGCTGGTTGGGGAGTCTAGGACTAGGGGACGTTGCCTAAAAGTTAGAGCCAGATCTTTCAGGAGTGAAGTTAGGAAACATTTCTCCATGCAAGGGGTGGTAGAAGTTTGGAACTCTCTTCTGCAAACGGCATTTGATGCTCGATCAATTGTTAATTTTAAATCTGTGACTGATAGATTTTTGTGAACCAAAGGTATTGGGGGATATGGGACAAAGGCAGGTATTTGAAGTTAGGTCACAGATCAGCCATGATCTCCTTGAATGGCGGAATAGGCTAGAGGGGCTAAATGGCCTACTCCTGTTCCTATGTTCTTACGATGCACTTATTTTCCAGAATGAAATACTCCGAGAAAAGAAAAGAAGGAAAAAGAAATGGTTCAGGCGACCAAGAACGGAGGATGAAAAGAGGATGCAAATAGAAAAGGATCAAAAAGATGAAACTGCCAAAGAAAAGCGACAGAAAGACTTTGTGGAATTAGCCTGCCAGTGTACTGCTGTAGTCTGCTGCCGTGTCACCCCCAAACAGAAAGCCATGGTGGTGAGCTTGGTGAAAAAATACAAGAAAGCCATTACCCTGGCAATTGGAGATGGAGCGAATGACGTTAACATGATTAAAAGTAAGTGCAGCGAGGGCTGGTAGTTTAATGATCTCTTACAAAGCTATTTTCCTTTTGGTTCCTACACGAGCCAAAATAATGCTCCTAAGCAAGAAAAACACGGCCCACCTCTCCTGTTAAATGGAATTTTAGCAAGGGGAGAAAGAAAATAGAGCTTTTATGTCATTGATTCAATTTTAAACCAGTACATTAATAGGCTTCGTTACAAAATCCATTTGAGGAACATGAGTGCAATCTGGAACAGGCTTGTCTAATGCTTGCTTTTCTTTTATGTTGTTAACAGTTCTCTCTCCTCTGGTATTGTCCCCCTTCCCTTCAAATCTGCCATCATCACCCCTCTCAAAATCCAACCCTCGACCCCTCCATCCTTGCAAACTATCGCCCCATCTCCAAACTCCCTTTCCTCTCAAGTCCTTGAACGTGTTGTCGCCTCCCAAATCCATATCCATCTTTCCCAGAACTCCTTGTTTGAATCCCTCCAATCAGGCTTCCGCCCCTGCCGCAGTACTGAAACTGGTCTTACCAATGACATCCTAATTGACTGCGACAAAGGTAATCTATCCCTTCACGTCCTTCTGGACCTGTCTGCAGCCGTTGACCACAAAACTCTGCTCTACGGCTCTCCACCGTCGTCAAACTGGATGGGACTGCACTTGCCTGGTTTAATTCCTATCTTTCCAACCGCTTCTCTTCCCAAGAGCTTTTGACAAATTAAATTTCAGCGTTTGACAGCTCTGTGAAGCTGTCAAACACTGACAATATGATTTCTAACTTGAGTCCCTGTACTTGGACTCAGTTAGAAATCAATCCAGCACAGAAAGCAGAGACTGCAGCTTTTGACAGCTCCGCGGCCATTCTGCTTTCTGTGCCGTGGATGTGAGGGACTCCCGACACCTTAAGGAAGATAGCCTGCAGGACAAAGTTAAGGTAAGTAAAAGTTCTTAAAACACTTTATACACACACCAAACACACTTACTTCTGCACTCATGCACCCATCACTCACCTGCACACCGGACATCTCGACCCCTCCAGACCGAGGGTCCGCCTCGCTAAATTGGCGTGTGGTTCGGACCTGTCGGGAAACCCACACTTCAGGGCTAAAAATAGGGATTAGGCAAAATAGGGATTAGGCAAAAAACTGCCTGTTAACTACCTGTTAACAGGCAGTTTATTGGCACTAATCCCCTTCCCGCCTCGGAGGCGGGTCCCAGCACAGGTCGGGTACCCGCCTCCTGGGAAACTGGCATGGAGGCGGGATGGGTTCGGGACCCCCGAATCTGCTATTTTCACACCACTCCCGCCTCCACGGGCCAGTGAAAATTGAGCCCATTGTCTTCGGTTCACACCACAAACTCCAATCCCTTTCCACTGATTTGATCTTTCGCCCCGGCAACTTTCTGAGGCTGACCAAGTCTGTTCACAACCTTGGTGTCATATTTGATCACGAATTTGCACTACAGTCGAAGACCAATTTCACTTTCTATGTGACAGGTCGGAATGAAGACCTGCTATTTGGCTGTATTGAATGCTCATGGAATTTTAAAAATCTACAGATTTATTCCTTCCTAAAATGAGTAGGGTGTTTCTTTTTTGTAACTAATGGATGCTTTGTGTGTCATGATTGTCTTTGATGTGGAGATGCCGGTGTTGGACTGGGGTGGACAAATGTGAGGCTTCTGATGATTGTCTTTGTGACTGTTTTTGTTCTACATTGCACCTCACCAGGTGGCTCTGCTTCCCTCCCAGGTTCAGTGGAATAAAATCACTGGCAATCAGTAAATCTATCACTCTTCCATGGGCCCCATTTCCACAGGATCAGGGTGCAGACTAATGGAGAGACATGTCTATATTATGCTCCGTCATTTTGCGCACTAAGGGTTGTAAACTGAACTAATACTCCACAGGACACGGTGGGAGTGAGAGCAGGTTGGGGAAATAATGGGGATAATTTTAACTTTTGCCAATGGTGTAACACGGGCGATATTGGTTATAATCCTCTCCCAATTGTTCTTTCTATTGAAGTCAATGGATGAGCTGAATGGCCTTTTCTTGTTCCATGCTTTCTTGTGTTGAAAATGGTGACCTTAATGTATACTTTTAAATTGCTTACAGATTGGTATGAGAGTTGTATTACTAATCAATATTAGAACACCTTTAAATCAGCTCTTTAGGGAATGGTAGCATAGTGCTTATGTTACTGGACTAGTAATCCAGAGGCCTGGACTAATGATCCGGAGACATGAGTTCAAATTCCACCACGGCAGCTGGGGAATTTCAATTTAGTTCATTAAATAAAAAATCTGGTATAAAAAGCTAATGATGACCATGTAACTACCGGATTGTCGTAAAAGCCCATCTAGATCACTAATGTTCTTTAGGGAAGGAGATCTGCCATCCTTACCCAGTCTGGCCTATATGTGACTCCAGAACCATAGCAATGTGGTTGATTCTTAACTGCTCCTCTGAAATGGCCTAGCAAGCCACTCCGTTTTCAAGAATGTGACTCACCACCACCTTCTCAAGGGCAATTAGGGATGGGCAATAAACGCCCACATCCTGTGAATGAATTTTTTTTTTAAAAACTCAGTTTACAAACACAAAATCAACCACCACATTGTTGGCATCATCTAATTTATGCTGTTTTCTTTTTGAATTTTGGTGTCTGTAGATCTTGGCCTTTCACCTAGATTTCTCAATCTAAAACCATATATAACAGGACTAGGTTTTACAGCTATCAACGCACCATTAATACTGCATCAAATGATGATGGTTGGGTATCTTTATCTGTTTTGGAAAAATGCAGTGTTTAAATTATGTGAAGATGGTAATGACCAGCATTTTTGTGTCCCACGCTACAGCTGCTCATATTGGTGTAGGGATCAGCGGCCAGGAAGGCATGCAGGCTGTCATGTCGAGTGACTACGCTTTTGGGCAGTTTCGTTTTCTGCAGCGACTGCTCCTGGTCCATGGGAGGTGGTCATACATCCGGATGTGCAAGTTTTTAAGATACTTCTTCTACAAAAACTTTGCATTTACTCTAGTTCACTTTTGGTACTCCTTTTTCAATGGATTTTCTGCACAGGTAAAAGCAATTATTTAGTCTGATACAAAAGACTGTGCCATAGTTATGGGATTCCAAAATTATGAAGTGATTTTTTTTTTTAAATGACTGCAACAGTAGCAAAAACTTCCAACACACTGCTTTACAGTGTGGAAAACAGGAGGGAGAGGGGCAACAGAAAGTTTTGAATGGGTGGAAAAAGCATGGTGGAGCAGAAGGGTTTTTAGTAAGCTTTTGAAAACAAGGAATAAATTCCATAGTGGCTACCAATGACCAATGGATGGAGCGGCATCAGGGTCTTTATCTGTAATTACTACTTATCTTTAATTACTACAATTTTCTTCAATTTCTACATTAATTGGCCAATTATTTTCATGCCTGTAATAGTAAGTGAGGAGAATTTCATTTTAAGTTACTACTGATAATGCCATGACGTTGAAATATTTGTGAACAGTTACCATCCTAAAAGAAATATGTACCTTTTTTTCAGGCGACTCAAGTGAGTCTTTGTTTTCATATGTCTAAGCTATTTTGCAATTCCATTTTGTGTTTCCAAATTCTTTTTAATTGAATTTTCAGGTTGCATATGGTGTGAAGCCACTGTACATTTTAGATGTACAATTCTTGTGAGAAGGGTACATTGATCATTAGGTTTCTTGACATGGCTGTATCTGCACTGGCAGCAATCCATATTCATTTGTTTAGTTCGACGGGGTGCGGTGAACAGGGCATCTGTCTCGATTAAGGCCCTGATTACTGTCCTTGTCTACCTTTTCTTCTTGCACTTCAATTTTTGCAAAGTTTACCACGACCTCCTGCACTACTGTGAACAGTGCTCATTTTGTCATTTGAATAAGCAAGGTTTTTTTACACCCATAAATATATTTTTGATTTGCTGCTATATGTTTCATGAACAAATCACAAAGAAATCTAATGCTTTCTGTTTCTCCTTTGTGCACAGACTGCATACGAGAATTGGTTTATCACACTATACAACGTTCTGTACAGCAGTCTTCCAGTGTTGGTTGTTGGGGTGCTTGATCAGGTATATTCCATTCATAATCAATGTCAATATAATTTGTATGTATTTATTAATTACACTGGACCTGACGTAGACAATAATTTTGCGGAGCAACACAATAGAAATTCTACCCAAATCCCTTCCAGGCCAAATCGGCAAAAGTCTCAATATTACAGGCATGTACAGCTAAAATGTGTGTGCTTCAAATGGACCACATCCGTCCTGTTGTTCTGGCACTCTTCCAAAGTATAGTTCGGATTGTATTTTTGTTCTGTTTTTACATTTTCACTCAGTTTTCTCAATTTCCCTCCCCCCTTTCCCTTCTCCTTAGGATGTGACCGACAAATTGAGTCTTCGGTTTCCAAAGCTTTATATACCTGGACAGAAAGGCGCTTTCTTCAATTTCAAGAAGTTCTTTATCAGTTTGCTTCATGGCATTGTCATGTCTCTGGTTATTTTCTTCGTACCTTATGGAGCCTTCCTCCAAACAATGGGCCAGGATGGTGAGGCACCGACTGATTACCAGTCATTTGCAGTCACCACAGCCTCCGCTCTCATCATAGCTGTCAATTTCCAGGTAAGTAGATGTTTTGTGGGTTCCACCCCCATGCAGCACCCCACCCCCCCCAATGTTTTTCTCCTCCCCTGAAGATGAGGACTTTTGCTCATTATGATTTCACAAGTACAACTGCCCTCTAATACCTCAACCAAGTGGCCATTCTTTGTCAGCAGTGTATTAGTGTGGGGACTTCACCCCCAAGCCCAATCCTTTTCTCACTGACATCCACAGCTTTGCATACATTTCAGTAGGAATCATTGGAAAGTAATCGGAAGTTAGGAAACGTTGCTTTTTTTAAAATTATTTCTTTCTATCCTAGCCCAGGGACACTGAAGCCACCTTCTCAAGGGCAATTAGGGATGGGCAATAAATGCTGGCCTTGCCAGCGACACCCACATCCCATGAATTAATTTTTTTTTAAAAACAGTCCCTCTTGTGGCTCTGGATGATATCAGTGAAGTCAGCACCAGCACAACCTTGGACCTTCCAGGTCTGTGTAACTCAGTACCACATCATGTGTTGTGCCTACCCAATAGGGGAGTTCTCCAGTGAACTACTTGTCGGAAAAACCCACCTGGTTCACTAATGTCCTTTAGGGAAGGAAATCTGCCGTCCTTATCAGTCTGGCCTATATGTGACTCCAGACCCACAGCAATGTGGTTGACTCTTAACTGCCCTCTGAAATGACCTAGCAAGCCACTCCGTTGTATTCAAGAAGGCGGCTCACCACCACCTTCTCGAGGGCAATTCGGGATGGGTAATAAATGCTGGCCTTGCCAGCGACGTCCACATCCCATGAATGAATGAATGAAAAAAAAAGTCTTGGTCAATGGTACAAGCAGATCTTATCCTGTGGATTCACATTGGCCGGATTTTGCGGTCAATGGCGAACGAATGGCACTAGCCATTCATTACACTTACACTTGCCCACAGACTTTCTGTGGGGTTTTGCACTGGAACATGCGGTTATTAGAAATTCAAAACAGCGCAACGTCCTCTACCGAGGATCTGGGTCCTGGATCAGGGCAAGCAACCATGTGTCTCCTTAATCAGACTGAAGAATCCTTTTTGAGACACGCAGAGTCTAAAACAGGAATTGCAAGTTAGAATAGTTAATTCAATGCCAAATCATGTACAGAAAGTGAAAGAGGGAAAAGAAAGATGGGATTAAGAGAGATAAAAGACAAAGTAAGAGAAATAAAAAGATGTATTTGATTTTTTTAAATCTCCAAAAAGAATTAAAATCTGAAGAAATGAGACTCCGCACTTGTAAAAGTTACTTTTCAGTGCTAGAGAGGTTGTTTGACAATAATTAAGACTTGTCACACCATTACACGTGAATGGACAAGCTCCAACTTTTTCTGGTGTTTAGTGGGTATCTAGTGGGTAAGTACCACAACTTCACGCCGTTCCATGTATTTCAATGCCAAGTCTCTGGGTGAGATTGCACAGGTTCTGGAGGAGCAAGGCAATTCAGATAGCAACTTCCTGATTGCCGTATTTAACTGCCCATGTGTGGCTGCCAGAAGTTGCTGTCCGATTTCCTCTTTAATAACAGTGAATTCTGATAGCCTCACCATTATTTCTACTGCAAATTCCAGGTCATTCTGTTTTCTGCAAGGCAAGCAATATTAAATTTGGTCAATGCATACTTAAATAGAAACTAAGTCGATGCATAAATTGCAGAGTGATATGGGTGATGTCACTGTCAAATGGTCTTCCCCTCCGTGATGTCTTGTTTTCAATTGTAATAACCACAAAACAAAATGTTTGTTGAAGTGACACCACATAATGTAAATCTGTTTATTCACTACATTTTACATTTTGCACTAACTTTATATCAATGTAACCCTTTTCCTGTTTATATATGTTTGTACACAACATTTTAATTTCTTTCTTGCAGATTGCTCTGGATACTTCTTACTGGACATTTGTCAATGCCTTTTCAGTCTTCGGAAGTATCGTTTTATATTTTGCAATCATGTTTGACCTTCACAGTGCAGGAATCCATATCCTATTCCCATCGGTTTTTACGTTTACTGGTCAGTAATGTTATGAAGTATTATAAAGTATTTACAGCACAGAAACAATCCATTCAGCCCAACAGGTCCGTGTGTGTTTATGCTCCACACGAGCCTCCTCCCATCCCTGTTTAAAGAAGACATTTGATAATTTAAATGCATTGGTTGAACAGAAATGTTTAAAATCCAGTATCTACAAGGGCGACTGAGGTGCAGTAAGTTAAGACACTGCTCTTTCACATCTCGTTCAGAAAAGTCTCTTCATAAAGTAACATTAGTGGGAAGAAATTATTTTGGACAGTCTCAATTCAGTTCTAAATGACTCCTGAGGCTCAGCATGATGCTTTCCACATTTTGTCAATTTTTGCAAAGACTGGTGATCTGGGTGACTGGCAAGGGAAATGGCAATGTGATGCTGGATGTAGAAGTGAATCCTTTTTTGAGGATGTAGATAAGATCCACTATTGAACAGATTGAAGTGGGTTTTGCTCTGCAGTTGGTCTGTTCCTTGATGCTAACAATTGGTGAATGTGGAAAAATGCCCATTCCGCAGCACTGGCATCCCTTGTATTGATGCGCACTAAATCCCCCAAAATTTCAATCCATATTTGAGACACAACAATTAAACTCTACAGAGATTCCTAATAAAATGTAGCATGTTTTAATGGAATTGAAAGAACTCTTGATTACACTGCCCTTGCACATCTGTCTACAGAGAAGACCAAGTGAGAACTGCAACATCTATGTTGATGAGTATTTTATTTTTTTCACCAATTTCTCCTTCTCCTGAAGATGTTGCTCCATATGGTTTTATAGGCGCTAATTGCTTTGCCCAAATGGTCATTATTGATGTGTGCCATAACTGTTATTATACTCAAGCTTTTTGACTTCTGGGGGCATAACAACCAATATCTATGCTGTCCAAATGAGAAGACTTGCAGCAAAAGTCACCCTGAGTAATCAGAAATAGGATCCTTGAATGATTCCCCATCCCTAGCCCAGGAGTGCTGAGGCTAATTGTTATACCTCAGTAACTGTCTTTGTTTGAAAACAGCTGACTCAGCACAGACGTATGATCTTGTGGCTCAGCTACTTAGCCATCAGGAAAGTGGAAATTTTATTCCAGTGCAAAAATAAATTAAAGAAATAGGTATGCTGGAATATGCATGCAAGGATGCTAACAAATTTGTCATTGCAAAGATCTGAAATGCATGAAAATAGAAACATGAAAGGTGCCAATGTAAACTGCAGCATGTATGTTTGTATGTAATGGGAGGAATTTGGGATTTGTACTGATCGTACTGTATAGTTGCATCTGCAGTAATCTGGCCTGATCCTGATGACCCATGATTATTGCCTAAACAGTGGTCCTCTGGTGCTGTCGATGTTCTACAATTTTACGAAAAGAGAAGAAAGAACTTGCATTTATATAGCACCTTTCACAACTAAAGAACATCCCAAACCACTTAACAACCAAGTACTTTTGAAGTGTAGTCAGTGTTGTAATGTAGAAAAACATGGCAGCCATTTGTCACACAAGGTCCCATAAACACCAATGAGATAAATGACCAGATAATCTGTTTTACTGATGTTGGTTGATGGATAAATATTGACCAGGACACCAGAAAAACTCTCCTGCTCTTCAAATAGTGCTATAGGATCTTTTATGTCTACCGAGAGGGCAGGTGGGTCCGGGTCCTCAGTTTAATATCTTGTCTGAAAGATGGCACCTCTGATACTACAGCACTCACTCAGTATTGCACTGGAGTGTCAACCTAGATGATGTGCTCAAGTTTCTGGAGCGGGGCTTGAATTCACCACCTTCTGATTCAGAGCCGCGAGTGCTACTGAGTCGAGGCTGACACTCGCTTACCTTTGTGGATCGAAGAGTATTTAAACAAGAGTGGAGGATACTCGATCATAGTCCATGTAGTCCATGTAAATTGTATTTGGTGAAAGAAGTGGGCTTGTTGGGCAGCATGGCCTCTTCTTCCATGATCTCTTGCATTAATTGGTGGGGATACATGTGTTTTAACACTTATCCGAGAGCAAAAAGGCTTGTTGAAATTTGGTGTAATTAGCAGGAGAAAAGCAGATTGAAGTTGAATCTTAGTTTTGGTCTTTAACCCTGTGTAGTAATTTAGACTTTATTCTTCACTTAGGTGCTGCTCCTAATGCTCTTCGACAGCCGTATCTATGGCTGACTATCATATTAACTGTGGCAATCTGTCTCCTCCCTGTTGTTGCAGTCCGTTTCATGATTCAGGTAGTCAACCCATCAGAGACTGATAAAGTAAGTAACAAGCTGGTTGTTAAACCTGTTGTGGTGATTTATCGTCACTCAATTTAGGAAAAAAAAACTTTCAATGCATTCTCAGAAAATAAGATTTTGGATATTCATTTTCTTTCTAATGTCTTTTTTTAGAAAAGGTGTTTGCAACTACTTGAAATCATTTGTGAAGTTGACATTTGCTTAAATATTTATGTTCCTTTCTTTGTAGCAGCAGTGTAGACTTAGGGCTGGATTTTCCTCCAGGGTGGGTTTGGGCAGGATTTCCACCCACAACCCTGGTGCATTTTCCTAGGCTGGGCTTCATTATAGATGCAGGGCAAGTTGTCAAAGGTACCTCTGCTTAACAAAGTGAGTCTGCCACTGTCTAAGAGGCACTGCAGTGGGACATTTGCTGCAGGACCAGAAGAGGGAAGGGCTAAATATAAAGGGGGCTCAAACCCCTTGAAGATATCTTTGCACTAAATGATTTGGGAAGAGCCCAACTAGAGACTACCGACATGAGTATTGCCAAGGGGAAGGAAGGAATTCTCCCTCCTTCACTATCTTCGCGCCGATGCCACAATTGGTGTGCTCGTCTTCAGTCAGCGGTACAGTGATGGGAAGCCATGGCAATTGGCATGGATGTGGTGCTCTGCCTCTGCCATCATTTAAATGCAGTCGGACAGTCAATGTTGGCCTTTATCTCAAGCAGGCTGTCATAGAAAGGGGTGAAACTAATGCTACAGTTGTATAAAGCTCTGGTTAGACCGTGTCTAGAGTACTGCATTCATTTCTGGGCACCGCACCTCAGGAAGGATATATTGGCCTTGGAGGGGGTGCAGCGCAGATTCACCAGAATGATACCGGGGCTAAAAGGGTTAAATTGAGGTCAAGTTGCATAGACTAGGCTTGTATTCCCTTGAGTATAGAAGATTAAGGGATGTTCTAATTGAGGTGTTTAAGATGATTAAAGAATGTGACAGGGTAGATAGAGAGAAACTATTTTGTCTGGTGGGGAATCCAGCATAACCTTAAAATTAGAACTAGGCAATTCAGGGATGATGTCAGGAAGCACTTTTTCACAAAGGGTAGTGGTAATCTGGAACTCTCTCCCCCAAAAAGCTGTGGATGCTGGGTTAATTGAAAATGTCAAAACTGAGATTGATAGATTTTTGTTGCGTAAGGGTATTGAGGGATATGGAGCCAAGGTGGGTAGATGGTGTTAACATACAGATCAGCCATGATCCAATTAAATATTGGACAGGCTTGAGGGGATGAATGGCCTACTCCTTGCTGCTAAGGGGTGGGCGGCTGAGATTGTTGGTAAGGGGGGAGAAGGAAAATTTCCTGTGCCATTTTAAGGGGCAAGGATCCAGCTGAAGTCTTCCCTGCCCCATTTCCTCTGCTTATATTCCCTGAGAGTGGAAGAAAATACAGGCCTGTAACTCAGTTGGTTTAGATAAAAAGACGATGGCAGAGTACATTGGTAACATATGCTGTCTACTATTTCTAACCATATTCAATATGTGCTACTTTCAGGCAGGCACTCCTCCAGTAGCACAAAATCAAAAAATTACTCCTTTTAACTTGAATTCTGTTAAAAGTAATTGTGTCCAAATGCCATGGGTACAATGCTACCTCTTACCATCCAAAAATGTGTGGGTTAGGTTGATTTGGCTATGATAAATTGACCCTTAGTGTTAGGGGGGATTAAATATGTGGGGTTATGGGGATAGGATGGGATATGTTAGGGGGAATTAAATACGTGGGGTTACGGGGGTAGGGTGGGATATGTGTACTGTGGGGATTAAAGCAGGGACAGGGTACTGGATTTGGATGATCAGCCATGATCGTATTGAATGGCGGAGCAGGCTCGACGGGCCGAATGGCCTACTCCTGCTCCTAGATTCTATGTTTCTATGTTTCTATGTTTCTTTTAACATAGCAGGTGTTTACCACAGTGGGAGTAATAAAAACAAATGGTGGTCAGTGACCAGGATATTAGGACATTGAAGGAATGATGGAATGTTAATAAAAAGCAAAGTTAAGAGTGAATGATTGCGCAAGGGGTAGAGAGGAAGGGAAGGATGAAAAATGACTGAAATTGGGAGAGGGAAAGATTGAAAAACAAAGGATGTTAACCAGAATTTCTGTGAGGCAAGAGGAGTGATGAAGTGACCAAAATATTGAGGTGCAGAAGAAGCAGTTCCTTTTTTGATGCTAGTGTGGATGGGGCAGAGGGAGGTGATTGATGACCAAGTAGATTTTAAAATGTTCACCCCTCGGTGAGTCCTTGTTTGCTATAACTGTGGTCCTTTAGATTTTATAATCACAAATGTTACATCAGCTAATTGGAAGCCAACTGCTCTATTGATTGCCTCTGCACGAGCACAGGAAAAAATGTGATCCTAGCTTTAAATGAAATAATTTTGAAACATTGTCATCTGCTAAAAGAAAGCTAACCAATAATGTGGAAAAAACCTTGTTGCTACGGTTGTCTCTGCTGCTTATGCAGCAGTTGCTGCAGTGAGCTTTCACAGTGGTCAACATTGTGATTTTACAGCAAATATTTGATGTAGGTTGTCTTGGCTTTGCCAGACCTGAATCTCTTTGCAAGTAATTCAATGAATGGGTAGCAATCCATTAAACAAAGATGTTTTGGTTTTTAATAGATTCAAATGTGCCGCAAAAAATATGAGATCGAACTTTTGCCCAAACCAAGTAGGCCAAGTTCTTTCAACCGGAATGCGTCTGTTCGTCGATCGGGCTATGCATTTTCACATCAACAAGGATATGCTGACTTAATTTCTTCAGGCCGCAGCATCCGAAAGAAAGGCCCACGCTCTGAACCAGGTGTCAGCAATCGGACACTTGAAACAGCAGGTGCAAATGCAAGCTGAAACCATCACTCTGCTGTTGCCTGCTAAAGACTTTTTGTATTCAAAGCAACTTTGCAGAAAGGAAGATGTTGTTTTAAAAAAAAATATATATATATTTCTCAGGATCTATTGGAGGAAGATTGCAACGCATTTAATGCAAGACCTCCACATCTCTACGTTGCGAGGTCTGGGATCCTTCCAATTTGCACACAACTAAGACGAGGACCATCTGATCTGCAGGGGCCAACCACTATATTTAAACCTGAAGGCGAGAGGACCTGCTTACCCAGCATTGCTCTTCTGTTGCTATGCTACAATATGGGCACTATTTTATGGATCTTCATTTAAGAGATTTTTTTTCACAGAACAGCAATAAAAAAATTCAGAATTTTGTTTTATTGACTTGCAGCGAATATCTGAGCAGATGAGATGTGTTTTTAATGTTTACATTTGCATATTTACATTACCCAACTTTTATTACCACTTACAAATATTAAGCCTTTCACCCTTTACAAAATGTGAAAGCATTAATTCCCTTTTTAAAAAAAATATCTATTTTTCCACTGTTCTATCAAGACTCTACTATACATTCTAAAAAGTAACTTGAAAAATCTGCACAGCCATTTTTATGTTCTGATCTGAAGTTCTTAAATATAAATTTATTCAAAAGTAATTAGTCATTTAGACTACATTTTCCTCCTTGTTTATAAACTTTTAAACCAATTTATTATTTCTGCCTTGTCCTACAAGTTAAATGTGTATATATATTTTTAGGATTTTTTTCTGTACTAAATGAGGATGATTAAACATTTCAAATTTATTGATTTCTGTTTTAATTATTCCAGCAGCATAAGTCTTTTGTAATATCATCAACTCAAGTCATGAAAGCCTACTGGAAAATCAAAATGTGTGCCATAGGGCTTGAGCATACTGCTGTTATGAGTGAAATTAGGAAACACTTCTACACAAAGGGTGGTAGAAGTTTGGAACTCTCTTCCGCAGATGGCAATTGATGCTAGATCAATTGTTAATTTTAAATTGGAGATCGATCGCTTTTTGTTAACCAAAGGTATTAAGGGATATGGAGCTAGATCGCAGGTCAGCCATGATCTCATTGAATGGCGGAGCAGGCGCAAGGGGTTGAATGACCTACTTCTGTTCCTATGTTATTACAGATCTTCACATCCGGGAAATTGCAAGATTGTCAGATCAACAACAACTTGTATTTATATAGCGCCTTTAACGTATTAAAATGTCCCAAGGTGCTGCACAGGAGTATTTTAAGACAAAAAATTTGACACCGATCCACAAAGATAAATTAGGGCAACAGAAAACGCTGGAAAAACTCAGCAGGCCAGGCAGCATCCGTGGAGAGAGAAAGAGAGTTGACGTTTCAGGTCGATGACCTTTCATCAGAACTGGGAAGAGCTGGAAATCAAATAGATTTAAGGCCAGGGTAAAGCTGGGAAAAGGGGGAGGGGATAAAGGAACAAAGGAGGAGATGAAGAGACATTAAGAGATATGCAAGGCTAGAGGTGGTGTTAATGTGACAGATTAAGGCTGAATGAAGTGTGAAATCTACTGGCAGAATGAAGGACAGCTGCCAGCTTCTAGGAGGAAAAAAAAAGGTGGGGGGGACAAATAAAAGGGTGGATTAAATAAAATATAAATGTGATTGGAGCTGAGGTTATGATCTAAAATTGTTGAACTCGATATTGAGTCCAGAGGGCTGTAGCGTGCCTAAACGAAAGATGAGGTGCTGTTCCTCGAGCTTACGCTGAGCTTCCGTGGAACAGTGTAATAGGCCGAGGACGGTGAGGTCAGAGTGGGAGTGAAGCGGTGAATTAAAGTGACAGGCCACCGGGAGCTCGGGGTCCCCCTTACGGACTGAACGGAGGTGTTCCGCAAAGCGGTCACCCAATCTGCGTTTGGTCTCCCCAATGTAGAGGAGTCCACATCGTGAGCAGCGAATACAGTATACTAAATTGCAGGAAGTACAAGTAAATCGCTGTTTCACCTGGAAGGGGTGTTCGGGGCCCTGGACAGTGGGAAGAGGGGAGGTATAAGGGCATGTGTTGCATCTCCTGCGCGTGCACGGGAAGGTGCCGGGCGAAGGGGAAGGGGTGCTGGGGGTGGTAGAGGAGTGGACTAGGGTGTCGCGGAGGGAGTGGTCCCTGCGGAATGCTGAAAGGGGAGGTGAGGGGAAGATGTGTTTGGTGGTGGGATCACGCTGGAGGTGGCGGAAATGGCGGAGGATGATCCATTGAATGTGGAGGCTGGTGGGGTGAAAGGTGAGGACAAGGGGAACCCTATCGTGGTTCCGGGAGGGAGGGGCAGGGGTGAGGGCAGATGTGCGGGAGATAGAACGGACACGGTCGAGGGCCGTGTCGACCACGGTAGAGGGGAATCCTCGGTTGAGGAAAAAGGAAGACATGTCGGAAGCACTGGTATGGAAGGTGGCATCATCAGAGCAGATGCGGCGGAGACGGAGAAACTGGGAGAATGGAATAGAGTCCTTACAGGAGGCGGGGTGGGAGGAAGTGTAGTCCAGGTAGCTGTGGGAGTCGGTGGGCTTGTAGTGAATGTTAGTCAATAACCTATCCCCAGAGATGGAGATGGAGAAGTCGAGGAAGGGAAGGGAAGAGTCGGAGATGGACCATGTGAAGGTGAGGGAAGGGTGGAAATTGGAAGCATAGTGAATGAAATGTTCTAGTTCAGGGCGAGAGCAGGAGACGGCACCGATACAGTCATCAATGTACCGGAAAAAGAGGTGAGGGAGGGGACCCGAGTAGGACTGGAACAAAGAGTGTTCCACATATCCCACGAAAAGGCAGGCATAGCTAGGACCCATGCGGGTACCCATAGCAACACCTTTAATTTGGAGGAAATGGGTAGAGTCAAAGGAGAAGTTGTTCAATGTGAGAACAAGTTCAGCCAGGCGGAGGAGGGTGGTGGTGGATGGGGACTGGTTGGGCCTCTGTTCAAGGAAGAAGCGGAGCGCCTTCAGGCCATCCTGGTGGGGAATGGAGGTGTAGAGGGATTGTACGTCCATAGTGAAGAGGAGACGGTTGGGGCCGGGAAACTGGAAACTGTTAAAATGGCGGAGGGCATCGGAAGAGTCGCGGATGTAGGTGGGAAGAGACTGGACAAGGGGAGAAAAAATAGAGTCGAGATAGGAAGAGATAAGTTCCGTGGGGCAAGAACAGGCTGAAACGATGGGTCTACCGGGGCAGTCCTGTTTGTGGATCTTGGGAAGGAGGTAGAAGCGGGCTGTGCGGGGTTGGGGAACTATGAGGTTGGCGGCCGTGGGGGGAAGATCTCCAGAGGAGATGAGGTCAGTGACGGTCTTGGACACGGTGGCTTGATGTTCGGTAGTGGGGTCATGGTCCAGGTGGAGGTAGGAGGAGGTGTCAGAGAGTTGGCGTTCAACTTCCGCTAGGTAGAGGTCGGTTCGCCAAACAACAACAGCGCCACCCTTGTCAGCAGGTTTAATGACAATGTCAGGGTTGGATCGGAGAGAATGGAGTGCTGCAAGTTCAGAGGGAGGTAGGTTGGAGTGAGTGAGGGGAGCAGAGAAATTGAGCTGGCCGATGGTAAATTAGGGCATGTGACCAAAAGCTTGGTCAAAGAGGTAGGTTTTAAGGTGTGTCTTAAAGGAGGAAAGAGAGGTAGCGAGGTAGACAGGTTTAGGCAGGGAATTCCAGAGCTTGGGGCCTAGGCAACAGAAGGCAAGGCCACCAAAGGTTGAGCGATTATAATCAGGGATGCTCAAGAGGGCAGAATTAGAAGAGCGCAGAGATCTCGAGGTGGGGGGCGGCAGGGGAGGGAGGAGGAAAGAGAGATAAGACAAGAGGAGGGAGACCTGAGGGGTTTAAAATTATGAAGGGGTTCGATAGGGTGGATGTGGACAAACTGTTTCCACATGTGCGTGAGTCCAGAATAAGGGGGCATAAATAGAAGATGGCCACTAACCGATCAAATGAAGAGTTTAAGAGGAATTTCATTACAGTTTTTAAAAAACTTGCTTCTGTACTTGACCCAGTGGTCATCCTCACGCTTCTCCCTATTTGTGCTATTTCTCAAGCTAGATTGAAAAGTAACTGTCTTATGGTCACTAATGCCCATAAGTTCAGCTCCTTCTACTTCATGAATTATGTTTCACTGAAGAATCAAGTTTAGACCAGAGTTGCATCTTGTTGCCTCGCTTGTACATCAAACCAGTCATACACTACACTGATGGATCCAGTCATTTCAATTTGGGCGGTTCCAGTTTATGTTTCCAACATTGTCCTAAAATGACAAATCTGTTCCCTAATTTTGGACTGGTACTCTGTAGCAAACTTCAAATGTCTCCTGGCCCTTTTCCTGTTGACCACATTTAGCCTGAGAAATTCATACCACGGCTTTTTCTGCAGGGCTGGCTCATTACCTTAAGATATATATATATATCAAAACATCCACATTTCTTGTGCTCCATGTCTTTCCTGAATGCTTGAGTTACTTTGTTTTTATCCATCACTGCATAAATGTGTGCTGCAGGATAGGATTCATGTGGCCATCAACGTAGGCATTCAGTAATCTGAGAAATTTAGTACGAGAAATAATGCTCGCAACACAACGGAAGAAAACAAACTCCTTTATAGCAGAATTATGTGTGTTTAAAATATTTCTAGCAAGGTTTTTCACCAGAGACCAGTGCCTCTGAGAAGCCTGGCAATTGAGTTCATCAAACATCCTAGAGCCATCACTCTCAGCTAAAGACTCAGTAAGGCAGCAGACGACAACTCCCAGCACGCATCTGTACCTACAATGCCTGACAGTAAGAATGTCCATTCAATTCAGAGTGTTGGGACTTCCTGATTGTAATCCCTGCTCCCTCCTCATTGTCCATCAATGAACAAGTTGCTGAAGACCAATGCCACCCCCTGCCGCGCCCCCCCCCGCACACCAGAGAAGCCACTATTAGAAGCATTTAAGGCCATCTAAGTTTTGTTTTGTAAATTGATTTTGGAATGTTATCAAAGATAAATTTCACAGGAAATTAATGCAAGTGACTTTTGGCGGTTGTTTACTGAGAAAATACAGTGAAGTGGTAAACTCTGGAAGGACAATATTATTCAAGATTGGACAGATGTTCTGATTAAATGCCTTGCACTTAGCGTACTTACTTGAGCAAAAAACTTTTAATAAGTGCTGTGTCAAATATTTTCTGAAAAAAGATACAATTCAGTTTAATCTTTGCTCTCCGATCTCCCCTCATGCCCTCTCCGCGCTCATCTTGTCCATGAGACCCACTTCCTGCTCCCTCAACCCTATTCCCACTAAACTGCTCACCTTCCTTTTCTGGCTCCCATATTAGCTGATATTTTTTAACGGTTCTCTTTCCTCAGGTACTGTACCCCTCTCCTTCAAATATGCTGCCATCACCCCTCTCAAACCAACCTTCCTTAACCCCTCCATCCTTGCAAACTACCACCCCATCTCCAACCTCCCTTTCCTCTCAAGTCAGTGAACGTGTTGTCACCTCCCAAATCCGTGCCCAACTTGCCCAGAACTCCAATCAGTTTTCCACCCTGCTACTGTACCAAAACAGCTCTTCTCAAAGTCACATGCCATCCTGTGTAACTGTGACAAAGGTAAACGATCCCTCCTTGTCCTTCTCGACCTGTTTGCAGCCTTTGACACAGTTGACCACTCCATCGTCCTCCGACGCCTGTCCAATGTCATCTAGCTGGGTGGAACTGCATTCGACTGATTCCATTCTTATCCAATCGTAGCCAGAAAATCACCTACAATGGCTTCTCTTCCCGCTTCCGACCACATATCCGCGCCATAACCAAGACCACTATTTCCACCTCCGTAACATCGCCCGACTCCGCCCCTGCCTCAGCTCATCTGCTGCTGAAACCCTCATCCATGCCTTTGTTACCTCTAGACTTGACTATTCCAACGTACTCTTGGCTGGCCTCCCACATTCCACCCTACGTAAACTTGAGGTCATCCAAAACTCGGTTGCCCGTGTCCTAACTCGCACCAAGTCCCGTTCACCCATCACCCCTGTGCTTGCTGACCTACTTGGCTCCCGGTTAAGCAACACCTCGATTTTAAAATTCTCATCCTTGCTTTCAAATCCCTCCATGACCTCGCCCCTCCCTATCACTGTAATCTCCTCCTGCCCCACAACCCCCGAGATATCTGCGCTCCTCTAATTCTGGCCTCTTGTGCATCCTTGATTATCATCGCTCAACCATTGGTGGCCGTGCCTTCTGTTGCCTAGGCCCTAAGCTCTGGAATTCCCTGCCTAAACCTCTCCGCCTCTCTACCTCTCTTTCTCCTTTAAGACGCTCCTTAAAACCTACCTCTTTGACCAAGCTTTTGGTCATCTGCCCCAATTTCTCCTTTTGTGGCTCGGTGTCAAATTTTGTCTTCTAACACTCTTGTGAAGCGCCTTGGGACGTTTTACTACGTTAAAGGTGCTATATAAATACAAGTTGCTGTTGTTTTTAATTCAGTTTTATATTTCTTGGTTCTCATTATAAAAAAAAAGGTATCCTAAACAGATCGGACAGGCTGCTTATTTGATACTAAAGGCAAGGAGCTGTTTTTGAAAGGAACCGTGATTTGCATTTTTTCTCAAAATATATATTTTAGCCTTGAAGGAAACATAGGAGTATTAAGACAATATGGATGTTTAGAGCTATGCTTAGAAAATCTAAGATTTAAAACGGAGCTGTAAGCTGGTTTGAGTATTTTAGTTGATGTATTAAAGATGAAATGTTGTAGATTTTTATGTTGCAATTGACATTGCTTGTTAAGAAAATGTATATTTTGTCTGGCATCTGGTCTTGGATGAGTCCTAACTTCCACGAGCTGAACTTGGAAAGAAAGAAAGACTTGCATTTATATAGTGCCTTTGATGACCTCAGGACGTCCAAAAGCGCTTTACAGCCAATGAAGTACTTTTTGAAATGTAGCCACTATTGTAAAGTAGGAAACGCGGCAGCCAATTTGCGCACAGCAAACTCCCACAAACATCAATGTGATATGACCAAATAATCCATTTTAGTGGTGTTAATTGAGGGATAAATGTTGGCCAGGACACCAGGCTCTTCAACTAGTGCCATGGGATCTCATACGTGTACCTGAGAGGACAGACATGACCGCGGTTTAACGTTCCATCCGAAAGACGGCACATCCGACAGTGCAGCACTCTCTCTCAGTACTGCACTGTACTCCAATGCTCTTCTTGAAATAGTGGGACTTCTTACATTCACTTCTACAGTCATCGATGTAACATCTTATCTGAAAGGCTGCACTTCCAATTCTTCTTCACTCCATCAGTACTGCACTGAAGTGTCACCTGTAATTCCCATTCAAAATTCTTTCTGCACATGCACAATTTTTTTCAATTTTAAAAGCCAGCTCACCACGGGCAGGGGACCTCGAGCGTTGCGGGGCTGCGCAGCTTAAAGGGAAAATTGAGTGTCACCCTCGATGATGTACTCAAAGTCCTGCAGTGGGGGTCAAACCCATGACATTCTGACCCAGTCAGAATGCTACCACTGAGCCAAGCTGACAAGCAGATTGTAGAGCAAAATAATAGAACTAGAAGGACAGAAGAGAGCAAAAGCAGCAAAAAGAAGAGGAAAAGTCAAGACGGGAGAATACTCTTGTCCTGCAGTGACACGTGGCAAGGATTCTGCTGGACCTGCAAATTACTGTTGACCAGCTATGCATGCTGCTTTCAACAGCCTTTTCCTGTATAGTAGAAACGTAGCTATAAGTTGAGAGCTAACTCACACTTTGAAATCAAAACTGAAACTTATAATTTCCAGTAAATATACTCTCTGGGGAGGCCACAATTTGAGCTAAACAAGTATGTTACACTTGTGGCATTGTTAAAAGTAAGAATGGAACTGAAAGTGGAGACAAGTTTTGAGCGGAGCTGCACAATTAATATGTAATTGCAGTGTAACAAATTAAAAATCCCCTCCAGACTATATTGATGCCAGATTCATACATAATATTGATTTACACTGTAAATGCAGACTATCACGGGAATGGTAGCATAGTGGTTATGTTACTGGACTAGTAATCCAGAGGCCTGGACTAATGATCCGGAGACATGAGTTCAAATCCCACCACGGCAGCTGGGGAAATTAAAGTCAGTTAATTAAATAAATCTGGAATAAAAGGAAAGTATCAGTAATGGCGACCATGAAACTATCGGATTGTTGTAAAAACCCATCTGGTTCACTAATGTCCTTTAGGGAAGGTGATTAGACGCTCGCTTGTTAGAGATAGTCATTGCCTGACACTTGTGTGGCGCGAATGTTGCCTGTCACTTATCAGCCCAAGCCTGAATGTCATCCAAGTCTTGCTGCATGCGGGCATGGACTGCTTCATTATCTGAGGAGTTGCGAATGGAACTGAACACTGTGCAATCATCAGCAAACATCCCCACTTCTGACCTTATGATGGAGGGAAGGTAATTGATGAAGCAGCTGAAGATGGTTGGGCCTCGGACATTGCCCTGAGGAACTCCTGCAGTGATGTCATGGGGCTGTGATGATTGAACTCCAACCACCAGAACCATCTTCCTTTGTGCTAGGCATATTCAAAAAATTATCGATCTCTGTCTTGAATATACTCAACGACTGAACCTCCACAGCCCTCTGGGGTAGAGAATTCCAAAGATTCACCACTCTCTGAGTGAAGGAATTTCTCCTCATCTCGGTCCTAAATGGCCAACTCCTTATTCTGAGACTGTGACCCCTGTTTCTAGACTCCCCAGCCAGGGGAAACATCCTCCCTGCATCTACCCTGTCAAGCCCTGTAAGAATAGAAGCATAGAAGATAGGAGCAGGAGTAGGCCATTCGGCCCCTCGAGCCTGCTCCGCTATTTAATGAGATCATGGCTGATCATCCAAATTCAGTACCCTGTCCCTGCTTTCTTCCTATATCCCTTGATCCCTTTAGCCTTAAGAAATATATCTATCTCCTTCTTGAATATATTTAATGAATTGGCCTCAACTGCCTTCTGTGGTAGAGAATTCCACAGGTTCACCACTCTCTGGGTGAAGAAATTCCTCCTCATCTCAGTCCTAAATGGCTTACCCCTTATCCTTAGACTGTGACCTCTAGTTCTGGACTCCCCCGCCATCGGTAACATCCTTCCTGCATCTAGTCTGTCTAGTCCTGTTAGAATTTTATAATTTTCAATGAGATCCCCTCTCATTCGTCGAAACTCTGGCGAATATAAGCCTAATCGACCCAATCTCTCTTCATACGTCATTCCTGCCATCCCAGGTATCAGTCTGGTAAATCTTCGCTGCACTCCCTCCATGGCAACAACATCCTTCCTCAGATAAGGCGACCAAAACTGCACACAATACTCAAGGTGTGGTCTCACCAAGGCCTTGTACAACTGCAGCAAGACATCCTTGCTCCTGTACTCGAATCCTCTTGCTATGAAGGCCAACATACCATTTGCCTTCTTAACCGCCTGTTGCACCTGCATGCTTACCTTCAGCGACTGGTGCACAAGGACTCCCAGATCTCGTTGCACTTCCCCTTTTCCCAATCTATTGCCGTTCAGATAATAATCTGTCTTCCTGTTTTTGCCACCAAAGTGGATAACCTCGCATTTATCCACATTATACTGCATCTGCCATGCATCTGCCCAATCACCCAACCTGTCCAAATCATACTGGAGCTTCTCTGCATCCTCCTCACAGCACACACGCCCACCCAGCTTTGTGTCATCTGCAAACTTAGAGATATTACATCTAGTTCCCTCGTCTAGATCATTAATATATATTGTGAACAGCTGGGGTCCTAGCACCGATCCCTGTGGTACCCCACTAGTCACTGCCTGCCACTCGGAAAAAGACCCGTTTATTCCAACTCTTTGATTCCTGTCTGCCAACCAGTTCTCTATCCAAATCAGTACCTCACCCCCAATCCCATGTGCTTTAACTTTGCACACTAATATCTTATGCGGGACCTTATCGAAAGCCTTTTGAAAGTCCAAATACACCACATCCACTGTTTCTCCCTTATCTATTCTACCAGTTACATCCTCAAAAAATTCCAGTAGATTAGTCAGGCATGATTTCCCTTTTGTAAATCCATGTTGACTTTGTCCGATCCTGTCACTGTTTTCCAAGTGCTCTGCTATTACATCTTTTATAATGGACTCTAGCATTTTGCCCACTACCGATGTCAGGCTTACCGGTCTATAATTCCCCGTTTTTTCTCGACCACCTTTTTTAAATAGTGGGGTTACATTAGCTACCCTCCAATCCATGGGAACTGTTCCAGAGTCTATAGAATTTTGAAAGATGACCAGCAATGCATCTACTATTTCTAGGGCCACTTCCTTAAGTACCCTAGGATGTAGATTTATCGGCCTTCAATCCCGTCAATTTCCCTAACACCATTTCCCTACAAATATTGATTTCATTCAATTCCTCCCTATGTTCCCCGACATCTCTGGGAGTTTACTTGTGTCCTCCTTTGTGAAGACAGAACCAAAGTATGTATTTAATTCGTCAGCCATTTCTTTGTTCCCCATTATAAATTCCCCTGATTCTGACTGCAAGGGACCTACACTTGACTTCACCAATCTTTTTCTCTTCACATATCTATAGAAGCTTTTACAGTCAGTTTTTATGTTCCCTGCAAGCTTACTCTCATATTCTATTTTCCCCCTCTTAATTAATCCCTTTGTCTTCCTTTGCTGAATCCTAAACTGCTGCCAATCCTCAGGTTTGCTGCTTTTTCTGGCCAATTTATATGTCCTCTCCTTGGATCTTATGCTATCCCTAATTTCGCTTGTTAGCCACGGTTGAGTCACCTTTTTTGTTTTATTTTTATGTCAAACAGGGATGAACAAATTCTGTAGTTCATCCATGCGATCTTTAAATGTTTGCCATTGCCTATCCACCGTCAACCCTTGAAGTAACGCTCCCCAATCCACCCTAGTCAACTCGCGCCTCATACCATCATAGTTTCCTTTATTTAAATTCAGGACCCTAGTCTCTGAGTCAACTACTTCACTCTCCATCTTAATGAAGAATTCTATCATATTATGATCGCTCCTCCCCAAGGGGTCTTGCACAAAAAGATTGCTAATTAATCCTTTCTCATTACATAATACCCAGTCTAAGATGGCCTGATCTCTAGTTGGTTCCTCGACATATTGGTCCAGGAAACCATCCCGTATACACTCTAGGAATTCTTCCTCCACAGTATTGTTACTAATCTTGTATGTTTCAATCAGATCACCTCTCATTCTTCTAAACTCTAGAGAATATAGGCTTAGTCTACTCAATTTCTCCTCGTAGGACAATCCCCCCATCCCAGGAACCAGTCTGGTGAACCTTCGTTGCACTCCCTCTATGGCAAGTATATCCATCCTTTGGTAAGGAGACCAAAACTGTACACAATACTCCAGGTGAGGTCTCACCAGGGCCCTATATAATTGCAGTAAGACGTCTTTACTCTTATACTCAAATCCTCTTGTAATAAAGGCCAACATACCATTTGCTTTCCTAATTGCTTGCTGTACCTGCTTGGTAAATTTAAGTGATTCGTGTACAAGGACACCCAGGTCCCTCTGAACACCAACATTTCCCAATTTCTCACCATTTAAAAAATACTCTGCTTTTCTATTTTTCCTACCAAAATGGATAACTTCACATTTCTCCACATTATATTCCATTTGCCATGTTCTTGCCCACTCACTTAGCCTGTCTATATCCCCTTGAAGCCTCCTTGCATCCTCCTCACAACTTACATTCCCACCCAGCTTTGTATCATCAGCAAACTTGGATATATTACATTTGGTCCCCTCATCCAAATCATTGATGTAGATTGTGAATAGCTGAGGCCAAAGCACTGATCCTTGCGGTACCCCACTAGTTACAGCCTGCCAACCCGAAAATGACCCGTTTATTTCTACTCTCTGTTTTCTGTCTGTTAACCAATCCTCAATCCATATTACCCCCAATCCCATGAGCCCTAATTTTGTTTAATAACCTCTTGTGTGGCACCTTATCGAATGCCTTCTATAAATCCAAATACACCACATCCACTGGTTCCCCCTTATCTATTCTGCTAGTTACAACCTCAAAAAACTCTAATAGATTTGTCAAACATGATTTCCCTTTCATAGATCCGTGTTGACTCTGCCCAATCCTATTATTATTTTCTAAGTGCCCTGTTACCACGTCCTTAATAATAGATTCTAGCATTTTCCCTACTACTGATATCAGGCTAACTGGTCTGTAGTTCCCCATTTTCTCTCTCCCTCCTTTCTTAAATAGTAGGGTTACATTTGCTACCTTCCAATCTGCAGGAACCGTTCTAGAATCTATGGAATTTTGGAAAATGACAACCAATGCATCCACTGTCTCAAAAGCCACTTCTTTCAAAACCCTAGGATGCAGACCATCAAGTCCAGGGAATTTATCGGCTGTCAGTCCCATTAATTTCTCCAGTACTTTATTTTACTAATACTAATTTCTTTCAGTTCCTCATTCTCATGAGAGCCTTGATTCTCCACTATTTCTGGGAATTTTTTTGTGTCTTCTTCCGTGAAGACAGACACAAAGGCCGCGATTTTGCCGGTGCTCAGAGGGCCGGTTTGGAGGCGGGTCAGGCGTTAAATCCAAAATGATTGATGCCGGGTTGCGAGCCCGCCTCAACGCAACTTTCCAAAGTGTCGGGTCTGCGACTCCTGATCAGACCCAACACCAAGTGGCAGGAGAGGGACTTAAGGTAGTTAACAGCTTGTTAACTACCAGCTTAATGCTATTTTGAGAGGGTTTTTCAATTTTGCCACATTTTCACTGGGTTCCACGGCATTCGACAAACACGCCAGCTTATTCTGTTGGGTGTTCCAACAAGCTGAATAGTTCACAGCTGCAACTGCAGCATTAAAGCTAACCTGCCACATCAGTTCAATTTCAAATGCCAGAACTTGCTGATTTCAGGATTTGGAAGACATATTTCAGGTGTATTGAGGTTCTAAGTGTGTGTTGTGAGATCTACATGCACTGTGACCTCCTTGGAATAACCTCTCTCCACATTGACTGAGCGCTTATAACATTTCATCCTCAAGTGACATATACAACAGCAGAATGGGAACCATTTATACCCTCTCATCATGGTTCAGATTCGGAGGATGAGCAACCGTGGCAGCAGCAGAACCAGGTACACCAGCAGCACCGACAGCAAGAGCACCAACGCTCTCCTGAGCCACCTGATGCTGCACCGGCCAGAGGCAGTCAGCGCAGGGCTGCACCGCGCCGCAGGAGATACCCCCAACACAGGGTTTACAGGCAGAGGATGAGCTTCCTCAACATGACTGAGCAGCAGTGCCAAAGGAGGCTGAGACTTTCGCGAGGGAAGTCGCAGACATCTGCACAATGCTACACCAAGACCTGCAGCCCAGAGGAGCAGATGGACACTCCTTACCAGTGGCTGTCAAAGTCACCACCGCCCTCACCTTCTTTGCATCAGGGGTCCTTCCAGGAATCAGCAGCAGGCATCAGTGGCATCTCCCAGTTGGCCACACACAGATGTATAACGCAAGTTACCAATGCCATTTTTGGCAAGTGGGCCAGTTACATCCACTTCTCAATGGATGAAGCAAGTGTTACCGCGCGGGAGGTTGGGTTTGCCAATAGGGCAGGCTTCCCAAGGGTGCAGGGTGTCATCGACTGCACACATATGGCCATCAGGGCACCCCATCACAACCCAGCTGTATTTGTGAACTGCAAGGGCTTCCACTCCCTTAACGTGCAGCTGGTGTGTAACCACAGGAAGAACATTATGCATGTGTGCGCAAAGTTCCCTGGCAGCTGTCATGACTCGTACATCCTGCGGCAGTCCACTGTGCCTCAGCTCTTCAATCTGCCAACCCAACTTTCTGGATGGCTACTTGGAGACAAGAGCTATCCCCTGAAGACGTGGCTCATGACACCGATGAGGAGGCCATCAAACGAAGCTGAGGAGCGTTACAATGAGAGCCACATTTGCACCAGAAGCATCATAGAGCAAACCATAGGCTTGCTCAAAATGCGCTTCAGGTGCCTGGACAGCATCTGGTGGAGCCCTACAGTACGCACCAGCCAGGGTGTCCAGAATCATCGTGGTCTGCTGTGTCCTGCACAACATCGCACTGCAGCATGGCTTACCGCTGCCTGAGGGACAAGTGGCACAGCGCACAGCCTCCTCCTCCTCAGAGGAAGAGGAGGAGGAGGAAGAGCCGAATGAGGCTTCAGATGACAAACACCTGGCAGAGGCGCCTGACCCAGTGCTACCAGCACACGAGCTCACTGCTGGCCATGAGGCAAGGGATGGACTAATCCATGCCAGGTTCGCGTAACTTTATGCAGCACATACATGTGGCTGGCACATGCACGAGGGTTGGCAGGACCTCCATTCCACACAATACAGCATCTGTACAATGAAAGGCGCCCTCACCCCTCACTGTGCCACTTCTAATTCTGAGCACACATAGGGCAATGCATTGGATCATTCACATAGCATTACTTTAATACAATACAAATAAAGATCACAAACGTTAATTGGTATAATATGAAAACACCCAAGTGACGACCCTTGTGACTATTTGTGTTTTAGCTTTCTCTATGCGTGGTTTTAAGTGGTGCTTCCCGTGTGACTTCAGCAGATGTAGAGGCAGCGTGCTCACTTCCCTGCTGCACCTGCTTAGATGCCTTTGGCGGTCGTCCTCTGGGTTTGCGAGCCTTGGAGGGCTCCGCCAAAGTCTGCTCCTCCTGCGGCTGTGCAGGGACAGAGACGGCCATCTCAGTTGGGTGAGGCATCTGGGGCTCTGACTGAGGGCTCGGCAGTGGCATGGGAGTGTGAGTGCTTGGAGAGGAGCCACCACTTCCTTGTTGTTGACCACCACCATCCCTCTCATGGGTCACTTGCACTTCACTGCTAGCAAGTAGCTGGGGAGCACCTTGTTGCACATCAGTGGGGCCATGTGGACCCGTCTCTGTACTGACAGTCCTCATAATGGGGACGTCCATATACCCCTGGTTCCTCTCCACGATAGATGCCCATCTATCCTCCATAGCTGACGATCTATCTAGAAGAGTCACCATGTTGGTTTGTGTCTGGCAATTTATGTCCTCCATGGAGGTTGCCATCCTTTCCATGGCAGCACCAACTTTTGCCATTGCATACACCACGGCATTGCTCATGTTTGACATGGACTCCTCCATTCTCTGCACACTCGCAGTTACCGTGATTGCAAACCCAGTCAGAGCCTCCTGCACTTGTCCCTGAAGCTCCAGCACCGCTCTCCTTCTGGATGGCCCCAGAGGCAGAGCGCCTACATCCAGCTAAGTAGAGCTAGGAACGCCCTGCGGCCTCAGATGAGGATTCTCCACTGCTGTCCCTGTCTCAACCATCTGCTCCTGCTCACTTGTGAGCTGTGATACACCAGGTGACAACACTAACTCGCAAACGACCCACCGAGGTGTGCGTCTCTGCGCTGGTGCTGGCTGCGCTCATTTCTGCTGACGCTGCACCCTCAGAGGCTGGAGGTTCCTTTGAGGAGTCCTCCTGCTCTTCCTCCTGGACAGTGGAGAGAGGGGCTCTCGATGGTCGTGTGGGGGAGTAAAGGCATGAGTTAGACATGTGATATGTAGGTTGCAGACACATCCCATTGTGCAGATGATCAGAACTCAATTTCTATGAACATCAATTCCCATATCAGTCACTCATGAATGCAAAATCAGTGGGTTGGAAATCAATTCTGTCACCAGCTTGCTGTACTGCGCCCATCTCTCCGTCCCCCACTTCCAGCTCCTCTGCACCTCCAACAATCTCCAGAGCTGCCTCCTCAGTGTTCGTTAGATGCGCCATGGATGGTGGGCCTCCTCCTGTCCTCCCCCTCTCCCTCTTATTGTGGGCTCTCTTTTCCTGCAATGAGGGACACAAGTGGAGTTTCAGAGAGATTGATGGATTGAGTGTAAAGAATGGATAACATAGATGCTTAGAGGGAGACAATGATGGAGTGAGGTGGCAATACCAAGGTCCCTCCCTGTGCATTGTTGGTTGTTATCATTGCATAACAGTGAGAGCGAGTGTGAGGGCTGCATAGTAGGATGGTGAAGTGATTCTGTACATAGAGAGAGAGGGATGGGTGAGGGTGCAAGGTATGTTAGGGTGAGCTGTTTTGTGCAGGAGTCGGTTGCCAATGCAGACTGTTGGGGATGAGAGGAGATGGGAAGCAGATTGAAGGTAAGTGTGATTTTATACTCACATTTGCTGGGCGCAGCAGATCATTAAACCTTTTCCTACACTGCACCCAGGTGCATGTAAAGACCAACCTTGCACTGACCTCCTCAGCAATTTGCAGCCAGGCTGCCTTTGTTTGTTGAGGAGGCTTCCTCCTTCCATTTGAAGGGAAGAGGACCTCCTTACTTCCTCTTACTCCCTCCACAAGAGCATGGAGGGGGTCATCATCAAACCAGGGAGCAGCCTTGGTCTGTTGCGCTGCCATGCCTGCAGCAACCAGCATTCAGAAAAAAGAAAGTCATAATCAAAGGGGGAATGACCCCCTTAAATATAGAGGCTCCCAGCGCGTCATCAAGCGCGATCACCTGACCCGCACCCACCATTTGGGCCGGGTAGCGCGCACAGTGTCATTAATGAGGGCAACCAGGGGAAAATCATTATTGCAGGGCAGCTGCAGCCGGCAGTGGGACGGGAACATGCAAAACAACGCACCCGCCACCATCCCGCCTCCGGGCGGAAAATCCAGCCCAAAGTATTTGTTTAATTTCTCTGCCATTTCCTTATTCCCTATTATAATTTCTCCTGTCTCAGCCTGTAAGGGACCCACATTTACTTTTGCTAATCTTTTACTTTTTACATACCTATAGAAGCTTTTACAGTCTGTTTTTATGTCTCTCACTAGTTTATTCTCATATTCTATTTTCCCTTTCTTTATCAATTTCTTGGCCCTCCTTTGCTGAATTCTAAGATCCTCCCAATCTTCAGGCTTACTAGTCTTTTTGGCAACATTATAAGCCTCTTCCTTTGATCTAATACTATCTTTAACTTCTCTTGTTAGCCACGATTGGACCACTTTACCTGTGGGGTTTTTGTGCCTTAAAGGAATTTGTTGTAAATTATGTATTAATTCTTTAAATGCGAGCCATTGCTTGTCTACCGTCATAACTTTTAATGTAGTTTCCCAATCTACCTTAGCCAACTCGCCCCTCATACCTACGTAGTTTGCTTTGTTTAGATTTAAAACCCTAGTTTCGGATTTAACTAAATCACTTTCAAACTCAATATAAAATTCTGTCATATTATGGTCATTCTTCCCTAAATGCCCCTTTACTACAAGGTTACTAATTAACCCTTTCTCGTTGCACAACACTAGATCTAAAATAGCCTGTTCCCTAGTTGGTTCCTCAACATACTGATCTAGAAAACTATCTTGCATACATTCCATGAATTCGTCCTCCACACTATTACTGCAAATTTGGTTTGCCCAGTCTATATGTAGATTAAAGTCCCCCATGATCACTGTATTACCCTTGTTACATGCGCCTCTAATTTCCTGATTTATACTCTGCCCTACATTACAACTACTGTTTGCGGGCCTATAAACAACTCCCACCAATGTTTTCTGCCCCTTGCTGTTTCTTAAGGTGGTCCACCCAAACTGATTCTACTTCTTAATTTTCGGAGCTAAGATCCTTTCGCTCTACTGTCTTTATCCCATCCTTTATTATCAGGGCTACCCCTCCTCCTTTTCCATTTTGCCTATCTCTTCTAAAAGTTAAGTATCCTGGAATATTTATTTCCCAACCTTGGCCACTTTGCAACCACGTGTCTGTTATGGCTATTAGATCAAACATGTTAATTTCTATCTGTGTTATTAATTAATCTATTTTGTTGCGAATGCCTCACACATTCAGATAGAGTGCCTTTAGCTTTGACTTATTTTTATCTTTCCCTGATGTCACCTTCGTCACTGATGCCTTATTACCTTTGTCACTCTCTCTGTCCCTTCCTGACCCACTCTGCTTATTTTTACTCAAAACTCTTTCTGCTCTAGAGCCTTAACATTTCTCTCGCTGCTTTTAAATGTACTATTTCCTGAATCCTCCCACCCCCCCCTTCATTAGTTTAAAGCCCTGCCTACTGCCCTAGTTATTCTTTTCGCCAGGACACTGGTCCCAGCCCGGTTTAAGTGGAGCCCGTCCCAACGGAACAGAAGGCGGCTCACCACCACCTTCTCAAGGGCAACTAGGGATGGGCAATAAATGCTGGCCTTGCCAGCGACGCCCACATCCCATAAACAAATAAAAAAATCAAACTACAGCAAGAAAATAGAGCCTAAGAACATAATGTAAATCAGTGAAAAACACATTTAGAATAGACCTGTGCAGATCCTGTGGCTTTGTCTATGGAAAGTCAAGATGAAACAAATTTTTCTCAGAGGGCACTACTGATATAAGTATAAGAAAATAAAGACTTGCATTTATATAGCGCCTTCCACCTCATCCCAAAGTGCTTCACAGCTAATGAAGTACTTTTGAAGTGTAGTCACTTGTAATGTAGGAAATGTGGCAGCCAATTTTCGCACAGCAAGATCCCACAAACAACAATGTTATAAGGGCCAAATAATCTGTTTAGTGATGTTTGTTGAGGGATAAATATTGACCAGTTCATCGAGAGAGCTCCCCTGCTCTTCTTTGAATAGTGCCATATCCCATCCATCTGAGAGGGCAGACGGGGCCTCGGTTTAACGTCCCATCCAAAAGACGGCACCTCCGACAGTGCAGCACTCCCTCAATGCTGCACTGTAGTGTCAGTCTGGATTTCGTGCACAAGTCTCTGGAGTGGGACTTGAACCCACGACCTTCTGACTCAAGAGGTGAGAGTGCTACCAACTGAGCCATGACTGACATAATAAGGACAAAAACCAGTGGCTTCCTCCCCTGTCACAAACTCTGCTCCCTCACCAACAGCTCCACCCATCTCTCCAGCCACTATTTCAGGATGAACTGGACTGTTTGCAATCTCAGGATCCTGACTGACCCTGAGCTGAGCACTGACCCCATATCCTTGCCATCACAAAGATCATCTACTTGCACCTCTACCATTGCCCACCTCTGACAGTGCAGCACACCCTCAGTACTGCATTGGAGTGTCAGCCTAGATCATAGAAATTTACGACATAAAAACAGACCATTCGGCCTATCGTGTCTGTGCTGGCCGAAAAACAGCTATCCAGCCTAATCCCACTTTCCAACTGGTCCATACTCCTGTAGGTTACGGCGCTTCAAGTGCACATCCAAGTACTTTTTAAATATGATGAGGAGTTCTGCCTCTACCACCCTTTCAGGCAGTGAGTTACAGAACCCTACCACCCTCTGGGTGAAAAAAGTTCTCCTCAACTCCCCTCTAATCCTTCTACCAATTACTTTAAATCTATGCCCCCTGGTTATTGACCTCTCTGCTAAGAGAAATAGGTCCTTCCTATCCACTCTATCTAGGTCCCTCATAATTTTATTTTCCTCACTTAAGTCTCCACACAGCCTCCTCTGTTCCAAAGAAAACAACCCCAGCTTATCCAATCTTTCCTCATAGCTAAAATTCTCCAATCCTAGCAATATCCTTTAAAATCTCCTCCGTATCCTCTCTAGTGCAATCACATCTTTCCTGTAATGTGGTGACCAGAACTGTACACAATACTCTAGCTGTGGCCTTAAATAGTGTTTTATACAGTTCAAGCATAACCTCCCTGCTCTTACATTCTATGCCTCAGCTAATAAAGGAAAGTATCCCGTATGCCTTTTTAACCACCTTATCTGCCTGTCCTACTACCTTCAAGGATCTGCGTACATGCACTCCAAGGTTCCTCTGTTCCTCTACATTTCTCAGTATCCTACCATTATTGTGTATTCCCTTGCCTTGTTAGCTCTCCCCAAATGTATTACCTCACACTTCTCCGGATTTAATTCTATTTGCCCCTTTTCTGCCCACCCGACCAGCCCATTGATATCTTCCTGCAGTCGACAGCTTTCTTCCTTACTGTCAACCACATGACCAACTTTTGTATCATCTGTAAACTTCTTAATCATGCCCCCTACATTGAAGGCTAAATTATTGATATAGCCCTGCGGAACCCCACGGGAAACAGCCTTCTAGTCACAAAAACACCCGTCGACCATTACCCTTTGCTTCCTGCCTCTGAGCCAATTTTGGATCCAACTTGCCACTGTCCCTTGGATCCCATGGGCTTTTACTTTTCTGACCAGTCTGCCATGTGGGACCTTGTCAAAAGCCTTGCTAAAATCCATGTAGACTACATCAAATGTGCTACCCTCATCGACCCTCCTTGTTACCTCCTCAAAAAATTAATCAATCTAGTCAGACGCAACCTTCCCTTAGCAAATCCATGCTGACTGTCCTTGATGAAACTGTGCCTTTCTAAATGACGATTAATACTGTCCCTCAGAATTTTTTCCAATAATTTTCCCACCACTGAGGTTAGGCTGACTGGCCTGTAATTACTCGGTCTATCTCTTTCTGCTTTTTTAAACAATGGTACAACGTTAGCAGTCCTCCAGCACCACACATGTAGCCAGAGAGGATTGGAAAATGATGATCAGAGCCTCCGCTATTTCCTCTCTTGCTTCTCTTAACAATCTGGGATACATTTCATCTGGGCCTGGTGATTTATTTACTTTCAAAAATGCTAAACCCCTTAATACTTCCTCTCTCACTATGTTTATCTAATATTTCATACTCCTCCTCAACTGCAATGTCTGCATCGTCTCTCTCTTTTGTGAAGACTGACGCAAAGTATTCATTAAGAAGCATACCCATGTCTTCTGCCTCCATACACAGGTTACCTTTTTGGTCTTTAATAAGCCCTATTTAATTAGGCCCTGGAGTGGGACTGATGACCTTCTGACTCAAGAGGTGAGAGTGCTACCACTGAGCCAGGGCTGATGATGATGGATGGGTTAGTGTACTGCAGTGAAGGACCATTTAGACAAAGCACATGGGGCATGCGACTGCTGCACATGTGGAGGGTAAACACCAGCACAGACTGATTGGGCCAAAGGGCCTGTTTCCGTGTTGTAATTTCTACGTAATTCTCCCTCTGGGTCTCCCCACCCAGAGTTAAAGCTTCGCCTGTCATCTGGACGAGGGTATAGAAACATAGAAACATAGAATCTAGGAGCAGGAGTAGGCCATTCGGCCCGTCGAGCCTGCTCCGCCATTCAATACGATCATGGCTGATCATCCAAATCCAGTACCCTGTCCCTGCTTTAATCCCCACAGTACACATATCCCACCCTACCCCCATAACCCCACGTATTTAATTCCCCCTAACATATCCCATCCTATCCCCATAACCCCACATATTTAATCCCCCCTAACACTAAGGGTCAATTTATCATAGCCAAATCAACCTAACCCACACATTTTTGGACTGTGGGAGGAAACCGGAGCACCCGGAGGAAACCCACGCAGACACGGGGAGAATGTGCAAACTCCACACAGACAGTCACCCGAGGTCAGATTCGAACCCGGGTCTCTAGCGCTGTGAGGCACCAGTGCTAACCACTATGCCACCGTGTTGCCCTATCAGGAAAGGATGAACAGGCTGGGTCTTGAAAAGAGAAGGCTGAGGGGTGACCTTATAGAGGTCTTTAAAATTATGAACATTTTTGATAAGAGTGGATACAGAGAGAATGTTTCACTTGTGGGGAAGAGCAAAACTAGAGGCCATCGATATAAGATAGTCACCAAGAAATGAAATGGGGAATTCAGAAGGAACTTCTTTACCCAGAGAGTGATGATAATGTGGAACTCACTACCACAAAGAGTGGTGGAAGCAAATAGTATAGATGCATTTAAAAGGTTAGATAAACATATGGAGGGTTATGCTGATAGCGTTAGATGAGGAAAGACTGGAGGAGGCTCCAGTGGAGCATAAACGCCGGCATGGACTGACTGGGCCTAATGACCTGTTTCCGTGCTGTATATCCTATGTAATGCCTGAAGCAACATCCAGCGCCAGGCCCAGTCCCTGGGATCCACCCTAACCTGCCTGATGCAATCGGCACCGACTGGCAGGCCGAGTACTGCGCAGGCGCGGGGTTTGATTGACATCGCCGCATCATCCATCGGGCCAGCGCCGTCCAATCAGAGACTGGGAAGGAGCGGAAAGGGGCGGGGCGGGGCACTGTCTCCTCCCCCTCCCCCCTCCCCCACGTCATTGAGCCCGGTGTGCCGGCTGCACGGACGCGGACTAGGACCCGAGGCTGTTGCCGAGAGCTTCGCGAGGAGACGAGACCAGCAGCAGCGACGACCGGGAGCTGAAGCTTGAACATGTCTTCCGGGGACATTAGTCAGGAGGCGGCGGGGCTGTCGCTGGGTAAGGAGATCGGCCTTGAAGGGGGTTGTTTTGGGGCGGGGGGCGGTGTCGTCCGATCGCTCGGTGACCCGAGGATTTGGCCCCGGTGCTGCACCCTCACCCCATGAGGCGACCAGCACTTGCTGGGCTCTCACCCATTAAGGAATGCCACTTGGATGAGGTACCGCAGGGCTGCCAGAGCCGGGTGGACTGCGATCTACTGGAAAGCCCCACGTTAGTTTCGTTTTTTAAATTGGTTTATGGTTTATTGCCCATCCCTAATTGTCCTTGAGAATGATGCGGAGATGCCGGTGTTGGACTGGGGTGGACAAAAATGAGAAGTCGCACAACACCAGGTTATAGTCCAACAGTTTTATTTGAAATCACAAGCTTTCGGAGCTGTTGCTCCTTCGTCGGGTGAAGTGCGACTTCACCCGACGAAGGAGCAACAGCTCCGAAAGCTTGTGATTTCAAATAAAACTGTTGGACTATAACCTGGTGTTGTGCGACTTCTCATTTTTGTCCTTGAGAAGGTGGTGGTGAGCCGCCTTCTTCAACCGCTGCAGTCTGTGTGGTGAGGGTACTCCCACAGTGCTGTTAGGGAGGAAGTTCCACAATTTTGACCCAGCGACGATGAAGGATCGGCGATATATTTCCAAGTCAGGATGGTGTGTGACTTGGAGGGGAACTTTAAGTGGTGGTGTTCCCATGCGCCTGCTGCCCTTGTCTTTCTAGGTGGAAGAGGTCGTGGGTTTGGGAGGTGCTGCCGAAGAAGCCTTGGCGAGTTGCTGCAGTGCATCTTGTAGATGGTACACACTGCAGCCACGGTGGAAGGAGTGAATGTTGGTGGCTGGGGGGGCGGGGCGGGCAATCAAATGGGCTGCTTTGCCCTGGATGGTGTCGAGCTTCTTGAGTTGTTGGAGCTGCACTCATCCAGGCAAATGGAGAGTATTCCATCACACTCCTGTTGCTGTTTCCCTATTATTATCATAATTATATTTCAATTAAACTTTGTTTTAATCAGCAAAAATGCTACATGGTGAAATACAGCATCAAGTTAGACCGCACCTATATTTACAGGTCTGGGTCTACAGACATTCAAATAAGAATTCTTGCTGAAACACCCATCTCTGATAATATGTTCTGTCAATAAACATGAATAGCATGTATTTTGAGAAAGTAAGCAAGGAGATTTGTTAGTGTATTGACTATGCTTAACATGATACACCTATAGTTCGGTTACAGGTAACAATCATTTATGTTTCTTTTAAGTAAAACCTTCCCTTCTTCCTCCACTTGACACAAATTGACCTGTGGTAGGAAGAGAAACAACCCAGGTTACCATACTTTAGTTCAAGCAAGTTTATCCAAAATTATTGTTAGATTGGCTCTGTTGGTAGCACTTCTGCCTCAGTCAGAAGATCATAGATTGAACCCACTTTAGAAATTGAGTACATAATCCGGACTGATTTTAGTGTAGAATTGAGGGAATGCTGCATTGTTGGAGGTGCTGTCCTACATGTTTAAACCAAGGAATGTCTGCCCATTTTGGTGTTTTAAGTGGATATTAAGAATCTCATGCACTATTAGAAGAAGAGCAGAGAGTTCTCCAGTGTCTTGGCCATCATTTCTCCCTCAATCAACATCACCAGAAATTGATTAATTGGTCATTCATCTCATTGCTGTTTGTGTGATCTGATCGGTACAATATTGTTGCCGCACTTAGATAAAAACACTCACTGCAGTTCAAAGTGATTCCTAGGAAATGAAGCACTTTGAGATGTTTGAGGGTGCGATAAAGTACTATATAAATGCAAGTTTTTTTTTAGGTACGTGTTCACAAGGGAACAGGCCTCTGGTACAAAAGCCCTGTTATATCAACAAAAGTAAGATTTTTAACTTTAATATTTTGCAGGTGAATTATATGCCTCTGATCGTGAAGGAGATGATGCAACTGGAACAGGAACAAAGGACAAACCATTCAAAACAGCCCTTCGGGTAAACTTTCAGTCAGTGATAGCTATTAAAATAAGCTCTTATTTGTTTTAATGAAAATATATGTAGCTTGTGAATTGTTTCTGTTTCTGCACACTTGTAGGCTTTACAAGCGGTAGGGAAGGAACCATTCCCAACTATTTATGTGGATTCCCAAAAGGAAAATGAGGTAAATCCAAGTCTTTTTCAAAAAATGTAATGTGCTTTCTTGCATCTTAATATTTAAATTCAGAATGATCTATTTGAATATGCAAGATATTGAGGCTGGATCAAATGGTAGCTTCCTGTCCTGGAAACAAATACCATAAAGTTCCAGGTTTGTTTTCTGGTCTGTGATCTTGTTTGGAGCAGGAGTTGGAGATATAATTGACCTGCAGGAAAGTCTGGAAAAGTAATGCAATTGGTCAAGCTAGATCTATTAACAACAGGACCAAATGATTCCCAGTGCTGAGTGAAGTGCAACTTAATTCTTCCTTTTCTAAGGACATTAGAGTCGAAGCCTGAGATGCATTACTAACACTACTTTATTTGACCTAAAACTACGATAATACGATTTAGGCCATCATGAGGTTCAGTATTGGTGATTGCATTTAAAATGAACTGATACCTGATGTGTCAATAGAATCTAAATCATCTTACCTACAATTGTAAACTTCAATAAGAGTGTCAGAATATCTTTGCACTAGCTGGGATTAGCTTAATTACAATATAACAAACTAACATTCAATATCCAAGATTACTGTAAGGTTAAATTCATGGTCTATTTGCAACACATCACTGGTTGGCGTCCAGTGTTGGGATTATTCCTCTTTCCTTGGGTGGCAAACTGAATGTGGCTTTGGGTGTTCTTCCTTCCTCATTGACATTGTACAGATCAATTCTGGAATATGGCTTGCAGTTTTGGTCATCCATCTCCTAAAAGGATATCGATTAGAAAGGATTCAGTGAACAGGATGATTCTGGCTTTTAAGTAACCAAGTTATGAAGAAAGGCTCAAAGGCCTAAACTTACTTTTGCTGGAGAAAAGACTGGAGGCATAATAGAATTCTTCAAAATCACAAAAGATTTTAAGGTTGAAGTAACCATGCTTTTTAACTTGGATAAAGGTTAGAAATTGGAAAAACTTTTGTACCTCAGGATAACGGATATGTGGAAAAGACGGTAGCTGTTTGAGATCAACTGACACCTTTTAAAAGGTAGATGCATTGATATCTGTTGAGAAAAGTGATTGAAGGTTGTAGCAATATTAATAATAGCACTGCTTGACCGTTTTAGGCGATGCAGATGAAAGAACTTAGTTTTCCTTGAAGCAGGGGATCGTTTTGGCTTGCTTGGAAGTGGGTTGTTATTAAGTCACTGGAGTTGCAGGTTGAGAAGATGAGAATAAGCAATGGTTGCACGGCTAGAAATTTGTCCTCTTTCTGTTGGTGACATCGCTGTACATAATCAGAAGACTGCATTTAACATTTTAATTTCTTTTAAGCGCTGGGAAGTTATATCAAAATCGCAGATGAAAAGCATTAAAAAGCTCTGGCATCGGGATCAAATGAAGAATGAATCAAAAGAAAAAAAGGAGGTAAAAAAAAATCTTTATTAATTTTGTACTCTTCTCATTTACACCTTTCTTGCATTGGATGTCCAGAATTTAAATTAGTTCAGCACTTGCCTTTGTTATAGCGCCTTACTATGTGAAGGTACTTCCAAGTGCTTTTGAAGTGTAGTGATTGTTGTATCGGCAATATAACAGCCATTCTGTACATTCAGCAAATAACATAGGAACGTTGGACATAAGAATTGCTTGAAGAAAAAAGACCAAGGTCCATCTTGTTCGCTTTCTCCCATCCTGGCAGTCGCATGATACAACACTAATGGAGTTATTGACTATCATGGCATTAAATCTTTTATCAATTAGTCTGCAACAGACCCAGACGTGAGGTGTGGAAAACCCCAGTGGTGGAAATCTTTGTTAACCATAGGTTCAAAGTCACCTGTTCCTCCCAGATGTGCTACACTTGCCATATCTCATCTCTCAAATTACTTGTGTACTGTTTCCCAAAATATTCCAATTGAGGTTAATTTTTTTTGGTGATAATTGGTTGAGGATGGAATTTGTGGCCGGGATAGCTTGTTAAGACTTTAACCTAGTTTTTTTTTTTTAAAAAAGAACTTGCATTTGTATAGCACTTAGCATGACCGCAGGACATCCCAAAGTGTTTCACAGCCAATTAAATACTTTTTTGAATTGTTGTCACTGTTGCAATGTAGGTAAACGTAGCAACCAATTTGTGCACAGCACTGAGAAAAATGACCAGAAAATCCATTTTTAATATGTTAGTTGAGGGACAAATATTGTTCAGGACACTGAGAACTCTGCTGCTCTTCAAATTGTGCTACGTGATCTTTTATGTCCGCCTGGGAGGGCAGACCTTGGTTTAACATCTCATCCGAAAGACAGCAGCTCCAATAGTGCAGCACTCGCTCAGTACTGCACTAAAGTGATAGGCGCCATAATGGGCTCAAAACTCTGGAGTGGGGCTTGATCCCATGATTTTCTGACTGCGGTGAGAGTGCTACCACTGAGCCAAGGTTAATGCTTTTAATTTAAACTAAATATTTCTCCATTCAACAATATCCTATCAGTGGTTGAGTTAGTTTGAATCCAACTCATACTGATGGGATGAAAGTTAATGTGGGTTTGGTGAAGTGAATTTGGATAATCTGAACTGATTTCCTAATGGGTACATGTCCACACTGCAAAACTCTCATAAATAAGTACTAATTGGCAGTTCTGTGTCCACAAGGATGGATAATATAGGAAAATTGAATTAATGGTGTTTTTTGGAGGTTGGGGTTCTCTACACTTCAGGTGACTGTCCAAAATAATTTTTTTTAAATAAGTCAAAGGGTTTTGCTGCAGCCATCACATAATAAACCTTTATGAATCATTTGATCACTTGCCGTTTTCCTTTCTACGGGTGAAGTTTGAGTTAGATTCAACACTTATACAGCACTTCTGGGGATTGGAGTAAGAAAAATTGGAAAAACGCACTTCCCAGAAATGCAATGCAATGCTAAGAGTTCACTTGTCTAGTTTTAGCAAAGCACATTTCTGCAATGTGTCAAGTTGAATTTCAGTGTCAGCTGTGGCTCAGTGGTAGCACACTCGCCTCTGAGTCAGAAGGTTGTGGGTCAAGTCCCACTCCAGGGACTTGATCACATAAAGCTAGGCTGACGCTCTAGTGCAGTGCTGAGGGAGTGCTGCACTGTCGGAGGTGCCGTCTTTCGGATGAGACGTTAAACCGAGGCCCCGTCTGCTCTCTCAGCTGGATGTAAAAGATCCCATGGCACTATTTCGAACAAGACTAGGGGAGTTATCCCCGGTGTCCTGGCCAACAGTTATCCCTCAACCAACATAACAAAAAGAGATTGAGGCAGAAATTCTGTTCCCTACGGGTGTGTATGCGCTGTGTACTCACCCGTAGGGCCAACGGAAATGCCGGTTTTAGGCATGCACTGCGCATGTGCTGGAAACCGGCATTTCCGATCAGTCAAGAACAGATCCTCCGCCTGCCCGGGAGCAGGGCCTCTGCGGGTGGAGAGTTCCGTTTTTTGGAGACCCTCCGCCCGCAGAAAACACTTACAATTGTTGCGCCTGGTAAAAGCAGGCGTAAGGCCTGCTTTTACCAGGATAAGAGTTGAAAAAAGTTTTTAAAAAAAATTTCCACTGATTTATCTTTTAAAAATACTTTAAAGAAAGGTAAGTTTATTTTTAGCCCCGTTAAAAACTTTAATTATTTTTTCAAAAAATAAAATTTTTGTTTAAAATACTTAATTTATGTAATTTAAAGTCATTTTAAAAATGTGATGTTTTAAAAAAATTTATTTAAAGTTTTGGGGGTGATCTCTATTCATATATTTGACAGGTCTTCCTGTCAAATGTCTGAAGGGAGATTCCCTTCTCTGATTGGCTCCCCATGGCCCACGTGATCCCAGGGACGCTGCGAACCGCCTGCGCCTCTGGGATACGTGGGCCCTGCACACTGGCAGTTTGGAGAGGCCCAGGAACGGAACTCTGCGCCTCCTGGGAGCCCTCCGGTCTAGGTGCAGATTTTTCCAGATCACAGCCCTCCGCCCGCGGGAGGCCTGCGAACGGAATTTCTGGGCCATTATCTGGTCATTATCACATTGCTGTTTGTGGGACCATTCTGTGCGCAAACTGGCTGCTGCGTTTCCTACATTACAACAGTGACTCCACTTCAAAAGTACTTCATTGGCTGTAAAGCGCTTTGAGATGTCCGGTGGTCGTGAAAGGCGCTATATAAATGCAAGTCTGTCTTTCTTTTCTTTCAAAGGCTGCAATTTTCCCTACCTCGGTGGGTCCGTGGCGGGTCCTGACCCTGCTGCAGGCTCCAGCCTGCTCTGTAGAATGACTTTTCCCTGATTGGGCTTGTTAAGCCCGCCCAGCGCATTTGCCGGTCCAATTGAAGGAAGTGGGTTTGATAATGTCATTTGATGACGCATCATCAGCCGGTTTCCTAAAAGGGACCATGCGTAAATTTATGTTGACATTTGTGCTGTCAGTGTTCCACAGCATTGAGGTGCTGCAAACACTGACAATCACTGCACAGTGTTGCAGGCTGCACCCAGGCTCTCCCATGACTCCCTCTATATGCTTATGGAGGGAGTCACAGCACACAGGGAGGTCCTCTTCCCTTCCAATGGGCGGAAGACACCTCCCCAGGAGACCAACACAGCCTGATTGCACAGGAGGGCACAAACAGGGATGTTGTCAGGAGGACCAGGCTGCAGTGGCGCAAACCTTTCAATGATGTCAATAGATCACAAAACGTTACTGCAAAGCCACACTCAACCCCATCCTACTGTGCCACTCATCACATCCCCATCACTCTGCCTTCCCTACCTTACTTCTGCACATCCTTACTCACACCAACTTACCTTGCACCTCCACCCATCCCTCTCTATCTACATTCTCACTTCCCCATCTCACTAGCCATCCCTCACACTCGCCCTCATGCTAGTCCAATCATACCAACTAACAACACACAAGGGTAGGCACTTGTGTGTTTTAGCCAATGTTCATGTGAAGTTTCTGTTAATGTGGTGTCAAACATTGAAATCTTTATTTTCAACACTTTGCGTTCTTGGAAGTGGCTTAGTGAGTTGCACTGAATGGTGAGACATAACGGCACCCCCACGCAATAGCGATGAGTGTGAAAGGAATGGCTTGGGCATTGTAGGGATTCTTTATGTTGTTGGTGTGGGGTGGTGCCAACCTGGCGCATCATGTGGCAGCCAGGGTATGCAGTGTCATGAAGTAAATCTAGCCATGGTGAGGCCATCCCTGGCATCAAGGGCAGCAATGTGGTCAGGTGCTGATGCCCTCTGTCCTGTGCAGCATCAGGTGATTGCGGAGAAGGTTGGTGTGGTTGTTGGTGCTGCTAGTGGTGCCGGTGATGGGGCTGATCGTGGTCAGATTCTGAGGACCAAGGTGAGAGTATAAACCATAGCCAGGCTAATGGAATAGATGGCAGGTGAACTTGAGATGACAGAAGCAATCTGTCAGTGGTGAGAGAGGTTGTTCCAATGAGGTGACATTGGATAGAGAGTTTGCTCCAAACACTTGCAACCTGCGTAAAGCTCAATCTGTCTTCCAAATGCAGTAAACAACAGCTTCTGAGCTTGGAAAGTAAACAGCTGTGAGATGGGAGTGTTTATAGCACATTTCAAGCTGTCAAGTAATGAGATGATTTCATGGCCATTCAACTCCTGCCCAGCTTAACAGACGTGATCCCCAGTCAGCATGGACCTTGTTGGCGAACTGGTGAATTCTAAAGGAGAGCTCAAAATTGTTGTTAATCCTCTGTTAACAAGGTCATCATAACCTGAATTGCCTCCCCCGTCGCAGCGTGTCAGGTCTGTTCAGCGCTGACAGACCCGGCATTTGGTAAAGATGCGTGGTGGCGGGTTGACAACGGGGTCCCGACCCGCTGTCAAAAAAAACATCTTTCCCACCCAACCTGCCACCGATCGCGCCTGCTGACCCCCCAGAAAATTCCCCCCAAAGTTTTGGTTTGTGAATACCTGTAGAATAATGTGGAATTGGCAGCTGTGTTTGCTGTAGAATCTGCTATAAGGTAAAGAGTTTCATCGTTGAAAATTGAGGAGCGTAGTATTTCTTGAATCTATTAAGGGGGAATACTTTGTATGAGCAAAAGGTAAGCCTCAGCTACCTATTGTTTAAAGCAAAACCTAGAATAAGATTCTGGAAAGGCCTTGGCCTACCCTAAATGGTAGTGTTCTCTTGTATTAACATTGGTTTATTTTTGCTGTAAAGATAACATTCTAATATTGTACCCTGTGGCCTTCTCTCTTGATCACAACTGTGACTTTCTTTATAATTTTACCTTCCACGCCCACTCTCTAGGCAGGTTGGCAATTTATTTGCTACAATGGTTTAGCATTTGGTGGAGAGCTTCAATGCTCCTCCTTTCTGCTGGATCAGAATATATAGCCTTAGTGATGCTTTTTTCTTTGTACTTTGAATCCCCAATATGACATTCATTTAAAAATTCCTACCCAATTAGTTTTATCTTGTGTGTAAAATTTAACAAGATTCTGTAACAAAGTTTTGGTCTTTCATGAAGATGGTGTCACAGTTGTGAAGAGATGGCACCATAATTTCCACTAATAACCTAATATGCATTGGATATAGTTGGTATCTCATAAGTAGCTGGCTCAATAACTGTTGAGTAGCAGTCATGAGTGAATTATAGTCAATACTGCATATATTATAGATTATACTCCCCATCATATATTCTCTACACATTTGACTTGATGTCTCTGGTAGGAAAATGAAACATCACCTGCACCTTAGAAAATAAGAAACTGAATGGGGTAGACGAGCAAAGGGATCTAGGGATACAGGTGAACAAATCATTAACGGCAGCATCGCAGTTTAGCAAAGCAATTAAAAATGCTTTGAGATTTATTTCTAGTGGCATAGAATTCAGAAGTAATTAAGTTATGTTAAACTTGTATAGGACCTTGGTGAGGCCGCACCTGTGTCAGCTGTGGCTCAGTGGGTAGCACACTCGGCTCAGTGGGTAGCACACTCGTCTCTGAGTCAGCAGGTTGTGGGTTTATAGTCCCACTCCAGGGACTTGAGCACATAAAGCTAGGCTGACAGTGCAGTGCTGAGGGAGTGCTGCACTGTCGGAGGTGCTGTCTTTCGGATGAGACGTTAAACCGAGGCCCCGTCTGCGCTCTCAGGTGGACGTAATAGATCCTATGGCACTATTTCGAAGAAGAGCAGGGGAGTTATCCCCGGTGTCCTGGCCAATATTTATCCCTCCACTAACATAACGAAACAGATTATCTGGTCATTATAACATTGCTGTTTGTGGGACCTTGCTGTGCGCAAATTGGCTGCCGAGTTTCCCACATTGCAACAGTGACTCCACTTCAAAAGTACTTCATTGACTGTAAAGCGCTTTGAGACGTCCGGTGGTCGTGAAAGGCGCTATATAAATGCAAGTCTTTCTTCTTTCTTCTTAAGCGTCCTGTGCACAGTTTTGGTCTTCGTACTATGAAAAGGACAGAGAAGCACTGGAGAAAGTGCAAAAAAAAAAGATTTACAAGAATGGTACCAGAACTCTGAGATTACAGCTGTCAGGAAATATTGAATAGGTTGGGGCATTTTTCTTCAGAAAAGACTTGGAGGAGACTAGATAGAGATCTTTAAAATTATTAATGGGTTGGACAAGGTAGATGTGGGGAGAATGTTTCCACTTGTGGGAGAATCCAAAACTAGGGGCCATAAATACAAGATAGTTACTAATAAATTCAACAGGGAAATACAGAGAAATATCTTTACGTAGAATATGAAACTCGCTACCACAGGAAGTGGTTGACGCAAATAGCTTAGATGCTTTCCAAAGGAAACGAAACGAGTACATGAGAAAAAAGGGAATAGAAAGTAACACTGAAGGGCTGAGTTGAGGTAAATGGAATGGAAGGAGACTTGTGTGGAGTACAAACAGCAGCACAGACTAGTTGGGCCTAATGGCCTGTTTCTGTGCTGCTTTCTTTTATTCATTCCTGCGATGTGGGCGTCGCTGGCAAGCCCAGCATTTATTGCCCGTCCCTAATTGCCCTTGAGAAGGTGGTGGTGAGCCGCCGCCTTGAACTGCTGCAGCCCTTATGGTGAAGGTACTCCCACAACGCTGTTGGGGAGGGAGTTCCAGGATTTTGACCCAGCGACGATGAAGGAACGCCGATATACTTCCAAGTCAAGATGGTGTGTAACTTGCAGGTGATGGTGTTCCCATGTGCCTGCTGCCCTTGTCCTTCTAGGTGGTAGAGGTCGTTGGTTTGGGAGGTGCTGCCAAAGAAGCCTTGGCAAGTTGCTGCAGTGCATCTTGTAGATGGTACACACTGCAGCCACGGTGTGCCGGTGGTGGAGGGAGTGAATGTTTAAGGTGGTGGATGGGGTGCCAATCAAGCGGGCTGCTTTGTCTTGGATGGTGTCGAGCTTCTTGAGTGTTGTTGGAGCTGCACTCATCCAGGCAAGTGGAGAGTATTCCATCACACTCCTGACTTGTGCCTTGTAGATGGTGGAAAGGGAGTCAGGAGGTGAGACACTCACCACAGAATACCCAGCCTCTGACCTGCTCCTGTTGCTCTAGTATTTATGTGGCTGGTCCAGTTAATTTTCTGGTCAATGGTGACCCCCCAGGATGTTGATGGTTGGGGATTCGGCGATGGTAATGCCATTGAATTTCAAGGGGCGGTGGTTAGTCTTGCTTGTTGGAGATAGTCATTGCCTGGCACTTGTGTCGAGCGAATGTTACTTGCCACTTATCAGCCGAAGCCTGAATGTCATCCAGGTCTTGCTGCATTCGGGCACAGACTGCTTCATTATCTGAGGAGTTGCGAATGGAAATAAACACTCTGCAGTCATCAGCAAACATCCCCACTTCTGGCCTTATGATCGAGGAAAGGTATATTCTATGTAATATGTAGAACCCGAGCAGCTTGGGTTAGGGTGTGCTGAGAATTCTATGGAATTATTGGTATTTGGTAATTTTTTTGTGAGGAGAGGGAGAATTGTATACATTTTACTTTTTTCTAGTAACAGATCTTATTTCAAAATCTGTATTCTTTCTAACAGCTGGAAGATGCATTGCGTCGGGAGAAGAATCTGGAAGACGCCAAAAAAATAGTTATTAAACTGGATCTTAGTCTTGAAGAGCCACATCAGGTAATTGGCAATATATAATTAGAAATTGACAATACATCAGCTATAATGTACAATAAATTAACATTGCATACTATATTTGAACTAGACAGTACCCTTGGGCTATGTTGTGTTGATCCAGGAGGTAGAATATTTATATATCGTTAGATAACTTTCTGATTTTTGAGAGGGAGGGGTGAGTGTTCCCCCAATTTCAACTCAACAAACCTCCAATGTGACCTCCAGTGCTTTTTAAGTCAACAGCAAATCAATGTTTATAATTAGAAAACTTAAAGGTTTATTCAGGAACTAATATAGTACTTAAATAAACCAAAGTAAAGTGCCAAACTTTATTGATGGGCTGACTGAGACAAGTGGCACATAACCAATTTAAATAAAAAGCAATTCATTTATCATTGTTTGTCTTAAAGGATTTTTATAATGGCATTTTTAGAACATTCCTATTAGCATAATGCTGGGAGGATGTGTGAGCATTAGGCAGTGGTGGTTTATGGGTATTGGAGTATTGGGAAGAATATCCTGGTGGGTACGTCTAGTGGATGTGGGTTGCACAGTGCCACTGAGAAAGGCCATTCATGGCTGTGACTGGAACTGGACCCAAGTTCTTTACAGCACGTACTCGGGATAGAAGAAAGTCACAAGTGCTTGATGTGGGAGAAGCAGGAGGGAGGAAGGATGGCCAATGGTTCTGGCGGTCAGGTGGGAGCTGTGAGCCGCAAAGGGTGGAAGGCATGGGTGCTTGAAGTATGGGGCTGAGAGCAAAGGGAAGTCGTTCCCTATCTAACCTCCTCCAGCTCTACAACACTCCCGAGATCTCTGTGCTCCTCCAATTCTGGCCTCTTGCGCATCCCCAATTTTTATCGCTCCAGCATTGGCGGCCATGCCTTCAGTTGTCTAAGCCCTAAGCCCTGGAATTCCATCCCGAAACCTCTCTACACCTCTCTCCTTTTAGACGCTCCTTAAAACCTACCTCATCTGTTCTAATACCTCTTTGTGGCTCGGGGTCAAATTTTGTTTGATAGCTTTCTTGTGAAGCGCCTTGGGATGTTTTACTATGTTAAAGGCGTTATATAAATGCAAATTGTTGTTCGAATTTGAGGTGGGCAAGTGGTAAGGGGAGAAAGGCACAGGCTCATGTGGTGGGAAGGAGAGAAGGGTGAAAGAGTTTAATGCTGCAAGCCTTAAATTCCTTTCCTTCCCCCAGAAGGCTTTACAAAAAGGAAAGGGCTTCCCTATTATTTTACTGAGGAAGCCTGTTCTTGTTTAAACCTTAGACAGTGCTTCCTGTTTGCACTTTAAGTTATGGGGAAACCTATGGAATCACATCCCCGTAAAGCAGAAGCTGGTTCCCTGCGATGACCGGCACCTGGCTTTTAAGTCGCTTAAGAGCTTTCTGCATTGTTACTACAGTAAAAATGTTGAAAGTATTTAAGTAACTTAAAGCCGACTCCTGATCACATTGAGGATGCAGCTTCTGCAGTGCAGAACAAGAGGAAATATCAACCAGTTAGTGTTAGGTGGGGTCAGCAATATGGGGAGGAAGAAAATGGCTGGTTTGGGGCAGTGGGGCAGAACTAGTGCTCATCACCAGCTTTGCATGCAGATTAGCAAGTAGGATTGTTCATTATATTACAGAACATCTGGGCACAATAATTGAAAGAATAATAACCATGGAACTGTACCCCGGCATAAGTTGCTGTCTTTGGGAGAGAAGCCCCATTTTGCCATGTATAGTCATTGTGCCAACTACCTGCACATTCCTTTCCCAGCGAGCAGAGCAAATAATAGTGCCAACAAATCAGGCTCTGGATGCTACTAATGGTGCTCTGTCTTGAAACTTAAAAACACTGACGGCATGCAGTGAAATCAAAATATTATTTTTAGTCTCCATTTTTGAAAGGCATGTTTTTTGTTCCACTTCCAAGACTGAGCTTTTCTTGGTTGTATTTTCTCCTGCAGTAAGTAATACTGTAAGGCCACATTATTTGTCATTTTTATTGAGGTTGAGTTTCGAGTCAATATTGGATATGTTTTCTTCATTGAATTGTTTAATTTTTTCATTGTTACATTCATAGATAAAAATCCGAGCCACAGAAGCACATAGAGGGCAACGAGTGAAGCTCTTTGGCTGGGTCCACAGGTTACGTAGACAAGGTTTGTGTTCTGTCTTCTGGAATAATTTACATATTTGTCCAAGGAAAGAAGTTTAGCAGCATAACAATTGTTGCTTTCACAAGCACACTTCGTGTACACGAGAGACAGAATCTGTACTCGCCAAACAGATTTAGATGTCTCGGGCCAAGAGGCATCTGATTTTTTTTGACTGTTCCAGCTGGAAAGTTTGTAACTGGGCTCCAACTAGTTCCACTTTGGCTTTAAAGCTTTCTTCATTAAACTGTAAATTTGAAACTTGGTATCATAGTGTATGCAGTGGTTGAAGTCTTGGCTGTTGTATGGGGATCTCTTACCCTTCAACTCCAAAAAAGTAGCATTTAACTTCTACTACTTTTCTGAAACATAATTTAAGCTATAAGTTTCTTAGTTCCTCTCTTCCTATCAGCTAGGGGTTGGGGGAGATCTTTTTTCCCATGATATGCCCCATTGATTTGCATTCTATAATGGTGGTTAGGCAAACTGGTATTGTTGGTTTTGATCTGCCCTCTAAGAAGCTGAGTAGTGTAGGATGACTTGGATTTTTCCACCCATCGGGTGGATATGGGTCTGGTCTTTGCTCAATGCTGGGTCAGTATCTTAGAATTCCCAATTAACACCATCATTGGAGGTTCAGGGCGAAGGCCCACCATCACCATCTTGGAGTAATTTCTTACCAATGTCACCCACATCCCAGAACATTTTTTTAAGATCTCCCTGATAGAATGTCTTAGATCAGAGCTTACCAACTGGAGAATTGTATGAACCAAGTTTACAGTGGGCTTCAAAAGTAAAAATATATTTTGTGCCTATGGTGAGAGTCATAAGAACATAAGAAATAGGAGCAGGAGTAGGCCAATTGGCCCCTCGAGCCTGCTCCGCCATTCAATAAGATCATGGCTGATCTGATCCTAACCGCCAATCTACTATCACAGAACCATCTCCTGAACCTAACAGAATTGGACACACGAAATAGGAGCAGGATCAGGCTACACGGCCCCTGGGCCCGCTACGCTACCCACAGGGCCATGACCGATCCGAACCTAGACTCATGTCCAAATTCCTGCCCGCTCCCCGTAACCCTTAATTCCCTTTACTTCTAGGAAACTGTCTATTTCTGTTTTAAATTTATGTAATGATGTAGCTTCTACAGCTTTTTGGGGCAGCATATTACATGGACCTACCACCCTCTGAGTGAAGTAGTTCCTTCTCATCTCAGTTTTGAAAGAGCAGCCCCTTATTCTAAGACTATGCCCCCTAGTTCTAGTTTCACCCATCATCGGGAACATCCTCCCCGCATCCACCCGATCCAAGCCCTTCACAATCTTATATGTTTCAATAAGATCGCCTCTCATTCTTCTGAACTCCAATGAGTAGAGTCCCAATCTACCCAACCTCTCCTCATATGTCCATCCCCTCATCCCCGGGATTAACCGAGTGAACCTTCTTTGTACTGACTCGAGAGCAAGTATGTCTTTTCTTAAGTATGGACACCAAAACTGTATGCAGTATTCCAGGTGCGGTCTCACCAATACCTTGTACAACTGAAGCAATACCTCCCTATTTTTATATTCTATCCCCTTAGCAATGAAAGCCAACATTCCATTGGCCTTCTTAATCACTTGCTGCACCTGCATACTAACCTTTTGAGTTTCGTGCACCAGGACCCCCAGATCCCTTTGTACTTCAGTACTTTCAGTTTCTTGCCATTTAGATAATAACTTGCTCTACTATTTTTCCTGCCAAAGTGCATAACCTCACACTTTCCAGTATTGTATTCCATCTGCCAAATCTCTGCCCACTTACTTAGCCTGTCTATGTCCCCTTGCAGATTTTTTATGTCCTCCTCACTCACTACTTTCCCTCCCATCTTAGTATCATCTGCAAACTTTGATATGTTACACTCGGTCCCCTCCTCCAAATCGTTAATTTAGATTGTAAAGAGTTGGGGACCCAGCACTGACCCCTGCGGAACACCACTAGTTACTGATTGCCAGTCTGAGAATGAACCATTTATCCCAACTCTCTGCCTTCTGTTAGATAGCCAATCCTCTATCCATGCCAGAATATTACCCCCAATCCCGTGATTTTTTATCTTAAGCAATAATCTTTTGTGTGGCACCTTGTCAAATGCCTTCCGGAAGTCTAAATACACCACATCCACTGGTTCCCCTTTATCCACCCTGTATGTTACTTCCTCAAAGAACTCCAGCAAATTTGTCAAACATGACTTCCCCTTCATAAAACCATGCTGACTTTGTCCTATTAAATTATGATTATCCAAATGTCCCGTTACTGTCTCCTTAATAATGGACTCCAAAACTTTACCTACCACAGATGTTAGGCTAACCGGTCTATAGTTTCCAGCCTTCTGTCTACTGCCCTTTTTAAATAAGGGTGTTACATTAGCAGTTTTCCAGTCTGCCGGGATCTTTGCTGAGTCCAGGGAGTTTTGGAAAATTATTACCAATGCATCCACAATCCCTACCGCCACTTCCCTCAAGACCCTAGGATGTAAGCCATCAGGTCCAGGTGATTTATCCGCCTTGAGTCCCATTATTTTACCGAGTACCACTTCCTTAGTGATTTTGATCGTGTTTAGCTCCTCCCCCCCTATAGCCCCCTGTTTGTCCAGTGTTGGGATATTCTTAGTGTCCTCTACTGTAAAGACTGATACAAAATATTCATTCAGTGTATTTGCCATCTCCATATTTCCCACCATTAATTTCCCGGTCTCATCCTCTAAGGGACCAACATTTACTTTAGCCACCCTTTTTCTTTTTATATAACTATAAAAACTCTTACTATCTGTTTTTATATTTTTTGCTAATTTACTTTCATAATCTATCTTCCCTTTCTTAATCAATCTTTTTGTTATTTTTTGCTGTCTTTTAAAGTTTTCCCAATCCTCTATCCTCCCACTAGATTTTGCTACCTTATAAGCCCTTGTTTTTAGTCGAATATTATCCTTAATTTCTTTACTTAGCCATGGATGACTGTCTTTTCTTTTACACCCTTTTCTTCTCAGTGGAATATATATTTTTTGGAAGTTGTAAAATAACTCCTTAAATGTACACCACTGATCATGTATCGTCTTACCCTTTAATCTATTTTCCCAATCCACTCTACTCAATTCTGCTCGCATACCTTCATAGTCTCCTTTATTCAAGCTTAGCACGCTTGTTTGAGATCCAACCTTCTCACCCTCTAATTGAATATGGAATTCAACCATGTTATGGTCACTCATTCCAAGGGGATCCTTTACTAAGACATTTTTAATTAATCCTGTCTCGTTAGACAGGACCAGATCTAAGGTTGCTTGCCCCCTGGTCGGTTCAGTTACATACTGCTCAAGAAACCCATCCCTAATACACTCAATGAACTCATCTTCAAGGCAGCCCTGCCCAATTTGATTTGTCCAATTAATATGATAGTTAAAATCCCCCATAATTAAAGATGTTCCCTTATTACAAGCCTCAACTATTTCCTGATTGATACTCCGTCCAACAGAGTTGCAACTGTTTGGAGGCCTATAGACTACGCCCACTAATGATTTTTTCCCCTTATTATTCCTTATCTCCACCCAAACTGTTTCATTATCCTGATCTTTTGACCCAATATCATTTCTCTATTACAGTGATTTCTTCCTTTATTAACATAGCCACCCCACCTCCCCTTCCTTCCTGCCTGTCCTTCCTGATCGTTAAATAACCTGGTATGTTTAATTCCCAGGCATTGTCACCCTGCAGCCATGTTTCTGTAATGGCCACAAGATCATACCCATATGTAGTTATTTGTGCCATTAACTCATCTATTTTGTTACGAATGCTACGTGCATTCAGATAGAGAACTTTCAAATATGTTTTGTGACACTTAGTTCCTGCTTTTGCCCTTTTTATTACTTTACCTTTTACTCCATACCTTCTGCCCCTTCCTGACACACTCTGGTTTTTAATTTCCCCACTGCTACCTAAGTCTATGACCTTCTCTGTTGTCATTTTTATTATTTGCTCTCTCGGAACCTCCCCCCCACTAGTTAGTTTAAAGCCCTCTCTACAGCCCTAGTTATATGATCCGCCAGGACTCTAGTCCCAGCATTGGCCAAGTGAAGCCCGTCCCAACGGAACAGCTCCCTCCTGCCCCAGTACTGGTGCCAGTGTCCCAGGAAGCAAAACCCATTTCTCCCACACCAGTCTTTGAGCCACTCATTTAACTCTCTAATTTTATTTGTCCTAGCCAAATTCGCTCGTGGCTCAGGTAATAATCCAGAGATTAATACCCTTGAGGTTCTGTTTTTTAATTTGACCCCTAGCTGCTCATACTCCTTTAACAGAACCTGCTTCCTTGTCCTATCTACGTCGTTTGTACCAACATGGACCACGACAACTGGATCCACCCCCTCCCACTGCAAGTTTCTTTCCAGCCCAGAGGAGATGTCCTTAACCCTGGCACCGGGCAGGCAACACAGCCTACGGGACTCTTGCTCTCGGCTGCAGAGAACTCTATCTATCCCCCTAATAATACTATCCCCTACCACTACAACATTTCTATTTACTCCCCCCTCTTGAATGGCCCCCCGTTCCACGGTGCTGTGGCCAGGTTGCTCATCCTCCCTGCAGTCCCTGCTCCTGTCCCCACAGGGAGTAAGAACCTCGAACCTGTTGGACAAGAGCAAGGGCTGCGGCTCCTCCAACACTACCTCCTGGATCCCCGTACCTGCCTCACTCGTAGTCACACCGTCCTGTCCCTGACCATGGGCTACATCTGAATTAATTAACTTCATAGGTGTGACCACCTCCTGAAACACAAAGTCCAGGTACTTCTCCCCCACCCTGATGTGTCGCAGTGTCTGAAGCTCAGACTCCAGCTCATGAATACGGAGCTGGAGTTCCTGTAGCAGCAGACACTTGTCACAGATGTAATCACCGTGAGCCTCAATGGGGTCCACCGGCTCCCACATCTCTCAACAGTAACACATTTACGCTTTATGTTGGTTGCCTGTGCTGCACGCCCCTTGCAGCCAAGTGACTGCCCTGATTCAAGACTTCTGCCTATGTTTTTGCTTTGAAATTAGTTGTTGAGGGGTCTGGAAAAATAACTGCGTGTCTCAAACCAGTTTTCTACCCTTTTATTGTCAGAAGCTTAAGGCCTTTTGCTCAGCTCCCAGTGGCAGCATATCTAAGATTGGGAACTTAGGACATGGGGAGATACTCAATGGTGCTGTATGTTGGAATTACTCCAATGTGCTGTGCCAGTGCAACATCAAAAGTAAAAATGTATTTTCAAGGGGTTAGAAGTTTACATGCTGTAATTTCATGGCAAAGAGGACCCAGATTTTTCCCATTTCTGTTTATATAAAAAATAAATTCTGTAGTTTTATACAAATCTACAAATAACTATAAAGAAAAGTTACATTTTGAAAGTCAAATCAGTGGTATTATTACTCTTGCATACTTTATGTTGTGTTTTCTCACTTTTTATTTAGTCATACATTTTAGACTAGTCTGGGCCTGTAAAACAGAAATTATAATTATACCATTGACACTGGCGCTTCCTGTGTAAAACAATTTATTTCCTTTGCCAGTGTCCGAGAAGATCAATTTTACTTCAATGTAGTTTCCTTTTAAACTAAGCAGAACAAAATAACTGTTGACAACATTCATCAACGAAAGCTCTTCATTGAAAATATGAATATGTATTTATCTTAACAGGAAAGAACTTGATGTTTGTTGTTCTGCGTGATGGCACAGGATTTCTGCAATGTATCTTAAGTGATGAGCTGGTAATTAATGTTTTATTTTCAAAAACTTTCAAGTGCAATTCATTAAATGTTCAACCATTGTTCTTTAAAGTGTGGGAGTCCCACTGGTAGTCTAGATTTTTACTGCTGCTGCCTTGTGAGTGCTTCGCACTGATAGCATTGTTTGCATAATGCAACATTTTATTGTGCTGCAGTTGAATTAACTTACAGATTCGCTACAAATGTTAAGCAATTCCCATTTCTGTCTTTCTCTGCTCCAAGAACTTCAGTGTGAGCAATCTTAAATTCCTGCGTTTTGATGTAATAGATACTCTCAATGTAATATTTTCTCTTTCTCTTCAGTGTCAGTGCTACAATGGACAAGTCCTATCAACAGAGAGCTCCATTGAAGTTTATGGAACCTTGAAAATTGTGCCAGAAGGCAAGATGGTAAAGACATTTTCAGTAAATGGAACGTAAGAATGTAGGAGTGTAAAAAGACAATTTAGTCTATCTTGCTCAACCAGAGCCTACCTCCAAACACAGGTTTCCTGTGCACAATGATTTGCTTCATTTTAAGTGGTTCAAAGGATTAACCTCACCTGAATTTAGTATCCTTATAATATTGGTGGAATAAATTATGGCAAAGGAAAATTCCAACAAAAATTGGCATAAACGAATTGTATTAGAGAAATAATAGACCTGGAAACATTTATGGGATAAATGTCTTATCTGCAGTCTGGAGAAATATTGCACTTAATGGACCATAAAGGCATATATCCTCCATTTTATGTAATGAATGTTTCACCAGTATGGACTTTCTGCAGTATCCCACATGATGGACAAAAGAGGTGAGAGATAACATAAAACTAAAGGAATGAGCAAAGAATAGTGTAGATCCAGGGGACTGGGATCGATATAAAGAACAGCAAAGGAAGGCAGAAAAGATAGTAAGAGCTGCAAAAAGGAATACAAAAAGAAACTTGAGGGATATCAAGATTGAGACAGTTTTTACAATTATATTAAAAGAAAAAGGGTTGTCGAAGGTAATGTGGGCCCTTTAACAACAGATGCGGGTAATATTGCAAATTAAAGTAAGGAAATGGCAGACTTGTTGAATAATTACTTTGTGTCAGTCTTCACAGTAGAGGAAGAGGATAATATACCTGACATTCAAGGGAAACTTAACTACAGTTAACATAAGCATGAAAACCATATTAGAAAAAATAATGGCACTGGAGACTGATAAATCCCAGGACCTGATGGTTTCCACCCCAGGGTTTTAAAGGAAATAGGTAAAGAAATTGCAGCTGCTTTAGCCATAATCTTGCAAAGTGCTCTCGATTCAGGAATTGTTCCTTTTTAGATTGGAAATTTGCAAATAGAACTCCATTATTTAATAAAGGAGAGAGAGAGAAACCAGGACGTTATAGAGCTGTTGGTCTAACATCTGTTGTGGGGAAGTTACTGGAATCTATAAATTAAGGCAGAGTGACTGAGCACTTAGAGAAATTTGAGTTGATTAGAGAGAGCCAACATGAATTTGTAAAGGGTGGATCATGTCTAATGAACCTAATTGAATTTTTTGAGGAAGTAACTAAAGTAGTAGACGGGAATATCTATGGATGTCGTTTATATGGGCTTCCAGGAGGCATTCAGTAAGGTTCCACATAAGAGACTTGTCAGCTTAAATTAAAACTCATGGACTTAAAGGCAAATAATTGACCTGGTTAGGAGATTAATTAGACGGTAGAAAACAGAGTAGGGATAATGGGTATGTATTCGAATTGGAAGAAAGTGACTAGTGATATCCCACAAGGATCTGCTGGGGCCTAAACTATTCACTATAATTATTAATGAATTAGATAACGCAGCAGAGAGCCATATATCCAAGTTTGCTGATGGCGCATAGATTGGTAGCATAGCAAGTAGTATAGACGGATGCATAAAATTATAAAGAGACATTGATAGATTAAATGAAACATCGAAACATAGAAAAATAGGAGCAGGAGTAGGCCATTCGGCCTGTCGAGCCTGCTCCACCATTCAATATGATCATGGCTGATCCTCTATCTCAATACCATATTCCTGCTCTCTCCCCATACCCCTTGATGCTTTTTGTGTCTAGAAATCTAATAGAGATAGAAGTGAGTGGGCAAAACTCTGCCAGATGGATTTCAACACGTGTAAATATGAGGTCATCCATTTTGGACCAGAAAAGGATAGCTGGGTACCTTTTAAATGGTGAAAAGCTAGAAACAGTGGAGGCCCAAAGAGATTTAGAGGTCCATGCACACAGATCACTTAAAAATATAGTTGTCAGATACAAAAGATAATCCAAAAGGCAAGTGGAATGTTAGCCTTTATAACTAGAGGGCTAGAATATAATGGGGAGGATGTTTTGCTACTGCTATACAAAGCCCTGGTTTGACCACATCTGGAGTACTCTGTACACTTCTGGGCACCGCACCTTAGAAAGGATATATTGGCCTTTGAAGGAGTGCAGTGCAAATTCTTTATTGAACCAGGGTTGGTCGCCTGGTTTGACAGTAATGCTAGAGTGAGGGATATGCTGGACCATGAGGCTTTATGATAGTGGTGCAATGTAATTCTGCTGCTGCTGATGGCCCACAGCGCCTCATGGATGCCCAGTTTTGAGCTGTTGGATCTATTCCATTTAGCACAGTGGTAGTGCTACACAACATGATGGAGGGTGTTGTCAGTGTGAAGACGGGACTTCGTCTCCACAAGGACTGTGCGGTGGTCACTCCTACCATTACTGTCATGGACAGATGCATCTGCGACAGGTAGATTGGTGAGGACGAGGTCAAGTAGGTTTTTCCCTCGTGTTGGTTCTCTCACCACAAGTCCAGTCTGGCTGCTATGTCCTTCAGGACTCTGCCAGCTCGGTCAGCAGTAGTGCTACTGAGCCACTCTTGGTGATGACTATTGAAGTCCCCCATTCCAGAGTACATTCCATGTCCTTGCTACCCTCAGTGCTTCTTCCAAGTTGTGTTCAACATGAGGAGTACTGATTCATCAGCTGAGGGAGGGTGGTAGGTGGTAATCAGCAGGTTTTGTTGCCTATGTATAACCTGATGCCATGAGACTTTATGGGGTCCAGAGTTAATGTTTAAGACTCCCAGCACTACTCCCTCCCGACTGTAAACCACTGTGCTGCCACCTCTGGTGGGTCAGAGTCCTGCAGGTGGGACAGGACATACCCAGTGATGGTGATGGAGGAGTCTGGGACGTTGGCTGAAAGGTATGAGTCTGTGAGTATGACTATGTCAGGCTGCTGCTTGACTAGTCTGTGGGACAGCTCTCCCAATTTTGGCACAAGTCCCCAGATGTTAGTGAGGAGGACTTTGCAGGGTTGATTGAGCTAGGTGTGTATAGATGGTTAAAGGGTGATTTGATTGAGGTTTTTAGGATTTTGACAGGAATTGATAGGGTAGATAGAGAGAAACTTTTTCTGCTGATAGGAGAGTCTAGGATAACGTAACATAAGAAATAGGAGCAGGAGTAGGCCATTCGGCCCTACGAGCCTGCTCCGCCATTCAGTGAGATCATGGCTGATCTTCTGCCTCAACTCCATTCACCAGCCCTATCCCCATATCCCTTGATGCCCTTACTAGTCAGAAATCTATCGACTTCTGTTTTGAATATACCCAATGACTGAGCCTCCACAGCCCTCTGGGGTAGAGAATTCCACCCTATCAAGCCCTGTAATAATTTTGTATGCTTCAATGAGATCCCCTCTGATTCTTCTGAATTCAAGAGAATACAGGCCTACTTTACTCAATCTCTTCTCATACGACAGTCTCGCCATCCCAGGAATCAATCTCGTGAACCTTCGTTGCACTCCCTCTATGGCAAGTATATCATTCCTTAGGTAAGGAGACCAAAATTGTACACACTACTCCAGGTGTGGTCTCACCAAGGCCCTATATAATTGGAGTAAGACTTCTTTACTCCTGTACTCAAATCCTCTTGTAATGAAGGCCAGCATACCATTTGCCTTCCTAATGGCTTAGAATCAGAGAAAGTTACAGCACGGAAGGAGGCCATTTCGACCCATCGTGTCCACGCCAGCCAACAAAGAGCTATCCGGCCTAATCCCACTTCCCAGCTCTTAGTCCGTAGCCCTGCAGGTTAGAGCATCCCAAGTGCACATCCAAGTAATTTTTAAACGTGGTTAGGATTCCTGCCTCTACCACCCTTTCAGGCAGTGAGTTCCAGAGCCCCACAACCCTCTGGGTGAAGACATTTCCCCTCAAGTCCCCTCTGAACCTTCCCCCAATTACTTTAAATCTGTGGTCCCTGGTTTTTGACCCCTCTGCTTAGGGAAATAGGTCCTTTCTATCCACTTTATCTATGCCCCTCATAATTTTATACACCTCAATAAGGTCTCCCCTCGGCCTCCTCTGTTCCAAGGAAAACAGACCCAGCCTATCCAGTCTTCATAGCTAAGATTCTCTACTCCTGGCAACATCCTTGTAAATCTCCTCTGTACCCTCTCTAGTGCAATCACATCTTTCCTGTAATGTGGTGACCAGAACTGCATGCAGTACTCTAGCTGAGGCCTAACTAATGTTTTATACAGTTGAAGCACAACCCCCCCTGCTCTTGTATTCTATGCCACGGCTAATAAAGGCAAACATTCCACATGCCTTCTTAACAACCTTATCTATTTGGCCTGCTATCTTCAGGGATCTGTGGACATGCACTCCAAGGTCCTTTTGTTCCTCTACGCTACTCAGTGTCCTACCATTTAATGTGTATTCCCTTTCCTGGTTAGCCCTCCCCAAATGCATTACCTCACACTTCTCCGGATTGAATTCCATTTGCCACTGTTCTGCCCACCTGACCAATTTATTGATATCTTCCTGCAGTCTACAGCTTCCTTCTTCAGTATCAACCACACAGCTGATTTTAGTGTCATCTGCAAACTTCTTAATCATACCCCCTATATTCAAGTCAAGTTCGTTGATATATCCCACAAAAAGCAAGGGACTTGGTACTGAGCCCTGCGGAACCCCACTGGAAACAGCCTTCCAGTCACAAAAACACCCATCAACCATTCCCCTCTGCTTCCTGTCTCTGAGCCAGTTTTGAATCCAACTTGACACTTTGCCCTGGATCCCATGGGCTTTTAACTTTGTGACCAGTCTGCCATGTGGAACCTTATCAAAAGCCTTGCTAAAGTCCATATACACTACATCAAATGCACTACCCTCATCTACCCTCCTTGTTACCACCTCAAAAAAATTCAATCAAGTTTGTCAGACACGACCTTCCCTTAACAAATCCCTGTTGACTATCCTTGATTAATCCGTGTCTTTCTGAATGAAGATTTATCCTGTCCTTTAGAATTCTTTCCAATAATTTTCCCACCACCAAAAGGTTAGGCTGACTGGCTTGTAATTACTCGGTCTATCCTTTTCTCCCTTTTTAAACAAGGGTACCACATTAGCAGTCCTCTGGCACCACACCTGAAGCCAGAGAGGATTGAAAAATGATGGTCAGGGCCTCTGCTATTTCCTCTTTTGCTTCGCTTAACAGCCTGGGATACATTTCATCCGGGCCTGCGGATTTATCCACTTTTAAAGCTGCTAAACCCCTTAATACTTCCTTTCTCAATATATTTATTTCATCTAATATTTCACACTCCTCCCCCCCGATAGCAATGTCTGCTTCGCCCCCTCCTTTGTGAAAACAGACGCAAAGTATTCATTAAGGACCCTACCGACGTCCCCCGCCTCCACACACAGATTACCCTCATGATCTCTAATAGGCCCTACCCTTTCTTTAGTTATCCTCTTACTCTTAATATATTTATAAAACATCTTTGGGTTTTCCTTGATTTTACTTGCCAAGAATTTTTCATGCTCTCTCTTTGCTTTCCTAATCATTTTTAATTGCACCCCTGCACTTTCTGTACTCCTCTAAAGATTCTGGAGTATTTAGCTCTTGGTATCTGTCATACGCCTCCATTTTTTCTTTATCCTACCCTGTATGTCTCTGGACATCCAGGGGGCTCTAGATTTGTTAGTCCCACCTTTTTTCTTTATGGGCACATGTTTGGTCTGAACCCTCCGGATCTCGTCCTTGAATGCCTCCCACTGCTCTGACACTGATTTACCTTCAAGTAGCTGTTTCCAGTCCATTATGGCTAAATCCCCTCTGAGCTTAGCAAAATTTGCTTTTCCCCAATTTAGAAATTTTATTCCTGGTCTAGCCTTGTCCTTTTCCATAACTACCTTAAATCTAACAGAATTATGGTCACTAGCACCAAAATGCTCCCCCACTGATGCGCCTTCTACCTGCCCAGCTTCATTCCCTAGAACTAAGTCCAGAACCGCCCCCTCCCTTGTTGGGCTTGCTACATACTGGCTAAAAAAGTTCTCCTGGATGCATTTTAGGAATTCCGCACCTTCTATACCCTTCACACTAATTTTATCCCAGTTAATATTGGGATAGTTGAAATCCCCTACTATTATTGCCCTATAGTTTTTGTACTTCTCAGAAATTTGTCTACTTATTTGTTCTTCTATCTCTCACTGTTTGGGGGTCTGTAGTACACTCCCAGCAGTGTGATTGCCCCTTTTTTGTTTTTCAATTCAACCCATATGGCCTCGTTTGATGATCCCTCCAACATATCATCCCTCCTCACAGCTGTAATAGCTTCTTTAATCAATACCGTGACCCCCCCACCCTTTTTACCTCCCTCTCTATCCTGTCTGAAAATCCTGTAACCAGGAATGTTGAGCTGCCATACCTGCCCCTCTTTCAGCCATGTCTCTAGTAGCTATAATATCGTAGTCCCAAGTATCTACCTATGCCCTCAGCCATCTGCCTTGTTCGCTATACTCCTTGGATTGAAGTATATACCACTTAGTACAGGCAAACCTCCTTGTTTACAACTATCTAGCTCTTTATTCCTCTGTCCTTCCAATTTACTTTCTACATTTTCGTTTTCCAATTCCAGTTTTTCTTCCCTCCCTATTGACTCTATACTTAGGTCCCCATCCCCCTGCCAAGCTAGTTTAAACCCTCCCCAACAGCACTAGCAAACCCTCCCGCGAGGATATTGGTCCCGTTCCCGTTGACGTGCAACCCGTCTGGCTTGTAGAGGTCCCACCTCCCCCAGAAACGGCTCCAATTCCTCAGGAATCTAAAGCCCTCCCTCCTACACCATCTCTCCAGCCACGCATTCATCTGCTCTATCTTCCTATTTCTGAACTCACTAGCACGTGGCACCGGAGATTACTACCTTTGAGGTCCTGCTTTTTAACCTCTTTCGTAGCTCCCTAAACTCTGCCTGCAGAACCTCATCCCTCTTCCTACTTATGTCGTTGGTACCGATATGGACCACGACCTCTGGCTGTTCACCCTCCCCCCTCAGAATGTCCTGCAGCTGTTCAGTGACATCCTTGACCCTGGAACCAGGGAGGCAACATACCAACCTGGCTTGCTGCACCTGCACATTCACTTTTAGTGACTCATGTACAAGGACACCCAGGTCCCTTTGAGCATCTGCATTCCTGAATCTTTCACCATTTAGGAAATACTCTGCCTTTCTGTTTTTTCTACCAAAGTGGATAACTTCACATTTATCCACATTATATTCCATCTGCCATGTTCTCGCCCACTCACTGAGCCTGTCGAGATCCCCTTGAAGCCTCTTCACATCATCTTCGCAACTGCCACCTAGCTTTGTGTCATCAGCAAATTTGGAAATGTTACATTTAGTCCCCTCATCCAAATCATTGATATAGATTGTGAATAGCTGGGGCCCAAGCACCGATCCTTGCGGTACCCCACTAGTCACAGCCTGCCATCCTGAAAAAGACCCGTTTATCCCTACTCTTTGTTTTCTGTCTGTTAACCAAGGGGTCTGTTAAATAAGGGGACATAACCTTAAAATCAGAGCCAGGCCATTCAGGAGAGAAGTTGGGAAACACTTCTACACACAAAGGGTGGTCAAAGTGTGAAACTCTCTCCCACAAAAAGCAGTAGATACTAGCTCAATTAATCATTTTAAATCTAACAACGATAGATTTTTGCTAGCCATGGGCTATTAAGGGATGTGGAGCCAAGGTGGGTTGATGGAGTCAGGATATAGATCAGCATGATCGAATTGAATGGCAGAACAGGCTCAAGGAGCTGAATGGCCTACTCCTGTTCCTATATTGCCCAAAAATAATTCTCCTGGTGCTCTAAGGCGAACAACCCCAGCTTCTCTAGTCTCCAGATAACTGAAACCCCTCATCCCTGGTACCATTCTCGTAAATCTCCTCCGCACCCTCGCCAAGTTCTTGACAACCTTTCTAAAATGTGGTGCCCAGAATACTTCAGCTGAGGTCTAACCAGTGATTTAGCATAACTTCCTTGCTTTGGTACTCTATTCCTCTATTTATAAAGCCCAGCATCATGTATGCTTCTTTAACAGCCTTATCAGCTTGTCCTGCTACCTTCAAAGACTTAGGTATGTGAACCCCCAGGTGTCTCTGTTCTTGCACCCCTTTTAAAATTGTACCATTTAGTTTATATTGCCTCTCCTCATTCTTCCAAAATGCATCACTTCACATAGGTTAGGAGAATTTTTGTATGCAGAGGGTTGCAGGGACCTGGAATTCCCTATCAGAAACAGGGTGGAAGCAGAATACACGATAGTTTAAAAAAACATATATATTTAAAAAAGAAAAAAATGAAGTATACGGGCAAGGGGTGGGGGAATATAACTAAGTGGATAGTTCGTTCAGAAAGTAGCACAGGTGTAATGGGCCAAATTGACTCTTCCTGTGATGTCAACATTCTGCTGGTCTGTATGAACCAGAAGTCTCACTGTCTAGTTACTCCTGGTGGACATAAAGTTAGGAAAGGATTGGTCCAGTCAATGATGACCTCACCACTTGGTTGAATATCTTGCTAATGCTCACAGTCTAGGCTCTCATATAAAGAATGACCATTTGGATGAGGTACCAAAGGGTGGGTCAAACTTGTGGAAATGTCCCCAGCTTCAGCCTGTGCCATAAGGAGAAGGATGGAGAAAGAAAGGTTGCCATTTACTATCTTTTACTAAAAACATTTTTTTGAAAAGTATTTAGTCTTTGCCTGAAACTTGTTCCAACCATGGATTGCATCCTAGTTCTGAACAGACTATTTTAGATATTAAACAATTTTTGCTGACACTTCAAAAGTAATCCAACGGGTGCAAAATGCTTTGGGATGTCCTGATGTATAAATGCTCCGTCCTATCTCCTTAACCTCAGTGCAAATTGAAGCTAATAGCTTGGCTGAGAAATGGAGAATTTTCGAGAGCCAGTATTTAGCACTTTTACCCCATTTGATGTGATTGACTTCAGTTATCTTTTCCAGGCTCCAGGAGGGCATGAATTGATGTGTGATTACTGGGAACTGATTGGTTTGGCTCCACCTGGGGGTGCAGATAACTTGATCAATGAAGAATCTGATGTAGATGTGCAGCTCAACAACCGTCATATGATGCTCCGAGGAGAGAACATGTCCAAGATCTTTAAAGTGCGCTCTGCTCTAGTGCAGTGCTTTCGGGACCACTTCTTTGACAATGGCTACTTTGAAGTATGCTTCTTATTTCTTCCATGCTTTATTTGTAGTCATTTCAAGGGTGAATTTAATCATATTGTATTGAGATACTGAAATATCTTGTTACTCCACCGGTGTTGCTGTTTTATGCGGTTGAAAACCTTCATGGTGTTTTACTGTGAAGAGCTCCGTGGAAAGTGACTATTGAAAGCAGGACATGGTAATGAGTGGGATTTACTCTGAAAATACAATAGTTTAGAGTAAGTTGCAAGGCTTGTTTTTGTTTGTTGCATTAATACAATCAAAAAGCTAGACAGAATTATAATGTGATCACAAATTATTTAATTCTGATAATCCAAAGAATAGAAAGAGTCTCTGGTGTTAATTTGAGAAAATAGATTGACTTGAAAACGTATGTATTGGCATCTGTTGTTTTTTTACCTCATTTTGTTTTCCCCTCTTTCCACCATTGATTGAGGCAGATAGATGCTGTTCTTGTATCCGCCACAAGGTTTATTCAGTGTCTCAATACAATGAAAGAGCAACATAGATTGATACGTGAGAAATGCCTCGCAGCTGTTAAGCTTTTGTACAGATGACTCAGTTTGTGGATCTACTCTCTGGGTAATTGTGTGTGCAAGATTCACATCCCATCACTCCAGATCAGCATGTACCTGCACCAGTGCTGCTCTGTTCATCTGAAAATGTTACAGGCAATCTCTGGCTTTAGGTGACATTGCAAATCAAGCAGAATTAAATAAATTTAACAGAACACTGGAATGTTCCAGCACACATTTCAAGCCCTTTTGTAACGTGCACTTTTCTGATTTGTGATCAGAGTTTGTCACCAATGACCAATTTAAGCAGGTGCAGTGAGCTATTATTTCAGAGACGGTCACTTTTTTTTGTCTTCCCCTACATCCTAATGATATTGGTGTACTACATATTTCTCTATTGCAGATCACTCCACCTACACTGGTCCAGACACAGGTTGAGGGAGGTTCTACACTTTTTAAATTGAACTATTTTGGTGAAGAGGCCTTCCTGACACAGTCTTCTCAACTGTACCTGGAGACCTGCATCCCTTCCCTTGGAGATGTTTTCTGCATCGCTCAGTCCTACCGCGCCGAACAGTCTCGGACACGCAGACACCTTGCAGAGTCAGTACTGTTTCTTCACTATGTACATTAGCAAATTAACAGGGACCAGCACTGATTCTAAACTAGAGATTGTGGGATGTAAAACCCAGTTCAGAGTTATACGAGTACAATTTATGTAAAGTTGCAGCTAGAAACGGAAATTTATGGAATTTCTGGCTGGTGTTACATGGGTAAATGGCAAAAAAAAGTATAAATCTTTCTACCACTGTTGTGCACACTTAGCAATATTGTCTTATCTTAAAGTGAAAATTATGTTGCCACAAAACAACATTTTCCATGTAACAATCTGTCCTGTAAGAGATTGACATTGATTCTTTTGTGATTGGACCATAGAAGGTCACTGGCAATGTACTTAGTTTTTCAAGTCTATTTGTTGCATTAAATAGAAAGAGCACTCAGTCCAGTGGCGTGCTCTGTCAAATGGAGGCTGATGTGTATTTTGCAGGATATGAAGTGCCTGCTGTAATAAGTGGACTACTTTGAATTGTTTGCCTAAATCGCTTTTGATCCATGTAGTTAAGTTAATGTATTCTAACATTCAGGGACAAAAAAGAATGACTTAAGAATAAAATGGTTGGTATCCAACAATAACTGAAATGTTATTATAATTGTTTGGTGCAGTACAAAGTCAAAAAAGAGGGCATCCATTTATTCTATTCTAGACTATCTCATCAAGCACAGTTACCTAATGTTTTCAAGGTATAACGTTAACATTGGAGATCTGCCAAATGCTGAGCCTGACTAATGTCTTGAGTCTTTTGGGGCAGTGCGTGCTGTCTGAAAACATGCCAAATCTCACTTGCTTGTTTAGTTTTTCTAAATCTCAGAGTGAGCACTATTTTGCGGTGTCTCATTACAGCCTTGGTCCAAACATGGACACAAGCTGAATTCCAGAGATGAGGTCAGAGTGACTGCCCTTGAACTCGAGGCTTAATTCGACCGAGTGTGGCACCAAGGAGCCCTAGTAAAACTGAAGTTAATGGGGATTGAGGGGAGAAACTCTCCAGTGGCTTGAGTCATACCTGGCACAAAGGAAGATGTTGGAGACCAATTATCTCAGCCCTAGGACATTGCTGCAGGAGATCCTCAGGGCCAGGGTCCGAGGTCCAACTATCTCTGAGCTGTGGTATATCGGTCAAAGAGCTTGCTGAGGCTGGGTTTACATGGAAAAAAAGAAGCCATTTATACAAAGGTACTCTGAGCTGCTAGGAACCCAGGCTGTGCCTTCCCCCAGATCACCTCATAATGCCCCTAACATTGCCCAGCTAACTCAGCGTAGACTGGAAATCGAAATAGGACCTCCGTGCTGTTTGTGGCTCATATACTCACTGGATAAACTTTTTAAGCTGTTGGGGAAACTATAAATGTAGGAGAATTGAACCAAAATTTCTGTTAAAATTTCCAGGTACGCTCACGTTGAGGCAGAATGTCCATTCATTACTTTCGAGGATCTTCTCAACCGTTTGGAGGACCTTGTTTGTAATGTGGTTGACCGCATCCTGAAGTCACCTTATGGGGAGCTTGTGCGTGAATTGCACCCAGTAAGTAAACCATGTATGTTATATTTTGTGTTGCATGTACCCTATGCGGCTGTATATTACAGGGAGTTTTATAGTGGCATCTGTGTAAAGTAAGCTTTCAAGAAAAAGTGCATATGAACTCAGTTTTTCAAAATTAACTGATTCATGTTAAAGTTTAATGTGTTTGCAAAAACAAATTTAGATTAACGGAAATGTTGCGCTCTCCATCTTGAAGATTCTATTCATTGAATCCCTTTTATTCATGTAAAATTTTTTAAAATCAGGATTTCCAGCCTCCCCGACGCCCTTTCAAAAGAATGAACTACACAGAGGCCATCACGTGGCTCAAAGAGCATGATGTGAAGAAAGATGATGGAACCTTCTATGAATTTGGAGAAGTAATTTTTTTTCTGGAGTTTGACTATTTTGCTATTGTCGGGAGCGGGGGAGTGTTGCATCGGGTGGAGGTGTTTAGACAATAACTGATTTGAGGTACTGCTGTCCATGTTGTGGGGTCCTTGTCCAAGAGCCATTGCTGAAATTGTGGTTCCCTTTCAGGGAATTTGGTAGCTTCTGCTTGCAATTGCAATTTTTTTTCTCATTTTTCTTAAGGACACATTAATGTAGAAAATTTGTGTTTAAAACTTAGTCTTGTAGCTTTGCTGAATGGCTCACAAATATGGTTACTTGCAGATTGAGTTTTCTCATCTAGGTGCTGATTTCAATACATTCCTCTACATTGTTCCTGTAAACGCATTCCTTTTGTTCATTTAATGTTCAGGTTTGTAACTTATCAGATTGTAATCAACCACAGAAGGATCAAACAGGAATTCAAGAAGCAGAATATTGGTGTCTTTTGAGGCCATTAACCTTGAAGTAATTTTTTTGTTGCAATTTTATTCCATCCTGAAGGTGGCATCTAGGGTACAGTTCAAAAGGTACTGGCAGCCTCCAGCACCTCGCCCAAGTGACCATTTTCTATATATGCACTTATACAGAGTGTCAGGAGGATTTTGAGGAGAACACAGCTGAGCTCAAATTCATCCTCATATGTGCATTTTCCTGTAAGGGTTATTGGATGGTAATAGGGAGTGAAACCCTGGGTGATTTCCCCCCCCCCGTGAGTCCAAAACCCACCATAACAAATTGTGAAATTGAATTCAATAAATCTGGTAATTTGCGGGCTAGCACCAGAAGATTACCATAAAAGCCACCAGATTGTTGTTAAAAACCCAATTGGTTCACTAATGTCCTTCAGGGAAGGGAATCTGCCACCTCAGTCTGGCCTACATGTGTTCCACACTACATGATTGACTCTTACCGACCTCAAGGCAAAAGGCAATAAATACTGCCTTGTCAGTGTCATCCACACCTCGAGAAGAAATAATTAAAAAAGAGAGTACATGGTCTGTCGACAGATGGAGTTTGATAAGCCCTTTTTTATTCATACTTTATATTCTTTAGTTGAGTAGTTCACGGGTAATCTTATTGATCTAGCTGATTCTAAAGCCCAATTTGGTCCTCCTAAAGCACAATTAACTCCCAATGTCTGATTTTTTACCAAAAGTTCTTCTCAACTGTTAGAGCACTATTCTATTGGTCATGTGCATGTATGCAGATAGCCAAGTTGCTTTAATAGAAGCATATTAATACTTCGGATGAACTGAACATTTACGGCTTTCTGTCACAGGATATCCCAGAGGCTCCAGAGAGACTGATGACTGATGCAATCAATGAGCCAATACTCCTGTGTCGTTTTCCTGCTGAAATCAAATCCTTCTACATGCAGCGCTGCCCAGAGGATCGCCGGCTTACTGAATCTGTGAGAGCACTTTAGATTTTGCATTGTTATGAAGTGACCATGGATGAGTATTTGAAGCCAATCCTAAAATTACCATGGTCAAATGTGTGTATGTAAAGAATAAATTATATTTGAGATGTTTGACTTCATTGCCATCATGTGACAACCAACAGTAATCACTTATTTATATAGTGCCTTTAACATGGAAAAATAGCTCAAAGTGCTTCACAGAAGTGTGTGAAAAATCCAAAGCCAAGCCAAAGAAGAAGAAATTGAGAGGGGTGGCGACAGACTTGGTCAAAGAGATGGGTTTTAAGGAGGACAGAGAGGCTGAGGTGATTGGAACGGGAGTTCCAGACTCGGGTCTAGGTGGGTGAAAGCACAGTCACCACTGGTGAGACAAAGGGGGAGTGGAATGCACAAGAGGATGGAGAATTTGGGAAGGGTCGTAAGGCTGGAGGAGGTTACAACCATGGGGCGAAGCAAGGTCATGGAGGGATTTGAATACAAGGATGAAAATTTTGAATTTAAGGCATTGGGGGACTCGGAATCAATGGGTATAATGAGTGAGCGTGACTTGGTGTGGACTAGGATATGGGCAGCAGGGCTTTGAATGAGCTGGTTTATGGAAGGTGGAGGATGAGAGTCCTGCTCTGAGAGCACTGGAATAGTTGAGTCTGGAGGTGACAAAGGCATGAACGAGGTTTTCAGTGACAGATGGAATCGGATAGCAGTAAATATGGATGACATTACAAAGGTGGAAATAGGCAGTCTCTGAGATGGAGAGTATATAGGAACTGTGTGAATGCTTGAATGCAATGCTGACATTTTTATACAGCATTCAGCTTAATTTTTTTGGAAAGCTTTTAATTTGCATATTTTCTTTGTTTCCATTTTCTCCTCTCGCATTTGTCCAAGTGGTGTCAGCTCCCCTCTGTTCACGCAACTAAGTTCATATTTGAAACAGTGAGGACATGACCACTGAGACTGATCCTGTCCTTACGCACTTGCCATACATGAGCACTTCCCAGCAAGCGTCACTATATACCAACAGAAGCAGGAACTCTGACTGATTTTTATGTTCCTTCCCTAGCTGAGGCCAATTGTGAAGTTCCTGCTGTCCCTGTAGTTGAATTCACCTGGTATGTAACCGAGTTTGAACCCATGACCTTTCTGCTCTGTGTGGCTCAATAACGCACTACGTAGTGCGTTTACACCTGAACCAGTGGGGAAACCTGTTTGTGCATTTTCTGAAGAAACTATTTTTCCCAGGAGATCAAGGTTTTTTTTTTGTTCTTTTTAATTACTCACCAACTTACTTCAACTGCAGTTGATGAATTTTGAAGTAAATTGTTGTGGCTTCAAGGATAAATATACTTCTGGTGCGATACCGTACCATACAGACTACAAAGGTCCCAGATTCGATTCCTAGTCTATTTTGCTAGTTGGTCTCCATCAGATTGGCAGTAAGAACGTCACCATTTGTCTTTGCACCCCTGGAGTAGAGAGGAAAAATATCAGGCTTCACATTGATCACTACTGAGTGACTCCAGCTGGAAAGCATTCATATGTAGATGTGGAATGAGGACCGATTGGCCTCCGCTGTGCGTTCCTCCCACTCGGAATAGCTTATCGACACGCACCTTTGAGGTTCATGCGTGAAGAATGGCCACTTGAATGAAGTACGGGCGGATTGCTGGTGTCTGCGAAACAGTTTCCCAGTCTTCGGGGAGGGGGAAAAAACTGTTGGAAAGCAACTGCATCTTGTAGTTAAAAGATCTGTGTTAAAGATGCCAGTGGCATTGCAGTAGATTTTTCTGCTTGTAAGATAAAATGTAAATACTGGAATTTTTCAGATTTAAAATGCTGTACTAATATCAAATATTGTTCCTTTAATTTTCCAGGTTGACGTGCTAATGCCAAATGTTGGTGAGATTGTGGGAGGGTCAATGCGTATCTGGGACAGCAAGGAGCTGTTGGATGGTTACAAACGTGAAGGCATTGATCCTACTCCGTACTACTGGTACACTGACCAGGTAAGTTGGAACAATATTTATTAGACTACTTATCGAATGAGGTCCACAGCCTTTCCTCTTCACAGGGAGATTTAGGGGACTGTCCTTTACACTTCCTATTTTTGTTGCATACTTGACTCTTTTGTGAGTATCTGCAGGCACCCATTTTCTGGATGTATGTGCAAGTGGTGCTTGTGTGACTCCCCCCCGCCCTCCCAGTGTCTATGTTGCTTGATATGGAGCCAGTAAACGAACCTGGGAACTCCTTGGCCTGTTTGGGTTAGTATTGTACCATAAGGTGCATTTACCAACCTCAACCTTCATGGGAAAAATAAAAGTGCATTCTCTCTCTTTTTCCCCCCACCCCGCCCCTCTCCCAGTTGACTAAAATACATTCCAGTAACTTGCTATATGACGTCTCTTACCAATTTGAGATTGAAAGGTTTAAATCGGTATAACTGTAATTGTTTGCTTCTAATTTAGATAAATCTGTGTAATCATAATATTCTAGTCCTGAGTTTATTCACGTAGATTATTTAGATTCATCATTTTAAATTTCTAGATTTTTCTGAAATTTTTGTAACATTGACTTCTCCCTAAATGTGTACTATTAATTTGATCTCCCTAATTTTATGCGGGTTAGTTTTTTTTTCCAAAAATTATTTTCTTGGCAATTTTCCCTTCCTCTCTCCTGAAGATGTGGATTCCTTACTTTGAGCTGTTGTGATGGTGCTACACAAGTGCAAGCCTTTTTTTTTGCACAGTGATCGTTGGGAATCCACACAGTTTCACAAAGTGGCCATTCTTCATGTGTGAGGTACACCGTGTCAATTTGGTCCACTTCACCACACTCTTGCCTCTAATTCAGGAGAGAGGTTGCAGGTTCAAGCTCCACTCAAGGACTTGAGTTGTAATTCAGTCTAAAACTTCAGTGCAGTACTGAGAGAGTGCTGCACTGTTAGATGAGTCCCTACTTCATGTTCCAGTAGTCCAAGTGGGTGGTGCTTTTTCGTTTTTCTAAAAAAAAGCAATGAGTTCACTCAATGTCCTGGACATCATTCCATCACCAAAAATAAATTGATTATTTGTCTCATTGCTGTTTATTATTATTATAAAGGAAAATTTGGCAGCCAATTTTCACAAAGAATCCCACAATCACTTCAAAAGTAATTCTTGTTGTGAAGCACTTTGAGATGTTGTGATAAGGTGCTACACAAGTGCAAGCCTTTTTTTGCACAGTGATTGTTGGCAGTTATGGGGACACTGCAGCCAAGCTGTGTCCTGTCATCAATTGACACTCATTCCTGTGCTCTTCCAGAACTGGTCACTGGACAACAATCAAAAGCAATCCGTAAGGGTGACCCCGAGCTTTCGGTCGCTTGTCACTTTTTAATTCTCCACTCCACTCCACTCTGACCTCTTTGTCCTCGGCCTCTTATACTGTTCCAATGAAGCTCAACATAAGCTCGAGGAACAGCACCTCATGTTTCGATTAGACACTTTGCAGCCTTCTGGACTCAACATTGAGTTCAACAATTTCAGACTATAAACCCTGCCCCTATTTTTTTAGGCGGCAGGTATTGATGGTTCTGCAATCCCCATTTGCAACATTTAACAACGCCTGCCTTCCACCCTATCACAGACCATGCCTTTTGTTCTTTCCTCCCCTCCCCCTTTCCCTGCCCCTGCACCTGCTTCAAACCTGCTGCATCTTTTAACTTTTTCCAGTTCTGACAAAGGGTCACGGACCTGAAACGTTAACTCTCTTTCTCTCTCCACGGATGCTGCCTGACCTGCTGAGTGTTTCCAGCATTTTCTGTTATTTTAATCAAAAGCAGGACCCTTGGACATTTTTCCCCCCTCCTACAACCTAAGAGCGCTGAGGTGAAAGGTAGCACACCTACTGCTGCCCTTCGAACGCAGCAGAGTGGGGATTGAATCTGTGACCTTCCCAGTCTTTGTGAATTAAAAGAAAAATGAACTTGCACATTTATTTAGCATTATTCACATTCTTGCAACATCCCAAAATATTTCACCGCAAATTAAATACTTTTGAAGTATATTTGCTGTTATGTATGCAAGCATTGTAGCCATAGGCACTATGTAAATGCAAGTTGTTGTTGGCTACATTCCCACGAACCTCAATAAGATGAATCATAGAAGTTTACAGCACAGGAGGAGGCCCATCGTGTCTGTGCCGGCCTAAAAGGAGCTAGCCAGCCTAATCGCACTTTCCAGCTCCTGGTCTGTAGCCTTGTATGTTACGGCACTTCAAGTGCATATCCAAGTACTTTTTAAATGCGATGAGAGTTTCTGCCTCTACTACCCTTTCAGGTAGTGAGTTCCAGATCCCCACCACCCTCTGGGTGAAAAGATTTCTCCTCAACTCCCCTCTAATCCTTCTACCAATTATTTTAAACCCCTGGTTATTGACCTCCCTGCTAAGGGAAATAGGTCCTTCCTGTACACTCTAGGCTTCTCATAATTTTATACACCTTAATTAAATATTCCCATAGCTTCCTCTGTTCCAAAGAAAACAACCCCAGCTTATCCAATCTTTCCTCATAGCTAAAATTCTCTAGTCCTGGCAACAGCCTCATAAATCTCCTCTGTACCCTCTCTAGTGCAGTCATATCTTTGCTGTAATGTGACCAGAACTGTGTGAAGTACTCCAGCTGTGGCCTAACTGTGACCCAGTTTATCTTTTTTTTTTGGTGGTAAATATTGTCCAGAAGTCTGGGGTTACTCCCTGCTGTTCTTTGAAAAGTGCCATGGGATCTTTTACGTATCCTTGAATTGGCTGACTCACCTTGCTTTAATGGCTCATCTGAAAGATGGTACCTCCGACAATGCACCACTGTACTAAACTGTCGGCCTAGATTATGTGTTTAAGCATCCTAGTGGGGCTTGAACCCACCACCTTCTGACTCTGGAAGATCCAAGCTGAAGCTTTTTAAGAAATTTGCCGAACTATATTCATGAAAGTAATTTACTGATTTTTGTTTATGAAATCTGGACTAGAAAGGGTTTGAGCACTGCTCTTCGATGCATGTACTTCAAAATTCTTCCTAGTAGAAGCTTGTAGCTACATGAATAATGAATATCTTGTTGAATAGATACCTGTTTGGTTGACTTTGATTGTTGCATTTCCTGGTACACTCATTATTGGTATTCTTATTCTTCCTAGCGTAAATATGGAAGTTGTCCTCATGGTGGTTATGGCTTGGGTCTGGAACGTTTCTTAACATGGCTTCTCAACAGACACCATATTCGGGATGTATGTTTGTACCCACGCTTCGTTCAACGTTGTAAACCATAACATCTGCTTGGTGCAACACTGCAAAATAAAATGAATTTAATGTACATTGCCTCTTCCTTTTAAAAAAAAAAAAAACAACTGTTGAAAATGCACAGCAGATCCATCAGCATCTGAAAACACAGACTTCCCTATTTGATTTCAGGTAGAGACTCTCAGCTGTACCCCTGCTTTTCATTCTCTGTATTTTAAGAATTGCTTCAACACTGGAAAACAACGTACCTTTGTCACCAGTGAACCTCCTTGCCTTTATATGTAATTGTAAGTTTCAGAATGCCTATGTTCGTGATTTACAGCAACAATAAATTATCCTGAACAAGGTTCTGTCTATGGGTTTTATTTTTCTGTGAATTCCCCTGTTCTATTATAGTGTCTGCAAAGCATGCATGGTTAACTACTAATGACTGATAGTTTTGTAACACATAAAGGATGCATTACAGGAATGCTGTTTATTGCTGCAGTGCCCTAAAACTGATTTGTTTACCGCGCTATGAAAATTGTCCCCCTCTTCACATTATATACGGAGTTATTCAGAAAGAACCTGGTGCCGCTACCCCAATAAATTAACTAGTAAGTTAAAGCACTGCCAGTGTAACGCTAAGCCATACAGACCAGAAGGTCCCAAGTTCACTTCCTGGTCAGTGCAAGGTTAGCTAATCTCATTCTGAGTTCGGAGAAATTTCAGCCAGCATTCCCCTTCCTGATTGCTATCCAGTGACCCCTGCTAGAAAATGCATATATGTGGACATCGCCTGAGGACCCCCCATTGGGCTTGGCTATGATTTCCTCCATGATTGAGTAGCCTAGCAACAGTCTCTGCCTCAGCTTGCACATTGATGAAAAAGTATCTGAGGGCTGCTGATGCCAGTGGAACTATACTCCAGCAAGAGTTGGAGACTGTGAGGGGGATGGGAATAGAGGGTAATGCTGATAGTTAGATGAGTAATGCCAGGAGGAGGCTTGAGTGGAGCATAAACGCCGGCATGGACTGGTTGGGCCAAATGGCCTGTTTCTGTGCTGTATATCCTATGTAATCCGATGTAATTTACATAGTGCCTTAAGCGTCCTCAGGATGTCCCAAAGTGCTTCACAGCCAATTAATTTTTGAAGCGTAGGGGGAGGACTGCTGTTCAAATGATTTGCCATGATGCGGAGATGCCGGTGTTGGACTGGGGTGGACAAAAGTGAGAAGTCACACAACACCAGGTTATAGTCCAACAGTTTTATTTGAAATCACAAGCTTTCGGAGCGGCTGCTCCTTCGTCAGGTGAAGTCAGGTGACGAAGGAGCAGCTGCTCCGAAAGCTTGTGATTTCAAATAAAGCTGTTGGACTACAACCTGGTGTTGTGCGACTTCTCACTTTTGTCCACCCCAGTCCAACACCGGCATCTCCGCATCTTGTTTTTCCTCATCCAACTCTCAGCATAACCCTATATTCCCTTCTCCCTCATATGCTTACCTCGCCTCCCTTTAAATACAACTGTGCTGTTCGCTTTGACCACTCCCTGTGGTAGCGCTTTCCTCATTCTCACCACTCTGGGTAAAGAAGTTTCTTCTGAATTCTCTATTTGATTTCCTGGTGACCAACTAATATTGATGGCCTTGCTGTCTAAAAGTGTTTTTTTCTCATGTCGCCACTGCTTCTATTGCCAATTATCTTAAATCTGTGTCCTCTGGTTATTGACCCTTCTGGCAGTGGAAACAAAAACCCTTCATGATTTTGAACACCTCTCATCACTTCTACCCTTAATCTTCTTTGCTCTAAGGAGAACAACCCCAGTTTTTCTAGTCTCTCCACAAAACTGAAGTCTATCATCCGTGGTACCAGTCTAGCAAATCTCTGGACCCTTTTTAAGGCCTTGATATCTTTCCTAAAGTGGTGCCCAGAATTGGCCACAATACTCCAGCTGGGGCCTAATCAGTGATTTGTAAAAGTTTAGCAGAACTTCCTTGCTTTTGTCCGCGATGCTTCTATTTATGAAGCCAAGAATCCCCTACGCTGTTTTAAAGCCTTCACAATTTGTCCTGCCACCTTCTGTGATATGAGAATTTAGATTCTGTGCCAAACTTTATCCAGGGTTTAGAGACATTTTGATAAAATAATTTTGAAAATACTGTATAAAATTAGTTTTAGTTCAGATAAGTTGGGAATTTTTAGTGGTTTGAGATTTTTTTTTAAATTCATTCACAGGATGTGGGCTTTGCTAGCAAGGCCAGCATTTATTGCCCTTGAGAAGGGGCTGGTGAGTCGTTGCCTTAAACCACGGCAGTCTGTGTGGTGAATGTTCTCCCACAGTGCTGTTGGGGAGGGAGTTCCAGGAATGTGACCCAGTGACGATGAAGGAACGGCGATATGTTTCCAAGTCAGGATGATGTGTGACTTGGAAGGGGACTTGGAGGTGATGGTGTTCCCATGCGCCTGCTGCCCCTGTCCTAGCTGGTAGAGGTCACGAGTTTGGGAAGTGCATTCGAAGAAGCTTTGGCAAGTTGCTGCGGTGTATTTTGTAGATGGTACACACTGCAGACATGGTGCGCCGGTGGTGGAGGGAGAGAATGTTTAAGGTGGAGGATGGGGTGCCAATCAAGCGGGCTGTTTTGTCCTGGATGGTGTTGAGCCTCTTGAGTGTTGTTGGAACTGCACTCATCCAGGCAAGTGGAGAGTATTCCATCACACTCCTAACTTGTGCCTTGTAGATGGTGAAAAGGCTTTGGGGAATCAGGAGGTGAGTCACTCGCCTCCAGCAAACACAACTATCTTCCTTTGTGCTAGGTATGACTCCAGTCAGTGGAGAGCTTTCCCCCTGATTCCCATTGACTTCAATTTTACTAGGGCTCCTTGATGCCACGCTCGGTCAAATGCTGCCTTGAAGTCAAGGGCAGTCACTCTCGCCTCACTTCTGGAATTATGCTCTTTTGTCCATGTTTGTCCATTCAGGTTATTGGTGAGTAAGTGCTGCTTGATAGCACTGTTGATGATCCCTTTCATCACTTTGCTGATAATTGAGAGTAGGCTGATGGGGTGGTAATTGGCTGGATTGGATTTGTCCTGCTTTTTGTGGACAAGAACATACCTGGGCAATTTTCTACTTTGTCGGATAGATGCCAGTGTTGTAGCTGTACTGGAACAGCGCGGCTAGCTCTGGAGCACAAGTCTTCCACCGGGATGTTGTCGAGGGCCATAGCCTTTGCTGTATACAGTGCACTTAGCCGTTTCTTGATATCACGCGGAGTGAATTGAGTTGGCTGAAGACTGGCTTCTGTGATGGTGGGGACCTTAGGAGGAGGCCGAGATGGATCATCCACTCGGCACTTCTGGCTGAAGATGGTTGCAAACACTTTAGCCTTGTTTTTTACACTCGTGCTGGGCTCTGCCATCATTGAGGACGGGGATGTTCATGGAGGCTCCTTCTCCCGTTAGTTGTTTAATTGTCCACCACCATTCATGACTGGATGTGGCAGGACTGCTGAGCTTTGATCTGATCCGTTGGTTGTCCGATCGCTTAGCTCTGTCTATAGCATGCTTGTAGTCCTGTGTTGCAGCATCACCAGGTTGGCACCTCATTTTTAGGTACGCCTGATGCTGCCCTGGCATGCTCTTCTACACTCCTCATTGAACCAGGGTTGGTCCCCTGGCTTGATGGTAATTCTTGAGGAATCCAGCCTTTGGCCCTCCATTCACCACGACATTTCTGTAGCTGCTGATCTGCTCAACCACACCCTCCACCACTTTTGATGCCCTAGTCCCTATTAAAACAATTACTCTCTCTCACCCTGGCCATTCCCCCTGGTACAGCCCTCACCTTCGCTCCCTTAAGTCCAAAGGACGCAGACTTTAACTGATATGGCGGACAACTGGTTTAGCCATTAACTGCCAGATCTGGCTGGACCACATAAAGCATTATCAGGTCCTGCTCTCATCTGCCAAAATTACTGACTATTCCAGGATAATTCTGGAATGCAAAATAAACCCCAGCTTCTATTCTCTACTGCTAACCATCTTCTTAAACCCCTCTCCCGTCTCCTCCACCCTCACCTCCGACAACAAGTGTGAGGAGCTCATGGACTTCATTGTCTCTAAGATTGAGACCATCCATTCAGCTGCCTTTGCCACTTCCCTTCCTTCCCCTAGCCCACCAGGCCAAACTTCCTCTAAGGATCTCCCCTGCCCTAGCCGTGAGCTTGTATCTTTCTCCAGTTTCTCTCCGATCTCCCCTGCTGACTTCTCCATGCTCATCTTATCCATGAGACCCACTTCCTGCTCCCTCGACCCTATTCCCACCAAACTACTGATCACCCAACTTCATAGAATCATAGAAGATAGGAGCAGGAGTAGGCCATTCGGCCCCTCTAGCCTGCTCCGCCATTCATCCAAATTCAGTACCCTGCCCCTGCTTTCTCCCCATATCCCTTGATCCCTTTAGCCTTAAGAAATATATCCAACTCCTTCTTGAATCTATATAATGAATTGGCCTCTACTGCCTTCTGTGGCAGAGAATTCCACAGGCTCATCACTCTCTGGGTGAAGAAATTCCTCCTCATTTCTGTCCTAAATGGCTTACCCCTTATCCTTAGACTGTGACCCCTGGTTCTGGACTCCCCGACCATCGGGAACATCCTTCCTGCATCTAGTTTGTCCTGTCCTGTCAGAATTTTATAAGTTTCAATGAGATTCCCTCTCATTCTTCTAAACTCCAGCGAGTATAAGCCCAATCGACCCAATCTCTCCTCATACGTCATTCCTGCCATCCCAGGTATCAGCCTTGTGAATCTTCGCTGAACTCCTTCCATGGCAAGAACATCCTTCCTCAGATAAGGCGACCAAAACTGCACACAGTACTCAAGGTGTGGTCTCACCAAGGCCTTGTACAACTGCAGCAAGACATCCTTGTTCCTGTACTCAAACCCTCTTGCTATGAAGGCCAACATACCATTTGCCTTCTTAACCGCCTGCTGCACCTGCATGCTTACCTTCAGCGACTGGTGCATAAGGACACCCAGGTCTCGTTGCACTTCCCCTTCTCCCAATCTATTGCCATTCAGATAATAATCTGCCTTTCTGCTTTTGCCACCAAAGTGGATAACCTCGCATTTATCCACGTTATATTGCATCTGCCCAATCACCCAACCTGTCCAAATCATCCTGGAGTTTCTCGGCATCCTCCTCGCAGCACACACGCCCACCCAGTTTTGTGTCGTCTGCAAACTTGGAGATATTACATCTACTTCCCTTGTCTAGATCATTAATATATATTGTGAATAGCTGGGGTCCAAGGACCGATCCCTGCGGTACCCCACTAGTCACTGCCTGCCACTCGGAAAAAGACCCGTTTATTGCAACTCTTTGCTTTCTGTCTGCCAACCAGTTCTCTATCCAAGTCAATACCTTGCCCCCCAATCCCATGTGCCTTAACTTTACACGCTAATCTCTTATGCGGGACCTTATCAAAAGCCTTTTGGAAGTCCAAATACACCACATCCACTGGTTCTCCCTTATCTATTTTACCAGTTACATCCTCAAAAAATTCCAATAGATTAGTCAAGCATGATTTACCTTTTGTAAATCCATGTTGACTTTGTCCGATCCTGTCACTGTTTTTCAAGTGCTCAGCTATTACATCTTTTATAATTCCTTTTCTGGCTCCCATATTAGCTAACATTGTTAACGGTTCTCTCTCCTCAGGTACTGTCCTCCTCTCCCTCAAAACTGCCGTCATCACCCCTCTGCTCAAACAACCAACCCTTGACCCCTCCCTGTCCTAACTCGCACCAAGTCCCATCACCCCTGTGTTCACTGACCTACATTGGCTCCCGGTTAAGCAACGCCTCGATTTCAAAATTCTCATCCTTTTTTTCAAATTCCTCCATGGCCTCGCCCCTCCCTATCTTTGTAATCTCCTCCAGCCCCACAACCCCCGAGATATTTGTGCTCTTCTAATTCTGCCCTCGTGAGCATCCCTGATTATAATCACTCAACCATTGGCCGTGCCTTCTGTTGCCTAGGCCCTCAGCTCTGGAATTTCCCTCCCTACACCTTTCTGTCTCTCTACCACTCTTTCTTCCTTTAAGAAGCTCCTTAAACCCTACCTCTTCGACCAAGCTTTTGGTCACCTGCCCTAATTTCTCATTATGTGGCTCGGTGTCCAATTTTTTGTCTTATAATACTCCTGTAAAGCGCCTTGGGATGTTTTACTACGTTAAAAGCGCTATATAAATACAAGTTGTTGTTGTTGTTGAATATGCCGGGCCATGCGGTTACAGATTGTGGTGGAATACATTCTGCTGCTGCTTTTGGCCCACAGCACCTCATGGATGCCCAATTTTGAGCTGCTAGTTCTGTTCTGAATTCTGAGCATGGCAGTATTGCCACACAACACAATGGAGGGTGTCCTCATTGTGAAGACAGGACTTAGTCTCCACAAGGAATGTGTAGTGGTCACTCCTACCAATACATGGACAGATGCATCTGCGACAGGTAGATGGGTGAGGACGAGGTTTTCCCCTCATGTTGGTTCTCTCACCATCCGCCGCAAGCCCAGTCTGGCAGCTATGTCCTTCAGGACTCAGCCAGCTTGGTCCGTAGTGGTGTTACTCTAAGTGATGGACAGATGGACTGTTTCTTTCAACACGGTACTGATTCATCAGCTGAGGGAGGGCGGTAGATGTTAATCAACAGGTGGTTTCCTTGCCCATGCTTGACTTGATGCCATGAGACTTCATGGGGTCTGGAGTCAATGTTGAGGACTCCCAGGGCTGTATACCACTGTGCTGCCACCTCTGGATGATGGAGGATGGAGGAGTCTGGGACGTTGTGAGTATGACTATGTCAGGCTGTTGCTTGACTAGTCTGTGAAACAGCTCTCCCAATTTTGGCATAAATCCCCAGATGCTAGTGAGGGGGATCGACTGGACTGGGTGTGCATTGTCATGTCCGAATCCGATGCCTAGGTCGATGCCGGGTGGTCCGTCCAGTTTTATTTTTATTATACTTTGTCGTAGTGGTTTGGTACAACTGAGTAAATTGCTAGGCCATTTCAGAGGGCAGTTAAGAGTCAATCATATTGCTGTGGGTCGGGAGTCACATATAGGCCAGACCGGGTAAGGACGGCAGATTTCCTTCCCTAAAGGAAAAGGACATTTGTGAACCAGATGGGTTTTTACGACAATCCGGTAGTTACATTGTCACCATTACTGATATTAGATTTTTATTCCAGATTTATTTAATTAACTGAATTTAAATTCCTGTGTTGGGGGATTTGAACTCTTTTGGCCAGATCAATAATCCAGGCCTCCAGATTACTAGTCCAGTAACATTTTTTTTTATTCGTTCATGGGATGTGGGTGTCGCTGGCAAGGCCAGCATGTATTGCCCATCCCTAGTTGCCCTTGAGAAGGTGGTGGTGAGCTGCCTTCTTGAACCGCTGCAGTCCATGTGGTGAAGGTACTCCCACAGTGCTGTTAGGTAAGGAGTTCCAGGGTTTTGACCCAGCGATGATGAAGGAACGGCGATATACTTCCAAGTCAGGATGATGTGTGACTTGGAGGTGGTGGTGTTCCCATGCGCCTGCTGCCTTTGTCCTTCTAGGTGGTAGAGGTTGCGGGTTTAGGAGGTGCTGCCAAAAAAGCCTTGGCAAGTTGCTGCAGTGCATCTTGTAGATGGTACACACTGCAGCCACGGTATGCCAGTGGTGGAGGGAGTGAATGTTTAAGGTGGTAGATGGGGTGCCAATCAAGCGGGCTGCTTTGTCTTGGATGGTGTCGAGCTTCTTGAGTGTTGTTGGAGCTGCACTCATCCAGGCAAGTGGAGCGTATTCCATCACACTCCTGACTTGTGCCTTGTAGATGGTGGAAAGGCTTTGGGGAGTCAGGAGGTGAAACATTCGCCACAGAATACCCAGCCTCTGACCTGTTCTTGTTGCCACAGTATTTATGTGGCTGGTCCAGTTAAGTTTCTGGTCAATGGTGACCCCCAGGATATTGATGGTGGGGGATTCGGCGATGATAATGCTGTTAAATGTCAAGGGGTGATGGTTAGACTCTCGCTTGTTGGAGATAGTCATTGCCTGGCACTTGTGTGACGCGAATGTTACCTGCCACTTATCAGCCCAAGCCTGGATGTCGTCCAGGTCTTGCTGCGTGTAGGCATGGACTGCTTCATTATCTGAGGAGTTGTGAATGGCACTGAACACTGTGCAGTTATCAGCGAACATAACCACTATGCTACCGTTCCCACTAAATTATATTCTTAATTAAGCCCCCAAGGGAACGGTTTGCAAAATTTATCCTTGATAGTTGAGCAAAATGCTACAATATTTCTGTGCATCTCTACTATCCAAACCTTTACACAGTTGACATTTGCATGATACCAGCAACACAACAGCAATCATATTCAGATGTTTAAATACCGCTTGTAAATGCTGGCTGACTTTTCTCATATGTGACTTTTTGCGCCATAGTTTTCTATGAAGTAGGGCAGTGTAACTAATGATTAATTTACTGTGTCAAGTTGCTCGAAAAGGATATTGCATAATAGTCTGTTCCTCCATTCATAAACTGGGGAACTCCTCACCCACCCCTTTCCTACAAACTTCAAGGGTTTAAAACTCAAGCATGTTGTCACTCAATCCTGATTGATCATCTTTCATTTTTTACTTGTGCAATATGGGTGTAGGCTGTTTACCTGGTTTCTCAACAAAAAAAAACAAATTAAGGAGAGATTATGTGTTATTCTTCCTTGAAAGTCCTGTAAATCCACTGATTTAGAGCTGTTCTGTCCTTGGCCAGTGGGTAGTGTGCCAGAATTGGCCTCAGTGCCCCTTGGACTTGGGAAGGCAAATTTGGCCAGGAATCCCACTTCTGAACACTATCTTGTGGTGGGTGTTTAAAGTGTATGGACTTCGGGTGAAGACAGGCTCCTGCTTGGCTGTCTTGCCCCTTGCAGTCAAATAGCTCATTGACAACTGCTGTCTAGTTTGCCTATATCACAACAATGACTAGACTTCAAAAATACTTAATTGACTGTGAAGCACTTTGGAATGTCCTGAGGACATGAAAGGCACGCTATAAATAAAAGTTGTTTAGACACAAAAATGAAGAATGGTCACTTGGCAGAGGGTATTCTTCCTTTTCAAATATAATTATTGCCTCTGTCTCAATAACAACTTGTGGTAAAGCACTTCACATTGTAATGACCTTCTGTGTCACCAAAATTATTTTAACATCTCCTTTCTTCTAGTGATAATCCAGAGTTTGATTTCCCTATGTTACTAACCAACCACCTGTAAATACCAAGAATTTCTCAAAGAGAAACGTCACAATTCGGTCTACACTGAATATTATACAACAGGTTATTGTCTTGCAATGTTGTAAAAAAAAAGAAAAACGATACATATTGTGCAATGAACAACTTGTGACTCACTCCAGAGGACTTGTTGTACAACACGCTCTTGCCTTACAGTATTCATTGCAAACAAATCAAAAGACCTTCTGCAGACCCCAATATTCAGCATTTCTTATCCACATTTAACAAGGTTTTTAAAAACTTTCTTTATAGTATTTTTTTGGAAAGATTGGGGGGGGGGGAAATGCAAGAGGAGTTCCCACTTCCCCTTGGCAGCGCCTCGATTTCAAAATTCTCATCCTTGTTTTCAAATCCCTCCATGGCCTCGCCCCTCCCTATCTCTGTAATCTCCTTCAGTCCCACAACCCCCCAAGATATCTGCGCTCCTCTAATTCTGCCCTGTTGAGGATCCCTGATTATAATCGCTCAACCTTTGGTGGCTGTGCCTTCTGTTGCCTAGGCCCTAAGCTCTGGAATTCCCTGCCTAAACCTGTCTGCCTTGCTACCTCTCTTTCCTCCTTTAAGACGCTCCTTAAAACCTACCTCTTTGACCAAGCTTTTGGCCACCTGCCCTAATTTCTCCTTATGTGGATCGGTGTCAAATTTCTTTGTCTTAAAATACTCCTGTGCAGCGCCTTGGGACGTTTTCCTATGTTACAGGCGCTTTATAAATACAAGTTGTTGTTGTTGTTTGCTGGTGGGATGTTGCAGAGTGAGTAAGAAGAGGGTGGGACTGTTGGTGCACGTTAACAGTCAAGTGGAACGGCAGCAGGGGAGTGAGTGCGGAGCTTGGGACGGCTTTGAGAGTTGCACAACATGGCGCTGCTGAGGCTGGCCGCTCGCTTGTGTGTTGGTGAGTTTGACGATAAATTGTTTTTCTCTCTTTTTTAAACAAAAACCGGTTTGTAGACGCTGACGACTTTCAGATTTTCCGGTTGGAAGCGCCTCCTTCTCCCGGGGCAGAGCCGAGCAGAGCCGGTGGGTCTGGGTCTGGGCGGGTGTTGTGTAACTTTTCCCGAGGTTTGTTCCTGACAGAAAAGGTCGTTTTGCCGGCAGGAAAATCGCGCCGATCGCCCGATAAATGCAGGGTTGGTTTTTTTTAGGGGGGAGGAAACGGATGTTATTTTACGATGAAAACGCTTCTTTTCTGTGTCGGTTGATGTGTTGGAATTTCTAGAAGCGGCGACCGTGTGGGCTAATCGCGTCAACCGACGTTATTTAACTTTAATTCGAGGTTATTTAGCTTCACCTGTAAACCCGAGTTTGGATTATCTTTAGACAGGAGCAGATCCGAATTTAAATGACTTTATTTTATAAATGTATGATGGAATAGAGAGCTGTATAGCTACGTTTTGCTGATGACACTAAGTTATGTGGCACCGTAAATAGTGTATGGATGGGAGTTGCAAAGGAACAATGATGGATGAAGCTAGTGGGCAAAACTGTGGCAGATGGAGATCAATGCGGGAAAGTGTCTGGTCATCCACTTTGGACCCAAGAAAGATAGATCAGAGTGTTTTCTCAATGGCGAGAAGCAAGGAACTGTGGATGAGCAGAGAGATTTTGGAATCCATGTACAAAAATCACTGAAAGCTAGTGTACTGGTACAAAAAATAATTTAAAAGGCTAAATGAATGTTGGCCTTCTCCAGAGGGCTGGAATACGAAAGGGTGGAAGTTGTGTTACAGCTGTATAGAGCTCTGGTTAGACCCTGTCTGGAGTACTGGAGTAGGATATTGGGCCAGAAATTCGGGTCGGAGGCTTCCCGCGGGTGCAAGCATAGCAGGTGCACTTACATAGCGCACCTGCCGTTGTGCTGTGGGCCCGCGTGGAATTCGGATCCTGGGCCTCCTCCAGCTGCCGGTGCGCAGTGCTCGAGGATCCCAGCGGCGCAGTTAGTTCGAAGCATCCCCTGGGATCACGTGGGCCATGGGGAGCCAATCGGAGCAGGGAATCTCCATTCATAGATTTGACAGGAAGACCTGCCAAATCTATGAATAGAGATCGGCCCCAAAACTTAACTAAAACTTCAAATAATTTTTTTTTTAAATCACATTTTTAAAATAACTATAAATTACATCAAATAACTATTTTAAACAATAATTTAAATTTTTGAAAAAATTAATTACAGTTTTTAACGGGGCTAAAAATAAACTTGCCTTTCTTTAAAGTATTTAAAAATAATAAACCTGTGGAAAAAATGTTTTAATTTTACTTAATTCACCACTTACCTTGTTAAAAGCAGGCCTTGCGCCTGCTTTTTCCCCGCGCAGCTGCTAGGGACTTAGCCGCATGGAGAAACCTGTAAAAAAAAAAGCTGAAGTTCGCTGCGTGCGCGCTGCCTCTCCCGCGCACGCGGTTGACCCACAAACCCCTTCCTTCACGAGACCGGAAGTTTCGGTTTCTCGTGCATGCGCGAAACCGGCACTTCCAGTGGCCCTACAGGTGAGTACACAGCGCGTACTCACCCGTGGGGACCCGAATTTCTGCCCTTGGAGGAGGGTGCAGCACAGATTCAGGATGATACTGGGCTAAACAGGTTAAATTATGAGGACAGGTTGCATAGACTAGGCTTGTATTCTCGCGTATAGAAGATTAAGGAATGATCTAATTGCGGTGTTTAAGATGATTAAAGGATTTGATAGGGTAGATATAGAGAAACTGTGGTATTTGACTCACCACGCAGCCAGAAGAGCTTTGATTTCATAGAATCATAGAAACTTACAGCACATGAGGCCATTTGGCCTGTCATGCCTGTGCTGGCTATTTGAAAGAGCAGTTGTACTTAGTCCCACAACCCAGCTTTTTGTCTGTAACCCTGTAAGTACCGGTCCAACTCCCTTTTAAAATTATTTCTGGAATTAGCTTCCACCACCTTTTCAGGTAGAGCATTCCAGATCCCAACATTAACCTTTATTTATTTTACGGCAGCTGGGGAATTTAAATTCAATTAATTAAATAAATCTGGAATAAAAAGCTAGTATCAGTAATGGTGACGATGAAACTACCGGATTGTCGTAAAAACCCATCTGGTTCACTAATGTCCTTTAGGGAAGGAAACCTGGTCTGGCCTATATGTGACTCCAGACTCTCAGCAATGTGGTTGACTCTTAACTGCCCTCTGGAATGGCCTAGCAAGTAACTCAGTTGTATAAGGAGGCTCACCACCACCTTCTGAAGGGTAAATAGGGATGAGCAATAAATACTGGTCTTGCCGGTGAGGTCCACATCCCATGACTGAATAAAAATAAATTACTCCCAAGTTTAAAATCAATTTGGAAAGATTTTTAACAGTTAAATGTAGCTTTTACTTTAAAATTAACTCGTAAATTTTTCAAATATTGGCAAGTGTCCCACATATTGTAGTACTGCACTTGCACTAATACTATTAGTGGGCAACACGGTGGCATAGTGGTTAGCACTGGTGCCTCACAGCGCCAGGGACCCGGGTTCGAATCTGACCTCGGGTGACTGTCTGTGTGGAGTTTGCACATTCTCCCCGTGTCTGCGTGGGTTTCCTCCCGGGTGCTCCGGTTTCCTCCCACAGTCCAAAAATGTGCGGGTTAGGTTGATTTGGCTATGATAAATTGACCCTTAGTGTTAGGGGGGGATTAAATATGTGGGGTTATGGGGCTAGGATGGGATATGTTAGGGGGAATTAAATACGTGAGGTTACGGGGGTAGGGTGGGATATGTGTACTGTGGGGATTAAAGCAGGGACAGGGTACTGGATTTGAATGATCAGCCATGATCGTATTGAATGGTGGAGCAGGCTTGACGGGCCGAATGGCCTACTCCTGCTCCCAGATTCTATGTTTCTATGTTACTATACATAACCACATTTTCTCTATTCTTTATGAGCATATTCAAGATTGTTTAAGAATCACAAAGCAAAGAGATTTTAATTCAGTCATTTTGGACAGGATTCAGATTTAGGTCCTGGAGGTGAATGGTGAGTGTCAAAACGATTATACCACTCAGTCCCCAAAAACCTATTTTACAAACATTACCTTTGCTCTTCTGACCGTTTCAACTAACAATACAGAAATCATCACACCACCAAGTAGGGAGAGCTTGTACTTCTGTCAGCTTGCCTCAGTAGCACTTTAACCTCCAAATCAGAAAGCTGTGGGGTCAAGCCCCACTCAAGGACTTGGACATTTACAGAGGGAGTAATGCATGGTTAGAGGTGCAGTCTTTCAGATGAGACATAAACCGAAAGCCTCACTGAAACTCTGTATGCCTGGTCGGGTAGATGTAAAATATCCCATGGTGTCATTTCCAGAAGAATAGTGAGTATGAGTGACGCTGAGCCAATACCACTAAAACAGACTAACCAGTCATTTATCTCACTTGCTGTTTGTGGGACATTGCTGTGTACAAATTGCCAGCAGTGTTTGCATACATAAAAAAAACTACACTTGAAAATAATTAATTGCCTATGAAGCACTTTGGGTTATCATGAAAGGCACTTTATATAAATGCATTTTCTGTCTCTCTCTCTCTCTTGTTTTGAGTTGACTAGAGGCATAACCCAGTACTTAGACCACTTGGCCACAGACCTGTACAAGGATAAAATGAATGTTCAGTTGGGTTTAAAAAAAAATTGGTGTGCCAGACTACCTTTCCTGTATTCTCAAAGTGGCTAGACCTTTTAAGATTTCAAAATAATGTTGTTATCTTCCAGTTACCACTAGAAAAGAACGTCATCAATAGGGAAGAACTGCAAGGGGGATGCCACTTTAAGCTCGCTTGCTATTCTCATGTCTCTCACTTTGCTATATATAAGAGAGCTCTCAGCTAGATGCCAGTTCTTTTCACTCTTGGCAGATCCACCTTCTGAAGCTGTCAGCATTTGTCAGGAAGTCATTTGCCCTTGTACAGTAAATGAGGTATCAGCAAAATAAGAACAACTGGGAATTTACTTTGAGGAGAAATAGGTGAAACTGAAGATAGCCAAATGCAGAGGTGGAGTTAAAAGGACATAGAATTTGAATAATAGTGCTATGTTTCATTTAAGAGAGATGGACTGAAATGACTGTTAATACTGCAGTTTTGATTTCTAACAGTACAGACTGGTTTATTTTTCACTTCGTGTCTTCTTGCTTTTTGAGTTCCAATGGACAATGTAGTTAAAGGTTTTAATGATACATGGCAGATTTCACAGTAAAAGTCGAACATCAGTTTTGGGTTCACAGGGAAATAAATACCAATAAATATTGGACATTCTTCATGTACATTAACTGGTATCAGTAAAACTAAAGATATTCTCTTTCATATGATAATGGCATCACCCACTTAGGCTTGCAGCAAGTATAGTTTTTTTCCCGACATGTTTCTATGTACTTTTTTTTTGTTTTGATTAATATCACTCGGTATTCTTAAGTTATCCCACAGCCTCTTGTTTTGTTTCTTACTCCATTACAGGACTGTTGAAGGCTGCACCTTCATATATGAGGAAACTGGATTTAGTAGCAATCCAAATCGATGTTGCAGAAATCCCAAATAGTTTCCCGTTGACGGCAAAATAAATTTAGGAATGTAGTGTTCCAGGCAACTAGGGATGGGCAATAAATGCTGGCCTTGCCAACGACGCCCACATCCCATGAATGAATAAAAAAACCTCCTGCCATTTGTTCTGATTTGCACAATTTATATCCTCCTCCAGTGGCTGGAGGACAAGTCATAGATCAGCAGTTGCTTACCTGCCAATCAGTAGTGTGGAAGCAATTGCAAAACACATCTAGCTCCACTGAGAGATGAGTCAGATGAGATAAAATTACTTGTGCAAGATGTAGCTTCTTTGTAAAAATAAAAACAACTTTCCAGTAAAAATCTACATGCGGAACAGAAAGAAGATGACTTGGGAGCCTCATTTGCACCACTGATGGGCCCTTTTTATGTTTAAAGGACAACCTGAAACCTCTCTTAATCACCCCAAAATAGGCTGTTCCAGAAGTTCAATGAAGAAATGTTATTGTAATATGGTCTTGAATTAAACAAGCCAGAAAGGCCCAAGATTTAATCTTTGATCTGTTGAGTTAGCTGATCAGCTACAGGAGCCCTACAGTTGTCTTCTGATTTTGGGCTAAGGAGGGGAAAAAATTGACCAGAATTCCCATTCCTGGTTGCTATGCAGTGGCACCTACTGGAGAAAGTACTGGTTCCCGATGAGGACAGGATTGGGCTTATCTGCCATCTACACCCCTTCCCACAGTAGTTGAGTAGGTTGCTGAGGCATTCTGTCTGGACTCGTGCATGTGGAATGATCACTTGTGGGTACAGTAGGTGAATCATTATGGTACTGGATCCCAACATGGCAAATGGTGAAATTGGACCTAATAATTCTGATTTGTTGGCTATCTCCAGGGCGGAAAAGCAACCATGTTGTAACAACCTAATTGGTTCACTAATGTCCTGTAGGGAAGGGAACCTGCCACCCCTGCAGGTCTTCCCTACGTATGACTCTAGTCCCATAATATATGGCTAACTCTTCATGCTCTCTAAAGTGACCCCTACCACCTTCTCAGAAAAACTAGGAATGGGAATTAAATATAGTTGCCTACATTCCCAGAACAAATAAATTAATTTTTTTTAAAACTTGGATGAGCGACGCAGGAATAAACATGCTGCTTGCCAAAGTTGAAAGGTAGTTTGCCCCTGGCTGGCTCTCTTGTCTGGTGAGTGAGAGTTTCTCGGAAAAAATGTAATGTACTCCAGTCTCTGATATGTCATGTATTGTTTTATTATAAATCCATTAATCTGAAATATTAACCCCAAGTATAAATCTTGGCACGTGTTTACTGTGGAAACCTACCAGTATTGGAAATCCTTGATCTGGTTAGTGAAACTGTGAAATTTATGCTGCCTGTGTTATTTACAAGCGTATTCACGCACTATTATTTTTGCATAAGTGCAATGAGGTCCAGGATGTACATCAATACAAAACCACTATAGCTTGAGTCGGATTTGACTTACAAGCACACTGAAGGTAAGAGTTGAGTTCATTTTTGGTAGGTTGTCTTGCATTGCTTGTGTCTTGCACTGGGTGTAGGATAACTGCAGCTTGTTGCAAAGCCTTATTTTAAAAGTGCCAAGCTTGTGTATTGAATATCCTGGGAACTTTTTAATCTTGGTTTGGAATCTTCATGTTAGTTCTCCTAACATTGAATAGTGACTGCCAGAACTTTGGTCTCAGTTCACAACGACATTGTCATTGAGCCCAATGGGAGGTAGCAGTATCATAGTATGAGCCAAATAATGAAGGGTGAGTAAAAGCTTGGTCTAAGGGGTGAGTTTTAAGGAGGAGAGGGAGGTGGAGAGGTTTAGAGAGGGATTACCGGGGGTAGGGCCAAGACAACAACAACTTGCATTTATATAGCTACTTTAACATAGTAAAACATCTCAAGGTGCTTTACGAGCATAATCAGAAAATAATAGACACTGAGCCAAAGAAGAAGACATTAGAACAGGTGACCAAAAGCTGGGTCAAAGAGGTAGCTTGTAAGGAGGGTCTTAAAGAAGTGATAGAGGTGGAGAGGTTTGAGGAGGGAATTCCAGAGCTTGGGGCCCAGACAGCTGAAGGCACGACTGCCAATGGTGGGGTGAAGGAAAAGGAGGATGGACAAGAGGCCAGACTTGGAGGAAAGCTCGAGGGTTGTACAGCTCGAGGAGGTTCGAGATAGGGAGGGTCGAGACCATGATGGGATTTGAACACAAAGATGAGAATTTTGAAATGGAAGTATTTGGGGACGGGGAACCTATGTAGGTCAGCGAACACAAGGTTGTTGGGTGAAAGGGACTTGATGTGAGTTAGGATATGGACAGCAGAGTTTTGGATGAACTTAAGTTTGTGGAGGGTGGAAGATGGGAGGCGGCCAAAAGAGTATTGGAATGGTTGAGTCTGTAAGTAACATAAAAACATAAGAATTAGGAGCAGGAGTAGGCCATTCGGCCCCTCGAGCCTGCTCCGCCATTCAGTAAGATCATGGCTGATCTTCTACCTCAACTTCACTTTCCTGCACTATCTCCATATCCCTTGATTCCCTTAATATTCAAAAATCTATTGATCTCTGTCTTGAATATACTCAATGACTGAGCCTCCACAGCCTTCTGGGGTAGAGAATTCCAAAGATTCACCACCCCCTGAATGAAGAAATTTCTCCTCATCTCAGTCCTAAATGGCCGACCCCTTATTCTGAGACTGTGACCCCTGGTTCTAGATTCCCCAACCAAGGGAAACATCCTCCCTGCAGCTACCCTGTCAAGCCCTGCAAGAATTTTGTATGTTTCAATGAGATCACCTCTCGTTCTTCTAAACTCTAGAGAATATAGGCCTAGTCTACTCAATCTGTCCTCATAGGACAATCCCCCCCCCATCCCAGGAACCAGTCTGGTGAACCTTCGTTGCACTCCCTCTATGGCAAGTATATCCTTCCTTGGGTAAGGAGACCAAAACTGTATACATTACTCCAGGTGTGGTCTCACCAGGGCCCTATATAATTGCAGTAAGACGTCTTTACTCTTGTACTCAAATCCTCTTGTGATAAAGGCCAACACACCATTTGCTTTCCTAATTGCTTACTGTACCTGCATGTTAACTTTCAGTGATTCATGTACAAGGGTACCCAGGTCCCTCTGAACACCAACATTTCCCAATCTCTCACCATTTAAAAAATACTCAGCTTTTCTATTTTTCCCCACCAAAGTGGATAATTTCACATTTCTCCACATTATATTCCATTTGCCATGTTCTTGCCCACTCACTTAGCCTGTCTATATCCCCTTGAAGCCTCCTTGCATCCTCCTCACAACTTGCATTCCCATTGATCTAATACTATCTTTAACTTCTCTTGTTAGCCACAGTTGGACCACTTTTCTTGTGGGGTTTTTGTGCCTTAAAGGAATGTATATTTGTTGCAAATTATATATGAATTCTTTAAGTGCTCGCCATTGCTTGTCTTCCATCATACCTTTTAATGTAGTTTCCCAATCTACCTTAGCCAGCTCGCCCCCTCATACCTACGCAGTTTGCTTTGTTTAGATTTAAGACCCTAGTTTCGGATTTAACTAAATCACTTTGAAACTTAATATAAAATTCTATCATATTATGGTCAATCTTCCCTAAGGGCCCCGTTACTACAAGGTTATTAATTAACCCTTTCTCATTGCACAATACTAGATCTAAAATAGCCTGGTCCCTAGTTGGTTCCTCAACATACTGATCGAGAAAGTTATCTTGTGTACATTCCATGAATTCGTCCTCCACACTATTACTGCAAATTTGGTTTGCCCAGTCTATATGTAGATTAAAGTCCCCCATGATTACTGTATTACCCTTGTTACATGTGCCTCTAATTTCCTGATTTATACTCTGCCCTACATTACAACTACTGTTTGTGGGCCTATAAACAACTCCCACCAACGTTCTCTGCCCCTTGCTGTTTCTTAGCTCCACCCAAACTGATTCTACTTAATTTTCAGAGCTAAGATCCTTTCTCTCTACTGTCTTTATCCCATCCTTTATTATCAGGGCTACCCCTCCTCCTTTTCCATTTTGCCTATCTCTTCTAAAAGTTAAGTATCCTGGAATATTTAGTTCCCAACCTTGGTCACTTTGCAACCATGTCTCCGTAATGGCTATTAGATCAAACCTATTAATTTCTCTCTGTGCTATTAATTCATCTATTTTGTTGCGAATGCTTTGCGCATTCAGATATAGTGCCTTTAGCTTTGACTTATTTCTATTTTTCCCTGATGTCACCTTAGTCACTGATGCCCTATTACCTTTGTTACACTCTCTGTCCCTTCCTGACCCACTCTGCTTATTTTTCCCCAAAACTCTGCTCTGCTCTAGAGCCTTGACATTTCTCTTGTTGCTTTTAAATTTACTCTTTCCTGAATCCTCCCGCCCCCCCCCCCCCTTAGTTTAAAGCCCTGTCTACTACCCTAGTTATTCAATTCGCCAGGACACTGATTTCAGCCCGGTTTAAGTGGAGCCCGTCCCAACGGAACAGTTCCCCATGAAGCAAAACACCTGCCTCCCACACCACTCTTTGAGCCACGCATTTAACCTTCTAATCTGCTTATTCCTATGCCAATTGGCGCGTGGCTCAGGTAACAATTCAGAGATTATTACCATTGAGGTTCTGCTTTTTAATTTGGACCCCAACTCCTCAAACTCTCTCAGCAGAACCTCATTCCTAGTTCTATCTGTTGTTGGTTCCTACGTGGACCACGACAACTAGATAGATCATAGAGTCATAGATTTATACAGCACAGAAAGAGGCCCTTCGGCCCATCGTGTCCGCGCCGGCCATCAAGCCCTATCTATTCTAATCCCATTTTCCAGCACTTGGTCCGTAGCCTTGTATGCTATGGCGTTTCAAGTGCTCATCTAAATGCTTCTTGAATGTTGTGAGGTTTCCTGCTTCTACCACCCTTTCAGGCAGTGAGTTCCAGATTCCAACCACCCTCTGGGTGAAAAAGTTTTTCCTCAAATCCCCTCTAAACCTCCTGCCCCTTACCTTGAAACTATGCCCCCTGGTTATTGTCCCCTCTACTAAGGGGAAAAGTTCCTTTCTATCTACCCTATCTATGCCCCTCATAATTTTGTACACCTCAATCAGGTCCTCCCTCAGCCTTCTCTGCTCTAAGGAAAACAACCCCAGCCTGTGCAGTCTCTCTTCATAGCTGAAGTGCTCCAGCCCAGGTAACATCCTGGTGAATCTCCTCTGCACCCTCTCCAATGCAATCACATCCTTCCTATAGTGTGGCGACCAGAACTGCACACAGTATTCCAGCTGTTGCCTAACTAGCGCTTTGTACAGCTCCATCATAACCTCCCTGCTCTTATATTCTATGCCTCCGCTAATGAAGACAACTATCCCATATGCCTTTTTAACCACCTTATCTACCTGTCCTGCTGCCTTCAGGATCTATGTACATGCACACCAAGGTCCCTCTGATCCTTTGTCCTTCCTAGAATCCTACCATTCATTGTGTATTCCCTTGCCTTGTTAGTCCTCCCAAAATGCATCACCTCACACTTTTCAGGGTTAAATTCCATTTGCCACTGTTCTGCCCATCTGATCAATCCATCTATATCGTCCTGGAGCCTGAGGCTTCCCTCCTCGCTATTTACCACTCCACCAATTTTCGTGTCATCTGCGAACTTACTGATCATACCTCCTACATTCATACATAACATGCATTATTTTCTGATGGGAGGCACATACCATTGAAGCGAAAAGTATAGATGCATTTAAGGGGAGACTAGACAAGCATATGAGGGAGAAGGGAATAGAGGGTTATACGGATAGATTTAGATGAGGAAAGATGGGAGGAGGCTCGAGTGGAGCATAAGCGCCGGCATGGACTGGTTGGGCCGAATGGCCTGTTTCTGTGCCGTATATCCTATGTAATGTAATTTCATGTTGGTGGAATAATCACCCTTCCTGTTTCAGCATGACTTAGGATTATTGGTTGGTGCACAATGACTGAGTGCATACAAACAACAATGTCCTGTACCTTGGAAATGCCTTGAAATTGGAAAATATATCGGTTGTTTATGGTGCTAATGATCATCACTGCTGGGTGTATGGCAAAACAGGATTTCAGTTAACCCCTCAATGGAGCAGTGGATAGCACAACTGATTTCTGTGATGACCTCTGTGGGCGGTGGATGGAGCTTGTGGCATAAAGATTGGGTGGCAGTAGTGAGCATCACTGCCACTGTTAATGACTGTCCATGCAGATCTTATGATTTTTGTACGCATTTCCTGTATCCTCTGCATTCTCAGGCCATTCCCTCCTGTTCCACAACAGGTACCCAGCAAAGTCAACTGCACCCATAGTCTAGGCTTAAAACTCCTCTGTACTGTTCACTTCTGCCAATACTGGAGTGATAGTTTAACATCTTGAGGTTACACCTCCCCTTTCCACTCCAAGTTCTTCCCAGCCGCGAGGAGATGTCTTTAACCGTGGCAGGCAACACCACCTTCGGAACTCCCGGTCGCGGCTGCAGAGAACGGTATCTATCCCTCTGACTATACTGTCCCCTACCACAACTACATTCCCTTTCACTTCCCCCACTTGAATGGCCTCCTGCACCAAGGATGAGGGTTTCAGCAGCAGATGCGCCGAGGCAGTGTTGCAGACGGGTGATGTTACGGAGGTGGAAGTCTTTGTGACAGAAAGGATTTGGGGTCAAATAGGACACACAGGTTGTGATCTATCTGATAGGGTTCAACACTTAGTACTTTCTGAATTTACTTGCACAGCCCTTACTAATACTTCCTTTTATCTACTGATTTAGTTACTAAGTCTTAGTGTTGTTTGGATATGTGAGATTGGGTATTGCTGTTTACGGTAGGAAACTCTGCACCATTGTTCAAATAGCAATACCTAAAATATATTAGATCTAAAGTATCAAGCAAGTGTATTGCAATTGAAGTGTATGGTGTCTTTGCTTTGGACAGAGGTGTTTTAGGCTATGTTTGCCCAAGACCTGATGAAACTTAAAATTTGCCTTATCAATAAACTCAAATTTTTGCCTTAAAATATTTGTGCTCAGTTTTTAAGTAATTGGGTCTGGTAGTATTTATTTGAAGTCACTAGAATGAGATCAGGTAATATTTCCACAAGCTCCATGAATGAAGTTGTAAAAAAATAATTTACTGGTTTAATCTGTCATGCTGGCATTACCGATAGTGTATTTTGAATTATTTATCAGTGACCTAAACACGCTGGTGGATAATGTGGAAAACTTATTTTGTTTCCTATTGCAGTTACAAAGAACAGTTCAAATAAATTGTGCCCTCGTGTCCCATGGCAGTGGCATTCTACTTCTACAGCAGCAGCCGGGCAGATAGTTGATGTGAAAGAAAAGCCTCAGTTTAATGAAAGGTAAACTACATTTTTGTAACTCTGTAAAGTTGTTTTTAAAAACTTGCAGGCACAATAGGTGCAAATGAACTGGGCGGGGAGGAGGAAAATGGTCACATCATTTTTTCTTAATAAATATCCCAAATGTCCATTATTTGGATCATTTGTTAAAACTGTTAGTACCCTGGATGAAGAAATAAGCCTCATGGGGATAGTTCACTTTTTAAAAGCTCCTCAAAAGCATCAAGGTGACTGGAATGTCGCATGCTGCCTTTTGTATCTGCCATGCTGAAGGCAGATATCTGATGAGGAAGTTTTGAGACTTGGGGAAAATTGCTGCAGGCTGGGTATGGAAACATGAGCTGATAAATTCAGAGTTTGCTGCCCATTATGATTGGGTTGTAGAGAGGTAAACAGATGCTGCTGATGTTCGGCACTTCCAATTGGTGGCATATGGTTTGTGTTTGTCCTGTGGCCAAAAGCTTAATTACCAACTAGTGACTGTCCTTCCTTGGGCAGGTACTCCAGGGCACTGAGGACTGACCAGTCAGTCTAGCTCACTGTTGGAACCTAGAGGGTTAAACTTGTCACTAAAGACTGGGATTCTTCCCATTGAGCGGCAGAATAATTCTGCCAGCTAGTGCCTTAATTGGTACCATGTTCCTATGGTAGGCTAGTCCTAGCTAGACAAGCACTGGGAAACTTAATCGTGCCTCATGCTGGTAAAATGTGCAGATTTTAAACTTGAGCTGTACCCTTACACATTCTTGGGCGTCTCCTAATGCTTTTCCAACGTGTGTTTTAAAGCTCCCTGGAGTTGGGTAAGTCGGGTGTGTTCCTATACGGGGAAAGGGCGTACACTCTTATCAGTCACACAGAAGCTGTATCTTTGTGGATTTCTCAGTTGCTTGGTTGGAGATTCTTAAAATAATCTTGCATTTAAACATGGTGATAGCGTTTTGTGCACACCAAACACCCGACTCTTACTCACGCACCAATTTATCAATTAGTAGTCTATTGCTTCCCAAAAATACACAATACTTATATTGCATTGGAGTTGAATGTTGTAATGAAATTTTATTAGCTTTCCACCTCCTGTGTTATCATTTTTTGTGTTGCTTGTCCACTGTGTAATGGAAGAAAAACAACATAAAAAATGAAAACCATTCAGCATTTATTAGCCCAAATTTGCTGCTGTTGTAACGGCTGAGGCTAATAGCATCGCTGTTATTTATGCGTAAATGCCACAGCAATTTCAGGCAAGGGCAGATGCGCGATTAAATGCAAAAATCGAAAAGTTGCTGTCGGAGATGCGCCACTCCGCTGTTGGCTTCAAGAAAGCGGCATCTCACTGTCTAGTTCCCCATTCAAATGCATTGAGCCGCGTGAAGTTCCTGTACTTGCACTGTAGATAGGAAGTAAACTCGCCACAGAAAGTTATTTCAAGTCTAAATGCGCTATTAACGACATGATAAGTGTTGATTACTGCCAGTCAACCTCTCTGGCACTGAAAATTAACCATTACAAATGTGGTATCTCATTCCATCAGGTTTTAATTGTTGGAGATTTAAAAAAAGCACTTTTAACTTTTTCTTTCAGTCTCTCATTTCTGTCTCTCAATCCAATCTTTCTCTCTCTCTTTCTCTTTCTGTACCTGATTTGACATTGAATTTACCATTCTAATTTAAACTTCTGTCTCGGTCCTTGAGCTCTTAATTTCACAGTCTTTCAATCTGATTGGTTAAAGAGATACGCAGTTGCTTGCCCTGTTCACTCAGATCCCAGCTGTCCTGTAGAGGGAGCCGTGCCGTTTCCATCTCGCACTTCCAGCAATTTGCAGCACAAAATATCATCGGGATTAAACGGGCAAGGGACCAGTTACAGCAAATTCTGGGCCATTGTGTAACTTTTGTTGCTGATGAAAGTCAGGTAACAAAGTGCAGCTATCCTTTATCCTGTACCCCATATTACTATTGCATAAGATGGAATTTGTAGTTGTCAGGGAACTGGAGAGCAAAGTTTCAAACCTGGAAAGAAACACTGAAATCTTGATTGTTTGCCATATCTTTGATACACCAAGGCTTCATTACAACCCTAGCCATCCTTGTGATTGTTATTTAGACTGCAGGGCATGCTCTACAGAATAAAACTCGAGGGGTTTTGCAGATTGTCTGCATAGAATCATCAAAGCACAGAAACAGGCCATTTGGCCCTTTAAGTCTGCGCTGGTGTTTTTTTTGTCACCTAGCCAAATCCCACTCTCCTGCTCACTCCCTATATCCTTTAATATTCCCTTTCTCTCAAGCAATTATCCAATTCCCTTTTAAAATAGTTGATGGACTCTGCTTCAACAGCAGTTTGTGACAGAGAATTGCCACCATCTGCTTAAAGGGTTTTATTTCTAACCTTCCCATCTGTATATGTGTGTTGAAATACTTGGATACTCTGTCAATTACCTGTATCTAAGGAACAGTTGCTGCTGATGGATGTGGGTCTAAAAATAATACCAGTACTGCATGCTGTTCAGGAGTTTGATGTTCAGATACTTGATAAATATGACTACTTTGCACATTACTTAGGCTATTTGTACTGGGAAAATTAATTGTCATGGTCAACTAAGAACATTGCTCATGTGAAGAAAATTATGCATTGTTACAAGCCATAACCTCTGCACCACAGCGACACAGAAATTTAGAATAATTGACGAAGGATAATGCTTATGAATACACAGTTGAACTATATTGCATCTGTGCAGTAGACCACAAATATTGGCACGGAAGATAATTGCCATTAATTTGGTGAAATATATTTTCATAAGTCAAGGCTCCTGTTCTTGTGGAACTTGGATTTTTTATGTCGCTACAGTATCCAGTTGTGGTGATCTCTTTTGCTTACATGTTAGATTACAAGAGGCTTGCCCAGTGATTCTAAATGTACATGCTATCTTTATAAATTCTTGAAGATATGGGGAGTAATTTTCACCTTCACCACCTGGCTGGTAATCTGGCTAACTGGATCGCCTGCCCGTTGTAGAACTCCACTGGATTTTCATCCTGTTGATTTTGACGGGATGAAAATTGGGCGGATTCTGCAATGGGCAGATGTTTTGCTGTGCCAGATGACTGCCCAGGCAGTGAAGGTGAAAATTATCCCTGTAGGCTTTCTAGATGCTCAGCAGGCAACTGTACTGCTTGATGGGCTACTGAGGTGTACAGACCAACAAGGTCCCAGCTTTGATCCATGCTGTTTTCTGATTTCAGCTGAGGTAGGGTTGGTACAGTTGGCTTCAGTGTCTGTTAACTAGGGATGGGGAAAAAACAGCCACAGTTTCTACCCTTGACTGCTATCCAGTGGCCCCTTCTGGAAAGTAAATACATGGATGTCTGATGGGGACAGGATTTAATTTGGCTTTGGTTGTGTTCCCCCCCCACCCCCAGTCTAATGGCTTATTGATTCTCTCTAGGATTCCCATTGGGACCATGCCCATGCATTGGTCACTGCCTTCAAGATAGAAGGGGGAAAAAAATTGGGAATCAGATTGAATATGCTAAAACGATAACCTATTAATAAAATACCAGAACAGTCTTTTTAGCTCCAGTTTTAGAAAACAAATTTCCTTTGTTGTACACTTACTCTATAACTTAAATGTTGTAACTACTTTTTGCACAGACAATAAGCAACAGCATTGTTATCTTTTAAGTATAAGAGTATGTTAAAGTGTAAAATGGTGTACCGGGAAGGCATATTAATATGGTGGCCTTGCAGAGGTCTGACCCCGGTGGTAGCTCACAGTTCAAAAGTGAGTGTTAATAGTGCTCTGATAAACAATTAGCGAAATACGTGTACCTTGTGCCAGAGCAATTCTAGCAAGTCATTGATTCTTACAATTGCAATAACAAAGTTATGAAGGAATCTGGAGCTTTGCTTCTCCTGGCCTGAGAAGATAGGCACTGGCCGAGCTGCTCTTACAATTGAAAGGGAGGCAAATTTCTGAGTTGTGTTAATAGTCCTTATCTCCATTGCATTCCACTGACAATACCTTACACAGCACACTTGTACATTAATATGAAAATAAATTCTGGGCTGTAATTTGTGATGAGGCTGGTAAAGCAGTATTTTATATGGTGATTATTAGTATATTGGGGTTGCGTCTGATCATCTCTTTTGAATTAAAAAAAAAAAGTATGTTCTGGGAAGAAAAGCAGATTTCAAAAGAAATAACGGTTTTCACTTCTGAACTGTTCTGTCTTGTATAAGGTTACAATTTCTACCAATCTGTAGTTTAACAAATTGCGCAACATGTGTTACTTTGCTAAACACTTCTGTCTCCTTCCATTTGATCAGGAAACCCAAGACTGGCATCCTCATGTTAAACATGGGAGGACCTGAAACTTTAGATGATGTTCATGATTTCCTACTTCGGCTTTTCTTGGATAAAGACCTTATTCCCCTTCCAGCTCAAAGGTAAATCCTATAGTTGTAGCTTAATTCTGGGTTTTTTTTTTTGAGTTATCATTTGTAACCACAGAAAATGCTTTAAAAGCAAAGTGTTTTGTATAAAAATGCATATCTGATTCTTATCATTTTAATTAGATTAATTCCTTCAATTGTATATTCATATATGTACAGTGGTATTCATTCTAACTTTTAATCATAATTCAGATACTTTCACAAAGTATCTAACAATTTGTTATTCATGTCTTTATTTCAAACCCTATTTTGCCTTTTTATCATTTTTATCTATTGATATCCCATACAACCTTTGTTATTCTCCTTCTTAATAATATACTACATGCGTAAACATTTTATATTGGAGTGAAACATTCACATGTCCTTTAACTGTTCAGTGAGTAATGAGGTTTCCTGTTCCTTTGGACAAAGATATTTGTTTAGAAGTATTTTAGCAATTACAAGTTTGAAAATCTAAGGGAGGTTTTAATGAACAGCAGTATAACTTTAGCAGAGGACCTAAGTTTCTGTCATATTTTTGACTATCCTTTTAGATTGTTGTGCTTAATGTATGAGATTTATCTGTTGATTGGTTGACTCGCTTTATAATAATGGGATACATCCCAGGAATGGGAAATAAAAATTTCAGTTAAGTAACACTGTTGATGGTGAGCAAGCAGTAGAGACTCATGGCCCATACTCCCTTTTGGACTGAAAGAGTAGGATCCTCCATGAGGCAGCAGTGGGGAGGGAAAACAATGATTTAACTTTTGGGATTTTTGTTTTTCAGCAAACTTGCTCCTTTTATTGCAAGGCGCCGTACTCCAAAGATCCGGGAACAATACCACAGGATTGGTGGAGGGTCTCCGATTAAAATGTGGACAGCCAAGCAAGGAGATGGCATGGTGAAACTGCTCGATGAAGTATCTCCAGAGACAGGTATTGCTTTAGCTCATAATGCTCCACTAGCAAAAGATAATTAGTTCACTACACCAGTATATTATGAGAGTGTTGGTCATCGATTTTGATATATCTAGTGACCAAGGTTGTGTATTGCAAGTATTAGTCAGATTACCTATTTTCTGCCATGAATACAATTTTTAACTTTTTAATAACTACACTAAGGAAATGGACCTCTTGAATAAGCAAAAATCATCAAGGACTTGAGGTTTTTTATATTACACTGTCTCTTCTGAGCTCTGTAAAATTTTCATTAACCTGGTAGCCCCTACCACACCCTAATCCCCATTTATTTCAATACATGATGAATTCCATCTGGGTTTGATGCTTTAATGACCCTAGTTTCTTAATGCATGTCTTTACTAATCCCGCTACTTTACTTAGCTCCTTGACAATAACTCCAATATTTCCATAGTTTTTATTGTATAAAATGTTCCGCCATACTGTTGCCCCACTCATTCTTAAGGGGTACTATTCTTCAACATTGTTCCTGCTACAAACATAATGAAGTAATATTTTAATTTCCCGAAAAGGTGTAGAGAAGAACCATAAAGCTGATCCCTAGTACTAGAGAATTGCATCATGAGGAAAGACTGGACAAATTTGGGCTATTCATCCTTGAAAGGAGGGGCCTTTTTACAAACATAGGAAATTGACTGGCAAGAAAAGACCAGCTGGTCCATCAAAGCTGCACCATACCATGATGGCTAAACACTCCTTCCCACCTACCCCCACAGCCATGTAATCTCCTGGGAGAAGCAAAAAAATCCCATGACCAATAAGGGGGGGAAAATTCATCTGGAAAATTCCTCTCCAACCCCCACAGGTGATCAAAACCAGTCCAGGAGTATACAAGATATTAAATAACATTGAAACGGCATTTTTGGAGCACTACTTCAAGATAAACCATGGACAAGGGAGTATAGGTTCATATTGGTGAAATGCTATTTTAGGATTGATGTCGAAGTTTTTCACTGTGATCAATATTGGGAATGGGCTAGCGGATAGAGTAGTGAAGCCAAAAACCTTAGACTTATTTAAGAGACTGTTGGATGGTGTTAGAGGACTATAGGTTTTTCTAGATGGCTGACCTAAGTTGGGCCAATATGCGTTAAGAACATAAGAAATAGGAACAGGAATAGGCCACTTGGCCCCTCGAGCCTGCTCCGCCATTCAATAAGATTATGGCTGATCTTGGGCTCAAAACCATTTCCCCGCCCGCTCCCCATAACCCTTCACTCCCTTATCTTGCAAAAATCTGTCTATCTCCACCATAAATGTATTTAATGACCCAGCCTCCACGGCTCTCTGGGGCAGAGAATGCCACAGATTTACGACCCTCTGAGAAGAAATTCCTCCTCATCTCAGTTCTAAAAGGGTGACCCTTTATTCTAAAACTGTGCCCCCGAGTTCTAGATTTCCCCACGAGGGGAAATATCCTCTCTGCATCTACCTTGTCGAGCCCCCTCAGTATCTTATGTTTCAATAAGATCACCTCTCATTCTTCTAAATTCCAGTGAGTATAGGCCCAGCCTGCTCAGCCTTTCCTCATAAGTCAACCCCCTCATCTCTGGAAATAACCTAGTGAATCGTCTCTGAACTGCCTCCAATGCAAGTATATCCTTCCTTAAATAAGGAGACCAAAACTGTACACAGTACTCAAGGTGTAGTCTCACCAGTACCCTGTAGAGTTGTAGCAGGACTTCCCTGCTTTTATACTCCAACCCCCTTGAAATAAAGGCCAACATTCCATTTGCCTTTTTGATTACTTGCTGTACCTGCATGCTAATTTTTTGTGTTTCATGCACAAGGACCCCCAGGTCCCTCTGAACTGTAGCATTTTATAATCTCTCTCCATTTAAAAAATAATTAGCTTTTTTACTTTTCCTGCCAAAGTGTATAACCTCGCACTTTCCCACATTATACTCCATCTGCCAAATGTTTGCCCACTCACTTAGCCTGTCTATATCCCTTTGCAGGTTCTTTGAGTCCTCTGCACAACTTGCTTTCCCACCCATCTTTGAATCATCCGCAAACTTGGCTACATTACACTTGGTCCCTTCATCCAAGTCATTAATGTAGATTGTAAATAGTTGAGGCCCCAGCACCGATCCCTGTGGCACCCCACTAGTTACCGTTTGCCAACCGGAAAATTACCCATTTATTCCGACCTCTGCTTTCTGTTAGTTAGCCAATTCTCTATCCATGCCAATATATTACCCCCAATTCCGTGAGCTCTTCTCTTATGCAGTAACCTTTTATGTGGCACCTTATCGAATGCCTTCTGGAAATCCAAATAGACCACATCCACTGGCTCACCTTTGTCCACTCTGCTCTTTACCTCCTCAAAGAACTCCAGCAAGTTTGTTAAACATGATTTCCCTTTCATAAAACCATGCTGACTCTGCTTGACTGAATTATGATTTTCCAAATGCCCTGCTACTGCTTCCTTAATGAAGGACTCCAGCATTTTCCCAATGACAGATGTTAGGCTAACTGGTCTATAGTTTCCTGCTTTCTGTCTCCCTCCTTTCTTAAATAGGGGTGTTACATTTGCGGTTTTCCAATCCGCTGGGACTTCTCCAGAGTCCAGGGAATTTTGGTATATTGCAACCAATGCATCCACTATCTCTGCAGCCACTTCTTTTAAGACCCTGGGATGCAGGCCATCTGGTCCAGGGGACTTGTCGTCTTTCAGTCCCATTATTTTACCAAGTACTATTTCCTTAGTGATAGTGATTGTCTTTAGTTCCCCCCTCCCTTTGGCCCCTTGATTATCCATTATTGGGATGTTGTTAGTGTCTTCTACCGTGAAGACAGATACAAAATATTTGTTCAGAGTCTCTGCCATTTCCCCGTTCCCCATTATTAATTCCCCAGTCTCATCCTCTGAGGGACCAACGTTTACTTTAGCTACCCTCTTCCCTTTTTATTTACCTGTAGAAGCTCTTGCTATCTGTTTTAATGTTTCTTGCCAGTTTACTCTCATAATTCATCTTCTCTTTTTAGTCATCCTTTGCTGGTTTTTAAAAATCTCCCAATCCTCTGGTCTCCCACCAATCTTGGCAACATTGTATGCCTTCATTTTCAATTTGATGCCATCCTTTACTTCCTTAATTAGCCACGGATGGTGCTCCCTTCTCTTAAAATCTTTCTTTTTTTGTTGAGAGTTATGAAATATCTCCTTAAATGTCCGCCACTGCATTTCAACTGTCTTACCCTTTAATTTATTTTTCCAGTCCACTTTAACAAGTTTTGCCCTCATGCCATTGTAATTGCCTTTGTTTAAGATCAGGACACTGGTTTGAGATACAACTTTCTCACCCTCCAACTGAATTTGAAATTCAACCATGCTATGATCGCTCTTTCCTGGAGGATTCTTTACTATGAGATCATTTATTAATTCTGTCCCATTACACAGTACCAGATCCAAGATAGCCTGCTCCCTGGTTGGTTCCATTACATACTGTTCTCGGAAACCATCCCAGATGCACTCTATGAACTCCTCCTGAAGGCTACCATGGCCAATTTGATTTGCCCACCAGAGACTTTTTCCCTTTATTATTTTTTATCTCCACCCAAACCAATTCTACATCTTGATCTTCTGAGCCAATATCACTTCTCACCACTGCACTGATCCCATCCTTTACCAACAAAGGTACCCCACCTCCCTTTCCTTTCTGTCTATCCTTCCAAATTGTCAAATACCCTGGAATATTCAGTTCCCAGCCCTGATCACCTTGCAACCACGTCTCTGTAATGGCGATCAGATCATACCCATTTGTATCTCTTTGTGCCGTCAACTCATCTATCTTGTTACGAATGCTGCGTGCATTCAGATATAGAGCTTTTAACTTTATCTTTTTACCATTTCTCCTTGTTTTGGCCCCATTTTCTGTTGCACTCTTATTTTTAAACATTCTGTCCCTTCCTGTCACACTCGGGTTATTATTTCCCCCATCTCTATCCTGCTCTATTGCTTTCTCATTTCTCATTGACTTTTAAATTCCCGCTCACCTTCCTTGCATGTTTTTATCTTTTGTTGCTTCTTGCAGTTGAATTTTCTGTCTTTCGGGCACAAATACATTGCATTGTTGCTTTTGTGTAGTTTTCTACTTTTTTTTTCTGATTTCCTTCAATAATTCAAAATACGTGGATTTCCTTTATTCTTATTCTGGCCTCCCCATTCAATGGTCTAGATTTTGAGGAGTTATAAAGTTATTTTCAATAAAGAAAAGTGCTACTTCTGCCAAACAAAGAATCCACCCAATTATATAGAACCCGATAAGGATTTGTGGTCTGAAGTCTTTCTCTTTCTCCTACCATGTTAACTGTTAGTTACTAATACAGTTTTAATTGTGCTCCTTGCAACTTTCAGTAAATGTTTGCCGCACCTATTCACTTATCAGCAGAGCATTACAAATTTTTCCTAATTTGTTCCACCCCTGGATGATTGAAAGTTTTTTTTTTTAACATCGATGGCTTCTGCAAATGTTCAGCAAAGAAATCCGTAGTGTCAGCAGGGACTGAGCAAAAAGTAGCATTAGAAATTATTGGAATTTCACAGCCTTACAACCTCGGTGTCATTTGCATAGGAGAGAAGATTTCATAATACAATGTGTATAATACAATATAAAAGAAATAACTGCTTTACACTTCTGCAGTGTTATTAAAAATTGGACATTAAATTAACTTAGAATATTTACATCAGGGTTGCTGCATTTATAAAGAGTGAGTGATTCTCATTAATCTACTATATTAATGGTATGTTTTTGAAACCAACAGCAGTCCTGGTTTTCTAATATCTTTTAGGGAAAACTGAATTGATTAGGTGGCCCAGCTTCAGCCAGCGGCCTTATGTTGAGCTGCACTGTCTGAGGAAGACTGGGGTATTGATGTAAAAGGAGGGGAGAAATATTGGTGTAAAGTTTGAAAGTGGCTGCTATGGCAGAAATGCTGCTTTAGATCTCAAGATATGAGGTTGTTATGGGAACCCTATGAACCTATCTCCAATGAATTCTGCATTTTGGGTTTTGTAATTTCATAGTTGTGGCCTGTTAGATAACCTAAAACTGTAAACTGTTTGGCTTACAATTCTGAGAATGAACCAGAGAGAGGCACACCCTTCTCTTCTCCCACCCATCTTTCTTGCTTAAGACAAACTGTAGTTTGGGGATAACACAGCAGGGCAGCAACTGAACTGACTATTATCTAATCAGTTCAGGAGTACACAGTAACGGCAGTACAGTCTGCACTTTTCTCTCTCAAAATGTTTGCAATTATGTATTTTTAAACTGTGAGGGGGTTTAGCATTTGAACATAATCTCAATATAAGTTTTTTATATATAAGCAACTTTGGCAAAATATATGCAGCACTTGAGCTTTGAACAGATGGGAAATTTCTGTGAATGTCTACTGGAGAATATTTTGAAGATTCTTGCATTTATGTAACACCTTTTAATGTACAAGATGTCCCAAGGCAATTTGCAGGGGAAAAAAACTAGGTTAAAAAGGTGGGTTTTGAGGAGGTTTTTAAGAGGATAAAATCTTTTTCATTGCAGTCTGACTGGCAAAACTCAATGCAGTTCTTTGGCATTCTTCCTGTTAGTGGACCCATTCTTTTTTTAGCATTTTGTGTTTTTACTTCAAATTTTCAGGTTTTGCACTTTTTCAAATCACCCCTTGATTTATCTTTTCTTTTGTTCTTTTAAACCTTAGCAGTATGGGCCTCAACCCTTCATATAGGTTTCTCAAGAGGGAGGGGAAGGTACTGGAATTAGTGTTGATGACAAGAGTTCCAAGAAGTTTTTACTTTAAAAAAAAAAAAAAAAAAATTGGAAGCTAAAAGGCACCACACAGCGAACTTTTAAAGCCAGACCAACATAACTATGTAAATTCACCAGTCTTAATGCATGCATCTGTATAATGTAGAACAACTACGAACACCTCATCATCACAGTTGTTCGCTCCTCGAACTTAATCTGAAGAAACATGGAATGCGGTCATTAGAATATTAGGTTAAGTTCCAAGTAACATCGATGTTGAATCTTTCTAATGAAGATCTTATTGCCCCAGACATGGACTCATTCACATTAAGTTTCCCTTCTCCATAGAAGCCTTTTCACTTTCTTAGGATAATTTTAAGTCTAAGCAAATTTTTCATCTACATTTCCAAACTGATACTGTTCTGTTACAGAGTGGACCACAAGATACTGCAGTTGGTTGCAGCAACTAGGAGTGTGTGTGCATTCATGTGAAAATATGCTCAAGGCTGGTTTTTGTATATTTAAAAAAAAAGCTGTAACATGCACCTGGATTTTAGTTTTGGGTGTTAAATAATTTTTCTTTTGCTTGTCATGTATGGTGTCATAGAGGCGGTGCAACGAAGGTTCACTAGATTGATTCCTGGGATGAGAGGGGTTGTCCTGTGAGGAGAGATTGAGTAGATTGGGCCTATACTCTCTGGAGTTTAGAAGAATGAGAGGTGACCTCATTGAAACATACAAGATTCTGAGAGGGCTTGATAGGGTAGATGCTGAGAGGCTGTTTCCCCTGGTTGGAGAGTCTAGAACTAGGGGGCATAGTCTCTGGACAAGGGGTCGGCCATTTAGGACTGAAATGAGGAGAAATTTCTTCACTCAGAAGGTTGTGAATCTTTGGAATTCTCTACCCCAGAGGGCTGTCAATGCTCAGTCGTTGAGTATATTCAAGGCTAAGATCGATAGATTTTTGGACACAAAGGGAATCAAGGGATATGGGGATCGGATGGGAAAATCGAGTTGAGGTCGAAGATCAGCCAGGATCATATTGAATGGCGGAGCAGACTCGAGGGGCCGTATGGCTTGCTCCTATTTCTTATATTCTTATGGTACATACGTAGCCCTATTGGTCTGACAGTATTATGCAAAAGTGATAGGTGTTGATGCTCCATTAATGCTGAAGAGACTGTAATATATCAAGTTTTATACTTCTATTTCCTTATCTAGGCAAATACATTCTTCAGGTAGATATAACTGATTAAGATAACTGAACAGTGCAGCCCATGATATAAAGTAGTTTTTTTTTTTGCTACTTTATAGATTCTGCAATTTGTGTTTTGAGATCTGTTCAAGTAGTTTTCTTAAAATGTAATTTTTGTCCCTTTTTCATGTTTCATCAAACACTAAAAACAAAGTACTTGGGTCCTGGTCTTCTCTGCAGCCGACTATGCAATTGGCCTAGATTCCAGTCCATGCTTTGTTTTGTGACTTCACTCCACAATTAGTTTAGTTCCCATTAATGGTTGGATATAATAGGTTAAGTAAAAGTGTTGAAAATTGTTATGTTTTAAGCAAAACTAATTGCATTTAGGTATAGAATCAATTACTTTTTGCTTGTAACTAACCAATCTGTCATCTTAAAAAAAAAAAAAAAAAAAAAATTGGTTTGGCACCTTGCAAACTGGAGCCTAAAGCCATTCATTAGGTAGCTCATTGTGGGGCAATTAGAAGACTTTGCTATTGCATCTCACTCCACTCGGTTGGAGCATTTTAGTTAGAAGTGTGCTCGTATAGCCTCGTGTTGTTTTCCATCTTCCACCTCTGCGCACTTTTTTTTTTATATGGCTTGGAATTTACTTTGAGTGTTGCAAACAAACATCAAGCAAAATATTAAAATAAAAAGTATGTTGATTCTTTTTATTTTAAAAATGGGTCCTACTGTGATTCTTTACTAGAGTTTGGAACATATTCGTAAGATATATGTTGTGAGAATCTTGTCTAGTTTGTTCCAATTCCATTGGATGAAAATAACCCGCAAGTTTCAAAAACAATCTTTTCATAAGGTGTTTATGCATCTTATTTTTTCAGCACCGCACAAATTTTACATTGGTTTTCGATATGTTCATCCGCTAACAGAAGAAGCAGTGGAAGAGATGGAGAGAGATGGGATTGAGCGAGCAGTAGCTTTTACACAGTATCCTCAGTACAGCTGTTCTACCACAGGTACTACAGTGTTGGGTGTATAAGTTGGCTGATACTGTTGACTAAAAATCTACACATTGAAATATAGAGATACTTTTCTAAGTGTTAGGCTAACTTCTGGATTTATAATTTATTGAAGAAATTCTTCATACTGGTTTCCATCTTTTCCTCCTTTCCCCATTCTCTAAGGACAGGACACGCAAATATTTGAGCCAAGGCTATGACTGTTCAGTGACTGATGTGCTCATAGTCCTTGCTTAATGGCCACAATGCACCTGATCAGCACCATTTATCATTGCTGGGTTTCTTTGAACTGATATGGCTGTGTTCAAAGGACCCTCTCCTAAGCTACTTTCCATACTGAAATTCATTTTGTTTTTCCCTCAAAGGATTCTATGATTTGGACTAGATTTGGGTTTGTGAAACCAGATGTGCTTCCAATCCATTTGAGCATTCAATTTGATTTGTGACTTTGTGCAAGTTCTAAAACCTTTGTTCAGTTTTGTCATTATAAATGTTTGTCTTGTAGAGTCAATTGCTGTGTTATCAACTTTGCTTTAATGTGTTGCAGGTCTGAGAGTTTAGCCAGTGAGTAGCTGAGGCGTAAGACCATGAATTTCACAGGTTCAATCCCCTACCTGATCTCATTAGGAGGTGGTGGCAAGTGTGTTACATTGGCCTCAGCGTCCCTAGGATAGGGAGGGAAAAATCATTCCGGGCTCTCGCTCCTGATCATGATCCAGTGGCCCATACTAGAGGTGTGTGTGTGTGTGGACGTTGGGTGAGGGTTAAATTGGGTTCACCTGTGCTGTTCCTGTGGTCAAGTAGACTGGTGACACTCGCTGTCAAGGATCATGCATGAATAATAGCCACCTGGGCAAAGTGCTGCAGGCTGTGTGGCACCTGTGCAACTCTAACTTGGAAAGGAGGCTACAGCAGTGATAGGGAGAAAATTGACAAAAACAAAGATTTTTTAAAAAGTCCTATTGAGTTACAATCTGCTTTTTGTAGGTATCTGACTCCTGGCTTCCACGAGGCACTCAAGCTCCGCATCAGCAAGATTTATTTCAATCATGAATAGGAGAGGAAGGAGACCAGGCCTTCCAGTTGCAGAGTTGTTCTGCCTTGTTTCATGGTCAGGTCTATTTATCAATGCAGGCTTATTCAGAAGGATATGACCAGATAAAAGGAATATCCTTTCCCAATGCACTGACCCACACTGAAACTTTCATCACTCTGACTCCTCCCCCTGCCCCCATCAAAAGATGTTTCACAATTGGCCCAAATCATCGTCATTTGATAGTTTTTATTCTCTCTCCAGCTTTCTTCTCTCCGTGTAGGTATTGACTCCTTGTTAAGCTATGTTATGCATGGTAGTCACCCTCGGACAGGTCATCTAAGTAGACATTATTCATATGTGAGCCTTCACCGTATTGGTAGGTTGTTTTTCTGTAGGAAGCATCACAGCTGATTCTGGTTTTGAATCCATCAGATGTACTTTTCAGCAGGGGTTGCAGTATAGTGCCGAGAGTTGGAAGCTCGCCATGATTTCTCTCATCCCTGATTTAGGGGTGCTATAGCTAATTGTAGCCCCCTGCTCCATCAGATTACTCAGCACAGACTGAAGATTGAATCCAGCATTTTTCCCCGAGCCCTTCGTTCCTCTGACTTTGGGCACATGTGCACCACCACCCCACCATTGGTAGCTGCACCATCACATTCTGGAATTCTCTCACTAAATCTGTCCGCCTCTCCACCTCCTTTAAAAGAAATTTACCCTTGCTAGGTTTTAGTTTCATTGGCTGCAATAATCTTTCTTCACGTAAACTGGGTATGTAATCATGTTATTAAAATGTGCCTGGCATCCACAAATATACATGTGGATTGCAATCAACAGTAGCTTATTTTTTCTATCTTCCTCTCCAGCTCAGGGACACCGAAGCAAATTGTAGTAACCCAACTGATGTCCTGGCTAAGATCAGCCTTCCTGATCTGTATGTCTCAGTACGACACTAGGTAGTCTATTTGCAGACTGAGCCACCTGGGGAACTTCAACCATTTTAATATAGGCATCCATTTTAAAAACCCTCCGCCAGATCAGAAAAGTATTCATTACAAATCTTGCCTGTATTGTGTACCTATAGAACTCCCATTTCAAATACCCTAAATCCTTTGCCATTGCCTTGGAGTTCTCCCAAGCCTTTGGTAGAATATAACACTGTGCACCTCCTAAACAAGTTGCCATTATGAAGATTGAAAGCTACCTGAGATAGCACAGTTTCTCCCATTAAAGCTATGTTTGTGGGTATCACTTTTTGTGCTGTAGTTAACTTCAGAAAATCCTCAAGACTCTTGCTCTGTTCTTCCTTCATAATCAGTGACCTCCTCCCCATTGTCTTGCAAGCCCAACTACTCTCTTTATGATGCTGCCACTGTACACTTGTCAACTTCCTTCACAAAGATTGTAGTCAGATCAGTAACTCTTCTCTCATCTCTAGTGTCCACATTGTCTCTCTGTCTGTCTCTTATTGATACTACTATGGCCATTCTTCTTCTAAGCTATTGTCTGATTCTTCCTAAACTATGAATATCCATTCTAAATGCTCTTTCACCTTCCTACATCCTTGCTGTATTGAAGTCAAGACTCAGCGCTCAGTCTCCAACTTATTCATTTTGAAGATTGGAGAACTGTGGAACTCCGTACTTTCCTTAGCTGTTGTCTCACAGTCTTCAGGCTTTTAAAACCAATGCTTGGTGTCACCTAATCATAACTTCATCTTTAACCTCATTTGTCTTTTTTTTTTACTCTTCACTGTTAGTGTGGTTCTGTACTAAGAGCCCAGTACACTTCATCTGAATTTAAAATAAAACACACATCTTCTATCTTAGTGCAACATATCATTTACTTTTTCAGTGGAAGATGGTGGTGAGACCTCAGAATTGATTGGCCAGATTGAAAGCTACCCGAGATAGCACAGTTTCTTTGTTTATTGACTTTCTTTTGTAGGAAGTAGTTTAAACGCAATTTATCGATATTATAATGGAAAGAGCACAACACCGAAGATGAAATGGAGTACTATTGACAGGTGGCCAACACATCCATTATTAATTCAGGTAAGGTTGTTTGTGGATCAACTGGTTGTGAAATCTTTTCCTTTTGTAGAGTTCTCTATCATATACAGTTCCCAGACAAGAAAGCAGATGTGAGCTGATGTCAGCAGCTGGTTATTGTGGTACACATGCCTGGGGGCTAAGAAATAGGAAATGTTTAAGTTTATTTGTGGGGTTTTTAATTTTATTTGACTCTTTGTATTTAAAGCAAAACCTGGTTTCCACCCTTGTGAAGTGCCTCTTTCTAGTGCTGCCCATCAGCAGCCTGGTTGACGTGAGGAAACTAGAAGCATGGGATGATCTACTTGTACACTGGTCATCCCACCCCGACATTGTAGTTGTGCATTTGGAAAGCTACTTAAGGGAATGATGTGCCTTAATTTGGCCTGGATAATAGTGCTGATGATATCATTAACAAACTGCCTAATATATGCACCTAGTTACTTTTTAGGGTAATAGGGGTTTCCTTTTTAAAATAAACTATCTTGGATGATCTCTGAATCTATGATATTTTAGAATAATCTGATAATTTTTCTTTTATTTGGTCTTTTATTCCATATGGCAGGGGGTTGGGAACCTGTGCAGGGAAACAGAGGAAAAGGAAGCAAGGATAGAAGCAAAAGACAGGAAGGAGAAAAACAAAAGTGGAAGGCAGAGAAATCAAGGGTGTAAATCAACCAGGGCTACAGTAAATAATAATTCTAAAAGGACTAAGAGTGTTAAAAAGCAAGCCTGAAGGCTTTGTGTCTTAATGCGAAGAGCATTCGTAATAAGGTGGATAAATTGGCTGCGCAAATAGATGTAAACGGATATGATATAATTGGGATTACGGAGACATGGCTCCAGGGTGACCAAGGCTGGGAATTCAACATCCAGGGGTATTCAATATTCAGGAAGGACAGACAAAAAGGAAAAGGAGGAGGGGTAGCATTGCTGGTTAAAGAGGAGATTAACACAATAGTAAGGAAGGATATTCGCTCTGATGATGTGGAATTTGTATGGGTAGAGCTGAGAAATACCATGGGGCAGAAAACGTTAGTGGGAGTTGTATACAGACCCCCAAACAGTAATGCTGAGGTTGGGGGTGGCATTAAACGGGAAATTAGAGACGCATGCAATAAGGGTGACTTTAATCTACATATAGATTGGGCTAACCAAATTAGTAATAATACTGTGGAGGAGGAATTCCGAGAGTGTATACGGGATGGTTTCCTGGACCAATATGTCGAGGAACCAACTAGAGATCAGGCCATCTTAGACTGGGTATTATGTAATGAGAAACGATTAATTAGCAATCTTGTTGTGCGAGGCCCCTTGGGGAGGAGCGATCATAATATGATAGAATTCTTCATTTAAGATGGAGAGTGAAGTAGTTGACTCAGAGACTAGGGTCCTGAATTTAAATAAAGGAAACTACGATGGTATGAGGCGCGAGTTGGCTAGGATGGATTGGGGAGCGTTATTTAAAGGGCTGACGGTGGATAGGCAATGGCAAACATTTAAAGATCGCATGGATGAACTACCGAATTTGTTCATCCTTGTTTGGCATAAAAATAAAACAAAAAAGGTGACTCAACCGTGGCTAACAAGGGAAATTAGGGATAGTTTCAGATCCAAGGAGAGGACATATAAATTGGCCAGATAAAGCAGCAAACCTGAGGATTGGGAGCAGTTTAGGATTCAGCAAAGGAGGACAAAGGGATTAATTAAGAGGGGGAAAATAGAGTATGAGAGTAAGCTTGCAGGGAACATAAAAACTGACTGTAAAAGCTTCTATAGATATGTGAAGAGAAAAAGATTGGTGAAGTCAAGCGTAGGTCCCTTGCAGTCAGAATCAGGGGAATTTATAATGGGGAACAAAGAAATGGCAGACCAATTAAATACATACTTTGGTTCTGTCTTCACAAAGGAGGACACAAATAACCTCCCAGAGATGTCGGGGAACATAGGGTCTAATGAGAGGGAGGAATTGAATGAAATCACTATTTGTAGGGAAATGGTGTTAGGGAAATTGACGGGATTGAAGGCCGATAAATTCCCAGGGCCTGATAATCTACATCCTAGGGTACTTAAGGAAGTGGCCCTAGAAATAGTAGATGCATTGCTGGTCATCTTTCAAAATTCTATAGACTCTGGAACAGTTCCCATGGATTGGAGGGTAGCTAATGTAACCCCACTATTTAAAAAAGGTGGTAGAGAAAAAACGGGGAATTATAGACAGGTAAGCCTGACATCGGTAGTGGGCAAAATGCTAGAGTCCATTATAAAAGATGTAATAGCAGAGCACTTGGAAAACAGTGACAGGATCGGACAAAGTCAACATGGATTTACAAAAGGGAAATCATGCCTGACTAATCTACTGGAATTTTTTGAGGATGTAACTGGTAGAATAGATAAGGGAGAAACAGTGGATGTGGTGTATTTGGACTTTCAGAAGGCTTTCGATAAGGTCCCGCATAAGAGATTAGTGTGCAAAGTTAAAGCACATGGGATTAGGGGTGAGGTACTGATTTGGATAGAGAACTGGTTGGCAGACAGGAAGCAAAGAGTTGGAATAAACGGGTCTTTTTCCGAGTGGCAGGCAGTGACTAGTGGGGTACCACAGGGATCGGTGCTAGGACCCCAGCTGTTCACAATATATATTAATGATCTAGACGAGGGAACTAGATGTAATATCTCTAAGTTTGCAGATGACACAAAGCTGGGTGGGCGTGTGTGCTGTGAGGAGGATGCAGAGAAACTCCAGTATGATTTGGACAGGTTGGGTGATTGGGCAGATGCATGGCAGATGCAGTATAATGTGGATAAATGCGAGGTTATCCACTTTGGTGGCAAAAACAGGAAGACAGACTATTATCTGAATGGCAATAGATTGGGAAAAGGGGAAGTGCAACGAGATCTGGGAGTCCTTGTGCACCAGTCGCTGAAGGTAAGCATGCAGGTGCAGCAGGCGGTTAAGAAGGCAAATGGTATGTTGGCCTTCATAGCGAGAGGATTCGAGTACAGGAGCAAGGATGTCTTGCTGCAGTTGTACAAGGCCTTGGTGAGATTACACCTTAAGTATTGTGTGCAGTTTTGGTCGCCTTATCTGAGGAAGGATGTTGTTGCCATGGAGGGAGTGCAGCGAAGATTTACCAGACTGATACCTGGGATGACAGGAATGACGTATGAAGAGAGATTGGGTCGATTAGGCTTATAGTCGCTAGAGTTTAGAAGAATGAGAGGGGATCTCATTGAAACTTATAAAATTCTAACAGGACTAGACAGACTAGATGCAGGAAGGATGTTCCCGATGGCACGGGAGTCCAGAACCAGAGGTCACAGTCTAAGGATAAGGGGTAAGCCATTTAGGACTGAGATGAGGAGGAATTTCTTCACCCAGAGAGTGGTGAACCTGTGGAATTCACTACCACAGAAGGCAGTTGAGGCCAATTCATTAAATATATTCAAGAAGGAGTTAGATATATTTCTTAAGGCAAAAGGGATCAAGGGATATGGGGAGAAAGCAGGGACAGGGTACTGAATTTGGATGATCAGCCATGATCTCATTAAATGGCGGAGCAGGCTCGAGGGGCCGAATGGCCTACTCCTGCTCCTATCTTCTATGCTTCTATATTAGTAATTGTTGAGTGAATTTGCATTCAAGTAATTGCAGGTTAACAGTTTTTATTTATCTTGCAGTGTTTTGCAGATCATATATGGCAGGAACTTGATCGATTTCCACCTGAGAAAAAGGCTGATGTAGTCATTTTGTTCTCTGCTCATTCGCTACCTATGTCTGTAAGTGACTTAAAGCAATCTTGTATTTAAAATGTTGAAAAATGACCAGAAGCACACCTTCATGGATCCTGAGTTTTTGGTGCCACTTGTTTCCAATTATTATTTGCCTCAAGCCCACTTTTGAATCTGTATCTCAGTTCAATATTTAGCTTGGTCCGCCCAAATGAAGACGTACCATTCTAATCTTATTTTGTCTTGGTTGTGCTAATTAACAATTTACGGCATTGTATTGTACCTTTTTAAAAAAAAAAATTTTAAGTTAGAAGAACAACTGAGAGGTTAAAGACAGAGTCTGTGTTTCTGCAAGGCTCCTCAAATTCTATCTGGATTGGCAGAAAGGGCACTCAAATCTAGGTTTGTTTAGGTGCTTGTTTTTCCAAGTGCAGAAATTAAACTATTTTGAGAGAATAAAAGTCTACCTGATCGTGTCAATTTGTGATGCAGGAAGCGATCAGTTAGCTTTGGTAGGTTTGATGTTGGATCTACAAAGCAGCATCACTGGGGGGGAAAAAAAGCCATAAATCTGAGTTTTAAAATCAGAAAATGTCAGCATCTAAAGAAGAAAAGACAGTCTAGTGCTTTGTATAGAGGTCCTTCTCAAAAATTGGTTAGAGTTAACAGGGGAACCCTTTTATAGCACTGACCAGAGCCTGGAGGAGAGAGAAGAACAGGTGACGATCAAGAGTACAGATGTGGCAAAACTCTTGTACAAGAAAAAAGTAACTTGCATTTATATAGTGCCTTTCACGTCCATGGGACATCCCAAAACAAAGCGCTTCACAAACAATTAGTTATGCTTGAAGTCGTTTATTATGTCGGCAAATGTGGCAGCCAGTTTTCCACAAAGATCCCACAGACAGCAAAAGAGATATAGAACTGTTTTGGTTGTGTTGGTTGAGGAATAAATGTTGGTCAGGATACCAAGTATCCTCACTTCTGAAACTTCATGAGTTCACCAAGATTCTTGTTGTGTTAGACGAGGTTTGAACACGGCATTTAATATTTTCAAAAATTCTGCCTTCTCAGAAAAATTTGTTGTGGGGAGTTGGAGCAATGTTCGGAGCTATAATAGTCTTTGGTTTGCTAGATCTTCTGACCAAAGAGAGATTTGGTCAAGTAACTAGTATTTTTGCTCTGGTGAGGAAACCTGTTTGTTAACTGCTTTAAATCATAGCCTATTCAAATTCTGTCTGGAACTGATGTGGAGCTTTGTGCCTAGGGAAATGATTATGCGTAGTGTTTGTACTGCAACTGTGAGGATGGACACTTGCTCCAGATTGGGGTGGGATTGATTTTTGAATAATTGAATTGTTAGTAGAGAAAATACTTTTGTAATTTGTCCTTTGGCACTGTATATGATTTATGGGCCTATACCATTGACATTTTCTGCGTAATGAATTTAGACATTAAGCTTGTATTGGTTGTCACGTATGCAGTGCATTGTCAAGATTCTTTCTGAACCATATGTAGAAAAATAAATGTGGCTGTTATGAGGGGGGCGCGGGCGTAAAGAGGTGCTATGAATAGGATCTGACACTCCATATTTTCATTCTATTTTGAAAGGTGTGGAAATAAACTCTCTGTATACCATGAACAACTGGAATAATAGTGGATGGAAACTTTGTAGTTGTGAGGTCCTTCACAATAAGCTGACTGGAATAGTTTCATTATTCTACTATATATGGTGTTAATTAGGGATAAGTTTTGTTTTGTAAGAAACTGTATTATCCCATCTAGCAAACCTAAGTTTTGAATTTAGCACTGTCTATATTTCAGGTAGTGAATCGAGGTGACCCCTATCCTCAGGAAGTGGGAGCAACAGTACAACGCGTCATGGAAACACTAAATTTCAGTAATCCATTCAGGCTGGTGTGGCAGTCCAAGGTAACTCCTACTAGTGTGTGCAATTATTTATCTTTTTATAGGAGGTTACATCACTGGAGTAGGATATTCAGCCCGTTGTGCCATTCAAATAGATTGTGGCTGATCTGTACCTCAATTCTATTTAACCTGCTGTTGTTCCATATCCCTTGATTTGTGTCGTACCAAGTACTTCATTGTCTGTCGGTTCAATTTGTTTCTCATCCTTTCATAGCTTGCCTTACTTAAACCCAGGTTGAGTAAGACTGGGAGGTTCAGACCTTTGAGTGTGAGTCAACTATGTGAAATGCCATTTGAGGGAGCCAGCTCAATAGTTAAAATAGAAGTATCAGTAGATCTAGGTAGAGAGTCCAACTGAGTGCCTATTATCATTCATATCTGTATAATTCAGTTTGGAGAATTTTAGGGTGTTCTTGTACTACAGATACCAGTTTGGGACTCATACCTGCTGGGAGCCTTGGATCCTGTATAGATCAAATAAGGCTTCATATGTTAATTTCTCCTTGCTGTGTACTTTTGGGACCTGTCCTGTTCAAACTATTTTTGCTTTGCCTTTGGCCCAGTTGGAAATAATTTCAAATAAATTTTAGTTGACCAAGTTGTGTTTGAATTGGATTATCATACAGAAGTGATAAAATAGAGGTTCTATAGAGTAGCTGTTAAAATTACGTGAAGGGAAATTGTTGGAATATAGAGTAAAATGGTTTGTTTCATTTTAAGGTGACATGAAATGCTGTCACCAAGTGACACCTACTGGCATTTGACGTGCATTGCAACTGTTGTTGAAGCTCATTTGGTTCAGTTATGTATTTGTGCATCTGTTGGCATCATTGAATTTCCTGTCATAAATACAGTAACAGAAAATGTAAATAACCTGAACTGATTACATTGTGCTGCAGCTCCTGGAGATGATGCGAGGGTACCTCCATTAACTCCGTCTGTGATGCTTTTCTTTAATACAGGTTGGTCCCATGCCTTGGCTTGGCCCTTCGACGGATGACACCATCAAAGGATTGTGTGAGAGAGGCAAGAAAAACTTACTACTGGTCCCCATAGCTTTCACCAGTGATCATATTGAAACGCTCCATGAACTTGATATAGAATATGCACAAATCTTAGGCAATGAGGTAAGTTGACATGCTTTTTGTGATATATGATCTTTGTGTATAGAATTTTCTCTCATAATTAGTTGAGGAAAGGTAGGCGTTTATTTTTTGTTTGGGGTGGGGGTGGGTGGGTGGTGACAATGGCCAAACCGTACTGCTGTGGATGGAGCTTCTGTTGAAAACCGTGGGTCCACAAATGCATGTGTAAATCTCAGACAAGGTGGCTTACTTTCATTTTTAATGCACTCTTACTGAGTGTATTGTTGGTCTGTGGTAGAGTACACATAGTCATAGAGTTATACAGCACAGAATGAGGCTCTTCGGCCCATCGTGTCTGCGCCGGCCATCAAGCCCTGTCTATTCTAAGCCCATTTTCCAGTACTTGTATGCTATGGCGTTTCAAGTGCTCATCTAAATGCTTCTTGAATGTTGAGGGTTCCTGCTTCTACCACCCTTTTAGGCAGTGAGTTCCAGATTCCAACCACCCTCTGGGTGAAAAAGTTTTTCCTCAAATCCCCTCTAAACCTCCTGCCCCTTACCTTGAAACTATGCCCCTGGTTATTGACCCCTCTACTAAGGGGAAAAGTTCCTTTTTATCTACCCTATCTATGCCCCTCATAATTTTGTACACCTCAATCAGGTCCCCCCTCATCCTTCTCTGCTCTAAGGAAAACAACCCCAGCCTGTCCAGTCTGGGTTTGTTACAAGTTACGTTTTGTGTAGAATTGAGGTATGGTATGAGGATGCCATCGTTTGTTTTCTTTGCTTCCTTTTCAGCTGTCTAATGAAGTTGTTTTCATCCTAAAAGTACACTGCATCCTCTCATAATGAACATTTTTGTAACAATTGGCTGCACCAAACCTAAATCATGTCCTCCGCCCCCACCTAATATTTTTGTTGCAGCCCTTGGTACTGCTTAATTATTTCCTTGTCCCCTTCCTTCACTGATTGAATTTGTGCATCTGTTAGCGCTGGATACAAGTTGAATACTGTACTTACTGACCGTAGTCATGATACTGTATCTGAACAATGAATGGATCCCAGTCAGGGGATAAGTACAGTAATTCAGTAAAAGTAACCACACATTATAATGAACTTCTCTGTCCTCCACCAAGTTTAGTATAACAAAGCTTACTGTGTGCTGTAGAGTAAAAGTGAGGTGTTACAAAAATTAGTTTTATTTATGTAAAAGTGCAGAAAGTATTATTTTGTTTAACTCTCTTTTTTATAACTTTCCTTTCTCTTCCCCGCGGCCCCCCCCCCCCCCCCCCCCCCTCCCACAAACTATCTGTGTTCTTCCTATACAATGAGCCCTTCCTGACACACAGGCAGATGAAATATGTCTGGATTCTGCCATTGCTGCTTTGTACTCAGCCATTTGGAGGGGAAGGAGAGTGGCCCAAGGTGATAGCTTGACTAGTGTTTGTCTTTCTTCCCGCTTTTCCTTTTTGGATAAGCACCTCGTCTTTATTCAGTGTCTTTTTGACCAAACAAATGAGATTGAGAGCATCATTTGTGCTTGTTGAAATTATTTTTTTTAAGAATTTGATGAATGACTCTTGAGCTCATTGAGGTGAAGAATACTGGGGAGTGAAATACTTTTGAAAAATAATTGTCAGTGTCATCATCCATTCTCATGTCACTTTAGGCAGCTGCAGTGTAAACCTCCTTTTATTGTGCACCATCAATGTACCTTAACCCCCAACCTCAAAGGCATGCTTTAGTGCACTCGTGTAATTTTTTTTCCATTTCACACATCAGCCATAATTAAAGTGAGTGAGATTGCCAATGACGGGGATGGGCAATAAATGCTGGCCTTGCCAGCGACGCCCACATCCCAGGAACAAATTTTTTTTTAAATGTTGTATTAGGGACATTTTTAAGCTGTGCGCTTATGGCAACTAGGAATTGGATTGCACAAATCCATTTCATGTGAAAATCTGAAAGCCAGCAGAAAGAAAAGATTTCCATTTCATCAGTCCAAGCTGGATTTGACCTCAGTGGTGAAAAGGCAGTGTGCTGAGCCACTGCTCACTTAGTCTGCTAAAAATGAAGTTTGTGTAAAAATTGGAAATGAATGCAGTCTTGGTGAGATGTGTTTCTAAGTAACTTTTAAAAACTTTTGTCTTCCATGTCTCTTTCAGTGTGGTGTAGAAAATATTAGGCGAGCTGAGTCACTAAATGGAAATCAGCTTTTTATAAAGGTAATATATTTTTATTATGTCTAACTTTCTAAAGGCGTTTATTTCACCTGTGAGATTTTTGTGAAAGGATAGTTCACAGATTACAGGTCTGTTGCCAGTTTAACAGGGAAAATAAAGGAGTTGAATAAGTATCTTAAACCAGCTAATTATTTTGGCAAGTCCAGTACAGAATTTGATGATTGTCTGAGCTACCAAATACTTAATGCCGCCAGTTTACTAATGGTAAATCTTTGGGTGTTTGCCATAATACATCCATAGATAGACTAGCATCATTTTTTTATACATATCACTATAGTCTGAAACCAGTGATTTTTTTTTTTGCAACAGTGTTTTCTTGAAAGTTGGATAACATAAAGACAGTAGTTAGTCCTACATCATTATTACTGGACTGTATTTACATTCCACTGAGAGGCCCTCTAAAATCCTATCTTGATTTTAATGCATTTTTTGTGTCCATTCTCACACTACATAATGTTCATTATTGAATAAAGGCTTCATAGACATTTGATAAATTGACTTTAAAAAAAATCAAAAAACATCTCCAGAGGTAAAGTTACAATAAATTCAATTCTGTCTCCCTCATATAAGTACATCTCTATTTTTGTTAAAGAAGTCAACTATCTATAATCTTTTGAATAAATTTACAAAATAAGTACCATCAACTTTGTAACATGCATATCAGAAACTTATCTAGAGCAGTGCATTAAACATTAATGAAGTTTCCAAGGTTGTTGGATGCTGTGTTGGAAGCCCACTGTACAAAAGCTGTTTAGCACATTATCATGCTCATTCTCTACTGAAATACAGAAGTAAGAATGGGGATGGAGGGTACAGAACCCAGGGTACTATGCCAACAATGTACTGTATCATGACTAATATGTTACAGTAGCTTTGAAATGGAAAAATTATGTGCTGTCTGTTACTCTTGTCTCAAGCTTCTTTTAGTGTGTGGGAGGGTTGGAGGTAGCGGAGAGAGAAAGAATTGAAATTATTTTAGATTAAGCACCCAGAGATCCAGCAGAAATTGTTGGTCTTGCATATGTAAAATACCATCTGAAGAAATTAGACATACTTACACTTTGCACTTTTTTTCTTATTTCATGGCCTCTCCTTAAGTCATGCTTTGGTTTGGTTCCACAGATAGCATCAGCCCTCCAGTGCATCAGCTAAGTTGCTATGTGTCATTTGTAAGCCTGAATAGTGAGTGTTTGGAGGTGACTTGCCCATAGAGAGTGCCACAGCTGAGCTCGGTCATTTCACTGGGCAATGTTTTTACACATGCAGTTTTTGCATTCCTACAATACAAGTGAATGCACTTCAAAAGTACTTCATTGGCTTTAAGGGGTTTGGGATGTCCTGAGGTCGTGAAAGTGCTACATAAATTCAAGCTCTTTCTTTCCAGCAGAGGCATGGTTATCAGAGAGGAACGTTTTCCCTTTTGTTAGTCCAGGGATACTGAGATCAATTGCAGCATCTCAACTGCTGCTCTGGCTGAAATTAGCCTGCCCAGTAAAGAGCAGGATCAGACCAGAGATCTGGGTCAGTATGGCTCTGTATCACAGCTACACATTTTGTGTAAAGGCTTGGATAGTTATTTAGCAACCACTCAGTACAGTTCTTTCTCACTCAACCCAAAGGTTGTGCGTTCAAATTCCACCATGGCAAGTTGTGAAATTTGTGAGGTAGTACCAGAAAAATGATCATGAAAGCTGCCAGATTATCATAAAAGCCCATTTGATTTGTTAATGCCCAATAATAAGGGAACCTACCACTCCTACCGTACAGGCGACTCTGGTCTGTCATTATGTGGTTGACTCTTAATGCCCTCTGAAGTAGCCTAGCAAATCACTCAGTTGTAAACTAGGTTCAATAATAAGGGAAAAATTGGGTTGACCTATGATTCAGGCATCATATTAAGAAAAGACTTGGGCAGTGTTAGCCCAGTTGACCCTGTAGGGTCCTCCCCACTAATCTTTGGGGTCTGGTGCCCAGGTTGGAAGAGATGTCCCACAAACTCATCAGCAGCATTTGAATTGTTTGCCACCACAATCTGTACTCTCATGGCCTGATGTATACCTCACTCATTTACTTGATAGTAAATGTTTTCTTATTGATTGATACTGATGGTTCTCTGAGTAAAAGTGCTTGTTTGTGTGAATTTTGTTTGTACTAATTAATTACTATTATTTTCTAGGCTCTGGCAGATTTGGTAAATACTCATCTAAAATCGGCAGAAACCTCTTCCAAGCAGTTGAGTCTACGTTGTCCACTTTGTGTTAATCCAGTATGTGGAGAGACCAAGGCATTTTTTGCTAAACAGAATCTCTGAAATGGCATATGTGCCCTGGAATTTTCTGCCCTTCACAGAAGTCTCAATCAAGTGGTCATCTTAGTTGTTTGCTTTCTGCCGTGATGATATCTGAAATAACGTCTATGCTGAGTTTAAAAATAAGCTCAAATCTATAGATTGTCTTCACTTCTGAAGCTGCATCCTTTATTGCAGTAATAAGCAGACTTTTTAATGAAGAGTGAATGAATGTGACAGCTTTGCACTATTCTCAAAGCACTGTGCTTGTATAAGGATGCTTAATTTCCACCAGTTTATAAGCATTTTTTTCCTTATTTGGTTCCTTCCCATTTTTTGATGAAAGTAGGCAAGGAGGGGAGAAGACTTAAAATGTGACTTTCAAAAGATTTATACGCATACGTTTTTTGAACACGATTCATACTTTGGTAGAGATTATTGTTTTAATAAACCTACATATTTATGGATGAAAACTCTTAACAATCATTTCCTCATTTTGCCCAAGATAGCTTTAATAAATTAATTTGCATTTCTGGCTTAATTCATTTGAGTCCAGTCACTAGTGGGGCAGCATGCTTGAGAAACATCGGCCATTCCAAAACCATTTGCAACAAAATAAAATGGAAATCTCCATAACCATCAGAAAAATAAATTCTAAAATAGGTGTTTTAAACTAATAAAAGGGTCAAAAAGTGCCCTCCCCCCCCCCACCAAATCTACTGACCAAAGTAGAGTATCTAAACTGTTACTGTCTTTTTTTAGGGGGTGGGGGAGGGGATGAGAAAGAGGGGAAAGCACATTTTAAAGGTTAAAGATGAGCGCTTTTTTTTAATCAGCCAACTATATGAAACATGTGGAAACCCATTTACCATGTTTGAGATTAGGTGCAGGTTGGCAGAGCTAATCCTTGGTGACCTCCAGAGGGCAACAGGGTATTACTGGAAATTTACCAGCTAAAACTGCAGCCTGCCCGTACAGAATAGTGTTGAGCTTCCTGCCGCTTGTCCAGTCAAGACCATCCAACTCATCCAGTCTCTCTCTTTTTGGAGTGTATTACTTTGCCTTTTAGATTTTATGAAAATCCTATTCCAAGAAATGGCAAGTTTTAATCTCTGTGCATAAAGATTATTTTTCTGTAATTGATCACCCCTTTGAGTGTAGTCTGTTATCACTACGGTGTGCTATAGGTCATTTTGCTTGCACAGAAACAAGATGAGAAGCATACTATGTACGTATTATGTGAAGTGGTGGATGGTGGGGCAAAATGGATGTCCTCATTGGCCTTGCACCATGGCCTATATCCTGTGAAATTCATCCTTTTTGTATGTGTTATACTTGGAACCCTGTATTTATGAAATAGTGCCTCATGTTGATATGTAAAGGGAACAAATAAAATGTTGTAGGGTACAGTAAAAGTGATAGCAGAACTGAGAAGTTCAGGCTGAAAAGCAGTTACTAAGACTGATACAGTGTGAATTAGGAAATATGCTTCCATGCAGTGGACCTACCTCATTAAGGTTTCACCCTACAGAGCAACTCAGCAGAGCTGGAAACACATCATTGCACGTGTTCGTTAAAGAATCTGGTATTGTCTGCTGTTTAAGTTCAAATATACAATAAGGCTGGACTACATAAACTGTCCTTTAATATCTTGGATTTGCTTTACTCACCCATGTATTTTACATTATTTTTCGCCATCAACTTGCACTGATCTGGCGAAGAGTTTTTTTTTTATCCACCAGTGGTAGACATAGAGGATTGATGGGCAGCAATAAGATATCCTGTAGTGGCAGATCTCTCCTATCAGCTTTGCTTCAAGGCTGATGAGAATCTACAAAAGCAGGTTGGAATGTCAAGCTGTCTCGATGAATTATAATCACGGAATTTGTATGTGTTGAGATTGAGCAAATGACTATTGGATTTGACATTTAAGACCATTATTTCTTTCCCATAATTGAAACAAAATTAATCATAGAATCCGACAACACAGAATGAGGCCATTCGGCCTGTCGCGCCTGTGCCGGCTCTTTGAAAGCTATCCAATTAGTCCCACTTCCCTGCTCTTTCCCCATAGCCCTGCAATTTTTTCCACTTCAAGTATATATCCAATTCCCTTTTGAAAATGACTATTGAATCTGCTTCCACCCCCCTTTTCAGGCAGTGCATTCCAGATCATCATAACTCTGCGTAACAAAAATCCTCATTTTTGTACTTTCTTTTGCCAATTACCTTAAATCTGTGTCCTCTGGTTACTGACCCTCTTGCCAGTGGAAAAGTTTCTCATTATTTACTCTAACAAAACTATTCAACATTTTGAACAACCCTATTAAATCTCCCCTTAACCTTCTCTGCTCTAAGGAGAACAATCCCAGCTTCTCCAGTCTCTCCACGTAACTGAAGTCCCTCATCCCTGCTACCAATCTAGTAAATCTCCTCTGCACCCTCCAAGGCCTTGACATCCTTCCTAAATTGTGGCGTCCAGAATTGAACACAATACTCCAGCAGAGGCCTAACCAATGATTTATAAAGGTTAAGCATAACTTCCTTGCTTTTGTGCTCTGCCTCTATTTATAAAGCCCAGGGTCCCATTTGCTTTAACAGCCTTATCAACTTGTCCTGCCACCTTTTTAAAGATTTGTGTATGTGAACCTCTGTTCCTGCACCCCCCTTAAAATTGTACCAGTTAGTTTATATTGTCTCTCCTCAATCTTCTAATAGTGCATCACTTCACACTTCTCTTCAATAAATTTCATCTGCCATGTGTCTTCCCATTTCACCAGTCTGTCTATGTCCTCCTGAACTCTGCTACTATCCTCCTCACTGTTTACTATATTTACGAGTTTTGTATCATCTGCAAAGTTTGAAATTATGCCCTATATACCCAAGTCCAGGTCATTAATGTATATCAAAAAGAGCAGTGGTCCCAATACTAACTCCTGGGGGACACCACTGTATACTTCTCTCCCGTCTGAAAAACAACCGTTGACCACTACACTCTGCTTTCTGACTGTTAGCCAATTTTGTATCCACGCTGCCACTGCCCCTTTAATCCCATGGGCTTCATTTTTGCTAATGAGTCTATTATGTGGTACTTTATCAAACAACTTTTGCAAATTCATATACACATCAACTGCACTGCCTTCACCAACCTTCTCTGTTACTTCATCGAAGAGTGCCATATGTTGCAAATAATTCTTAATTCGCATGTTTTATTCAGTTCATGAAAGTCTCCTTTGGCAACAAGCAATTTCTGATTTTAAAAGAAATCAAGCAAAGAAAATGAACCCTAATTTTCTAAAGGGAATGTCAGTTTTACTTTGCTCATCCATCATTCTTCCATGAAGTTTTTTTTGGGGCTTCCTTAAGCAATAGTTTGTGTTGATGCATTATTTTTTTTCTAGTCCGATAAGTTTTAACCATGTTTTTAGTGCCTATTTTGTATATTTTTTAAAAAGGCGATTATCTGTTAAAATTAAAAAATAAATTCCAGGTGAAAAGAGAGATGTTTGATGTTCTGTGTTGAATGATGTAGATGCCATTTCCTGCTTATTGATACTGCTGTAATGTAACAGGCTTACTCATAAGAGGTCTTTGCTGCTTCTGTAGAATCTGAACTAGACTATTTTAAATAATTTACAAAGTGCAATTTATAAGTTATTTTAAATTGCTGGTATGGACAGAAAAGCACTTTGGCTTTATTTCAGCGTTTAGAAAAAACACTAGTTCAGATGTGGCAAGATCTTGAAAGAAGAAAACTGAGGCTGGGGTTCACTCGGCCTAGCGATAACACTGAATTGAAGTAGGAGCTCTCTACAATTATTGGGGCTAGAAAAACATTGTACAGTATCGTACTATATTTCTATAACGTAGCATGCAATTTGTTTGCAAGGGGGTAGAAGTTATGCCGCAGCTATACAAAACCCTGGTCAGACCGCACCTGGAGTACTGTGAGCAGTTCTGGGCACCACACCTTAGGAAGGATATATTGGCCTTGGAGGGAGTGCAGCGTAGATTTACCAGAATGATACCTGGACTACGGGTTAAATTAAGAGGAGAGATTACACAAACTAAGGTTATATTCCCAGGAATTTAGAAAGTTAAGGGGTGATTTGATCTAAGTTTTCAAGATATTAAGGGGAACAAATAGGGTAGATAGAAACTACTTCTGTTGGGTTGTCTAGGACTAGGAGGCATAGTTTAAAAATTAGAGCCAGGTCTTTCAGGGGTGAAGTTGGAAAACGCTTCTACAAAGGGTGGTAGAAATTTGGAACTCTTCTGCAAACGGCAATTGACGTTACATCAATTGTTAATTTTAAATCTGAGATTGATAGATTTTTGTTAACCAAAGGTATTAAGGGATATTGGGCAAAGGTGGGTATGTGGAGTTAGGTCACTGATCAGCTATGATCTCATTGAATGGTGTAACAGGCTCTAGGGGCTAAATGTTCCTATGTTTCTGGTTATATAAGGTTCTCCGAATTGGCCAAAGTGAGTGAATCTTTTGACTTGCGCTCTGAAAAATGTAATGGTGGGCATAAGCAAAAACCTTCAACTCTTTTTTTTGTTTCCTGCTTTGCATGAATTACTTTATGTCCAATATTGAGTCCTGATACAGCTGTTAATTATGGAGCAAATGAATGTTGTTTCACCAGAAAAGGACCTCTTCTGTGTTTGAGTCCGTGCACTTCCATATATTTTTTTTTGATGGCGAGTTTCACTTTTTAGGACTCTTCTCTCCACAACCCTGCCCCCCTCCCCCTTCCCTCAAACCCAGCTCCCTCCACTGCAAGTTTCACCTATTGTTTACAGCACGGAACTATGCAATGCACATTTTAACTCTTAGCATAAATTCACCATTGTTTATATTTATCTCTATAATCTAACCATTGTTAAAAATAACTTAGTAATACAAGAGGTCTCATAATTTGATCCACTTTGCTGTCATAGATTCAATACATTATAAATCAGAAATACCCTTTGTCTTGCATCATAGAATACTAATTACATGCTGGAAGAACCACCAGTGGTAAGGAAACCAATATAAATCTTGTGAACAGTAACAAGTTACAGCTTAAGTGAGTTACCAGATGATGATGATCCAGTTGCTTTAGGTGATCGAATGACATTCGAAGGTCATTGTTATTGCCTTGGAAACCTTTATTTTGAATAAATACCTCGTATTTCACTTGGTTATATCCACGATCATCCTTCATGTAGCAGTTACTGGCCACATAGTCTTTAAAATAACTATATGCAAATATGGCTCTTGTGCTGTGTTGTCATAGATGATTTATGATCTCAACATACAAATTTGTTGATACTAACTTAAAAAGTAAAATGCTGGTACATCTCTTTCACTGGTAATGATTATTGATGTGGAGTTAAAAATTGAAAAAGGTAGGAACAAAATGGAGCAAAAGTGTTAACCATAGTTTTAACATGAAGTGATGGGAACAGTTAAATATTGCAATAAATGTTTTATCTGAAACCCTTGTTTTTAAAGCAAATGGTGTACTTATCAATAGATTGCATAATTCAATGTGTTTGCAATGTAAGTAATCACCATTCTTTTGATGGAATTTTGTGTGACAGTGCTTGTGGTGAAAGAATGTAATCTAATCTAAATAAAAGGTATCTTGTACTTTGTTAGAACAATACATAGAAACACTATTGCTGAAAACGCACAGCAGGTTGATCAGTATATGGAAGGGAAAGGTATCTTAATAATTTGGGTGTGAGTTATCAATTGCTAATCTTATGAGTTGAGTACATCATCTATCTGACACTAAGGGAGAGCTACATTGTTGGAGTTTATAAAACTGCTGCATCACTGCCTTTACTGGTATTATCTACACTCTACAGCATACACTACACTATCTCACCAAGGTTACTTTGACAGCATCTCCCACCCCTGCAATCTCTTGCCACTAAGCACAAAAGCAGCAATGTTGTGGGACCACAAATGACTCCAAATCGCACATCATCCTGAATTAGACATGTATCAAGGTTAATTCATTATCACTGGGTTAATGTCATGACCGGTACAGAAAATAATCAAAGAGGCTAATGGAATGCTGGCCTTTATATTTGGAGGACCAGAATACAAGGGGGTGGAAGTTATGCTACAGCTATACAAAGCTCTGGTTCCACCACACCTGGAGTACTGAGCGCAGTTCTGGGCATCACACCCTTGGAAGGGAGTGCAGAGTAGGTTTACCAGAATGACTCCAGGGGTTAAATTATGAGGAGCGATTGCACAAACTAGGGTTGTATTCCCTGGAATTTAAGGATTAAGGGGTGATTTGATTGAAGTTTTCAAGATATTAAGGGGAACAGATAGGGTAGATAGAAACTATTTCTGCTGGTTGGGGAGTCTAGGGACTAGAAATTCATTGTAGCCAAGGGATGGGCAGTGTTTAGACTAAAAATGGTTAAGTAGCGCCAGTTGAAAATCGTCTAGATTGCACGCAAAATTCGTCCGCACTATTTTAAGCGCAAGTAATGATTGCCACAGGCTTTTTTCACTACTTAAAGGGGAGGTCCATGATGATGCAGCACCTCATTCTCAGCATTGTTGGGTGTGCAGCTGCCTCAACAACCATAAGAAGGAGGACAAAGAGAAGGAACACATATTTACAAATGCTGAGGGCAGATCGCTGGCCCAGGGAGAGAGCCCAGGGGTTTTACGAGGAAGCTTTGGAGGCATTGGTTTTAGCGGTGGAGAGAAGGTGGGCGGTCCTTTACCAACTGGCAGGAGGCCCTCGCCACAAGTCTGCAGGATTATGTGGAGGGAGGTGGCACACCACATCACGGGCAGCACTGTGGTCCCCAGGTCCCACACCCAGTGCAGGAGGAAGTTTAACAAGCTCACACGGGTGGTCAGGCTTCAACAAATGCTACATACCACCATCTGTACCACAAACTTCACACACTGCTCAATGCACCATACCCCCAGCACTCACCCACCAACAATCTCTACCTAGCAACACTAATACCCACATCTCACACCCTGCATGCAATGACAGCTATTCAACTATGGCAGGCGCAAGGGTCATTAGTTATTAGAATTCATGCGATATGTTTATAGATAAATTTATTAATGGTGTTTGGAATATTTTGTGGGGTCTCTCATTTCACCTTTGCACCCAGGAGGATGCTGTGATAAGGCGTGAGACTGAGATGGTATGATGGAGATGTGGTGAGCAATGGGGATCTGGGATTTCTTTCATTCGAATTGCAGTCTGATCAGCCGGTCACGGACAGCCGGTCTGGAAGGCTAATTGTCTCGCTGCCTCCTCCCTCCCTTCTGTTCTTCCTCCTCGTCCTCATCCTCCTCTGCCTAGTCCTCTTCCTGAGGTGGTCCCGCAATCCCTGCTGGCAAGGGCTGCGCCCTCACGATGGCCAAGTTGTGGAGCATGCAGCAGACCACCACGAAATGGGACACCCGCTCTGGCGAGTACTGGAGGTTCCTTCCGAGCGGTCAAGGCAGCGGAACCGTTGCTTCAATAAGCTGATGGTCTGCTTGATGATGTTCCTGGTGGCAGCATAGCTTTCATTATAAGTGTTGGGGTTGCGGAGGGGAGTCATGAGCCAGGTGGAGAGCGGATAACCCTTGTCTCTGAGCAGCTACCCTCGAGCTTGATGTGGCAGCTGGAAGAGTGCTGGCACACCAGTCTGGCACAAGATGAAGGCATCGTGGCTGCTGCCAGGATAACGGGCATTGACATTGAGGATTCACTGTGTGTGCATACCAACTGCACATTGAGTGAGCGGTAGCCTTTGCGGTTACAGAAGATCTCAGGATTGTTATGCCGTGCCCGCAAAGCCACGTGGGTTGATGGCGCCCTGCACCATGGGGAAGCCCGCTATCCTGGCAAAGCCACATGCACGCTCGTCCTGCTTCTCTCTGGTGATTGGGAAGCCAATGTATTCCCTTCTGCTGTAGAGAGCCTCAGTGACCTCCCCGATGGATGGCGAACTGCGAAATGTTAGCTGTGTCTCCTGCTACAGACTGGAAGGATCCACTGGCGAAGAAATTGAGGATGACGGTGATCTTGACTGCCACTAAGAGAGCCGTGGTCACCCTGGTCTGAGGCTGGAGGTCTGGTTGCAGGAGGTGGCAGAGTTCTGTGACAACCTCCTTGGTGAATCGGAGCCTTCTATTACACTGGTCCTCGCTTAATTGAAGGTAGGAGAAGTGCGCTTGGAATATCCTCAGAGGGTAAGGCCTCCTGTTGAGAGCCCTGATGGCCGCCCTCCTCCCGCTGTGCACATGTTCCCATCTTTCTCACTGCCTCCACTCCCTCTGCCGTAGATCCTGGAGGGCGAGGTCGATTGCCAGTACAGCCCTCATTAATCTTAGCAAGTGTTGTAGTTTGAATCTTTCCAGAAATAATTATGCAGTTTTGTACTTGCCAGAACACTCCTGATACCAAAGAACCTTGAAATTACTAAAGAAAACTGTTGCAGTAGCAGGAACTAACACAAAGCCACGCAAACTTCACAAACCTGTCAGGTGCAAGTGATTGGTGATGATCCCTTTAAATAGCATCGCTGGAGCTGGCTTCCTGCTGCTGCCGCCACCTCAATCTGTCATTGTTGACTCCAGCCGGTAAGTCCATTGGCTATAAGGACGTTGGGAGATTGGGCGTTCAGGGAGCATTGCACACTCACTGACATCACGATCTCCATGATGGCAAGGTCCCTGGCAAGCGAGTTTACCGGCAGTGCTACCGGTAAGACCGATATGGCATGCAGCGCTGGAACCGGCATCAGCTGTCGTTACAGCTGTCAACGCCGTTTTACCGCCATTTTGTGGCGCCAACATGTGACGCAAACCACACGAATTTCCCCCCCGAAGACTAGGGGCCATAGTCTAAAAATTAGGGCCAGACCTTTCAGGAGTGAAATTAGGAAACACCTCTACACACAAAGGGTGGTAGAAGTTTGGAGTCTCTTCCACAAAAGGCAATTGATGCTAGATCAATTGTTAATTTTAAATCTGAGATTGATAAATTTTTGTAAACCAAAGGTATTAAGGGATATGAGCCAAAGGCGGGTATATGGAGTTAAGTCACAGATCAGCCATGATCTCATTGAAGGGTGGAGCAGGCTCGAGGGGCTAAATGACCTACTCCTGTTCCTATGTTCAAGCTCCTGGAATTGTGGAAGCACCATCTCCGTAAGAATTAAAAAAAAATTATCCTCTGGCTTTGGTCGTTGCTGTCAAAGCCAGTAGTGGAGGGAGTGGATGTTTAAACTGGTGGATGGGGTGCCAATCAGGTGGACTGCTTTGTCCTGGGTTGTGTCGAGCTTCTTGAGTGTTGCTGCTGCACTCAATCATCAGCAAAGTGATGAAAGATGTCGTTGACAGTGCGGCACTTACCAATAACCTGCTCACCGATGCTCAGTTTGGTTCTGCCGCGATCACTCTGCTCCAGACCTCATTACAGCCTTGGTCCAAGCATCAACAAAAGAGCTGAATTCCAGAGGTGAGGTGAGAGTGACTGCCCTTGACATCAAGGCAGCATTTGACCGAGTGTGGCATCAAGGAGCCCTAGTAAAATTGAAGTCAATGGGAATCAGGGGAAAACTCTCCACTGGCTGGAGTCATACCTAGCACAAAGGAAGATGGTTGTGGTTGTTGGAGGTCAATCTCAGCCCCAGGACATCGCTGCAGGAGTTCTTCAGGGCAGTGTCCTAGACCCAACCATCTTCAGCTGCTTCATCTATGACCTTCCCTCCATCATAAGGTCAGAAGTGGGGATGTTCACTGATGATTGCACAGTGTTCAGTTCCATTCTCAATTCCTCAGATAATGAAGGAGTCCATGTCCACATGCAGCAAGACCTGGATGACATTCAGGCTTGGGCTGAGAAGTGGCAAGTAACATTCACGCCACACAAGTGCCAGGCAATGACTATCTCCAACAAGTGTCTAACCAACTCCCCTTGATATTCAACGGGATTACCATCACCGAATCCCCCACCATCAACATCCTGGGGGGTCACCATTGACCAGAAACTTAACTGGACCAGCCACATAAATACTGTGACTACAAGAGCAGGTCAGAGGCTGAGTATTCTGCGATGAGTGTGTCACCTCCTGATTCCCCAAAGCCTTTCCACCATCTACAAGGCACAAGTCAGGAGTGTAATGGAATACTCTCCACTTGCCTGGATGAGTGCAGCTCCAACAACATTCAAGAAGCTCAACACCATCCAGGACAAAGCAGCCCACTTGATTGGTACCCTATCCACCATCTTAAATATTCACTCCCTCCACCACCGGTGCACCATAGCTGCAGTGTGTACCATCTACAAGATGCACTGCAGCAACTCGCCATGGCTTCTTCGAGGTACCTCCCAAACCCACGACCTCTACCACCTAGAAGGACAAGGGCACCAGGCGCATGGGAACACCATTAACTCCAAGTCCCCCTCCAACTCTCACACCATCCTGACTTGGAAATATATTGTCGTTCCGTCATCATCGCTGAGTCAATATCCTGGAACTCTCTCCCCAACAGCACTGTGGGAGTACCTTCACCACACGGACTGCGGCAGCTCACCACCACCTTCTCGAGGGCAATTAGAGATGAGCAATAAATGCTGGCGTTTCCAGCGACGCCCATGTCCCGTGAATTAATTTTAAAAAGGCAAGTGAAGAGTATTCCATTACACTCCTAGCTTGTTCCTTGTAGCTGGTAGAGAGGCTTTGGAGATTCAGACGGTGAGCCACTTACTGCAGAATACCCAGCCTCTGACCTGCTCTAGTAGCCACGGCATTTGTGTGGCTGGTCCAGTTGAGTTTCTATTCAATGATGACCCCCAGGATGTTTAATGGGGTTTTGGAGATGGTCATGCCATTGAGTGGCATAGGGAGGTGGTTCGGCTGCCCTGTTGGAGATGGTCATTGCCTAGCCCTTGTGTGGTGCAAATGTACTTGCCACTTACCAGCCCAAGCCTGGATGTTGTCCAAGTCTTGCTGCATGCTGGCATACGAACATACAAAGTATGATGGACAGGAAAAGACCTACTTGTACATCCAGTGTGTCGCACACAATTGTGATATCTTGTGCATCACAATGCATACATTCCCCACCCCACCCTGAATATGCTGAACATACATACACCCTTCAGGGAAAAGCATTAAAGCAGATGGAGAAAGGAATATCTGAGCATTCTAGTGCATGGATCTTTAAAGGTTCATGAGCAATGTCATGAAGCGATAGCTAGAGCAAATAGGGTGTTGGGGTACATTTACAGGACAATTGACTATAAGACAATTCATACTATTTTATCCTTGTACAAAACTTTGGTCAGGCCTCAGTTGGAATATTGTGTGCAGTTTTGGTCTCATAAGAACATAAGAAATAGGAGCAGGAGTAGGACATTTGGCCCCTCGAGCCTGCTCCGCCATTCAATAAGATCATGGCTGATCTTCTACCTCATCTCCACTTTCCTGAACTATTCCCATATTCCTTGATTCCCTTAATGTTCAAAAATCTATCGATCTCTGTCTTGAATATCTTCTTCTTAGGCAGTCCCTCGGAACCGAGGATGACTTGCTTCCACATTAAAAATGTATTCTCAGGTGACTGATGAGTCCAATGCGGAACCTACAGTCTCTGTCACAGGTGGGGCAGACGGTGGTTGAAGGGGCGGGTGGGTGGGGTGCTTGGGTTGACGTGCGCTGCTTGTGCTTGGCTTCCGTTTGCTCCCGGCGAAGAGACTCGAGGTGTTTGGCGCCTTCCCAGATGCTTCTCCTCCACTTTGTGCGGTCTTGGGCCAGGGATTCCCAGGTGTCGGTGGGGATGTTACACTTTTTCAAGGAGGCTTTGAGGGTGTCCTTGAAGCGTTTCCTCTGCCCACCTGGGGCTCTTTTGCCGTGTCGGAGCTCCGAGTAGAGCACTTGTTTTGGGAGTCTCGTATCGGGCATGTGGACGATGTGACCCATTCATCGGAGCTGATCAAGCGTGGTCAAAGCTTCGATGCTGAGGATGTTGGCCTGAGCGAGAACACTGATGTTGGTGCGCCTATCCTGCCAATGGATTTGCAGGATCTTGCGGAGGCAGCGTTGGTGGTACCTCTCCAGTGCTTTGAGGTGCCTGCTGTACATAGTCCATGTCTCTGAGGCATACAAGAGGGCGGGTATCATAGATACATAGATACATAGAAGATAGGAGCAGGAGTAGGCCATCCGGCCCTTCGAGCCTGCTCCGCCATTTAATGAGATCATGGCTGATCCTCCAATTCAGTATCCCGTCCCCGCCTTCTCTCCGTAACCCTTAACCCCTTTTGCCTGTAGAAATATATCTAATTCCCTCTTAAATATATTTAATGAGCTGGCGTACACTGCCCTCTGTGGCAATGAGTTCCACAGGTTCACCACCCTCTGAGTGAAGAAATTCCCCCTCATTTCTGTCCTAAATGGTTTAGCCCTTATCCTTAAATTATGTCCTCTAGTTCTGTTCTCACCCGCCAAGGGAAACATTCCTTCTGCATCTAGTCTGTCTAGACCTGTCAGAATTTTATACACTTCTATGAGGTCCCCTCTCAATCTTCTAAACTCCAGTGTGTACATCCCTAAACTACATAGTCTCTCCTCATAGGTCAATCCCGCCATTCCTGGTATCAGCCTGGTGAATCGCCGCTGCACCCCCTCCATGGCAAGAACATCTTTCCTCAGATGACCATGAGCTTGGTGCCGGGTTTGAGGTCCTGGTCTTCAAACACTCTCTTCCTCAGGCGACCGAAGGCTGCACTGGCACACTGAAGGCGGTGTTGGACCTCATCACCGACGTCTGCCCTTGTTGAAATATACTCCTCACATGGTGGATGATATTGAAGCTTTGAAAAGGGTGCAGAGGAGGGCCACTAGACTAATTCCCAGTTTGAAGCATCTTATTTATTAAGATAGGCTAAAACAGCTGGAACTCTACACTTTAGAGAAGCGTAGACTTAGAGGTGAAATAAAAACAGAAAATGCTAGAAATACTCAGCAGGTCAGCCGCATATGTGGAGAGAGAAACAGAGTTAACGTTTCAGGTCGATGACCTTTCATCAGAACTGAGAAAGGTCATCGACCTGACGAAAGGTCATCAACCTGAAACGTTAACTCTCTTTCTCTCTCCACAGATGCTGCCTAACCTGAGTATTTCCAGCATTTTCTGTTTTTATTTCCGATTTCCAGCATCTGCAGTATTTTGCTTTTGTATTCAACTTAGAGGTGAGTTGATCAAAGTCTGTAAGAGGATTGTGTTCCAGTTTATTCTAATTATATAGGTTAGAGAGGACCAGGGGGTCACAATTTTAAGTTGTATAAGGCCAGACATAGGTTAGATGTCAGGAGGTGGTTCTTTTCCCAGGGAAGAGTGGACCTGTGGAACAGGCTCATGCGGTGGATGCCGATTCGCTGATTTTCTTCAATGAGAGCTGAACCTGTTTCTGGCTGGGGTGGAGATCACCTCGTACAAAAGGTAGGTACTGCATAGCATTATCAGGGCCAGAGTGATCTCCTGCTCTAGTTTTGATCGCCTAAGGGGGGTTAGAGGGGAATTTCCCAGTGATGTTAGAAATTGCGAACATTTGTTGTGCCTTCACTAATAATGTTTGGAAATTGGCCATACATTAACAATTAAAGAGGAGTAGTCTAGATTTAGGCTTTAGAAAATGGTTAACATATAGTTTAAGACAACAGAATTTAATTCATTTACCTTCTCTACTAGAATGCTAAAGCCCCCCTCCCAAGACAGATAAGCAACTGCATGCTTATCACAACTCAGACCCTAAAAGAAATCATACATGGTACAGTCTGGGACTTAAATGAAGCTTGTTTGATGATCTTGAATAACTTTACCCATTGGTTTTGTGTGTATATATAGATAGATAGATAGATAGAGAGATACATACATACATACATACATTTGGATTAGTGATTTATAGTTGAGAAAGGTATATAAACGAGTGATATATAACAGTAATTTGGATTTGACCTGGGAAGATTGAGCCCAAGAATTGCCTGCTCGATGGGTATCATTTCCCCGCTTGGTTTGTAAATACATTACCTCATTTGAAGGATTCAACTATGAATAAGTGACACTTTGCTTGTCAGCGTATTGTCTTACTGTCATTTATTGAACTCGCATGAATATGGCAAGTTAACATTGTCATTCCTTCATCCGCCTTTAGATTTACTTTTTCACCTCTAAGTGGCCCTACCCCATTAATTATTCTTTTACTTTATATGCATTTATAAATTCCTTGCTATTTCCCTTTATTTTACTTGCCCATATTTCTTCATACTGCCTTTTACTTTTGTAATCCTTTTTGGTTCTCTTCTATATTTTTATACTCTGCTTGATTTTCTTTTATTAGCTCTAGTTTTGCCCTGTGCCTCTAAGTCTCATTTTAATTTTCTCTTCTCTTCCAATCAACTCCAGCTTTTCTTGCACCTCCTTTACTACTTGTGGGAATATATATAGTTTGTACTCTGAATATTTCCTGTTTGAATATTTCACATTGTTTGTGCACTGTCTTCTCTACCAATTTTTCTTTCCAATTTATCATGGCTCATTCTGTTTTTAGCTTATTGAAATTGATTTTTTTCCTCCAGTCAGGTACCTTTATTGTGGGTCCTGTTCCTTTTCAGTTTTTATTTTGAACTTAATTATGTTATGATTGCTGTTCCTAAGATGTTCTCCTACCCTTGTGTTACCTACTCACCTCACTTCATTTCCTAGAACTACATCCAGCAATGCTTCCTTCCTTTTTTGGGCTGTAATCAATTTATTTACACAAAGGACAATCAACAGCTGGAATGGATTGCTGGGAAGGATGGCTGAAGCCAGAATTTTAGACTCCTTTCAAGAAACAGCTAGATGCTGTAATGGGAATATAGTATTCTGGAGAGTGAGATCAACTGGGATGAAGGATGAGATCAATATATTGCCATCTTTTATGTGCTTGGATGATTCCTATCCATTGACCAACAGACTGACATGCATATGGCACGATCTGGGGAGGGAATAAAGTGATCAATCATGTCTTTCCACATTGCTTCAGAGGTTCTGTTTTAATGTCTATCATATCTACTTCACTTCAAGTGATTATGATCAAGATTAGACATTTGTGTTCTGAAACAGCATCCTTCATAGTTCATGAGTTTTTTTGAAAGCCAGCTGGGTTCTTTACCTATTGAACCACAGCTAATGCACTAAACATTTCACCTTAATGATATTTTCAGTGTCTTGTTAAACACTTTTGTAGATGAGCATACAAAGACAGTTATGAGTAAGATGACACATTAATAATAAACATTTAGGCGAAGGACTAGTTGCCTCTCTATAGATGACAAGTGTTAATGGAACTGGCAGATAACATTCGCCACACCAGTGCCAGGCAATGACTATCTCCAACAAGCGAGAGTCTAACCACCGCCCCTTGACATTCAACAGCATTACCATCGCCGAATCCCCCACCATCAACATCCTGGAGGGTCACCATTGACCAGAAACTTAACTGGACCAGCCACATAATTTTTGTGGCAACAAGAGCAGGTCAGAGGCTAGGTATTCTGTGGCGAGTGTCTCACCTCCTGACTCCCAAAAGCCTTTCCACCATCTACAAGGCGCAAGTCAGGAGAGTGATGGAATACGCTCCACTTGCCTGAATGAGTGCAGCTCCAACAACACTCAAGAAGCTCGACACCATCCAGGACAAAGCAGCCCGCTTGATTGGCACCCCATCCACCATTTAAACATTCACTCCCTCCACCACTGGCACACCATGGCTGCAGTGTATACCATCTACAAGATGCACTGCAGCAACTCGGCAAGGCTTCTTTGACCGTACCTCCCAAACCCGCGACCTCTTCCACCTAGAAGGACAAGGGCAGTAGGCGCATGGGAACACCACCACCTCCAAGTTCCCCTCCAAGTTACACACCATCCTGTCTTGGAAGTATATCGCTGTTCCTTTATCATCGCTGGGTCAAAATCCTGGAACTCCCTCCCTCACAGCATTGTGGGAGTACCTTCACCACACGGACTGCAGCGGTTCAAGGCGGCGGCTCACCACCACCTTCTCGAGGGCAATTAGGGATGGGCAATAAATGCTGGCCTTGCCAGCAATGCCCAGATCCCAGGAACAAATATTTTTTTTTAAACTTTGGGTTTTTCTGAATTCCTATTTGAGTAGAAGTGTTTCTTTGGTATGTGACCGTTCAGCCAGCCATGATTTATTTGCCTGATCTCTATTGATGCCCAGGAGGGTTTGGTTCCACCTGAAGGGTGTGGGCAAAGGTTTCCTAGTTTTACCACAGGACAGGTAAGCCCTATTTCTGAGCTACTTCTAGCAGTAGAGTTGAGTATCATCACTGGAAAGCAGTGTCCTCACCTGCACACTTCCCGGCAGCAATGGTCACTGGATAGTGATCAAAAATAGGAACTCTGGCTGTTTTTTCCCTCTCTTAACCGAAGGAGTGTGAAGCCAATTGTAGCACCCCTGCTGTCACACGAACTAAGATTAGCCACCTCAGCACAAACCAATGAACAAAGCTGGGGTCTACCAGCTCTGTAATCCTCAGGTACTCATTGGAGAAATTTGTTGAGACACTAGGGAAGCAAACTTTTGCCTTTATGCTATATTGTATGTTTCTCTCCCTCTCGCTCATTCCTCCTTTCGTGGCCTCCATTTTATATCCTGAGCCTATAGCTGCTGTTCTTTTGTTACTGTACTGTTTTTTTTGGTGCTGTGTCTCTTTTGGACTCTGGTCTCTCTCTTACCTGGTACTGCTCTGGTCAGAGTGGAATCATGGTTCATTGTGCAATGGTGATTGCCTGGAGAAAGGATAGTGGCATAGACTTTCGAGTGATTACCTTTTCATCCGGTTGGGTAGTTTGAAATGTGTTGGTCCTGCTTCAGCTTTTGTGGGTGCGTGTTGGGCTTTTCATGGGTCATGCGTGGGGGCACCCTGACCCTGCTTTGCCCTTGCTCTGATGGTTTGCTGCTGCTGTCATGGAAGGGCAGGGTGGTCCTCTGGCGCTATTAATTAGACTTGCAAGGTTGCATTAGCTGCTTCAGAAATGTTAAAGTTGAGGGGGGCTTAAGGAATCCTCTGTTAGTGTTTTCAGATTTTGGCAGTACATCATTGTACATTCGATACTTATTGTGAGGAAATGCCCCTTGTCTCAAGATGACCAGCACTTGCATCACCCCTTTGTTTTCTCGATACCAATTCAGTTAAGTTAACTGAAGGTGGTTTAGCGCTCCTGTGCACTTTTATTGTTGGATTCAACAACCGAAATACACTTCAACACTTCTCACAGACTTATGTCTCTCTATCTTGACAGTCTGTCATGAATCCAAAACCTTTGGTTTCTATAATCCCCTAGCTTGTTTGGTTTTTTCAGAGATACCAATAACTACTTATTTTGGAGCCCAGATGGCTACCACCATCCACTCCCCATGGTCCTAGTGCCCTATATATTCCCAAGTGGATGTACACTTCATCACACTATGTTCCAGAAGGCTAGGTTTACATTGCCAATGGTCTTTTACTCCACTGTAGTATAGGGGACACATCTGAGAAAATGAAGGTAGGGCAAATTTTAAACATCTCAAATCAAATTTGTAATTCCATGCACTCACTGGCGAAGGAGAGAGTTAAAATTTTGTTAGTCTGGATAGCTGTTGAAGAGGTTTGAGAAAAATCATTATCATTTTGCCACCTGACTATTATGAAATGTCATTTATCAGATTTAAAGAGCAATAGCCTGTAGATTCAGCTCTCCTCTACTGAGCTATTTTTAGATAGCTTCTGCCACAGTGACTAAAGTGGCACACCAAGCTTTAATGGGTTAAATAGCAATTAGGAAGAAATAATTAATGGACACTTCAGGAATAATGCACTCAAGTACATTACTGCGTATTTTAAAGGTAGTTCTTTAGCTTGAATGCTCTGCTCGGTTGGCGAAAATGTGGTCCCTCAAGTATTTTATTGCAATGTGATTATACCTTTATTTATTTCCCTTTTATGTTCCTATTTGTCATGGTAGAGAGAATTGAGTTAGTGCATTCCCAAACGTCACGTTTGTTTAAATGTGCTGTGGACATCTTCTCATTATGTCATCACTGTGTTACTGTGAACAGATTGCTGCTGTTCCTTTCACTATGAATGGTACTGAATTTAAACAATGACACAAACTTCACTTGGTGAAGCACCTACAGGATGTATCGTTAACCCTTAAAATCCCAAATTTGGACACATTGATGAATTCCCATCGCATGTTTCCTTTTCCAATTTCCCAATTTTAGGGTAACTCGTTACCATTCAGAACCAAGCAATCAGGAATCTGCTAAAGTGGTACCCTCACTAATTGAATCATTGCAATCATTTAAACAACTCAAGCCTTCTCTATTGCGTCAAACAATGAAATCTCCTGGATGTTTTCCACTTACCAGGCTCAATTATGTCATTTTCTTTTTAAAAAGTGCCATTTTACAGGCCTGTCTTAACTGTGTTAATAAGCCTCAGATGCTCCTGTGTTTGGTTGCTGGTTCTTGCTGAATTAGTTGATCTCAGATTGCAATGTAGAAGGGTGCTACAATTTGCCTTGGGATGTCAGTTCATGGTAGACACCACCAGGGTGTGTGAGCTGAGGGCAGGATCTGGTTTGGCTTGGTGTTAATGGCTTCCAAAATAATAGATTATTAATGTTTCCAAGTGAAGAATGACTACTTACCAGTGGGGTTATATCCTGCCATTAGCACTGCCACCAGGATAGGCGTGGTAAGGGGAGGAAATTGGAACAAAAAAGACTGGTGTAAATACGACATGCAGTGTTCCTGCAAGCACCATGTCATGAAAATATACAGTTGCTTTCATAAAATATATATGTGAATGTGAACCGGTGAAAATATAATTTCAAAAATTAAGAAAAAATATCTAACTGAGTAACAGTGCTGAAATATTGTAGGCCTGATTTTAGTGTCTGGAAGCCTATTTATGAAAAATGATCCAGCTGAAAAGCTTTTGATGCACAAGTCATCAGAAAAATGCATTCTACTTTAAATAAATCTGTGCTTTTACATTTTGGGAAATTACAGCTACATTTGGAGTGAAACAGTTGTGTGAAATTGTGGATCAGTTTTATATCTTGCATGGTAGTACAGGAACTATTTCTGCTGAAGCATTGCATTACAAATCATCGAGTCATAACAGCAGTTGATAAATCTAATGGCCCCAAGATGGAAAATGGACCCTTCCACTTAGCTTGTTTGAAAAATGATCTGTGCAACATAATTAGGCACTCAACAGTCCAGTAAAGCATTTACTGAAAGTGTTTATTATGTAGGAAATCCATTTGATAATATCTGTATGCATCCTTTGTCCTTCCTCTTCACCACTCTCTAATGTTGTAATTATTTTTCCGCACTCTTGGATTCTGTTGCACATTAACTTGTCCTTGGTCAAAAGGAATTCTCTAGAGATATTGGGCCAGAATTTGCTGGCAAAATAACAGCGAGTTTAATGTGCTCGCTGTTATTAGTATTCAAATCGTCCAGAAATTTGTGGCAAGGAAGAGATTCTCTATGAATTAAGAATTGCCACAAATTCACTGGACGATTTGCGCTGCTCCGCCATTAGCCTCGCAAAAATGGCAGCTCGCCCTCAACCTCCTGTGAGTTTCAAGAAATTGCTGCATTTGCACACTAATTACCAATTAAGCTCACTGCAAAAAGTTAGGGCTAGTACTTAACAACGTAAGGACCCTTTTAATGATGAGATTTATGTTCCTGCAATGTCACTCAGCCAGAAAGGGAACAATTGAAACTGTGGAGTCTTATTCCTGCAGGTAGTAAATTGTTGGAGATTTTTTAAATTTAAATTTTAAAATTAAAAAACAATTCCCATTTTACTTCTCTCACTCTCTCTTAATCTAATCTTTCTTTCTCTCTCTTTATTTCTCTTTCTGTACCTGATTTGGCTCTAATCCACCCTCCTTCTCCGTCATTCCTCTGCTTCTTTCTCAATCCTTAAGTCTCTTTGGTTAAGGAGATAGACTATTGGACCCGTTGTTCACTAAGGTCCCAGATGCCCTGTTGCCCTCGCCACACCATTATCAGCTCGCACTTCCAGCAATTTGCAGGGCAAAATGTTTTCGAGCTAAAGGGTGAAGGAAGAAGTCTAACTAACGGGGCATGCCACAAGATGCCCGCTCCAGAAAAATCTGGGCCACTATACCTTTGACAAAGTGCAGAGGTGGGTAATGGTGAGGAAGCATGAGGAAAAGCTAAGGAAATATAACTGCAAATTATTGTAGAAGTTGGGTATAATTTTTCTGGAAAAGTAGTTTACAAATTTCTGAAGAGAATTGACAAATTTAATCCAGGGAAATTAACTAAAGAAGGATTCAAATACCAGGTGACAGAAGCTAACAAATTAGGAAGTTAATAGTAAGAATAAAAGTCAGATTAAACATTTTCACCAAAATTGCAGTGCAGATATGGAATAAATGGATGGAATATGGGTTGAAGAGGCAATTAAAGGCATTGCTGGATAGAAAGAATTGAAAGTGAGCAGACAGATAGGTTAATCTAGGTTAATGTCATTTTCCTTGCTTCCAATAATTCTTGTATTCTTAATATGGGCTTTTCCAATATCTGAGTAATATTTGGTGCAGAATATTGTCCTATTTCATTAGCTGTTTGGATGTGATATGTTTAACAGCATTAAAAGGCATTCCAAGAGTAGCTACCACTTCATGAGTAAATCTGTGACATTTAAGCATGCAGGATATCTGCATAAAATATGCACCTTCACTCATCATTATGACCTTGATCTTGCGGCCAATAATTTAATTAAGTTGTCTTCAAATCAATTCTTTGTGCATCTCAAATGGTCCCAGCCACCTCTAACAGTTACTTCCCATGGAATGTGGAGTAAAAAAGGCCAACAGATTTATTACATTTAGGTATTGTCATTTAAAAAAATGAAAATTCACTGCACTTACTAGCTAATACATTTTCATCTTCAGCATTTCCAATGCAGGGCTTTGGATGCAAGCAGTGCATATCAGGAATTTGGGAGATGCGCAATCTGCAGACCCATGATTTTTCATCCTTTACTTTTAATGGTCTCTGCCAACTTTCTACAGGATTAATACACTTGAAATTGAACACACAATGCAGGCCTCAAATCAAGATTTAATGTCACATCATTTAATATTTATTCTAACACACTCAAACTGCTCTGATAAATTGCTCCAGGATTGGCAGATTTGACCAGTTCTAACGTAACGAGGCCGTTCAAGTTGAACCTAGTTGCGTTAGGACTCTCCTTGATGGCTCAATTGGTACATTTGCAAGGATGTGCTCCCGACCCCACCCGTGTCTCTGGGGCTAGTGTCATTTAAATACTTTGGTGGGCTCCCCTGGCCTCCACCCACGAGTCTGCTTGAGAGCAGCTGGACGATGGCTGTGACAGGCCTCAGACACCTGCTGCATTGTAGCAACTGACTGCATCGATCTTGCGACCCGTTAGTTTGTCAGCATCCCCGCGCTGCCCATAGCAATGCTGGATGCTGAGACAGCAATGCTGGATGCTGAGACTGCACCGGGATTCCTTTTGCCCAATTTTGCTAAGTTGGCGAAGACAGGATGATGCATTCCCATCATTTATGTCTTACTCTAATACCCATGTTTGGGCGGAAATATTATGCAACTGATGTTACTTCTGGTGGAAAATGCCAAAGGTAGTGGGGTTGAGCATGCATCCAGTAGTGTGGCTGCTAAAGAATTGTCTGACTTTAGTTTTGTCTGACAACCACCGTATTGTGAACAGAAAATCTAGGCCATGGGACTGTATTTGTTTTTTAAGAGTGGGTTCAATCAAAATAGATTATAATTTTCAACCAAAATGAGAGAATTTCAGTGACACTTGTTATTTGTCTTTTAATGTATCAGGACAAGTGATCTTCATTACCACATTTATGGATTTCTGACTATTTCTTTATGGAAGGATCTTACCATTTACATCAAAATGTTAATTGTAGCATAAATTTACCTCTCAAGGGGTTAACTTCACAGAGCGACAGGGCTAAGTGATGATTTAGAATCCAGACAAAGCATCTATTGAGATTGCTAGAGACAACGGAATTTTTTTTTTTACTTCCTACAGATCATCCATGCCTGATATTGTTGGGATGACCCTATTTAGCAGTAGTCACAGGAGTTCATTTCTAGGGGCCACACCCAGAAGGAAGTAGCCCGATTAATTTGCAGCCCTATTGGCAACTCCCGGAAAGAGAGCGGATCAGAGGTCAGGCTGCTAGATTCCTGTGCAGCCAAGAAGAGAAAAAGAAACCACACAATCTTGGGTGCGGGTCTGTCGGCTAGAGCTGGTAAGGAAAGGTGGAACTAGAGGGACAAAGGTCTCTTCTAGAAGAATGTGGCCAACGAGTCACAGAGAAAAGGTTCATAGTGTGTGTTCTGGTCTGCTAACAGGGACAATTTGCATGCTTTGATGTTTCATATATTATGGAATAAGATCAAATCCAAGATTTACTACTCTGTTCAGTCATGATTCTTGATTGTTTTTCAGTGACCTGGACAATGGACAGTAGAGGTAAACTCCTGATCATAAGGGATGTGGGATCCATTTATAGGAGAGACCAGTGATGCTGTAACCAAGAGAATATCTAGACCAAGCCAGACATTTGTTACAGAGGGTAATCAAATAAAACGGGAGTTAAAGAACGAAAAGGAGCTCCTCTGATTGATGCACCACCTGGTGTGAGGCTGAATGATACAGACCACAGTGAACTCACCTTTGACCCTTGGTCTATGTTGAGTTAGCTGATCTTAGCCGGGTGGCAGTAGTGGTACTGGGCTAGGGTTCCTGCTCCGGATCACAACACTATCACCTCTGATGGTAGGTGCATGTGTGTGAATGTTAGATGGTGTCAACACTCATTGTGTTGGCTCACTTATGAAGAATGGCTTCTTGGATGAGATGTCAGAGAGCTGTACCTCAGAATGATTCAGCATCCCCAGAAAAAGAGGGAAGAAAAGAACAGAACTGAATGGGAAATAAAGGTCGGCAAAGATATTAACACCATTTCTGAATTGTGTTACTTAATCATAGAATCATGGAATGATACAGAACAGGAGGAGGCCATTCGGCCCATCGTGCCTGTGCCGGCTCTTTGAAAGAGCTAGCCAATTAATTCCATTCCCCTGCCCTTTCCCCATAGCCCTGCAAATTTTTCCCCTTCCAGGGAATTCTTTTCTGAATGATCATCTTCTTAATGAGGCCAGTTTATTTTTGTGGATAATGCAGCTTTTCCTCGATACCCATTAACTTGTCAGTAATTTGTGCTTTATTTCCTATAACTTTTGGCCTGTGTAATATCAATAGGAAAGTTCAAACATTCCAAACTAGTTGGTTTCATGACACCAGCACAATTTTGAGATGTCTGCTAATCTGATTTTCTTATAATTCCATGCTGATTTATAATACCGTACAATGAGTTTGGGCAGCCTCAATCCGTTCCTAATGGATGTAGACGTGCAACACAAAATACCAGTGTCACTCAAAGAGTCCACAGAATGGCTGGTGTGCGGAATGATGAAATATCACATGAGTGTAGTATGAGATGCTCTTCTGGGATTTGGGAAATATTGTTAAAATAGAGGGAGATTTAATCTGCCGATAGACATGTTATACCTGACCTGGGAATGGGTGATATTAACACTGTGTGCTTGAAATGGAAAGTGTTCTATTCTGCTTCTGACATCTCGCATCTTGATCAGCATAAATTTCACAATAAAAGACAAAGCATAGAAATTAGCACCTAGAAGGAGACCATTTGACTCATTGTGCCTCTGTTGGTGCTAAATTTTCAACTGGAGCTATCTTGCTCCCGTTCAGCCTGCACCACTTGCATGCAAAAATGGCCACTCCAAATTACAGTGCCAGGCTCACAGGCTCCTGTCTGACTCATGACCTTGAGGTACTCCAGAGGTGGAATATACAGGTCATAATACAATAGTGGCTCCATTGTGTAGGTACAATAGGAAATACAAAGGCAATTGTTTTATAGAGGATAATAACAGTTGTTAGGGGTAGCAATGTATGATTCCAATACAGATAACTTTGAGTCACCCCTGTCATACAGTATTTATATACTTTGGAAGAAACTAGCACTTTCACTATAGCTCGTTCCTTGTCTATGTAATTAATTAAGTATATTTAACAGTTCACACTAGTAACTCTATCAGTGACACTGAGACAGATGATCATTTTTTTATATTCCCAGTCTCAAACATGAGTAATTCTGCACTCACTTGACAAGTTTGCCAGTTCTCAGTCAGGCTATTTGATGGGAATTGTACACGAGCATCGATCTTCATTTTAGGGGGATACCAATGCTGAGATTTAGCATAAAACACGATTAGCATGGCTTTGCTTGATTTGGCCTGACCCGGTCTGTTTAGATTTCCCATATCCTGATCCAAATGACTGAAACTGCAGATTTATCCCTGCTGGGATCTGCTGCATCACATTTTATCTCGGTTCTAATGCAGGTTCTTCACTGCCAGGACACTGTGGCTGCAGTGTATACAATTGAAGGGATGCACAGGAGCAACTCACCAAGCTTATTTTGACAGCACCTCTCAGCCCTGCAACTTCTACCACTGAGAAGAACAAGAACAGCAAAGACGGAGTATCAATCAGGAAATAGTTGAGGCTTGTAATAAGGGAACATCTATAATTATGGGGGATTTTAACTATCATATTAATTGGACAAATCAAATTGGGCAGGGCTGCCTTGAGGATGAGTTCATTAAGTGTATTAGGGATGGGTTTCTTGAGCAGTATGTAACTGAACCGACCAGGGGGCAAGCAACCTTAGATCTGGTCCTGTGTAACGAGACAGGATTAATTAAAAATGTCCTAGTAAAGGATCCCCTTGGAATGAGTGACCATAACATGGTTGAATTCCATATTCAATTAGAGGGTGAGAAGGTTGGATCTCAAACAAGCGTGCTAAGCTTGAATAAAGGAGACTATGAAGGTATGTGAGCGGAATTGAGTAGAGTGGATTGGGAAAATAGATTAAAGGGTAAGACGATACATGATCAGTGGTGTACATTTAAGGAGTTATTTTACAACTTCCAAAAAATATATATTCCACTGAGAAGAAAAGGGTGTAAAAGAAAAGACAGTCATCCGTGGCTAAGTAAAGAAATTAAGGATAGTATTCGACTAAAAACAACGGCTTATAAGGTAGCCAAATCTAGTGGGAGGATTGGGAAAACTTTAAAAGACAGCAAAAAATAACAAAAAGATTGATTAAGAAAGGGAAGATAGATTATGAAAGTAAATTAGCAAAAAATATAAAAACAGATAGTAAGAGTTTTTATAGTTATATAAAAAGAAAAAGGGTGGCTAAAGTAAATGTTGGTCCCTTAGAGGATGAGACCAGGAAATTAATGGTGGGAAATATGGAGATGGCAAATACACTGAATGAATATTTTGTATCAGTCTTTACAGTAGAGGACACTAAGAATATCCCAACACTGGACAAACAGGGGGCTATAGGGGGGGAGGAGCTAAACACGATCAAAATCACTAAGGAAGTGGTACTCGGTAAAATAATGGGACTCAAGGCGGATAAATCACCAGGACTTGATGGCTTACATCCTAGGGTCTTGAGGGAAGTGGCGGTAGGGATTGTGGATGCATTGGTAATAATTTTCCAAAACTCCCTGGACTCAGCAAAGATCCCGGCAGACTGGAAAACTGCTAATGTAACACCCTTATTTAAAAAGGGCAGTAGACAGAAGGCTGGAAACTATAGACCGGTTAGCCTAACATCTGTGGTAGGTAAAATTTTGGAGTCCATTATTAAGGAGACAGTAACGGGACATTTGGATAATCATAATTTAATAGGACAAAGTCAGCATGGTTTTATGAAGGGGAAGTCATGTTTGACAAATTTGCTGGAGTTCTTTGAGGAAGTAACATACAGGGTGGATAAAGGGGAACCAGTGGATGTGGTGTATTTAGACTTCCGGAAGGCATTTGACAAGGTGCCACACAAAAGATTATTGCTTAAGATAAAAAATCACGGGATTGGGGATAATATTCTGGCATGGATAGAGGATTGGCTATCTAACAGAAGGCAGAGAGTTGGGATAAATGGTTCAAACTCAGACTGGCAATCAGTAACTAGTGGTGTTCCGCAGGGGTCAGTGCTGGGTCCCCAACTCTTTACAATCTATATTAACGATTTGGAGGAGGGGACCGAGTGTAACATATCAAAGTTTGCAGATGATACTAAGATGGGAGGGAAAGTAGTGAGTGAGGAGGACATAAAAAATCTGCAAGGGGACATAGACAGGCTAAGTAAGTGGGCAGAGATTTGGCAGATGGAATACAATACTGGAAAGTGTGAGGTTATGCACTTTGGCAGGAAAAATAGTAGAGCAAGTTATTATCTAAATGGCAAGAAACTGGAAAGTACTGAAGTACAAAGGGATCTGGGGGTCCTGGTGCACGAAACTCAAAAGGTTAGTATGCAGGTGCAGCAAATGATTAAGAAGGCCAATGGAATGTTGGCTTTCATTGCTAGGGGGATAGAATATAAAAATAGGGAGGTATTGCTTCAGTTGTACAAGGTATTGGTGAGACCGCACCTGGAATACTGCATACAGTTTTGGTGTCCATACTTAAGAAAAGACATACTTGCTCTCGAGTCAGTACAAAGAAGGTTCACTCGGTTAATCCCGGGGATGAGGGGATGGACATATGAGGAGAGGTTGGGTAGATTGGGACTCTACTCATTGGAGTTCAGAAGAATGAGAGGCGATCTTATTGAAATATATAAGATTGTGAAGGGGTTGGATCGGGTGGATGCGGGGAGGATGTTCCCGATGATGGGTGAAACTAGAACTAGGGGGCATAGTCTTAGAATAAGGGGCTGCTCTTTCAAAACTGAGATGAGAAGGAACTACTTCACTCAGATGGTGGTAGGTCCATGGAATATGCTGCCCCAAAAAGCTGTAGAAGCTACATCATTACATAAATTTAAAACAGAAATAGACAGTTTCCTAGAAGTAAAGGGAATTAAGGGTTACGGGGAGCGGGCAGGAATTTGGACATGAGTCTAGGTTCGGATCAGTCATGGCCCTGTGGGTAGCGTAGCGGGCCCAGGGGCCGTGTAGCCTGATCCTGCTCCTATTTCGTGTGTCCAATTCTGTTAGGTTCAGGAGATGGTTCTGTGATAGTAGATTGGCGGTTAGGATCAGATCAGCCATGATCTTATTGAATGGCGGTGCAGGCTCGAGGGGCCAATTGGCCTACTCCTGCTCCTATTTCTTATGTTCTTATGTTCTTATGTTCTTATGACATGGGAACACCATCACCTCCAAGTCACAAACCATCCTGACATATGAATTGGACATATAACGTTGTTCCTCCATTGTTTCTGGGTCAAAATCCTGGAATTCCTTACTAACACCATTGTGGGAGGACCATCGCCACAATGACTGCAACGGTTCTTAAGGCAACTAGGGATGAGCAATAAAAGCAGCCTTGCCAGTGTTGCCACTATGGCAGAGTCAGCATGGTTTTATGAAAGGGAAATCATGTTTGACAAATTTGCTAGTGTTCTTTGAGGATGTAATGAGCAAGGTGGATAAAGGGGAACCAGTAGATGTCGTGTATTTGGATTTCCAGAAGGCATTCGATAAGATGCCACATAAAAGGTTACTGCACAAGATAAGAGCTCATGGGATTGGGGGTAATATATTAGCATGGATAGAAAACAGAGAGTTTGGATAAATGGGTCATTTTCAGGTTGGCAAACTGTAACTAGTGGGGTGCCACAGGGATCAGTGCTGGGGCCTCATCAGTTTACAATCTATATTAATGACTTGGATGAAGGGACTGAGTGTGATGTCACCAAATTTGCTGATGATACAAAGATAGGTGGGAAAGCAAGTTGTGAAGAGGACACAAAGAATCTGCAAAGGGATATAGATAGGTTAAGTGGGTGGGCAAAAATTTGGCAGATGGAGTATAATGTGGGAAAATGTGAGGTTATCCACTTTGGTAGGAAAAATAAAAAAGCAAATTATTATTTAAATGGAGGGAGACTACAAAATGCTGTGGTACAGAGGGATCTGGGGGTTCTTGTACATGAAACACAACAAGTTAGCATCCAGGTACAGCAAGTAATTAGGAAGGCAAATGGAATGTTGGCCTTTATTGCAAGGGGTTAGAGTATAAAAGTAGGGAAGTCTTACTACAACTGTACAGGGCGTTGGTGAGACCACACCTGGAGTACTGTGTACAGTTTTGGTCTCCTTATTTAAGGAGGGATATACTTGCATTGGAGGCAGTTCAGAGAAGGTTCACTAGGTTAATTCCTGAGATGAAGGGGTTGTCTTATGAAGAAAGGTTGAGCAAGTTGGGCCTATACTCATTGGAGTTTAGAAGAATGAGAGGTGATCTTATTGAAACGTATAAGATTCTGAGGGGGCTTGACAGGGTAGATGCAGGGAGGATGTTTCCCCTCGTGGGGGAATCTAGAACTAGGGGGCATAGTTTCAGAATAAGGGGTCGCCCATTTAAAACGGAGATGAGGAGGACTGTCTTCTCTCAGAGGGTCATGAATCTTTGGAATTCTCTACCCCAGAGAGCTGTGGAGGCTGGGTCATTGAATATATTTAAGGTGGAGATAGACAGATTTTTGAACGATAAGGGAGTCAAGGGTTATGGGGAGCGGGCAGGGAAGTGGAGTTGAGGCCAAGATCAGATCAGCCATGATCTTATTGAATGGCGGAGCAGGCTCGAGGGGCTGAATGGCCTACTCCTGCTCCTATTTCTTATGTTATGGTACTGTTCATCTATATTTTGTTTTCTCCTGCTTTCTCTGTAAAGTCAAAAGATCTTCATGGTTGTTACAAATTGGAGCATTTGTCCTGGTTTACTTATTTAAAAATCACCAGTACCATTCAGTCGACCTTTTTTTAATTTAAAGGAGCCCAACCTCCCCATCTTGAAATTTCAGAATTAGTTAACTCATAATTTCATAAATATTTAATTAGTGTCAGCTGTGACTCAGTTGGTAGCACCATCGCCTCTGAGTCAGAAGGTTATGGGTTCAAGTCCCACTCCAGAGACTTGAGCACATAAATCTAGGCTGACACTCCAGTGCGGTACCGAGGGAGTGCTCCACTGTCGGAGGTGCCATCTTTCGGATGAGACATTAAACTGAGGCCCTGTCTGCTCTCAGATGGACGCAAAAGATCCTATGGCATTATTTTGAAGAAGAGCAGGGGAGTTATCCCTGGTGTCCTGTATTAATTCCTCAATCAACATCACAAAAACAATTTATCTGGTCATTATCACATTGCTGTTTGTGGGAGGTTGCTGAGTGCAAATTGGCTGCCGCTTTTCCTACATTACAAACAGTGACTACACTTCAAAACTACTTCATTGGCTGTAAAGCGCTTTGGGACGTCCTGAGGTCATGAAAGATGCTATGTAAATACAAGTCTTTTTTTTAACTCTCTTGAAGGTAACAAATTGTCTTCAACAATGTAAAAAAAAATTATATCCTATTGTTGTGGCTGCCGCGAAACACGAATTAAGGCCGAGTCCATGTGTGGAACACAAAAGCTTTTTATTATATCTGCCTGCTAAGATGGCTGCTAACACCAGAATCTGGAAGGTTCTGAGGCCCCGCCCACTCCTTTTCTCCTGCCTTAAGGCAAGGTGCCTTAAAGGCAAGGTGCCCGATTTATTGTCCACGAACGGAAAAGTGGATTGCGCCCGTTTAGGTGGCGATCCGCCACACAGCTCGCCCCAGAATCCGCTTAGGAGGTGTGGACAAGACAATGCGGCAGTCTGATGGGCCGGCCGGAGCGGCTCTTGTAGGATGCCAGTGGACGTGGAACGGCCGGGCGTGGAGCAGCCGGGTGAACCGGCTTGAGGGCAGGTCGGCTGCATGGCGGTGGACGAGCTACAGGGACCTGCTCACCGGGCTCCGAGTATGCTGGCTTGAGTCGGTCAACCGACGCTTTTTCGGTCCTGTCGCCCACTTGCAGGGTGAAAAATTTGTCCCCAGCCTGTAGCACCTTGTAGGGCCCGTCGTACGGGGGTTGAAGGGGTCCGCGGTGGGCGTCGTGCCAGATGAAAACGAACCGTGCCTGGTGCAGGCTTAGTGGGACATGTGAGGTGGATTCGCCGTGTCGGGCAATGGGCACCGGGGCGAACTGCAGTGCCGGTGAGGCGAAGTCGTGGCATTGCTGGTCGGCTGACCAGGGTGTCGTGGCGGTGGGCAGGAACTCGCCGGGTACGTGCAGCGGCTGACCGTACACGAGCTCTGCTGCCGATGCGTGGAGGTCTTCTTTAACCGCGGTGCGCAGGCCGAGGAGGACCCACGGAAGTCGGTCGGTCCAGGTGCAGTCCTAGAGGCTGGCTCGAAGAGATGCCTTCAAGGATCTGTGGAACTGCTCACACAGTCCAATGTCAGGGGCTTGTGGTCGACAAACGCAGTGAAGGGGTGGCCCTCCAGCAAAAACCGAAAATGGCAGACTGCCAGGAACAGCGCGAGGAGCTCGCGGTCGAAGGTGCTGTACTTGACCTCCGGGGGGCGTAGTTGGCAGCTGAAGAAGGCAAGTGGTTGCCAGGCGCTGTCGACCCACTGGTCATACACGGCGCCGACCGTGTGGTCGGAGGCGTCCGTGGTGAGCACTACCCTGGCATTGGGCCATGGGTGCGCGAGCAGGGTGGCGTTGGCGAGCGCGGTCTTGGTGGAGTCGAAGGTGGCTGACGCGTCTGCCGTCCATTCGACCGCCATCTTGCCGCTCCTGCCCCGGAGGGCTTCATACAGCGGCCTCATGAGGGACGCCGCTTTGGGGATGAAGCGGTTGTAGAAATTCACCATCCCGAGAAACTCCTGGAGGCCTTTGATGGTGGTGGGGCGGGGAAATTGTTGGACGGCCTGCACCTTGGTGGGCAGGGGAATGGCCCCAGCATGGGTGATGTGGTGGCCGAGGAAGTCAATCTTGTCCAGGCCGAACTGGCATTTGGCTGGGCTGAGGATGAGCCCGTGGTCGCTGAGGCGCCCGAACAGGATGCAAAGGTGTTCGAGGTGTTCCTGCTTGGAGGAACTGGCTACCAGGATGTCGTCCAGGTAGACGAACAGGAACTTCAGGTCCCGAAGGACCGAGTCCATGAGCCGTTGGAATGCCTGGGCCGCGTTTTTGAGGCCGAAGGGCATCCGCAGGAACTCGAAAAGGCCGAATAGGGTGATTCCGGCCGTCTTGGGGACGTCCGCGGGGTGGACGGGGACTTGGTGGTAGCCGTGCACCAGGTCGACCTTGGAAAAGACTGAACGGCCGGCTAGTCTAGCCGAGAAGTCCTGGATGTGCGGCACGGGGTACCGATCCGGGGTGGTGGCGTCGTTGAGGCGGTGGCAATCCCCGCAGGGGCGCCAACCCCCGCCTGGTTTGGGGGCGATGTGGAGTGGGGAGGCCCAGGGACTGTTGGAGCGGCGGATGATGCCGAGCTGTTCCATGGTGGCAAACTCAGTCCGCGCGATCTCCAGTTTGGCCGGGTCCAGCCTGCGGGCGTGGGCGTACACTGGGGGGCCTGTGGTGGGGATGAAGTGTTCCACCCCGTGTTTGGCAGTCTCCGCGGAGAAGGTCGGATTGGTAAGGGCCGGGAATTCGGCCAGGAGTGCCGAGTAGTCATCCGTGGCCCAGGCGTGGCACTGTGACGCCATGTCGGCGGGTTGACGGGGGGCCATGGTGCCCAGGATGGGGGACATGGTTTTCATGTCCACGAGGCGGTGTCGAGGGATGTCTACCAGTAGGCCGTGGGCGCACAGGAAATCTGTGCCGATGAGAGGGGAGAGCACCTTGGCAGTGATGAACTCCCATCGGTAGTGGCGACCAGCGAGGTCGAGGGTGACTGTGCAGGTGCCGTACATCCGAATGTCCGAGCTGTTAGCAGCAGCCAGCGCCGGTCCTCATTTGCCCTTTTGGATGTCGAGGGAGGAGGCCGGGATGATGCTGTGCTGAGCTCCAGTGTCGCACAGGAACCGGCGGCCGGTTTTCTCATCCGTGACGTACAGCAGGGAGCCTGCGTGGCCCACGGCCATCACGGGGGCTGGTACGGGGGCGGACTTGAAAGAGCAGGGAGGTGTGCACCGTTGTGCCCTGGCGCCGAACCGTGCGTGGTAGTAACAGTGGCCCGGGTTAGTGGGGCGCGAAGGCCCCGTGAGCCCGGTGGCTGGGCCTTGTGGCCGCATGGTGGCCGGTGAGGGGCACGCCCAGGCAATGGCTGCCAGGTCCGGAGTGACGTCGCGGCTGGAGTGAGCGGACAGCAGTCTGTCGGCCTCATCGGCCAGGGCTTCCAGGTCCGTGAGGCCGGACGCCACGATCGCTGGGCGGATGCTGAGAGGTAGCTGGCGGATGAACAGCGTGCGGAAGAGGGATCGGGTGGGCTCTCGTCGGTGAGGGAGAGCATGTGGGAGAGGAGGTCTGACGGTGAGTCATCACCGAGGCCTGGAAGGTCGAGGAGGTGGCAGTTTCGCTGGTATGCCGAGGCTGTAAATTTTTTAAGGAGCGCGGCCTTAAGATGTGCATACTTGCCCTCCCCTGGTGGGTTCTGCAGCGCTGTCCAGACCTTCGTAACTGTGGAGCTACCGAGTGATGTGCCGAGATAGTCGTACTTCGTCCCATCTGTGGTGATGTTTTGCAGCCAGTAACGTGACTCAGCTTGAAGGAACCAGACTTCGGGCTGGTTTTCCCAAAACTCCAGCAGTTTCACGGAAACTGCGTTCGTGTCCGCCATTGCAGTGCTCGGAATACGTTCTGAGCGTCGGGGTCACCAATGTTGTGGCTGCCGCGAAACACGAATTAAGGCCGAGTCCATGTGTGGAACACAAAAGCTTTTTATTACATCTGCCTGCTAAGATGGCTGCTAACACTAGAATCTGGAAGGTTCTGAGAACCCGCCCACTCCTTTTCTCCTGCCTTAAAGGCAAGGTGCCTTAAAGGCAAGGTGCCCGATTTATTGTCCACGGACGGAAAAGTGGATTGCGCCCGTTTAGGTGGCGATCCGCCACACTATCACAGTTAACAATTTTTTGAATGTGGAATGTTGTTTCTAAGAAAGTTGTTGACAAATTGTGTTGGATCACTAAACACTGGACGGTATGCATGAAAGTCACCAGGTGACATGGAAGTGTAAAAATAGCTAAGATTCCCAATAATGTGCGTGTACCATCTTATTAACATTCCACAGAATGTTCCTCATGTAAATGAACATTACAAAAAATTGTGGTATTGTTTCTTTGATCATGATTGATGGTATTGTCTTCAAAGCAATCAAGCAGAGAAAACATGCTCAGCATTTCATATGTAGCAGCTGATATCTGTTCACGTAAATATCTGGGCTCACACCTGTACCTGAAGGATTCACTTCAAGGCTGTTTTCTGTTTATCAAGGGCCAAAAGAAGGCTCATAACATTTCACCCCAAGAAACTGTTCAAAAAAAAACTGGAAGTAGTTTTTTGAATTTGTTCACAGGATATGGGCGATACTGGCAAGGCCACATTTATTTCCCATCCCTAGTTGCCCTGAGAAAGTTTTAAAGGCAGAAGAGAAGTTACAACATGAAGAGGTTTAGGGAGGTCGTTCCAATGAGTAAATGCAGATCACTGAGGACAGGAGTGCATTGGATTTAGTGAGGACAGAGCATTAGTGTTGAGTTGGCATTTGATAGGGTAGTGTTCAGGAGATCAGTGTGGAGAGCATTGGCGAAGTCAAGTCTTAAAGTAACAAAAGCAGATCAGTGTCTTAGTGGTGGGTGTGTTAAGGTCGGGATGGAGGTAAGTAATGTTGTTGAAGTGGCAGCAGGTGGTCTTTGTGATGCATAGGATTGGTATTTGAATCTCAGCTTAGGGTTGAACAGGACAATCAGGTTGTATCCTATCTGGTTCAGCCTGAATGAGCAGCTGTGAAGAAGTATGGAGATGGGGAAAGAGTGCACAGATTTTGGTGGAAGCCAAGTCAGATGGACTTAGTTCTTCCAATATTCAATTGGAGAAATTTCTGGCTGATCAATGATTTGATATCAGATGGAATCTGACAAAACTGAGATGGTTGTGGAATTGAGGGTGAGGGTGGAGGGATAAAGCTAAGTGTTATCAGCATATTTATGAAACCTGATGCCTGCATGTGAGTAATGTCTCTGAGGGCAGCATGTAAACAAAGAAGAATAGGGGGTCAAGGATGGAACCTTGAGGTACTCCAGAGGTGACCATGAGGGGATGGTAACAACGAGAGCAACAACAACTTACATTCATATAGGATCTTTAACATAGAAAAAAAAATATCCAAAGGTGCTTCTCAGAAGCGTAATCGATAAAAATTGACACCAAGCCAAAGATGGAAATATTAGGTAAGGAGACTAAAAGCTTGGTCAAGCAGGTGAGTTTTAAGGAGAGTCTTAAAGGAGGGGAGGGAGGAAGAGAGGTTTAAGGAGGGAATTCCATAACATGGGGCCTAGACAGCTGAAGGCATATCCAGCAGGGCGTAGGGAATGGGAGAGGCACAGGATGTTGAGAGAGGTGGTGGAGAGGAAGAACTGGGTGTTGTCAGTGTACATGTGGAACCTAACCCCATGTTAAGCCATATGCTGGTTGCATTGGGACAGATAGGAATGAAATCAGATGAGAGGGATGGAGGCGAGGCAACAGAAGAGAATGGAGGAGTTAATTGTGTTTGAATGTCGTGGAGAGGTCAAGGTGGGACAACATGGCACGGTTGCAGTCAGAGAATGTCAATGATGACTTTGGCCCAGAGCCCTAAGCAGGGTGAAAGCCAGATTAAAGGATTTGAAAACTTTTGGTGGAGTTGAGCATGGAGCTGGGTAATGGTGAATTCAAGGATACCGGGGAGGAAAGGGAGTTAGATATGGGATGGTAGTTAGAGAAGATGGAGAGCTTGAAGGTAGGAATTTTAAAGGGGGAGGATAATGACAGTGGTTTTGAAGGAGAAAGAAATTATGTCTATTCTAAGAGAATAATTTACACTGTCAGTGAACACTGGTGCGAGAAGTTGTTAGATGAGGATAGGATTAGAGAACAGGTATTGTGTCAAAAGCAAAATACTGTGGATGCTGGAAATCTGAAATAAAAACAGAAAATGCTGGAAATACTCAGCAGGTCAGGCAGTATCTGTAGAGAGAGAAACAGAGTTAACGTTTCAGGTCGATGACCCTTCGTCAGGTAATATGTCACATAGAGATGAGCCTTGTGAGAGCTGGGGAAGACGGGGGTGAAGTTACAGTGATAGGGGGCTTAGGATGGGGTAGGGAAATTACTGGGGACAGGAGCAAGACGGAGGAGTAGGTGGCTGCTGAGGCACCTGTGCAGATAGTTTGAGCTGAGGAATTCCAGAAGGTGCTTGTATTTGAATTTGGAGGCGAGAATGGGGGAGATGGAGGTAGGAGGTTAGGGGAGGTGTTTGGCCATTGAGGAGTCAAGAAGCATCCTTACCTTTTGAAGATGATCCTGTGAAGAGGGAGATTTGGTCTTGCTTGCCGTGTACTAGTCAAGTCAGGTAGTGGACAACTAGGCTGGTCATACACCAGGTGTGCTTGAGTTTGCAGACTTCAACCTTAAGGGTGCAGAATTAAAAACTGTACCAAGGGAACAACAGGGGCAAGGGAGCATGTGTGACTCAGAAGGGATGAAGGCATCAAAAGCAGAACCAAGGAAGCTGTTAGGTAATGTGACAGCAGCAGTGCTATTATGGTGGGCCAGTGGAAGGGAGTTAGATAGTGTATTAATGATTGACCTGGAATAAAGTTTTGCCAGGGACAGAAGGAGAGGGTAGTGAGGTTGGGGGAGGAGGGCGGGGGGCGGGGGACGAAATGGGCAAAGAGTGAGGGAGACAAGGTAGTGATCAGAGATGGCCTTGTCAATGATTTGTGTACAGCTGTGCTGCTGAACAGTGTAACCTAAGACCTACCCATCGGATCACATGGGTTGCTGCCTGCTTATGGGTAATCTTGTAGAAATATTGAAATAGAAACAATCACCAGAACCGCCAACTTTGGCAGGGGTGTAAAACAGATGATATCGGATCGACCACCTGTCATACACTCAACCTGATTACTCTTTGTGTATAACGGGCGGCCGATCAAATATTGCACATTTTACGTCCCCACGAAGGTGAAGCAGCTTACTTTCCTGTACAGTTTTCTTTTCTCCTCTCATCTCCTGCGAGTGTTGACTCCTTGTTGGAATATGATTCCAGGGGCAAAGCTCTGCCTCCAGTATCTTGTGTATTAGTGGTGAGGGTTAGCAGGCTACTCAGCCACTGGGCCATCACAGCCGAGACAAATTCTATCCTCAGCTGATACCCACACGCACATGTACTTCCAACAGGGATCGCTGGTTGGTGATCTGGAATAGGAACCCTGATTGATTGTCTCCTTCCCAGCCCAGGATTGCCACTTGTGCAGCCCTAACTGGCATTGAAGCTGAGTTCAGGTAACTTAGTACAGGCCAAAGAGTCAACCTGGGAATTTCCTGGTCCGAATGGCTCAGTACCATAGTAAACCTAAAGAAAGAAAGAAAGACTTGCATTTATATAGCGCCTTTCACGACCACCGGATGTCTCAAAGCACTTTACAGCCAACGAAGTACTTTTGAAGTGGAGTCACTGTTGTAATGTGGGAAACGCGGCAGCCAATTTGCGCACAGCAAGCTCCCACAAACAATAATGTGATAACCTGTTTTTGTTATGTTGGTTGAGGGATAAATATTGGCCAGGACACCGGGGATAACTCCCCTACTCTTCTTCGAAACAGTGCCTTGGGATCTTTTACGTCCACCTGAGAGAGCAGACGGGGCCTCGGTTTAACGTCTCATCCGAAAGACGGCACCTCCGACAGTGCAGCACTCTTTCAGCACTGCACTGCAGCATCAGCCTAGCTTTCTGTGCTCAAGTCCCTGGTAGTGGGACTTGAATCCACAACCTTCTGACTCAGAGGCGAGTGTGCTACCAACTGAGCCACAGCTGACAGACTCCCTAAGCATTCAGATGAACTTAATAAAGGCTTTTACAACAAGATATATTCAATGAATCAGCAAATCTCATATTCCCACCCTCCTCCAAAGATAAATCTGGATGCAATTTCACAACAGTCAACAATATAATTGCTGGTGGAGCAGTGAACAGACAGGAAAGCGATTAACAAACTACTCCAAATTCAGTCTGGAATGAATAAAAGCAGTTTATTGGACATTAATTGCAGAATTTACAGCACTACCATTTGATGATAGCGGAAATTTAAAAAATAATTTAAAGAAAAACATATTCCAGCATGATGCAGACAAAACACCTTTATGCGCCTGATGGAGGGCATATGTTTAAACAGCAAGAAAACAGTGTACAAACAAGCAACTGAAACTCGAAAGGACTGGGAACCTTGCAAAGGTTTTTAAAGTGCCCGGATACGTCAACATCAACGACAATAAAAGCTTAAACTATGCAATAGTTGAAACACGTAACACTGATACAGCAGGTTGTAACTCGCGTTTTACACAGCTACGGATATTGCACGGCGTCAGGCGCAGACATTAAGCTTAATAAATAATAAAAACATGAGAAGAAGAACCTAACTAACAATGAGCATTGTGTGTTTTTTTTAAAAATACAATTAAAGGAGTATGTGAGTTTACGCAAAAAATTGTAACCCTAATCACGCAACTGGAGGAAAGAAAAGTTACTGTCAAAATTTGCTTTGTAAGTATCCACTTCTTTCAAATACTGACAGGAGGAGGAACGCAGTAGAATTTCGCACGATTTTTAATTAAAAACCTTTTCCTTTGCATAGTCTTTAAAAACACGCTTTAAATATGTTGTTTGTGATCCCTTGCACTATAACATTCACATCTGGATGAAACTATGAAATTCAGTTAAAACCTATTTAAATACTGAAAGGTGAACAGCTCAAAGTTAGCATGGACTGAGGATGTCCATTGAGGAGGCTGCTATAGTGACAGTGATGTAATGATGCTCCAGTTTGACACTGTTACCAGCTTTAGAACTGGGGAAGGGTTGCTCTGGTCACTACCTGAAGTAACATTCTTAATATGTTCCTTTTAAATCATTTAAGCTGTTGGTAAATATTGGGGCAGATAATGTGGCCTGAGTACCTGAGCACTGTTGGTGCTGGTGCTACATGCAAAATGAGCTAACTTCACCAGATAATGTTAGGTCAGACCATTAGTATTATTTACTGGTGCTCTGGATGCATCTCTCTCAATGTGCCCGGAAGCTCGAAGGCCACATTATCGATGCGAGCAGCCAGTGAAGCATTGCCATTTGTGCACTGGGCACTTTCCTGGTGTGTGGGGAGGGCAGAGGGGCGCAGGGAGCATGGAAGCACTAGTGCCAGGGAACCAGGGTTGCCAAGGGGGCAGAAAGGGCAGAGGCGTCCGATTATTTTAAAAAAAAATCAACACCAGCCTCCCTTTCAGCGCCCAATCTGAACAGGTGGTATGGCAATAGGGCAGCCACCTAATTAACCTAGAGACTGGGGACCTCACGAGCCTAACACACAGCTTGTGTGCAGGCTCCTGGCCGAACTCTGCACTTGTCGGCTACGTTAGGGCAAGCTGGGCACCTCAGTGCTTTGCAGGCCTCAGATATCCATCTCCAATTTTCCTGGGACTGGACTCCAAACGCTTCAAGATAACAGACGCCTGCCATCATATTATCAACCCCACGCTGACTAGAGCAGTGCTCACTGACCACCCACCAACCGTCCCTTCCCCCTCCCCCTGCCACACTGCTCCTCTGTGTTGCTTGGTGTTGCTACACAGAACTTTGCTTACCAGCATCCAAACGCCAGTGACATGTTTAATTCTGGAAATGGAATGATGGGACAGTTGCCACTTTGTTAGCATTAAACAAAGAACTAAAATGTTAAAAGATTTTTTGTAATTAAATTATTTTTCAGCTTTTAAATAGACTGCAGCGGGTGCGAAGCTAAAACAATGTCAGAGGACCTCCTTGAGATGGTCTCACACTGCTTCTGTCAGCATGAATCACACTGACATCACTGCAGTATAAGATTCTGGACATATAGTAGATGCACTCCACAGATAGTGAGGGGGCGGGGGTGCTACGTAAGCAGCATAGTATTTGGTAAAAGAAAGTGTGAATGAATTTTGATACCAAAAAAACATTGGAACAATAATAAATACAAAAATAAATGTATCTAAGGAATGCTCCAGACTCTAAGCAGCTCTATCCTAGAGAATTCCTGTTATTTCAATGACCAATTGTTTTTGTTTTATTATTTTGTTCATTTCAAGGAGAGAAATTGATTTTTCAAAAGTAATTTGAAATATGGCCGAGCCTGTACCCATAGGACCCTCCACTTTTTGCTTTACTTCTTGGCTTAAATGGATGCTGAGACCCTGAGGTATTATTTGCCAGCGTATAATGCAATGTTCAAAGTCCCTCAGCCCATTCCCCACACCAACTGGCAGCCAGACGCACTCTTCATTCAATGGAATGTCTCTCAGCCACTAACTGATTAAAACCTGTGGCAGAAATTTAAAAGAAAGCCGAGTACTCCCCACGTGTATTTTTTTTTTAAATGAACAATGTATCTCCTACCTTGTACAAGATAACATTGATTTAGGGAGTCGTCTCCTCCCCTGCAGACCCACCATTTGTTCTGAAGATGTAGATTAAATGAGTGGAACAGATGTATTCTGGTGTGGCTCCGTTCACTTACATGGAATTTGAGACTTTGAACTAGCTTGGATGCTGATCTGGAGATGCCTAGAGGAACTAACGTCTCCCAGCTCGGGAATCTCAGGATTGGCATCCTGGCCAGCCCAAGTGATGACTTCCACATAAGCGAATAAAATCACTTTGGAATGAATACATAGCTTACACCATTAGAGCAGCTTTGGATGCGAGTAGAGACCTGAAATCATTAGAGGAAAAATAATTCAATAAATCAAAATTATGTTATACAACAAGGAAAGAAATGCATAGTCTAATTTATTTTCTTTAGGGAAGTAACTTGAACTGAAATTACTCTTTATGGGCTTTCCTTCTTTAAGTTCGAATAGATGGACCAGAATACATACTTCTTGTTAACTAATTTTTCCACCCTGTCTGGAGAACAGTTAATAGTGTGCATATATAGTTAATAGATGGGAGAAGGGCTGGAGACATTGGGCCAAGTGTTCCGATGTAGTGATAACCGCTGCAAGTGAATGAGTTTCATGAAAAGAGAATAACATTCTCATCATGCCATAAGCAAAATAATTGAAAGAAAAAAAGGTGTATTAATGTAACAAGGAGAAATTCAAGAAATGGTGAATGCAGACTTATTCTGAGTTATTCTTGTAAAATAACAATTGAATACCAATAATGGGCTTCCTGCATACAGCTATTCCAAGCAGAGGATAGCTGGACAATTGAAAAAAACAACTTTTCCTTATTTTTCAAATTCAGTGTATCTTTGATTTCAGGGGGTGGCACACAGACGTACTTCAGGTATTGGTTTAACAGCAGTAACTGGGTTAAAGTGGTGTGAGTCTGCAGCATTCAATTATATTGCTGGTTCCACTCCACTCTCAAATGTGGGAGGAAGCAGATGTCTGCATATACATACTTAAAACACAAGCAGTATTCTGCTACATGCTGTCCAAATGCTGCTGAAAGAGCCAAGTGTCTTGTTGATAAATTAGAAATCAAAATTTTAAAATGGCTTTGCATTGGTTGCAGTTATACTGGAAATAGAATGAATTTAGAATTAAATTCCCAAACCTCTAGTTATATTGCATATTTTGTAATGCTGTGCAATGCAAAGCAAACTGTTCAATATAATTAGCCTATAGTTTTTTTTTACCCTTATATTTTGGTTTTAACAAAATGCACACAGGAAGCTGTTATTGTTAACAGTTTGTTTGCATTGCTAACTTTTTTTTTGCTGTGAGATAATCAAATGCAATAAAAAATAACGCAGTCTTGACTGTAGTGAACCCAGTTTCAAACATTGGTCAGATTCTTAAAAAAGTTAGCACTAATTAACAGACAAAAGCAATATTCGACAGTCATTTTATACTTATCATGTCTGAGCTGTTCATTTTCAGAAAGTTTGCATGATTATTACCTAAATGATGAAGGTTTGCGTTTTATGAAATGCACTGTAAATTAACATGGGCTTTATCTTTCATACACATAACTACATCCAATGTTTTGCAGGTCTAAAAGATTATCTAAAAAGGTATCACTAACAATACCTTTAAAACATATTTCTAAACATTTATTTAAAACAAGTTTTAAAAAAAAAATTCTGGTGACCTCTGTTCTCAAGTGTTTGAAAAGGGGACTTTTTCTTGCTTCATTTCAGCTTTTTGATGTTTTACAATTGGACTTGAACAAGCATCATGTTAAATCACATTTATGTAGTAGGACTGGCCTATCATTGGTTAAGTCATCCTTTAAACATGATAGACAACTTTGAAAGTTATATCTAAGTTGTAACAGTTTGATTCAGATTTACCAAGTGCAGCAAAAGTCAGAGAAAATTAATTAAAATTCTAGAAGCCTTGGTTATATAGTGAAACCCAGTCATCTTTAAACTGCCAAAGTCTCATAAACACAATCGGCGGGACTTTCAACTTCAGCAGGGATGTAAAACAGGCGATATTGGATCGGAAAGGAAAATCCGGCAAGGTGTATAGCGGGCGGCCAATCAATATCACCCGTTTTACATCCCCACCGAAGTCAAAAATTACACCCATTATTTTGAATTCCAGAAACCAACAAGACAGACATTTGATTTAACCCAGTTACAAGAGACTGGTACAAATTGCTGTATAGTGACATCATTGACACAAATCTACACCTGGAGCTCCTCTGATGGCTTAGTTGGTAAAGATGCCACCTGGTATTTACTGAGCCATTTAAATCAAGAACATCTCAAGTTCAATCTCTGGTCTGTGCAGAACTAGTCTCAAGCAGCCTTTGGCTGAGGTATCAGAAAGCTGGTGGTGCCCATTGAACTATATCCCAGCAAGAGTCATTATTGCTTTCAGGAGAGGAGGGAAAAATTGAAAACCAAAACATGCACGCAGAGTAAACCTTTAACCATCTGGATCATCGTTAGAAACCACAATAAAAATGAGTTAGTGAATAAAATTTCAGTATTTATTCCCTGGATTTATCCTTGGTTTAAATTTGGTTGAGTTCATGGGGTGATTGCATAACACGTTTCACTATATCTTATTAAACTCTGAATGCTTTCCTGAACTCGTCGCAAAGATATACAATGAGTATGTTTTCAAATCCGCAGAGAGATGTCTTTGTGTATATGACACCCAAAATATAAGGATTTAAATTGCCAGAGCTCACAGCGACTAGATACTCTCTCAAGTTGCTCAACCCGCAGCTTTCTCAGCCTATTTCAGTCGCTCAGCTACCAGAAACATTCTAAAGATGTACAAATTCTCCCCATTTTGGCATCATTCTCTTGAAGCTCTTGAAGCTTTGCAGCATGGGATACTAGCTCGGAAAAAGCCTGTACTGGTGCTTGAGCCCAAAGTTAGAAGATTACAAGTAATGTTGTTATGTTATGGCCCAAAGTTAGAAAAATTGTGCATAGGGTTGCCACATTTTGCTCTTGACCAAAAACATGGGGACATTTTAGAAATTCATGGACAGTCCACTCAAAACTCGACTGGCTGAGCTGTGATTAATCACCCATTTCAATAAGTCCGCCATTATGTGTGTGCCTTTATCTTCTCAAATTGTGAAATTAATGCTTGCAGATAAATGGGAACAAAATTACAACATAACACCAGATTAATATTTAATAAATTGATTACAATTTGAAATAAATAATTTGCCTATTTTTGAGGCTGAAAACTGTCTTCCCACTTGACTTACTTTTAAAGGAGCATTCCTTCCATGTATAACTCTTTCAAGAACATAGATCTAATTTATCACTGAAAGACTTTGAATAAAGACATGTAGTTATTTCATTTGTCTCAAAAAAATATAATTTCCCACATTTTGTCTAAATGGGAAGCGTTGCGGTGATTAAACAGAATCCTTAGTGAGTACTTGGCCTAATAAACCGGACATCATGTCACTACACAAGTTCTCACTCAGCACATCCAAATCCCTGAATAGCAGGCTTGGCCAGCTTTGAAAATTATGTTTATTTTTTTTGGAAATATAGTAGATATCACAGAAAGTATCCTACTGCTGAATTATACTTGAGAGTTGCTTCTAAATTTCTATTGCAATGCTGTTAGTGTCTAAGAAGTCTTGATGAAGAAATGCTCCTTTATCAAAGAAAACAATGCAACCACAAAAGCAAATAGGATGCCAAATCTGTGACATAAAGCTAAAGGTTCTCTTTTGTTTTTGAAATTAATTAAATTCAGGAAAACTGTTGCCGCACCTTCCCATTGTGTAGACATAAACACAGCCTTTAAAAATTTGCTCACCAGGGGGTGATAATGGACTGAATTACAACATTACAGACTCCATCAAAACATCAGTGACGACCCATCACCTAACAGAATTTCAAAACGTTTTAGCACCAATTAAATGTGTAATTGTATTTTTAATATATTTCAGATGATTTTCGATATTTCATAACATCAGATAATAACAGCAATGAGCTTGAAGAGAACTGGATTAGAACCTGGGAATGTATGAAACTAAAATGTCATTATGGGATATAACAAGAATTCATGATTCATGTCCAGAAATGAGAATTGTGACATCAAAGGGTAACAGTGTCAATAACCACGGCTTTTGATGTCACAAGACTAAATTTACTGTAAGTCCCAAAAGATTTGGCAAAACACTTGTTAATTTAACTTTTCAACATAACCTGCCATTTCTTAGGTTGAACTTATTTTTAGATTTAATATTACTCATAGAATTTAAACAAGTTAAAGTTTAGTACCAAATTAATGCGTCTTCTGAGATGGATGCTGAGGTCCACAGTGACCTGCGGTTGGCAGCCTATTTTCACAAGGTTGTTATGATCTAGGTTTTCAAAACTTTTCAGAAATATGATAAGCTAGTTTGTAAACTTACACTGACTGACGATGAAAACAATGTAAATAATCTACATCTTAGTCCTGTTCTATCATTCGCAAGTAACTTTAATTATATTGTGAAAAATACTTCAAGTACAGGGCAAGTCTTTGTAGTATTTGAAAAGAAAAAAAAGCTAAGTTAGCATTTCAGCTATAGATCCTTCTCAGAATTGGAAGCTAGAAGATAGGGGAGCTCCTCTATAGGAGTAAACAAAGAGGAGACAAGAGAATGGACAAAGGTCAAGGGTCAGTTATGCTAATTACTATCCCTAAGAAGCACACAATGATTTTTCCAACTTTCACTTCGCCCCCGCCTCCAACCCACCCGTTGTTTCCTGTGAAAACTCCCCCCAATGAGTTTGTATGGTCTTTTTGGAACATCCAATGCTTTTTCACCTTTTTCCAGATTTTTTAAATATTTGTTCACAGTTATTGAGCCCATTTACTGTCCCTTTGTGATACTAGTTACACACCTGACTGTCAACTTTTCCCTGTTGTTCTTCCCTCTCAATTTTATTTGTTTACTCTAACAAAGGGAGTTGCTTCTCTTCCCGTTTCCAGTTTGATGAACAGGATACCCCTCTAATGCTAACCTGTCAGATGCTGATGAAGCTGCCGTACATTTCCAGCATTCCTATTCAGATTTTCAGAAATTCCAAAGTTTTTCTTCTTTTATCTCTACATAAATTTATTTAAATATTAATTATTAATAAAAACGTCCAATTTTTACCACTCTGAGGATTGCAATAATATTTCCAAATAAGAAATATGCAAAGTAAATAAATGTTTATCTGAGGAACACTACACGCTTTAAAAATGCTCTTTGGTTCTGCTCATTCGTATATTTCTACTGTATAACATTCACCATTAGATGTTTACAAAATATCTGTCTTTGGAGATATTAAAAATGAACGAAGACACAAGCTTTTTGAAAGGTGAAAAATAGTCCTCAAAGGGACACTGTTCAGTACAGAAATGCTTGTTCTTAAGGACTGGTTATGACTCGGACATTATTCCATCATCATTTGTGACACTGAAAGTCTTGCAATCATTTTCCTTGCCTACTGTCAGTCACTAACATCTGCTTTAGAGGTAGCAGTGACCCTTGTGAAAATCTGGCTCCTGCTAGTCAAGTCTATACCCTTTAGGTTTTTACAGTGAATTTTCTGCAGACGTAATAAGAATGCCAGTGCCAATTTGTACCTATTTGACCTTCGAGGCAAACTGCTTGTCCGAAGCTACCGGACTGACCCCCTGAGAAACATTATACCGTTTTACTTAAAGCTAAGCCATTATAATTAGAGCTGGGACTGTTTTATTTAAAATTTAGAAAGAAAATATCTATTTTAGTATAACTGGTTTGAAGGTATTCTTAACCCAATGCATCTCTTTTCCTCTGGCTGTATTCTGTAGTCATAGTTATGAGGGTGATATCCATACATGGTACTATTGTGGAGCTAGAGACTGTACCATTTTAAGGAATCCTATTGTATTAATAGAACTATGACTCCAGAATTAGTTTTATTGTGGTCAATGGCCCATCAAAAATAAACAGCTGCTCAATAAACCTTAAATTACTTAAATAAAAACAGAAAATGTGGGAAATACACAGCAAATGGATCAGCATTTGAAGCAGAAAGACAGGATATCATTTTAGTTGTAATGTTTCATCATTTTCAGCATTTTCTGTTCACACTTCAGGTTTCCAGTTTTCAAAGTCTTTACCTCTGTCATAACTTAAATCAGTTTTTGATATATAAAAAAATATATTCTGTTGAATTGAATTTAGTGTATTCCTCTATATCATGTATCTGTGCTGCTCACAGCAAAGCCTGTCAATCATGTTACAGTGCGAACCAGGTATCATAGGAACATTGTAATGTGCAGGACTGCTAATATTACACAGAATATCTAAAACAAGTGACCTCTACTCAGGGTAAAGTAAAACAAAAGGAGGAAAAGTTAGCTGAGTCTAAGAAACAAAGCTGACAAAGGGTCATCGACCTGAAATGTTAACTCTGTTTCTCTCTCCACAGACGCTGCCTGACCTGCTGAGTATTTCCAGCATTTTCTGTTTTTATATCAGATTTCCAGCATCCACAGTATTTTGCTTTTGACTAAGTTATGGTCCATTATGGTCCATCTAGCCAGTCCCCAAAATATCATATACTACTCTATCTCTCATACCCTTCAATCACTTTCTCTGTCACATAAAACCAGTTTCTTCTTCAATTTACAACACTATCTTCCTCCATTGTCCCTGGGCAGTCTGTTCCACATATTCACCACCATCTGGGTAAAGTAGTTCAATCTAAACTGTCTCTTTACCCTGAGCTTGAGTTCATGCCACCTTTGCTGTCGTGTTTGTGGTTATGTCAAACATATCATGAGGATTCAACTTACCCAATTACTGTTAGTGATATTAATGGACAACGATTTAACATGCTCCCATGACATTCTCCTGTCCACCATTTTAATGCATATGTTAACCTGTTTAAAACATGTTAACGCCTCTGTTAAAATAGCACTGAGAAGATTATATTAACGTACTAAGCATTCATCTGCTAATATCACCTATAGTCATTTCAACGCTCGATAGTCTTTAGAATGTTGAACACCTCAATAAGGTCTCCAGTTTCTGTAGCCTCTCCTTAAAACTCAGGTTACCTAATCCAAGGTATCAATTCCCCTTCGCTGCACCCTCTCCAATGAAGAATGGTAACTAGAATTGTACAAACTATTCCAGATGTAGTTAGTTACGTGCTTTGTACACATTTGTTATCACTTCCTAAGACTTATGCTCTATCCCTCTGGTTCTATAACCTAAAGTTTTGATTACTTTCTTTACTGTTGCCACACACTATGCCGATGGTTTTAGGTAGCTAACCGCAAGTAGCCCCGGATCCCTCTCCTGCATTGCCTAGAATAATACCATTTAGCATATAGCCCTACGCCGTATTCCCCTTCCTCAGTCTCATCACTTTGCATTTATACATATTAAACAACATCTACTACTTGTCAGGTCAATTTCTTAATATATCCAAAGCCCTTTGTTATTGTTCCATTTTATTTACAACCCCCAGTCTGGTCTCATCAGAAAACTTAGCCAGTTTTGTTTATTAGACTCAACTAACTTTTCCTCCTTTTGTTTTGCTTTAACCTGAGAGGCGGTCACTGGTTTTAGATTTTCTGTGTGATCTGTCTAACCAGAACTGAGGATTTTATGGAAACTTCTGTTTTAGGAGGAAACAAACCGCCACTTTTCTCCCCTCCCCTCCCCTCCACTCCTGAAGGCTGATTCACCCTGCGAAACAGTTCAACGGCTCCTAGCTTCCCCCTGGTACCTCACACAAGTGGCTATTCTTAGGCAGTTCATGTTGGTATGCTACATGATCATGGGGATGCATTGTAGCCAAGTCTGATTCTGCCTTCACCTGACATCCACACACATGTGCTTTCCAGCAGGGGTTACTAGGCTGCAATTAAGAGTGGGAACTGGCTGATGTGGTGCTCATTTTGGCACTCTCTACTGCTCCCCCAGCTGAGATCAGCCAATTCAGCACAGACCAGAGATTGAACTGGGATCTTCCTGGCCAGTATCTTCCTATACCAGGTTTATTCACTGAGCCACCAGGAGAGCAGCAGGATAATGCTTAATGCTCACTTTAGAAAATACAGTTCTGTTTATTTGGGTGAGTCAGCGAGTGAAAATATTTTTAATATTATAATTTGGCATTAAAGTACATATTGCAACAAATCATAACAACTGCAATTCAAAAGTGGTCTCTTCACATCACGAATTGGACAATTTGCTTTAATTATGTGTTTCATTGCAAAATGGCACTTGTAAAATTGCTAAAGAAGGTTTTGTTTTATTTCATTCCACTGATCATGCACAAAAGGTTCAGTGTATCATGAGAATCATACTCCTTATCCCACATTGTTGTGATGGAGAAACAGAATTCCCTGGGTGCTCAGCTAAGTATCGTGCTACCCCCATTAGACTTGTCTCATGAATCTTAAATGGTCTGTGGCACTACTCTCACTGTCCCATTAAAGACAGAACCGGACTGCAACATGTAGCCCTATCCCACAGCTGTTTTAGTGATTTTATCAGATAGGTAGAACAGATGTCAGAAATTGAAGTAGAAAGCATGATACAAGAACAACAGAAAACAGTAACACAGGCAAGATGCTATGAAGGATGAAGAAAACATGCAAACCATCTTGACACATGTGTAGGTATTAGAAGAACCAGTCATAGCAAATTTATGTTTAGTACCAAAAGATACTCTCCTCCTGGCCAGGTACAGTATCATAGGCACAGTCTATTAGTCTGCCTCACTATCTAGACTCATTCATGAAGAATGGCATTTGGGCATCCTGGAGGGCAACTGTGCCACAACATGAGTCAGCACCTTTCGAGGAAGGAAGGAAACTGGGAAAACAGTGAAGGGAATTACATGTGTCTTAAACTGACAAGAGAGGAAAAATAAGTACAATAAGTGAGCATATTAGTGATCAAGGCACAGAAAACCATACCTAGTAGGGACACAATGGGATTAATTTTAATCTATCCCATAAGGTGGGAAACCCACCGGATTGGATGGAACACCAGTTCACACTCTGCCCAATATTACTCCATTGACTACAATGGAGAGTAAAATTGGGCTGGGTGTAAAACTAGCATTGCACCCGATCCCGCCAGTTTCCCTATGGGCGAGTTAGATTAAAGCTGCCCCCAATGTGTTTCCCTGAGAGGTTGAAAAATAGCCATCACCCCAGCCTTTGAATGCGTTGTAATCAGCCATTCTTGTAAGTGTTAGAGCAATAGAACACCAGCATTCTCAACAACTGTCACATATTGTTTACTGAAGCCCTGTAGAATTGGATTTAAGCAAAATGCAAAAAACTAATCCTGGCATGCATTAGTCAATAATAATTAACTCCCTTTCACTCGGTATTGATTAATACACAAACAACCTTTGCATCAACTCACATCTCCTATTATGTTCTTCATACCTTTAAAATTATAAGGAAAACAACCAAACCTTTTGGTTTAAAAGCATTTAGTGAGATTTGAAACCAAAATCTTGTCCCAAGTTAAATTTGAAAAACAAAAGTATCAGAAATGTATTTTTTATACACTGAGTCACTCTTTTGTCCTATGGAAGAACACTAATAGCTTTCTGGAAGAGAAAAAAACATACATATGAACAAACATCTGCTGACTGTCTCTCCTCTGGTCCAAACTTATGTACCCCATCCTCATCTTTGGCAAATAAATAACAAAACAAAGTCACCTCTCTCTTGATCAGATCGACCAAGAGCTCTAGCTATAAACATCCACACATCAGAAATTCTACCTTATAACTGAATTAATTCCGTTTGGGTGTTTTCTTGATCTGGAAAATGCTTTCTCTCACTATAGTAATGTCAAACTGTTGAAAGCCATTGTAAGTGGCAGTAGTGTGGTTTGAAGGATCCTATTAGTTGTGTGCAGGATTTGACTTTTTGTTTACGCTAAGTCCTATTTTTGATTTGTTTTTAAATTGACACATCAACCCATCCCAATCCCTGTGCGCCAACTTTTCCAGTGTATTCAATTCAACTGCGTTTGCTTTCACAGTCCAATATATACACAACTGTTCCACAATGTCTAACAAATAACAGGCTCTCATGCATAAATAAAATCTATTTTAAAAAAGAAAAAAAAATCTATTTTCTTAAATTAAAAAATATTACTCTCGATAATCACAATGCATCACCTTTGCTAAATTTTTACAACCTCATGCATAAAATTATAGCACTGTTTGGCAGTTGCTAATTTTAACACTACACTTTTAACACATAACAATTAGTCAATAAGTCTATGTAGGACAATGTGGAAATAAACGCATTTTAAACACACATACACACACACAAAGGAAAAAAAACAACGGATTGTTTCTTCAGAATATGAAAACTGTAAACTTTGGGCTCGTTCTGCAACTTCCCCAAATTCCATGAAACATTTACAATCCTTCCATAAGCGCACCTGTCACCTATTACAAAAATCACAACTTAAAACGTATAAAGCTTTTTTTTATATCATAGTTACAGTTACCAAAAAACGAGTGAATAATTTATTACATATGCTATAATAACATCACCCTAGACACTATTATCTATGAGGTATATCTGAGAAAATTCGGTAAGGAATGCACGGTCTGCGCTGCCAACCTACTCAATCAATTCTTTTTTTTTAAAGCTTTGGTATCTTTAAGAGAAAGAGAAGATAGAGATTGAGATAGAGAGAAAACTTTGGTATCTTTGTTTAGTTCTTTGCATGGTTGCATTGCAAAGCACCACAGTATAGCGGCTCACCAGCAATAAAAAATTGGTGGCCTTTTCGAAGCTGAGGTATTCACAGGAATAAAAAAATGCACAGAGGTCTAGAAACTGGAAAGAAACACCGCTTTGGTTCAAGCAAGGCACTCGTCCCGTGGTTTATCACACTTTGCAACTAAAGCGTGCATCTAGATTTTAGGTTTTTTTTTAAGTACAGGTATTTTGGTAATGGTGGCCACTGATTCAGGATGTGTATTTATTTATTTTTTCTGTGCATTCATAAATGGGATATGATTTGGGCATATTACAGCTACCAAAGACCTAAAACATCAGACAATCTAGGCACTGGTTTGGTTTGACATAATCTGAGTACATATAAATTCAACTGAATGCAAATTAATCTTTCCAGCCTTCTTCTCTAAATATCAGTAAAAATGTCATGACTTTGGTAACATTACATGGCAGAGTTTTTTTTTCTCCCCCTGGGCTGCAAAAATAAACTGATTAACTAAAGTTTGCGCGAGTACATTTTATACGAATAGATTGAAAGAAATTTTATTACACTAAAAAAAACCTTGCGTAGCTTGTTATGAAGTAAACTTGAATTACCTATTAGTACCACTGTAATTATTGATCCAGCAGGTTTTATATAAGTATAGGGAGAAGAGTGCTATTTAAAATAGCAAGCAAAGCACAAGTGCTTTAATTAACTCAAAGCTCCCTATTAGATCATAAGGAACTGCTGGAAGATTCACTTTAGGCAGTGGTATTTGGTTCACTATATGAAATTTTTAATATTCATTTCAGGGGTTTTTTTCCTGCTGAAATTTGAGATTTATTCACTGAGTATTATTGTTTTCTCATCTAGATTTTTTTTCAAGAATTTGTATTCTTCAATCTAAAGACCTTTAACAGGACCTAAATAATTGCTGGTCAACCAATCTCAGATTTTTTAGGATTTAAATTGACATTGTACTAATTAACTATAAATCAGGCCCCATATTATAATGACTGAACTAACTTTAGACAGGGCGATGTTTGCATTTAGAAGAGTGAAAAGAGCTGTGCGTTAGACAGTGCTAGATGAAACAATCTGAGTGGCACCATAGCAACTGAATCTGCCATGTTTACCAACTCACCTTGCTAATATATGAGAATATTAACACCCCCTATATTGCGGTAACAATTATTCTCTTTAATTATGTGTTTCCTGGGTCCTGTTAGTAGATTTTACTCATTTTAGTTTAGAAAGGACAGAATTCTGTAAAACAGCATCTCCATATAGTGAAATATTAATTATTTTAAATATACTCCAATCAAAACTGCTGCATATTTTAGATCTATATTTATCACAATAAACACAATACAGCGAAATGCTGGTGACATTAGCTTTTTTTTAAAATAGTTGACCACAAGTACAAAAATTACTGAACATAGTACATTTGGTCTCTTGATGATGGATTCTAATAAGGAAATTGTCTTTTTACAGCACAGAAAAAACACACATTTAGAATGAGTGCAGACCACCATTTAGATCTTTGGGGTATCTGAGTTGCAGCTGTATTTAGGAGACAGTCTATACATGAGCAGGAGCAAAACGCAGACCGTGCAGAGAAAGAAATCTTTGGTATCTTTGGTATCATCGACGCGATTAAAATTACAAATGGAAAAATTCAGTGAGGTAGCCTCTTTGGTTCTCACTAGAAGTAGAAAGAGCTTTTACACATAGTTCATACCTGGAAGCAGCGAGTTCAGGGTTTTTTTTCTGTCTCTTGTCACTAACGCTAAAGACTTCTTCACAATCGAAAGAAACTGTCTAAAGCCATTTGGACACAGGGCTAAACAATGGTGGAAAGATCATTAAAGTATTTCCTGTTGTGTATTCACTTTCCCATCAGTACATGCTGTATTGTTCCATATAAAATCATTGCTTGTCCATGTTATTACTAATAAGACTGAAGGGATATCTTTCAGTGCTTATAGTGGGATAATTCTTTGGCATTGAAAATTGAGAATAAAAGATGCAGTGCTTAAAGGTGCTAAAATCCAAAAATAGATAATGATAATGAAAACATGTTGAGATATTGGCTCAGGTAGTTTCTGCACAGAAAGCATAATGTTCAACTATTACAGGATGCCTATTAGTACAATTTAGAAAATCTAAATCTCCAATTCTCTTCTATGAATTTACAGGATGCAGAATTGGACTTGTGTTAGATGTATATTTATGCACTTGCAATTTTACTCCCAGCGGTAATTTGTATTTGTTCTAATAAAATACAAAAGAAAATCAATCAAAGTTAAAGGAATTAACTTCTTCTGCTTTATAAAATAAGCAGACAATGTGATAACTAGAGGCCATTTGAAGCACTGCATCTTTCATTTTAAATACATTTATAGTATTTGATAAATAAGAGAAAAATCACCGTTTAAATATATAGTTCACAATAAATACCCAAAATAATACAAATAATAATAATAAAGCTAATATAGCTTTTTGATTTCTAAACTAGTCAAAAGCACTTTAAAAATTACAAACTTGTTTAGAAATCAACTTTTGTTAATTAAATCACTTACATGGCATATGGGTATTGTGACTAGCAATGAAAATATCACTGTCAACTGTCTGAACTTGTTACCACAATACGGCATATTTCTAACATCTGAGTTAATACAAAACAATAAGAGCCACACAGGGAAAGTACTGTCATTCTCTCTGTGAGGGTCAACCTTCAGTTTGCTGGTCCAATTGGTTTGGTTTCTTTGGATATAGCTTTGTTTAAGGATAAAAGCTTCCACATTCCTGGGTAAAGCTATTGGACTACAGTATACCAATACTGCACTGTCTTCTTTTTGTAAAATTATCGTAGATTTCCTGATGTTCTTGAAAGTTGAACTCGTCTTGGACGTGCGCAGGGACTCCATGCACAAGATGCTGAGCTAAACGTCTATCGACACACAATGAATAAGAAACTCATAGGATACTTAGGTTAAAGTGTAAATGATAAACTAGCGACTGTAACCATTTACTAAATTCACCAACAAACATAACCAATGGACTCTTTTGTGCTTAAGATGAAGAGTGAACTTTTTAAAATCTATGGATCAATTGAATCTGACCTTTTAAAATAAATAATTATCATGTCAACATTTCAAAATAAAAAGTTTATACATTTTAAACTAGATATACAATACAAATAAAATAATTTGGAATATATTAATATTGTATGAACTGCATTAATTTATGATAGACTAATCATCAAAATTATTAATGAAAGGTTAAAGTTCACTTAAATTATCCAACTTGAGACTTGAGTAAGAACCATTGGCTATGTTGAATGCTTGTTAAATGCATATGGCTAAAATCAGACACCACAGTAATGCTTAGTAACTAATGTAATGCAACATACAGTTTGCAAACACTCCCATATTTAGTTACCTTTACCGAGCTATGGGAATGGGTTGCTATCTTTGGTAGAGGTGTTTAATCTGCACCCTAACATCTTGTGCTTGGAGCCATTTGGATCCATTTGTTGGTATCCTGTTCCATTGGAATTGCTAATTAGGAGGAAATTGTGAAACTGAGTGGGCATTTCCCTCTCTCAATAAGACGAACATTGAAAGACAGGCCAATAGTGCCAACAGCACTCAACTGTAATGCATAAAAACTACAAAACAGATCCATGTCTCTGTGAAGCTGACTTTGGTTGAAGCGGAAGAGGTTTTCTGTTGTTCTGTACAACGTTTCTCAAAAACTGCATAGGCACACGTTAAAGACAATATTCAACTTTAAGAGGCGGAGAGTGTCGTCAAATGAAGCAGCAATGATCCGTGGCATTGCTCCCTTGTTGTTGCTACTTTGCTTGTTAACCCTTTCGTAACTCTGCTTCCCAAAACGACTAAGACATCCATTGAAACACAGTGCGTACGTTGTTTCCTGACGTGCTTCTTTTGTTTACAAGTTTGTTGCAGAACAATTAGGTGCAGAAAAAAGTTTCTTTGGTTTCGATTTAATAATAAATAGAAAAAAAAGTATCAAGTGTCTTCACGAGAGTCTTTAAAGCCTTTGGCTTGCCTTTGAACACGTCAATGGTGTTCTTAAAGGGCCCGTTCAGTGGTGAATGTGCACATGTAGGAAGAAGGTGTATTGATGCCTAGTTTTAGGAAAAATAAAACTATTTAATGTTTGTGCTTCTGCACTCACCATGGGCAGCCCCCTTTACACGGGCTACTCAGTGCGTTTGCAGTACTAAACCAGTGTTGCCCAAGAATAGAATCTAAGTGTATGAATGCATAGTAATCTACAACTAATAAGACAAACAATATGCACTCTTCCTGCAGCAAACAGCTGCCTTCACGACTGAATGCTCCTGATATCTTCTGGAAACAAAAACAAAACAGACCATATGATTGGACATTACAGAATGTCGCGGATTTGGTGATTGGGAGGAATGTGCTTGAAGGTTGTGCTTGCATTCCCACCACTAGCAGCTCCACCCAAAGGGTGGCTCTAGCGGTGAGGGCACGTTTACTAGCATCATTCAAGATTCGTATCGTGTTGCGTGGACGCAGGACTGAAAATCTCCGGAAATGCCTTTGATATTTTGTGCTTGCCTACTCACCACTAGCAGCCCATTCTTAAACAGCCTGGTTAGTGATGAGATAGCATGATTGTACAAATGTTCTCCAATAATTCTATTGAGGTTCCTTTTTTTAAAAAAAAAACACGCTCAAAATGGACGTCACTTACTGTCAGTGTCTGTGCCAGTTTCACCGCATCAAAAATCATTGTGTAGCTGCCAGAAACTGACAACTGAAGCAACTCACAACTGAACTTATTGTGTCACAATTATCTTCAGACAAAGCACTAGACATATTGCTCAGCAACATAGCTCGATGTGCCCTGCCTGATAACGTCGGAAAATTCACCAAATAGACTCTCAGCTTCGTTGTCAGTTTACAGCAAGGGCTCAAATAATTTAGGGAGAAATCTTAAATGCCAGACACTTTCAAATATGTGCCATCCCTTTTTTAAAAAAAAAGTGTGTTGATGAAGATTGTGCTTATGCACTCACCACTGAACAGCCTCTTCAAAAAGCAAAAAATAAAAGAAAGAAAAGGTGTTGAGTTGTGCCCAGTTCAGGTGCACTGTCCTCAATCATGCTTTGGTACAAGTGCTTGAGGTCGACGATGAAGCGCCTGGGCTCGACATGGCTTCGTCCTGCCATTTGTCCAAGCTTCGCCTCCGGGCGTTCATAAAGAAATTACTGACGGTGGTCAACTCCAGACCGAGCTGTTGCGAGATTGTGATCTGCATCTCCTTGGAAGGGCGCTTATTTTCCTTGAAAATGGCGAAAAGAGTTCGGCGTTGGAGGTCAGTGAAAACTAGCCGTGGCTTCTTTGGTGTATTGCTCTTCTCTTTGTTCTGTTCTTGTTCTTTGCGTTTGCACGCTGGGAAGGAAAAGAAAAAAAATAATAATATTGAGGATTTATAGAAACGGGCTGACTTTATCCTCGTCTGCACAATAACGAATCTTGCTTAAAATATCGCTTTGTTTTACCTGAGGTTTCGAGTTACTGGACGGGGGGGGGGGGGGGGAAATCAGCTGATGGCAATAAATGTGGAAATAACCCAAACCGTTAATTTTGCTGAGCAGTGTTCTAACCGTTTAATTACAGAACACGCCTACACTAAAACAAAACCTGACCAATAAAATTGTGCAATAATTACTTCACGTTCCTTCTCTGTGTATTTTATTTTCATCTTGTATGTATGTAAGAAAAAGAGCAGGAGTAGGCCATTTGGCCCCTCGAGCCTGCTCCGCCATTCAGTAAGATCATGGCTGATCTTCTACCTCAACTCCACTTTCCTTCCCTATCCCCATATCCCTTGATTCCCTTAATATCCAAAAAATCTATCGATCTCTGTCTTGAATATACTCAATGACTGAGCTTCCACAGCCCTCTGGGGTAGAGAATTCCAAAGATTCACCACCCTCTGAGTGAAGAAATCTCTCCTCATCTCAGTCCTAAATGGCCGACCCCTTCTTCTGAGACTGTGACTCCTGGTTCTAGATTCCCCAGCCAGGGGAAAACATCCTCCCTGCATCTACCCTGTCAAGCCCTGTAAGAATTTTGTATGTTTCAATGAGATCACCTCTCATTCTTCTAAACTCTAGAGAATATAGGCATATCTCTCCTCATAGGACAGTCCCCCCATCCCAGGAATCAGTCTGGTAAGCCTTTGTTGCACTCCCTCTATGGCAAGTATATCCTTCTGATAATCCAAATACACCACATCCACTGGTTCCCCCTTATCTATTCTGCTAGTTACAACCTCAAAAAACTCTAACAGATTCGTCAAACATGATTTCCCTTTCACAAATCCATGCTGACTCTGCCCAATCCTATTATTATTTTCTAAGTGCCCTGTTACCACGTCCTTAATAATAGATTCTAGCATTTTCCCTACTACTGATGTCAGGCTAACTGGTCTGTAGTTTCCTATTTTCTCTCTCCCTCCTTTCTTAAATAGTGGGGTTACATTTGCTACCTTCCAATCTGCAGGAATCGTTCTAGAATCTATGGAATTTTGGAAAGTGACAACCAATGCATCTACTATCTCTATAGCCACCTCTTTCAAATCCCTAGGATGTAGGCCATCAGGTCCAGGTCCAGGGGAATTATTTTTTACCAATACTAATTTCTTTCAGTTCCTCATTCTCGCTAGACCCTTGGTTCTCCACTATTTCTGGGAAGTTTTTTGCATCTTCTTCCATGAAGACAAACACAAAGGGCTGGATTTTCATTGACCCGTGGAGGCGGGTTTGGAGGCGTGTGGGGGGTTAAAATTGCGAAAACTGGCGGGTGGGCACAAGTCCACCTCCATCCCGCCTCCACGCAATTTTCATTAAATCGTGTCTGCTGGTCCCGACTCCGTCCCGCCTCTAAGAGGCGGGATAGGCTGTTAAGGCCCTTAACAAGCACTAAATTGCCTCTATAATGCCATTTTGAAAGGCCTTTGTGATTTTAACCCTTTTTCTACGTGAAGCACGCCTGTTCTGAACCATGAATGTGAAACTTAGCGGGAGCACATTTCGATAGCTGACGCACGCTGGCTGGCTGGCTATGCATATATGGATAGCTATGTGGATGGATGTATATATGGATGGATGGAGAGGAGACATATCTGGGAGTGGTGGTGTAAAAATTAAAATATCTGGGAGCAGACTTAGGGCTGCTGCTGCTCATTTTGCAGGTCCTCTCACAGCAAAGGCCAGGCAGTCTCTGAAGACCTTCAATGCAGCAGCAATGATGACATCATCAGAGGCGACTTTCAGACTGAAAACACTAATTGGTTCATGGGTTCCCATATGCTGGAACTCAATTGCCCAATTAGGTGAAAATTGCATCAATCTCCCACATCCAATTGCAGTCGGGTGGATAACACGAAAAGTGGATGACACGATCCCAACCCGCCCCAGTATCAAAATCCAGCCCAAAGTATTTGTTTAATTTCTCTGCCATTTGTGTGCCCTCTGGTACCCTAACCATTATTAATGTGTAAGCATTAACATTGGTTGGCTTTTCCACCTCTTCTTCCCTGATGCCCATGTGTATAATTTCCAAGAATCACTGGATAGCTACCGTGAACGGGTAATGTGGCTGCCTCCACCGCCGCCCCACATCCGAGCTAGTTCTGGTAGGGTCCAGGGTCCAGTTAATGTTTTGAACCCAGGGGATACGTGGATCAGATCCTATAACTTCCAATAATTTTTTAGATGACCGATCTCTTTGAACAAAAGATTGGCCTTAATTGGGCTGCAGCCTACCAGCATTACTGGGAAGTCAAGTGGTGTCATGTGAAAACGCTGGCTCCCATCTGCTGGGATTGCACATTCTTGGATATGGGCCAATAAGATGTACGAAACATACGAAAATGACGGACAGGAAAATACCAGCTGGTCCATCAAGCCTGCTCCACACTCATGATGGCTGGAGCATCATGACTGGGCACTTCCTAACCCCCTGGCAGCCAAGTATCCCGAGAGAGGAGGAAGAAAAAACAGAGAGTATCTTAGATTGGATCCGGAGTCTGATCCGGATCAGCAGCAGAGGCTTTACTGGCCTCAGTGCTCTTGGGTTTGGAATGGGTAAAATAATTTGGCGTTCCTGTTCCTATACACCGACTTCTGCCGGGGAGAGTTTGCGGTGAGTAAGGCTTATCTTCTGCTGTGACCTGGTCGAATGGCATAAATGGGCGCACACTGACAGTGTTTACGGGTGCAGAATGGCGACTTGGACCAGGCAGCCAACACTCATTTAAATATGTTCCAGCATTACGCAACGCTTTCAGAAGAGGAATGGAGAAAGTAGGGGGAAGTGAATCGTTTTGAAGGGTATTTCTGCACCTATTCCAATTCACCTTAACAACAATCAGATATAATATAGACTTAATGCACAACAGACCAGACTATCTTTTTTTTATGAAGCTATGAGCAACTGAGATGCCATCACCATTCTTTTACAAATACAGTTTCACAGCGCCCTGTGGATCAGCTATTTTCCGGGATCCGGACACTCTTCGAGGACCTGTCCGCGGTGCTGAACTGACAGCTGTAATTGGGAGCAATTGTTCGTTTTATCTCTTCCTTTTTTCTGAAATTGTGTTAACAGTACATATATCTTTCCACGCTGTATGTTAAATACCATATCTGTGAAGCTTCCAGAAAACGTAATTACTATTGATTTTTAATGTTAGAAAAGTAATATTTTATTGCCCCCGCGATGTGTCAAGGGTCTCTGGCCAGAAGATGGCAGTGTTGTACACGCAATTCTCATGGACAGCTCTGTGTCCCGCTGCAGTGTTACCATGCAAGCGAAACTGATCTCAGATACACTGTAGAATAACTACAAAAGCTTATTCTATCACTAATGATTGACAAGCACTGTGAATAATCAACCGAGGATCAAGGGGCCGCCTCAGATTTTATCGTCATTACTAATAAACCACGAAGATGGGGAAGGTAATAACACACAAATCCTTACTGCAGTTTCCCACAGAAACCGCACCTGAAAAATGTAAAAGCAGGACTTGAATGACTAATCGCCATGAATAATATAGATGAAAATCATAAATACGGTCGAGCGGCCTATATAAGCATTGACTCCCGTCTAATGTTATCACTTTACCCAAACCTCGACTGAACTGAATTTCAATGAAGAATATAAATGCATTGTGCTGCATCAAATTAGGCAATATTATTTTTTAAGAATATGATTAACTAAAAGAAGAATTGTATCAGTATCCATACATTAGGAATGTCAACACTGGTCGGCTAATCAAGATGGTTATCGGCTCTTGGTTATTGATCAACTCCACGAGTAAAGTTCGGCGATGGCGTAACTCCAATTGGTCAATAAGTTATTCCTAACATGATCCGATGGCAGTGAGTAAATATTAGAGGTAATTATTATTCAGCATGGACGGGCCTCGGAAATCAGCTACTGCCATCACTGATAGACTAAACTGCACTGACAGTAGCAGAAAGCAGGGGCTATCTGTAGGTTATGTGTGCTAGTTATCAACATTTATCCAACTCGTTAATGAACACAAGTTGTCACCGTATGAATTGCACAAGCTGACTATCGTGGACAGCAGACAGGAACGAATACAATACCACAGCTCTGTGTCCTCAGTGATTGTGTGTGTGTGTGTGTGTTAGAGAAAAAATCTCCTTTATCGGCCATTTTTAAGCTCTCTTCCTCCTTCTGAATGCATTGATTCCTGACTTGGGTACAGTGTCATGATATCATGGTACCTCAATCTTCATGTTTGAGCCTTGGGTGGCATCACTGCTGTGCTCAATCCTGTCCTTGCCCAACATTCACACTTCCAGCAAGGGGCACTGGGTAGTGATGAAGAGCGGCAACTCTGGCCGAATTTTTTTTTTCTTTTCAAACTCAAGGGCACGGAAGTCAACCGTAGCTTCATCAGTACTGCGGCCTCAGCTGAGAAACAGCTAACTCAGCACAGATCAGGGATGGAGACTCGGATCGGCCTGGTCTCTATTGCTAAGCTACTCACTGCCTTCACGCCAGGTTAGCCGTGGCAATTATGTTTAATTTATTGGTAGGAACACTTTTTTTTAAAAAAACAGATCCATTCCAGTAGATATTTAAGAGTGGAATTAAAGATGAAATAGTTCCAAAGATCCTTCAAGCTGGGGTCTGGAGACTATGATTGGAGAAAGTTGTGAAAGATTTCCTAGTCGTGGCGATTTCTGCACTCCCTAATTATTACAATGAATGTAGATTTTGCAAAGGTCAAACACCGCAGTTCGCAATTTAAAGTGTGTCAAACAGAATGTCAGTTTTGTTTGCGGGAGAGAGGGAAAATTCACAAAAAAATGCAACGGGACGAGGCGGGGAATGGGAAGCGGTGCTTAATTCTGTCGCGGGCTTGCAATATCTTTTCAAAGCTCTCAAAGAGCCGGAAATGTCAAGGCTTTATTTTTTTTTAAAACTCAGGACATTTTGACTTGACCCGGGACAATTCTCTCCGGGAAAACTAATGTCAGGACTGGGCTCTGACCCTTTCGGGATCCATCCATTAAATTGCTGACCTCAGTGGTGGCAAACAAGCATGCCAACAACTGCGTCACAGGAAGACCGCCAGTGTCACAATAAAGTAGCTGTCGATGGCCATTCCTCTAATCCAAAGAACGGAACCCAAACGAAAAATAAAGCCACACGCATGTAACCAGTTTCCAAAACAAACTAAACCGTTAGACATGTCAACAAGCACCATTAACACGAATGCTAATAAAAAGATAGCTCGCGTTACGCCATCGAATTAATCAGTTAATCAATCAGTCAGTCGATTAATTATACGCTTTAGCTGTCAGACACGAGCTCTTCGCGTATCGGGATGAGATTTTACAAGACCTGGTTTTAGTTTTACTCAGACTTCCGCGCGAGCGTATTGCTAAATACGACATTAAAAATAGTTTGCTGCGTTTTATTTCTCAGTTGAAACTCTAGTCATTATCAAGTACAGACACGAACCCCGGCCGGGCACAATGCCCAGCACACATTCGCAGAGACTGACCATCAGATAATAACTAATATCTAACAGTTGGAAATCATGTGAGGAGGTCACGTATTATTTCCATGAAAGTAATTTTGCAAATTTTTACAATTGAACCTCCTCCCCCTCCCATCCCAACCCGGAAAGATGCACTGATGTGACATAGCCTATAACTAGAATGTGATTTAATTCGATGTGAATGGCAAAATATATTTGAAAATGTCTTTTAAATCGACCGGAACAAATTAAACACAAATATTTGCAATTGTTGGGCTCTAATTGCTGTTGGAATGACAGGCGCTTTTAAACATATCCTACAGCCAGAACAAGGATCTCGTTTTTTTTTAAAAAAACAACCTCCTATTACCCTGTTCCCTGCATTATTTGTTTGGAAGGTGTTTGAGTAAAGTTGTCTATAAGTCAAATACTGCAACATTTTCACCATTGGTATTATTCCATTACATATGTATTCTGAACTTGTTTATTTACTTTGGCTTTCTACATATTTTGAACAGTTTCACTCAAATTCAGAATCGGTGTTCGGAAATGCAGCATCCTGCTATTGCCATCCTTTATTTCCATCCTCTATTCCGGATTATATGTTTTAAAATGATTTATAATACATGTAACGCAGTTACGCAAATCGCTGAGTACAACTGCAGTAAACCAGTATCAACACATGCCAGTGGTATAACACGCATCCCCAGTACGGGTAGCGCGCTAGCACACATTTCTCAGTCAGACTCAACAGTCAATCAAGTCAATCTGATGACGCTGTTTAAACGCTAATTACATCCACTAATGTGGCGATTAATTCATCTTGCTTCCTAACTAGGCCTAGCACCTGCACAATCCACCCCTGTGCACTAGAATAACAACAGTAAAGGGTTAAAAACACGGACGTCAGACGCCGGATTAATGACTATATATATATATATAGAGAGAGAGAGAGAGCAATCTGCATATGCCAGTGTGAAAGCAGTAATTCCTGCAATTTCTCCAACAATTTGCAACCATAGAAACATGTTGCAAATGAATCAATTAGCCTGCACCATCGTTGAACCTTGCCCTTTGAACTCAGTAGCAGACTAATAAACCCATTAACTCGCACAGTGCTCCTTAAATTGTTTTTATGTTCTGTATTTAAAAAAAACAATTGCCGTTTATTCTCGAAATAGACCAGAGAGACGCAATGTTTACTTTAGTGGGATTGTTTCGGTGGACGGTTCAGTTGGGAATGTCAGATCTTGAATACTGACGCTTTAATCGTAAACAAAAACAAGGCCCCGTCTATTACATTCGGTCTGACACCTTCCAACAAGCCACAGCATTTACAAAAAATGATCGCTAGGGATTTTAATTTCTAGGCATTTTTTTTAATTCTCCTTATTTATCTAAAACTGGTGAAGCGGTTGTACGCTCCTCTTTAGACGGTGTGGTTGTGCTCAGGCACACTGCTGTAGAGTGGTAACCCCGAGCCTGAGATGTGATTGTTGAGAGCATTTTGCTGCAGCCACATTCATTCCAGGTTAAACAACGAGATCGCCTCCCATTTTGACATTATTAGTTCGTAAAATTGTTCCAATTCTGTCAGTTTGATGAGGTTCGTTTGTGAAAACATCACGTCAAAGACCCAAGGAAAATAAAGACTTACAAAATGCACTGATAATACTGTTGTAATAAAAATAGGATTTGTATGTATAATTAATATGCTAACTTTTAAAATCTTACAAATAACACACGGTACCTGTTATTTTTATCCCGTCCGCCCGCACGTTTTCTTCTAATCCAAAGTGCAAAACACCAATCCTTCAACATTTAAAAATCCCACCGGTGAATGAACAGGGTTTCAGTTCGCTACCTGGATGTCTCTGCCCTTGGTCTGCAAGAGCGGCACAGCCATCGCTTTTTTTCGTCAGACCACTTGTCTTGTCCAATTTCTGCCTAGCTCTCTAAGTCTGTCTGTGATACGGCCATGTCTGTCTTTCCTGTTCATCTGCGTCGGTCCTCTCGCTTTCTGTCTCTATCTATGAGATCTCTGTAGTTCTCTCCCCTTCTTCGTCTCTTTGTCTTTTCAGTATATGTATTTGCAAGATATGTTCTACCTTGCTCGGTTATCTTGTACATTCATTCTAACCTGCTATTATAGGGGGGTGGTGTTTCAATGTCGTTTTGCTGTTGCATAACTATCTAACCATACGTGAGTTCAGAAGACGGGGATTGCAAAACCACGCATCCCATTAGGATTACAAATGAAAAAATCAATAATGGCTTCTAATTACCTGTGAAGTTAAACAGCGCAGGCTGGGATCATCACAGACGCCCCCTTCCTCTCTCTCTCTCTCTCTCTCACTCGCTCTTTTTAATGTTCAAGGACTGCGTGTATTTGTAATTCGAATCAAACCTGTGTTGGTTTTTCCTACCGATAGGTAAAACTAACGCGGCAGATACGAAACTTTATGGCCGTCACCTTCTTATTTAAATGAGTGGAACAAAAGAAAAAGAAACCAGGACCCTACGAACCGATGATACGAAATTTACACAAAGCAGTTGTGTTTACATTAAACTCCATTCATCTTGCTTGACTTTAAAGCAACCAGCGTCAAGCGGTATATGGTCATTAATACAAACAGGGTTTTCACTGTGTCGGATGACTTTTCCACAATGTTTAAATAGAGAAATAGTAAGTATTAAGTATTTGATCACGTGTTCTTCATCCACGTTTTATTGGAATGTATTTTGTAAACAGAAATCATTTAAAACTAATATCTAAATACATCTTTATGTATATATTGCACCTATATTTGATCTAGACACATAGCTATAAGCGACCCATAAAATGTCTGGCATTATAGTAAAGTTTGCGGACATAATTAACAGACGTGAGTGTTCAGTTTTAGCTCTGATATTTTTGCTGACTGCATCGCCACTTTAAGTTCTAAATTATTCGCCTGTTAGATTTCCCTCGACAAAAAGTGATGAAGATAAGTTTAAAATGAATAAAAGTGAGTAACTAAATGCTGCGTTTCCATTATTCTTTTACTGAAATATACAGCAAATAGAAATGTGCGTGTGTAAATATGTAATATATACAACGTATGTTACATATAGAATATTAAACTATAATGTGCACATACACTATATGTTCCATCATAATGTATGGATGTTAACTAACGGATAGCGCATATATGTGTTTATCCTGCCTGTAATCTGTACTATACACACAGTGTGCACGATATATGATTGAATAACCTATTATTTAATGATTATACTATATATACTGTGTATTGTATAAATGCTGTATATTATCCATAATGCATATTGATTGCAACTGACATACACAGTATACGACTCATAATACATGTCTATAATCTACAATGTATATAGAATTAATATAAAGTAAAATAATATAAAGATTAAACGTAATAAGAATGCTACAACTTCAACAGCAAAGCATATTAGGACGGTGCGTATATTGGTGCATTGCCCTATCCTCAAAAACCTTGTGGTAATGACGCCCCTCTGTCATTGTCTGCCCTGTGCCTCCTGCTTGTAGAACACTTGTTTTAGGTGTTCTTGTATTTCCCAGCAATAACAAATCGAATGACAATACAGTATTAAAAAGAACAGCATCCGGGTAAACAGTAAATCTATGCAAGAGCTTCTTTAAACGTGCGGTTTCCTTAAAGGGAAAGGCTGGATCAATGCGATCGATGGCGAAGGTTTTCCCTATTCCTATATCAAATGAATGTCGTTGCTGATAAAACCTCAAATGGGGAGCTTCTCTGGGCGACTTCTCCATTGTTTTTTACTCGGGTTGTGACAAAATGAAAATCGATGTCAGCGAGTCACTAACACCACAAATAAAACAAAGGCTTGTTTGCACTGACCCGCGGTCTGAGAGAGCAAAGTTCTTTGTGATAGAGCTCTTGGAAAGAAGGAAAAAAAAGCAGAAGAACGCGGCGCTCCGTCCAATAAACCCAAGGAGGATTGATATTCAGAAACACGTTTCGCTAGCAAATTCGAAATTAAGAAATAAGCAATCGGTAGAAAACAGCAACATTCAGAATGAGCAGGCGCGTGGGGGAAAAGAACATTTTTTTTTACTTGTATGCGACATAAATCAACCCTGAAAAGATTGTCAAATTTGTCAGAATAAACACGAGAGCTGATCCTTATCAAGAAATTCTCAATGTCAAGGATAGAACTGAATTTTACAAGGGGAGCCGCAATATCTTAAATCACTTACAGTGCAAAGATTGTGATCGTCACGGCAATGATAAGGGCTTCACTCCACGCTACACTAACTTGGGACTCTACTGTATTGTTTTTTAATATAAATTTTTATTTAGGATTATATTTTAATTATACATCCTTAAAAGGACGTTGTGCACAAACAAGAGAGAGGACACCAATTGTGTGTAAGTCAAGCTATGGAGTTCTATTGGACCAGAGTTAAGAAACTATTCGTAAACATGAGCAAAATGCCGGTACCATGTACATTGCACTCGGTTATTTTCTCAGATTGTGTTACATGTCCTTGTGAGAAGGGAAGATCCCAGGAGAACAATAAATATCGATATACAATTATGTTATTAAAATTTGTATATAATGTATAGCCCACATGTATAACGTTTGACATCGCTCCACTCTTCGTACTTAAGTAACCCCCAAACACTGCAGCGAAAATAATCTTTGGTTAAAAAAAAAATCTGCTCCGTATCTGAACAGATACATTTTATGTTTGCGAATTGAGCTTTAGTTAGATGATTTTAAAATTTATAAATAATTTTCCAAACGTGGTCTCCATGGACATTTTGCTCTTTAACATTTAAATTGATATATTTTGCAGATTCGTCGAGGTTTCCCGAAGAATATACAATACAATTATTTGTATTTCGTGACAAATTAATATATTGGTACAGAACATGATGATGTTAAATGTTAGGAAGAATTTCAAACCATTAGAAAGTGCTTTGTCCTGAAAGAGTGAACTCAGCGCCAGTATTTACTGCAGTGCCTGGCTAACGAAATAGGAATCATTCACACATTTTGAGCTAGACATAAAGTTATGTTTAAAAAAAGAAAATAGTTGCAAATATAATAAATAAGAAACAATGGATTATATTTTCCAAAACATGGGGCTACCGGTGTGGGGACTATAATTACGATCTGAGCTCAACTAACAGACATAGAATCTGTAACCATCAAGTCCGATTAGGTTCGTATTAAGTGGGTTGCTAAAACAAATACTATTCAAGTCAAAATAACGTCTATTGTAAATGTTGAATCTAACAGCAAAATATTCAATTGCCAGGAGATTGACGATTTCTATTGTATCTGTGAATATAATCAGAAAGATGTACTCAAGCCTTCGCTGAGATTTCTGCACTAATTTTAAATGGTAATTGCATCCAACAGCACTTGGAAGCTGTAACTGTATTCAGTATTATAGGATGATGGGAGGGCAGCGTCTGCCCACCCCCCCCCCGGACTGGAACATAATCTCTTCCTACACTGCCGTTGATTCCTAATGATACCTATTTCGAGGTCCCAGAAGAGTGTGTGATTAATGCTTAAACGCAAGAAGTTTTTTTTAACTGACGGTCTTTTACATCAGAGACACGTCTGAATCTGCATTTAAACAAGGATGTTGGAATGCAGCCTTCACCGTGCTGAAGCGTCGAACGTACGCCGTGCCGGCGAGGTTTACACACTCCAGATGCCCAATCGTTTTGAATTGCAATTTGCTGCGCTAATTGGGTTCCTGTCACTTAACACGCGGTCTCTGGCATGCGTATTAAGTTTTCCACCTAGATAAGTCCTTATATATATATATATATATATTAGTACCTCAGACAGAAACACAGTAAATAATCCTCTTGGCGGTTTTTGTTTGTGGACAATACTGGGGCATTGATTCTAACTTTAATGAATTAATTTGAGTTAAAGTGGAATACTGTATCTGAGGTCACATGTCAGTATCATTGTCGGCTCTTAATAAGATCAACATAGTCTCGCAAAAGAAAAACATTCATCAGTAAGACCTGATTCAAGGACATTTAAAAAATACGTCAATTTCCTGTGTCATTTGTATGTTACATGCTGACAAACTTACTTTAAGAATGTTTTAGAGGAACTCTTTAAATCGTTATCTGCCCACATCAGCAAAATGAACAATAACACCGTTACACCTTTGGTCATAATGCAAAAAGGAAAAAAAAATCGATAATAAAATATAGTACTACTGTTTAAAAAAAACACGTGAGCTATCATTGTCATGGGCTGTGAACTAAATCTCTTTAAAATGGTAGCGAGGAGGGAACTCAAACTACCAGGAGACAAAGGGAAGATAATGTGGACGACAATGCCGGGAAGACTATGGCAGCTTTACTGGAACAACGTCGGATCAGGTTCCAAATCAATGTCTAACCGGGTCCTTAGGTTTATGTTATTGTTGCCAGCATTAATGCCCTTTTAATCTTCTAAAGATTATCCTCATCGATCCACGTCCATATACACAGATTTTTTTATATAGTGACATAACCACATTATTTAAATACTGTTGATAAAAATAAATGCCACTGTTTCATTTCTTTCCTTCCACTCTCACCCCCCCCCCCCCCCCCCAGTATATCTTTCCTTGCCCTCAGTGCTCCTAGGAATCCTCTTATATTAATGAACATTAGGAAGGTGTTACTCTCTCACACAAGGGGCTGCCAGAGGCAAACATCAGGTGCGGGAGGGTTTCAATTATTAATTTGCCAATTGCAGCAACAACAACAACTAACAACTGATCCGAGTGACTGGAAATAAAACTCCGGGATTAACAGAGACACGCTGGTGTCGGTATGGCAGCGAATTTATTGGTTTTACAGATGGCATTCGGCATTCAGACGCTCTTGCATCTCAGAAGCGATTCCTTTTTATTTATCATTCTCTCCAAGTGGGCGTTCTAAATATAAATCATTTATGGAGCCGTCGCGAGAGAGAAAGATACTGGTTGACAAGGCTATCAGCTCCAGCGGCGAATGAGTCCCCAGATTTTGCCTGGTTAAAACCGAGGCAAGGGTGACGTTGCAGCAAGCAACCGGTCATGCAGAGATTTCCATTAATAATTCATATCTGCGGCTTCTGGGCTTCTTTTCAAAGCACTGCCAGTAAGCATATTATATCTTCAGACAAAATAAAGAAAGAGAATCCAGCTACGGCACATTTAAAAAAAAAATCTTTTAACAAATAAAATGTTTCAAAAATTAGCAATATCGTTCACACCAGAAAACCCACACTGTACTCGCCTCAAGTGGTTGGATGAAATGTTGTTGTCCTTCTGGTCTTTTTAAAAATCTCCTGGTCTGTATTTAGCTGGAGTTAATAAGGTGTTGTAAGAATATATACCTTCCGAAATCATGCGCGTGCGGTACGAATCTCTGAAGTCATTTTCCGCAGCAGAGATGGGGTAATGCACAGAGCCCGCACAATGGGTTGATTTATATAAAACAGATTATTTTTTCAATGTTTACTTTATTGCCAAGGTTGTTCTTTTTTTTGTGCATTGTGTTTGTAAATACCAAATCAGCTGGGCAATAAACAGTTTAATTATTCAAATCAGAATTGATCGCCTACCTGAGGGATGTGGGGTGAAATTCATTGATAATAATGCAATCAAATAAAACATGCATTAAATGCAAACACCAAATTATAACATCATTATTTTTTTTCCTGTCAGCCTGCTTGTGTGGCTTTGCTTGCGTTTTGAATTTTGTTGAATCAGCAATCATTTACTGTCAGCTTTTACCGAAAATACAGTCATGAACATAATGTTATAGATACAGGGACAGACAAACAGACGGATAGTCGGGGTGACTATTTCAAGGCCGTTTTCAAAATGTCTCTTCCACCTCTTTCAGGTCAGCAGCACAGCTGAATTCAGAAGCTAATGGCTACAACACGATTCAGATAGGCCTACTCTGATCATCACCTATATCGATTGAATAGATTTAATTCTAGTACGGTTGTACCCGCGAACTTGGCAACCTGTGATCTCAAATATTTCAACATGTTTTGTATTTTCTGGCATGGTGACATGATTTAAAATAATTGCATTTTTTTCATATCTGTTGCAACCCCAGAAATGAAAAGCAATCAAATTGCTTATAATTTTAAGAATTTTGATTTCCTAATCAATCTGGAAGTTGTGTGATAAGTGAAAGCATAAATGTTGAGAAAAAAAATTAAAAGAATGTTAGCGAAATACACGCAGTCGGTTACTACATACACGATGTGCACCGCGTTTTTTGTGGCTCACTGTATAAGGATAGAGTTTCTCCACTAAATGCAGGGAAAAGCCAAGTTTAATTGAAAGAAGTAATTACAGCAATTACAGCACATGGCCTTGGTTGACAACATCGTCCCTGATTTGTTTAAGCGGATAATGACAGCAGTGATGAAAACATTGTATATAATAAATGGTGCTGATATTTTCACTTAAAGCAAACACAACACAAAGTTTATATTTGCATGTTAAAATAAATGCGAAATATCGTACAAACCCGAGCTATATTTTTCCTCTAATCCATACTGATAATTCATTGAAATATAGCCACGTATCACTGATTGCCCCAACGCGCGAAAAAAAAATTTATCTCCTCCAAATCTACATATTTACGAGCGAGTTCACGTTACGTAGTCAAATAAATATATCGAATCGAATTAGACATTGTAATAGATGTTGCTTCCATTGTCCTTTTGAGGTGCGAAGGTTAAATTATGGCTCTCGGCGCCGTATGGATTTCAACAGTTACATATTTGCCAGGGAATGCAAGAGTATTTTTCCATATATATTGAAATAAAATGAGCTCTCCCAATATGATCAAAGATTACTTTGACTTATTTGTCTTGTAGGGTAGAATTCCATAATCGCGCCTACTGGGTATTAAAGAAGATTTAAGAGCAATGCATTGAACAGTCTTTCAAAAATGGAAATGTTAATTACATTATATTAAATAGTCCCCAATTGCAGACAAATAAAATTCTATGCGTCCAAACACACACAATAGGGATGAGCTCGGATTCCAGGGACCAACACGGCCGCTAGAGGGCGGAAAAGCAATTCCTCCGATTTCCCAATCACACTGCCAACCACCGAAGCTCGTTCAGTGCTCAATCGTTGGGATTCACCACAACAAAACGATCGCTTACTTATAGCACTGCACTAGTCTTACCTATTCGTTTAAATACACGCAAAACAGCTCAAGGCTTGTCACTCGGCACCCTACAACCCTGTGAAAAGCGTAAAACATTTTATATGTTTCCTCTTTGCTTCACATATTACACGGACTAAACAGAACAACAAAAAGCGGTGGCAGAATTCTGCTTAAAAAAAATAACGGCGTTGTAGATGAAGAAACCGAGAACTAACCGAGTGCTGCAGACTTAACAGAAATCGGTCGAATTGCTTCTGTCCAATGCAGAGCTGGCATGAGCAAGGGCGGACAACAATAGTCCGATTTTAGCCCTTACCGATCTCTAGCAGGGGGCTGAAGTTAACGTTAGTAAAGGGAATTACTGTGCTACAAAGGAGACAAAAAAAAGCAGTTCAGATTCTGACATGGGTTAAACAGGCTGGCAGCACGTAGGATTCTGGATAGTGCAACTGCGAATTTGTTGATGGTCATCAAGCAGGGGGGGGGGGGTGGGGAAGCATTTGAACACTGCATTCTTAAATGGGTTTTTAAGGTACATTAATTGAATGGTAATCAGATGTTGATGCCGTTCCACGTTACGATTGTGGGTGTGTCGTTTCATTGAGGGAATATTGAATTGTCTTCTGATGGAGCTATTGTGCGAGCACTGGACTAAGGAGAACCCTGAAGGAGCTCTGCAGTGGGTGGAATGGGGAAAAACAGGAAAATACCCGGGTCTCCCCGCAATAGTGGCACGGGTGCATCTAACCACAAAGAAAGGCAGTTTCTATTCAATATTCTCTTGTCGATGAATTAGAGCACAGCAAATAACAATTGCAATGATTTTTGGTTGTTTTGCACCGTTATTGTGAGTTTACCCCCCCCCCCCCCCCATCACTACCAATTCCCTCTTCACAATCTCAACGTGCGAGCATTATCCCCTGGCTTACCTGCGAGCCTTAAGGCTGACATTCTCTGGAACTCAGGCTCTTGAAGCCATTTCCACATCCGCCTGAAGGTCTCCCGTCCCGATTTAAGTTTACTCCAAGGTTTGGGGTTCCTTAAAAGGTCCGAGAGGGTTCCCTGTGAGCGGCACAGCACCCTCTGAGCGAAGATGGCCTGTGGGATGCTGTAGCGTTTGAGTTCCGCCGTGATCCTTTGTGCTACTTCTTTGGTATTGATCTCTTCCAGCTGGCCCGAGCTGTTAGCCTGCGAGCCCGAGGAGGAGGGAGGCCGATCCCGGCTTGAAGCCAACACGGGCCCGTGAGATTGATGATGACTTGAGTGACCGTGGTGGTGGTGATGCATGCCGTTCAAGTGTGGCATCATGCCCGCCGACGGGGCTCCAAGACCCCGAGACAGGTGCTGGTCCCCTCTGGCCAGCATAGCCGTGTGAGCTTCGAAGTTGGGGCTGAGCATCTTGTCGTGGCTGTTGGAGCCGTAGCCCTGGATGCCCTGATGGGTGTTGTGGATGGAGCCCAGGCCGTTTCCCAGAGGGTTGCTGGACAGAGGGGAGAGGTTTTGAGTCATCCCGGGCATGTCCTTGTGGTACGGGCTGTAGAGATTGTTCATGGCAGCAGGCAAGCCCCTTTCGTCCCGCATCAGGGTAAAGCTCCCGCTAACGTTGCCCGCCAGCCGCTGGTGGTGGTGATGGTGGTGGTGGTGGTGATGGTGAGGGTGGTGGAACTTATCCGAGACGGTGGAGATGGGAGGCAGGGGCTGGAGTGGCGTTAGTGTGGTGTAGGTGCTGCTCATGCCCATGCCAGGTGGAGACTCGCAGGACATGCTCATGGCCGGATGGAGAGGGATAGAGAGCTCCGGACGGTAGTCCCCAGTCCCATCCAGAATGGAAGCCATACTGGACACCATTGCAGATCTGGTCGTCAGTTCCCGATGAGCTGCTGAAACTGCCTGCCGCTGGTGACTGTTCATCAGATCGCCCGTGGATTGCTCATGGCTTATTCCACCATGCAAATTCCCAATGCTGTCCATTGTAATCTCCGGGTTCATGCCATATACCTCTTTGGCTATACATCTATACGCGTTGTTCATTCAGTCCATTAAAGATTATAATTGTTTCTTTTGGCTTGGTAAATCAAGGGGATTTTTTTGCTACATATATATATGCATGTATAGATGATATATACACACATACATATATATATACACACACACACACATATATATATGAAGAGAAAGAAAGATAAAAATGTTAAGGCCTCACGGGTTGCAAAGATCACCGATAACACTCAGACGGGCCAGTGCTGTTTCTCGCCATGTCCGAGCCTGTCCTCCTCCTACGTCGACTGTTTAGACAGCTGGAGCCAGCCCGAGACGCGTTTGCTCCTGGTTCAACCTAAATTGCTAACCTAAGGGTGGGGGATATTTCTGATGGACAGCAGACCCGAGCCTATGAGAGGCTCCCGTTCTCCCTCCCACCCGCCTGGGTCGAGAGACCTAGGGGAGGTTTGTCCAATCGCGGCGACGGGGGGCGGGATGTCCGTTATCAGGTTAGATTGACGGGTTGTGTACAATCTGCCTCCCCTCCTACCTCCCTCCCTCCATCCACAAGCAGCCTTCACCACAGCGCCACCGACCTTAGCATTTTTTTCCAAACTATATTAACTTCCGGGTTCCGAGTAAGTCAGTTTTGTCCTGCTCTTGTTCCAATAATTATTTTCTTACTGATCCGGACGTTTGATTCGAAGTAATTTTAATATAAATATTTATTTTTTGTCAATCTATTCTGCCTTTATTTTGATCAATTTGATAACCGCTAGTTAATTTACTATGTTAATTTAACACTTCGAAATGCAAGTTGGAAGTCTTGGACCAGTATTTACAACTTTACAGAGTCTGTAGATCATTTTAATTATGCGTTTTTATTGAAAAAACTATTTTGATTAATTTTTAAAACAAGCTTTTCCAGATATTTTCTGGCTCTGATTGCGGGTTATTCACAGTTGGTTCAAAAGCGCTTCCTCTTTTGAAAATATCCAAGGTATATTGAACTAAAACCGTGAAAATCGCAATTAATTCAATTTCATACAATGCTCTCCTGTTAAAAAGAAACTTTAACGATCGATTGCTATTTGTTGAACGCAGACATGTTACCTCCTGTTTTCACCACCGCACACTTCCCAAGAACAATCTCACTGTACTCCTCGTGTGAACTAATGGGTAAAATGGCCCATCTCTATTGTAAATATAGAATCAACTGTTTTCAATAATGACTGCGGGCTCGGCGCACCACCGCACTGAGGGATCAATTCAGCTTAACCGATTCTTCCCAACCTTCGGTCTGATAGCGACTGACAATAATTTGCCTCGATATATTAAGCAAATGACGGACGAGTTTCCTCAAGTAAAACTGCAGAGAGCAGATTGGACGTTTCTATTTATTAGAGTCGATATAGATCTATCGTTTGATCATTTCTCGTGTTTTTGTGTAATGTTGACATGCAGATAGCCTCTGCTGTAGTCAGATTTCGGCTAGATGTAAATGATACAAGTTATAGGGGGGCCATAGATAAATCGTAAATCAGACAGTAACATCTTATTGATGATGCGCGTATACCGTCAGGACTTGAAAATAAGTGAATGATACGGAAACAGAGCCAGTTATTTTTAATTATAGGTATTACTACTGTTGATTAAGATAAAACAACACTTTAAAAATATATATTATTTGAACTAAATTGATTATTGAATCAACTGTATGAGTTGGTTTATTTTCATACAAATTAATTGAATTATTTTTTTTCAATCGGCGAGGGGCGGGATGGGGGGGTGGGGGTGTGGAAGATGAGACTGAAAGCAAGAAAATGAACTCAAGTGTGAAACGTAGCCGAGTATTTGTGCGATCTGCTCTTTTCCCCTCTAGGTTTTGACTTTGCAGAGAAGGTGGGGAGGCTGCGCAGATGTGCCCATTGTTTGGGGGGCAGTAATTAAGGACAGGGGCTGGACAAGAGCTTGAAATGCGTGACCTAGTTTCTTTTGATCATCTGTCAGGGAAGAGCAGCGGGGTCTGACGGATAAATATCCCTCCACTGACTTTCAGCTGTTAGCAAACTTGTAAGAAACTGGAGAAGTTGTAGGGAGTACCTGTTCTATTCAGAGAATTGATTTGCAACAATCGAACATTTCCAATGTCTGAAACAGATTTCAGTGCAGCTCGTTGTGCGACTGACGTCAGTCACAGTGTTAGTCAGAGTTAAAAGTCAGGCCCTGTCGAGGAGCGGACATCTTGTGGCAGGCTAACTTTTTATAATGACACGAGTGCAGCAGTTTATTAGCTGGTGGGCGGGCGCGTGTGTGTGTTAAGTTTGACTTTGCAAGTCAGGGTAAAGCATGAGATGGACAGATACATAATAAAAACCCACACCTTTCAGCAAATACACGACATCGAATCAGAATCCAGGTCTTATGCTTATCAGTTTTGGTATCTTTTCACGGCTCAAATAATAGGATTGCTAAGACTTAAATATTTGTTTTCTAAAAGTAAAAATTTGTCCCACCTAACTAAATAACTTATTTTTTGACACTGTATCAGACTCTCTCACTCCCTCCACATTCTCCTTCTCGATATTCTTTCTCTTCCTCTCTTTCTGCACACACTTTCTTCCTTTCTTTATGACTTTTTCCATATTCTCCCCTCTCTCTCCACATTCTGCTCTTTTCTCCGTATTCTCCCAATCTCTCTCCATATTCTCCTCTCTTTCTCTATATTATCCCCTCGCATGCTCCATACTCCCATACTCTCTCCACATTCTCCCCTTTCTTTCTATAATTTCTCTCTGTATTCTCCCCTCTCTTTTTCCACAGTCTTCCCCTCTTTCTCCATATTCTCCCTTTCTCCACATCTCCCCTCTCTTTCTGCGTAATCTTCCTCCCTTTCTCTGTAGTCTCCCTTTCTGGCTCCATGTTCCCCTCTCGATTTCCATATCCCCCCTTCTTACTTTCTCTATATTCTCGTTTCTGTCTTCTCTATATTGCCCCTCTCTCTATAGTCTTCCCTTCTTGCTTCATGTCCCCCTCTCCACATTCTCCCTTCTCTCTTTCTCCGTATTCTACCCTTTATCTTTCTCTACATCCATTCCTGTCTCTTTATTTTTTCTGTCTTCATCTTTGGTCATATTCTCTCATTTGCTCTCTCCAAATTATCTACCTCACCCTCTACTCTTTCTCCAGGATCCTCTCTCCGTGTAGTATGTTATGTAAAGTAATCCGAAACAGGGTGACGATTATAGGCCGAAAACAAACATGTCTCCGTGTGGCTAAAACCCAGTAGATTTCCGATGCGTTTAACATTAACTCTGAACTCGCCGTATTTATTGTTGGCAACCTAACTCTACATTGCTTAGTTTGTTAGCTTGCAAGTTAAATCCTACTTCGATATGAAGTGAAAAATTAGCATACGGTCAATGAGGTTCGATTTGTTTAAATAATCAATCCATAAAATGAAAAGAGTTCCCTGTATGTTGGCTATAGGTTTACCGATAAAGCACAAACACTGCCGAATTGTTTCCAGCGATTGTCCGAACTGTTTTAATTGCTTCGAATACAAAGTTCTGTTTAATTAAAATTTAGCAAACAGTGGTAAAATATAGAAAAGAGAAAACGGTAAATGCGGAAATCCGAAATAAAAGCTGGAAATGCTGGGCATACCCAGCAGGCCAGTCAACATCTGAAAGGGAGAAAATAGGTTCATATCTCAGGTGGGTCGCTTCAACTATCAGAGCCCAGTGGTGAAACATTGCAGGATTGTTGGTGGAATAAATATATAAATATATAAATGGCAAACAGAGCGTGAGTTGTAAGTGCATCATATATTTAAAAGGTAAATAAGGAATAGACCATTCTCCAAACACCTTTTTTGTTGCATGACTCAAATAAAACGGATAAACCTTCTTGATAAAATCGCTATTAGTCTGATTAATCTTCTCCACTTCACTCGAGGCCTATATTTAATTGTACGAGATTCCCTACTCGAAATCTAGCCCATCTGCAGCACATTTAAAAACTGATTAAAATAGTTTATTTTATAAAATTAAAAGCTCTGACTACAATGTAAAACTGAGCATTTGCAGTTTTGTATCATTTGAACATGTTAACAGCGATTGAGAATTGCGTTAGTGAAGAATGTCCTACAGTTAAAAAAAGGATGAGTGCTCGTGGGTCGATCTGAAATGTTTTATTTGGTTCTCTCACAAACCATCTGGCATGTGAGTGCAATGGGTATTGATTGAGCTCAGTTTGCCGCAGACCCCATGCCAGCGTTACTTGCAAACAGTCAGTCCATGCATGCATCTGTGTGCTAGCACCGCCACGAAGAACTAAAAATAAGACAGCTCAAACTATACGAACAGATCTGCGGTAAGTGTTCCTTTGCAATCCTACTTTAAACTGTAACGTCGCCAGATCTAACTGGCCAACGCTATCTCCAGAAAAAAAACCCTGTGTTTATATTAATTGATCAACATTACAATTGTACTGCTCGATGTTGATCATTCAATATAAGAGAATGCAGCCCCAAAATACAAGAATTGTCCTTTCTAAAGTGAAAACATTTGCGTAGGAAACAGAGGGGGAGGGGGACTATGTAAAATACGCACGAGTGAATTGTAAACTGGTGAAGGCATACGTTGAGGCAATACAACAAATCGTTCTTTTTCAATCTCTTTAAACAATTTAATTCAACTACGCGTGTATTATTAAATAAAAACATATATTTAACTTCTTTGTACATGTGTCTAGAATCTTATTTGTGTTTTGAAATCTCTCTGCGTTGTCTAGTTGTTCAGTTGATATCAAATGTGTGTTCTTATTCCGCAAACATTGAAAGTGCAGGCCAACTTTCCGCAGTGCCAGGAAGGCCAGCTCTTCATTCCACTTTACCTTTTAATCAGTAACGCGGAAACGATAACAGGAAAAAAAATGTTTCGAATCGATTAAACTCTTGCAAATTCTCTTCTGTCAATTGCAATGCACAATTCCTGAGCGTGTCTAACCCTTTTCTGGTTAAAAGGTGTTCCATTATTTTTTTTAACTAAATCACATATAACGAAGCATTGTTCGACTTAAATTGTTGATACGCAGCTCCAAGATCGTTAAGGCAAATATAAAGTAAACAAGGCCATAAATTATTTCATTATTTCATTGGTAATAAGATATTTACATATGTCTTAGTCGATTTACACTGACCAAAGATAGCACAATTCAACCTTCAAAATGTGTGACATTTTAGACGTTTTTGAGTTTAAAAAAAATAAATGTACTTTAAAGCTCGTTAAATAAATGGACGTTGTGTTGCGTGTGTCCCTGCTTGTTTGTTGTAAAGGCAGATAACAGGGAGTTCTACGATTGCAGTTCAGAACTTTTCATCTCCAGAGCTGAGACCGAAGTAGCTTTTCTAACAATTCATTGTTAAGAGGTCAAGCAATGGAGACAATCTCTGGCGTGAGGTACCTTTGTTGCAAGGCAGCTACGCATAAAATCTTTGTATTGTCCCTTACAAAGGGAGGCAGAAGTTGCAGTTGATTTAAAAGAAGGGTCTGAATGCAAAGCTGTTTCACATCTGGAGCTGCCGTGTTCAAAGAGTGACGTGCCATGTGTGCCATTAAAGTTTAATTTCGGCCAGCGTTTGTTGTTCTGGTGAGATTCATACAGCTCAAAATTCAGAAGTTTGTGTTTGTGCAGCTTCTATAATCTTTTGACTAATCTTGATGTTAACAAGAAGAATTCGAGGGAAGAGTCTATTCCGTCCTATTCATTCTATTCCTTTTAGAACACGTTGCCGTTTCTTACTATGTTTTCTTGCATGTTATTATCGTTCCAGAGAGTAATCTTTTAAAAATAGATATCATGTAAATATTTCAGCCAAAGTTACGAAGGTTTATAAATAATGACAAAAAGATACAAACTATTTTATCATCTAACAAAAAACTCCAGAGAAGTTCTTAAAGCAATATAACATTTTATGCAGCATCCCCGAGATATATTGTTATAAGACAGGTGATTAACAATCGCTTAAAATGAAATTCAGAGTTACTATATTAAACGGACCCTCCTTTTTAACACGTGGGCTGCGAAATTATCATCGCTGCATGTTATATTTCGCAATTAATTCCAATTTTACTTAATAAGTGCAAGTTGTGTGCAAAGTATTGCTGGCAGACGCCTGCTGAAGTAGTCAAACTTCCCGCAACAGCTCCTGCACCATCTAGGTTAAACACTCGCTATTAGAAATAAGGAACTTTCAAATTGTTTGAAATCTCATTTTTAATCGCGGAAGTATGTCCAGATTGTACACAAACATGATGACAACGAGGTCTTTGTTCTACAAGATCTAGATTGACTAAATATACATTATATGACTGAAATATTCGTAATCCTTTCAAGTATTTTATATACCTTTTGCTTGCATTAAGACTGTCCAACTCTACCCAGGCACAATAGAAGAATGCAATAGAATCTGATTAATACATTACACTATTGTCAGTCTTGACTCAATGCGCATTGTTAGGATTATTACAATATTATTAGTAATAGCTCTTTTAATACTATTTGTACTCGTCAACAACCCAGTGGCTTCCTGCAGAATGAAACTATACCATTCTTTGTTAGATTGTCATGCTGTTATTAACTAGATGGAAAAACAAATGGAATTTATGTGCAAAAAACGGTCCAGTGGTTGGGTGTGGCCAGGACACGCGGACGCCCCAGAGTTAACACAACAGATGTTGATAAGAAAGCAAGGGTTAGGAGCACAAGCAAAACTTTGACACTTTCTAAAGTGGTTACGCTTTGTTGGCCCAGACAGACTTAAACTCCAATCTTCTGAGAACAGCTCACGTACAAAATCAATAATCGCTACCCATTTTGGAGGGCCAATGCGAAGATTGTGATTTTTATCGCAATCTAAACTTCACAGATAACGAATTGCTCTGCCCACCGGTATATTAGAAATAGTTACAGATAGATGGGAGGAATGACCTAGAGCAGCTTTATATAAAAATGAGAAGTCGCACAACACCAGGTTATAGTCCAACAGATTTATTTGATTTTACAAGCTTTCGAAGCAGTTCGCTCCTTCGTCAGGTAAGTTAGTCAGGTTGCTAACTTACCTGACTAAGGAGCGAACTGCTTCGAAAGCTTGTAAAATCAAATAAATCTGTTGGACTATAACCTGGTGTTGTGCGACTTCTCATTTTTGTCCACCCCAGTCCAACGCCGGCATCTCCACATCATGAGCTTTATATAACGCTGTCCTTTAAACTTTCAGCTTGGTTTTACTTGGTAATGCGATTATCTAATCATTAGCACTGGTGTTAAACGCATTAAGAGATTGTTTTAAAACAATTTACGGAAGACCCGGTAACAAGTATTCCACAAACCCTCTGTACAACTGCGTTATTTGCCTAAATTAAGACATCGCCGTATTATTTTTAGTAGAAAATACTTCATTGGTTGGAAAAGGAGAACAGGAGGAAGTCAAAAAATTAAACTTCGAAAACTGTCCGATTTTGACCTTTTTCATTCATTTTCACATTTAACCGCTATGCAGAATCAAGCCCCTCATCAATTTCGTTTGATTTTTTTAACGCCTGAAGCAATGCCTGTTTTAATCATAAGTTTTGATTTTATGTTATCGATTAATGTGTAAGACAGATGCAATTTGAAAAATAGGGAGGAGTTGCAGTTCTTTCATTGCCAAGCACCAACCGGCGTCTAGTTAACTCCATTCTTTTTAGTGGACTTTTTTTTAAAGCTTGGATTCAACCGGCTTAATGATGTGGGGTAAATATTATTCAAATACATTTAAATCAAGTGATGAAAATGAATTGAAACTATGAAAAAAAGAACTTAATTTACAACGAATATGTGACGAACTCCTGTTGAGACTACTGATGCCGTTGAATGTATTATAACGCGCGATATTTTGCAATTTGTTTTAAAGGCTCCCTTTAAATAGATGCAGAATAAGACATTTACTTTGACTAATCCCAATTGGACCAAATTCCTTGCAATATATCAAAGGGAAGGTTTTGCAAGTTAGCTCAGTTCTGCCCTCACGCTGTACTTTGCGCCGCTGTGCTTAATTATTCTCATTTATGTCTATACTGGTTGATATAATTTAAAGCATACTCGTGCAGGGTACAATAACTGTTAACCATCTCTGGTCTTTGCCATTTTTCCTAATCCATATTTAGGTTAGGTTCCATCGCTTATAGTTGCGTTACAGTTTTGCAGTAGGAAAAGTAATATACATATACCAACTGTTAAGAAACAGATCGGCTTGGATCAATTTTCTTTTAGGAGCATTTACCATCGTCTACCAGTGTTCAAGTTACGTATTTTACAGGACGAGTGGTACATTGTCAACTAAGAGGATTTCCTATTGGAAAATCCTGCTCGTTGCTAATCGTAATTATCCATATACGATTAGTGTTTCAAATCACAGCACAGAACATAATCCAGTTCTGTGCAGAACTATATGTCCAAGGGGTTCGTTCTGAAAATGGCATACACCAAGTAACCCTAATAACTATTTCTGGATGAACCATTTATGGATTAAAGTTACGGAAAGGGCCTATAGATTTCCATGATTTTTATATGAACGTATAATTGTTACTGCGAATGCAAATATATGTTAAGATTTATTGATATCAATCTGCACAACTTGGTTAATTTAAGGGATGGTGTAAATACATTTTAACCTGAATTTACATTACGAAATTATGCTATATTATATATTTTAATGCAATTTACTGCTGATCGAACCGTTAAAATGTAACTTAAGATATATAATGCGAATGCTAGAGCAGTAAATAGTAGCATTAAACTAATTTGAAATATCAAACTATACCGAACTAATTTGGAGACACGCTAATTCAAACTTGATTTATCCATTATTTTTGGTCCTAAAGCTTACAATTATTTCTCCCCTAAATTATTTCCAAAAGATAACTTGAAAAACGAGTCTATTCTATGTCCTTTTATCTGTACCTTGCGAGTATGTGAAAAGCACACATCGAAGTTTATCTGAAGGTTTTGGTATCAGTTCTCACTCTGCGCAGGTCATTCTTTAGCTCTCGAATCCTCAATCGGTAAACTCTCTGAATAAATAACAGGAGCTTGTTCGACATGAACTGTATTATTTAAAAATTGTATCTTTTGTTGTTGATGAATTATTCTGAAAACGGCGTTTTATATATTATTTACTGTATGTTGTATATTTATTATACCATCTTCTTAAATTGGGAAATCGCAGATGAAAGCACAGACTGGACCCCTCTATCCGAGCACTGTTCTAAACATGATCAGTTCACCTGTTCACTGGCTGGAGTATAGATAAATACACGCTGACCCTAGTTGCCATATAACTGACATACAGCTCATCATTTATTAATAAGGAAAGACGCGGAAGTGTTACATAAATAGATAGAAGCATTCTCCATTAACAGTGTTCCTGTAAATCCGAGGGCGAATTTTAAATTTGTGATATAAAGGCAATACATCGACTGAAAATGTAGTTCTTTAGCAACTTGGAAGTTACAAGATTCAGGGATATTTTGTGCTTAGAAGTTGTGCGAGGAACGAAATACAGTGTTGTAATTTAGGATTAATGCAGGTATTGAGGAACAGTTTCCGTGTGCACTGATCGATGCTGGGGCTTTAATGGATGTGTAATATACCAGTCACACTGAATAAACACACGTGTGTGTGCTGGGTAGTTGCCGAACAATGCTGAATAAGTAGCTCACTTGTTTCTCAGTGCTTCACCTGAATGGTATAAACTTTCGCAGAGTCTATTCGGCCAGCATAACTTTTCTCTTTCTCGGAGTGCTGTAGTTCTCCCTCCCGCTCTTCAAATTGCTGTCGACAGGACATTAAAGTTCCACGATTCGCAAACAATATGAACCTTCCCCGATGCTTGCCCCCATGCTGCAGCTTTAAACGGTTCAAGTGGTAGTTTGTACGGTCACGCACGGCTGCTAATGAATCTCAGTGAAAGGGATTGGAGCTTAAACCAAACTCTGCTGAGACAAGTGGTCCAACTAATACGGGGTGTGTGTTTTACAGGTACAACCGGATCACTTGAACAAGTACTAAGTATTTGTCACTTGCAAGCTGTGTACCTAACCGCATCTGGAAATATGTGTGAAATATAGTTTGTTGATACAGTTAGGGTTATACAAGATGGAACATTCTTTCAGCCTTAGTCTTTAGTTGTTCGGAAATAATAGGAAATCCGTATCCTTGCCGTCTGTATACTTGTTATTACAACATAACAGGTATAGTTAATTAAAATACACGCATCTACAGCATCTTTATTAACAGGTTTCATGGACGGATACTTTCTTAAATACCTGCCTGTACGGTGTGATAGTTTTAGTAGAAAATAATCATTAGACTTTCTAATAATAATTTAAATATCATAGAAGGGAAGCCTGTCTTTACTAGACGGGCCAAATTTACAAATAAAACTTAGATTTATATTTGAATTTAAAAAAAAATCTTTCGGACACTGAGCATAATTAACGCGCATATAGGTTGTGTGAATTGTTCTGACTTTGATTACAAAAATGCTTTCATTGTTAATGTTATTTGATACTATTAATGTTGTATTTCTTTGGATTGTGCGATGGGCCTTGTCTCATCCTTTCTATAATAAGAATTTATTTTGAGGGATCGGGCAAAAAGTTTTTAATAAAGCAGGAAAGGAAAATTACCTCAAAGTCTCGGGTTTGGCCATTTTGATGTGTAGGTGTAATTGTGAAAGGGACATGCCTTCTGAAGGTCGGCACTGTGGTTGTAGGCGGAAACCTTTTTAATGTTATGGATTTTTTAAAATATTGATCAAATAACCGTGGTTGACTCAGTAAACCAAAGATTCAGCTGAGGGAAAGCAACAGTCAGCATTCTCCTGTTCCCTCTCTCACCAAGAATGGCCGGAAGTGTAAGTGTAGTGCGGAATAAATAAAAATATTAAGGAGTCTCACTTTACAGCACAACATTAAACAACTTTTAGGAGACGACCAAATAGAAGCTTGCTGCGTATGTGGGAAATGTAATTATGCGACCGACATTTTCACAAAACCGCATAATTCCGTGTATATATAGAGTGTGTAATTCGTATAATTAATTTATAGGCTAAAGTTGGCTTACAGTTAACTGCATCTTAGTTTTTATTGATATTTAATACGCAACTACCATATTAAAACCCCAAATCTCCAAGTTACTGGTTTATATGAAAGCTTTATCTCGGAAGCTCTATAGACAGACACAAATTTAAAAGCATTTATCTTCAATATATAACATGACTTTTCATCTTTCAAGACGACATTGAGGAATTATACGGTGCTAGTTAAGGCAAAATGAAATAGTAGCTTTAATTATGCACCGACATCAATCAGACACGGTGTGCTCCAACTCATTGTGAACATCCGGATGATGAGTGGTGTTCTTTAAGCCTAAAGCGCGTTATTTATTTCGAGGAAACCTGTTAATACAGCAATCAAGTATTATTCGTTTCGGCCGTGGCTTTTTCTGTCTATAATTCAAAAATATCAACCGGTTCATTTTCACAGTACCGCACAAGACTGAAGCCAACTAGTAGCATGCTCCGGAGTCTTTAAGCAAAGTTGATTTTTTTATCATGATATTATAAATACAAAAATGATTTTTTTAAATGCAAATAACTTTTTGTCATGTTTTAAGTGGAGCTCTTAAGATGTTACCACCAATGATTGCGAAACATTGTTTTAAAAATCTTTATACATTTACCAACAATGCGGTCAAGCCATTAAAACGAAGTTCTCACAGAAGTTAATAAGTAATTTAATATAGATGAACAATAGCAGGCATGAGAAAAATATTTACAGACATGAATCAACAAAATTCTTCAATTTCGCATTACAACATAAAGTATAGATTCCCTCCTTGAAAACCCTGCTTTAACACGGCGACAGGGACATATAGCAGCTAGCCAAAGAAAACGCATTCACTGTAACTTCAAAACTCATTTGATCTCTTTTGAAACTGTGAAGGAAATAAAACAAGTCTTTTTTTTTAAATACCGGTACAAAAGTAATACATTTACCGTTCATTTGATGATAAAAAAAAGATTGACACATACATACAAAAGACTTGCATGTCCACTTTGACAACCATATAGGATATTCTATATAAACAGGATTGAGAGATAGCAGACGCTTTCCATTTATGGATATGCTTAAATAAACAATTATTTTGCAATACTCTTACATTCTACTATTCAAGACCGTGTCTTTCAGTCTAACGTGGCGTCTCTTCCAACTGAATTGTATTAAGAGTTGTGTTGAGGCGCTTAATAAAATGATTGCACTCTCTTCTGTTTGAACCGTTGTCATTGGTAATATTATTTATGTGGGGTTGCATTTCATTTTACGGGCTATTCGGCCTTTTAAAATCAGCCAGGATGCACAGAGTTCACTAGCTGCTTCATGTTAAGATGTAAGAAATTGACCTAAAATTCAACAACAAAAAATAGGAGGGTCTCAAATAACGTTGATTGTAGCAACTCCCGTGCTGAGCACATCAAACATGCAGACTGTGGCTTTATTGTATTGGCATCATTGAAACAGGTAATTGGTCAGACAATAAACGTGCCTGAGCGAAGTCACTGGGATTTTTTTTCTCTCGTTTTAAGTTTTTCACCCGCACCCTGTAAAACAATCTGAGCAGTTTCAACATAAGGATTAAAAAAAAAATGTTACTTATTCATTCACGGAATGTGGGCGTCGCTGGCAAAGCCAGCATTTATTGCCCATCCCTAATCTGATTGGGTGCCATACCTAACATACCAGGCTTAAATAATTCTGAAAGCTACATTGTCGTCGATAGATTGGCACGGCCATCCTGTCTCGGTCTGATATCGCCAGCCCATTCTCTCCCACCACTGTTCGCTGTAATGCAGCTATTCCCGTCCGTAAATTGACATCTATAAACAGATTCTTTATGGTTCAATACATTCATTCGCGTATTTAAAGGAAAGCCCCGAAATTCACGTCTAAGCGCTTCCGACTACTTTGAAATATAAAATATTTTACTACCACAGTACAGGGAAACTCATGAACACGTCAGTGACACAGTGTTGGAATTACTTGGAGATGTGTTCCACGAAGCGTCGCCTATGGAGAGCTTACGCATTGGGTACAAAATGCATTTTGAAACATAAACCGAACAAAGAATGAAAAAAAATGCCTTGGCACTTCAAAAGCATCGTATTAAGAGGCACAATGTGAAAGAGTCAGTTTGGTCAAGCCGTCAGTGTGTAGTTTGAACAACAGCTTGAATTCTGCTGGAAGCTGATGGGACTCTTGCCATTTGGTCGTGAATTTTGTTCCCTTTTTGTCATAGTAGTGATATGGCAATTCTTTTCCTGTGTTGGGATCCCACGCGAAAGGCCAAAATCCGTACAAGTGAATCTCTTCGCAAATGGCAGAAGCCAATGTATACATCAGGATGCCTGTACTTAGGCGCTTTGGCGACAGCTGTTTGGTTTTCCAATATCTGTTCAACGGTAAAACAACAAAAACGGTTCACAAAATATTTTTTCAATTAAGAAACATCGATCTACGGTGGATTTTCTCACGAAGAGCATTTCCCCCTTCCTGCAACTGTCTCTACTTCTCTCCGACTCTATTCTTTCTCTCAGACTTTGTCTTTCAATTTATTTTCCACTCTTTCTCTGCACGCCTCTCCAGTGCTTTCTCTTCCTGTATCTCGGAGTGTACTATTTTTCACTCTTCTCCCTTTGTGTGAGTTTCTCCTAGCCTGCCACCCATCTTCTGCATTCTTACATTCTCAGTATGTCTACAACAGCGATTTCTCTATACATGGCTTTCTCTATACGAATCATTTCTCTCTTTCTCTTTATCCTTTTCTTAATATCTGACACTCCCACATTTTCCTATCGCCCGTCATGGAGGCTTGGAAATAGATTGGAATTCCAAACCTCTGATAGCTGTGGATGTAACATTCTCACTCTCTCTCCCTCTGGGCGTATGTCATCTTGTCTTCATGTGTCCGTGTGATGCAGTGGGGTAGATGTGGACATGGTTTGGGAAGGAGTGGAAAGCCAGAGTCTGAGGCTGGGGCTAGGGTTAAGAGACTGAGGGAAGGGGGTCCTAAGTAAATACAAATTATTGCATAAGCATAATTTTGAATCCAATATTATAAATTATTCTATAAATTTACAACAGATGAATGATTTGACTATTACTAATTCGTTGAATAAATACTCAATAGTTGAATGATTCCAATATTCAGAACTGAAACTGTCGGAGAGAGAATGGGGAACACAGGTGTTCTATGGGCTGTGGGGTGGAGCATTGGCTTGGCTTTATCCTGGGAAATAAAGTAGAGCCTGTCCCGGGTAGCAGAGCAGAAGCAGGTCTCGGACTTTGAAATGGAGGATAGCCGGTGAGTCACAGAATCACAGAATCCCACAATGCAGATAGAGGCCATTTCGGCCCATCGAGCCTGCACCGACACATATCCCACCCTATCCCCGTAACCCCACGTATTTAATCCCCCTAACACTAAGGGTCAATTTATCATCCAGGAGAGTGAAGATACCCGGACCTCATAAGATGCTCAGGCCATCTGGAATGCGTAGGAAACAGCAAGAGGGTGGGAAGAATGTCGCCGGTGGTCCAAGGCAGACTGGCAAACAGGCTAAAGAGGGAGCGTGTACCCGAGGCCGGGAATGTTCATGAGGCCAGATGGGATGCACTGGACCATGTGGGAAAAGATTGGAAGATGAAACGCGTTTTATGTGTACGTTTGTGATTATTTTTAGAATTGTTTATTCTTTATGGTGCTTACTAAGTTATACATTTCACTTTTAGAGGTATACATGGGTCCAATAAGGAATTACGATGGCAGCTGTGTCTGTGACCTTTTGGTCAATCTGCGAGGGGGAGAAAATTTAAATTTCGGAGAAATTTGTTTGGAGAATGCAAAGGTAGCCAATCAATTTGAAACGAGGAAAGTAAAGTCATGTAACCAACGAGGAACAATACAGTCGACAAACGAAGAAGAAAATCGACAGGTTAAATGGCCACAACACACAGTTTTTAAAATCATAAAGATATATATATATATGTGCAATTAAGACTATAACTGGCATAACTATTGTGCACCATCTTATGAATATTTATATAAATGGCATGTAAAAAAATCCTTGAGCCTTACATACTTACTTATTGATATGTTGCATTATGTTCCCAGGCCAAGCCAACTGGATCTTCAGTTGCGCTCTATGCTCCATAAAAAAATCTACCAAAGTTCTTGTCACTGGAGCAGAGGTGTGGAAGAAAAAAGCAGGGATCCAAAGAATGGCTCCATCAAGCTTTTTAAGATTTAGGAAAAACTTATTCCGATCTTGGATGGTTAATAGATTGTTGTAGTACTTTTCAAGGATGCTCGGGTTGAAGGTCGTGAGATTCGTTTTTTTCCCAACATCTTTTTCAAAAGTTTCAGTTGGCGCAAAATTGCAGCGGAACACGAAATCGGACTTATCTATTTCAGCTCCACAACCGCTTCCTGTTAGGATTCCACTGTTCCCAACAACCGCACAAGTGTTGTAGTGCATCTTTAATATCGGGGGCACCTCGGGGAGCAATGATCGAAAACTATTGCTTACAGAAAAAACGTATTTGTGGTTGGAATAGTCATAGTGCAGCAACTGTCCCACTCGCACGTTTTTCTTAACCAATGTGAAATTTTTAAAAACGTCGACATAGCGACTGATGTCCTTCCTGAAGCAAAAATACAGAGAACGTGTTAGTTCAGTTCCTTCTCGGCAATGGGTTTGAATTCAGAACACATACTTATAACAGCGCAGTAAAAAGCATTCTCAGTAAAAACAGGTTGTGCTAAAACGACAAGGTTTAAACTTGTAGGGAAAATAATCGAACCAAGAAGGGCCATTGAGAAGGAAAACATATCCTAATGATTGGCTTTCGAGAAGTTGTAACTTTGAAATTGGGCTCCATGCCCATTACTGATATCACGTCATCCCAGTCCATTGAGACACATCCCATTGAGACTCTGTTGGTCATCGCTTAAGTTGTTTTGTTTAATTCGTGACACCCATCTCTAATAGTGATATCACTTTTTGTTCTACATATTAAAAACCGTACCAGGGCTCTGATTTTATTTGAAAGCTCCCCCTTTTATGGTAAGGATGTACTTTGCAGAGATAAAAACCAAAACATCTGAAATTATGGAATAAAGATAAAAGAAGTTTCTCGCCCCTTTCTATACTTTGCAGAATGACTTACCTTTGCTGTAAAAATGAAGTTGTGTTGAAAGTCCACTTTGCAGGTTTGGCATGAGCATTGTCGTTAAAGCCATTTCCAGCTGGCAAAAAAGAAGGATCCAGAAACTTCAAAGCAAACTGTGACCTGCAAGAAAAATCGCCGTCAAGGTTTAATTAGAAGTGACGATTTCACGGTATTATTGCCCTGTCGGTTTAACTATGCTACTCATGAATTAACAGTGCTCAGTCCAATTAATTGGTTCGTGAGCCGACATGTGTGTGCAAAAGATCTGAATCCGTTATCAATTTTTCACTGATTATAACTAATAAATGTTATTTAAACCTATCGAGAGTATTTGTTTGACCATTTATATTAACATGAGCATCTGCCGTCCGTGCGACTATCCAAGTACACGTATAAGGTTACTTATCAAAACTAAGTTAGAGCTGAGAATTCTACAAATTGTTTTGCTCAGAGGCCTCAAGAACTCGAACTCATTGTCTGCATCCCAGTAAATAATGATTAAACTATTTTTAATATATATAAAAAGATTACCCCGCCTGTTGAGCATATTTACTATTTTGGCTATTTAATTGTTTCTGTCAGTAACTTCCACTCCCGTCCCTCGCCTCGGAGCTATCCCGTGTAAACTCCCCGTCGCTTCTGTTTTCATGCAACAATGCCTTTTCCTAGAGGACGGATGTCTCTACAGATCCCATTATCTAATTTGCTACTGTAGAATCCCGAGAGCCCCTCTCTATCTTTTCACAACTAAATGCTCGTCACAAGAAGGTAAGAAGGCCAAGGATGGAAAGGTTGCTCAGCCGACCCATGCGCCTCTCTCCAGTACTCCAACTCACTCACCCTTGCACCCATCTGTATTTTGAAAGCCCCTAATATCTTTCACTCTGCCACTTAACGAGATGATTCCAAATATTTCAGCCTTTCGGTATCAAAAAAATGTTTTAAATGTACTAATTTTAATCTATGTTCTCTGGCACTACTCATCTCACTTACCTTGAAATATTCTGGTTCACATTATCTGCACCACTTTTTAAACCTCAGTGAAGTTCCACCTTTAGTCTTTTCTTTCTATACTGCACAGCATAACTTTCTTTAATCTTTCCTGATAGTTTATCCCCTTTATACTTGTGATCAATCTTATTGTTTTCCTTTGCACCCACTCCAATATATGCATCTTCTGAAACATGTTGAGCAAAATTGTACTCCATACTCCCATGTATGGTCTCACCAGTATATTTCTACAGCCCCAGTAGACTTGGAATCCATGGTCCCGGCTAGGTATTCCAAAGTTTTATTCGTTTTTTAAAATTGTTTTTCTATATTGTCAACTATTGATTCTTACCCTCCCTCCTCAGAACCTCCCTGCGGCCTGACACTAGACCTCTCATGAGTATTTTCTGTTCTATACTTCTTATCCAACTTTTTATCCAGTTCCAAGTACTACTCTGGATTCCCATGATTTCAGTTTTATTTGCAGTGTTTCATGTGGCACCTTCATGTGGGTTAATGGCGTTCTGAAAGTCCAAATAAACAATTATCACCCAGAGTTCTACTACCTACTTTATTGGCAACTTACTCAGATGGGTCCAGGAGATTCAGCAACTAGGATCTCCCCTTCTAAATCTAGGCTGGCTGTTTCTTACTCACCTGTTGCTTTATGGTACTTCTCCACCCAATGGTTTCCATCATTTTACCCTTTTGTGACATTAAGATAGCGGGCCTGCAGTTGCCCAAGTCCGATTTGTCCCCCTTTTTAATATATAGTACATTTGCTAGCTTCTAATTCTGAAACTTCGCCAGTTGCAATCATTCTTTGACATTTACCTTTACTGGTGTACACTCTTCATTATAGCTATGCAGATGTAGACCTGCAACAGTGACTACACTACAAAAGTACAGTACTTCATTGGCTGTGAACGCTTTGGGATGTCCCGAGGTTGTGAAAGATGCTATATAAATGCAGGTCTTTCTTATGAAGGGGTTTTGAGACACGCGGTGCTCAGAGCAGTTACGTTAATTTAGTTAGCTCAATAAAAATGGATTTAATATTATCTACTGCACTTCTTTTCTTGACCAATGACCAGTAGAACTCATAATCTATTCTATTAATCGTTGTTAATTTTAAAATTACTTGATTACTTAAAATTACGGATTGTTTTCCTGGCTTTGTTAAAATATTTACCTCTAGTTGGATCTTCTCTCTTTTACTTAGAGTGCAGTAAGGCTCAGGTCGCTGCAATTCTGGCAACGAAGGTTCACGAGATTGATTCCTGGGATGGCGGGACTGTCGTATGAGAAGAGATTGAGTAAACTAGGCCTGTATTCTCCTGAATTCAGAAGAATGAGAGGGGATCTCATTGAAGCACACAAAATAATTACAGGGCTTGATAGGGTGGATGCTGGGAGAATGTTTCCCTTGGCTGGGGAGTCTAGAACCAGGGGCCACAGCCTCAAGATAAAGGGTAGGCCATTCAGGACTGAGAGGAGAAGAAATTTCTTCACACAGAGGGTGGTGAATCTTTGGAATTCTCTACCCCAGAGGGCTGTGAGGCTCAGTCATTGGGTATATTCAAAACAGAAGTCGATAGATTTCTGACTAGTAAAGGCATCAAGGGATATGGCGATTGGGCCGGTGAATGGAGTTGAGGCAGAAGATCAGCCATGATCTCATTGAATGGCGGAGCAGGCTTGAAGGGCTGAATGGCCTACTCCTGCTCCTATTTCTTATGTTCTTATGTTCTGCATCCCTGACTTCCTTGCCCCACCATTGGTAGCTGTGCCTTCAACTGTCTAGGCCCCAAGCTCTGGAATTCTCCCCTAAACCTCTTCTCCTTTAAGACACTCCTTAAATCCTACCTCCTTGACCAAGCTTTGGGACGTTTGTTCTAATCTTTCCTTTGGCTCTGTGACAATTTTTGTCTTAAATGCGATATATAAATACAAGTTGTTGTTGTGTGTGCAAAGGGGTCTTCACTCTAAATCAGCACCATGGACATATTGCATTAGACAAATATTCGTAGCATGTTTGAGGAGTTGCAGTATAGTCTTACTCCAGTAATGAAGTCTTATTCCAATTATATAGGGCTTTGGTGAGACCACACCTGGAGTACTGTGTACAATTTTGGTCTCCTTACCTAAGGAAGGATATACTTGCCATAGAGGGAGTGCAACGAAGGTTCACGAGATTGATTCCTGGGATGGCAGGACTGTCGTATGAGAAGAGATTGAGTAAACTAGGCCTGTATTCTCTTGAATTCAGAAGAATGAGAGGGGATCTCATTGAAGCACACAAAATTATTACAGGGCTTAATAGGATGGATGCTGGGAGAATGTTTCCCTTAGCTGGGGAGTCTAGAACCAGGGGCCACAGCCTCAAGATAAAGGGTAGGCCATTCAGGACTGAGAGGAGAAGAAATTTCTTCACACAGAGGGTGGTGAATCTTTGGAATTCTCTACCCCAGAGGGCTGTGGAGGTTCAGTCATTGGGTATATTTAAAACAGAAGTCGATAGATTTCTGACTAGTAAGGGCATCAAGGGATATGGCGATAGGGCCGGTGAATGGAGTTGAGGCAGAAGATCAGCCATGATCTCATTGAATGGTGGAGCAGGCTCGAAGGGCCGAATGGCCTACTCCTGCTCCTATTTCTTATGTTCTTATACCATCTCAATTCCAACAATTGTAAGAGAAAGGAACCCACTCCCGTATTATTTACATGCATGTAGACTGAAATGCTTGCACAAAGTTGTGTTGTTTACCCGTAAGATTTTTTTTAACTGCAATGTGATAATAGGTCTTAAGAAAGGCATGAAATAATTAGTTTCGGGAATTGTTCCTTGGCAATTAATTACACTCTCGGCATTACAAAAAATAAGACACTGTATCAATTCCCTTGGCTTTTTTAAAAAAAAGGAACATGCACATTTGGTTATAATGCTCTCCTCTCTATCGTGCTCTCGATTTCATCTTTAAATTTGAATTATTTAATGGCAACCACTTCTTCCAAGCGTGCGCGTACAGCTTCCCAAGGCCAGCAATGCTGCGGCCTTTGCACACAAAAAAAACCCAAATGTTATTTGTTTTACAGCTACAGCATTGGGCATATCTGTTATCACAATGAAACTTGGACAATTGTATTTGTGTTTATACACACACACACACGTAAACAACAGCAATACTTCCGTTTGAAGCATTTACCACCCGCCCCCCCCACCACCTCCCTCCCTCCACCACCCCCCCCCCCAACCCCCCCCTTAAATAAAGGATGGCCGTGAGCACGGTGCTGTGGGAAGCAGTCAATAGCCCACAGACCCCGGCGGCGAGCGCTGCCGCTTCAGCAGCACCGCTGGGCCCTGCAAGGACCACTGTGCGGATACCGTGCTTCCACTCACAGAGCGGCAGGCAGCTGCACATCACTCAGCAAACCACTACAATCCGTTTATCCCGCAAACATCTGGCATCAACCCCCACCCCCCACCCGACATTTTATTTTACATGAAACGACTCGGAGGCGGGGGATGAATCTAAAATATGCCGATTAAATAGTGGTGCTTGAAGAGGGGGGGGGGGGGGGGGGCAAGAGATTGAACATGTCAGGATCACAACACACATATGATGCTGTGTGCCTGCGGTGATGCACGGGCCTGCGTGCCTTTTCTCAAACAATACCATTATTACTTTCTGACAAAAACAAAGAAATGATGCAGGCTTTTGTTTTTGGTGTGGTTTGAAGCCTGATCCAATCGATTGGGGAAGCGAGGCGGGCACCGGGGGCTGCAACTGAGAAAACGTCTAATTGTCCACAGATTCTATTGACTTTGATCCAACATTTTTTTAAAAGGGCGGGGTTTTTCCCCCACAAACTTACCGAAATCCACTGTGTAACATGTACATTCTAGGGCCGGCCGAGCCTAGATATCTCGGGGTGGCGAAGAGGTTGTCCTTTTTGAGTGAGACATAGCTGATCAATGATAGAATAAGCAGAGCGACGCTTAACATCACCAAACCCAGCACACTCGCCATACGAACCATCCTGCAAATCCTCATCGTGCACCACCTCAACAGCAAAACGAAAACAGACCCATATCTGTTCGCTTATCTTAACAAGATGGGGAGGGAGGGTGGGGAGGGAAGAAAGAAAAGTAAGTCGATTATATTGACAATCTATTGTTCTGGTTTATATATATGAAATGAAAATGGACGGAGTCAAAATTCTGCAATGCAGAAATGGTAGGTGGTTGCGTTGGTGATACGTCGCGTTGCTCTGTGAAACCCCCACACTCCTCATACACACTGCACCAGCGCAGCCTCCATCCATTCCCCGGCTGCAAACTGAATGTGACTGGAATAGTGTTTCTCTACTTACCCGGCAAGCTTAAGGATTTTATTAATGAACTCTTAGTAAATGCCTGAGTGCGTTTCAATAAAAAAAGGCTTGTTGTTACTTGAACTACTTTGGCTGTATTTCAAAAAAAAAGATCAAAACAATTAGACCTGACGCATGGGGAAGAAAGATTTTTTTTTGGGGGGGAGGACAAATGAGTAATAGTAAGGGGTTTGGCAAACACCAAGGAGTCCTGTAAAATACTTCAAGAAGACAGAAGTTAGGGAAATGGGCAGACAGGTGGTAGATGCAAGTTAATGTAGGTAAGTGCAAGATAATTTTTGAATATATCGATAGATTTTTGAATATTAAGGGAATCAGGGGATATGGGGATAGTGCAGGAAAGTGGGGTTGAATAGAAGATCAGCCATGATCTTACTGAATGGCGGAGCAGGCTCGAAGGGCCAAATGGCCTACTCCTGCTCCTAATTCTTATGTTCCTATAATTTATTTTAATATATTAAGGAGAAACAAGGAATGGGAGTATACACTTAATGAAAACCTGCTGAGGGAGCAAAAGGGAGACCTGGGTAATACCACCCGTCTCCGCCCCTGCCTCAGCCCATCTGCTGCTGAATCACTCATCCATGCTTTTGTTACCTCGAGACTCGACTATTCCAATGACCTCCTGGCTGGCCTCCCATCTTCCACCCTCCACAAACCTAAGCTCACCCAAAACTCTGCTGCTTGTATCCTATCTCGCACTAAGTCCCAGTCACCCATCACCCTGTGCTCGCTGACCTACATTGGCTTCCAGTCCAGCAATGTCTCGATTTTTAAATTGTCATCCTCGTGTTCAAATTCCTCCATGGGCTCACCCATCCCTATCTCTGTCGCCTCCTCCAACCCTACAACCCTCTGAGAACTCTGCGTTCTTCCAACTTGGGCCACTTGCCCATCCCCAGTTCCTTTGCCCCACCATTGGCGGCTGTGCCTTCAGCAATCAGTATCTGTAAGAGAAAAACAGGTTAACATTTCAGATAGGACTATTTATCATGTATCATTTCTGATGAAGAGTCCTCTTGAAAAGTATCTGTAAGTCTGAGGACCATGACTTAATGTTTGTTTCAGCATCTCCATTCAATACATAGAGGATATATAATGGCAAATACTGACTTTCTCACCAATGGAAAACCAAGCATCCCATTGGCACAGCATACATAGAGTCATAGAGTCATAGGGGAAAAAATTCAGCTGCTTGCGCCTGCCGTTAGCACCTTAAGAGGGCGCTAATGGGGCGTAAAGCAGCTAACGCCCGGGTGCAGCGCCGCCCACGCCTCCCGAAAAATTTAGTGGGAGGTTAGCGGCGGCGGCAGCCGGTAGCGCCCTGTGGCGCTGTGCCGCCGGCGATGACGTCATCGCCGTGCGCAGCACCCCGCTCGCGCCCCGGCCGTGATCTTCAGTCGCGCCCCCTGATTTACCGCCAGACGCTATGTCCGACGGGTTCAGGGAGGCGTACGTGTGGCCGGGGCGGCGATATTTAAAGGGGAGGTGGCAGGCGGCCATTTTTGTTGCTGGCCGCCTGCCAGCACCTGCCCCCGTTGCTGTCCCCGGCCCCCGTGAAGCCCCCCCACCGTGAAGTGCCGGCTGCGCTCCAAGTGCCCGGCACTTCTCTTGAGTGCCGGGCTCTTTTGCCGGCACTCCCGATCCCTGGGGGCCCAGCTGGGCCCCGGTTCGCGCTGCGCAGGGTCCCTCCCCTTTAAGAAGGGGAGGAAGGCCTGCAATACCGCGGCGCGACGTGCCGCAGCGCGTGGCGCTGCGGCACGTAGCGCCAGGATATTCACTCGCAGCGCCCCAAGAGGGATGCGGGGTGCTTCCAGTGGCGCCCCGCTTCCCTCTTGGGGCGCAACCACTGAAGTTCCGGCGCGGGGCCGCTAATTTTTTCGGGGCGCTAAAAGTCGTGCCCCGGCGAGGTTAGCGCCCCAAATGGGGTGCGACTCAATTTTTACCCCATAGAGTTATACAGCACAGAAAGAGGCCCTTCGGCCCATCGTGTCCACGCTGGCCATCAAGCCCTGTCTATTCTAATCCCATTTTCCAGCACTTGGTCCGTAGCCTTGTATGCTATGGCGTTTCAAGTGCTCATCTAAATGCTTCTTGAATGTTGTGAGTGTTCCTGCCTCTACCACCCTTTCAGGCAGTGAGTTCCAGATTCCAACCACCCTCTGGGTGAAAAAGTTTTTCCTCAAATCCCCTCTAAACCTCCTGCCCCTTACCTTGAAACTATGCCCCCTGGTTACTGACCCCTCTACTAAAGGTAAAAGTTCCTTTCTATCTACCCTATCTATGCCCCTCATAATTTTTTACATGTACATGGAGATAGCTACCAAAATAATATATAAAACATATTGCTTTATAATGGGGATAATAAATGTAGGATATTTTATTACTCCTCAATGTATGTATTACCTCTCACCTCTCTCTAGTTGTGTGCACACCATCTTGAAAATCCTCTGAACTGTGTTCTCAACTTCAAATACTGCTTCTTTCCACCAGTGAATCATAGAGCTAGCATAAGCATTTAGCTTACTAATTCAATATTAGTACAACTTACATATATTTTCAGATGAATTATCAGCCTCTACATAGAAAGAAGGGCCACTCCTACTACCGCAGTTCTTTATTATGTGGTACTGCTTCCACAAAGTACCTGTGGCACTGCATCTGTATAACACCTGACAACAGCAATAATGGGGGAGACAAAAGCAGTACCTAAAACTTAATGCTCACAATCATATGTCGTAACAGGAAAAATATTTTTGGAAATGCATAACAACAATCACTTCTTCTGTACAACCAGTATGTGAAAACAGTAGTCTAGTCTTTATGGTACCAGACAAGCAACCCAGAGATTGTGGCCTAGAAACCCAATCACAGCTGAATCAGGCGCGCTGAATCAGGCGTGCGGGGGGAGGGGCATGTATTTTTAATTAAAAAAAAATTCATTTATGCGATGTGGGCATCGCTGGCAAGGCCAGCATTTATTGGCCATCCCTAATTGCCCTTGAGAAGGTGGTGGTGAGCCGCCTTCTTGAACCGCTGCAGTCTGTGTGGTGAAGGTACTCCCACAGTGCTGTTAGGTAGGGAGTTCCAGGATTTTGATCCAGCGACGATGAAGGATCGGCGATATACTTCTAAGTCAGGATGGTGTGTGACTTGGAGAGGAACTTGGAGGTGGTGGTGTTCCCATGCGCCTGCTGCCCTTGTCCTTCTAGGTGGAAGAGGTCGCGGGTTTGGGAGGTGCTGCCGAAGAAGCCTTGGCGAGTTGCTGCAGTGCATCTTGTAGATGGTACACACTGCAGCCACGGTACGCCGGTGGTGGAGGGAGTGAATGTTTAAGGTGGTGCATGGGGTGCCAATCAAGCGGGCTGCTTTGTCCTGGATGGTGTCGAGCTTCTTGAGTGTTGTTGGAGCTGCACTCATCCAGGCAAGTGGAGAGTATTCCATCACACTCCTTACTTGTGCCTTGAAGATGGTAGAAAGGCTTTGGGGAGTCAGGAGGTGAGACACTCACCGCAGAATACCTAACCTCTGACCTGCTCTTGTTGCCACAGTATTTATGTGGCTGGTCCAGTTAAGTTTCTGGTCAATGGTGACCCCGAGGATGTTGATGGTGGGGGATTCGGCGATGGTAATGCCGTTGAATATCAAGGGCCAGTGGTTAGACTCTTGCTTGTTGGAGATAGTCATTGCCTGGCACTTCTGTGGCACGAATGTTACCTGCCACTTATCAGCCCAAGCCTGAACATCGTCCAGGTCATGTTGCATGTGGGCATGGACTGCTTCATTATCTGAGGAGTTGTGAATGGCACTGAACACTGCAGTCATCAGCGAACATCCCCATTTCTGACCTTATGTTGAAGGGAAGGTCATTGATGAAGCAGCTGAAGATGATTGGGCCTAGGACACTGCCCTGAGGAACTCCTGCCGCGATGTCCTGGGGCTGAGATGATTGATCTTCAACCACCACAACCATCTTCCTTTATGCTAGGTATGACTGCAGCCAGTGGAGAGTTTTCCCCCCGATTCCCATTGACTTCAGTTTTACTAGGGTTCCTTGTTGCCACACTCGGTCAAATGTTGCCTTGATGTCAAGGGCAGTCACTCTCACCTCACCTCTAGAATTCAGCTCCTTTGTCCATGTTTGGATCAAGGCTGTAATGAGGTCGGGAGCTGAGTGGTCTTGGCGGAACCCAAACTGGGCATCAGTAAGCAGGTTATTGGTAAGTGCCGCTTGATAGTAGTGTTGACGACACCTTCCATCACTTTGCTGATGATTGAGAGTAGACTGATGGGGCGGTAATTGGCTGGATTGGATTTGTCCTGCTTTTTGAGGACAGGACATACCTGGGCAGTTTTCCACATTGTCGGATAGATGCCAGTGTTGTAGCAGTACTGGAACAGCTTGGTTAGAGGCGCGGCTAGTTCTGGAGCACAAGTCTTCAGCACGATAGCCGCGATGTTGTCGGGGCCCATAGACTTTGCTGTATCCAGTGCGCTCAGCCGTTTCTTGATATCATGTGAAATGAATCGAATTGGCTGAAGACTGGCTTCTGTGATGGCGGGGACCTCAGGAGTAGGCCAATATGGATCATCCACTTGGCACTTCTGCTGAAGTTCTTTGCAAACGCTTCAGCCTTGTCTTTTGCACTCACGTGCTGGGTTCCACCATCATTGAGGATGGGGATATTCATGGAGCCTCCTCATCTCGTTAGTTGTTTAATGGTCCACCACCATTCACGACTGGATGTGGCAGGACTGCAGAGCTTTGATCTGATCCGCTGATTGTGGGATCGCTTAGCCCTGTCTATAGCAAGCTGCTTTCGCTTTTTAGCATGCATGTAGTCCTGTGTTGCAGCTTCCCCAGGTTGGCACCTCATTTTTAAGTATGCCTGGTGCTGCTCCTGCATGCTCTTCTTCACTCCTTATTGAACCAGGGTTGGTCCTCTGGCTTGATGGTAATGGTAGAGTGAGGGATATGCCAGGGCGATGAGGTTACAGATTGTGGTGGAATACAATTCTGCTGCTGCTGATGGTCCACAGTGCCTCATGGATGCCCAGTTTTGAGCTGCTAGATCTGTTCTGAATCTATCCCATTTAGCACGGTGCCCTGCCCTGCCCAACACGATGGAGGGTGTCCTCAGTGTGAAGACGGGACTTCATCTCCACAATGACTGTGCCGTGGCCACTGCTACCAATACTGTCATGGACAGATGCATCTGCAACAGGTAGATTGGTGAGGATGAGGTCAAGTAGGCTTTTCCCTCCTGTTGGTTCTCTCACCACCTGTCGCAGGCCCAGACTGGCAGTTATGTCCTTCAGGACTCGGCCAGATCGGTGTTACCGAGCCACTCCTGGTGATGGACATTGAAGTCCCCCATCCAGAGTACATTCTGTGCCCTTGCTACTCTGTGCTTCTTCCAAGTGGTGTTCAACATCGAGGAGTACTGATTCATCAGCTGAGGGAGGGCAGTAATCAGCAGGAGGTTTCCTTGCCCATGCTTGACCTGAAGCCATGAGACTTCATGGGGTCTGGAGTCAATGTTGAGGACTCCCAGGGCCACTCGTTCCCGACTCTATTGCCACCCTGGTGGGACATGACATACCCAGGGATGGTGATGCAGCGGTTTGGGACATTGGCTGAAAGGTATGATTCTGTCAGGCTGTTGCTTGACTAGTCTGTGGGACAGCTCTCCCAATTTTGGCACAAGTCCCAGATGTTGGCAAGGAGGATTTTGCAGGGTTGACTGGGCTGGCTGTGCCATTGCTGTGTTCGTCGCCGCGTGGTCCGTCAGTTTCATTATTATTATTATTGTGTTTCGTAGCGGTTTGTTACAACTGAGTGTCTTGCCAAGCCATTTCAGAGGGCAGTTAAGAGTCAACCACATGTGGGTCTGGAGTCACCTATAGGCCAGACCAGGTAAGCACGGCAGATTTCCTTCCCTAAAGGACATTAGTGAATCAGGTGGGTTTTACGACAATCTGATAGTTTCATGGGCACCATTACTGATACTAGCTTTTTATTCCAGATTTATTTAATTAACTGAAGTTAAATTTCCCAGCTGCCGTGGTGGGATTTGAACTCACATTTTTGGATCATAGGTCTCTGGATTACTAGCCCAGTGACAATGCCACTATGCTACCATTAAGCACGTGCCGGTTGGAAGTAACTCAGACAGCATGTGATATTCATGCTGCCTGATCATTATCATCACACAGGCCTGCAGCCACTGCTACCCATGCTACTCTTTGGCTGCATGCCTGTAAGGGAGGGGTCGGAATCGGGTGTCTCTGGCACCACTTAAAGGCAGCCATCACCTCTTAAAGAGGAGGTGTATTCTGGCTGCAGACATCAGTTCTGAGTGAAGATATGGCTGAAGCAACTATTGAGAGGGTACCAAGGTTCTCTGATGCTGCTTTGGAGGCTCTGTTGCAGGAGCAGGGACATCCCCTTCCCCCAAGGAGCAGGAAGCCCTCCAAGTATCAAATCAAGAGACAGTGGGAAGAAATTGCAGAGCTTGTCAATCCAAGGAGCATTGCACCCAAGAAATTTAATGATCTAACTAGAGTTGTTAAGGTAAGAATATTGTTCTCTTATTCTCTGCTCCCAGCTGCACCACTTGCAGCCTCATTAATCACAATACTCATAGTACTGACACTCACCTACAAGCACTGCACCATACCTCCTTCTCCTCACATTCACACATACCACTATTACAACCCTCACTTATGCACAACTCACACACTATCAGCTGTTCCATCATGACAGCCAGATTCTCTAAACACCTTACAAGACTCTCACTAATATGCACCCTTCTTTCTTGCAGGAGAAGGTGGCGTGGAACTCAAGACAGCAGGCTAGCACCGGAGGGGGAAGAGTCACCTGCACACCTGCACCCCCCACCCTCACTAACACACCCCCTTATTTCTTGCAGGAGAAGGTGGCATGGAACACAAGACAGCAGGCTGACACTGGAGGAGGAAGAGCCCACCTGCACACCCGCTCCCCCCTTGAAGAAAGCATGCTGGCCAGCATGAGCAGGAGCAGAGTCGAGGCCGAGGCAACTGGCAATGCTGGAGGAGACATTGTGCAGTGTTTCTTCATACCGAATCCTCTTTGTCTCTTCTGACTTCTCTCTCACCCACACACTCTGCATGACAAACTCTAGATGCTTTCAGCATCCACTTCTCTCTCTGCTCTTCCTTCACACAGCAAGCTTAACCCTTGTACCCCTCTTTCATTTCAGGTGCTGAGAATGTGGAAGCCCCTGTGCCAGTCGAGGAAGAGGAGTCAAGCCTTCAGGAAGATATACCGTCACTCGATCTGACTCTCACAAGCACCAGCTCAGATACTGGCACCACTTTAGACTTTACCACTGGTAGACTTTAGACACACTAGGTTAGAGGAGGTGTCTACACATGGTGACTCACTGGGCACATGGTTAGGAACTAGGGGCAGAGGGATAGGACACCACAGGTGCCAGCTTATTTACAACTGCACTTTCAAAGGTGGAGAAGAGGTAGTGGTTGAGCAGATCAATAGCTTCAGACGTTAGCATGGAAAATGAAGGGCCAAAGGCTCGGCAGTTTGGAAGTTTGAAAGTACAGTTGTAAATGACTTGAAGGAGAGTTTTTTCCAGGGTGGATGCAGAAGGAAGTGGGTTCCGAAGGAGGTAGGGGGATATGAGTGGTGAAGGATGCAAGGGAGTGGTTGAAGATGGCCTTGTCTCTGATCAAGACCACTCCCTCTCCTCCACCTTTGATGCCCTTGTCCACAGTAAACAATTTACTTTTTCCCATCCTGTTATGGCCACCATCTGCAAGGGACACAGACTTGAGCACATCTGGCACACAACTGGTTGATCCATCCATCACCAGATCTGGCTGGACCACTACCGGGCCTAACTCTCCTCTGCCAAATCTGGTCACTATTTAAGTACATTCTGGAGAGCAAAGATGACCCACAGCTTCTATTTTCCACTACCAACCTTCTCCTTAAACCCCTTTCACCTCCAACAACTAGTGGAAGGAGCTCATGAACTTCTTTGCACTAAGATTGAGACCATCTGTTCAGCTGCCTCTGCTACATTCCCCTCTTTTTCCTTGTTCAGCAAGTCAAACCTCCCCTCAGATATCCCCATGCCCGAACCCTGAACCCATGTCTTTCTCTAGTTTCTCTGAGCACTTCTTGTCCATGAGGCTCACCTTCTGCTCCTTTGACCTCATTCCCACCAAACTGCTGACCTCCCATCTTCCCTTCCTGGGTCCCATGCTAGCTGACATCGTAACTAGCTCCCTCTCCTCAGGTACTGTCCCCATCCCTTTCAAAACTGCCGTCATCACTCCTTTTCTCAAAAAACTCACCCTCAACCCCTCTGTCCTTGAAATCTACTGCCATATCTCCAATCACCCCTTCCTCTCCAAAGTCCTTGAATATATTGTCACCTCTCAAATCCGTTCCCATTCTTCCCACAGCTCTATGTTTGAATCTCTCCAATTAGCCCTGGCACAGCACTGAAACAGCCCTAATCATAGCCACAAATGACATCCTCCATGACTGTGACCATAGTGCATTATCTCTCCTCATTCTTCTTGACCTTTCTGCAGCCTTTGACACGGCTGATCGTGCCATCCTCATCCAATGTTTCCTTCTCTGTTGTCTAGCTCAGTGGGACTGCCCTCGCTTAGTTCACTCTTACCCGTCAGATCGTAGCCAGAGCATCTGCAGCGATAGCTTCTCTTCCCAACCTGCACTGTTACCTCTGGCATGCCCAAGGATCCATCCTTAGCCCTTCCTCTTCCTCACCTAAATGCTTTCTCTTGGTGACATCATCCAAAGACATGGGCCCCGATTTTTAACTTCTCCTGCTTGGTGGAGATCGGGTGGGGAGGGGGGGGGGGGGGGGAGATAAAATGAGGCCAGTGACTTAGTGCCTCTGATCCCGCTGCAGTGTCCCGATCTTAACCTGTTCTTTTGAGCAGGTGAGCAGGACATCCACAGGAAGGAAGCGGGATCCTTCTTTAAATAAGCAGATTGGGTCTGATGATAACAATGGGACCTGATCTGCAATTTTAGTTGAAGGTCTGAGCGGGGAAGCAGCGACAGCTTCTGCATCAGGCCAGACCTGTCGGGAGCTGGAGTGTGGGCCAGAAGAGGCCCAGCAAGCTAAGTTTATCATTTATTTTTCGGTTTCCTTTTGAGCCAGGAGGAGCTCCTCTGGTCCTCACAAGGAAACCATGGGCCTCTCATGCCCCGGGCTCTCTCTCTCCCCCGATCGCAGCCAGAGCCCACCCCCTAAATCGAGGCTAGAGCACCCACCCCCCCCTCTCCCTGATCATCTCCAGAGCTCCGTTCCTTAACTGTCTGCCTGGGACAGTTCCCACGGGTCCCTCCTGCGGCATCCTGCAGCCGAATTCCTGCTCCCACCCACCAGCCAGGTAGTGGATCTAGCCGAGTCAGAGAAAATTTATACAAATGAACCTCACAGCTCGTGTGCACTGTACCAGCCCCACTATTAAAATCAGGGCCATGCTGTCAGTTTCCATATTGGCAGAAGTGGGCTTCAGTCAGGCAGTGTTGTCAAGATGAAAAGAAAATTGACTTTCTAACAGATCAGATGTGGGGGAGGAGGTACCAGGGATGAGGGACTGAAGTTATCTGGAGAGACTAGAAAAGCTGTGATTGTTCTCCTTAGAGCAGAGAAGATGTAATAGCGGTGTTCAAAATTATGAGGGGTTCTGATGGAGTAGATAGGGAGAAACTGTTTCCACTGGCAGGAGGGTCGATAACCAGAGGACACAGATTTAAGATAATTGGCAAAAAATCCAGGGGGAAAAGAGGAGAATGTTTTTATCGCAGCGAGTTGTTACAATCTGGAAAGTATTGCCTGAAAGCTCAGTGGAAGCAGATTAAATAGTAACTTTCAAAAGGGAATTGCATATATACTTGAAAAGGAAAAATTTGCAGGGCTATGGAGAAAGAGCAGGGAATGGGACTAACTGGATAGCTCTTTCAAAGAGCCGGCACAGACACAATGGGCCAAATAATTTCCTTTTGTGCTGTGCTGTACTATGGTTCTATGTAGGAACTGAGCCAGATAATAAGACCAGGTTGATGATATTGGTGATTATGGGACTCATCGCTCAGGCCAACATCCCCAGCATCGAAGCTTTGACCACGCTCGATCAGCTCCGATGGATGGGCCACATCGTCCGCATGCCCGATACAAAACTCCCAAAACAAGCGCTCTACTCGGAGCTCCGACACGGCAAGAGAGCCCCAGGTGGGCAGAGGAAACGCTTTAAGGACACCCTCAAAGCCTCCTTGAAAAAGTGCAACATCCCCACCGACACCTGGGAATCCCTGGCCCAAGACCGCACAAAGTGGAGGAGAAGCATCCTGGAAGGTGCCGAACACCTCGAGTCTCTTCGCCGGGAGCAAGCGGAAGCCAAGCGCAGGCAGCACAAGGAGCGCACATCAACCCAAGCACCCTACCCACCCGCCTCTTCAACCACCGTCTGCCCCACCTGTGACAGAGACTGTAGGTCCCGCATTGGACTCATCAGTCACCTGAGAACTCATTTTTAATGTGGAAGCAAGTCATCCTCGGTTCCAAGGGACTGCCTAAGAGAGAGCGATATGGGACTGGGAAGAGAAAGTTGGGTGGTCAGCAGAGAGGCAAGGGAGCTTCATAAAAAAAGAAAAACTTGCATTTCTATAGCGCCTTTCACGACCTCAGGATGTCCCAAAGTACTTTACAACCAATGAAGTAGTTTTGAAGTGTTGTAATGTAGGAAGTGCGGCAGCCAATTTGCACACAGCAAGCTCCCACAAACAGCAATGTGATAATGACCAGATAATGTTTTAGTGATATTGATTGAGGGATAAATATTGGCCAGAACACCAGGATAACTTCCCTGCTCTTCTTTGATATAGTGCCATGAGATCTTTTATGTCTACCTCAGAGAGCAGACAGGGCCTCGATTTTAACATCTCATCTGAAATACGACACCTCTGACAGTGCAGCACTCCTTCAGTACTGCACTGGAGTGTCAGGCTAGAGCTTTCTGCGCAAGTTTCTGGAGTGGGACTTGAACCTACAACCTTCTGACTCAGAGGCAAGAGTGCTACCAACTGAGCCACGGCTGACACGTGGAAGAGAGTGACAACGGGAGGGGGGAGATGGAGACTGTGGAGAAAGAGGGGTGAGTGCCTGAGGGCGGAGTGAGTGGGGTGAGATGGGGGGGGGGGGGGAAATGAGGCAGAGGCAGCAGACTACATGTCCTCAAATGTGGACACAAAGAAGTCCATGAGTTACTCACCTTTGGTGTCTAAAATGATGATAGAGGATGCAGTATATGGCTGTTTTGGAGAACTTTCATAAGATGTAGGAGCAGGAGTAGGTCGTTTGGCCCCTCGAGCATGCTCTGCCATTCAATAAGATCATGGCTGATCTGATCTTGGCCTCAACTCCACTTCCCTGCTCGCTCCCCATAACCCTTGACTCCCTTATCGTTCAAAAATCTGTCTATCTCCACCTTAAATTTATTCAATGACCCAGCCTCCACAGCTCTTTGGGGAAGAGAATTACAAAGATTCACGACCCTCTGAGAGAAGAAATTCCTCCTCATTTCCGATTTAAAAGGGTTTCCCCTTATTCTGAAATTATGCCCCTCATTCTAGATTCCCCCACCAGGGGAAACATTCTCTCTGCAGCTACCCTGTCAAGCCCCTTCAGAATCTTTTATGTTTCAATAAGATCCCCTCTCACTCTTCTAAACTCCAATGAGTATATGCCCAACCTGTTCAACCTTTCTTCATAAGACAATCCCTTCATCTCCGGAATCAACCTCGTGAACCTTCTCTGAACTGTCTCCAATGTAAGTATATCCTTCCTTAAATAAGGAGACCAAAACTGTATGCAGTACTCCAGGTGTGGTCTCACCAACGCCCTGTACAGTTGTAACAGGACTTCCCTACTTTTATACTCCATTCGTTTTGCAATAAAGGCCAAAATTCCATTTGCCTTCCTAATTACTTGCTGTACCTGCATGCTAACTTTTTGTGATTAATGTACAAGGACCCCCAGATCCCTCTGTACCTCAGCATTTTGTAATCTCTCCCCATTTAACTAATAATTTGCTTTTTTATTTTTCCTACCAAAGTGGATAACCTCGCATTTTCCACATTAAACTCCAACTGTCAGATTTTTGCCTACTCACTTAGCCTATCTATATCCCTTTGGAGATTCTTTGCGTCATCCACACAATTTGCTTTCCCACCTATCTTTGTATCATCAGCAAATTTGGCTACATTACACTCAGTCCCTTCAACCAAGTCATTAATATAGATTGTAAATAGTTGAGACCCCAGCACTGATCCCTGCAGCACCCCACTAGTTACAGTTTGCCAACCTGAAAATGACCCATTTATCCCTACGCTCTGTTTTCTGTTAGTTAGCCAATCCTCTATCCATGCTAATATATTACCCCCAACCCCGTGAGCTCTTATCTTGTGTAGTAACCTTTTATGTGGCACCTTATCGAATGCCTTCTGGATATCCAAATACACGACATCTACTGGTTCCCCTTTATCCACCCTGCTTGTTACATCCTCAAAGAACTCCAGCAAATTTGTCAAACATGACTTCCCTTTCATAAAACCATGCTGACTCTGCTTGACTATATTATGATTTTTCTAAATGTCCTGCTATCACTTCCTTAATGATGGACTCCAGCATTTTCCCAATGACAGATGTTAGGCTTACTGGTCGATAGTTGCCTGCTTTCTGTCTCCCTCCTTTCTTAAATAGGGGCGTTATATTTGTGGTTTTCCAGTCTGCTGGGACCTCTCCAGAATCCAGGGAATTTTGGTAGATTACAACCAACGCATCCACTATTTCGAATTGTTCCTGCTCTCCAGATGATCTCACAGTGGTATACAGGCTTGGCTGTGGAAAGGGAAAGACAGTTGACCTTGAGATGATCAAGCGAAATTTGGCCATGGATAGCCAGGCTGGTCACTCACCAGGTACATTCCAGTTCCTGGTCAAGGGATATTAGGCCACAGAGCAAGTTGTACCAGGGGGAGCGATGGTGATGGTGACTGTCTAGGATCCGGTGGGGACAAGGGCATTAAAGAAATGATTACAAACAGCCCTGTTAGTAATAGAGACCTTGTAGGTTTCAAGACATTGGGCTGGATTTTGAATGACCCATGGAGTCGGGTTTGGAGGCGTGTGGGGGGTTAAATTTGCGGGGTCGTGGTTTCCGACCCCATCCCGACTCCATCCCGCCTCCACGCAATTTTGACAAAATCAGTCGCGGGGTTCCCAACTCCGTCCTGCCTCCAAGAGGCGGGAGAGGCCATTAAAGCCCTTAACAAGCCCTAAATTGGCTCTGTAATGCCATTTTGAAACGTTGTAGCTAGTTTAACCCTTTTCTGACGTGAAGTACGTCTGGTGTGAAACACTCCAGTGAAACCTGGCGGGAGCACAAGTGGATAGCTGACTATCAGCTGCAGGTCCACTATTACAACGGAGATGTGATGTAGGTAGGTAGTAGTACTATTAAGTCTGAAAGTCGCCTCTGATGCTGCTGCATTGAATGTGTTCAGAGACTGACTGCCTGGCCTTTGCTGTGAGAGGACTTGGATGCAAAAAAAATTCTCTCTCATTCATTCTCTCTCTCTCTCTCTCTCTCTCTCTTATATTTTGCATCCAGGTCCACTCACATGAAAAGCCAGGCAGGTCCTCTCTCACCAACAGCCAGACAGTCTCTGAGAGACCAGGCAGTCAACAATGATGACATCATCAGAGGCGACTTTCAGACTGAAACCACTAATTAGTTCATGGGTACCCACATGCTGGAACTCAATTGCCCAATTAAGTGAAAATTGCATCATTCATCCACATTAATCTGGAGTCGTGGGGGGGAACACAAAATGCGGATAACACGACCCCAACCCGACCCCAGGACAAAATCCAGCCCAATTTGTATAATGACAAGTTCTAGGGGGTGGCTGTGTGAATGGACGGGTGTGTCAATGTGGGGGATAAGGTTGAACGAGACAGGGATAGCAAGGAATTTGGCTATAATGGGGTAGGCGAGTATAGGTCAAACATACCAGGTCGAATATGCCAGATCCCAGCCTTATGAGGAAATTCTCAAACATTTTGCCCATCTTTTATAAGGCAAGTGGCGTAAGATGTGACGTGGCTGGAGCTGGGGCAGGGATTCCAGTTCCCGCATCCCTGGACACACAGCTAGTGGGGGCAGGATTAGCAGCCAGCATGCATGATAGGCCACCAACCAGCATAAGTGGCCCTACCTGGGGAGCCACGCCTGGAATTTGGCCTGGAACCCAGAAGAGGAATGCCCAGGTAAGTTTCTTTGTAATTTAAATGCAGCTTCCCTATAAAGGAAGCAGCAGGATCACAACTGAGGCCAGCACCGGCCCAATCCCTGAGACACTGCATTTTTTAGTCTCTGGGGACAGCCAGACATCCGAGAGGCGCTTCCAGTGGCATGGATGCCTGACCAGAGCGTGATAAATAGGGAGCATCCTCCTGATTCTAGAAAGTTTGCTGGGGTCAGTGGTAAAGGCTCCCGGCAAGTGTGATCCCACTGTAATTGCAGGCTTACAGAGTTTTGGCCCCGATATTTCTGAAAAGTTTCACGTGTATGCCTTGACAATTAACATATGCAAGCAATCACTTTATTAGACTTGTGCAAAAATATTGCCTTATAGAAACATAGAAACATAGAATCTAGGAGCAGGATTAGGCCATTCGGCCCGTCGAGCCTGCTCCACCATTCAATACGATCATGGCTGATCATCCAAATCCAGTACCCTGTCCCTGCTTTAATCCCCACAGTACACAGATTATTCGCTACCAGTTTTCATTAGAGTATCAACACCATTTTCAACATGAGAGATTTCATCGCTTCTCAAACTTGGTAATGATCTGTAATATTTTCTCACTGGATAACACGTTACAACTAAGCTTTCAATTTATATTCATGATTCTCTTTTTCTCCTCCTCTCTCTCCCCCAAAATTATCTGTAAATGGTAGATAATTACAGCAGTCAGGCTTGGCTTCTCGTTCACATTTTGTAGTTCTTTTTTAAGTAGAGGATGATCTCTTGACTAGTGCTACTGATTGCTTTTAATGGCAACATTTCAGGGTAATTTCTATTGTTCATGTGGAAAAGCAGATCAATGGCAGTGTTCAATAGTCCTCTGGATCTATACTATTTTTATAGCTACCTGAATTACCCATGTCTCAGACAAACACCAGTTTAAATATAATGGGGCAGAGCAACTACGGGTCTTTGATCCCAGCGTTAAGTGCTGGGATCAGCCCACCGGAAACTGCTGCCACTGGACTTTCAGGGTCAGGGGGCCGTTTCATTGTCTAAATAATCCTGGCAGGCACATCTCATGAGGCTGCCAGTCCAGGGAGGTTACTAAATGCAATGGAAGCTGGCTGCTCTTCAGGAGGAGGGGGTAGCCGGGCCTCCCCCTAAAACAGTGTCCTTAGTTGCCTCAGAAGCCCTGTTTATAAGGATGCCATGAAATTGAAAATGCTGCTACCTTTTCTTCAGGGGTTCAGTCCCTGACCCAGGACTAGACCCCAAGGCGAGCCCCACATGTGCCCAGCAGCGGCAAGTACGCCTCCTTTCATCTGGAGTACTGGCTGCTATTCATCCGCCAGGCCGGGGATGAGGAAACTTCTGCACTGAGAGTTCTCTCACCGTGACTGCGCTCCCTCTGATGCAGGTGACCATGTTTGGGGCAACGGAGATTCCATCCCAAACAAGGTCCCATGGAAACTGGCAGAGAAGACCCGGAATATAGGAACAGGAGCACGCCATTCAGCTCCTCGAGCCTGTTCCACCATTCAATAAAATTATGGCTGATCTGCACCCTAACTCCATCCAACCGCCTTGGCTCCATATCCCTTAATACCCTTGACTAGCAAAAATCTATCGATCTCAGATTTAAAATGATTAATTGAGATAGCATCTACTACTTTTTGTGGGAGAGAGTTCCACACTTCTACCACCCTTTGTGTGAAGAAGTGTTTCCTAACTTCTCTCCTGAATGGCCTGACTCTGATTTTAAGGTTATGTCCCCTTATCCTAGACTCACCCACCAGCAGATAAATTCTCTATCAATATCCAAATACCTCAATCAAATCACTCCTTTACCAAGGAATACAAGCTTAGTTTATGTATTCTCTCCTCATAAGCTAACCCTTGGAGCCCTGGTAACATTCTGGTGAATCTGCGCTGCACTCCTTCCAAGGCCAATATATTTTTTCTAAGATATGGTGCCCTGAACTGTATACAGTACTACAGATGTGGTCTAAGCAGGCTTTGTACACTGTAGCAAAACTTCCTCACCTTTATATTCTAGTCCTCTATTATAAAGGCTAACATTCCATCAGCCTTTTTGATTATTTTTTGTACCTGACAATTTAGTGATCTGTGTACATGACCCCTAAATCTCTTTGGACCTCAACTGTTCCTAGCTTTTCACAATTTGAAAAATACTCGGATCTATCCATTTTTGGTCCAAAATGGATGACCTCACACTTACTGAGCTCAAATCCATCTGCCACAGTTTTGCCCACTCACTTAAACTATCAAGGTCTCTTTGTAATTTTATGCTCCCGTCTGCACTACTTGCTATGCCACCAATCTTTGTGTCATCAGCAAACTTGGATATATGTCTCTCTATTGCATCATCTAAGTCTAATAAATATAGTGAATACTTGAGGCCTCAGCACAGATCCTTGTGGGACACCACTAGTCACTTCCTTCCAATTCAAGTACATACCCATTATCCCTACTCTCTGTCTTCGATCACCTAACCAATCTCCTAACCAGGTCAATAATTTACCTTCAGTTCCATGAGCTTTAATTTTAGCTAACAGTTTCTTATGTGGAACCTTATCGAATGCCTTCTGGAAGTCCATCAATAGACATTGCCCTGTCTACTACATTAGTTACTTCCTCAAAAAATTAATTAAGGTTCGTTAAACATGACCTACTCTTTACAAATCCATGTTGGCTCTCTCTAATCAGCTCAAATTTCTCTAAGTGCTCAGTCACTCTGTTCTTAATTATAGATTCCTATAACTTCCCCACAACAGATATTAGATGAACAGATCTATAATTTCCTGGTTTCTCACTCTCACCTTGCTTAAATAATAGAGTCACATTTGCAGTTTTCCAATCAAAAGGGACGATTCCTGAATCGAGAGAGCTTTGGAAGATTATGGCTAAAGCATCTGCAATTTCCTTATCTACTTCCTTTAAAACCCTGGGGTGGAAACCATCAGGTCTTAGGGATTTGTTTGTCTTTAGTGCCATTATTTTTTCTAATACTGTTTTCTTGCTTACGTTAACTTTAACTTTACTGTGAAGACTGACACAAAGTAATTATTCAACAGGTCTGCCATTTCCTTATTTTCCTTTGCAATATTACCCGCATCTGTTTTTAAAGAGCCCATATTGCTCTTGACTACCCTTTCTCTTCTAATATAATTGTAAACACTTTTTGTGTTAATCTTGATATCCCTCGCAAGTTTCTTTTCATATTTTCTTTTTGCAGCTCTTACCATCTTTTTTGCCTTCCTTAGCTGTTCTTTATATCTATTCCAGTCCCCTGGATCTACACTATTCTTTGCACTTTTGTATGCTCTTTCCTTTAGTTTTATGCTATTTCTCATCCCTTTTGTCAACCATGGCTGTTTTATTTGGTAAGTAGAGTTCTTGCCGCTTAGGGGTATATACTGGTTCTGTATTAAGCTAAATTATTTTTTGAACACCTCCCACTGTTCATCTGTAGTTTTACCCGATAACAGTTTTGACCAGTTTGCTGTCAACAGTTAGCCATACCAAAATCTAGAATCTTAATAACTGTGTTAATTTTGTCCTTTTCAAACCTAACATTAAATTTGATCATATTATAATCAGTTAGATAAATATTCTCTTACTGTTAGCTTATTAACTAAGTCTGGCTCATTACTCATTACTAAATCTAGTATGGCCTGCCCTCTTGTTGGGAACCTGGCATAACCGAGTTCCGGCCTCATTGCCGGGTCTTCCGGCACATTTTGCTGGTAGGGGAATCTTGGAAGGTCCATGGAAAACAGGGGCCAATAATGGAACATATTTTCCTCTAAGTACTAAGTTTTGTAGAAAGGCAGATATCAGTAAACTGATGAACTAAGTGTTAGAAAAGCAATAAAGGGCCTTGTTTCCATTATTAACCGAAGCTTTCAGTTTTCCTTCCATGTTTAAAAAAATGACTTTTTTTAAGAACTTGTTGAAACCCAATCTACCTAGAAAGACAGAATCTTTCTCAACTTTGACTACCAAAGGAAATTTAGCTATTTATTCACACCAGACCTGTAAATAAGTTTTTCAGAGAACTGGCAAGATGCCAATGTTTCTGCACAGTATGTCGGATGTGAATAATGCAGTATGGTTTTTATCACTACAGAATGGGTTGAGCAGCTGACACAACATACAAACCTTAGCAGTCTGGAGAATTTTTATTGAATGGTGCTTGCGACAAAAAAATAAATTCTATCTAAGATTTAGTATGGTATGAGTTCATTATTTCTGCCATGGTACATAATGGGTTAAAAAATTAGCTTGACTCACAGGATTATGTGCCAGCTTAACTTGATACGTTTGTTGCAACAGTTATTTGAGTTGTTATCAGGCAGTTGCCTGAGGGAGGAGCTGAGCCATTCAATGCAAATATAAACATCTTGTGCAATTTATTCTTATAGAATCATAGAAAGGTTACAACACAGAAGGAGGCCATTCGGCCCGTCAAGCCCGTGCCGGCTCTCTGCAAGAGCATTTCAGCTAGTTCCACTCCCCTGCCCTTTTCCCATAGCCCTGCAAATTCTTTTCCTTCAGATACTTATCCAATTTCCTTTTGAAAGATAAGGGCCCAGAAATTGATCTCGCTCTGTTCCCGCGTGGGTAAGCCTTCCCCGCGATGTCTCACCTCGCTTATGCTTTTTCTGATCCAGCTCGCACGAAATTGATGTTCCAGACATCAGCTGTGCTGGGCTTGCGTATCCCAGCGGCGTAGTTAATTCGTGCGAGCTGTGGGATCACGTGACTCAGTTAGAGCCAATGGCAGCACACCATCTTCCATTCATAAGTCTCACAGCATAGCTGTGAGACTTATGAATCTTACACCCCCCCAAAATAACAGCTAAACCTCAATTAAATTTAAAAAAAAAACCATCACATTAATAAAATAAGTATAGTTAATTAAATTAACCATTTTAAATAAAAAATTAAATTTTTGAAAAAATTTAAAATCTTTTAAAAAGTTATAAAAATAAACTTACCTGTCTTTAAAGTCTATAAAAAAGATATACCTGTAAAAAAAAATTCAAAAAAATACTTAATTCACTACTTACCTTCTTAAAAGCGGGTCTTACTCCTCCTTTTTACATTTCCAAAATCTTCCCTACTTACCTGCGCGTCCAAAGCATGAAGTGCACAGCGTGCGCGCAGCCTGTAGCGCGCACGCGATGCACTCAAGCCACGCCCCCTTTTCGGAAGAGCAATTGCCGGTTTTCAGCGCATGCGCAGGGCATGCAGAAAACCGGCAATTGGAGTGGGAATACGCGAGAGTATGCAGTGCGTACTCTCGCGCCCCGGGATCAATTTTCGGCCCATTATTGAGTCTGTCTCCACCACCCTTTCAGGCAGTGCATTCCAGATCCTAACCACTCACTGCATAAAAAAGGTTTTCCTCATGTCATCTTTGGTTCTTTTGCCAATCACCTTGAATCTGTGTCCTCTGGTTTTCCACCCTTCCGCCAATGGGAACAGTCTCTCTCTATCTACTCTGTGTAGACCCCTCATGATTTTGAACACCTCTAGCAAATCTCCTCTCAACCTTCTCTGCTCGAAGGAGAACAACCCAAGCCTCTCTAGTTTATCCACGTAACTGAAGTCCCTCATCCCTGGAATCATTCTCGTAAATCTTTTCTGCACCCTCTTTAAGGCCTTCACATCCTTCCTAAAGTGCGGTGCCCAGAATTGGACACAATACTCCAGTTGAAGCTGAACCAGTGTTTTATAAAGGTTCATCATTGCTTTTGTACTTTAGGCCTCTATTTATGAAGTCCAGGATCCCGTATGCTTTTTTAACTGCTTTCTCAACCTGCCCTGCTACCTTCAATGATTTGTGCACATATACCCCCAGGTCTCTCTGATCATGCACCCTTTAGGATTGTACCCTTTAGTTTATATTGCCTCTCCTTGTTCTTCCTACCAACTTTTCTGCGTTAAATTTCATCTGCCACGTGTCCACCCATTCCACTAACCTGTCTATGTCTTCTTGATGTCTATCATTGTCATTTTCACTGTTCACTATACTTCTAAGTTTTGTGTCACCTGCAAATTTTGAAATTGCGCCCTGCACTCCCAAGTCCAAGTCATTAATATACATCAAGAAAAGCAGTGGTCCTAGTACTGACCCCTAGGGAACACCACTGTATACCTTCCTCCAGTCCGAAAAACAACCGTTCACCACTACTCTCAGTTTCCTGTCACTTTGTCAATTTCGTATCTATGCTGCCACTGTCCCTTTTATTCCATGGGCTTCAACTTTGCTGGCTAGCCTATTATGTGGCACTTTATTAAACACCTTTTGGAAGTCCATATACACCACGTCAACCGCATTGCCCTCATCAACCCTCTCTGTTACCTCATCAAAAAACTCGATCAAGTTCGTTAAACACGATTTGCCTTTAACAAATCCATGCTGGTTTTCCTTAATTAATCCACACTTGTCCAAGTGACTGTTAACTTTGTCCCTGATTATCGTTTCCAAAAGCTTCCCCACTAATGAAGTTAAACTGACTGGTCTGTAGTTGCTATGTTTATCCTTACACCCTTTTTTGAACAAGGGTGTAACATTTGCAATTCTCCAGTCCTCTGGCACCAACCCATATCTAAGGAGGATTGTAAGATTATGGCCAGTACCTCCACAATTTCCTCCTTAACCTCCCTCAGCATCCTAGGATGCATCCCATCCAATCCTGGTGACTTATCAACTTTAAGTTCAGACAGCCTATCTAGTACCTCCTCTTTATCAATTCTTATCTCATCCAGTATCTCCACTACCTCCTCTTTCACTATGACTTTGGCAGCCATGCATAGAACTGTGCACAGTTCCGGTCTGCATACTATAAAAAGGACATGGAAGCACTGGATAAAGTGCAAAAAAGATTTACACGGATGGTACCAGAACTGAGAGATTAAAGCTATCAGGGAAAGATTGAACAGGTTGGAACTTTTTTTTTAGAGCTGACCTGATAGAGGTCTTTAAAATTATGAATGGGTTGGACAGGGTAGATGTGGAGAGAATGTTTCCACTTGTGGGAGAATCCAAAACGAGGGGCCATAAATACAAGGTAGTTACTAATAAATTCAACAGGGAAATACGGAGAAATATCTTTACTCAGAGAGTGGTTAGAATGTGGAACTCGCTACCACAGGAGGTGGTTGAGTCAAACAGTACAGATGCTTATATAATGTTAAAGGGCAAAGAGGGGGAGGAATTCCTGAAGTGTACAAGAGAACTTTCTTGATCAGTATGTTTCCAGCCCAATGAGGAAGGAAGCAGTGCTGGATCTAGTTCTGGGGAATGAAGTGGGGCAAGTGGAGCATGTTTGTGTGGGAGAGCATTTGAGAAACAGTGGGGGCGATTTTCTGACGTCCAAGGAGGTGGGTTTGGAGGTGGGAAAGGCGGGAAAATCAGAAACAATGGGGGCGGGCTCGGAACCCGCCTCCAACCCGCCTCCGCGGAATTTTGCCGGTGCCAGTTTTGGAGGTCGGGAAACGGTCCAGCCTCCAGCTGGCCATAGCACTAGTTAAGATCATTAAATGCTCGTTAAGGGCCTCTGTAAGCCTATTTTGCAAGCCCGTCGTGATTTTTCGACCATTTTGGCGTGTTCCACGACCCTATCTAAACCACGCCAGCTAAACCTGGCAGGTTGACAAGTGGGTTGCCTCCTCAGAGCTGCAGATCCAACATTAAATTGTTTATTTCATCAGGGATTAGTTGCAGGTGGCAGATCTTTGCTTTAAAAGGTGTTTGAGCACTTTTAGAAGGCCTTCAAAGTCTGAGGTGCTGCAGCTTGAAGCTATCAACTGTGGGACCTCCTTGGAAGACCCTCTCCCCGTTTGCTATGAGCGCTTCCCCAACAGAGGCATCTGCAAACAGCATGGGAACCATTCGTTTTCTGTCACCATGGACTTCAGATTCGGATGAGGAGCAGCCACGGCTGCAGCAGAACCAGGCAGCTCAGCAGCAACAGCAGCAGGAGCCCCAACCTCCTGCTCAGCCACCTGATGCTGCACAGGGCAGAAGGCGCCAGCGCATCGAGGCACCTCGCCGCAGGAGATACCCCAAACAGAGGGTTTACAGACAGAGGGTGAACTACCTCAACATGAGTGAGCAGCAGTACCAAAGGAGGCTGAGACTTTTGCGAGAGGTTGTCTGAGAGATCTGCGGACTGCTGCCCAGACCTGGCTCCCAGAGGAACGGGTGGACACCCCTTACCAGTGTCTGTCAAAGTCACCACCGCACTCAACTTTGCCTCAGGCTCCTTCCAGGGATAAGAACATAAGAAGTAGGAGCAGGAGTAGGCCATACGACCCTTCGGGCCTGCTCCGCCATTCAATAGGATCATGGCTGATCCGAACCTAGACTCACGTCCACTTCCCTGCCCGCTCCCCATAACCCTTAATTTCCTTATCAGCTAGGAAACTGTCTATCTCCGTTTTAAATTTATTTAATGTCGCAGCTTCCACAGCTCTCTGAGGTAGCAAATTCCATAGATTTACTACCCTCTGAGTGAAGAAGTTTCTCCTCATCTCAGTTTTGAAACGGCAGCCCCTTATTCTAAGATTATGCCCCCTAGTTCTAGTCTCACCCATCAGTGGAAACATCCTCCCGCATCCACCCGATCAAGCCCTCTCACAATCTTATATGTTTCGATAAGATCACCTCTCATTCTTCTGTATTCCAATGAGTAGAGGCCCAACCTACTCAACCTTTCCTCATAAGTCAACCCCCTCATCTCCGGAATCAACCGAGTGAACCTTCTCTGAACTGCCTCTAGAGCAAGTATATCTTTTCTTAAATATGGAAACCAAAACTGTACGCAGTATTCCAGGTGTGGCCTCACCAGTACCCTGTATAGCTGAAGCAAGACTTCCCTACTTTTATACTCCATCCCCCTTGCAATAAAAGCCAAGATTCCATTGGCCTTCCTGATCACCTGCTGTACCTGCATACTAACCTTCTGTGTTTCATGCACCAGGACCCCCAGATCCCTTTGTACTGTAGCATTTTGCAGTTTCTTTCCATTTAGATAATAACTTGCTCTTTGATTTTTTCTGCAAAAGTGCATAACCTCACACTTTCCAACATTATATTCTATCTGCCAAATTTCTGCCCACTCACTTAGCCTGTCTATGTCCTTTTGAGGTTTTTTATGTCCTCCTCACTCACTGCTTTCCCTCCCATCTTTGTATCGTCTGCAAACTTGGATACGTTGCACTTGGTCCCCTCCTCCAAATCGTTAATATAGATTGTAAAGAGTTGGGGTCTGAGCACTGACCCTTGCGGAACACCACTAGTTACTGATTGCCAACCCGAGAATGAACCATTTATCCCAACTCTCTGTTTTCTGTTAGATAGCCAATCTTCCACCCATGCCAGTATATTACCCCCAATCCCGTGATTTTTTATCTTGTGCAGTAATCTTTTGTGTGGTACCTTGTCAAATGCCTTTTGGAAGTTCAAATACACCACATCCACTGATTCCCCTTTATCCACCTTGTTTGTTACGTCCTCAAAGAATTCGAGCAAATTTGTCAAGCATGATTTCCCCTTCATAAAACCATGCTGACTCTGTCCGATTAAGTTATGCTTATCCAAATGTCCTGTTACTGCTTCCTTAATAATGGACTCCAACATTTTACCAACCGCAGATGTTAGGCTAACTGGTCTATAGTTTCCAGCCTTTTGTCTACCTCCCTTTTTAAATAAGGGTGTTACATTAGCAGTTTTCCAATCTGCTGGGACCTTTCCTGAAGTCGATAGTGGTCATGATGCGGAGATGCCGGTGTTGGACTGGGGTGGACAAAATTGAAAGGTCGCACAACACCAGGTTATAGTCCAACAGTTTTATTTGAAATCACAAGCTTTCGGAGCTATCGATCGCCCCTTCCTCAGGCCTGAGGAAGGGGCGATCGATAGCTCCGAAAGCTTGTGATTTCAAATAAAACTGTTGGACTATAACCTGGTGTTGTGCGACCTCTCAACCCTTTCCTGAATCCAGGGAGTTTTGGAAAATTACCACCAATGCATCCGCAATCCCTACCACAACTTCTCTCAAGCCCTAGGATGTAAGCCATCAGGTCCAGGGGATTTATCCGCCTTAAGTCCCATTATCTTACCGAGTACCATCTCCTTAGTGATTTTAATTGTGTTTAGCTCCTCCCCCCCCTATAGCCCCTTGTTTGTCCAGTGTTGGGATATTTTTAGTGTCGTCGACTGTAAAGACTGATACGAAATATTTGTTCAGCGTATTTGCCATCTCCATGTTCCCCACTACTAATTTCCTGGTCTCGTCCTCTAAGGGACCAACATTCACTTTAGCCACCCTTTTTCTTTTTATATAACTGTAGAAACTCTTGCTATCTGTTTTTATATTTTTTGCTAGTTTACTTTCATAATCTATCTTCCCTTTCTTAATTAGTCTTTTAGTTATTCTTTGCTGGTTTTTAAATGCTTCCCAATCTTCTATCCTCCCACTAGATTTGGCTACTTTATATGCCCTTGTTTTTAGTCGGATACTATCCTTTATTACTTTACTTAGCCACGGATGGCTGTCTTTTCTTTTACGCCCCTTTTTCCTCAGTGGAATATATTTTTCTTGAAAGTTGTGAAATATCTCCTTGAATGTACACCACTGCTCCTGTACCGTCTTACACCTTAATTTATTTTCCCAGTCCACTTTAGTCAACTTTGCTCTCATACCGTCATAGTCTCCTTTATTTAGGCTTAGTACGCTGGTTTGAGATCCAACTCTCTCACCCTCCAACTGAATTTGGAATTCAACCATGATATGGTCACTCATTCCAAGGGGATCCTTTACTAGGACATTTTTTATTAATCCTGTCTCATTACACAGGACCAGATCTAAGATTGCCTGCCCCCTGGTTGGTTCAGTAACATACTGCTCAAGGAACCCGTCCCTAATGCACTCTATGAACTCTTCCTCAAGGCTGCCCTGCCCAATTTGATTTGTCCAGTCAATATGAAAGTTAAAATCTCCCATGATTATAGCTGTTCCCTTATTACAAGCCCCAACTATTTCCTGATTAATACTCCGACCAATTGAGTTGCAACTGTTAGGAGGCCTATAGACTACGCCTACTAGTGACTTTTTCCCCTTATTATTCCTTATCTCCACCCAAACTGTTTCACTATCCTGGTCCTTTGACCCAATATCATTTCTCACTATTGCAGTGATTCCATCCTTTATTAACAAAGCCACCCCACCTCCCTTTCCTTCCTGTCTGTCCTTCCTAATAGTCAAATACCCCTGGATGTTTAGTTCGCAGTCATGGTCACCTCGCAGCCATGTTTCTGTAATGGCCACCAGATCATACCCATTTGTACCGTCAACTCGTCTATTTTTTTACGAATGCTGCGTGCATTCAGATAAAGAACTTTTAAATATGTTTTGTGACAATTTATTCCTGCTTTTACCCCCTTTACTACTTTACCTTTATCTTTATATATTCTGTCCCTTCCTGACACGCTCTGGTTTTTAATTACCCCACTGTTACTTTGCTCTATTGCCTTCTCCGCTGACATTTTTATTTTTTGCTCTCTTGAAACCTCCCCCTCACTAATTAGTTTAAAGCCCTCTCTACAGCCCTAGTTATTCGATTCGCCAGGACTCTAGTCCCAGCACTGGCCAAGTGAAGTCCGTCCCAACGGAACAGCTCTCTCCTGTCCCAGTACTGGTGCCAGTGTCCCAGGAAGCAAAACCCATTTCTCCCACACCAGTCTTTGAGCCACGCATTTAACTCTCTGATTTTATTTACCCTAGCCAAATTTGCTCGTGGCTCATCAGCAGACATCAGTGGCATCTCCCAGTCAGCTGCCCACAGTTGCATCATGCAGGTTACCGATGCCCTTTTTGCTAAGGCCCACAACGACATCCACTTCTCAAGGGATCAAGCAAGTATAATCACGCGTGCGGTTGGCTCTGCAAATATGGCAGGCATGCCAATGGTGCAGGGCGTCATAGACTGCACACATGTGGCCCTTAGGGCACCCCATCACAACCCAGCTATCTTTGTCAATCGAAAGGGCTTCCACTCCCTCAACGCACAGCTGGTGTGTAACCACAAGAAGGAGATCTTGCATGTTTGCGCCAAGTTCTGTGGTAGTTGCCATGACTCTTTCATCCTGCGGCACTCTAGTGTTCCTCTGCTTTTCAATCCACCAAACCAACTTAACGGATGGCTCCTTGGTGACAAAGACTACCCCCTGAAGAAGTGGCTAATGACGCCGATCAGGAGGCAGCTAACGAGGCTGAAGAGCGCTACAACGCCAGCCACACTTCGACCAGGTCCATCATCGAGCAAACCATTGGGTTGTTGAAGATACACTTCTGTTGCCTTGACCAATCAGGTGGAGCCCTGCAGTATACACCATACAGGGTCTCCAGAATGGTCATGGTCTGCTGTGCACTGCACAACATCGCACAGTGTCATGGCTTGCAACTTCCTGAAGAGCAAATGGCTCAGTTTCAGCCCTCCTCAGATGAGGATGAGGAGGAGGAGGAGGCTGAGGAGGAGGAGGATCTGGAGGAGGTGGAGGAGGAGGAGCAGGAGGAGGTCAGAGCGCCGGTGTATCGACCAGCAGCAGCGGCAGCACGCGAGCACATAGCTGCCCGGGATGCAAGGGATGAACTTATCCTGGCCAGATTTGCATAGGTTGTCCAAGTTGGCACATAGAGTTATACAGCACGGATAGAGGCCCTTCGGCCCATCGTGTCCACGCCGGCCATCAAGCCCTGTCTAATCTAATCCCATATTCCAGCATTTGGTCCGTAGCCTTGTATGCTATGGCATTTCAAGTGCTCATCCAAATGCTTCTTGAATGTTGTGAGGGTTCCTGCCTCCACAACCCTTTCAGGCAGTGAGTTCCAGACTCCAACCACCCTCTGGGTGAAAAAGTTCTTTCTCAAATCCCTTCTAAACCTCCTGCCCTTTACCTTGAATCTATGCCCCCTTGTTATAGACCCCTCTACTAAGGGAAAAAGCTCCTTAGTATCCATCCTATCTATGCCCCTCATAATTTTGTACACCTCAATCATGTCCCCCCTCAGCCTCCTCTGCTCCAAGGAAAACAAACCCAATCTGCCCAGTCTCTCTTCATAGCTGAAGCACTCCAGCCCGGGTAACATTCTGGTGAATCTCCTCTGCACCCTCTCCAAAGCGATCACATCCTTCCTGTAGTGTGGTGACCAGAACTGCACACAGTATTCCAGATGTGGCCTAACCAGTGTTTTATACAGCTCCATCATAACCTCCTTGCTCTTATATTCTATGCCTCGGCTAATGAATGCAAGTATCCCATATGCCTTTTTTACCACCTTATCCACCTGTTCCGCCACCTTCAGGGATCTGTGTACTTGCACACCAAGATCCCTCTGACCCTCCGTCTTGCCTAGGGTCTTACCATTCATTGTGTATTCCCTTGCCTTGTTAGTCCCTCCAAAGTGCATCACCTCGCACTTTTCCGGATTAAATTCCATTTGCCACTGTTCCGCCCATCTGACCGACCCATCTATATCATCCTGCAGACTGAGGCTACCCTCCTCGCTATTTACCACCCTACCAATTTTTGTATCATCCGCGAACTTACTGATCATACCTTTTACATTCATATCCAAGTCGTTAATGTAGACCACAAACAGCAAGGGACCCAGCACCGATCCCTGTCGTACCCCACTGGCCACAGGTTTCCAGTCACAAAAACAACCTTCGACCATCACCCTCTGCCTTCTGCCACTGAGCCAGTTTTGTATCCATGTCCTTGGCTCCATCCTAAGACATCATTGACAATGGACATGACTCTCTGGCCTCCTTTCACTCAGGCCACCAACCTGACAATGCAAGCGTGGCGGAGCCCGCAATGTAGAGCTGCCTAAGGCGAAAGAACAGACGCCATCACGCCAACATTTTGGCATCAAATCCTTTTAATGCTTTCCTACAAGGATGGCATTTCATCAAATCCTGTGGAATGATCCAAGGCAGCAAGAAGCCATAAAATCAGACTGAAAAAGTGATGTCAGCAGAGGCGGGATTCAGTCCCAAAATACTAATTGACCAAGGGCAAACCAAACCTCTGAAATCAAGTGGCCAATTATGGGAAAATCGCAATTTTTTGAAAACTATCAGTGGAGGCAGGTTTCAAACCCACCCAAACCGAAACTCACCTCCAGTGGGAAAATCGCCCCCAGTGATCACAATATCGTTAGGTTTAGAGTATTTATGGAAAAGGACAAGAAAAAAATCAAATGTGAAATTACTCAGCTGGAGGAGTGCCTCAGTGAGTTGAAAAGGGATCTGGCTCATGTGGATTGGAATCAAAGATTGGCAGGTAAAACAGTAAATGAGCAATGGGAGGCCTTTAAAGAGGAGATAGTTTGGGTGCAGACTCGACACATTCCCACGAGTAGGAAGGAAAGGCATCCAAAGCTAGAGCTCCCTGGATGACTAAAGATATAGGGCTGGATTTTCATTGACCCGTGGAGGTGGGTTTGGAGGTGGGTGGGGGGTTAAAATTGCGAAAACTGGCGGGCGGGCGCAAGCCCGCCTCCACGCAATTTTCATTAAATTGTGTCTGCTGGTCCCGACTCCGTCCCGCCTCTTAGAGGCGGGATAGGCTGTTAAGGCCCTTAACAAGCACTAAATTGCCTCTATAATGCCATTTTGAAAGGCTTTTGTGATTTTAACCCTTTTTCTACGTGAAGCACGCCTGTTCTGAACCACGGATGTGAAACCTGGCGGGAGCACATTTGGATGGCTGGCGGCAGCACATTTGCTGGCTGGCTGGCTGTATGGCTGGATGGATATGTGGATGGATGGGTAGGAGACATATCTGGGAGTGGTGGTGTAAAAATATCTGGGAGCAGACTTAGGGCTGCTGCTGCTCATTTTGCATCCAGGTCCTCTCACAGCAAAGGCCAGGCAGTCTTTGAAGACCTTCAATGCAGCAGCAATGATGACATCATCAGAGGCGACTTTCAGACTGAAAACACTAATTGGTTCATGGGTTCCCACATGCTGGAACTCAATTGCCCAATTAGGTGAAAATTGCATCAATCTCCCACATCCAATTGCAGTCGGGTGGATAACACGAAAAGTGGATGACACGACCCCAACCCGCCCCAGTATCAAAATCCAGCCCATAGAGATTAAAATGAGACAGAAAAAGGGGGCTTATGATAAATGTCAGGTTCATAATTCAGTAGAGAACCAAGCTGAATCCAAAAATTACAGGGGAGAACTGAAAAAGGAAATAAAAGGGGCAAAGAGTGGATATGAGAATAGAGTAGCGGTTAACAAAAAAGGAAACCCAAAACTCTCTTATAAACATATAAATAGTAAAAAGGTAGTCAAAGGGTAGATCTGATTAGGGACCAAAAACGAATATCTTATTTTGGAGGCAGAGAGTATGGCTGAGGTACTAAATGAGTATTTTGCATCTGTCTTCACCGAAGAAGAGGATGCTGCTAATGTTACAGTAAAAGAGCTAGTCGAGAAATTGGATAGGATAAAAATAGATAAAGAGGATGTACTAAAAAGGTTGGCAGCACTCAAAGTAGAAAAGTTATCCGGTCGGATGGGATGCACCCTACGTTGCTCAACAACAACAACAGCACTATTTAAAAAAGGAGGGAGAGAGAAAACAGGGAACTACAGACCGGTTAGCCTAACATCAGTAGTAGGGAAAATGCTAGAGTCTATTATAAAGGATGTGATAACAGGACACTTAGAAAATATCAACGGGATTAGACAAAGTCAACATGGATTTATGAAAGGGAAATCGTGTTTGACAAACCTACTGGAGTTTTTTTTGAGGATGTAACTGGTAGAATAGATAAGAGAGAACCAGTGGATGTGGCGTATTTGGATTTTCAGAAGGCCTTTGATAAAGTCCCACATAAGAGGTTAGTGTGCAAAATTAAAGCATATGGGATTGGGGGTAATATACTGGCATGGATTGAAAATTGGTTAACAGACAGGAAACAGAGAGTAGGAGTAAATGGGTCTTTTTCAGGGTGGCAGATGGTGACTAGTGGGGTACCGCAGGGATCAGTGCTTGGGCCCCAGCCATTCACAATATATATCAATGATTTGGATGAGGGAACCAAATGTAATATTTCCAAGTTTGCTGATGACACAAAACACGGAGGATGCAAAGAGGCTTCAAGGCGATTTAGACAAGTTGAGTGAGTGGGCAAATACATAGCAGATGCAGTACAACGTGGATAAATGTGAAGTTATCCACTTCGGTCGGAAAAACAGAAAAGTAGAGTATTATTTAAATGGTGAGAGATTGGTGTCCTTGTACACCAGTCACTGAAAGCAAACATGCAGGTACAGCAAGCAGTTAGGAAGGTATAGAATCATAGAAAATTACAGCATGGAAGGAAGCCATTTTGACCCATCGTGTCCGCACCGGCCAACAAAGAGCTATCCAGCCTAATCCCACTTCCCAGCTCTTGGTCCGTAGCCCTGCAGGTTAGAGCATCCCGAGTGCACATCCAAGTACTTTTTAAATGTGGTTAGGGTTCCTGCCTCTACCACCCTTTCAGGCAGTGAGTTCCAGACCCCCACAACCCTCTGGGTGAAGAAATTTCCCCTCAAATCCCCTCTAAACCTTCCCACAATTACTTTAAATCTGTGCCCCCTGGTTTTTGACCCCTCTGCTAAGGGAAATAGGTCCTTTCTATTCACTTTATCTATGCCCCTCATAATTTTATACACCTCAATAAGGTCTCCCCTCAGCCTCCTCTGTTCCAAGGAAAACAGACCCAGCTTATCCAGTCTTTCCTCGTAGCTAAGATTCTCTACTCCCGGCAACATCCTTGTAAATCTCCTCTGTACCCTCTCTAGTGCAATCACATCTTTCCTGTAATGTGGTGACCAGAACTGCATGCAGTACTCTAGCTGAGTTCTAACTAGTGTTTTATCCAGTTGAAGCATAACCCCCCTGCTCTTGTATTCTATGCCACGGCTAATAAAGGCAAGCATTCTGTATGCCTTCTTAACCACCTTATCTACTTAGCCTGCTACCTTCAGGGATCTGTGGACATGCATTCCAAGGTCCCTTTGTTCCTCTACACTACTCAGTGTCCTACCATTTAATGTGTAGTCCCTTTCCTTGTTAGCCCTCCCCAAATACATTACCTCACACTTCTCCGGATTGAATTCCATTTGCCACTGTTCTGCCCACCTGACCAATTTATTGATATCTTCCTGCAGTCTACAGCTTCCTTCTTCAGTATCAACCACACAGCCGATTTTAGTATCATCTGCAAACTTCTTAATCATACCCCCTATATTCAAGTCAAGATCGTTGATATATACCACAAAAAGCAAGGGACCTAGTACTGAGCCCTGCGGAACCCCACTGGAAACAGCCTTCCATTCACAAAAATACCCATCAACCATTACCCATGTTTCCTGTCTCCAAGCCAGTTTTGAATCCAACTTGACACTTTGCCCTGGATCCCATGGGCTTTTAACTTCGTGACCAGTCTGCCATGTGGAACCTTATCAAAAGCCTTGCTAAAGTCCATATACACTACATCAAACACACTACCCTCATCTACCCTCCTTGTTACCTCCTCAAAAAATTCAATCAAGTTTGTCAGACATGACCTTCCCTTAACAAATCCGTGCTGACTATCCTCGATTAATCTTTCTAACTGAAGATTTATCCTGTCCTTCAGGATTCTTTCCAATAATTTTCCCACCACCGAGTTTAGGCTGACTGGCCTGTAATTACTCGGTCTATCCTTTTCTCCCTTTTTAAACAAGGGTACCACATTAGCAGTCCTCCAGTCCTCCGGCACCACACCTGAAGCCAAAGAGGATTGAAAAATGATGGTCAGGGCCTCTGCAATTTCCTCTTTTGCTTCGATTAACAGCCTGGGATACATTTCTGGGCCTGGGGATTTATCCACTTTTAAAGCTGCTAAACCCCTTAATACTTCCTCTCTCCCTATGTTTATTTCATCTAATATTTCACACTCATCCTCCCTGAATGCAATGTCTGCTTCACCCCACTCCTTTGTGAAAACAGACGCAAAGTATTCATGAAGAACCCTACCGACGTCTCCTGCCTCCACACACAGATTACCCTCATGATCTCTAATAGGCCCTACCCTTTCTTTAGTTATCCTCTTACTCTTAATATATTTATAAAACATCTTTGGGTTTTCCTTGATTTTACTTGCCAAGAATTTTTCATGCTCTCTCTTTGCTTTCCTAATATCATTTTTAATTGCACCCCTGCACTTTCTGTACTTCTCTAAAGATTCTGGAGTATTTAGCCCTCGGTATCTGTCATACGCCTCCCTTTTTTTTTTATCCTACCCTGCATGTTTCTAGACATCGAGGGGGCTCTAGATTTGTTAGTCCCACCTTTTTTCTTGAAGGGCACATGTTTGGTCTGAACCCTCCGGATCTCGTCCTTGAATGCCTCCCATTGCTCTGACACTGATTTACCTTCAAGTAGCTGTTTCCAGTCCACTACGGCTAAATCCCCTCTGAGCTTAGCAAAATTTGCTTTTCCCCAATTTAGTATTTTTATTCCTGGTCTAGCCTTGTTCTTTTCCATAACTACCTTAAATCTAACAGAATTATGGTCACTAGCACTGATACGCCTTCTACCTGCCCAGCTTGATTCCCTAAAACTAAGTCCAGAACCGCCCCCTCCCTTGTTGGGCTTGCTACATACTGGCTAAAAAAGTTCTCCTGGATGGATTTTAGGAATTCCGCACCTTCTATACCCTTCACACTAATTTTATCCCAGTTAATATTGGGGTAGTTGAAATCCCCAATATTACTGCCCTATAGTTTTTGCACTTCTCAAAAATTTGTCTACATATTTGTTCTTCTATCTCCCTCTCACTGTTTGAGGGTCTGTAGTACACTCCCAGCAGTGTGATCGCCCCTTTATTGTTTTTCAATTCGCCCCATATAGCCTCGTTTGATGATCCCTCCAACATATCATCCCTCGTCACAGCTGTAATAGTTTCTTTAATCAATACTGCGACCCCCCCCTCCCTTTTTACCTCCCTCTCTATCCCGTCTGAAAATCCTGCCCCTCTTTCAGCCACATCTCTGTAATAGCTATAATATCATAGTCCCAAGTATCTACCTGTGCCCTCAGCTCATCTGCCTTGTTGGCTAAACACCTTGCATTGAAGTATATACCATTTAGTACAGGCAAACCTCCTTGTTGACTACTATCTAGCCCTTGATTCCTCTGTCCTTCCAATTTACTTTCTACGTTTTTGTTTTCCAATTCCAGTTTTTCTTCCCTCACTATTGACTCTATATTTAGGCTCCCATCCCCCCGCCAAGCTAGTTTACACCCTCCCCAACAGCACTAGCAAACCCCCCCACGAGGATATTGGTCCCGTTCCCGTTGAGTGCAACCCGTCTGGCGTGTAGAGGTCCCACCTCCCCCAGAAACAGTTCCAATTCCTCAGGAATCTAAAGCCCTCCCTCCTACACCATCTGTTGGCCTTCATTGCAAGAGGATTTGAGTACAGGAGCAAGGATGTCTTACTACAGTTGTACAGGGCCTTGGTGAGACCACACCTGGAGTACTGTGTGCAGTTTTGGTCTCCTTACCTAAGAAAGGATATACTTGCCATAGAGGGAGTGCAGCGAAGGTTCACCAGACTGATTCCTGGGATGGCAGGACTGTCGTATGAGGAGAGATTGGGTCGACTAGGCCTGTATTCACTAGAGTTTAGAAGAATGAGAGGGGATCTCATTGAAACGTATAAAATTCTGACAGGGCTGGACAGACTGGATGCAGGGAGGATGTTTCCCCTGGCTGGGGGGTCTAGAACGAGGAGTCACAGACTCAGGATATGGGGTAGGACATTTAGGATTGAGATGAGGAGAAATTTCTTCACTCAGAGGGTGGTGAACCTGTGGAATTCTCTACCACAGAAGGCTGTGGAGGCCAAGTCACTGAATATATTTAAGAAAAGTGAGAAGTCGCACAACACCAGGTTATAGTCCAACAGTTTTATTTGAAATCACAAGCTTTCGGAGCTGCTGCCCCTTCGTCAGGTGAAGTGAAGGAATACGAATCGGCAAAGCATATATATAGACAGAGAACAATGCCTGTGTAGCGTACAATGTCAGACGACTACAGTTAATCTTTCTGACTGCCTTTTATCACACCTCGGCAGAGAAACAATCAGGTATTTAAGAAGGAGATAGATAGATTTCTAGACACAAAAGGCATCAAGGGGTATGGGGAGAGAGCGGGAATATGGTATTGAGATAGAGGATCAGCCATGATAATATTGAATGGCGGAGCAGGCTCGAAGGGCTGAATGGCCTACTCCTGCTCCTATTTTTCTATGTTTCTATGTATTTATATAGCGCCTTTAACATAGTAAAACATCCCAAGACGTTTCACAAGAGTATTATAAGACAAAAAATTTGATACCAAACCACATAAGTAGAAATTAGGGCAGATGCCCAAAAGCTTGGTCAAAGGGTAGGTTTTAAGGAGCGTCTTAGAGAAAAGAGAGGTAGAAAGGTGGAGAGGATTAGCGAGGGAATTCCAGAGCTTAGGGCCTAGGCAACAGAAGGCACGGCCACCAATGGTTGAACGATTATAATCAGGGATGCTCAAGAGGCCAGAAATAGAGGAGTGCCGATATCTCGGGGGTTGTGGGGCAGGAGGAGATTACAGAGATAGGGAGGGGCGAGGCCATGGAGGGATTTGAAAACAAGGATGAGAATTTTGAAATCGAGGTGTTGCTTAACTGGGAGCCAATGTAGGTCAGCGAGCACAAGGGTGATGGGTGAATGGGACTTGGTGCGAGTTATGACACAGGCAGCTGAATTTTGGATGACCTCAAGTTTACGTAGGGTAGAATGTGGGAGGCCAGCCAGGAGTGATTTGGAAAAGTCAAGTCTAGAGGTATTTAGGCATGGATGAGGGTTTCAGCAGTGGGGGAGCTGAGGCAAGGGCGGAGACAGGCGATGTTATGGAGGTGGAAATAGGCGGTTTTAGTTATGCTGCGGATATGTGGTCGAAAGCTTATTTCAGGGTCAAATTTGACACCAAGTTTGCGAACAGTGTGGTTCAGCCTCAGGCTCAGGGAAGTAAGAGTGGAAATTGTGGAGGCTCTGGCCACAATCTTCCAATCTTCCTTAGATATGGGAGTGGGGCCAGAGGACTGGAGGATTGCAAATGTTACACCCCTGTTCAAAAAAAGGGAGAGGGATAAACCTGGCAACTACAGGGCAGTCAGCTTAATGGCGGTAGTAGGAAAACTTTTAGAGACAATGGCCCAGAAATTAATGACGGAGCCTTCGTGCGGGGGTAAGGCTTCCCCGCGATATCTCACTGCGTGCCTGCCTTTTCATTCCGAGCTCGCACGAACTTGATTTTCTAGACAGCAGCTGTGCAGTGCTTCCGTATCCCACAGGCGCAGTTAATTCGTGCGAGCTGTGGGATCACGTGATTCAGTTAGAGCCAATGGCAGCACACCATCTTTCATTCATAGTTTTCACAGCAAGTGCTGTGAAAGCTATGAATCTATACCCCCTCAAAAGAACAGCTAAACCTCAATTAAATTAAAAAAAAACATCACATTAATAAAATAAGTATAGTTAAATAAATTAACCACTTTAAACAAAAAATTAAATTTTTGAAAAAGTTTAAAATCTTTTAAAAAGTTATAAAAATAAACTTACCTTTCTTTAAAGTCTCTAAAAAAGATATACCTGTTGAAAAAAATTCAAAATAATACTTAATTAACTACTTACCTTGTTAAAAGAGGGTCTTACGCCTCCTTTCTTTATGTGCAAAATCTTCCATGCTTACCTGCGCGTTCAAAGCACTAAGTGCACTGCGTGCGCGCAGCCTGTAGCGCGCACGCGGTTCACCTAGGAACCGCCCCCTTTTGAAATCACCAAGTGCCGGTTTTCAGCGCATGCGCAGTGCATGCAGAAAACCGGCAATTGGAGACAGAATACGCGAGAGTACACAGTGCGTACTCTCGCGTAGAGACACTAATTTTTGGGCCATTAATCCAGGACAAAATTATTTGGCACTTGGAAAAATATGGGTTAATAAATGAAAGCCAGCACAGTTAAAGGCAAATCGAGTTTGACTAACTTGATTGAGTTCTTTGGTGAAGTAACAGCAAGGGTGGATGAGGGTAGTGCGGTTGGTGTATATATAGCCTTTCAAAAGGCTTTTGATAAAATACCACATAGTTAGCAAAATTGAAGCCCACGAGATTAAAGGGACAGTGGCTGTGTGGATACAAAATTGGCTAAGGAACAGAAAGCAGAGAGTTGTGTTGAACGGTTGTTCTTCAGACTAGAGGATAGTACAATGGTGTCCCCCAGGGGTCGGTGTTGGGACCACTGCTCTTTTCGATACATATTAATGACCTGGATTTGGGTATACAGGGCAGAATTTCAAAGTTTGCAGATGATATGAAACTCGGAAATGTAGTAAACTGTGAGGAGGATAGTAACAGGCTTCAGGAGGACATAGACAGACTGGTGAAATGGGCAGACACATGGCAGATGCAATTTAACACAGAGAAATGTGAAGTGATTCATTTTGGTAGGAAGAATGAGGAGAGGCAATATAAACTAAATGGTATAATTTTAAAGGGGGTGGAGGAACAGAGAGACCTGGGTTTGTGCGTACACAAATCTTTGAAGGTGGCGGGACAAGTTGACAAGGCTGTTAAAAAAGCATACAGGATCCTTGGCTTTATAAATAGAGGCATAGACTACAAAAGCAAGGAAGTTATGCTAAACCTTTATAAAACACTGATTAAATCCTGACCAGAGTATTGTGTCCAATTCTGGGCTCCACACTTTAGAATGGGTGCAGAGGATGTAACTGATAGAATAGATAAGGGAGAACCAGTGGATGTGGTGTATTTGGACTTTCAGAAAGCTTTCGATAAGGTCCCGCATAAGAGATTAGCATGTAAAGTTAAGGCACATGGGATTGGGGGCAAGGTACTGACTTGGATAGAGAACTGGTTGGCAGACAGGAAGCAAAGAGTTGGAATAAATGGGTCTTTTTCCGAGTGGCAGGCAGTGACTAGTGGGGTTCCGCAGGGATCGGTCCTAGGACCCCAGCTATTCACTATATATATTAATGATCTAGACGAGGGAACTAGATGTAATATCTCCAAGTTTGCAGATGACACAAAGCTGGGTGGGCGTGTGTGCTGCGAGGAGGATGCCGAGAAACTCCAGTATGATTTGGACAGGTTGGGTGATTGGGCAGAAGCATGGCAGATGCAGTATAATGTGGATAAATGCGAGGTTATCCACTTTGGTGGCAAAAACAGAAAGGCAGATTATTATCTGAATGGCAATAGATTGGGAGAAGGGGAAGTGCAACGAGACCTGGGTGTCCTTGTGCACCAGTCGCTGAAGGTAAGCATGCAGGTACAGCAGGCGGTTAAGAAGGCAAATGGTATGTTGGCCTTCGTAGCGAGAGGGTTTGAGTACAGGAACAAGGATGTCTTGCTGCAGCTGTACAGGGCCTTGGTGAGACCACACCTTGAGTATTGTGTGCAGTTTTGGTCGCCTTATCTGAGGAAGGATGTTCTTGCCATGGAGGGTGTGCAGCGAAGATTCACCAGACTGATACCTGGGATGGCAGGAATGACGTACGAGGAGAGATTGGGTCGATTGGGCTTATACTCGTTGGAGTTTTGAAGAATGAGAGGAGATCTCATTGAAACTTATAAAATTCTAATAGGGCTAGACAGACTGGATGCAGGAAGGATGTTCCCGATGGCGGGTGAGTCCAGAACAAGAGGTCACAGTCTAAAGATAAGGGGTAAGCCATTTAGGACAGAGATGAGGAGGAATTTCTTCACCCAGAGAGTGGTGAACCTGTGGAATTCTTTACCACAGAAGGCAGTTGAGGCCAAGTCAGTAAATATATTCAAGAAGGAGATAGATATATTTCTTAAGGCTAAAGGTATCAAGGGATATGGGGAGAAGGCAGGGACAGGGTACTGAGTTTGGATGATCAGCCATGATCTCATCGAATAGCGGAGCAGGCTCGAGGGGCCGAATGGCCTACTCCTGCTCCTATCTTCTATGTTTCTAGGAGATTTACTAGAATGGTAACAGGGATGAAAGACTTCAGTTATGTGGAGAGACTAGAGAAACTGGGGTTTTTCTCCTTAGAGCAGAGAAGGTTCAGGGGAGATTTGATAGAGGTGTTCAAAATCATGAAGGGTTTTGATAGAGTAAATAAGGAGAAACTGATTCCAGTGACAGAAGGGTCGGTAACCAGAGGACACAAATTTAAGATAATTGGCAAAAGAACTAGAGGCGACATGAGGAAACAAAATTTACGCAGCGAGTTGTTATGAACGGAATGCACTGCCTGAAAGGATGGTGGAAGCAGATTCAAAAATAACTTTCAAAATGGAATTGGATAAATACTTGAAGTGAGAAAGTTTGCTGGGGAAAGAGCAGGGGAGTGGGATTAATTAGATAGCTCTTTCAAAGAGTCGGCACAGGCACGATGGGCCAAATGGCTTCCTTCGGTGCTGTATCATTCTATAATTCCATGATATTTTTGATTGGCAGTTCCCTTTTTATTAACAGTTATTTAAATTCAGTGGGCCTCACGATCTGTTGTTAAGGTATTTATCATCTTATCTTTTTCAAATTGGTGAGTCTGTCAGGAAAATTACTTCTATCATAATTTGGCATAGTAGTACAGAAATATTTATGATTTTTCCAGTACTACAAGGATCTAGCTAAGCTTAGTAAAAACATAGGTTATTACTGTTACTATTCATTTGTTCAATTACTGTTTAATAAATTTGTTTGGCACTTAAAGTGTAAGTGAAAATCTAGTATAGTGTTATTGTGCTGCCTTCTGAAGACAAGGTGGATCCCGTGAAGGCACAGTGAGATTTTTGATGAGGTAACAGAGAGAGTGGATGAGGGCAGTACAGTTGATGTTGTGTATATGGACTTTCAAAAGGCATTTGATAAAGTACCACATATTAGGCTTGTTAGTAAAATTGAAGCCCATGGGATAAAAGGGGCAGTAGCAGCATAGATACAAAATTGGCTAAGGGATAGAAACAGAGTTGTGGTGGATGGCTGTTTTCTTGGACTAGAGGGAGGTATACAATGGCATTCCCCAAGGTTCAGTACTAGGACCACTGCTGTTTTTGATATACTTGGACTTGGGGGTACAGGGCACAATTTTGAAATGTGCACTTGACACGAAACTTGGAGGTATAGTAAACAGTGAGGAAGATAGTAATAGACTTCAAGAGGACACAGACAGGCTGGTGGAATGAGCGGGCACATGGCAGATGCAATCAACCCAGAAAACTGTGAGGTGATACATTTTGATAGGAGAATGAGGAGTGACATTACATGGTATTTGTTAGAGGAGATTTGATAGAGGTGTTTAAAATCATGAAGTGTTTAGATAAAGTAAATAAAGAGAAACTGTTTCCAATGGCTGAAGGGTCGATAATGAAAGGGCACAGATTTAAGGTGATTGGCAAAAGAACCAGAGGCGACATGAGGAAAAACCTTTTAACGCAACGAGTGGTTAGGATTTGGAATGCACTGCCTGATAGGGTGATGGATACAGATTCAATAGTAGCCTTCAAAAGGGAATTGGATAAATACTTGAAGGAGAAAAAATTGCAGGGATATGTGGAAAGAGCGGAGGAGTGGGACTAACTGGGTTGCTCTCCTGCTGTGCTGTACTATTCTATGATTTTATGAAAGAAAAAAAAAGTAGCTGAAATAAACTGAAAAGGGTTCTCTGTTCATTATCCTGGCGTAGTGCCAGCTGTGGCTCAGTTGGTAGCACCCTTGCCTCTGAGTCAAAAGGTTGTGGGTTCAGGTCCCGTTCCAGGGCACAAAAATCTAGGCTGACACTGCAGTGCAGTGCTGAGGGAGTGCTGCACTGTTGGAGGTGCCGTCTTTTGGATGAGATGTTAAACCGAGGCCCCATCTGCCCTCTCAGGTAGATGTAAAAGATCCTATGTCAAAATTTCGAAGAAGAGCAGGGGAGTTATCCCTGGTGTCCTGGCTGATATTTATCCCTCAATCAACATCACTAATACAGCTTATCTGGTCATTATCACATTGCTGTTTGTGGGAGCTTGCTGTGTGCAAATTGGCTGCTGCATTTCCCACATTACAACAGTGACTAAACTTCAAAAAAGTACTTCATTGGCTGTAGAGTGTTTTGGGACGTCCGGTGGTCATGAAAGGTGCTATATAAATACAAGGGGGGAAAAATTAGGTCGCGCCCCATTTGGGGCGCAAATATCGTCTGGACGCAAATATTAGCGCCTGGCGCTAATTATCGGCACTGACTGGAAACTTCACTTTTACCGCCCTGGGAGGTGAGTGGAGCGCTAAATCAGGCGCTGCACACCTGTCTTAAGGCGCAAAGGCCAAGGAGTGAGGCGCTAACTCAGAGCGCTGGCGAAGCTCATGTAATGTCAGTCAGCAATGGAACACACACACAATGGCACGGGCCAGTTCTTAAAGGGGATGGTTAATCTTGCTTTTCATCCACATCCTGTTCATTGCAGCCTTGAATCTCGGCCTGGAGAGACTTGCACATCAAATGTGCTGGAAAGAACAATGGAGAGTACCAGGCAAAGAGCTCAGAGTGCAGCTCCCACAGTCTCTGCTAAATCGATACAAGGAATGGCAAATCAAAATGAACCTGCAAAGTGCTGCTCAGTACCCAAAACTCCTTCACACAACGTTGAATCTCTCCAGAAGTCTCTCCCTCTCTCTCTCAGAATGCGTAGTTCAAAAATGCCACCAACAATAAAAGACAGGAAGAGGACCCCTTTAAATAGCGCCCCCCCCAGCCCCACAGCGATTGATAGCGTTCCAGTCTTCTGGTCGTTGGAAGCGCCAGGCGGTAAGGCAGGGGGCGCCACTCAATTTCCGCTCCGGGGCGCCACAAGGGCGTTGCACCATGGAATGACGTCACAATCTGCGCGCGCAGGTGGTCGCAGTGGTAAAGTTTAGCACCGCCGCACAATCTCTAGTTAAGTTCCCGAGCGGCGCAACCATCGCTGCGCCCGGGCGTTAGCGGCTTTGCGCCCCATTAGCGCCCTCTTAAGGCGCTAACGGGAGGCGCAACCAACTGAATTTTTACCCTAAGGTTTTTTACTACACATTTTACCTAGGTGTCAGGCAAATAAAAACTCAAAAATTTAACTGCGTTATTGCACATATCTGCTGCTGCACTTTCCAACTAAGCATCATAAAAGTATACATATTACAGTAATGTAACTGCTAGTTGCTGTATCTGATTAGTTGACCACATACTTCCGATGGTTACTGAAATGTACATAACTGTGCATTTGAAGAATGACAGATTATAACATATATTACAATTGAAATTTTATTTAGTGATTTATATCGCTTATGATGTTGCAATTTATTTTTTACAGTAAATGTGAGGTGAAATTTCTTCAGTTTCTCCAGTGCTTTCAAATGTCCTTGTGTTTTGTGCACTTCCATATCTACTTTCTTGTGAACTATGCCTAAGTTCTCCCCTAGCAGTGGGAGTTGATACAAGTGAGCAGCGGAGGAGCAGCGGACCGAGCCGGGAACCGGAGCAGAGGCCAGTAAATAAAGAGCACGGTCGGAGAGGGGCCTGAACTCACTGCGAGCAGCCGAGGAGGAGCGGACCGAGCCGGGAACCAGAGCAGAGGCTAGTAAATAAAGAGTGGGGTCAGAGAGGGGCCTGAACTCACTGCGAGCAGCCGAGGAGGAGCGGACCGAGCCGGGAACCAGAGCAGAGGCTAGTAAATAAAGAGTGGGGTCGGAGAGGGGCCTGAACTCACTGCGAGCAGCCGAGGAGGAGCGGACCGAGCCGGGAACCGGAGCAGAGAGGGAAAAATCCAGGAGTCCAAAAAACAAGGAGTGACGTCACAGGGAAGTGATTGGTTGGTCAGTATTTCTCTCTTTATCTTGGGCATTGGTTTAAATTAAGAGCCGGGATTAAAAACTAAACGTTCAAAAAGAGAGAGCTGATTGGTGAGTATCTGGTAAGTGGTTTTACTTGGCTTTCTTAAAGTTTTTAAAGTTTATTTCAGCTAGGTTAGTAAATAGTCTGTTAATTAGAGGTGTGGACAAAATTGAGAGGTCGCACAACACCAGGTTATAGTCCAACAGTTTTATTTGAAATCACAAGCTTTCGGAGCTATCGATTGCTCCTTCCTCAGGTGAAGTAAATTAGATACAGAATCGCCAATTGTCTGCAATTGTAAGGTACACATGCTTTGTTTTCTATCTATATATGCTTTGGCGATTCTGTATCTAATTTACTTCACCTGAGGAAGGAGCAATCGATAGCTCCGAAAGCTTGTGATTTCAAATAAAACTGTTGGACTATAACCTGGTGTTGTGCGACCTCTCAATTAGAGGTATGGCAGGGCAGCTCACACCCGTGGAATGCACATCCTGTGCCATGTGGGAAGTCCTGGACACCTCCCGTGGTCTGGACCACGACATGTGCGGGAAGTGTCACCAGCTACAGCAGCTCGAGCACTGGGTTACGGAGCTTGAACGGCGGCTGCAGTCACTGCTGTGCATCCGCGAGGCTGAGAGCAACGTGGATAGCACGTTTCGGGAGGTGGTCACCCTGCAGCTTAAGAGTGTGCAGGCAGAGAGGGAATGGGTGACCATCAGACAGAAGAGGAGGACCAGGCAGGTAGTGCAGGAGTCCCCTGAGCCATCTTGCTAACCAACCAGTATTTGGTGCTGAGTACTGGTGAGGGCTATGGTTCCTCTGGGGAGTGCAGCCAGAGCCAAGTCCACAGCACCATGGAAGGCTCAGCTGCACAGGCGGGGGGGGGGGGGGGGGGGGGGAAGAGGACAGGGAGAGCAAATGTGATAGGGGATTCAATAGTTAGGGGAACAGACAGGCGTTTCTGCAGCCGCAGACGTGACTCCAGGATGGTATGTTGCCTCCCTGGTTCCAGGGTCAAGGATGTCATTGAACGCCTGCAGGGCATTCTGAGGGGGGAGGGTGAACAGCCAGAGGTCGTGGTCCATATCGGTACCAATGACATAGGTAAGAAGAGGGATGAGGTCCTGCAGGCAGAGTTTAGGGAGCTAGGAAAGAGGTTAAAAAGCAGGACCTCAAAGGTAGTAATCTCCGGATTACTACCAGTGCCATGTGCTAGTGAGTACAGAAATAGGAAGATAGAGCAGATGAATGCATGGCTGGAGGGATGGTGTAGGAGGGAGGGCTTTAGATTCCTGAGGAATTGGAAAAGTTTCTGAGGGAGGTGGGACCTCTACAAGCCAGATGGGTTGCACCTCAACGGGAACGGGACCAATATCCTCGCGGGAGGGTTTGCTAGTGCTGTTGGGGAGGGTTTAAACTAGCTTGGTGGGGGATGGGAACCTAAGTATAGAGTCAATAGGGAGGGAAGAAAAACTGGAATTGGAAAACAAAAACGTAGAAAGTAAATTGGAAGGACAGAGGAATCAAGGGCTAGATAGCAGTCAACAAGGAGGTTTACCTGTACTAAATGGTATATACTTCAATGCAAGGAGTATAGCGAACAAGGCAGATGAGCTGAGGGCACAGGTAGATACTTGGGACTATGCTATTATAGCTATTACAGAGACGTGGCTGAAAGAGGGGCAGGTATGGCAGCTCAACATTCCTGGCTACAGGATTTTCAGACGGGATAGAGAGGGAGGGAAAAAGGGAGGGGGGGGTCGCGGTATTGATTAAAGAAACTATTACAGCTGTGAGGAGGGATGATGTGTTGGAGGGATCATCAAACGAGGCCATATGGGTCAAATTGAAAAACAAAAAAGGGGCGATCACACTGCTGGGAGTGTACTACAAACCCCCAAACAGTGAGAGGGAGATAGAAGAACAAATATGTCGACAAATTTCTGAGAAGTGCAAAAACTATAGGGCAGTAATAGTAGGGGATTTCAACTACCCCAATATTAACTGGGATAAAATTAGTGTGAAGGGTATAGAGGGTGCAGAATTCATAAAATGCATCCAGGAGAACTTTTTTAGCCAGTATATAGCAAGCACAACAAGGGAGGGAGCGGTTCTGGACTTAGTTTTAGGGAATAAAGCTGGGCAGGTAGAAGGCGTATCAGTGGAGGAGCATTTTGGTGCTAGTGACCATAATTCTGTTAGATTTAAAGTAGTTATGGTAAAGGACAAGGATAGACCAGGAATAAAAATTCTAAATTGGGGGAAAAGCAAATTTTGCTAAGCTTAGAGGGGATTTAGCCATAGTGGACTGGAAACAGCTACTTGAAGGTAAATCAGTGTCAGAGCAGTGGGAGGCATTCAAGGAGAAGATCCGGAGGGTTCAGACCAAATATGTGCCCTTAAAGAAAAAAGGTGGGACTAACAAATCTAGAGCCCCCTGGATGTCTAGAGACATACAGGGTAGGATAAAGAAAAAACAAGGGCTAAATACTCCAGAATCTTTAGAGGAGTACAGAAAGTGCAGGGGTGCAATTAAAAATGATATTAGGAAAGCAAAGAGAGAGCATGAAAAATTCTTGGCAAGTAAAATCAAGGAAAACCCAAAGATGTTTTATAAATATATTAAGAGTAAGAGGATAACTAAAGAAAGGGTAGGGCCTATTAGAGATCATGAGGATAATCTGTGTGTGGAGGCGGGAGACGTTGGTGGTAGGGTTCTTAATGAATACTTTGCGTCTGTTTTCACAAAGGAGAGGGGTGAAACAGACATTGCTATCGGGGGGAGGAGTGTGAAATATTAGATGAAATAAACATAGTGAGAGAGGAAGTATTAAGGGGTTTAGCAGCTTTAAAAGTGGATAAATCCCCAGGCCCAGATGAAATGTATCCCAGGCTGTTAAGTGAAGCAAAAGAGGAAATTGCAGAGGCCCTGACCATCATTTTTCAATCCTCTCTGGCTTCAGGTGTGGTGCCGGAGGACTGGAGGACTGCTAATGTGGTACCCTTGTTTAAAAAGGGAGAAAAGGATAGACTGAGTAATTACAGGCCAGTCAGCCTAACCTCGGTGGTGTGAAAATTATTGGAAAGAATTCTGAAGGACAGGATAAATCTTCATTTAGAAAGACACGGATTAATCAAGGATAGTCAGCACGGATTTGTTAAGGAAAGGTCGTGTCTGACAAACATGATTGAATTTTTTGAGGAGGTAACAAGGAGGGTAGATGAGGGTAGTGCGTTTGATGTAGTGTATATGGACTTAAGCAAGGCTTTTGATAAGGGTCCACATGGCAGACTGGTCACGAAGTTAAAAGCCCATGGGATCCAGGGCAAAGTGTCAAGTTGGATTCAAAACTGGCTCGGAGACAGGAAGCAGAGGGTAATGGTTGATGGGTGTTTTTGTGACTGGAAGTCTGTTTCCAGTGGGGTTCTGCGGGGCTCAGTACTAGGTCCCTTGCTTTTTGTGGTATATATCAATGATCTAGACTTGAATATAGGGGGTATGATTAAGAAGTTTGCAGATGATACTAAAATCGGCTGTGTGGTTGATACTGAAGAAGGAAGTTGTAGACTGCAGGAAGATATCAATAAATTGGTCAGGTGGGCAGAACAGTGGCAAATGGAATTCAATCCAGAGAAGTGTGAGGTAATGCATTTGGGGAGGGCTAACAAGGAAAGGGACTACACATTAAATGGTTGGACACTGAGTAGTGTAGAGGAACAAAGGGACCTTGGAGTGCATGTCCACAGATCCTTGAAGGTAGCAGGCCAGGTAGATAAGGTGGTTAAGAAGGCATACAGAATGCTTGCCTTTATTAGCCGTGGCATAGAATACAAGAGCAGGGGGGTTATGCTTCAACTGGATAAAACACTAGTTAGGCCTCAGCTAGAGTACTGCGTGCAGTTCTGGTCACCACATTACAGGAAAGATGTGATTGCACTAGAGAGGGTACAGAGGAGATTTACAAGGATGTTGCCGGGAATAGAGAATCTTAGCTATGAGGAAAGACTGGATAGGCTGGGTCTGTTTTCCTTGGAACAGAGGAGGCTGAGGGGAGACCTTATTGAGGTGTATAAAATTATGAGGGGCATAGATAAAGTGGATAGAAAGGACCTATTTCCCTTAGCAGAGGGGTTAAAAACCAGGGAGCACAGATTTAAAGTAATTGGTGGAAGGTTTAGAGGGGATTTGAGGGGAAATTTCTTCACCCAGAGGGTTGTGGGGGTCTGGAACTCACTGCCTGAAAGGGTGGTAGAGGCAGGAACCCGAACCACATTTAAAAAGTACTTGGATGTGCACTTGGGATGCTCTAACCTGCAGGGCTACGGACCAAGAGCTGGGAAGTGGGATTAGGCTGGATAGCTCTTTGTTGGCCGGTGCGGACACGATGGGCGGAAATGGCCTCCTTCCGTGCTGTAACTTTCTATGATTGTATGATTCTAAGTGCCAACTGTTCAGCTGCCTCAAAAGGCTAATTACCTGCTGCCAGTAGTGATGTATCTGCCAAAGTGGCACAAGAGAGAAGTGCTGCTCACCGGCAATTGTGCGGAGCAAGATGCCGCAGCTGACATCACAATTACAATTTCAAGGACTAAATAGATAATCAAAATATCTGTTTAGATTTGAGAGCTTACCAAGTGAATTCCTTGGTGAGTCACAAACGGCCGTTCTCAGGCACCTGCTGTCATCAGATATTAGAAGAGGCTCAATGTTTCATTCGGCAATGGTGGATGGGATGAGGGACCTCAAGAGTAGAAAATAAGAACATAAGTAAAATCAGGAATGAGAAAAGGCCACTGGGTCCACAGGACCATCGATCTGGTACATTGCAGGCTGGGTTTTGCTCCAGCTGCCAGAAATGTGGTGGGCAGGACCTCTGTCCAGATGACATCACAGGAAACCTGTCCAATGATCTTATGCAGCGTGGGTTGGACCATGTCTCACCTCCATACCTACCATGTCCTCACAGTGTAAACAACGTGGTGAATGTGACAGTTAATATGCACAAGGCACCTCATGACCTGCACACACACACTCCTTTCCCAACATGCCTTCTCCCAGTCCCTGAGACCAAGGGTGGTGGTGAGTGACTCAAGTGAGAGGTTAGCCTGCGTCTGAACGCATTCTCACTGTGAAATAGCTGCAGACACCCTGGGGAAAACAAAGGACTGGATTTTTTTTTCCTGGCCCATCAGAAACATGCTTGAGTTAGAACTTCTTACCACCCAGGTGATCCTACCAGTAGCCAACAGCATTTTTCCAATGCAGGGTGTGTTTGAAGAGGGAATCTCTCCCCTGACTGGTGCTCTGCCAGTAGGAAGGAGCAAAATAAGGATTCACTGAGCACTTAAAAGATTGCTGCACCTTACAGGCCCAAAACACAGAGAATTACCTGAGAAAGAAAGGGAGAGAGCAGGGGTGAAGCTAAGATCGAAAGTTTTTTTTGTTTTGGGGGAGGGTCTAAGTCCGGAATTGGACGACTTTCCAACACAGCCAATACAACAGCCTCCAATTGTTAATTTATGACTTAACTTTTAAATTCCTAATTGGATTGTTGCGTCAGACTCAAATCCGCAATCCAATTAGGAATTTAGAAGTTAAGTCATAAATTATTTGCAGTCAGTTTTGGCCTTGACTGACATACAAAATTGGCCGACCTCAAAGTGATTGAGTTGGGGGAGGGGGTCATGACCCCACTGACCACCCACAGGCTTCACCACTGAGAGAGTGTGAGAGTACGATAAGAGGATTCAAATGGTAGAAGGAGACGCAGCATCAAGGGTGTCTGCTGTGACCAGTGCTCCAGGATTCTCCGCAGCTTTGGTGGAGGTAATGCTGCCCTAGATAAAGGCAAGAAAAGACACTTGGAACCCAAGACAAGAGGCCTGAAAAAAGGATAGTGCAAACAGCAGCCTCAGGCAGTCAGTGCCATCTCAACCAGCCACTAACAGCAATACTGTGCTGGAAATGTTTTAATTACCTCATCAGGTTGGCCAAGGTAAGCGAAGGCACGAGTATCCTTTCAGATCCTGAAATAATGCTGAAAGCGTTACTCATGTCCATAACATCCATGACACAGTGTAAATGAAGAGACGGATGAGACAGGTTTCTGGGTCTGAAATTTAGTTTGAAAATGCCTGCGGAGAAGAAAGCAGCTCCCAAGAAGGGATCCAAGAAAGCCATGAATAAAGCCTCAGCAAAGGGCGGCAAGAAGTGGAGAGTGTCGAGGAAGGAAAGTTACGCTGTCTACATCTACAAAGTGATGAAGCAGATTGACCCTGACACCAGCATCTCCTCCAAGGCCATGAGCATCATGAACTCCTTTGTGAATTATATTTTCAAGCGCATCGCGAGTGAAGCTTCCTGCCAGGCCCATTACAAAAAGTGCCCCACCATCAGCTCCCTGGAGATCCAGACCGCCTTCCGCCTACTGCTGCCAGGGAGCTGGCCAAGCACGCCGTGTCAGAAGCGACAAAGGCAGTGACCAAGTACAGCAGCTCCAAATAAAACTCCACCATGTACTGAAAAACACAAAATACCTCGTCAACCACCCTCCCATCCCTCCTAAACACACATCCCTCTCCCATTCATTCCACTGTTCCTTATCCCACTTCCTGAGACCAACGATGGTAGTGTTTGAGTGAAAAGTGAAGAGATTCCTGCACAGCCTTTGCCTGAAAGCATTATTACAATAGAATGCCTGTGGCACCCGGGTGAATTTAAATACAAATTAACCCTTTTTAAATCTTTTATTTGAAAAGATAAAGATCACTCATAATCAGTGAAACAGGCGAGGGAACAGCAACAATCAGACCCTTAAGTAGGCATAAGAAAAAAGCTTTGCAACCCCTCGGCAGACACATCAGGAAGATGGTGGGAGAAGGAGAAGTTGCAGGCGAGCTGTCATGTTCAGATTAGTAACAGAATGGATCACTTACAGTCCTATCATTGTTTAGTCACTTCTTCTGAATCACAAGTGAAAGTGCACGCTCTTAAAATGAATGACCTTTGTATGCCTCACAGGTGCTGGATAGGATAGGAATTATATAGTGCGTTGCACAACTTTAATAGTGTCATGGGAGCTTTTACGTCCACCTGAGAGGGCAAGTGGGGCCTCGGTTTAATGTCTCATCTGAAAGATGGCGCTTCCAACAGTGCAGCAGTCCCTCAGTAATGCACTGAAGTGTCAGTCTGGATTGTGTGCTCAAGTTTTTGGAATGGTGCTTGAACCCACGACTTTCCGACTCGGAGGTGAGGGTGCCATCACTGAACCAAAGCTGACAGCTTGATGTTGAGAGGAAGAATGAATGACGAGCAACCTGGCAGCTCCACAGTGCCTGATTCACCAACTCACTTATTCAAGCACCAGTCCAGATACATCCACTGAGGAGGATGTAACTAGTGAAATGGAGGGTCTATCATAGAGTGATGCACAGAGCACTAGAGAGCAAGAGGAGATTATGAAGAACCAGCAGTTTCTCCCTGGTGGGGGTGAGAAGCAGCTGACTTTGTCTGAGGAGTCTCAGGGGCCCAGTCTTCAAAAGAACTATGATTCATGAGCATAAATCTCATGTGCGGCCAGGAGAGACAGTATCCTCTCGTGTTGTAGATAATGGATGAGTTGGAAGACGCTGCAACCTGCATATGATGCAAGAAGTATATCAGGGCATGAAGTTGAGTGTGACAGTCCAGGAGAATTCTGCAGCTACAAGAAGTCAGGAGGAGGTTTTAAGGGTGATCATTGCTTCCAGAGCGGCAGTCACAATTGCTTCCATTGATTCCTTGCATGATATCCTCAAGAGCACTATAGCAAAGAGTTTTCACGACTTAATTGTGACTACTCAGGCTGTTCTCTTGCAAACCATTCGCTCAACCGTGAGCCCGCGCCCAGTATAAGTGAACTGCAGGGAGTGGTCAGAGATGTCACAGTTTGTCATGATAGTGACAATGTGGTTGCATCAATGCAATCTCCTCGAATGCCAGCATAGAAGGGAACTTCTGGCCTGAGCGTGGTTAGCATTGAACGTGCAAGCAACATTACAATGGAAGCAGGTCCTCCAAGGACATGGGCATCAGACACAGCCTCAAGAGCTCCACTGATACAGTCCCAGCCACCAACTCATAACCTACTAACTGTAAGGTAGCACTACATAGGTTAGGTTCATGTGAAAAGCATTTTAGACACAAAGAATAGGCGTGGTGATGATAAATAGCAATAGAATATAATGAAGAGACAATTAGTAATATGGAGATTTTTGGGAGATTGCTTGTATATTATTTTAATGCCGCTCTGGAAGCAATGATCGCCCTTACGAAAGCAAGCTGGCGGAAAATATAAAAACTAACTCCAAAAGCTTTTATAAGTATATCAAGAGGAAAAGACTGGTGAAAACCAAAGTTGGCCCATTGCAGTCAGATACGGGGGAATATATAACGGGAAATAAAGAAATGGCAGACCAACTAAATGCATACTTTGGGTCAGTCTTTACGAAGGAAGACACAAAAAACCTCCCTGGGATATCGGGAAAAATAGGGACATTTGCAAAGGAGGAACTGACGCAAGTCAATATCTCTAAGGATATGGTGTTAAGGAAGCTAAAGGGATTGAAGGCGGGCAAAATGCTGGAGTCCATCATTAAGGATGAAATAGCGGAGCACTTAGCAAATGGGGACAGGATAGGACAGAGTCAACATGGATTTACAAAGGGTAAATCGTGCTTGACTAATCTATTGGAATTTTTTGAGGGAGTAACTGGTAAAATAGATGGGGGAGAGCCAGTAGATGTGGTGTACCTGGACTTCCAAAAGGCCTTCGATAAGGTCCCACATAAAAGATTAGCAGGGAAAATTGAAGCTCATGGGATAAAGGGGAAAGTATTGACGTGGATAGAGAACTGGCAGTCAGATAGAAAACAGAGAGTTGGAATAAACGGCTCATTTTCTGAATGGCAGGCAGTAACAAGTGGGGTACCACAGGGATCTGTCCTGGGTCCCCAGCTGTTCACAATTTACATTAATGACCTGGATCAGGGAGTCGGATGCAGCATTTCCAAATTTGCAGACGACACTAAACTAGGAGGGGGGGTGGGCTCAGAGGAGGAGACCAGGAAGCTCCAGAGCGATTTGGACAGACTGGGTGATTGGGCGGATAAATGGCAGATGCACTATAATGTGGACAAGTGCGAAGTTATCCACCTTGGGTGCAGGAACGGGAGGGCAAATTATTATTTAAATGGCAATAAATTGGGAGAGGGGGAAGTACAGAGAGACCTGGGTGTTCTTGTACACCAGTCACTGAAGGCGAGCATGCAGGTGCAACAGGCGATCAAGAAGGCAAACGGTATGCTGGCCTTCATAGCAAAAGGGTTGGAATACAGGAACAGGGATACCTTGCTGCAGCTGTACAGGGCACTGGTGAGACCACACCTCGAGTACTGTGTACAGTTTTGGTCGCCTCATCTGAGGAAAGATGTTCTTGCCATGGAGGGGGTGCAGCGGCGATTCACCAGGCTGATACCAGGAATGGCGGGATTGACCTATGAGGAGAGACTATGTAGTTTAGGGATGTACACACTGGAGTTTAGAAGATTGAGAGGGGACCTCATAGAAGTGTATAAAATTCTGACAGGTCTAGACAGACTAGATGCAGAAGGAATGTTTCCCTTGGCGGGTGAGAACAGAACTAGAGGACATAATTTAAGGATAAGGGCTAAACCATTTAGGACAGAAATGAGGGGGAATTTCTTCACTCAGAGGGTGGTGAACCTGTGGAACTCATTGCCACAGAGGGCAGTGTACGCCAGCTCATTAAATATATTTAAGAGGGAATTAGATATATTTCTACAGGCAAAAGGGGTTAAGGGTTACGGAGAGAAGGCGGGGACGGGATACTGAATTGGAGGATCAGCCATGATCTCATTAAATGGCGGAGCAGGCTCGAAGGGCCGGATGGCCTACTCCTGCTCCTATCTTCTATGTATCTATGTATCTATGTATTATTTTCCTTTTCAGTTTCTTATTTGATGATGATAGTTCGTAAATGTTTTTTTCCCTGACAGGATGTCAAATGTCTTAGAGTTGAATAATGGTTATTTGAGAGCAATGCAAACATCATCAGCTGTGGTCTGCAAATGGAGTGTATCCTTTCTACTGGAAATGTTTGGTGATGATTTCCTGCCAGCTGACAATGGGTTTCCCTGTGCCACCTCATCTCACCCTTGGCTGCCCTTGGCATGATCAAGGGATTGGGTGCCTTCACCTTCTTCCTCGTCATCTCCTGCAGCTGGAAGGTCCAGTTCCTTCTTAACTGCCAAATTATGGAGCATACAGCAAGCCACAGCAATTCGTGACATCCTTGCTGGGCTGTACTGCAGTTATCTCCTGACCTATTCAGGAAATGGAAAGTGGGACTTTAGAATCCTGATGGTCTGCTCAACCATTATTTATGTGGCACTCAATGCTTCATTGTGCATGTTTTCAGCCTTCGTCCTTAGATGACAGAAATGTCATCAGCCATGATTGAACTGGGTACCCCTAGTCTCCTAGCAGCCATCCTAACACATTGCTATGACTGAGAAGAGCATGTATCCTAGATTGCCTGAGAACAAAATAATAATGGCTGCTTCCTGGGTAGCATATATTTGACATGCAGAATAAGGTGGATTGTATCACTCACAGTCTTCACATTCAGTGTATTTAACCCTGGAGGAGGAAGAGGAGCAGTACAGCATGGATGAAAGGAGAGTAAGGCAGCATATGAGATGTGGCCTACAAGATATTACCCCCAGCAAATAATTTACAGACCATGTAGATCTTATAATGATCTCAGTGAGGAGCTCTGCATGAGAAGAGTGCACTTCACCAAAGAGGCAATGGGGAGCTGTGTCAGCTACTATATGAAGAGCTGTGGCTATGATTATCTGCCTGGACAGTTTAGCATAGTATTAACACAGTACATAGTATTTACAGCACAGAAACAGGCCATTCGGCCCAACAGGTCCATGCTGGTGTTTATGCTTCACATGAGCCTCCTCCAACCTTTCATCATCTAACCCCATCAACATATCCTTCTATTCCTTTCTTCTGCATGTGTTTATCTAGCTTCTCCTTAAATTAATCTATGCTATTCGCCTCAACTACTCTTTGTGGTTTCTCCTGAATTCCCTATTGGATTTATTATTGACTACCTTATATTTATGGCCCTTAGTTCTAGTCTCACACGCAAGTGGAAACATTTTCTCTATGTCTACCCTACCAAACACTTTCATAACCTTAAAGACCTCTATCAGGTCACCCCTCAGTCTTTTTTCTAGAGAAAAGAGCCCCAGTCTGTTCAATCTTTCCTGATAGGTATAACCTCTCAGTTCTGGTATCATTCTAGTAAATCTTTTTTGCACATTCTCCAGTGCTTCTGTATCCTTTCCATAATATGGAGACCAGAACTGTTCACAGTACTCCGAGTGTGGTCTTACCAAGGTTCTATACAAGTTTAACATAACTTCTTTACTTTTCAATTCTATCCCTCTAGAAATGAACCCCAGTACTCGGTTTGCTATTTTCCTGGCCTGATTAACATGCGTCACTACTTTTAGTGATTTGCGTATCTGTACCCTGAGATCCCTCTGTTCCTCTACCCCACTTAGACACTTATTTTCCAAGGAGTATGTGGCCTCCTTATTCTTCCTACCAAAAAGTACCACCTCACGTTTATCTACATTGAAGTTAATTTTCCAATTACACACACATTCTGCAAGTTTATTAATGTCTTCCTGTATTTTGTCGCAGTCTTCCTCTATATCTAACTCCTCCATCACCATCCCTGGGTGTGGCAGGACAGACCCACCAGGGGTGGCGGCACAGTGGTATACAGTCGGGAAGGAGTGGCCCTGGGAGTCCTCAACATTGACTCCGGACTCCATGAAGTCTCATGACTTCAGGTCAAGCATGGGCAAGGAAACCTCCTGCTGATTACCATCAACTGCCCTCCCTCAGCTGATAAATCAGTACTCCTCCATGTTGAACACCACTTGGAAGAAGCACTGAGAGTAGCAAGGGCACAGAATGTACTCTGGGTGGGGGACTTCAATGTTCATCACCAAGAGTGGCTCGGTAGCACCACTACTGACCGAGCTGGCCTAGTCCTGAAGGACATAACTGCCAGTCTGGGCCTGCGACAGGTGGTGAGAGAACCAACATGAGGGAAAAACCTACTTGACCTTGTTCTCACCAATCTAAATGTTGCAGATGTATCTGTCCATGACAGCATTGGTAGCAGTGACCACCGCACAGTCATTGTAGAGACGAAGTCCCGTCTTTATACTGAGGACACCCTCCATCGTGTGGTGTGGCACTACCACCGTGCTAAATGGGATAGATTCAGAACAGATCTAGCAGTTCAAAACTGGGCATCCATGAGGCGCTGTGGGCCATCAGCAGCAGCCGAATTGTATTCCACCACAATCTGTAACCTCATGGCCCGGCATATCCCTCACTCTACCATTACCACCAAGCTAGGGGACCAACCCTGGTTCAATAAGGAGTGTAGAAGAGCATGCCCGGAGCAGCACCAGGCGTACCTAAAAATGAGGTGCCAACCTGGGGAAGCGGCAACACAGGACTACATGCATGCTAAAAAGCGGAAGCAGCATGCTATAGACAGGGCTAAGCGATCCCACAATCAATGGATCAGATCAAAACTCTGCAGTCCTGCCACATCCAGTCGTGAATGGTGGTGGACCATTAAACAACTAACGGGAGGACGAGGCTCCATGAATATCCCCATCCTCAATGATGGTGGAGCCCAGCACGTGAGTGCAAAAGACAAGGCTGAAGCGTTTGCAACCATCTTCAGCCAGAAGTGCCGAGTGGATGATCCATTACGGCCTACTCCTGAGGTCCCAACCATTACAGAAGCCAATCTTCAGCCAATTCGATTCACTCCATGTGATATCAAGAAACGGTTCAGCGCACTGGATACAGCAAAGGCTATGGGCCCCAACAACATCCCGGCTATCGTGCTGAAGACCTGTGCTCCAGAACTAGCCGTGCCTCTAGCCAAGCTGTTCCAGTACAGCTACAACACTGGCATCTATCCGACAAAGTGGAAAACTGCCCAGGTATGTCCTGTCCACAAAAAGCAGGACAAATCCAACCCGGCCAATTACCGCCCCATCAGTCTACTCTCAATCATCAGCAAAGTGATGGAAGGTGTCATCGACAGTGCTATCAAGCGGCACTTACTCACCAAAAACCTGCTCACTGATGCCCAGCTTGGGTTCCGCCAAGACCACTCGGCTCCCGACCTCATTACAGCCTTGGTCCAAACATGGACAAAGGAGCTGAATTCCAGAGGTGAGGTGAGAGTGACTGCCCTTGACATCAAGGCAGCATTTGACCGAGTGTGGCATCAAGGAGCCCTAGTAAAACTGAAGTCAATGGGAATCGGGGGGAAAACTCTCCAATGGCTGGAGTCATACCTAGCACAAAGGAAGATGATTGTGGTGGTTGGAGATCAATCATCACAGCCCCAGGACATCGCTGCAGGAGTTCCTCAGGGCAGTGTCCTAAGCCCAACCATCTTCAGCTGCTTCATCAACGACCTGCATTCCATCATAAGGTCAGAAGTGGGGATGTTCGCTGATGACTGCACAGTGTACAGTGCCATTCGCAGCTCCTCAGATAATGAAGCAGTCCATGCCCGCACGCAGCAAGACCTGCACGACATTCAGGCTTGGGCTGATAAGTGGTAGGTAACATTTGCGCCACACAAGTGCCAGGCAATGACCATCTCCAACAAGCGAGCATCTAACCACTACCCCTTGACATTCAACGGCATTACCATCGCCAAATCCCCCACCATCAATATCCTTGGGGTCACCATTGACCAGAAACTTAACTGGACCAGCCACATAAGTACTGTGGCAACAAGAGCAGGTCAGAGGCTGAGTATTCTGCAGCGAGTGTCTCACCTCCTGACTCCCCAAAGCCTTTCCACCATCTACAAGGCACAAGTCACGAGTGTGATGGAATACTCTCCACTTGCCTGGATGAGTGCAGCTCCAACAACACTCAAGAAAATCAATACCATCCAAGACAAAGCAGCCCGCTTGATTGGCACCCCATCCACCACCTTAAACATTCACTCCCTCCACTACCGGCGTACCGTGGCTGCAGTGTGTACCATCTACAAGATGCACTGCAGCAACTCGCCAAGGTTTCTTTGGTAGCATCTCCCAAACCCGCGACCTCTTCCACCTAGAAGGAGAAGGGCAGCAGGCGCATGGGAACACCACCCCCTCCAAGTTCCCCTCCAAGTTCCCCTCCAAGTCACACACCATCCTGTCTTGGAAGTATATCGCTGTTGCTTCATCGTCGCTGACTCAAAATCTTGGAATTCCCTCCCTAACAGCACTGTGGGAGTTCCTTCACCACAGGGACTGCAGCGATTGAAGGCGGCGGCTTACCACCACCTTCTCAAGGGTAACTAGGGATGGGCAATAAATGCTGGCCTTGCCAGCAATGCCCACATGCCATGAACAAATATATATTTTTTTTAAATTACTACACCCCCCAATTTGGTGTCGTCTGCAAATTTTGAAACTATACTTCCGATTCCTGAGTCTAAATCATTTCTGCAAATTGCGAACAACAGTGGTCCCAGCACCAATTCTTGCGGAACACCTCTTCCCACCTTATGCCACGCTGAGTAACTACCTTTAACCCCTACTCTCTGTTTTGTAGCCAGCTTGCTATCCATTCTGCTGCTTGTCCCTGACTCCACATGAGTCTACTATGTGGTACCTTATTGAAGGCCTTTTGGAAATCTAAATATATTCTATCTACTGCATTACCCTTATCCACCCTTATTATCCTTATCTACCCTTAGCTTTGTCTGCATTCATTTTTTGTGGAAGGCTCATTTCAAGCAGCCATGGAGGAGTCTGTGTAATATCACTCAGGGTGTGGCCCGAACATATATTTTGTAGGAGAGCTGGGGAATTAATCCAGTTTGACTTGGCAGCAAGGCAGCAGCATAAGAGACTCATCCATTTTTATTGCACTGCTGGATTTCCCAAAGTGCAGGATGCACTTGATGACACCATTGTGAGCTCCTACTGTTAACCTCCTCAACTTTATGAGGAAGTGATACCATTCACTGAGTGTCCAGATTGTATGTGATCACGTATAAACATTTTACATGCAGAAGACCATATTATTATTGAGCTCCTTGGTGTTTATATTATTATATTTTTTGTACGCACTGTAAATTTCAGAGGTACTGTCAAACGCAGTCCCTTCTCAGATTGTAAAAAAACTGCAGGTAAGAAAGTATTCCAGCAACAATAGTCCCCACTCAGCTATACCACATCTGGAACACCATACATTTGTAATGTCGTTGTTTACTGGGGAGAAGAAGAAGAAGAAAGTATAGGGTTGGGAGCAGAGGGAAATATCAGGGTGTATTAAACTACGCCCACCCACTTCCATTTACATGTGGCGTGAGGACTCAGCGTGGCCAGCTAGGTACCTATGGGTTTTGGGATAAATAGTGACAAGGTGGTTTTTGGGGTAGGATTGTGGCAGAACCCTTTCATTTACCATAGCAAAAATGGCCAATTACAGGTGGTTTTACCTATGAAAATCCAGGCCTATCTTTCCTATTCTATTGCTCTCCTATATATCCCAGCATTCTATTTGCATATTTGCATTGCTTCTTCGGATTGCATAAACATTGAAAATGACTTGCTTACTATTACTCCCTGATCCCTTTTTAAGTCTTTCTGTGCTAATTCAATTCCATTCATTGTACATTTCTTTAAAACACATTTTTACCGTGTGTCTAATACTTAACAATTATCCAATTTCAGTTGAATTAGCCATGTGTCTGCCTAAAATATGTTGCTGCATCCACTGTTAAAACAGAGACAAAGCATTCATCTACTGCTGACAGTAATATCCAGTCTATATTCAATTGAACTGAGCATATGTCCGCTATCACCATTCCTATCTTTGTCGCTATGAACAGACACTCTTTTGGAAGGGTGTCATTCCTGTCTGTTTCTTCAGTTAAAGTAAGCATCTATTTCTTTACCAACTTACATAGTATTTACTGCACAGAAACAACTTAGCCTCTCTGCAATTTCTCTGCTAGCTTAGTACTTCTCTGGTACTTATGGCTCCTGTAAGTGTGCAATATCACAAAGTTAAGTTGAGGAGTTTATTTTAAACAAATTCTAAGAGATTAATGATCAAACCTAGGTATTATCAACATCAATTGAACTGAGTGAGCACTCAGAACAAGAACTTTCAACTTAGTTTATTTTGTACTGCATCTCCGTTTCCCCTCGAGCTTTACCCTGCTTTAGAACACCAAGGGGGAAAAATTCAGTTGGTTGCGCCTCCCATTAGCGCCTTAAGAGGGCGCTAATGGGGCGCAAAGCAACTAGCGCCCAGGCGCGGCGATGTTTGCGCCGCTCGCGAAATTAACTAGACATTTTGCGGCGGCGCTAAACACTACCGCCATGATCTCCTGTGCCGGCAGATCGTGACGTCAGTCGAGTGCGCAACGCCCGGAGTGGATATTGAGTGGCGCCCCCTGCCTTACCACCTGCCGCTAGCAACGACAGGTTGAGGGGAGCGTTTTGCAGTCAGGAAGGGACTGGGGGGGCGCTATTTAAAGGCGAACGCTTCCTGCCTTTTTTTGTTGGTGACATTTTTGCACCACGCATTCCGAGAGAGAGAGAGAGACTTCTGGAGAGATTCAACGCTGTGTGAAGGAGTTTTGGGTACTGAGCAGCACTTTGCAGGTTCATTTTGATTTGCCATTCCTTGCATCTATTTAGAAGAGACTGTGGGGGCTGCACTCTGAGCTCTTTCCCTGATTCTCTCCATTGTTCTTTCCAGCAGATTTGATGTGCAGGTCTCTCCAGGCCGAGATTCAAGGCTGCAATGAGCACGATGTGGATGGAGAGCAAGATCAGCCCTCCCCTTTAAGAACTGGCCGGCGCCATTGTGTCTGTGTTCCATTGCTGACTGACATTACATGAGCTTCGCCAGCGCTCTGAGGTAGCGCCTCGCTCCTCGGCCTTTGCGCCTTGCTCCTCGGCCTTTGCGCCTTAAGACAGGTGTGAAGCGCCTGATTTAGCGTTCCAATCACCTCCAGGGGCGAGAAAAGCCAAGTTTGCAGTCGGAGGCGATAATTAGCGCCAGGCGCTAATCTTTGCGCCCGGCCGATAATTGCGCCCCGCCGATAATTGCGCCCCAAATGGGCCGATACTGAATTTTTTCCCCAACTCTTTTTTCCCTTGAGCCTTCCTCAGAGCTGCGTAAAACAACGAACATAAAAAAGTCCAAACCAATGGTTAGAAAAAGTTTTGCCATTGCCCCTCAATCCTTCAAGCTGGAGGGGTGGGGTTAATGCACATTTCTTCGAATGCAGCTCAAGTCAAGACAACTTGGGTGCCCTGTCACTGGAGACTCAGATTCATCTCACATTTGTTTCATGCGAGTCATCAGTGGTTCAATATGCTGCCTCATTTCCATGGGAGTTCTACTGTAGGCAGCCATAGAAACTTAAACAGGTAGACTATCTAGCTGATTAACTAATAACAAATTCTTATTAATCACTATGAGTCTAACTTAGTGCAGGTCACCAGCAAGCATAACACATAACCAGATACATTGTATAATCAGGTACCGTGGAACTAACATTATTCACACTCCAATTATCTGATATTTCTGATTATCCACCAAAATATCTGCAGGGTAAAATCTTGCACAAGATGCCGACTCATGAGACACCCTGCCTAATGTTTAAATTGCCATTATCATTTCATTTCCTTTTATTCATGAACAAAACAACACAATGGTCCAGATTTTCCATTGCTTTCTGCCGGCTATGGCCGGAAGTAGGGGCACAGATCCAGCAATGCCATTTCCTGCTACCCAATTGCACTCATGATTTTCCAATATGCACTCCCTGCAGGTGAGATTCCCCACCATCAGCGTGTACTTGGAATACCATCGTCAAAGTGTCAGTATGGACCCCCACAGTGGAGTACTTTTGCCAACCTTTTGAGGTTTTAAACTTTAGGCTTGCCATCCTGTTCTGTGAGTGCTTTCTCAGAATTAAAAGATTGTCATCTTTCGTCAGGCATTTTACACTGTTCTTCTGTGAGACATATGTCCTTGTTTTCCAAATATTGCAGCCCTCCTCAGCCACACCTAGCATCCAAAAAGCACGTGCTATTCCTGTTGCGCAGCTACATCCATGCTCTTTGCACACATCAGGAATTCACTTAATTACTCTTAATAAGACATGCCATGGATGTCTGAAAGTGGGCCACCTGCAACTAATCTGACTAGTGTGAAGCCCACCGTGTCCATTCCACACCTGGCCTGGAATATCCACACTAATCTTTCTTTTGTTACTTGCAATGTACTTGTCTTTATTCCTGACCTAGATCATTGTACCATACCTGTGGCCTTTCCTGGGGGCATTTTAGTGAGGCGGGAGTGGGAGTTCCCGATCTCACACCTCATTTTTATGATCAAACATTGGCTCACCACCCCACCATGAGGGACAAACAGAAAATATAGCATGGTGGCTTGCCTTGTACCCTTACCAACCAGAGGGTCCAAGGAAGGTGATGTCATCCACTTTGGATCTGAGAAAGACAAACTGGAATATTTTCTTAATGGTGAGGGACAAGGAGCTGTGGAGGTGCAAAGGGATTTAGGTGTACCATGCACGCAAATAATTACAAGCTAGAGCATAGGTATAAAAAGTAATCACAAAGCAAATGGAATATTGGCCTTTATCTCAAGGGGGTTGGAATTCAAAAGTGAGGAAGTGATGTTTCAGATGTACAGAGCCTCGGTCAGACTCCATCTGGAGTACTGCGTTCGGTTTTGGGCACCGAACCTCAGGAAAGATACGATAGCAAAATACTGCGGATGCTGGAAATCCGAGATAACAACAGAAAACACTGGAAAAACTCAGCAGGCCAGGCTGCATCCGTGGAGAGAGAAACAGAGTTAATGTTTCAGGTTGAAAACCTTTCGTCAGAACTGGAAAAAAGCAGGAAATGAAATAGATTTAAAGCAAGTACAAAGCTGGGAAAAGGGGGAGGGGATGAAAGAACAAAAAGAGAGATTAAGGGACATTGAGAGACATTAAGAGATAATCAAGGCAAGAGGAGGTGTTAATGTGACAGGTTGAGGCTAAAGGAAGTGTGAAATGCACTGGCAGAATGAAGGACAGCTGCCAGCTTCTGGGAGGGAAAAAAAGGGGGGGCCAAACATAAGGGTGGATGAAAAAATAAAATATGAATGTGATAGGGGCCGAGGTTATGATCTAAAATTGTTGAACTCGATGTTGAGTCCAGAGGGCTGTAGGGTACCTAAACAAAGATGAGGTGCTGTTCCTCGAGCTTACGCTGAGCTTCCGTGGAACAGTGTAATAGGTCGAGGACGGTGAGGTCAGAGTGGGAGTGGAGCGGAGAATTAAAGTGACAGGCCACCGGGAGCTCGGGGTCCCCCTTACGGACTGAACGGAGGTGTTCCGCAAAGCGGTCACCCAATCTGCGTTTGGCCTCCCCAATGTAGAGGAGACCACATCATGAGCAGCGAATACAGTATACTAAATACTCAGGAAAGATATATTTATCTTGGAGGGCGTACAGTGCAGATTCACCAGAATAACACCAGGCTTAAAGGGTTAAATTATGAGGACAGGCTGCATAAATTTGGCTTGTATTCTCTTGAGTTTAGAAGGTTGAGGGCGATAAAGGGATTTGATAGGGTAGATACAGAGCAACTACTTAATCTGGTGGGGGAATCCAGAACGGGGTGGGGGGGGGGCATTATCTTAAAATTAGACCTAGGCCATTTAGGAGTGAAATCAGGAAACACTTTTTCATGCAAAGGTTAGTGCAAATCTGGAACTCACTCCCCAAAATGGCTGTGGATGTTGTGTCAATTGAAATTTTCAAGACTGAGATTGATAGATCTTTGTTGCGTAAGGGTATCAAGGAATATGGAACAAAAGCAGTCACCACCACATAAATGCAAGCAGTTATTTTTTTTTAATCAAAGATTTTAAACAGCTAGGTTATAGGTTTGTTTTTGGAATCTGCCAAATAATTCCTTGACTTTGCCAATTTCTCAGCAGTTAAACCTCCCAGTTTATATATTTAATAGAATTAGTTTAAAACCAAACAATAACAAAATACTGCGGGTGCTGGAACTCTTGAAATGAAAACAGAAAATGCTGGAAATACTCAGTAGGTCAGGCAGCATCTGTGGAGAGAGAAACAGAGTTAACGTTTCAGGTCGAAGACCTCTCACCAGAACTGGAAGAAAGGTCATTGACCTGAAACATTAAATGTTTCTCTCTCCACAGATGCTGCGTGACCTGCTGAGTATTTTCTGTTTTTAAACCAAACAATGGCCCTGAATTTGCAGTCAGTATGACGGTGTACTCCCAGAGTACGCCGTCATACCGCCTTTGAAATTGACCGCAAGTTTGGGATTTCCGCACGTGCTTGCGCTTAAATCCCGAACTTGCGATCTGTCAAGCTCCAAATAGAAAGATGATCCACTGCAACTTCCAAATCCTCATTGCTGGTGAAAAGTTAGGTTAATTGCCCACCAACTGCGTATCGATTACGCTGGAAAATTTTACGGCTGGTGCAAACAGGTGCAGGATCCTGTTTGCACAGCGCAAGAGGAGGCGGGATGAGAAAATTGCAATTTCAGGGCCATAATAATTTGTGTGATATATATATATATATATATATTAAATAATGTTATCAAGTTTATGGTGTCAAAATAGATTTCAACTTTTTGTCAGGTCATTTACAGATATATGGAAATGTATTGATGTAAGCTTGCAAGAAAACATGTGTTGAAAGAAAAATAAATCTAAGAGTGAAGGCCTGCCAGTATTTATGGTGAGGCTGTCAGGTTGCTATGCTTAACTCCGCTGTAGGCTGGATTCCAATTGACCTGCATCTTCCTTTAATCAAACGGGGCTTTCTATGTTTCCTGATTGGCTAGTGAAAGGAGTACTACCCCATATGATCCCAGGTATGCTTATGCACAACGGTGCACCCCTGGGATCTGCGGGCCACTCGCTGTGCGCAACTCTGCAGCATTTCAAAGCAAGTTTTCGTTTGGGGCTTTGCACCAGGTAAGTGCGGATTTTGTTCGGAGGTCGGCGGCGTACTCCATAGCTACGCCACTGACCACAATTTCAGGGCCATTACGTTTGTTGCTATAAGATAAATTAATGTAAATAGCTCTTCAAATCATAACAATGCTAAATTGCTTTTATCCGTCCATTGTGTTTATACTACTGTATATCATTTATCCACACTACAAGGTATACTTTCAGTAGTCTATAAAAAAAATTGCAATTACTAGTCATAACAATGCTACATATCTGCTACTTTGATGACAGTCTTATCTTCATTACCCTTTCATTACATCATTTGGAGTTTCATTTATCTTGAGCACCCTAGTTTAGCAGCATCAGTAACACAACCAGCAACACAGACCAAATCACTACTAACCAAGTAGAAATAGTAAAATCAATTCTGATGAAAGGCCTCACCTGAGACAGTAACCTGGAGTCATATAAAAGACAATTAGATGCTGTGATGGGGGGAGCGTAGGTTATTTTTTGAAGAATGGCTGCATGGCCTTCTTTATCCATATTTATCTTGTGACATGTTTTCTTTATCAGATTCTGACCAATCTGCTGTGTATTTCTAGAATTTTCTGTTTTTATTTGAGATTTACAGAATGTGTGTGCTTTCTTTTCTCCAGAAATAATTAGTATTATGTATACTTTCAAGAATAACTCCAAGGCTGCAACTGATGACATTATGAATTGCTCAAACTTCCCCTTTGTGTTTCATGAATCCCTTTGTTCAGTTACTATCTTATATCTTGCTGCCAGCATTTATTATTCTGTACAGTTTTCATACAGTACACCAACCTGAAGAATAATCTTTATATCCCACCAAAGCCAATAATACTTTCTCATTTTATCTTGGTTGAAGGTGCTCACAATATTTTGAAGGGCTAAATCCATTTTGTCTTCTGAAAAGAGCTGAAAATTCTTTACTTAAAAGGTTAAGCAGTTCTTTTGGAAAATTGGTAAAGATGAAAAAAGGAAACCGATGCCTTAAGCATTTAAGTTTTTTCCCCCTGATATATATAGATTAGAGGTCAGTGCCCAACCGGCCACTCTGGGACAAAGGCTATTGCACACACTAACTGACCACTACTGACCAAAGGCTACAGTTGCCTAGCAACCAATTGTCTGGAGAGCTTTCTCTAAATTGCAGTCAGCTCTGATCAATTTTTATCACGTGATCAACTGACCAGTATCAATCACTGACTCCCAATAGTGAGCAGGAAGTCAATTCATTAAATAGGTTCTGAAATAGCCCCAAAACAAACTAAAATGAGGGTTTAGTATTAGTAATGGTTTAAACATGAATAAATATTGCTTTGTAAATCTATGGGAGGACAGGTCCTCCCCATTAACCTGGTGCTTAAAGCTAGCAATGCTGTTCAGACATCTCATTTTATAATGGGTACCTCATGCTACAACACATTTAATGAGAAGTATACACGCAAATTGTGTCTTTGGGTTCTCCTTTGCGTCATTTAAAACATTTTTTTTGCTTTCTTAAATTACAATACATTTGTTATTTCAAAGTCCTTTTTAAAAAATCTGTCTTTTTATTAAACTTGCAAGCACTGTGAGGATGATGGAAGACTGTAATCTATCTTTTCTGGAAGCAAGGTATAAGAGCTCCTACTGCAGTTTTCCAAAGGTAACTCCAAAACTGTTTACAGTTCAGTGCAAGCCTACAGGACCTTTGTGTCATTTTCTAATTAAATTTGATGTGGGCTTTTTTTTTGAAGACTCCCACTGCTAGGTTTTGTCTCTCAGTTGGGAGACCTGGAATGATTAGGCTGTAGTGTTCTTCGTGTTTGAGATCAGTCTTCGTGTTTGAGTCTCCACAATCAGCTGACAGAAGATGTGCCTCTGTGGGATGGGACCAGTGTAGCTACTTTCTTCTTTCCTTCCACCCCTCCCCCACTCCTTCCAGTTGCTCAGGCGTGAACTAGTGAAATTTGCCCGCAGAGAGAGAAAAACAAAAACTGTGAATGCTTGAAATCAGAAATAAAAAAAGGAAATGTTGCAAACACAAAATAGATCAGTTAGCAGCTGAAAGACAAGGATTTTCACTACATCCTTTAAGAGACCTGGTAGATCAGATAAGAGAACCTCTTTATATAGTGCTGACCAAAACAAAGGAGGGAATAAAGTACAACCCAACAAGAGCATGCTTGCAGAACAGAAGAGGCTGGTTTGGAAGCCAATGCTGTACTGGCTATTAAACTAATAACCCAATAGACCTGTTAGAATCATAGACATTTACGGCACAGAAGGAGGCCATTCGGCCCATCGTGTCTGTACCAGGACCAGAATTCGCCCAAAATGTTGTTTTTGTCAATAATGTCTCAACAAAATTTCATTCGAACAGGGCTTCACTGGTGGGTACATTCAGCAAGGCCACACTCCCTGGTGCGGAGCCTCACTTGCTGGGAGTGCAGGTCCCAGAATCGACCCTTAGTATCAAGTGATGTATCTGTGATCAGGCTCCTCTTGAGTGATGCTCCTCACCAGGAGAACAGCTTTGTTCAATTTAATCTTGTCAAGAGCCAAATGACTGGCTGTAAAAGTCAAACTCAAAAGAGTAAACAGCATCAGTTCAACATAAAAAAGTTTTCTATTTATTTAAATTATATTTGAAAGACTGATCTGGAGAAAGTCCTGCAATCTCTCTTCATACAGTATGTGAGCCTGAGCTGAAAACGGGTATAGCCTAGAAGGTACTGTTTGTGATACTAATGTCCGAATGTTTAACACATAACTATGGTATTCCTTTGTCTGCTACTTTAATTGAACCGTTAATCTGATTACTTTAAAACAGCGAACATGTCTGATAAAATAGCAGACAGAGGAATGTTATGCAAGCATGTTAGGTATTAATGTACCACTAATATTGCAAACAGTAATTTTTTACCTTATGTTATTTGGAAAAAAAGGTATTATTTTCAGTACTGAATGGTAAAAATCACCCAGACTCCTTTCATGCACCTAGAGAAGTGGTTACAGAGCAGCGTTAACCGAAGAGTGGGAACATATAGTTTGTCAGACCTTTTAACTGGGAATAGTGTGATCCTGGTAGTCCTAAAAAAGGAAGGGGAGAATATACCTTAAAAATATATATAATTAAGAGAGTCAGTCAGTGTACTGATAAAACTTTATCTATCTAAATAATGTTTTCCCCTTTTTCCTCTTCCTCTCCTGAATGTGCAGACTCATGCTGTAGTATAGTTGCACAGATATCAGCAGACCTCCATTACTTTGGCCAAGTGGCCATTCTTCATGTGAGTTTAGACCATGGGGCCTGCAGTCTCCTGTCACAACCTGCCCAACTTCGGATGGTACAATGGCGGTACGGCAAGGGAAATGAAGCGGGGAGATCTACCACTGAAACCCTGCCTCAAAAAATATCTGTCATTATTTTACCAGTGACTATCCGCTGCAGACTAAATCTCGGTGCCCTGAGTCTGTCCCACTTCATGTAAATGAAAGTGGGGTGGTGTGGCTTCTTCATCCTTGTGATTTCCCTTAGATTCCTCCCATTCCCTGCCCTCAAGAAATATTGCCACTATAAAGGTGACCGTGTTGGGCCCAGCATGATGTCCTGGTAGCGAGAAGCATAGTGGAGGTCATTGTTTACACAGATCAACGATCCTGTAGGACTGAAAAGCATGGAAGCAACTGTTAATAAGAAGCCTATTAAAATCGACGGATTTAAAGGCTGTTGCTAGATTGTACAAACAATTTAAAAAGATCATTTAATTTTGGGAAGTAACGGATTTCCCTTTTGAAATTCCATTGTTCTTGTGTTTTGAGGAAGAGAATGATGAGGACGTTGAGGAGGAAAGGATGGAAACCAGGAGAGTCTGGCATCATTCGGGCAACACACGACCTGTAGCTATACATGCCACATGACCTACCGATCAGGGAAGTTCTATCTGGATTTCTCCTATAGGCAGTGTAAGAAGGCTGTGGTTTCCCCCCAGATGCAGTTCATGATGTGCCAGCAGTTCACACTTGACCTGCAGCCTCTTTCCACCAGGGGCACAGCCTTGTCTGTGTCTGTAATGGGGGACAACTGCTTTCAATTTTTATGCAAGCAAATGTTTTCAGGTGGTCACTGGTGACATTACCCACATAAGTCAATCGGTAGTGCAGCACTGCATTAAACAGGTGACTTTGGTCCTGTTCAGACAGGCTTCAGAAAGCGGAGGCTGGAAATCTGAAATAAAAACAAAAAATGCTAGAAATATTCAGCAGGTCAGGCAGCATCTGTGGAGAGAGAAACAGAGTTGACATTTCAGGTCAATGACCTTTCTGATGAAAGGCAGCATTTCCTGCATTTTCTGTTTTTACTTCAGAATTCATTACCTTTCCCATGGACCCACCAAGGCAGATAGAGAAAGAGAGAGAGAAAGCAATCACGTTTTATCAAGTGGTGGATTCTCCCAAATGCAGGGCGTCATTGATGCCGCCTGTGTGGCAATAAAGATCCTGCAGATATCTCCGGAATGCCGCATTGATCAAGGTGTTCTGCATGCCCTGACATTGTGCTGCAGCTGAGGGTCATGGGCTCCTCCAACATTTGCAATACATAAGAGGGGACCATCTCCACTGCCTGCACATGATAACTGTGCTACAGAATAATAGTTCCTTTTAAGTCTGGGCCCCTGAGATCTGGGTCCCTGGGCTTCTCAGCCAAGGGCAGTCATTTCTGCCCCCTCCCCATCCCAGGGAGACATGGCCAATTCTTCATCATTCCCTCTTGGTTCCTGCTGCTCACTGGTGCTTGGCGATATACCTTTGGTCTCACGGTTTACATTATCCTAAGTGGGCGTATCTGTGTTGATATTTGAATAAGTAAGGTGCCATGATGAAATCAGGGAATCAGCTGCAGGAATTGGCACTGTAGAGCTGCCAGGTTGCTTATCAGTTCTTTCTTTCTCTAAGTGCCCAGCAACTGTGAAGGATAGAAAGGTTATTCATTCTTGCTTATGTAAGGATGCACTCATACTTGTAATTCAGAGAAGTGACTGAGCAATGATAGGAGGCCTTTCAATTAATCAGAATATCTGAAGACTGTAGTGTAGGTGATCCATTCCTTTACCAGCCTGATCCTGGCAGCTCTCCTCAACTTCTCCATCTGTCACTGTCTCTCTGGTGCGCCGGTCGAGGAGCTGTAGAGCTTCCTCCTCATGTCTACCCTGACAGCTGTTAATACTACTTTGTAATGTAAATGGAATGGTTTTAAGAGCAGTAGAGCTGGAAGTGGGATCACGAGAACTGCTTCCTGAAGCAATTCTACCATATGAACAGAGTATGAGATTGAGAACTTGTTGCATGGGGAGTCATGGGTGTGAACAAGCATTGCACTGCTGCATGGAAAATAAAAGTCAGATAACTATAAATTGGATTGATGTAAAATGTATGCAAAGGAATACTTTACACAGCAATTAATGGGCACCCTATGAATAGAACATTTTCTTAAATGGGGAGACTTGCCATCAATATATCTTTATTAAAAACTTCGATTAAATTTAATGGTTCTGCTGAAGGGCCACTACCTGTATTGTTAATTGTCTTTTCTCCTTTTAGATGTTTACTGCCCCATTGTTTATTTCCAACACCGCCAGTTTTTAATTATTTTTTTTTGTTTTCATATTAATAATTTAATATCCATACTAAGTAAGAATAATGAAGTGCTGATAACATGATCAGTAAAACAGGCACAAGCAACTATGTTGGTGTACAGCATAATGTTTTCCCACAGGACAGGCAGTGAAGACCCAGCAATGTAGTTATGCCACAGAAACCATCAAGAATCCAAGTTAAGAACTGCGGATCACCAAGACCTCTAGATGAATGGTGAGGGCAGTTTTGGAGTAGGCCATTCAGTTTTGGTCAACCTATCTCTAAAAGGATACAGGTTCATTAGAAAGGGTTCAAAGAACAGATACCAAAATTATTCCAGGTTATGAAGAAAAGTTTGACCAACTAACCTTATTTTTGCAGTAAAGAAGACTGAAGGGAGACATGATACTGGTCATCAAAATAATGGAAAGTATTAGGTGAGGTGAAAGTAAACAAGCTATTTAAGTTGGACACAAGTACACAATTCACAAATCTCGAGCAAGGTTAGCGATTAGAAAAACGTTTTTCCTCCCACAGGATAGTGGAATTGTGGAACAAACTGCCAGAGAAAGTAATTAATTTGAGGCCAGTTTGAACCTTCAAAAGGAGCTGGACTGATATCTGTTGAGAAAGGAGATTCATGGTTATAAGCAGTTTTATGGGGTGCTAGGTCTGCAGGGTCCTGATGTGCAGGTCTCTCACAGCCAACAGAAATCCCAGAGTTAACCTACTGAAATTACAAAGGCCGGCAGCAGGAAGACTAGTAAAAAGCAGGTCTTCAGAGAGACAGCCCTCAGGGAATTCAGCAAGCTTATTTTGGGGTTGCCACTAACTACGCAAAACCTTTTAATCAGGAAACTATCATATCAAGATAGGTAAAACTGCAAACCCATCCAAAATTCCCCTTCAATTTGCTGGCGAGGAACAGAAATCCCTCAGAAAGAAAATGAGTCAGCTACCATGGTATGAAGGCGTTGGTGGAGCCCCAGAGTTAAGTTATTGGGCCTGAATTTGCGATCGGAGGCTTCCCGCGGGCAGATGCCTCCGATCATCAAAAAATCTACGCATTTACCTGGTGGTCCGGGAGATACGGAGGCTTGCGATCCTGGGCTTCTCCTGGTAGAAATGCGGTTCGCAAGTACCCCTAGGATCACATGGGCCAGCCCAAACAATAAAAGAAGGGAATCCCCATTCATACTTATGGGGATTCCATACATACGGAACTATCATAAGTATGAATGGGGATAACTTAAAAAATACACAAACACATGAAATGCATTTTTTTTAAATTACATATATAAATTAAAATGGCATTTAATTAAATATTTTAAACAAATTTAATTTTGCATTTTTTTTAATATGATTTAATGGGGCTAAATATAAACGTACCTTATTGACAGGGTTTTTAATGTATAAGAGTGATAAAATTTTATTTTTCTATTTTTTAAAACTCTTATGCTGGTAAAAGCAGGCCTTATGTCTGCTTTTACCAGGCATAAGAATTCCACGGCCTTTCAGCGGGTGGAAGTTGGGCAAATAGCGCAACTCTCCACCCGCAGAGGCCCTTTTCCTGGGGATGTGGAGGATCTGTCAAGAGGATTTTTGACAGATCGCAAGTGCCGGGTTTCAGCGCATGCGTTTCGCATGCCTAAACCAGGAACTCGCGCGGCCCCTACGGGTGCGTGCGCACCTCGTACGCACCCGTAGGGATCGCAAAATACGGCCCAATATATAGGCCACTAGAATCACAAACCCTGCTATTAAGTGTAAAGATAAAAAAACAAACCATCCCTACAAGGAATAACGTATTAACATTCCCTTCATCAGCTACATTGCCCCTGCCCCCACCATCCTCAAGATGACCTTTGGTCCATGTCTGACTTCATAATTTTTAATTTGTGTCACGCAGTATTTGAACACTTCATCATAACAAACAATTTGTCTGGATCAATTTTCTTTTGTAAACACATCAGCCACAAAATTCGGACCTTAGCGTCAGATGTTATGGCTGGTTTGAAGAAAAAAAATGGCACTCGTCACGCTTCTGCCGACTTCTGGCGTGGCCCGCGCTGGTCGCCAACTTGGGAAGGGCGATAGCGCAGCCGTTGCCTGCATACGCCGGAAGAAATCAAATGAAGCAAACCGTGTAACACCAATTTGACACGGCCTGCCATTTTGCACGTCGCCACTCCAGTGTACGCCCTCTCCTAAACACGCACAGCGGAACGTGCGCTCAGCTGCACGACAGACCCCCCCTACCAGCGCTACTTAAAGGGACACAATGCAACTTTGAGGTAAGTTGCTTTTTGCGTTTGTACTGGTTCCTGTCCAGTTTATTTGAGTAGTGGCTGGGTGTAAGACATTAAAAAAGTTATTAAAGTGTGCAGGGAGTGCTGCTGGACGTTGGGAAGGCATTGGCTCTTAAAGGAAGGCCTCTGACTACTTGCTCCCAGTTATGGGGGCTCTACTTGCAGTCCCCCTCGTGCTGCAGCATTACAGGGAGAGGGAGCAGAGGCATCAAAGACAAGCTGCTCACAGAGGGAGGAGGAGAGGGGGGAGGAGTGCTCTCAGCAGGAGGCCCTAGTCACCTAGGGCCTTCAGGGAGCACTTCTCCTACCTGCACCTGAGCCAACGGCAGTGTATTCGGAGCTTCGCTTCACCAAGGAGGTGGTCACAGAACTCTGCCACCTCTTGGAACCAGACCTGCAGCCTCAGAGCAGGGCGATGACAGCGCTGCCAGTGGCCCTCAAGGTGACTGTGACACTGAATTTTGTCACCAGCGGATCCTTCCAGGCTGGAGCAGGTGACATAGCAAACATCTCTCAGTTCGCCGTCCATTGCTGCATCCGGGAGGTCACAGAGGCTCAGTACTCCAGGAGAAGGAACTTCAATTGTCTTCTCTCTCAACAGAGAGAAGCAGGAGGAGCGTGCACATGGCTTTGCCAGGATATCCCCATGGTGCAGGGCACCATCGACTGCACACACGTGGCTTTGTGGGCGCCGCATATCAATGCTGAGATGTACCGTAACCGCAAAGGCTACCACTCTCTTAATGTACAGGTGGAGTGCGACCACATCCAGCACATTATGATGGTGAATGCCTGGTATCCTGGCAGCAGTCATGATGCCCTCATCCTGCATAGAGTCCGCTGTGCCAGCAATCTTCCAGCCACCACGTCAAACCCGAGGGTGGCTGCTTGGAGACCAGGGCTATCCGCTCTACACCTGGCTGATGACTCCCCTCTGCAACCCCACCATTCATGGCCAGCAATCATATAATGACAGCCATGCTGCCACGAGGAACCTCATCGAGCAGACCATCGGGGTGCTCAAGCAACGGTTCCGCTGCCTTGACCACTCGGGGGAGCCCTCCAGTACTCGCCGGAGCGGGTGTCCCAATCCGTTGTGGTCTGCTGCATCCTCCACAACTTGGCCATCATGAGGGCACAGCTCTTGCCACCATGGGTTCTGCAACCACCTCAGGAGGAGGAGGAGGAGGAAGAGAGGAGGCAGCCTGCAAATTCCCGTTCCGGACGGGCTGTCCGTGAGCGCATCATCAAACTCCGGTTACCCTGAATGAAACCCCAGATTCCCGTTGCTCAACACTTCCCCACCTTATCATCCCTCTGTCACAGAATATCACAGCATCCTCTTGGGCACAATGCTGAAATGAAAGCCATCACAAAACAAACATTCCAAACATAATTTATAAATGAATAATTCCAATTTAACATTACAAAGTCAACTAATCACCCTTGTGCATTCCCTTAGTGCCTGTCTTTTGTGTTCCTTTGCCTATTCTAGTGCTTCTATGCAGTGCTACCCCAGTGGCTGCAGCATGGCTAGTGGAAGGCTGCTGACTTTCTGTGGGGGACACTGCAGATGGCCTTGCAGGACGACTTCGAACAGCTCTGGGCTTAGAAGGCCTGGCTGTAGACTGCACCACCTCGGCATGGGCGGCAGCAGTCTGGGCTAGCTAGCTGACAGGCAACAGCAAGGGCACTGGTGGAGTGGCAGTGGTGGGAGTACGAATGCTGTCATCCTGAGAGAGGACAGCAGGTTCTTGCTCCATGGAGCTACTGCCACTCCCCTGGGGCGACGCCTCAGCATTCCTAGACATCTGTTGGAGCACAGATTGCTGGACTGCTGGGAGACCCTGTAAACCCCTTTCCACAATCGTAAACCCAGCCATGATGGCAGCAGTCTCATCTTGCGTGGCAGCAAGCTGAGCCTGCATGGCAGAAGTCTGAGCTTCCACTGCAGCACTCAGACATTGGGTAGCTTCTGTTTGTGCTGCAATGGAAGCTGCAACATCGCCCATCAAACCCAGCATCATGGTTGGGTCCACAAGTTCTCTAATGGAGTTGCCCATCACTTCCATCCTGGAAATCATGGGCTCTAAGATCCGCGCAAAGCCCTGCGCAATGTTGGAGCCGAACTCCTCCATGCTGCTTGACAGTGACAAGAGGCTCTCTAGCAGGCCTGCCATTGCACCTAACACTTCTGTGTGCATGCCCATCACCCTTCTTCTGAAGGTCGTTCCATCAAATTATTCATCTGAGTCCTCTGCAGCAGAACTCGTGTGCGACGTCGCCCTCCGGGGAGCTGTCAACTGTGCTACTCTTTCCCCCTGGCCTGGCTGCAGCGCACTCATGCCCAGTGACTCACCACGTGCAGATCCCGCCTCTATACTACCCTCTAAAGTACGCGCAGTGCCATTTTCTGAGCTGGTGCCTGGGAGTGTCAGATCGAGTAATGGTGCCTCTTCTTCTCCATCACTCCTCCTCTACTTCTTGCTGCACAGGCTGGGCTGCTGGCAGTTCTTGGGTATCTGAAAGGAGAAAGGCACAAGGGTTGGGTTGTGGTGAGGGGAGCAGGGGGGGAAGCAAGATGCCCATGCATACACCATCAGCAGCTTGTAAGTGAGAAGAGATTGTGGGATGAGGGGGAAGTGGGATGTGAGAAGTAGGCAGTGGGAGGAAATCGCAGAAGCCGTCAGTGCCAACAGTCTTGCCCTTTGATGGGGCGGCCTTCAGAAGAAGGGTGGTGGGCATGTACACAGAAATGCTTGGTGCAATGGCAGGCCCGACAGAGGGCCTCTTATCATAGTCAATGCTTTCAGCCTCGCCCAGCACCACGGCCTCAGTGAGGCCCCTCCAATGATCTCCAGCACAGTCTCCTCCATGGGGGTTAGGTTGTGCAGCTGTGTTTTCCCCCTGCCTGTTTGTTCCTGCTCTCTCCTGTCATGAGCCACCTTGGCCTGCAAGAGAGAGGGAAGTGTGTCAGTGAGTGTGGTGCAATGCGTTTGGGTAATGTGCATGGTTGAATAGCTGGCATTGTGTGCAAGGTGTGAGATGTGGGTGTGAGGCTTGCAGCAGTGGTAAGTGTATGAGGGTGAGGTGAAGCTTTGATTGTGAGGTATGGGTCGTGATAGCTAGAGATTGTTGGTAGGTGAGTGATGGGGGTGTGGTGCATTGAGCAGTGTATGAGGCTAGTGGTGCAGTTGGTGGGATATGGCATTTGAAGATGCATTCACTGACCTTCACCACCCGAGTGAGATCATTAAACTTCTTCCGGCACTGGATATATATCCTGGGGGCAAGACTGTTGGCACTGATGGCTTCTGCAATTTCCTCCCACTGCCTTCGCACAGATTGGGCTGGATTTTCTCAATGGAGACGTGTTGGAGGCGGGACTGCTGCTTGCCTGGTTTCAGTCCCGCCTCCATCAGCCTCTGGCCAACCAGCGGGATCTTCCCCTGATTGACCTTGTTAAGCCCGCCCGGTGGGCTCAGCAGGCCAATTAGGGGGAAGTCAGTGACAGAGCATGTCAACGTATGACATGCCATCTGTCAAGATTTTTTGAAAGAAGAAATGTCATCGTTTGACAGCTCTCTGAAGCTGTCAAACACTGACATTCTGTGTAGTTTGATGAGACTTTGTGTTCAGGACTCATCAAACCTTTCTACTTTGTAGAAATCAGATGACTGTTGGATCAGAGGATCCAACAGCCAGTCTGTGATCTCTACAATGGAGATGTCGGGACTCCGGCTCCACAGCGGCTGAAGGCTGTAGGCAGAAACAAACGTAAGTGTACATTTTCTAACACTTTACACTCACCTTACATACTTACCACTCCACACTCGCACCCATCACTCACTTCTACATCGCACTTTCAGACCCCTCCAACTCCCACAGACCTCCTACTCGGCTCCTACACCCTGGCAGGGTTCCCTGAGGTCGGGAAGCCCGCACTTCGGAGCGAAAAATGGGGATAATCCTATTTTCTGCCTGTTAACTACCTGTTAACAGGCAGTTAATAGGCTTTAATCCCTTTCCCGCCTCGAGGAGACGGGACCCGGGGCAGGACAACTTCCCACCTCCTGGCAAGAGGGCACGGAGGCGGGTTTGCCACCCGCCCCCAAATTCTGCAGCTTTCCCAGCAGTCCTTCCTCCATACCCGCCTCCTCGGGGCTGAGAAAATCCAGCCCTATGTCTGGAAGGCCTCCTGCCCCCCTGTGGGTAGAGGACCTGTCTCCTCCTGTACATCCCCTGCACCAAGTGCTGCATCGAGAGCCTGTTCTCTCCCCTGTTGAGACAGCTCCAGCCACAATGAGGTATATCTGTGCCAGAACACCTCCCCTTTAAGAAGTGGAGAACAGCCTTTGACTCTGCAGGCAACCTTTAAATAGAGAGCAGATTGCACATGATATTGGGCCCTGTTGAGTGCTGAGCCAACCAACAGCACGTTTAGCGCTGGGCTCAGTGCTGCAATCATGGTAATGAGCAGGCAGCACGAATTTTGCATGCTGCCTGCACTACAGTCAACAGGATCCCTGTGCCCGTTTTCGGGTCTAATCGAATTTTGCCCCCATCCAACTTATTTAACCTTTTCTATAACTTCAATTCCTGATAACTGGATTATCTCCATTGCTCGCCTCTGTACCCTCTCAAGTCAGTATTCATCCTTCCACCTGTAATATTACTTTCAAAAGCCAAGGTCCACATTTGTTACAATAACAAAACCTGTTTTGCAAAACCATCATAGTACCACTAAAATATTAGTACATAGTTGTTTCCCTCCCCAAGCAATAGTAATTGCCCTGGAAATTGCTGTTTTAAAAACCTTAAACTAGGAATTATTGTTAATATTTGCATGCGAAAATTTGACATGTTCATATCATAGTCCTCTGTTGCTTTTTTAATTGGAGATGTGAGATGAAGTAAGTTGGAAGGAGGCTCATGTGGAGCATAAACATGGGCCGAATGGCCTGATTCTGTGCTGTAAATACTATGTAATCATTTATTTTAAACCATATAATGCCTCTGTTTAAATAGTGGACAGATGAATGGTATACAAACAGCATTAAGCATTTGACTGCTAATATCCCCTGGAGTCATTTCTAACTTTGTATATTATTTTAAATTTGAGCTGTGTGATTGTATTATTTCTCAAGACCCATTGTACTGTAGGTTTGCTACCTTCTTTCCAGCTGACTCCTACTGCTGTGTCTCTCAGCAGTGAGTGGCACAATGTTGTTACAAGTACTATAGCAACAATTTAGCAAGTTCCGGTACAGCTTGTTCTCCCCATGCCAACACACGCATGTCCATAATTGGGCTTCGAGTTACAAAAAGCTGCCCGCCCAGTTGGGTTATAATCGTGGAGTTCTCTTATGACATTAACTGCATTTTTATTTTATTTTTTGAATTGACTAAATATACAGTAGTTTTGTTTAAGAAGTAAAAAATTACATTAAAGCTTGTAGCAGTCTGCAATGCTAAAGAAAGTAGGCTCATCCCCGTGGGAGTTGGATTCCTGTAGAAGCAAGAAAGGAGAAGCCTTTTATTAAAATGTGAAAAAGCTGGATCACGGCCTCAGGAGGGTGTAGAGGAAGGATTTGAGCAAGGCAGTGTGGAAGACGAGCTGGATAAAGGAAAATCCAAGAAGCAAATTAAATTAAAATGAAGAATGAGATTATTTAGGAAAAAGGACAGGGAACTGAGGAAAAACTGCTCAAAGATGAAAGACCAGAATGAAGAATACACAAGCGAATGTACAGAGCCACAAAAGGAATAATGGAGGCACTGAAGGAAACTTTAGGGAAGAACAAAGGATTGAGGATAACATTGATTAAAGTTATTGAAATATATAATGGTTGAAACAAAAATGGAAGACAACAAACTCATTAAGGAAACTAAGCATGATTGCACTGAAAGGAAATAGAACACAAATTTATCAGGAGACACAGTAAACTAAATTAATTTCAAGGAAATCAAAATATTGGAAACATCAAAAAGTAAAAAGAGTCAACACGGTTTGTGCAGAAACAGAACAAGAAAGAAAACAAATGCATGGTAGATTAATGCAGAAAATTCAGTGGAAGACATTTATTACATAGAATATTCAGCACAGAAACAGGCCATTTGGTCCAACCAGTCCATGCCGGCGTTTGTGCTCCAATCGAGCCTCCTCCCATCCTTCCTCATCTAACTCTTATCAGTATAAGCCTCTATACCTTTCTCCCTTATATGCTTATCTAGCTTCTCCTTAAATATATCTATACTATTCGCTTCAACTACTCCCTGTGGTAGCGAGTTCCACATTCTCACTACTCTCTGGGTTAAAAGTTTCTTCTGAATTCCCTATTTGATTTCTTATATTGATGGCCTCTAGTTTTGCTCTTCCCCACAACTCTGTGTCTACTCTATCAAAACTTTCATAATTTTAAAGACATCTATTTGGTCACCCCTCAGCCATCTCTTTGCAAGAGACCCAACCTGTTTATCCTTTCCTGACAGGCATAACCTCGCAGTTCTGGTATCATCCTTGTAAATCTTTTTTGCACTTTCTCCAGTGCCTCTATATCCTTTTTATAATATGGCGACCAGAACTGTGCACAGTACTCCCAAGTGTGGCCTAACCAAGGTTCAATATAACTTTGCCAAGCTTAGCTAGCACCTTATGTCTTCAGGACATCTCAAAGTGCCTCACATTTAATGAACTACTTTTGAAGTGCAGTTACAAGTGTTGTGTGTACCAATGTGAACTCATGCAAAGCAAAGGTACCAAGCTTAAACACACTCCTGCCTGTTTGAAAGGGACTACCAAGCAACTCAAAGAAAAAAAAGCATTTCAAGTCATAAAGGAAAATGGCTCAGAATTAAGATGGGTTCGATACCAAAAGGCATGCCAGGTGTGTAAAAAAAATTCCAGTTGAGCATAGCAAGAAAAGTGAAACATAATAATAAAGAGAGGTTTTTTAGTTATATGAGAAAAGGAAAAGTGAGGGTTAGAGTGGGGCCACTGAAAATGGGAACGGGTGAGGGCAAGACAACTGATGCCACACAGGTGGTGAAAGTACTAAGTAAGTTTTTTGCCTCAGTTTTTACCAAGGAGGATAAATGTAACTTACTTAATTTGAAAAGTGAACTGGAGGTTGTTGCAGAGGTATGTTGTTACATTAGTCACATTAATACCAACATGGTTGCCGGACAGCTGTGCAAACTTAAGGTAAATAAATCTCAGGGCTGGATGAAATGCATCCGAGGATCCTTAAGGAACTAAGGGAAGAAATTGTTGGAATTCGGGCACAATCTTCCAGAAATCAGTGAATACTGGAGATCGATAGATTTTTGAATATTAAGAGGAATCAAGGGATATGGGGATAGTGCAGGAAAGTGGGGATGAGGTAGAAGATCAGCCATGATCTCATTGAATGGCGGAGCAGGCTCGAAGGGCCAAATGGCCTACTCCTGCTCCTGTTTCTTATGGACAGGTAGATTTGCTACTTCAATTTTTTTTGAAAAAGGTCGTAAAAGTGACCGAGGAAATAGATGACCAGTGAGTTTGATGTCAATTGTGGGTAAAGTTAAAGAAATCCTTATTAAAGATAAAATCATGGAGCATTTGGATAAAAATAAAATCATATAAGTTAGCCAATTTGGGTTCATGAATGGGAGGTCTTGCCAATCTAATTTACTGGTTTTCTTTGAGGGTGTGAGAAAGCAGCTTGATGGGGGTAAGGCAGTGGATGTGGTGTACTTTGAATTCAGTAAGGCCTTTGATGCAATTCCTCTGAAAAGGCTGGTACTGAATATAAACAACGCGTGAATCAGTGAAAATATTTTACAGTGAATATGTAATTGGATGACCGATAGAGCCCGGATGGTGGAGGTACAGGGATTGTCATCAGTCTGGGAGCATGTTACAAGGGGTCTTCTTTTGGACCTCGGGCATCATTAACATTTTATTGTTTGCGCGAGCTGCTGATGTCTGTCACGCCTTCACAGGCCCAAAGGCAAGACCCAGGAAGGAGGGGGATTGAAGCGCGGGCAGGGGTGCCAGGAGCACTCCTGGATCCACAGGAAAAAAACTTATGTTTCATCTGCGGCCGCAGTAGGACGCCTGAAAAATGCGCCAACCAAATTTCAGGTTGGACATTATTCAGGAGTCGTTGGAGCGCAAGACATTGTTCCATGAAATTGGGCCTTGTTGCCCAAGTTTTGGACTGACTTTTACCCTAGAAATTGATTGTCATGATTAAAAACAACTCCATTATAGAAAGAACTTGAATTTATATAGCGTCTTTCACGACCTCAGGACGTCCCAAAGTGCTTTTCAGCCAATTAAGTACTTTATGAAGTGTAGTCACTGTTGTAATATGGGAAATGCAGTAGCCAATTTGAACACAGCAAGGTCCCACAAAGAGCAATGTTATAATGACCAGATAGTCTGTTTTAATAATGTTGGTTGAGTGATAAATACTGGCTTGGACTACCCTGCTCTTCTTCAAAATAGTGCCATGGGATTTTTTTTTCCATTCGTTCATGGGATGTGAGCATCGCTGGCAAGGCCAGCATTTATTGCCCATGAGAAGGTGGTGGTGAGCTGCCTTTTTAAATCGCTGCAGTCCATGTGGTGAAGGTACTCCCACAGTACTGTTTGGAACGGAGTTCCAGGATTTTAACCCGGCGACGATGAAGGAATGGCGATATATTTCCAAGTCAGGATGGTGTGTGACTTGGAGGTGATGGTATTCCCATGCGCCTGCTGCCCTTGTCCTTCTAGGTGGAAGAGGTCGTGGATTTGGCAGGTGCTGTCGAAGAAGCCTTGGCGAGTTGCTGCAATGCATCTTGTAGATGGTACACACTGCAACACGGTGCGCTGATGGTCGAGGGAGTGAATGTTTAAGGTGGTGGATGGGGCGTCAATCAAGCGAGCTGCTTTGTCCTGGATGGTGTTGAGCTTCTTGAGTGTTGTTGGAGCTGCACTCATCCAGGCAAGTGGAGAGTATTCCATCACACTCCTTACTTGTGCCTTGTAGATGGTGGAAAGGCTTTGGGGAGTCAGGAGGTGAGACACTTGCCACAGAATACCTAGCCTCTGACCTGCTCTTGCAGCCACTTTATCTATGTGGTTGGTCCAGTTAAGTTTCTGGTCAATGGTGACCCCCAGGATGTTGATGGTGGGGGATTTGGCGATGATAATGCCGTTGAATGTCAAGGGGCAGTGCTTAGACTCTCTCTTGTTGGAGATAGTCACTGACTGGCACTTGTGTGGTGTGTATGTTACTTGCCACTTCTCAGCCCAAGCCTGAATGTTGTCCAGGTCTTGCTACATGCGGGCATGGACTGCTTCATTATCTGAGTTGCAAATAGAACTGAACACTGTGCAATCATCAGCGAACATCCCCAATTCTGACCTTATGATGGAGGGAAGGTCATTGATGAAGCAGCTGAAGATGGTTGGGCCTAGGACCCAGCCCTGAGGAACTCCTGCAGCGATATCCTGGGGCTGAGATGATTGGCCACAACAACCACAACCATCTTCCTTCGTGCTAGGTATGATTCCAGCCAGTGGAGAATTTTCTCCCTGATTCCCATTGACTTCAATTTTACTGGGGCTCCTTGATGCCACACTTAGTCAAATGCTGCCTTGATATCAAGAGCAGTCACTCTCACCTCACCTCTGGAATTCAACTCTTTTGTCCATGTTTGGGCCAAGGCTTTAACGAGGTCTGGAACCGAGTGGTCCTGGCGGAACCCAAACTGAGCATCAGTGAGCAGCTTATTGGTGAGTAAGTGCTGCTTGATAGCACTGTCGATGACACCTTCTCTCACTTTGCTGATGATTGAGAGTAAACTGATGGGGTGGTAAATGGCTGGTTTGGATTTGTCCTGCTTTTTGTGGACAAGGCATACCGGGGCAATTTTCCACATTGTCGGTTAGATGCCAGTGTTGTAACTGTATTGGAACAGCTTTCCTAGAGGCGCAGCTAATTCTGGAGCACAAGTCTTCAGCATGACAGCCGGAATGTTATCGGGGCCCACAGCCTTTGCTGTATCCAGTGCGCTCAGCCGTTTCTCAGCCATTTGGTGAATCGAATTGGCTAAAGACTGGCTTCTGTGATGGTGGGGACCGCAGGAGGAGGCCGAGATGGATCATCCACTCAGCACTTCTGGCTGAGAGGGCAGACGGGACCTTGGTTTATCGTCTCATCCAAAAGATGGCACCTGACAGTGCAGCACTCCCTCAGTACTGCACTAGCGTGTCTCTGGTGTGGGACTTGAACCCACAACATTCTGACTCAGATGCAAACGTCCTAGCCACTGAGCCACAGCTGACACATTATCGTTGTATTGCGCGACTACCTGGATGGTAGAAGGTGAACTAGATGGACCATGGTCTTTTTTTTTCGTCTAGCAATTCCTATGTAGGCAAATGCGGCATTAAATTTACACACAGCAAGATCCCACTTAAGCTGCTTTTGGCCTTGGGAAGAATGCTAGCCAAGTCAAAGAGAATTTCCTGCTCTTCAAATAGTGCCATGGGATCTTTTACGTCCAACTGAACCACTGAAATGGACAGATGGGACCTTGTTTTAACCTCTCATCTTGAAGATGACACCTCTAAAAATGCAATACCCCCTCAATGCTGCACTGAAGTATCACCCTAGATTAATGTGCTCATGTCCTGGAGTGGGGCTTGAACCCACAACCTTCTGACTCCGATGAGTGTGCTATCAGCTGAGCCAAGTTGATAAGGGAAGAGAAGCAATTCTGGTACTCTGAACATTATTAAATATAGCAATGCATTTCTTGTTATTTTCTTCTTTATATACAACTATTAGGGAATATTAATAAAAAGAAATAAAACTGCATTGCTGGAAATCTGAAAAGAGAAAGAAAATGTTGGAGTTACATAGCAGTTTAGTCTGCATTTGTAAAGAGAAGACAGGAGACAGGGCATACCCCTGCATCAGAAATGAGAAAGGAAAGATGTTTGGGGACAATTTTCTTCCATTCCTAAATCATCAGCGGCCCTCCTTATGTTGTTGAACAGTATTCAGCACCCTATCAAGAGCTGTGTCTTACAATTATAAAACTGATATGTGGGTTTAAGCTAATTCGTCAGGGGGCTCGGCACTAGATGTAGTATTAAAAAGTAGAAACAGAGGACTGGGAGAGACAGTTAGAGTTAGAAATAATAATACAGAATTAGGTGGAAATCATAGAAAGTACAAAGAGGTGTAAGTTAGGTTTGGAGTGCATGTGTGTAAATGCACGAAGCGTGGTTATTAAGGTTGGCAAGCTGCAGGCGCAAATAGCCACATGGGAATATGATGTAGTGGTGATAACTGGGACCTGGCTCAAAAAAGAGGATTGGATGCTTAATATTCCTGGGTACAAGGTATTAAGGAAAGATAGGGAAGGAAAAAAAAGGAGGGGTAGCAGTTTTGATTAAGGAAAATATTACTGTGCTAGAAAGAGGAAGGGGGAAAAATTTGGTTGCTTCGCGCCTTAAGAGGGCGCTAAAGGAGCGCAAAGGAACTAGCGCCCGGGCGCGGCGCTGCCTACACCTCCCGCGAAATTCAGCGGGAGGTTAGCGGCAGCGGTAACCAGTAGCACCCACGGTGCTGTGCCGCCGGCGACGACGTCATCGCTGTGCGCAGCACCCCGGTCGCGATCTTTGGGAGCGCCCCCTGCCTTACGGCCGAACGCTATTTCCGACGGGGTCAGGGGGGCCTACCTGCAGCTGGGGAGGCGCTATTTAAAGGCGAGGTGCGGGACGGCCACTTTTGTTGCTGGCCGCCTGCCAGCACCTGCCTCCGCTCCCGTCCCAGGCCTCCTTAACGCCTCCCCGCAGAGTGCCGGCTGCGCTCCATGAGCCTGGCACTTCTCTTGAGTGCCGGGCTCTTTTGCCGGCGTTCCCGATCCCCGGTGGCCCAGCTGGTCCCCGGGTCGCGCTGTGCAAGGCCCCTCCCCTTTAAGAAGGGGAGGAAGGCCTGCAATACCGCAGCGCGACGTGCCGCAGCGCATGGCGCTGCGGCACGTTGCGCCGCGATATTCCCTCGTAGCGCCCCAGGAGGGAGGCGGGGTGCTTCCATTAGCGCCCAGCTTCCCTCTTGGGGCACTACCACTCAATTTCCGTCACGGGGGCGCTAATTTTTCCGGGGCGTTAAAAGTAGCGCCCCGGTGAAGTTAGCACCCCAAAGGGGGCGCTACTCAATTTTTAGCCCAAAATGTCCTCGAGGGATCAAAGGCAGAATCTATTTGGTTGGATCTGAGAAACAATAAAAGTAGCTATTATGCTACTTGGTGTATTTTACAGGCCACTGAGAATTTACTGAGAGGCGCCAAGAACTAGAGCCGTGATAATGGGAGACTTTAACTACCTCAATACAATAAAAATACTGCGGATGCTGGAAATCTCAAATAACAACAGAAAATGCTGGAAACACTCAGCAGGTCAGGCAGCATCGAAGAGAGAGAAATGCAGAGTTAACGTTTCAGGTCGTTCTGACGACGGGTCATCGACCTGAAACATTAACTCTGTTTTTCTCTCTCTTAACGTTTCAGGTCGTTCTGACGACGGGTCATCGACCTGAAACGTTAACTCTGTTTTTCTCTCTCCATGGATGCTGCCTGACTTGCTGAGTGTTTCCAGCATTTTCTGTTGTTATTTTAACTATCTCAATATTGAATGGGGCAGTGATTGTGTTAAGGGCAGATAAGGAGAGGAATTTCTGAAGTGTGTTCAGCAGAATTTTCTTGATCAGTATGTTTTCTGCCCAACGAGGAAGGAGGCATTGCTGGATTTAATCCTGGGGAATGAAGTGCGTCAAGTGGGGAATGTCACAGTTGGAGAGTATCTTGGGAATAGTGATCATAGTATCGTAAGGTTTAGATTAGTTATGGAGAAGGACAAGGAGCAATCTAGAATAAACATACTTAACTGGAGGAGGGCTAATTTCAGCGCATTGAGGAGGGATCTGGCCCGGGTAAATTGGAGTCAAAGATTGGCAGACAAAAGTGTAATGGAGCAATGGGCGGCCTTTAAAGAGGAGATGGTTCGGGTATAGTCCAGGTAAATTCCTACAAGGGGGAAAGGGTGGACAACCAAAGCCAGACCTCCCTGGATGACAAAAGAGTTGGAGAGTAAGGTGAAGCAGAAAAAGGGGGCGTATGACAGATGTCAGCTTGATAATACAAGGGAGAATCAGGCTAAATAAAAAAAGGAGAAGCGAAAAAGAAAATAAGAGGGGCAAAGAGACAGTACGAGAATAGATTGGCAGCTAACATAAAGGGGAATCCAAAGGTCTTTTATAGGCATATTAACAGCAAAAGGGTTGTTAGAGGAGCGGTGGGGCTGATTAGGGACCAAAATGGAGAACTATTGGTGGCGGCAGAAGGCATGGCTGAGGTACTAAATGAGTACTTTGCATCAGTGTTTACGAAGGAAGAGGACTTTGTCAAAGCTGTGGTAAACGGGGAGGTTGCTGGGATACTGGATGAGATAAAAATAGATAAAGAGGAGAGGTACTAGGCAGGCTGGCGGTAATTAAAGTGGATAAGTCACCCGGTCCGGATGGGATGCATCCTAGGTTGCTGAGGGAAGGGAAGTAAGGGTAGAAATTGCGGAGTTGCTGACCACAACCTTCCAATCCTCCTTAGATACAGGGGTGGTGCCAAAGGACTGGAGGAATGCAAATGTTACACCCTTGATCGAAAAAGGGGAGAAGGATAAACCTGGCAATTACAAACCAGTCAGTTTAACACTGTGGTGGGGAAGCGTTTAGAAACAATAATCCGGGAGAAAATTAACAGCCACTTGGACAAGCATGGACTAATAAAGGAGAGCCAGAACGGATTTGTTGAGAGCAAATCGTGTTTTGACTAACTTGATTGAGTTTTTTGATGAGGTAACAGAGAGGGTGGATGAGGGCAGTGCAATTGATGTTGTGAATATGGGCTTTCAAAAGGCATTTGATAAAGTACCACATACTAGGCTTGTTAGAAATATTGAAGCCCATGGGATAAAAGCGGCAGTACTGCAGGCCTTCCTCCCCTTATTAAAGGGGAGGGGATCCGGGGCCCAGCTGGGCCACCAGGGATCGGAGTGCCGGCAAAAGAGCCCGGCACTCAAGAGAAGTGCCGGGCTCACAGAAGGCAGCCGGCACCCCATGGGGGGGCTGCACAGGAGGCCGGGGACAGCAACGGGGGCAGGTGCTGGCAGGTGGCCAGCAACAAAAATGGCCGCCCGGCACTTCCCTTTAATTTGCGCCGCCCCGGCCGCAGGTAGATCCCCTTGACCCTGTCGGACATAGCATCCGACGTTAAGTCAGGGGGCGCTACCGAAGATCGCAGCCGGGGCGCTGCGCACGGTGATGACGTCATCACCAGAGGCGCAGCGCCGCGGGGCACTAACGGTTACCGCTGCTGCTAACTTCCCGCTGAATTTCGCGGGAGGCGTTAGCGGTGCCACGCCCAAGCGCTAGTTGCTTTGCGCCCCGTTAGGGCGCTAATGGGAGGCGCAAATCAACTGAAATTTTCCCCCATAGAGTACAAAAGCAAGGAAGTTATGATAAACAACAACAATTTGTATTTATATAGCACCTTTAACGTAGTAAAACGTCCCAAAGCGCTTCACAGGAGTGTTATGACAAAAAATTGACACCGAGCCACATAAGAAATTAGGGCAGATGAAAAGGTAGGTTTTAAGGAGTGTCTTAAAGGAGGAAAGAGAGGTAGAGAGGTGGAGAGGTTTAGGGAGGGAATTCCAGAGCTTAGGGCCTAGGCAGCTGAAGGCACGGCCACCGATGGTTGAGCGATTATAATCAGGGATGCTCGAGAGGGCGGAATTTGAGGAGCGCAGCTATCTTGGGGGGGTTGTGGGGCTGAAGGAGATTACAGAGATAGGGAGGGGCGAGGTCATGGATGGATTTGAAAACAAGGATGAGAATTTTGAAATCAAGGCATTGCTTAACCGGGAGCCAATGTAGGTCAGCGAGCACAGGGGTGATGGGTGAACGGGACTTGGTGCGAGTTAGGACACGGGCAGCCGAGTTTTGGATGACCTCAAGTTTACGTAGGGTAGAATGTGGCTGGCCAGCCAGGAGTGCATTGGAATAATCAAGAGTAGAGGTAACAAAGGCATGGATGAGGGTTTCAGCAGCAGATTTCTTTCCAGGATGAGCTGAGGTGGGGCGGAGACGGGCAATGTTACGGAGGTGGACATAGGCGGTCTTTGTTATGCCACGGATGTGTGGTCGGAAGCTCATTTCAGGGTCAAATATGACACCGAGGTTGCGAACAGTGTGGTTCAGCCTCAGACAGATGCTGGGGAGAGGAATGGAGTCAGTGGCTAGGGAACGGAATGTGTGGCGGCCTTTATAAAACTGGTTCGGCCTCAACTGGACTACTGTGTCCAATTCTGGGCACTGCACTTTAGGAAGGATGTGAGGCCTTAGAGAGGATGCAGAAAAGATTTACGGGAATGATTCCAGGAATGAGGGACTTTAGTTACGTGGATAGACTGGAGAAGCTGGGGTTGTTCTCCTTAGAGCAGAGAAGGTCGAGAGGAGATTTGATAGAGGTGTTCAAAATCATGAGGGGTCGAGATGGAATAGAAGGGCAGAAGGGTCGAGAACCAGTTTCAAGGTGATTGGCAAAAGAACCAAAGGCAACATGAGGAAAAAAATGTTTACGCAGCGAGTGATTAGGATCTGGAATGCACTGCCTGAAAGGGTGGTGGAGGCAGACTCGATCACAGCTTTCAAAAGGGAATTGGATAAGTACCTGAAAGAAAATTATTTGCAGGACTACGGGGAAAGGGCGGGGGGAGTGGGACTAGCTGAGGTGCTCTTGCAGAGAGCCGGCACGGGCTTGACGGGCCGAATGGCCTCCTTTTGTGCTGTAACCATTCTATGATTCTATTCTATTTTAGTTGTCAGCAACTTTTATACAAGATCCAGACAGGTGCTGCGCTCACTCTAGAATTTTATCCTGCATTTACACTTCTCTAGCAGTATTTCACAGGGGAAGTGAAATGTTACTCACACATTGTTAGTATCAGGGTCAGTTGTCACAAGCTGAGATGGGGAGAGTCTGAATGGGTCTGAGTCAAGGCCTCCCTGACCCAGCTGCTGTCAACACACTGTCCACTCCTTCTTCCTCCGTCTGCTTTGCCTCCTGGCAGTGCAAGGACCCTTCTCCCCTCAGAGCTGAGGCGATTCAAATAGATGCCTGTAATACCAACTAAATGCTGCTATAAAATACGTATGCTGTAAAATTTGAAAACAACTTACATAAATGTATGCTAACTGTTTTATGTTTTAAAAAAAGTGTAATGTAGCCCTTTCCCTGTGCTTAAAAAATCCTGTAGAGTACAGAATTATACTAACTGCTGCTGAAATTAAATAAAACTTTTGCAGTATTCTAAACTGTTCTACAAACATAATTATGTGTAAGTTGAGAATGAAAAAGTATCATCAATGAAGTAACTAAGTAGGGCATGAATTAATACAGCCTCTGCGGTCCTTGTGAGAAATGGCAGTCAGCCTATTTTAGAGCGTTGCTTATAACAAAGTATTTTTTAAATTCACAATTGGTATATATTATATATTTATGATCACAATCGAGTGACACTTAAAATTTTATTATACTCCATTGGCATTTGGTTGATATAATTATATATTTCAGGCATCTTTTTGAAAGGCCTCAACACCAGATGAGGAAGAGGGCAGGGCGGGTCCTTGCCTTATTAGGCGGTGGTGCCAGTGGAGCAGATAGAGAGGGAGAGGTGACCATGTGCTGAGCAACTGGGCTGAGGAGTTCTCATCCCAAGTTTATTCTGATTCCCTTTAACTTAGATTGCGACCATTGTTCATCTCCCACCCTCCCCCAAAATACTTCTAGGGAAAATAAGGTGTGTAAAAATGCAGGAACTATATCATACTGTGGAATTGCACCCACTGCAAGTAATTCCTGACGTTAAATGGGGTATTTGTGGCTGGCCTCTGAGCAGCTTTAATAGAAATCGGGGAGCTGCCCTGCCATCTGTGAATATGTAGGGAGACCGCCCACCTCCTCCCCCACCCCCCTTCCCATTGACAGGAGAAAATAAAATTCACTCTTCCAATTCAGTATGTGTTGTATCAAAAAAAAACCTTGAAGTGTTACACTGTTTTATTGTTTTGATGCCTCTGGAACCTTACATATCCTTGATGAAAAATTGATTTTTGGAAGTACGTACATTTGACATGTCTAGGTCAATGGGACAACACGTAACTACTACAAAAGCAAATTTGCTTGCACTTATTTGTGTTTGAGTATATATTGTGCACTCTCAATTGCAGACTTTTTTTTTCTGAGCAGGTTTAAATTCTGGTACCTTGATTTAACAAATTTGCAGTGATAATAATTATACACAATTTGATTTGGCTGTTTGTGAAATTAAAATAGAAGCTAAAATCTTCACAATTTTAAGAGTATATAACCTGTTGATTTTATCAAATACTGTTTGCACAATTCAGAGATGGAATTCAAAGCTGCTGAATTAAGGGGAAGGTTCCTTTCATCATATCCTGAAGGAGCAGACATCCTTATGTAACTAATGCAAGGATCGCAAAGCGGGCAAGGTACCACATCACGAAGGGATCCATAAAATATATTTAAGAGGGAATTAGATATATTTCTACAGGCAAAAGGGGTTAAGGGTTACGGAGAGAAGGCGGGGACGGGATACTGAATTGGAGGATCAGCCATGATCTCATTAAATGGCGGAGCAGGCTCGAAGGGCCGGATGGCCTACTCCTGCTCCTATCTTCTATGTATCTATGTATCTATGTATAAATTTATAAAAGCTTCAGTAAACGTTGAGGACAATGACTTCAGAATTTTAAATGTCTGCCGATCTCTGAGTAAAGATTCCATCCACTGTTGCTGGTGCAATTAACTATAATTTCAAGCTGAAACTGAAAAATCATTGAAGGTATACAATCGCTAATGAAATTTTAATTTTTATCAGTGAGTGAATGGGATGCTGCATCGAAGGTAAGAATGAATCTGATGGTGTGCATGTATTCAATTGTTTTTTACGATGCTGGTAATTACTTTCATACGCACATGTCTTCTCATTCATTATTGCTTTCGTGCACCATTCTCGTGCTGACTAAACACAGACGCCAGCAGTTGAGTCATTTATTAATGTATGTGAACAATTTATTTTTGACAATACGCCACAGAAGTCCGCATTTATCACTATTAACAACGTTTTATACTTTTAGAAGAAATTATTTAAAAAAAAAGTAGAGCAATTAAAAAAAATTTGTTCTATTTGTACTGGATTCTAGAGTCCAGCCTTTTTTTTTTGAATATTTGAAAGTCATCATGACAGAGAACAGGAATCTAATGGGTTGGATTTTGCCAGCCCTGGGGAGGCGGGTTTGGAGGCGGGTCTGCCGGGAAAATGGCAGAATCTGGGGGCGGGTGCCCATCCCGCCCCCAACCTGCCTCCCTGCCATCTTCCCAGGAGGCGGGTAGCCGACCCGCGCCGGGTCCCGTCTCCTGGAGGCGGGAAGGGGATTACAGCCACTTAACAGCCTGTTAACAGGTAATTAACAGGCAGTTAAGAGGATTATCCCCATTTTTCCACTGTCGGGTCACCGATGCGAGCAGTGGGTCTGCGGGGGTTGGAGGGGTGCAAAAGTTTTTTTTTATTCGTTTATGGGATCAGGGCGTCACTGGCAATGCCAGCATTTATTGCCCATCCCTAATTGCCCTTGAGAAGGTGGTGGTGAGCCGTCTTCTTGAACCGCTGCAGTCCGTGTGGTGAAGGTACTCCCACAGTGCTGTTAGGTAGGGAGTTCCAGGATTTTGACCCAGCGACGATGAAGGAACGGCGATATATTTCTGAGTCAGGATGGTGTGTGACTTGGAGGGGAATTTGGAGGTGGTGGTGTTCCCATGCGCCTGCTGCCCTTGTCCTTCTAGGTGGAAGAGGTCGTGGGTTTGGGAGGTGCTGCCGAAGAAGCCTTGGCGAGTTGTTGCAGTGCATCTTGTAGATTGTACACACTGCAGCCACGGTACGCCGGCGGTGGAGGGAGTGAATGTTTAAGATGGTGGATGGGCTGCCAATCAAGCAGGCTGCTTTGTCCTGGATGGTGTCGAGCTTCTTGTGTTGTTGGAGCTGCACTCGTCCAGGTGCTGTGGAGGTAAGTAATGGGTGCAAGTGTGGAGAGGTAAGTATGTGAGGTGAGTGGAAAGTGATAGAAAATGTTTACTTACCTTTGTTTCTTCCTGCAGGCTTCAACAGTTGGGGAACCGGAGACTCCCGCATCTCACCGGCAGAGATGACAGATGGCTGCTGCATTCTCCGATGCAACAGCCATCTGATTTCTGCTCACAAAAGAGGTTTGATGAGACTTGAATACAAGAACTCATCAAACAAAAGAGAATGTCAGTGCTTGACAGCTTCACAGAGCTGTCAAACGATGACAATTCATCTGTCAAATTTTTCTGTAACCGGCTTCCCCTTAATTGGCCTGCTCAGCCCGCTGGGCGGGCTTAACAAGGTCAATCAAGGGAAAATAGCATGGGTTGGCCACAAGTCGATGGAGGTGGGATTGAAACTCGACAAGCAGCAGTCCCGCCTCCAACAGCCCCCATTGACAAAATCACCCCCAATGAATCACTTATTCTTTAATACAACAGCAACAACAACTTAAACTCATACAGTGGCCCAGAAATTGGATTGTACGGTGCCCGTTTTACAGGTGATAAATGGGCGCCTGAAGGCTCAATATGGCGGGCAGCGCACTTCCGGCACGCAGTGAGGGTTAGGGCTCCTCCAAAGGTGCCCAGGATGTGTGCCTGAAACTCCCGTTAGGCCCATTGCATAGTCAAATCGGGGGGCCTAACGTCTGTTTCAGGCTGCTTTGCGAAATTGAACTGCAAATGACTGCGACAGGCGCCATGCACTCTCTGTTCAGTTTCTTCAGGCGCACAGCAGCTAAAGCAGCGATCCTTAAAGGGACCGCCAGAGGCTGCCACCTGAAAGATAAGTTTTAAGATTTTTACTAACATTATTGTCGAGCCAGTATTGCCCCCCTCTTTAATAAAAACAGAAAATGCTGGAAATACTCAGCAGGTCAGGCAGCATCTGTGAAGAGAGAAACAGAGTTAACGTTTCAGGTCGATGACCCTTCGTCAGAACTGGAAAAAGCTGGAGATGGAACAGGTTTTTAAGCAAGTGTAGGGGCAGGGAAAATGGGGAGTGGAGGAAAGAACAAAAGGGAAGGTCTGTGATAGGATGGAAGGCAGGAGAGATTAAGAGAAAAGCGAGTTTTGGTAGATACCTGATCAAACACGAGAAGGGAGACAGAAAGCAATGAAGATGAACAAGGTAAAAGAGACAAACGGAAATCCCGTCGGAGAGAAGAGCAGAACTTCTTCAAGGTGGGCATTCCTAGAAGAAGGGTCATCGACCTGAAACGTAAACTCTGTTTCTCTCTCCACAGATGCTGCCTGACCTGCTGAGTATTTCCAGCATTTTCTGTTTTTATTTCAGATTTCCAGCATCCATAGTATTTTGCTTTTGCCCTCCTCTTTTTTGCCTTCCACCCCTGGACTCTCCTGGGGCCCTCAGCCAGCATCCGAGCCAGCCGATCGTGCTGCCTCACACGACTGGCCAGCTGCCTCTGCGGCCACAAGTAATGCCCATAACTCTCCAGTACTATACTAATTAGCCCGCAGACCAATTTGCTGTGGTCATGCTGCCGGCCTCATAGGAGCGTGCAGTGTGCGCTGCACCGGGAGGGACTGTGCCGCGATTCAGACGTGATCCAATTTCTAGGCCAGTGTCTTTTGCCTAACAAATGTCTCTCACCGTTTTAAAGGGTAATTGGAGGACAGTAAGCAAAGAAATAGAGAGAAGTTATGAGAGATGACTGCAGGCGCAGTTAGAGAGGTAGGCCGAGAGACCTTTGAAAGTGGGGAAAATTTGGTAGCACAGAGAGGTTCAGGAAAAGAGTTCTAAAGTGTTGGGATATGAAGACCGAAGGCTGTGGTCAACAGATAATTAAGGATATTGCACTATATTTATGATTATTTTCCCTGATGGTATTTGTCCATGGTGATAATTTCGAATTCTACACTTGGATAAGAATTGTTTTGGGTCCGTACTGTATATCAAACTGTAATTTATTTAGTACTATTGTCCTATCAAAGGAAATGAAAATACGGTGGAAAGCAGCTCTCTGTGTACAAATGTATTATTAGATCTCTGTCCATCCTGTCTGGACTAAGATCAAGACTTGAGAGGGGAAATTAAGGCACCCTGGGGCAGATTTTGACTTTGTGCGATAGTGTAACATGGGTGAGAGTGAATCGGAAGCCCGTTTTACATCTTTCTCAATTTTTATTTGCTTTGTTGACAATGGAAATAAAAATCGGGAGACATGTAAAACGGGCTTCTGCTTCACTATCACTCATTTTATACTTTCACACGAAGTCAAAATCTACCCCCATGTCTGCAACTACACTAAATTGTCACCTCCCTACCTATGGACCATTACATCAAAAGGGGTAGTACAACCTTAGTGGGTAGCTTTCAGATAAGCACAGTTCTTGGGAAAACCAGAAAAAGTCTGCTCCCAAAACTTCACTGTAACACTATCATGTTGAGCAAAAGGGAATGAGGCAGTATATTCCCACTGGGGAATGAAATAAAGGGGGAACTTGCATTTATGTAGCACCTTTCACAACCTCAGGATGTCCCAAAATGCTTTACAGCCAATAAAGTACTTCTGAAGTGTAGTCACTGTAGGGAAATGATGCAGTATGTTCTCAGTAGGGAATGATACAGTATATTCCCCACCAGGGAATGATGTGGTATGTTCTGCGGAGCAAACACCTCCATTTGTTTGTTGCTTTTAGTGTTTTTCAAAACTGTCTTTTTTCTTTACCCTTTGGTGATTTTTGTGCTTGTCAAGATAAGGGAATGGAAACACATTTCCCATTTGAGCACCCTATGTTAGTTTCCTGCACTCTCAGAATAGAGATTGCATGTTTATGTTGCTGTAATACTGGTCTGAGATTGATATTTGTTGAGTGCGATGGCTAGTTGGCAGACCAGGTTATACATCCTACTCCAAGGCCGAGTGAACTCAGTGACAAAGGAGCTCTGCACATGCAAGGCCAGACTGGGGTACATAGCTCTATTCTGGGGAATGTAATTTTTTAATGTTAAGAGCGTGTAGTCAAGAGTATCTGCTTTCTTCCAGCATTGAAAAATAAGTTAAAGTTCTGGAGAGTTCCAATGGACTGCTAGCTAAACATGTCTGATCTGTAAATCTGTGCCCCACAGCCCATGTAATCATAGAATTATAGAAACTTACAGCACAGAAGGAGGCCATTCGTCCGTCATGCCTGTGCTGGCTCTTTGCAAGAACAGTCGTGTTTAGTCCCACACCCCTGCTTTTTGTTCGTAACCCTGTAAGTTCCTCATCCTCAAGTACCTGTCCAACTCCCTTTTTAAAATTATTTATGGAATCAGCTTCCACCACCTTTTCAGGTACAGCGTTCCAGATCCTGACAACCCTCTGAGTGAAAAAAATTCTCTTTGCTTGACTAGTCTGTGGGACAGCTCTCCCAATTTTGGCACAAGTCCCCAGATGTTAGTGAGGAGGACTTTGCATGGTCGACTGGGCTGGGTGTGCCGTTGTCGTGTCCGAAGCCGGTGCCGAGGTCGATGCCAGGTGGTCTGTCCAGTATTATTCTTATTATTGTTTTTCGTAGCGGTTGTGTATAACTGAGTGGCTTGCTAGGCCATTTCAGAGGGCAGTTAAGAGTCAACCACATTGCTGTGGGTCTGGAGTCACATATAAGCCAGACCGGGTAAGGACGGCAGATTTCCTTCCCTAAAGGACATTAGTGAACCAGATGGGTTTTTACGACAATCTGATAGTTTCATGGTCATCATTACTGATACAAGCTTTTTTTAAATTCCACATTTATTTAATTAACTGAATTTAAATTCCCCAGCTGCTGTGGTGGGATTTGAACTCGCGTCTCTGGATCATAACAACCCTTCCAGTCCTCCGGCACTACTCCTGTATTCAATGAGGATTGAAAGATTGTGACCAATGCCTCTGCTATTTCTATCTTTGCTTCTTTCAGCAACCTAGGATGCATTCCATCTGGACCAGGTGACTTACCAACTTTCAGTAATGCTAATCTTTTTAGTACATCTTCTCTATCTACAGGAAACTCTTTCGTATCCGGCACCGACGGGACTGGGATGGTGCCGGTTGATTAAAAATTCCGGATAACGGAGAGGTATATCTACCGAGGCTATTTTTAACAAACAAAAATAAAAAAATCAAGAAATGTGCAGTATAATTGGGTACTCCCCTACAGAATGTTGCGTTAAATGGATGCTGGAAGAGGCTTGATTAAGTACAGTAATGCCAGTTGAGGGTAATCCATAACTCTTTAATTACTTAACAGTAAAACAAAACTTATAAACGACTGTATACTGTAGTTTTCGGAGTATGAATTCTGCCAGTTATTAGAGAATTCCGGATATTTAGGTGCCGTTTAAACGAAAGTTTCCTGTATTACTATCCTGTCCATAACTTCTCTCTCCTCTTTTAGTGTAACCTACACATCATCCGCTTCCTTTGTGAAGAAAGATACAAAGTACTTAAAAAAAAAAAAATCGCTCAATATATTATTTTTTACATCTCTCAAATGCCATTACACTTCCAAAATGTATTGTTGTCTCAAGGTTAAATTTTGCAGCAGGTCAGTAATATTCAGTTGCAGATGATTCTACACTGGGCATTATTTATGCTTGTGCGAGGGTTTCGCATTTAGATATTATTCTTGGATAACACTTTATATAATGGGTGTGAATAGGTAAGCAGTTTACAGTAGAAAGTGATAATAAATGAAAAAACCTTCAAACTAGTGTAGCTACCCAGAGGGTCTGTTCTGGGTCGCCTGTTCCTCACAGATATAGAGGAGAGTATTTCTTGTAATAATATAAAATCTGCTCATGGCCAAGGGAAACAAAGGGAAAGTGACAACAATCAAAAGGATCTGGATGAATTTGTAGCTGGGCTAGGGGATTTCAAATGGAATTTAATGTGGATAAATATAAGGTAATCCTTATTGGAACAGTAACATGAAACATAGGAGTACGGTGGAGGTGTGTCTATAAGAAAGATGGAAAAGGAAAAATATTGATTTTTCACTGAAAGTTTTCAATCAATGTAAAGCCATTATCAACAAAGTACTAGGATACATCTCAGGACATTTGATTATTCATTGAATAAGTTATTCTAACCTTACATAGACTACTGATGAGACCAGATTTGGAATAATAGGGCAAATTATAACTCAGAGCTCAGTAGGAATTAAGGGACTCCTGTGGGTGGTACTTCAACTTGCTCTGCCAAAGAATGATAGGATGTGATTTCATACCCAGGATTCCTTACAGTGCAAATTCCCAGTACCTACTGTGCAGCCAGGCAAAGTCACCAAGTAAATGGCTAAGCTCATTCCCACTGGGGGAAATGGAAATCTGCCATCTGAGTAATATCAGATTGCTCTCACAACTTCTGGTGGGCAGTTCAAGAGCTGGATTGAGGTATGTATGGGAAAAATTCCCTCATGCACACAATGAGTAGGCACATAGTGGGCTTTGAATTTTTAGCCACTGTGTCGCCGGCAGCTGCCATCCGGTAGGTTCATAAAGCAAAAGGGGATGCAATCGGGAGTGAGGCAACCGGGCAAGGGAGGGCGACCGAGAAAAGGGAGTGCGATTGGGATATCGGGATGGGGCGGAGGGGTTCGAGCGGTGTTTGGGACAGGAGTGTTGAGGGGCGATGGGGATTGGGGCACAAGATGGCTGACAGCGGCACGCATGGTTTGAATGTGGAGCCGGGAGGAGCGGGAGTGCATTTTGGGAAGTATCTTTTACCTTTTTGGAGGCAGCCTGCAGTGATCTCTTCAAGCACCGCCGGTTAAGCCACATGTAGACCTGGTTTTCCTGAACTCAGCCGGCCCGGCAACCCAATTTTACACAGGGGGCCTCAAACATTAAGTCCCTTATTTGTATATGCAAAGGGCCTAACACCTTTTCAAGTGCAGACCCGGACGGCAATTTTTTTTTACCTACACCAATAAGGCAGGCGACGCAACTTACGGCTCGTAATTAGCGCACGCTTCCTGCTCACCATATTGAAGGCTTAGGTGCCCATTTAGCGCCCAAAAAATGGGCGCGGTACCATCCAACTTCTTGGCCAATCTTAAAAATTAGGACAAAACCAGTTGCTAGATCAATCAATGCTCTGCAAATACACTTTCTTGAATATTCTGTTACAATATTTATATGTTTAAGCAATTTTATGAAGTATAATGCCAATCTACTTTGCAATTCAGAAGGTTACTTAGTTTAAACAGCTCCCTCAGTCATGATCACCTTTAGCCTATGGCTTGTGTTTATTCAGGTTATACAGTGGGAAATTAGTCTTGTAACACTATTGAATGTCACTTGAACAAAACAAAGCCTTTACTAATTTTCTCCTCTCCTCTCCTGAAGTGCTACCGCATGCTGGGATGCAAATTGTATGGTTCCACAAACACTGGTGGTCTTTTTACCCATTCTTCTTGTGCGAGCCCAGACACTACAGCGCAGAAACAGGCCATTTGGCCCAATTGATCTAGGCTCTGCACAAGCCTATGGCGGACTATTCAATCATGAGGGGATCACAAGCAACCCTGACTTCCACACATTTGCACTGTCCAGTAGATTTTCCAGTAGGGGTTCACTGCACATAGATTAGCAGTGGGAACCCTTGGTGATTTTGTCCCTTCCCTAACCCAGTGCCGATGAGGCCATCTAAAATGTCTTTCTGCAGCTAATTCAGCACAGAGTAACACTTGAAGCAGGAACCTGCCTAAGCTGCATAGTTCAACAGCACACTGGGCTCTTTTTATCCATTACACCTTTGGGCGAAGCTTGGTGTTCATTTTTTTATTGAGATATTTTGGTACAGCAGGTGGGGGAAAGGGGATTCCACATTAAGAACATGGTAATCCTAACAGATCTCGGCAAACACTTTTTTTTATCAATGCATGTTTATCTAGTTCTCACAAACTGCATTAAAGCTGAAGTGAAGCCTCTTGCGATCAGCACTTAAGGGATTAAGTTTTTTCAATAGATTTTCGTAATGTTGCCACGAAAAGAACTCTTCACTAAAGTGTAGATTTGATCTCACCAGATACCGATTAATTACCTGTTACTTCACCAAATCCCTAACGAGCTTTCTATTTCCATTTTTTCTACTTCATTTCACCATTCGATCTCATTGTTTTGGGTTTGACATGTTAATCCTTTTTGCACATCTCCATTCTTTTTCTATCATATCCTCATTCTGTTTCTCTTCCTTACTGATTGCAAAAATGAGAAGTCGCACAACACCAGGTTATAGTCCAACAGATTTATTTAAAATTACAAGCTTTCGGAGCTGTCGCCCCTTCGTCAGATAAAGTACAGTGAGTGAATCTACAATATTACACAGTATATAAACACAGAAACTGCAGAGATACAATCTTTCAGGGAAGGTGTCCTTACATTCAAGACACACCAGAGCACAGCCAAGACAATGAGATGTGTCACAGGGGGTCCAACGTGTCAAATCCTGCTGTCTGCAGTTGAGCTTTTTTTGGGGGGTTTGTTTTGCTTTGTGTTTTTTTTTAAAAACTGGAAAGACAGACAACGATGTCGAGTCACGTTCTGTAGCGTGACATGAACCTGATATCCCTATTGAGGCCGTCCTCATGGGTGCGGAACTTGGCTATCAGTTTCTGCTCGATGATTTTGCGTTGTCGTGTGTCTCGAAGGCCGCCTTGGAGAACGCTAACCCGCAGATCCGAGGCTGAATGTCCTTGACTGCTGAAGTGTTCCCCGACTGGGAGGTAACAATCCTGCCTGGCGATTGTTGCGCGGTGTCCGTTCATACGTTGTCTCAGTGTCTGCATGGTCTCGCCGATGTACTATGCTCTGGGGCATCCTTTCCTGCAACGTAAGAGGTAGACAACGTTGGCCGAGTCACATGAGTATGTACCATGTACCTGGTGGGTAGTGTCCTCACGTGTGATGATGGTATCTGTGTTGATGATCTGGCATGTCTTGCAGAGGTTGCCGTGGCAGGGTTGTGTGGTGTCGTGGTCGCTGTTCTCCTGACAGCTGGGTAATTTGCTGCGAACGATGGTACTTTTGAGGTTAGGCAGCTGCTTGAAGGCGAGTAGTGGAGTAGTGGAGGCGTGGGGATGGCCTTAACAAGGTGTTCGTCGTCATCGATGACATGTTGAAGGCTGCGAAGAACATGGCGTAGTTTCTCCGCTCCGGCGAAGTACTGGACGACGTAGGGTACTCTGTTGGTTGTGTCCCGTGTTCGCCTTCTGAGGAGGTCGATGCGGTTATTCGCTGTGGCCCGTCGGAACTGTCGATCGACGAGTCGAGCGTCATATCCCGTTCTTACGAGGGCGTCTTTCAGTGTCCGTAGGTGTCCATCGCGTTCCTCCTCGTCTGAGCAGATCCTGTGTATTCGCAGGACTTGTCCATAGGGGATGGCTTCTTTAACGTGGTTAGGGTGGAAGCTGGAGAAGTGGAGCATCGTGAGGTTGTCCGTGGGCTTGCGGTAGAGTGAAGTGCTGAGGCGTCCGTCTTTGATGGAGATTTGTGTGTCCAAGAATGAAACCGATTCTGAGGAGTAGTCCATGGTGAGTTTGATGGTAGGATGGAACCTGTTGATGTTATCGTGTAGTCCTTTCAGTGATCCTTCGCCGTGGGTCCAAAGGAAGAAGATGTCGTCGATGTATCTGGTGTACAGCGTTGGTTGGAGGTCCTGTGCAGCGAAAAAGTCTTGCTCGAACTTGTGCATGAAGATGTTGGCATATTGGGGTGCGAATTTGGTCCCCATGGCTGTTCCGTGTGTTTGGGTAAAAAACTGGTTGTCGAAGGTGAAGACATTGTGGTCAAGGATGAAGTGGATGAGTTGTAGGATGGCGTCTGGAGATTGGCTGTTGTTGGTGTTGAGTACTGAGGCTGTCGCAGCGATGCCGTCATCGTGGGGTATATTGGTGTAGAGTGCCGATACGTCCATCGTGGCGAGGAGTGTTCCTGGTTCAACTGGTCCATGGGTGCTGAGTTTCTGCAAGAAGTCTGTAGTGTTGCGACAGAAGCTGGGGGTTCCCTGTACGATGGGTTTCAGCATGCCCTCGACGTACCCAGAGAGGTTCTCACACAGGGTTCCGTTGCCTGATACGATAGGACGTCCGGGTGTGTTGGCTTTATGTATCTTTGGGAGGCAGTAAAAGTCTCCTACGCGGGGAGTACGTGGGATGAGAGCGCGTAGGATGTTTTGAAGGTCTGGATCGAAGGTCTTGATCAGTCTATTGAGTTGGCGGGTGTGTTATTTTTGTCGGATCTGCGGGTAGCTGTCTGTAGTGTTCCTGGTTGTCCATTTGTCGGTATGCTTCTTTGCAATAGTCCATTCTGTTCTGTATGACGATGGCTCCTCCTTTGTCCGCTGGTTTGATGATGATGTTGCGGTTGGTCTTGAGAGCGTGGATGGCATTGCGTTGTGCTCGGGTGACATTCTGGACTGTCTTGTGAGTGCAGCTGATGAATCTGGCATTGATGCATTTTCTGACAGCTTGAGCATACATGTCAAGCTTAGGGCAGCGACCCTCCGGAGGGGTCCAATTTGACTCTTTCTTCTTCGGTTGCTGCACTGCGGGTCCCTCTGTCTGCTGTTCCGGATCATTGATTGTCTCATTTGGTTTGTTGCTGACATCTTTGGATTTGTGGTAGTATTCCCGGATCCTCATTCTCCTGATGAATTCCTCTGTGTCTGCCGCGAGACCGATGGGGTCCATTTTGGTGGTGGGGCAGAACTTGAGCCCTAGGGCGAGAACTTCGATTTCGTCTGGTTGAAGGGTGTGGTCCGACAGGTTGACAATGGACTTCCCTGTGGTTGCAACCGTGGTACCGGGGGAGGCTTGGTTGCAGCTGGTTGTGATGCCGAGTTTCTCAAGCTTCCTGTTCTTGATGCGCATGTAGGAAGTGTAGTTCTGTTGCCTCATCTGTTTGGCGGTGTCTCGTAGCTGGTCTGCTGTGTCCTGAGCACAGGCTGAGAGCATGGACTCTATCTTGGTTTCGAGGTTGCGGCGTCTGCTGTAGAGCTGGTGTACGAGATGGTTGAGGAGTGTGCGAGAGGTACGACGGCAAAGTCTCTCAGCGTAGTCTGTGTTGTATGTCGACTTGAGTGGGTTCGTGATCTGTAGTCCTTTCGAAATCTTGTCTGCTTTCTTGCATCTCTGTAGATACTTGATGTCTGTGTCAATATGCGCGATCTTCTTGGAGATTCTCTCCACTTTGAGCCGGCAGTTTGTGGTGTCAATAGTGGTCATGATGCGGAGATGCCGGTGTTGGACTGGGGTGGACAAAAATGAGAAGTCGCACAACACCAGGTCATAGTCCAACAGATTTATTTAAAATTACAAGCTTTCGGAACTGTCGCCCCTTCGTCAGGTAAAGGTACAGTGAGTGAATCTACAATATTACACAGTATATAAACACAGAAACTGCAGAGATACAATCTTTCAGGGAAGGTGTCCTTACAACAAAGACACACCAAGAGCACAGCCAAGACAATGAGATGTGTCACAGGGGGTCCAACGTGTCAAATCCTGCTGTCTGCAGTTGAGCTTTCTTTTTTTGGGGTTTTTTTTTTGTGTTTTTTTTTAAAAACTGGAAAGACAGACAACGATGTCGAGTCACGTTCTGTAGCGTGACATGAACCCGATATCCCTATTGAGGCCGTCCTCATGGGTGCGGAACTTGGCAGTTTCTGCTCGATGATTTTGCATTGTCATGTGTCTCGAAGGCCGCCTTGGAGAACGCTAACCTGCAGATCCGAGGCTGAATGTCCTTGACTGCTGAGGTGTTCCCCGACTGGGAGGTAACAATCCTGCCTGGCAATTGTTGTGTGGTGTCCGTTCATACGTTGTCTCAGTGTCTGCATGGTCTCGCCGATGTACCATGCTCTGGGGCATCCTTTCCTGCAACGTATGAGGTAGACAACGTTGGCCGAGTCACATGAGTATGTACCATGTACCTGGTGGGTAGTGTCCTCACGTGTGATGACGGTATCTGTGTTCATGATCTGGCATGTCTTGCAGAGGTTGCCGTGGCAGGGTTACTGATTGCACAACAGGGTATTTCCCTCCCGCCGCCCCCCCAACACACACACACACACACAGACACACTCCCCGCAGCTACTGTTCTGAACCTTGTAACATCTCTCTAACTGTGAATATTCCCAGTTTTCATATTACTGCGGGTTGTAACATTGCACTCCAGGGAACCATTCGATCTTTTTTCCTTAATTCGTTGAGTCCTAAACGCAGTGTTCGGAATACATAGGTTTACTTTCTATAGACAATCTGCACACATATTTTTTGTAGATTGAGATGCTGAGCATTCTAAGGTAGAGTGCAGTAGCTGTAAAGCACAGAATCCACTAGGAGATTTTTCAATTTTTTGAGCCAACAAGATGCACCATTCCTTATACTGTAACAAAAAAACCCAGCGGAAATAGATTCCTGTGCTTTCCCTCAAGCACCTAATACACGCCACCAAAACAGCAACCATGGCCCCGATGTTTACTGGGGCAGGATTTCGAAGTGGTGGGGGGTGGGAGGAGGAGTTCTGATCGGGATAAGTCCGGGTTTCCCCCGAATGTTGTGGAGTTTTAACTTTAAAATTACCCATGTGCCTGAGCACACAGCCTTATTTACTCTGGCGACGTCCAGCTCAATTATTGACAATTAATCAATCGGTATCTTAAATTATCCACAGACTACAAGGAATACAAGTGCAAAGCCATATTACCTTATTCATCCCAGACTACAAACATATAAATATAAATTCACAGAGGAGCATATCAAATGGCTGTCAGTGAATTAAAATATGGTAATCCAATCAAGAGGTTCAGATGAAATCATAAACTGAGAGCAAAGCTCAAGTCATTTTGTTGGTTACCTGAACCCTGCGATTGGATTATTGGTTGCGATTTTCTGACAAGTATTGCGTGGGGTGTTAGTTTTTTTAAATATTATTAATAATTAGCATTGACAGCGGCTGGTTCTTTTCATGATGAAAGTGTCTTCATAATGCAGGGCTTCAGAGAATATAATTTTTGTTATAAATGACCATGTCATTTTTTTGATAGTAAATAACACAAAAATTCACTTGGAATCCATAGGCTGGATTTTGTCAATGGGGGTGCGTTGGGGGCGGGACTGCTGGTTTCCGGGTTTCAGTCCTGCCCCCAGCGACATCTGACGAACCCACGCTATTTTCCCTTGATTGACCTTGTTAAGCCCGCCCTGCGGGCTTAGCTGGCCAATTAAGTGAAAGCCGGTGACAGAGGACATCAGTGTATTACGTTTCATCTGTCAAAAGCTTTTGACAGATGAATTGTCAGCGTTTGACAGCTTTGAGCAGTCAAACACTGACAATCTCTGTTCTAAGTCGAGTCCTTGTACTGAAGACTCACCAAACCTCTTTCCTCAGCAGAAATCAGATGGCAGCTGCATCTGAGAATGCAGCAGCCATTCTGTCATCTCTGCCTTTGAGATGAGGCACCTCCGGATCCCCAAGGGTTGAAGCCTGCAGGAAGAAACAAAGGTATGTAAACTTTTTCTAACACTCTACACTCACCTCTCATACTTACCTCTCCACACTCGCACCCATCACTCACCTCCACAGCGCACTTTTCGATCCCTCGCACCCCCACAGACCCACTGCTCGCCTCGCTGACCCTGGCGAGGTTCGCAGCCGTCAGGAAGCCCACACTTGCAGGGGTAAAATGGGGATAATCCTCTTAACTGCCTGTTAACTACCTGTTAACAGGCAGTTAAATGGCTGTAATCCGCTTCCCGCCTCGCGGAGATGGGTCCCTGCGCGACTCGGGGACCCGCCTCCCGGGAAGCTGGCACGGAGGTGGGTTGGGAGCGGGTTCGGTACCCGCTCCCAGTTTCTGCAATTTTCCCGGCAATCCCGCCTCCATACCTGCCTCCCCACGGCTGGCATAATTCGCCCCCCATATAATCAAAGAAACTTACATCACTGAAGGAAGCCATGCGGCCCATCGTGCCTGTGTTGGCTCTTTGAAAGATCAGTCGTGCTCAGTCTCACATCCCCACACTTGCTGGTGCGTATAATGAATATAAATAAAATGAAAACAGGTGCAGTCTACATTTTGGTCTTTTGTAGCAAATGATATTGACCTCACACTATTGTTAAATTTGGTCTCATAATTGTGCAGCCGCTCACGAGGACCAGAATCATAGAATCATAGAATGGTTACAGCACGGCAGAAAGCCATTTGGCCCGTCGAGCCCATGCTGGCTCTCTGCAAGAGCACTTCAGCTAGTCCCACTCGCCCGCCCTTTCACCTTAGCCCTGCAAATTTCTTTCCTTCAGATAATTATCCAACTCACTTTTGAAAGCCGTGATTGAATCTGCCTCCACCACCCTTTCAGGCAGTGCATTCCAGATCCTATCCACTCGCTGCGTAAAAAAGATTTTTGGTGATATACTTCTAAGTCAGGATGGTGTGTGACTTGGAGGGGAACTTGGAGGTGGTGGTGTTCCCATGCGCCTGCTGCCCTTGTCCTTCTAGATGGAAGAGGTCGCGGGTTTGGGAGTTGCTGCCGAAGAAGCCTTGGCGAGTTGCTGCAGTGCATCTTGTAGATGGTACACACTGCAGCCACGGTACGCCAGTGGTGGAAGGAGTGATTGTTTAAGGTGGTAGATGGGGTGCAAATCAAGCAGGCTGCTTTGTCCTGGATGGTGCCGAGCTTCTTGAGTGTTGTTGGAGCTGCACTCATCCAGGCAAGTGGAGGGTAATCCATCACACTCCTTACTTGAATGAGAAGTCGCACAACACCAGGTTATAGTCCAACAGTTTTATTTGAAATTACGAGCTTTCGGAGCGCTGCTCCTTCGTCAGGTAAAGTGAGGGAATACAAATACAAATCAGATACAAAGCATATATAGACAGAGAACAATCAGTCAGGAAGGAATTACATCAAAGACACAGCAGAATACAGCTAAGACAATGAGAGGGGGTCTAACGTGTCAAATGCTGCAGTCTGCAGTTAAGCTTTTTACTTTTTAAAAAAAACTGGAAATCACATCTGTGAACAAGACAACGACGACTCTAGACTCTACGTCCTGTAGCGTGACATGAAACCAAGATCTCGGTTGAGGCCATCCTCATGGGTGCGGAACTTGGCTATCAGTTTCTGCTCGATGATTTTGCGTTGTCGTGTGTCTCGAAGGCCGCCTTGGAGAACGCTAACCCGCAGATCCAAGGCTGAATGTCCTTGACTGCTGAAGTGTTCCCCGACTGAGAGGTAACAATCCTGCCTGGCGATTGTTGCGCGGCGTCCGTTCATACGTTGTCTCAGTGTCTGCATGGTCTCGCCGATGTACCATGCTGCGGTGCATTCTTTCCTGCAACGTATGAGGTAGACAACGTTGGCCGAGTCACATGAGTATGTACCATGTACCTGGTGGGTAGTGTCCTCACGTGTGATGATGGTATCTGTGTTGATGATCTGGCATGTCTTGCAGAGGTTGCCGTGGCAGGGTTGTGTGGTGTCGTGGTCGCTGTTCTCCTGACAGCTGGGTAATTTGCTGCAAACGATGGTACTTTTGAGGTTAGGCGGCTGCTTGAAGGCGAGTAGTGGAGGCGTGGGGATGGCCTTAACACCTTGCAGACAGGGACCATGCAGAGGGGACCGAGTGTAACACATCAAAGTTTGCAGATGATACTAAGATGGGAGGGAAAGTAGTGAGTGAGGAGGACATAAAAAATCTGCAAGGGGACATGGACAGGCTAAGTAAGTGGGCAGAGATTTGGCAGATGGAATGCAATACTGGAAAGTGTGACGTTATGCACTTTGGCAGGAAAAATAGTAGAGCAAGTTATTATCTTAATGGCAAGAAACTGGAAAGTACTGAAGTACAAAGGGATCTGGGGGTCCTGGTGCACGAAACTCAAAAGGTTAGTATGCAGGTGCAGCAAGTGATTAAGAAGGCCAATGGAATGTTGGCTTTCATTGCTAAGGGGATAGAATATAAAAATAGGGAGGTATTGCTTCAGTTGTACAAGGTATTGGTGAGACTGGAATACTGCACACAGTTTTGGTGTCCATACTTAAGAAAAGACATACTTGCTCTCGAGTCAGTACAAAGAAGGTTCACTCGGTTAATCCCGGGGATGAGGGGATGGACATATGAGGAGAGGTTGGGTAGATTGGGACTCTACTCATTGGAGTTCAGAAGAATGAGAGGCGATCTTATTGAAACATATAAGATTGTGAAGGGGTTGGATTGGGTGGATGCGGGGAGGATGTTCCCGATGATGGGTGAAACTAGAACTAGGGGGCATAGTCTTAGAATAAGGGGCTGCTCTTTCAAAACTGAGATGAGAAGGAACTACTTCACTCAGAGGGTGGTAGGTCCATGAATATGCTGCCCCAAAAAGCTGTAGAAGCTACATCATTACATAAATTTAAAACAGAAATAGACAGTTTCCTAGAAGTAAAGGGAATTAAGGGTTACGGGGAGCGGGCAGGAATTTGGACATGAGTCTAGATTCGGATCGGTCATGGCCCTGTGGGTAGCGTAGCAGGCCCAGGGGCCGTGTAGCCTGATCCTGCTCCTATTTCATGTGTCCAATTCTGTTAGGTTCAGGAGATGGTTCTGTGATAGTAGATTGGCGGTTAGGATCAGATCAGCCATGATCTTATTGAATGGCGGAGCAGGCTCGAGGGGCCAATTGGCCTACTCCTGCTCCTATTTCTTATGTTCTTATGTTCTTATGACACTGAGACAATGTATGAACGGATACCGCGCAACAATCACCAGGCAGGATTGTTACCTCCTAGTCGGGGAACACTTCAGCAGTCAAGGACATTCAGCCTTGGATCTGCGGATTAGCGTTCTCCAAGGCGGCCTTCGAGACACACGACAACGCAAAATCATCGAGCAGAAACTGATAGCCAAGTTCCGCACCCATGAGGACGGGCTCAACCGGGATCTCGGTTTCATGTCACGCTACAGGACATAGAGTCTAGAGTCGTCGTTGTCTTGTTCACAGATGTGATTTCCAGTTTTTAAAAAAAAAGTAAAAGCTTAACTGCAGACTGCAGCATTTGACACGTTGGACCCCCTGTAAACCCACCTCATTGTCTTAGCTGTATTCTGCTGTGTCTTTGATGTAATTCCTTCCTGACTGATTGTTCTCTGTCTATATATGCTTTGTATCTGATTTGTATTTGTATTCCCTCACTTTACCTGACGAAGGAGCAGCGCTCCGAAAGCTCGTAATTTCAAATAAAACTGTTGGACTATAACCTGGTGTTGTGCGACTTCTCATTTTTGTCCACCCCTGTCCAACACCGGCATCTCCGCATCATGACGCCTTACTTGTGCCTTGTAGATGGTAGAAAGGCTTTGGGGAGTCAGGAGGTCAGACACTCGCCGCAGAATACCCAGCCTTGACCTGCTCTTGTTGCCACAGTATTTATGTGGCTGGTCCAGTTAAGTTTCTGGTCAATGGTGACCCCCAGGATGTTGATGGTGGGGGATTTGGTGATGGTAATCCCGTTGAATGTCAAGGGGAGGTGATTAGACTCTCGCTTGTTGGAGATAGTCATTGCCTGGCACTTCTGTGGTGCGAATGTTACCTGCCACTTATCAGCCCAAGCCTGAACGTCGTTCAGGTCTTGTTGCATGTGGGCACGGACTGCTTCATTATGTGAGGAGTTGTGAATGGCACCGAACACTGTGCAGTCATCAGCGAACATCCCCATTTCTGACCTTATGTTGGAGGGAAGGTCATTAATGAAGCAGCTGAAGATGGTTGGGCCTAGGACACTGCCCTGAGGAACTCCTGCAGCGTCCTGGGGCTGTGATGATTGACCTTCAATCACCACAACCATCTTCCTTTGTGCTAGGTATGACTCCAGCCAGTGGCTCTTTTCCAGTCTATCAATGTAACTGAAGTCCCTCCATCCTGGAATATTTCTTGTAAATCTTTTCTGCACCCACTCTAAGGCCATCACATCCTTCCTAAAGTGTGGTGCCCAGAATTGGACACAGTACTCCAGTTGAGGCCGAACCAATGTTTTATACAGGTTCATCATAATTTCCACACTTTTGTACTCTATACATCTATTCATGAAGCCCAGGATCCCGTAAGCCTTTTTAACTGCTTTCTCAACCTGCCCTGCCACCTTCTACGATTTGTGCACACATACCCCCAGGTCTCTCTCTTCGTGCACCCGCTTCAGGATTGTACCATTTAGTTTATATCTCCTCTCCTCATTCTGTCTACCAAAATGCATCACTTCACACTTTTCTGCGTTAAATTTCATCTGCCATGTGTCCACCCATTTCACCAACCTGTCTATGTATTCCTGAAGTCTATCACTCTCCTCCTCACTGTTCACTATATTTCCAAGGTTTGTGTCATCTGCAAATTTTGAAATTGTGCCCTGTACACCCACGTTCAAGTCATTAATATATATCAAGAAAAGCAGTGGTCCTAGAACCGACCCCTAGGGAACACCACTGTATATCTTCCTCCAGTCCGAAAAACAACCGTTCACCACTACTCTTTGTCTCCTATCACTTAGCCAATTCTGTAACCATGCTGCCACTGTCCCTTTTATTCCATGGGCTTCAACTTTGCTGGCAAGCCTATTATGTGGCACTTTGTCAAACGTCTTTTGGAAATCCATTTACACTACGTCAACTGCATTACCCTCATCAACTCTCTCTGTTACCTCATCAAAGAACTCAATCAAGTTAGTTAAACACGATTTGCCTTTAACAAATCCATGCTGGCTTTCCTTAATTAATTCACACTTGTCCAAGTTACTGTTAATTTTGTCCCTGATTACTGTTTCTAAAGGCTTCCCCACTACCGAGGTCAAACTGACTGGCCTGTAGTTGCTGGGTTTATCTTTACACCCTTTTTTGAACAATGGTGTAACATTTGCAATTCTCCAGTCCTCTGGCACCACCCCCGTATCTAAGGAGGATTGGAATATTATGGCCAGTAGCTCCGTGATTTCCTCCCTCAATTCCTTCAGCATCCTAGGATGTATCCCATCCGCTCCTGGTGGCTTATCTACTTTAAGTACAGCCAGCCTTTCTAATACATCCTCTTTATCAATTTTTATCCTATCAAGTATCTACACTACCTCCTCCTTTACTATGTCTATGGCAGCATCCTCTTCCTTGGTGAAGACAGATGCAAAGTACTCATTTAGTACCTCAGCCATACCCTCTGCCTCCATGCATAGGTCTCCTTTTTGGTCCCTAATCAGCCCCGCCCCTGCTCTTACTACCCATTTACTATTTATATACCTATAGAAGACTTTTGGATTACCTTTTATGTTGGCTGCCATTCTATTCTCATACCCTCTCTTTGCCCCTCTTATTTTCTTTTTCACTTCTCCTCTGACCTTTCTATATATAGCCTGATTCTCAGATGTAGTTGCAACTTGACATCTGTCATACATGCTCTTTTGCTGCTTCATCATATTCTCTATCTCTTTTGTCATCCAGGGAGCCCTGACTTTAGTTGCCCTGCCTTTCCCCCTAGTGGGAATGTACCTCAACTGTACCTGAACGATTTCTTCTTTAAAGGCAGCCCATTGTTCCGTTACAGTTTTGCCTGCCAATCTTTGATTCCAGTTTACCCGGGCCAGATCGTTCTCATCCCACTGAAATTGGCCTTCCCCCAGTTAAACATTTTTACTCTAGATTGCTCCCTGTCCTTTTCCATAGCTAATTTAAACCTTATGATACTATGATCACTGTTGCCTAAATGTTCACTTACTGACACTTGCTCCACTTGACTACATGGACACCAGCACCTTTGCGGTTCCTGTCCAGGAAGGATTTGTTTATGCTCACCCTTGGCCATTAAGTGGCTTTGTCACCTCAGTGAGATCTTTGTAAAGATTATTGCAGAAGCAGCTGGCTTAAATGTTGATTCTTAGTACGGAGCCATATAGAGTAAAGGCATGCAAAAGATTCCAACAAGCAATTGTCACTTGCAAGCTCTTTTGATCCAATCTGTAAAGGTACCGCCAATTCCTGTCTTGCTTGCACTTGTACACAAATCTAACTTTAGCAGCTTTGGGCAGGTCTTTAAAGTTCCTGGTGCTGGAACACTGGAAAAGGATGCTCCATTATTGGTCAAAATCTACCAATCAGGAAGCAGCCTTTTCTGGTCCTCCAGGCCTGGGGTCTTTAAAGAGCTGAAAGTTACATGTTCAGCCAGCTTGCAATATTACTAGTAGTGCTCAGGCTTTGGAGAAGGGGGAGACTGAGAGGGAAAAAGAAGGATGGGGTGGTTTAAATTTTTCTGTAGCCAGAAGGCCTCTGGGCCCTGAAATCCACCTGCTCTTGCCAAAAAAGGTGGGCAACCTACCTTCTGGCCTGACTGCCTGGCCCCTTCAGACATTCTGATCTATGGGGAAGGGGCGGGGTCACTGGTACAAAGACTACCACCAAGCTCTTCGGATGATGCCCCTGTAACTGAGCACCTGACTGGCCTATCAACATGATTAGGAGGGCCGGGGATTTCCGCTCCAGTCTCATGTAAATTAGTATGGTGGGTCTGTGCGTATTGCAGGTGCAGGCTCTGCTCTGCCCATTGGGGGAAGCCCTGGAAATCTGGGGCAATGAAAAGCAGGTGGGGATCCACTGTAATGGGTCTCTGACCTTTGCATCCAGGGAATAGGCATTCTCCAGGGGCTAAGGTCGAGATATCACAATATCTCAAGCATTAACTCCAGAAACTAAAGGTTTCACAGACTTGCAGAACCTTTCTGCTTCCATTCAGACTCTTGCTGCAGTCCATTTTCAAACAAAGGCGATCAACTTATGTTGTCATGGTTACAAGCTAAGAGCAACCTGTCATAAATACCAGAACATTTACAACTGTCATATAATGTGATGACCCTATACTATCATGTCAATGGTTAATGCAGATTTCTTAAATGCTGAGCTTTTTAATAGCTTCTATTCTGAGACCCTTCGCACTTTAACCTTCCCAATATCTTGGAATAATAGCTATCTTGAATATCCTTGGTATTATATATGCCATCACTTGCAGGGTCAACAATAGGTTTATTTAGTGGACAAGCATATTACTCATGTTATTAGTTCAGTGAGTTGGGGGATATGTTGCTTTGAAATAGGGATGTGAAAAATATAAACAGGGAAACCTCATTAATGGTCACCTTGGAAAAACCTATTGATAGAAACGGTTGATGGGCTGGTGAGCAGTGCTCACGGTATTGCAGTTGGCTGAAAGGATAGTGGTCTCTAGTTCATTGATCTGATTGGTTGAACATAAGAACATCAGAAATAAGAGCAGAAGTAGGCCATACGGCCCCTCGAGCCTGCTCCGTCATTCAATAAGATCATGGCTGATCATCGACCTCAACTCCACTTTCCCGCCCGGTCCCCATATCCCTTGATTCCCCTAGAGTCCAAAAGTCTATCTATCTCAGCCTTGAATACACTCAAAGACTCAGCATTCACAGTCCTCTGGGGGAAGAGCAGGAGGAACCTCCGGACCACATCCCACCAGCACCCGAACACATTGCTGCCCGGGAGGCCAGGAATGGGCTCATCATGGCCAGATTTACTTAAGTTCAGACATTACACCCATATGGCTGCCATTTGCTGCGCCAGGTTCCCACCACCCCACGGCAACACCATAAAGTATCCCTACAATGACCAAGCCATTCCTTTCACACTGACCACCATTGCTGGAGGTAACATTATGTCTGACCATTCACTCTAACTCACTAAGCTACTTCCAAAGTTGCAGACATAATTGGCCATGACCGGAAAGTGGTGAAAATAAATATTTTTATCTGTGACATCAGAGTAACAGAAACTTAACGCAAACAGTTATTAGAACTCAAGTGCTTACTCTTGTGCATCTATTTGTGTGTCATCTTTCTCTTATGCGTGCTTCTACGAGGTGCAACCCCTGTGGCTTCAGCAGAGGTAGAGGCAGCCTGTTCACTTCCCTGCTGCAACTGCGTAGACACTTTTGGCAGACGTCCTCTGGGTCGTGGAGGCTGTGATGGCCCCGTCAAAGTCTGCTCCTCCTGCGACTGTGCAGGGGCAGACTCGGCCATCGCAATCCCAGGAGGCATGTGGGGCTCTGACTGAGAGGGGTGCAATGGGTTTGAGAGGAGCCCCGACTTCCATGTCCCCTCTCACATGGGTCACCCGCACTTCCCTGCTAGCAAGGAGCTGGAGAGCACCTTGCTGCACACAGTGGGGCCATGAGGACCCAAGTCTACATTGACATCCTTTCTAGAGAGAAGGTCTATGAGCCTCTGCCATCTATTCTCCATAGATAGCATGTGCTCTTGTGAGTGGCGCATCAGCTGCTCCATGCAGGTGGCCATCCTTTCTATGGAAGAGCTGACAGTCGACTCCTCCTGCGACACGGTGCTGCTCATGTTGGAGATGGACTCCTCCATTCTCTGCACATTTGCAGACATTGCAGTTGCAAAATCTGTCATTGCCTCCTGCACTTCTTCCTGCACCTCCAGGATCGCCCTCTTTCTGGATGGCCCTGGAGGCTCAGCGTCTGCATGCAGCTGAGCAGAGCTGGGAATGTCCTGCGCCCTCCGGCGAGGAATCTCCTCTTATGTCCCTGTCTCCACCATCTCCTCTTGCTCACTTGTGACTTGTGACACACCAGGTGACAATACTCGTCTGTCTCGTGTGGGACCCCCACCCCACCCAACATGTGGAATTTCAGGGCGAAGACTTTTAGTATAGTGGAAAATTATCTCTGTTCATTTAAGAAAAAAAATCATTAACACTGGAAATAGTGAACAACAAAAATCTTCCTCATAGATACATTGGTACCAGTGTATTATAAGAACATTTACAGTTAAACCAATATACTCTAACATTGTGGACCAGAATTGATTGGAGTTGCTCCTGCTCTGTCACTGTAACTTTGCCACAAGTGTGTGGATTCTGCCGCCCCTCTGCCGAAGTTACGAGTGTGACCAGCTCCGAGGAAATTCCCAGCCTGTGTCAATGGCCCTGAAGTTGCGGTCAGTATGACGGCGTGTTCTCATCATACCGCCTTTGAAATTGACTCCAAGTTCGGGATTTCCGCACGCGCTTGCGCATGCGCTGAATCCCGAACTTGCGATCTGTCAAGTTCCGAATAGACAGATGATCCGCTGCGACTTAAGTCCTCATTCAAATGATGTGCTGGCGAAAAGTTGGGTTAATTGCCCACCTTCTGCGCATTAATTACGCTGGAAATTTTTACGGCTGGTGCAGCAGCCTGTTTGCACAGTGTAAGGGGAGGAGGAATTCGAAAATTGTATAATAATTAAAAATGAACAAATAAAAGAACCTACCAGGCAGCTGTAAATGCTCGGTTTGAAGGATGAGATCATTTTAATCTTTTTTAAAATCTTGCAGCATCTTCCAGTAAATAACTGTTCTTACTCCAAAGTATTCCCTGTGCTTTTTAAAGCCAAGTTCCGTACTTGTCAGCTGTGTCAGGTGTGGCTCAGTTGGTAGCACACTCGCCTCTGAGTCAGAAGGTTGTGGGTTCATAGTCCCACTCCAGGGACTGGAGCATATAAAGCTAGGCTGACACTCCAGTGCAGTGACTGAGGGAGTGCTCGGATGAGACGTTAAACCGAGGCCCCGTCTGTTCTCTCAGGTGGACGTAAAAGATCCCATGGCACTATTCTGAAGAAGAGCAGGGGAGTTATCCCCGGTGTCGTAGCCAATATTTATCCCTCAATCAACATAACAAAAACAGATTATCTGGTCATTATCACATTGCTGTTTGTGGGAGCTTGCTGTGTGTAAATTGGCTGCCGCGTTTCCCACATTACAACAGTGATACACTCCAAAACTACTTCATTGGCTGTAAAGCGCTTTGAGACGTCCGGTGGTCTTGAAAGGCGCTCTATAAAAGCAAGTCTTTCTTTCTTTGTCAAATAAATATAATTAGAATCACACCGTTTAATTTACAAGTTGTAACTACAAACTAATACACGGGGCTTTCTATGTTTCCTGATTGGCTAGTGAGAGGAGCACCGCCCTACGTGATGCTAGGTACGTTTACACACAACGGTGCACCCCTGGGATCTGTGGGCCAACTACGCTGCACACAACTCTGCAGCGTTTCAAAGTAAGTTTTCGTTTGGGGCTTCACACGAGGTAAGTGCGGATCTCGTTCGGAGGTCGGTGGCGTACTCCTTAGCTACGCTGCCGACCGCAATTTCAGGGCCAATGTGTTTTTGGTGTGATGCTCTTAATTCATCACCTCAAATTGCTCCCACTACCATCACTAGTGACAGACCTGTAACCAGCATTACTACAGTCTGGTCTCATATGGATCAAAATGCACACTTCACATACAACCAAGTTAGGAAGACAAAATCCATAGTTGCACTGATGAGCATTTTTCACAGTTCAAGTGGACACGGTATAAAAATTTAACATGTTCACTATCAAGCATTACCGATGCCTTAATGACACTGACATAAGAAAACTACTAGGCACTTGGTCTAAGCGTTAAACAAAGCTTTAATCAACTGTTTTACAACATGGAGGTCTAGTTGTGTCCGTCACTAGTTCCAGTTAAGAATGTCCTGCGCAAGCTGGGCCCGTGCCCGAGTATTTATACTCTCCCTGGACAGCGCCACCTGCAGGCCACTCAGTATTACTTCATAAGTCATGAATGACAGATTCATGTCAGACACCACTAACTTTTCGCTATCAGAACACTGCACTATTTAACTCATCTTCTAGATGTGGTATCATCATTTTTATGGTTGTTCTCAGTATGCTACTCAAACTTAAAATTCAATCAGCATAGGGGATGCATTAGTGATGGAATGGCGTCAGAGATTTTTCCAGTGAGAAAGTTCATGTGGAAGTCCTTTCTGGCACTTGTGTGCCTTTAAATAGCCTCCCCTTGAGTTTCCTTGCACTTCTGGAGCTGCTTCACAATGCAAGAATGAGTTGCTACTGGCCTCATTTACACATGGCCTCCTGTCAGCCAGTGGCACTATGGATGGGAGTTTCCTGGATTCACTGTCCCATTGCACTCAGGATAAGTTTACCTCCTTATACAAGGCGCAGGATCAGCTGATACTGGCGGAAGTGAGAGATTCCTGACAGGGAAGGTTCTGCAGACCTTTTACTGAAGATTTCTGAAGGTAGAAAATCCTTTTAAAAAGTGTTTTATTTCATTCTACCTACAAACACTTGCACTTCCTTCTGACTGCTTCTCAGAGGGTCAGACCACTGTTAGATTATTGGACACTCTGATCTCCCCCGACCACACGTTCACAGTCAGGGCTGATCGGGAGCAGATATGGCACTCCCTATGGGCAAACACTTGCCAGTATACCATTATATTGAATAGGTAGCAGCATAACAGCATGAAGCAAAGGAGACTCAGGTAGCATTTACCACATCACAGCCCATCTCATCACTCTACTCTTCTATGGAACAAAGTCTACATTTGACACCACAAGCATCGCGCTCTCCAACCAGTATTCTGTTCTGAGTACTGGTGAGGGCGATGGTTCCTCTGGGGAGTACAGCCAGAGTCAAGTCCACGGCACCACGGGTGGCTCAGCTGCACGGGGGGGGCGGCGGGGGGAGGAAAAAGAGTGGAAGAGTAATAGTGGTAGGGGATTCGATAGTTAGGGGAGCAGATAGGCATTTTTGCGGCCGTAGACGTGACTCCAGCATGGTATGTTGCCTCCCTGGTGCCAGGGTCAAGGATGTCACTGAGCAGCTGCAGGACACTCTGAGGGGGGAGGGTGAACAGCCAGAGGTCGTTGTCCATATCGGTACCAACGACATAGGCAGAAAGAGGGATGAGGTCCTGCAGGCAGAGTTTAGGGAGCTAGGAGAGAGATTAAAAAGCAGGACGTCAAAGGTAATAATCTCTGGATTACTCCCGGTGCCACGTGCTAGTAAGTACAGGAATAGGAGGATAGAACAGATGAATACGTGGCTGGAGAGATGGTGCAGGAGGGAGGGCTTTAGATTCCTGAGGCATTGGGACCGTTTCTGGGGAAGGTGGGACCTGTACAAGCCAGATGGGTTACACCTCAACAGAGCCGGGACCAATATTCTCACGGGGAGGTTTGTTAGTACTGTTGGGGAGGGTTTAAACTAGCTTGGCAGGGGGATGGGCACCAGCATATAGGAGTAGAAAAGAGGAATAAGGTGCATAAAAGAGTGACTGTGTTGGATAGCACTGGAGAAACATAGAAACATAGAAACATAGAAAATAGGTACAGGAGTAGACCATTCGGTCCTTCGAGCCTGCACCGCCATTCAATGCGTTCATGGCTGAACATGCTACCTCAGTACCCCATTCCTGCTTTCTCGCCATACCCCTTGATCCCCTTAGTTGTGAGTGTTATATCTAACTCCCTTTTGAATATATTTAGCGAACTGGCCTCAACAACCTTCTGTGGAAGAGAATTCCATAGATTCACCACTCTCTGGGTGAAGAAGTTCCTCCTCAGCTCAGTCCTAAATGGCTTCCCCTTAATCCTTAGACTGTGACCCCTGGTTCTAGTTTTCCCTACCATTGGGAACATTCTGCCCGCATCTAATTTGTCTAAACCAGTCAGGATTTTAAATGTCTCTATAAGATCCCCCCTCATTCTTCTGAACTCCAGAGGATACAAGTTCAGTTGACCCAATCTTTCTTGATATGTCAGTCCGGCCATCCCAGGAATCAATCTAGTGAACCTTCGCTGCACTCCCTCAATAGCAAGAATGTCCTTCCTTAAGTTAGGAGACCAAAACTGCGCACAATACTCCAGGTGTGGCCTCACCAAGGCCCTGTACAACTGTAGCATCACCTCACTACTCCTGTACTCAAATCCCCTTGCTATGAAGGCCATCATTCCGTTTGCTTTCTTGACTGCCTGCTGCACTTGCATTCCCACCTTCAGTGACTGATGTACCATGACGCCCAGGTCTCGTTGCACGTCCCCTTTCCCTAATCTGCCACCATTCAGGTAATAGTCCGCCTCTCTATTTTTACCACCAAAGTGGATAACCTCACATTTATCCACATTGTACTTCATCTGCCATACATTTGCCCATTCACCCAACCTGTCCAAGTCACTCTGTAGCCTCCTAGCATCCTCCTCATTGTTCACACTGCCTCCCAATTTAGTGTCATCCGCAAATTTGGAGATATTACATTTAATCCCTTCGTCCAAATCATTAATATATAATGTAAACAGCTGGGGTCCCAGCACCGAACCCTGCGGTACCCCGCTGGTCACTGCCTGCCATTCTGAAAAGTACCCATTTACTCCTACTCTTTGTTTCCTGTGTGCCAACCAGTTCTCAATCCACGTCAACACATTACCCCCAATCCCATGTGCTTTAACTTTGCTCACCAATCTCTTGTGTGGGACCTTGTCGAAGGCCTTCTGAAAGTCCAAATACACCACATCTACTGGTTCCCCCCTGTCCACCCTATTGAAAACATCCTCAAAAAATTCCAGAAGATTTGTCAAGCATGATTTCCCTTTCACAAATCCATGCTGACTTGGACCTATCATGTCGCCACTTTCCAAATGGTCTGTTATGACATCTTTAATAATTGCTTCCATCATTTTACCCACGACCGATGTCAGGCTGACCGGTCTATAATTCCCTGCTTTCTCCCTCCCTCCTTTTTTAAAAAGAGGGGTTACATTGGCCACCCTCCACTCCATCGGAACTGATCCAGAGTCTAAGGAATGTTGGAAAATGATCGTCAATGCATCCACTATTTCCAAGGCCACCTCCTTAAGTACTCTGGGATGCAGACCATCAGGCCCCGGGGATTTTTCAGCCTTCAGTCCCATCAATTTCCCCAATACCTTTTCCCGACTAATAAGGATTTCCCTCAGCTCCTCCCTCTTACCAGATCCTCTGACCCCTTTTATTTCCGGCAGGTTGTGTGTGTCCTCCACAGTAAACACCGAACCAAAGTACTTGTTCAATTGATCTGCCATTTCCTTCTTCCCCATTACGACTTCCCCTGTTTCCGACTGCAGGGGACCTACGTTTGTTTTTACTAACCTCTTTCTTTTTACATATTTATAGAAGCTTTTGCAGTCCATTTTAATGTTCTCTGCAAGCTTCCTTTCATATTTTATTTTCCCTGCCCTAATCAAACCCTTCGTCCTCCTCTGCTGAGTTTTGAAGTTCTCCCAGTCCCCGGGTTTGCTGCTACTTCTGGCCAATTTGTATGCAACTTCCTTGGTTTTAATACTATCCCTGATTTCCCTTGTTAGCCATGGTTGAGCCACCTTCCCTTTTTTATTTTTACGCCAGACTGGGATGTACAATTGTTGTAGTTCATCCATGCGATCTCTAAATGTCTGCCATTGCCCTTCCACTGATAGCCCCTTAAATATCGCTTGCCAATTTAACCTCGCCAATTCACGCCTCATACCCTCAAAGTTGCCCTTATTTAAGTTCTGGACCATGGTCTCTGACTTAACTGTTTCCTTCTCCATCCTAATGTAGAACTCCACCATACTATGGTCACTCTTCCCCAGGGGGCCTCGTACCACAAGATTGCTGATTAGTCCCTCCTCATTACACAACACCCAGTCCAGGATGGCCTCCCCTCGAGTTGGTTCCTCAACATATTGGTTTAGGAAACCATCCCTTAAACACTCCAGGAAATCCTCCTCCACCGTATTGCTTCCAGTTTGAGTAGCCCAATCTATATGCATATTAAAGTCACCCATGATAACTGCCGTGCCTTTTTTGCACGCACCTCTGATTTCCTGTTTCATACCCTCCCCCACCTCACTACTGCTGTTTGGAGGTCTGTACACAACTCCCACTAACGTTTTCTGCCCTTTGGTGTTCTGCAGCTCAACCCATATTGATTCCACATCCTCCAAGCTGATGTCCTTCCTAGCTATTGCATTAATCTCCTCTTTAACCAGCAATGCTACCCCACCCCCTTTTCCTTTTATTCTATCCTTTCTGAATGTTGAATACCCCTGGATGTTCAGTTCCCAGCCTTGATTGTTCTGGAGCCACTAGAAGATAGTACTAGAGGCGGAAGTAGCACATTATTAGATCGGAGCAGACTAAGAAAGACTACGAAAAATTCAAAAATGGGTTAGAATGCATGTACGTAAATCCACAAAGTGTGGTGAATAAGGTTGGTGAGCTACAAGCATAATTAGCCGTGTGGCAATATGATGTTGTGGCAATAACAGAAATGTGGCTTAAAAACGGTGAAGACTGGGCACTTAATATTCAAGGGTACAAGGTGTTCAGCAAAGATAGGGAACGAAAAAAGGGAGGTGCGGTGGCAGTGCTGATTAAGGAAGACATTGTAGTGTTGGAAAGGGAGGATGTTCTTGAGGGGACAAGGATAGAATCCATTTGGCTAGAGTTGAGGAGCAAAAAGGGTATGATGAAGCTACTGACGGTATTCTATAGGCCAAGTTGCCTGGTCCAGATGGTTTGCATCCCAGGTTGCTAAGGGAATTGGGGGAGGAGATAGCAGAAGGGCTTGCCATAATTTTCCAATCTTCCCTAGATGCGGGGGAGGTGCCTGAGGTTGGAAAGTGGCAAATGTGACACCATTGTTCAAGAAAGGGTGTAAGGACAATGCTAGTAATGACAGGCCGGTCAGTTTAACATCAGTGGTGGGTAAAGCTTTAGAAACAATAATCAAGGAAAAAATTAACGGGCACTTTGAGAGGTTTAAGCTAATTAAGGAGAGCCAACACGGATTTGTAAAAGGCAGATCGTGTTTGACTAATCTAACTGAATTTTTTGATGAAGTAACAGAGAGGATTGATGAAGTGAATGCAATGGATGTTGTCAACATGGATTTTCAGAAGGCATTTGACAAAGTATCACATAGAAGATTGGTTAACAAAATTGAGGCTCATGGAATAGGTGGGTCAGTGGCAGCTTGGATAAGGATTTGGCTTAAGGACAGAAAACAGCGAGTTGTGGTAAATGGCTGTTTTTCAGACTGGAGGATGGTAGGCAGTGGTGTTCCCCATGGGTCAGTGCTGGGGCCACTGCTTTTTTTGATATATATAAATGACCTGGATATTGGAATACAGAGTAGAATTTCTAAATTTGCCAATGACACCAAACTTGGGGGTGTGGCAAACAGTGATGATGATACCAATCGACTGCAACAGGACATAGAAAGGCTAGCAGAATGGGCAGATAAGTGGCAGATGGAATTTAATACAGAAAAGTGTGAGGTGATGCATTTTGGCAGAAGGAACAGGGAGGGGCAATATACACTTAATGGCACAGTTTTAAAGAGTGTGCAGGGACAGAGGGACCTGGGAGTTAATGTGCATAGGTCCCTGAAGGTGGCAGGACATATTGAGAGAGTGGTTAACAAAGCATATGGGATCTTGGGCTTCATAAATAGAGATATTGAGTACAAAAGTAGAGAAGTTATGCTGAACCTTTATAAAGCGCTGGTTAGGCCACAACTGGAGTATTGCGTCCAGTTCTGGTCACCACACATTAGGAAGGATGTGAAGACCCTTGAGAGGATGCAGAGGAGATTTAGCAGAATGGTTCTGGGGATGGGAGATCTTAGCTACAAGGACAGGTTGGAGAAGCTGGATTTGTTTTCATTAGAGCAAAGGAGGTTGAGGGGTGATTTGATAGAGGTGTACAAGATTATGACGGGTTTGGATAGGCTAGACGGGGAAAAGCTGCTCCCACTAGTTGATGGTACAAGGACTAGGGGACACAGATTTAAGGTTCTGGGCAAGAGATACAGGGGGATGTGAGGAAAAACTTTTTTACGCAGCGAGTGGTGATGACCTAGAATTCGCTGCCGACGGAAGTGATGAAAGCGGAAACACTCAGGGCTGGATTTTGTCATTGGGGGCGGGCTGGGGGCGTGTCATGTGGTCGGCGTGTCAGGACCTCGCCTCCGATGTGAGACGGGACAAAAGTGCGATTTTGCCCTAATTGGGCACTTGATTTCCAGCGTGTGGGAACCCCTGGCCTTTTGATACTGAAACTCGCCTCTGATGACGTCATCTATGCAGCTGGATTTAAGGCCTGCAAGCAGCCTTGGTTCTTTTTCAGCCGTACAACTTTATCAACATACTTCTGCGGGATTCCTACTGCTACTATGTCCAGCATCAGACCAAAGTCTGCACCCAGATTCGATGAGGCCTCCCTCCAAGCTCTGGTGGAGGGAGAAAGAGCAAACAAGGAAGTGCTCTTTCCTTCCTCAGGGAGGAAAAAGCCTCCACAACAGACCAAAGCTGTGTGGCTGCAAGTAGCACAGGAGGTGAATGCCATATCAATGTGCAGCAGAACCTGGCTGCAGTGCCAAAAGAGGTTTCATGACCTTCTCCGCACAGGAAAAGTGAGTATTCCATCCTCATGACCCTCAATCTGATCCCCATCACCTCTCATCACCAGCACTTTGCTTTGTCAACCTCCTCCTCCACATCCCACTTCACCCTTACATGCCTGCACCCTTACCCATTCCCTCTCTCTGTATGTTCACATTCACTTAACTATTCGACTATGCAGCCCTCACACTCCCTATCACTGTGATGCTATGAAAACAACTTACAACACACAGGGAGGGCCCTTGGTCTTGGCACCTCACTCCATCTTTGTGTCCCTCTAAGCTTCTATGCTATGGATTCTCTACACTCACTCCTTCATTCTCACTCAAACTCCACTTGTGTCCCTCATTGCAGGAAAAGAGAGCCCACAATAAGAGTGAGAGGATGAGGACAGGAGGAGGGCCACCCTCAATAGCCCAGCTCACCACTGCGGAGGAGGCGGCCCTGGAGATCGTGGGAGTGGAGGAGGATTCGCAAGTGGGGGGACAGACAGATGGGCGCATCAGAGCAAGCTGGTGACAGAATAGTTTTTCATCTCTCTCATTGACATTGCATGAGTGACTGATATTGATTCTGATGCTCTAGCAGATTGACTTATGATCATCTGCACAATTCAATGTGCATGCAACGTTTATCTCACATGTCTAACTCTTTCCTTTACTCCCCCACAGGGCCAGCGACAGCCCCCTCCCCAGGAGGAAAGGAAATAAATGGTTCCCATTCTTCTGGAATATACCTCAGTTGAGGAAGCGCTCAGTCAAGGTGGGGAGAGGGGTTTCCCAGGAGGTCACACTGGAGATGGGTCTCAGGCTCCAAACTTCCACAACAATGAGTAGGCCTGCTAAAAGTTCCCCCAGACCTGAGACAACAAAGTTCTGCCACCTGCAAATGATGATTGCTGAAAACTCCTTTTTAATGGTGGAGCTGCAGCTGTTAGTAAGCAATCCACTTGTGAGGCCGCCAGGATTAACTGGCGTGTTCCAGAGGAGACGTGCAGCACGGGGGAAAAGTGTTAAATTCAGAAAGGCCTCTCAAAATGGGATTATAGAGGCACTTAACTGGTTGTTAAGGGCCTTAAGGGCCTATCCCGCCTCTTGGAGGCGGGATGGAAACGGGGTCTGAGACTCCGATTCTGGGAAAATTGTTCGGAGGTGGACTGGAGGCGGGATTGGAGCCGCCCGCCATTTTTTGCGATTTTAACACCTCATTCGCCTCCAATCCGCCTCCTCGAGCCTGGCGAAATTGAGCCCATAATGTTTTCAAGGGGAGACTGGATAGGCACTTGAGGGAAATAAACTTGCAGGGCTACAGGGATAGAGCGGGGGAATGGGACTGACTGGATTGCTCTACAGAGAGCTGGCACGGACTCGATGGGCCGAATGGCCTCCTTCTGTGCTGTTATGATTCTATGGGGGGAAAAATTCAGTATCGCCCCGTTTGGGGCGCACTTATCGGCCGGGCGCAAAGATTAGCGCCTGGCGCTAATTATCGCCTCCGACTGCAAACTTGACTTTTATCGCCCCTGGAGGTGATTGGAGCGCTAAATCAGGCACTACACATCTGCCTTAAGGCGCAAAGGCCGAGGAGCGAGGCGCTAACTCAGAGCGCTGGCGAAGCTCATGTGATGTCAGTCAGCAATGGAACACAGACACAATGGCCCCGGCCAGTTCTTAAAGGGGAGGGTTGATCTTGCTTTCCATCCACATCCTGCTCATTGCAGCTTTAAATCTCGGCCTGGAGAGACCTGTACATCAAATCTGCTGGAAAGAACAATGGAGAGGCCCAGGGAAAGAGCTCAGAGTGCAGCCCCCACAGTCTCTTCTAAATCGATACAAGGAAGGGCAAATCAAAATGAACCTGCAAAGTGCTGCTCAGTACCCAAAACTCCTTCACACAGCGTTGAATCTCTCCAGAAGTCTCTCTCTCTCTCTCAGAATGTGTGGTTCAAAAATGTCGCTAACAAAAAAAGGCAGGAAGCGGTCGCCTTTAAATAGCGCTCCCCCAGTCCCTTCCTGACTGCAAAATGCTCCCCTCAACCTGTTGTTGCTAACGGCAGGTGGTAAGGCAGGGGGCGCCACTCAATATACGCTCCGGGGCGCTACCGGGGCGTTGCGCACTTGATTGACATCACGATCTGCCGGCGCAGGAGATCATGGTGGTAGTGTTTAGCGCTGCCGCAAAATATCTAGTTAATTTCGCGAGTGGCGCAAACATCGCCGCGCCCGGGCGCTAGTTGCTTTGCGCCCCATTAGCGCCCTCTTAAGGCGCTAATGGGAGGCGCAGCCAACTGAATTTTCCCCCCTATGACTCATACCTCCTTCTTCCTATTGCCAATAAAAGGACATTCCCTCAAACTACTACCCATCCTCTACATGGCAACACAGCAGCTCTTTGCCTCTACATGAGCATGCCAATCATCATCATCACGTCAGTGAAGCTATCAGCACAATATAAATGCACCCTTTCCTGTATGACTCTAATTTCTATTAGGAATAGGACCAAGCCATTAGTCCTCGAGCCTGTTCTGCCATTCTATTAGTCCATGGCTGATCTGTAGCTCAACTCTATTTACCCACCTTTGCTGTGTATCCTAAAATGCCATATCAGTGCACAATCTATTTTCTACAGCAAATTGCAAAGTGCACACAACCAGCCTACTCTTTTTTAGGCTGTGCTTCTCCTAGTGCCAGCGTGCGCCTTTTTTACCTATTCTCAGGCTTCGCGGGAGGTGGTTCGCTGCTCATGCTGTACAAGAAGCTTATGCGACTGAGATGTCCCTCATCTCATGGCAGCTTCTTCTTTGGCAGTTTTGTGTTGCCTCCCACGTTCCACTGATGTGGTGCTATGATGGGCGGGCTGGCGGCTTGGCATGTACTGCTGCCCTGAGAGACGACAATATCATGCAGCTGCAACTCTTGGGTGGCTTGGTCCTCATCATCCTCCACCAACATCACCTTCCTCCTCCTGTGTCGCAAGTTGCTGTGGTGGATCTACAGGAAAGGAGGATAGAAGCCAATAATGGGTGTGCATCACCCCCTTGGGATTAATGCCTGCACCAATGGGTGTGCAAATGAACATACCCAGGAAACTTCTGTGTAGCTCCTTCTAGGCTAGTGGCAGACATTGCACTTTTCTTAAAGGTGTAACAATGGTGCAAGTCACATTGAGGTTAAATTCCAAGCCGAGTCGTACATTGGGGATTTTCTCGGACAACAGCTCTGTCACTGTAACTCCACCGGAGGTGCAGTGGGAACCCCATTTAAATGAATAACAGGGGTTTCTGCCACACCTCCAGTGAAGTTACGGCGACGAAGTGGATGCAACTCTGAGGAAATTCTTGGCCGTAGAATTTTACACCAAGAAGGAGGATGTTTGACTCATCATGCTTGTGCCTGCTGGCTGAACAGATATGCATTTAGTCCCATTCCCCTGCCTTTTCACCACATCCTTAATTCAGTTCGAAGCAAGATGAGTCAATGATTAAATCTTAGAGCTGGCATTAATACAGGATAAGGCGCTAACTCCTTCTTAGAGCGCTAACCCCGAATATCGGGGCGGCGCGTTCTGCAGCGCTACGCACTGGGCCACGAAGCGCTGCCGCATGGAAGGGCTCTTCCCCTCATTAAAGGGGAGGGCCCAAGCCCACAACTCTGCGTGGCCCTACCTGGACCACCAGGGAGCGGAGTGCCGTGCCATCAGCCCGGCACACAAGCCGGGCTGCCAGATCGCGGCACGGACCCGCGTTCAAAGATGCAACGGGCTGCGACAAGTAAGTCGGCCGATTTTTTTTTCCCCCACCTGCCACCTCCCCCTTACCTAGCGCCTCACGAGCCCCCTGCCGCTCCGTTCCCGCCCCCTGAATCGGTCGCTGTCATCGCCTAGTGCAGATTCAGGGGGCGCGGGCCAATTTTGCATGCGGGGCAAACGGGGCGCTGCGCACGGTGATGACGTCGTCATTGCCTGCGCAGCAGAGCGGGGCGCTACCGGTTACCGCCACCGCTAAACTCCCGCTGAATTTAGCGGGAGTCATTAGCAGCGTCGCGCCCGGGCGCTAACGGAATGCGCTAAGGTACCCAATTTCTAGCCCATGGGTCCCAGTTGATACTACATTTATCCAATCATGAATTTATGCAGAGAAGAAGGGCTCGATTTTTATTTCCGAGGCGGTTTGGAGTCAGGTTGCGTGGTGGGCGTGGTGAGTCGCCTCCGGCGGGATCAGCTGCTGATGTCCAATTTTGATTTAATCAGCTTGTTGATTTCATTGGGGCGCGCTGGCCGCAAAGAGTGCAATCTGGTCGGCTGCCTGCCTCTGATGACGTCATCGTAGCAACTGGTTTTAAAGCTGCCATTCAGCCTAAGCCTTTCTCTTCTGGATTCTGATACTCAGTGATTTTGCTCCATCCACAATGACTTCTTCCAGAGGCAAGGCAGCTCCTCGATTTAATGGTGAGGCCCTCCATGCTCTTGTGGATGCTGTAAGAGAGCGCAGGGAGATTCTCTTCCCTCCTGATGGCCGGAGGAAGCCCCCTCAGCAGACCAAAGCAGCTTGGCTGCGTATTGCTCAGGAGGTCAGCACAGGGTCCGTTTGTTCACGCACCTGGATCTAGTGCCGAAAACGGTTTCATGATCTTGTGCGAACATCAAAAGTGAGTATCCCATCACACTTACCTTCAATCTGCTTCCCTTCTCTTCTCATCACCAGCACTCTGCGTTGTAAGCCTGCTCCTCCACATCCCACTTTACCCTTACTTCTCTTGCACCCTTACCTATCCATCTCTGTCTCTGTACTGAATCACTTCAGCATCCTGCCTATGCACCCCTTAGACTCGCTCTCATTGTTATGCAGTGACAACAACTAACAACGCACAGGGAGCTAGCTTCCTCTTGGCACCTCACACCGTCTTCGTCTCCCTCAAAGGTTCTATGGTAGGGATTCTTCACACTCACTCCATCACTGTGGTTGAAACTCCGCTTGTGTCCCTCCTTGCAGGAAAAGATAGCACACAATAAGAGGGAGAGAGCACTGACTGGAGGAGGTACACCAACCCTAGCAATGTTGACAAGTGCTGAGGAGGCTGCACACAAAATTGTTGGAGGTGGCGAGGATTTGGAAGTGGGCGATGGAGAGACGGGCACACTAGAGGAAGCTGGTGACATAATAGAGTTTCATCCCTCTCATTGACATTTAGGGCTGGATTTTGTGAATGGAGGCGAGTTGGAGGTGGGACTGCTGCTTGTCGTGTCAATGTCCCGCCTCCATCCTCGCCTGACCATTCAGAGGGATTTTCCCCTGATTGAGCTTGTTAAGCCTGCCCTGCGTCAGACGTGCTATCTGTCAAGACTTCTTGAAAGAAGAAATGACAGCGTTTGACAGCTCTGTGAAGCTGTCAAACACTGACATTCTCTATAGTTTGATGAGTCTTTGTGGTGAGGACTCAACAAACATTGAAAATAAGTAAATTTCAGATGTCTGATGGATCGGAGGGCCCATCAGCCATTACCTGAAATTGATAAGGAGGATGTCCGCTCTCCCGATCCAGCACGGCTAAAGGCTATAGAAGGAAAAAAAGGTAAGTGAACACTTTTTTAAACTAATCACTCACCTTGCATACTTACCACTCCACATTTGCACCCATCACTCACCTCTACACCTTACTTCCAGGTGCCTCCGACCACCGCAGACCTCCTCCAAGTCTCCTCCAACCCGCAGTTAAAAGGATTAAAAGCCTTTCCCGCCTGCAGGAGACGGGACCCGAAGCTGCACATCTTCCCGCCTCCTGGCAAGTGGGCACGGAGGCGGGATGGGGGCGAGTTTGCCATCCGCCCCCACTTTCTCTGATTTTACGGGCTGTCCCGCCTCCATGCCCGCCTCCTCGGGGCTTGGAAAATCCAGCCCTTAGTGATTGACTGCAATGGCATATGATGTTCATAGAGAATCGCGTTGCATCATGTGCACAAAAGGCTGTGTCTGCTACATCAATATCAGATGTCTAAATCATGCCTTTACTCTCCCACAGGACCATCGAGCGCCCCCCTCCCCACGATCCAGGACAAAGAGCCAGTCGACTCCTCAGAGGAACCTGAAGCCTCTGAGGGAGCAACGTCACCAGGACTCAGCGCACCCAGCACCAGCGCAGCAACGCACACCTCGGTGGGGCCATCGCGAGTTAGAGTAGTGTTGTCACCCGGTCTATCACAGCGCACAAGTGAGCATCAGCAGATGGTGGAGACAGCGACAGCAGTGGAGAGTCCTCGGCAGAGGTCACAGCAATCTCCTAGCTCTGCTGAGCTGCATGCAGACGCTGTGCCTCTGGGACCATCCAGAAAAAGAGCGGTTCGGGAAATACAGGAACAAGTGCAGGAGTCTCTGGAAGGGTTTGCCTCCAGGGTTAGTGTGATGTGCATAGAATGGAGGAGTCCATCTGTAACATCAGCACTGCCATGGTGGAGGCAATGGCGCATGAACGCACCACCATGGATAGGATGGCAACCTCCATGGAAAGGATGGCTACCGCCATGGAGGAAATAAGTTGCCAGAGTGAGGAAAACATGGTGACTGTTCAAAATAGAATGTCATCTCTGGAGGAGAGATGGGCAGCTATTGAGCAGAGACACCAGAGCTCCATGGACGTCCTTGTGATGAGGACTGCCAGTGCAGATACGGGTCCTCATGGCCCCCCTGATGTGCCGCAAGGCGCTCTCCAGCCACTTGCCAGCACTGAGGTGCGGCTGACCCATGAGAGGGATGTTGTTGGCAGGCCACAAGGAAGTGTGGACGCCTCTCCAAGCGCTCACACAACCATGCCACTGTGGAGCCCTTGGTCAGAGATCCACTTTGCAAAGCCAACTGAGATGGCCGTTTCAGCCCCTGCACAGCTGCAGGAAGAGCAGACTGTTGAAGAGCCCACCCAGGCTCCCAAACCCAGAGGACACCCGCAAAAGGCATGTAAGCAGGCGCAGCATCCTAGTCAGCAAGGTGCCTCTACATCTGCTGAAGCCACAGGGGTAGCACCACGTAGAAGCACGCGTAAGAGAAAGATTAAGCACATATAGTCACAAGGGGACTCACGTGGGTGTTTTGACTTTTTTTTCTGACTGTTATTGGTTTGTGATGCTTTTGTCATGTGGTAAAGAAAAATTATGGCAAACAGTTGATTGTGTGGCCTATGTGTTCTGGGAAATGGCAAATGTGCATTGAGGGCTCAGGACGACTTAATTTTGTAACGCTGATGGTGAAAGTTATAGGAAATAACTGGATATAGCAGAGATGATGTATGACGGTTGACTAATGTCGCCTACAATTACAGAGCCATATGGTAGCCACCTATCTTTGAAGAGTAAGCTTATGCGAATGTGGCATGGCTGTGTGCATACCCTGCTTGACGGGCAACAGTGAACTGGAGGGATGTTGCATTGGTCACAACAAGGCAAGGCACCCATCATCCTCCTCCTCCTCCGCTTCTGAGGAAAATCTGCGTTGAGTCACGCGGCTGCTGCTCCTCCCATTATGAGGATCAGGATGAGAGGACATAAATTTTTCCCATCCCATTGCTATAGATTTCATTTGAGGCAACAAGCTTGCAAGCGCACAGTTGAAGTGGCCTGAAATTATTCCATTCAGGTCACACTGCAGATGGGTGTCAGCTTGAACAGTCACAAGGTCAGTAGACGTGCAAAATCTTATCCCATACCTACAACCGCAAAGTTGTTGTATTTGAATGTCAGCCATGTTTCAGGGGTGCTTTTAAAATGCTCCACCAATGACTACAAATCATGTCCTCCAGCAACTCGTCTCCTTGAAGCTGGCCTGTTTCTGACAAGATGGGAAACAGGAGCCAGAAGCACGAAAATGGGAAACCACTATCAAAATAGGATTAGTAAAGCAGTTAACCCACCGGTTCCAGTTGGGTCAGTTTGGGAGCGGCTGAACAGACACTCACGAAAATCAGGTGGAGGCGGGTTGGGTGTCTGAAGCCATTTTTTCCGATTTTTGCAACAGACCCGCCTCCAAACCCGCCTCCTCAGGGCTATCAAAATCGAGCCCGAGGATTCAGGGAAGAGTGACCCCAATGGTTACTACTGGCCTTGATTTTTTTTTGTCACGAAAAGTGGTTGACAAAATTGGTTTTCACTGACAATTGAAAGAGGACACGATTCAGGTTTTTCAAATGTAGATGAAATCAGAATATTGATTGTAGATGTATTGGACACTCGTACAATATTAATAAGCCCTAGTGAGGTTAGAAATTGGAAGGTTTCTTTTGCTTCTGGAGCAGTAGATATATGAAACAGAGTCCTATTAAAAGCAGTTACAAGTACAATAGATTCCATGTTTAGTGATCATAGCTTAATGTGATTATGCAGATGTAATGCTCAAATCGTAATTTCAAAACTCCTTTTATAATCGCTTTCATCAGTTTTGTACTGGAATCCTAATTGTTCTCACCCATCTGTATGAAAAAATGAATTTTTAGATAGTTTGAATTGAACAACTTTAAATTAAGGGGCGTAGACTGTGCCTGAAAGAAACACAGAGACTGTATGAGCAATTGATTTTAGATGATATATCAGTCAATTCAAACTCAAGTAAAGGAGGAAGATGTAATGTATTGCTTTGTATGAATCTGTATTCCCTGTGATCAATCTTTGTAAATAAGGTTAGGCACTTCCTGTGTTGTTGCCTTGCGCAATCAGTCTGTGTGCATGGATCACTGAAACCTGAAAACCTTACACTGATCATGAATAGGATATGCACTGGGGACCAGAAGTTTAAGTAAAATAAATCACTCAATGGCAATTACTGTATACCTCACAGGCAATGTAGACACAAATGAGATATGTCAGCTATGACACAAGTAACTTGCTTTCCATAAGCCACAGTGCATGCATACTATTTTACATTTATTTTGTGAAGATTTTTCTTTAATTTGCATTCTCAGAAACTTTTGCATCTGGACATGGAATGATACACACACAATTTTCATTCACATTAATGTTTTGAGGTATTGATGTTATATGTATCATTGCATCATAATAAGTAACAAAAATGATCTTTGTAATTTTCCACGAGAAGCAGATACCATTGAGTATAATTCACTAGTATGGAGACCACGTATTGGATGCAAAATTTTATAAACCTTCTCTTCTGATTTACTTTAACCAGTACTTTTTTGGTTGTATTTTTGTACTTAGTAAAGTTTAGGTTGTCAGGAAATGGAAGACTTTTCCACTTTTAGCACCCAATGTCAGCATCAGGCACATCTTGGTTATGTATAGAAGCAGTCACACATATAGAGTAAAGCTTTCTCTGCACTGCCACAACAACGTGCTTAGATCCAACCTCAGAAGAGAACCAACTACTGCACCTATGTCACATTTCCATTTTCCACACCACCTGTCTTGTTTCTGAGTGAAACGGCCAACTTAGCCCCGTGGGCAGTTTTCTGCTGTCGGCCTACATCCCATAGGAAGTGAGTTCAGACTGCACAAACTTATTTCACACAAGATCCTTAGTGCCAGCAGATAGGGGAAAGTTTCATCCCAGCAAGGCTAGAATTTAATCCAGGTGCTAGAGGTAGATAAACCAAGGTGTTAACTCAGTGGCAGCACTCTCGCTTTTGAGTCAGAAGGTCATGGGCTGAAGCCCCATTCCAGAGACTTGAGCACATAATCTAGGGTGACACTTCAGTCCAGTACTGAGGAAATGCTGCACTGTTGGAGGTGCCATCTTTCAGATGAAATGTTAAACCGAGGCCCCATCTACCCTATTAGGTGGCTATAAAAGATCCCATGGCACTCATTCGAGGAAGGGCAGGGGACATCGCCCTCAACCAACAGCACTAAAAAAACAGATTATCTGATCATTATCTTATTGCTGTTTGTGGAACTTTGTTGTGTGCAAATTGACTACATTACAACTGTGACTATACTTCAAAAGTACAGTCCCCACCACTTATACCGGCCATACTTATTATGGACAGCCTCCTAAATCAGGCAATTGGCGCTAGCTAAAATATAAAAAGAAAATGCTGGAAATACTTATAATTATAATCCTTCTGTCATCGATCTAAAATGTTAACACTGTTTCTCTCTCCACAGATGCTGCCTGACCTGCTGAGTATTTCCAGCATTTGCTCTTTTTATTTCAGATTTCCAGCATCCGCAGTATATTTGCTTATGTATTGGCGCTAGCTATTTACCATTAGCATTGAATTCAAAGGTGCTGCATATAACACATTAAGTGGCTATTTCGGGCAACTGCAGATACGTGGGTAGAGACAAGATATTGGAGGTGGAAGCTTTGTCGTGAAATATTAATAATCTGCCCTTTATCACATTCTTTTTTACAGTGTATGTTTCACAGGGTCAGAATTCTTACAGCTCAGGAAAGTATTACAAATATCTCCCATTTACAGCTACAATACAGTATTGCCATTTACAAGCACGGTTACAATTAGGTTCAAGCAATGTGGAAAGGTTGATAAGTTCTCTTATATTCTGGAAAGAAAATGAAGAAGCATTTTTAATTAAGAGGAATCTTCAATAGTTCGAATTTCAGTAATTGCTGAGTGGCTTTGCTGATACATTTTGTATTGAATTAATTAGCTCAAAGTACTATAACAAAGACATGCAATACTTACTCCGATATGTTCTCTCTCAATTTACTGTCCTCTTCTTACAGCAAGCATAACACCAACACACCTCCTCTAAATGGCGAGGACTGTACTTCAATGGCAGTATTGCGTTTTGGATCGTCCTGAGGTTGTGAAAGGCACTATATAAATGCAAGTTGTTTCTTTTTCTTTCTTCACCTTTTGTTGTATTTTTCATTTGGTAATTTCACTTAACCTCTATCCTATGTTAAGTTCTTTAGTCAGGAAGGCAGGGCAATCCATAACAAATGCTGTCAGTTCCTCTCCTTGATTGAGACCCCAGAAGGTGTACTTGTGTCAGACAACTTGACCAGGCAAGAGGCCTGAAACGTTAGCTCAAATGGGAATGTCTTAGGTAGGAGAGGCTGTAAACAACTTTTTGTTTTAGACTTTGGGAGCAATAATTTTACCTTGTAAGTGTCTCTCCCCCTACTATCACCTTGAGCAATGTTTCCCACCATTTGCAACACTGGTTTGATTCAACACAAACTCATACATAAAAAAATCCTCAAATGTCAGGAAGCTCAATGTCACTTTCCTTTTTGGAAACACACAATAGACAAAGAAAAAGATAATTCCCCTTCCATCCTCACTATCTTTGTCAAGTCACTACACAGGGGCTTCATTCAGCCCTGGTTGACAGAACCACTCAATTGTAAGTGTAACCAGCAAAGCATACTTACTGAATACTATTTTACACCCTGGGAATGTTGCATTCATCAGAGCTCTCACTAAACTTTTACAAGCTGACAAAAAAAAATGTATATGTAAAGTTCTAGGAAAAAAAAAACGATGTTTGGCATCAGTTTAGTGTTAGTAACAGATACAGGTTATAAATGACCTGCTTACTCACTCTTCTTGTAAATCTGAAGTGCAAATGGTAAATGTACTGTGTCCTAATTAGTTGTCGCACAATGGTTGTCTCCTCAAAGAAAAAGCAAGCCTTTTCCTACCTACTGGTAATAACCATCACACACCAACTGAGAAAATTCAGTACAATAAACAGTGGAATGAAGTGCCCTGTGGGATCTGAATTTGAATTATTCTACAGTTGCCATGAAAATGCACTTAATGTTTCAATAAATACAAATCCTGAATATATTTTCAAAAAAATAAAGTCCATTCATTGGTGTGGAATTTATTTTTTGCTTTGAGTCAGAAGCCGGACAGGTTCTGAGTGGTGCAGTGAGGGATGACTTATTCATCTCTGTGGGATTGGAAATAAAATTTGTATTCTGCACTAACATGTGTGCTACTGTTCTTATGTCACGCTGTTAGTGTTAAAACACTTTTTTTTACTGGGCATAAAGTGGAGAACAAAAACTACCACTGGGGACTTGACAAATGGCATATTATGTATTTTAATGTTTTTTGATGGGTTGACCAACTTAAATGGACTCTCGTAAGTTGAACAGTTGAATTCCTGAAAGAAGAATATTTTCTACTACAGGAAACTCTTTATTAACCGGCACCGACGGGACCGGCGTGGTGCCGGTTAATCAAACAGTCCGGATAACGGAGAGTTATATCTCCCAACGTACGAGAGCCCCGTACACACTGACATGCGCCTGCATTCGGAGCTCCGTCTCCCCGGGGACCGCCAGCTGACCATCTGTCGTGTCCGCTGCCTACCCGGGCTGCACATTCCCCTCCCAATCTACACGCTCCGATACAAGGCAAATGCCTCGGGGTTTTTTTAAAAGTTATTTTTAAAGGAGAGATGAAGGAAAACCCCGTTACCTACTCAAGAATTTTGCCGGTTAAGAGAGATTTCCGGTTATTTGGGTGCCGGTTAAAAGAGAGTTTCCTGTAATTAGTCCTATCGAGCTTTTTCTCCCCCGCTCATGAAAATGTATTTAAGCACACCCTTAATTGCCATCATCATGTGAAATGCTTGCCTAATGTTAGATATCAGAACATTAACCCACAGTGCTGGGCAAAATGCTGCATTTGGAGATAGAATATATTACAAATGATATTGCTGACCCCATCTTCAGCACAAGTCCAAAATAACCTTTGAGGTTAGGGGGCGGAATGACAAAATTGCCCACTAATATGAATCTGGAAGGAAATAAGTAATGTTGCAGCAGCCAGTTAAAGTGGAGCATCACTTTTTGAACAACAGGAAAAAGAGCAGAAACAATAAGCAGCAGCAGCATCCTCCGGAGGATCAGCGAATGCAAGGGCCCCTGACATCTGACTCTCTGATGAATCTCTGGAGGTGTTGCTGGCTAAAGTCAAGACCAGAAAAGGAAGACTTCTGGGCACTGAGGGTAGTAAGCCCCATAAGAAGTGCAGGCTGTATGGAGGGAGGTGGCAGAGGTGGTCAGTGCAACATTGACCACCCCAGAACTGCCACACAGTGTATGAAGAGCTTTAATGATCGCACAAGGATGGCCAAGGTAAGCAAGGCACTGTTGCTAATACTCATCCTCTACCACTCATTGGGGATGAAATTGGACTTTGCCAGTAGCACGAAATATGTTCATAGCGGATTGGCAGCCCCTTTTATACCGCGCTCGATTTTCTCTTCTATTGACTTCAATGGAAAAGGAAATTGGCCACCATGTAAAACGGGCTGCTGATTCGCTATGAGCGCATTTCACGGTACTGGCAAAGTCCAATTTCACCCCCATACAGCTATCACTCATCTCCTTGTCTATCATACTTACTCTCAACATCAACGGAATGAAAACCTTTCCTATTCATAAAATTAAGGGAGTTGTCATTTGGGGTTTTGAATGCCACATGCATTTAGTCCTTGAATGTGTTGTTGCCTCCTAAATCATACCCATCCTACCTGTAACTCCCTGTTTGAATCTCTCCAATCAAGTTTCTGCCCCTGCCACTGCATTGAAACAGCCCTAACCAAAGTCACAAACAACATTCTCTGTGACAGTAATTGTGACCGTGATGCATTATTCCTCCTTGTCCTCTTCGACCTCTCTGCAGCCTTTGACATTATCCTCTCCCAGTGCCTCTCCTCCATTGTCTAGCTCAGTGGGACTGTCCTCACTTGGTTCCACTGTTACCTATCCGATCATAGGCAGAGTATCTTCAACAATGGCATTTCTTACCATCTGCTGTACCGTTACCTCTGGAGTCCCCCAAAGATCTATCCTTGGTCCCCTGCTCTTCCACATCTACATGCTGCACTTTAACGATATCATCTGCAAACACGAGATCAGGTTCCATATGTGTGCTGAAAACAACCAGCTCTACCTTTCCCAGCAGTTTCGTTGGACAATAAGATTGTGGATGGTAAAGAACTTGTTCATGAGTGAATGGATATTCTAAAGGGAAATGTGGAGAAGCCAGTGATTATTGATCCACTAGCAGAGTCCAGGGCGGCAATGATGGGTGGGGTCAGTGGGCCAGGAAGGAGGTTAGTGAGGTTAGCTCGCAGCGGGCAAGCTGGTAGGGAAGGTCGTCAAGGGAAGAGGATGGCGCAGTTACGGTTGCAGTGATATGTGCCTTATATGGACCTTTTGGAGAATGCTGAGAGAAGCACAGAGGATAGCTATAGGCTTATTCAAGGGATATTCAAACTTGCGATGGCAGCAGAAAAGTAGAACAGTAGAGGAGCAGTGATAGATTGGGGTACTGATTGGGGACTTAGGGTACAGATTGGGGGCTGGGGTACAGATTGGGGGGGCCAGGGACAAGAGGGGAGAAATGAAAGGTAGCATGGCTGGGTGACAGGAAGGAGAGGAGACAGGAGAGAAGGATGCGAGAGGAGCCAAGAGAAAAAGAAGGGAGATAGAAGTAATGGGTTTGGGTCCAGAGCAGCAGCCAAAATGTATTTGGGTTACATTGGCATGCCAAAGGTTAGGAGAGACATGTCTTGGTCATAAACAGACCAAGACATTTCTGCCCAGGATTGTAACACGGTGACCGAGCAATGTTGAGAAGCCAGCAGTGCACTGGAGCACAATTCTGAAGCCCAGTAGGTAACAGCAGCAGGTGGGGAATGGGCATTGTAGGCTGGAACAAGTTACCTTAAACTGGAAGAGACTGAATGGCAGAGCAGTGTCATGGCAGCCAAGGTATACAATGTGGTCCAGCAAAGCAGCGCCGGTCTGATGGCAGAAGAGTTCAGGAGTGCAGGAAATCCTGAATTGTGTATGTCTAGATAGCTTATCTGTCATCTAGCTGAAATCAAAGACTCATTATGTGGAAAATCAAAGGCCAGCAATAAGTGAATGCACTCCCTAGGGTGAGCTACAATACACCCTCCCCCCACTTTCAACTCCCCCCCTTCCCCCCGACCGCCCCACAAACAATGACTTTAATCTCTAGTCTTATAATTGATTATTAATATAGTTGATCTCTGTTATATTCAATAGGTCAATCTTTAATTGCATTTAACCCATCAATAGATCCATGGAGATCCAAGTCTTCCTGGGCTGGCCACTTTAACAAAGTTGTCAGCTCAGATAACATGACACTAATACCGTAGTAATAAAACTACTCAAATTGTAAGAGTTCAGATGGTACGGGTGTTACTGCTAAGACTGCAGTGAGAAAAAAATGGAGTCTTCACTTGAAGCTGAAGTGCTGCAAATTTTCTTTCCACATTCTATGTTTTTGCACAGAATGATGCATCCAACGCTCCATTGGAAGCTGTACTTAATGAACTCTTTGCACTTGGTGCATAAATATGATAAGGTGGTGCCTTTCATTCTTAAGCATCTAATCTGCCAATTTAGCACCTATACTAAAAATTCTTCCAACAGCAATTTTGTAACGGGTGTGAAATGGAAGAAATGAGTGCTTTGGGCACGCCTGACATTACTGGCCACTACTGCACATTTACTGTTGATGTTAGGCTTAATAATCCACATGTTTACTTTAGAGAGCCAATTTCACAAATCCGCACTACCATTAGGGAGCCTTGTCCACTGAGAGCGCATATTAGGAAACTGTGGGCACAAATCCATGATTTTCCTTTCATTAATTCTAATGGACGGAAAATCATGAAAATTGCACGCTATGTACTCTCAGCAGGCAAGGCTCCTCAGTGGGAATATAAAATTGTAAAATTAGTAGTATACACTTAATAGCGTAGTAATAGAGGTACTTTTAAAATAGGAGTCATTTTATTACTACAATATTCATGTCATATCGTCTGGCAGAAAATGTTTTCACTTGTGGGGGGAGTCCAAAACTAGAGGTCATAAATATAAGATAGTCACTAATAAATCCAATAGGGAATTCAGGAATAACTTCTTTACCCAAAGAGTGATAACAATGTGGAACGTGCTACCACAAGAAGTAGTTGAGGCAAATAGCGTAGATGCATTTAAGGGGAAGCTAGATAAGCACGTGAGGGAGAAAGGATTAGGTGAAGTAAGGTGGGAGGATGCTCGTGTGGAGCATAAACGCCAGCATAGACCAGTTGTGCAGAATGGCCTGTTTCTGTGCTGTACACTCATTGTAACTTGATGTAACTTCCGAGGAGATTAAGGGCCCATATGTTGTTGCATTATTTTATTATCTGATTATGTTTGTTTAGTATTTTCCTTTTAAATTGGTTTTTGGTCTTGTATTTTTTTCCTGCTGTCTTGGTTCCCCTTTTCCACTCCTATTTTAGTATTTTAGAGAACACTGGCAGGATACTGAAAAATAATGATACATGATACTAGCAGGGGGAAGGGAGAGGAGCTGGTAATCTCTGAATCAATTTGTGAGGAGAACGTAGGTTAGAGAAAAACATAATGACTGCAGTAGGATACCTGTCGCCACCTGAATTACAATTTTGTTTGGCCGCAGGTAATTCTGGTAGTCAGTTAAGGGATTTATGTTGTAATCTTGTCTGTTGTGCTAAGAAATTCTACAAATAGAGAAATCAAGGGTTTAAAAAGAGTGACTTTACTGCACAACTGCCCAGTCAGATCAGCATGAATTTCAGACATAGGGCTCACAGCAACCTGCTCCTCTGCCTGGTATACTGATTATGCCAGGATTTCTGGAGCAGGCATTAATTAGGGGCTTTCTGGTACTTATTCACATGTGCAAATATAAGTATCACACAAACAGTTACATGTCAATGCCCTTGAGAAGATACAGAGCCAATTAATGAAGATGATTCTAAAGGGCCAATTGTACAAGGCTTTGCTGATGTACTGAGTGCTGCATTCTGTGGCAAAGACATTTCCCATTGAGGCTATGCTATCAGCCAGTACGAGCCTCATTATACATTTTGACATTATATTAATGACTCCCAAGATGAAATGTAAGATTAGTCACTGGCGCCTCTCCCATAACTCAGCTCACCCATGTAAAACTGCCTGGCCTGTAAAAGTAGGCTTCGTAAAACTGTTTTGATATTTTCACTTTCTAATTAATGTCATCGGCAATGTTTGTTTGTGAGTTGATCCCTATTACAGGCCATGGAGCTGAAATTTCACAGAAGTCTTCCTGGGAGTGGATCTAGTGTGGGGTGGAGTTTTCCTTGCACGTGCCTGTAATTCTGGCGCTTTTCACAGGGGGGAGGCCCTGGTGACATTTACAACACCAAAGGGGCTCCTGCCTCATTTTGGGGGGGGGGGGGGAAGAATTAAGATTCAGCGCGGTGCCTTGAGCAGCGTCAGTGGACTGTGGTCATGTCTGAGCAGTAAAAAAACATTAAAAACTGGCCTGATTTTAAATATACCAACTTCTATATTGTGGAAACTAGGTGGGCGGGCAGTTAAAATTAGCCGGGTAACTTACCCGCCAACATCCCGGATGGATCTCACGACTTCAATTTTAACTGGCTGTCTGAGCATGTGGCAAGGACGCCCGCCTAAAGCCAACGGGGTTCTTCTTTAAAAATGCAGATCTGTCTGCAATGACATCATCAAGCTCCAACTGCAATTTTAACTCTGGGCTGAGCGGAGATGTAGTTGTGGCTTTCGTGCCAAGCCAACCGAGCAGGAAGTGGATTCAGGACCAGAAGAGGCCATTCAAAGAAAGTTCTTTTACTTTCCTTATGGGGCCAGGAGGAGCAGTGAGCAAACAATGGAAAACTTTTTATATAGGAATGCCAATGAGGTATTTTTGAAGTGTAGTCACTGTTGTAATGTAGGAAACGGGGCAGCCAATTTGCGCACACCAAGGTTCCAAAAACAGCAATGTGATAAAAGACTAGATAATCTGTTTTTTAGTGATGTTGGTTGAGGGATAAATGTTGGCCAGGGCACCAGGGAGAACTCCCCTGCTCTTATTTGAATAGTGCCGTGGGATCTTTTGCGTACACCTGAAAGGGCAGAGGTTTTAACCTCGCATCTGAAAGGTGGCACCTTTGACAGTGCAGCACTCCCTCAGTACTGCACTGATGTTGCTTGGATTATATGTTCAAATCCTGGAGTGGGTCTTGAACACATGGAAGTCTGACACAGAGGAGGGAGTGCTAGCACTGCTTCAAGGCTGACACATTGGAGGCTATTAGGATACAAACTAAGCGTATTCCCACATGAAGCAAAGGGGTACAGCAAAAGTTGAAGTTCCTTTAATGAACAGAGGAAATAAAATTTAAATGAGGCATATTACAAATCAAGGGCTAATAATACAACAGAAAATCCAGCAAAGTTGAGAAAAAAAAAAGGGGGAAGCAAGAAAAAGAGGCTGGAAAAGCTAAAGGGATATGAAAAAGGACTGTCAGGGAAATAGTAAAGAATTTTATAGAGCCATAAAAAGTAAAAGAATAGTTAAAGAAAGGATAGGGCCAGTTAGAGATGAAAAAGGAAAATAAAGAAATGGAGAAGATACTAAATAAGTACTTTGTCTTTTTTTTTTACATAAAAGCATGATAGTGGGAATAAAAACATGAAAGAGGAAGAGGTGGTGCAAAACTGGGACTAGGACCCTGATTTGCAAATTCAAGGCACCCAACACCTGCTTCAGGCGGACGCACTGCACACTTAGAAGTCGCTGGCTTCCAATTTGGCAGCAGTGCTCTTCTGATGGACATCAGGCGTGAGAGATCACAACCCAAAATTAATCCATCTTACCTTAATTTTTCAACCGAAAACAGGCGAAACGAGGTTGAATTGCCCACCCCTGCCCCCATGGTATTAAAGGGATAGAGTTGGCCTAAGGACAGAAAACGGAGCAAGAAAGAAAGAACATGCATTTGATATAATGCCTTTCACATCTTCAGGACCTCTGAAATTGCTTCTCAGCCAATGAAGTGCTTTTGACGTGTAGTCACTGTTGTAATGTAGGAAAAAGCAGCAGGCAATTTGGGCACAGCAAGATGCCACAAGCATCAATGAGATGAATGACCAGATTATCTGTTTTAGTGGTCTTGGTTAATGGATAATTTTCAGACTGGAGGAATGTAAATAATGGCATCCCCCAGTGTTGGAACCATTCTTTATATCTGCATGCCCCCAGATGGATTTCTCCGGGCTGGTGAGTGAGTGAGAGAAAAAAGGAATGATGGCGTGGGTGAGGATGTGACTGGTAGGACAAAGGTGGAAGCCTGCTGTCTCTTTCTTCCTCCTTCTCGGTAGTACCTTGCTTTGGATTATGTCGAGGGAAAGGAAATTAAGAGATATTTTAATGTTAGTCCCTTTCCTTGGCCACTGTCTGAGTCTGAACAAGACTGTTTGCAACCACAGCAACCTATTTGACCCTGCACTGTACTTCCGGCCCCATATCCTCTCCATCATCAAGACTGCCTACTTCCACCTTCGTAATATCGCCTGGATCCGCCCTTGCCTCAGCTCATCCGCTGCTAAAACTCTGATCCATGTCTTTGTTACCTCTAGACTCGACTATTCCAATGCTCCCCTGGCTGGCCTCCCACCTTGCATCCTCTGTAAACTTGACCTCATCCAAAATGCTGCTGCCCGTATCCTAACTCGCACCAAGTTCCGTTCACCCATCACACCTGTGCTCGCTGACCTACATTGACTCCTGATCTGGCAACGCCTCAATTTTAACATTCTCATCCTTTTCAAATCCCTCCGTGGCCTCGCCCCTCCCTATCTCTTTAACCTCCTCCAGCCCTACAACCCTTCAGGATCTTTGCGCTCCTCCAATTCTGGCCTCTTGCGCATCCCCGATTTTCTACGGCCCACCATTAACAACTATGCCTTCAGCTGCCTAGGCCCTAAGCTCTGGAATTCCCTTCCTAAACTTCGCCGCCTCTCTCTCCTCCTTTAAGATGCTCCTTAAAACCTATCTTGTTGACCAAGACCTGTCCTAATATCTTTTTATGTGACTCGGTGTCAAATTTTGTTTGTTAATCGTTCCTGTGACGCGCCTTGGGATGTTTTACTAAGTTAAAGGTGCTATATAAATGCAAATTGTTATTTTTGTCAGTTTCTTTGTAGATTTTGAAAGTGCTTGATCAGTTTGACACATAGTTATAACAGTGGCAGAAAGCACGAAAAGTCAGGTGTTGTGAGTTATCATGTCACACTGTGAAGTAAGGTACACATGAAGTAGGATGGAAGAAGGAGTCAATAGGTCAGAGTATAACCCTATAGCACAAAGAGGGTAATGAATAAAGGTGTGTCATACATATAAGATGTGATGTGGAGATGCCGGTGTTGGACTGGGGTGGACAAATGTGAGAAGTCGCACACCACCAGGTTATAGTCCAACAGCTTTATTTGAAATCACAAGCTTTTACATATAAGAGACTGTAAGGACAGGTTGGGAGAACAGGTAGCTTTACCTTGGCTGCTCTGGCGAGGTCATTAAACTTCCTGCATTACTTAGGAGACCTTGGGGTTGAGGAGGTAGCACTTACTGACACAGCCACTTGCCTCCACAATGTGCACACTACATTCTTGGCGGCTCTCCTCTTCCCCGACCCCAAACTCCTCTTGCTGCGTATCTCCGTTAGGAGGGCATCCAGTTAAACTCCTTAAAGTTTGCTCTTTGATCTGGCTGCCATCCTTCCCTTACAATGTTGCCATTGCTTCTTTAAGCAGCAACAGGTTTTATATCATACCTCTGAACCAGGTCTTCACCTCTTCCACAACTACTTTCCAGCACCCCCCCCCCCCCCCACCCCCTGTATGCCAGTCATTTCAGGGTGCTGTTGTTACCTTAATTCCCACATCTTTGTGTTTTCTGCCTGACACCCCAAGCCCCACCCAGCATATCTGAGGTATATTTGCACAGCCTGAACACCTCTTAATATTTAAATTATCTGACCCAGCAATTTCTGGTAGAGTCAGTGTCGCAACGTCATGGTGTGGGAGAGTTCCACCCATCACACATCCTGTGGCACACTGGCTCTGTCGGAATTTCAGCACCCATCTCTCTATTTGCGTCCTCTTAAGTTAGCAATCTTGCCGAGTCCAGAAAATGTATTTCTCATCAGCTCCCATGACATGGGGATATTGGGGACTGGCTTCACTTATTCAGTCACTTTCACTCAAGTACTTGTAATCATGCTTCTGAGTGAGGGTACCCCTCAGTTTCAAAGGGGGAATCCTCCTTTGCAGAAACTCCTGGTGGAAGACCTTCAGAGCACCAATCCTCAAAAGGATTAGTCTGTCCTTGCTTCCATCCTGAACTGCTAGCAGCAAGACTACATTTTTTAATATACAGCTTTGCTTTAACTATAAGCAGTATCCCTTTAAGAGCTGTTGACTCACTGGATCTCCTGCCCACACAACCAGCCCATACGTGCACCCAGCACACTCCCTGTGCATCAGTTAATCTGGTCAGTGAGCATATGATGGTTATTAAAACTGGCCTTGTGATGTCAGCTCTATGCTACTTGTGTGCCATGTGAGTCACACATTGCAGTCCTGCCATAATCAGGGGTGGTGGAAGCAGATTCACTAATAACTTTCAATTAAGGGAATTGGATAAATTCTTCAAAAGGAAAATGTGCAGAGCTATGGGGAAAGAGCAAGGGAGTGGGTTTAATTGGATAGGTCTTTCAAAGAGCTGGCACAGGCACGATGGGCCGAATGGCCTCCTTCTGTGCTGTATCATTCTATAATTCTATGATCAGCTGTATGGTGAGAAGGTGGATCAGTGGAGTTGAGATCAATCAAAAAGAGATGGGCTAATTGAACTTAATGGTTTTTTTCCCGTTCCTAAAGATTCTTATATTCTAAAGAAATCCTTTAAATGTTTACCTGGATCTTATGATCTTTTTTTATCAGAACACAGGATTACAATTAACGGAAATGGGTTTGGGCAGGGAAGGGGGGAACATCAGCCAGGGTTTCCACACCTGATCATTATCAAGTGACCCCAGCTGAAAAGTGCACATCTGTGAATATCATGTGAGGACAGCTTTGCACTTGACTATGATGTCCCCACAGTTAAATAGCTTGCCAACACTCACTGGGTGTACACATGAAGAATGGCCACTTGGGTGAGATACTAGAGGGCAGCCAAACCTGTGGAACAGTATTGAGTTAGCACCTTTGAGAGAGGAGGGCAGCATATTAGAGAAAAAACAAACATTAGAAACAAGTTGTCAATGCATTCTGACATCCAGACAATGAACTGTACAGTGAAAGGACTCCACTACACTTGATCCCCAGTTCAATACATGTTGTGCATCTGAGATAATGTCCAATATCTGACAATCATTCAAAATCAATAGAATATATTAATAGCAAGTTGTATATTTTAACCCCTAAAATATGTCAGATGCAATAAAAGGGGCACTGAAAAATATTGATTTTACTTTTTGTATTTTTACAATGCAGTTGCTTTCATTGAATCTAACATTTAATGAGTAAATGGTTTGTTTAACCAAATACAAAAGGAAAAGAGAACTTACTTAATTCTTCTGAATGTGATATACTTTCGGCCTGGTTCAAAACGTCATCAGCTTCATAGTTTACAGCAGCAAAGGTTGCATTTTCCAGCAAAGCTCAAAATTAGCTTACGTGACATTATAGATTTGCGAAAAACAAGTTATGTGGAAGGTAATGGATACCTGTTGGTGAATTAGAAGGCAGAAATTCAATCAGGAGGCCTCAGATGACACCGCAAGCCCCAAGATTTAGTTACTGCCTTAAATTCAGGGAGACATATTTGTTACTGTTTGGTTCTTTCTACTTTTTTTTGTCATGAGGGTAATTTTGGGTGAGTTTCTGTTCCATTTCTGCAGGGGAGGGTATGCCCAGCAGCTATTGCCAGGCATGACTTTTTGTGACAGCTTGGCTTAATGGATAGCACTGTCATTTCTGAGTCAGAAGACAGTGGATTTGAGGACCACAGCAGAACTTGAGGCATAATCTAAAATTATGCTCCAGTGCAGTACTGAGGGGGCGCTGCATTGCTAGAGGGGCTATCAAGGTTTACCTACATTTCACGTTAACTCATTAGGGTTACCTTCTTTCATGATTTACACCAGTGGGTCAGAGCCATAACAGGAAGGAAAGCTAAAAGGATTTTGCGATGTACAACCAGAGGGATAGAGCACAAATCCTAGGAGGTGATAATGACTCTGTATAAATCACTGGCATGTCTACATCTGGAGTAATGTGTACAATTTTGGTACTACAGCAAGCTATCCAGGGATTGGAGGCATGCAGAAAAAGATAGCCAAATTGATATCCGGCATAAGGCATCTGAATATGAGGAGAAATTGAGGAACCTGGGTTTGTTTACTCTGGAGAAGAGAAGGCTGAGGGAAGATATTATTTAAATATTCTAGCTTATTCAACAGCATAACTATAAGATCTCCGCTTCAGACTTGCTCAGCTATTGGTCTGTTACCCCTGTTTTATTGTGGCATAAATTAAATCGGTGGACCTTAGGGCATGAATGTCAGAATTTAGGACTTATGGGGCCAGATCTTCCTCCGTGATGGTGGAATAGAGGTGCAAAATAGGACAAAATCAGGTGGCCCCCACTGGGACTGCTACCAGCAGCCCCCTTCCTGCCTTCTACATCTAATTGACAGTGGGGGTACGTAGCCTGGCTTCCTGGCCCAGTTTCCTCCCATCTGCTGCCTCCCGGGGCTACCTGGTGAAAGGTGGCAATAATCCCACGGTAGTGGTGGAGTTCACACTCCAGTGGCTCAACTTGGACTTGGTGTGTCTGTGGAGGACTGTACATCCAGTAAGATGAAGAGTAAAAGCCTCCACATGGATGGATATGGGCTTCACTGGTATGGTCCAGGTCAGGAACGTAGCCTGGACCCCTGACGAAACATACAGGTATTTTCTTTTTTTAAATTTCAATCATAGAATCATAGAAAGTTACAGCACGGAATGAGGCCGTTTCGGTCCATCATGTCCGCGCCGGCCAACAAAGAGCTATCCAGCCTAATCCCACTTCCCAGCTCTTGGTCCGTAGCCCTGCAGGTTAGAGCATCCCAAGTGCACATCCAAGTACTTTTGAAATGTGGTTAGGGTTCCTGCCTCTACCACCCTTTCAGGCAGTGAGTTCCAGACCCCCACAACCCTCTGGGTGAAGAAATTTCCCCTCAAATTCCCTCTAAACCTTCCCCCAATTACTTTAAATCTGTGCCCCCTGGTTTTTGACACCTCTGCTAAGGGAAATAGGTCCTTTCTATCCACTTTATCTATGCCCCTCATAATTTTATACAACTCAATAAGGTCTCCCCTCAGCCTCCTCTGTTCCAAGGAAAACAGACCCAGCCTATCCAGTCTTTCCTCATAGCTAAGATTCTCTACTCCCGGCAACATCCTTGTAAATCTCCTCTCTACCCTCTCTAGTGCAATCACATCTTTCCTGTAATGTGGTGACCAGAACTGCACGCAGTACTCTAGCTGAGGCCTAACTAGTGTTTTATACAGTTGAAGCATAACCCCCCCTGCTCTTGTATTCTGTGCCACGGCTAATAAAGGCAAGCATTCCGTATGCCTTCTTAACCACCTTATCTACTTAGCCTGCTACATTCAGAGATCTGTGGACATGCACTCCTAGGTCCTTTTGTTCCTCTACACTACTCAGTGTCCTACCATTTAATGTGTAGTCCCTTTCCTTGTTAGCCCTTCCCAAATGCATTACCTCACACTTCTCCGGATTGAATTCCATTTGCCACTGTTCTGCCCACCTGACCAATTTATTGATATCTTCCTGCAGTCTACAGCTTCCTTCTTCAGTATCAACCACAAAGCCGATTTTAGTATCATCTGCAAACTTCTTAATCATACCCCCTATATTCAAGTCAAGATCGTTGATATATACCACAAAAAGCAAGGGTCTTGGTACTGAGCCCTGCGGAATCCCACTGGAAACAGCCTTCCAGTCACAAAAACACCCATCAACCATTACCCTCTGCTTCCTGTCTCTGAGCCAGTTTTGAATCCAACTTGACACTTTGCCCTGGATCCCATGGGCTTTTAACTTCATGACCAGTCTGCCATGTGGAACCTTATCAAAAGCCTTGCTAAAGTCCATATAAACTACATCAAATGCACTACCCTCACCTTCCATACCAGTGCTTCCGACATGTCTTCCTTTTTCCTCAACCGAGGATTCCCCTCTACCGTGGTCGACACGGCCCTCGACCGTGTCCGTTCCATCTCCCGCACATCTGCCCTCACCCCTGCCCCTCCCTCCCGGAACCACGATAGGGTTCCCCTTGTCCTCACCTTTCACCCCACCAGCCTCCACATTCAACGGATCATCCTCCGCCATTTCCGCCACCTCCAGTGTGATCCCACCACCAAACACATCTTCCCCTCACCTCCCCTTTCAGCATTCCGTAGGGACCGCTCCCTCCGCGACACCCTAGTCCACTCCTCTACCACCCCCAGCACCCCTTCCCCTTCGCCCGGCACCTTCCCGTGCACGCGCAGGAGATGCAACACATGCCCTTATACCTCCCCTCTTCCCACTGTCCAGGGCCCTAAACACCCCTTCCAGGTGAAACAGCGATTTACTTGTACTTCCTGCAATTTAGTATACTGTATTCGCTGCTCACGATGTGGACTCCTCTACATTGGGGAGACCAAACGCAGATTGGGTGACCGCTTTGCGGAACACCTCCGTTCAGTCCGTAAGGGGGACCCCGAGCTCCCGGTGGCCTGTCACTTTAATTCACCGCTTCACTCCCACTCTGACCTCACCGTCCTCGGCCTATTACACTGTTCCACGGAAGCTCAGCGTAAGCTCGAGGAACAGCACCTCATCTTTCGTTTAGGCACGCTACAGCCCTCTGGACTCAATATCGAGTTCAACAATTTTAGATCATAACCTCAGCTCCAATCACATTTATATTTTATTTTATCCACCCTTTTATTTGTCCCCCCCCACCTTTTGTTTTTCCTCCTAGAAGCTGGCAGCTGTCCTTTATTCTGCCAGTGGATTTCACACTTCATTCAGCCTTAATCTGTCACATTAACACCACCTCTAGCCTTGCATATCTCTTAATGTCTCTTAATGTCTCTTCATCTCCCCCTTTGTTCCTTTATCCCCTCCCCCTTTTCCCAGCTTTACCCTGGCCTTAAATCTATTTGATTTCCGGCTCTTCCCAGTTCTGATGAAAGGTCATCGACCTGAAACGTTAACTCTCTTTCTCTCTCCACGGATGCTGCCTGGCCTGCTGAGTTTTTCCAGCGTTTTCTGTTGTTATTTCGGATTTCCAGCATCCGCAGTATTTTGCTATCGACCCTCATCTACCCTCCTTGTTACCTCCTCAAAAAATTCAATCACGTTTGTCAGACACAACCTTCCCTTAACAAATCCGTGCTGACTATCCTTGATTAATCCGTGTCTTTCTAAATGAAGATTTATCCTATCCTTCAGAATTCTTTCCAATAATTTTCCCACCACCGAGGTTAGGTTAACTAGCCCGTAATTACTCAGTCTATCCTTTTCTCCCTTTTTAAACAAGGGTACCACATTAGCAGTCCTCCAGTCCTCCGGCACCACACCTGAAGCCAGAGAGGATTGAAACATGATGGTCAGGGCCTCTGCTATTTCCTCTTTTGCTTCGCTTAACAGCCTTGGATACATTTCATCCAGACCTGGGGATTTATCCACTTTTAAAGCTGCTAAGCCCCTTAATACTTCCTCTCTCACTATGTTTATTTCATCTAATATTTCACACTCCTCCCCCCAGATAGCAATGTCTGCTTCACCCCTCTCCTTTGTGAAAACAGACGCAAAGTATTCATTAAGAACCCTACCGACGTCTCCCGCCTCCACACACAGATTACCCTCATGATCTCTAATAGGCCCTACCCTTTCTTTAGTTATCCTCTTACTCTTAATATGGAGGCGCTAATGGCAGGTGCAAAGCAGCCGAATTTCGCGCCCAGGGTGCGTGTTGTTTATGGAGCCATCACTCTGTTGGATTTCATAGGTTAATGCAAGATGGTAGGTGGAAGTAGGTGTTCCTTATTGGAAGCAGTTCTCAGTAGCAGAGTTTTGTGCCAATCTTCCTGTCTGAACATCATGGCCCTCTATCTCACCCTCCTCTTCTTCCTCCTCTTCTTGTGGGCCTTCTGTCTCACTGGCCTCCTCCAGCTGCATGCTTATACCTCCTTTAATGGCACACTTCCTTATATCTGCCTTGCAAGGCTGTCTCATTGTTTTTCTTTGGTGCATAGCTCAAGGCTCAAGTAATTAGTCACTTGTACGCAAGAAGCCCGACACCATCCAGGAAAGAGCATTTTGCTTGATTGGGGCCACTGCCACTGGACTCAGTATCCACCCCCTCCACAACCAGAGCACTGTGGCTGCAGCACATATGATCTATGAGATTTACTGCAGCAACTCACCAAGGTTACTGCGACAGCACCTCCCTCCTCTGCAACCTTTACTACTGAGATGAACAACAGTCATGTTTTGGCAACACTATCATTTACAAATACCCTTCCAAGTTACACATCATCCTGGCTTGGACATATATTGCGGTTCCGTTACTGTTGCTCGGTCAATACTCTGGAATTCCCCACTGTAAAGTTTCGCAATTATCGCGATTCAAAATAACACAAGAGAAGCAGATTCGTTTGATCAGTTTTATTAAACAAAATGCTGTCCTGATAATAAAGGACACAGAAGCCTGTAAAATGGCCGCCGAGCATCGTGGCAGAAGCTTCCAGAAACACAGTGGGCAGACAAAATGGCGTTGAATATACATTTAGTATAAGATTGGATCATACTCGGTAAACACTGATAAAGACAGGATGCAACCCGTTTGCATTTGGAACAATAGCAAAGATATAAGTGCTGGAATCGTTTTCCTATGCACAGAAAGGATCATTGTACTGGGCAATCGAAGGCCCATCCAGACACATCAATACACAAATACCCCCCCCCCGGCTCTACAATGAGAGAGACATTGACGGGTGATTAAGTCAGTATTCGGGGGCCCCCAAAACCAGTCAGGGAGACGATTCATACACATCCTGGCTGGGTCAACAATGGGGAAAACATTAACGGATAGTTGGCCAGTTTCAGGTGCTACCGAAACCCGTTAAAGAAGACAACCGCCCCATGCTGGGAGTTTTGAGCGGCAAATATTACACAAAGGACAAACATTAAGATTTGAGCGGGAGATAAGAGGACACATCACTATAACTATAGAGAACAAATGTCCATCGGTCTCTTATTCTCCTGGCTGGCTGTTATCTCTGCTGACTCTTGACTCGGGCTGAACTCTTATCCTCTGGTACCGCTCTGCTGGACGAGCAGCCTCTTGATTTTCTCTCTGGATTTTGTTGACTCTTGACTCTTAGCCACACTGTTCAGTTATTCAAGTGTTGGGTGGAGCTCAATCGGAACGAGCCGCCCCGACAAGGGCAAGTAACAGGGTACACCATCCCGAGTGTCGGTAAACGGTGTCTGGACCCGGAGGCCCGAGGAGACGAGACGAGAAGAAGACGAGAAGAAGACGAGAAGAAATTCCACGTGCCGCCACGGTCAGTAAACCCCGACCGCGCCCGAAAATATAAATACAGGACTTTTCTTTGAGTTCTACTGACTACAACCTGTGTCAAGCACAGGAAGACTCTTCTTTGAACTGTGTCCGAGGTCCGTCGAGTTCTTCATGACAACAGGGAGTCTGGCCTGCTTTTCGCAGCAGCGAAAGTAAACAAGTGGGGTGCAGAGACCCTTCCAAACACGTGACAGTCAGGCGCTGCAGCGAAACGAGCCGAGTGCCTCACTTTAAAATCTCCGAAATTAAATGAGTGGTGAGCATGATTTCCGATCCTACAAATCTAGACATAGTGTAGGTATTATTAAGGGAGGGTGTTTTAATAAGGTTAAGATATAATGTGTTCCCCTTTCTACGATGTGCCGTGTGTTCTCCATTTCCACAGACCAAGCTTTATGAATGTATGTATACTTGTACTATCGTTGATTTGCGCCTATGACATGTATTTCATGATTTTAGACGCCATGCAATAAAGATTTCCATTTCGTACTATTCAACCGAGTCTATTTGAGTTTTTCTCTGCATTACTGCTCCCTGCACCTAAGTCCAGTGTTAGAACCGTAAGGGCGAGTGGGTCGAACCACTCACAGGTGCTTATTGCAAAAAGGCTGGCCGGAGACCAGAGCAAGCAATAGTATTAGGCAACGAAGGCCTAACCTCGCACCAGCACCGTCTGAGACACGCCCCCTCACACCACCTAACACCATTGTGGGAGCACCATCCCCCCAAAGACTGCAGCAATTCAAGGAGAAGGCCCACTACCACTTTCTCAAGGTAACTAGAGATAGGCAGTTACTACAATTTTTCTAGCATCGCAAACATACCGAGAACAGATTAAAGAAAGAACCATGGCCTCAGTTTAGTATCTCATACAAAAGATGGCACCTTTGACAATATTGCATTCTCTTAATACTGCACTTAAGTATTATCCTAGACTACGTGCTGAAGTCTTGGAGTGCTGCTTGAAGTCATAACCTTCTGACTTGGAAGCAAGAATGTCACCACTGAGCCACATATGATATTTACGTGTTAATGTGCAGCTTATAGTGGCTGTGATTAGATGGAAAGATTTGTGCGGGCGAGTCCCTTCAAGGACATGGTTGAAAGAAGACTTATGGATGTAAGCTGCTGGTGCAACATCCTTCTACACCACGGCCGTGCATTAGTAATTATTCAAATTACTGTGATATAGTGTGAGGGGGAGGAAATGTAATTGTGGAAATTTTCTACTTCTCCATGGGAATTGTGCACGCTAATTATGTGATTTTAAATCATGTACCAGGGGAACAGAAGTGAAAAACTTCCTCTTATGTGCCATGCATATTTTGAACAGCTAATTACTCTAAGAAGTGATTCCATGATTTGGCCCTTGCAGCTGGAATGGGTGTTTCAGCGAGTGCATATCAGGAAATCGTGGGCATTCAGTCTGTGAGGTTCATTTTAATTCTCGGTGATAGTGAAAAACAGGTGACATTGGATGGGTTGCCTGTTATACACCCTGCCCGAATTTCCTTTCCATTGAAGATGTATAATGATCGGCCGATCCAAAACGCCGGTTTTACACCATTGCGGAAAGTTAAAATGAACTCCTGTGACGTTTCATCATTGCACAGAAAATCACAGGCTGCACATCTGCAATTTCCTAACACGTGTCCTTGTGTGTACTGCTCCCCCAATGGCAGTGCCGGATTTGCAGGATTGCACCTTATAAGCAAACAGTGCTTCTATCATCTCAGGTTCACCTGCCATCTATTACATCATGATGCGGAGATGCCGGTGTTGGACTGGGGTGGACAAAAATGAGAAGTCGCACAACACCAGGTTATAGTCCAACAGATTTATTTAAAATTACAAGCTTTCGGAGCTGTTGCCCCTTCGTCAGGTAGAGTTACAATGAGGGAATCTACAATATTTCACAGTATATAAACACCGAAAGCAATTTGTCTGCAGAGATACAATCTTTCAGGGAGGCCTTACATCAAAGGCACACCAGAGCACAGCCAAGACAATGAGATGGGTCACAGGGGGTCCAACGTGTCAAATACTGCTGTCTGCAGGATTTGACACGTTGGAAACACGGTAACTTTTATTTTTGGTGTGTGTTTCTCTTTTAAAAACTGGAAAGACAGACAACGATGTCGAGTCACGTTCTGTAGCGTGACATGAACCCCATATCCCTATTGAGGCTGTCCTCATGGGTGCGGAACTTGGCTATCAGTTTCTGCTCGATGATTTTGCGTTGTCGTGTGTCTCGAAGGCCGCCCTGGAGAACGCTAACCCGCAGATCCGAGGCTGAATGTCCTTGGCTGCTGAAGTGTTCCCCGACTGGGAGGTAACAATCCTGCCTGGCGATTGTTGCGCGGTGCCCGTTCATACGTTGTCTCAGTGTCTGCATGGTCTCGCCGATGTACCATGCTCTGGGGCATCCTTTCCTGCAACGTATCAGGTAGACAACGTTGGCCGAGTCACATGAGTATGTACCATGTACCTGGTGGGTAGTGTCCTCATGTGTGATGATGGTATCTGTGTTGATGATCTGGCATGTCTTGCAGAGGTTGCCGTGGCAGGGTTGTGTGGTGTCGTGGTCGCTGTTCTCCTGACAGCTGGGTAATTTGCTGCGAACGATGGTACTTTTGAGGTTAGGCGGCTGCTTGAAGGCGAGTAGTGGAGGTGTGGGGATGGCCTTAGCAAGGTGTTCGTCGTCATCGATGACATGTTGAAGGCTGCGAAGAACATGGCGTAGTTTCTCCGCTCCGGGGAAGTACTGGACGACGTAGGGTACTCTGTTGGTTGTGTCCCGTGTTCGCCTTCTGAGGAGGTGTATGCGGTTTTTCGCTGTGGCCCGTTGGAACTGTCGATCGACGAGTCGAGCGTCATATCCCGTTCTTACGAGGGCGTCTTTCAGTGTCCGTAGGTGTCCATCGCGTTCCTCCTCGTCTGAGCAGATCCTGTGTATTCGCAGGGCTTGTCTGTAGGGGGATGGCTTCTTTAATGTGGTTAGGGTGGAAGCTGGAGAAGTGGCGCATCGTGAGGTAGTCCGTGGGCTTGCGGTAGAGTGAAGTGCTGAGGCGTCCGTCTTTGATGGAGATTCGTGTGTCCAAGAATGAAACCGATTCTGAGGAGTAGTCCATGGTGAGTTTGATGGTGGGATGGAACCTGTTGATGTTATCGTGTAGTCATACGTTGCAGGAAAGGATGCCCCAGAGCATGGTACATCGGCGAGACCATGCAGACACTGAGACACACAACAACGCAAAATCATCGAACAGAAACTGATAGCCAAGTTCCGCGCCCATGAGGACGGCCTCAATAGGGATATGGGGTTCATGTCACGCTACAGAACGTGACTCGACATCGTTGTCTGTCTTTCCAGTTTTTAAAAGAAAAACACACACCAAAAAAAAAGTTACGGGGGGTCCAACGTGTCAAATCCTGCAGACAGCAGTATTTGACATGTTGGACCCCTTGTAACCCATCTCATTGTCTTGGCTGTGCTCTGGTGTGCCTTTGATGTAATGCCTCCCTGAAAGATTGTATCTCTGCAGACAAATTGCTTTCGGTGTTTATATACTGTGAAATATTGTAGATTCCCTCATTGTAACTCTACCTGACAAAGGGGCAACAGCTCCGAAAGCTTGTAATTTTAATTAAATCTGTTGGACTATAACCTGGTGTTGTGCGACTTCTCATCTATTACATCAGCATCGGTGCCCTTGAAACTATCTCACCTTGGTCCTCAGAATCTCACCACGATCAGCCCCAACACCAGCAGCACCAGGCACACCAGCAGCACCAACAACAACACCAACCTTCTCCGCAATCAACTGATGCTGCACAGGACACAGGGCATCAGCACCTGACCACATTGCTGCCCGGGACGCCAGGGATGGCCTCACCATGGCCACAAGTACTTCACTTGACACTGTACACCCTGGCTGCCACAAGATGCACCAGGTTGGCACCACCCCACACCAACACCATAAAGCATCCCTACAATGCCCAAGCCATTCCTTTCACACTCATCACCATTGTGGGGGGTACCGTTATGTCTCACCATTCACTACAACTCACTAAGCCACTTCCAAAGGTGCACACAGATCTGTCCAAGAATGCAAAGTGTTGAAAATAAAGATTTCAATGTTTGACACCACATTAACAGAAACTTTACATGAACATTGGCTAAAACACCCAAGTGTCTACCCTTGTGTGTTGTTAGTTGGTATGATTGGACTAGGATGAAGGTGAGTGTGATGGGTGGCTAGTGAGATGAGGATATGATAATGTAGATATGGGAGCAGCGCTCCGAAAGCTTGTGATTTCAAATAAAACTGTTGAACTATAACCTGGTGTTGTGCGACTTCTCACATAATGTAGATAGAGAGGGATGTGTGGAGGTGCAAGTTAAGTTGGTGTGAGTAAGGATGTGCAGGAGTAGGGTAGGGAAGGCAGAGTGATAGGGATGTGATGAGTGGCACAGCAGGATGAGGTTGAGTGTGGCTTTGCAGTAACGTTTCGTGATCTACTGAGATAATTGAAAGGTTTGCGCCACTGTAGCCTGGTCCTCCTGACGACATCCCTGCTTGTGTCCTCCTGTGCAACGTGCAACCAGGCTGCGTTGATCTTCTGGGGAGGTCTCTTCCGCCCATGGGAAGGGAAGAGAACCTCCCTGCGTGCTGTGACTCCCTCCATATGCATATGGAGGGAGTCATGGGAGAGCCTGGGTGCAACCCTGCACCTCTGTGTAGTGCTTGTCAGTGTTTGCAGCACCTCAATGCTGTAGAACACTGACAGCACAACTGTCAAAATAAATTTACGCATGGTCCCTTTAAGGAAACCGGCTGATGATGCGTCATCAACTGACGTCATCAGACCCACTTCCTTCAATTGGCTAGCAAACGCGCTAGGCGGGCTTAACAAGCCCAATCAACATAAAATCATTCTACAGAGCGGGATGGAGCCAACAGCGGGGTGGGGACCTGCCACCGACGCCGCCCGCCACTGAGCTGCCGAGGTAGGGAAAATCGCGGCCATAGGTTCCCAATCAGCATCTCCTCACACTGCATGACTCATGCCGGCAAAACTCAAACCTATATTTGTGGCACCGGGCTGTTAACAAACTAACACCCCGTTAAACCATATTGTTGAGAATATATACAAAGTTGTGAATTTTCTTTACAAATGCTTTAATATATACTTGGAAAGGACATTTTTTCAAGGATATGGGGAAAGAACAGAGGAGTGAGGCTAATTGATAGCTCTTTCAGAGAGCCTACACAGGCACGATGGGCTGAATGGCCTCCTTCTGTGCTGTATTTTTTCTATGATTCTATGAAACAGATTTTCCTTGCTACTGTGGTAGCATATGAAGACTGAAGGTGTACCAGATTTGTTCCACAGGATCTGAAGGTGATTTGAATTTGTGTGGTACAATATACAATTCACTAACTTGCATATATTATAATTATGACATTAAAAAAAGCAACTTACATGTAATAAATCTTTATCCACAAGATTGATTGCTGTCGAATTCATGAGAACATGAATTCCTGTTGAGTGAATATTCTCCATAAATGAGGAAAATTTGGTGGCAGGAAGGTTATTTGCTTGTCAGGCACAAACTAAAGAGAGGCAAGGATAAAAAGATTGATCTGTTTTGACCAATATTTGACTATTGGCCACAATTAATCAGCTCACTAAAATCTGTGCTCAGTGCTCTTCTAGTTATTAATTGAATAGTCATTGCACCCTTAAGGCCTGGTTCTAATGCTGCAGTAGATACTGTCGATGCATTTCCATTAGCTCTTTGGTTTCTGCTTGTGGAACCTCAGTGTGATGTTCATCTTCAACCTCCCAAGTGCACAGTAATTCTCTGGAACAGTACTTACTGCCTGTAATAATATTACATCTCTGTATACTACATGGTCCCTAAGCCAGTTTTTCAATTAAAAAGGGAGCACTGCTCTATTAACCTTTTGGCTGCTAACCACATTTTTCATGTAAACATTTCACTAAGCTCGCGACTATTGTTTAACCCTTTGAGAACTCTTGTAATGTTCTGCAACAATTTTAAGAAGAAAGAGTAATCATTTATCCTCTATTGATTGCCCCCTACATCTTCACAGGTGCATATTTGGAGGCAATCTTTGGAGGTCCCTTCGACCCCAAGGCCCCAAGTGAGTATATGCACAGAAATGTAATTTCCACCTCACACAAAGGGGGTATTTTTGACTTTGGCTGATAGTATAAAAGGAGCAATATCAATTCAGACTTCAATGGAAATGAAAATCGGGAGAGATGTAGAACGGGCGGCTGAATCGAAATCACCCATTTTACATTATCGCCCAAAGTCACAATTACCCTCATAGTGTGAGCTCAGCTCACATTTTAGCCCCGAATTTAACTGGGGGCGAGTTCGGGATGGGTGGGACTGCAAGTGGGAGGGAAACCTTCACAGGGATCTCAGGGTGAGGCCGAACCATTTTAACTCCCGGGCCTCATTTAAATAATGCATGACAGCCTTCCTCCTGAAACCTACAGTGCTGGCCGGCAGGCGGGAGTGGGAAATCAGACCAGGAGCTTTAGGATGGCAGGGACCCAAGGGAACGGTCTCGGCATAAAGTTAACACTGGGCAAAGACTTTGGCAGCTGAAGCCAGCACTGAAAGGGACAGGCAAGGCTGGAGCTGGGGTGGCCCAAGGACTCCTTGCGGGGCCTGGGGGGGAGCACTCCTGGTTCTCCTGGTCCACAAGGATTTCAAAGCAAAGTTATTTTTTAAAAACTTGCCTTGGCCTCTTCTGGAAAGTTGGTGCCTCCCGCCAGGTTTCTCTGCTGGGTTTGCCACTGGGCGAGTCTCCCCCTGACTCCTTGTGAAAATCATGTTGCAGCTTGATGTCATCATGGGACTGCGACTTATCAATTTAAATTAGGCTCTTGTTTGCCTGCAGTGGAAGCCTCGCCGACTTTAAAGTCAGTGAAGATACAATGTCACTGGACGGGAACTGTGTTGTCTCAGGCCAGTGAGTGGACTCAGCTTAATCTTGAACCCTCCCACGCACCAGTCTCGCTGGGCAAGGGGGGTTAAAATTGAGGCCTTTGTGTTTTTGTTCCCTCTCTTCCCTTCACAACAACCCATAATACCCTACAACTGTGTCTTCCACCTTGTAGTGCTTGCTTGAGAACTGCTCAGATTTGCCGAGGTGGCAGTAGGCAAGTTCCAATGTCAGCCATGCTTGTGACCTCTGGCTCAGGTTAGGAGTCCAGTGCTCTACTTGTTTAACAACTGTGGTGAGAGCATTTTTAAACTCTCTACCAAAGTGCATCCAATATTTAAGATAAACATATGTAATATTACTGCTATTAAATAGCATTTTAGGAATCAGTGCTTCAACTTTCAAACATTTTGAAATACACTTTGTACAAAAAGATTCAAGTTACCATTATAACATTGAAAGTTTGCTTTCCAGCCAGAGTAGATACATTTTGAGTAAAATTTTTATTCATTATCAATTTTAAGTTTGTGCCAACAACCTAATCATGTGCTTCTTCAGATTATTATCTGATTATAAATCAAAGCCAGCTACTTTAACCCGGCATAGCCTAAGTGAAGCCACATTTTTTAAATTTGCTTTTGGGATATGGGCAACACTATTTATTACTCATCCTGAGTCAACCACGTAGTGTGGGACTGGCATCACATGTAGGCCAGATCATGTAGGGGTAGTAGGTTTCCTCCCTACAGCAATCCAGTAACTTTCATGGCCATTTTTGGTGGTATCGGCAAATTACCAAATTTATTGAATTCAGTTTTCTATGGTGGGATTTGAACTCACAGGGGGGCATTTTTCGTGGGGTCAGCGGACGCGTTTGGTGGCGGATCGGGTGGGAATTTTTTTTGACAGCGGGTCGGGAACAGCCTGGGTGCAGCCGTGCACCTCTGTGCAGTGCTTGTCAGTGTTTGCAGCACCTCAATGCTGTAGAACACTGACAGCGCAACTGTAAAAATCAATTTGTGCATGGTCCCTTTAAGGAAACCGGCTGATAGCGCGTCATCAAGTGACGTCATCAGACCTGCTTCCTTCAATTGGCCAGCAAACGCACTGGGCAGGCTTAACAAAGCCCAATCATGGTAAAATCATTCTACAGTGCGGGCTGGAGCCAGCAGCGGGGTCGGGACCCACCACCGACCCTGGCCGCACTGGACCGCCGAGGTAGGGGAAATCGCGGCCACAATCTTTTGGTCTGATAGTCTAATACCATAGTCACTAGACTACCATACCCAACTTTGCGCTATAACATGTAATTTTGTATACTTATAATCATTACGACAATCATTGCACTCCAAAAGATATTTATTGTGTGAAGTGCTTTCATTGTAGTACAGTGCTATATGAATTATATTGGGCCAGATTTTGCTGAAAAAATAACGCCGTTTATTAATGCGCAAATCAGCCAGTAACTTGTGGCGAGGGCGAGATACCCCGTGAATTGCGGATTGCTACAAGTTGCTGGCTGATTTGCGCCACGCCGCTGTTAGCTTCATGAAAATGGGATCCCGTGCTTAACCTCCCCATGATTTTCATGAAGTTGCTGCACATTAATTACCCATTAAACTCGCCACAGAAAGTTCAGTCTAGTAATTAAAAACGCAAATACCATTTTAACGCCGTGATAATCGTTAATGATTGCCAATCAACCTCTCTTGCCCAGAAAGTAAAGGGTGGAGTCTCATTCCATCCCGTTGTGAATTGTATTAGGAGATTTTTTAAGAAATCAAATTTGAAGTTTTCTGGGGGAGAAGTTCGGTATCACCCCGTTTGGGGCGCTAATTTTTGAAATTATGAAAAATTAACGCCAGGCGCTAAGGATTCTGAGCTTTTCCTAAATTGTCTGTTAGCGCTCCAGGAAAGACCTGGAGCGCTAAATGAAGCTCTAATGACCTCAGTAGGTGCTACAGGGGCGCTACCAGCAGATCGATAATGAATTTCAGGTGCAATGCAATCGGGAATGATCCTTCACACTGGCCTCTTCCAGCTCTTAAAGGGGAGGTTGCATCATTGTGCAGATCCTCATTATCAGCATTGCTGGCTGTGAAGGTGACCTGCAAGCAACTCAATCCCCTGATCGTGATGGCTGATCCCACTCCCAGGGAGAGAGCTCGTCGTTTCACGGATGAGGCACTGGAGGCATTGGTCGCAGGAGTGGAGCGAAGGAGGGCAGTGCTGTTCCCAGACACTGGAAAGAGGCCATTGCCCCAGGTCTTCAGGGTAATGTGGAGGGAAGTGGCCCAGGAGGTCTCGGCCAGTAGTGTGGTTGTACGCAGCCTAACACAGTGCTGGAAGAAATTCAACGACCTCAGTTGGGAGGTCAAGGTGAGTACATGCTTCAACAGGTCCTATATACCAACAGCTGAACCTCAGTCTGTGCACACTGCACAAACAACCACACCGCCACCACTCACCCACCAAGCATCTGCACCTACTCAAACTCACATCCACATCTCCTGCCTTGCCTACAATCACAGCTATTCAACTATGGCAGGCATATCTCCCAAACACGTAGCTGGACTCTGATTCACACACATTTGTTTCTCTTGCAGGCCAAGATGGCCCACAATAGGAGGAAGCAGCAGAGAACAGGCGGGGGTGATGCGCAGCTCCAGCAGCTTTCAGACCTGGAGGAGCGAGTGCTGCGACTCATTGGGCAGCAGGTGGTGGGTACCGTGGACGTCGGCAACGTCGACCCCCTTGGGGGCAACAACGGTATGTTCATCCCCTCTCCTTCTCTCATCCCACTTCCCCCTCACACCACAAGCCTTTCCCACTTTCCAGCTCTTGCTACTGTCTGCATTCCTTGCTCCCTTCCTGCCCCCCTGCCCTCACCTTAACGCGAGTCTTGTGCCTTTATGTTTTCAGAGAATCAGCAACCAGATGACCAGCCTATCCCTGAGCCTCCCACTGAGAGTGAGGAAGAAGAAGAGGAGGAGGAACAAAGCACCGCGTCACTGCATCTCTCACCCACAGGTGCCACCTCAGATACTGGCACTACACGATATTTAGAGACAAGTTTAGTAGAGGGGTCTGCATTGGGTGATACACCGGGGATGAGCGGGCTGCAGCAAGACCAGGGGGATAGGGTAGCTCGGGAGCCAGCTCCCCGGAGGGCGAGTTCGCGCCACGAGTTCTGCTTCACGTGACTCAGATGAGGACCTCGATGGGGAGGTGTTCACAAGAAGGGTGATGGGCATGTACTCCAAGGTGATAGGTGCAATGGCAAGGGTGCCCGAGAGCCTCTCGGCAATTGTAAGGAGTGTGGAGGAGTCCGCCTCCAACATTGCACAGAGCTCTGCGCACTCCATGGAGCCCATCCTTGGCAGTCTGCAGAGGATGGTGGACTCCAGACCTCATGACGCATGTCATGGGCAATGAGGAAGCTTCCATTGCAGCAGAGGTGGAAGCGACACAACATCTTAGTGCTGTAATGCAGACAATGGTTGGTGGCATCGAGTCTCAGACTGCTCTCATGCAGTCTCAGCTTGATGCCACGCAAGCTCTGACTGCTGCCATCGTTGCTGGGACCACCACAGTCCACCGGGGATCTCACGGTGTCGCAGCAGGCCACCAATCTGTGCTCCAACAGATTGGTAGGGATGCTGAGCTGCTGCCCTGGGGGAGTGGCAGTGGGTCAGTGGAGCAGGAACCTGCTATCCTCTCTCAGGGTGACGGGACACCCTGCAGGGACACTAAATTGGGAGGCAGTGTGAACAATGAGGAGGATGCTAGGAGGCTACAGAGTGACTTGGACAGGTTGGGTGAATGGGCAAATGTATGGCAGATGAAGTACAATGTGGATAAATGTGAGGTTATCCACTTTGGTGGTAAAAATAGAGAGGCGGACTATTACCTGAATGGTGGCAGATTAGGGAAAGGGGAGGTGCAACGAGACCTGGGCATCATGGTACATCAGTCATTGAAGGTGGGAATGCAAGTGCAGCAGGCAGTCAAGAAAGCAAACGGAATGATGGCCTTCATAGTAAGGGGATTTGAGTACAGGAGTAGGGAGGTGATGCTGCAGTTGTACAGGGCCTTGGTGAGGCCACACCTGGAGTATTGTGCGCAGTTTTGGTCTCCTAACTTAAGGAAGGACATTCTTGCTATTGAGGGAGTGCAGCGAAGGTTCACTAGATTGATTCCTGGGATGGCCGGACTGACATATCAAGAAAGATTGGGTCAACTGAACTTGTATCCTCTGGAGTTCAGAAGAATGAGGGGGGATCTTATAGAGACATTTAAAATCCTGACTGGTTTAGACAAATTAGATGCGGGCAGAATGTTCCCAATGGTAGGGAAAACTAGAACCAGGGGTCACAGTCTAAGGATTAAGGGGAAGCCATTTAGGACTGAGCTGAGGAGGAACTTCTTCACCCAGAGAGTGGTGAATCTATGGAATTCTCTTCCACAGAAGGTTGTTGAGGCCAGTTCGCTAAATATATTCAAAAGGGAGTTAGATATAACACTCACAACTAGGGGGATCAAGGGGTATGGCGAGAAAGCAGGAATGGGGTACTGAGGTAGCATGTTCAGCCATGAACGCATTGAATGGCGGTGCAGGCTCGAAGGACCGAATGGTCTACTCCTGTACCTATTTTCTATGTTTCTATGTTTCTATGTATTCCTGATCCCACCACTGCCACTCCGCCATTGCCGTTGCCGCTGCCTGTCATCCAGCCGACCCAGACTGCTGCCGCCCATCCTGAGGTGGCGTAGTGTACAGCCGGGCCTTCCAGGCCCAGAGCTGGTCGAGGGCATCCTGCAAGGCCATCTGTAGTCTCTGGCACCGACACTCAGCAGCCTTCCACCAGCCCTGCTGCAGCCACTGGGGAGACACTATGTAGGAGCAGCAGATTACAAAAAGGCACTGTAAAGAGGGGAAGTATGGGTTTGCACAAGGGTGATTAGTTCATTTTGTTGTTGTATATACGTAGTTACTGATTTTGGATAAATTTATTATTGCAATGTTGCAGAAATGGTGATGTGTCTCATTTCAGCTTTGGGGTGTGGCATGGAATGAGAAATTGATGGATTGATGGGGATGGGCTGAGCAACCGGGAAGTGGCCTCGAAATCATTGGAACCGAAGTCTGATGAGGCAATCACAGACTGCCCTTACACAAGGCCAGTGGAGTGGCTGGTTCTTCCATCGCTGCTGTTCGTGCTCCTGTTCATCCTCCTCCTCCTCCTTGTCCTCATCTTCCTCGTCTCCCTCTTCCTCCTCCTGAGGTGGTCCCGCTATGCCTGGTGGCAATGGCTGTGCCCTCATGATGACCAAGTTGTGCAGCATGCAGCAGACTACAACGAAAAGGGAGACCCGCTCAGCCGGGTACTGGAGGGCTCCTCCCAAGCGGTCGAGGCAGGGGAACCGTTGTTTGAGCATTCCGATGGTCTGCTCAATGATGTTCCTGGTGGCAGCATGGCTCTCATTGTATGAGTGTTGGACACGAGTGCTGGGGTTGCGGAGGGGAATCATGAGCCAGATGGAGGGCGGATAGCCCTTGTCTCTCAGCAGCCAGCCGCGAGCTTGATGTGGTGGCTGGAATAGGTCTGGCACACCGGTCTGGCGCAGGATGAAGGCATTGTGGCTGCTGTCAGGATAGCGGGCATTGACGGTGAGGATTCGCTGTGTGTAGTCGCACACCAACTGCATATTAAGTGAGTGGTAGCCTTTGCGGTTACGGAATACCTCAGGATTGTTATGCGGTGCCCACAAAGTGACCTGGGTGCAGTCGATGGCGCCCTGCACCATGGGGAAGCCCGCTATCCTGGCAAAGCCACATGTATGCTCACGCTGCTTCTCTCTGATCATGGGGAAGGAAATGTAGTCCCTTCTCCTTCTGTACAGAGCATCTGTGACCTCACGGATGCAGCAATGGACAGTGAACTGCGATATGTTAGATATGGCTCGTGTTGCACACTGGAAGGATCCGCTGGCGTAGAAATTGAGGGTGACGGTGACCTTGACTGCCACTGAGAGCGCCCTGGTGCTCCTGATGTGAGGCTCGAGGTCTGGCTGCAGGAGGTGGCAGAGCTCTGTGACCACGTCCTTGGTGAAGCGGAGCCTTCTAAGACACTGCTCCTCAGTGAGATTGATGTCGGAGAAATGCTGCTGGAATACCCTGGGAGGGTAAGGCCTCTTGTTGAGAGCCCTGTTGGCCCTCTTCCCTCTGGCCACATTTGGCAATCTTTCTCTCTGCCTCCGCTGCCTCCGACGTTGACGCTGGAGGGCGAGGTCCAGTGCCAGTACAGCCCCCATTGAAGTATGGAAATGTTGCACTTTCAAATCTCACCTAACTGAAACTGAATACTTTTTCTGAGGCAGAAGACTCCTTCAAGTGAAATCGCTCAAAACGCCTGTTTGCCTACGTCAAACTGACAAGGCAGCATTCTTTACCGACTAAGAAAAAAGGATGTTGACGCCTTTATATAGCGCTCCTCCAGCGTTTATCTGACTGCATACCGCTTCCTCTACCTGTCGTTGCTAACAACGTTCCTCTACCTGTCGTTGGGCAACACGGTGGCATAGTGGTTAGCACTGGTGCTTCACAGCACCAGGGACCCGGGTTCGAATCTGACCTCGGGTGACTGTCTGTGTGGAGTTTGCACATTCTCCCCGTGTCTGCGTGGGTTTCCTCCGGGTGCTCCGGTTTCCTCCCACAGTCCAAAAATGTGCGGGTTAGGTTGATTTGGCTATGATAAATTGACCCTTAGTGTTAGGGTGGGGTTATGGGGATAGGATGGGATATGTTAGGGGGAATTAAATACGTGGGGTTACGGGGGTAGGGTGGGATATGTGTACTGTGGGGATTAAAGCAGGGGACAGGGTACTGGATTTGGATGATCAGCCATGATCGTATTGAATGGTGGAGCAGGCTCGACGGGCCGAATGGCCTACTCCTGCTCCTAGATTCTATGTTTCTATGAATTCACCCACTCTAATTTACCATCCTTCTCAGTCCTTGCGCTGTTTACTTCTCAATCCTTAAATCCCATTGGTTAAGGAGATACACCGTTTGTCCCGCTGTTTACTAAGGTCCCAGATGCCCTCACTGCGCCGTTATTGAATTTTTTTAAAACCTAAATGTGAACGAACAAGTCTAACTAACGGGGCCTGCTGCGAGTTGCCCCGCTCCAGCAAAATGTGGCTCAACCTTAAAAGGGATATTAATGCTTTGGACTGGGTTCATAAAAGAATGACAAGGATGATTCTGGAGTCAAAACACAACTCCAAATATTGTCACACGACTGAAATTGTTCTGATTGGAGAGAGGATGAGGATTTTAAACTACAAGAATGCACAGTTAATGCAGGTTTGCACAAATTATTTGATTTAATTTGTGATCACAAAATGAGTGGACATAATTGAGAAATTAACGAATTTGAAATAAAACTAAAAATGAGATTATTTTTGTGATAGAGGACTCATCCGGGCCAATTTTACACATGCATGTTCCAGGCCATAAGTCTCATCCACCAGGAGTCCAGTTCAGGAAATCACAGATGGATGGAAAATCGTGGGAGAGTGCCTGTGATTTCTTGTTATGCACTCCTCGTGGGAAAGTCTCCCCGCATGAAGCACAATTTTGGAAAATCAGTGCAATACAATAAAATAGTTAGTCCTGTGTTGATTAAAAGGAGCTTAAGAAGTAGCTGGCTTATCCCTGTGAAGTGAAAGTTATCGGGATAAGTCTGGACACAGAGGAGGAAATATTCTACACAACACTTTCGCTTCCATAAATATGTAAACTGTGGAATTCAAACAGATAAGATGGAATAATGTTTGATGTTCTGGAATTTTTCATCTAATGAAAGGTGCAAGGGGAAATTTCATAGTGTTTCTTATTTCTTGTTTCTTATTTTAAAAGTGTTTGCCTCCATATAGAGATTAAATAAATTTAAAAGATTCTATCCACAGTTGTGCAAGACCTGAGGAAAGAATAGTCTTTGCAGGCCTAATGGACTTTTGTCATTTGGTAACTGTCTTTTTTATGTTCTTTAATTTTATATATACAAATAAAGTTATGATAATTATTTTTAATAAATATGCTGGAAATGCACAGCGATTTAACCTATATCTGAAAGAGAACGAGAAAATATAAAAATTCCAAGGATGTGAAAAGTGTAGTTGACCCTTGGAACCTTATCCCTGTAACATATTGTATAGGACTCTCCGACACATTATAAGTTATCTGGGAAGATCCAGGGGAATATCTTTTGTTTTTTGACTTCTAATTAGCAAACAAGCTTCCTGACACATGGCTCCGGACAAGACAATGGAGCAGTGCAGCTGAGACCTGTGCCTGCAACATTGGGAGCTGAGAGGCAACATAGCTAACACAGGTAATCAGGGAATCGGCCAGATAGATTTAGAAAGCTGAAGGGTATATCCTTCATTAGAAACCCAGTTCTGGGACTTGTGCCTTAAGGTAAGTAAAACCACAGCATCAATTGGTATGAAACCAGTATTAATAACTCAGCAGTCTGGATGTTACCATAGTAATGGAGCTGTTAGTCATAACAAAATCTTATTAGTCATTCTTCGTCTCACTTGACACTCACATATGCAATCTTATTACCACGCAGAAGTATCCTGCTATGTGACTCGTGCAGTCAGAGTAAATCCTAACCTTGTCAATACAGTGCCAAGAGCGAAGAAACAGGTTTCATGCTAGGTAAGTAATGGAAATAAGGTATAGGTTCATTCATTTTGTTTCATTGTGGAGAAGATTTGTACTTGGCTCCCATGTGTTGGTACTGATGTCTGTGGGATGTGGGATTTTGAAATCAAATATTGATGCTGTCACTAATGGGGGGAATGGGACTGACTGGATTGCTCTACAGAGAGCCGCATGGACTAGATGGGCCGAATGGCCTCCTTCTGTGCCGTTATGACTCTATGACATTATGACTCTAATTATTTCAGATAAGTGAAATTATAGATGTATGAATTTTTTATAATATGTCCACTTGAAGTATAAAAACTATCCACAGTACAAGTGCAGATTTTGACCTTCTAAATGTGGGTTGTGTTTGTAGAGAGTCTTTTGAATTGTATTTTTTTTATTCATTCCTGAGATGTGGGCGTCGCTGGCAAGGCCAGCATTTATTGCCCATCCCTAATTGACGTTGAGCCGCCTTCTTGAACCGCTGCAGCCCTTGTGGTGAAGGTACTCCCACAGTGCTGTTAGGGAGGGAGTTCCAGGATTTTGTTCAGGATTTTGACCCAGCAACGATGAAGGAACGGCGATATATTTCCAAGTCAGGATGGTGTGTGACTTGGAGGGGAACTTGGAGGTGATGGTGTTCCCATGTGCTTGATGCCCTTGTCCTTCTAGTGGGTAGAAGCCACGGGTTTGGGAGGTGCTGTCGAAGAAACTAGGGTGAAGCTTTGCTGGTTGCAGGTCTGTCACTGGTGGTGATAGTGGTGGGAGTAGTTTAATGTGGTTAATTAAGAGCATCAAACAAGAAGCAAATTGACTTAAGAGTGAATTTTTCTACTGGTAGTATATTGGTACCAATATGCTAAATAAGCCTAGTAATAATTCTAAAATATTATCATATAATTTCATGGGGGTAAAACTATTTAAAACAGTTTTAAAAAATAATAGATAATTCAGCTCCTTCATATTGTTGGAACCAGCAACATATTTCAACCTGAACGATATTATCAATGCCAGCTGCTTAAACAAAATTATTTGCAGAAGTTGACACTAAAAATCTTTTAAAAGGATACTCATTGTGAGATTTATTCTTTAACATGACCTTATTCCCAAAGATTTGTTGACCTATTAAAATACAATTTTCTGCCATTTCTTGTCCAGTTTTTCTTCAAGTAATAAGTTGCTGGGGAAAAAAAAGCTAGGAAAAATAGCCTTCGCTGAAAATTACATTTTATCAAATCAGCAAAGCTTAGTGGTTGAGCACTTGTTGGTAAATAATTACAACCTACACACAATGAGTTCCTGATCTCAGCCAAGCTTCCAAAGAGGGTCATTTATAGACTGACAATGATTGGAGCATGGGAATGGGTGCCTGCTCCACCCTCTCATTGGAAGAATGTGTGCAAGTTTACTTTTCCAGGCACTGTCATGTTGCAAGTGCTACAATAAATACACTCTTAGGTAGTTGCCTTTTCAGATTTTGATGCACACCAATCTATCAAAGAACGACCAACCATGTCAGTCTTTACATTATGGGCTTGCAATTACCTACAAAACTGGCCATATTATTCCGTTTTCTGCTCATGAAAACTGTTTTTTTTTAAAAAAAGCTTACTTCTGCCTCCAAACTGAACGCTTGGAGCTAGAAGGCAAGGGGGCTGAAAATCAAAGGCTGTCCAGTGTACTCCAACCGTATATTGGGTGGGAGCCTGGCAGAACAGCCAAAAACTTGGAATATAAACAGAAATTGTTGGAAGTACTCAGCAGGCCAGGCAGCATCTGTGGAGAGCAGATCTGAGGCAGCATCCTCTCCACAGATGCTGCCTCGCCTGCTGAGTATTTCTAGCATTTTTTGTTTCTATTTCAGATTTCCAGCATCCGCAGTATTTGGCCAGAAACTAGGTGCTGAGCCCTGGCCTAGTGCCTCAATTTCCAGGTGGCTTGTGGGCACACAACCTTTGCCTGCCCTCAATAAGGCCATTGTCATAAAGGGGGTGGGGAGATGCTGGTGCAGGACTCCCTATGTCAGGATTTCCTGTGACGTCGGTCCTTAAAGAGACCTGGCATATCATTGGTGCGGTATAGCCAATGAAAGTAGGAAAATGTGCAAATTGTATATAGAAATATAATTAAATTATCCTCCTCCCGCCCCCTAACAAAGGGAACTGAGGGGGCCAGAATTAGGAATAAAGGAACATAGGAACAGGAGTAGGCCATTCAGCCCCTTGTGCCTGTTCCGTCATTCAATGAGATCATGGCTGATCTGCGACCTAACTCCATATAACTGCCTTTGCTCCATATCCCTTAATACCTTCGGTTAACAAAAAGCTATCAATCTCAGATTTAAAATAAACAATTGATCGAGCACAATTGTCGTTTGCAGAAGAGAGTTCCAAAATTCTAAAACCCTTTGTGGGTAGAAGTGTTTCCTAATTTCACTCCTGAAAGGTCTGGCTTTAATTTTTAGGCTATGCCTCCTAGTCCTAGAATCCCCAACCAGCGGAAATAGTTTCTCTCTATTTACCCTGTCTGTTCCTCTTAATATCTTGAAAACTTCGATCAGATCACCCCTTAACCTTCTAAATTCTAGGGAAAACAACCCTAATTTGTGTAATCTCTCCTCGTAACTTAACCCTTGAAGTCCAGGTATCATTCCATCTTTCCGGGCATCCCCTAGCCCCAGATCTAGCCACTATGATATGTGGATTCCCCGATTGGGCGCCCTGTGCCGCGGATACTGCCGGTGTCATTTAAATGAGCAGATCTCTCCTCCAGCCTGCGGACTTCAGTGTGGTCAGTGGTGGAGCTCCTGGTTGGGAGCATCCCAGCACTAATGCTAAGAATGCACCGCCCCCCCCCCCCCCCCCCCCCCCCCCCAACCACCGCTGGAGATTTTCAGGACTCAAATATGTAGCAGGTTTAAAAGTTAAAAAAAGGAACAGATTAGATTAGGGAGTAAATAAAGTTAAATGAAATCTAAAAAAATAAAAATAGTACAGAGAATGGGAAAGAAAAGAGAATGGAGGAAAAATGGGATGACAGGATGAGCAGAATTAATGTTTACTTTTTTTTATATACGTTTGTGTTTTTAGTGTTATTTTCATAGTTTAGGGTTAATTCATAATTTAGGGAGAAATTCATCCAGCCACCTCCTTGGTTCAAGAACGCCTGGGAAAAATTGCAATTTGGGAGAAATTGAATTAAAAAAACATGTTGTGAGGGCATTTCGAGGCTCAGTTTGTAAATGCTCTGCTGTAGGTGGAACAAGACTCAAGCCCAAAAATTAGTGAGTGAGCCTTCGTGCGAGGGTAAGGCCTTCCCGCAATCTCTCATTGCGCGCTGGCTTTTTCAGTCCGAGCTCGCACGAACTTGATGTTCTGGACAGCAGCTGTGCAGGGCTTTCGTATCCCACAGGCGTAGTTAATTCGTGCGAGCTGTGGGATCACGTGACTCAGTTAGAGCCAATGGCAGCACACCATCTTTCATTCATAGCTTTCACAGCACGGCTGTGAAAGCTATGAATACTATACCCCCCCAAAAGAACAGCTAAACCTCAATTAAATTAAAAAAAAAAACCATCACATTAATAAAATAAGTATAGTTAAATAAATTAACCATTTTAAACAAAAAATTAAATTTTTGAAAAAATTTAAAATCTTTTAAAAAGTTATAAAAATAAACTTACCTGTCTTTAAAGTCTCTAAAAAAGATATACCTGTTAAAAAAAATTCAAAATAATACTTAATTAAGTACTTACCTTGTTAAAAGAGGGTCTTACACCTCCTTTCTTTATGTCTAAAATCTTCCATGCTTACCTGCGCGTCCAAAGCACTAAGTGCACTGCGTGCGCGCAGCCTGTAGCGCGCACGCGGTTCACCTAGGAACCGCCCCCTTTTGAATTCACCAAGTGCCGGTTTTCAGCGCATGCGCAGTGCATGCAGAAAACCGGCAATTGGAGACAGAATACGCGAGAGTACACAGTGCGTACTCTCGCGTAGCGGCACTAATTTTGGGGCCATTGTTTCCTAATCTAACATTCGTTCCCAACACCTCAAGACTGTGAAACTCCTTTACTGTCTGCTTGTTTTTCCCTCCTCCTACAATCTTGGTCTTTTAAATTCAAGCTTAACATCACTTAATCACCATTTCCTGCTTTACCTTCTCTTCTTTCCTCCGTATTCAACTATAGTATTGCTCTGCACTGTGGCCCTTCCTTACCCAAGTGTTTCTGAAAAACAATGGCTGAAGCTCTTCATGCACAGTTAAAATCTGTTGTTAAAACTTCAATTTTTAGATTATTGAAAATGAATGTCAGTAACAATGTGAGAGCCACTTTGATCTCTGTTCTTACAAATAAGTAAGCTAAACAAGAGAACCAATAAATATTGATGCAATTCAATGCTACCCTCATTTAACTGTGGAAAATAATGTTAAAGCTCTAAAACAATCGATGTTTTGGAATGTAAAATGAGAGTCAATATTACTTGTTTAATTTTCAAAAAAAAGTAGCATCCCTATGCACAGTGATTCTCTTTCCGTGAACCTTAATAGGATGTCCTTAGATGCTATCTTCTTATGGACATTCTAACCTTTACAAAGGAAACAATCAATGTGGTTTAAAGACATTTTAGTCAAATCACAGGGTAGTTATTCTGCAAAAGTCAGCAATCACCATTTTATGGGTCTGTAAAATAGATTATAATATAAATATTACTCAAGTCTATTTGAAAGAACTTTTTTTCTGAATGGTATGTTAAGTGTATTTGATTAAGAAGTAAAGGCTAAATTCTCCATTGACCTTTCCCATAGACTTATATATTTTACAGTTGCACCCTTAAAGTGCTGACCATCAAAGAAAGAAAAATGCATTTAAGTCGCAGAGTAAAGATACCTGGTTGTTAAAGTAGAACTCAAGTAGAATATATGGGCAATTTGTTGTTTTCCTTCCGTGGTTGTTAGAGTACTCTCTGGATAGCTGATTTTTCTCTAGAGACGATTCAGGAAGTGACAGGAAGTATGGACACTCCATGTAATGGCAATGGGGACTTTTTTTTGCTAAAGTCTGCAGTTTTTTTCTGACATTTTTCCATTGATGTGCAACATCCATCAGATAATATGGCTGAGGCTTCAAAAGGTAAAGCTCAGCAACTTTTCCGTTAATTGTCGATTTTTCTTTTTTTATTGATAATGTATTGTTGAATCATTTTTTTTTTAAAGTTAGGTTTAAAACATTGCACATAAATGGAAGCGATTAATCAAAACTTGCATAGTAAGGCAGGAGAGAAAAGCCCGATAGCGCGTCAAAGTGCAAAACTGCATTACATTGTTTGATTTTTCTTTTGTGGAGAAACCCTGGGTGAAGAACGGAGATCCATAGTGCGGGATAGCCGCAACATTGCAAAGAGTTAGAGAGAAGGCTACAGGAAACTAGGGATTTAAATGTCCATAGACCATAGAAAAGTGTTTCTCACTAATTTACATGTCACTTCTGCTGTCCATGGAGCAGCTTCAATGTGATCTAATTGAAGTTTTCAAGGTAATGAAGGCATCCGCAGATTTGCTGCAGCCTAGTAGTTCAACATGGTGAAGGGTTTTCTATGATTCTACCAAGTAGGACAGGTTGAAGATTAAGAGTAAGAAGGGAAGTCAGCTGGAATTTTTTTTAATACACTTTCAAAAGGGAATTGGATAAGTACCTGAAGGAAAAACATTTGCAGGGCTACAGGGAAAGGGTGGGGGAGTGGGACTAGCTGAGGTGCTCTTGCAGAGAGCTGGCACGGGCTCGACGGGCTGAATGGCTTCCTTCTGTGTGCTGTACCCATTCTATGATTCTACACACAGGGTAGTGGGGTTGTTCAAAAATTTATCAGGCAAGGCATTGAAGCAGACAGTATTAAAGGGGGCCAGAAGGAATTGGATGGGTTTTATTTACAGAAAGAGGGGATCAAGTAGTGTGGTGAGCTGATGGGTATGTGGGGTTGATCAGTGAAAACCCAACATTGTGTTGTTCTTATGTTTATATTGTATTAGGGATTCTAATAATTCAATGTTGAATGGTAATGGGCTAACCATTATACTTACGATTTTATTGGAAGACATATGAAGCCATGGCAAAGTTGTGGTATGTCCCATTGCCACCTTCCAGGGTATTTCTGTGCATTCAGCAACCACCAACCAGTATGTTACAATGAAGCTGCATAATTTCAATGATTTATTTTAATGCCATTTATGGTATGATGTCACCCAAGTAAACAGTATAGTATAATGTCATACTTATGATGTCTGAATTGCAATGTGGTGGTGGTGGCTGTAGGGGTAGTAGGGCAGACCAATTCATAATAATCAACTGTGCTTTTGCCTGTTCCTGAGGAAATATATCAACACAATTATTACCCACATATCTTTGTAGTTTTTCCATTGCCATTCAATGTTGCATTATTAGGAACGCTAACATAATATAAACATAAGAACAACGGAACAATGTTGGCCTAGAAATTCCGTTCCCTACGGGTGAGTACGCGCTGTGTACTCACCCGTAGGGCCAACGGACGTGCCAGTTTTACGCATGCACTGCGCATGCGCTGGAAACCGGCACTTCCGTTCTCTGCAGAAAGGGCTTGACTGGACAAACGTACGTTAGAAACTTCCGTTTTTTTCCACACTGGCTTGAGTCCAGGTAAGTCGGGAACAGCTGCGCCTAGAAAAGCAGGCGCAAGGCCTGCTTTTAGCAGGCTAATAGTTTAAGAAAGTAAAAAAAAAAAATTTTTCACTGATTTATCATTTTAAAATACTTTAAAGAAAGGTAAGTTTATTTTTAGCCCCGTTAAAAACTTTAATGATTTTTTAAAAAAAATTTAAATTTTTGTTTAAAATACTTAATTTATGTAATTTATAGTCATTTTAAAAATGTGTTTTTTAAAATTTATTTGAAGTTTTACTTATGTTTTGGGGCTGATCCCTATTCATAGATTTGACAGGTCTTCCCCATGGGTCCCCATGGCCCACGTGATCCCAGGGACGCTGCGATCTGCCTGCGCCCCTGGGATACGCATGCCCTGCACACCGGCAGTTTGAAGAGGCACAGCAACGGAATTCTGCGCCTCCCGGGAGCCCTCTGGTCCAGACGGAGATCTTTCCGGATCGCAGCCCTCTGCCCGCGGGAGGGCTGCGAACGGAATTTCTGGGCCGTTAGTTTTTGAAGTGTAGTCACTGTTGTAATGTAGGCAACCGTGCAACAAGGTTCCACAAAGAGATAAATGGTAAACCGGATAATCTGGTTTTGGTGGTGTTGGTTGAGGGGTAAATGTAGGCCAGGACACCGGGAGAACAACCCCTGCTCTTCTTTGAATAGAGCCATGGGATACTTTAAGTTCACCTAAGGGGACAGGCGGGCCCTCGGTTTAATGTCTCATCCAAAAGGCAGAATCTGCGACAATGTCGTACTTCCTCAATAGTGCCCTGAAATGTTATCCTAGATTACGTGCTCAAGTGTGGGGGTTGAACCCACAACCTTCTTACCCAGAGGCAAGAGTAATACCACCGAGCCAACGCTGACGTGATAGCCCTGATTATAATGGTGGGGGGCCGGGGCGGTGTGGGAACGGTGTGTGCGAGTCCTGAAGCGGGCAGTGCACCCGGACATAACTGAACGGTTAAAGCCCAACTAATTTTAACGGCCAGACCTCATTTCCATCAATTTTCTCCAACTCTAGATTCTTTTTATCTGTTTCAAATTTAATCTAATATCCCTATTCATCTCTGGAACCCCAGCCTTTGTTGTACTACCTTTTATCTATATATACTTAATTTGTACCCTTTCCATCTTTAAATATTTCCCATTGCTGATCCATGGTTATATTTAACAATTTCTCAGTCATTAAATTTGAGCAAGGCTCCTTTTTATCCTGCTGTAATTTGCTTTCTTCCAGTCTAGTGCCTTTATCCTAGACTTACTTTCTCACTTTCCTATTATTACACTAAAACCAATGTTATTGTGTCACTACTTTAAAGTCACATATTTACTCCACTTCATTACCCAAAACTAGGTCAAGTAGTACTTCCTTTCATTGTTGGAGCAACAATATATTGACTGAGAAAACAGTCCTGAACACTGCAGAAAAAAACTCCCCTTTCTCACCATAAGCATTTTCCCTTTGCTAGTCTATTTTTGGATAATTATAATCTCCAACAATTATAACTCTATTGTTAATGCAAACCTCCTTAAATTAGTTTGAAAATCTCATTCTCTATTTACATTCCACTGTTTGGTGATCTACAATATAGTGGCACTAGTGTAACCAACTACTTGCTATTCCTCAGCTCAATTCAATGGGATTGTGTTTGGACTGCATCTCCATTTAAATCCTTATGCTCTATTGCTACGATACTGACCCCGACATTGCTCAGGAACGTGTCTCCAAGCAGTAATGCTGGGATCAAACCTGCTGCTACCCTCCAGCCCTGACTCGAACAGCAGTTTCTGGGGTCAGTGGGAGTGCGACTAATTAGCATAAGCCAGGCAGGCACCCATTACTCTACAGGTGCATCCTGGGAACCCGCCAGCCCACACAGGCCAGAAATTGAAGTGCCTGCTGGGGCCCATTCCCCCACCCAAGGAACAATTTCCGAGCCCATCCAGCTCCATTACAAATAAGGTTGATAATCTAGAGCTTTTTTAAAAAAATGATCTTTCCTCAGGATTTCCATGGGCTAGTGCTCCCCGGTGGGGTACACTTATGTCCTTCAGGAGGCTGGTATACTTCAACTCACTGGGCATACTGGCCTCCACACTTATATTGGATCTCAATGAGAATGACAAAGTGGGAACTGAACTCATAGGGAGACCCCGCCCCTGTCCCATCCCAGCGTGAAGAGACCATATTTGTGGTGGATGGAGATTCTGCCCAAGACAAGGTTATGTGGAAACTACCAGTGAAGATTGGGACTCGTGCAGGCTTCATCCTATTTTCTGGGCTTGCCGTTGCATTCCCGTTGGAGTTAATGGAAGGCCCACGCAGTTTCGGGGCAATTGGCTCCAATATTAATCTGACGGTGGCTTTCGAGCCGGGTGGGGGTGGAGGGGGTGAAATTGTGAGGGCGAAACCCAGAAGTCAACTCAGTGGGTCGGAGGCTGCAATCGCAACTGAATTGAAGCAAAAAATGTTGACTTCCGGGTTTCGCGTCTCCAAGCTGCGCAGCGGGCATGATACACGCTCACATGATGCGATCTCAGCTCTATTTAAAAGGACAATGTCCAAATAGAAATTGGAGGAACCAAGAGGTTTTCATGATGGATGCTGCACATAGAGGAAGGGCAGCACCCAGATTCAATGATGCCTCACTGGAATTACTGCCGGGTGCAGTCAGGAGCAGGAGGGACATACTTTTCCCCAGCAATGGGAGGAAGAAACCTGCTGCCCTCACCAAGAAGGTGTGGTTAGAGGTAGTTGAGGAGATGAGTAGCAGGAACGTTATGCCCCGGTCTTGGATGCAGTGCAGGAAGCAGTTTAATGTCCTAACCAGGTCAGGAAAAGTGAGTACATTTGCAAATTCACCTACATCCTGTGGTTTAAGCCCCCACCCACTTTCACTCTGTTTTGCCAAGCGTACTCCATCACATAACTCCTCACACTCACTCAACTTTTAGCAGCATCCAGCCTTCACATTCTATGCACTCCTCCCCATTTACCCACCCACCTTTGCCACTCACCCCAATCCTTATGCAATGTGATGCATCTATCTCCATCCATCGGGTGAATACCTGACTGTCACTCACTCACAGGTCTGTTTTTTCATCCTTTGTAAGAAGAGAACGCAAAATGCAAGTGAAAGGGAGAGGACTGGAGGTGGCCCGCCACAAATAGTCCAGCTAACAGATGCAGAAGAAGAGGCCCTGGAGATAAGGGGCACATCTGCATCCCTCTCAATCAGAGATGGAGAGACAGGGAACTAGCAGATAGCTGGTGACAGAATTACAAATATCTCTGGCACACATGCTCACATTATTTCATCAGTGACTGAAATATGAGAAGACTGAGTATGGCGATTGTCAAAATTGTGACTTTGGCACGACTAAATCATATCTCTTTCTTTTGTCTTCCAGGGTCTTCACGCGTACAGCAAGTGTCCCAGGACATGGATGAGGACGATTCCTCAGAGGACCTCATTCCTTCTGATAGTCCACCGACACAGGACGTAGAGCCTTGTGCCAGCGCAAATACTCGCATGTAGATGTGCAATGGGTGGATTAGTGGTTGAAGGACTGTTTAGTGCAAAGGTGGTGGGGGAGGGGTTGGTCCTGGTGGTGGGAGCGGACTGCAGGATTTAATTTCTTACACGAGGTGAACCTTCGCGATAGGAGGGCATCTCTGGCATCCCAAGAAGCAATATAAGTGGCTGGTCTGGTGATGGGTGTCCCATCTTCATCCTCCTCCTCCATGTTCTCCTCATCCGAAGATGAGTGATGAGCCCCTTCGTCCTCCTCCACCTCCAATCCACTATACTGTGCAATGTTGTACAGAACGCAGCATGCCACTATCATTCTGGAGACCCTCACAGACGAGTACAGAAGGGCGCCTCCAGATCTATCTAGGCACCTGGAGCGCATCTTAAACATTCATATGGCTTGCTCTATGACACAGCTGGTGGCCATGTGGCTCTCGTTGTAGCCTCCTGTGCCTCATTGATGGGATTCCTCACAGGTGTCATGAGCCAGGTTTGAAGGGGCTATCCTTTGGCTCTGAAGAGCCAGCCCTTAATTCTGCTTCCTGGACAGCCGCAGTATGAATGCATCATAACAGCTCCCAGGGAATCTGGGACACACCTTCATGAACCTCTTTTTGTGGATGCACGCCAGCTGTGCATTGATGGACAAATATCCCTTGTGGTTTATAAAAACTCCTGGTTGCTGTGGTGGTGCTTGGGTTGCCACGTTTGTGCACCCTGTACCTGTGGGAATCCAGTCAGAGAGGCGATTCCGAGTGCCCGCTCATTATGGCAATTGTCACGAGGAGGCTGCAGATGTCTGCCACCTGACATGACAACCTCAGCCTGGGGAAGCACTGCTCTTCCGAGAGGTCAAGGAGCTGAGCCGCTGTCTGTAAATCTTCTGACCTGGGTAGTGCCTCCTACGACCTTGGCCCCTCCATCCCATATAATACTCTCCATCCTCATCATATCCGAAACTGAATCTGCATTGACTGATTCGAATCAGGTCACTGGCAAGTAGGATACTGTGCTCCTCTTTGGTCACCTTCACAGCCAGGTAAAAGCAGCACAGGCCAACAAAGCACAAATGTTTTGGCTGCACCTTCATCAAACCTAAGAATCTATCAAGCAAACTCCTGTGCCCCTCCCGCCTGTGCCCCTTCCGCCTGTGCCCCTCCCGCCTGTACTCCGTCGTCGCTGCCGTGGATGGTGACGGTCTTCCTCTTCTGATGTATTGTTAAACACATCCAGCACGCCTCCCATCCCGATCTTGTCAGTTTGAAAGCCTCTAAAGTTTAGAAAAAGCTGTATCAACACAAGAACTCTCTGCCAAACCTTTGCCAGGGGGAACTGAGACACCAGCCGTAATAAGTGAGCTTTTATTCAGATGGGGCAATGACAAGTTTAAATACCCACCTGAACTGTGGCTGAAACTCACCTCCGTTTCAATGGTCAGTTTTCCGAGCCCAAGCTGGACACGATAAATTTAAACCTAAGTAAAATTCAATGTAGAAAGACCTCGTTAACGTCTCCTAAGGACGTTAATTGCTGCAATAAGTACCTGCCTGCCTGCACTAATCAAAGCACCGACTGGGGTGAGTAGGTTACTCGCAGGCATTCAAACGCGTCTCCGTTAAACCCGGAAGTGGTTGCGTTGGAGCCGGGTTGCGGTCGTGATGTCAAATTCAGTTATTTTAACTACCCACCTGCCCCCAAACCACCCGTTCCTGGGGTTTAAAATTCCCACATTGTTTCTAATTAATAATCCTGAAAGTTTTATTCCCAGTCTTAATTGCCGTGATTCAGCTGTTACTAATATGTAGTGATTTTCTATTTTATTCAATGATTCTGGTTCCCCAAATTTGTTTTTGTTACTCTGTGCATTAATACACACACATTTTATTTAAACAGTGGTTGCTGATGACATTATCTCGAGCAGTGACTTGCAGGAGTTACTGAAACCTGAGTCTGTGAGGAAGCTGGATTGACATCAGGAGAAATATAATCGCTAACTTAACAACGCTTAACAGTGCTTCCACTTTAACTGTGTGAATTCAGCTCCCTCAGTCAGGGTGCGTGAGCTCCTAGCCAATATCATCAACAGTCATTATTTAAACAATTCAGTTCAAATCAAAAAGAAAAAATGGGAATAAAACAAAAACATAAGGAAAATAACCAACCTCCTCTCCTGAAGGCACTGATTGAGGATGGGGGTACAGTTCAAGTGGCTACTCTTGATGTTTAAGCCCAGATAGTAAGGTCAGCAGGTTATGTTACCACGGAGGGGATTGCGGTTGAGTCCACCCACACACGCTAAGTTAAAGGCTAGCAATCAGGAATGGGCACTCAGGGTAATTTTGCTCTCCACAGCCTAGGGGTACTGAGGCCAAATGTAGCCCTCCCCTCCCCCCTCTCCCCCCAACTGCTGCTCTGGGTGAGATCAGCTAACAGCTAACAGACCGGGGATTGAAGCTGCAACCTCCCATTTCTATATAGTTCAATTCCACACTACTAAGCCATCAGGGAGCCTCAAAACAGATGGATGTTAAACCGAGTAGGAATTATTTGTCATTGCTATGCTCAAAAAAAAATCTATCCTGATGCCACCACCTGCTCACTAAGCAAAAGAAAAATGAAAAATGCCTTAGTAGAACATTTCTTTTTTGTCTAGCTAAGAACAGAGGTTTAGAGATCCAGACACAAATTATTTCATCACTACAGGACTTGTGGACAAAAATCATATTGTTTTTTTGTAAAGTCGGCAAAATGTTGCCAAGGTTAACAAACATCAGACAGGTGAATAACCCCAAATTTGTCATGCTGTTCCTCCGGACAATCAGTGGGGTGAAGCAATATTCACTGAAATATCGCTGTCTTCTACACCAACAAGCTTCAGTGTGCTTTTAATTGCAGCCAAAAGATTTGTCAAATTTAAAGTACCTTATACCATTAAAGTGAGCCTGAGACTTCTTGTAGAGATACACCAGGAATACATAGGGAATATAAGAACCCAAGGATATTTGTTCCATTGCCTGACTTCTGACCATATTGCCTGATCAGGGTTGCCCTTTATTTGCCATACCAAAACAGGAAAGAGACTAATAGAGAAGCAAATTTCATGAAGGGTCCACACCTGGAATGTTAACTCATCTGTTTTCCTGACATATGCTGCCTGACCTGATGAGTGTTTCCAGCATTTCCTGCTTTTGTTTTATGTTTCGAGCACCTGCAGCTTTTGGAACATGGGGACATTGGAGGGAATGGCTTAAAGTCCAAAGTGCGTTTTGTGGGTGATGACAGTTGATTGAAATCCTTAGTAATATTATTAACTACATTTCCATTCAGAAGCATAAGTGGAACAACTTTGTTTGAAAAACCTGACTTGAGGGGGTAAATATTCTGATTCAGTGTTGGAAAATTGAAGGGGGTGAACACACAATTTTCTGATGCACGCTGGCAGCAGACAAGATACTTCATCACTGCCGTGGATTCAGAAAAGTTAGGCTTTGGTGTCTGGTCCACATTTTACAAATTTTTGGATACTTCACTGTCCGGTCCAAAATCTAGCAGGTGTCAACCATACACCTCACCGTCATTCGTTTTTAATTCATTTCTTACCATTGAATCTTACAGCACAGAAGGAGGCCATTCAGCCTATTGTGCCTGTGCTGTTTCTTTGAAAGAGCTATCCAATTAGTCCAATTATCTAATTAATCCAACTCCCCTGCTCTTTCCCCATAGCCCTGCAAATTTTTCCTTTTCTCTTTGAAACTGTACTCTACTTATCTGAAAAGAAAGACTTGCATTTATACAGCACCTTTCACAACCACCAGGCAACTGTTGTAATGTGGGAAACACAGCAGCCAATTTGTGCACAGCAAGGTCCCACAAACAGGAATGTGATAATGACTAGATAATCTGTTTTTGTTTTGTTGGTTGAGGGATACATATTGGCCAGGACATCAGGGATAACTTCCCCTGCTCTTCTTCGAAATAGTGCCATGGGGTATTTTACGTCCACCTGAGAGAGCAGACGGGGCCTTGGCTTAACATCTCATCCGAAAGACGGCACCTCCGACAGTGCAACACTCCCTCAGCACTGCACTGGTGTGTCAGCCTAGCTTTATGTGCTCAAGTCCCTGGAGCGGGACTTGAACCCACAACCTTCTGATTCAGAGGTGAGTCTGCTATCAACTGAGCCACAGCTGACACAGTGAATAGCTCCATAATCTTAAATCTTGGTACCAATGTTGTTTGTACACTTACTGCTGCCCCTTAGTTCTCCTTTATGTTATGCTCTAACGGGCCAAATGCACTGTACTGATGTGACAAGTTTTTGCTATGCATTGATGTACAAAGCCTAGATTAACAGTAGCTTGAGATCACTGACCTGAGTGCAATTCAAATTTTGAGAGATGCTAGCCTCCCAGCATTTGGGCCTCAACCAGTATGAAGTATTTTTTTTAAATAGTCTCAAATTATTAACTGCAGTTTTACCATGAGAGACGACGGATAGTAGCAGCACAGGACAGGCTGTTTGGGTAGAAGTTTCCACTGCATCAACATCATAAATACACTCATTGCACCATCTCCTGCTCTAATTCATTCTTTCGCAGGCCCTCAAAACTGTGGAACTCCTTGTCTCCCTCATTCTCCCCTTCCTCCTGAAGTCTACAGGCTTTTAAAATGCAAGCTTGGTGCACCTAATCATTGCTCCCTGACTTGTCTCATTTACTAGCCTAGTCTTTTCAACTAGGGGTCACAGTCTCAGAATAAGGGGTCGGCCATTTATGACTGAGATGAAGAGAAATTTCTTCACTCTAAGGGTTGTGAACTTTTGGAATTCTCTACCCCAGAGAGCTGTGGATGCTCAGCCGTTGAGTATATTCAAGTCAGAGATCGATAGATTTTTGGATACTAAGGGAATCAAGGGATATGGGGATAGTGTGGGAAGGTGGAGTTGAGGCCGATGATCAGCCATGATCTTATTGAATGGTGGAGCAGGCTTGAGGGGCCGTATGGCCTACACCAGCTCCTATTTCTTATGTTCTTACGTAACTTTGGCAGATTTGGCTCTGGGCAGCACTCCCTTTCATAACATCACTGGGATAGAACTAGGTGATATCACAGCAGGAGAACTTTCTTACACAAGGGGTTGATTTTCACTCCTGGGCAGGAATGCGGCCTAGCGAGCGGCCAGCCCATCTGTGAGCGGATGCAGGGAGGCTCGGCCGAATTTTAACAGCTGGGGTTCATTAGCAGGCCGCTTACCGACTTCCTGACCAAATTGTCCTGGAGGTCGACAGGAAGTGGCTGCCCGGCTGTTAAAATTGGGCACCTCGGAAGCACGCGCTGGGGACTAGGAGGGCTTGGGGAGGAATCCTGGGGAGGGAAATAAAGCCTGGAGCGGGAGGCCCCAGGCTTCTTTGTGAGGCCCGGAAGAGCACTCCTGCTCGTCCTGACCCACAACAAAAACTGTAAAAAAAAATTAAAATTTACACTTAACTGGGCCTCTTCTGGCTCCAGATCCAGCTTTGGTCCGGTGGGGAAGCCACCAGTGCTCACCCACTCAGGCCTCAGGTAAAAATAGCAGTCAGGCCCCGATGATGTAATTGGAGCCCGCTCTGCATATTTAAAGAAGGACCCCAGTGGCTTTTAGCAGTGTCCTTGCTACCTGCAATTTAGAATTTCACTTGGCCTGATTGGAGTGAGTAATTTCCCCGCTTCATTTTAACTGCAATCCTGCTTATTTTCCACCAGGCAGGGAGGTACAAATTCCCCCAAAATGTCTGTCCCCATTTACTTATTGTACCCTCCTGTCAAGTTTAAATACTGCTGAAAGAATCTGATGCTTATTTCTTTCATTTCAGCTGCCACAAGGCTGCACGCTAATGCTCGTGGGTTAATTAACCTAGCATCAGATTGCCAATTGTTCCTGATGGCTGCATCCCAGAAGAGTTAACAATGAGCTAATGACAATAGGGTATTTAGGGAGGGTGGTTGTTTTTAATAGGCAGGTGAAAGAAAACATTAAAAGTCTATTATTATGCTGATTAAAGAGTGTTTATCAATAGTCTGTCCTTTGCCTTTTACGGCTATTTTGTGAGCGCTAATGTGTTCATTCAAACAGTATTACTTATACTGCTTTCATTCTGGTCAACACATCAGAAATCTTAAGCTAATCATGACATTTATTTTTTATTATATCACTTTTCTTCCCTCGACACCTCTCCTGACAGCAATGACTCCTTGCTGGGGTGGTTCCTCCCGTACTTAATCCAAGGGGCCATTATTCATATGTAAGCCTTCACAGTGAGTGCCAAAAGACTATTCGACCATGGGAAGGAGTTGGGTAACACAAACACACATCATCCCATCCTCTCACCTGTGTTCACACAAGCATACTTTCAGTGAGGGCTACTGGATATGTATCAGAAATCTTGACCAATTTTCTCCTTGCTAACTCAGGGATACTGAGGCCAATTATGGCATGACTACCATCACCCTGACTGGGACAAGCAAACTCAGCACAGACCAGTGATTGAATTAGAATCATAGAATGGTTACAGCACAGAAGGAGGCCATTCAGCCCGTCGAGCCCGTGCCGGCTCCCTGCAAGAGCACTTCAGCTAGTCCCACTCCCCCGCCCTTTCCCCGTAGCCCTGCAATTTTTTTCCCTTCAGGTACTTATCCAATTCCCTTTTGAAAACCACGATTGAGTCTGCCTCCACCACCCTTTCAGGCAGTGCATTCCAGATCCTAACCACTCGCTGCGTAAAAAAGTTTTTTCCTCATTTCATGTCGCCTTTGGTTCTTTTGCCAATCACCTTAAATCTGTGTCCTCTGGTTCTCGACCCTTCCACCAATGGGAACAGTTTCTCTCTATCTACTCTGTCTAGACCCAATTGAGTTTTATTTACAAGCCAACACCTAGTGTACATAAGAAGGAAGACGGGAATCGAGTCTTCATTGAAGAGAGGAGACAGATTTTCCTCTTTAGCACCTGAGCTCAGGATTTGATGGAGTGAAGCGCTTATATCAAATTCGGGAACAAGCTGCGTGCGATTCGTCCCTGGATTGGCGATAAGCATTTCCGTTCTGCCAAGCTCTTACACCCTAATGCCAAAGGACAAATTCTGTGAAGAAGAGACAAATCGAGAAGTAGTGATTAGGGGATACCCAGCTTGAGTTTTAAAAGAGACAGGATTTACATGGAAGGGAAGACTGAGGGATGCGGTGATCAAATTGTCACTCGTATTTTTGGAATAAAATCACAGCAACAATTATCATTTTGAGCAAAGAAGCTGACCACAGCTGGATTTCAGAATGCAGCTTCTGGACATAGATTCACTTGGCCTGTAAATGTAATATAATTTACCAAAGAATAAATTTAAGATAGGAGTTTGTTACTGAACATATTCATCAGCATAAACAATGATAGAGCAAGCTTAGATAAAACAACATTAATGTTCTTTTGATTTCTATTTACGTACCAGAAATTTACTTGGCATACTTCTAGAAAATCAATATATTCCAACCTTATTGAATTCTTTTGGATTCTGAGATTCATGTTTTGGAAAAACAGTGCAGAAATATTTAACCTATGACCCTTTGCTAATGACAGCAATTTCCCTGTTCGCTCACTTCCCTTGACATCTGTCGCTAGGTAACACTCTGATAAACCAAGAATGAGGGGCCAATTGCCACCTACATGCACCCTATTTGTACTGTAATAAATATTATGTGATCCCCTTGACAGTCTGTGCATGTTGGGTAATGACCTTGATTACCACAGGGTGAGAAAGGTTCAGTGACTGTCGCCTTACATTTCCTCTTATCTCAGCTCTTTAATGTATTGCCTTCTGCATAATAGGAGGGCAGGCCCTGCGGCTGCTGGTTCCACAAGTCCCTCGCAGCTTCTCTGACTTACAAAAGCTCTACCTTTATTTAGGCTTTGATAGGGGTCATGCACATCTGTGATGCTCAGTCACACTCTCCCCCCCCCTCTGTTCCACACACCCACAACCCTATTCATCTGAGAGAATAGTGCTAAAACTGCTGACCTGTCCTGCAGGAGAGCTTTGTGTTAGCCACCCTTCTTCTGAAAGAGATGCAAATAGGAGGCTCTTCACTGCATTGTGCTTCCTTGCTCCCTCTTTTTATCAAAAGTATAATGGATGGCCAGGCATGAATTATCGGCGTTAAAGCAGTCCTGAGTTAGTTTCGCCACGAGCATGCCTTACAAACCCAAAATCAACAAAAGGGCCGCATACACAATCCCAATTCACTCCCTGACCATCTTTTATTTTTCTACAATAGAAACAAGATATTTCTGATTTTCTTTCTTGTTTCTGCTCAGTAAAAGATGGCTGCCTTTGCATCACGGCGGCCTGACACAGCTGAAGAACCCAAGGCCAGCTGCAGCGTAGAATAATGGGTGCCTGACATCAGCACTACAACTGCATAATGGGCAGCTGATGTCAAAGGGGCAGTATTGAAAGAAAGGAATCTGCACGCTCTGATGTAAGAAAGTGCAATTTACAGCAATGTCATTTTGAGGAAGTGCAGGGGGAATAAGGTAGCTGATGTATGAATTAGATGTATATTTATTTGTTTATGGGCTTGACATTGGAAGAAAAGAATTGTTTAAAAAGTACAGTAACGTAACAGGGTTTTTAATGACCATTTGATTTACAGCTTTTTAAAATTAAAAAATCTAGGTTAAGGGCTGAGACCCATTGTATAAAAAACCACCCAGTTTAAAATAAAATTAGGAGAAAAATGAAAAGGTGACTCTTTTTTCAACACACTATGGATGTAGGAGGATGAAGAGCTTACTACGCTATCTCCTTTGTGGCCCACCCAAGCTGTCTTTCAGGCTGCCTTTACAAATAACTCATGAATACACCAAACTCTGCATTTGCTTTCGGACAGTGACTGAAATTTGTAAAGCTTTTTTGACAGAATAGACAGTACAGGGTGAATTCTACAATCCCTGTTCTACGAGCGGGGGGCTGCGCTCACGGGGAGATTGTGCCAGAGAATTGAGGCTACAATGTTGTAGGCCCGTCTCCAACCTGGGCTTTCTTTAACACAGCTTCCTCACTGGGAGTGTGGGATCATGGGGTTTACCCACATGTTACGTACTTACATATTGATACTGATTACACCTGGTCAGTATCTCAAATCTGTATGACTTTTTTACTATACGGACTTAGGAAGCCAATCTTAGCCACTTTGCCGCAATACATTTTTATGTTCCCATATCATAATTTAATAATTTAAGGATTTATCTTTCACAATAATGATCATTTCCATATATTTAATGCTTAATTTATAAGCAAAAAAATAGATTACTTGGTGAAAATATCTTGAATTGGTGTTCCAATATCGTGTGGCACAGACACAGGCACAGAGTGCTAGGACATGGGTTTATCCCTGTGATTCCCCACCAGGTGATTTACCAATCTCAATTGCACCATAAAGGTTGGTTGTGGGCCCAGAGTGCAAAGAGCAGAGACCATGTGCTTCTTTACAGGAAAGGAGGAATAGTTGGAGGGGAAGTCATGTCACCCCAGGGAACGGGTTCATCCCTCATTCTCCATGTGGTGAGTCGGTATTCGTAACCGGCCCAAAATGGGAAGTGGTGCCTGGAATTACATAGAATTTACAGCGCAGAAACAGGCCATTCAGCCCAACTGTTCTATGCCGGTGTTTATGCTTCACACGAGCCTCCTCCCACCCTACTTCATCTAACCCTATCTGCTGGGGTCATGCACATCTGTGATAAGTTGAGATAAGAGGAAGCTGAACCATTCCCACAAAGGGGCAAGTCAGCCTTTGACAAGTGAGCATGTTTCTAATGGGCAATTCCCCAGAAGCATTGGCAAAGACCTGGGAAGGAGACTGTCCTGCCTCTTGGTTGTGGAATGGCGTGTAGCACAGGGGAATGTAACAAGTGCAGAAAATAATTTATAGAGTGCTTGAATTGGGTTATAAAAATGAGAACGTAAGAGGCCCAACATAGCTAGCATACTGGAAAATTGCCATGTCGCCACTAGAGCCTCGCGAAATGTTCCCTATTTTAAAAACCCAGATGATTCTGGAGAACTTTAAATTATGTTTCTCACAAAAGCTTTTACAGTGGGATTGTGTTTTTGAAACTCAGGATATCTTTAATTCTGTAATAGCTGCAATGGTCCACCAAATTCAATTGTATATAACTGGACTTCTGCTGTACTCAAAGCTTCAGGTTGTTATTCTAGTTACACTTTCTCCCCATTCTTTTAACAGGCTCATATTACACCTTTAACTACCTATAGCATAATGGATTATGAACGTGAGTTAAAATGCTGCTATTCAGCCAAGTAGTTCTGATTATCTAAACCACAAGAACAAAACTCTCACTGTGTCTACATGTAATATCGGAAAAACAGACAAGCGAGAGTGACCTAAAGGTGATTACAAAGCAGTAATTTTAACAAAAGTTTAAGGTGACACTGTAAACTCAGAGACTAGTTCAAGCAGTATGTAACAATCAGCTGAGCTCCTCAATGTAATCATTGCCTTGAAATCATTCCAGTATAGCTATAGTTTATAAAGGTGTTTTTTTAAAAATTTGTATTAGAGACTGTGCCTCTTTCCAATTCAGAAAGGGGCTGCTATCAGGTATCATATTGCTGAATTATCACTGTAGAACGTAAAACAGATGGATTATTTTGTGATGATCTGCTGGTTACCAGCAGATTGGTTGTTCCAATGAGGTGACATTGGATAGAGAGTTTGCGCCGAACACTTGCAACCTGCATAAAGCTCAATCTGTGTTCCAAATGCAGTAAGCAACCGCTTCTAACCTTGCAAAGTGAAGACCTATGAAATGGGAGCTTTCATAGAACATTTGAAGCTGTCAGGTTAGTAAATCATTCCATGCTGACACAACACCCAACCTACTCACCTGACATGATCCCCACGCACTGGGAAACTTGTGCAAAAGCTGGTAAAATGGTAAATGCATGGTAAAATCCTGCTTAACTACCTTCTAACAAGCTTTTAACTATCTAAATTGGCTGACCCGCCGCTTGGTGTCGGGTCTGTTCAGGAATGACAGACCCGACACTTGGGAAACTGACACGGAGGCGGGTTGACAGCGGGATACCGACCCGCTGTCAATCTTTTTGATTTTGACAGCGGACCCGCCTCCGAACTCGTACTCTGAACGCCGGTAAAATTCCGCCCCAAATGTCAATTCGATATGTGTGAATCCTGATAGTGACTGTCAGTAGGCTATTTTAGTATGGAGGGCATCATAGGCTAGTCCGATCTGTTCTCACTTGATGTACACGCGAGTTTCAGTTGGAACACAGAGGGAAGAACTGCCCAGAAGTCTGAAAGAAATAGAAAGAAAGAACTCGTATTTATAAAGCACCTCTCACGTCCACAGGATGTACCAAAGTGTTTCTTAGCCAATTGATTACCTAAGAAATGTAGTCAATGTTGTTTTCTGGGCAAGCACAACAGTCAATTCTTGCACAGCAAGGTCCCACAAATAGCAATGACATGAACACCCAGATAATCTGCTTTGATGGTGCTGATTGAGAGATGCATGTTGTCCAGGTCACTGGGAGAACTAGGTCTACTTTGAAAAATTGAGATGGGATCTTTTACATGCACATGAACAGGTAGATTGGCCTCCATTTAATGTCACCTCTGACAATGCAGAACTCCTTCAGTACTGCACTGAAGCATCAGCTATCACTTGGCTTGGTTGGCAGCACTTGTTCCTCTGAGGTCAAAGAGCACTTACTCGCATAAAGACTTCCAACCAAAAGGCTCTGCCAAAAACTGCCATAAGTTGCTCATTGAAGGATGTCAAACTCAAAAAGTTAGCAGAAGCTGAGATCTGCATTCAATCCCACCAGCTTCAATCTCTGAACCCAGCACTCTACTGCTAGAGTTACGTTGCCACCTGGCTTTTAGAAATTTTAATGGTTATTGATGGTCTATTGATATTTTTTTATGCAACTTCATAACAGACCTAATATGATGTATTTACTTCCTGCGCTTCAACTTATTTAGTACATTGAACAGGAATGAACATTCAGATTCTGAGATTTTAATATACTATTTGGACTTCAATGCATCTGTTTGGACAGGTTAAGTGCATACATAAGCACTTTTTATGGAAGTAATGCAAAGAATATTCTTATAGATTACTTTTCCAATGGGTTTGAAATTTGTTTGGATAGACAACAGAAAGGGGGTATTATAGCTTTTTAAAAAATCAATCATTGTAAAAAAAAAGAAAACTACCGATTTCACATTGCGATGCATTAAGTGACAGAAAACTACACTAATACACATCAATTATTAAATCCTGTTTATGTCTGCAGGGCTAACAATATGTTTGCAGACTTTGAAGAAAACAAGAGGAGCTCCCAAAGACACGACTAAACTCAGGATTAGCTCTCTATAGACTGCTCAAGATAGAGAAACTGCAAATGATGAAAATTGGAAATGAAAACAGAAAATGTGGAAATGCACAGCAGATCCAACAGCATCTCACAAAAAGACAGGTTAACTTTTCTGGTAGATATTCTTCATCAAGACTGGAGTTCTGATAAAGGGTCCTACCCGAAACATTAACTTGTTCTTTTCTCTTCCAAGTGCTGATAGACTTGCTGTACACTTTGAGCATTTTCTGTTTTTATTAGTTTGTAATATCTGTACTTGAAAAAAAATAGTAATTTATTCTGGAACTAAATCTAGATTAAAGTTCCTTATTATATCAAAAATTGACATAGATCTTCCGCCGCTTGAGATAAAGATGTGAAGTAAAAGCATGATGCTTTTTGTCTGATTACGCCTTAGTGAAGCGCCTTGGGATGTTTTACTACGTTCTATATCAATCGCAAGTTGCTATTGTTGCTGTTGCTTATGTTATTGTGTGCTTTAGTGCAAACATTGTCGTGAGCAAGTCCATGTTTGGATCACAGCAGAAATGCAGAGCTGACGACAATGTGACTGCCACAATGTTGCGCAACTGCTGCTTAATAAGCAACTAGATACTTAACTGCTTTAAAAAGGGGAATGTTGCTTAATCTAGATTTGCACAAAATTTGCTGTGCAAACAGAGAGTAGCAGTCAGCCAGATTTAATGAAACAGCCCTTGAAGCCCTCGCGCAGGGCATAATGCGGACAGAGATATAAGATACATATAAAAATATATCTACACTTATTCTTATTTTATTACTACTTCTTGATTTATCTTGTTCTCTTTCCTGTTGTTTTCAATCTTGCTGATGTTCTTCATTCTTGAACCCATTTATACTGTATGTATCAGGAGCCTACACTACTTATTTCTTCCTCAAGTCTGTTGACTTTTGCATGAAAAAGTTCCACTTGACTTTACTTTCTTAATCCTAATCTCTTAATTCTTAATTTGTGACCCCTGGTATTTGGACCTTTCACCATAGTGAACAAATTTTGTCAATTACTTTCATGATTTTGAAAATTTAAATTATGTCACCTTGAAGTCTCTTTCTTGAACCCACAACCTCAGAAGGTTTAAGACTCACTCTAGAGACTTTGAGCACATAATCTAGGCTGACACTTCAGTTCAGTACTGAGGAAGTGCTGCACTGTCAGGTGTAGACCAAGTCTTCCCTCTCCAGTGGTGTAAAAGATCCAATAGTGCTATTTGAAGAGGAGCCAGGGAGTTCTCCTGGTGTCGTGGCCAACAATTATCCCTCAGCCAACACCACTGAAACAGATTATCTGGTCATTTATCTCATTGTTGTTTGTGGAACCTTGGTGTATGGAAATTGGCTGCTCCCTTTGCCTACCTTACAACAGTGAGTATACTTCAGAAGTAGTTCATTGATTATGAAGCACTTTGGGAGATCCTGAGGACATGAAAGGTGCTATATAAATGTGGAGTCTTTCTTTCTCCTTTAATATCCCCATTATGTTCCGAACTAATTTATACCATAAAGCACCTACCTGGTCTTTAACACTCCACTTACTTAAAACATAATTTAAATTGTTCTTGCTACTATTAATAATCTATCTTTATTTTTTTCTTATTCCTTCCAATCCTCAACTGATTTCTCATTCCTCATTACTCGATGATTATTTGTACCCTTTAAGATAATTCTTCTTCGCCTTTAGGTTATTTTGGATCACCTTATTCAGCCACTCCACACTTGGCCCTGCTATATTTTTTCTCATAAGAATATATTTTCTATCCACATCCCTTAAAATAAAATAATCCCTTTAAAAAAGGATTTTTTTCCTTTTATTTTATTTCATAGAACACCTTTTGCTTAGTCCTCCCTGGAACTCCTCTCACAGCCCACACATTTGCTCTTGTGCATCTGTTTTTATTTATAACAGTATTAATTATAACTACAGAATGATCACAAGAAGCTAAGCATTCGCCTACTTTTGAGTTACAAGTTGCTCTTTATGTGCTGGTAAGCACTGAATCTAATACAACATCTGCCCAAAGGCTCTGCTCCACCTCTTGTGTTAAGAAGGTAACTGCAGGGGTAAGTAACATCATTGAAGGTTACATATCCATTCAACTCCTGAAAATATTAAATTATTTTTCCCATTTTAGTTTTTTGTTAATTGTATTTACAGGTCTCCTTTTCCTTGTAATCTTTCAAAACAGATACTCAGTTTGTTTATTCCAGAATATGAAACTATTCTGGGCACAAACACAGGAAAGAGATGTGAATTTAAAAAAAAAATCATTCTCAGGATGTGGGTATCACTGGCAAGTCTAGCATTTATTGCCCATCCCTAATCATCCTGAGAAGATGTTGGTGTGGTTTCTTTTTGAACTGCTGCAGTCCGTGTGGTATTCTTTGTAGCGGTTTGATATGACTGAGCAACTTGTTAGGCCATTACAGAGGACAGTTAAGAATCAACCACATTGGTGTTGAACTGGCAAAGGTGGTAGATTAGTGAACCAGTTGAGTTTTTCCAGAAAATTCAAAAGCTTAATGGTCACTTTTACTGATACACACTTCCTTAAATTTTCAGATTAAAAAAAAAATGGAATTGAAATTCTCCAACTGCCATGGTGGGATTTGAATTCAAGTTCTCTGGATTTATTAGTCCAGGCTTCGGGATTACTAGTCCAGTAACATAACTATCTCACTACCGTACCCATATTATTCTGGGTAAATTTATCAAACTGTCAGCCCAGTGCTTCCCACAGTGAAAAAGGCAAATAAGGTACATGGTTACATTAGCAGAGGGAGAAAGTACAAATCATGCAAGGTCAGTGTTAGTCAGTCTCCATTTGGTCACTTAACTAGAGGAAGGATATTATTCCCTTGAGAGGATACAGAGGACAAGAATAAAGATTAACTCCTGGTGTCAGGAATTTAAATTATAAGGAAAGGTTAAGGCGGTCAGATTTAATTTCTTTGGAAAAGGAAAGGGTTTGAGGTGACCTAACTGTAAAAAAATCGTCAAATTTGCTCCAGACAAATTGTTTACTATGTTGAAGGATCTGTATACCAGAGGACACTGGTTATAAAAGGATTACAAAACAATCAGGTAGAATACTTTTACATAAAGGAAAGCAAAGCAGGGAAGTCTATTTAAGCAGAAAATATAAAACAGGTTTAAGGCTTTTAGGTACATTTCTAGAGGAAGAAGAAATTGTGGGGTATGGTGAGAAGGCAGGTAGGTGGAGTTAATCTATCAAAAAGGGATAAATTTGTTTAACCTAATAGATTTGTTCTGTTCCTTAAAAAAATGTTTTATTACATTCTATGTTACTATTGTTCATATGGGTCACAAACAGAAAATGGCACACCTGGCAGGGGCTGGGTAACACTACTGAAAGATCAGGCATTACCAATCCCTCCTCACATGAAAAGTCCCCTGTAATATGTAAACTTTAAGTTACAACTGTCAGACCACACACAACACAGAAGGATAGCTCACTACCTAGCTAAAAATGTCAAATCATAGAATCATAAAATGGTTACAGCACGGAAGAAGGTCATTCAGCCCGTGCCGGCTCTCTGCAAGAGCACCTCAACTAGTCCCACTCCCCCCGCCCTTTCCCGTAGCCCTGCAATTTTTTTTCTTTCAGGTACTTACCTAACTCCCTTTTGAAAACCACGATTGAGTCTGCCTCCACCTCCCTTTCAGGCAGTGCAATCCAGATCCTAACCACTCGCTGCGTAAAAAAGATTTTTCTTACGTCGCCTTTGGTTCTTTTGTCAATCACCTTAAATCTGTGTCCTCTGGTTCTCGACTCCTCTGCCAATGGGAACAGTTTCTCTCTATCTACTCTGTCCAGACCCCTCATGATTTTGAACACCTCCGTCAAATATCCCCTTAGAGTGGAGAAAGGGGATTTCAATTACAATATTTAAATGAAAGTGAATATAAAAGGTGTAGTTAAACAGCTGTCACCGAGAGCATTCAGTACTTTGCTCCGCATTTTGACATTTCAAATAAAGCTCACAACCTTGCTTTCATGACTTTTATTGTGATTGCAGTATAAGTAATAACAATAGGCAGCTTCAATACTACAAATTCTTGTTTTAAATTCTACCCAAGCCAAGATAAAAGTCTTGCATCTAGTGCATTCTCTCACGTTCCAGACATCACATACCAGTGTTGCTGCAGATGGAAATAAATAAGAGTAGGAGAGCCAGTCATTTACCTGGATCCTGAACTTTATATAAGTAATTAAAATTGCCCTGTGGCTACGGCTTCACTGGTTTGTTTATATGTAGCTACAATTGCTTAGATTTTCCTATTCGGAAAAAAAGCCTTAAAGGGACAGTCCAGGTTAACAGCTAAACATCACAACTCTGCTCCAGACCTCAGACTGCACGACTGCAATGTCATGAGAGACCTGCTAGTAATTTACTAACATTGATGTAAAAAAGAGGTTATTGCACCAAGTCAAAGAGCACTGTTATTCATTCACTCATTTTCTCAAACTTTTTCTGTAATAAGCAAGAAAGCTCTCAGTCGTGTCAGTAGTTTGTATCACTTGCACTCCAAGCACATCTATATGTCACACTAAGTGGCTAATGATTTACTCAAGGAATAGAGTGTGTTCATGTTACGAACTGAATGTAGGATGAAATGAGCATAAATGTTTGTTGAGGCAGTTTTCGTTTTGAGGTTTGCTATAGCATTTTTATTTTATTTCCATAGAAACGGGCAGACACGTGAGTTAAATTAACCTCACAGTTATACAGTGTTTTAAGGATCCAGAAATAATGGGTTGGTTGTTCAGGGGAGGTTATATCTCGAACTCAACAGCTCGGGGCTCAATGCACTGTGCAGTAATGCAAGCGGACTGAGGCCCTGATCGATAAGTTTATGAAGGCTTCCATCCCCTGGTTGTTTTACTGACTTGATATGGCCTCAAGCTTCAGCTATTTTCATCAATAGTTCAATTCCGCAACCCCCTGGCTTTAACAGTAACAGGAGTAATCAGATTGTTCCAGGGTGCTTCTGCTAACCCTCTTCAACCTACAGTGCGTTCAGATGTTTGGCAAGGTTAGAATATTTCAGCTTTAAGTTCAAAGGAAAAAAAATTGAACAAAATTGTTTAACCGCTTCAGAACCAATGCTATGATTTTTTTTATTCGTTCCTGGAATGTGGGCGTCACTGGCAAGGCCAGCATTTATTGCCCATCCCTAATTGTAGTGAACCACCTTCTTGAACCGCTGCAGTCTGTGTGGTGAAGGTACTCCCACAGTGCTGTTAGGGAGGCAGTTCCAGGATTTTGACCCAGCGACGATGAAGGAACAGTGATGTATTTCCAAGTCAGGATGGTGTGGAACTTGGACTTGGAGGGGAACTTGGAGGTGATGGTGTTCCCATGCATCTGCTGCCCTTATCCTTCTTGGTGGTAGGTGCTGTCGAAGAAGCCTTGGTGAGTTTCTGCAGTGCATCTTGTAGATGGTACACACTGCAACCACGGTACGCCGGTGGTGGAGGGAGTGAATGTTTAAGGTGGTGGATGGGGTGCCAATCAAGCGGGCTGCTTTGTCCTGGATGGTGTCGAGCTTCTTGAGTGTTGTTGGAGCTGCACTCATCCAGGCAAGTGGAGGGTATTCCATCACACTCCTTACTTTTGGTTGGGCTACATGGCTGTATTTAAAAATATCTATGAAATCAAAGCTGCTTAAAACTTTCACATTCTTTGGGCTACTGAGTCATATTAAATTGCAGTTTTAATTCCTGGCTGGATTAGCTGATCTCAGCTGGGGCAGCAGTTGAGTGACTAGAATTGGCTTTAGCTCCTTTCAGATGGGGAAGAATACAAATCAGACAGGGTTCCGGCTCCTGGTTGCTAACCAGTGATTCCTGCTGGAAAACACATGTATGGGCATTGGGTTAGCACAGGTTCGGTGCCCTCCAATTTTATATACCCTTCTGACAAAGCTCATAGGTGAAGAATGGAAAGTTGGGCGAGATACCAGAGGTCTGCCGATACTTGCAGAAATGCACCCGAGCATGAGTTATTGCCTTGAGGAGCAGAAATAAGGAGAGAAAATTTGGAAAAAGAAAGAGTGTGACACTATCAAAAATGAATCCGCAGCCATTTTAAGAAGCACTAGTCGTCAACATGGCTAGTTATTTAATAAGTTAAGTGCCTACTCCCAATCCAGAGGCTGGAAGCTGAAATAACCGTCCAGCGGCTGAGATTGCAACTTGTCTACTGTCACTGGGGAAAGTTTAACTAGTTCTTGAGCAAAGTGTGTGCTATAGAAGATTGTGTGGCTGTGGACTGTTTAGAGGCATCTCGGACAGTGGAGGGGAAAGAGAGGAATAAAAGCAGACTGTGTAATTTGACTATGGATCAGTATTGACAGCAGCTGTAGGGGAGGCGACGGCTGAGATCATCCTGTCCTCTTGGCTGAAGGGGACCAAAGCTGGCACAACGGCGGGGGGACTGTGTCCTAGATTTTTGTGCTGAACAGTAACAATGTGACATTCAACAAAACAGCTATGGCAACCTTATATTCCTCTCTCTCAGCTGTAATAAAAATAAATCTAATATAAATTGAACTGCACTGCAACACTTACTGGGGCTCTTTGTTTATTACCTGCGTGAGTCAACCTGATACAGTGTCACATTTGGTTTAGCAGCGTAAGAAATTTTATTGGAGTTGTTCACTAGGGCTGAGTAGCGCATCTTCACAAGTCCAGGCATATAATCCAGATTGCAGCTGATTTTCAATGATAATTGGTACAGATCTAATTTTAGAATTGAAGGGGATCAAACAACATGTAAGTGCTATGGATGTGAGTGGGTGGTGTAGGTCCACTCACCAGTGGACAGATTCTGCATTTAATAGTTTAACATTGCCAATTTTGTTTAGACCTGAAGTTTGATATGCAAAATGACAATAAAAGTACGTTATTTTATTACCATATCAATCTTACTCTAGTATGGTCAACTGCAAATATGAAAAATATTTTAATACCTCCTGTGTCTTTATGTGAAATGGCTGTCCAGAAGATTTTGTCCACCATATTGAAAATTCTATTCCTGGGGATTGGATATATTTTATATATTAATACAAGTGAAAAATAAACAGGAATGAATGATACATCATCAATTTTTGTATCCAACAGTATTACCTATATAAAAACAGAAAATGCTGGAAATACTCAGCAGGCCAGGCAGCATCTGTGGAGAGAGAAACAGAGTTAACGTTTCAGGCCGATGACCCTTCGTCAGAACTGGAAAAAGCTGGAGATGGAACAGGTTTTTAAGCAAGTGTAGGGGCAGGGAAAGGGGAGAGGGGAGGAAAGAACAAAAGGGAAGGTCTGTGATAGGATGGAAGGCAGGAGAGATTAAGAGACAAAAGGGATGATGGTGCAAGGCAAAAGGAGATGGTAATGTATTACCTATATGTTTACAATGTGCGTCACATTTAAAAAAATATGAACGCTTATCTCCATTACTATTGTTATCATTATTCATTGAGTTGTGCAGTCATTTGTTTTCCTTTTGGACAGATCACTCAATGCAGTACAAAAACATTTAAGTCAAATAAGCCCAGAAATTGCGTGGGGTGAGGGACATAACTTGGGATGGAACCTGGACCTGCCAGGTTTCCACTGCATTGATAAATGCAAAAGAAAGTGTGCTGCGGGGGAGGGAGCACCTCTTCTGCCCACCCCTGTTATGTTTCACCTGCAATTTGGAGACAGTTCTGAGGACATTCCCAGGATTTCTCCAGGAAATCTGCCTGAAGCATTCTGATTTTCCAGTGGGACCTATGTCCACTGAGTGCAGATGTGTGTCCCATTCTGGGCCATGCGAAGGCCCAGCAAAGAAGAAGTGAATGGTAATTGATTCGAGAAAGATTGATATTGGTCACCAAGTCACCCCTCTGTTCCCTGAGGGGTGTCAAAAAATATATCAGGATCTTTCTTTGCCCCGATCCAAGACCTGGACTCTCCCTCTTGGAGCGGCACAGTGCCACTCTACCGTCGCCTGCATGGGTCAGGTGTCCTGTTGCACGGATTATTTAGGACAGGGTCAGCAGCAGGTCAAAGTGAGTGCGTGAAAGTCATGTGAGGACAGGATCAGACTTGGTTGTGATGCACCCCATTACACAATAGCTTGCTGATGCTCATTGTCCAGGTTCTGACGTGAAGAATGGCAATTGAGGAGTGCAGGAAAAAAGGGGAGATAAATAAGAGGCCTTTTTTTTAATACCTTTTAAATGCAAAATTTTCAGAACACGCCTACATTTACAGCACTAATGGGTTACAAAAGTAGAAATGTAGATAATTAAGTACGATAAATTACAAGATAGAGAAAGAAAGAGAAAGAGGGTGATAGGAGATGTTCAGTTGTTTGATTACGGTGCCACTTTCAGCACCAGAGATGGAAATAGCGCCCTGACAGACAGGGAAGCGTGGGCTACAGACAGCGTGTAGGCGTTGCTTGATATTAGCCTCAGCTGGAGGAGGCAGGTTCAGATGCAGTCCTTGCATGTTACATAGATAGAGGACATACAGAGCTAACAAGGAGAGAATAAGTTATTTATATGGACAATAAACGTTCAGACTGCAGCAACCATGCAGTACACAGTCAGCCCACTCCTGTTACCACAGGTACTAATTTAGTGCTAAGTTTCTATTCTATTTATACAATACAATTGGTGAATGATCTATTCAGTGAGTAATAAAATTTCACTTTCCACTAATTTTCAATGTGCTTTCTGGTGAACACGAACATAGTAATAGTGACATCGGGGCGATTTTAACCCACAACCTTGAGGCGGGAACGGGGCAGGCGGTTAAAATCACTGCATAGTACTTGCTGCTCCATTCCCGCTGACCACCATTTCAACCGTGCAAAAGCAAAATACTGCGGATGCTGGAAATCTGAAATAAAAACAGAAAATGCTGGAAATACTTAGCAGGTCAGGCAGCATCTGTGGAGAGAGAAACAGAGTTAACGTTTCAGGCCGATGACCCTTCAAGGTGACACTTTCAGGGTCCCAGGTGGCTGTCACAATGCTTTTATCCTGCTACAGTTAACTGTCCTCTCAGTATTCAACCCTTCCAGGAACATGGCAGGCTGACTGCTGGAGGACAAGGGATACCTGTCTTGCGACACCCCTCCACAACCCTACCACGCCTGAGCAACACAGGTATAATGAAAGCCACGGGACCACCAGGATCATAATTGAGCATACTATAGGGCTCCTCAAACAAAGATTCAGGTGTCTTGACAACTCCATACAATGTACCCAACAAAGTGTCTCCTGCATCATAGTAGTGTGGTGCATTCTGCACAACCTTGCCAGACAGAGAGGCCAGCATTTGGAGGAGGGGCAGCAGCAGGAGCAGTCCTCATTGGAAGACCAGGGCGAAGGCGAGGAAGCAATAGAAGAAGGAGGGCGAGCACAACACATGGTGAGGGATGAGTTAATTGCACTACGATTCCGGTGGCCAGCTCATTCCTTTGCTCTGAAAACTGACACACAGCCCATCTGCATTAACAGCCCTTGTTACATCCTTCACCTCTCCTTCAATTCTGCATTAAATAACATGGAAACCATTCTGCCAACCTCTAAATCAATGACACATTCACAATACACACTGCTAGGGGAATCAAGGGATATGGGGATTGGGCGGGAAAATGGAGTTGAGGTCGAAGATCAGCCATGAGCTTATTGAATGGCGGAGCAGGCTCGAAGGGACGCATGGCCTACTCCTGCTCCTAATTCTTGTGTGCTTATGCTATAAAACTGCACTGCAAACCAAAGTGCCAAACGATGATGAATTTAATGTCAAACACAATAATTGCTCTCGGTGGCTCTTGAAAAGGAAAGTGGAGATATGTAGAGCTTCTGTACACAGTGCATCTGTGGAGAGTTGGAGAAGAAGCAAGATAGAATCAGGATGGGGAGGTGATGAATGGAAAGCCAAGTGTGTGGAATGTGAAGTAAAGAAATGAAACCTGGGAGGAGTTGTTGGTTTTGGAAGTGCTGGGATGTGAGAAGAGACCGCTGTTAGTGTCTGATGTGAAGGGAGCGAAGGAAGAGGTGAGTGTGTTTGGAATGAGAAAGAGAAGGTTCCCCTGTGAAGGATGTGACGTTGGGGAGGGAATTGTTGACAGTGCTGGGGAAGGAGGTGAGAGAAGTGTTGTCAGGTGTAGTTACTGTTGTAATCTAGAAAAAGCAGCAGGCAATTTGCACACAGCAAGGTCCCACAAACAGCAATGTGATAATGAACTGAAATAGTGCCTTCTTCTTCAAAATAGTGCTGTGGGATCTTTTACATCTACCTGAGAGAGCAGAGGGGACCTCAGTTTGACATCTCATCTGAAAGACGGCCCCTCTGACAGTGCAGCACTAGATTGTGTGCGAGTGGGACATCGACCCACAAATGTCTGACTCAGAAGCGAGAGTGCTACCACTGAGCCAAGGCTGACACCTAAATGGCTTACAAAATGTATAACCACTATTCCTCACAGTTTGAAAAAGATGATTCCAGCTGTGGGTAGGTAGTGGCATAAATTACCAAATGTAAACTCCTGGCACACAGTGAACGTGGATTGTAAAAAAAGAATAGCTTCACTGATAGTTGACAAGTTTTATAAAACACATAAAATGCATCAATTTTCCATGGTTAAGTCTCTTAATGCCAATACCTTTTAGGAAACGAGCATATATGATTTATGATAAAACATAAAACTGTTCCCTATAATATATTACACCTGACCCTTTACATTGTGACCAGACCAGAGTGACAAGCTCTCATTACTTTCAGGGCCACTGTTGAAATTCCAGTGAGAAAAAAGGGGGGAAAAATAAAATGGAAGTGATATGTGGGAAGGAAACACTTCTAAACACAAAGGATGGTAGAAGTTTGGAACTCTCTTCCACAAATGGAAATTGAAGCTAGATCAATTGTTAATTTTAAATCTGAGATTGATAGATTTTTGTTAACCAAAGGTATTAAGGGATATGGGGCAAAGGCGGGTGTATGGAGTTAGGTCGCAGATCAGCCATGATCTAATTGAATGGCAGAACATGCTCGAGGGGCTAAATGGCCTACTCCTGTTCCTATGGGAAGGGAGAAATTTTCCCTTTTGTCTGAAGAGAAAATCTGCATTATGGTTAATACCATATATGAATCCGTATCCTACAGCTGTGTGACATAGTAGACTCGTGATCAAAGGCCCAAAATCCATGCCCTACCATTCTCGGGCGTACTACATTAGTATTAATAGGCCCAAATACTTTTCCCTCTTTCTCTAGATTACAAGGGACCTTTTCTAATGTTTGCCTAGAAATTACTGCTTGGCAATATTAGCGAACAAATTCTTCATGTGTTCCTATGACATTCCTCTCTCCATTATTTGTGTTAAGCATTCGCTAATGTCATTACCAGCAACTTCTAGACTATTATCATTAGAATATACTTATAATGATAATTGTCTATTATAATATCCTGAAGACATACATGGGCTGATAATATGGTCCTAGCACAGAGCTGCTGGGATCAGTTCTCATTGCTGCTGACCACACCTGTGCTCAGATGTGCTGAACTCGCACAACATCGTATGGTTAGATCATTAATATATTTTATATATATATCCTGTTGTATAATGTCTCACGTACTGGGTGCATCAAATCGTTTAATTGCCAACAAGTTGGGCACCAACAGCCAATGAAGGGCTGCTAGCTGACCATGAAGCTCCAGCATGTTTTTAAAAAATGTGGTGGAGGCCCACGCCGCATTGCAGATTTGGCCATTTGAAGGATACGGAACGGAAGGGTGAGCCTACAATCAAGGAGCATGCTACCCAGAAGCAATTCCCCCCACAGGCCATGCTTGAACCGCCAATTATAAATAATCACTTAGTTTCCGAAACATCGCTCAGGCGCTCCAGTTACATTGTGGAGAGGACCTCAACATTAAATGGAACAGATGACTGTAGTAGCCTTGCGTACAGATGATGCAGGTTCTTAGCATGCCCCAATTTTATCTAAATTGATCTTTTTCTCCAATTTTCTCCTCACCTGGGCCGAAGGCACAGGTGCATCCTGGAAACTGGTTCCGCAGGCAGTTAGCAACACCAACTTGCATCTATATAGCACCTTTAACATTCAAGACATCCCAAGGTACTATACAATGGTCACTATTACTGATACCAGCGGGGTGGATGATGACAGCCTTCTCGCGGCCCACCCTGTGATGTAATCTTAGATCACAACTAATGTCGTCTCAAAGGACACCGCACTTGTCGTTAAATCAACCTCCCGGTGAGAGTAGAAAATCAAGCAAATCAACTGATACCAGCTTTTTGTTTACAGATTTTAAAAACAAACTGAGTTCAAATTCTTAACTGGCGTGGAGGGATTTTAACTCACAGCCTCTGGATTATTAGTCCAGGTCTCTGGATTACTAATGCAAAGACGTACACTACTGTACCCAAGTCCAAGGAGTGAGAACCCGTTTCCTTTTCCTGGAATTATTTAAAAAAATCTTTTTAGAGTTTTTAGATGCTATATAGATAAACTGATGAAATAAATAAAACCTCCAACCCTAATATTTCTAGCACTGTTGTGTGGTTCATTCACAAATGCAGACGTACACACACACACACGCAAATGCTGACTGCAGCTGAGGTTTCAAGGTTGGCGGTGGTGGGGGGGGGGGGGTGGAACTGTGAAAAATTTCCTCATAATTAATAAATGAAAAATGTTGCTGCTGCTAATCAATAGAGTTGTTAGGAAGAATTGATTGGACCGGAATCCTCTTTCTCTTTTTCTTCTTTCCCCATGTTAGGTTGTGCCCATTCAGAACAAAGACTCCCCAGGGTGTCATCAGCTTGATAGGCACTCAGGAGTCCGAGTCAAAAAGAAAAAAAAAAATAGAACGGTAATTAATTATCATCAAAAGAAGTGACATCTAATTCCATTTCTGCAGGAAAAAGTCAGCATTGTACTGCTCTCCCACTGTTAATATTTATCTGTTCTTTGATGCTCTCGGAAATGCCAGGACAGCTGGTGGGCTCAAAGCAATATCTTTTATTCCCACACAGCTTTAAGGGGAACAAAAAGGAAAAGAAATCTTCTTCAATGGAAATGCATAAGACAGCAAATTAACAACCCAAACATATTAAATGTTTAAAAATTCTCAAATATCACGCATAATAGAGCTTAATACATTGTATCCTGTACTATTTAGAAAAAAAAGTAGTTATAATGCAATCTGTAACGGTAGAAAGAGTCAGTGTCTATATCGTATGATTTATCCAACGTGGTTATGTGATAACAGATTTACTATCGATTCGTTTGGGTGTTTTTGTTTATTTTTCCTTCTCCAATTTTCTCCCACCCCCTCCCCCCACTTTGCTGAAGCAACTGATTCCTGCTGGGATACAGTTCAAACCTACGCCAGGTATTTAATACAAATGGCCATTCTTTATGAGTGGACCGTGAAAGTGAATGAGCCTAGACGGTCAGGACATCATTGCAGAGCTCGATCCTCTGCTCAATGTCCGCACGTAAGACGGTTTTCAGCAGGGATCACTGGATAGCGATCAACATCAAAAACCCGAGCTGATGCTCCCCTCCTTAAGAAGGAGTGCTCATTTGTAGCATCCCTACCACTGCCCTAGATGAGATCAGCTCGCTCAACACAGGCTTGGAACTGAAGCTCGGACCTTTCTGGTCTAAGCCTTTGCGTGTTTTTTTTGGATCTTCTAATAATTAGATTATTACAAAAACAACAGCTTGCATTTATTTAGCACCATCAACGTAAAGAATGCCCCAAGGTCCTTTACAGATAGGCATAAGGCCCAACCATTAAAATCGTCTGGGTCTCATTCTGCCGCAGGCAGGTGGGAAATTAACTCACCAGCGCGGTTTCTTGCCGGAAACTTGCTGACAGTTAAAATCCAAGCCAAGGTGTTTCTGAAGCAATGCAGATGGATTGAGTGGTCTGATGCTCTATCTGAGGAAATGAATGACTGCCATCACGAAATCCTCCCAGCGTGGGATGAAGTTTAATTTTATCAGATCCATCCAAGAGCAAAAACAAAAAGTAACGATTTGCTTAAAGGACTATTCACAAAAATTATGAGGGTGAATTTCCTCAGGGCTTCTGCTCCACGACTGTAACTTCGGTGATTTTCCATTGAACTTCCACAAAAATCAGAGTGGCAGAGCGGGAGAAGCCCTGAGGCACCCTCTACAGGGGATCTGTGGCATCTGTGAGCAGGTCAAGCAGCAGGGAGGCTCTTCAATCAATCACTGAGACATGCAGACTGAAAAGCAGGAAGTAAAAAACAGGATATATAAATTACATTTAAATCATTGTACAGGAAGCAAAATAAAGATTGGGGCATACACATGGGATTAAGGGAGAGACATAAAAGAGAAAAACAGAAAAACTACATTAAAAAAACTTTTAATTTAAAAAAAAAATCTGCAACCTTAATTTTCTTCAGAGGGAATGAGGCTCCACACTTGTAATATTCTTTTTTCAGGGCCAGAGAGGTTGTTCAGCAGTAATTATCAGGTATTATGCCATTAAAAACGCAGCCACTCCTGTACTGATTGTACAAGCCCTAACTTTTTCATCTGTCTTTAGAGTGAGAATAGTGGGTAATTACAACAACTTGTATTTATATAATGCCTTTAGCATAGTAAAATGTCCCAAGGCACTTCACAGGAGTGTTATCAAACATAATTTGACACCGAACCACATAATGAAATATTAGGGCAGAAGCTAGGTTTTAAGGAGCGTCTTAAAGGAGGAAAGAGAGGTAGAGAGGTGAAGAGGTTTGGGGAGTGAATTCCAGAGCTTAGGGCGTTGGCAGCTGAAGGCACGGCCGCCAATGGAGGAGCGCTTAAAATCAGGAATGCTCAAGAGGCCAGAATTGGAGGAGCGCAGCTCTCTTGGAGGGTTGGAGGGCTGGAGGAGATTACAGAGGTGGGGAGGGGTGAAACTATGGAGGGATTTGAAAACAAGGATGAAAATTTTAAAATCGAGGCGTTGCTTAACATAGGTCAGCATGCACTGGTGTGATGGGTGAACGGGACTTGGTGCAAGTTAGGACATGGGCAGCGGAGCAGGGCGGACCAGGAGTGCATTGGAATAGTCAAGAATAGAGGTAACAAAGGCATGGATGAGGCTTTCATCAGTAGATGAGCTGAGACGGGGCAGAGTCAGGTGATGTTACGGAGGTGAAAGTAGGCGGTTTTAGTGATGGCATGGATATGTGGTCGGAAGCTCATCTTTGGATCACATATGACACCATGGTTCAGCCTCAAGACAGTTGCCAGGGAGAGGGATGGAATCAGTGGCTAGGGAACGGAGATTGTGGCAGGGACTGAAGACAATGGCTTCGGTCTTTCCAATATTTAGTTGGAGGATATTTCTGCTCATCCAGTACTGGATGTCAGACAAGCAGTCTGATAATTTAGTGACAGTGGAGGGGTTGAATGAAGTGGTGGTGAGGTAGAGCTGGGTGTCGTCAGCGTACATTGGAAAGTGATGCTTGTGTTTTCGGATGATGTCGCTGAGGGGCAGCATTTAGATGAGAAATAGGAGGGGGCCAAGGATAGATCCAGAGGTAACGGTGCAGGAGTGGCAAGAGAAGCCATTGTAAGAGATTTTCTAGCTATGATTAGATAAGAATGGAACCAGGCGAGTGCAGTCCCACCCAGCTGGACAATGGTGGAGAGGCGTTGGAGGAGGATGTTGTGGTCAACAGTGTCAAAGGCTGCAGAATGGTCGAGAAGGACGAAGAGGGATAGTTTACCTTTGTCACTGTCACATAGGATGTCATTTATGACTTTGATAAGTGCCGGTTCGGTACTGTGGTAGCGGCGGAAACGTGATTGGAGGGATTCAAACATGGAGTTCTGGGAAAGATGGGCATGGATTTGGGAGGTGATAATATGTTCAAGGACTTTGGAGAGGAAAGGGATGTTGGAGATGGAGAAAAAGTTATCGCCATTACAGTGATCACTGTGCAATTCCATCGGCAAAGACTGCAACAGCGCACCCTGTGGAGGAGCAGGGTATCACTGACAGCGACTTCTGGATTTCTGAGTTTAACTGCGCATGTGTGGCCGCCAGAAGTTGCTGTCAGTTTTACCCTGTAATAATGGCGAGCGCTGATTTCCTCGCTGTTATTAGTACAGCAAAACCAGGCTATGCTCAGTTCAAAAGTATTGGAAAGACAAAGGGCGATTAAACAGAAAGAAGTGGAATCTGAATGTGGGAATACAACAGGAAAATTGAGAAGAGAACTAAGGATTGAAGTCAATGTGCAGACCAATTTACTTACAGGCCAATCATATAAACAGGGTTCCTTCAGCTTGACATGTCAGTTCTAATGAAGGCCCTTACCTGAAATGTTAACCTAATTTTCTTCCCTTTCAGATGTTGTGTATTTCCAACTTTAACATCTATCTATAGCTACAAATGGCATAACTCCCTTATATCAATCATCAGCAAATGAAAATAAATATTGTAGCACCCAAAGAAATGAGTTAATTATCTGAGAAGAACAATAATAATACAAAGTTAAAGAGGATGGTGACTATATCAGTGCATATCTCAGTAGGTCCTTTCAGCACTTGAATTCTGTGGTGCATTGCCTTTTGATGCATTAATTTTAAAATCCACTCTTTAAGTGCTGCTCTGTAAACCTGTCAAAACAGACATTTTGCTTTGCTATAAGGGCCTAGTGACACCACACAGGATAGTCTATCACAAGCACCTCCACTGCTCAGTGCTACTGCCAAACTGTTCCATCTTAAATTTTTTTAATAATGTACGTAATTTTTATTTAACTTCTCTGTTTCTTGCAGAGGAGATTTTAAAACATGAACAAAGAAATCAAGAAAGTGGGGTCGATTTTGGCTGCCTTTGTCTGGTGTTAGCGGGACGGTAACGGCCTCCTAATGACATCGGTGGCCTGACCACCGCATTAACACCAGCAATGTGACCAGCTGCATTTTGAAAGGGGCCTCCGCCGGGTGTTCAAAGTGCCCGCCTGTTTCAAGCGATAGGCACCTTTGAATTACGGAAATCAGAGTCATATGACGTAAATAGGACAACGATTGTCATTTTAGGTCGGAATTGGTCGGAGCCCGCGCAGTGCAGGTTCCGACCAGTTCCACGGGCGATGGAACGAAAGAGACCCGCTAAAGGTAAGTGTTGAATTATATTTGTGGGCCCCGGAGGAGCAGGAACACACCTTCAGAGCCCACAAAAATAATCTGGGCGACTGACGCCCCGGGACCCCCACCCTCCATGATCATGACTTCCACCCCTCCCAGCAATTTACCTTGCTGGCAGCCACCCATGTCTAGTTTTGAGGCCTCAATCTGCTGAGCTGCGTCGTAATGCCTGTTTGGCACCCTGCTGCTCGCCTGACAAATTTAAATGAGGCCGCAGCCTCAAAATCGCGGGGGCCTATTCACCGAATGGGCGGCCAACCTAAGCACTCCACCAGTAGGTCGTCTAAAAGTCAAAATAGACCCTAGTGAGTCCATTTTAAGCCTCTAAAGTACCTCTCCCTCTCAATGTTTCTGTCTCTTTTTAGCAGTCTCTGTCATGTCAATCTCAATTCTCCACTCATTGGCTTCCATCCAGACATTGCATCCATTTGTACTGCAGCATCAACTTATGCATTCATTTTCTGTATTTTATTGGACAGATAATAAATTTGTAGAAGCAGACCCAATTAGCAAAATGGCAATGTATTCATCTTACATAGTATTACATAGTGTTACATAGTATTTACAGCAAGGAAACAGGCCATTCGGGTCAACAGGTCCATGCCGGTGTTTATGCTCCACACGAGCCTCCTCCACCCAACTTCATCTAACCCCATCAACAGATCCATCTATTCTTTTCTCCCTCATGTGTTTATCTAGCATCCCCTTAAATGCATCAATGCTAGTTGCCTCAACTACTCCGTGTGATAGCGAGTTCCACATTCTAACCACTCTCTGGGTAAAGAAGTTTCTCCTGAATTTCCAATTGGATTTATTGGCAACTATCTTACATTTATGGCCACTAGTTTTGGTCTACCTTGCAAGTGGAATCATCTTTTCTACGCCTACCCTATCAAATCCTTTCATAATCTTCAAGAGCTTTTCATCTTCTTGATAACTTTACTGCGCACTGCTCTGTTTACAAATATAAGGGTACATTTTCTGCTTGTGTGCTCCTGGCGTAGAGCTAGCTCACTGAGAGCACAGAATAACAATGAGGGCCTGTGCTGGGAGCACAGTGGGAAATCTGCCATATAGTTTCTTGCATAAATGCTTTGCCATGACAACAATGTCCCTCTAACTCCCCACCTTGTTATCCATTACCGATATATAATTTACAGATAAGTTTCAAATAATATCTTGTCTGTGATGAGTTAACTGATCTCAGCCAGGGGAGGAAATTGAGTCACTGCAATCAGACATAGTACCCTGGGCTAAGGAGGCTAAAACATTGTGTGTGTGTGTGTGTGTGTGTGTGTGTGTGTGCGTGGATATTGGGTAAGGATAGGACTGGGCTTCACTGATGCACCACCTACCCCCCCCCACTCACACATGAGGAATGGCTGCTTGTGTAGGTATCAGAAAGGAACAGTACACGAACAAGGAGTGCCCCAGTCAGAATATGGTAGTTCAGTGGTTATGGTATTAGGTTAGCAACCCAGAGAGCCTGAGTTAAAATCCCATCATAACAAGTTGTAAGAATGAATTCAGTGAACCTGGTAATTTATGAGACCAAGATAAAGTGACCATGAAAGCTGTTGGCTTTTTGTATAGCACTTACTTGGTTCACTAACGTACTTCATGGAAGCTGCCATTCTTACCTGGTCTGGCCTATACATGACTCCGGTTGCACATATGTGACTGACTCTCAATGCCCCCTGAAATACTTTAACAAGCCACGCTGTCCGATGGGCAATAAATGTATCTCCCACATCTGGAGAGCAAATTCAAACAAACAGAAAGACATCTTCAGCAGAGAGAGAAAATTGTAGGATAAAAGTCCTGTGCAGCATAATCCTTCGTTAAAATAACAAGCCTAACGCAACAACACTTAGAGGATATCAATGCATACAAATTAAGTAGAGGGGAAGAATAGCAAAAAAAGATCAGCCCACTGAGAATAATGCATGAGGGAACAAAATAATTCTAATTAGTAAGAAAAGCTAAACGCTGGGGCTGACACATGATCACTTCAATGCACATTCTACACGGTGATCTGCTGCAGCTGAACACAACCCTTCCTCCTCCTCCTGGTGCTACTGTTACAGTCAGTGATTTACCAGATATTCTGGAGTGAAATAATAAATATTAAACTAGCCTGTTTTCGAGCCGAGATAAGTAGGCTAACACAGAGTAACAACAAGCCCAATAATGAGTGAATTTTCCTCATGCATTTTCACTTAAAGTAATTCATTAGTCCTAGAGGAAGGATGGGAGGAGGCTCGAGTGGAGCATCAATGCTATTTTCTCATGGACTGGTTGGGCCAAATGGCCTGTTTCTGTGCTGTATATTCTGTGTAATTCTATGTAAAGAGAGTCATTGTTCATTATATCTGGTGCCACAACAATTAATTAATAGTTTACAATGTTCGTTAAAAATGAAACTAAGGAAGGGTTGTGAGCAGTTTCCTTCCTCAGTTCTGTGGTGTTTGTGAAGAACAGCCACTGGCGATTTGTTGTGCTGTGGTCATCACATTCAGGGAGAAACGGTGGCTGAGCTGGGTCTTGAGGGACATGGAGGATAATGGAAGTTTCCCCCTTCCAGTCTTTTCTCTAGAATAAGATTTTTAGATGTTTTGACTGACACCTCTAATTACTTCAGTACCAGTTTTATCCCTGATAGGAAACCTCCCGTAGCCACATGCTGCAAGTGAAAATATTACTTAAATGGGAGTCATAAAACTGCCGATCCCTCCTTCTCTGCTGCTTTTAGCGGTTCATTTTTCTAACCATTACACAAATGCATTGTGCCCCCTCTCCTTCCTCATGTTATTACATCTAATAGATTTTTTTTTTGAATTGCAATCTGAAAATGAAATCATTCTTTGGAAATGTGGCAAACCTATAGACATTTTTTGAGGGGTGGAGCTGAATACCTGCAATTTGAAAAATTTTAGTCAGATATAGGTATTTTCTTTTTCTTCTCTTTCCCGCTCTCAATTTTCTCTCCTGATAGTGTTGAGTCCTTGCTGATGTGTGTTTCTGTGGCCCAGTCTTCCTCCAGTACCTTGCCCAAGTGGCCATTTTTTATGTGTGAAACTAGGCAGATTAACTTAGTGGGCTATTCAACTGTGGCAGGTGTCACACTCAATTCCAGCATGCATATTCCAGCAGGGACTTCTGGGTATCAATCAAGAGCTGGGACCTTGACTGATTTTCTCCTTTGCAGGGCATGGGATGCTGAGTCTAATTGTGGAGCCCCTACTATTGCCTCAGATTCAGGCTTGGGCTGATAAGTGGCAGGTAACATTCGCGCCACACAAGTGCCAGGCAGTGACTATCTCCAACAAGAGAGAGTCTAACCACCTCCCCTTGACATTCAATGGCATTACCATCGCCGAATCCCCCACCATCAACATCCTGGGGGTCACCATTGACCAGAAACTTAACGGGACCAGCCACATAAATAATGTGGCTAAAAGAGCAGGTCAGAGGCTGGGTATTCTGTGGCGATTGTCTCATCTCCTGACTCCCCAAAGCCTTTCCACCATCTACAAGGCACAAGTCAGGAGTGTGATGAAATATTCCCCACTTGCCTGGATGAGTGCAGCTCCAACAACACTCAAGAAGCTCGACACCATCCAGGACAAAGCAGTCCGCTTGATTGGCACCCAATCCACCACCTTAAACATTCACTCCCTCCACCACCGGCGTACCGTGGCTGCAGTGTGTACCATCTACAAGATGCATTGCAGCAACTCACCAAGGCTTCTTTGGCAGCACCTCCCAAACCCACGACCTCTACCATCTAGAAGGACAAGGGCAGCAGGCGCATGGGAACACCACCACCTCCAAGTTCCCCTCCAAGTCACACGCCATCCTGACTTGGAAATATATCGCCGTTCCTTCATCGTCGCTGGGTCAAAATCCTGGAAGTCCCTCCCTAACAGCACTGCGGGAGTACCTTCACCACGTGGACTGTAGCGGTTCAAGAAGGCAGCTCACCACCACCTTCTCAAGGGAAATTAGGGATTGGCGATAAATGCTGGCCTTGCCAGCGACGCCCACATCCCAGGAACGAATAAAACATTTTTTTTTAAATTATTGAAAATGACTGTAAAAAAATATACAGAACCATTTCCTAGTTATATTGGGGGACATTCGTCAGTTTCTTCTAAATTAAAATAAAGTTACATTCAAAAGCTTTCAAATGTTCCTATTAATGTCCTTGCGCCCAAAAGGACCTGCTTAATTTTTGGAGCCTCCTTGAAGGCCTGCAAACGAGCGCCATTAATGGAAACTCCCAATGGTAATTAATTCACCCTGGGTGCATGGCCAGTTTTGTGGGTGGGGCCTGCTTCTAGTGTGATGTTTTTTAAACTAGCGCAAAAGATCGTGGAAACTTAAGCTGCGCTGAACATAATTTGTGCCTAAAATTCCACGATCTTTTGCAACAGTTATACCGATTTAAGCCGAATTACGCCAAAAAAAAACCAACGCAACCGAGCGGAAACTCCAGGCCCTGATGCTTATGCATGAAAACGTGATATCGCTTTAAAACATTTTTGCAATTCAATTAGGACCCATTTTAGAAAAAAGTGAGGGAGAAGCACCACATTTGTTCTAAGAGTACGTATTTATTCAAGCTGTCCAATCACAGTGTCACAGCTTCATTTGCCACCTTCGCCAGTGTGCAGGAACGCTTCTGCCTCCAGCTCCTGCAAGCAGCATTCCTCTCAGTCTGCAAGCATTAGATCCCACGACTGATAGAGCACCTCTCTCTCCAATCTGTGGGAATCAATGTACAATTAATTACCATAATCAAGTGGGGGGCTGCACTTACAGAAGGATCGCACACTTGGAGCATCTCAGTGACTAATTGCTATCCCTGGCAGAGGCCAGCTGTCTCTGCATCTCCTGGCCAGAGGAAGAGCCTGGTTACCGAGATTTTCCTTTTTTCCAAGTCTGCTGCATGCTGGCCAGGTCGCTTACCATCTCCTGACAGTATTATGAGGCTTTAAATTTATATATGTGATTATTAAGATATGAAACTCAAAAATACTCCACACAACAACTTCTTCCTCCTGCAACAGAAACAAAAAAATATTTCAGTACAACAATAGCAAGACAACTGTCAGAACAGAGGTGAGGACATTAAAAGATGCAAATGCACTTGAAACTGACGATGAGTGCAAAATAGTAAATATTCTGAATGAGTGCTTCCTCAATGTATTCACAAGGGAAGACATAAACAGCATGCCCTCCCCAAAAAAGAGTAGCAAGGCACAATACAAGACTTCAATGTAAATGACATGGAAGTCCCAGACAAGCTGAAAGTGCTTAAAACAAATAAATCCATAGGGTTAGCTGATAGTTATCCCAGAGTGCTGAGAGAGACTACCGAGGAGATTTGTGGGGCACTGACAACATTTATGAGCGAGTCAATGGATGCTGGGGAAGTATCAGCAGATTGGAAACAGGGGAATGTGGTGCCCATGTTCAAAAAGGGTGACAAAACAGACACAAGCAATTATAGCTTGATTAGTCTTACTTCAATTCCATGCCAAATAATGGAATTGATTATCGGTCGTTAAATCAAGTATTATATGTACAACAACAACCTAGTAAACAGATGGCTTTAGGGAGGGAAGGTCCTGCGTGACCAACTTCTTGCATTATTTTGAGGAGCTGATAACCCCAGCTGACTGTGGTAAGTCCTACAACATTGTGGATTTAGACCGCCACACAAAAGATTACTGATTAAATTTAAAGCTGTGAGGGACAAAAGTTGGGTATGGATAAGAAACTGGCTGAAAGGTAGAAAGGAACAGGCACTGGTTAGAGGGTGAAAGACCGTTGGATTAATTCTACCCTGGTTAATGTCGCAACAAAGGGTTGTTAGTCCTGCAACAATAACTTTAAAATATTCTAACAGAGGGTAATTTCAGAATGATTGGTTTAGAGGGTTAAACTATTTTAAACACGGCAGTATAACTTGATTCACCCCCGCTCAGCAGCCGTAAACCAATGAGAAGCAATTTCGCCGCAGTAAACCCACCAGCCTACACCATGAGAGGGACTCTAGCAAAAAGGAGCTGGTTAGCAGCAGTCACGTGGACAGGCAGAAGTCCCACCCTCGCACTAACCGACTATTCTGAAGAAAATCCAGCCTATGAGGTTGATGTTCATCACTATACTTGATTAGTATTCACTTTGGAGCAATCCAAGCTATTGCTTTCATATATCTGCCACAAGATAAGAAGGGTAAAAACTCTTGTCTCTGTTAATTTGGCTAAAAAAAAAAGTATACATGAGTTAAAAAGTGGTGGAATTTGTGAAGAAAGTGCTATTTTTCTGAGTTTAGTGCTTTTCCAACAGTTCCCAACACACCAAAGATTAAATAATGAATCTTAGCACAAAAATTGGAAAAACGCCAGTTTATGTCTTATCACGGGAAATTCATGAACATGGCATTGGAGGTTGTTCAAAAAGTGAGTATTTAATGCTAGTTCTGACCTGCTGTTAGTCAGCTTAATAAATGGGAAGCTTTGGAAGTATTAGCACAGTGGTACAGCACAGTCTTCTGTACACAACAGGAGTGCATCAGCCATTGCTGGTTGTAGGAACATAGGAACAGGAGTAGGCCATTTAGCCCCTCGAGCCTGTTCCGCCATTCAATGAGATCATGGCTGATCTGTGATCTAACTCCATATGCCCGACTTTGCCCCATATCCCTTAATACTTTTGGTTAACAAAAATCTGTCAATCTCTGATTTAAAATTAACAATTGATCTAGCATCAATTGCCGTTTGCGGAAGATAGTTCCAAACTTCTACCAACCTTTGCATGTAGAAGTGCTTCCTAACTCCACTCCTGAAAGGCCTGGCTCTAATTTTTAGACTATGCCCCCTAGTCCTAGACTCCCCAACCAGCAGAAATAGTTTCTCTCTGTCTACCCTATCAGTTCCCCTTAATATCTTGAAAACTTCAATCAAATCACCCCTTAACCTTCTAAATTCCAGGGAATATAACCCTAGTTTGTGTAATCTCTCCTTGTAATTTAATCCTTGGAGTCCAGGCATCATTCTGGTAAATCTACACTGCACTCTCTCCAAGGCCAATATATCCTTCCTAAGGTGTAGTGCCCAGAACTGCTCACAGTGCTCCAGGTGTGGTCTAACCAGGGCTTTGTATAGCTGCAGCATAACTTCTACCCCTTTGTATTCTAGCCCTCTAGATGTAAAGGCCAGCATTCCAATAGCCTTTTTGATTATGTTCTGTACCTGTCCATGACATTTTAATGATCTGTGTACATGAACCCCAAGTCTCTTTGGACCTCCACTGTTTCTAGCTTTTCACCATTTAGAAAGTACTCTGTTCTGTCCTTTTTAGATCCAAAATGGATGACTTCCCATTTGCCTACATTGAAATCCATTTGCCACAGTTTTGCCCATTCGCTTAATCTATTAATATCTTTTTGTAATTTTAATCTTCCATCTACACTGCCTACAATGCCGCCTATCTTTGTGTCATCGGCAAACTTGGATATGTGGCTTTCTATCCCAACATCTAAGTCATTAATAAATACAGTGAATAGTTGAGACCCCAACACAAATCCTTGCGGGACACCACTAGTCACATCCTGCCAATTAGAGTACCTGCCCATTATCCCTACTCTCTGTCTCCTGCCGCTCAGCTAATTTCCTAACCAGGTCAATAATTTGCCTGCAATTCCATGAGCTTCAACTTTAGCTAACAGTCTCTTTAAGGTAATAAAGGAGGAGGAACAGAGTCCACAGACACAGATTTCCTGTACTTGCTTGGAAGGTGCCTACTGCATGAAGGTTCAAAGCAGTGTAACCTTGACAGCTACTGACAGAACTATCCCTGTGCTAAAACTGCTCACCAAGTCTGGTTGCAGTGATGGCTTCCTTCAGGAATCTTAGTTGGTGCTGGCAGCTTTCTTCAGACAGATCCAGATCCTGTATACACAAGTGTCAGTATAAAGATGTGTCTGAATATCATTCTGGCATTCCTTGTCTGATCCTTCTCCAAAACAGTGAGGTATGCCCATAGAAATACCTATAGCTGGATGCTAATGAGCTCTCCGACAATTGCAAATAGTCACTGAGAAAAGCTTTACGGATTTATTAGGAAGGCCCCCAACAAGTTTCAATAATCAAGATCAAAGTAGTGCAGTAACAACTGGTTGCTCAGAGATGCAGCAAGATTTTTTAATTTGTTTATGGGATGTGGGCAGCATGGGAAAGACCGAATTTATTGTCCATCCCTTGTTGCCCTGAGAAGGTGCTGGTGGCCCTTCTCCTTGAACTGGTGCAGTCCTTGTGGTGATGGTGCTCCCATAATGGTACTAGGTAGAGAATTCCAGGATTCAAACCCAGTGACCATGAAGGAATGGCAATAGATGTCCAAGTCATGATGGTGTATGACTTGGAGGGGAACTTGGAGATGATGGTATTCTCACAACGTTGCTTCTCTTCTTGGTGCTAGCTGTCACAGGGGAGGAAAGTGTTGTCAAAGTAACTTTGGTGAGTTGCTGTAGTGCACCCTGTAGATCATACATACTGCAGCCACAGTGCGCCGATGGTGGAGAGGTGGATATTCAGTCCAGTGGCAGGGGAATCGATCAACCAAACTTCTCTGTTTTGGATGGTGTAGAGCTTTCTTTGTGTTCTTGCGGTTGCACCCATCAAGGCAAGTGGTGAGTATTCTATCACACCCCTGACTTGAGCTTTGTAAATGATGGAGAGGCTTTGAGGGGTAAGGAAGTGAACCTCTCGTCATGGGATACCCAGCCTCTGCCCTGCTATTGTAGCTGTGGTGTTGAAATGGTCGCTCCAGTTCAGCTTCTGGTCCATGGTGTCTCCCAGGATGTTGATGATGAGCGACTCAGAGATGGCGGCATCATTGAAGGTCAAGAGAGGTGGCTGGGCTTTTCCTTGTTTGAGATGATCACTACCTGGGACTTAAGTGGCACAAATTTTATCGGCCATTTGTTTCCAAGTCTGGATCTTATCCAAGTCCAGTTGTAGATGGCGTGGGCTGCTTCGTTATCAGAGAATTTGTGAATCTAAGAACAAAGACCCAAATAAAAGGAACATGATCCCATAGCAGCACCTGATTTATACAGGCACTCAGCCTATCACATGTTCCCATGCCTCCTGATCGCATTACAAAACAGATACCTCATTTACATAAAATTGCAGGCTATAATGAGCAAAAATAATAAGCAAAGAATGGTAGTGGATGGTACTAGCTCTGAACTTGATGGAGGCCTCTGAACTCACCTTCTCCCTCTGTGGACTCTGGCTTCAGTATTTCAAGGGCCGTCTACTCATAGACAGGCAATAGTTAGGAGGGTTTCCCTGATCTATGTTGTTTCCAGTTGTTACATAGAATGTATAGCACAGAAATAGGCCATTCAGCCCAATGCTCCACTCGAGCCTACTCCCATCCCGCTTCATCTAACCTGATCAGCATATCCTTCTATTCCTTTCTCCCTCATGTGTGTATTTAGCTTCCCCTTAAATATATCTATGCTATTCGCCCCAACTACTCCTTGTGGTAGCGAGTTGTACAAAAGTTTCTCCTGAATTCCCTATTGGATTTATTAGTGACTATCTTATATTTATGGTCCCTAGTTCTGGTCTCCCCCACAAGTGGAAACATCTTCTCTACGTCTACCCTGTCAAACCCATTCATAATCTTAAAGACCTCTATCAAGTCACGCCTGTTCAATCTTTCCTGATAGGTATAACCTGTCAGTTCTGGTATCTGTTATGTGCAGCCTTTTCCTGTAAGAAAATAAAAATGTACACGCTCTTCAGAAGTCCTGAAAACTTTTTGTATTTGCACCCACAACCAATGAGAATTCACTCACACTCCATTCTTCTGTAATATAAATCCTGTTTTCAAGGTCTTCAGTGTAAGTCTCCTTGCAATGTGAACAGCAGCCCTTTCAGAGCTGCTGGCTTGCTGGGTAGCCTGTCCACACGTGAAGTGCATTCCCGGTGCCTAAGCCAATAGGGCTGCAAATTTATAGTGGAAGGGTTGAAAATTAGGCCAGGGCACAGATAAGATTTGGTTTGTGGCAGAGTCTCTGCTTGCCCCAAAAAAGGTCACGCACATCAGATGGTAAGGGAGAGGCCAGGAGTTTGTTCAGCCCAGCCAGGGAATCCACTGGCATGTTAGTATACCGAGTGAATCAAGAAGTACCAGCCTGTCAGTCAGACAAACTGGAACACAGAAACATAGAATCATAGAAGATAGGAGCAGGAGTAGGCCATTCGGCCCCTCTAGCCTGCTCCGCCATTCAATGCGATCATGGCTGATCATCCAAATTCAGTACCCTGTCCCTGTTTTCTCCCCATATCCCTTGATCCCTTTAGCCTTAAGAAATATATCCAACTCCTTCTTGAATATATTTAATGAATTGGCCTCTACTGCCTTCTGTGGTAGAGAATTCCACAGGTTCACCACCCTCTGGGTGAAGAAATTCCTCCTCATTTCTGTCCTAAATGGCTTACCCCTTATCCTTAGACTGTGACCCCTGGTTCTGGACTCCCCGACCATCAGGAACATCCTTCCTGCATCTAGTCTGTCCAGTCCTGTCAGAATTTTATAAGTTTCAATGAGATCCCCTCTCATTCTTCTAAACTCCAGCGAGTATAAGCCCAATCGACCCAATGGAACAAACCTAATGGTCCAGGCGTGTATCAGGCCTAGAACCTAGAACCCCAAAGGGTCTGATGGGGCACAATCAACATATTTCAGCTTGGCCCAGCACCGTCACGCCCGCCCTGGAACAGGCACTCTCTGCCAAGATTTCCAGCCTCCCTGGACTGGTATGTGCCCGAGATGTACTCCAAGTGGTGTGGGGGCCGACCATTGATATATATTAGATGTCAGCTTTGCCTCAGTGGTATCACCTCTAAGTCAGAAAGCTCCACTCCAGGACTTGAAAACACAATCTAGGCTGACACTTTAGTGCAGTACTGAGAGAGTGCTGCATTGTTGGAAGTGCTGTTTTTTGAATGAGATGTTTCTCTCAGCTGAATGCCAAAGATCTCATGGCACTATTCGTGTAAGACCTGGGGAAGTGCTCTCAGTGTCCTGGCCAATATTTATCTCTAAAAGAAATTAATTGGCTGTAAAATGCTTTGAGATGCCCTAGAGACATGAAAGGGACTATATAAATGTAATTTTATTGGGGGGTGAATTTCCATGGTGTTTCTCCCACTTGCTCACCGTAATTTCGGTGGAAGAGTTGCGGAAACCCTGAGAAAACAGCATAAACAGCGTTTATCAGGAGATGACCTTGCAAAATCACAAAGTCAGTATTGCAAGCACTGTATTCGACCAGAATTGGATAATCAGCCTTTCAGTGTCAGTGTTAAGCACTTCCAAATCAGGTGTTACATGGTTATTTGTAGAGTTTCCTTACTCTGCTCTAACATTGTAGCTCAGCCACAACCCCAGCAGAGAACCCCTCACTAAACCAGGGTCGCATTTTCAATTTCCCACACCAGTCTTTCTGTGACCTCTCTGAGTGAGATTGCAAATTTAGTGCCAATTTAGGGGGCAGTTTTGTGCTCCAGCATTATGCTTACTAAAAACTATACCGTGCTACCCATATTTCACATAGGCGCTACCAGTTGACAGAGAGACGAGACATTCATCCCAACGTCTGAGCTGGATTTTATCTAGGTTCCAGAAGTAAAAGGCAACGTATTAGCCCTGTCCCGCAACTAAGTTATATTTATATGCGAGATTGTGTTTAGCTACTCAGTAACCTCATCCCATGCTTTGTGATGTGCTCTGAGGATGGAAGAGTTTGTATGGACTGCAAATATTGGCTTTCTTTATAGCATCATAGTTTCCTTAATCTCTTGGATAAGTCAGTAGTTTTCCATACTTTTGGATATTTGGTGATTCCATTCAGTAATCTGGGGGGGGGGGGGTGGTAAATGACCGAATTTTTGAGACAGCATAATTATTGAAATGATTTTGAATTCACCATCTTAATTCATCACGTATGATGGACTATTAAATGAGATTACAAATGCTACTGTACTTACTGCACAGAGGTAAATATCTGTTATTTGTAATAAACCTATTCGCCCTCGGTCCCCACCCCCTCCCAATGATGGCAAAAATGTAACTATCACATATCTGACTTTTATGCCCATAGTCTCCAGCACCTCATGACACCACTTGCTTGCTATCAGCAATGACCAGTGACAGCTGTCAGCAGGCAAAGGGGACTCACAGCCTTCATTTCTGTGTGAACAAATGAAAGGGCTGCACTCTGGTGAGAACTGGCTGGAGGCTGTGAAAGACAAAATGGAATGAACAGCTCTGGGTGGAACATATAGGACCGATACCCGTTCGAGCTGACTATGCCTAACTACTATTAGAAGTGTCTTGTCAGGAAGTCTGCAGGAGAGATAGAAAGGGAGAAATTGAATTGAATTGTGTTCCTCAATTAACACAGAACACTGTGCTTATGCTTCCCATTCAAAACCCAGGATTTATATTTACAGTCAGTATCCCTTTTCTAATCAACTTGTCAGTTCCTGAAAGTGACCAGCGACCTTTATGACTCATGCTAATTTAAATGCCAGATCATCAGTATAGATTATAGCAGTAAAATTTGAATAGCTTATACGAGAAAAATATATTTGAGATCGTATAATTACAGCAATTCGTACAAGGATAATGTACTTTCATGTGATAAACTTCAATATGGATCCATAAAGAGACTTGCAAGAGGGATAATAGTACATTAAATTGAGTTTTTAATGTTTTCACTGAGTAATATTGCATGGAGTTAATGTATATGTGATCTGTGCTGACTGTGATGGCCAAAAGGGCCTGTGAAGCTAATTTTTTGATCAGTTGCATCCTACTGAAGCAAATGGGATGTGGAGGCAGATTTCAACGTGGATATGAAGGTATGATGAAGCAAATTTAAGACATCTTTCACTGCTTGTTATAAAGACTGTCCCTATCTAGAAACTACTCCATGCATTCTTTGCTATGTCCTTTTAGAATGTGAACAGTTTTTATTATAATTTGACAACAGATCAAAATCAACTTTTTCCCCCTGAAAATTAAAATTAATATATTTCCAGTGATAAGTATTTTTGTACAGGCCTGGTGCTCAGTGGCCCCAGCCAAATATAGGGCCCCTGCCAGGGGCAGTTTCATTTAAGCGTTCCATATTGTGATTTGACTTTATTATTAATGCAGTGTGTAAACATTCTACGGGCCTATATCTTCATGCATTTTACTGTATGTTTGCCACCTCAATTGACCGGGGTGTGGAGGTTGGGGCGGGGGGGGGGTGGGGGGGGGTGGTGGTGGGGGGGCTGGAATGGGATGGTTGTGCAGGGGGCGCGGAAGGCCCCAAATGTTCTTGGAGCCCAGGGCCCCAATATTCTTAATCCAGCTCTGCACCAGTGTGACGTCTTCATTTGCAGCACAAGCCACTGATATTGTCTGTCAAAATGAGATTGCCACTTAGTGCCAAATTATGGCTATTATTGTACTGTGGGTTGCTGTTTGCCATGAAGTGAGTTGATACTGTCCCATATTAATTTTACTTGAACTCCATACATTCGCTGAAGAAGGGAAATGTTCATCCCATTATTCTGGATTGGATTGGAAACCCCCAAAGATGGAAGACAGAGATGAAAGGCTCTTATCCAATGCCAAATTCTCTCTCTCTCTCTCTCTCTCGCACTAACAGTTTTATTTACTACACCAGAAATCCTTAACCTTTCTGAATAACATTCCCAATTCAATACTAAATTAGGGACAGTTTTGCACTGTAGGACCATGTCAAATAAACACCCCTTTTATATTGGACTTTTACATCCATCAAAGAGGGACTTTCATCCCATCATTCTTGCTGGATTAGAATCCGGATGCTAGAGGTGAAAGGATGATTTGGCACTGTGGCACCCAATCTCTTGATGATACAAGTCACGCTTTCCAATCCCTGCATCCCTGGCAATTTGATATTTGTATTGATCACTATTCAGTACACGTATTGTGAACAGGCTAGAGTAGCAGCAGCAGAAATAGCATACTCTTATTTAGCACTTTCCTTTTAACAAACATCCCTAGCTCTTTACAGGTCCAGGAACTGGGAAAGGAGAATGTGAAGTGACCAAAGGTGTGATCAAAAGAGGTTTGAGAAAGCTTTTGTAAGCAGGGGAACAGATGGCAAACTGGAGGGGTATAGGAAGACAGTTCCAGAGTGCAAGGACATGGTGATTGAAGACTCTGACACTAATGGCTAAGCAGAGGGAGAAGGGACACACAGTAAAGTCAGAAGAACTGAGGGTACATGCTGTGTCACAGGGCTGGAGAACATTGCAAAGGTAAGGTGGAGTGAGGCCATGGAGGTATTTGAAACTGAGAATTTGGGTGTTAAAGTAAATGGAACTTCGGTCAGAAAGGACAGGAGTAATAGGTGTGTAGGACAAAATAGGATATGAGTGGTAGAATTCTGGATGAATTGGAGATTATATATAGTGGAGCTCAGGAAATCTATGCTATCTGACATTGTAAATGGTTCCCTCTCCTCAGGCTCTGCCCTCTGCCCTTTCCAAACTGCTATCATCACCCCCTCAATCAAAAAAAATACACCCTTGACCCCTCTGTCCTTGTAGGTTACCACCCCATATTCGACCTTCTTTTCTTCCCCACATCCTCCCAGATCTGTGCCCACCTCTCCCACAACTCCCTGTGAATCCCTTCCACTGGTTTTCATCTCTCCCACAACACTGAAACTGTCTTAACAAAAGTTGCAAACAACATTCTCTGTGACTGAACATGATGCATTATTCCTCACTGTCCTCCTTAGTCACTTTGCAGCCTTTGACACAGTCAACTACATCATCTTCCTTCTGTGCCTCTCCTCTGTTGCCCAACTTTGTGGGGCTACTCTCACTTGGTTCCATTCTGACCTATTTGATTGTAGCTAGAACATCCCTAGCTTCTCTTCCTACCTCCTCACTTTTACTTCGGGAGTGCTCCAAGGATCCATCCTTAACCCCTCCTCTTCCTTATCTGCATGCTGCCTCTTGGGGACATTATCAATAGACTTGGGGTCAGCTTCCACATGTACATTGACGATACCCAGCTCTACCTTTCAATCACATTCCTGACCCCTCCACTGTCTCTATGCTGTTACACTGCTTGTTCAAAAACCAGTCTTGGATGTGTTGCATTTTCCTCCAGCTAACCACTGGGAAGACCAAAGTGTGGTAACACAATACAGCTTCCTGTGACTCGAACTTTATTGCATCACTTCCTGTGATTAGTCCAGGATAAATACTGGACTGAGCAGTTGGATCCTGGAGAGGCATAGAGTAAGACCTCTTTTGTATGTAGCACCTTTTTAGTTGATTAAAGCTTACTTTAAGTTCACCACGCGTAAGGCTCATTCTTACGACAATTTAATCAACTTTGAAAAACTTCGCACTCAAACTTTTTGGACGAACTCGGAACTAAGGATCCAGGGAATCACCCATCATGGAAAACATCCTTAAACCATCGCGTCTTGACTTGGACCCAAACACCCCAGCAGCCGGTAAGGTGTGGAAACACTGGTATCGCACGTTTGACAATTTTCTCGAATATTGCAAGGCTGATGATCACACAAAGTTGCGGATACTCATCAACTGTGTCACTCCGAATGTATTTCAGTATGTTGAGGAATGGGGCAGTTACGAGGAGGCAATTCGGACGCTTAAAAGACTATATACTAAGACACCGAATGAGGTCTATGCCAGACATCTACTAGCTACAGCCCAACAAGGGCCGGAGGAATCCATTGATAAATTCCTCCAAGAGCTTCGCAGACTTAGTATGGACTGTAACTTTCAGGCGGCCTCAGCTGAGCTGTACCGTGAAGAAATGATCCGTGATGCTTTCATCTGCGGGCTTGCCTCTCCATTTATACGCCAGCGTCTACTGGAAAGTAAGACACTTGAGCTTCAGAGAGCTTATGACATGGCTTGCTCTCTAGATCTGGCAAAAAGAAATTCAGACCTTTATACAGTGCCCAGACCTCGGTCTGCTGCCTTAACTACAGTCAGGCAATTTAAGAGGCCACAGGTGAACTCTATTAGGGAGGACTTTATCCCTGACGATCAATCTGATGACTTCACTGATGAAGAGGATGATGACCCCACTGTGGCAGCCTCTTGGCAATCTAAGAAATGCTTCTTTTGTGGTGATGAGTTTCACCCTCGGAAATTCTGCCCTGCTCGCAATGCGTTTTGCAGTCATTGCAACAAAAAGGGTCATTTTGCAAAGGTTTGCCTATCAAGAGCCTCTACGAGGGCTTATCAAGCTAAGTCCTACCGAACTGCCCCGGTAAGGGCCTATCGAGATGTTCCGGCTAAAATCTATCGTGCTTCCTCTCGGGTTTTCTCTCGAAGAAACACACCTAGAGTTTCAGCCACTCTTTGTGCAACGACACCAATTACAGCTGCTTGTCCTCAGAACCTATTCCATGCAGCTACAAAAGCATCAATTAATGGACATACTTTAGATGCCTTAATTGACTCAGGTAGCACTGATAGTTTCATTAGGGAACAGATTGTTGCAGAGTTAAAGCTACATGTTTTCCCATCGGACCAGGCAATTGCGATGGCTCAGTCATCACTTAATACCAGAATTTCTGGCTTTTGTATGGTTGAAATAACACTTAATGGTCGCAGGTATCCCTCCACCCGGCTTTCGGTGCTCAAGGACTTATGTAGTGATCTTATCTTAGGGCTGAATTTTCAAAAGCAGCATAAGAAGCTCACCATTGAGTTCGGCGGATCCAAACCTGAACTCACTATTTCTAATATACGACCTCGATTACCATTCTGTGCATTGTCAGCAGCTTCACTGGATGAACCCTCACTGTTTACCAGTATCCCTCCTCGATGCAAACCGATTATAACAAAGTCACGACGTTTCAGTCAGGAAGACCAGTCTTTTATTGCGGCTGAGATTTCTCGGCTTTTAGCAGAGGATATCATCGAGCCTTGTTCGTCGCCATGGCGCGCCCAGGTCGTTATTGTTAAGAACCCTCTACAACCTCACAAGAAACGGCTGTGCATTGACTATTCACAGACCATCAATCAATATACGGACTTGGACGCATACCCATTGCCGCGCATCGATGATATGGTTAATAAACTGGCTGAGTACACGGTGTTCTCAACATATGATCTGAAAAGTGCCTATCATCAGGTACCCTTGAAGGTCTCAGACAAGCAGTATACGGCCTTTGAAGCCAATGGACGGCTGTATCAATTTCGTCGCCTCCCCTTTGGGGTCACTAATGGAGTGGCTGTCTTCCAGCGAGCAATGGATGACCTGGTCAAACAGGAAGACTTGAAGGATACGTTTCCTTATCTGGACAATATTACTGTCGCAGGTCGCAATCAGCGGGAACATGACGCCAATCTCCAACGATTTTGGGATGCACTCCAGCACCGTAATTTGACATTAAATGCGGCTAAATCCATTGAGTCACAACCAACCATCAACATCCTTGGCTATTGTGTGGGCAATGGCATCATTAAACCTGACCCTGAAAGGCTTCGCCCACTCCAAGAACTCCCGCCACCTAAGAATCCGGCCTCCTTGCACCGGGCCCTCGGCCTGTTTGCATACTATGCTAAATGGATTCCTAACTTCTCGGACCGAATCCAACCTCTACTGAAGGCCAGCACATTCCCACTAGACACAGCGGCTGTTGCAGCCTTTAACCTCCTGAAAAAACAGTTGGAGAAAGCGGCTCTTCACTCCATCGATGAGAGTCTTCCTTTTGTTGTTGAGTGTGATGCCTCGGAGGTGGCGATCTTGGCCACTCTGAATCAGGAAGGTCGTCCGGTGGCATTTTTGTCCAGGACTTTTCAAGGGGCTGAGCTACATTATCCTCCAGTCGAGAAAGAAGCTACAGCCATCATAGAGGCAGTACGGAAGTGGACTCATCTCCTAGCTCGCCAGCACTTTACCTTAATCACGGACCAGCGATCGGTCGCCTTCATGCTCGATAATCGAAAACGGACCAAAATTAAAAATAATAAAATCCAGCTTTGGCGGCTGGAATTGGCCTCTTTTGGTTACACCATCCACTATCGACCTGGCAAGGAGAATGTGGCTCCGGATACCCTCACACGAGCATTCTGCTCCGCCATGGCACCCTCTACGCTCGTAGACATCCATGATGGGTTGTGTCATCCGGGCGTTACTCGCATGCTACACTTCGTGCGGTCCCGAAATCTCCCATTCTCTACCGGGGATGTAAAGAAGATGTGCTCGGACTGCAGAGTCTGTGCGGAATTGAAACCTCAGTTTTTCCGCCCCTCGGGTGGTATACTCATACATGCGACCCAGCCAATGCAACGGCTTAGCATCGATTTTAAGGGGCCGTTGCCCTCTTCAACTCGCAACACTTATCTATTGACCATGGTCGATGAGTATTCCCGTTTTCCGTTTGCCTTTCCCTGCCCCAATATGCTGACGACCACGGTTATCAGCTGCCTTGAGCAGGTATTTGCTTTCTGTGGCATGGCATCCTATGTTCATTCGGATCGGGGCCCTTCTTTTATGTCAGGAGAACTCAAGGCCTATCTCTCGGAACGGGGTATTGCTGCAAGCAGAACGACGCCTTATCATCCGGTCGGGAATGGGCAAGTCGAGCGTTTTAACGCTATCATCTGGAATGCGGTACGTCTGGCTTTGAGATCTCGGGGCCTACCCAACCAGCAATGGGAAGCAGTACTTCCAGACGCATTACACTCCACACGGTCCCTCCTTTCGACCGCCACAAATACGACGCCTCATGAACGGTTCTTCCGATTTCAGCGTCGCTCATCCTATGGGATATCTCTCCCGTCGTGGCTGACTGCACCGGGACCAGTGCTACTCCGAAGATATATCCGGGCGTCTAAGAATGACCCCCTGGTAGATGAGGTTGAGCTCACTGACGTCAACCCTACCTATGCCTATATTCGGTATCCTGACGGTCGGGAATCTACCGTGTCATTGCGGGATCTGGCTCCCTGCCCGCCGAAACATAGAGGGACACCAGGGGATGGTATTGTACCAGGCACATCTCTGGGCTCGCCAGGTGCCTCTCATCACGATCTGGATCTGACGCCGGCTGGTACCTCACTCCAGCGTGCCGACCTGGGGCAGACTGACTATGAGCCCGTCGGGGCTCGCACGCGCAGCCACGATCCACCCCGTACCATACGCTCGGAAACGGATCTGCCACAGCCCTGCCCGACACCCGTTCGGGCACCAGTACACAGTCAGGATCGTCCTGACCCCTCACAGAGCGGGCTGGATCACTCGGACTCTGGTCCACGGCCCGCGGCGGGTAAACGGGCTAGGGGCCCTCTACCGCTACGAGAACCCAAATGGGTGCGGCTCTCCCTCGTCCGGCGGCTACGAAATGGAGGGAGCATCCCGGCCTCCTAATCTTTTGGGGGGGGAGAATGTGGTAACACAATACAGCTTCCTGTGACTCGAACTTTATTGCATCACTTCCTGTGATTAGTCCAGGATAAATACTGGACTGAGCAGCTGGATCCTGGAGAGGCATAGAGTAAGACCTCTTTTGTATGTAGCACCTTTTTAGTTGATTAAAGCTTACTTTAAGTTCACCACGCGTAAGGCTCATTCTTACGACACAAAGCTTTCACCACAAATGTTGTACTCCTCCCCAGCCACTGTTTGTGGCTGAACCAGACTGCTTACAGCCTCAGCATCCTATTCGACCCTGAGCTCAGCTTCCAACCCCATATCCTCTTGATCACAAAAACCAACTACTTCCTCCTCTATAACATCACCTGCCTCCACCCCAACCTCCGCCCATCTACTGCTGAAACCCTGCTTCATGCCATTGTCATCTCTAGCCTCAACTATTCCAATGCACTCCTGGTTAGCCTCTTTTCGTCCACCCTCCATAAACTTCAGCATTTTCCAAAACTCTGCTTCCCATATCTTATCTGTAACTTCATCCAGCACTTCAAAGCTAATCATCTGACTTCGGCCTCTTGTGCATCCCTCCCTTCCTTCACCCCATGATTGGTGGCTGTGATTTCAGCTGCCTCGGCCCCATGTTCTGGATTTCTTTCTCTAAGCCTCCCCGCCTCTCCATTTCCCTCAGCTCCTTTAAAACCTTTCTTAAAATCCAGCTCTTTGACCAAACTTTTGGTCCTTCCTCCTAATATCTCCTTCTTAAGCCAGGTGTCTTGGTGTTGAGGAGGCCAAGATTGCAGCTTTGGGGTGACCATGTAGGGGCGAGATAAGAAATAAATGGGAAAGATGTACTGACCACATTGGGTAGGTAGAAGTGGAACTAAGATGGGACAGTGCTATGGAAGTTATTGATCTTGTTGAAAGCTGCAGAGAGGTTCAGGGTGATGACAGAATGCAATGCGAACTCAGACTGATGGGAATACTGTGCTGCTTTATGTGTGAGACTACTTTGTGGAATTTGGGATTAGAAACTATCATAATTTTGACATGAAGAATTAAATAGAAAATGTGATTTTTGTTTATTGCATTAAGTATAACACAACAAGGCTACTACATTCAATATTAAATTCACAAGACATTTCAGGTGTTTTGACTATAACCTGAGTGGTGCAGTGAGCTTTAATAACCTTTTACTTGATGGGGTGAAAGTCTATTTTAGCTGTTGGCTGAAAGAGCCCTATATTTGGCATATCTTAATTTAGTTCCTTGTGACCATAGACTCCAAACACTGAACTGCCCCTTAAATTGGCAATAATTGACACTAACTTGGCAGTCTCACTCAGTGAGGCCATAGAATAGCTGGTATGGGAAATGGAAAATGTCACACTGGTACAGTACAGGGTGCTGCTCTGAAGTTTGGGCTGTGACATATTATAAGGTCAGGGCAGAGCAAGCTTCACTCTGCAGCTAACTGTACCATACCAGTCCTGAGAGAGCTTAATGCTACACTTCAACAGCCTGAAACTGGCCCAGTTAACATTGGGGCCAAGGGAACGGTATGGGGGAGAAATTCATTATAGCCCAGAAATGGGCGGTAACCTTTGAAAAGTTTGAGAATTAGCGTCAGGCGCTAATGCTTCAGACTACACGCAAAATTCAGTCTCATTGAACAAAGAAGGAAATGGAGCGCTAAGTCAAGCACTAATGGACTAGTTCAATGGTGTCAAACGTGAAGCGCTGACCAATATCAGGTGCAGTCTAATCACAAGTCAACATTGCCACAGGCTCTTTCCAGTTCTTAAAGGGGAGGTTCATTGATGCTGCGGAACCTCATTCTCATCATTGCTGGTTGTGCAGCTGTCTCAGCCAGCAGCATCAGGTCAAGGAGAAGGAGCCAGATGACTCAAGCAGCCCTCATGGCCCTTCTCCTCCCTCTGGCCACATGTTCCAATCTTTCTCGCCGCCTCCACTCCCTCCACCGTAGATCCTGGAGGGCGAGATCGATTGCCAGTACAGCCCCCATTAATGTAACCAAGTGTACCACTTTGATATGTTGTGAGAATAAATGTAACAAATTGTTCGTAGCCACAACACTCCTGATACTAAACAACCTTTAAATGACACAATGTCAAACTGAGAAGGAAGCAGTGAAACAGCACTAATCTGACAGCTGCAATTCATTACTCATGATCCCTTTAAGTAGCACCCTTGGAGCCGGCACCCACCTGCTTGATGCCTCCTCGCCCTGTTGTAGTTGGGGCGAGGCGCTAAGGCAGGGGGGGACAATGAATTTTGCAGATCGGGCGCCCAGTGAGCGTTGCACGCTCACTGACGTCACGATCTGCCTGGCGCTGAAGTCCCCGGCGGTAACTGTTAGCCACGGCGCTACAGGGTGGGGGGCCGGATTTGCCATGAGGCGCTGGATTCGCCTCGCCGTGGCGCTACTGCATCAGCGCCCCATTAGCGCACCCGCTAGGCACTAACGGGAGGCGCTAACCAACTGAATTTTTCCCCCTATGAGTTTTCAATCAGCTTCTTTGTGAGGAGTCCCACTGATGTTTACTTATCAACTTTGAATATCTCAAGTTTACGTCCAGGCAATAACTGAACTGCACGGGACTCGTACTGGAGAGTGAATACAGTATAAAAAAATATTTAGCACAAGAGACAATACAGTTAACTATAATACAATATTACAATAAGTGTAGTGTACATAAATAGTACAACAATTTAATGCTGATGAGGAATGTGTAATGTTTATGAGAGCACATAAGATCAATGTATTTTCTGATTGGCTAGCTGCAATTTCCATGACAACCAGCAATCACAGTAAGGGTTCTGGTCACCGTGAAAATCACGCTTATCACACAAACCTAATGATTTTGAAAGAACTCTGTGTCTGTTTTCCAAACAGCTGGTTTACCTATTTGCCTGATTTTGGATAAGAAGAAACCTGGTTCTTTACAATCACATTATGGCTGTTTTCTGATGGTTTTTCAGTACAGAATTGGGATAACATTGTTAGGCTGAGGAAATGTAGTTGCTTTAAACAGAGCGACATAAATGTCTAGTGTAAATGTTGCTCTTCACAGATTTACAGTGTGATGCAGTCAAAGGCCCCGATCTTAATTCGCAGACGCATTGGGAGTGGGGTGGGGGGTCCAATATTGCGTGGAAAAGCCGAAAGTATGTTATGCATGTCTGTCAGGGGTCTATTAACGTAGCCACCTCATTATCATTTTACTTCTGGGTTTCCCGTCCAATCAGCGGCAGCAGGCGTGATGAGAACCCGCATGATGCAGTATCAACTCTAGTATTTAAAGGGACAATCCAAAGATACAATTTTGAGGTGTCTGGAGTTCTGGAGAAGAAAGGAGGAAGGAGAAAAATGGAAGGGAGACGCGTAAAGGCTGCACCCTTTTTCAATGACGCCTCCCTGGATGTGTTGCTAGGGGTTGTGAGGAGCCAGATGGATATACTGTTCCCCAGCAATGGGAGGAGAAAACCTATGGCAGAAACCAAGAAGGCGTTTTCGGAGGTGGCAGAGGCGGTGAGCAGCAGGAGCGTAGTGCCACGCTCCTGGGTGCAGTACAGAAAGCGGTTTAATGACCTAAGCAGGTCAGGAAAGGTGCGTACAGTTGCACACTCACCTACATCCTGATGTGCATATCACCCCAACCCTCTCACTTTGCCTTCTCCAGCACATCACTCCTCACACCCACTTACCTTGCAGGTGCACACATCCCTCTTTGTCTATGGACTTCCTCACATCCCCAGCTATCCATCCACCCCTTCCACTCACCCTCATCCTTGTGCAATTTCATGTCTCTCCCTCATAGTCACCCTCACCAAATACATGCCATTACACTCACTCATAGGTCTCTTCTTTCCCTCCTTGCAGGAAAAGAGAGCACAGAACATCAGAGAGGCAGAGAACTGGAGGTGGCCCTCCACAGATCTCACAACTCACAATTGCAGAGGCGGAGGCACTGGAGATCAGCGGAGCCTGGCCATCGGGAATGGGGAGATGAGGGCCCCCCAGCTACCCGGTGACAGAATTATATATCAGACAGCCACATGTCATACAACACTCAGTCATGTTGCCTTGATGTCAACAGGGAGTGAAATATGATCATGTTCATAATGATAACTTCCAGCATTCTTACCTTGACAGTACTCATTCATATCTTTTATCTCCCACAGGGCCCTCACACGTGCAGCCAGAGTTGATGGAGGTCGCCGATGATGATTCCTCAGAGGAGCTCAATTCCTCTGAGGGTGCACCGTCACAGGACTCAGCTCAGCTACTCGCACTTCAGTGGGACCAGTTAGAGAGATAGTTGGGTTTTCACCTTGTGACTCACACTTCACAAGTGAGTAAGAGCAGATGGTGGAGTCAGGGACAGCGGTGGAGAGTCCGCGCGGAGGGCGCAGGCCTCTCCCAGCTCTGCTCAGCTGGACACAGATGCTGTATCCCGGAGGCCGTCGATGCAGAGGATAATCATCGAGCAGCAGCAGAGAATGTGCGATTTACTGACAGGTGTTCCAAGCACACTGTCCACGCTTGCAGAGAGATTGCAGGAGTCCGCCTCAAACGTGAGTGGGTTCCTGTCACAGGCCACTGTGATGATGGCTTCTGTCATGGGTAGAGTGGCTGTAGGGGTGTGGGTTGTGGTAAGAGTCAGTCTTTCCCCTGACTCAGTGAGCGGTTCGAATCGCTCCCACGCCCCAGGTTCAAAACTTGGACTTATTTAGGGGTTGTGAATAAAGATGCAGTAGACCACAGGTTCCGATGAAAAGAACTATAACTTTTATTAAAGTTAAAAGGTAACAAACTTAAACACACTTCACACTTAAACAGGTTTGGGGAGCACACAGTTACAGGCGAGGAAAATGACAGTATACAAGAAAAATAAAAACCTTTATCCCTCCCAAAAATCCCACTTCTAGCTAGGTTTCGGTTTCAGGAGATCAGGGATAATGCTCACCAAACGGGTATTAACAGTACAAAATCCAGCCAGGTAAGTCGATGGTGATTCTGGTCATCGAACGTCTTCCTTTACCATGTGGCTTCTGGGCAGCGCTGCGAGAGAGCCTTGTTTCCAGCGTAGTCGCTCGAGTCGAAAAGAGAAAGAAATCTTGGGTCCTGCTGTAATTATAGTCCTTTTCGCCCCCCCCCCCCCCGCCCCCACCACAAACTCCTCATGAAAAAAACTGGTTTCGTAATGCAGTGAGTTTTCAGGTGAGGCCTGTTCATTGTCTTGTTAAAACCTTGATGGGCTTTCAGCTATGCTAAACCAAATCAAATGGCTTACATCCTGTTGCGTTGTAGTACCATGGAAGCTTGCATTGTTCTACTGCTTTGGGTTCCTTGCTGGTCCTAGCATTCCTATGGGCTCTGTGTTTTGGGTGGGGCAGCTTTTCCCCAGGGCCTATTGTCCAAATGATAATGTTTGCTGGTCTTTGAATTCCCAGACCAGGCACGTGCCGTACATGTTCAGGCATGTTTCCTTTAAATTTCCAAAGTCCTTATTTTTTTCCTTTCAATATATGTTTTGGGGATCTGCAAATTTTGAAAATCTTACATGGCCAACAAGTGCATGCAGACCTTAAACAAGGGCTTTCAGACTCTGGATGCCACCTTAAATAGCCTAGCTTTGGCCTTGTAGCGCCCCACTGATCTGCAGCAAAGTTATCTTCAGCACAGTGGTAGCATTGAATTGCGGCTGGGCCATGAAAGGGATGATGGCGAAAAGGGACATTTAAGTGGGACCTCACTCAAAGCGCTTCCACTTCTCGCCCATTGCCCCCCCCCAACTACAGTCAGTACCCGACATACTGCCTCGTGTCCCGATGGCCGAGTCTGCCCCTGCACAGCTCCAGGTGGAGCAGTCTTTGGCGGGGCCCTCTCGGGCTCCAAAACCCAGAGGACGTCGGCCAAGAGTAGCTCAACAGTCAGAGCAGGGATCTGAGCAGCCTGCTTCTACCTCTGCTCAAGCCACAGGGGTTGCACCACATACAAGCGGTAGGAAAAGGAGGATTAAAGATTTGTAGTTGCATAAAGGTGTGAACATGGGTGTCTTAGACATTGTTATATTGTTAATTTTCTGTTCTGAAGCACATAAATATTATTCTTTTGCACCACTTTCCCATCTTGCCCATTCTTGGTTACTGGCTGGCAAGTGACCTTTTTGGTTGTTTGATGATGAATGGGAGGACATGAATTGACGGCGACCAATGGGATGTTGCGAAAGGGATGCTTGGTTGTTTGCAGGACTGCTTTATGTTAGTGGCATGGTGGGGTGGGGTGGGGTGGTGAAAAGTGGCTTTTACATGTGGTTGTTAGATGGGTGCCCTGGTGGAACCTAAGTGAACCTTTCAATAATCAGGGCATCCCAGGCAGCATTGTGCACAGCTGGTTGTGCAATGCCCTCATCACATTCCTCCTCATCATCTTCCTCCTCTTCGTAATCCTCCGAAGAGACTCTCTGCTCTGTGCCTTGGTCCTCCTGCAGGTCCAAACCTCGCTGCTGGGCAATGTAGTGCAGAGTGCAGCACACCATGACCATTCTGGAGACCCTGGCTGGTGCGTACTGAAGCGCGCCTCCAGATCTGTCCAGGCACCTGAAGCGTATCTTCAGCATGCCGTGACTTGTTCAATGACACATCTGGTAGTGATATGGCATTGATTATCGTGCTCATGGGCCTCATTCCTCAGGTTTCTGAGAGGTGTCATCAGCCACATTTTAAGTGGGTATCTCTTGTCTCCTAGCAACCAGTTGGTAAATCTGCTTCCAGGTGCAAAGGCGTCAGGAAGGATGGACTGCCGCAGGATAAAAGCATCATGGCAGCTGCCCGGGAATCATGTGCGCACCTGCATAAAGATAGTTTTGTGGTTGCACACCAGCTGCACATTGATGGAGTGGAAGCCCTTGCAGGTGACGAACACTCCTGGATGATCTGTGGGTGCCCTAATTGCCACGTGTGTGCAATCAATGATGCCCTGCACCTGTGGGAAGCCAGTGAGGGCTGCAAACCCGAGTGGCCACTCATTCTGACTGGTATCATTGCAGGCAAAGTTGACATAATTGGTGGACCTGGCGAACAAGCCATCAGTGACCTGCCTTTTGCATAAGTGTGCCGCTGACTGGGAGATCCTGCAAATGTTTCCGGCAGAGCCCTCGAAGGAGCCAGAAGCAAAAAGGTTGAGGGTGTTGGTGACTTTGACAGCCACTGGTAAAGCATGGCCATGAGGTCCAGCTGGCAGCTGGTCTTCTTCCAGCAGGCTGCAAATGTCTGCCACTATCTGACGCGACACCCTGAGCCTCCTGACTCACTGCTGTTCAGACATGGCGAGGAAGCTTATCTTCTGCTTGTAGACCCTATATGTCGGGTATAGCCTCCTGCAAGCTGCTCCCTTCTCTGCTGCTCCCCTCTCTCCTGTGAAGCTACAGGTTTCTGACCAGCAGGCTGTTGCTAGTAATGTTGCTGGTCATCTTGGTCCTCATCTAAGATCCAATCTATGACAGCATAAGCGGCACCCATCCTGATCTGATAGATCAAACCTCCAAAGTGTGTAAAGTAACCTCTCAGCAAAACTACTGTGAACAAACCCTTTCCCACTAGCAGGTAAGAAAGCAGCTGTGAGTACTGAGTATTTATTGGCATATTTCTCTAAGATTGATTCAGCCCCTCAATTGCCGCTGTGTTTTCGCTTTGCTTTCACTGGCGACTTCCAGGAAGCCTGGGAAACCCTTGGACCCGACACTAAACACAAAAATCTGCTCTAATTGAGCGATATATGTTGATTGGCAACCCGCCTCTCCCGAGTAGGTTGCACGCACGCAACCTAACACGCTCCAGTGAAATGTGGAAGTCGGTGGGTTGGAGCCGGCTTCCCGACGCACTGACATTTTTGACGGTTTTAACCCTCTACCCGCACCCAAACCCTTTTCCAGGTTAAAATTCCCCAAAGTGAAACCAATTCAAATAAAGTACAAGTACACGGATAACTAAGAGAGTCATGGGGGAAATATTCAGTACCTTAGCGCCACCCATTAGTGCCATCTGCTGGTGCTAATGGGGTGCTAGTGTATTATTGCCGGAGCGAGGCGAATCCAACACCGCATGCCAAATCCCGCCCCCCCACAGCACCACTGTTAACAGTTATCACCAGGACCCTCAACACCAGGTGGATCGTGACATCAGTGAGTGTGCAATGCTCACTGGCCGCCCAATCTGTGAAATTGATTGTCGCCACCTACCTTAACACCTTGAGTAAACAATGATAGGGAGAGCTGGCATAAGCACCAGGAAGCCGGTTCCAGGGATGTTATTTAAAGGGGTCATCATTAATGAGTTGCAGCTGTAGGTTAGTGGAGTTTCAGTGCTTTCCTGTCAGTTTCACATAGTCTAACCGTCTCATTCCGTGATTTCAAGGTTATGTAGTATCAGGAGTGGTGTGGCAACTAAAAATTAGTTACATTTATTCTTAAAAAAATCAAACTGCTACACTTGGTTACATTAATGGGGCTGTACTGGCAGTCGACCTCGCCCTCCAGGATCTATGGCGGAGGGAGCGGAGGCAGTGAGAAAGACTGCAACATGTGCCCAGAGGGAGGAGGAGGGCCATCAGGCCTCTCAACAGGAGGCCTCACCCTCCGAGGGTATTCCGAGAACACTTCTCCTACCTCCAGTTAAGCGAGGAGCAGTGTAATAGAAGGCTCCATTTTACCAAGAAGGTGGTCACAGAACTCTGCCACGGCCTGCAACCAGATCTCGAGCCTAAGATCAGGTCGACCACGGCTCTCCCAGTAGCAGTCAAGGTCACTGTGGCCCTCAATTTCTTCACCAGCGGTTCCTTCCAGTCTGCAACAGGAGACATAGCTAAAATCTTGCAGTTCGCCATCCATCGCTGCATCCGGGAGGTCACAGAGGCTCTCTACAGTAGGAGAAGGGATTACATTTCCTTCCCCATCACCAGCGAGAAGCAGAACAGTCAAGCAGAGTCAGCATGGTTTTATGAAAGGGAAATCATGTTTAACAAATTTGCTGGAGTTCTTTGAGGATGTAACGAGCAGGGTGGATAAGGGTGAGCCAGTGGATGTGGTGTATTTGGATTTCCAGAAGGCATTCGATAAGGTGCCACATAAAAGGTTACTGCATAAGATAAGAGATCACGGAGTTGGGGGTAATATATTAGCATGGATAGAGAATTGGCTAACTAACAGAAAGCAGAGAGTCGGGATAAATGGGTCATTTTCCGGTTGGCAAATGGTTACTAGTGGGGTGCCACAGGGATCGGTGCTGGGGCCTCAGCTATTTACAATCTACATTAATGACTTGGATGAAGGGACCGAGTGTAATGTAGCCATGTTTGCTGATGATACAAAGATGGGTGGGAAAGCAAGTTGTGCAGAGGACACAAAGAATCTGCAAAGGGATGTAGACAGGCTAAGTGAGTGGGCAAACATTTGGCAGATGGAGTATAATGTGGGAAAGTGTGAGCTTATCCACTTTGGCAGGAAAAATAAAAAAGCAAATTATTATTTAAATGGAGAGAGATTACAAAATGCTACAGTTCAGAGGGACCTGGGGTCCTTGTGCATGGAACACAAAAAGTTAGCATGCAGGTACAGCAAGTAATCAAAAAGGCAAATGGAATGTTGGCCTTTATTGCAAGGGAGTTGGAATATAAAAGCAAGGAAGTCCTGCTACAACTGTACAGGGTATTGGTGAGACCACACCTTGAGTACTGCGTACAGTTTTGGTCTCCTTATTTAAGGAAGGATATACTTGCATTGGAGGCAGTTCAGAGATGATTCACTCGGTTGATTCCTGAGATGAGGGGGTTGACTTATGAAGAAAGGTTGAGCAGGTTGGGCCTATACACATTGGAATTTAGAAGAATGAGAGGTGATCTTATTGAAACATATAAGCTACTGAGGGGGCTCGACAAGGTAGATGCAGAGAGGATGTTTCCCCTCGTGGGGAAATCTAGAACTCGGGGGCATAGTTTCAGAATAAAGGGTCGCCCTTTTAGAACTGAGATGAGGAGGAATTTCTTCTCTCAGAGGGTCGTAAATCTGTGGAATTCTCTGCCCCAGAGAGCCGTGGAGGCTGGGTCATTAAATACATTTAAGGTGGAGAGAGACAGATTTTTGCAAGATAAGGGAGTGAAGGGTTATGGGGAGCGGGCAGGGAAGTGGCTTTGAGCTGAAGATCAGTCATGATCTTATTGAATGGCAGAGCAGGCTCGAGGGGCCAAGTGGCCTATTCCTGCTCCTATTTCTTATGTTCTTATGTTCTTATGAGTGTTCATGTGGCTTTGCCAGGATAGCGGGATTCCCCATTGTGCAAATCAGGGTCTCATGATATTATTGGGACTCCGACCCAATTTTATTTGGGCAGGACGGAAGCCCCGCCCAGCAGCCAACCCATTCAGTAAAACCTCATGGGATTGGACTCAGAAACTGACTGACACAACTGGGCAGCTAATTTTTAATTTAGCGGAAGAGTTGGCTGGAGTACAGCTTCTCTCATAGCATTAAATATATTCCATGCTAAGTTTATAAAGTGTACTGTTTTAAATATGACTTTGCAGGAGTTATACTACACCAGTTGTGAAGCTGTGGTCTTCCATCTCCTGGGTTCGGTGAGATCACGAGGTAGGTTCCAGACTGAGTCCTGAGTTACACTCATATATATATCTACACACCAGAAACTGTTTTGTATCAGGGTAAAAATTATAGTATAACAGTAACATTAATTTAACAATTAACTCAAAATCCTAGCTCATAAATGAATACTGCCAATTGTATTATATTACATCGAATTACATTGAAATTACAACACAGAAATAGACCGTTTGGCTCACCCAGTCCATGTTGATGGTTATCCTCTGTATGAGGAGTAATTTTCATTGCACGTGTCTGCCCTGTTCCCATATCCCTTTATCGCCCTTTCCTTCAACCACCTATCTAACTTATTCTTAAATGTTGACATGGTCACTGTTTCAATCACTAACTTCGATAGTGCATTCCACAACCTCACAACCCTCTGTGTGAAAAAGGCTTCTCCTGCTCTCTGTCCTAAATCTCTTACATTTAATCATATCTACATCTCCAAACATTGCATATCTTCTTAATATATCTGCAGGAGATATGCATTGCATTTGGTTTCCATAATGCTACCCCTAGGCTTTTCATATGCTTTGAAATGCCGAGTACTTCACCCTGTTTAAATGTTCATGAAAAAGAAAACTGTCTATGCAATACAATCATTATACGTTGAAGTACATTGTGAAATTTGGATTTGACAGGGAGAATGTTAGTATGGTAAAAAGTAGTTGACTAAGCTTCCAACATTTAAGGAATGTTTACACTACAACTTAACTTCCGCTGTGAAACAGAAACCGTTTGAGACAACGCTAAAGTTGTGGTATAAATCTGGGAACAGAGCTTGACCTGACTCTGGGAAGAGGTGGGGTTAGACCACTCAGAGGGAGCAGTCTCATGGATTTGACACTCCCTAATGTTGAACTGCACTGTGATGCCAAACTGGGTTTAAAAAGTGCTCTAGGGTCTTTAAGACCTCCTGAACACTGTTTAAACCTACAAGGAGTTGATTTAAATGTTTATAGAGTGCAGATGTTTCTGCCTGCACTCTCTAAACATTTAAATTTAAACTGCTGGGAGACAAGCTCTGCATATGTGTGTAGCCATGCATGTGCAGAGCTCTCTCCTGGGCATGAGAGTTGACGTACCGACCAGGCAGCGTAAACAGGGTACCTTGCCTGGCTGGATCCGACACTGCAGCCACCTGTCTTAAATTGGTAGCTAGAGTATAAATGTAGCATTAAAGGGGTAGAAACAAAAGGCTGGAAATCTGAAATAAATAAAGAAAATATTGGCAATATTTAGAAGGTCAGTCAGCATCCAAAATAGAATTCATGTTCTGATGAAGGTTCCTACCTGACATGTTAACTTATTTTTCTCTTTCACATGCAAAAGGTTCCCTCCAGGTTACACACCATCCCAACTTGGACATATATCGTCGTTCCTTCATTGTCGCTGGGTCAAAATCCTGGAACTCCCTCCCTAACAGCACTGTGGGAGTACCTTCATCACATGGACTGCAGCGGTTCAAGAAGAAGGCTTCTCAAGGGCAGTTATGGATGGGCAATAAATGCTGGCCTTTCTAGCGATGCTTATATCCTGAGAATGAATTTTTATAAATGACTTGCTGTGTATTTTCAGCATTTTTTGCTTTTAGTCCAACGTTTACAATTTAGTAGCATATTCACATTTTGGTAGCCTGGACTGAGAGATATTTGATGTTCACAGAGAAAATCTGCGGCTTGCTTGCCCAGTGACATACCTGCAGGTGAAAACCCTGAATCGGGAAGTAAAGGCAAGAAAGTGGGGTGATGAGGTGGGAGAGGAAGAAGAAGATATAAGCCTGCATGCACCTTGGACTAAGTCCAATCAGTCAATCATTGCACTGTTCTCATTTATTTACCTTACACACTGGCAAGTTTTACACAGTGGATAGTAACATAATGTGGGAAGATTGGACCTGCAACCATTCAGACAGGAGTGACAGAAGTCAGCTCAGGAGCCCCTTATCAATGTGTGCAACCAAGAGGAGTTGGTAGTACTGTGATTACCGACTCCTCCCAAGCTCTTACACACACTGGAGATAAGCAGCTTTTGTTGATCATTTACTTTCTTATTTTTAAAATAAAACTATAAATCAATCAAGTCAACTGCTCCCTGATAAGCCAGCAAACAGTATCTTAGGGTTTCAACAACACTTTATTTTGAAATGCCAATTAGACCTCAGAAAACTGAAAGGGTAGATAACAAATGACTAGCTACGACATGGGAATACAACTATGTGCAAACTTTGCAATAATCCTCCTTCTGTGTATTTGTAGATCAGATTCCTTGACTTGATATGTACCACAGTCTCTGATTCAAACATTACTCGATGCACCGTGATCTCAGGTACATTTTTTAAATATTCTTTGCACCTCCCGTCTCCTAAGGCAGCTGACTCAGACGGGGGGTTGTTTTCACGCGAGCCGAATGCATTCCAATACCTTGCCCAAGTGTCCATTATTAATATGTGAGCTAGGACAGTGATTGTCAGGGTATTCAACTGTGGAGAGCATTGTCTTTTCACCTGACATCCACAAACATGTACTTGCTGCAGAGGTCACTGGAAAGCGAACATAAGTAGGAACCCAGATTCAATTTTCCCCATCTTAACGCAGGGGAGCAAAAGCTATTTTTCGTATTCTTATGGCCATCCCAACTAAGATCAGCTACCTGGCAAAAGAACCAGAGGAGAGATGAGGAGAATTATTTTTACACAGCGGGTTGTTATGATCTGGAATGCACTGCCTGAATGGGTGGCAGAAGCAGATTCAATAGTAACTTTCAAAAGGGAATTGGATATGTACTTGAAAAAGAAAAATGTGCAGGGCTATGGGGAAAGAGCAGGGGCGTGGGACTAAATGGATAGCACTTTCAAAGAGCCAGCACAGGCACGATGGGCCGAATGTCCTCCTTCTGTGTTGTAAGATTCCATATTTTAATCCCCAAAAATGGGTGGGTTTGGGTTGGGTGGGAAGTTAAAATATAAAATTTTTCAAACCCAAACACAACACTCCTCGAACACGTTCACTTCCGGTTTTAATGGAGGCGGGATGGGGGGATGGAGGAGGACGACCAACCCGATCTCAGAAGCGGGTCCCAATTTAAATATTTTAACGTGGCTGCGTGCCTAAAAAATTTTCTCTGGTCCAGCTTGAACACTGGCCAGCTGGGTTTCCTGGGCATTGGGAAACCTGGAAGCTGAAGGAAGACAAGGACTGCTGGATGGAGCAGGTAAGTGCCTTTCCAGCACTGCTTGCGGGCCAGGAGGAACAGGAGTGCTTTCCCCTGGCCCACCAAGCTAACTTGTTAACCTCCCCAACGATAGGACCACCCCACCCACCCCACGATCTGATGCCCTCCTGATGTCCTCCACGGCATGTAATATCCTCCCAACGCCCCCCCCCCCATCGCCATGTACTCCACAGGCACCCTGCGATCTTCTCCACTCCTCCTCCGATCTCTCTGGCCCCTTCCACGATGTTTGCCCCGACCCCCGATCTCTCTTGGCCCGCCCATCGATGTTCCCCCTGATCCCCAATCTCTCCCAGCCCTTCCCATGCTGATCCCTCCTCCCTGATCTCTCACGCCCCCCCATCGATGTTCCCCCCGAACCCCAAGCTCTCCCAGCCCCTTCCATGATGTCCCTCCTCCATGACCTCTCCCGGCCTGCCACCCCCATCAATTCCCCCCCCGACCCCCAATCCCTCCCGGCCCCTTCCACGATGTCCCACCTGATCCCCGATCTCTCGCTCCCTCCTCTCCACTCCCCGGCTGCAGCCTGAGCTGTAGGCCAACCCGCCTGACAGACAGCCAGCCTCTCAATCTGGCTTGCTGCGGCCGGGAAACGGATTCCAAAAATGCTAATCAGGTCCCGTCGTTAAATTCACCCCCTGCTCCCTCCCCGCCTCCGAGTTAATATTGGGGTCCAAATCTCCACCCCTGCCTCAGCCCATTTGCTGCTGAAACCCTCATCCATGCTTTTATTATATCCAGACTAGACTATTCCAATGCTTTCCTGGCCATCTCCCACCCTCAATAAACTTGAGCTCATCCAAAACTCTGCTGCCCATATCCCAACTCGCACCAAGTCCCGTTCACCCATCACCCCTGTGCTCACCAACTTACATTGGCTTCCAATCCATCAACACCTCAAGTTTTAAAATTCTCATCCTTGTGTTCAAATCCCTCCATGACATCACCCCTCCCTATCCCTGTAACCTCCTCCAGCTCTACAACCCTCCAAGAACTCTGCGTTACTCCAACTCTGGCACTCTAGTGCATCTCCTACTTCCTTCGCCCCACCATTGGCGGCCGTGCCTTCAGCCGTCTAGGCCCTAAGCTTTGACCAAGCGTTTAGTTACCTGTCCGAATATCTCCATCTTTGGCTCGGTTTCAATTTTTCTCTGATTACGCTCCTGTGAAGCGCCTTGGAACATTTTACTACATTAAAGGTGCTATATAAATGCAAGTTATTGTTGTGCACCTCCCACTCCTTTCACCCCACCATTGGTGGCTGTAACTTCAGCCATCTCGGCCCGTAAGCTCTGGAATTCTCTCCCTAAACCTCTCCATCTCGCTCTCCTTCTTTAAGACCGTCCATAAAATCCACTTCTTTGACCAAGCTTTTAGTCACCTCTCTTAATATCTCAAAAACATCCTGTAGTTAAAACAATAGGGAGAGAGAGAGACTTGCATTTATATAGTGCCTTTCATGACCTCATGATGTCCCAAAGTGCTTTACAGCCAATGAAGAAATAGAATTAAAAGACTGGAAGGTGCTGTGCATTCTTTGTGACAGGCAAATCAGCAACAATGCACTGTGCTCTGAAGACATAATTGTACATGATGTTGTGATATCATAATCCAACTGTTCATGCACAAACCCTTCACTGTGTAAAATTTAAAAAAGCATTTTGCTCAAGATGGTATAATTGCTGCAGACGTCAGAACATTTGATTTTTCGATTTGCAATAAGAACCATTCTGTAGCTGCTTCATGAAACCAGGTCCTTACTATAATCAAGGCATTGGGTTCCATCGAGACTGGTCCAGGCTAATTCCTCACCATGTTTTCCAGCTCACTGTACGACATGGTAGAGGCATTGTAATTTGAAACCATTCAGCACATGTTCTGCTCCAAGGAGAAGGTTCTGAGTGCTGAGGGAGATTGAATTCATTTTGGAACAACACATCCAAAGTGAATTCTATCTCCTGTGGAAATAAGGTGGTGAAAATTCCGATCTTTTTGCTCACCTTTGACATGATTATCTTTGTGTCCTATACACCTGGGAACACTTGTGGATAAGCCTTATCTAGTCCCAGTTGAATTTTAATTGCTTTGTAATTTTATAAACAGGAAGTAAACTGGTAATGTAAAGAATGGGACAGAAATCCCAATGAATGAATTTTATCATCAGGATGCCTTTTAAAAATCAAATGATTAGAAACAATTATCATTCATTTTAACATCTGTTTTTTTCTGTTGTTTTATAAAATATTTTTTAAACTCATGGGGGTCAAGCGTGGCTTGAGAAACCTAAATTAAATCAGCGGAGATACAGTGACTCTGGTTCAGCTCCAACCATGTGTGTGACATGAATCCCCTGAACCCATTGCTCGAAGCAACTCCTCCAGACTGATGGTGCCTTTAACATTCATCATTTAAGCAAGAATATTTTTGAAAAAAACAAAGGACAGACAGAAGAATATTAATGAAAATTGTCTGTGATTCATTTTTGAAACAGGTCATGATGGTGGAGCTTCAAGCCTCCCGCCTATGAATTCCTGGTTTCAGTCATGTTGCTGATTCCAGACATCAACTACAACAACTATATATAGCGATATTAATGTAGAAAAACATCCAAAGGCACTTCACAGAAGTGTAATCAGACAGAATTGGACACTGAGCCAAAGAAGGAGATATTAACTGGGGTAACTAAAAGCTTGGTCAAAGAGGTAGAGTTTAAGGAGGGTCTTAAAGGAGGAGAGGAGCTGGAGAGGCAACTGAGGCTTAGCGAGGGAAATCCAGATCTTCAGGCCTAAATGGCTGAAGGCACAGCTGCTAATAGTGAGGTGGAGGGAGTGGCTGATGCACAAGAGACCAGAGTCGGAGCAACGCAAAGTTCTTGGAGAATTGTAGGGCTGGAGGAAGTTGCAGAGATAGGGAGGGGCGAGGCCATGAAGGCATTTGAACACGAGAATGTGAATTTTAACTTTGAGACATTGGGGGAGCAGGAGCCAATGTAGGTCAGTGAGCACAGGGGTGATGGGCACCTGAAACATGGACCGGAATTTTCACCTTAGAGTCGGGGCAGGTGCGTGCGGGCTGTGTAGCATTCTGCACTGTGCCTGTAACTGAATTGGATCAATTGAAAGAGTCATGCGGGTTTCCCGGCCAATTAAATGGAATGGGTCTGATGACGTCACAGATGACTCGCTTTCAGCTCAGATATTTAAAGGAGCCTTGCACACATCCCAGTTGAAGGTTGTTGGAGGAGGCTTACAGGTGGTTGGGAGAGATGGTAATTGTTATCAATCGAAGACCTTTGTGAGGGTGCAAGGAAGGATGGATTCACACAGGGCAGAAGGCTGCGCTCAGGTTCTCGGATGCCTCCCTGGAAGTCCTGGTCCAGGGAGTCCGACCAGGGAGGGTGGTCCTATTCCCTGGTAGTGGCAGGAAGAGAGCAGCCAGTGAAACCAAGAGGGCATGGCTGGAGATCGCACAAGAAGTGAGCAGCAAGGGTGTTGTCAGCCGCTCCTGGATACAGTGCCGCAAGAGAGTTAATGATCTCATGAGGTCAGGAAAGGTGAGTACAATGCCACACTCAACTACATTCTGCTGTGCGTGTCACCCCGACCCCACCTCTCTGCCTTCTCAAGCCTATTCCTGCACATCACTCCTCACACCAACCTACCTTGCAAGTGCACCTCATTGTCTATGCACCTACTCACATCCCCATTTGACTAACCACCACTGACACTCACCCTCAACCTAATGCAATCCTACAACGTAACGTCACAGAAGGAGGCCATTTGTCAATGTCATGCCACTCCATCATAGTCACCCTCTACAGATGTAGTCCATACATCCCTTACACTCATTCCATCACTCTCACTCAAAGTTCTCTTCTTACCCTCCTTTCAGAGAAGAGAGCGCAGAACAAGAGAGAAAGAGAAAGAGGTGGCCCTCCAATTTACACGCAGAGGAGTATGCGCTCGAAATAAGTGGAGTGACGGAGCTGCTGACGGTGGGAGACGGATAGAGGGGGACCTCCCAGCAACCTGGTGAAAGAATTAAATATTCCACATGGCACACAAAAGTCACTCATGGTGACTGATGTCAGCAGTCAGTGAAATATCATCATGTGCATAATGGTAACATTACACATTCTTACCATAAGAGGTCTAATTCAGGTCATTGCTCCCCCACAGGTCCATCAAGTGCCCCCCTGCACCCCCCCGCCCCCCCCCCCCCCCCCGTCCAGCTGGAGGAGGATGACGACTCCTCAGAGGAAGCTGCATTCTCTGAGGGTGCACTGTCACCAGACCCATGCACGCCCAGCACCAGTGCAGATATGCACATGTCGGTGGGTCATGCGAGACGTAGAGTAGTGTTGTCACCTGGTGTCTCACAGATCACAAGTGAGCTACAGCAGATGATGGAGACAGGGACAGCAGTGGAGAGTCCTCGCTGGAGAATGCAGGACGCTCCAAGCTCTGCTCAGCTGCATGCAAATGCTAACCTCAGGAACCGTCGACAAAGAGGATGATCTTGGAGGAGCAGCAACAAATGCGCGAGGCTCTGGCAGCTTTTCCAGCCGCGATGTGTGCGAGTGTACAGAGAATGGAGGATTCTATCCCCAACATTAGCACCACCATATCGCAGGCGATGGTGATGATGTGCTGTTCCATGGAAAGGATGGCCACCTGCATGGAGCTGTTAATGGGCCAGTCAAACGAGTACATGCTAGTTGTGAACAACAGATTGCAGACTCTTATTGACCTCATCTCTAGAAGGGATAGCAACGTAGACTTAGGCATTCATTGCCCCACTGATGTGCAGCAAGGTGCTCTCCAGCTCCGTGCTAGCAGGGAAGTGCGGGTGACCCATGAGAGGGATGGTGTTGAGAGGGGACATGGAAGTGGGGGCTCTGCTCAAAACATTCCCACTTCTCCCCCTTACCTCCCCCTCAGTCAGAGCCCCACATGCTGCCTCGGATCCCGATGGCCGAGTCTGCCCCTGCAAAGTTGCAGGAGGAGCAGTCTTTGGCGGGGCCCTCACAGGCTCCTAAACCCGGAGGACGTCCGCCAAAAGTGTTGAAGCTGTCACAGCAGGGAAGTGAGCAGCCTGCCTCTACCTCTGCTGAAGCCACAAGTGCTGCACCTCGTAGAAGCACTCGTAAAAGAAAAAAGACACAATCGTAGGTGCACAAGGGTATGCACATGGGTTTTAGTGTTACATTTCAATTCTATTTATGACGCACATAAATTTATTTCTTTGCACCAATTTCCCATCTTGTCCATTTTTGTCTGCTACCTAGGAAGTAGCCTTGTCACTTGGAGTGAATGCTGAGACTCAAGCAATGGGTGTTTGTTTGACAGGAATGGTTTGGCCATTTTAGGACTTCTTTGTGGTGTTGGTGGGGGTGGGGGGAAGTTGGTACAGCATCTGGGAGCCAGATGGGTGCACTGGTGCAACTTAACTAAATCAGGCCATTATGAGGCTATCCCGGGCCTCTCGGGCAGCAATGTGCGCCGCTGCTGGTGCCATCTCCACCTTAGGTTCCTCCTCCTCCTTCTCCTCATGTTCCACCTATTCCTCCTCCTCCTCTGAAGAGGCTGTGCGCTATGCGCCTTGCTCCTCCTGCAGCTCCAATCTTCGCTGCTGCGCTATGTTGTGCAGCGTGTAGCATATGACGATGATTCTGGACACCCAGGCTGGTGCGTGCTGAAGAGCTCCTCCAGATCTGTCAAGGCATCTGAAGCGCATCTTCAGCATGCAGATTGCTTGCTCTATGACACATCTGGTTGTCATGCGGCTTTCATTATAGCGCTCCTCGGCCTCATTGCTTGGCCTCCTCAAGGGTGTCATCAGCCATGTCTTCAGTGGATAGCCCTTGTCTCCAAGCAGCCAGACGGTAAGTCTGTTTGGAGGTGCGAAGAGCTGAGGGAGGGTGGACTAGTGCAGGACGAAAGAGTCATGACAGCTCCCTGGGGAATCTGGCACACACATGCATAATGATCTTTTTATGGTTGCAGATGAGCTGCACGTTGAGGGAGTTGAAGCCCTTCTGGTTCACAAACACTCCTGGGTGATGTGGGGGTGCCTTGATGGCCACATGTGTGCAGTAGATGATGCCCTGCACCTGTGGGAAGCCAGCCAGAGCCGCAAAGCCAAGCGCCCGCTCAGTAACACTGGCTTCATCAGTGGCAAAGTTTACACAAGTGGCTGACTTGTAAAACATGGCATTGGTCACCTGGATGATGCACTTGTAGGTGGTTGACTGTGAGATCCTGCAAATGTCTGCTGCATATCCCTGGAAGGAACCTGAGGCGAAGAAGTTGAGGGCAGTGGTGACTGGTAAGGCGTGTCCACCAGGTCCTCTGGGCAGCAGGTCTCCTTCCAGCAAGCTACAGCCTGAGTCTCCTGCTGTTCAGTCATGTCCAGGGAGCTCATCCTCTGCCTGTATACCCTGTGTTGGGGGTATCGCCTCCGGCGCAGTGCAGCCCTGCGCTGATCCCCTCTTTCCTGTGGAGCATCAGGTCAGTGGGGAGAAGGCTGCTGGTGTTGTTGCTGCTGCTGCTGGTGTTGTTGGTGCTGCTGCTGGTATGGCTGGTGTTGTTGGTGCTGGGGCTCATCTTGGTCCAAATCTGAGATCCAAGGTGAAATAGCATAAGCTATAGCTTTTGTTGATCTGATAGATGCCAGGTAAAGTGGAGATCAGAGGCACAATCCTCCACTGTAGTGAGAGTGACTTGCAAGGTGGTGAGAGTGGCTTCCAAGGTTGCAGAAAACACCTGCAAACACCTAAAAGCAAAATTGCTGCACAAAATGGTGTCAGCAAGAGCCTTTCCCTTAGGCGAGGAAGCAGGTGTAAGGTGTACGTATTTATGTGCTTTTTCCAGCTGTCACTTAAAGAACTAGCACAATGGCCACTGAGCTCCCGCCTTGCCTTCACAGGCGAGCTTCCCGAGGTCCGTGAATCCCGTGTCCAACCAGTTAAAGATGAAACCTTATGTTAAAAAGGCTCTTAAGGGTCTCCCAATGAGCAGTTAACTACCTCAATAAGGTCGCCCACCTATCCCGAGCAGGTCTGTGACGCGCTTCGAAACGCGTCCCAGGTAATGTGGAAGTTGGCTGGATGACGGCGGGTTCCCGACGCGCTGTCAATTTCAGCGCTTTTAACTGCCGACCCGCTCCCAAACCCGCTCGCTCTGCAATGTGAAAATTCCGGCCATGGTGTGAGCTAGGATACAGGCAGCAGAGTTTTAGATAACCTGAAGTTTTTGGGAGGATGGGAGGCCAGCCAAGAGAGCAAGGATCGAGGTGAGGGAGTGATTGTGCAGAGCGACAGCTACAAACGTATCGTGGTGAATGGCGGGCCAACAGCTAGACAGTTGGGAGTTTGAAAGTTCTGTTGTAAGTGACCTGGGGAGACTTTTTTCTGGGAGCAAACACAGAAGGAGGTGAGGTTTGAGGGGGGAATTGAGATGCGAATAGTGAGGGATACAAAGGAGTGATTAGAGATGGCCTCGTCTGTGATCAGGACGACCCCTGTAAGTCAACTTCATCTTCAAATCGCTATATGGCCTTGCTCGACCCTATTTGAGTGATCTTATCCAGCCATACATCTCTCCACTTTGCTCATCTGACACGGGATTACTGCTTTTTCCTCATTCACTCTGCTCAAGTACTAGAAGCCAATGTTTTAGTCATGAAAACTCTCTCAAAAGCGCTTCACTTTGTACTTCAAAGGTCTCCTCAAAACCCTACTGTTCAGTCCCCTGCTACATTTTCCACCTTTTTTTATTTCTGCTCATGGTCTACCATTCAACCTTATTAAACACTCGGACATTTTCTTCTACAAAAGGAGCAAATTGTTGTTATATGACTTCTGTTCAGAGTGTCATTTTATAGCAGTAAAATTCTCTGTTCCCAGCTCACATTGTTCTAAAGCAAACTAGTACCTGCAGTATAACAGGGCTATAAATAATGAAGGCAATACTTTCAGCCCTTGACTCCCGATGCTTCACTGGCAACAACAAATAAACTGAGTGATGATTCAACGTTCAGCTTGAGAGAAATGGACAATTGAACAAATGTTACTTTCAATTGTCTGAATTAATCTGACCTGCGTCTGAAGCCAAATGTCAGATGCTCTTACTGAATAAAATCAAACTGAAAATTAAATTAATAATAGCAGAAGAGTGAGTGGTTAAAATATTATTTATTTGTAATAAAATGAGAGCTGCTTAAAAACGTAGAGAATATAGCGCAAAAATTATTGTATCTCACTATTGCTGTATTTTATCAATATCCATTGATTATGTTACTATATTGGCAGGGCATAGCTCACAACTCTCCCATTTTAAACGCAACATCCCAATGTTAAACAGTGCCACTGAGGAAAAAAAATCAGTCTGTTTTCCAGTTTCTCTGAATACAACTCTCCTGCCTCAAACGCTACCCTGAATTCCAAACTGTTAGCACATTAAGTATGGTTGAGAAATATGTAGCAGGAATGGAATAAATTGGTGTGTAGATTTTTTGTGCTTCCGATACTTTTATTCATTTTATTCCTTTAGGCTGGGAATGGGTACAATTGAAAATGGTGTCCTTTCTGGGTTACAGTGCTGTAGTGATAATGGTGGTGACCAAGGTTACATCACACGGGAAAACCAAGTCTGGTTGAGTCATTATGGGAAGGCTTTGAGGCCCTACAATGATGCAGTACATGCCATTGGGTGCCCAGACACTACTAAATTATAGTTCTGTCATTTTGTTTTGTAGATTTTTGGAGTTTTCTCTAAAAAGGATTTCCACTAGAACAGATAGCCATTTTTTAAGGACTTTTCCCTGCCCTTTATTCTCAAATGTCACCATTGTAGGTGCATGACTGATGTGCCCTCGTTTGGGGACATTTGACCATTGGGGCACTGTCACTGCTGACATGTCTTGTTAATAAATATTTGAAGGTGCTCCATTGTTGCAGTGTTTCATCTTCACCTTCTGTTGAAACGCTTTCTAAAAAAAAATGGAACAGTGACACACGAGTAGTGTGTTATTTTATTGTATTTAATTTTTTCCTTTCCATTTTCTGCCAATTTTTTTCCTCTCCTCCTTTTCTCATGACATTGCTAGGGTACATTTCCACCTATTGGTCACCTCTGACACCTCGGTCAAGTGGTCATTCTTCACGTGTGTGCCCAGACAGTGAGTGTCGGCAGGCTAATCCAGCAAGGAAGGCAACACAGCTGAGCCAGACCCTAATCACGAAGCCGTCCCAAAATCCCCTCTCTGTGACTTACCTGAGTGCTAGGAACTGTTCCTATGATTCCCCCTGGCGACCTCCTGCCGCCCAATATTCCACTTCCGCCCGCCCGCCAGCTTCTGCTTCCCGTCGGTTTTGGGTGTGCGACTGGCCAGGGCACGCAGATGAGGTCCTGGAGTTAAAATCGGCCAGGCCTCATTCTGCCGAGGTCAGGGGTGGGGGTTTGACACTCGCCCCGACCCCTGTTCGCCACGATTCCCGCTCCGGGTTAATGTTTGTTCCGTGCCCCATTTAGAGGTTTGTTTGATGCTCACCATTGACCGGCCTGTGATGCAAAGATTAACAGACTGACAAGTTTTTAGCTCTGTGCATGAAATTGCCAACTCCAAGCATAATGCTAATCCAAGTGCAGTATTAGTAAAATACTCATCAGAATTCAACAGTAATGGTCATTTTATGAAAGGCTTCTATGTTATGTATGTACTGCAGTGGCAGAAAGGGGGATTAAAACACTATTATAAAATGAAAAGAGGAGGGGATAGCTGGGTCTGCTTAATTCTTTTATCATTCTGCTTATCCTTATCAATAAACTGGGTTTACATTGAGGCCAGTTACTCAAACACAATAGACAAGCTGATCGAAGAGTATCTCACCGATAGGCACCAGGTAGATAGAATTCTGTGGAAGTCTGTGAGCAGATATTTCAGCAAACACATTGAATAAATACAGGAGAGAATCCTGGGAGATTCTAACTGAGCCGCACAGCATTTTCCAATGAACAGGTCAGAAAAATCCGAAAAATCCAAATTTGTCAGTTAATTTATGGCATGACAGTCACAATTACTTACTCCCAGCAAAAAAAAATGAATATGAAGTAATAGATAGCTGGGAGTGATTACAGTCATGAATCTAATCGAGGAATTCAGTCTGTTTATATATAGAACAAAGGATAGCTGAGAAATACTAAAAGGCAGCAATCTCAGCAGTGGGTTCAGATAGTTTATATATATATAATAGTGGATACTTGGGAACAATTACGAAACAGAAATGAGAAGGTTCTAAAAAGCCCAAGACCATTCAAAACTTGAATACTGCTCCCATATCTGGAAACTCTAGAACTATAGAAGGTTTAGAGGCCTTTTGGCTCTTTGCTAGAGTAATTTAAAGGTAATCCAATTGTCTTGCTCTCTCTTCGGTGTCTGATCAGTTGTCCCTCTTATGCATTTTAGGAAGAATAAACAAGGAATGGGAGTATACATTTAAAGGGAAAATACTGAAGGATGTGGATGAACAACAAGACCTAGTGGTTCATAGGTTATAGGAAGTAATTCCCTGAAAGTGCGTGCGCAGGTACATCAGGCCATAAAAAAGGCCAACAATATTTTGGGATTTATAAATATCAGTGCAGAGTACGAGTGACTAAGAGGACTAATGATAAATTTGTACGAAACATTGGTTAGGCAACTGTCAAAGTACCATGTGCAGTTATGGGCACGCCGGGGCGGATTTTAACATTCGACTGTTACTGAATGTTCCAGTTGCCAGTAATGCTGATTGGTCTCAGGATTGAGCAGGATGTAGAGTGGCATGGAAATGGAAAGATATGGGACGGAAATACATTTCGGCCCATTTTCGGGCCTGAAATAGGCAGCGCACTGGAAGCACACGCCAGAAGCCTCATCAGCGTATTGCCGCCGATCTTTTTTTATTATATATTCATGAGATGTGGGCGTCGCTGGCAAGGCCAGCATCTATTTCCCATCCCTAATTTCCCTTGAGAAGGTGGTGGTGAGCCGCCTTCTTGAACCGCCGCAGTCCGTGTGGTGAAGGTACTCCCACAATGTTATTAGGGAGGGAGTTCCAGGATTTTGACCCAGTGACGATGAAGGAACGGCGATATATATCCAAGGCAGGATGGTGTGTGACTTGGAGGTGGTGGTGTACCCATGCGCCTGCTGCCCTTGTCCTTCAAGGTGGTAGAGGTCGCGGGTTTGGGAGGTGCTGTCGAAGAAGCCTTGGCGAGTTGCTACAGTGCATCTTGTAGATGGTACACACTGCAGACACGGTACGCCGGTGGTGGAGGGAGTGAATGTTTAAGGTGGTGGATGGGGTGTCGATCAAATGGGCTGCTTTGTCCTGGATGGTGTCGAGCTTCTTGAGTGTTGTTGGAGCTGCACTCATCCAGGCAAGTGGAGAGTATTCCATCACACTCCAGACTTGTGCCTTGTAGATGGTGGAAAGGGTTTGGGGAGTCAGGAGGTGAGTCACTCGTCACAGAATACCCAGCCTCTGACCCGCTCTTGTTGCCACAGTATTTATCTGGCTGGTTTAGTTAAGTTTCTGGTCAATGATGACCCCCAGGATATTGATGGTGGGGGATTTGGTGATGGTAATGCCGTTGAATGTCAAGGGGCGGTGGTTTGACGCTCGCTTGTTGGAGATGGTCATTGCCTGGCACTTGTGTGGTACGACTATTACTTGCCACTTGTCAGACCAAGCCTGAATGTTGCCCAGGTCTTAATGCATGTGGGCATGGACTGCTTCATTATCTGAGGAGTTGCGAATGGAACTGAGCACTGTGTGAACATCAGCGAACATCTCCACTTCTGATCTTATGATGGAGGGAAGGTCATTGATGAAGCAGCTGAAGATGGTTGGGCCTACGACACTGCCCTGAGGAACTCCTGCAGCGATGTCCTGGGGCTGAGATGATTGGCCTCCAACAACCACAACCATCATTGTTTGTGCTAGGTATGACTCCAGCCAGTGGAGAGTTTCCCCCCTAATTCCCATTAACTTCAATTTTACTCAGGCTCCTTGATGCCACACTCAGTCAAATGCTGCCTTGATGTCAAGTGAAGTCACTCTCACCTCACTTCTGGAATTCAGCTTTTTTGTCCATGTTTGGACCAAGGCTGTAATGAGGTCGGGAGCCAAGTGGTCCAGCGGAATCCAAACTGAGCATCAGTGAGCAGGTTATTAATAAGTAAGTGCCGCTTGCTAGCACTGTCAACGACACCTTCCATCGCTTTGTTGATGATTGAGAATAGACTGATGGGGTGGTAATTGGCCGGGTTGGATTTGTCCTATTTTTCGTGGACAGGACATACCTGGGCAATTTTCCACTTTGTCGGGTAGATGCCAGTGTTGTAGCTGTACTGGAACAGCTTGGCTAGAGGCGCGGCTAGTTCTGGAGTACATGTCTTCAGCACTACAGCCTGGGTGTTGTCAGGGCCCATAGTCTTTGCTGTATCCAGTGCATTCAGCCGTTTCTTGATATCATGTGGAGTGAATCGAATTGGCTGAAGACTGGCTTCTGTGATGGTGGGGACCACAGGAGGAGGCCGAGATGGATCATCCACTCGGCCCTTCTGGCTGAAGATGGTTGCAAACGATTCAGCCTTGACTTTTGCACTCATGTGCTGGGCTCTGCCATCATTGAGGATGGGGATGTTCATGAAGCCTCCTCCTCCCGTTAGTTGGTTAATTGTCCACCACCATTCATGACTGGATGTGGCAGGACTGCAGAGCTTTGATCTGATCCGTTGGTTGTGGAATCTCTTAGCTCTGTCTATAGCATGCTGCTTCCGCTCTTTAACATGCATGTAGTCCTGTGTTGTAGCTTCACCAAGTTGGTGCCAATCGGGCGTCCAGAGGCAGCTGGCGGGTTGGTTCCATGAGGATGAAGTTGGGCCGGCTACCTCCCTCAGGTAGATCCTGGAAGGGAGGGAGGAGGGTGATCGGGAGGGGGCCGAGCGGGGGGCAACAATGACCTGCGGGACTGCTGTGGAGCGGGAGGAGCACTCCTGCTCCTGGTATTCAGTTAAGTATTTTTTTTAATTGCTGGTGGCGACCTCCAGCGGCCCCACTAAGGACCGCTAGTTTGGCCAAATGTAGCAGGCCTGGCGTTGGGCACCTGTACAACAGGTCAACGAATTGTTGGGCCATGGAGCCCAGCACTGCTGAGCGATAGCTCTGTAAAGTAAGGTTCCTAGCCCATTCTGTTGGTACTTGGGTGCATGGTACAGGGCTGATGGGACTTTCAGTTTTTGATCTACAAGCAAACTTTAGACAAGTAGCTTGTGAAAACAAATGTTAATAACCCAGTTCTGAAAGAAGTCAGACATACTCAATTGTTGCCAATGCAAAATAAAAATAATAACTTGAAGGTTTAAATTTATGTTGGTATTTTCATAGGTATATATCCCACATATGCTAATATTCAAAATATGCAAATAGAGTTGCCTTATGGTGGGTTTGCATTTGTGGCCCATGACTGAAAGTCAGTGAGGAATCCTGACAACTAAGCCATATAGACAATGAAGGTCCCAGATCTGATCGCTGATCTGTGTTCAGTTAACTGGTCTTACTTAGGATGGCAGTCAAGGCACTACAATCAGCCTCAGCCAAAGATAGCAAAAAATCAGCCAGGATATTCCACTGCTGAATGCTATCCTGCGACTCCTGATGGAAAGTACGTGTGCGTTGCACCAAGTGGAGACGGGATCTGTAGGGGGTGGTGTTTTTGTGTCAGCTTTGCCTCTGACTTCTGAGCGGTTCGAATCGCTTCCACTCCCTTGGTTCTAGACCTTGGACTTATTTGGGGGTTGTGATACAAAAGGTGCAGCAGACAACTGAGTTTGATGAAAGAACTTCGATCTTTATTCAAGAAAGTAAAACACAACACAAACACTTAACACTCTAAAGGTGGGGAACACTTCGGTACAAGCGAGGGAAATAACATTAGAAGAATACTTCACCCCTCCCAATCCCACTTCACTAGCTAGGTTGGACTCTGGAGAACCAGGGATAATGCTCACCAAACGAATCCTTGACAGTTGAGAGTTAGGGTTTAGAGTCTTTTGAGTAAAAAGTTTCGTAAGGCCCTTGTTGCCACGAGGTGTCCGATAGTCACTGAGGCGGTCGCTCTGGTCTCTTCTTGCGTGTCGGTCTGCTTCTGGAGCTGTTGGCCTTCTTTGTTGAACTTCTTTCTGTTGAACTCTGCCTCTGTTTAAACTGTCTTCTTCCAAGCTGTGGAACTGCCTTCTTGCAGAACTGTGGAAACTGCCTTCTGCCTGCTTGTTGAACTCCTTGCTGGAGAACTCGAACTTGAACTCTTGTTACTGCTTTCTGTTGAACTGCTTGATGGGCCTTCAATTATACTAAATTGAAGTGGCCTTATCAAAACCAAATCAAATCCCGGTCATTGTAAGACCTCGTTAACAGTAACAACTTTACTAGCGTGTTAACTGGTTTTGTAAATGTGTGAAGTGATTTCAGGATCGCTCCATCCTGTCGATCTGTTGTTTAATCGGAGTTTGAATTGTCCTCATGTTTTGGGTTCTTAGGCTGATCTATAGCCTAGTCCTGGGTGCTCTGTATTATGCATATTTCTTGATGGGCCTTGTAATCGGTTTGATGGGACCTATTGTTCTGGGTGGGGCTGTCTTCTCCTAGGGTCTATTGTCAAAATGTTAATGCATGCTGGGGCTTTGAGTGAGATCATCCCAGTTCCCCAGACATTGCAATTAACTGCAATACCCAATCTGCTTTTACAGAGGTCGAACCAACTTCCTTCAGAGCCTTTTCTCCCTTTACAGGCCCAGACATGTTTTTAAAATGCCAAAACTTGGTTTTTGGTCTTAAATTCCTTATGTTAGGCCCAAATGCATTTTCATCACTCTGAGGTAGTTCCAAAGTCCTTTTTCCTTAGGTTTTGGGGATCTGCAAATTTTGGAAACCTTACAGATCTGACTCAGCTGTAATGTCCTCCATGAAGGAATAACCTGCTGTCCAAGCTAACACATTAAGAATGGTTGCATATGCAAAGTACCAAAGGGCTATCAACACCCATGGAACTGTAAAGCACAAGACACAGCACCTTCCAAATGCTGGGAAGGAGGGCAGGAGGTGGCAGGAGGGGGCCAAAGTGCTATGCTGCTTTCCACTGCTGCCATTTGTTATAAAGATGAGTAGGTCAGGCAATTTGCATTTCAGAGGAAATCACTCTTACCCTTTATCTGCACAAATTGTAGTCTGGTTGCAAACGGCCTAGATATGAAAAATTGTATATAAATTTGGCCCAGGAGGAAATATCAGTAGGAGGCAGAAGTGGTATTTGTTGCAATCATGCTGCAAAACAGTGGGACATAGCTTCACCTTTTTAGTTTTAAACCTTCCAATTATGATCAGTTTTATGCACCAAGAGCAGTGTAAAATTGATTTGCTGCTTTCTTCTAAATCATCAAAAGCAGTAAATTAAATTCCGTTCTAAACGTCCCTCTGTATGCGAGGTACCGTTGCAGATTTATCAGCAAAACATACATATTCCTGGAGCAATGACTCCTGACGTGTTGTGTGTGAGTCACGTGCTTTTTCAGCTTTTCAAAGTGTTAGGAACATAAGAATAGTTTGAAGCAGGAAAAGGCTTCTAGCTATACAACTGTGATTAACCCCCACCCACCCAACTTCTCACTATATTCCTCAATACTTTTTATGTATAAAGAACACATCTATGTGCCTCTTGAACCCAGTTATACTCTGCACTTCTATAGTCTTTCCATGTCCAGGTAATTTATTCCAGAATTTTGTTTCACTGGTGCACTAGCAGGTGGTTAAGGCATACTGTTGAGGTACATAAGAACAGGAGTAGGCTATTTAGCACCTCGAGCCTGTTCCACCTTTCAATGAGATCATGGCTAATCTAAGGTAAGGTTGAGGGTGTTTTAATTTTCTTTCAGCCCTCTACTATACCTGACCTTGCCCTCCAGGCAACACAACCAGCACCAGTGGGATGAGGTGACTGAGGGGGTCAATTCTAGGAGCTTAGCTCCCAGGACATGGCTGCAAAGCCAAAAGTTTCACGACCTCAGCAGAGTTGTCAAGGCAAGAAACCTACCTCTCATCTCAATTACTGTCTCCTCACACCTGCAACTCACAATACTCCCCTCCCCCACTTCTCTTCACTTTGGAGTGCCAGGTCTGGCTCAGTTGGTAGCACCCTCGCTTCTGAGCCAGAAGGTTGTAGGTTCAAGTCCCACTCCAGAGACTTGAGCACAAAAATCTAGGCTGACACTCCAGTACAGTACTGAGGGAGTGCTACTCTGTCGGAGAAGCCGCCTTTTGGATGAGACGTTAAACCGAGGCCTTGTCCGCTCTCTCAGGTGGACGTAAAAGTTCCCATGGCACTTCTTCGAAGAAGAGCAGGGGAGTTATCCCCGGTGTCCTGGCCAATATTTATCCCTCAATCAACATCACCAAAAAGAGATTATCTGGTCATTATCACATTGCTGTTTTTGGGAGCTTGCTATGCGCAAATTTCCTACATTACAACAGTGAGTACACTTCAAAAAGTACTTCATTGGCTGTAAAGCACTTTGGAATGTCCAGTGGTTGTGAAAGGTGCTATATAAATGCAAGTCTTTCTTTTTCTTTTTCTCTTACAATAACTGCACCGCCTAATCACACACTCTGCACTTCCTACTCTCAGCACTATTGCAACCCTCAATTCCCCACTTCTCACATCTTGCAGGCATCTGCACTATTCGACCATGACAGACATATTCTCAAAACAGCTCACAAGGCTATCACCATCACACTCCCTTCTTTGTTGCATAAAAAGGACACACACAACATGAGGCAGCAGATGGCGATCGACGAAACCAGAGGCGGCCGGCACATTCTTTTCCCTTTTCAGGAGGACCTGCTGGAGATCATGGGCAGAGGGTGAGTCATGGCTATGGTGAGTGGCAACGCTGGAAGATCTCTCCACACCTTATGTTCTTTTTCCCATCTTACTTCTATCTCACCGTACACACTCTGTATGACAAACCACAGCTGCTTTCAGCAGCCATTCATCGCTCTCTACTCTCCCTTCACACTAAAAGCTAACCCTTGTCCCTCTCTTTCATTTCCAGTGCTGTAAATGTCAAGGACCTTGTTCCAGTATAGGGAGGGAATCTTCCTGAAGGTGCATCCATCACTCCATCTGATCCTAGTAAGCACCAGTTCAGAGATTGGCACCATGTGTACTTTAGAGAGTAGGCTAGAGGAGGGATCTTCATGTGGTGAATCACCAGCCACAAGTGTTCAGGAGGAATGGGCAAGGGGATAGGACTTCACAGGTGCCAGATCACTGAAGTGCGAGATCACATACTAGCTCTGCAGCAGAGGTTCAGATGCTGAATTCAAGGTCCTGATGGGCATACACCAGGAAATGCTAGGTGCACTAGGCAGCCAGCCAACGAGCTTGTGGACAATGGCTTCCAAGGCGGGATGGGTGCTTGTGTGCCACCCGGCATAATGGACCCTTAGATGTCTGTTTTATGCCTTAAAAACAGGCATGGCACAATCCAATTTCTAGGCCCAGACTACGTTGTTTCTGTAAACAGAATGCTATACAAGAATAATGTCAATAATATTAGAGCGGTGAAGAGTTATAGTATCAATGGACTGAGGTTTAGAAAAATGGCTTAAAGAGACAGTGTTTAATTTAGCTGTTTAATATTATTTTGAAAACAAATTTAAAAATGGCCGTATATTCTCACCGCAAATTTTTTCCTGATTTTGGTTATGTCTCCAAATATGGCATGCTCCAAGTATGTTCAAGATGAGTATACTGCTCCTATATCTGGGGAAATACCTCTCTCGCACTCCTGGACAGAATACAAGAAAAAGCTGGTTCCTTGATGGGTGATGCTTCACTCAACTGAGCTTCCAACTTCTTTCTCTACATTTCAACCTTTCTATTTTATCAATACTACTCTTTCTCTTTTCCTACATTCTAATATATTTCCCCACATGTTCTTCCCCCTTGCTTGCATCCTCACTGTGTTAAACTCAAGGGGGGAGAAATTCGGCCCCTTAGCATCTTCCGTTAGTGCCAGTAGATTGCGCTAATGGGGCGCTAGACCAGTATCGCCGGGGCGAGGCGAATCCAGTGCCGCACACCAAATCCGACCCCCTCCCCGTAGCACTGCCGGTAAGTGGTATCGCCGGAAACGTCAACACCAGGGAGATTGTGACGTCAGTGAGCATGCAACGCTCACTGACCACCCAATTTTGCTGGCACCGCATAACAATCCTGAGATCTTCCATAACCACAAAGGCTACCACTCACTTGATGTGCAGTTGGTGTGCGACCACGCACAGTGAATCCTCACCATCAATGCTCATTATCCTGGCAGCAGCCACAATGTCTTCATGCTGCACCAGACCGGTGTGCCAGCACTCTTCCAGCCATCATGTCAAGGTCGCGGCTGGCTGCTCGGAGACAAGAGCTATCCGCTCTCCAGCTGGCTCATGACACCCCTCCGCAACACCAACACTCGTGGCCAGCACTCATATAATGAGAGCCATTCTGCCACCAGGAACATCATCGAGCAGACCATCGGTCTGCTGAAGCAACAGTTCTGTTGCCTTGACTGTTCGGGAGAAGCCTCCCAGTATTCGGCTGAGCAGGTGTCCCATTTCGTGGTGGTCTGCTGCATGCTCCACAGCTTGGCCATCATGAGGGTCCAGTCCTTGCCACCAGGGATTGTGGGACCAGCTCAGGAGGAGGAAGAGGGAGAGGAGGAGGAGGACAAGGAGGAAGATGAGGAAGACGAGGGGGAGGAGGAGGAGGAGGAACAGAAGCGAGGGAGGATGCAACCACTCAATCGGCCTTCCGGAAGGCCTTCCGTGACCGCCTCATCAGACTGTGGTTTGAATAAAAGATGTTGGCTCGGCAGATTGTGATGTAGAACTGGAATCAGTTTGGGTGGAGCTAAGAAACAGCAAAGGGCGGAAAACATTGGTGGGAGTTGTGTATAGGCCATGAAACAGTAGTGGTAATGTAGGGCACAGTATCAATCAAGAAATTAGAAGTGCATGTAACAAGGGCAATACGGTAATCATGGGGGGCTTTAATCTACATACCTTTTAGTGTAGTCTCCCAAACTACCATGGCCAACTTGTCCCTCATACCCTTGTAGTTTCCTCTGTTTAGATTGAAGACCTTAGTTTCAGATTGGACTACATCACTCTCAAACTTAATGTAAAATTCAATCATATTATGGTCACTTGTCCCTAAAGGCCCCTTTACCACAAGATTATGGCATAGTGGGCAACACGGTGGCATAGTGGTTAGCACTGTTGCCTCACAGCACCAGGGACCCGGGTTCGAATCCGGCCACGGGTAACGGTCTGTGTGGAGTTTGCACATTCTCCCCGTGTCTGCGTGGGTTTCCTCGGGTGCTCCGGTTTCCTCCCACAGTCCAAAGATGTGCGGGTTAGGTTGATTTGGCTATGATAAATTGACCCTTAGTGTTAGGGGGAATTAAATACGTGGGGTTACGGGGATAGGGTAGGATATGTGTCGGTGCAGGCTCGATGGGCCGAAATGGCCTCTATCTGCACTGTGGGGATTCTGTGATTCTGTGACTGGGCAAATCAAATTACCACTTATGGTGTGGAGGATGAATTCTTGGAATGCATGTGAGATGATTTCCTGGATCAGTATGTGGAGGAACCAACCAGGGAACAGGCTATTCTGGATCTGGTACTGTGTAATGAGAAAGGGCTAATCAATAATCTTGTGGTAAAGGGGCCTTTAGGGACAAGTGACCATAATATGATTGAATTTTACATTAAGTTTGAGAGTGATGTAGTCCAATCTGAAACTAAGGTCTTCAATCTAAACAGAGGAAACTACAAGGGTATGAGGGACAAGTTGGCCATGGTAGTTTGGGAGACTACACTAAAAGGTATGAAGGTGGACATACAATGGCTAACATTCAAGGAAATAATGCATAATTTGCAACAAACATATATTCCTCTAGGGCATAAAAACCCAAAAGGAAAAGTGATCCAACCATGGCTAACAAAAGAAATTAAAGCTAGTATTAAGTCAAAGGAGGAAGCTTATAAAGTTGCCAGAAAAAGCGGTCAGCCTGAGGATTGGGATCTTTTTAGAAATCAGCGAAGGGGTACCAAGAAATTGTTAAAGAAAGGGGAAATGGAATATGAGTACAAACTAGCAAAAAATATAAAAACGGATTGTAAAAGTTTCTATAGGTATGTGAAAAGAAAAAGACTGGTGAAGGTAAATGTAGGTCCTTTACAGTCAGAGAAGGGAGAATTTATAATGGGGAATGAGGAAATGGCAGAGAAATTAAATAAATATTTTGTTTCTGTCTTCACGGAGGAAGACACAAAAAACCTCCCAGAAATACGAGAAAACCAAGGGTGTGGCGAGAATGAGGAACTTAAAGAAATTATTATTAGTAAAAAAACAGTACTAGCAAAATTAATGGGACTAAAAGTCAATAAATCCCAAGGATCGGATGACCTACATCCTAGGGTTTTGAAAGAGGTGGCCATTGGGATAGTGGACGCATTGGTTGTTATCTTCCAAAATTCTATAGATTCTGGAACGGTTCCTGCAGATTGGAGGATAGCAAATGTAACCCTGCTATTTAAGAAAGGAGGGAGAGAGAAAATGGGGAACTACAGACCTGTTAGCCTCACATCAGTAGTTGGGAAATGCTGGAATCTATTATAAAGGATGCAATAACTGGGCACTTAGAAACTAATAGTAAGATTCGGCAGAGTCAACATGGATTTATGATGGGGAAATCCTGTTTGACAAACCTATTGGAGTTCTTTGAGGATGTAACTAGTGGAGTAGACAAAGGGGAACCGGTAGATGTGGTGTATCTGGATTTTCAGAAGGCCTTCGATAAGGTCCCACACAAGAGGTTGGTGAACAAAATTAGGGCACTTGGAATTGGGGGTAATATACTAGCATGGATTGAGAATTGGTTAACAGACAGAAAACAAAGAGTAGGGATAAACGGGTCTTTTTCAGGATGGCAGGCTGTGACTAGTGGGGTACTGCAAGGATCGGTGCTTGGGCCTATTCACAATCTATATCAATGATTTGGATGAGGGGACTAAATGTAACATTTTCAAATTTGCTGATGATACAAAGCTAGGTGGCACTCGACAGGCTCAGTGAGTGGGCGAGAACATGGCAGATGGAATATAATGTGGATAAATGTGAAGTTATCCACTTTGGTAGAAAAAACAAAAAGGCAGAGTATTTCCTAAATGGTGAAAGATTGGGGAATACAGATGCTCAAAGGGACCTGGGTGTCCTTGTACATGAGTCACTGAAAGTGAATGTGCAGGTGCAGCAAGCCATTAGGAAGGCAAATGGTATGCTGGCCTTCATTACAAGAGGATTTGAGTACAGGAGTAAAGAAGTCTTACTCCAATTATATAGGGCCTTGGTGAGACCACACCTGGAGTACTGTGTACAATTTTGGTCTCTTTACCTAAGGAAGGATATAATTGCCATAGAGGGAGTGCAACGAAGGTTCACGAGATTGATTCCTGGGATGGCGGGACTGTCGTATGAGAAGAGATTGAGTAAACTAGGCCTGTATTCTCTTGAATTCAGAAGAATGAGAGGGGATCTCATTGAAGCATACAAAATTATTACAGGGCTTGATAGGGTGGATGCTGGGAGTATCTGAGCCGATGTCTATGGGTGAGAGATGCAGTGACGCGGTGTGTTCTTCCTCCTCCTGCTCTCCCGCCTCACTCTCTACCGTGCCCTCAGGGACAGGCTGCTCAGGTCCTTGCTCATTATCTGAAAGCATAAAGGCACAAGAGTCGGGTTAAGGTGAGGGGAGGGGGGCAGGAAGGGAGAAAGGCATGCATACAGCATGATTAGTTGGAAAGTGTGAGACACTTGTGGGGTGAGGGGGGAAGGGGGATGTGAAAAGAAGGAGTAGGGATGAACATACCGTTGTTGTCCCCAAGGGGGTCAACGTCGCTGGTGGCCATGGCGCCCACCACCTGGCACCCAATGATCTGCAGCACTCGATTCTCCAGTGCAGACAGTGGTTGGGTGTCAACTTATCCCCCACCTGTGCGCTCTTGCTCCCTCCTGTTGTGAGTCACCTTGGCCTGCAAGAGAAAGGAAAGTGTGTGCATGAGTGTGGAGCAATGTGTTTGGGTGATGTGCCTGCCATAGTTGAATAGCTGTCATTGTGTGCAAGGTGTGAGATGTGGGTGTGAGTGTTGGTAGGTAGAGATTGTTGGTGGGTGAGTGCTGGTAGTGTGGTGCTTTGGGCAGTGTGTGAAGATTGTGGTACAGATGGTGGTACGTAGCATTTGTTGAAGCATTCACTCACCCTGACCACCCGAGTGAGGTTGTTAAATTTCTTCCTGCACTGTGTGAGAGTCCTGGGGACCACAGTGCTGTCCGAGACCTGCTGTGCGACCTCCCTCCACATGGTGTGGAAGATTTGTGGTGAGGGCCTCCTGCCCTCCGTCTCTCCACAGCAAAAACCAATACCTGCAATGCTTCACCGGAGAATCTGCGGGCTCTCTCCCTGGGGGGTGGATCTGCCATGAGCACTCCTGGTTCAGTCCTCCGGCTACTTCTCCTTGTTCTGCTTCTGCTTGCTGAGGCAGCTGCACAGCCAGCAATGCTGAGAATGAGGTGCTCCAGCATCAATGAACCTCCCCTTTAAGAAGTGAAAAAAGCCTGTGGCAATGATGAGTTGCGATTAGACTGCACCTGATATTGGTCCACCCTTTAAGTCTAACGCCAATGAGCTTGGGTTTTAACACTTGATTTGGGACTCCAATAATTTAATTGAGCAGTGAGCATGAATTTTGCGTACAGTCTAAAGCATTTGCGCCTGGTGCTAATTCTCCAACTTTTCTACTGACACCGCCCATTCCTTGGCTATAATGAATTTCTAGCCCTCTATTCCCTGCACAATCTCCTACCCTAATTCCTTCTTTCCCAGGCCTTTATAACTAGAATTCCTTACATTCATGATTTTTTTTCCCTTGCTCATTTTTTTCCTTCCTCCCTCAATTCACAAGATTCAAAATGCAAGCTTGGTGCTATCTAAAAACAATTTATTGGAGCTGATTTTAACCTCTGATATATGTCAGATCTCCGTCTTTTGGATGAGACGTTAAACCAAGGTCCCGTCTGCTCTCTCATGTACCTTAGACAGGTGGCAGGCAGAATGAACATATGTCAATCATCTCAGCCCCAGAACATCGCTGCAGGAGTTCCTCAGGGCACTGTCCTAGGCCCAACCATCTTCAGCTGCTTCGTCAATAACCTTCCCTCCATCATAAGATCAGAAGTGGGATGTTCGCTGATGATTGCACAGTGTTGTTCCATTCACAACTCCTCAGATAATGAAGCAGTTCATGCCAGCATGCAGCAAGACCTTGACGACATTAAGGCTTGGGTGGTGTAAGGAAATCTCTTAAACTCAATTAAATGATTCCTCGTGATTCAGGCTCAAGCCTGAATGTAAGTTTATTACTCAGACACCAATAGTATAATAACTATTACGGTTATACATTAGACTCATACAACCTGGTTTCCTGCAGACCCGAGGTGATCAAACTTGGCCTCCGTAGGTGTTGGACTTTCGACCGTCCCGTGAGCTCTAACTCAAGAAGGCTGCTACCTGTTCTTTTGTATCCCTCTTTTGTCATCTGTCACATGTTCAAAAACCTTCCAGGCATCCTTAAAGTACCCTCCCCCTTTAATGTGAGTCATATCATGTGATGCCCAGAATGTATATTGAAGCGAGGTTCCTTCTCGTCAAACCTCCAGACTTGACAGAATAGCCATCTTGATGGTTTAACTGTTAATCTGTTCAACCAGACATAAGGCCTTATTATTACAAAAAGAACTTCTTCTTCTTCTTCTTAGGCAGTCCCTCGGAACCGAGGATGACTTGCTTCCACATTAAAAATGAGTTCTCAGGTGACTGATGAGTCCAATGCGGGACCTACAGTCTCTGTCACAGGTGGGGCAGACGGTGGTTGAAGGGGCAGGTGGGTGGGGTGCTTGGGTTGACGTGTGCTCCTTGCGCTGCCTGCGCTTGGCTTCCGCTTGCTTCCGGCGAAGAGACTCGAGGTATTCGGCACCTTCCCGGATGCTTCTCCGCCACTTTATGTGGTCTTGGGCCAGGGACCCAGGTGTTGGTGGGGATGTTGCACTTTTTCAAGGAGGCTTTGAGGGTGTCCTTGAAGCGTTTCCTCTACCCACCTGGGGCTCTCTTGCCGTGTTGGAGCTCTGAGTAGAGCGCTTGTTTTGGGAGTCTCGTATCGGGCATGTGGACAATGTGGCCTGTCCATCAGAGCTGATCGAGCGTGGTCAAAGCTTCGATGCTGGGGATGTTGGCCTGAGCGAGAACACTGATGTTGGTGCACCTATCATACCAATGGATTTGCAGGATCTTGCGGAGGCAGCATTGGTGGTACCTCTCCAGTGCTTTGAGGTGCCTGCTGTACATGGTCCATGTCTCTGAGGCATACAGGAGGGCGGGTATTACTACTGCTCTGTAGACCATGAGCTTGGTGCCGGGTTTGAGGTTCTGGTCTTCAAACACTCTCTTCCTCAGGCGACCGAAGGCTGCACTGGCACACTGAAGGCACACAAAAAGAATAGGATGACCTAGACAATCCCAGATAGGTGCTTCCATTGTTCTGGCCAGTAACTGATACTCACATCTCACATGGGATGTAGCCAACATGTCTTCTAGTTGCTACTTCCATTGTTCTGACTAATCTCCAATATTAGCATATCCTAATCGGACAATGGTCTAGAGATATGATGGGACATCTGACACAGAAGCAAGTTCTAACAGGTGGATAAGTGACAAGTAACATTCGCGCCACACAAGTGCCAGGCAATGACTATCTCCAACAAGCGAGTGTCTAACCACCAACCATTGACATTCAACAGCATCACCGAATCCCCCACCATCAACATCCTGGGGGTCACCATTGACCAGAAACTTAACTGGACCAGCCACAAAAATACTGTGGCAACAAGAGCAGGTCAGAGGGAGGGTATTCTGCAGCAAGTGTCTCACCTCCTGACTCCCGAAAGCCTTTCCACCATCTACATGCCACAAGTCAGGAGTGTGATGGAATGCACTCGACTTACCTGGATGAGTGCAGCTCCAGCAACACTTAAGACAAAGCAGCCCGCTTGATTAGCACCCCATCCACCACCTTAAGCTTTCACTCCCTCCACCACCAGCGTACCGTGGCTGCAGTGTGTACCATCTACAAGATGCACTGCAGCAACTCGCCAAGGCTTCTTCATCAGCACATCCCAAACCCGCGACCTCTACCACCTAGAAGGACAAGGGCAGCAGGCTTTGGGAACACCATCACCTGCAAGTTCCCCTCCAAGTTACGCACCATCCTGACTTGGAAATACATCGCCGTTCCTTCATCGTCACTGGGTCAAAATCCTGGAAATCCCTCCCTAACAGCACTGTGGGAGTACCTTCACCACAAGGAGTGCAGCAGTTCAAGAAGGCGGCTCACCACCACCTTCTCAAGGGCAATTAGGGATGGGCAATAAATGCTGGCCTTGCCAGCGACGCCCACATCACGGAACGAATATAAAAAAAAATGTCATATGTTCAGCATGAGGCCTGAGCCATTTTGTGGGCTGGGTCTCAGTTACATTAGACCGCTCACAGGCACTCTCACCAGTTGGGAAGTGGAGTGGGGGGCGGGGGCGGGGGAGGCAGGAGATTCGTCGGCTCCAGCTTGGAGACGAGTCGGAAATTTTACCCCAGTGAGGAGACAATCACGGGGGTGGGGTGGTGGTTCGATGGGCTAGCACCAGGCTGAAAGATTTTTGTTGGGTCTCACAACAATCAAAGTAAAATAGAGAAAACATTTCCCGAGTGGTCTGCAGCGATCCCTTTAAGGATCAATAATTAGGCAGATCAATGCCTGGTAACCAATGAGCGGATTGTGCGCAGCGCATGCACCACCTATTGGTACCACAATTGGGTTGGGGTCTTATGTACATCATAGCAGCTCGATTAGCATATTGGAATGAGGCTCTCCCTTGAAACTGGGCCCTCAGGAAAATGACGGGAATGGAGTGCGAATGGAGCAGTAAATACAGCACCATGATTCTTGGGCTGCTACCACCCTGTTCCTGCTAAGCAGAATGACTTAAAATTGGCCCCACCTTTTCTCCTCCTCTTTTCAACTTGGTGGTGTCCTGCATAATGGGGCCCGTTCCATCACTTATGTTTCTTGAAAAAGTGGCAGATGTGGCATTGAGTCAGTGCCATCGGTCCCTGCTGGACACAGAGTCAGACTGCAGATGGGAAGCTACTCTACTTTTGATTAGTTAATGTAACAGCAGGAAGCATAAAAAAAATCAAACTTTAATTTGGGCTACTATTAGCAATAGAATTGTAGAATTAACAATTCTATCATTTACAAATTGGGAAGCAAATCATCTTTAAAAAACCATTAATACCAATTGTTCTATAAACTAAAAAAAACTGACATTTGGAAACTGTAAAATACTCTCATAGTACATTACTTAAAAGTTTACAGACTAGATTGAATGGGTTTCAACAGACACACCAATTTCACTGATAGCAGACTAAGAGCATTACTTATATAGCTGCTATAATGGTTAACCATAGTAAAGAAGCAAGGGTTTATAGCTGTAGTGATATATTATTCTATCAATACATTGATCTCAAAGGGTTCTAGTACAATATAAACTCTGTTAAATCAATAGTTTCAGTAGTAGCCTAACATAACACTTTGTCTTATTTTACAGATGGTGTTTGCTGCTTAGCACAAGGTACCCAGTCCTTTTACAGATCACATTGTAATAAAAGAAAGACTTGCATTTATATAGCACCTTTCGCGACCATCGGACGTCCCAAAGCACTTTACAGCCAATGAAGTACTTTAGAAGTGTAGTCACTGTCGTAATGTGGGAAACACGGCAGCCAATTTGCACACAGCAAGCTCTCACAAACAGCAATATGATAATGACCAGATAATCTATTTTAGTGAAGTTGGTTGAGGGATCAATATTGGACAGGACATTGGGGAGAACTCCCCTGCTCTTCTTTGAAATAGTTCCATGGGATCCTTTATGTCCTACCTGAGAGAGAGCAGACGGGGCCTCGGTTTAACGTCTCATCCTAAAGACAGCACCTCCGACAGTGCAGCACTCTCTCAGCACAGCACTGGAGTGTCAGCCTAGATTTTTGTGCTCAAGTCTCTGAAGCGGAACTTGAACCCACAACCTTCTAACTCAGAGGCGAGTGTGCTACCCACTGAGCCACAGCTGACACTAAAAGCGTTACTTTTATCTCTGATGGCTACAGTTAAGCCAACATAGCCTGCAGTATTAGTATAAGCAAGAACAAGAGAACATTTTAAACATATTAACAACGACTTGCATTTATCTAGCGCCGACAAGATAGAAAAACATCCCAAAGTGCTCCACAGAAGCATGAGGAAAATGGAACCAAAGATTAGGAAAGCCTAAAGCAGGTATGAGACCACTTAAATATGTAAATGAGAGGTCTAAGACAGTGGAGGACATCTTCTAGAACTTTGTCTCCAATGTGCAGGGTAGGTGTCGGGCCTGTCCCGCTCAGGAATTTTCAATGGCCCCGGCAACCACCTACCAAAGATAGGTTTTGAAAATTTGAAAATGTTCCTGTGGAGCTGGAGGAGCAGGACTGCTTCCTCGACTCCACAGACATTCAAAGGGCATCCTATTGGAATGCTTAGCTCGTCTGTCCATTCCCACTTCTTCCCACTCTTCCAACTACCCATGAGGTCCCGCCAGGTTCATGCCATTTCGCCATTTATGAATTTCTTCCCCGTGGGATTTGGTGGGCTGCTGCTCCCTTTAAATTTTGGCTTTCCCATTTAGCTACTGACAAATGAAGAGCCACAGCATCCCATAATTTCTCTCCCCCGCAGAGGCAGGCTCCCAAGGAACAGCTTTTATAGTACTGGGAGTCTGTCTTGAATACCTAGTTCACCCCAAACCAGGAAAGTGGGCTGGGATCCCACCAGGGCCACAGTGGTGTGCGGAAGTCCCATCCCAACCCACTTCCGGCGGCAATTTCGCTGTTGATGGTGAATTCACCCGAGTCGAATCATCATAACAGTAACAATGTACAGCTCTTCCGGCCTTTCTACCTTAAGCACATGTTTTCAGGAAGATGATGCAAAAAAAGAAAGAGCTTTGTTGACAAAACCGAAAGAATATGCAACGAAAACATTGATACAAGATTGTACTACTTGCACATTTTAGTACAAAAGCTGAAGTATCCAGATAGCTGCTTGAAATAAATGTCTATGCCCAGCACCCCTCCTGGTCTTCAGCCAGCACTAACTGGGACTCTGAAATAGAAAGAACCACGGGTGTTCTTTGTATAGAGCTTACTAAACCAAACTAATGCAAATTCAATCATACACGACAACACCAAGTTATGTCTGGAATTCTCAATCCTCCCAAAATGGAATCTCAATGGAAAGTTCCTGCTTTACTTGGTCTGAGCGACTTAGAAAAAATGGTCTTGGAAGCTATTAAACGATCTATAATATGCTTGCCTGCTCTTTTTAAGTGAGACGGTAGTACAATAATAATTGCCCATGAAAATAAACAGCGAGAGTGAAAAATATAGAAACATGTAAATCCAGCAAATGCCAGTTAATGAGACTCACATAATTAGAATATTTGTTTAAAAAGCAAACATTTACTGAATAGTATGATGAAATACCCTGTCTGGCTCACATTTGGAGGATGACCATTTTTGTGATATAGGAGGTCTTGTGAAATCCTACCCCAGCAAAAGACAGAACCTTCAGGAGAGGAGGGAGAAAAGCGAACGGGGAGTTCTGGGGGGAAATAAGGCAGATTTACTTGGTAAAGTTTAATTTTCCTAAAGCACTAAATTAAAGCTGCTGCTTTATGGGAGCCATTTAGACTAAATTACTGCTTTGCGGGTATATTATTTAGCCAGTCTATTGCTGGATTAACATCAATTCTGATTAAGAGATTTTTATGAATAGTGAAGTAATAGTTTGAGCAGCCTCTGCCGAAGCTACTGTAGCACATTGGACCCAGTCTTTAGGAGCTTCAATTCTGCAAACTCTTAAGCAAAGCTGTCATTAGAAACTTGAGAAAGGGGGAAACCTCTTAACCACACCTGTCATTCAAGGCTACTGAGGTGGAGGGGACAGATACTTGGACTGTCATTAATTTTACAGTCTAGTTATAGTCAGGCAGAAATTTACGATGTAGGTGTTAAGGAAACTTTTAGTAGTCTTTATGCCATAGTTCCAGAAGAGATTTAACGCAACTGTCAATGATTAGCACCAGCAATTTAAAAATGCCAGTTTAACTAATTATGACTGGATGGATCCCAGCTTACTTAAATAACACTCCAAATTCTAACATTTAAATCTCTAATGCCAACAGAGCTACAAATTACAATGGGATTGAGTTGTATTACCACACACATACTTTAAATGTCATTTTTTATATACCTGGCAGAAGTTTGGATATAAAATGATGGTTTAAATGTTACTGATGAACCATAAGAAAAGACTGATTAGGATAGAAATTGCGCAGTTCAGAGGTGGAACAGGGACTTGATTCCAATAGAAGAGCCACAGTTTGGGGCAGAATTCCAGATCCACTGGTTATCTGCCCCATGGAACCGCCAATAAGAAATTGTACTCGGGGGTGGGCATCTTTTTAGGTACGTCTGGGGGTGTTTTCGAGCTTGCCCTGAAACTCTTGCAAGCTATGTCCTGATAGGCCCACTATAACCAACGCCCGCTGAGAGTGGGCATGGGTTCCATTGTGGGCTTCCTGAAGGCTCCAAGAAGAGACACACCAAGGCTGCCCCTCTGCTCCCTGAAGGGAATTAGGACAATTTAAATGTTTGCTTTGGCCCAATTTATCCCTTAGGTGCCCCCTTTTGGAGCAGTAAGGTGCCAATTTGACTACTGCCTCATCTGCTGAGCAGGTCACACCACTGCAAGTACAGGCGCTCTACCCCAAATATTTAAATGACCCCATTCCAGGATTTAGGACCAGGTCATTGGTTGCACCTCCACCTCCTCCAAATACATCACAGGATTTGCAGGTCATTATTTTTTCCAACACTGCTGTTTAATCTGTAATGTATTATCACATGATTTGTCACATGGTTTGGTATGAGCATGCTCAGTTTGCTCTGGCCTAGTAAACAAGCACCTTGACTCGCAACTCATCGTGTCTCTGTCCTTCATTTGTTCTACCCACATATATTACATTTTTGGCGATGAGGATGGGATCCCAAAGCCATTTTTAGGGATCATGGAAGGACACAGTGTTCAACCTTTGAGTGGAAAAGTTTACGGTGAATTTGTGACACCTAAACTGAATTTTTTGCGATGTTTTTCTCTTAATGCTGATGCAGAATTGTCTGTGCTTCACCTTCGCGTGTATGTATGCACAGCAACAGCGGTGTTCATTCTCACAGGTACACAGGTAGCATGCTGAGTCACTGTTCGACGGGATTGGGACAATCATGGTCGCACCTATGGGATTCATCGGAAGCCTCGACATGTATGACTGAGCTCGCAAACCATTCAGTTGTTACATTGAGCGGATGGAGATGTTTTTTAAGGCCAAAAACATTATTGAGACCAAAGGTGTAGATGAGAATGTTCAAGCTCAAAATAAAATAATTCGTGACCCGAAAAAGCAATTTTTCTAACAGAGATTGGGTCAGATGTCTACGGAACATTGACAAACCATGTGACAAACCATGTGATAATACATTACATAATCCAACATGTGCATCATTACATTATTCTGAATGGAAAGTCCTGTTGTGACTTGAAAGCACAGTCTAGACCTGAACTTGATGCTTGGGCATAAAACTGATGTTGAGGATTGGCTGTCTGATATAGTAACCGCCTGATTTTCAATGATGTGGAAATTAAAATCAAGCGTTTCTATAATGGGAGGCTGATCCGCAATGCCAGTTTTAAGCACAGGCAGCAATTTGAAAATCTACCCCCAAATCTCTTTAGCTGTTTTACCCATTATCTGATTACCTCATCATCATCCCTGTCATCCTTATTCTCATAGAGTCATAGGGCTGGATTTTCATTGACCCGTGGAGGCGGGTTTGGAGGCGTGTGGGGGGTTAAAATTGCAAAAACTGGCGGGCGGGCACAAGCCCGCCTCCATCCCGCCTCCACGCAATTTTCATGAAATTGTGTCTGCTGGTCCCGACTGTGTCCCGCCTTTAAGAGATGGGATAGGCTGTTAAGGCACTTAACAAGCACTAAATTGGCTCTATAAAGCCATTTTGAAAGGCCTTTGTGATTTTAACCCTTGTTCTACGTGAAGCACGCCTGTTCTGAACCACGAATGTGAAACTTAGCGGGAGCACATTTGGGTGGGTGGCTGGATCTATCTCTCTCTCTCTCTCTCTGTGAGTGGTGGTGTAAAAATATGTGGGAGCAGACTTAGGGCTGCTGCTCATTTTGCCTCCAGGTCCTCTCTCAGCAAAGGCCAGGCAGTCTTTGCAGACCTTCAATGCAGCAGCAATGATGACATCATCAGAGGCGACTTTCAGACTGAAAACACTAATTGGTTCATGGGTTCCCACATGCTGGAACTCAATTGCCCAATTAGGTGAAAATTGCATCAATCTCCCACATCCTATTGCAGTCGGGTGGATAACACGAAAAGCGGATGACACGACCCCAACCCGCGCCAGTATCAAAATCCAGCCCATAGAGTCATAGGGCTCGATTTTGCCATTGGGGTCGGGCTGGGGCGTGTCAGGTGGTTTTCGTGTCAGGACCCCGACTCCGATGTGAAGTGGGAAAAAAGTGAGATTTTCCCCATATTGGGCACTTGATTTCCAGCGTGTGGGAACCCCTGACCCAATTAGTCTTTCCATCCTGAAAGTCGCCTCCGATGACGTCATCAGTGCTGCTGGATTTAAGGCCTGCAAGCAGCCTTGCTTCTTCTGGAGATTGGAAACGCTTTGGAAATTGTATGAAGGACTTCATTTACCGACCATGTCCACCAGCAAGCAAAAATGTGCACCGCTCTTTGATGAGCCCTCCCTCCAAGCTCTGGTGCAGGGAGCAAGATCTAATAAGGAGGTGCTCTTCCCTTCCTCAGGGAGAAAAAAGCCACCACAACAAACTAAAGCTGTATGGCTGCAAGTGGCCCAGGAGGTCAATGCCATCTCTATGTGCCGCAGAACCTGCCTGCAGTGCAGGAAGAGGTTTCATGACCTTCTCCGCACAGGAAAAGTGAGTATGACTTTCTCATCACCCTCAATCTCATCCCCATCGCCTCTCCTCACCAGCACTCTGCTTTGCCAACCTCTTCCTCCACATCCCACTTGACTCTGACATCCCTGCTCCCTTACCCATTCCCTCTCTCTCTATGGTCACATTCACTTAACTATTCGACCATACAGCCCTCACACTCCCTATCACTGACACAATGACAACAACTTACAACACACAGGGAGGGCCCTTTGTCTCCTTCTAAGCATCTATGCTATGGATTCTCTAGACTCACTCCTTCATTCTCACTCAAACTCCACTTGTGTCCCTCATTGCAGGAAAAGAGAGCCCACAATAAGAGGGAAAGAGCGAGGACAGGAGGAGGGCCACCCTCAGTAGCCCAGCTCACTACCTCAGAGGAGGCGGCCCTGGAAATTGCCGGGATTGAGGCGGATTCCCAAGTGGGGGATGGACACGCGGGTCCATCAGAGCAAGCTGGTGACAGAATAGTTTGGCATCTCTCTCATTGACATTGCATGAGTGACTGATAATGATTCTGATGCTCTAACAGATTGACTTATGATCATCTGCACAATTCAATGTGCATGCAACCTTTACCTCACATCTCTAACTCTTTCCTTTACTCCCCCACAGGACCATCGAGAGCCCACGTCCCCACTGTCCAGGAGGAAGAGCCTGAGCTTCCAGACTCCTCAGAGGAAGTTGCAACCTCTGAGGGCGCTCCGTCAGCAGAATTAAGCGCACCCTGCACCAGCGCAGACACTCACACCTCGGTGGGATCTTCGGGACATAGAGTAGTGTTGGCACCTGGTGTATCCCAGCTCACAAGTGAGCATCAGCAGATGGTGGAGACAGGAACAGCAGTGGAGAGTCCTCATTGCAGTGGAGAGGACGCTCCCAGCTCGGCTCCGCTGCATGTCGACCCTGTGCCTCCGGGTCCATCCAGAAGGAGAGCGGTGCTGGAACTCCAGGAACAGGTGCAGGAGTCTCTGGCAGGTTTTGTCTCCAGGGTCACTGCGAGTGTGGAGCGAATGGAGGAGTCCATCGCTAACATGAGCAGAGCCTTTGTGGAGGCGTTGGCGCATGAACGCATCACCACGGAAAGGATGGCAACCTCCTTGGAAAGGCTGGCTACCTCCATGGTAAGACTGGCACCTTACCTTGAAACTATGCCCCCTGGTTATTGACCCCTCTACTAAGGGAAAAAGTTCCTTTCTATCTACCCTATCTATGCCCCTCATAATTTTGTACACCTCAATCAGATCCCCCCTCAGCCTTCTCTGTTCTAAGAAAACAACCCCAGCCTGTCCAGTCTCTCTTCATAGCTGAAACGCTCCAGCCCAGGTAACATCCTGGTGAATCTCCTCTGCACCGTCTCCAATGCAATCACATTCTTCCTATAGTGTGGCGACCAGAACTGCACACAGTATTCCAGCTGTGGCCTAACTAGTGTTTTGTACAGCTCCATCATAACCTCCCTGCTCTTATATTCTATGCCTCGGCTAATGAAGGCAAGTATCCCATATGCCTTCTTAACCACCTTATCTACCTGTCCTGCTGCCTTCAGGGATCTATGTGCATGCACACCAAGGTCCCTCTGATCCTCTGTCCTTCCTAGGGTCCTACCTTGCCTTGTTAGTCCTCCCAAAATGCATCACCTCACACTTTTCAGGGTTAAATTCCATTTGCCACTGTTCTGCCCATCTGACCAACCCGTCTATATTGTCCTGTAGCCTGAGGCTTCCCTCCTTGCTATTTACCACTCCACCAATTTTCGTGTCATCTGTGAACTTACTGATCATACCTCCTACATTCATATCTAAATCATTAATGTACACTACAAACAACAAGGGACCCAGCACCGATCCCTGCGGTACACCACTGGACACAGGCTTCCAGTCACAAAAACAACCTTCGACCATTACCCTCTGCCTCCTGCCACTAAGGCTATTTTGGATCCAATGTGCCAAATTGCCCTGGATCCCATGGGCTCTTACCTTCTTGACCAGTCTCCCATGCGGGACTTTGTCAAAAGCCTTACTGAAGTCCATGTAGACTACATCAACTGCATTACCCTCATCCACACACCTAGTCATCCCCTCGAAAAATTCAATCAAATTGGTTAGACATGATCTCCCCCTGACAAAGCCATGCTGACTATCCTTGATTAACCCTTGCCTCTCCAAGTGGAGACTAATTCTGTCCCTCAGAATTTTTTCCAATAGTTTCCCTACCACTGATGTTAGGCTCACTGGCCTGTAATTCCCTGGTTTATCCCGACTACCCTTCTTGAATAATGGTACTACGTTAGCTGTCCTCCAGTCCTCTGGCACCTCCCCTGTGGCCAGAGAGGTTCTGAAAATTTGTGTCAGAGCCCCTGCAATCTCCAAGATGATGTGATAAGGTTCTGGAGCAATTTTCAGGAATTGGCCGTGGAAGAATCGTCAGAGTAGACATGAAAATATCTTATTATTTTATTTACTTCAAGCACAGCAAATGATAATGAAAACAAGACTTGAGGGGTAATTTTGACATTGGGTGGTCCTGTAAAACAGGCGATATCGGATCAGCTGCCCACTATTCATCTCTCCTGTTTTTCGTTTATATTTGACTTCAATGGAAATGAACATCAGGAGAGACGTATAACGTGCAGCTGATCCAATATCACCCAGTTCACACTATTGCCCAACGGCAAAATTACCCCCACGCTGTTTGTGATTTGGAAAAATTTACTAAGTATTATTGACAAGCTTATAATAGAAGATTTTATAAATGTTCATATTGTTGAGGCTGCCGCGAAACACGAATGGAGGCTGAATCCATATGTGGAAAACAAGAAAACTTTAATTCACTGTATGGCACACAAAATGGCTGAGCAAGCTGCCCGCAGAATTTTCTGGGTAAAACCTGAGACCCCGCCCCCTTCTGCCTTAAAGGTAAGGTGCCTTAATGGGAAGGGGCTGGAAATTTGTCCACAGACGGGAAGAGTGGATTATGCGCGTTTTAGGTGGCGATCCGCCACACAGCTCCCCCCAGAATCCGCTTAGGAGGTGAGGACAAGACGGTGCGGCGGTCTGATGGGCCGGCCGGAGCGGCTCTTGTAGGACGCTGGTGGACGTGGAACAGCCGGGCGTGGAGCAGCCGGCCTGGTGGACCAGGGGTCGGTTGTCTTTGCCATTGCGAATGTCAGGGGATTGTGATCGACAAACGCAGTGAAGGGGTGGCCCTCAAGCAAAAACCGGAAATGGCAGACTGCCAGGAACAGCGCGAGGAGCTCGCGGTCGAAGGTGCTGTACTTGACCTTCGGGGGGCGTAGTTGGCGGCTGAAGAAGGCAAGTGGTTGCCAGGCGCCGTCGACCCACTGCTCATACACGGCGCCGACCGCGTGGTCGGAGGCATCCGTGGTGAGCGCTACCCTGGCATTGGGCCGTGGGTGCACGAGCAGGGTGGCGTTGGCGAGCGCGGTCTTGGTGGAATCGAAGGCGGCGGACGCGTCTGCCGTCCATTCGACCGCCATCTTGCCGCTCCTGCCCCGGAGGGCTTCATACAGCGGCCTCATGAGGGACACCGCTTTGGGGATGAAGCGGTTGTAGAAATTCACCATCCCGAGGAACTCCTGGAGGCCTTTGATGGTGGTGGGGCGGGGAAATTGTTGGACGGCCTGCACCTTGGTGGGCAGGGGAATGGCCCCAGCATGGGTGATGTGGTGGCCGAGGAAGTCGATCTTGTCCAGGCCGAACTGGCATTTGGCTGGGCTGAGGATGAGCCCGTGGTCGCTGAGGCGCCCGAACAGGATGCGAAGGTATTCAAGGTGTTCCTGCTTGGAGGAACTGGCTACCAGGATGTCGTCCAGGTAGACGAACAGGAACTTCAGGTCCCGAAGGACCGAGTCCATGAGCCGTTGGAATGCCTGGGCCGCGTTTTTGAGGCCGAAGGGCATCCGCAGGAACTCGAACAGGCCGAAGGGGGTGATTACGGCCGTCTTGGGGACGTCCGCGGGGTGGACGGGGACTTGGTGGTAGCCGCGCACCAGGTCGACCTTGGAAAAGACTGAGCGGCCGGCCAGTCTAGCCGAGAAGTCCTGAATGTGCGGCATGGGGTACCGATCAGGGGTGGTGGCGTCATTGAGGTGGCGGTAATCCCCGCAGGGGCGCTAACCTCCGCCTGGTTTGGGGGCGATGTGGAGTGGGGAGGCCCAGGGACTGTTGGAGCGGCGGATGATGCCGAGCTGTTCCATGGTGGCAAACTCGGTCCGCACGATCTCCAGTTTGGCCGGGTCCAGCCTGCGGGCGTGGGGGTACACTGGGGGGCCTGTGGTGGGGATGAAGTGTTCCACCCCGTGTTTGGCGGCCTCCGCGGAGAAGGTCGGATTGGTAAGGGCCGGGAATTCGGCCAGGAGTGCCGAGTAGTCATCCGTGGCCCGGGCGTGGCACTGTGACGCCATGTCGGCGGGTTGACGGGGGGCCATGGCGCCCAGGATGGGGGACATGGTGTTCATGTCCACGAGGCGGTGACGAGGGATGTCTACCAGTAAGCCGTGGGCACACAGGAAATCTGCGCCGATGAGGGGGGAGAGCACCTTGGCAGTGATGAACTCCCATCGGTAGCAGTGACCAGCGAGGTCGAGGGTGACTGTCCGGGTGCCATACGTCCGGAATTCCGAGCCGTTAGCAGCAGCCAGCGCCGGTCCTCGTTCGCCCTTTTGGATGTCGAGGGAGGAGGCCGGGATGATGCTGTGCTGAGCCCCAGTGTCGCACAGGAACCAGCGGCCGGTTTTGTCATCCGTGACGAACAGCAGGGAGCCCGCGTGGCCCACGGCCATTGCGGGGGCTGGAACGGGGGCGGACTTGAAAGAGCAGGGAGGTGTGCACCGTTGTGCCCTGGCGCCGAACCGTGCGTGGTAGTAACAGTGGCCCGGGTTAGTGGGGCGTGAAGGCCCCGTGGGCCTGGTGACAGGCCCTTGTGGCCGTGTGCTGGATGGTGAGGGGCGCGCCCAGGCATTGGCTGCCAGGTCCGGAGTGACGTCGCGGCTGGAGTGAGCGGACAGCAGCTTGTCGGCCTCATCGGCCAGGGCTTCCAGGTTCGTGAGGCCGGACGCCACGATCGCTGGGCGGATGCTGAGAGGGAGCTGGCAGATGAACAGCGTGCGGAAGAGGGATCCGGGTGGGCTCTCGTCGGTGAGGGAGAGCATGTGGGAGAGGAGGTCTGATGGTGAGGCATCACCGAGGCCTGGAAGGTCGAGGAGGTGGCAGTTTCGCTGATATGCCGAGGCCGTAAATTTTTTAAGGAGCGCTGTTCTGAGATGTGCGTACTTGCCTTCCTCTGGTGGGTTCTGCAGCGTTGTCCAAACCTTGGAAACTGCGGCGCTACTGAGTGATGTGACGAGATAGTCGTACTTCGTCCCATCTGTGGTGATATTTCGCAGCCGGAAGCGAGATTCAGCTTGGAGAAACCAGGCTTCGGGCTGGTTTTCCCAAAACTTTGGCAGTTTCACGGAAACTGCGTTCGTGTCCACCATTGCAGTGCTCGGAATACGTTCTGAGCATCGAGGTCACCAATGTTGAGGCTGCCACGAAACACGAATGGAGGCTGAATCTATATGTGGAAAACAAGAAAACTTGAATTCACTGCATGGCACACAAAATGGCTGAGCAAGCTGCTCCCAGAATTTTCTGGGTAAAACCTGAGGCCCCGCCCCTTTCTGCCTTAAAGGTAAGGTGCCTTAAAGGGAAGGGGCTGGAAATTTGTCCACAGATGGGAAGAGTGGATTATGCCCGTTTTAGGTGGCGATCCGCCACAATATGGTGTTTTTCCCTCCAATTCTCTTCCTTCCCTCCCTAAATGTGCTGACCTACAACCCTACTGCCCTACAACACTCCGAGATATCTGCGCTCCTCCAATTCTGGCCTCTTAAGCATCCCTGATTTTAATCGCTCCACAATTGGCGGCCATGCGTTCAGCTGCCAAGGCCCTAAACTCTGGAATTCCCTCCCTAAACCTCTCTACCACTCTTTCCTCCTTTAAGACGCTCCTTAAAACCTACCTCATCTGTCCCAATATCTCCTTATGTGCCTCAGTGTCAAATTTTGCTTGATAACGCTCCTGTGAAGCGCCTTGGGATGTTTGACTACGTTAACGGTGCTATAAAAACACAAGTTTTTGTTGTGTTGTTGATTCATACTGGGATATGGTTCCACAGGCACCAACAGTCCTCCAACACTTTGTTGAATCTTCATACGTGAGCCTAGACAATGAAGCATATTTTACCATCGGAAGAATCGCAGCAAATCCCAATCCTGCTCTCACACATACACATTCCTGCAGGAGTCATTGGATTGCAGTCAAAAGCTAGAACCTAGGATAACAACAGAAAACGCTGGAAACACTCAGCAGGCTAGGCAGCATCCGTGGAGAGAGAAACAGAGTTAACGTTTCAGGTCTGGGACCCTTCATCAGAACTGGAAAAAGCTGGAGATGTAACAGATATTAAGCAGGTGCAGAGACAGGGGGGTGGGGTGGGGGGAGTGGGAGGGGAGGACGGAATTGAAGGAACATACTGTGCTTAGGTAAGAGGCAGGAAAGATAAAATGTTGCAAATGGGAATGGCAAAAATAGAACCTGAGTTTGTTTTCCCTTCCCTAGCCCTATTAATGCTGCACATTGAATTGTGCATTTACTAATTGAACCATCCGGAGTTTTAAGGGTAGTTGCTCAATAGGCACCATCTGATAAGGGTGCATTTTGCTTGCCTTTCATTAACAAGTTGCTACTGTAATGAAAAAAAAAATCATCCATTACAACCCCAGCCAATCTCATCTGTAGTTCATTCTGATAAAGGACTTCATGTCTCCTGCACCTCTTTTCAGCCATTCCTTTTCCTCTGGGAGGGACTGGGTTTACTTCTTGTACAGTGTCTTCCTGGAGTCGTGCACTGAAACCATGTTTGTCACTCCCCGGGGGCGGGGAGGGGGTTGGAATTAGCCAAAATCTGTACTAACCTCTGTTTCCATGGCATCACCTCACTCCCACGAGCATGGAGCAGGTCTGTTAGTCCAGCATTCAAACTTCACACCCACCACAAAGAGCAGAAATGCAGCAAAGGTGGAAATCGATTAGACAACAGCAAAAACTGTTGACTGAGAACCATGCAGAATTATTTCAGCTCGTATAGATTTGACTAAACTCACTTTTACCTGTCATTGCTATTGATCTCTTTAATGGCCAAGCAGATGGCTGATGGAGCTTGGATTCTAGTACAGTGCTGCCCATTTGAGAATGGAAGTCTTTTCCTTAACCCCTTGTTAACTCAGCATAGACTAATTCAGAGCAGGCGCACATAGGGGAAATGTGTTGGTGCTCGGTAGAATATCAGTTTTTTAAAATTAAAAATATTCTCCTTTTCTTTCCTGAGTCTTGCTGGGCTATGGGTCCACAAGCCCTTCTTGTACCTTTCTGAAGTAGTCATTTTCATATGAGACTACACAGTAAGGTGTGTATCAGCAGGTTATTCGGGTCAGCACACCCCCAGTCAAAACCTGTTCTCACCCAACATTTACAAACTTGTACATTTCACCAGGCAATGATCAGGAGCAGGAACGTTTGCTGATATTTCTCCTTTGTAGTCCCGGGACTCTGAGGCTGTTGTTTTTAAAATAGATATTAGAGTGTGGGCTGATTAAATTTCTTTTATCATTTAATCACGATCATATTTCTATTAAAAAAATAGTTTATGTTTGCAATCTATATGCATTCTTTGTCTCTATATCATATTATATATATATATATTAAATCCCTCACTGCTGCCTCCTTTGTCCCACTTCCTTGTTCAAGCAGAAGGTTGTCAGAGCATGACACAAACAGCACTGCACCAAAGTCGATTGGGGACTGATCCCATCTGTATTTCTCTTCTCCATCTATGTATGCACGCGTACATTCGCCACAGCATGCTGCTTTGATCACACAACCTGTATCCAACCAGCTGAGATTATATCAGATTCACTGGCAGAAAGGCACAATTTCAAAACGAATTTGGATTCACACTTCCCTGAATGCGCACTCATTTTTAATACATTTAGGACTGGCATTTTACAATGATCCAATTTGTATGTGCACGTTGGTGTGTGAGGCATTTCAAATAAACTGCAGGGCCATATGATTAAATCACATGACACAGGCAGCAGTAAGGGTATGCTACATGATTTTAATTTTTACTGTAGTCATACTGGGTTGTATTTCAAGTGTGTTACAAGGAATAGCACACATGTAATAACATACCTTACATTATGCATCATAAAGAAATTTCATGAATGGATTTCAAACTAAAATGAGAAGCCAATGTTCTGATAATAGTAAACAGAAAAGAATCTCAGGGAAAGATGGGAACAAGCGCTAAAGGAATTTTAAAATCATAATTCAGCCAGTTTGGGGTAAATTCTAATCTATTGAAATCTATCTGAAAGTGGGGTTAAAAAGAAAAAAATACATATGTTCATAATGTGAAACAAAAGCAAAAATTCTGGAAATGCACTGAAGGTCAGTTCTGATGAAATGGTGGCAGGTGACACTCTAACCTTTCTTTTGATTCAGATGCTGATCAACCTGCTGTACATTTCCATCCTTTTCTTTTTATTTCACCCGAAACCACCTAGCTTTAGGGCAGCTGGGATTATGGCCAGCATATGGCCAGCTCAGGTAAGTGCAGCTCCAAACCTGATGTGGCAGTATCCCCTCTAAAACCCTGCAGCACAAAGTTGGTGATGGCATCATGTTTCTGAATTTCAAATTCTAAAGTCCGCAAAAAGGTCCAGTTTGAAATGCTTAATATAATTTGTACCAACGTTTCACATTTTATTTATACACACCAGTGTGTGTCTACGTTATGTAAATACAAATTCTGAGTGCTTCTTCTTCCCACTGGTAAGATCAGGCTAATGAAGCCAGTATTTTGCCGTTGTCCTCATAAATAAGTAATTAGTGAAGTCTCGAGAGGATTAAGTGATTTTATGTTTTTGCAAAATAACATTTATTAGAACAGTTTCCGTCTCTATGACACTTTGTTGAACCTCAAATTAATTAATCAAAAAGCTGCAGCTTCATGAAGATAGGATACTTGTCAACTGACCCCTCTCCCTTATGGCACTAACCTCTGACCTCCAATGCCCTGACCTCTGACCCTGTTCCCATCCCCCACGACCATGGATCTACTCCTATTATAAGAACCAAATAGTACATAGCATAGACCATCCGAGTTGTCAGGTTTTAAACTGGCAGTTTATTTCTTTATTAAATCAAATGAGTTTAAAATTTCATACGATAAACCATAAAGACAGCTTGTTCAATATAAGCTTTGATGCTTACATTAATTCTGCTTCAAAGTCTAACAAGTTTATGATGTAGTTTATTGAAAGAGTTCAAACCATTCTATGTTTCTTGAACATTATATAACGTGAGTTTAAAAGTTATATTTATTTCTATTTCTTCAGTTATTTTCCCCTCTTTTTAGACTCCCATGTGCCACACATCATTCATCTGAGAGGACAGGCAAGTATTCTTATCCCAAGCCTCTGCCAATGCAATTTCATAATGGATTGCTGGTATCTGGGCATAAGTGGAGCAAGTTGACCCACCTTTCAATCCTGTGGGCAACCGATTGCACTTGACAGCTCAGATGGATCAAGAGTGCATCACATGGCACCATACTACATCATAGGAAGATAGGAATTGCTCGACGAAAAAGGACCAAGGTCCATCTAATTCGTCTTCAACCATCCTGGTCGTCACATGATACAACAATAAATAGAGTTGATGACTAATCATAGAGTCATAGGGGTAAAAATTCAGTTGGTTGCGCCTCCCGTTAGCGCCTTAAGAGGGCGCTAATGGGGCGCAAAACCGCTAACGCCCGGGCGCAGCGATGTTTGCGCCGCTCGGGAACTTAACTAGAGATTGTGCGGCGGCGCTAAAACTTACCGCTGCGACCACCTGCGTGCGCAGATTGTGACGTCATTCCATGGTGCAACGCCCTTGTGGCGCCCCGGAGCGGAAATTGAGTGGCGCCCCCTGCCTTACCGCCTGGCGCATCCAACGACCGGAAGACTGGAACACTATCAATCGCTGTGGGGCTGGGGGGTGCACTATTTAAAGGGGGCCTCTTCCTGTCTTTTTCTGTGGTCGACATTTTTGCACCACTCGTTCTGAGAGAGAGAGAGAGAGATTCGGAGAGAGAGAAAGAGAGACTTCTGCATTGACTCAACGCTTTGTGAGGTAGTTTTGCCTTTTGATCCTAACTTCGCTAGTACTTTAGTTGCTGTCCTTCATTACTTTGCTTGCAAAGAGACTATGGGGGCTGCACTGATTGGGGGCGTCGTCCTGCTCCAGCTGAATCGGAGGATACAGAGACGCAGAGAGAGAGTGGCAATGATGGCCAGACGGAGGAGGGCCAACAGGCGTATGTACAGGAGAGCTTACCCTCCCAGGGTATATCATGAACAGCTCTCCTACATTCATATGTCTGAGGAGCTGTGTTTGCGAAGGCTGCGATTCAGCAAGGAGGTGGTCACTGAGCTCTGCCACCTGCTGCAGCCAGATCTGCAGCCTCAACTGAGGTCCAGGACGTCTCTGTCGGTGGCAGTGAAGGTCACAGTGGCTCTCAACTTTTACGCTACTGGCTCATTTCAAGCTGCTGCTGGGGACCTCGTCAATATCTCCCAGTTCGCGGTGCATTGCTGCATCCGGCAGGTCACAAATGCCCTCTTTAAAAGGAGACGAGAGTTCATCGCTTTCCCCATGACCCCAGACAAGCAGCGTGACCGTGCTCTGGGCTTTGCGAGGGTAGCGGGCTTCCCCATGGTGCAGGGCGCCATTGACTGCACGCATGTGGCTTTGCGTGCTCCGCATGAGAATGCCGAGGAATTCCGGAACAGAAAGGGGTTCCATTCCTTGAATGTTCAGTTGGTCTGTGACCACAGACAGCTGATACTCGCTGTCAATGCCCACTATCCTGGCAGCTGCCACGATGCTTTTATCCTGCGCCAGACTACTGTGGCAGAACTTTTCGAGGCACCGCATCAGCCAGTTGGTTGGCTTCTCGGGGACAAGGGGTATGCATTGAGCACCTGGCTGATGACACCGCTCCGTATGCCCAACACCCCTGCTGAGCTGCGGTACAATGAGAGCCATCAAGCTACCAGGAACATAATTGAGCGCACAATCGGCGTGCTGAAGCAACGGTTCCGCTGTCTCAACCATTCTGGAGGAGCCCTGCAGTACTCGCCTGAGCGAGTATCCAACTTCGTAGTCGTGTGCTGCATGTTGCATAACATGGCAATCCTCAGGACCCAGCCAATGCCACCAGGCCTTGGAGCACCACCAGAGGAGGAGGAGGAAGAGGAGGAAGAGGACGAGGAGGATGATCATCAGCAGCACCAAGGCGGGAGGGCGGCCCACAATGGTCAAACTGCAAGGGCCGTCCGTCAACGGCTAATAGCAAGCCGCTTCTAGGGTCCCTGCTGTGGAAATGGCTTCTGCCATTGCTAACAACATTAATGAACCCAGCACGCAACCCCTAAGCCGGCCAAGGCACCAATAATTCCAACCACCAACCATGTATATTTTGAATACAGAAACTTATTTATTTTACAAACTCTGTGTGTGTCAATTCCTCATGACAAACTCATAGAAATAAACACAAAAAAACAGTCAATAACATAACTGGTTCTCACAACCTGGAGATAATGTCCAAAACACGAAACAAAAGTTGGACCATGAACCTCGACCTTTAATAAAAAAATGACCAGCATTTTGTCACACCTCCTACTTTTTGCCCTTCGAGGGTGATCTCCTTCCCTTGCGCACTTCCCCCCTTCTAACCCTACTGCTCCTCCGTAATGGGACCTCAGTGGCTGCAGCAAGGCTGGTGGAAGGCTGCTGCTTGTCAGACCCTGACACTGCAGATGCCCCTGAAGGACGGCCTCGACCAGTTCTGGGCCTGGAGGGCCCGGCTGCAGACTGCACCAACTCTGCATAGGCGGCAGCAGTCTGTCCTACAGGCGGTGGCAAGTGCAGTGGAGAAGTGACAGTGTTGGCAGCAGGAATGCTGTCATCGTGAGAGAGGACAGCAACTCCCTGCTCGCCCGACACACTGGCACTCCCACGGGGCAGCACTTCAGCATCCGGAGCAATCTGCTGGAGAACAGATTGCTGGCCTGCTGCGGCGCGGTGACAGCCCCAGGGACATGTGAACGAACCATCGAGGTTGGCAGCAGTCTGTGCTCGCGTGGCCTCAATCTGAGTCTGCATGAGAGCAGTCAGAGATGGGATCACGGCAGCCAGTGACTGAATTGCAGCACTAAGCGTTAGTGTGGCATCCGCCTGTGCTACAGCGAAGTGCTCCACACTCCTTGCCAGTGACTCAATGCATTCGGGCACCCTTCCCACTGCACCCATGAGCTCAGTGTGCATGCCCACCGCCTGGGTGTTCATTTCTGCGATCAGCCGCTCCTCCTCTGCGTCCATTGCAGTAGGAGTGTCTGGCATACTCTCCCTCTGGGGAGAAGGCCCCCGTTCTTCCCTACCCCCATGGCGTTGCTGCAGCCCGCTGGGTCCTGGAGCTTCACCCTCATCAGACCCTTCCCCCCTGCTCCCCTCCAGGGAAGGCGTGTTCCCAGTGTGGGCATGGGCTTCCTCGGGAGAGGGTGGCACTGATGCTCCGGCTTCCTCTTCCTCCTCAGCTGCAGCATAACTCCCAGTGGCAGCTTCAGGGCCCGTCTCCTCAGCTGGTGAATCACCATCTGAAAGCAGGGAGGTACAAGAGTGGCTTTAGCGTGAGGACAGGGTGGCAGTAAGGGAGGAATAAGTGCAGCGAGTTAGCAAGTTGGATTGAAAGTGTCAAAGGCTGGTGTTGTGAGGGACAAGTGGAAGGACAGAGGACAAAAAGGTGATGACCTTACCATTGCTGTCCAGAACGGGGTCGGCGTCTCCAGTGGCGACGGGACCGATCACCCGGCTTGCCACAATCCTGTGGACGCGCTCCTCAAGATCGCTGAGGGGTTGCAGCTGAGGCCGCCCTCCACCTGTCCGTTGCTGCTGTCTCCGATTATGCGCCAGCTTGGCCTGTAAGAAAAAGGACAGCATCTGAGTAAATATACAGCCATGGTCTTGCCTGATGTGCCTCCCATAGGTGAATAGCCCTTACTGTATGCAGCCATGGTCTTGCCTGATGTGCCTCCCATAGGTGAATAGCCCTTACTGTATGCAGCCATGGTCTTGCCTGATGTGCCTCCCATAGGTGAATAGCCCTTACTGTATGCAAAGTGTGGAATGTGTGTGTGTGTTTCATGAAAGGGCCATAGGTGTTGGATGAGTGTTGTGCATTGGGGTTTTAAGACCCTCTGGCCATAGAGTGAGGTTGAGATGGAGGGATGGAGAGGTATTGAGAAAAAGCCACTCACCCTGACGACCCGAGTGAGGTCGTTGAACTTTTTGCGGCATTGAGTATGGGTCCTGGGCACCATGCTCCTGGAGGAGACGCTCTGAGCCACCTCCCTCCACACTCTTCTGAACTCGCGTGGCAAAGGCCTCCTGCCACTCTCAGGGAAGAGTATACATCTTCTGCGCTCCACCGCGCCAACCAGAGCATCCAAGGCCCGCTCGGTGAAGCGATGAGCTCGTTCTCTCACCCTCTCCATCCTTGGCAGCAAAATGGATTCACAGGTCTCTCCAGGCCGAGATTCAAGGCTGCAATGAGCAGGGTGTGGCTGGGGAGCAAGTTGGCCCCCCCCCGCTTTAAGAAGTGGCCGGCGCCAGTGTGTCTGTGTTCCCTCGCTAACTGGCAGCAGCTGTGCTGCGCTCGCGTGCTGAGTTAGCGCCTCACTGCTCGGCCTTTGCGCCTTAAGACAGGTGTGCAGCGCCTGATTTAGCGCTCCACTCACTTCCCGGGGCGGTAAAAGTGAAGTTTCCAGTCAGTGCCGATAATTAGCGGCAGGCGCTAATATTTGCGTCCAGACGATATTTGCGCCCCAAATGGGGCGCGACCTAATTTTTCCCCCATAGAGTCATAACGGCACAGAAGCAGGCCCTTCTAGTCCGTGCCGGCTCTCTGTAGAGCAATCCAGTCAGTCCCATTTCCCCGTAGCCCTGCAAGTTTATTTCACTCAAGTGCCTATCCAGTCTCCCCTTGAAAACACTGAGTGTCTCCGCTTCCACCACTTCCGTCGACAGCGAGTTCCAGGTCCTCACCACTCGCTGTGTAAAAAAGTTTTTCCTCACATCCTCCCTGTATCTCTTGCCCAAAACCTTAAATCTGTGTTACCTAGTCCTTGTACCATCAACTAGTGGGAACAGCCTTTCCCCGTCTAGCCTATCCAAACCCGTCATAATCTTGTACACCTCTATCAAATCACCCCTCAACCTCCTTTGCTCTAATGAAAACAAATCCAGCTTCTCCAACCTGTCCTTGTAGCTAAGATCCCCCATTCTGGAACTGTTCTGGTAACTCTCCTCTGCACTCTCTCAAGTGCCTTCACATCCTTCCTAAAGTGTGGTGACCAGAACTGGACACAATACTCCTAACCAGCGCTTTATAAAGGTTCAGCATAACTTCTCTACTTTTGTACTCAATACCTCTATTTATGAAGCCCAAGATCCCATATGCTTTGCTAACCACTCTCTCAATATGTCCCACCACCTTGCACATTAACTCCCAGGTCCCTCTGTCCCTGCACACTCTTTAAAACTGTGCCATTAAGTCTATATTGCCTCTCCCTGTTCCTTCTGCCAAAATGCATCACCTCACACTTCTCTGTATTAAATTTCATCTGCCACTTGTCTGCCCATCCTGCTAGCCTTGCTATATCCTGTTGCAGTCGATTGGTATCATCCTCACTGTTTGTCACACCCCCAAGTTTGGTGTCATTGGCAAATTTAGAAATTCTACTCTGTATTCCAATATCCAGGTCATTTATATATATATATCAAAAAAAGCAGTGGCCCCAGCATTGACCCTTGGGGACCACCACTGTCTACCATCCTCCAGTCTGAAAAATAGCCATTTACCACAACTCATTGTTTTCTGTCCTTAAGCCAATTCCTTATCCAAACTGCCACTGACCCACCTATTCCATGAGCCTCAATTTTGTTAACCATGGCAATTAGTCTACAACCGACCCAGACATGAGGTGAGTGAAACCCCCAGTAGTGGAAAGAATTGGGAACCTAGGTCCAAAGTCACCTATTCCTGTCAAGCATGCTCCAATTATCACATGCCGTGTCTCAAATTACGCATATACTGTATCCCAAAATGTTATTTTCTGATAGAAATCTATCTAATTTTCATTTGAATGAATCAACATTATCTGCTTCAACAATTTCTACCACTCACTCACTCACTGAAATAATGTTTCTGCTGATTAGTTTTGAATTTATCCCCCTTCAAGTGCGGGCCATGTGTTCTGGCTCTACTGTTCTGGATAGGATATAAAGAACGGGACACAGCGACTGAGAGAGGCGGATATAAAGAGCGGGATACAGCGGCTGAGAGAGGCGGCTATAAAGAGCGGGATACAGCAGCTGAGAGAGGCGGATATAAAGAGTGGGACACAGCAGCTGAGAGAGGCGGATGTAAAGAGCGGGACACAGCGGCTGAGAGAGGCGGATGTAAAGAGCGGGACACAGCGGCTGAGAGAGGCGGATATAAAGAGCGACAATTAAAAAAATCAAAGAGTGACATCTCAGGACAGCAGGTAGGTGATTTGTGGGTGAGTAGTACAGATTTTTGTCTTTAAACTAAGAGCCGTGGAACTATAACTATTACGTTATTAAATATTGGGCCGTATTTTGCGACCCCTACGGGTGCGTACGAGGTGTGTACGCGCCCGTAGGGGCCGCGCAAGTTCCGGGTTTAGGCATGCGAAGCGCATGCGCTGAAACCCAGCACTTGCGATCTGTCAAGAATTCTCTTGACAGATCCTCCGCATCCCCAGGAGATGGGCCTCTGCGGGTGGAGAGTTGCGCTATTTGCACAACTTCCGCTCGCTGAATGCCTGTCAAATTCTTATGCCTGGTAAAAGCAGGCATAAGGCCTGATTTTACCAGCATAAGAGTTTTAAAAAATAGAAAAAAAATGTTATCACTCATTTATAAATTAAAAATACTCTTCAAAAAAGGTAAGTTTATTTTTAGCCCCATAAAAACATAAAAAAAAATTTCCAAAAAATTAAATTAAAAAAATATATATTTAATTAAATGGCATTTTAATTAATTTTAAATATGTAAATTTTTAAAAAATTATTTCATGCGTTGGTGTATTTTTTAAGTGATTCCCCATTCATACTTATTGGAGTTCAGTACGTACGGAATCTCCATAAGTATGAATGGGGATTCCCTTCTTTTATTGGTTGGGCCGGCCCACGTGATCCCAGGGTCGCCTACGAACCGCAAGTGTCCCTGGGATATGGGGACCTTTGCCCGCGCGGACCGGAGAGGCCCAGGATCGCAAGCCTCTGTATCTCCCGGGCCACCAGGTACATTCGTAGATTTTTTGCAGGTCGGAAGCCTCCGATCGCAAATGTTGGCCCATTAACTTGACTAGATAAACAAAATAATTAATATAAACTATAAATAATTATTTGATTAAAAACTTTAACTAATTAAATAAGCAAATAAATAAAGTGTAGAGATGGCAGGGCAGGCTATGTGTTGGGACTGTAGTATATGGGAGTTTGTGGACAGCGAGACTGTCCTCGGATTCTCACATCTGCAGGAAATGTCTCTGCCTTCAGTCACTCTGGCTCAGAGTCATTGAGCTGGAGTGTGAGTTAGAGACACTCCGAAACATAAGGGATGGGGAGGAATTACACATCCCAGAGGAAAGCATAGGTTCAGGAAAGGGAGGGTGTGACTGTTAGGGAGCTGGGTAGCGGGGACTTAGGAGAGGTTGAGAAGGAGGTCCCGCAGACACTGGTCCTGTCCAACAGGTACAATGTACTCGTTACCTGTGAGGACAAGGAGAAAGACTGCGGGCCAGTCCAAGGCACCGTGGCTCAGAAGGCTGTCCAAGGGGTGAAGAGCAGAATAGAAATGTGGTAGTAATAGGGGATTCTATAATTAGGGGGATGGATAGCCTCCTCTGCAGCCAAGACGAGAATCCCGAAGGGTGTGTTGCCTACCCAGTGTCAGGGTAAGGGATATCACGAGGTAGCTGGAGAGGAATTTGGAAAGGGAGGGGGTAACTCCAGTTGTCGTGGTCCATGTTGGAACAAATGACTTAGGTAGGAACAGGGATGAGGTCCTGCTGAAGGAGTATCAGGAGGTAGGAGCGAAATTAAAAAGCAGGACCTCGAGAGTAATAATTTCTGGATTATTGCCCGAGCCACGTGCAAATTGGCATAGAAACAGTCAGATCAGGAGAATTAACATGTGGCTAAAGGGCTGGTGTGGGAAGGAGGGGTTCCTTTTCATGGGACACTGGCACCAGTACTGGGACAGGAAGGAGCTGTACCGATGGGACAGGCTCCACCTGAACCAGGATGGGACCCGTGTCCTAGCGGAAAGGGTAAATAGGGAGGTGGCAAAAGCTTTAAACTAGTAAGATGGGGGGGAGGCATCTGCAAGAAATGAAACCAGCCTAAATATAAACAAATCAGAGTGTAGGAAAGAGTAAAGTAAGGGAGGACATTAATGGCCAGGAAATAAATAGAGTTATAGAACAGGAGTGTAAAAAGATGATTAAAAATAAAGTGAGAGGAACTGCTATTAAAAATGAGTTAATCTGTCTGTACAGCAATGCACACAGTGTCTATAATAAAACAGGGGAGCTGGAGGCAATCATGTGTTACGAGGAACCAGACATAGTAGGTATTACTGAGACATGGCTACAGAAAAATCAGGACTAGGAATTAAACATTGCAGGGTATAACATAGTTAGAAAAGATAGAGAGGGAAAAAGGGGAGGTGGAGTAGCTGTACTTATTAGGGATAACATAATGGCAGTAGAAAAAAGTGACACAGCTATCAGCAAGACAGAAATAGAATCCATGTGGATAGAGATAAAAGATAATAAATGATTAATCACACTAATAGGGGTAGTCTACAGACCACCTAATAGTGGAAGGGAGGTGGAGGAAGAAATATGCAGATAAATTAGGGAAATGAGTAAAAAACATAGAATAATAATCATGGGGGATTTCAACTACCCAGATATTAATTGGACAGAAGAGATAGGTAAAGGGGATATGGAGTTCCTACAATGTGTACAGGACTTCTTTCTAACCCAATATGTAAAAAGCCCAACAAGGGAGGATACGCTATTGGATCTAGTAATGGGGAATGAACCAGAGCAGATAAGAGAAGTAAAAGTAGGGGAACATCTAGGCAATAGTGACCATAATATAATACATTTTAAGATAATAATTGAGAAGGACATAGGTATGACAAAAACTAGGGTAATAGATTGGAGAAAAGCTGATTTTGAGGGGCTGAGAATAGAACTTGGGAAAATAAAATGGACAACAGTATTGGCAAACAATGATGTAGAATAGCAATGGGAAACATTTAAAACAGAGTCCAGGAAAATTATATTCTGCTAATAAATAAGAACAAGCTAAACACTAACGAGACACCGTGGATGAATAAAGCCATAAGGGAAAAATTGAGGGTAAGGGAAGAGGCATTCATTAAGTACATGGACCGCAGGGGAGAGCATGATAAGGGACAATATGAAGGGATTAGGAGAGAAGTTTAAAAAAAAGGAAGGTCAGGATGGGAATAGAGCCACTAAGGGATGGAGAGGATAATACCACAGGCAGCAATAGAGAGATGGCAGAAATATTAAATAATTACTTTGCTTCAGTATTTACCAAGAAGATAGAACAGGTGGAGATGATATCGGATGAAGAGATTAGTAATGAGTTAACTGCATTTAAAATAAAATGAGACAATATGCTAAATAAACTAATGAAACTCAAAGAGGATAAAACCCCTGGTCCGGACACATCCGCACATTTTAAAAGAATCTAGGGAAGAAATAGCAGAGGCATTACTACACATATTTAGTAATTCATTAGAAAAAGGTGTAGTGCCAGAGGACTGGTGGATAGCTAACATAATACCTATATTTAAGAAGGGAGATAGAACATGTCCAGGTAACTATAGACCAGTCAGCTTAACATCGGTGGTACGAAAAATAATGGAATCCCTACTAAAGGAGAAAATAGAAGAACATCTAGAAACGAAAAATATAATAATAAATAGTCAGCATGGATTTCAAAAGGGAAAGTCTTGCTTGACCAACATAACTCTTCAGCTGCTTCATCAATGACCTTCCCTCCAACATAAGGTCAGAAGTGGGGATGTTCGCTGATGACTGCACAGTGTTCAATGCCATTCATAACTCCTCAGATAATGAGGCAGTCCATGCCCGCATGCAACAAGACCTGGACAACGTTCAGGCTTGGGCTGATAAGTGGCAGGTAACATTCGCGCCACAGAAGTGCCAGGCAATGACTATCTCCAACAAGCGAGAGTCTAACCACCGCCCCTTGACATTCAACGGCATTACCATCGCCGAATCCCCCACCAACAACATCCTGGGCGTCACCATTGACCAGAAACTTAACTGGACCAGCCATATAAATACTGTGACAACAAGAGCAGGTCAGAGGCTGGGTATTCTGCGGTGAGTGTCTCACCTCCTGACTCCCCAAAGCCTTTCCACCATCTACAAGGCATAAGTAAGGAGTGTGATGGAATACTCTCCACCTGCCTGGATTAGTGCAGCTCCAACAACACTCAGGAACTCGACAACACACAGGAAGCTTGACACCATTCAGGATAAAGCAGCCCACTTGATTGGCACCCCATCCACCACCTTAAACATTCACTTCCTCCACCACTGGGGTACCGTGGCTGCAGTGTGTACCATCTACAAGATGCACTGCAGCAACTCGCCAAGGCTTCTTCGGCAGCACCTCCCAAACCTGCGACCTCTTCCACCTAGAAGGAGAAGGGCAGCAGGCGTATGGGAACACCACCATTTCCTAGTTCCCCTCCAAGTCACACACCATCCTGACTTAGAAGTATATCGCCGTTCCTTCATCGTCGCTGGGTCAAAATCCTGGAACTCCCTACCTAACAGCGCTGTGGGAGTACCTTCACCACACAGACTGCAGCGGATCAAGAAGGCGGCTCACTACCACCTTCTCAAGGGCAATTAGGGATGGGTAATAAATGCTGGCCTTGCCAGTGATGCCCACATCCCATAAACGAATAAAACATTAAAAAAAAATTTGAAAAGGTAACAGTAGACAATGGTAATGTAGTAGATGTAATTTATCTAATTTTTCAAAAGGCCTTCGATAAGGTACCACATAACAGACTAATGAATAAGGTCAGGTAATGCGGAGTCAGAGGACAATTAGCAGAATGGATAGTTAGCTGGCTTTAAGACAGAAAGCAGAGAGTAGGGGTAAAGGGTAGCTATTCAGAGTGGCAAAAGTTGGGAAGTGGTGTTCCACAAGGATCAGTGGTGGGACCACTGTTGTCAACAAATCATATTCATGATTTGGACCTTGGAATCAAAAACACAATTTCTAAATTTGCAGATGACACCAAATTGTGGGGGATAGCCAATACTGAGGAGGACTGCAATAAATTATAAGAAGACATTAATAAACTTGCAGAATGGGCATATAATTGGCAAATGAAATTCGACACAGATAAATGTAAGGTATTACATTTTGGTAAGAAAAATAGGGAGGTCACATATTACTTGGAAAATAAGAATCTAAATGGCGTAGAGGAACAAAGGGATCTAAGAGAACAAATACACAAATCACTAAAAGTATCAACACAGGTTAACAAGGCCATAAAAAAAGCAAACCACACACGAGGGTTTATTTCTAGTGGGATAGATTTGAAAAGTAGCGAAGTTATGCTAAACTTGTATCGAACCTTGGTTAGACCACACTTGGAGTACTGTGTGCAATTCTGGTCGCCATATTATAAATGCGATATAGAGGCACTGGAGAGGGTGCAGTGAAGATTTACAAGGATGATACCTGAAGTGTGAGGGTACACCTATCAGGAAAGGATGAACAGGCTGGGTCTCTTTTCTCTTGAAAAGAAAAGGCTGTGGGGTGACCTAATAGAGGTCTTTAAAATCATGAAAGGTTTTGATAGAGTAGATACAGAGAGAGTATTTCCACTTGTGGGGAAGAACAAAACTAGAGGCCATCAATATAAGATAGTCACCAAAAAATCAAATAGGGAATTCAGAAGAAATTTCTTTACCCAGAGAGTGGTGAGAATATGGAACTCGCTACCACAGGCAGTGGTTGAAGCAAATAGTATAGATGCATTTAAGGGGCGATGAGATAAGCATATGAGGGAGAAGGGAATAGAGGGTTATGCTGATAGGGTTAGATGATGAAAGACAGGAGGAGGCTCGAGTGGAGCATAAACACTGGCATGGACTGATTGGGCTGAATGGCCTGTTTCTGTGCTGTATATCCTATGTAATCCTATGTAAAACAGCTCGTTATGGTCTACATTATCTGGTCCCTTTAGAATCCTAAAAACAGCAATCACATCATCTCTCAACCTTCTCTTTTCCAGTGAGAACATTCCAATTTACGTAATTGCTCCTCATAATTCAACCCTCCATCCCCTCAATCATTCTGGTTACCCTCTTCTATATCCTCAAAATAGCTGCAATATCATTTTGTATTGCGAGGACCAGAACTGTACATAGTATTCTAAGTGTGGTTGAATTAATGATTTATAAAGTGGCAGGATTACCTCACCACTTTGGCTCAATGTTGAGCTTTAAATACTTCCCAACATCTGATTTACTGCCACCGAGCATTGTTGCGATAGTTTCAATTTACTGTCAATCAGGACCCCCAGATCTCTTTCATTTTCTGTGCACATTATTTTCTCTCCATTTAAGTAATAGTCCGTTCTTGGATTTTTTTTTGTCCCTATGCCTTTTGCATTTCACTACATTGAATTTCATCTGCCACCTGTCTGCCCAATTACCAAGTATATTCAAACCCTCCTGTAGTTAATCCTGTTCAGCGTTGCAGTCTACCACTTTCATTAGCTCTGTATCATTTGCAAATTTAGCCACTGTGCTTGTGACTCTAGTTCCAGATCATTTATATATTAAACAAAAGAGGTCCCAAAACAGATCCCTGTGGGATCCCATTGGTAATATCTTCCCAGGCAATCTCTACACCCTGGGGGTAATTTTGACTTTGGGCAATAGTGTAAAATGGGCAATAGTGAATTGGCAGCCCGTTTTACCTCTCTCCTGACTTTCATTTCCATTGAAGTTACATTCTCCCCCCTCCCTCCCCCACTGCCATTTATCGGTCAACCAATCACGTATCCTTTGTAAAATATTTCCACTCATTACCGCTTTCTTTATTTTCAGTACCAGCCTTTCCCAAGGAACTGGATCAAAGGCCTTACTGAATTCCAAGTACACCACATCCACTGCGTAATCTCTCTCAAGCTCCTTTGTCAAACCCTCAAAGAAAACCAGTAAATTAGATTGGCAAGACCTCCCATCATGAACTCATTTATGATTTTATTTCTATCCAAATGCCCCATGATCTTATCTTTATTAAGGGTTTCCATAACTTTAGCCACAGTGGACGTCACACTCACTTGTTTGTAGTTTCCTGGGTCACATTCTACTCTTCCATACATCAATGTGTCACGCTTTTGGCGTCCCATCAGATCTAATTTTCTAATTCTATGTTACAGCAGTCAGTATTATGAATACACAGAAAATCCTCTTCTGTTAATGCTATTTGACAGAAACAGCCAGCAATAGAGCAGTATTGCATGCCACTTGACAAAGGCTCATGCCTTGAAATTCTCCAAGTGGTAGGAATACAGTCTCAGTGTGCCCTTAGTGGCGGTTTCCTAGCAAACACATTTCCACAGGAAAAGAAGAGAACAAAAATCACAGGACAAGTCACCCTGGCGACTGTCACAAACACCTCCTAGCAGCCAGTTACAGAGCAACATTGACTATAGCCCCATCCCCCATTCGCTTTGTATGCAGTGCTTAGCATTGGGTGGGTCCTAAATAACAGAACAAGAGAAAATCTAAAAAACAAAATAAACAAATCATAGAAATAGGTCTGTATTTTGAAATCTGTGAAGGACATTCAGTTCTCAGGAGATTACTGGTTAGCTATAAGGTAAGAGTTGGTACATTTATAAATAAACACATAACATTATCAGCCGCTGCCATTGATTACCTTGCTACAGATATATAATGAGCAGCCTTGGCTGAACTGTCATCATCTGTTCAAAATAATCTGTAATGTGCACCTCAGGCAAGCTAATAAGTACAGTGAAAACCTTAGGTATGTATACAAGACAGCAAATAAATCTGAATTTACATATAAAGCAAATGCAACTCTGTTTAAAGGAGTGTAATGTTTAATAACATTGATCTTAGCACTTTTATTACTCCCTCGTCTTCAAGAAGGGTTTATTCTTCCCTCATCTTCAAGAAGTTGCTGAAGAGAACCTCTAAACCAACTACGATAGCAAAATACTGCGGATGCTGGAAATCTGAAATAACAACAGAAAACGCTGGAAAAACTCAGCAGGCCAGGCAGCATCCGTGGAGAGAGAAAGAGAGTTAACGTTTCAGGTCGATGACCTTTCGTCAGAACTGTGAAGAGCCGGAAATCAAATAGATTTAAGGCCAGAGTAAAGCTGGGAAAAGGGGGAGGGGATAAAAGAACAAAGGGAGAGATGAAGAGACATTAAGAGACATTAAGAGATATGCAAGGCTAGAGGTGGTGTTAATGTGACAGATTAAGGCTGAAAGAAGTGTGAAATCCACTGGCAGAATGAAGGACAGCTGCCAGCTTCTAGGAGGAAAAAAAAGGTGGGGGGGGGCAAATAAAAGGATGGAAAAAATAATTAAACCAACTAGTTTGACTCTTCCAGAATGACAGGTGCAGCAGCCAATTAAATCTGCCATTGTTCCTTGCACAAAAAAAGGAACTGAAGTTCTTTTCAGCATGGGTCATTGGATAGTAATCAAGAGTAGGAGCCCTGGCTGATTTCTGCCTTCCCTAGCCCAGGAACATTAAGGGCAATTGTAGTGCTCCACTGCTAACGTGACTGAGATTAAATAACATAGCATGGACCAAGGAGTGAATCTGGGATATTCCTGGTCTGTTTCGTTCAGTACCACACCCGGCAGTATACTTTTTTGAATTAAGAAACTCAGTTGAAAGGCCTATAATACAGGACATTATCAAGTTGAAAAAAGAAGAGAGAAACTAGAATAAATTATAAAATAGGGGTTAGGTGATGCCAAGCCTAGGTTTTAAAAGTCTGTAGATTATAGGAGGAAGGGAAGGCAAAAGAAAGGAGGGAGTCCACGGTTTTGAGGCTTTGGGAAAGAATGAGTTATAGCAGGCGACAGTGCAATGAGTCTTAATGCCAACACAGGAGGATACAATTAACCTTTGAGGCAGCCCCCAAGTTGGGGATATAACATTAAACCTAATCTTCCCCTCATTGTACACTTACGGTGCAATTTTGAGGGGATATGTTGCCAAACTGAATACACCATTCTTTAGAGAAGACCTTAAATTGAGGTCCTTATCTGCCAGCACTGATACACACTTAAAGATCCAATAATAACAACAACTTGCATTTATATCGTGCCTTTAACATAGTAAATCAACCCATGGTGCTTATCAAGTTGAACTCCTTCCTTTCTTTTGCCTTCCCTTCATTCTATAATCTACAGACTTTTAAAACCTGAGCTTGACGTCACCTAATCACTATTTTATGATTTATTCTGGTTTCTCTCCTCTCTTTTCAATGGTACTAATCGGAAAATGTGTAGGGAAGGAAATAACTGCTGTTCCCTGGCCAATAATGTAAGAAAAAACTCCAGTGTACATGGGATATGCAATACAAATGGTCAAGATTGGTTGGATATTTCAAAGTGGCAGTAATTCTACAGTGTCAGCTCTCTGGACCACTTTGTTATATATGTGGACAGCTCAATGAATGAACACTCATTTTCTTCTCTTCCTTGAAGGTCTTTCTGGGGTGTTATCTTCCTGGTCTGGATGACTCAGTTCCACATTGGAATTACATTTACTGGCTGAGTTATTGGAGAGGTCCACATCTCAAATATGGTTTTATGCTTAAAATCAGTACAGACATCAGTGTTACACTGAAACACAATTTCAGCTATTTTCCCTTCTCCTACCTTTCCGGGTAATGCAGAGACTTGCCAAAAACACCGGTCGGGGGTGGGGGAGGGCAGTTAAAATGAGGGCAGTCAATTGCCCCCTCTGATCCCCCGGCCTTCCCGCAGTGGCACCATGTTAACCTACTCTTTTGAGCAAGCAAGCGGGACACCCACAGGAAGGGTCCTCTTTAAATATGCAGAACAGGGCCTGATTACATCATCGGGACCAGATCTGCAATTTTAGTTGGAGGCCTGAGCGGGATAGTAGTGACGGCTTCCCTGTCAGACCAGACCTGCTGGGAGGTCGATCATGGGCTAGAAGAGGGCCAGGCAGGTAAGTATTTTAAATTTAATTTTAGGTTGCCGTGGAAACTTTGGACCTCCCTTGTCCCAGGCTCCCGTGCCCCCCTCACCATTTACCTTGGGTCCCTGGTTAGCGGCCCTCCTGCCGCCGAATTCCTGCACCCGCCCGCCGGCCAGGTAATGGATCTGGCCGGGTTCAGGCGAGTCAGCAATAAAATTTATAGTAAATCCCTGGGTTCGCCACCCACTTTGGGGTTCCCATGTAACGTACACGCCACTCCTTTAAAATCGGGTCCTTAGTCTTCCCTGAGGCTCTTTGGGATGCCTCACTACACCAGCTGAGAAACTTAGAGGGGTTGGGGAAACCAGTCATGCAGCCCACTGCATGGTATTGTGCACAAAGTGTGCCACCGTATTGCTGCAACAACTATTCGAAAGAAACAAAGTTATTTAACTATTCTTGATGTTCCATGTGCTTGCTGACCCCCACCACAGCCCCCGCCACAGCCCCCACCCCACCCCCCACCCCCACCCCAATGCAGCACACAGATTGCATCAAATTATGTTGTTAAAGTGATATTAGCACCCTTTGTGGCATAAAGATATCTCCACTACAAGACTGTCAGAAACCCATTAACAATTTTTGCCACATAGAATCATAGAATGATACATCACAGAAGCAGGCCATTCGGCCCAACGTGCCTGTGCCGGCTCTTTGAAAGAGCTATCCAATTAGCCCCACTCCTCTGCATAGCCCTGCAACTTTCCTCCCTTCAAGTATTTATCCAATTCCCTTTTGAAAGTTATTATTGAATGTGCTTCCACCATCCTGCATCCCTGGTGCCATTCTAGTAAATCTTCTCTGCATCCTCTCTAAGGTATATCCTTCCTAAAGTGTGGTACCTAATAATGTATATCATACATGTTTATGGGTATCACTATGCAGTATCTTGAAAACTGATGGCTGCTTAAATATAAACTGAAACTATTTATTTTGCAACCATGTTGTAAGCAGGTTGATGCAGCACAGTGATGTACAGGAATATCTGTGAGAGCACTTACTTGAAGACCGACAGATTAAGAAATGCTTAATTTTTAACAGAGGCAGTGCTTTCTGCATAATGCAGCACTTAAGCTGCATATAAAAGAGTAATACAGTAATCATGGGGGACTTTAATCTACATATAGACTGTGCAAACCAAATTTGCAATAATTGTGTGGAGATGAATTCATAGAATGTATAGAAGATAGTTTTCTAGATCAGCATGTTGAGGAACCAACTAGGGAACAGGCTATTTTAGATCTAGTATTGTGCAATGAGAAAGGGTTAATTAGTATCCTTGTAGTAAAGGGGTCTTTAGGGAAGAGTGACCATAATATGATGAATTTTATATTGAGTATGAAAGTGATTTAGTTAAATCCAAAACTAGGGTCTTAAATCTAAACAAAGCAAACTACGTTGGTATGAGGGCTGAGTTGGCTAAGGTACATTAGGAAACTATATTAAAAGGCATAACGGTAGGGAAGCAATGGCTAGCTTTTAAAGAATTAATACATAATTTATAACAAATATACATTCCTTTAAGGCACAAAAACCCCAGAGGAAAAGTGGTCCAACCATGGCTAACAAGAGAAGTTAAAGATAGTATTAGATCAAAGGAAGAGGCTTATAATGTTGCCAAAAAGTGTAGTAAGCCTGAGGATTGGGAGGATTTTAGAATTCAGCAAAGGAGGACCAAGAAATTGATAAAGACAGGGAAAATAGAATATGAGAGTAAACTAGCGAGAGATATAAAAACAGATTGTAAAAGCTTCTATAGGTATGTAAAAAGGAAAAGATTAGCAAAAGTAAATGTGGGTCCCTTACAGGCTGAGACAGGAGAAATTATAATGGGAAATAAGGAAATGGCAGAGAAATTAAACAAATACCATGGGCTGGATTTTACCAGCCCCGAGGAGGCGGGTTTGAAGGCGGGTCAGGTGGGAAAGTTGTAAAAAATGGCGGCGGGTTCCGATCCCGCCATCAACCCGCCTCTGCGCAACTTTCCCAAATGCGGGCTTGCAGACTCCGTTTTGGTCCCGCCTCCAAGCGGCGGAATAGGCCCTTAAGGCACTTAACTGCTACTTAACGACCTCTATAATCCCATTTTGAGAGGCCTTTCAAATCCTGTCGGGTTCACAAGTGGCTGGCTTCCTAACAGCTGCAGCTCCACCATAAAAACAGAGTTTTCCACAATGAGCATTTGCAGGGGGCAGAACTTTGTTTTCTCAGGTCTTGGAGAACTTTTTGCAGGTCTACTGATTTTGGAAGTGGTGAAGCTGAGATCCATCTCCACTGTGGCCTCCTGCGAAAACCCTCTCCCCACATTGACTGAGCGCTTCCTCAACTGAGGTATATACCAGCAGCATGGGAACCATTTATTTCCTTTCCTCCTGGACCTCAGATTCGGACGAAGACCAGCCGTGGCAGCAGCAGAACCCGGAACAACAGCAGCACCAACAGCAGCAGCAACAACCGGAGCGCCAACCTGCTGCTCACGCACCTGAAGCTGCACAGGGCAGAAGGTGCCAGCACAGGGAAGGACGTCGCCGCAGGAGATACCCCCAAAACAGGGTTTACAGACAGAGGATGAGCTACCTCAACATGACTGAGCAGCAGTGCCAAAGGAGGCTAAGACTTTCGCGAGAGGTAGTGGGTGACATCTGTGTAATGCTACACCAAGACCTGGAGCCCAGAGGATCGGGTGGACACCCCTTACCAGTGGCCGTAAAAGTCACCACCGAACTCAACTTTTTTGCTTCAGGCTCATTCCAGGGATCAACAGTAGACATCAGCGGCATCTCCCAGTCGGCCGCACACACTTGCATCATGCAGGTTACCGATGCCCTCTTTGCAGAGGCGCACAATTACATAAACTTCTCCAGGGATCAAGCAAGTATAACCATGCGTGCGGTTGGATTTGCAAATATGGCAGGCTTGCCAAGGGTGCAGGGCATCGTAGACTGCACACATGTGGCCCTTAAGGCACCCCATCACAATCCAGCTCTTTCTGCCAACAGCAAGGGCTTCCACTCCCTCAACGTGCACTGGTGTGTAATCACAAGAAGGAAATTTTGCATGTTTGCGCCAAGTACCCTGGCAGTTGCCATGACTCGTTCATCCTGTGGAGGCCCCTTGCTCACTTTCATGCTGCTCCTGCCTCGACACCTTTGGCAGGCGTCCTCTGGGGTTGTGAGCCTGTGAGGGCTCGCCAACAGTCTGCTGCTCCTGCGGCTGTGCAGGGGATGAGATGCCCAACTCAGTTGGGTGAGGACTCTGGTGGGGCTCTGACCGAGAGCTCCGCAGTAGCATGGGAGTGTGAGCGCTTGGAGAGGAGCCCCCACTTCCTTGCTGTCTGCCACCAACATCCCTCTCATGGGTCAGCCCCACTTCAGAGCTAGCAAGTGCCTTGACAGCACCTTGCTGCACTTCACGGGGGCCATGAGGACCCATATCTGCACTGGCAGTCCTACTCCAGAGGACTTCCATGAAGCTCTGGTTTCTCTGCTCAATAGCTGCCCATCGCTCCTCCAGAGATGTCAGTCTATTCTGAACAATCACCATGTTTTCAACACTCTGGCGACTTAGCTCCTCCATGGCCGTAGCCATCCTCTCCTCTACCGTAGCCATCCTTTCCACGGAGGTTGCCATCCTTTCCGTGGTGATGCATTCATGCGCCAATGCCTCCACAAAGGCTAAAATGCCTCATGTTAGCGATGGACTCCTCCATCCTCTCCACACTCGCAGTGACCCTGGAGACAAAACCTGCCAGAGACTCCTGTACCTGTTCCTGGAGTTCCAGCACCGCTCTCCTCCTGGATGGACCCAGAGGCACAGGGTCGACATGCAGCTGAGCCGAGCTGGGAGTGCCCTGCGGCCTCCGACGAGGACTCTCCACTGCTGTCCCTGTCTCCACCATCTGCTGATGCTCACTTGTGAGCTGTGATACACCAGGTGACAACACTACTCTATGTCCCGAAGGTCCCACCGAGGTGTGAGTATCTACGCTGGTGCTGGGTGCACTTAATTCTGCTGACGCTGCACCCTCAGAGGTTGCAGGTTCCTCTGAGGAGTCTTCTGGCTCAGGCTCTTCCTCCTGGACAGTGGGGAGGGGGGCTGTCGATGGTCCTGTGGGGGAGTAAAAGAATGAGTTGGGCATGTGATATAAACGTTGCATGCACATGGAATTGTGCAGATGATCATAAGTCAATCTGTTTGAGCATCAGAAGCCATATCAGTCACTCATGCAATGTAAATGAGAGAGATGCCAAACTATTCTGTCACCAGCTTGCTCTGATGCGCCCTTCTGTCCTGCAATGAGGGACACAAGTGGAGTTTGAGTGAGAATGATGGAGTGAGTGTAGAGAATCCATAGCATAGATGCTTAGAAGGACCCAAAGATGGAGTGAGGTCCCAAGACCAAGGGCCCTCCCTGTGTGTTGTTAGTTGTTGTCATAGCATAACAGTGATAGGGAGTGTGAGAGCAGCATAGTCGAATAGTTAAGTAATTGTGTACATAGAGAGAGAGGGATGGTTAAGGGTGCAAGGGATGTAAGGGTAAAGTGGGATGTGGAGGAGGAGGAGGTTGACAATGCAGAGTGCTGGTGATGAGATGCGATGGGGTGCAGATTGAAGGTAATGGTGATGTTATACTCACTTTTCCTGTGCGGACAAGGTCATTCAACCTCTTTCGGCACTGCAGCCAGGTTCGGCTGCACATTGATCTCGAACTGACCTCCTGTGCCTCTTGCAGCCACACAGCTTTCGTCTGCTGGGGAGGTTTTTTTCCTCCCAGAGGAAGGAAACAGCACCTCCTTCTGAAGTCTGGCTCCCTCCACCAGAGCATGGAGGGAGTCATCATCAAACCGGGGTGAGGCCTTGGCCCTTGAACTAGACATTTCAAGAGGACAAAACCGTTAGAAGATTAGCAAATAAAAGTTCTGAGGCAGAAATTAACCAAGGCTGCTTGGAGCCCTTAAATGCAGCTGCATAAATGACATCATCAGAGGCAAGTTTCAGGGCCAAAAGACTCATTGGGCCAGGGGTGTGCACACGCTGGGAATCAATTGCCCAATTAGGGCAAAATAGCTAAATTATCCCGCCTGACATCGGAGGCGGGAGAGGGACCCGCCGACCACCTGACCCGCCCCCAACCCGCCACCAATGGCAAAATCCAGCCCTTTGTGTCTGTCTTCATGGAAGAAGCTGCAAAAATCCTCCCGGAAATAGTGGAGAACCAAGGGTCTAGCGAGAATGAGGAACTGAAAGAAATTAGTATTAGTAAAAAAATAGTACTGAAGAAATTAATGGGACTGAAAGCCGATAAATCCCCTGGACCTGATGACCTATATCTAGGGTTTTGAAAGAGGTGGCTATCGAGGTAGTGGATGCATTGGTTGTCATCTTCCAAAATTCCATAGATTCTAGAACGGTTCCCGCGGATTGGAAGGTAGCAAACGTAACCCCACTATTTAAGAAAGGAGAGAGAGAGAAAACGGGGAACTGCAGACCAGTTAGCCTGACATCAGTAGTAGGGAAAATGCTAGAATCTATTATGAAGGACATGGTAACAGGGCACTTAGAAAATAATAATAGGATTGGGCCGAGTCAGCATGGATTTGTGAAAGGGAAATCATGTTTGACAAATCTGTTAGAGTTTTTTGAGGTTGTAACTAGCAGAATAGATATGGGGGAACCAGTGGATGAGGTGTATTTGGATTTTCAGAAGACATTCCATAAGGTGCCACACAAGAGGTTATTAAACAAAATTAGGGCTCATGGGATTGGGGATAATATACCAGCATGGATTGAGGATTGGTTAACGGACAGAAAACAGAGAGTAGGAATAAACGGCTCATTTTCAGGTTGGCAGGCTGTAACTAGTGGGGTACCGCAATGATCAGTGCTTGGGCCTCAGCTATTCACAATCTATATCAATGATTTGGATGAGGGGACCAAATGTAATATATCCAAGTTTGCTGATGATACAAAGCTAAGTGGGAATGTAAGTTGTGAGGAGAATGCAAAGAGGCTTCATGGGGATATAGACAGGCTAAGTGAGTGGGCAAGAACATGGCAAATGGAATATAATGTGGATAAATGTGAAGTTATCCACTTTGGCAGGAAAAATCAAAAAGCAGAGTATTTTTTAAATGCTGAGAGATTGGGAAATGTTGGTGTTCAGAGGGACCTGGGTGTCCTTGTACACGAATCACTGAAAGTTAACAAGCAGGCACAGCAAGCAATTAGGAAAGCAAATGGTATGTTGGCCTTTATTACAAGAGGATTTGAGTATAAGAGTAAAGACGTCTCACTGCAATTATATAGGGCCCTGGTGAGACCTCACCTGGAGTACTGTGTACAGTTTTGGTCTCCTTACCTAAGGAAGAATATACTTGCCATAGAGGGAGTGCAACGAAGGTTCACCAGACTGGTTCCTGGGATGGGAGGATTGTCCTATGAGGAGAGATTGAGTAGACTAGGCCTATATTCTCCAGAGTTTAGAAGAATGAGCGGTGATCTCATTGAAACATACAAAATTCTTACAGGGCTTGACAGGGTAGATGCAGGGAGTATGTTTCCCCCGGCTGGGGAGTCTAGAACCAGGGGTCACAGTCTCAGAATAAGGGGTCGGCCATTTAGGACTGAGATGAGGAGAAATTTCTTCACTCAGAGGGTGGTGAATCTCTGGAATTCTCTACCCCAGAGGGCTGTGGAGGCTCAGTCATTGAGTATATTCAAGATAAAGATCGATAGATGTTTGGATATTAAGGGAATCAAGGGATATGGGGATAGTGCAGGAAAATGGAGATGAGGTAGAAGATCAGCCACGATTTTATTGAATGGCGGAGCAGGCTCGATGGGCCAAATGGCCTACTCCTGCTTGTATTTCTTATGTTCTTATGTTCTTAAACTGAAAACTTCTGCAGTAATAAACTGCCAGAATGAAGAGACCCACTAGTTAGTAGTAATAAGCAAAAAGAAACAGAATTCAAACCCCCTTTTTCTTTCCCAATTTTCTCCTGTCCCTTGGTGACTCTTCCTGGGCTCTGGTTTCACTGCTGCTGTCAGCCCTCCCAATTGGCCATTCTTCATGTGCAACCCATAGATAATGAGCGGCGGCAGATTTTCCAACTGTGGAGTACATCAGAGCTGAGTCCAACCCTGTCATCACCCACCATGCACAAAGGGCCTATACCACCGCACACGGAGCATTTAAAGTGTCCTGACCCAAAGTATTCCACACACCTTCTAATGAGAATTATCATTACTTTGTTACACTTTTAAGTTGTGATTTACTCGCCATTAAACCAATCTAAAGGTAAACATTATTGTTATTCAGTTTCCATATAGGAAGATTTTTCAGACAGCTGAAGTCATTGGCATGGCTGGGAAAGGAATGTTATGAAACTCTATGTAAGATCCACTATAGTAGTCAGAAAAAAAAGTTTATGCTGCAGCAAGTGTTACAGGTACAAGTACTGCCACACAGATATCTGCAGTGTTTTTATTTTTACTTAACTTTTAATATCTTTTGTAGTAAATGTGTTGAGTTGTATAATTTTCTGATCAGGGACACCATCAATGGACAAAGTCCCTAGTATTAACTGTATATAAGAACATAAGAACATAAGAAGTAGGAGCAGGAGGAGGCCATACGACCCTTCGGGCCTGCTCCGCCATTCAATAGGATCATGGCTGATCCGAACCTAGACTCACGTCCACTTCCCTGCCCGCTCCCCATAACCCTTAATTCCCTTATCAGCTAGGAAACTGTCTATCTCCGTTTTAAATTTATTTAATGTCGCAGCTTCCACAGCTCTCTGAGATAGCAAATTCCATAGATTTACTACCCTGAGTGAAGAAGTTTCTCCTCATCTCAGTTTTGAAACGACAGCCCCTTATTCTAAGATTATGCCCCCTAGTTCTAGTCTCACCCATCAGTGGAAACATCCTCCCTGCATCCACCCGATCAAGCCCTCTCACAATCTTATATGTTTCGATAAGATCACCTCTCATTCTTCTGTATTCATAGAAACATAGAAGATAGGAGCAGGAGTAGGCCATTCGGCCCCTCGAGCCTGCTCCACCATTTGATGAGATCATGGCTGATCATCCAAACTCAGTACCCTGTACCTGCCTTCTCCCCATATCCCTTGATACCTTTAGCTTTAAGAGTATTCCAATGAGTAGAGGCCCAACCTACTCAACCTTTCCTCATAAGTCAACCCCCTCATCTCCGGAATCAACCGAGTGAACCTTCTCTGAACTGCCTCTAGAGCAAGTATATCTTTTCTTAAATATGGAAATCAAAACTGTACGCAGTATTCCAGGTGTGGCCTCACCAGTACCCTGTATAGCTGAAGCAAGACTTTCCTGCTTTTATACTCCATCCCCCTTGCAATAAAAGCCAAGATTCCATTGGCCTTCCTGATCACCTGCTGTACCTGCATACTAACCTTCTGTGTTTCATGCACCAGGACCCCCAGATCCCTTTGTACTGTAGCACTTTGCAGTTTCTTTCCATTTAGATAATAACTTGCTCTTTGATTTTTTCTGCCAAAGTTAGCCGACTCCTTTGCAATCCTTGTGTTTTTATCCTATTACAGTGTTCATTGCTCCTCTGAACTTTCCTTTGTGCCTCCTCCTGAGCTCCAAACGTACCATCTGACGTGCTTGACTTCCTACTTGCATTCTCACATCTTTGTTCTAACACATTCTTTCCCAGCGCCTCAAAACTGTGTAACTCCTAATCTCCCTCAGTCTTCTTTTCCTTCTTAAAAACAACAAGGTTTTGAAACCAAAGCTTGGTGTCACCTAACCGCTACTGCTTAATCTTCTCTCATATTCTTTTCAACCCTAATAGACTTGGTTCTTCGCCTATGATATCTCAATAAATGAGAAAACAAATCCAGCAACTGACCTGCTGCTGGGATCAGCATGAGAGAAATGCTCACTTGATCTAATTCAAAGATTGATATAATCCCATCAACTGACTAAAGCAGGCAAATAGGAGTTTGAAACAGACCAACATGGTGATATCATTGCAAAGTGTTGATGTCCCATTGCATTTTGCATCGTGTCTTTGAGTGTTGCCTGTGTCTGAGCTGTTTCAATAGGTTGTAGGATAAAATGGTATTTTAATGGCAAGATCTGTCTTTAATTTTCCCTTATTCTTCCCCCTGTTCATTTTTCCGTGCCATGTGCTATAACATTTAGTAATAAATAATACTAATAATGCCTTTCATGCCAAAACACCTCAAGGTACTTTGGACACTTTACACAACTTGAAGTACAGTGACTGCTGTTATATAAGCATAAGTGATTGCTACTTGGTCTCCATTGCGCCCTTCCCTTCAGTTCGATAACTGAGATTAAATCCTACCCACCCAGCGGAAACCGGGCAGGTGAGCAGTTGAAATCACTAGGGTTACTTAACCACCAGAAAGCTGCCAGACACTCACTATTCTGAATCATAACATGATCTACTGAGCAGGCAGCAAGGACACCTCCTCAAGCTGGCGGGGTCCTTCTTTACTATTTATTTCGGGTCCCGATGATGTCATCTGGTAACACTTATAAAGTCATCCCGACTGGTAATACTGTCCTGGTGGGAGCCGGAGTGTTTCTCCAGACACCACAAGGAAAGGTTAAACCTCTCCTGTCCCCCCTTCCCGAATGCATGACCCCCGCAAGATGGCCCTAAAGCTGATTCTGCCACCTACCTGGTGTTGGTGAATGGCTGCGCGATTTCCCGCTGGTTGCCTGTGACTTCCCTCCCAGAACAGGCGAGAAATCGAACGGCAGGATTTAAAGGAGGCCCCTGGAGTTAAAATAGCCCTGGCCTTACTTCTGGAGTAGTGGGTGAGTTTCCAAATCACCTTGCTACCCACCCGCCCAGAGTTAAAATCAGGGCCATTAGGGGCAAGTTTAACAGATTGCACACACTGAGTTCCGAATAGTCGTATGACAGTACTGTACCAGCATGGAGCCTTTAAATGTGACTTTAGAAAGAGTCAGCATTTTCACACTGGTTGTAGGACCCTGATCGACATTGTTCAGCAAATGGGTGGAGGTTGTGCCGTACATGCTCCACCCAGTTGTTTCGGGTCTTCAGTGGCCTAACCAACAATCCGTAAAGGGACCCCTGGAGGCCGCTACTGGCCTGTACCTGCCCACTTCCACTTCGACCCTTCCCCCCCAGGAGCTACCTGTGGGCTAGCTCGGTGTCAGAGCCAGCAGAAATTCCTATGCCCGAGCTGGCAAGCTGCACTGGGACGTCTGATAAGCCTTCGGAGCGCGCCAGTTCATTGTAAATGAAGCCCGAGACCCAATTTCAATCGGGCGTCAGGCCAACATCTTAGGGTGCATTTTGGGATCGTGCTGCCCATTTTGAGCTGGAAACCATTGAATTTCATCACCCCTGGACTCTAGTCAAAGACTTCTGCTGGAAGTGCAAGCATGATGGAAGCATTCAATCAGTCTGTGATCATAGAATTATAGAATCATAGAAATTTACGGCACAAAAGGAGGCCATTCAACATATCGGGGGAATTTTTCGAGGGGTCAGCGGGTTTGGTGGTGGGTTGGGTGGGAAGATTTTTTTTTGACAGTGGGTCGGGATTGAAGCAGATGATTGGTGACAGCGTTAAAACTTGTATACATAGAACAGTACAGCACAGTACAGGCCCTTCGGCCCTCAATGTTGTGCCGAGCATTGTCCGAGACCAAGATCAAGCTATCACACTCCCTATCACTCTGGTGTGCTCCATGTGCTTATCCAATAACCGCTTGAAAGTTCCTAAAGTGTCCGACTCCACTATCACAGCAGGCAGTCCATTCCACACCCCAACCACTCTCTGAGTAAAGAATCTACCTCGGACATCCCTTCTATATCTCCCCCCATGCACCTTATAGTTATGCCCCCTTGTAACAGCTGCCTCTACCCGAGGAAATAGTCTCTGAACATCCACTCTATCTATCCCCCTCATCATCTTATAAACCTCTATTAAGTCGCCTCTCATCCTCCTCCGCTCTAAAGAGAAAAGCCCCAACTCCCTCAATCTTTCCTCATAAGACCTCCCCCCCAAACCAGGCAGCATCCTGGTAAATCTCCTTTGCACTCTTTCCAATGCTTCCACGTCCTTCCTATAGTGAGGTGACCAGAACTGCACACAATATTCCAAATGTGGTCTCACCAAGGTCCTGTACAGTTGCAGCATAACCTCACGGTTCTTAAACTCAAACCCTCTGTTAATAAACGCCAACACACCATAGGCCTTCTTTACTGCTCTATCCACTTGAGTGGCAACCCTCAGAGATCTGTGGATATGAACCCCCAGATCCCTCTGCTCCTCCACGTTCCTCAGAACCCTGCCGTTGACCCTGTAATCCTTATTCAAATTTGCCCTACCAAAATGAATCACCTCGCACTTATCAGGGTTAAATTCCATCTGCCATTTTTCGGCCCAGCTCTGCATCCTATCAATGTCTCTTTGCAGCCTACAACTGCCCTCCACCTCATCCACTACTCCACCAATCTTGGTGTCATCAGCAAATTTACTGATCCACCCTTCAGTCCCCTCCTCCAAGTCATTGATAAAAATCACAAACAGCAGAGGACCCAGCACCGACCCCTGTGGCACACCGCTGGTAACTGGTCTCCAGTCCGAAAATGTTCCATCCACCACCACCCTCTGCCTTCTATGAGATAGCCAGTTACTTATCCAATCGGCCAAATTTCCCTCTATCCCACAACTCCTTACTTTCTTCATGAGACGACCATGGGGAACCTTATCAAACGCCTTACTAAAATCCATGTATACGACATCAACTGCTCTACCTTCATCTACACACTTAGTTACCTCCTCAAAGAATTCAATCAAATTTGTTAGGCAAGACTTACCCTTCACGAATCCGTGTTGACTATCCCTGATTAAGTTGCCCCTTTCCAAATGGTCATAAATCCTATCCCTCAGGACCTTTTCCATTATCTTACCAACCACCGAAGTAAGACTAACCGGCCTATAATTACCAGGGTCATTCCTATTTCCTTTCTTGAAGAGAGGAACAACATTCGCCACTCTCCAGTCCTCTGGCACCATCCCCGTGGACAGTGAGGACCCAAAGATCAAAGCCAGAGGCTCTGCAATCTCCTCCCTTGCCTCCCAAAGAATCCTAGGATATATCCCATCTGGCCCAGGGGACTTATCGACCCTCAGGTTCTTCAAAATTGCTAAAACATCTTCCCTCAGAACATCTACCACCTCCAGCCTATCCACCTTTATCACACTCTCATCCTCAAGAACATGGCCCCTCTCCTCGGTGAACACTGACGAAAAGTATTCATTCATCACCTCTCCTATCTCTTCTGACTCCATGCACAAGTTCCCACTACTGTCCTTGACCGGCCCTACCCTCACCCTGGTCATTCTTTTATTTCTCACATAAGAGTAAAAAGCCTTGGGGTTTTTCTTGATCCGACCCGCCAAGGACTTCTCATGCCCCCTCCTAGCTCTCCTAAGCTCTTTTTTTAGCTCATTCCTTGCTACCTTGTACCCCTCAATCGACCCAACTGAACCTTGTTTTCTCATCCTTACATACGCTTCCTTTTTCCTCTTGACTAGACATTCAACCTCTTTTGTGAACCATGGTTCTCTCACTCGGCCATTTCCTCCCTGCCTGACAGGGACATACCTATCAAGGACACGCAGTAATTGCTCCATGAAAAAGCTCCACTTTTCGTTTGTGCCTTTCCCTGATAGTTTCTGTTCCCATCTTATACTCCCTAATTCTTGCCTAATCGCATCATAATTACCCCTCCCCCAATTATAAACCCTGCCCTGCCGTATGGCCCTATCCCTCTCCATTGCAATAGTGAAAGTTACCGAATTGTGGTCACTATCTCCAAAGTGCTCTCCCACATACAAATCAAACACTTGGCCCGGTTCATTACCCAGTACCAAATCCAACGTGGCCCCACCTCTTGTCGGCCTATCAACATATTGTGTCAGGAAACCCTCCTGCACACACTGTGCAAAAACTATCCCATCCGAACTGTTTGACCTATAAAGGTTCCAATCAATATAAAACCTCACAATTTACACCTGCACACTTTCCAAACCCAGAGACTCTTTGGTTTCTCCCCTTGGAAGACAGATTGTGCTTTATGCAAGTCTTTGTAGCAAACTCTCCAGCCAGGCTCACCTCATTGCAGCAACCTCTCTCACCTTTGACAGAGTGCTTCTGTCATCTCACCTTCAACTGGTACCTACTCCATCAGGATGGGAACCATTTACTCTCTCACCTTGGCCCTCAGAATCCCACCACGATCAGCCTCAACACCAGCATCACCAGGCACACCAGCAGCACCAACAACAACACCAACCTTCTCCACAATCAACTGATGCTGCACAGGACAGAGGGCATCAGCACCCGACCACATTGCTGCCCGTGACGCCAGGGATGGCTTCACTATGGCCGGATTTACTTCACTTGATGTTGTACACCCTGGCTGACACATGATGCGCCAGGTTGGCACCACCCCACACCAACACCATAAAGCATCCCTGCATTGCCCAAGCCATTCCTTTCACACTCATCACCATTGCGGAGGGGTACCATTATGTCTCACCATTCACTGCAACTCACTAAGCCACATCCAAAGGTGCACACAGATCTGTCCAAGAACGCAAAGTGTTGAAAATAAAGTGAAGACTTTAAAAAAAAGCCACAGTTCTGCAGCCATTGCTGTATGTAATAATTGGAAATGAGTTTGCAGAAGAAGTTTTATAAATGGAAAGCTCCTGATTAAGACAACATCAGAGGGTGAGTCAAACTGCTTGTATACAACTCCTAGGAGTTGGTTCAAGAATGATATTGGCAGAAAGTGGCACCAGTGTACCTACTCGGTGTGGAAATACAGAGACCTGGGGAGGGGGGAGGATGGGCGAATAGCTCAAAACAGGCTGAGGAAGGATATCTTTTTTTAAAAGGCACCATTCCGTAATATTGCATTTGAAGAGTGATTTTTTTATGAAATGTCCCTCGTTATAGATCTTCCCTGAGATGGTGCAAAGAGTAACTAAATCTGAGACGTTTTCTCCACTTAAGAAAATTGTTAATTAAAATGTACAGGAAGGTTTATGAGATCTACTCAGACAGTAACCTTAGCTCAGTTTATTGCCATTATAAACTATCACATTTAAACTGCTTCTCAGGATTTATGTCTTTCACAATAGGGGCTGAAAATTGGCTATTGATCACAGTATGTTATAATTAAGCTTAGATTTTTTTTCTAGAAGTACACTAAGTAACAAAATATGTTCATCTGCGATACGTTACACATTCCTCATAGTTCATTCATATTCTCGTCTGGAGAGAGAAGCGGCAAAGGAGCTATGAAGGCTGCATGAGACTGGTGTAAGATCATCAGTAAGTTCAGAGGGAAAAAATGCCATTTGGTCCATCAAGCCCGCTCTATCCAGAGTCCATGAATGATTACTCTATCATGCACTCTCTGCCCCACCACTTCCACTTTAAGGGATATTGGGGCCTAAATTCTCTAACGCCCCAAACCAGACGCGATTCCAGCGACGCGGAGAGGCCTGAGGGCCATAGTAAATTAGTCTTTGGGCCTCATGAGAATAAGTCATGCGATCTGTGGGCACCAATCAGGTGTTCTGATGCAGCTTGCCCATCAGGGCCTTACCAATTTTGGCCCGCGCCGAGGCCCAGAGGTAAGCCTAGGAGGGAAGCAATCAGGAGGGGGGGGGGGGGACAAGGGCAGGCAGGCAGCATCCTGATGTTGTTTTGTGGAGCCAGGAGGAGCACACCTGCTTTTTCCGACTCAACAAATTACTAAACAGTTTCAAAGATTTTGGGCATTTTTTGAGCGGCCTCCCTTTAAGGTCCAATGGTTAGGCTGCTTAAGCCCTGATAATGCATGCGGAGCTTGCATGTCATAAGCTTCAACTAGGGTAAACCAATTTACCAATCCGGGTCTGAATTGAGACCTGTGCTGTTAATATCTGTTTAACAAGGGAAAGTTATGCCAAACTGTATCGAACCTTGGTTAGACCACACTTAGAGTACTGCGTGCAGTTCTGGTCGCCATATTATAAAAAGGATATAGAGGCACTGGAGAGGGTGCAGAGAAGATTCACAAGACTAATACCAGAAATGCGAGGGTATACATATCAGGAAAAGATGAACAGGCTGAGTCATTTTCCTCTTGAAAAAAGAAGGCTGAGGGGTGACCTAATAGAGGTCTTTAAAATTATGAAAGGTTTTGATAGAGTGGATGCAGAGAGAATGTTTCCACTTGTGGGGAAGAGCAAAACTAGAGGACAACAATATAAGATAGTCACCAAGAAATCCAATAGGGAATTCAGAATAAACTTCTTTACCCAAAGAGTGGTGAGAATGTGGAACTCGCTATCACAGGGAGCGAATAGTATAGCTTCATTTAAGGGGAGGCTGGACAAGCATATGAGGGAGAAGGGAATAGAGGATTATGCTGATAGATTTAGATGAGGAAAGACGGGAAGAGGCTCGAGTGGAGCAAAACACCGGCATGGACTGGTTGGGCTGAATGGCCTGTTTCTGTGCCGTATATACCATGTAATCATATGTAAAACCTCATTCACCCTTCTCAACATAAGTTGATCCAGCTCCCTAATAAAGGAGTCAATTGACTCTGAATCTGCTACTTCTCTGGGAGTCTGTTCCACATGACTGTTATTCGAAAAGGAAAAAAGCTGTTACGAAAGAGTTGTGAATTTCGAGACTGGAGAGGATGACTGCACAAGATTGGTAAGAGAGGCTATAGGCATGAGAGTGGGGAGAAAGCGTGATTCAGATTGGGGAGAGAGGACACGAGAGTGGGGAGAAAGCGCATGAGATGGACAAGAGAGACTGCGTGAAGCTGATGAAAAAAGCTGCATAAGACTAACAAGAGAGACTGTATTAAACTGACGAGAGAGGGTAAATGAAACTGATAAGAGAGGTCACATGAGACTGATCAAAGAAATTGTTTGAGACAAGAGAGGCTGCATGAGATTGACGAGAGAGGCGGCACAAAATTGGTGAGAGAAGCTGTTTTACTAGAGTTTTGTGTGGTGGAGTGTTAACCTATAGACTCACACTCTAGGGGTCAGTTTTGACATTTGGGCGGCCAACTGGCGGAGCGCACTGGGGTTAACGGGGGTGGTAAGACTACGACCCAATTTTTAGGCCCTTAACGCCCTGTTAATGCCAATCTTCCCAAGCAAAATCATTCCCTATAGGGTTTCCCCTGATTCCCCCCCCCCGCCCCGCCACCCCCCCCACAATCCTTGTGAGGTGCAAGGCTGATGCCAGAGGGTGGCGAAGAGGCAGCCATGAATTTGAGGCCCCGGCCTCATTTGAATTTGGCAGGCGAGCTGCGGGCACCAATCACACGTTCTGACGTAACATCCTGATCTTTGGCCTCAGGAAGGTCATCCAGCTGGGAGGTCGGCAGAGGTCCACAGGTAGGTGCTTGGAGGAGTGTTGGGGGAGGCGGTGTGGGGAGGAGATGTGATGCTGAGGTGGGACGAAGCCAGGCCAGCAACGGTTCACAGTATTTCTGTGAAGCCAGAAGGAGCATGTCATTTTTTCTGGGCGTTTCCTGATCGGAACGCCAGTACACACGAGAGTTTGCCTCGCAAGCTCCGCCCATGTGTCCCTTAGAATTGCAACTGGAGTCCTAACTACGTCTTTATGCCCCAATTTGCATGGGAAAGGGGCCTACCGCTTGTTTCAGGCAGGCTTTTCAGCCGCCCAGTGGTAGGCCTCTAAGCAAGTAACGGGGCCGATTGTCAGGGTTAATGAGGATGGTAAAGCTACTGACCCCATTTTTAGGCCCTAACCGCCCTGTTAATGCCAATTTTCCCAAGCGAAAATCGCTCCCCTATAGGTTTCCCCCTAATCCCCTCACCGCCCCCCCCCCACCCCGCCACTATCCTTGTGAGGTATAAGGCTGATATTGGAAAATTGGAGCTGTTCCTCTATAAGGACTGAGGGGAAAAAAGAAAAGGTGGCAAACATGCAACCTAAATATTACCACAGACTTTAACAATGGGAAAGATGTGGGAATAGGCAGTCTGCAGCCTTCTTAGTCAGGAGAGGCTGTGAAAGTTGAAAAATATTAAAAAAGTGCAGAAATAAAAATAAAACTTAAATAATGAATTTGTGTCAAATGAGTTGCTATTTCTGATCTAATGTTGATATGATTGAAAAGTTGCATAAAAACAATATGAAGAACAGGAAGGTTCAATTCCATGTCTGTTAATCTCAGCAGGGCAGCATTAGAGGTGCGACAATTGGCCTCAGTCCCCTGAGCTAGGGAAGGGGAAAGAATCAGATAGGGCTCCTACTTCTGATCATTTTCCAGTGACCTCTGCTGGAAAGTGTGTGAGTGTGAGTGAAATTCAGGTGAACACAAGATTAGGCTCAGCTATGATGCCACCATAGTCAAATAGCCTGCAATCAATCACTGTCCAGACTCATATATAAAGAATGACCATTTGGGCAAGATAGTGAAGGGTGCTCAGCACTTATGGAACAGGAACCTAGTGTCAGCTTTTTCTGCAGACGAGGGGGAAAACTACTGCATTTTTCATGGTTGATTGTGAAATTTGATCCTCAGAAAGAGATTTGACAAGAAACATCTTCGAAACATTGAAGAAAATTGTTTTCCCAATGAGCAATCATAGGGAGCCATCTTCTACTTCCAAAAAAATATCCTCAGCATGACAGCGAGAAACACGGTAGTTTTCAGCTGGCTGCTTCACCATCTGCCAGTGCTGGATCTCTCCCAGGTTTCCCTGGGCTCTGCTCCCTTTTACTGACAAGCCCGGGCTCTGACAATAAGAAAAAAAGAAAATCCATGTCAGGAATGCTGGGGAGCAGAGATAGGCTCCTAGAGTCCCTAGCAGATGCAGACAACAATCAATGAAATCAATAGATAATGTTCGCTGACTGTAAAATGGTTAAAGAGGTTGCTGTCAAGTGACCATATGATGGATGGGCAGTGGGCACCAGGACTGCGTAAAGGTCAGAGGTGGCTATCACCTTGAGATGTAATCTACAGCTGGCCTCTCCTACTGGACACTGATTGTGACCGTAAAAGTGGCTTTGTCAGCCTTCTGGTGCATCACTAGATCACTGAGAAGAAGTTGCCCAGTGTCCTTTAAAAGTGACAGTGTTTCTTCTGAAGGCCTATACGGGTCACTAGTTCACTACTGTTTCTAAAAAAAAAGAAATAAAATCCACACACTAGTTTCTTTTCATGTTGTAACAGCAGTAAGCACACTCAAAGAACTGGGCGACACAATGTGTTGGAACATCATTCGGAAGCAATGTTCTTTCAACTCTGGAGTCCAGATTTGAATACAGCCATACAGAGAAGGTCAGAAGTCAACTGCCTTGTGACAATGGGTGACTGCACAACACAGAACTGCAGAAAGTTGTCACTAATTTGGCAACCTTGCTCTTTGAGGCCTAGAGGGAGAAAGTGACATGGCAGTGCAGCAGGACACTGGGCTAAAGACGCATTGTCTGCACAATGTAAAGGGAGGCGTGCATTGTACCTGATCTCTGCCCTTATCTGACCTAAGAGCACTTGGTTGTGTGACTGAGCGCAAAGCGGAAAAATGTTCTGTATTTCAGCGCTATCGTCACTTACTCGGTTGAACACGAGCGATTAAAGCAAGACCTTACCTATCAAACAGAAATCACTTTCTTATCATTGTTAATTTTGGATATATGGGATCAAGCTACAGCCCATGCTAAACAAAATAAAGACACTCCAGATCACAGTCTGCAACATGCATTTAAAACCTGTTGGGGGCTTACAATATGCATGCACACAGTTACCAAAGTACACCGGATCTCAACTTGTTTTAATTGACTTACCATCAAGAATGGATATGTTTATGCTGATGGAAACATCAAATCAAACCCAGAATCCTATCTGACCTGAATTTCAGAAGCTCGGTTTCCTTTTGGTCTGTATACTCCTGAGGTACGGCACCAAGACTCAGTGCAGAAAGCACCAAGGTGGAAAAGAGTAGAAGAGAGAATAAAGTAAAGAAAAGAAAAAAGAGAGACTTGCATTTATATAGCGCCTTTCACGACCACCAGACGTCTCAAAGCGCTTTACAGCCAATGAAGTACTTTTTGAAGTGTAGTCACTGTTGTAATGTGGGAAACGCGGCAGCCAATTTCGGCACAGCAAGCTCCCACAAACAGCAATGTGATAATGACCAGATAATCTGTTTTTGTCATGTTGGTTGAGGGATAAATATTGGCCAGGACAACGGGGATAACTCCCCTGCTCTTCTTCGAAATAGTGCCGTGGGATCTTTAACGTCCACCTGAGAGAGCAGACAGGACCTCGATTTAACATCTCATCTGAAAGACGGCACCTCCGACAGTGCAGCTCTCCCTCAGCACTGCACTGGAGTGTCAGCCTAGCTTTATGTGCTCAAGTCCCTGGAGTGGGACTTGAACCCACAACCTTCTGACTCAGAGGCGAGTGTGCTACCCACTGAGCCACACCTGACAAAGCGGAAAGTACTGATTAGGTGATGCGACACTTGAGCTTTAAAAGCCTGAGGATTATGGGAGGAAAGAAAGACAGAGCGAATTAAGAAGTTTCACAATTTTCAGGTCCTGGGAAAGAAAGAATTCGAGTCGGAGATTGTACGATGAGTCTTGATTTCAACAGAGTGAGAATGCAGGGAGGAGGATATGCTTATAGGATGGCAGATTTAGAGCTTAGAAGGTACCAGGGAGGAAAGCTCAGAGGACAAATAAGATTGCGATAGAGAGAATGAGGTTGGATGCTAGAGGTGAGAGTGAGATCGCCGATCAGGATTATGACAGATGTTAGAGAGAACTCCTCACATGTGCAGCATTTAACTCTTGGAACTTGGATTTTATAAAGGGTTAAAAGTTGTTGAAGAAAGATGTATTTGGCATCAAATTGGAAAGTGGATTTCTAGGAGACAGCTGTAGCAATGGAGGAGTCAGTTGAATGAAATGAATTATTCTGCTATTATGGTTCATGGGGCATTGACCTTATTTTGATGCCCTAAAATAGTTCTTTTCTAAGTGGGTCTTCGACAGTTCTTTAAATGTCTTCTCAGAACGTGGCAATCCTTCTCAAGCTAAAACATACTTTTATCACTCAGAACATTTTTTCCAGATCCTGTCACAATTTCTAACAAACATCTGTTGAGACTAAGGATGTCTGCCTGAAACATTTTCTCAGAGCTGTTCCTGCTCCACCACCATAACTTCCCAAGAAGTGCAGCAGAAACCTGTATCTTTGGCAGCCACCACAAACTCTATACCCTTGCCACTGGTTCCATCCCCCTCCCTTGCCATTTTCTCAGGCAGAATTAGACTGTTCACAACTTCAGCATCTTATTTGACACTGAGCTGAGCTTCAGATTCTCTAGTACAAAGACCACCTACTTCCAGCTCCATACTATTGCCTCCGCCATCCCTACCTCAGCCTATCTGCTGGTGAAACCCTCATCCATGCCTTTGTCACCGCCAGACTTGACTATTCCAATGCTCTACATCCCAGCCTCCCATCCTCTACCCTTCATATACTTCAGCTCATCCACAATTCTGCACCTAGACCACCTCAATAATCCCCCTTGCTGACCTACATTGGCTCCTGGTTCCCCAATGCCTCCAACTTAAAATTCTCATCCTCATATTAAAAATCCTTCATGGCCTCACCCTTCCATGTCTCTGTAACCTCCTCCAGCCTTATAATTCCTATCCTGACCTCTGGCCTTTTTGTGCATTCCCTCCCTGTTCCCCACATGTGACTGCTGTGAATTCAGCTGCCTCAGCCCAGTGTTCTGGAATTCTCTCCCTGAACCCCTCTGCCTCTCCATCTCCCTCTGCTCCTTGTAATCCACCTCTTTGACCAAGATTTTTGTCATTCATCCGAATACGCGTAGTGGTTATGTTACTGGACTAGTAATCCAGAGGCCTGGACTAATAATCTGGAAACGTGAGTTCAAAACCCACCACAGCAGCTGGGCAATTTAAATTCAGTTAATTAAATAAATCTGGAATAAAAAGCTAGTATCAGTAATGGTGACCATGAAACTACCAGATTGCAGTAAAAACCCATCTGGTTCACTAATGTCCTTTAGGGAAGGAAATCTGCCGTCCTTACCTGGTCTGGCCTGTACGTGACTCCAGACCCACAGCAATGTGGTTGACTCTTAACTGCCCTCAGAAATGGCCTAGCAAGTCACTCAGTTGTACCAAACTGCTACAAACAACAATAATAAGAATAAAACCGGACAGACCACATGGCATCGACCTTGGCACCGGCTTCGAACACGACAATGGCACACCCAGCCCAGTCGACCCTGAAAAGTCCTCCTCACTAACTAGGAGGACTCGTGCCAAAATTGGGAGAGCTGTCCCACAGACTAGTCAAGCCACAGCCTGACATTGTCATACTCACAGAATCATACATTTCAGCCAACATCCCAGACTCCTCCATCACCATCCCTGGGTATGTCTTGTCCCACCAGAGGAGGCGGCACCGTGGTATGCAGTTGGGAGATAGTGGCCCTGAGAGTTCTCAACTTTGACTCCGGACCCCACGAAGTCTCATGGCTTCAGCCGCCCTCCCTCAGCTGATGAATCAATACTCCTCCATGTTGAACACCACTTGGAGAAGCACTGAGGGTAGCACGGGCACAGAATGTACTCTGGGTGGGGGACTTCAATGTCCATCACCAAGAGTGGCTTGGTAGCACCACTACTGACCTAGCTGGCCGAGTCCTGAAGGACATAGCTGCCAGACTGAGCCTGCGACAGGTGGTGAGAGAACCAACCACAATCAATGGATCAGATCAAAGCTCTGCAGTCCTGCCATATCCAGTCATGACAATTAAACAACTAAAGGGAGGAGGAGGCTCCATGAACATCCCTATCCTCAATGATGGAGGAGCCCAGCACATGAGTGCAAAAGACAAGGCTGAAGCGTTTGCAACCATCTTCAGCCAGAAGTGCTGAGTAGATGATCCATCTCAGCCTCCTCCTGAGCTCCCCACCATCTGAGAAGCCAGTCTTCAGCCAATTCAATTCACTCCACGTGATATCAAGAAACGGCTGAGCGCACTGGATACAGCAAAGGGTATGGGCCCCAACATCATCCCAGCTGTCGTGCTGAAGACTTGTGCTCTATAAATAGCCGCGCCTCTAGCCAAGCTGTTCCAGTACAGCTACAACAGTGGCAACTACCCGACAACGCGGGCAACTACCCGACAACGTGGAAAACTGCCCAGGTATGTCCTGTCCGCAAAAAGCAGGACAAATCGAATCCGGCCAATTACCAGTCTACTCTCAATCATCAGCAAAGTGACAGTGTCATCGACAGTGCTATCAAGTACCACTTACTTGCCAATAACCTGCTCACCAATGCTCAGTCACACACCATCCTGACTTGGAAATATATCACCGTTCCTTCATCGTCGCTGGGTCAAAGTCCTGGAACTCCCTCCCTAAGAGCACTGTGGGAGTACCTTCACCACACGGACTGCAGCGGTTCAAGAAGGTGGCTCACCACCACCTTCTCAAGGACAACTAGGGATAGGCAATAATTGCTGGCCTTTTACCTAGCAATGAATAAAAGAAAAAATCGCTTTCTTTGGCTCAGTGTACAGAAAATGCTGGAAACACTCAGCAGGCCAGGCAGCATCTGTGGAGAGAGAAACAGAGCTAACGTTTCAGGTCAATGACCTTTCATCAGAACTGGAAAATGTTAGAGATGTAACAGGTTTTAAGCAACTACAGAGGAAGAGAAAGGGGGAGGAGAGGAAAGAAAAAAGGGAAGGTCTGTGATAGGGTGGAAGGCAGGAGAGATTAAATGACAAAAGGGATGATAGTGTAAGGCAAAAGGAGATGGTAATGGGACAAGTAACGAAACAAAAGATGGGTCTAGAGCAGATGCAAATGGGAATATCAGAATCATGAGCAACAGCTGCCGTCCAAAAAAATGGGGGCAGAGGTTATGATCTGAAATTGTTGAACTCGATGTTGAGTCCAGAAGGCTGTAAAGTGCCTAATTGAAGGATGAGGTGCTGTTCGTCAAGCATACTTTGAGCTTCATTGGAACAGTGTAGGAGGCCGAGGACAGAGGGGTCAGAGTGGGAGTGGGGCGGAGAAATAAAATGACAGGTGACCGGAAGCTCGGGGTCACGCTTGCGGACTGAACGGACGTTTTCCACAAAGCGGTCACCTAATCTACGTTTGGTCTCCCCAATGTAGAGAGACAGCATTGCGAACAGCGAATACAGTATACTAAATTGCAAGAAGTAGTGGGAAGGCAGGAGGTAAAAGGGCAGCTGTTTTTCTCTCCACAACTGCGGCTGACCTGCTGAGCATTTCCAGCATTTTCTTACTGAGACCTTCACAGCATTTTCTATATCTTTGAATTTTTTTTTTTATGGCAGCAGTAAGTGTTACATTAAAAATTGAAAAGCTTCCATGCAAACGATTGCATTTTCTTGAACATGCTGTGCCTGACGTGCATAAATGATGGCTTGATGGCTTCAAACTTAAACTTTCACAGATAAAGCGGGATGGAATATGGTGTAAGTCCTGCGCTTTCCTCAGGCCCTGATTTTTTTAATGCTGACTTCCGCTCATTTACGGTGGTTTTTATGCTCTGGCATATGCTAATGAGAATAGCAGGGAACTTTGCCTCTTCTTTTTTGTAACTGGTCAGCAAGATCGGCGTAGATTCCAGCCTAAATTTCAACATATCTTTTGAATAACCCCAACCCAGAAAATACCGGGGCAAGTTACAGTACTTTGACGGGGGGGGGGGAGGGGAGGTAGCATTGCAAAACTGTGGGAGTGGAGGAGGCTTTCCTGATTTGTGTGTATGTGTGTGTGTTTATATATGTAAAGCTAGTAGTACAAAAAGCTATCAAAAAGGCTAATGGAATATTGGCCTTTATCTCAAGGAGGTTGGAATTAAAAGGGGAGGAAATGATGCTTCAGTTGTATAGAGCCTTGTTCAGATCCCCTCTGGAGTATTGCGTTCAGTTCTGGGCACTGCATCTCAGGAAGGATATATTGGCCTTGGAGGGGCTGCAGCGCAGATTCACCAGAACAATACTGAGGCTAAAAGGGTTAAATTATGAGGACAGCTTATATAAACCTGGCTTGTATTCCCTTGAGTGTAGAGGATTGAGGGGTGACCTAATCGAGGTGTTTAAAATGATAAAAGGATTCGATAGAGCATATAAAGAGAAACTATTTCCTCTGGTGGGAGAGTCCAGAATTAGAGCCAGACCATTCAGGAGTGATATTAGGAAGCACTTTTTTGCACAAGGGGTCATAGAAATCTTGAACTCTTTACCCCCAAAAGGCTGCAGATGCTGGGTCAATTGAAACTTTCAAGACTGAGATTAATAGTTTTTTGTTAGGTAAGAGTATCAAAGGATATGGAGAAAAGGTGGGTAAATGGGGTTGAGGTACAGATCAGCCATGATCTAACTGAATGGCGGAACAGACTTGAGGGGCTGAATATATTACTCCTGTTCCAACGTTCTTATGTATGTGTGTTTAGGTATGTATGTGTGTGTTTATGTATCTGTGGTGGGGGGATGCTTTCGCAAAGGTTCACAGGGACAACATTTACAAAAAGAAGATGCATTGATAATTGAGGAAGGAGCAGTCTTTTGGAAGAAGGAGACATACAATCACTGAAGGCCGACTACACTGCGTGGGTGTAATTTTCAAAGTAATTATGTGGCAGCTAGTTGCACCGTTCTGAAATAGATATGATAAATCAAATTCTTTTCTAGTAGGAAATTACAGAAATCATTCATAATTTCATACTTGGTCTAGTGTGCTAATCTATAATGATGTAGATTTCCTGTGCCGAAATGAAATAGATCCATTTATGGTAATATATGAACAAAATTAAATCATTAAATTAAGTGCCAACCTTGCATTCTGTGTCAGGGAGTAAAATATTTTTTAAAAGTGCCTAATAATCTCTAATTGCTATATGGATCCAAAAGAACTCAGTGATTTGTAGTTTCCATATTGAATCGTAACTGTGCATTTCCAAGGCCCTTGTTGGGTAGAGCCCGCAAACTAAGCACTCCTTTCAGGACTTCCTTGAAGAAGCTGGTCGACATTGAGACTTGCTGCTAAGTTGATAATGCCGCAATTGGTCATACTTAGTTGTTAAGATGATCGTGATACCATAATTACTTAGAAACAGGGATAAGGTGATAATATATTAGGTAAATTGTAGATTAGCCCAAGGTTATATTGTAACATTATCGCCAGCCAAAAGTCCCTAATATCCAAATTATATTGTAACTGTACATGCCCCATAAGCATAAAACAGCACCAAGTCCATGGAATAAGTGCAGCTAGTGGTAAAGCAGATGGCTGCAGGAAGTGTACATTTTCCACGGAGTCTACCATTTTATTCTGAAAGCAGACAGGCTGAACCCTCAGACTACTCATACAGGCCAGCAATGCAATTTTCATATTGCTGGCATTTACAGACCTTGCCCTGACATCACAGGAGGTCCACTTCCGTAACATCGCCCGTCTTCGCCGCTGCCTCAACCCCTCTGCTTCTGAACCCCTCCTTACATGCTCTTGTTATGTCCAGACTTAACTAATCCAATGCTGTCCTGGCCGGCCTCCCATACTCTATCCTTTGTAAACTTCAGCTCATCCAAAACTCTGCTGCCCGTATGCTAACCCGAATCACGTCCCGCTCACCCATCACCCCTGTGCTCGCTGACCTAAATTGGCTCCTGAACCCAAATCACTTCATGGCTTTGGCCTTCCATATCTCTGTAACCTCCCCCAGCCCTACAACCCTCCAAGAACTCTGAATTCCTCCAACTCTGGGCTCTTGTGCATCCCCCACTCTCTTCACCCCACCATTGATGGCCGTACTTTGAGCTATCCCTCCTGAAACCTCTCTGCCTCTCCGCCTCCCTCTCCTGAAACCTCTCCACCTCCCTCTCCTCCTTTAAGATCCTCCTTAAAACACACCTCTTTGACCAAGATTTTAGTCACCCCTCCTAATATTTCCTTATATGGCTCAGTGTTAGTTTTTGTCTGATTACATTTCTATGAAGCACCATGGGTAATTTTTCTACATTAATGATGCCAAATAAATGCAAGTTGTTGATATAGGAGCTGTCAGTGTTTAAGGCAGACATTTATATTTATATCTGGAAAATAAGAGCCCATTTTCCTACACCTCAAGATTCTGGATCAATTCATTGGGAGGGCGGGGGGTGGGGGGGATGTTAACTCTACCTGCTGATGGAAACTGGATGGTTAGGCAATTAAAATGCCCTGAGTTACTTACCTGCCCACCAGAAACCCGCAGGCAGTTACCATCCAGTCAATATGAAATGCTAGTGACAGAGCTTTACAGAGCAATTCTCCTGCCTGTGGAACTCTTGCCCAACTGGAACTCATATAGACGTTTAAACATAGGGATAAGCATCACTTACTGAACCAGGACTTTGGAGCAATAGGAAGGCACAGACTTTACACTCTGTGCTACATCACAGATTCTCTAGGGCTTTGAGCTCTCAGGGGTCACTGGTATGCTTTATTTCATATCCTCAGTACAGCTCTTCTGTTAATGCCCCATGCTGTCGTGTTTATTAGCAGCTACATACAAAACAAAGAAAAGAAAAAGAAAAATCTCATGGCTTGAAATGACTGATTAATTCTCTTAGATGAAGAATTAAAGATCACAAACCTAGTTGGTTACAGCATTTTGGTTAAAACTTGACAAAAAAAGATAAACAAAGACAATGTTATCTTGCCAGTGATTTGATGGATTGAGTCTTCATTGAGACTAAGGGGGAAAAATTTGGTTGCTTTGCGCAAAATTCAGCGGGAGGTTAGCGGCGGCGGTAACCGTTAGCGCCCCATGGCGCTGCGCCGTCGGCGATGATGTCATCATCGTGCGCAGCGCCCCAGCTGCGATCTTCGGTAGTGCCCCCTGACTTACCGCCGGACGCCATGTCCGACGGGGTCAGGGGGGGGTCTACCTGCTGCCGGGGGTGGCGCTAATTAAAGGCGAGGTGCCGGGCGGCCATTTTGTTGCTGGCCGCCTGCCAGCACCTGCCCCCGTTGCCGTCCCCGGCCTCCTGAGCAGCACCCCCGCGGAGTGCCGGCTGCGCTCTGTGAGCTTGGCATTCCTCTTGAGTGCCGGACTCTTTTCCCAGCACTCCGATCCCTGGTGGCCCAGCTGGGCCCCAGGTCGCGCTGCGCAAGGCCCCTCCCCTTTAAGAAGGGGAGGAAGGCCTGCAGTACCGCGGCACGTAGTACCGCGATATTCCCTCGCAGCGCCCCAAGAGGGAGGCGAGGTGCATCCAGTAGTGCCCCGCTTCCATCTTGGGGCGCTACCGATGAATTTCGGCCGCAGGGACGCTAATTTTTTTGGGGTGCTATATGTAGTGCCCCGGCGAAGTTCGTGCCCCAAAGGGGGCGCGACTCAATTGTTCCCTCTAAATGATTATATAAAAACCTAATATGATATTGTGGATTTTATAAATGCTGCATGAATCCAGAGTGATGATCTCAAGCACATACTTCCATGCTAATCCTGGAGTTAGTTTACGCTATTCTGTCATGTTGCTAGTTGGTACTGGGTATAGTATTATAACAGGATTTTTAAAACACTGAGGCCTGATTTACTGTTGATGGCAAATGATCTACTTCAAACAAAGCAATTATTTTTATTTCATAGTGACATTTTTTCCTGAATATTTTATTGATCTGTAAGAATGTATTATGTACTTTCATTATTTTTGCTTTATTCTATCCTCTCTCCACATTCCAAGCATCATAGAAGCAACTTGCTGCCTGACTTTTGCTAATTAGCTTGTGAAATGACGCTTGGAAAATGCAGTCAGATGGGTTGGGATGAGCCTTTTCACCTGCCTTCCTGTAAAGCACTGCTGAGAGTCTGTTCATTGTCTCTCTTTTTGTCCTCTGATTTTTATTTTCCTTGACAATTTTCTCCCTTGCTGAAGTGCAGTTCCAGGACCTTAGCCAAGGCTATTGTTCAGGGGCAAGCCTAAACAGCTAGTGTCATCAGACTATCTTGGATGAAGCATGGGCTTTCTCACACACTCACACACAGACACACCGGGGGCGAATTTAACCCTAACCGCCCGGAGGAAACCAGGCAGTTAAAATCGCCCAAGTTACTTACCCGTCCAAAAGCCACCGAGAGCTGACAGGTTGCGATTTTCACCTGCTCTCCTGAGCAGGCGGCAAGTGACACCCACCTAAATGCAGTGGGGTCCTTTATAACATATGCATGTCGGGTCCCGATTACATCATTGGGTTCCGATTGCAATCTTTACTAATTTGTTTACTTGGCCTGAGCAGGAAGCGGCAGTTAGTTTCCCATCAGGCCAACCTAGTGGCGAAGAGGATCGGGGCCAGAAGAGGCTCAAAAAGTAAGGTTTTAATTTTTGTTTCACTACTCTGGACCTGGAGGAGCAGGGGTGCTTACCTGCTGTTGGCAGACGGTCTCCGGGCCACATGGTTTTCCGTGCTTCCCGCCTGGCAGGATTTAAATGAGACCTGGCCGTTAACTTGGCTGGGGAATTAACTCGCTCGTGCGGTTTCCTGCCGGAAACCCACTGACTGATAAAATCCAGGCCACACACACACCTTCTAGTAGAGCTTACTGGATAATGATCAGGATTGGAACCCTGGTTGAACACAGGAATGCAGGTGAAAATGCTCATCCCAACCCAGCTGACTCACCACATGGACTCCAATGGTTCAAGAAGGCAGCTCACCACCACCTTCCCAAGGGCAATTAGGGGCGGGCAATAAATGCTGGCCTTGCCAGCTCCGCCCACATCCAGTGAATGACGGAATTTTAAAAAATGTTGGAGATTGAATATGGGACCTTCTGAGCCTGTACATCTTAACTAGTCACTGGATAAACTTGCTGCGCTCCTCATCCTGCTTCATTTAAATATGGCAATGGTAAATGCTTTTCCACAGTACCACTTGGTTTGTTTACACCTGGGAAATAAATGTTGTTTTTTGTAATGTTCAAACCTAGAGGATGCTACGCTGTATTCATCTACTTAGTGCACCAGAGACTATAATGGATGTCCAATAGCAAAATACTGCAGATGCTGGAAATCTGAAATAACAACAGAAAATGCTGGTAACACTCAACAGGTCAGGCAGCATCTGTGGAGAGAGAAACAGAGTTAACGTTTCAGGTCTGTGACCCTTCGTCAGAACTGGAAAAAGTTAGAGATGTAACAGGTTTTAAGTAGGTGCAGAGGCAGGGAAAGGGGGAGGGGAGGAAAGAACAAAAGGGACGGTCTGTGAAGGGAAACCAAAAGCAATGGAGATGAAGAAGGTTGAAGAGACAAACGGAAATCCCTGCCTCTGCACGTGTTTAAAACCTGTTACATCTCTAACTTTTTCCAGTTCTGATGAAGGGTCGCAGACCTGAAACGTTAACTCTGTTTCTCTCTCCACAGATGCTGCCTGACCTGCTGAGTGTTCCCAGCATTTTCTGTTGTCATTACTATAATGGATGTACTGGGCAACACACAACAACACACAACACATCCACTCAGTGTGCTCAGATCCAGCTGTGATGTTTTGAAATTAATCTCAATCGAGTATTTCCTACATTTTAGTATAGAATCTGAAATAGGAACTGGATTGAGACTGCCGAGGGTAATATCTAGCCAAAAATTCGGCCCTTTCCGGGTGAGTACACAGTGCGTACTCACCCGTAAGGCGTCCCGAAGTGCCGGTTTCCTGCATGCACTGCGCATGCGCGGGAAACGGCAACTTCCGGTCTGGTGAAGGGAGCGGTTCAGAGGTGAACCGCGTGTGCGGTAGAGGCTGCGCGCACGCAGCAAACTTAGGTTTTCTTTCAGGTTTCTACGGGAGGGTAAGTATTGAAGAACCTACGCTTTTAAAAAGGAGGCGCAGGACCCGTTTTCAACAAGGTAAGTGGTTAATTAAGTATAATTTAAAAAAAATTTCAACAGCTTTATCTTTTTTAGATACTTTAAAGAAAGGTAAGTTTATTTTTAGCACTGTTAAAAAGTATTTTAATTTTTTCAAAAATTTAAATTTTTGTTTAAAGTGGTTAATTTATTTAACTATAGTTATTTTATAAATGTGATGGTTTTTTAAAAATTTATTTTAAGTTTAGCTGTTCTTTTGGGGCCGATTTCAATTCATACATTTGACAGGTCTTCCTGTCAAATCTATGAATGAAAGATGGTCTGCTGCCATTGGCTCTCCATGGCCCACGTGATCCCAGGGGACGCATCACACTAACTGCGCCCCTGGGACATGCAAGCACTGCGCGCCGGCACTTGGAGCAGGCCCAGGAGCTGAAGTTCCCGTGGGCCCAAAACACAACGGCAGGCGCGGTAGGTAAGTGCGCGCGCGATCCTTACCTCCGCGGAAAGCCGGAGAGGCGAATTTCAGGGCCATCATATCCCGGGCTGGATTTGAACACAGATCTCAAATGCATGTGTGGTAACCCTCTCTATATGCCTGTCCCACACATAATAAACACTACTTTATAAGACTTAAAACATCCTGGTTTAATAACATTTAATAAGTAGAAAATAGGAGCATAGGTAAGGACTGTAGAAAAAGAGGGTAATGATGGTCTCCTACAACACACTACAAAACCATCATTAGTAATTGATTTACTATCGCCATTTGATAGATTACAATTCACCATTACGTGTTCACAAAATTGTAAGACCACTCTCAAATATCAAACAGAATAATTTTCTGGCTGTATATCACATGTGGGAAATGTCACCCCCAACTGTAACTCAACTCCAAACTGGATTCAATACAACAAGGAAAAAAAGAACAGACATTCCTTGATGAACCTTCTAGCAGACATCACCTTTTCCACTAAAATATACTTGGATGGCCTTTCCTCTACTTGATTTCAGGCATGGCTAAAATGGTCTCTGAAATGGCTGCGTCTGCAGATAGGAAATCTATCCAAACCAGAGTACACATAATCTGGTGAACAAAGTTAACAATTGCATTACTGCAGAGAGAATACATTCTCTATCTGGCCATATAAATCTATCTATATTATTAGAAAGATTGAGTTGCCCCTTCCCCAGTGTCATTCTTATATGATCTGATTTGTTTCTTACCTAAAGGACCAATTAGATTGCAGAAAAGCATCAATGTGGACCAATCACTGCTAATGTTAAATGAAGCTAATGCCAAGTGAAGTGAATCTAATGCTGAAAGCAGATGAAAGGTTAAATGTCTACTTATTTTTCTTTCAGAAAACTCCAAGATTTCTTCACTTCATACCGACAATATAAGAAACCACAAGAAGAAAACAAACCCCATAAAATAGCAGCACTAACTGAGTGACCTTTTGATTTGACAGCAGTTGCCAGGGTTAGGCTTTGGTTTCCTCAGCAACAGCTCCTCCACAAGCTCCATGATGTTGTTCTCGAGAAGAACCTGCTTTCGATAGCATTAATAACATTCCGCAGTGAGTTCATAGCCTGCTCAGCCTTGGCACATCTTCTCTGTCCAACCCAACTCAACCTACATTTCTCCTTTCCTCTGAGTGCAGTTATCTACTGAGGTCTCAGCCTGTGCTTCTCCTCCAATGACCCAACTCCTATCACCCTCTCTGCCTTCCTGTTCCTGTCTACAGAGCAGCAGAGTGCTCTGACCCCTGATTCTGAAATTGTTAAGAAAGGAAAAGCATATTTTAACAAACCCTGAAGTAAGAAGAAAGAACTTGCATTTAGGTCGTGCCTTTCCTGTCCTCAGGATGATGGAACGTGCTTCTTGGCCAATGAATTACAATTGAAATGTATGCCCGATTTTAACTCGAGACGGGAAACAGGTGGTTGGGGTCCGAAGCGAGTGGCAATCTCTCTGACCTTGGTAACATGAGGCCTGGGCCTCCTCTGCATACCTCCTCCCTCCTTCCACTCCTGCTTTGTGCCTTGGGTCCATCCCCTCGGGCCCATCTGTCTCCTAGCCTTGAGCCTAACCTCATAACTCAAAACATTCCAGTTCCAGGTCCCAGACTCACACCTTCAATTTCTGTCTCATCTGCACATGTTGCAGTGGTTCCTAGTGCGCCTCAGGGCCGTGACTCTGGAGTCACCATGACATCATCAAACAGACTATTGGCCTGTTGTGTAGCTGCATCTCAGGCTAGACCCTGGTCCCAACTTCCAGCCCAGGTCTTGGTTCACTGCCAGCCACCCACCCCCAGAGCCTCACTTTAAAATTGCTCCTGCCCTGAACCCCTCACTTCCTCCCAGCCTAGACCTCAGTCCTCAGTTCCTGTTTCACCTCTGCATGTAGCAGCAGCTCCCAGATGGCCTCTCCCTGCCCACCCCCCAGTGTCCACCTCCAACCTGGTATATATTGGCTGCCCTTGTGTGCCCTGGCCTTTGAATAAGGAAACATATATAAATTCAGTAGCTGAGTGGAAAACAAACAAAAGGGCAGAAGGAGACAGAATTACAGATTGGATGGTTAGCAGAGGCACAGTCATTGGAAGATGGAGATAGTTTTACATTTTTTAGACTGTTGGCAACAGGAAATCAGCTGGTATGTATGAATTATGGTTGGCACAAGTAGAGAAAGAATCTCTTGATATTTTTGGTATAATTCCTAAACATAATGTTACAGAGAGGCTCTACTGTATAGAAACCTGGGAATGTTCTATAATATACAAATAGATTCAATCAAACTGTTGAGAGTACAGATCGCAACTGACATGACACTGTCATCACAATGGAGGACAGTGCGGTTACCCTCAGTGTGATCCAGGATCATTGAGAATACCCTCAGCATAACTGAGGGAGAATTTGAATAACCTCAGCATGATGGAGGGACATTGTGGATATACCCTCAGCACAACTGAGGACAACTCTGAATAACCTCAATACAATTGAATATGGCCTTGGACACCCTCAGTATGATTGAGGGTGACTCTGGATATTACAGTGGGCACTTTGAGTGTAACATTCCAACAATACATCATAAGATGGTGAACACTTAACTAACTGGAATGGGGAAACAGTCTCATTTGTGATATTCTGAGCAGGAAATTCACCAGCAACATTTGCTTGTGTTTTATTCTCACCCTTTTTATAAACCTATTGTGAATTATACTTGTATCAAATAACTGCTGCCTCCTCTTCCTCTGAAGATAGAAGTCATACCCTAAGGCTACAGACTAAGGACACAAATTATGTCACTAACAAGAATGTTGGGAAACCAATCAAAATGGAGAAAAAAAAACATTATTATTGAATAGAAATCATTAAATCAGCATGCATTGTCCCAGAGAATGCGTATAGCATATTAGTTGACCTATCTTTCAAATCCCTGACAACAGGCTGTGCTACGGTCCATTGTTGCATAAATACCCATGTACAGTTTGACAGCCGTGAGAGTCAGTTTGTACCCCAAAGGTATTTTCCGAAGACTTAGACAGAAAGGTGAGTATTTACTAAAACCTGGGGCTTTTCATGGAAAATAAACTTCGACAGGTTCAAAGTAGCGAAAGGAAAATTCAGGACTGATGTCAAGAAGCTCTTCTGCACACAAAGAGTGATCAACAGGTGGAATTAACCTCTAGGTACAGTGTTGGAGACAAAAACCCTGGAATCATTTAAGAAACAGCTAGGTGCTGTGATAGGGGTACCATAAGGTCTTTCTGGAGCTTGGATGAGCCAGGTCACCTTCTTCATTTGTTTATCTTGTCATCTATACAATTCATAAACACAAATTAAAAAATCTCCACAGTACAAGATGCCTTATTGTGATTTACAGATCATTACAGTTAAATATATAACTTGTCATATTTAGGATAACAATTAAATCTTGTGACATTATTGCTTTAATGGTCTCATCAACTTTTTAGGGACGGTTTCAAACGCTAAGGGCTGAATTTTGCCGGCGCTCAGAGGGCTGGTTTGGAGGCGGGTCCGTTATCAAAATCCAAAAGATTGACAGCGGGGCGGTATCCCGCTCTGGACCCGCCTCCTTGTGGGTTTCCCTAGTGCCGGCTCTGCCTACGCTTTGCAGACCCGGCACTAAGCGGCAGGTCATTCAATTATGCTCGTTAAGAGGGTGTTTAAAGCAATTTAATCACCATTTTACCAGGTACAAAGCATTTTCCCAAGTTTTCCATGAGGTTCCCGTCGCTCGGAGATCACGCCAGGTAAGTATGTCGGGTTCTGAACAACTCTCCATTTCTTTCATTAGGTCACAGCTGCAAAAGTGGTTTAAAACCTACCATTTTACAGCTGGTCACTTTCCAATCTCAAAAGCTTCAGCCTTCAGTATTTAGAACCCACTTTTGAGCTTTATGCACTTTTGAAGTGTTTGGAGTAATCTCTCTATCCACTGTCACCTCCTTGGAACAACCTATCTCAACACTGACAGATTACTTCTGTCATCTCAACCTCACCTGTCATCTATTCCATCAGCATCGGTGCCCTTGAAAAAATCTCACCTTGGTCCTCAGAAGCCCAACACAATCAACCCCAACACCAGCATCACCGGGCACACCAGCAGCACCAACATCCACACCAACCTTCTCTGCAATCAATTGATGCTTCACTGGACACAGGGCATCATCACCCATGCACATTGCTGCCCGGGAGGCCAAGGATGGCCTCACCATGTCCAGATTAGCTTCACTTAACACTGTACACCCTGGCTGCCACATGATGCACCAGGTTGGCAACACCCCACACCAACACCATAAAGCATCCCTACAGTGTCCAAGCCATTCCTTTCACACTCATCACCATTGGTGGTGGTGGGGGGTGGACGTTATGTCTCACCATTCACTGCAACTCACTAAGACACTTTCAAAGGTGCACAAAAATCTGTCCAAGAAGGCAAAGTGGTGACAATAAGGATTTCAATGCTTGACAACACATTAACAGAAAGCTTACACGAACATTGGCTAAAACACTGAGGTGCTACCCTTGTGTGTTGTTAGTTGGTATGATTGCACTAGGATGAGGGTGAATGTGAGGAGTGGCTAGTGAGATGGAGAAGTGATAATGTAGATAGAGAGGGATGGGTGGAGGTGCAAGGTAAGTTGGTGTGAGTAAGGATGTGCAGGTAGTGTAGGGAAGGCAGAGTGATGGGGATGTGATGAGTGGCACAGCAGGATGAGGTTGAGTGTGGGTTTGCAGTAACGTTTCGTGATCTACTGAGATCATTGAAAGGTTTGCGCCACTGCAGCCTGGTCCTCCTGATGACATCCCTGCTTGTGTCCTCTGTGCAATGTGCAATCAGGCTGCGTTGGTGTCCGGGGGAGGTGTCTTCCGCCCATTGGAAGGGAAGAGAATCTCCCTGCGTGCTGTGACTCCCTCCATAAGGAGTCATGGGAGAGCCTGGGTGCAGCCCTGCACCTTTGAGCAGTGCTTGTCAGTGTTTGCAGCACCTCAATGCTGCAGAACACTGACAGCACAACTGTCAAAATCAATTTGGACATGGCCCCTTTAAGGGAACCGGCTGATGACGCGTCATCAAATGACGTCATCAAGCCCGCTTCCAATTAATTGGCCGGGAACCTCGCAGGGCGGGCTTAACAAGCCCCATCATCGTAAAATCTTGTTGGAGGCCGGGATCGAGACAGATGCCAGATCCCCACACGCCACGGACGTCGCCCGCCACAGACCCGCCAAGGTTGGAAAAATCCAGCCCTATGTATCACCTTCACATTGAGCCAAGCCAAAAAAGCTTATGTCAAGAAAACAAATAGAAATTCTTGACATCTTAAATAGTTAATGTAATAAAAGATTACAAATGGCTGGACTGAAGCAATTGCAAACATGGAAAATGAAGATATGCCTTTAGATTTCTGGCATCAGAGATCCATCAGGAATATAGGATAAAGTAATGAGCCCCAAAATAAGTTTCAGGCTTTAAATCAGCACAGTGGCAATTTTGTGGGAGGAGTCAGGAGCGGGAGCAGTTTCACGATCTTTTGTGCCGGTTACGCCGATATCGGGCTAATTGCGCCGAAAAAACCAGCACAATCGAGCGGAAACTCTAGGCCCAAGCGTTGGAACCTCAAAATCCCGTGACTTGAGCTCCCATTGCGCCAAGAATAACTTCGAACAAAACATTAGTTGAGACTGACAGAAGTGCTTTACTTTGAAGCCTGCAGACTGAAGAATTCAACAGTGATTGCTAGAGTTACAGAAGAGCTTTCAAAGCATTTTGTTTTTGTCCTGCATCTGGTTTGAGCTAAATCTCCACGTGAGGGCCCCTGAGACCACCGGGAATTCTTTGCCCCAACCCAGAGTAAAAGGTTCTGAGTACCAGATATGGGCTTCCCAAGAGGCATTGCCTTGTATGCAGTTATAATGGAGGATGAGGAGGAGTGGTGCAGAATGAAGGAAAGGAGAGTGGGTAGCATTGCAGTAGACATTGCCTACTAAATATAACCCCCCCCCCCCCTGCCTAATAAAACATACATCCCACACAGATCGTATGAAAACCTTAACCTGTGTTAGAAGTGTGCACTTCACCTGTGTTAGAAGTGTGCACTTCACCAAAGAAATATTAAGGGAACTGTGCCAGCTACTACATGAAGACCTGTAACCATGGTCATCCACCCGAACAGCTCTGCCTGTGTCTGTCAAAGTGACAACTGCACTCAACTTTTATGCCACAGGCTCATCATAAGCAGCCACGGGGGATATGTGCCATAATCAATCAGGAGGCCATCAAGTAATTGGCACACATTTTAGGTGAGCTGGAGCATTCATCTAGTTCAGCATGACAGCAGGGCAGAAATGTGATAGAGCCATCCAGTTCATCATGATGCTGAGTTTCCCCAAAGTGCAGGATGCGATAGATGGCAACAATGTACCATTGCGAGCTCCCACTCTTATCCCCCCTCTACTTCCTTAACAGAAAGAGGTATCACTCGCTGAATGTCCAGGTTGTGTGTGACCAGATTCAAAAAATCCTTCACATGAATAGCAATTTGCAAGGTTATCATGATGCATTCATCCTCAGTAATTCTGCCCTCTCTGAGCTCTACAAGAAACAGATGGCATGTGTGTGACAAGGCATACCCTTGAAAGCCTGCGACAGTCTGGTACTTCACAAGGACGCCACGTCCACTGTGTATGTATACTCCTGCTAACCTGCCTACTGCACTGCCCCACCACTCTCTCTAGTGACGTCATGGCCTCCTCCTCATAGGGGATGTTTGGAATGGTCCCTTGTCTTTCACAGGCATTGTGCAACAAGATTGAATGAATTAGGTGAAGGCCAGCAATTGAGGGGTATTTCCTAGGTGACACTGCACAGCTGAAGTAAGAGGTGAATCCCCATGTTAATGTGGAGGAAGGGATGGTAAAGTTTTGCATGTAAATAATGTTACAGGGGATGGTGACAGCTATTGTAAGATTCGGAATTAGTGATCCCCTTGACCACAAAGTAATGTGAAGGGTTACTTTGTGCAGCTATTCATTTTCCTACATTACAACAGTGGCGACACTTCAAAAAAATACTTCATTGGGTGTCAAGGGCTTTGTGGCATGCTGTGGTCGTGAAAGGTGCTATATAAATGCATGTCTTTTTAGATTGGTTGGTGCCCATAGTGTCCAAGGAAGGAAAGGGAGAGCATCCGATGTGTTACCTTGCCTGCCCTTGTCAGGTCTTTGAACTTTTTCTGGCGATGGTCTGGGATTGAGAGAGGTGACACTCAATGCCAGTGCTGCCTTTCTCCATGTAGCACACAAGACACTTTTCTGTCATTTCCTGCCATAATAACACAGCAGCCTTCATCTCCATTGCTGCATCTTATCCAGGAGGTTTGTAAGTTGATCTTATTAAAATTGTGAGCTCTTCTTTTCTGCCTCCTTGCAGGGACCTGCTCCCTTCTTTGGGTGCCTTTATTAACTCATCCACTTGAGGACATGCTTTAAAATGGCACAGAATCATACACGAGCCATTCATGGCAGCTAACTGACAGCTAATTCACTGTGCCAAACATTCTCCTACTTGTCTGCTGCACCCCAATTCTGCTGTTCCATTCTTAAGCCATACTTGTCTTTTTGAAGAGTGCATTCCAAATTTCCAAGAATCCCAGTACACTACAGAGTGTTGTACAGGAGTTGCACTACTGATTCATCATTCGATATTTAAATAAGTGACCCATGATTTACACTGGGGTCAGCACTGGACAGCATCAGCAAGGTACAGCAAGTAATCAAAAAGGCAAATGGAATGTTGGCCTTTATTTCAAGGGGGTTGGAGTATAAAAGCAGGGAAGTCCTGCTACAACTGTACAGGGTATTGGTGAGTCCACACCTCGTGTGCTGCGTACAGATTTGGTCTCCTTATTTAAGGAAGGATATACTTGCATTGGGGGCAGTTCAGAGACGATTCACACGGTTGATCCATGAGATGAGGGGGTTGACTTATGAGGAAAGGTTGAGCAGGCTGGGCCTATACTCATTGGAATTTAGAAGAATGAGAGGTGATCTTATTGGAACATAAAAAAGATACTGAGGGGGCTCGACAAGGCAGATGCAGAGAGGATGTTTCCCCTCGTGGGGAAATCTAGAACTCGGGGGCATAGTTTAAGAATAAAGGGTCGCCCTTTTAGAACTGAGATGAGGAGGAATTTCTTCTCTCAGAGGGTCGTAAATCTGTGGAATTCTCTGCCCCAGAGAGCCGTGGAGGCTGGGTCATTAAATACATTTAAGGTGGAGATAGACAGATTTTTGCAAGATAAGGGAGTGAAGGGTTATGGGGAGCGGGCGGGGAAGTGGCTTTGAGCCCAAGATCAGCCATGATCTTATTGAATGGCGTAGCAGGCTCGAGGGGCCAAGTGGCCTATTCCTGTCCTATTTCTTATGTTCATCAATGGGCACAAGCCCAGGCTCAGGGGTGCAACAGGCGCATAAGTGGCTCCATATAATTTCAGGGCTAGTGTCTGAAATGTGTGGATTTGTTTGTGGCAATTTAAAATTAAGTTCAGTGGTGTCCATTGTTTTGATTTATGAGTGCCACTTAGGTATAAACAACAGATTGTTCCTGTAAACAAAAGTAAAATACTGTGGATGCTGGAAATCTGAAATAAAAACAGAAAATGCTAGAAACACTCAGCAGGTCAGGCAGCATCATGGAGAGAGAAACAGAGTTAACGTTTCAGGTTGATGACTTTTCAGATGCTGTCCGACGTGCAGATTGTTCCTGTATCCTGACCACGATTTGATTTAAGGGCTGATTTTCCTGACTCTTGACCCTGAGGAACATTCATTCCCCCATGCACAAAGTTCAAGCAAAAGGAGCAGAGACCTGTTTCACCAAGTTGCTGTGCCTGTGCCTGCAATAAGCATAGACCCATCACAACCATACTAATAAAGTGGGAGGGGGCATTCCGGCCTCCTGCCTCATTTTCCTTGGTCATCACTGACTGGGCATTTCAGTGTGCCAGTGCAGCCTTCGGTTGCCTGAGGAAGAGAGTGTTTGAAGACCAGGACCTCAAACCCAGCACCAAGCTCATGGTCTACAGAGCAGTAGTGTTACCCGCCCTGCTGTATACCTCAGAGACATGGACCATGTACAGCAGGCACCTCAAAGCACTGGAGAGGTACCACCAATGCTGCCTCCACAAGATCCTGCAAATCCATTGGCAGGATAGACGCACCAACGTCAGTGTTCTCGCTCAGGCCAACATCCCCAGCATCGAAGCTTTGACCATGCTCGATCAGCTCCGATGGACGGGTCACATTGTCTGCATGCCCGATACGAGACTCCCAAAACAAGCGCTTTATTGGAGCTCCGACAGGGCAAGAGAGCCCCAGGTGGGCAGAGGAAACGCTTCAAGGACACCCTCAAAGCCTCCTTGAAAAAGTGCAACATTCCCACCAACACCTGGGAATCCTTGGCCCAAGACCGCACAAATTGGAAGAGAAGCATCCGGGAAGGCGCCGAACACCTAGAGTCTCTTCGCCGGGAGCAAGCGGAAGCCAAGCGCAAGCAGCGCACGTCAACCCAAGCACCCCACCCACCCGCCCCTTCAACCACCGTCTGCCCCACCTGTGACAGAGACTGTAGGTCCCGCATTGGACTCATCAGTCACCTGAGAACTCATTTTTAATGTGGGAGCAAGTCATCCTCGGTTCCGAGGACTGCCTAAGAAGAAGGAGACTTCAGTGTAGGGATGCCTAGTGAATCATGATGCTTTGACCCAGTTAGCTGGACGGTCTGTGGGGGTCCTGGTGGCAGGCTGAAGGTAGGAAATAATTCTTCCTTTTGATTTTTTAAACCCCCCAAGTTCACAAATAATCCAGAGCTTCTGATTGCTGATCTCCGTCAGCGGCCAGAGGGCTGTAATCATAGATGCCTGAGAAGCCTGCATTTCATGCTCCTTCTGTCAGAACTACACCCCGGCAGGTGGTGGACCTCGGCCCATGTAAATGGCCCGGGACAGGAAATGCCAGTGCTCCTGTGCCTGGTCAAGAGCAGTGTGCTGCAGCTTTGCTACTTCTGTCCAACACTGAGGCAGTAAAGGACATCGGAGTGGGGGGAGGGGAGCAGGAAAATCTGCCCTGTAATCTCGGTGTTCGTTTGGTAATATGTAAATGATGTGAAGCTATGCAGACCAAAATGTATCTTATTTTCACTACAATCCTGGTTAATTGTATAGTGTAGAAAGCTGCTTCCATTTTTTGAATTGTAATACAGTTACGTTTGTCTATTTGCCCAGGAATCCATCCAGAAGCTTCCCAAATGCAATCTCATGTGCCAGTGAGTCATTATTTTCTCTTGATGGGAAAGGAAACATTGGAAAATTTCCAGGACAGATGCTTCAGACAGCCCAAATTACAAATGCAATGCTTTCCAATTCAGTCATTAGTTTTCTTAAGTCTAAAGATTTGACCAGATGGAGAAAGATCCATAGCATGAGGCCTGCATTACAGGCATCACATTCAAGACCAATTGACATAGAGACCAAAAGGGGCCAAGAGAGCAAAGACAGGCAGCATGTGCCATTCCAGGAATTTTTATTTTCCAAAGCCTTTTCTCCGGAAATGGTAATTAGCATATTGTCGGCGTTGCCCATTATATTTCTATGTTATATTTTATTGACAGTATTTCATGAATTATTTTGTGCTTTATTGTTCCATTGAATTGTAAATAAGCATTTAGTTGATTTAGCCTGCAAAAACTCCGGTCTTTCATGTTTGAAGACATTGATATTGTAGTTAAAAACTGTGATTAAGCCAGCATGACGTTTCCAGCAAATAGGGTAATTATCTACAGATCAGTAGATTGCAGAAAAGAAACAGTTTCTGGTTAGTAGCAAGTGGGAACTATTGTGAAATCATCTAGAGAGACACAGGTCTAGAAAATAGCAAAAATTATAATAGTAAGGTTAAGAATTCATTTAAAGAGCCCAAAGGTATTGTACATAAGGTTCTTGAGAACAAACAAATCGAAAATTCTGCTTCCAAGAGCAGTTGCTGAATTTTTGGCATTCTTTTGTTGTACAGTTGACCTCCAGTACTTATTGACTCTTTCTCCTTCCTTACCATGATAAAACCTTGAAGTGTCAAGCTTTAAGAATGAGCCTCCTCTTTTCCTCTTTCTTTGTTGCTCGGATTAGCCTGGCCTTGTCAAAATGCATTTTCTAGTTAGAACCTAAAAATATTTCCCTCCTGGCTCTGCAGTATTGATTTTCTACACCAGCCATGTCTGTGAACTGAAGGGGTGAAAGGTGAAAGTTCAATACAGATGGGCTGGCTTTATTTTTCCTATCAGCACTGAGCCCCTTCCAAGTCCGATTACTGCAAGTGACCGAATAACAGGGGCTAAAAATCCATTTACTGACTATCCTATTCTAGTAAACGAATGAAGTTTGATTGTGGGCTAGCAAGCATTTACACAGGCTAAACTGACTAATTGAGCTAAAATATGAATTTCTACAGCACGAACCGATCAATTCTACAGTTCTAGGGAGCTACAACCAGCATGTTATTCACTGACAGCAGAAACAGAAGACTTGTTTTATAAATAAACAGTTGATTTCCTAAGATTTATTCAATGTTTTTCTGTTTAAAACAATTGTTATGAAAATGACTGTGGTACAAATCATTTTACTGAATGTTGGCCCACACAGCTCTTCCAAAAGACAGTGAAGTGAGTTCATACTTTTAAAATAAAAGATTTTTTTTTAACATTCTCTATTGCATTTCAGCTACCAAAAATATCTTATTTGTAACCTAAATTTCAGGGCAACATGCACACAAACATAAATGAGTTTAGGAAGTGAGGTAAATGCTGGAAATGTTTTATTGAAGAGCTGAAAATGCAGAGCTGGTGCAGTGCTGAAAGGACAGCAGCTCATTGTGGCAGGGTGCAGTAAAAGATGCGAGCTGTCACTGCAGGTGGACAAAGTCACCCGAGGTCACAGCCTTGCACATGCTCTATGCAGCCTATAGCGAACTCACAGTGACATGATGAACTGCAGAATGAAGCACAGATAGGTCACATCTGCTCATTTTTCCAGAGGACCATATTATCCCTTCACATCCTCTCCTCCCCATCCCCCAGCCTCTGTCCAGGCATTTAATCTACAGTGGACATTGGGGTCAGAGACCAAAAATCAAAGTGTGGGAATTAACCATCAGTACTAGAGTGGGGGAGGGAGAGGCATAAAACCACTTGACCTGGTACCCAGGGGACAGGCTGCTCTGGTTAAAAAATACATTTAAAAAAAAAAGAGAATTCTTTTCAATTTATTTGGACTGGATTTGATCATTTTGATGGGAAAACTCAGCAGATGCATTTTATTTTGAAGGATCTATAGACCAAACTGGGTAGATAATCTGATTCACGAGTTGAAAAGGGGAGGGAAAGGAGCCCAAAGCATACTGAACCACAACACTTCATTTTAAAAAGGTCAGTAAATTTACTACATCAAATTGCTGCACAATAAATATCAGAAAAAAGCGTATTGTTCACATCAGCAAGTTTAAGTTTCAAGTGGACTGCTGATTGCTACGCTGTGCCTGCATCGCAGCCTCATAAGGAAGCCACTGCATCCTGGGCATCAGAACTGGTTATTTTTACACAGACATCTTCATTAGGTTTCTTATTCTGTAGCTTAACAGTGTAAGTACGGAGCATCGTTTTTCTTTGTGGCTTTGTTCCCATTTCCTTCCCGCTCTGGAAGGCGCTAACTCATGCTGGAGTACAGTTTCATGCGTGCTGGCAGCCCTCCCAGTCCTCATGGAAGTGGCCTTCACACATGATGGTGATTGTCAAAGGCTGGGCATCACGCCCAACACTGTTCCTGTCCTCGCCTGATATTCATTTTCCAGCACAGGTCACTGGATAGGTAACACAAGAGGCATTGAGACGAACTTCAGCTCTCCTCCTCCTGCCCCAGCTAAGATGCTCCATCTCAGCACAGACGGGGAATTAAACCAGTGGCTTCTCTGTTCTTTATGGCTCAATACTCTAATTAAGCCATGGCAGGACTTTTGGAGTATTGTTTTAATTTTTTTATACTTATCCAGTGTTTCAGGATCATATCTAGAACCTTTCTGAAATGTGTGAAAGCGGTTTACTGAGACCATTGCATGTTAAGAAATCATATTGAACCGGAACATTTTTTAAAAGATAATATTTTATTTTTGAAGAGATTTTTAAAGTTGACAAACCGTGATGATACAATGCATAGAAAAAGGTTACATGACACAGATTCTCACAGGGAGGTATAAAGCCGGTTTTGCATGGTTGGGAATAGTATTCAGTTTTGGTAGGGTGGTCACAGGCTGAACAAATTCACGAGAGAATAAACCACATTATTTATTAGAATCAAACAACAGGTGGTGTACAGATAGCAATTCCTCGTTCCTCATTTGGTGTTGGCCATCCTCGGTTGGGTGGCCGAGTTGGAAAATTCATGTAAAAGGATCAGGTTGCGTGGTTGTGCAGGGAGAATTTATCAGCTGGAGATCATGATGGACAAAGTTCCCATTTACTTGATGCAGAGCATATAAACGTGAAAGTATTACCTGCGTTCAACAGTAAATGCTTCCTCACATAATTGCATAATTATAGATGCAGCTCTGAAATCACTTTAGAAAGGATCTGAAGGTGACGTCAGCGCACAGTCAATGTCTCTGTAATTTTATCTAACCCACCAATTAAAACACATAACCGTCAACATATATAACATACAAATGTAAATGCAGAACAACTTGGAGACCTGCTCTGCAATATTTGAAAGGCAGAAAGATCTTGCATTTATGTAGCAACTTTCACGATCTCAGGACATCCCAAAGTGCTTTACAACCAACAAAGTACTTTTGAATTGTAGGCACTGTTGTAATGTAGGAATCGTGGCAGCCAATTTGCACCCAGATTATTTGTTTTAGGTGTTGGTTGAGGGATAAATGTTGGCCAGGACACCGGAAGAACTACCCTGCTCTTCTTCAAATAGTGCCAAGGGATCTTTTACGTCCACCTGAGAGGACAGGCATTAAAGCCTTAGTTTAATGTCTCATCCATAAGACAGCACCTCTGACAGTGCAGCACTTCCCCGGTACTGCACTGAAGTATCAGCCTAGATTGTGCTCCAGTCTCTGGAGTGGGGCTTTAACCCATCACCTTCTGACTCGAAGGCAAGAGGGCTACCAATGAGCCAAGGCAGACACAACAAGAACCAGGTCTCAACTCTGACGCAATTGAGGCAATTTTTTTAGTAAACCAAGTACACAATTCTTTTGAAGGAGCAGCTAGGATCTCCATTATAGGGAAAAATCCTAATTAAAGTTGAGTGATATAGGGACTGATAATGTGATGGTTGGTTCTGATAGTGTAGTTTTGCAGCACATACAGGTGCCTGCAGCCCGTTGGACTTAGCTCAGTGCCATGCAGTCATACCTTGAAACTACTTCAAGGACTGAGACAGCTCTTTCATTGATGTTAAGTTGACTGCTGCCTCAACTTGTGTCACAGGTTCTTTCCAATTAACAGCAAGCAGATATCTGCTAAATCTCACAACAAGCAGTGGACAGCTGCATCATGCAAATGACGCATTAAGAACACAAGAATTAGGAGCAGGAGTAGGCCATACGGCCCTTCGAGCCAGCTCCACCATTCAACAAGATCATGGCTGATCTTCGACCTCAACCCCACTTTCCCGCCCTATCCCCATATCCCTTGATTCCCCTAGAGTCCAAAACTTTATCTATCTCAGCCTTGAATATACTCAACGACTCAGCATCCACAGCCCTTTGGGTAGAGAATTCCAAAGATTCACAACCCTCTGAGTGAAGAAATTGCTCCTCATCTCAGTCTTAAATGGTCTACCCCTTATCCTGAGACGATGCCCCCTAGTTCTGGACTCTCCAGCCAGGGGAAACAACCTCTCAGCATCTACCCTGTCAATCCTCCTCAGAATCTGATATGTTTCAATGTGATCACCTCTCATTCTTCTAAACTCCAGAGAGTACAGGCTAATTCTACACAATCTCTCATTGTAGGACAGCCCTTTCATCCCAGGATGCTCTCCTATTTCTTATGTTTCTTATGTAAGACACAAAAAGCATACCAAAATAGTGGGGAACCAAGGGGCTAATAAGAGTGAGGAACGTAAAGTAATTAATATCAGTAGGGAAAAAATACTTGAGAAACTAATGGAACTAAAAGCCGACAAATCCCCTGGACCTGATGGCATACATCCTAGGGTTCTTAAAGAGGTGGCTCCAGAGATAGTGGATGCATTGTTTGTGATATTCCAAAATTCCCTAGATTCTAGAACAGTCACAGCGGATTGGAAGGTAGCTCATGTAACCCTGCTATTCTGGAAAGGAGGGAGAGCGAAAACAAGGAACTACAGGCCAGTTAGCCTGACATTAGTCATCGGGAAAATGCTGGAATCCATTATTAAGAAAGTGGTAACAGGTCACTTAGAAAATAATAATATGATTAGGCAGAGTCAACATGGTTTTATGAAAGGGAAACGTGTTTAACGAGTTTATTATAGTTTTTTGAGGATGTAACTAGCAGGCTAGATAAAGGGGAACCAGTGGATGTAATATATTTGGATTTCCAAAAGGCATTCGATAAGCTGCCACATAAATGTTTGCTACGCAAGATAAGGGCTCATGGGGTTGGGGGTAATATATCAGCATGGATAGAGGATTGGTTAACGGACAGAAAACAGAGAGTAGGGATAAATGTGTAATTTTCTGGTTGGCGATCAGGCGGGAAAGTGGAGTTGAGGTCGATGATCAGCCATGATCTTATTGAATGGCGGAGCAGGCTCGAGTGGCCGTATGGCCTATTCCTGCTCTTATTTCTTATGTTCTTATGTTCTTATAAGAAATAGGAGCAGGTAGTAGGCCATTCGGCCCCTCAAGCCTGCTCTGCCATTCCATAAGATCATGGCTGATTTCTACCTCAATCCCACTTTCCTGCACTAACCCCCTATCCCTGATTCCCTTAATATCCAAAAACTATTGATCTCTGTCTTAAATATACTCAACGACTGAGCCTCCACAGCCCTCTGGGGTAGAGAATTCTAAAGATTCACCACCCTCTGAGTGAAAAAATTTCTCCTGAACTCAGTCCTAAATGGCCGACCCCTTATTCTGAGACTGTGACCCCTGGTTCTAGACTCCCCAGCCAGGGGAAACATCTTCTCTGCATGTACCCTGTCAAGCCCTGTAAGAATTTTGTATGTTTCAATGAGACCACCTCTCATTCTTCTAAACTCCAGAGAATATAGGCCGCGTCTACTCAATCTCTCCTCATAGGACAATCCCCCCATCCCACGAATCAGTCTGGTGAACCTTCATTGCACTCCCTCTATGGCAAGTATATTCTTCCTTAGGTAAGGAGACCAAAACTGTACACAATACTCCAGGTGTGGTCTCACTAGGGCCCTATATAATTCCAATAAGATGTCTTTAGTCTTATACTCAAATCCTCTTGTAATAAAAGTCAACATACCGCTTGCTTTCCCAATTGCTTGCTGTACTCGATTCGTGTAGAAGGACACCCAGATCCCTCTGAACACCAACATTTCCCAATCTCGCACCATTTAAAATATATTCTGCTTTTCTATTTTTCCTACCAAAGTGGATAACTTCACATTTCTCCACATTATATTCCATTTGCCATGTTCCTGCCCACTCACTTAGCCTGTCTATATCCCCTTGAAGGCTTTTTACATCCTCCTCACAACTTACATTCCCACCAAGTTTGATTAAAAAAAAATATATTTGTTTATGGGATGTGGGCGTCACTGGCAAGGCCAGCATTTATTGCCCATCCCTAGTTGCCCTTGAGAAGGTGGTGGTGAGCCGTCTTCTTGAACCGCTGCAGTCCGTGTGGTGAAGGTACTCCCACAGTGCTGTTAGGGAGGGAGTTCCAGGATTTTGACCCAGTGACGATGAAGGAACGGCAATATACTTCCAGGTCAGGGTGGTGTGTGACTTGGAGGGGAACTTGGAGGTGATGATGTTCCCATGCTCCTGCTGCCCTTGTCCTTCTAGGTGGTAGAGGTCGCGGGTTTGGGAGGTGCTGACGAAGAAGCCTTGGCGAGTTGCTGCAGTGCATCTTGTAGATGGTATACACTGCAGCCACGGTATGCCGGTGGTGGAGGGAGTGAATGTTTAAGGTGGTGGATGGGGTGCCAATCCAGCAGGCTGCTTTGTCCTGGATGGTGTCGAACTTCTTGAGTGTTGTTGAAGCTGCACTCATCCAGGCAAGTGGAGAGTATTCCATCACACTCCTTACTTGTGCCTTGTAGATGGTAGAAAGGCTCATCATCAGCAAACTTGGATATATTACATTTGGTCCCCTCATCCAAATCAGTGATATAGATTGTGAATAGCTGAGGCCCAAGCACTGATCTTTGCGGTATCCCACTAGTTATAGCCTGCCAACCCGATTTTATTCCTACTCTCTATTTTCTGTCCGTTAACCAATCCTCAATCCATGCCTAGTATATTACCCCCAATCCCATGAGCCTAATTTTGTTTAATAATCTCTTGTGTGGCACCTTATCGAATGCCTTCTGAAAATCCAAATACATCACATCCTCTGGTTCCTCCTTATCTATTCTGCTAGTTACAACCTCAAAAAACTCTGACAGATTCGTTAAACACGATTTCCCTTTCATAAATCTGTGTTGACTCTGTCCAATCCTATTATTATTTTCTAAGTGCCCTGTTACCACGTCCTTAATAATAGATTCTAGCATTTTCCCTACTACTGATGTCAGGCTAACTGGTCTGTAGTTCCTCGTTGTCTCTCTTCCTCCTTTCTTAAATAGCGGGGTTACATTTGCTACCTTCCAATCTGCAGGAACCGTTCTAGAATCTATGGAATTTTGGAAGTCGACAACCAATGCATCCACTATCTCTATAGCCACCTCTTTCAAAACCCTAGGATCTTGGCCATCAGGTCCAGGGGATTTATAGACTTTCAGTCCCATTCATTTCTCCAGTAATATTTTTTTACGAATACTAAATTTTTTCAGTTCCTCATTCTCGCTAGACCCTTAGTTCTCCAATATTTCCAGAAAGTTTTTGCATCTTCTTCCGTGAAGACAGACACAAAGGGCTCGATTTTGCCAGGCCCGAGGAGGCGGGAATGGAGGCGTGTTAAAATTGCAAAAAATGGCGGGCCCGACCCCGCCTCCAAGCAATTTTCCATAATAATACCACCGCCGCTGCCACCGCCACCGCCACCGCCACCGCCACAATTCTGGGAGCAGACGTAGGTCTCCTGCTGCTCATTTTGCCTCCAGGTCCCTCTCACAACAAAGGCCAAAAGCTTCCCAGTCTTTGCAGACCTTAAATGCAGCAGCAATGATGACATCATCAGAGGCGACTTTCAGACTCAAAACACTAATTGGGTCATGGGTTCCCACATGCTGGAACTCAATTGCCCAATTAGGGAAAAATCGAATAATTCTCCACATCCAATTGGAGTCGGGTGGCTAACACGAAAAGTGGATGACACGACCCCAGCCCACCCCATGACAAAATCGAGCCCAAAGTATTTGTTAATTTCTCTGTCATTTTCTTATTCCCTATTATAATTTCTCCTGTCTCAGCCTGTAAGGGACCCACGTTTACTTTCGCTAATCTTTTCCTTTTTACATACAGGAAACTCTTTCGTATCCGGCACCGACGGGACCGGGATGGTGCCGGTTGATTAAAAATTCCGGATAACGGAGGGGTATATCTACCGAGGCTATTTTTAACAAACAAAAATAAAAAAATCAAGAAATGTGCAGTATAATTGGGTACTCCCCTACAGAATGTTGTGTTAAATGGATGGTGGAAGATGCTTGATTAAGTACAGTAATGCCAGTTGAGGGTAATCCATAACTCTTTAATTACTTAACAGTGAGAGGGTTGTGGATAACACATTTAGTGAGTTGGTCACACAGCAGGTTAAGGCCAGCGTAGATAGTACATGGGTGACCAAAAGGCAGAGCAAGGGCAGGAAGGTAGTGCAGAAATCCCCTGGGGTTGTCTCCCTTAGCAACAGGTTCACCGCCTTAGGTGCTGTTGTCGGGGGGGATGACTCATCGGGGGAAGGCACCAGCAGCCAGGCTCATGGCACCATGACTGGCTCTGTTGCAAAGAAGGGAGGGAAAAAGAGTGGCAGGGCTATAGTAATAGGGGATTCGATTGTAAGGGGAATAGATAGGGGTTTCTGTGGTCGCGACCGAGACTCCAGGATGGTATGTTGCCTCCCTGGTGCAAGGGTCAAGGATGTCTCGGCGCGGGTGCAGAACATTCTGGAGGGGGAGGGGGAACAGCCAGTTGTCGTGATACATGTTGGTACCAACGACGTAGCTAAAAAAAGGGAAGAGGTCCTACAAGTAGAATTTAGGGAGTTAGGAGCCAAGCTAAAAAGTAGGACCTCGAAGGTAGTAATCTCTGGATTACTACCAGTGCCACGTGCTAGTAAGAGTACAGAGAACAGGATAGTTCGGCTAAATACGTGGCTTGAGCATTGGTGTAAGAGGGAGGGTTTTAAATTTTTGAGGCATTGGAACCAGTTTTGTGGTAGGTGTGACCTATACAAAAGGGACGGTCTACACCTGTGCAAAGATGGAACTGATGTTCTCGGGGTAATTTTTGATAAAGCAGTTCGGGAGCATTTAAACTAGTATGGCAGGGGGCTAGAAACCTATGTAGTGAAATAGAGGAAAGTGAAAGGCAGACAGAAATAAATGGTAAAAGGGTGAGGAACAAAAAACAAAGGGCCAAACTAATTCATAAAAAATGTGAGCATAAAAAAAGCCTGAGGGTTTTATACCTTAATGCGAGAAGCATCAGGAACAAGGTAGATGAATTAGCTGTGGAAATAGAGGTTAATAATTATGATCTAATTGGGATTACGGAAACATGGTTGCAGGGTGAGCAGGGCTGGGAGCTTAACATACAGGGGTATTCAGTATTTAGGAAGGATCGACAAAAAAGAAAGGGAGGAGGGGTAGCATTGCTGGTAAAAGAAGGGATAAATGCAATTGAAAGGAAGGATATTAACTCAGTTAATACAGAATCTATATGGGTGGAGCTGAGAAATAGCGAGGGGCGAAAAACATTAATAGGAGTGGTATATAGGCCTCCAAATAGTAAAATAGAGGTTGGGGAGGGCATCACGAGGGAAATTAGAGAAGCGTGCAATAAGAGCACAGCTGTCATCATAGGTGACTTTAACTTACATATAGATTGGAATAGCCTAATCAGTAAAAATAATGAGGAGGAGGAATTCCTTGAGTGTTTAAGGGATGGTTATCTGGATCAATATGTCGAGGAACCAACTCGGGAACAGGCTATATTGGACTGGGTACTGTGCAATGAGAAGGGACTAATTAGTAATCTTGTTGTACGGGGACCCTTGGGTCAAAGCGATCATAACATGATCGATTTCTCACTCGAAATGGAGAGCGAAGAAATTGACTCAGATACTAAGGTCCTGAATTTAAACAAGGGGAATTATGATGCCATTAGACGGGAACTGAGTAGGTCTGATTGGACAACGTTCCTGGGAGGACTGGAGGTAGATAAACAATGGCAAGCATTTAAAGATAGAATGACAAAATTGCAAAAATTGTTTATACCAATCTGGCATAAAAGGAAATCTAAAAAGGTGACTCAACCGTGGATAACAGGGGAAATTAGAGACAGCATAAAATCCAAAGATAGGGCGTATAAAATAGCCAAAAAAAGCGCCAAAGCGGAAGATTGGGAACAGTTTAAGATAGAGCAAAGGAGGACAAAGGGCTTAATCAAGAGGGGCAAAATAGCTTACGAAAGCAAGCTGGCGGAAAATATAAAAACTAACTCCAAAAGCTTTTATAAGTATATCAAGAGGAAAAGACTGGTGAAAACCAAAGTTGGCCCATTGCAGTCAGATACGGGGGAATATATAACGGGAAATAAGGAAATGGCAGACCAACTAAATGCATACTTTGGGTCAGTCTTTACGAAGGAAGACACAAAAAACCTCCCTGGGATATCGGGAAAAATAGGGACATTTGCAAAGGAGAAACTGACGCAAATCAATATCTCTAAGGATATGGTGTTAAGGAAGCTAAAGGGATTGAAGGCGGACAAATCCCCAGGGCCTGATAACATGCATCCTAGGGTGCTGAAGGAGGTGGCCCTAGAGATAGCGGATGCACTAAGTATGATTTTTCAGAATTCATTAGACTCGGGAACAGTGCCCATGGATTGGAGGGTAGCTAACGTTACCCCACTATTCAAAAAGGGGGGTAGGGAAAAAGCAGGTAATTACAGACCTGTAAGCCTTACATCAGTTGTGGGCAAAATGCTGGAGTCCATCATTAAGGATGAAATAGCGGAGCACTTAGCAAATGGGGACAGGATAGGACAGAGTCAACATGGATTTACAAAGGGTAAATCGTGCTTGACTAATCTATTGGAATTTTTTGAGGGAGTAACTGGTAAAATAGATGGGGGAGAGCCAGTAGATGTGGTGTACCTGGACTTCCAAAAGGCCTTCGATAAGGTCCCACATAAAAGATTAGCAGGGAAAATTGAAGCTCATGGGATAAAGGGGAAAGTATTGACGTGGATAGAGAACTGGCTGTCAGATAGAAAACAGAGAGTTGGAATAAACGGCTCATTTTCTGAATGGCAGGCAGTAACAAGTGGGGTACCGCAGGGATCTGTCCTGGGTCCCCAGCTGTTCACAATTTACATTAATGACCTGGATCAGGGAGTCGGATGCAGCATTTCCAAATTTGCAGACGACACTAAACTAGGAGGGGGGGTGGGCTCAGAGGAGGAGACCAGGAAGCTCCAGAGCGATTTGGACAGACTGGGTGATTGGGCGGATAAATGGCAGATGCACTATAATGTGGACAAGTGCGAAGTTATCCACCTTGGGTGCAGGAACGGGAGGGCAAATTATTATTTAAATGGCAATAAATTGGGAGAGGGGGAAGTACAGAGAGACCTGGGTGTTCTTGTACACCAGTCACTGAAGGCGAGCATGCAGGTGCAACAGGCGGTCAAGAAGGCAAACGGTATGCTGGCCTTCATAGCAAAAGGGTTGGAATACAGGAACAGGGATACCTTGCTGCAGCTGTACAGGGCACTGGTGAGACCACACCTCGAGTACTGTGTACAGTTTTGGTCGCCTCATCTGAGGAAAGATGTTCTTGCCATGGAGGGGGTGCAGCGGCGATTCACCAGGCTGATACCAGGAATGGCGGGATTGACCTATGAGGAGAGACTATGTAGTTTAGGGATGTACACACTGGAGTTTAGAAGATTGAGAGGGGACCTCATAGAAGTGTATAAAATTCTGACAGGTCTAGACAGACTAGATGCAGAAGGAATGTTTCCCTTGGCGGGTGAGAACAGAACTAGAGGACATAATTTAAGGATAAGGGCTAAACCATTTAGGACAGAAATGAGGGGGAATTTCTTCACTCAGAGGGTGGTGAACCTGTGGAACTCATTGCCACAGAGGGCAGTGTACGCCAGCTCATTAAATATATTTAAGAGGGAATTAGATATATTTCTACAGGCAAAAGGGGTTAAGGGTTACGGAGAGAAGGCAGGGACGGGATACTGAATTGGAGGATCAGCCATGATCTCATTAAATGGCGGAGCAGGCTCGAAGGGCCGGATGGCCTACTCCTGCTCCTATCTTCTATGTATCTATGTATCTATGTATCTATGTAAAACAAAACTTATAAACGACTGTATACTGTAGTTTTCGGAGTATGAATTCTGCCGGTTATTAGAGAATTCCGGATATTTAGGTGCCGTTTTAAACGAGAGTTTCCTGTACGTATAGAAGCTTTTACAGTCTGTTTTTATGTCTCTCGCTAGTTTACTCTCATATTCTATTTTCCCTTTCTTTATCAATTTCTTGGTCCTCCTTTGCTGAATTCTGAAATCCTCCCAATCCTCAGGCTTAATACTCTTTTTGGCAACATTATAAGCCTCTTCCTTTGATCTAATATTATCTTTAACTTATCTTGTTAGCCATGGTTGGACTACTTTTCCTGTGGGGTTTTTGTGCCTTAAAGGAATGTATATTTGTTGTAAACCAGAACCAGATCCAGCAATGCCTCCTTCCTCATTGGGCCAGAAATGTACTGATCAAGAAAGTTCTCCTGAACACACTTCAGAAATTCTTCTCCATCTCTGCCCTTTACACTATTATTATCCCAGTCTATATTAGGATAATTGAAGTCCCCCATTATTACTACTCTATAGTTCTTTCACCTCTCTTTAATTTCCCTGCAAATTTGCTCCTCTATATCTTTCCCACTAGTTGGTGGCCTATAGTATACACCTAATAGTATAATGGTACCTCTATTATTTATTGACTCTAACCAAATAGAGTCTGTCCTTGACCCCTCCAGGACATCCTCTCTCTCCAGCAATGTAACATTCTCCTTAACCAATACTGCCACCCTACCTCCTTTTTTTCCTTCCCTATCTTTCCTGAACACCTTATATCCAGAAATATTTAAAACCCAATCCTGTCCTTTTTTGAGCCAGGTCTCCGCTATCGCCACAACATCATATTCCCATGTGGCTATTTGCATCTGCAGCTCACCAACCTTATTTATCACGCTTCGTGCATTTACACACATGCACTGTAAACCTGTCTTAGACCTTCTTATATTCTCTCTTAATCTGACCCCACCTAATACCTTACTGTTTCTTACTCTAGTGCTATCTGTCTCTCCCCATCCTTTGTGCACTTTGTTTCTCCTTTCTAATGCTACATCCTGGTGCCCATCTCCCTGCCAAATTAGTTTAAACCCTCCCCAACAGCACTAGCAAACGCCCCTGCAAGGACATTAGTTCTGGCTCTGTTGATGTGCAACCCTGTACAGCTCCCACCTCCCCCAGAACCGGCCCAAATGCCCCAGGAATCTGAAGCCCTCTCCCCTGCACCATCTATCCAGCCACGCATTCATCTGCTCTATCCTCCTATTTCTATACTCACAAGCTTGTGGCACAGGGAATAATCCAGAGATCACTACCTTTGAGGTCCTGCTTTTTAATCTCTTTCCTAGCTCCCTAAAATATGCCTCATCCCTTTTTCTACCTATGTCGTTGGTACCGATAAGGCCCACTACCTTTGGCTGTTCATCCTCCCCCCTCAGAATGTTCTGCAGCCGCTCAGTGACATCTTTGACCCTGGCACCAGGGTGGCAACATACCATCCTGCAATTACGTCTGCAGGCCGCAGAAACGCCTGTCTGTTCCCCTAACTATTGAATCCCCTACACTATTGCCTTCCCAATCTTCCTCCTCCCCCAAAACAGGGTAAGTCAATAGTGTACAGAGTTGCATTGTTGGGATGGGGTAGACTTGATGATCTTTTAGTCCTTTTCATACCATATGCATTAAAAGCTGGAGCTCCATGGCCAAATAGAGATTAGAGACCAATTAGAATTTAAAGAGAAGCATATGATAAATATAGGAGACAATAATAGAGAATAAAACTGAGAAATATCAAAAGTACATAAGGGAAACAAAAAGGAAGAAGAATAAGAATTATGGCAGTCAACATAAACAAATAAGCACATAAGAAGTAAAAGAATGGTCAAAGAAGGGCTAGAGATACTGAGAGTGAAGGAATAGAAGTGGTGCTTATTAAGTATTTCACCTCCATTTTTGAAAATGGAAGTAAGTACCTCAGGAGGATGTGGAAGAATTATTGCTTGAGATAAATATTCAAAAGGAAACGGTGTTTGAAAAGTTAATGAGGCCAAAAGTAGAAAAGTCGCCACATGATAGCCATTCCAAAATACAGAAGACTGGGGAGAGATAGTGGAGGCACAAATCATAATTTTCCAAAATCTTTGGGAACAGGAATAGTTGCAAAGGACTGGAGGGTGGCAAATATTAGACCTGTATTCAAGAAGGGGAAAGGAATAAATCAGGAAATGATAGGTCTGTCAGTCTTACCTTGGGTGTGAGTAAACATCGAAGCACCAAAGTGTAAATCTGCGGCCAGCACTGGTGGGGGCTGGCCTCACTCATGTTGTGAGGCAAGCCCCGCCCCTTGATTTTAATAGGCTCCTGGTCCACGGAGAACATGTGCAGAGAAGCAAGCCTATATACTAGTTCTCCTGAAGATGCAAAACTAACTGAACCAGCAGCTCTTAGAAGGTTGCTACTTGCACTTGAAGGGGATTTCCGGAGTGGAGTAGTTGTTGGAAGTTGAGCAGCATTTTGAAAATGTGTGCACTGATGGCCATGGGGAAATCTTCCTGTTCAATTGTAGCTGGAAGCAAATCATAGAATCATAGAATGGTTACAGCACAGAAGGAGGCCATTCGGCCCGTCGAGCCCGTGCCGGCTCTCTGCAAGAGCACTTCAGTTAGTCCCACTCCCCCGCCCTTTCCCCGTAGCCCTGCAAATTCTTTCCCCTCAGGTACTTATCTAATTCCCTTTTGAAAGCCACGATTGAGTCTGCCTCCACCACCCTTTCAGGCAGTGCATTCCAGATCCTAACCACTCGCTGAGTAAAAAAGATTTTCCTCATGTCGCCTTTGGTTCTTTTGCCAATCACCTTGAATTTGTGTCCTCTGGTTCTCGACCCTTCCGCCAATGGGAACAGTTTCTCTCTATCTACTCTGTCTGATCCCCTAACTATTGAATCCCCTACCACTATTGCCTTCCCGATCTTCCTCCTCCCCCAAAACAAGAAGTTTATTGGTATCAGAAGTACAAAGGTAAGTATACATATATGTACAGTGGCCACTTATATATATATAGTGGGCAACACGGTGGCATAGTGGTTAGCACTGGTGCCTCACAGCGCCAGAGACCCGGGTTCGAATCTGACCTCGGGTGACTGTCTGTGTGGAGTTTGCACATTCTCCCCGTGTCTGCGTGGGTTTCCTCCGGGTGCTCCGGTTTCCTCCCACAGTCCAAAAATGTGTGGGTTAGGTTGATTTGGCTATGATAAATTGACCCTTAGTGTTAGGGGGGATTAAATATGTGGGGTTATGGGGATAGGATGGGATATGTTAGGGGGAATTAAATACGTGGGGTTACGGGGGTAGGGTGGGATATGTGTACTGTGGGGATTAAAGCAGGGACAGGGTACTGGATTTGGATGATCAGCCATGATCGTATTGAATGGCGGAGCAGGCTCGACGGGCCGAATGGCCTACTCCTGCTCCTAGATTCTATGTTTCTATGTTTCTATGTTTTCTATACCATAGTATACACACTTACTCATCCTCCATGGAAAGTGTCGCACCACTGTCAATTTGCAGAGACCATTTACCTTTTTATTCAACATGCTTTCATACAACAGAAGATAGAGGTCACAACAGTGGAGGGGCACAGTAAAACCTTACACATAGCAGTTTAAAGTTCAGCTAACAAAGAGTAGTCAGCAGAAACAACACGCTAGCTCATTTGAAACATCCTGGCCCCAAGAGGGAGGTTACTTGGGAACTGTTTGGAGTGCTCAGGTCATTCCTTATGGGTCAAGACCACATATAACCACAGAAAGAGGATCAGCCATGCTTAAACAGTTCACACAATGTGAGGAGATGGCTCTCACCATACTTTGGCTGAGAAGCTGTGGAAAGGATTGGCGAGGGTGAGTTTGCAGACATGTGCTACCACCCACACAAGTATCCTTCAGTCTTTTCCAACACTCACTTTCTAAACCCCCTCCCCCCCCAACTGGGGCTTCATGTGCTAAGCCGCTGCTTGATGCATAACGTTCTTATGATCTTACCTCTCTTTGAAGTCTTGGTGATACATAGAAAATCTTTTTCCTTTTCTCTTCCTGCAGGTTCTTCCTGTAGGTTCGTCCCAAGATGAGTCAGCAGCAAGTGGATCCCTGACACATCACAGCATGTTGAAGAGAACACTGCCCTGACCCCCAGCACTAGCACAGATACTAGCACCCTGGAGAACATAGGGTTTGAGTGTGAGAAAGAATCACAATTCACAAGTGAGGATGAGCAAGAAGACAGTAGAACTAAAGGTTATGAGGCGCATTGTGAGCCCATGTAATCTCTCAATTGTTAGGGGCAAGAGATTGGTATCCTACTGTAGAACTTCAGACAGGAGCTAGTGCAAGAACAAAAGGCATTTTCTACATCCTTTGAGTCACTCATGAGCAGCCTGCTGGTGGAGAATGTGCAGCAGTGCACCTCTGATATAGGAAATGAACCAGAACAGATAAGAGAAGTAAGTATTGGGGAACATCTAGGCAATGGTGATCACAACATAATAAGTTTTAAGATAAAGGTTAAAAAGGACATAAGTAAGACAAAGACCAAAGTAATAAATTGGGAAAATTGATTTTAGAGAATGGAACTAGGGAAAATAAACTGGAAACATTTATTGATAAACAAAGAAATAGAACAGCAGTGGGAAACATTTAAAATGGTGATCAATAGAGTACAGGAGAAGTATATCCCACTAAAAAGCAAGAAGAAACTAGCCGGTAATGACACACCATAGATGAATAAAGGAATAAAATCAAAATTGAAGCTAAAGAAAAAGGCATACACTAAGTACATAGAAAACAGCGGAGAGGACGACAAAAGGGAATACAAAAAGGTTAGGAAAGAAGTCAGAAAAAACAAATAGGAAGGCAAAGAGAAATTACAAAATTAAATTATCAAGAATATAAAATGTAGAAAAGTACTCTACAGACACATAAATAACAAAAGAAAATTCAGGATAGGGCTAGGACCACTCAGGAATACACACGATAAACTCACAGATAATGACAGCGAAATGGCAGAAATATTAAATAATTACTTTGCCTCGGTATTTACCAGATCAAAAAAGACATAAAGACATTTAAGATAGAAATGGGAGAGATAATTGATAAACTAATCAAACTTAGAGAGATAAATTCTCTGGTCCAGATGGATTGCATCCGCGTATTAAAAAGAGTTAGCAAAGAGATAGCAGAGCCAATTTTACATAGATATAAAAATTCATTAGAAAAGGAAATACTGCCAGAGGACTGGCAGACAGCTAATATGATTCCCATATTTAAAAAGGGAGATAGAACAAGTCCAGGGAACTATAGACCAATTAGCTTAACATCAGTGGTAGGAAAGACAATGGAATCCTTACTCAAAGATGCAATACAAAAACATCTAGAAACTGAAAATATAATAAAGAAGTCAGCATAGATTCCAAAAGGAAAAGTCATGCTTGACCAACCTTATTGAATTCTTTGAAGAAGTAACAGAAAGCGTAGACAAGGGTAATGTAGTAGATGCAATATATTTAGATTTTCAAATGGCCTTCGATAAGGTAAACATAGTAAACTCATGAGTAAGGTCAGAACATGTAGAATTAGGGGACAATGATAGCAAGCTGGCTACAAAACAGAAAACAGAGAGAAAGGGGTTAAAGGTAGTTACTCAGACTAGCAAAAGGTGGGAAGTGGTGTTCCATAAGGATCGATACTGGGACCACTGTTGTTCAGCATTTACAGAAATAATTTAGACTCGGAAATCAAAAGTACAACTTCAAAATTTGCAGACGACACCAAATTGGGGGGGGGGGGTGTAGTTAATACAGAGGAGGACTGCAACAAAATACAGGAAGACATTAATAAACTTACAAAATTGGCATGTAATTGGCAAATGAACTTCATTATAGATAAGTGTGAGGTGGCACATTTTGGTAGGAAGAATAAGGAGGCTACGTACTACTTGGAAAATAAGTGTCTAAATGAAGTAGAGGAGCAGAAGGATCTGGGGGTACAGATGTTCTGGAGTTGGAAATGGGCGGTCCTAGTGATGGCGTGGATATGTGGTTGGAAGCTCATTTCGGGGTCAAATATGACACCAAGTTCGTGAATGGTCTAGTTCAGCCTCAGACAGTTGCCAGGGAGAGGGATGGAGTTGGTGACTAGAGAATGAAGTTTATGGTGGGGACCAAAGACAATGGCTTTGGTCTTTCCAATATTTAGTTAGAGGAAATTTCTGCTCATCCAGTACTGGATGTCGGACAAGCAGTCTGACAAGTTAGAGACCGTGGAGGGGTTGAGAGGTGGTGCTGAGGTAGAACTGGGTGTCATCAGCATACATGTAGAAACTGACGCTGTGTTTTCGGATGATGTCGTGAAGGGCAGCATGCAGATGAGAAATAGGAGGGGGGCCAAGAATAGGTCCAGAGGTAACGATGTGGGAGCTGGAAGAGAAGCCATTGCAGGTGATTCTCTGGCTACGATTAGGTAGATAAGAATGGAACCAGGTGCCACCCAGCTGGATGATGGTAGAGAGGCATTGGAGGATGATGGAGTGGTCAACCATGTCAAAGGCTGCAGACAGGTCAAGAAGGATGAGGAGGGATAGTTTACCTTTGTCACAGTCACAAAGGATGCCATTTGTGACTTTGATAAAAGCCATTTCCGTACTGTGGCAGGGGCAGAAACCTGAATGGAGGGACTCAAACATGGAGTTCCGGGAAAGATGGATTTGGGACGCGACAACACGCTCAAGGACTTGGAGAGGAAAGGGAGGTTGGAGATGGTTTGCAAGGACGGAGGTGGTACTGCCAGTTAAATTCAAAAAGCTGTCAGTCAGATACAAAGCAGACAGGACGTTTATATTTGAATTTAGTGACTTATCTCCTCCTTCAGGCAAGCTGCTCGGTGATAGCTGAACCATCGTCACAATAATACATCATGGGACATGATTTCTGTGAATGAAGTTTGTTTTGAACTCCTAATGTACCATGATAGAATTACAAAAACAAGCATGAAAGATTGGGGAATGCAGATGCTCAAAGGGACCTGGGTGTCCTTGTACATGAGTCACTGAAAGTGAATGTGCAGGTGCAGCAAGCCATTAGGAAGGCAAATGGTATGCTGGCCTACATTACAAGAGGATTTGAGTACAGGAGTAAAGACGTCTTACTCCAATTATATAGGGCCTTGGTGAGACCAAACCTGGAGTACTGTGTACAATTTTGGTCTCCTTACCTAAGGAAGGATATACTTGCCATAGAGGGAGTGCAACGAAGGTTCACGAGATTGATTCCTGGGATGGCGGGACTGTCGTATGAGAAGAGATTGAGTAAACTAGGCCTGTATTCTCTTGAATCCAGAAGAATGAGAGGGGATCTCATTGAAGCATACAAAATTATTACAGGGCTTGATAGGATGGATGCTGGGAGAATGTTTCCCTTGGCTGGGGAGTCTAGAACCAGGGGCCACAGCCTCAAGATAAAGGGTAGGCCATTCAGGACTGAGATGAGAAGAAATTTCTTCACACAGAGGGTGGTGAATCTTTAGAATTCTCTACCCCAGAGGGCTGTGGAGGCTCAGTCATTGGGTATATTCAAAACAGAAGTCGATAGATTTCTGACTAGTAAGGGCATCAAGGGATATGGCGATAGGGCTGGTGAATGGAGTTGAGGCAGAAGATCAGCCATGATCTCATTGAATGGCGGAGCAGGCTCGAAGGGCCGAATGGCCTACTCCTGCTCCTATTTCTTATGTTCTTAAGCTAAATATTAAACAAAAATGTTTCATTTTTGTCACAACTGATTCTGACATGAACTATGACTTCTGATTGATCAAGCCTCCCTTTTCAAAAACCTTTTCACCCACTCTGTTATGTCCCTTACCCTGGCATTTGTGAAGCAATGCACTATTTGGGACTCTTGGTCATTGCTGCAATCTATCCCCTTAATTATGGAATCCTCAACACCTACCACTCGCTCGTTCTCATTTGTGGTTTTTTTTGCCCTGGGTAACCGTTTGCTTCACGGGGCAGTAGCGTTGCTTTTTACCCTGTGTTTCCATCTTAGTCTGCCTAATGGATATCAAATACAACATATATATTGGATAAATCAAGACTCACGGCTGTCCCTTGCTCTGACTTCCTACTCTCTTCCTGCCTCCCTTGTGGATAGTTATCAATTTCTCTCAGCCTGTGAGGTGTCACCTTCTGGAAATTACATTCCAGAGGTCTTTCCTTTAAGTGTTAGGAGAAAATCCCAGGATTCATCCACCCTTAGTACATCTAGACCGGCATTTCAGTGCTGTACTGAGTGCGAGCTGCACTGTCGGAGGTGTTGTCTTTCAGATGAGACATTAAACTGGGGCCCGTCTTCCCTCTTGGGTGGATGTAAAATATCCCATGGCACTATTCATAAAAGAGAAGAGCTTTCCTGGAGTTCTGGTCAATATTTATCCCTAAACCATCATTACTAAATCAGATTATTTGGTCATTCTTCTCACAAATGACCAATCCAGATATGGTGCTGATTAAACCATGAATCACATGAAGCTGGCAATAGAAGTTTAGCAGCAGATGTACACCAGGGCTGGAGTGCCATCATAATCCTGAACTGAATCAAACTGGGCAAAATTATTGCCCAATATTTGGTCTGCAAGACAAACAGCTATTTTGCTCAGGACTACTCACAATTTCTAAGGAACCGTGTTGACTCCAAAATCTACAATATTGGAACAGTATGACTCCCAGAGCTCACATTCCAATTAACTGACATTCATATTCAAGCCTTCCCTGATGGCTACATTTTTGCCAGACTTGGCCAGGTTATCTTGAGGGGTAGGGGAAGTGGAAAGCAAAGAGCTGTTGAAACGAAGTTTGTTCCTCAAATCTGCTGTTTGTGGGAAATTGCTGTGTTCAACATTGTCTGCTGCATTTCCCAGCATGACGGCACTTAAAAGTACTTCATTGGCTGTGAAGCACCATGGGACATCCTGCGGTTGTGAAAGGTGCTGCTATATCAATGCAAGTACTTTCTTTATTTTCTTCTAGTGTCCATACTTCTACCCTAGGAGGCATGAGCTAACTCAGCACAGCCTGAGGATTAACCCGAGACCTTCTGGGTCTGTATGGCTCAGTACCACAGTGGGCACTGCATTCACCCACTAAGCTGAGGATCTAAGCTGGAAATATTGACTGATGGGAGCTACCTTGCTAGGAGACACACCTCCCAGTACCTACATGAAAAAGAATTGGTGAATGTTTTCCCCCTGTAAATAAGCATAATGTTTAAGTCATGCCAAATGGCCTACTCCTGCTCCTATTTCTTATGTGATTCCTTGAATATCTCGAGTTGGTATGTTAGTAAAATAACAACAGTAACTTGTAGAACTATAATTCTCTTTTAATTAGACACGTGGATATAGAGTTACAGAAACCAAAAGCAACATGTTAGGATGTGTTGCAAAGTAATTAAATTACAGGACAAACACAGGCATTTACAGTTATTTAATAGAACAAATGACATTAAATTATAATTTTACAAGCATCACTTAATTTGTTTTACTACCAAATGAGAAAAGCCATTTAATTCCATATCATGTACACAAATGACCAATCCATATATGGTGCTGACTAAATCATGGAACACATCAAGCTGGCAATATAAGTTTTGCAGTAGTTGTGCACCAAGGCTGAAGAGAGATATCGTAATTCTGAACTGAATCAAACTGGGTAAAATAATTGCACAATATTCGGTCTGCAAGCCAAACAGCTGTTTTACTCAGGACTACTCACAATTTCTAAGAAGCAATGTTGACTCCAATAGCTACAGTATTAGAACATTACATTTTCCAGAGCTGGAATTCCAATTAACTGACATTCATATCCAAGCTTTCCCTGAAGCACACATTTTTGACAGGCTTGGCTAGGTTATCTTGAGGGACAGAGGAAGTGGAAAGCAACTTTGTCCTTCAAGTTTACCTAATAGGTTAAACGAAGAGTGTTACTAATGGAATTCTGAGATGTCAGTGAGCTGTACAGGTCTCCCCCAATGAAAGAGTTTAATATTGATGGGTAGGAGAAGAATAAGCTCCAATTAGAATATGGATCAAAGTCATAAGAATGCACATTTTTATATGGTTAAATTAACAACTTTGCACCTTATTTCAAGAAACAGCAGTTTGGGGATCAATATGTGGCCTTTGCAATCCTACCAAATTTTATAAATATGTCTAACAGAGCCAGATCTGAACTTCTATTGCTCCCTTTGGTGTTCTCTGTTTCCAAGAAACTCCATAAGATTCAATTAGGATGTGATTAAGAGACCTTTACTTGTGGTTCAGCCTTAAAAGGGCAATTAGACTTACTATCAATAATTTGGAGAAGCTGAAAATTCAGTTTTGCTACATCTAACTCAGCAAAGTCGCTGCTGTCAGATACTACGAATTGTTTCCTGTCGGTTCAGATATCACTTTCTTTCTCTTCTTCATAATCTTTGTGTCACAATGTACAGGGCATAAATTTAAGGTCATCACAAAAGTAAGAAGGAGAGGCTAGAGAATTATTTTTATAATATAGAAGGTTGTTAGGACATGGAACGCCCTATGCAAAATAGTTTTGGGAGCAGAATCTAAAATAGCTTTTGAAAGTATGGGGGAAAAATTGGGATGCTTTGCGCCTTCCGTTAGCACCCAAAGGGGCGCAAAGCACCTAGCGCCTGGGTGCGGCATCGCTAACGCCTACCGTGAAATTCAGCGGGAGGTTAGCGGCGGCGGGTAGCCGGTAGCGCCCCGCAGGCGATGACGTCATCGCTTTGCGCAGCACCCTGGCCGCAAACTTCGCTCGCGCCCCCTGACCTACCGCCGGACGCTATGTCTGACAGGGTCAGGGTGCCGTGTTTGCGGCCAGGGCGGCGCAAATTAAAGGGCAGGTGCCGGGCGGCCATTTTTTTGGGGCCGCCTGCCAGCACCTGCCTCCTTTCCCCTCCTCATGCGGGGTGCCGGCCGCGATCGGTCAGCCCAGCTCTCCTCGAGTGCCGGGCTCTTTTGCCGGCACCCCGCTCCCCGGTGGTCAAGAAGGGCCCAGGTGCGCGCTGCGCTAGGCCCCTCCCCTTTAGTCAGGGGAGGGAGGCCTGTAGTACTGTGGCGCTACGTGCCGACGCGCTTGGCGCTGCTGCACGTAGCACTGCAATATTCAATGGGAGCGCCTCAAGAGGGAGGGGGAGCGCTTCCAGTAGCGCCCCGCCTCCTGCTTGGGGCGCTACCATTCAATTTTGGGCGCGGGGGCGCTAACTTTTTTGAGGCGCTAACTTAGCATCCCAAAAGGGGCGCAACCCAATTTTACCGATATGAATTTTAGAACAAAATTAAGCGAGCCAACACAGGTGCGACAGGTCAAATGGCCCACTGCTGTGCTCTAAAATCCTATGATTCTATGTACAAAACACAAGCTGACTGCTGTAATCATTTTAATATTCTGGGAGAGATCACCATAATCAAAAAATATATAAATTGAACCATAGATGAATACAAGATAAATAAACTTTTAAAATTCAGAAAATTTCAAACAGGAAATGATGTACACGACTGTCCAAGGTACAACTCCGAAGAAAGATAACAACACTAGCCTCAATCAGTCATTTTTCACACAAGGAATTCTCTGATGGAAACACATTCTGTAACACTGCTCAGTTAATTCCCAATTGTAATCTGGGAGAAACTGTGTATCAATACTGGAAGAGATTCTACATGAATTTAAAGGGAAAAGTCTAATAATGGTTGGCAGTAAATACTGTGGATGAGGGAAGTCATTCTAGTTTAGATAACCACAAATTCTCAAAATCTGAATTTACGATGTAAAACATCACTTGTCCAAGCATAGAAAGGCAGGGAAATGACAGAACTCCACCAGATGCAGTAGGAGAAGCCACCGCTTTGAAATATAAACTGCTCCGATTTTTTTGTTGGAGAAACCCAAACTTTCCTGACTTAGTCTGAATTCAGATTGATTGGGATCTTTAAACCAGTTTTGATGTCTATTCATCAACAAACACAGAATCATTGGAATCAACTCTGCACCTGGATATTGGGCGTTTGATAACATCTAGATGAGTACAAGTCATGAAACACTTGAATTGGTCACAAATCCCACTTTGCACCTACTATGATTGCACATTGATATAATTTACTATAGAGACATTCATTCAATGTATATTGTCTAAGACAGTCTTTGTACGGCAGATCAGCACCTTTATGGAAGATAACAGCCAACACAACAATATGTATTGGGGCTATTCTGATAGCAAAGCAACATAAAATGCACAGTGCTTACACAATTCAAATCTACCAGTTTATAAACAATCTTAGAGACTTCAGAACAGAATTTTAGGTCTTCTTGTAAACGTACATTTTCGGCAGAAATTACAGTTCACATATGACCTTTTTAAAAAAGGAAAAAACAAAGCAATGTCCCCTTTTGTGGTTTTTTACCCGTACTCTGTATTAAGTGGTCACCTATTAAACTAGCCACATTATTTCTGGTCTATTACTAAACTAATGGTTTGAGTGGCCAATTTTATTTACTCCTAAAGTAACTATAAATGAAAAACTTCACTTTAATCTTGCTGAATCCATAGCATTAATACAGATTTTTAAAAAGGCAATATCTGGTGTGTAGAATTGCCTAATCAGCATTTTTGGGGAGTTGACTCAATTAGATATGTTTGTTGGAAAAAAAGGTGTTATTTTATTAGTGGAGTTTTTACAGCAAAATAATGTCTTCATATCCAGCCCATAACACAACTTAAACTATGGTCAAAAAAGGCACTGAGCACATTGGTGAAATCTGTACAATTTTTGCCTTTCAATCTTCCTCCCACTTGACTACTTGTTTTTAAGTTAGCCATGTATCTGACATACAAAAAGCTAGCAACATGATTGAGAGTCTCCAAACCATGCTACTGAGAAATTCACACAAGCATAATTTCTATCGACCTGACATGTAGTGCACACTTTGCCCCTATAAGGAGACACCCAATTTACTAAGTCCAGAGGCCTTGGGTGTAGGTTGGCAACAGTCAAAGCTTAGGGTAACCAAGTGTGTGCAGGGGTAATGCTGGAGTTTAACCAGCTAAGACATTGCTGCTTACCAGCAAGCACTACTGGTAAACTTACCACCACTCGTCTAGCCAGGGCTACCATATTTGTCAAAAGACATCAACTTACAAGTCTGCCAAAGAGGATTGACATAGTTTCAACCATCCATCACCAGGCAGGCATGTCAGCTTAGAGCCAACTCTACTTCAAAAAGACCCCACTTACCTCTCCCTAAGGAGGATATAGTCATTAGTTGCTCACATTTGACCATATGGAATTTTAAGAAGAACATTTATTTTATCAGCAGCCTGTCATCATCCAGACAAAACTAGTATTTGGAAAACACAAAGCAACTAAAACCATATAATATGAAGTTTTACTTGCTTAAAAAAATGGAATCTAATTGTCCAGGTTGTACTTAAATAGCCTGTATTCTATAACTTACACCTATTACATTTTATCCTTAGAATTTGTACACGAGATGGTGTGAAGCTCTATTTTATTTTTCTTTAAGGAACATTTTTTCCTCCTTTGCTGCTACTTTTCTCCCTTTCCCTCTCCTGAAGATATTTGATTTTGCTGGATTCTGCTTCCACAGGCACTGGTTACCCTTGTTCTAGTAGCCATTCTTTATAAGATGGCCTAGAGAGTGAATATCAGCAGACTATTTCACATAGTGGCATCTTCGCCAAAGCCCAATTGTGTCCTCATCTGATGCCCACATAATCAATAGAGGGTCACTGATAATGATCAGAAGTGGGAACCTTAGCTGATTTTCTCCTTCTTAACCCAGGGATACAGAAACCAATTGTAGCTAATTCACCAAAGGCCATGGCTGTTTTTGTTTGTATGGCCTAGCAACCCACTGTCTTGACCAGCTGAGCCATCTGACAGGAAATAAAACATTTTATCACAAAGTGAGAAAAATCCTTGAGACACAAACCCTTAAATTTATTACTCACATCAATACTGTTACACCTCACCTGCTTAAAAAGATACTTACAATTTGTACTGAACACTGGACCTTTTTGATTGTGTGGGAGTGCATATGATGGGAGTAGGGGAAAAGGCATTTTGCATCATTATCTAAATTAGAACAATTTGAAATCTATTTCCATTGTCTATCAGATATATAAAAGAAATGTCACCTAAACCGAGAGAATAACCTTGGTGACTTGTTGCTATTTCTGTAAAGTTTTGAATTACAAGAACATTGTTTTAGATGGTGAATAAATCTATAGAAAATAGAAGGTTCTTTGGTGCATGAGTGAATCTACAAACTCAGATTGGAAAGGGAACAGCTAATTTACAAAAAATGGACTTAAAGAAATTATCATTTATATCAAAATAAGGATAGTTTCATATAAAAAAAATAAGAGCCAAAATAAGCAAAATATGCACAAGCAAATGAACATTTGAGCCCAAGTAATAAACTTGTACCTATTTTAGAAGCAAATGCTTTTTCCACATCTGCTCTTGTATGAAAACTCATTGGTGGGAGTACAAGTTGATAAAGCTGCAAAAAATGCACACAGGATCTTAGGTTTTATAAATAGAGGCACAGAATACTAAGGTAAAGAAATAATGCTAATCCTATACAAATCACAGTTTAGAATATTATATCCAGTTTTGGGTGTTGAGGCATGGGGAGAATGCAGACGAGATCATTAAGGTGATAACCAAGGATGAGAGGCTTTAATTATGAGGAGTAACTGGGACTCTTGATTAGAAAAAGGTTAAGAGGAGATCTGGTAGAGGTGTTCAAAATTATGAAGGGTTTTGATAAGGTGAATCAAAACAGCTATTTCAAATGGTCGGTGAGTCAGTAACTAGATTATAACTTTAAGACCATCACCAAAGAACAAATGGAAGACTGAGTGATTTTTTTTTTAAGCAGAGGGTTGTTAGGACATGGAATGTCCGACCAGAAATGGTGGAGGAAGCAGAATCCACAGTAGCTTTTAAAAGGGAAGTGGATAATTTTTTTAAAAAGATAAAGTTAAAAGGATATTGGGAAAGGACAGGGGGCTGGAACTAAGTGGATAGCTCTTTCATTGACCTGGCAAACGGGGGATAGGCCAAATGGCCTCTTCCTCTTGTTAGAAACTAGGGGTGCCTAAAAATGTATATGGCTACACGAATAATGCTGTGTTTAAATGCTAAGTTTCGTTTTCCTGGAAAACTTGCATTAGAATTTGAGACAGTCTTTTTAATCAGCTAGATTAGGTGAGGCATAAACATTCCACACAGGGGCACATAGGATGGCCCTACTAGGCTAGTTATCTGTTGTTTGTAAGTTAGGGTTTTGGCTTTGTTAATGTATCTTTAATTTGGCCAGTGAAGGTCCAACCTATGTTTCTTCCATTATTACTAATAACCATATTATAATCTCTACAGATATTGGAGTTTGTTTAGCAGAACTGCTTGCGAAGCTAATTAAAAGTTAATTAGGAAAAGACATAGAATGAAAGGAATTTGAGGAGGCTAAGGTATCCATCTTAGAATGGGTCATTTGCTAGATGAAGGTGAGATAGCGACTGGCTAAAGTGCGACAGCTCTGGCTGGGGCCATGATTAAGAGGGACAGGATCAGGCCTTGTACTTGCTGGGTCAAGGAGGATAGAGTCAAGGGAGATAAGACACAAATTCCAAAGGAAGAACCTTCAGAAAGATTAAACAATAAGACAAATTGGATGAAGTAATGAGACCACCTTTTGGGGAGGGCTTTCATCCAAGAATCGAGACAAAGGACTTGAGGTGTCATTGGGTGATGAGATTTTAGAGGAACCTCTATAGGTTAAATGGTCTTGTCAATAACTTGGCCTCAGGCCCACCCCTAAAAAGAGAATAAAAGTGACACAACAAGGGCTTGCCCACACAGACGGTGGAGGGGAGAGCTGAGCAGAAGTTGCAAAGAGAAGTTGGACTGGTCGAACACTCTTTTGAGAGTGATCCCACGCTCACCATCGAAGGCCCGAGAGAGAGAGACCGGAAGACAGAGAACTGTTCACACACGCCAGCCGTCTGTCCGATCGGGTCCGGTACCAGCTGCTTGTCAAGGTCGTATGTTTTTGCTGTATTACTAGTGTGTTATATTCCGTCCTAAACTCCGATTAAACATAATATACCCACCATATTGGTTTGCACTCGATCCTGTTTACCAGAGATACGTGAATCTCTACAAATTGGCGAGCCAGCCAGGAGTGCAACGGGGTTGTTGTGGTCGAAACGAGTTGAAGACGGGCTCGGTCTATAAAGGTACTAGGCGTTGTTATCGGGTTGTAAAGTAAAAACGAAATGGCAGATGCTTATTTTAGAGAAAAGATTGCGAACAGTCTTTTGGATAAGTTAGGGGCTCCGGGGGCCCAAGCAGTAATCAGAATAGTGCAGGGTGATGAGAAGAGTGAGAAGAGTTACTCTGAGATTTGGGGTGAGATAGCGTCCCAGGTGGGTGCGAAGAAATGTAAAGTTAAGGAAGCCAGAAATAGGCTGGCTTACGAGGCCCACTTGTGTGCTCCTGAACGAGAAAAATGCACAACTTGAAAGAAACTTACAGGACTGGCAAGGCCGACACGCCACAGTCTGTACCCTTCTCCATCAAGAACAAGCCTTGGCAGATGAGGCACCATCAGGTGTTTGAGGATAACAAGGTTTTAAAAATAAAAAATGAATCCCTGATCTCCCAACTTGAGGACGCCAAGGGGAGCCTTGAGAGAATTACTTCAAAAACCCCCTCTGGTGAGCACTGACCATACTCACTGTGAATTAAAAATTATGGAATTGAAGGGAAAGCTGGGGAGACAAACAGATGCTGTTGCGGCTGTTAGTCGCCTTAAACCAGGGGATCCTGGTATTAACTGGGACAATCTAACAAGAAAAGCCCAGTGCAATAATAACCCCATCTGCCAAAATAGTCCCTCACCCTCTACGATTCCGCCTCCCTATCCAGGACAAACTGCCCCGGTAGAAACCAAGCAGGTTAATATAGTCACTACTACCACGCAATTTGGTGACACTATACCCTCGGATGATGAATTCGATAATGATACCTCTTCTGTAGCCTACAACCTGCCCCCAAATATGTAATAACTACTACTACCAGTAGAAGTTTGACCCCGGTAGCCGAAGAATTGGGGCCAATAAACTGGGGGACGAACCCAGTCACCCTAACAAGTGATTGGGGTACTTTCTGTCACTGTCACCCTGAGTTAGAGTGGACAGACTTAAAACAAGTTCTGTTGTCATGCATTTCATGGGAACTCAAGTTATCACTTTCACGGGAAATCTATGATAAAAGTAAGGGGTGGTGGGATGTTATGGATTCCGTTTGTTCCCGTTTGGGCATGAACTCAGTTAATTTCACCCGCGCGGCTGGGGAGGCCCGGCAAGAGGCTAACGAGCATCCCGTAGCCTTTGTAAATCGATTGTATGATTTGTACGACTAGTCCCAGAAAAACCGTAATGATCAAGAGTTTTGGGACACGGAGGGATTTAAGCTGACACTCATCGCCGCTCCGCTCTTGGTATTACTGTTCATCAGGGAACCCCGTGGGCTGATCTGAAGGACGCTTGCTTTCGAGCTTGGGACCGAGTTAAATCGTCCCTCACCCCTACTGAGTCCAAAGTGTCGGTGGTGGAGGGTCCTCTGACACCACAAACCCCTCCCCAGTCAGGAGACAAACGCCACGTAATCTGTTATGATTGTTATAAGCCCGGACACTATGCTCACAACTGCCGCGATAGTCAACATCCAAATAATGGCCCACGCTACCAACCCCCAATCCGTGAAGGTAACGGGCCTGACTTGAACTCTGTGCAGCAGCAGCTAGAACACCTTTCGCCGGTAGTTGAGGCCATGAAGCACAGTCAGGTGGGGGCAAAATGTTTCGGCTGTTTCTCGCAGCGGAGATGCGCTCCCAGACTCACGACCCCAGTGACGGTCACCGGCCTCCACGGTGACCACATCTTCTCCTGTCTGGTATGGGGAGGACGGATGACCCTTTTGTCCGGGCCACTGATCATGGAGGCCGCCGCCATGTTATGCTTGTGGATTCCGGTTCTGCTGTGACTATTTTACATGACCCCGCTCCCTTTTCCCATTCTGGCACTGCCCTAAACCTCTCTGGCTTTAATGCTTCTACTCAGTTAACTAATCAGGGATTGAGCTCCACAGTCTTGTCCGTCAATGGGAATTCCGTCAATGTTCCCTCTCCTGTATATATGGCCACCCATGACCAGAAAGGTATCCTCGGAAGTGACACGCTGCATAAACACTGTGCTGTCCTCGACTACGCTAATGATTGTCTTTGGTGGCACTTTGATGAGGGACCACCGACACCTATCTCAGATGCCCATTTGGTATATGCAATTAAAAAACCCGAGGGCTTCGTCCTTCCCGGGACTGAAGACCCCATGGTTAATACATTAATTCATACATTTTCAGAGGTTTTTGCTAAGTTCAAACATGATTGTGGTAGGATGTCAGGAGATGAGGAGATTAATGGACCCTCCCACCCTCCTGTTAAGCAGTATTCCATTCCGGCTGAGAGTAAACCTTATGTTCGGTCTACTATCGATTCATCGTTAAAGCAGGGTGTTATCCGCACTGGCACTTATACCACTAGTTCTCCAACCTGACCAGTTAAGAAACCAGACGATAGCTGGCGTCTAACAATTGATTATCGTAAGCTTAATTCGGTAACCCCAGCTTGCGCCCCTGTCGTCCGGGAGACCACCACTCTCCTGTCTCAGATTCCACCAGGTAGCTGCCACTTCTCCATCTTTGACATTTCAAATGGCTTCTGGAGTATCCCTGTTAAGTCAGAGGATCAGTACAAGTTTGCCTTCACTTTTGAAGATCAAAGTTATCTATGGACATGTTTACCTCAAGGCTTTCACAACACCCCAACTATATTCCACAAACAGATGGCTCAGGCACTGAAACCTTTTTCGAGACCCAACTGCCTGCTGCAGTTTTGCTTGCAACAACTGACAGACTCATATTAAATTAATGGAAGAGCTATTAGACCTTCTTCTAAAAGCTAGGCTGAAAATTAACCCCAAAAAGGTACAACTGTTACAGCCAGAAGTGACATTTTTAGGTGTTTCTGTAGGACAAAAGGGACTCAGCCCTGACCAGCATAAGATTGAGCTGATTCAGCGTTTACCATTGCCCGCATCCAAAACCACACTTCGCTCCTTCCTGGGCCTAGTAGGATACCAGTGCTCATTTATTCCCAGATTTGCAGAGCTAGCCAAACCATTATATGAACTGTTAAAGGGTGAAGAGGACGCTGTGGCCCGTGACTGGACCACCGAACATACAACAACTGTGTCCCTCCTTAAAACTGCTGTTATGCAAGCCACATGCCTGACAAGCCCTGACCAATATAAGCCTTTCCACCTGGAGGTGGGATCCACCGATCAGAGTCTTGCTGTCGTTCTGTGCCAAGAGATACAGGGTAAACTTATGCCAATCGCATACGCATCCCGTATTTTGACTGGAGTGGAAAAGAATTTCACTGTGTGTGAGCGACATCTGCTGACCACTTTTTGGGCGGTTAAGCATTTCACGTTTATTACCGGATTGAACAAAATGATTATCCACAGCCCCCACACTCCTTTGAATCTTCTACTCAAACCAGGGGACACTTTAGTCTCCTCCGCTCGACTCAGTCACTGGACTCTCCTGTTAACTCAGAGAGATTTGGAAATAACAACAAACAACTCTACTACCCCAGCTCCTACTGTACGAGGGGGGAAGCCATGAGTGCCCCCTTCCACCACTGGAGTTTGACCGTCACCCCATCTCTTCTACTCCGCTAAGTGACGCCCAGAACGTCTACATTGATGGGTTATCCTATCACAGGGATGGAAAGTCCCTTACTGGATTTGCAGTAGTCATGCCTGACCGAGAACTTAAGTATAAATGCATTCCCCACTCTGCCCAATATGCTGAAGTTGCAGCCCTGGTGACAGCGATCCAAATTACCCATGACATACCTGTTAATGTCTGGTCAGATAGTGCCTATGCGATTAACACTTTGTTATCTTTACCGCTGTATGCTAGGAATAATTTTTGTACTGTCGATGGTAAGACCCTGCTCCATGCAGACCTCTTTGCTTTCCTTTGGGACTCTTTAAATTCACGATCAGCCTCTGTCTATGTTGGTAAGGTAAAGTCCCATTCACGTCCTTCAGATGTAGATACACAGGGTAAGTCACAGGCAGATCGTGCTGCCAAGGACGCTGCCGTTAACGGTGACCACTGGCAAGCCCCGAACCCTCCCTTAAGATCAGTCTCGAGTATCCAAGGTGGGGACATCGACCTCCCTTCCCTCCAGTCCAGTTATTCCCCCTATGCAGTTGCTATTGCATGGCATCAGAATGGATGTCCGTTACCTCAGCCCACTCCATGGGCTGCGGACACACAATTGGCTCCGGATCAGTCTGGGGAAACTGCTCCCCTGTTAATGTACAACCCCCGCTTGCGGTGGCTATTGTCCGATCTGCCAGTTGTCTGTGTTCTCCATCCATGGCACCTGATATTTTTGATCTCCTCCACTCACACCCGGTAGGAGGACACTATTCAGCTGATGCAACCGTTCAGAAGCTACGTAAATTTGTATGGTATCCCAATTGGGTCACAGATGTCACTCATAGGGTGAATTGTTGTCTGCCCTGTTTACAGTACAATCCAAGTGCCCACACTAATCGGGCACTGTTGCGCAGTCCCCCTCCTCCCGATGGGCCGTGGACCCACTTTCAAATTGATTTTATAGGGCCCTTGCCTACAGGACCTTCTGGTTTGCGGTATTGTCTGGTTATAGTTGACAAATTTACTAAACGGATGGAGGCTTTTCCATTGGCAGCAGCTCGCCTTTTATTGGGTGAGGTGATCTGCAGGTGGGGAGTGCCAATTCAAGTTGATAGTGATCAGGGATCACACTTTACCGCCCAAATTTTTACTGAACTACAATGGATAATGGGTATCTCGCATAAACTTCACATCTCCCATCACCCACAATCATCTGGAGTGGTGGAAAGAGGAAACCAAACTCTGAAAACGATGTTGAACAAATTTTGTGCAGATCACCCCACCAAATGGTCCAGTATGTTGCCAATGTGTCTAATGGCTATTAGATCCACCCCGCATAGCACAACGGGTATCTCACCCTACCAGGCTATGACCGGGCGACTAATGCGAATGTCAGCCCATCTGTTAACCCCTTCAGCCACACCCTTAGTACAGGGAATTGCCAACCACAAATGGCTTGAAATGGTGGTAGAGAACATAGAACAAATTAACATGTTTGTAGCTACACAAACAGGCAAATCAAAATACCAGGCAAAGAAATACTTCAAGAAGGTCCGATCATTTGAGTATCAAATGGGAGATGTTGTAATGGTATGGGAAGAAGCAACATTGCTTTGAACCAAAGTGGAATGGCCCCTTCCCGATTATTGACAGGGCCAGTCCTTCGGTCTATCTGGTGCAATTCCCTGGGAAAAAGGGGAGGGCCAAGGTGGCTAAATGGTACCATATCAATCAGTTGAAAACTGTGAAAGAGTAAATATGGCATATTTTGCCTTACAGAATCAGTTAAGAATGATAATGAAACAGGTCGCACGCTGTATCAGTCATCGAACCCTCCTGCTGGGGGTCATCATATTCATAAGACACTCGAACACCTCTCCAATCTCTACGAACTGGGTGGAATACTACAATACCAATGGTGGGGGTATATCGTGTCGAGTTTTGAAGGAAATATGCAAAGTAAAATTCATATGCGAGGGATGTGTGGTACGTCTACCGATGGTTATCACTTGAAAGGAAATGGAGTTCGGGTACAACTACATTGCAGCACAGAGGGATACAACCCAGAGGCACTGGAAGGCAAAGCCCTGGGATGGTACTGGAAGGTATCCACAACATTGGTTAAAACTGGACTGATGGGAATACCCTACGAAGTAAAAAGCGAAAAATAGGACATTAAGAACTATGATTTGAATTGGCCGTCCTTTTGGCCGAGACATGAGGGTGAATACCAGGGGAAAGCCAAGTGGCAAGAAAATAATACGGGAAATAACCCACGATGCTGTGTAGGATGGTGTGTTAGTAGTAGAGGGGTAGTTGTAATAACACAAAAGAGAGAGGAGATCACAGTAAATAAAACCAGTAACAAGAAAGAAAACAGTCCCAAAATAACAGAAGGTCCCGATAATGGTTTAGTAGTAACTCGAACCCATGAGAGCCTGTATAATGATGTTAGATATGAGATTGTCCCAGTGATGTTTAATCTTTCAGCAGTCCAAATGCCAAAGGGCCTGTGCAACCACGCACATGATCTATTTTAAAGTTATCTGGTGAGACAAATAGCTAAGGATTTTGTAGAAAGGAATGCAGGAAAAGACAGTGACGAATCTTGGCCCCCAATTAATGGACAATGGTACGAACCAGTGGTAGGTGGAGAAAATGGTACGACTAAGTCGAGAAGGAAGCGAGGGTTGGGAGAATGGCTAGGAATACGAGCCACGGTAGGCACAGCAACATGGAATAAAATAGACATAGAATCTATGTGGGAACATGATGAGGTTATGAGGGGACAACTGAAGGGAATTTTAACCAAAATAAATAAGGGAGGTTCAGACCAAATTAAAGAATTGCAAGAAGCACTAAAAACAACCTTAGACATGGTACACAATTTGCGAGAGATTCAGGACAAGGTTAATGAGATGATCAAATAATCTGAAGGAAGTAAGGATCAGTTTTCTAAGGGTATCACTTGTGCTATGTATGGGAATTTCCTACTAGATCAGGTACAGAAGGGTCGGACAGACATTGAAAATAATCAGATACCCAACTTTGTGAATGACAGACATTGAGAGAAATGGTTTAACAAGACTGAACCTTGGTGTACTGCTAGGAAACATGGGTTAGCTTACTATGCCAAATTACCATGCCCAGGTGAGGAGAATGATGATTATCTAGACCCCAAAAGCATTCTCATACCAGTAGTCCTATGGTTTGCCCCAATTGAACAAGACAAATAAGTGGGAAGTGTTCAAGCTCAAATCAATAAGATCTATGGAGGGGAAGGTACACAAACAGTATGCAGAATATCCACACTACTTGATTAAGCAAAACTGCTCTTTCAAAACTGAGATGAGGAGAAACTTCTTCACTCAGAGGGTAGTAGGTCTGTGGAATTTGCTGCCCCAGGAAGCTGTGGAAGCTACATCATTAAATAAATTTAAAACAGAAATAGACAGTTTCCTAGAAGTAAAGGGAATTAGGGGTTACGGGGAGCGGGCAGGAAATTGGACATGAGGCTGAGTTCGGATCGGTCGAGGCCCTGTGGGTGGCGTAGCGGGCCCAGGGGCTGAGTGGCTGGGTCCTGCTCCTACTTCTTGTGTTCTTTAGATTTGAGGTGAGGATCAGATCAGCCATGATCTTATTGAATGGCGGAGCAGGCTCGAAGGGCCGATTGGCCTACTCCTGCTCCTATTTCTTATGTTCTTATGTTCTTAAGCAGGGCATGACCTGGAAGGCCCCTAATTTGGATTGTTGCACTAAGAATAAAGGATCATGGATGTGTAGATGTGACAGTCTCGAGCCTGGGATACCAGCATGTGGGTTCACTGTAGATGAAGAATCATCTACTTGCACTATCCAAGTATAAACATGGGGCAATAATCACACTCTGGTCAGTTATCTAAGCCAGGGACGTTATTGTGTGACCACCTCTGCTACCCAATATACCCATGGGCTAGACATCTGTCAGGTCAGATGGCCAACATTCTGCTTAAGACCTCTTGAAATGACTAGAGTAGGAAACGGCCATTTGATTCCCGTAAGAACACACAACATAACCCAAATACAAGTAAATATTACTATGCAGCAGGAGGCCCTAGAGGCAGTGGTAAAATTTGGACATCCGATTCCACCATTATCCCTCAGTTTAAAGTCTATCATTGAAAGAAGTAGTACCTCCCAGAAACACTTGGTTAAAATGCAGCAGGACAATGCCCAAATTGAGAAAGCAATAAGCAAGTTAGGGGACACAGGTGGTGGGAAGTAGCTTATAATACCAGCCAGAATCCCTGGGCAAGAATGGTATCAGCAGCCCTAGTAATTGTTCAATGCCTGGTCTTAATAGTTCTAATTATAATGTCATGTTATTTGAGATGCTTGACACGTCAATTGAACTGTCGAACCAATAATTTAGAGTTGGCACGGTTAGTAGAGGGTCGAAAATGAGAGGTCGAAATAGAGTTTTTCTCCCTCTCAAGGTGGCGACTGTTAGAAACTAGGGGTGCCTAAAAATGTATATGGCTACATGAATAATACAGTGTTTAAATGCTAAGTTTTGTTTTCCTGGAAAACTTGCATTAGAATTTGAGACAGTCTTTTTAATCAGCTAGATTAGGTGAGGCATAAACATTCCACACGGGGGCCCATAGGATGGCCTTGCCGGGCTAGTTATCTGTTGTTTGTAAGTTAGGGTTTTGACTTTGTTAATGTATCTTTAATTTGGCTAGTGAAGGTCCAACCTATGTTTCTTCCATTATTACTGATAACCATATTATAATGTCTACAGATAGAATATGGAGTTTGTTTAGCAGAACTGCTTGCGAAGATAATTCAAAGTTAATTAGGAATTTGAGGAGGCTAAGGTATCCATCTTAGAATGGGCCATTTGTTAGATGAAGGTGAGATAGCGATTAGCTAACGTGCAACAGCTCTGGCTGGGGCCATGATTAAGAGGGACAGGGTTGGGCCTTGTACTTGCTGGGTCAAGGAGAATAGAGAGAAGAGAGATAAGACATGAATTCCAAAGGAAGAACCTTCAGAAAGATTAAACAATAAGACAAATTGGATGAAGTAATGAGACCCTTTTGGGGAGGGCTTACATACAAGAACCAAGACAAAGAACTCGATGCTCCATTGGTTGATGAGGTTTTGGAGGAACCTCTATAGGTTAAATGGTCTTGTCATTAACTTGGCCTCAGGCTCACCCCTAAAAGGAGAATAAAAGTGACACCCCAAGGGCTTGCCCACACAGACGGTGGAGGGGAGAGCCGAGCAGAAGTTGCAAAGAGAAGTTGGGCTGGTTGAACACTCTTTTGAGAGTGATTCCACGCTCACCATCGAAGGCCCTAAAGAGAGAGAGGCCAGAAGCCAGAGAACTGTTCACGCACGCCAGCCGTCTGTCTGATCGGGTCCGGTACCAGCTGCTTGTCACGGTCGTATGTTTTTGCTGTATTACTAGTGTGTTATATTCCGTCCTAAACTCCGATTAAACACAATATATCCACCATATTGGTTTGCACTCGATCCTGTTTACCAGAGATACGCGAATCTCTACACTCTGTGCTGTAAAATGTTATGATTCTAGATCTGTTCATCAAAGATCTCTGCAAACTGAGGTTAGTACATGTGGAGACCAGCGCAACACAAAATGCACAATGACGACAAACCAGGAAGACACGTATTTATAGCCATGAAGTATAAATATTAAATCACTATGAAAAAGAACCATCTGCCAGAGGGGGCTGCTACTTGGGAGCTGAAAAAATTCTGAATTTTGTGCCTAGAATTAATAAAGGGCATTTTCTCCTTCATGAAAAATTTTAACTTAACCCTAGTCCTTGACAAATAAAAGGCTTGTTATTGGCACAGAAGAATTATGCATACACCCACTGCATTCAGTCATGTACTGGTCATTTCAGTCTTAAATTCCTGTTAAGTGAATAGACAAGCGACAGTTTTGTCCAAATCACACTCTTTATGACTTTTTAGTTCAAATTACAGGCATCTTCTGCATTACATGACCTCTGCAAGGACAAGGTTTTGCATTTTTATCATAACAATTTGAGCTGCAGGTTTCAAAATAGTGTTTCTTCAATTTAACAATATATGCATTTGAACTGGATTTGAAAGCATTTCGGGTATTTTATTACCAAATACAACCGTCAGCAGCATTCTTCTCAGCCGTGTATATTTGAAGTAGATAAATTTAAAACTCTCACTGTGGCACACTCGGGTACTATGGCAACCATGCATGGAGCCCTTTCAACCAGCTAATTTTGTTGATTCTGAGTGTTCTTGTTCAGACAGATACTCATTAATGAAAAGTTAGCAAAAAGAAAAAAAAATCCTGTAACTGTACCTGTGCAGATAATGCAATAATATGCAGTGTGTGTGATTTAACAGGGGGGAAAATGCAGTCGATCTACTTGTTCCAATAGGATTTAAAAATTATATAAAAGCAACCAACTCTGCTGCTAGTAACAGTACTATTCCACCAGCGGAATTTTTTTGCTGGTGGAATATGTCAAATACATTAGGAAGCTGACGATTCGTGCAATTCTTTGTACAACACTCACAGGGCATGAATTCCCCTTGCAACAAAATGCAACACCTTCCCAAAACATCCAACAGGATCTCCATCAATAAGTGTTAGATTGATCAGTGACAGGCAAACTTGCACAGCCTCGACAGTGCCACAGACTCTTGAGTTCACTACATTTTTCTCCACTCACTTACATATCCTAGTTAGGCTGTGTACAACAGGGACTGTTTGTAAGTGTAACATTGCATTGTACTGGAATGTTACTTTAAAAGACGAAGGTGAGAAACCAAGCTAAAGGTGACATAATTTGTTTGTATTGAAAGCTGCAGTAACCATATTCTAATTGTAACTGATGACTAAAACATAACAATGATCTTTCGTAGAACTGAAGAGGGATTCAACGGTGTATTGAATGGGCCATCTGGCGCAGGGTTTAAGTTTCATACACTATCACACACCAAATGACTGGAAACTTCTCTCAACTCTATGGTCAGTTGCTGAGACAGAGGTTTATTGTAGCATGGTATACCTCATGCCAGTTACTTCTGTTCCCCCACAAAAAAAACTGAAAAGTCACACTGCCAGGAGGACGATACAACTCATGATTTGGATGAAAAATGATGAAACTTACAAAAGCGTGGTCAGGAGTTGGCAGTGTCGAGACCCAAATTAACAACTTCAAGATCAATGAAGAAAGCTCCTTAACTGAGGGAGATAGATCAATTGCAAATGGAGGAACTTGTCCTGGAGGATGGCAATACTAAGGGACTAGTTCAGATTGTCTAATCCACTATTCACCAGCTGTTGGAAGTGGAGCAAATTCCCATTTTAGTTACCCATTGTCAGTATTAAAAACTCCCAGGTCAAATATAGCATTGTTAAATGCAGAATAATGCACCCTCCTTAGAAGAGAACACCTTACTGCATCCATATGTGATTTGCCAAGAATGTTATTTGTTCAAGAAGCCATCCATCTGACCTGAGTGACACTGCCAGCTAGGGCAGTATCATGCTGTACTCTACCATCACTAGAAACTGGGCTGAGAGTTTGCAAACTCGTTTCACATAGGGCCCTTTCTCCCATAGGTTTTGGCTTATTTCAAATCGATGTCCTTGAGATGAAAGACCAGTGTCTAAAGCCACTGCACCATTGCGATGATTCTTAGGGAACTGTCTTCTCAGTCCAACCACTCTTGGTGAGGAAATATTACCAACACTTGACTTTGGTCCTTCTTACATTACACTGTGTTCGAAGAGAGCCCAAGTTTTAGTGCAATGCATGGGATATGCTTCATACTACAAGCATTTGCAGTATTGAGACTTTTATCATAATAGATTGTACTTACAATAGCAAAAGGGAGGAAATGATGTGCAAACACAATAAGTCTGAACTCTTAAACCATCAATGTTAGGAATAAGCAATGAATATTTAGTAATCGGGTACAAATTTTGGACAGCCATTTCACCTCTTTTCAAAAACCCACAGAAAGTTGACATTACAAATTATAAACTTTTTGAAAAAAAACCCTACACTTAAGTAACTTTATGTAAACATTAACCAGCATTGCAAACAGCACACATATTTTTTATTTACTTAGTTTGTTTCATGTGATTAAGGTGGTGGCTTCAAACCATAAATCGGTGCTCTTTTCCCATCATGTGCCATGAGGATGACATTGCGGTTGGAGGTCCAGATCAGACGTGCCAGTTTCAGTGCATTCTGAGAACCAGGAGAAGCAGGATGAACGGGGGGCACCTGGTACGTTTTCATACAACGGAGCTGGGGGGCGGAGTTCAGCATACCAATACTCCCCAAAAGCGAAGTGTTCATCTGTAAAGGTAGAAAAGTAGTGAATACAAAAATAATTCGTGAAAAGCAACACAGAAAACAACACCATCAAACTATACAGGATGATTTTCTAGCACTGAGGTAGACGGAAAGTAAATTATTTCCAGAGTAAACTCCCCTGATGGCTCAGCTGGTAAAACCTTTAGCCGAGGCTTTTGTTCCTGATTACTACCAGTGACCCCTGCTGGAAAGTGTATGTACGTGCGTGCGTGCATCTGTGTGCGTGGACATCATAGGAACGCATGAAAATACATGACTGGGAAATATCATGCAGTCTTAAAATCTACTACCTTTCAATCACCCATTCCCTCAAAGTCTTCCTTAAACTCTTTCACACTATTGCCATTCTAGGTGGTCCATTCCTCAAGAGAGAAAATGGTTATGACCACTTTTCTGGTGCATAACCAATGACGTTCAGACAACACGCGCCCCGACCGGGAGGCCCAAAATTGGAAGTCAGGCCTCATTTTAATAAATTTGCGTGAGCTGCCATCGCCTATCGTGCCTCCTGAGCTAGCTTGCCCATTTCAAAAGGATGAATTTCAGGCCGCTTGCCTCGCTGGCAACGGCCCTTAGGCAAGTCCGGGGTCCGGGAGGGGAGGAGGACAATAGGAGGGGGGAATGATCACATTCCGGCAGCGGTCCTCAGGAGTGCTGTGGAGCTGGCAGGAGCATTCTTGCTTTTCCCAGTTCCACATTAAACACTTCAAAAAAAAATGTACTTCACATTTTTGTTGGCGGACACTACTTAGCCACAACGACTGCTGAGATTCCCGAGGTACAGAGCCGGCCCAGTTAGGAGAGGGGGTCTTAAAACAGGTGTTAGGCCCCTCATTTACATATGTAAAGGGCCGAATGCCTGTTTTAGGCAGAGGTGTCTGAAAAATCACCCGACCCTGCTGATGTTCAAGATAATGCCCGATCTGTGCCAGTTCAAGCTTTCTTCTCAGGTTGAGCTCACCAGACTGCTGCCATATTTGAGGCTGTTAAGTGCTGTGGAGGAGCCAGACCACTGTAGACAGACATGAAACCAAAACAATTAAAGTCACTTGTGACCTTTAAAAACCAATAGCAAGAGGAGTGATATCATCTTTTGCTGGGCTGGATTAAAACTTGGGTTTCCAGAGGTGAAGGAGCAAGTTTCATCTGGAATATCTCTGGGATCATGGCACTGTCTCTAAATGATGTTCTCCAGCAGATGAAAAACATCAGTGGCATTTTCAGAGTTGTTTTAATTCATGTTGAGTAATCACCCTTGGAAGATGATTAATGATACTGATTTTTTTACATTACTAACAGTACAGATTATAGCCCGAGGCCACATTTTAAATGCACATGGACTCCTTTACCTGAGAGTACAGTAACTCCGCTCCCTTCATAAATACATCCAAAGATTAATATAGAGAACAATTTGCAAAGGACAGAAGGCTGATTAGGGTTTGATGGTCATGCCAAAAGAGCAAAGATTCGAACTACTGTTCTTCCCAATTCAAATTGTAACTCATCGTTTATTTCCTTGTCATAAATTTAAATTCTGAGAAAATGCTTTTAGGATTTATGTTTAAAAAAAAAATTCATCTGCATTGTGAAGCCATCAACATTTCACAGCTTCCTGTCTGTGGGAAGGTAAACTCAGGGGTGGATTTGATGGCGCAGACAACGAACTGATGAGCAGGGAACAAGTGATGAGAAGCGATCGTCTGATCGATTAAGGAGGAGCTGAAAAAGGTGTAAATTTTATGTTGAGATCTCAGTAATGATCACTACTGGGAATTGAAATGTTTGGAAAAGAATCTTAATTTCAAAATACAGTTTTTAATTAAGCAAATGATTTAATAAACAAGCTCTCTCCTAGATTTTAATGAATCAGAAAATTAACTCTTACACTGGATCTTTTAAATTTTGGAGAGGTTATCGCTATTCATCTGTGCAGGGGCAGCACAGCTGAGCTCAATCCATCAGGCAGCAATGAAGAGGCCAATTGAAATAGCTAATTCAGCACAGACCATGGATCCATCACAGGACCTTTCTGGTGTGTATGGCTCAGTGACGCACCATACAGTGAATTTACCCATTGAACCTATAGATCACAAGACAGGTTTGGATGAGGTAGTTCTGGCCATTTGATCTCATCCTACCAGAATACCAACTGTATTGTCTTCCTATTATAGCATCCAGACATTTCTTAAATGGGCTCACTGTTGTGGCCTCAAGAATACTTTCTGGCAAATTAATCCATCCGTTGATTGATTTCATTGTGTAAAGAAATATTTCCTCATGTCGGGCATAAAACTGACCATCACAAAGCTGAATCTATGCCCTCTATGCCTACAGCTGCGCCTATTTTTTATGTTCTTAAGGAGGCCATTCAGCCCATCGTGTCTGTGTTGGCTCTTTGAAAGTTATCCAATTAGTCTTGCTCCCCTGCTCTTTCCCCATAGCTCTGCAAAGTTCTCCTTTTAAAGTATTTATCCAATTCCCTTTTGAAAGTTACTATTGAATCTACTTCCACCACCTTTTCAGGTGGTGCATTCTAGATCATAGCAACTGGCTGCTTAAAAAAATGACTCCTCCTTTCCCTCCTGGATTTTTTGCCAAATATCTTAAATTTATGCCCTCTGCTTACCGATTTAATTTTATTATCTACAAATTTAGCACTTCTTATTGAGCCTGGTCATTTAGAGGTGTTAGAAACAGGAGGGTGTCCCAGTACAGATCCCTGGGAAACCCCACGCATTATTTGATGATAAATGACATATTATAACTCCCTGGTAAAAATCTCCGTGAAGTACTGAGACAAAAATGGAGTACTTTGAGATACTATCCTCAAATAGTTTCTGCAACAGCATGCTTCTGTTTCTTTGGTCCTGCAGGAGGTTTATTAGGAAAAAGCTAGTCAAGTCAATGCAGTTGATCACTAACAGATGTATGCATCTGGCCAAAATACCAACAAGCACACCCAAAGCTAGAAATAATGAATATGCTTTTTAATAAAAAAAAAGACTTGCATTTATATAGCGCCTTTCATGACCACCGGACTTCCCAAAGCACTTTACAGCCAATTAAGTACTTTTTGAAGTGTAGTCATTGTTGTAACGCAGGAAATGCGGCAGCCAATTTGCGCACAGCAAACTCCCACAAACAGCAATGTGATTTTGACCAGATATTCTGTTTTAGCGATGTTGATTGAGGGATAAATATTGGCCAGGACACCGGGGATAACTCCGCTGCTCTTCTTCGAAATAGTGCCATGGGATCGTTTACGTCCACCTGAGAGAGCAGACGGGGCCTCATCTTAACGTCTCATCTGAAAGACGGCACCTCCGACAGTGCAGCACTCCCTCAGTGTCAGCCTAGATTTTTGTGCTCAAGTCTCTGGAGTGGGACTTGAACTCACAAACTTCTGACTCAGAGGCAAGTGTGCTACCAACTGGCACATGGCTGACACAATGAAATAACATAATCAATGAAATAACACAATCAAGATAGTACTAACACAGATAGCATTTGTCATACACCACAGGTGGCCACTGGCAAGTTTTTGTGTACAGATTATGAAGTCTGCTGTGCATGCTTTGAGTACCTGTCTTGGCAACTGACTTTGCAAAGGTAAGGCTGCGTTTCAAAGGGTTTTATTAATATAAGAATCCAAATTTTTAATGTGTTATTGGTTTGACCTAGCGGCAACAGACATGCAGGCATATCAAAAGTCTGTGGTAGGACACCTACATAATCCTGAGAAACAGTGTAACCAGTAGGGACTGGGTGCCTGCTCCCCTTTGGAGAGCTGTCAATCATGCACATAACAAAACCAATCATGCGGCAGTATCTATTTTTGAATTATGTGGCTTGGTTTGTCTCTCAAGGCTGTAATCTTGGAGATAACCAACTAACCCTCACAACATCTATATTGATTTGGGCTGGGATCATGGAATTTAACTGCAGTTGGTTTTCAAACTCCGTCAAGTCAAATCTAAACAAAAAAAAACCTTAATTTTATGACACATAGATCCAATTTTGGTCTTTGTCTCCTTAACTTCCCTATCAGACAGCCCGATCTTGCTGTGTGGACTGTGTAACACTTCTTGTAAGGCTGCAATCTTATCCTGACTATCCCATTATTCTCTCGGTTCTTATGTACAGTCTAGTCCTGACCCTAACCTTCCCCCATCATCCAGTTTAAATGGTGTTCAATAGCTATGTTAATCATGAGGCCCTAGTACCCACTCTATTTAAGTGCAACCTTTCACTCCTGTAGTGGCTTTCTCTGTCTCAAAAATAATTATTGTTGCTGATGAATTTTGTTTTGTTGCTGTTTTTGAGTAATCTCTGAAAGCATCCCCTGTAAACCTCTATAGTTCTAGTCCCCCAGGTCGTCCCTCCAGCCTATCTTCAGCACAGGCAGCTCTGGCTCTAGTTAGGCAGCCACCCTTCTGTTTAATTGTCACATGGAGCCTAACTTTCAAGGTTTTGGTGCAAAATGATGCAGCCTCATTTTAACTTCAAGAAATTCCCCCTCTTCACGTAAAGCATACATAACCAAAAGAAAAAATATAGGCATACCTGCCAGAAGGAGATGTGACTGTCAGCATTGGAATATGTGGCTAGATACCGTCCATCAGGAGCAAAGGACACTGCAGTTATTGGTCCACTGTGGCCATGAATGGTCTGTAGGAGAAAATATAGACAAAGAGATCTGAGACATGTGACTTTGATGCTGCAAACAATGTTCGTACACCAAGCAAGACAAGGTACTACATTGATGATGTTTTATAGATTTATGTAAAAATTAGCCTCTTTTCAAAGAGCAAGATTTAATGTATTTCAATACAATTATTGCATAATCAAAATGTGAAATAATGTCAATCAGTCCACTGAGACTCAAACATATTGGAAACAGAAACTGAATCAGTGAAATATTTTTGTTTCATGTAATGCAAGCCTGTGGCCTGTGTGTGGATTGTAAGACAGTTCCTATGGTGACAGATCTAACATCAATTAAAATATAAACAGCACAATTTATACATTTTTTTAATTCGCTCATGGGATGTGGGCTTCGCTGGCGAGGCCAGCATTTATTGCCCATCCCTAATTGCCCTTGAGAAGGTGGCGGTGAGTCGCCTTCTTGAACCGCTGCAGTCCGTGTGGTGAAGGTACTCCCACAGTGCTGTTAGGGAGAGAGTTCCAGGATTTTGACCCAGTGACGATGAAGGAACGGCGATATAATTCCAAGTCAGGATGCTGTGTAACTTGGAGGGGAACTTGTAGGTGATGGTGTTCCCATGCTCCTGCTGCCCTTGTCCTTCTAGGTGGTAGAGGTTGCGGGTTTGGGAGGTGCTGCCGAAGAAGCCTTGGCGAGTTGCTGCAGTGCATCTTGTAGATGGTACACACTGCAGCCACAGTGTGCCAGTGGTGGAGGAAGTGAATGTTTAAGGTGGTGGATGGGGTGCCAATCAAGCGTGCTGCTTTGTCCTGGATGATATTGAGCTTCTTGAGTGTTGTTGGAGCTGCACTCATCCAGGCAAGTGGAGAGTATTCCATCACACTCTGACTTGTGTCTTGTAGATGGTGGAAAGGCTTTGGGGAGTCAGGAGGTGAGTCACTCACTGCAGAATACCCAGCCTCTGACCTGCTCTTGTTGCCACAGTATTTATGTGGCTGGTCCAGTTAAGTTTCTGGTCAATGGTGACCCCAGGATGTTGATGGTAGGGGATCGCCGTTGATAATCCCTAATAATCCTAATTCTTTAGAAATGAAATGGCTATCACTCCTTGCTTGTTTTTTGGGAAAAATAATTGACAGAGCTGGGAGGGAAAAGAATTTTGTCCACTTTTCTTACTGTTGACAGTATCAAACAGTCACTAGTTAGATCGGACATGAATCAGATGTGGCATCTTTAAAAAAAAACTTTTCGAGCATTAACTTGGGCATTTCTGGTGGCTGAGTCACATTACATACACCTAAATAACACAAATAAGAGAACCTTGATTCAATGGTCTATATCCAACATGAGTAATACAAATTGGACTAGTTTCTGCTAGCTCATAAAACCTGAACACAGCAAGCAGAACCAACAGCATGTAAAGTCTCATTTTGACAACTGTGTCCGTATTTCTTTAAGAGAAGTATTAACCTGTCTGACTTTCAGATGCCAGGCGACCTGCTAGGAATTTCCATGAAGTTCTGTTTTTAAACTTAAATTTCCAGCATTTGCAGTTTTTTAAATCTCTAAAGGGATGCTCTATTCATCCATTAATTTTAGAATTTTTAGGGAACAGATAATTAGGCCCAACAAACCGGTATGTTTTTGAAAGCTCTGAACTCCTGTTTTCTTATTATATCTTTCAATCCTTCACTCCAGAAATGCAACTAATTGTCTCTAAAATTCACTTATGCTGTCCACTTCAATGGTCTTCTCTGGTAATTTATTCCACAAGTCTCAAACCCTTTGGGTAAAAAGTTTGCCCTGACTTCTCTGCTTGCTCTCAACTCTAATTTTGACAGGTGTCCTCCTGGCTTTGTACCCATCACATAATGAAAAGTGATATTCTGAACTCCATCTTTGTAGCTGTAAAGTTATCCAAGCCTTGCTGAGTTTGTGGCAAGGCACAAAAGCCACTCCTTTTATCTCAGCAATATTCCAGTCAACTGAACAAGATTAGATATTTGTTACATTTTGATTATTTTCAGAAGCATAGACAGTTAAAGTTAGTGTCTTACATTCCAAATGTGACTGCTCTTGATCTTTATCATTTTTGCAGTTAAGTAAGGATATTCATGCATTGCACTTGTTTTCAGTTCAGCTTCTGCAATACATACAACTGCATGGCCTTTTACATTGTTGAACATTCAGTTTCAATAAAACAATGATCAAACTTTCCCACATCAGGAAGCGTGAAAATACGAGAGAAAGAAAGCAAACAATCAGATTCCCTTCTCTCAAGCACTGCTTCTTAAAAGTCAAATGCTCTGTGTCTACGAAGACATCTTCGAATGATCGCACCAAGGGTCAGCATGTAAAGGAGGAAGAGCAGGAGGGTTTGGGGGACTCCAACAACAACTTGTATTTATATAGCGCCTTTAATGTAGTAAAACATCCCATGGCACTTCACATGAGTATTATAAGACACAAAATTTGACACCAAGCCACATAAGGAGAAATTAGGGCAGATGACCAAAAACTTGGTCAAAGAGGTAGGTTTTAAGGAGCGTCTTAAAGGAGGAAAGAGAGGTAACAAGGCGGAGAGGTTTAGGCAGGGAATTCCAGAGCTTAGAGCCTCGCCAACAGAAGGCACGGCCACCAATGGTTGAGTGATTAAAATCAGGGATGCTCAAGAGGGCAGAATTAGAGGAGCGCAGATATCTTGGGGGGTTGTGGGGCTGAAGGAGCTTATAGAGATAGGGAGGGGCGAGGCCATGGAGGGATTTGAAAACAAGGATGAGAATTTTGAAATCGAGGCTTTGCTTAACCGGGAGCCAATGTAGGTCAGCAAGCACAGGGGTGATGGGTGAATGGGACTTTTGTGCGAGTGGACAGTTGGCAGCCAAGTTGTGGATGACCTCAAGTTTATGAAGGGTAGAATGTGGGAGGCCAGCTAGGAGTGTGTTGGAATAGTCAAGTCTAGAGGTAACAAAGGCATGGATGAGGGTTTCAGCAGCAGAGGAGCTGAGGCAGGGGCAGAGATGTTACGGAGGTGGAAATAGGCATTCTTAGTTATGCTGCGGATGTGTGGTCTGAAGCTCATTTCAGGACTCCAGAGATATTGATACGGTCATTGCTGGAGATGCTCTGGCTACGATTGAATAGTTAGGAGTGGAACCAAGTGAGGGCAGTCCCATGGACCTGGATAACGGAGGAGACACATTGGAGGATGGCTGATTGTATTAAAGGCTGCAGGATGAAGAAGGATAGTGCACTACGATCACAGTTACAGTGGATGGCATTTGTGATTTTCAGTTCTGTGGCGGAGCGGAAACCTGATTGGAGAGATGAAAACATGGAGTTGCAGGAAAGAATGGGCACAGGTTTGGGAGGTGACAACACGTTCAAGGACTTCGGTGGGGAAAGGGAAGTTGAAGATGGGTTGGTAATTTGCAAAAATAGGGCATTGATGGGTCATTTGTTTTGAGGAGGGGGGTGATGAGAGTAAGGGAGTACAGTACCTGAGGAGAGGGAACCATTTACAATGTCAGCTAGCATAGAGGCACAGAAGGGAAGTTGGGTGATCAGCAGTTTAGTGGGAATAGCATTGAGAGAGCAGGTGATGGGTCTCATGGACTAAATGAGCTTGGAGATAGGAGAGAAATTAGACAAAGACAGAGGTTTAGTTCTAGGGCAGGAGGAAAGCTTGGGGGAGGTTTGGCTTGGTGTGGAAAGGGAAGTGGGTGATGCGACAGGGGCAGCTAAATGGATGGTCTCAATCATAGTGACAAAGAAATCCATAAACTTCTTGCATTTATTGCTGGAGGTGAGGGTGGATGGGGCAGGAGAGAGGGTTTAAGGAGACATTAAGTGGTGGAGAAAGGAAGTGGGGGGGTTATCTTTGAAATAAAAACAGAAAATGCTGGAAATACTCAGCAGGTCAGGCAGCATCTGTGGAGAGAGAAACTGAGTTAACGTTTCAGGTCGATGACCCTTCGTCAGAACTGGAAAAAGCTGGAGATTGGACAGGTTTTTAAGCAAGTGCAGGGGCAGGGAAAGGGGAGAGGGGAGGAAAGAACAAAAGGGAAGGTCTGTGATAGGATAGAAGGCAGGAGAGATTAAGAGAGATTAAGAGATGGTGCAAGGCAAAAGGAGATGGTAATGGGACAAGTTAAGAAACAAAGATGGCACTATAAATAGCATTGGCAGAATGAAAGACAGCTGCCATGTGGGAGAGAGAAAGAAAAATTACTGAGTGAGCAAAGATGGGGGTCATATCAGCAGGAGCGGCCAGGGTAGGAGAGAATAAGGATTTTACTGAGGACAAGGACATCAAAGATGGAGATGAGGGAGTGGTTGAGCAAATCAAAAGCTCCAGAAGTATAGTGGTGAATGGATGGTCAAAGGTTAGACAGTTGGAAGTTTGAAAGTGCAGTTGTAAGTGACTTGGAGCAGTGATTTTCTTGTCCTGGGGTAGTCACAGAAGAAGAGTGGGATTGGAAGTGGGAAATGTTAGTGGTGGGGGATAAAAGGAAGTGGTTGGGGGATGACCTTTTCTGTGGTTAAGACATTGGGAGTAGAGAGGCCACGTGAGACAACAAGGTCGGGGCGGGGGGGAACCGTCAATATGGGTAGAGAGTTTATTTGGAGGGGGAGGTTAAAGGAAATAAGTGAAATCGGAGGCGAGAGGGCAAGGTGAGTTGGGATGGTGAATGAAACCACAGAGTCTGGGGAATGAAAGGAGGGAGGATATCTCGGTGAGAATCTCGAAGTGAGGCTTGGAGGGGCAGAAGAAAATTACAATTTTAAAGGAGAGGTGAGAGGGGTGGAAGAAGGTGAGGTACTTGAAGGAGGAGATGGTGTCAGAGGAGTTTGGGCTGAGACCAAGGTTTGCTTTGATGATAAAAGCCATACAGCGCTGCGGTGGTTTGGGTGGGCCAGGTGGTGGAAAGGGTAGCCAGGCAGAGAGGCTTCATTAAGGGGGAAAGGTATTGCCTCCTGCGAGCCAAGCTCTGTCAAAGCTGTGATGTCATGCAATCAACCACAATAAGGCCGTGGATGGCGAGGGCCTCGTTTGTATACCTTATTAACCAATTAACATTTACAGTTGCAAAATATTTCTTTTACTGTCAATTTTTTAATATTTGTAAAATCAAAATGAATCAGCCGTAACAGAGATATCTGAAGTAGCATCCTTTAATTTAGTTTGAAACACTTTTCTAGCTGCATTAGTGGTTATTACAGATACATCAGCTAGAGATCATGGCATGATAGCATGACTCAGGAGCAGCAATTACAGCAATGTTACTTAAATTAATATTTGAAAAACAGCTTCCTCTGGTTCCATGTCGCACTATGAGGGTCTCAGGTTTGGTCCTATCTGTGATGGAGTTTGCTGATCTCAGGACAGGAAAATAAAATCAGCCAGAATTCCTAATGTTGATGACTATCGAGTGACCGTTGGGTAAGTGTGCACTTGGGGATGTCGGAGAGGACAAAATTGGGCTTGGCTATGATGCTTTCCAGGGGCCACAGCTTCCTGATAATCAATGCCTACATTGAATGGTCATTTAGGCATGGTACCGGAAGGTTGCTGACAAAAGTGAGTATTGTATCCCAGCAAGAGTCAGCACCTTCAGAAGAGGAAGAAAAACATTTTGGAAAGAAAATAATAAACAGCAGCTATGCAAATATTACAAAAAATTTAAAAAGGTGTTGAGATTAGGCCAATTAGTAGCTTATCTCTAGTCTTTCAAATAATCAGGATCGACTGCAAGCCAATATGGTGGGTATATTGTGTTTAATCAGAGTTTAAGATGGAATATAACATGCTAGTTAAACAACCAAAAACATACGACCGTGACAAGCAGCTGGTACCGGTCCCGATCGGACAGACGGCTGGTGTGCGTGAACAGTTCTTTGGCTTCCGGCCTCTCTCTCTCTAGGGCCTTCAATGGGGAGCGTGGGATCACTCTCAAAAGAGCGTTCAACCAGCCCAACTTCTCTTAGGCTCTCCCCTCTACCGTCTATGTGGGCAAGCACTCGGGGTGTCACTTTTATTCTCTTTTTAGGGGTGGGCCTGAGGCCAAGTTATTGACAAGACCATTTAACCTGTAGAGGTTCCTCTAAAACTTCATCACCCAATGACACCTCAAGTTCTCTGTCTCGATTCTTGGATGAAAGCCCTCCCCAAAAGGGGGTCTCATTACCTCATTCAATCTGTTTTATTGTTTAATCTTTCTGAAGGTTCTTCCTTTGGAATTCATGTCTTATCTCTCTTCTCTCTATCCTCCTTGGCCCAGCAAGTACAAGGTCTGACCTCGTCCCTTTTAATCATGGCCCCAGCCAGAGCTGTCGCACTTTAGCCAGTCGCTATCTCACTTCCATCTAGCAAATGGCCCATTCTAAGATGGATACCTTAGCCTCCTCAAATTCCTTTCATTCTATGTCTTTTCCTTATGAACTTTGAATTATCTTCGCAAGCAGTTCTGCTAAACAAACTCCAAATTCTATCTGTAGAGATTATAATATGGTTATTAGTAATAATGGAAGAAATGTAGGTTGGGCCTTCACTGGCCAAATTAAAGATACATTAACAAAGTCAAAAACCTAACTTACAAACAACAGATAACTAGCCAGCAGGGCCATCCTATGGGCCCCTGTGTGGAATGTTTATGCATCACCTAATCTAACTGATTAAAAAGACTGTCTCAAATTCTAATGCAAGTTTTCCAGGAAAACAAAACTTAGCATTTAAACACAGCATTATTCGTGTAGCCATATACATTTTTAGGCACCCCTAGTTTCTAACAAAGGACTCAGTTGAAGATGTGAAAAACATCCTGAGGAGAAGAGATATTGTCACTTTAACTTAATTCCTATAAAGAAAAGAGACCTTTAGTGGGAAGGAGCATCTCTTAGTTGATTTTTTGAGCTTCACAATACACTACAGCATCAAAAACCCTGGGACGTTTTGATGATTGGTAAATGCTCTGAGCATGAAGTGACCTTGAGCAGCAGTGTATGAAATACATTCATCACCAAAACTGCAGACCGTCTGTCAATATCTGCCTCTCATTTGTTAAGAGTTCCCCTGCTGAGATTCCCTCACAGCAGCCCGTTTTTGCTTCCTGCATTCATGACAGGTCGGAAGACGAAGCAACCTCTCTTTTTTCTCAAGCAGACTCACTGGCGAAAAATTTAAGTCGACAGATGTAGCCAGTCAGATACAGTGAAACCTGTCAACAGTTCCCACCCATGGCTCCCACTAAAAGTGGTCCTTTACAAATCACAGTTGAAACACCACCACTCTTGCATCATTGGTTTTTCATCACCATCCGGATATCAATAAATTCAGTAAGAAAGACACGTTTTGAGTGCGTTCTTTTAAAAGATACTCATTTTTGTTCTTTTGTCAGGAAACTTCACTTGCCAGCAAATCTTTGACTGTTTGGCAGCAGTCATTTTGGGATCAGTCTACTGGTAGGTGCTCGATACTCAGGATCCTGCAGTCTTGTGGTTCTTTATTTCCTTGTATTGTTACTTACAGAACCCATAAAGCCATAGAAGCTGACAGCACAAAAGGAGGCCATTCAACCCATCATGTCTGTGCTGGTTCTTTGCTGCCCCACTCTCTTCCCATGGGTTTGTATCTTCCTCTGCTTCAAACACTTAGTCATTTACCCTTAAAAGTTGCAATGGTCTTTGCCTCAACCACTGCCCGTGGCAAGGCATTCCATGTGCCAACAACCATCTGTGTAAAGAAATTTCTCCTGACCTCTCTCCTCACTCTCAATGATAATTTTAAATTGATGACTCCTGGCCACTGACTCGCCAACCAGTGGCACTGGTCTTTCCCTAATCAGTCTATCAAAACCCTTCATAACTTTTGAAACCTTTATTAAATCTCCTCTTGGCCATCTCTGCTCCAGTAGAAATAGTCTCTCCTCATAACTAAGGTTTCCCTTCCCTGGCGTCATCCTGGTGAATCTATGCTGTATGCTCTCTATGGCGTTAATGTCCTTGAGGTGCCCAAAACTGCAGACATACTCTAAATGCGGCCTAACCAATATTTTGTACCAATGTTTCACTCATTTACTCTTGTATTTTATGCCCCTATTTATAAAACCGGATATGCTATTGACCTTTATTATGGCTTTATCAACTTGCCCTCGTACTTTTAGAGAACTAAATATTTCAGCCCCAGGTCTCTCTATTCATCTACATTCACCCATTCCTTATTTTTCCTCCTATAATCAATGAACAAACACTTATCCACATTAAATTGCATCTGCTAACTTTGTGCGTGAGCATTTTTTGATTTGTTCTCAGGATGTGGGTGATGCTGGCAAGGCTGCATTTAATGCCCACCCCTAGTTATCGTCAGAAGGTGGTGGGGGCCTTCTTCTTTGAACTGCTGCAGTTCTTGTGGTGACAATGCTCTCAAAATGGTGCTAGAGAGGGCAAAAGAAAAAGGCAGGATTCCTGATCCTGGTTGTGATCCAGTGACCCCTTGCTAGAACATGTTTATTATGTTGGATGAGGTAGTGGAGGGAACCCTACCCCCACTGTACTTTCAGATGAAGAAAGGAGAAAAGTGAAAACATTAAAAAAAATTATTAATTGTCTCTTCTCTATAGGTTCTTCCTTTGGCTGAGAGGATGCAGAGGCTTCCCTCAATCTGAGAGCTGTGAGAAAAAGGGTTTGTGCAAATTACCTGGGGTATCTCATCTGCTGATTTACCCTCTTCCTTCTGAGGAAGCACTGAACTTCTAGTCACCTTTTTCCACTTTGAACGCCATAATCAAGATGAAGTACCTCATTTCTTTACAACAGGAAGATTATCAACATTCAGTGGAAGTTATGTGATTTCTTTTAGATAGGGAAATAAAATTGAGTCTACTGAGGTTCTGTAGTTACTGCTGACAGGCAGCTTTTACTTTGAAGAGCTCAGTAACAGTAATTTCACAATTTTCTTTTAAATATCCATGTTAGCTATTTCTGTATAACAGAATTACATGTATCAGCATTTAGCTACCTCAAAGAGGTCTGTATAAACATTGAACAGTACCTTCCACTTTAACACAATAGCTCAAGTGTAAAATACCAATTTTTCCCCATTATTTCCTATATAAATGCAAAATGGATTAAAAAGCAATTTTTGCTTACTTGCCAATCTTTTGTTTCTTTGACTGATGCTCATTCTATATTTGCATCTCGAGGTGTCATGATCAAACAGGAACCAATAATATCTTAACAGGACCGAGAACATGTAATTTCCCAGGGTATGTGACAAAAAAACGAATTGAAGAATAAAATACTCCATTGTTCTAGTACTTTGCACTATGTCTGACATGCTTTTGATGATGGTAGACCAAAAAAAAAGCTAACGGTTTGTTCTAGTGGATCAATTTTCTCCCTCTCCTACCAATTAGTTCAGCAAACATCACATGCCTGTGTTGCAAAAGCATTCTTGAGGCAAATTTATACCCGCAGCAGTGTATTTCAGAGTAAAAATCATAGCACAAAGCAGCCAAATTGCAATCCAATTTGACTGGTCTACTTAGTCCAGGCTTCTGGATTACTAGTCCAGTAACATAACCATTACACTACCGTACCCTTATTAGCTCAGCATTGCAGTAATACTGTTGCCCCCAGTAAAAAAAAGTCAGTATGAGCACAACACCCAAGTTAGCATCATGATGCACATTGAAACATCCTATTTACCAACCCCCATGAGCCTGACCAACCTCGCCCTTCCCCCTTCCCAGGCTCACACTGGCAAATACATTCAAACGTGTATGCAGCCAAGTGAAACCGGATTATACACTGCGCATTCTAGAGCACTGCTGTCTGCAGCCGTTGCAGCCTACTCTGCGTGAATTAGGTGGTATTTGTTAATCAATTCTACACACAATAAATATGTAAGTACTTTCAGGGCATTAATTGCATATAGTTGGAAATTTACTCAGGACCCATACCATATGATAGTTATAAAAACGGTGACATAATGGAGGTAACACACTTGTGACTGATGTCTGTACGTTGAGTCAGTTACTGTTGTAAATAAAGTGGGTCACACTGTTCCAGAGCGAGTGCCCTTTAACTTGATTTAATTGCATAATTTGCTTAATTGCACAAAAGTCGCTGATTCCAACACTATACGATTCAGGGAGAGCTACTGTAATTGTACAACAGCCCATTATATCTGACAGCAGCCTATTAGAAAGCTAAACAGTTACTTCATAATCATGACAAGGCATAACACACAGTATCTATGCTGAGACAACATCCTCTTTAATGTAGTTTTAATTTCCACATTATTAATGTCTGTTAATTGCACTCGCATTAACTGGAGAATTGATCACATTTTAAATTGGCAGTTTGTGGATGATCTGATCTACATTAGACTTGGATTTGCAGTTGATAAAACAACGTAATATCACAGGCACTGTAGCAGTAGACTTCTCACACCTTAGAGATGTGGATTATTCACATATTCAGTAATATTGTATATGCAGTGTTTACCAATACAGTAACTCAACAATGAACAAAGCTGTTAAACTAATACATTTGTTAACCGAATATACTGGGTGAAGTTTTATAAAGACCTTATCCTCAAAGAACGTGTGTAGAAAATACAGCTTGTATATATGGAACTGAAATTTTATCAGTCAAGGTTTACTTTTAAATCAATGTTTTCAGCTTGATGCAGCTATGTGGGGGAAGAGAGAAGACAAAGAATAAAGGGCAAAGCATCAAGATTAATGAATATATTTTCTTTTAGCAAATGTGTGCACACAGATTGTTGCTGATAGTCATGCAGCAGGACAGTTAGGAGTTATTAAAATAATGTAAAACACAGCAGCTGCTATATTCAGCAGAACTGGGGCTGTAATTAGAGCTTTTTAAATAAAACAAATTAAATACAGATAAGTGTATAAGTCCTTAGTCATTGGAAAAAATTGGGCAAGATTTAATAAGTGATAGTGGACTGAACACTGACCATGTCCAGTTATTGCAGAGCAGCAAATAAATGATAAAGTTTTGAAGCCAAAGCTTCTCCTCAACGTCCTTTCCCTTTGTTAGGAGAGGATGGTTTATCCTGTGGATAGTTCCAAAATTGTCACACATGCTATGGCTGATTAATAGTGATATTCTTTCAGAGGGATATTGTGGATATTTCTGTTTTCCACTTTTCTTCTCAGTGCTTCCACAATAAGGTATTTGTCAATTTACAAATGTCTGTCATGTGACTCCATAAGCACCTTCACTCATCTGGTTTGGTAAATGCATATATAAATTAGCATAACTTCAGGTGCAAATTTGAGCAGTTCTACAAAGGATACCAGTGGTGGAAGCAGGAAACTGAGTGCAAGTCAAATCTAAAGGGATGGGGACAATTGAAAGAGAATGTCACAATAGGGTGACAAATTCTGAAAGCCTTTGAAGAGCCTTAAATGGCATCTCAACCCATTCACAGCATCTGCCAAAGCTAAAGGGTCTGGTGACTAAAAACAAATAGGCAAAAATGAAAGGGAAAATATACCCAAGGTGCAAGCATGATTCTGCAGGTAAGGGACAGAATGGCTCAGCATCTGACCATCTGCTTGATACCTGCTTAAGTGCAGGTAGTTCTGCATAAGGTGGTTGTGAGGACAGTTACCCTTTGTGCCACTCTGTGGCACCACCCCCCCATGTTAGCATTGCAGCATGCCTGAAAGGAAGTGGAGCAAAGCTTCAGCACATAACATACCATTACTGTCACTGCATGTGTTAGCCCCATGTTGCATGTTAGCTGTAGACATCCTTGCAGCAGATGCCTCTTTCTCACCTAGACCCAGAGAAGACAGTTTCCTATGGTCATTGCCAGGTGCCAGGGCCTACACAAATAGATTGTGGTATCTCATCAGGCATGCCACCATCAGCACTAATTGTCTGCTAAAGCTTTAACCACTGTCTACAGATGGGGATGTACAGGTACTGGAGTGTGGGCACAGATCAACTCTTGTGCAGTCTGTGTTGTCTGGCAACCCTCCGAGGGCCCTGCTGTCCTTCCAAACATATCAGATTGGGAGATTCCCAATGGTGCTGCGGAGGAAAAAATGGATTGCAACAAATGGCACAATGCCTCATGAGAGCCTAAGTGCCGGCAGGAAACAAAAACAAAACAATGGCTGAAACATACCGTTTCAAATGGTCATAATTCACACCCTGTATGCCTGAACAGCAGGAAATGATATGCAACACCAACATACCCAAAAATAAATATTCAGATAAAGCGCCTGCCTGTTTGAGATGGGTTCACACTCTACACTGATCCTGTCAACGCAATGGAGCGAAAATGGGGTGGAGCGGGAGTGGACTTACGGCAATTTTCTACCGCACCTCCCCAAATGGTTCAAACTCCAAAGCCCAATTTTCAGGACTGTGTTCATAGAAAAATGTGGGCTTTGAAGTCTGAAGCTTCTATTATAATACCTTGAAAGTATTGGCCTGAATTTTAATAGTTTGGCGGGTTGGGAGCTGGGGGGCTCGGAAGCGGTTGGGAAACCCGGGAAAACGGGTTTCCTGCAGGCCCTGCTGAATTTAACGGCAGGACCTGGTAAACCTCTGTTTCCCACCCGCAGCCAGCCAGATTGAGAGACTGGCGAGGAAAAGAATGGGGCTGTAAATGGTGAGGGCAGACCAAGTTTTGAAATTAACCTATCGAAAAAAATTGTAAATGGGCTTTGATTCTCATCAGCTATAACTGAAGTAGAGGGGGAAAAATTGGGGGCGATTTTCGGCAGCGCGTTCAGGTGCTAGAGATCCTCCAAGGAGGCCAAGATGGGATCTTGAGCTGAAAGGCCATTAAGCCTGCGTATAGCGCAAGACGCCATTTTGGTAAAAGAGTTGAAGCGCAAGCTAGGAACGATCGGAGGATCGTTAAGGGGCTGACTGCCCCTTAAAATGCCTACGAGTGTTATTAAAGAGGCTGCACAGCATTTTGGGGGCTAGTATTTGTCCTAACCCCCTCTCCTAACAGTGACCGGCTTTTGGGAGTAAACAAGGCACTGATGTGGATTTCAAGCACTACTTGGATTTCATGTTCACTTGCTCCTGGAGCTGTGAAGAGGGCCTCTGAAACACATCGGGAGACTTTCTGGGACACTTTGTCAAGACTTCACCAACACTCGAGCAACATTTATTCTGCAAATTCTCTGAGGACTTATTGGACACCTTATAGGAGTCACCAGGAGAAAGAGTGTGCTTGGTCATGGGCATCTTGCTAGGGGTCCCCCTTGATCAGGACGAGGAATGGGAGGAGGACACGAGGCCAGCAGAGCAACACAAGCTGCTGCAGGAGAGGGGGAAAGGAGGGAGAGTTGATGTCTTTCCCCTTCTGCGGGTACAGGACATCCCTCCTCCTCTGGCCCTCTTCCACCAGGATCTCCAGTGCCACGTCCAAGAACCTTCAGCCCCTGAGCCATCCTGCAACATGCCTGTGTGTGCCAGCCAGAGCACTCCATATCTTCAGTGGAAGTGGGTGCAAGGAGTCCACATATAATTGCTCCACAAAAATTGCGTCTAATCAGCACTTGAGTGCTAAACCTGCAGGTTTCTGGTTTAGCACCTCCAGGCAAGTTCAAATTATGTTAATCAGCAATTAGGACCAAAATTGTGTGCGAAATCCAGACTTTCAAACAGGCGTGTCTTATTAGCATTACACCCATTTAGCGCCTGTTTTCACCCTTTGGCCAAAATAACCCCCATTATGTCTTATTGTAGTGCAAAAGTTGAAAAGCAATCAAAGGTGAATGTGATTTATCTGTTACCTAATTGATATTATGAATAGGAATTGGGGGGGGGGTGGGGGAGAATAAAAGGAGACAGAATTGTATTACAGCACTACTATATAGCCACTGGGCTGGTTATCATTAAATAGCTCCTCTCCTTGATACGTGTTCAAGATTGCTCCATGATAGCTTTATTGTCAAGTAATCTTTAAAAAAATCCTATTTGATTTTTTAAAAGGCTAATTTATCACTACGTCTCATTATACTAGGAATGTAATCTATGACAATACATTTCCAAAACATTTAGGGGCCTAGCTCCTTCCACTTCGAATGAAGAAATTATAATATGGCCGCCCAGCAAAGCTATGTTTATAGCTATCTAGTTTCTGCTCAAATTGCTCTGTATGTAATTGATGGCTCATCCTCTGACTCTTTTTCCATCATTGGTTTCCCAGGACTCTCTTTCCCAATTAATTACAGGTTCCCCAAGGCTCAGTCCTCCCTCCTACTCTACCTCATGACTTCATCATCTAACCCTTAAACACTCTTTTGATGATAATTCCACATTCATCAACTTCCTTCAGATTGCATGCCCTTAGTGTTCACAACCTCTTGCATTGCAATACCTGCATCACTGCCTCTAAGCATTCACAGCAGGTTCCCAGTGGGATTACTGCCAAGAAGCAGGTACGGTCGCATAGTGGTTATGTTACTGGCTAGTAATCCAGAGGCTTGGATTAATGATCCGGAGACGTGAGTTCCCACCACAGGCAGCTGGGGAATTTAAATTCAATTCATTAAATAAACATGGAATTAAAAACTAGCATCAGTAATGGTGACCATGAAACTACCAGATTGTCGTAAAAACTCATCTGGTTCACTAATGCCCTTTAGGGGAGGAAATCTGCCGTCCTTACCCGGTCTGGCCTATATGTGACTCCAAACCCACAGCAATGTGGTTGACTCTTAACTGCTCTCTGCGGTTCAAGAAAGCGGCTCACCGCCACCTTCTCAAGGGCAATTAGGGATGGGCAATAAATGCCGGCCTTGCCAGCGACGCCCACATCCCATGAACGAATATTAAAAAAAAGGAAGCAGGAGCCTGCCAGTGGCCCCAAGCACTATCTGGGTGGTGCAGCAAACGGGACCACCTCTGCACTGTAGGCAATGTTATTGTGTAGTCAAAAACTGCAGGGGCGGGGGTGGGTGTTGCTGGCCTGAAGTGATGATAACCGCATTAAAGGGACAGAAGAGCCCCTAACACTACAATAAATGTCTCACTGAAGGCTTAGGCCGAGAAAATGTCCGGCTGCCTGATCAGATGGACATAAAAGATCCCATGGCACTATTCGAAGAGGAGCAGGGAGATCCCCTGGTGTCCTGGCCAGCAACACCCACCCCCCCCGACCCCACGATTATCTCGTTACTTATTCATTTGCTGTTTGTGGGACCTTGGCTGCAGTATTTGACTACATAATAACAGTGCCTACACTTGAGACAATCCTTGGTTGTGATACGGCACGATATAAGTACAAGTTTATTCTTTCTTCAAATATCAGTTTCTTCAAATCTAACCAACAGCTACCACTGCTAATAGGAACATAAATAGGCCACTGAGCCTGCTCTGTAATTTTGTTAGCTATGGCAGCTCTATTTTTTAAGCCCAATTCCCTGCCTTTTCTCCATATCCCATAATAACCTTACTCACCAAGTATTTATCTCCCTTTTAAATACTTCAATTGATTTTGTGTCTATGGCTTTCTGATGCAGTGTGTTCCACATTCTAACAACCCTTGGGTGAAGAAGTTTTTCCAGGATTTACTTTCAATGGGATTAGCACAAATTTAGGAGTGGGGCTATTCACTGATGATTCGAGACTTCTTCTTCATTCACAGCTCCTCTGATAATGAAGCAGCCATGGCAGCATACAACAGGACATGGATCGCATCTAGACTTGGGCTGACAAGTAGAAGGTAATATTCACACCACATAAGCGCTAGGGAATTATCATCTTGAACAAGCGGAAGTGCAGCCCCACCTTCCGTTGACCTTCAATGGCACTATAATCATCGAGTCCCCCTCAACAGCATCCTGGGTGGGGGTGGGGTGTCATCATTGACCTAAAGCTGAACTGGACCAATGTATCAATACTAAGGCTACAAGAGCAGGGTAAAGGGTTCTGAAGAAGGGCCATAGAAGAGACCTGAAATGTTTACCCTACCTTCCGCTTTACACAGATGCTGCCTGACCTGCTGAGTATTTCCAGCATTTTCTGTTTTTAGAATCACAGAATAGAATCATAGAATGGTTACAGCAAAGGAGGCGGCTATTCGGCCCGTCGAGCCCATACCGGCTCTCTGCAAGAGCACGCCAGCTAGGCCCACTCCCCCGCCCTTTCTCTGTAGCCCTGCAAATTTTTTTCCTTCAGGTACTTATCCAATTCCCTTTTGAAAGCCACAATTGAATCTGCCTCCACCACCCTTTCAGGCAGTGAATCCCAGATCATAACCACTCGCTGTGCAAAAAGGTTTTTCCTCATGTCGCCTTTGGATCTTCTGCCAATCACCTTCAATCTGTGTCCTCTGGTTCTCGACCCTTCTGCCAATGGGAACAGTTTCTCTCTATCTACTCTGTCCAGACCCCTCATGATTTTGAACACCTCTATCAAGTCTCCTCTCAATCTTCTCTGCTCTAAGGAGAACAATCCCAGCCTCTCTAGTCTATCCATGTAACTAAAGTCCCTCATCCCTGTAACCATACTTGTAAATCTTTTCTGCACCCTCTCTAAAGCCTTCACATCCTTCCTAAAGTGCGGTGCCTAGAATTGGACACAATACTCCAGTTGTGGCCGAACCAGTGTTTTATAAAGGTTCATCATAACTTCCTTGCTTTTGTACTCTATGGGCTCGATTTTTGCAGTGTGGGCGGGCTGGGGCATGTCAGGTGGGATTCGTGTCAGGACCCCGACTCCGAAGTGAAGTGTTGAAAAATTGCAATTTTCCCCTAATTAGGCAATTGATTTCCAGCGTGTGGGAACCCCTGGCCCAATGAGTCTTTTCATACAGAAAGTCGCCTCCGATGACGTCATCAATGCTGCTGGACTTAAGGCCTGCAAGAAGCCTTGCTTCTTCTGGAGACTGGAAACGCTTTGGACATTGTATGAAGGACTTCATTTACCGACCATGTCCACCGGCAAGCAAAAGTGTGCACCTCGCTTTGATGAGCCCTCTCTCCAAGCTCTGGTGCAGGGAGCAAGATCTAATAAGGAGGTGCTCTTCCCTTCCTCAGGGAGAAAAAAGCTACCCCAGCAGACTAAAGCTGTGTGGCTGCAAGTGGCCGAGGTCAACTCCATATCAATGAGCCGCAGAACCTGGCTGCAATGCAGGAAGAGGCTTCATGACCTTCTCCGCACAGGAAAAGTGAGTATGACTTTCCCATCACCCTCAATCTGTTCCCCATCGCCTCTCCTCACCAGCACTCTGCTTTGCCAACCTCTTCCTCCACATCCCACTTGACACTTACATCCCTGCACTCTTACCCATTCCCTCTCTCTCTATGGTCACATTCACTTAACTATTCGACCATGCAGCCCTCACACTCTCTATCACTGTGATGCAATGACCACAACTTACAACACACAGGGAGGGTCCTTTGTCTCCTTCTAAGCATCTATGCTATGGATTCTCTACATTCTTCATTCTCATTCAAACTCCACTTGTGTCCCTCATTGCAGGAAAAGAGAGCCCACAATAAGAGGGAAAGAGCCATGACAGGAGGAGGGCCATCCTCAGTAGCCCAGCTCACCGCCTGGGAGGAGGCGGCCCTGGAAATCACCGGGATCGAGGAGGATTCCCAAGTGGGGGACGGACAGACGGGCGCATCACAGCAAGCTGGTGACAGAATAGTTTGGCATCTCTCTCATTGACATTGCATGAGTCACTGATAATGAATCTGATGCTCTAACAGATTGACTTATGATCATCTGCACTATTCAATGTGCATGTAACCTTGACCTCACATCTCTAACTCTTTCCTTTACTCCCCCATAGGACCATCGAAAGCCCCCGTCCCCACTGTCCATGAGGAAGAGCCTGAGCGTCCAGACTCCTCAGAGGAAGCTGCAACCTCTGAGGGCACAGCGTCAGCAGAATTCAGCGCACCCTGCACCAGCGCAGACACTCACACTTCGGTGGGACCTGCGCGAGATAGAGTAGTGTTGGCACCTGGTGTATCACAGCTCACAAGTGAGCATCAGCAGATGGTGGAGACAGGGTCAGCAGTGGAGAGTCCTCATCGGAGGGTGCAGGACTCTGCCAGCTCGGCTCAGCTGCATGTTAACCCTGTGCCACCGGGTCCATCCAGAAGGAGAGCGGTGCTGGAACTTCAGAAACAGGTGCAGGAGTCGCTGGCAGGTTTTGTCTCCAGGGTCGCTGCGAGTGTGGAGAGGATGGAGGAGTCCATCGCGAACATGTGCAGAGCCTTTGTGGAGGCATTGGCGCATGAACGCATCACCGCGGAAAGGATAGCTAACTCCGTGGTAAGGCTGGCTACCGTAGAGGAGAATGGCTACGGTAGAGGAGAGGATGGCTGTGTCCATGGAGGAGCTTAGTCGCCAGGGTATGGAAAACATGGTAATTGTTCAGAATAGAATGACATCTCTTGAGGAGCGATGGTCAGCTATTGAGCATACAAACCAGACCTTCATGGAAGTCCTCTGGAGTAGGACTTCTAGTGCAGAAGCGGGTCCTCATGGCCCCCCTGAAGTGCAGTAAGGTGCTGTCAAGCCATTTGCTAGCTTTGAAGTGGGGCTGACCTATGAGAGGGATGTTGGTGGCAGAGAACAAGGAAGTGGGGGCTCCTCTCCAAGCGCTCACATGACCATGCCACTGCAGAGCCCTCGGTCAGAGCCTGACCAGAGTCCTCACCCAACTGAGATGGACATCTCAGCCCCTGCACAACTGCAGGAGCAGCAGACAGTTGGGCGAGCCCGCACAGGTTCGCCACCCCCAGAGGACAGCCGCCAAAGGCGTCAAGACAGGAGCAGCAAGAAAGTGAGCAAGAGGCCTCCACATCTGCTGAAGCCACAGGGGAAGCACCATGTAGGAGCACGCGTAAGAGGAAGATAAAGCACAAGTAGTCACAAGGATAGTCACTTGGGTGCTGTCATGTGTTGTATTTGGGCCAGCCATCATTGTCATTGTATTATAAACAGATTTGATGGCAAACTGTTGAAGTTCTGGCCTGTGTCATTTCACAAATGGGACTTTCACATTGAGGGCTTAGGGCGCCTTGCAACTGTCAGTATGGTGGTCAGAATGATAGGAATCCGCAGGTTCTTGTCCATTGTCGATGCTCTGGTAAGAAGGTGCGAGACAAAAGTGTTTGATTGTGCAGGCTAACCAAATCTGGCCAAGATGAGTGCGTTCCTTGCATCCTGGGCAGCAATGTTGTCGCGCGCTGGCGCCTTCTGGCCTGTGCAGCTTCAGTTGGTGACTAGCAGCTTGGTGCGCCTGTTGATGCTCCTGCTGTTGCTCATGGTTCTGCTGCTGCCGCGGCTGGTCTTCGTCTGAATCTGATGTCCAGGAGGAAAGGAATTAAATGGTCGCCATGCTTCTGGTATATGCCTCAGTTGAGGAAGCGCTCAGTCAAGGTGGGGAGAGGGGTTTCCCAGGAGGTCATACTGGAGATGGGTGTCAGGCTCCAAACTTCCACAACAATGAGTATGCCTGCTAAAAGTTCACCCAGACCTGAGACAATGTTCTGCCACCTGCAAATGATCATTGGTGAAAACTCCTTTGTAATGGTGGAGCTGCAGCTGTTAGTAAGCAATCCAATTGTGAGGCCGCCAGGATTACCTGGCGTGTTCCAGAGGAGGCGTGGAGGATGGTGGAAATATCTAAAAATCAGAAAGGCCTCTCAAAATGGGATAATAGAGGCAATTAAGTGGTTAAGGGCCTATCCTGCCTCTTGGATGGAAACGGGGTCGAAACGGGGTCAGAAAACACGCATGTGGGAAAATTGCTCGGAGGCGGGATCGGGCCCGCCTGCCATTTTTTACAATTTTACCACCTCACACGACTCCAATCCTGCCTCCTTGGACCTGAGCCCTATGCCTCTATTTTTAAACCCAGGATCCCATATGCTTTTTTAACCGCTTTTTCAACCTGATTTACCACCTTCATATATACCCCCAGGTTTCTCTGTTCCTGCACCCCCTTTAGAATTGTACCCTTTAGTTTATATTGCCTCTCCTCGTTCTTCCTAACAAAATGTATCACTTCGCTCTTTTCTGCGTTAAACTTCATCTGCCATGTGTCCGCCCATTCCACCAGCCTGTCTATGTCCTCTTGAAGTCTATCCCTATCCTCCTCACTGTTCACTATACTTCTAAGTTTTGTATCATCTGCAAATTTTGAATTAGTGCCCTGCACACATAAGTCCAAATCATGAATATTTATCAAGAAAATGAGTGGTCTAAGTACCGACCATTGGGGAACACCACTATATACCTTCCTCCAGCCCGAAAAACGACGGTTCACCACTACTCTCCGTTTCCTGTCATTTAGCCAATTTCATATCTGCTGTCCCTTTTATTCCATGGGCTTCAATTTTGCTGGCAAGCCTATTATGTGGCACTTTATCAAATGCCTTTTGGAAGTCCATGTACGCCACATCAACCGCATTGCCCTCATCACCCCTCTCTGTTACCTCATCAAAAAATGCAATTGTTAGTTAAACACGATTTGTCTTTAACAAATCCATGCTGGCTTCCCTTAATTAATCCACACTTGTCCAAGTGACTGTTAATTTTGTCCCTGATTATCATTTCTAAAAGCTTCCCCACCACTGAGATTAAGCTGACTGGCCTGTAGTTGCTGGTTTTATCCTTACACTCTTTTTTGAGCAAGGGTGTAACATTTGCAATTCTCCAGACCTCTGGCACCACCCCCCGTATCTAAGGAGGATTGGAAGATTATGGCCAGTACCTCTGCAATTTCCACCTTTACTTCCCTCAGCATTCTAGGATGCATCCCATTCGGTCCTGGTGACTTATCTACTTCTAGTACCTCCTCTTCATCAATTTTTATCCCATCCAATATCTCAACTATCTCCTCTTTCAAGGTCAGTGAATGCATCTTCAAAAGCCGTCTCCTACCAACTCCACCACTAGCCTCACACACTGCTCAATGCATAACCCCCAATCACTCACCTACCAGCAATCTACACCAATGACGAGGCACATCTCCCATTCCTAGCCTCACCTCACCCCCTTGGAGGAGATGGTGCAGGTCATTCTTGGCAGCAGCATGGTTGAGCCCTTGGCCAGTGGCGAGGCTGAAAGAATACAAGATATGGTATCCTCGTACGGTATCCTCCTCTGGCATGCACCTCTTGCTTTCCCACCCTCCAGTCAAGACAACTCTACCCTTGTGCCTTCCTCATTTCACACACCCAAGAAATGCAGCCTACCCAGCCAGTGGGTCAACAAGAAGAGGCAGACTGCCCAGCCAGTGGGACCGCAGGCAGATGATTCCATCCCGGATATCCCGACCACAAAGGGGCTGTCTGGAATGCATCCTTCCATCTGATTCCTCCTCATCGGCTTCCTCTTCCCTCTGCAAGCGGATGCTGTAAATTTGCAATGACAGCATAAAATGCTGGAAATATTCAGTTGGTCAGGAAGTATGTCGACCTGAGACGTGAATTCTGTTTTTCTCTCCACGGATGTTGCGTGACCTGCTGAGTACTCACAGCATGTTCTGTCTTCTCGAAGGCCTTCATTTACCATCCAAGGCCTTGCAAGCATCCAGCAGCACTCGCTACACACTTAAAAAACTTTTCACATCTATTGCAGCAAGCCACCACTTCAATAAAATAAAAAAAACAGTCCAAACCCTTAAATTTAAACTTACCTGAATGATGTGTGTATCCCTTTAAGAACTGCAGACATTGCCACTGTCAGCCTGCTTGCACACCAGGTTAACCTGGCATGCTTAGGACCCAGCGCTGAATTCAGCGCTAGGGTCAAAGTTCGCATTGGTGGGGTTAAGTTGGCATTGCACGCCGATTGATGTCACCACGCCGCCATTTTTTTCCCCAGGGCGCTGCCAGTTACTGGAAGCGCAAAGGGGAAGAGAATATGGCGGTCGCTGCGGGACAAGCCACCAGCTGGTGAAAGAGCGGCAGCAGCCATTTTATCACCATTTCATGGCACTACTGAGTGGCGGTGAGTACATGAATTTGTAGCCCACCTTGCCTTAACTTGAGAAGAGCATTCCCTTACTGCACTGGTGTGAATTTTTGCATTTTTCCCAAGAGCCACTCCTATTGTCTCACTTAGTGAGATTGGCAAATTAGTGGCAACTGGTGCAAGATTAGGAGCAGTTTTTGTGCCATGTGTCCAGACCTACTCTGAACTGGGTTGATACTGTCCAGGTTTATTTCAAATAGGATCAATCAGTAGAGAAAGGAAACTTTCATTCCATCGATCTGGATTGGAACCTAAGTTCCAGAGGCAAAAGACTAACGTCTAACCCAGTGCACCAACTAGCTCGATGCAAGAGATTCAAAATTAAATTTTAAAAATGAAAAGTTAAATTGAGACACATGGATAAACAGGACTGCGAGGGGGTGGAAAAACCCAGTTCAAAAGTTGATTTTAAAGAGAGGCAATGAGGTAAATCTTGTAATCAGTCATAGAAAACATAGGATGTTTAGAGGCTTGCGATGAGTCAACAGGTCTAGCAATAAACTGTGACAGATTTCATACTCATATTTCAATGATAGATGCATTCCCGAAACAGCCAATTTATACAGCTTGAATTTAAAAAATAATCAGTTATTTTTAAAAAGAAACTGCATTGGATGTTTGTTAAAATCCAACAAGGGGTTTCAAGTGATGAGTACATTTTTAAATAAAATGTGCCAGCGAAGAGGTCAATCTAAGGCAGTGGTTGACTCAGATGAAAATCTGCAGCAATGAAATGTATATAATTCATGTGCACCAGTGTGTTTGCACTAGTTAAAAATGAGTTATCACACAGTGTAGCTCCACTAGATCACACATCTACAGTAGCACTATTTACAAAATGACGAAAGTTACGCTGCGGTAAAGATTATTTTGATTGCTTATATATAAATATGAATGACAACTGTTATAGCCTGGAATTTCCTGGCACATCAATGGTGTGCAGCATTATTCCAGTGTAGATGTTCCAGGAAATAATGGCCTTAGAGAGTTATACCATTATTTATGCTGCACCATAACTTCCTGAGATATTTGCGTCGCTCCGCTGAGCCTGATACCCTCACTGAAACGGAGAAAAATTCATCATCACAGCTCCATCCACCGTTGCAGTAAATGGCGATCTCGAATTTCCTGGATTTACACCAATTTTCACATGACAGCCACTTAGACTGTAAAATAATGGTGGAGGTGACCTGGTACTGACATAATTTATGGCCCTCACATGACTTAGTCTGAAAGGAGAAAAAAGGGACATTTAAAGCGGTACAGCCTCATCCTTGCAGTCTGGAAACTGTTCTCAGATTTTCTTTTCTGATTTTCTCAGTCTTAGCAAGCCAGTTTTACCATCCTTTGAGTGTCTGAAGGCTACACTTTCAGGACCCCACCCCCCTCTACACATTAAGAAAGTGAAAAGATTGCAGTGGCCTATCCATTGGGCATGCCCCTGTTCTTAATTATTATGGATGACCTGGAGGAGGAGCTTTTTCCTACACAGTCCTTTTAAGGGCCATCATCTTCACGAAAACCTATTTTGTTTGGAGAGATAAAAGAGCCGGAACCATGCATCCTATCATGGTGACATTATGTGTGAATAATGTGGCAATAGATTTTAATGAGGTCACATCACATGTTAGTAGCAAAATGGAAAATCACTTTTCATGAAAACAAAATTAGAGTTTCTTTTGACAAACTGAGGAGCAGCTGACATCACTCATTTAATCTCACATCATCTACTGTTCTTAGTTTCTGCTCAATTAGTGATTTTTAGATTACTTTTATCTGTATAAACTTGGAAGAGAAGATTCTACACTCTTAAATGTTTGCCCCACGCTTGCTTAATGTGAATAGAGCCTAATCTTCAGCAGAGAACGAATAACTAACATCTAGCATTACTACACTTTTGAGGTGCAGTGCTTGTGCGGTTATATTTATCAAATAAATTTAAAAGAAAAAAATCTGCTATTCCATGTCAGAGTCTACTGTATAACTGCAAGACAATTACACTCCAAAGAAAGCAGGGCACTTCCTTTTGCAAAGGTTACTGATCACCCTGACACTGTGTGACTGAAAATGCAATGAACTTTGAGACCTTACGGGTATACAAATCACAAACAAAAAAATGCACTGGTAAGTTTCAGCGCTGTGACTGGAGAGGAGGAGGTATATTATGCAGTCTCTGCCTGACCTTTCTAGATGGATTGATCATGAAGGATGCTGCAGATCATTACAAAGCTTTGAGATTTGCCCTTCCACTGAAATAACGCTACGGTAGTTCCCTCTAGGATTGCATAGCACATTGCAGTTTCTCCATGTGTCCTGTGTGCAATGACCTGCTGCATGGCATCTTCATTTAAAATTCTTTGGATAAATGCCATGCATTGGTATACAGTATTTAGACGACTAAAGGGCTACATTTTATTTAACAAATAGTGAATGGGAATTTTTGTTCCTTTTCCTTCCTTCCTGTCCTGTACTACTGCTGCTGAGGCCTGATTCTGTAGATGCTGATAGTACTCCAGTACTTTACCCAAGTGGACAGTCTTTGTGTGCATTCTATTCCATTGTGGGGTGTATCACACTGAGCCAGATGCTGTTCTAATTCAACATTCATGCATGTGCACTTTTCCAGCAACAATCATGAGATAGCAAAGAGGAGAAGGAATCCTGCCTCATTTTCCTCCTCGCTAGCTCAGGGACCCAGAGACCAATTGTAGTATCCCAATCGCTACCCCAGCTGAGTTCAGCTGAATCAGTACAGACCAGCCCTCTGGTTGAATGCTGCATCAGGAAACGCCTTTACTCGTTAGGCTATTGGAGGAGCTGAGTGGACATGCTTTAATATATTTGCAACATTATGACATTTCTTAAACACATATTTACACAATGTAAATAAAAAAGACATGCATTTATCACGACCACTCGATGTCCTAAACAGACAATGCAAAAAGAATCCTTTGTATACAGAAGAGGTATAAAAAGTTCTTACTAATATTTATTCCTGTTGATTTTTTTTAAAGGAATGTTAACAGTTCAGTGATGATGACCTCACTAAATGAAATTGATTTGGAAGAGAAACTGAAGTCAACAGAATGAAAGAAACAAATAGATAGATACTATTAAAGCTGGCTAAATACACCTCCACTATTTTAATTCATCTCCTTCACACTGTCAAAAGCTCAATAAGTCCCGTTGGTCATTCTTTTTGGATGTTGTCAACACTTGCTGCTTAAAAAAACGATGGAGAAAAATAGATGGAATATAACAAACTGAGGTTAATGTTAATGCTGAATTTTTGTTGTAGTTTGATATTTTAAAGACAAATTCTGACAGTAAGACTTGTTTTTCAAATTACAAAACATTTTCCTATGTATGCTTCTAAGCAAATAAGTGTTTCAATGAGTTTTAGTTTGAGTATATTTGCACACATTCTAGATAGTTCCTGAAATCTACAATCTCCAAGACAAATCTTTAGAAAATATAATCTTTGTAAATCTATTTGTAAGTGCTCAGGTCGACGAACAGAAACATTTTTTTTGGAAGGTGAAAGTTGATTATAATAGGGATGATACTGGTTCGACTTTCAAAGCCCACAGTAGCATTTCACAAGAGAAGTAAAATGAAGACAGGTGCATTATGGAGTAGTCCATGAGACAAAGCTTTGTTTAAACGAGAATATCCTTTAAATACAGAACTACAGTGCTGGAATATTGCTGAAGTGAACAATGGAAGCAAACTTTAGCGGCTCAGTATGAAAAGCTGGCCATATATTTTGTTGGCTTCTGAGCAACAAAGAGTGATTATTTAAAGCTGCAGTCTCTACACTGCTGGTTTATGAGGGGCAATTTTCAAGTGTTTCCGCAGTAATTGTTACATACCCTCATTATGCTTTCTGAACTTGCAAACCATTAGTGGTGACAGGAAACATAAAAGAAAAACAATCTACACAAAGTGTTACAAGGCATTTAGCCCATCTAGGTTCTGATTACAATAATTATCCTGAACGCAGGCTCAACCACATCCTGTCAAACTTTTCTAATATGAAACATTCGTAATCTCTTCAGTTTCTCATCTGAGATGCTCAAAATGTGGAACTGATGAACAGATACTGCAGTCTATGGCTGTAGCGGGGGAAGGAAAAATTGGCAGCAATTGTCACACCTGGGTGGTTTCTAGCTCAGCTGCAGGGAGCATTGGTGTAATCTGGGAAGTCTAAATATTAGAATTGTCGAGGGCAGTTAGATCAAAGATTGGGAATAATTTATCAGAAGATAAATTAGATTGCTACAGTGTGGTTGCTGGAGGTAAACCCAGTCAAATCAGCCAGGCTGACCAAAGGTGGTTGGGGATCCTATCTGGCATTCCAGGCTGGGAGCAAAGCCTGGATTCCCAAGAAAATATATTTTTCTTTAAGAAAAAAAGATTTGTATAGTGGTCCTCTTACAAAGGGGCTGCCAGATTGGGTAGGGGGGTGGGGCTGGCTGGGCCACCTCCACTGGGCTTTCCAGCTTTATGCCAATGGCAAGCACCTCAGATGCAATCCTATTCCAATGGCATGCTAATGAAAGGAAATGCAGTGACTTCACAAACTTTGGCAATGTCAACGGCAGAGGTCCCAGAGCGGGTGCATTTCAGCTCTTACGCTAAGATGATGCGCAACATTGATTTTTCGGGCCAAAGAGGTTACGGGACCAACATGACATCTTTTGAAATAACAACAGAAAACGCTGGAAAAACTCAGCAAGCCAGGCAACATCCGTGGAGAGAGAAAGAGAGTTAACGTTTCAGGTCGAAACCCTTCGTCGGAACATCTTTTGAGTTGTTTAGTGGGATCTAAAGGGAAGTGTTTCAGTCTTTCAACAGTGTGTTAAAAGCTCAGCCTCCAATTCCTGCTCGCGGCAGTTGTAAGCTGCTGAGAGAAAGGAATTGGCTAAAAGTTTGAAAGGTATCAAGCTAGAAAGTTGACTAGCAGTTAAAAGGAAACTGAGAGGAAAAGATATCTGATATTGCAAAATAACACATTAAGGGTCCAGAGAGAGAAAGGGGGAAAGACAATAGGAAAAGAATGAGGGGATAGAATAAGAAAAAAATCTGGCAGCAGGTTTCAAAGAAATGCTGAGTACATTTGAGCTATTAGGCTTTGGCTTCAGATGCAATTTAGATGCCAAAGCTAAATACTCCAGGGTTTCTTCTGGATATCTAGCCCTGGGCTCCTAGCATCTGAAACAATTCAATTTGTCTTTGACTTGATGGAATCATTTCCAAAGGTGAACTTTGGAATGTCAGCCCTAATAATGAGTATAGATAGTTTTGGCAATTCATATATTCCTTTAACATGTCGCTTGAATTACTCCACAATTCACATGTGCAGCAACATATGGTTAAAAAAAAACACAAAATATTAAAAAATGAAATAAAAGTCTAAACAATTCTAGCTGAACTGCTGTAGTAAGAAATGGTTTAAATTTATATAGCACTTTCCATTTGCTCAGGACGTCCCAAAACACTTCTAAGCCAATTAATTATTTTTGAAGTATAGTTACTGTTATGTAGACCAATGTAGCAGTCAATTTGCATGTACAAGGTCCCACAAACAGCAAACGAGTAGGCCAGTTAATTAGCTTTGGTAGTGTTGGCTGCGGGATAAATGTTCGTCAAGACATTCAGAGCAGTCCCCCCCGCCTCTTGAACAAACAGACCAGGGACCTCAGTTTCGCGTCTCATCCAAAGGATGACATCTCCAACAATGCAACACTCCCTCAGTACTGTGCTGGAGACTTGACCTAGATTATGTGTTCAAATCTTAGAACCTGCAATGTTCTGACTCAGAGGCAAGAGTGTTACTACCGAACCAAGATAACATTAATAATAAATAACAATTGTTGATTACAAGGGCATTGTTGCTCAGAAGGGTATTGCCACTGATCGTTGATGCTGTAATGAGCTTTTCAAAGAAGAGTGGGACAAAGGTTTATACCTAAATTGATTCTTCCAAAAGATAAGTTCCTAATCTAAGCTAGGTTGTCAGAAGTATATTCAATCAGAGGCTTGGTACTTCCCCACTTGGAGGATTAGCCATCCTGGGTTGCTCTCATGCATGTCGCAGTGGTCAATTGAGGGGCAGCAAAGCCAGATCACAGATACCAGATCACGGCCGGCCCTTGCCATGAGGGAAACCGGAAGGTAGGGGGAATGCTTAATAGATTATGTGGAAAAGCATGAAACAAGTATTTGAGGAGTTCAAGAATGGAACACAAAATGGGTTTGAGAGTGTAAATACTGATGGTTAGAAGAATTTTTTTCATGCAAAACAGTTATTGAAATATGGAACTGAATACCACAAATGGACTTTGAAGCCATCAATGACAATGCTTAAGAGGCAATTAAAGAAAAATACTTAGGGATGTGGGGAAAGAACAGGGAAATGAGATTAGAGTAAACAGTTCCAATTGGGAGCTCACATGCAAGGTGGACCAAATGGCTTCCTTACAAGTCTCAATTTCAGCTGTCTGACGAACTGGCTGAACTGTCACCTCACCCAAAATGATGAGATACAGTCATAGAGACTTCAATTCTTTGTCAAATCCCAAGTACAGTTGTAAAACCTATAAATCAGCGTGATCTGCAAAATCTTTTACAACTTTCGGCATCAAATGTGCTTGCTTAAACATGCGTGGCTATCAAGAAATCTTCTGCTCATTGTATTGTGATTTTCTTAGAACTGGTAGAGTTGGCCTTTTGAAAATTAGCTACTGAGGTCACCAACAAGATGGACTCTGAGCATGCAGTAGCCCATGTTCCTGCTTTCTTGGTTGAATAAGGCTGAGTGGAGAGAGAAGTAGCTGTGATTCAAGGACATAATGGAAAGGAGGAAAAGACAGGGAAAAGATGAGCAAAATAGCTCGTTGAAAATTACCAAACAAGCTAATGCAGTTTGAAAAATGCTGAGTACTGTGTGTAAGAAGCTGATTGTGATAATTGTCAAAATAGAAAAGTAAAAAAAAACAAGGGTTTGAATTGGAAAAGAGGACATTTTAGAGGGATAAAAGACCTAACCCAGATTAATGGGAAAAGTTGGCAGATAAAGCAGCAGTCAACAGTGAGAAATGCTTAAATACAAGATTGACGGGGCACAGAATAAAAACATTTTGACCAGAAATAAAGGGGTTGTGACAAAAACCATGGATGAATAAGCACATTAGCACAACAATAAACTCTAAGAGGGAGGCATATGATAAAATTAAGCCTAGAATACAGAATCAGAAATACAATAAGAAAGAAAAAAAAAGTAAGGACTTGCATTTATAGAGCGCCTTTCACAATCTCAGGACGTCCCAAAATGCTTTACAGCCAATGAAGTGCTTCTGAAGTGCTGTAATGCAGGAAATGTGGCATCCAATTTGCACACAGCAAGGTCTAATAAACAGCACTGAGATAATGATCAGATAATTTTTTTAATGATGTTGATTAAGGCAATAAATATTGGCAGGACACCGGGGAGAACTCCCATGCTCTTCTTCGAAGTAGTGGCATGGGATCTTTTACATCCACCCAAGGGGGCAGATTGAACCTCGGTTTAACGTCTCATCCGAAAGAAGGCACTCACTCAGTACTGCACTTGGGCGCTAGCCTAGATTATGTGCTCCACTCTCTAGAGTGGGACTTAAGCTTTCTCTAGTTTCTCTGCTATCTCCCCTCATGCCCTTTCCGAGCTCATTTGTCCATGAGACCAAACTCCTGCTCCCTTGACCCTATTCTCACCAAACTGCTGACGACCCAACTTCACTTCCTGGTCCCCATGTTAGCAGATATTGCTCATGGTTCCATCTCTTCAGGTACTGTCCCCCTCCCCTTCAAATCTGCCATCATCACACCTCTCCTCAAAAAGCCCACCCTTGACCCCTCTGTCCTTGCAAACTACCGTCCATTTATCTCCAATCTCCCATTCCTCTCCAAATTCCTTGAATGTGTTATCCCTTCCCAAATCCATGCCCATCTTTCCTGCAACTCCATGTTTAAACCCCTCCAATCAGGTTTCCGCCACTGCCACTGTACAGAAATGGCACCTTATCAAAGTCACAAATTACATCCTATATGACTGTGACTGTGGTAAACAATCCCTCCTCATCCTTCTCAATCTGTCTGCAGCCTTTGACATGGCTAACCACACCATTCTCCTCTAAAGCCTCTATTGTCCAGCTGGGTGGGACTGCCCTCGCCTGGTTCCATTCCTATCCATCCAGTCGTAGCCAGAGAATCATCTGCAATGGCTTCTCTTCCCGCTCCTGCACAGTTACTGCTGGAATCCTCCAAGGATCTATCCTTGGCCCCCTCTATTTCTCATTTACATGCTGCCCCTCGACAACATGATCCAAAAACATGTCAGGTTCCACATGTACGCTGACGACACCCAGCTCTACCTCACCAGCACCTCTCTTGACACCGACATACATCCAGTATTGGATGAGAAGAAATTTGGGAAGACCGAAGCTATTGTCTTCAGTCACTGCCACGAACTCCGTTCCCTAGCTACCGACTCCATCCGCCTCTCTGGCCACTACCTGAGGCTGAACCAGACTGTTCGCAACCTTGGCATCCTATTTGACCTTGAGCTGAGCTTTTGACTCCATATCCTCTCCATCACCAAGGCCGCCTACTTCTGTAACATCACCCTTCTCCACCCCTGCTTCACCTCATAGAATCAAAGAAATTTATGGCACAGAATGAGGCCATTCGGCCCATCGTGTCTGTGCCGGCCGAAAAAAAGCTATCCAGCCTAATCCCACTTTCCAGCTCTTGCTCCATAGCCCTGTAGGTCACGGCACTCATATGCTGCTAAAACCCTCATCCATGCCTTTGTTACTTCTAGACTCGGCCATTCCAATGCTCTCCTTGCACCCACTTGAACTCATCCAAAACTCTGCTGCCCATATTCTAACTCGCACTAAGTCCCATTCACCAGTCACTGACCTACATTGGCTCCCGGTCCGGCAACGCCTCGACTTTAAAATTCTAATCCTCATTTTCAAATCCCTTCCTATTTCTGTAACCTCCTCTACCCGTACAACCCTCCAAGATATCTGCGCTCCTCCAATTCTGGCCTCTTGTGCATCCCTGATTTTCTTCGCTCCACCACTGGCGGCTGTGCCTTCAGCTGCCTAGGTTCCAAGCTCTGGAATTCCTTCCCTAAACATCTCCACCTCTCTCTCCTCCTTTAGGACACTCCTTAAAACCTACCTCTTTGACCAAGCTTTTGGTCCCCTGTCCTAATATATCTTTCACTGGCTCAGTATCAAATTTTGTTTGAAAACCACTCCTATGAAGCACCTTGGGACATTTACTATGTTAAAGGTGCTATATAATGCAAGTTGTTGTTGTTGTAAACCCACAACCTTCTACACCAGAGATGAGAGTGCTACCACTGAGCGATGGCTGGCACTCAAATGCAGGGTGGTGAATGTTAATTTGTTCAAAAAAAGAGAAAACGATAAACCAGATAATTATAGATTAGTTAGCCTCACATCAGTAGTAGGAAAACTATTATACACTATAATAAAATGAGTGAACACTTAATATGGGTTAATCAGGGATTAACACAGGTTTGTAAAGGACACATCATACTTGACTATTTTAATCAAATTCTTCAGAGAAATTGCTGGGCATTTAGGCAAAAAATGCAGTGGATACGGCACATTTGGAATTTCAAAAATAATTTGATAAAGTGCCACATAACAGATTTGCTGTGATGGTTAAGGTCTACAGTATTAAAAGTAAAATGGCAGCATGAATGGAGGGTTGTCTGAGGGATAGGTTGCAGAGCAAGAGTAAATGGAATGCTCCTGGATTGGTGAGAAGTAGCTAGCCCATCCCAGAAATCTGTGTTGAGACTTCTCTTGTTCTCCACATGCTATTTGCTGATATCAAATTAAACGGCAAGGAAAATTGTGTGCAAGAAACTGCAGGTGGACAGATAGGTTAGAGAGTGGGCAGATATGTAGCAAATGAACAGTACATTTGGGGATAAATAGTAAATGGAAATAACTGGCACTGGAGTGGAGGAAGAGAGAGGTCTGTAGCACCATGATCTTTGAAAGCAGGACTGCAGGTAGAAAAAGCCATTAATGGTGAAATAAGATCCTGTGTTTTATATATAGGAACATTGACTACAGGAGGTGATGGTGGATCTGTACAAGACACTTGATAGTCCATAGTTGGAGTAGTGTGTGTAGTTTTGGAACCTCATTATAGATAGGATGTTAGCGCCATGAAAAGTTGCAACATAGATTTACTAGGATAGTACCAGGGATAAGAGGAGACACTTGAAAAAACTAGGATTGTATTCACTAGAGCAGAGAAGGTTAAAAGAGGGATCTAATAGAAGTTTTCAGAGGTTTGAAATTGTTTGAAAGGTTGAATAGTATTTCCACTGGTCAATGTGAAACAAGGGCCATAAATTTAGGATAAGTCCTAAAAGCATAAAGGGGTAGATTTTTTTTCAAGCAAAGGGTTATTAGAATCTGTAATGCATTATCATACTATGGTAATTGAAGTTAATTCAATCATGGCATTTAAGACAGAATTGAACACCTGAAGAAGAAAAATGTTAAAAGGGTATCAGAGAAAGAGCAAGGCAATGGGATTGGAGTGGATAGCACCAATGTGGAGCTTGTACTGTACATGAAAGCCTTTTGTGCTGAAAGTTTTAAGATTCTAACATTTTAAATGCCCACTATTTAAATGTCCACAGGGTAGTTTCCAAGATGCCAAATTACTGAGAGACTAATACTATTTTAAGAGTTAAAAACTCCTTGCACCACAAAACATCTCATTGAATTTTTCCAAAACACAATTACAAAAGATAGACAGACAGACAGACATGCTGCGTTGTTGATAAAGTGTAAGAATGTTTTTAGTTGCTGTAATTTTAAGGAATATTTTTCAGATAAGGAGCAGCAGTTTGGTGCATAAATGGGCTGGAACAAAGTCTCAGCCATGTTGTGTGGCAAGGGAACAAGCTAAAGTAAGGTGTTTCCTTCCTTAAGGGATACAGAGAAATTTGTAGGTATAGAGTTGCTCAGTGCTACTCCTAGTGGATGTCTCAGAACGACAGTAGCAAATGCTCAGCAGGTCACAAGCTCGTCCTTTCCGCCATAGCTTTGTGTAACCCTGGAGAGTCCAGGTTCGGAAGAATGTGGAGGAAAAAAAGCAACTCTTAAAGCAACGACTTGCATTGATATAGCGCCCGCAATTGCAGGAATGTGTCTCAGAATGCTGTAGAATAAGGAGGAAAGGGATACAGTGGACATCAAGCATGGAAAAAGAGGCAGGAGAATGGAGAGGCTAGGACGGGGAACTGAAGACACAGTTGAAGAGGAAGGTTTTGAGGAGGTTTTTGAAAGCAGGATACGGTGGAGGGAAATGTGTGGTAAAATATTTTATGCACTGTGAATGCCATCCTGAAATCAGCTATCTCAGCATATACTAGAACCTTCCTGGCCTGAATGGCTCAATAGCACACTTTGCAATGCACCTTTAGCTTACTAATGCAATTTCTCAGTGGCCTGGCAACAAATCATACAATCTTTCCTTTTGCAAAGTAATATTCTGTACCGGCATAACCAAGGCCTAAGCAGCAGGCTTGACAACAGGTGATCAATAAATTCACAGATGCCAATACACTCTCCGTTGCAGCAACCTTTAAACATTAAATGAGAATGAATGAGATGGGCCAATTATCTGGTTACCAGGCCGACTGCACTGAATGGTACAAGGCAAACAGGCCAGAGTCAAACTCTCTTCTCAAAGATATCTGTCAGTCAAGTTAGCAAACTTGCAAGAAGTCAAGGTGTGAGAAGCCGATTTGTAAAACTGTAGGTGAACTAATTATTAACCTTCTTGTTCATTCTCCTAATCTTATTGAAGCTGTGTCCAAGCGCTTGTCAGATTTCTATTGCTCAGCCCACATCACTGGAGACCTTAGCTTATTATATTCTATAAATAGAGATGCACAGCCTCTTCCATTGCCCTCTGCATCCCCAATTACTGGTCTGAAGTAGCCCTATCACTGCACATTATATCTCATGGCTTTATTTCATCTATTGAAGAGGAGGTTTCCAGAATGGCTACAGCAGTGCTAGAGACTACTGGCAAGTAAACAATATTATAGATAACGAGGCACTTATAAAATTATTGCTTTTCTGATGAAATGGAGGACAAAAAAAATAGACCGTGCAGCTATATATTAGGCAGAGGCCAGTACATTGCAAGGAATTAGAGATAACATCTTCCATATACAATCACCACCATTAGAAAAAAGCCAACATGCAGCTTTCATCATATATTTCACTCCCCTTAAGTGATACTTTCTATTAAGTAAACCTTAATAAATAAGACCAGGTCAGTTAATTTAAGAGGCACCCTTCGCCCTGTTTTAGCCTTTCCTCCTCCCCCTTCTGCAGGTTCCTCTCGTGCTACATTCCATTCTTAACTGAGAGTGTGGACAGAGGGTCTACTCCCAAGACTTTGCTGGCATTCAGTTGAATTGAGAGGTCGCACAACACCAGGTTATAGTCCAACAGTTTTATTTGAAATCACAAGCTTTCGGAGCTATCGATTGCTCCTTCCTCAGGTGAAGTTCAGTTGAATGCCAGAAGTTACCTGTGCACTGACCAGAGATTAAAAATGGACCATGCGGGGAATTACCGCTGCAAACTTGCAACATATATCCACTTTCAACGCACTGTACCAGCACATCAACTATATTTACCATTTGCATTTGTTGACTGGACACTTGAAACTGTAAATTCTCATTAAATGTGTCAATTGTGCTTTCTACCCACATTTACATACACAGGGCCTAGTCTGCCTAAGATCCTATCAAAATTAAACTTAAAATTAAAATAATATCCTAGTAAGAACAAAACCAAATGTTTAATTTTAGATAATTTTTTTATATTTCTAATCAAAATTATTTTAAAAGTAAATACATTTAGCCTTGGAATAATATGTCACATGGTTTTTAAATAATTCAGAGTATTTTCTTATAATTCACTAGCTGGAGCATGCCACAAATTGTGTATTTTAGGATGTTTGCCGAAAGCTATTTATGTGTAAAAGTTGGTCTGGCCAGTTCTCTAACGAAATTCCAATATGTATGGGTGGTGCAGTGGATTGGACACTGATCTTTTACATGGGTACTTGATTCAATCCAGTCCAGGCCTGAAACATCTCTTCTGTCTGCTGGCTGTAGGATTCTATGGAAATAGGTTTGGACAGTCTCAGTCCAGCACCTCTTGGACATAAGCACACTGCCCTAAAGTGCCCTTAATTTGATGCTAACAGGCACTCTCACTCAGAGGCCACAGGATGTCTGGTATTGATGCTCTTCTGAGGCTGAAACTGAGGCACGCTGTTGGAGTAGAGTGGAAGAAGCTAGCTGTAACTGGTTGGCGTGTACACTGCAGCATCACTGGATGCCCTAAATGGGACAACTCTCAATTCCCCAGCAGGAACATAAAATTAGGTAACGACCAACATCTCATTTGCCTATTTGATTGCTTATTGTACCTGTGCACTAGTTTTTAGTGATTTGTGTACATGGACACCCAAATCCCTTTGCTCTTCCACAGCTCCTAGTCTCTCACCATTAAGAAAATATTCCGATTTGCCCTTCTCGGATCCAAAGTGGATAAGTTCACACTTCCCCACATTGAACTTCATCTGCTATGGTTTTGCCCATTCACTTTGTCTTTCTATGTCTCTTTGCAACTTCCTGCCCCCAACAACACAACTTACTGTGTCTCCTAGTTTAGCGTCATCTGCAAACTTGGTATATACAACTCTACATTCCTCATCTAAGTGATTAATATAAGAACATAAGAAATAGGAGCAGCAGTAGGCCATACGGCCCCTTGAGCCTGCTCCACCATTCAATAAGATCATGGTGAAAAGCTGAGGGCCCAGAATAGATCTGTGGGTAACTCCACTAGCCACATCCAGCCAATCAGAGAACAAACCCTTTATCCCTACTCTCGGTCTCCTACCTCTCAATCAATTACTGACCCATATCATAAGGATATATCCAATTCTATGTGCTCTCATTTTTGCGAATAATCTCTTATGCGGAACCTTATCAAATGACTTCTGAAAGTCCATATAGACAGCATCCATAGACCCTCCCCTATCCACTATACTTGTGACCCCATCAAAAAATGCAACTAGGTTAGTCGGAACTACCTTTCACAATTTCATGCTGACTCTCTGATCAGGTGATACTTGCCCAAGTGCTCAGTCACTATTTCTGAAGATAGATTCCAGTAACTTCTCCATAATTTATGTTAAATTGACAGGTCTTTGATTACCTGGTTTCTTCCTCCCTCCTGTCTTAAATAATGGAGTGACATTTGCAATTTTGCATCCAAAAGCACAATTCCTGAATCTAGAAAGCTTTGGAAAATTATGACTAATGCAACTGCAATTTCCTCACCTATTTCTTTTAATACCCTGGAGTGGAAACCATCACGTTGTGGAGATTTGTTTATTAAATCCACTATGTTCTTCCCTTTCACTTATTTTTAGGTTCCCTTGTACTACTAATATTTTGAACACTTCCTCCACTGTAAAAATAGATACAAAGTACTCATTTAACAAGTCTGACATTATAGTTGTACCTGCATCTGTCTTTAATAGAACCACATTCCGCTTTACAACTCTCTTCCTTTTAATATATTTATAAAAATTTTTGGTGTTAGCTTTGATATCTTTGCAAGTTTATTTTCATATTTCCAATTTGCACCTCGTATTACTTTCTTTGTATCCCTTTGCTGCTTTTTATAGATCTCCCAGTTGCTGGATTTCCACTTTTCCTTGCATTTGTGTAAGCCTTTTATTTTAGTCTGATACTGCCTCGTACCAAATTTATTGACCATGGTTACATAACTACACAAGTGGAGCCTTTGCCTTTCTGAGATATATACTAGGTTTTGAATCGTACCAAATACCTCCTTGAATACTTCTCACTGTTTGTCTGTAGGTTTACCCATTAACTGTTCAGCCCAATTTAATGTAGTCAATTTATTTCTCATCCCTTCGAGTTTGCCATAATTAAGTTTAAAACCCACTGTTTGTGATTCTCCCTCTCAAACATATCAAATTCAATTGTATTATGGTCACTATTTACGAGATATTCCCTTACGGTCAGATTGTTAACTAATTCTTGCTCATTATGCATTACAAAATCAGTATGGTCTGTTCCTTTGTCAGTGCCTTTACAAATTGAGCTGTTCTGCTTCTCCCAATCTACATGAAAAATTAAAATCTCCCAATATAACCACATTGTTTTGGGACATTCTCCAGTAATATCATGCAGAGGCACTCTGTTGGAGCTACTTTCTCTGTTTGCTATGCATATTCAGTGACCAGGAAGCAGAGGCCCTGCCCCCAGGTTTATGATTGAGCTGCTTTGATACAAAGATCTACCCAGGGATGACTCTCTCCAAATTTCCTTCTCTCACAGTGGGAAAACACTCAGGTTCTACTTAGTACTTCTCCACAGAAATGCAGGTATTGAAAGTTGAAAATCCATTTCTCTCCACTGTGTTTTTATATAAAATTACAGTATTTGCTGCTTCTATTCCTTGCTTGGTATCTCCTCCTGACTTATTGGAAGCCTACTATTTGAAGAACTTTGGATCTGTGAACAAGGGTACATTAAACAGCAGTACTAACTTCACAATTTTGAGAATTTTATCTTAGTTGTAATAGCCTGTATGTGTATTAATAAAAGTTCTTACTTGGTTTAATTAACAAACCCACATAGAACACACTGAAAACAGGAAAACACTCATCAAGTACAGCTTAGATACTTCTCTGTACTATATCATTAACATATATCTTGATGTCAACAGCATCTTAGCAAAATTAGACTCCTCTTACACAAAAAGTGCACACCTCTTGCATGCACAAGGAGAAATACACTGCGCAGCTGCAGTTTATAGAAGATGTCATAAGTGCACGTGAGTTACAGCAGCAATGGTACCAGTGCTTTATTTTCTGTAAGCTAACATACCCAACATGCATTTTGCTTATCACACATCCCTCCCGTCTTTGGCTTTAAACCTACTTTTTTCTTTCATTTTAAAAAAGCTCTTTTGAACGTTGCCTGGCAATCAGAAGTGAAGCATCCGAAACCCAGTCTGTAACTGCAGGGTCCACTGTTCATATCGGGAGCTCTGTAAATTGAAACCATTATGTGGAGGAAAGATAGACAGGGAAGAAACAGAGGGGTGAGGCTAAGCAAGGAATTAACCAGAAGTCGGACAGATCAATGCAAGCAGAAGAGGAAGAATACAAGATTAAAAATAAGGCTGCAGCCAGGAAGGAAAGAAGCCCAAAAGTGCTAGAAAATGGTTCCAAGAGTGTCATTTGAGACCTTGAAGCCATTAAGCATAAAGCACTACTCTATATGAGTCCAACCACTGTAATCCATGTCCTTCAGTGTTACCTTTTAAACTGTGTGCGCGCTCTCGGTGCTGGCTACCTCCAACTCATTCACACCTTGAGTTGAATCAAGGATTTTCAATGAGTTAGTATAACCCGATTAACGAGAATTTGTGCTTCTTGTTTTCATGTTAAAAAATGTTTAAAAAAATCCTAGTAAAGCTATTATTAAATGTGATCTTTGTTGCATTTTCTTTATTTGTGTAAAATGTCAGATGCTCAATTTTAATTTCACAAAATAAAGATTACAGGAAAACCTAAATATAAATAGGTTTAGATAGTGTGAACGGGTTAAGCCCTGTGAGATAAAGAAAAAATGCATTCAATTGTGACATAGACATCATTAATGCCCGATGAAAGAAGATATTGACAGGGTATTAGGACCATGAAAATAGAAAACAGATAAAATGCCAATCAAGGTGCAGAGGAAAAAAATATATATATTAAAAGACAGCTCCCTGCCTCTGTATTTCAGAACTGGTAGCATAAAGATTTTCCACCATACCTCCCTCTGGTTTCCATCACTTCAAGATGTGATACATTTAGCATAGTTCAGTTCAGAATTACATGGGCGATTAGAGGAATTTCAAATTGATTGGTCTCATCTATCGACAATGTTAGGCTCCAGTTTCACAGCCTACTATAATTTAAAATGCTGTTCATCTACTGACGGGTGTTGTTCACTTCCTTTCTGCTATAATTGAATTTTTTGGTGGGGGTGGGGGGGGGGGAAGAGAGAGAAAGAACCACACTGACAGCATACTCACAGGTTTAGATTTAAGCTCCTTATTTAATTTTTGTATCTGTATTTTTTCTGAACTTTAAATACAGTCTAAGAGGAGGTGAAAAAAAATCAAAGATAAAGAAAAAAGGAACAAAAGACAAATCGGGAACTAAAGTATGGGCAGGAGGCTGAGAGAATGGAATTGAGAAAAATGGGGGAGGGTTGAGCAGTGAAGGACAGAGAAAAATAAGAGAGAGCAGGTGGCACCACAATCCATCAACTTTCAGCTTGCCAGCAGTTGGGGATATGTATTGCATGAAGAAGCCAGCACATAAAGCACCTGATCTTCTGCCGAGATTCTCCCATGGTGTACCCCTCTTTGTGAAGCTCAGCAAATATGCACTGCAGCTATTCCAATATCTCTCTCTGGCCACTCTTCTCTCAGCTGCCATACATCATTTACTGGGGAGCTCTGCATTATTGACACGTGCCATAGCCGGGAACATTATTGTGATGAGAGGTGGCTGAACGGAAATACTCAGATCAACTAAAATGCACAAAAGCCATAAAACAGTTCTATTTCTGGGCAGCTTACCACAAAGGTCAAAGAAGAACAACAACAACAACTTGTATTTATATAGCGCCTTTAACATAGTAAAGCGTCCCAAGGCGCTTCACAGGAGTATTAAAAGACAAAAGAATTAGACACCGAGCCACATAAGGAGAAATTAGGGCAGGTGACCAAAAGCTTGATCAAAGAGGTAGGTTTTAAGGAGCGTCTTAAAGGAGGAAAGAGAGGTAGCGTGGCGGAGAGGTTTAGGCAGGGAATTCTAGAGCTTAGGGCCTAGGCAACAGAAGGCATGGCCACCAATGGTTGAGTGATTATAATCAGGGATGCTCAAGAGGGCAGAATTAAAGGAGCACAGATATCTCAGGGGGTTGTGGGGCTAGATGCATGTTGAATTTACTGATTCACCCTTATATAGTCAAATGCTCATTTAAAAAAGACATATTTGCACCCCTTATAATCTTTCCTCATTCCTTTCTTTATGTCCCTCTTGGCCAAGAAGACAAGCAGGTGAGTGGCAGCAAGTTCTCTGTCAATGCTAGGCTTGAGGTAACCATTTGGAAGGTGGAATAATTATCGAGGAAGATTTACTTTTCCAATGTTTCCCTTCTTCCCTTGTGGGGGGAGGGGGTGTTACTGTCTTCCTCTTGACGGCATGTGGATAAAGTAACCAACCATTAGTGAATCAACTTTAAATACTATTGTCAAATGAAAGAACTAAAAAAATTAAATAATCTATGCACGGGTAATGTAGGTCTCACATCAATCCTTCTCTGTGGTAAAAATGAAAAAACAAACATGTGAAAATACCAACTAACCATCGTTATCACATGCATCACTCAAATGATGCCAAACCGCTCATAAATAGCATTGTCTGTTCAGAGCTGGACCTCTAACATCATCCAACTACCAACATGTTTAATGCAATGAAAATCCCAACATAGAATCATAGAATAGTACAGCACAGAAGGAGGCGATTCGGCCTATCAAGTCTGCGCCGGCTCTTTTGAAGAGCAACCCAGTTAGTCCCACTCCCTCAGTCTTTCCCCATATCCCTGCAATTTTTTCTCCTTCAAGTATTTATCCAATTCCCTTTTGAGGCTACTACTGAATCTATATCTACCACCCTTTCAGGCAGTGCATTCAAAATCCTAACTACTCGTTACATAAAAAAGTTTTTCCTCATGTTGCTTCTGCTTCTTTTGCCAATCACCTTACATCTGTGCCCTCTGGTTAGCGACCCTTCAGCCACTGGAAACAGTTTCTCTTTATTTACTCTATCTAAGCCCTTCATGATTTTAAATGCCTCTATCAAATCTCCTCTTAGCCTTCTCTACTCTAAGGAGAACAACTCCAACTTCTCCAGTCTATCCACGTAACTGTAATCACTCATTCCTGGAACCATTATAGTGAATCACTTCTGTACCCTCTCCAAAGCATTCACGTCCTTCCTCAAGTGCGGTGCCCAGAATTGGACACAATACTTCAGGTGGGGCCGAACTAGTGTTTTATATAGGTTTAGCATAACTTCCTGGCTTTTGTACTCTGTGCCTTTCTCTATAAAGCCCAGGATCCCAATATGCATTATTAACTGCTTTGTTAACCTGTCCTGCCACCTTCATAGATTTGTGCACAAGCACCCCCAGGTCTCTCAGTTCATGCACCCCCTATAAAATTGTACCATTTAGCATGTATTGTCTCTCCTCATTCTTTGTACCAAAATGTATTACCTCGCACTTTTTGTCATTGAATTTCATCTGCCATGTGTCCGCCCATTCCACCAGCCTGTCTATGTCCTCTTAAAGTCTATTACTATCTTCCTCAGTGTTTACTACACTTCCAAGTTTTGTGTTATCTGCAAATTTCAAACTTGTGCCCTGTACCCCCAAGTCCAAGTCATTAATGTATATCAAAAATAGCAGTTGTCCGAGTACTGAACCCTGGGGAACTCCACTGTATACCTCCCTCCAGTCCGAAAAACAGCTATTCACCACAACTCTCTGCTTTCTATCCCTTTGCCAATTTTGTATCCAAGCTGCTACTGCACCTTTTATCCCATGGGCTTCAATTTTGCTAACAAGCCTAATATGTGGTACTTTATCAAAGGCCTTTTGAAATTCCATATACACAACATCAACTGCACTGCCCTCATCCACCCTCCCTGTTACCTGATCAAAAAACTCAATCAAGTTAGTATGTTATTTTTTATTTACATAGATACGATTAAATAAAATAGTTCCCTGGGTTTGATAAGTCATCTAGCCATTGAGGAAGATTTATTATTTACTCATATACAGCACTTGTGAAAGATGGGTTTTCCACACTTGTTAAAACTAATTTACTAATTCACCGTTGAAGTGATACTCTATTTATGAATATTTATATTTGTGTATTTGAGAATTTTCATTGAAAATTCACACTTAACCCCATTTGCTTCACGCAATCACTGCATGAATAATCTTCTGTCTGGTCGCTGAAGCTATTATAGCTTTTCCTCTAAAAGTGTGCATTTTAATAGTACTGTAATAGGGGAAAAAATTAAGATTCAAATAAATTGTAGTTAAAACTATATAATATGCTTTGTCTTTCTGGCAATACAGTCTAATGTTTTCATGTGAATTACTGCTAAGTAGGACATATGGATTAACTACAGGAATTTAAATAATTTGCTTAAGTGGTGGAGTAGTTGCCTCCCTCCTTTTCCATTTAGAAGGGGAAGAAATTCATTTTCTGTTTTCAAGAAGAGGAATTTGTGCACACTCAAATCAACACTATTAAATAAATTACTTTTGCTATTCATCTGTTTCCTAACTCAGTTGAATTGTTTTTAAAGTAGGAATACACCTATCAACATCCTAGTGTTGAGGGGCTACGTATATGGCAAAAGGCGGCCTCTACGATGCTGACAATAATAGTTAAGATCCAGGGAACATTCTTACACTTTGCCTCTGTGCTTTGCAGAGACATGGAGCACCTATCCGACTTGCAATACATCTTTTGATGTACTGCCATTTATTTATGTACCATAATAAAAATTGAAATTAATGACATAATCTACTTGTTATTAAGCCAGACCCGACACATGTACGGTGCACAAACCTGATTTGATCCTTTAGATCCTAGTCGGTCCACAGGACTACCAACATTTCTGTAATAACTAATCAATGGATTTTTTTTAGACGCACCTTTGCTCAACGTACGTATGGTTGAAATGTAAAATGTAAGAAGCAGGGGTTCATGCAGCTAGACAGAGGCCTGTTAGTGGACATGACTGTGAAGCAGCATTTAATCAGGAAGTCGTACCATTCTGATGATAGTTTAATGTATTTGAATATTTAATTAGCAAAATAATAAATTGGCACAGCTCCTATATTCAAAGTTAACTTAATTTCACAACAGACCTTTCACTGAGCAGGAACTGACTGTACAATTAATGAAGAAGCCTACAGATCGCCTGGTTATTCTTATTCGCTCTGAGCATGTTAAGCCATTGCTACAACTTTATGCAATTACATTTTGGATTTAAATAAATGATAGCAACCAAAATAATTTTCTTTGAAAAGACTATTCACAAGTAGAAATATTACCTTTATGAAAGACATATCTAAAAATATTTGCTGCTTTTACACTTTTTTTTTTACATTATGTGCTATGACTAATCCCATGTTTCTTGGTGCAACATTAGAAAGGTATGTGCTAATCAGGTTACAGTCCGTGTGGATTTGCATATAAAGAATATGCTTGTCTTGGCTGGCGCAGACACGATGGGCCAAAGGGCCTCTTTCTGTGCTGTATAACTCTATGACTCTACAACTGAAATTTTTGAAGAAATCACAATGTATAGGTAAAGAAAATGTGGTTGATGTTGCATATATAGATTATCAGAACTGTTTGATGATGCGCCATGTAAGTGATTTAAGAAAATGAAGACACATGGTATAAGGGGAATGTATCCACATGGATAATGGGATGGTTAGGAGAGAGAGAGTAAAGAATAGGGCGAAGTGGGTGCTTTTCAGATTGGTGGGATGAGAATAGTGGTATTCCCCAGGGTTCTGTGCTGGGACCGTTTATTTTTCATTTATATAAATGATTTGGACATAGGGAGGAGCAACAATATTGAAGTTTGCTAATAACACTAAATTGGGTACATGGTATATATCAGGAAGAATAATTGTAATTACAGGAGGACCTAGACAGCTTAGTGGAGTGGGCAGATAGGTGTCGGGGCAGTTCAATACACAGAAAATTGAAGTCGTACACTTTGGGGGAAAAAGAACAGTGAAAGAAAGTGTACCCTAAATGTTACGATTCTTAAAGAATAGAGAGATCTAGCAGTGTACATACATAGATTTTTAAAAGGTAGGAGTGCATGAAGAAAATGCCACTAAAAAAAGGAAAATCGGATTCTGAGTTTCATACATGCAATAGGATGAATATAAAAGTAAGAAGTGATGTTCAATTTGAGGAAATTGTAGCTCATCCAGGACTGGATGTTGGACAACAGAGGTAGTGGACGGGTTGAGCGAGGTGCTGGTGAAGTAGAGCTGGGTGTTGTCAGCATACATGTGAAACCTGACTTCATATCTTCAGTCGAGGGGCAGGATGTAGATGAGAAATAGGAGGGGGCCAAAGATAGATCCTTGGGGGATTCCAGAAGTAACGGTGCCGATGTTAATAGAAGTTGCAATACCCATTTACCTAGGCCTTCAACGGACTTATCTGAAGATTTTTTTAAATAATACTTAATTTACGCACACACAGCTGCCAAGAAAATTAGGCCCATTAAACATAAATTATTGGTCAGTTGAATCTGACATCCTGAAGGGATTTGTCTGAGAAGCATTGGTGCAGCTTTAAACCCTTCTTCAAAAATTAAGATGAACAGTGCAAATTATACAAGTTAACCAGGACAAATAAGAACACACAGAATTTTTAGAAAAAGGGAGAGCGCATTACGCCTGAAAACCCATCTAAATTTCATTGATCAAGCCTACCTGGATTCCCTTCTTGCTCTTAACTTCCTAATTAATTTGTGTCACGTAGTATTTGAACCCTTCACCACACTGATCAATTTGCCTGAAATTTTTTTTATTGGCAGGGTGTGTCAAACTGGTAACATAGCAAGAACAACAGAGTTCTTATAGGGTTAATATTAGCATACACTAAAAATCAGCATCCTTTTATAAACACTGCAACTGCAATTGAATGACTATAGAATTAATGCTAATAAATGTCAATATGGATTTCTTTATAAATATCACAGCCTCTTATTAAAGTTAATTATTTATTTATAATACAATTTGCATCCTCAGAATATCTTTCATGTTTCAACAACAATCCCTAAAACCACAAGACTTTAAGAATTAAGAAAATTAAAAATTTCACCTTGATCATTAGTAATCTTAAAATATTTTTTGTATATTGCCACAATGTGATAATCAGGGACTTTTGCATTGAACACCCAATTTTATCCAAGCTGAAGGCTGGCAAATGGACAAAATGCTGTGAATAAATACTGAAAAGTATACCCTTGTTAGGTATTTTTACATTGTATCCCTGTTGTGTTTAACTAACAAGCAATAAGGGACTTTTCTTCTTAAGAGAACCATTTTAACAAAACTGGAATAAGAACTGTAACTCTTAGTCATAAGTTGAGTCGGCCGGGGGCAAAACAAAATTAATCTGACCCTGATATGGCACATGTTTAAACTCTTCTTGTAAAGAACCTACAAACAATTTGATGTGTTTTACTTCAATTTATTGGGCTGGAAATACTAATTCAAGAACATATAAAGTCATTTAAATCTAATAAACCATACAGAGTATAAAAATCATTTAGGCCACTTTCATTTTTTGTTAAACTCCAAAATCATTTCCATCTATTCCAGCATCTCTCTCTAAACATCCTGAAAATCCAAGGTCCATTTCACGTCGAAAATTCACAAAATTACAACCTTGTAATGCTAAAGATAGTGTAAAAGCACTACTCATGTTGTTTTAAGTACAGAAAACGAAACAGAAATGAGGAGCCCAAAGAAATAAATAACAGAACGTTGTAACCAACACAATTAACAAAATGGCTAATCAATGTGGGAAGCTATTTAGCTGTGTCAAACCAGATTACATGCAGTTGTTTAAGAATCCACGTCATCAATAAATATATTTGGACTGCAGTTACTTGGTAAACGTTCTTAGCCGTATTTGGCCATTGCTTTCCCAGATCAACAAACAGCTCAATAGATATAGCTGAATCCTGGCTTTACAGCAGGTATTATGGCAACCACTTTCCAATTCACTGCAAGCCATCAATTATCTTTATCACGTAACAGTATCTCATCTCAGTCCATTATCAAGATGGAGTCTTATTTTAGCCAGTCGGCAAATGTCTGCTGCCCTATCTTTATCAAAACTGGTTACAGTGCCATATAGTGACTGAAAGACTGTGAAATGATCAATAATCATCATCAAATTGTGGTCAACATATTGTGGCTTGGACGTTTACTGAAACCTTGACAGTTTTGCTATAGATAGAATTTAACCTTTACAGTACCTTCTCAACATTTGAGTCTTCTAAAAATAAATAATTATTTAATTGCTCCTGTACAGGGAATCTGTGCTTTATGAATATACTATGAAACAGGCTTATTTTGATTTATGTGATCGTAGATTCTGCTGGACCGAGAAGCCACGGTGGCTGACGGAAACTAAACTTAGTGTTAGATGTTAGCATTCCTACTGAGCCTTCACTTCTTAGCTTAGAAGGCAACTGATGAAAACACAGTGCTTGCTTGATATAAAATAAAATCGACATTTGATAGTTTCATGTTAACAAATAGCCAGCTTCGGTCAATGGTGCAATATTCATTTTCATACACATCAACTTACAAACACAGTAAAAACTGATCCAACAGTGAGAAGGACATAAGTATGACGAAAACCAGGTTAATAGATTGGAGTAAAGCTGATTTTGAGGGGTTGAGAATAGAACTTGGGAAAATAAAAAGGTCAACAATATTGGCAAACAACGATGTAGAACAGCAATGGGAAACATTTAGAATGGTGTTCAACAGAGTGCAGGAACAATATATTCCGATAAAAGAAAAGAACACACTAAACACTAATGAGACTCCATGGATGAATAAAGCCATAAGGGAACAATTGAGAGTAAGGAAAGAGGCATACATTAAGTACATGGACAGCAGGGGAGTGCATGATAAGGGAGAATACGAAGAGATTAGGAGAGAAGTCAAAAAAACAATTAGGAAGGCAAAGAGGAACTATGAAATTAAATTATCAAGGAATATAAAACAAAATAGTAAAATATTTTACAGGCACATCAATAAAAAAGGAAGGTTGAGATGGGAATAGCGCCATTAAGGGATAGACAGGATAATGCCACAGGTGACGATAGAGAGATGGCCTAAATATTAAATCATTATTTTGCTTCAGTATTTACCAGGGAGATAGAACAGGTGGACATACATTGGATGATGAGATTAGTAATGAGATAAGTGCATTTAAAATAAAAAATTGGGGGGGGATAGTCAATACTGAGGAGGACTGCAACAAATTACAGGAGGACATTAATAAACTTGCAGAATGGGTATACAATTGGCAAATGAAGTGCAACACAGATAAATGTGAGGTATTACATTTTGGTAGGAAGAATAGGGAGGTCATTTATTACTTGGAGTCTAGGTGGGGTAGAGAAACAAAGGGATCTCGGAGTACAAATACACAAATCACTAAAAGTTGTGACACAAGGCCATAAAAAAGCAAACCAAGCACTAGGGTTTATTTCTAGAGGGATAGAATTGAAAAGTAGGGAAGTTATGCTAAACCTGTACCGAACCTTGGTTAGACCACACAGAGACTGCGTACAGTTCTGGTCGCCATATTATAAAAAGGATATAGAGGCACTGGAGAGGGTGCAGAGAAGATTTACAAGGATGATACCAGAAATGCGAGGATATACATATCAGGAAAGGATGAACAGGCTGGGTCTCTTTTCTCTTGAAAAAAGGCTGAGGGGTGACTTAATAGAGGTCTTTAAAATTATGAAAGGTTTTGATAGAGTGGATACAGAGAGAATATTTCCACTTGTGTGGAAGGGCATAACTAGAGGCCATCAATATAAGATAGTCATCAAGAAATCCAATAGGGAATTCAGAAGAAACTGCTTTACCCAAAGAGTGGTGAGAATGTGGAACTCGCTACCACAGGAAGTGGTTGAAGCGAATAGTACAGATGCATTTAGAGGGAAGCTAGACAAGCATATGAGGGAGAAGGGAATAGAGGGTTATGCTGATAGAGTTAGATGAGGAAAGACGGGAGGAGGCTCGAGTGGAGCATAAACGCCGGCATGGACTGGTTGGGCCGAATGGCCTGTTTCTGTGCCGTATCTCCTACGTAATTCTATGTAAGAGCTGGGGCAGTCCCCAAAAATATAAAACGCAAGAATGGCTCTGGTTATAAACCTATGAAATGTGAAAACAAGTAGTAACAACGGATTTGTAACTTAAACTGTAAGTGCACACATTGCATTATTTCTATTGGAGAAAATGTTAAGTACATGAGAGATTAAAGTGGAAATACAAATGTTGAAGACACAAATTTTATTGTCTAGGAGGTACTGGGGCATTTATATTAACAATGATGCATTGTGGTTCATTTTAAACACTTTTATATTTCATGATTGATAGATTTATAATCCTTACATGAAATAAACAAAGTAACATTTGGGCTTTCAACAGATCAGCTGGACCATTACATCCCCAAAAGCTATCTCAACAATCACTCTCCCACGTCAACCCCTAGCTCCGCCACCCCAGTTCACAGAGACACTCTAACCCAACTGGATGCAGTTCAAGAAACTCTGTACCCTTCCAACTCCCTATCTTGTTCAGAGACACTGTCCCCTCCTCTAAGCCTACCAGTTCATGACAGGATTCTCCTCCACCCCCTCATCCAGCTTATTGCTGGCACTCTCTTTCCTCCCTGACCCCAAATGCTGCTCTTGGCTTCTCCCTTCTTCTCCTTAGTATCATCGAAGTTTACAGCACAGAAGGAGGCCATTTGGACCAGTGTGTGTGCGCCGGCTCTATGGCTAGAGCAATGCAAAACTAATCTCACTATCCCACACTTGCCTCATAGTCCTATATCTTCCACTGTTTCAAATATTTATCCAATTTTCCCTTAAAAAATGTAATTACCTCAGCCTCCCTGTGGCAATGGATTCTATGTTCCAACAACCCTCTTTGTAACAAAATTTGTCCTAAACTCTCCTCACTCTTATAGCAACCATTATACAGATCCATGACCCCTTATTGTGAACTCCCCAATTACAGGAAATTGTCTGTCAGAACTGTTCATAATTTTGAAAACCTCTATTAAATCTCCTTCGTCTTCTCTGCACCAGTGGAAATAGTCCTAGTATCTCTCCCCATAATTATAATTTCATATCCCTGGCATCATCCTGGTGAATATAAATAGTACACTCTCTATGGCTTTCATGTCCTTTTAATAATGTGGCTCCCAAAACACCACACAGTACTCTATGTCCCAGCTTATAAAACCCAAAATGCTGTTGGCCTTTTTAATGGCTTTGTCTATTTGCACTCACAGTTTCAGGGAATTATGTATTTGAGCTCCTTGGTTTCTCGGTTCATCCTCACCCTTTAGTCTTTCCATTGAATGCATTCTCCTTCCCCAATCGCTGCTCCTGGCTTCTCCCAGTTTCAGTCTCCCCATTTCATCTCCACCACTCATACCTAAATCTTCTTGTTATTTTAAGCAATTCCAGCTGCTGTACACTGCGGTCATGGATTTCTGTTCCCAGGAGAATTCCTGATCGCAGTCTGCAGCGCTGAAACCACTTCAACAGCAGCAGGGCCCAGATAGGAGTGGCATCGAGGGGAGAGGGACCCACTCAGCACTGATTTTGTCATTGTCCTGCGCTAGTCTCCTGCATCAGTGCTACCCTCCTTGGTTTGGAAGCATACAAAATCCTTATTGATGTTGTCAATGCTGCTCCTTGATCAATTCAACAAAAAGCATGGGCTTGAACAGAACAGAAAATCATCTTTCCCACCTCCCACATAAGATTTAGGACAAACTGGAAAAGCCGCCCTCTGGGAAATGTCGTCGGGACTGCGATTCTTAACTGGCTTCCTAGCACAGAGTCCATTGCACTGATCACTAAAGCAATGGAGCCAGACAGCTTTTAAAATTAAAGAACATGTAACAGAAGGATCCATGATTAGATTATTTTCTCACTTATGTTTAGATTCCCTTGTCCCCCATATCCGCTCTCTTGCTGGCGTTCTGGCTAGGAGGTATGTAATGCTGGCCTGGACAGATTTGACTACATTTTGTCCTCCTTTCCTGTGGGGAACTGCCTATTGTGCTCCTGAAGGCCCAACATTTTTTTTCTTTTGTGACAGTTTTAGACTACAGTCTCACTGACTGAGCCCAGTAAACAATAACAAAAACCAAAATTTCACAAAACTCAAACGTCATCCACACTAGATTGTTGTATGGGATCACATACAGATATCAACAAATACATAGAAACTCAACTTTAAAAAACATCAAAATTAACTACAACTTACTTCAATGGCACTACTTGCATGACGTTTTTGTGTAGATCCACGATTTATTCCTTCTGTTTCACTACAGGTATTTACATTTATAATCTGGTTTCCTATTCATAAACCAGCTATTAGTGCAGCATTCATTCCATGATTATCAGGGGGGTGATTTTAACCCGACCTACATTGGAAACCGGAGAGACTCAAGAAACTTGGGCACTTTTCATTAGTGAGAGGTCGCACAACACCAGGTTATAGTCCAACAGTTTTATTTGAAATCACAAGCTTTCGGAGCTATCGATTGCTCCTTAACTGTTGGACTATAACCTGGTGTTGTGCGACCTCTCAATTTTGTCCACCCCAGTCCAACACCGGCATCTCCGCATCATGACTTTTCATTAGAACAGAGGAGTTAAGAGGAGATCTGATAGAGATGCTTTAAATTATGAAAAGTTTTGATAAAAAATATTTCCAATGGCCAGTGAGTTGGCAAAAGGTGACCATCCAAAGAACGAAGGGAGTGGTTAGGAAAATGTTCTTTTATGAAGAGGGTTGTTAGGACCTGGAATGCCCTACTAGAAACTGTGGTGGAAGTGGATATATATTTGAAAAAATCTCATTTGAAAGGGTATAGGGAAAGGGCAGCGGATGGGACTAAGTGGATAGCTCTTTCAGAAAATTGGTGCAGAGACGATGGGCTGAATGGCTTCCTATTGTGCTGTCATTATTTGTTGCCCCCTGCAACCAGCAGCTAGTTATATAGTGTTAGTAATTTAGCAGGATACCTGTCAAACCTTTTAGCTGAATTAAGAGTGGTCAACACGTGTGGAAAAGAGGAAATAACAAAAATAAAAATGGGGCAGAAAGTAGAAAGACACAAAAAACAATATAACAAATATTTGGTCTTTATGAAATGCGGAGCTGTTGGTGTGGGGTGGGAAGAACAAAATTTTGTGATAAACTAAATGGTGAAGCAGAAAACATTGGTGAGCTCTGCAAATAACCCCCATCAGTAAATATGTACACATACCAGAGCTCACTGATATTTCTTAGGGTAGTGAGTGAAATCCAAAGCACTGTTTTTCAAGAAATGTGCTTCAGATCGAAGTTATGTAGAGGATAAAAGAAAAGTTGAAGGTTGAAAAAAAAAAATTGATTCCCACAGACCAAAGGCTAAAAATGACTGACTAATAATAGTGGACAAATGCTTACCATCTATGTACCAATTCCTGTCTGCTGTTTTAATGGAGGTGTTAACCAGTTTATTTCAAATGGATTAATACCTCTGTTATAAATAGTGAATAGAGGAAAATCATACAAATGCCAACAGTAATGCATCTGTTGCCAGAGAAAGAATCACTAGCAACAGGATTCCTTGCAGGATGTTTTTCTTGGTTCACCATCAGCTTGCACAAGAAACTTAAACATTATCGTTGAGAAAATCTATCGGTATAGAAGGAAGTTTAGCTCAAAATTACACAGCTACGTCTTAGCATTGGGAGATATAAAGACAATTCTTGCAAGCAGCAAAAGGAAGCTCCTCTCCTCTAACCTCAGGAGGGTTTGCATTGTAATGTGAACTGCCTTATTGTTTGAAGGCCATCGTCTGGAGGTATCACCATCTCTCATCTGTGAGGAGCTCAGTACTTCTTTCTCTATGAAAATCCTTCAATTTCACGATGCCTCAGTCCAAATTTGGATGTGGGCAAGGAATTGCTATGAAATTAGATTTTGTGCCACAAGAAATATGGATATTTTTTTTTTTAATAAGTGTCAGCTTCATAAATATCAATTGTCAATGTTTCACACCGGCATCAGCATTTGGGGGTGTGGTCAGTGTACTGATATCTGCTGACAAAAATCAGCACATTATTAGATTAAACAATATAGGTGAGTGGACAGCACAACGGCAGGTGAAATTTAATGCAGACGAATATAAGGTTACTGCCTAGTGACGGTTTCCGATGAAGAACAGAGAGTCTGTCCTTTCAGTTCAGGATGATGCACAGCAGAGGGAGAGGTCCAGGAAAAATGCATGGGAGAAAATACATTAATTTAACAATACTTATTGATATCAGCTCCCTGCGTACATAGAAATTACTGCACAAACAGGCCATTCTGCCCAGCTGGTCTATGCCGGTGTTTATGCTCCACACAAGCCTCCTCCCACCCTGCTTCATCTCACCCTATCAGCATATTCTTCTATTCCTTTCTTCCTCATGCGTTTGTCGCATCCCCTTACATGCATCTATGGTATTCACCTCAACTACTCCATGTGGTAGCAAGTTCCACATTCCAACCACTCTGAGTAAATAAGTTTCTCTTGAATTCCTCATTGGATTTATTAATGACTATCTTATATTTATGACACCTAGTTTTAAAACTCCCCCACAAGTGGAAACATCTTGTCTACATCTACCCTAATGAACCCCTTCACAATTTTAAAGAGCTCTATTAGGTCACCCTTCAGCGCCCCAACCGGTTCAGTCTTTCCCGATAGGTATAACCTCTCAGTTCTGGTATCATCCCTGCAAATCTTTTCTGCACCTTCTCCAATGCCTCTATATCCTTTTTGCAATATACTTTACAGAAACTCATTTGAGAGTGAAAGATCTAGCAACGTTATGCTTGGATCAGGCAGCCTTTACAATGGTAATGAACTGAATGTAATCTTGTGCAAAAGAAACAGGCAGGAAAAGGTTAGGTGTTTGAGTCAACTGTATGTAGTACATCTTAATTTGAACAGAATGAGACAATTCAAATATAGTAAATTCTAGGGCATACCAAATTATGTTGAGCACTTCAAGGCAGAGTAAAGAGGAGGAAGAGAGAGGCAAATAAAAACTTTGTTCAAACTAAAAGCATTCAAAAGATATCTTTCCAATCACCTGGCATGTAAAGGTACTGCCGCTTGTAGTATTAAACCATGCAGACCAGGCTCAATCCCTGATATGTGCTGAGTTAGCTGATCTCAGCTGGTATAGCAGTTGGGATACTACCTTGCTTCAGCACTCCAGTGCTGGGGGAAAAAAGGATGAAAAATTAGCTAAGGCTACTGCTTCTGATAACTACCCAATGAGTTCGGAAGTGCAAGTCTAGCTATGCCGGGTCAGGATCGTATCAATTTTTCTGCGATGCCCTTAATGGTTCAATAACCTGCCAACGCTTATTGGATAGGCTCAAGCATGAAGCAAGTACCAGTGGGTTGCTAGGCATCCATGGAACTGCAGCCCAGAGAGAGAATTTATATTTAAAAAATAAAGCACAAATTTACATCATTTTCCAAAAGAATGCTGAAACATTGAACAGAATGCACAGAATGTAACCTTGGTTTGATAAAAAGTGACCTGATTGAAAGAATCTTGATCCTATGGAAACGAGAGCTCTGCAGCCAAGCTATCTACCATCTGCCCTCACAGCAAACTAAGCTGATGTGAGTTTGGGTGGTTCTCCCTAACTGTACCACAGAGAATTAAAAATAGCTCCAGCTATTGCATGGATAGAAAATTCAACCGCGAAAACAAAATTCAGAACATATGCTGATTGGGTTATTCACCAGTCATGAACTGCAGATTGACCCAATAATCTTGGATGATTACATAACAATTAGTGATTCTTCAAACATTGTCATCACACATTAAATACAGTATCCTGACCCCCACTATCTGCAGCAGAAAAAAAACTCAGAGCATGCAATGAAGTTGTATTGTATTGCAAAAAAAATACACGGGACTGATTTGAAGACTGCAGTTGCATTAAGTGTTCAGATTACAGTTATAAACTGCACAAGCTTTGTTCTTATAGTTTATGACAGCACCTTGATGAGAGAAGTGCATTGTAATCACTCCCAGATATTGATTACTTTCTACTGATTTCAGTCACAATTTCACCACAAGTGGTATGAAGAAATTTTACACAGGACAGAAAATGAAAACAACAAATATTGGAATGAATTGTACACAAGCAGAGCCCTAACCTTAGCACTGCTACCAACCACATTTGAGAGATAAAAAAATAGCCTCTGGAAATAAAGGGAAAAAAAATCACATCCATGTGGAATTGCACAGATTAATAATTGTGGTACCCTTAACCACAGTCATTTATTTCAGGCGCAGTCTGACAGGCAGGGGAGGACACACATTCATAAATTTAACAAAATCCACTTCATCTCACACAAAGGATAAGACAACTGGTTGCATCTTTGGCTTAAGATGATGAAACACTTCAATTAGTATCTTTGACTTCATACGGGACAAGCCTGGTAATTTGCACCTGGCAAACCGCAGTTCACAGACCCTGATCAAAGGTGAAGCAGATGGCTTGGCTCAGACCCCTCCTCATTTCCGTAAGATCAAGGTTCTTCCTCACGTAGAGAACACTGAGGAGCCAGCAACTGCCAGGCCATTTTTGATTAAACAAAGGTACCAACCTTGGCACTGAATAATGCTTTTACTGGTGCATGCTTTTTAAGGCTTGAAAACAGCATTTTTTGCAGAAGCGAAAAATAAATTACAACTGGGCTTAGAGTAAAAACATTACATTAAATTCCAGTTGTGAAAACGCACTGTGGGAATGATAAACAGCCAATGTATGTTATACTTATAAATAATATAAAGAATGGGAACAGTAACATAGTAGTTATGTTACTGGACTAATAATCCAGAGGCCTGGTCTAAACCAGAGACGTGAGTTCAAATCCCACCACAGCAGCTGGGGAATTTAAATTCAGTTAAATCTGGAATAAAAAGCTAGTATCAGTAATGGTGACCATGAAACTGCCGGATTGTTGTAAAAACCCATCTGGTTCACTAATGTCCTTTAGGGAGGGAAATCTGTGATCCTTACCTGGTCTGGCCTATATATGTGACTCCAGACCCACAGCAATGTGGCTGACTCTTAACTGCCCTCTGAAATGGCCTAGCAAGCCACTCATTTGTAAAAATCCGCTACAAAAAACAATAAGAATAAAACCGGACAGACCACCCGGCATCGACTACGGACACGACAATGGCACACCCAGCCTAGTCAAAGCTACAAAGTCCTCCTCAACAACATGTGCCAAAGTTGGGAGAGCTGTCCCACAGACTAGTCAAGCAACAGCCAATACTCATACTCACAGAGTCATACCTTTCAGCCAATGTCCCAAACTCCTCCATCACCATCCCTGAGTATGTCCTGTCCCACCAGCAGATCAGACCCATCAGGGGTGGCGGCACAGTGGTATACAGTCGGGAGGGAGTGGCCCTGGGAATCCTCAACATTGACTCCAGACCTCATGAAGTCTCATGGCTTCAGGTCAAGCACGAGGAAGGAAACCTCCTGCTGATTGCCACCTACCGCCCTCCCTCAGCTGATGAATCAGTACTCCTCCATGCTGAACACCACTTGCAAGAAGCACTGAGAGTAGCAAGGTCACAGAATGTACTCTGGGTGGGGGACTTCAATGTCCATCACCAAGAGTGACTCGGTAGCACCACTACGGACCGAGCTGGCCGGGTCCTGAAGGACATAGCTGCCAGACTGGGCCTGCGACAGGTGGTGAGAGAACCAACACGAGGGAAAAACCTACTTGACCTCGTCCTCACCAATCTACCTGTTGCAGATGCATCTGTCCATGACAGTATTGGTAGCAGTGACCACCGCACAGTTATTGTGGAGATGAAGCCCCGTCTTCACACTGAGGACACCCTCCATCGTGCTGTGTGGCACTACCACCGTGCTAAATGGGATAGATTCAGAACGGATCTAGCAGCCCAAAACTAGGCATCCAAGAGGCACTGTGGGTCAGCAGAATTGTATTCCTCCACAATCTGTAACCTCATGGCCCGGCATATCCCTCACTCTACCATTACCATCAAGCCAGGGGACCAACCCTGGTTCAATAAGGAGTGTAGAAGAGCATGCCAGGAGCAGCACCAGGCGTACCTAAAAATGAGGTGCCAACCTGGGAAAGCTGCAACACAGGACTACATGCATGCTAAAAAGTGGAAGCAGCATGTTATAGACAGGGCTAAGCGATCCCACAATCAACGGATCAGATCAAAGCTCTGCAGTCCTGCCACATCCAGTCATGAATGGTGGTGGACCATTAAACGACTAACGGGAGGAGGAGGCTCTATAAATATCCCCATCCTCAATGATGGCGGAGCCCAGAATGTGAGTGCAAAAAACAAGGCTGAAGTGTTTGCAACCATCTTCAGTCAGAAGTGCCGAGTGGATGATCCATATCGGCCTCCTCCTGAGGTCCCCAACATCACAGAAGCCAGTCTTCAGCCAATTCGCTTCACTCCATGTGACATCAAGAAACAGCTGAGCGCACTGGATACAGCAAAGGCTAAGGGCCCTGACCACATCGAAGCTGTCGTGCTGAAGACTTCTGCTCCAGAACTAGCCGCGCCTCTAGCCAAGCTGTTCCAGTACAGCTGCAACACTGGCATCTATCCGACAATGTGGAAAACTGCCCAGGTATGTCCTGTTCACTAAAGCAGGACAAATCCAATGCGGCCAATTACTGCTCCATCAGTCTACTCTCAATCATCAGCAAAGTGATGGAAGGCGTCGTCGACAGTGCTATCAAGCGGCACTTATTCACCAATAACCTGCTCACCGATGCCCAGTTTGGGTTCCGCCAGGACCACTCAACTCCAGACCTCATTACAGCCTTGGTCCAAACATGGATAAAGGAGCTGAATTCCAGAGGTGAAGTGAGAGTGACTGCCCTTGACATCAAGGCAGCATTTGAAAGAGTGTGGCATTAAGGAGCCCTAGTAAAACTGAAGTCAATGGGAATCAGGGTGAAAAATCTCCACTGACTGGAGTCATACCTAGCACAAAGGAAAATGATTGTGGTGGTTGGAGGTCAATCATCATAGCCCAAGGACATCACTGCAGGAGTTCCTCAAGGCAGTGTCCTAGGCCCAAACATCTTCAGCTGCTTCATCAATTACCTTCCCTTCATCATAAGGTCAGAAGTGGAGATGTTTGCTAATGACTGCACAGTGTTCAGTGCCATTCACAACTCCTCAGATAATGAAGCAGTCCGTGCCTGCATGCAGCAAGACCTGGACGACATTCAGGCTTGGGCTGTTAAGTGGCAAGTAGCATTCGCGCCACACACGTGCCAGGCAATGACTATCTCCAACAAGCAAGAGTCTAACCACCGCCCCTTGACATTCAACGGCATTACCATCGCCGAATCTTGCACCATCAACATCCTGCGGATCACCATTGACCAGAAACTTAACTGGACCAGACACATAACTATTGTGGCAATAAGAGCAGGTCAGAGGCTGGGTATTCTGCAGTGAGTGTCTCACCTCCTGACTCCCCAAAGCTTTCTACCATCTACAAGGCACATGTCAGGAGTGTGATGGAATGCTCTCCACTTGCCTGGATGAGTGCAGCTCCAACAACACTCAAGAAGCTCAACACCATCCAGGACAAAGCAGCCCGCTTGATTGGCACCCCATCCACCACCTTAAATATTCACTCCCTCCACCACCGGCGTAATGTGGCTGCAGTGTGTACCATCTACAAGACGCACTGCAGCAACTCGCCAAGGTTTCTTTGATCGCTCCTCTCAAACCTGCGACCTCTACCACCTAGAAGGACAAGAGCAGCAGGCGCATGAAACATAGAAACATAGAAGATAGGAGCAGGAGTAGGCCATTCGGCCCCTCGAACTGCTCCGCCATTTAATGAGATCATGGCTGATCATCCAAATTCAGTACCCTGTCCCTGCTTTCTCCCCATATCCCTTGATCCCTTTAGCCTTAAGAAATATATCTAACTCCTTCTTGAATATATTTAATGAATTGGCCTCAACTGCCTTCTGTGGTAGAGAATTCCACAGGTTCACCACTCTCTGGGTGAAGAACTTCCTCCTCATCTCAGTCCTAAATGGCTTACCCCTTATCCTTAGACTGTGACCCCTGGTTCTGGACTCCCCCGCCATCAGGAACATCCTTCCTGCATCTAGTCTGCCTAGTCCTGTTAGAATTTTATAAGTTTCAATGAGATCCCCTCTCATTCTTCTAAACTCTAGCGAATACAAGCCCAATCGTCCCAATCTCTCTTCATACGTCATTCCTGCCATCCCAGGTATCAGTCTGGTGAATCTTCGCTGCACTCCCTTCATGGCAAGAACATCCTTCCTCAGATAAGGCAACCAAAACTGCACACAATACTCAAGGTGTGGTCTCACCAAGGCCCTGTACAACTGCAGCAAGACATCCTTGCTCCTGTACTCGAATCCTCTCGCAATGAAGGTCAACATACCATTTGCCTTCTTAACCACCTGCTGCACCTGCATGCTTACCTTAAATGACTGGTGCACAAGGACTCCCAGGTCTCGTTGCACTTCCCCTTTTCCCAATCTATTGCCGTTCAGAAAATAATCTGCCTTCCTGTTTTTGCCACCAAAGTGGATAACCTCGCATTTATCCACATTATACTGCATCTGCCATGCATCTGCCCAATCACCCAACTTGTCCAAATCATACTGGAGTTTCTCTGCATCCTCCTCACAACACACACGCCCACCCAGCTTTGTGTTGTCTGCAAACTTGGAGATATTACATCTAGTTTCCTCGTCTAGATCATTTATATATATTGTGAATAACTGGGGTCCTAGCACCGATCCCTGCGGTACCCCACTAGTCATTGCCTGCCACTCAGAAAAAGACCCGTTTATTCCGACTCTTTGATTCCTGTCTGCCAACCAGTTCTCTATCCAAGTCAGTACCTTACCCCCAATCCCATGTGCTTTAACTTTGCACGCCAATCTCTTATGCGGGACCTTATCGAAAGCCTTCTGAAAGTCCAAATACACCACATCTACTGGTTCTCCCTTATCTATTCTGCCAGTTACATCCTCAAAAAATTCCAGTCGGTTAATCAAGCATGATTTACCTTTTGTAAATCCATGTTGACTTTGTCCGATCCTGTCACTGTTTTCCAAGTGCTCTGCTATTACATCTTTTATAATGGACTCTAGCATTTTCCCCACTACCGATGTCAGGCTTACTGGTCTATAATTCCCCGTTTTCTCTCTCCCACCTTTTTTAAATAGTGGGGTTACATTAGCTACCCTCCAATCCATGGGAACTGTTCCAGAGTCTATAGAATTTTGGAAGATGACCAGCAATGCATCTACTATTTCTAGGGCCACTTCCGTAAGTACCCTAGGATGTAGATTATTAGGCCCTGGGGATTTATCGACCTTCAATCCCATCAACTTCCCCAACACCATTTCCCTACAAATACTGATTTCATTCAGTTCTTCCCTCTCATTAGACCCTATGTTCCCCGACATCTCTGGGAGGTTATTTGTGTCCTCCTTTGTGAAGACAGAACCAAAGTATGTATTTAATTGGTCTGCCATTTCTTTGTTCCCCGTTATAAATTCCCTTGATTCTGACTGCAAGGGACCTACGCTTGACTTCACCAATCTTTTTCTCTTCACATATTTATAGAAGCTTTTACAGTCAGTTTTTATGTTCCCTGAAAGCTTACTCTCATACTCTATTTCCCCCCTCTTAATTAATCCCTTTGTCCTCCTTTGCTGAATCCTAAACTGCTCCCAAACCTCAGGTTTGCTGCTTTTCCTGGACAATTTATATGTCCTCTCCTTGGATCTTATGCTATCCCTAATTTCCCTTGTTAGCCACGGTTGAGTCACCTTTTTTGTTTTATTTTTATGCCAAACAGGGATGAACAAATTCTGTAGTTCATCCATGCGATCTTTAAATGTTTGCCATTGCCTATCCACCGTCAACCCTTTAAGTAACGTTCCCCAATCCATCCTAGCCAATTTGCGCCTCATACCATCGTAGTTTCCTTTATTTAAATTCAGGACCCTAGTCTCTGAGTCAACTACTTCACTCTCCATCTTAATGAAGAATTCTATCATATTATGATCGCTCCTCCCCAAGGGGCCTCGCACAACAAGATTGCTAATTAATCCTTTCTCATTACATTATACCCAGTCTAAGATGGCCTGATCTCTAGTTGGTTCCTCGACATATTGGTCCAGGAAACCATCCCATTTTCACTCTAGGAATTTCTCCTCCACAGTGTAAGGGTAAAAAATTAATTGTAATAATGTAAGGGCAAATCAGTTGTAATGTTTAAGATTAGTTGAACTGCTTAAAGGACTATAGCAAAGGTCAAAGTATCTCCCGAAGGCTACAAGCCGATGGAGACAGTGGTATAATTAGATAAAGACCAGCTTGCTTGGTCTGCGGTATAGACAATGCAGACACTGCAGAACAAAAACATGAATCATTGTTTTCTATAATAAACTAACCTCGAATAGGCGTAAGAATGAAACCTTGCAGCGCAGGTTGCTGACCACTATTAGACAAAAGCAGAAGTAAAGGATGGGTTTCGCTAACATTGCAAGATTCTAATGAAGTTGTTGTTAGAGACCCTAAGGGTCGCTCATGATGTAATAACTGTGCTGATGTTTGTATTTTCTGGCTTCTTGAACTGTATAAAGAAGCTTGGCTGCCACTATTAAACTGAGAAGCTGGTCACTAGACCGCGAGGCTATGACTCTTCTCCCAGAGCGCTTTGAATAATAAACTGTGAACTTTTGCTTTGAGACAGACTCGAGTTAATTAATTTTTCACCAACAACAGTATTGTTACTAATTTGGTTAGCCCAATCTATATGTAGATTAAAGTCACCCATGATAACTGCAGTGCCCTTATTGCACGCGTCTCTAATTTCCCATTTAATGCCATCCCCAACCTCAGCATTACTGTTTGGGGGTCTGTATACAACTCCCACTAATGTTTTTTGCCCCTTGGTATTTCTCAGCTCTACCCATGCAGATTCCACATCATCAGAGTTAACATCCTTCCTTACTATTGTGTTAATCTCCTCTTTAACCAGCAATGCTACCCCACCTCCGTTTCCTTTTTGCCTGTCCCTCCTGAATATTGAATACCCCTGGATGTTGAATTCCCAGCCTTGGTCATCTTGGAGCCACGTCTGTGTAATCCCAATTATATCATATCCGTTTACATCTATTTGCGCAGCCAATTCATCCACCTTATTACGAATGCTCCTCGCATTAAGACACAAAGCCTTCAGGCTTGTTTTTTTTAACACTCTTAGACCTTTTAGAATTATTATTTACTGTGGCCATGCTTGATTTACACCCTTGATTTCTCTGACTGCCACTTTTGCTTTTCTCCTTCCTGTCTTTTGCTTCTATCCTTGCTTCCCTTTCCTCTGTCTCCCTGCGTGGGAACACCATCACCTACAAGTTCCCCTTCAAGTTACACAAGGTCCTTAGGGAAGTATATCGCCGTTCCTTCATCGTCGCTGGGTCAAAATCCTGGAACACTCTACGTAACAGCACTGTGGGTGTACCTTCACCACACGGACTGTAGCGGTTCATGAAGGCGGTTCACCACCACCTGCTTAAGGGCAATCAGGAATGGGCAATAATGTTGGCCTTACCAGCGACACCCACATCCCATGAACAAATTAAATAAAATAGCTCTGTCAGTTGGTACTTTATTAGCATCAGTATTTATTAACTTTCAGCGCCATGAATAGGTTTACGCACTCAGGTGCTGTCAGGTTCGGAAGCCGCCTATCAGTTTACTCATTGATAAAGCCCCTTCCATATAGATTTGTCAGAGAATGATCTGGCTGCACCCAAGGTGTGACCATGACAACCTTTACATTCGAAGTATATGATTGGAAAACTGGCTTTTGAAGCCAGATTTTAGTGAATGAAAACCCAGGATTTTAAAAGTCACTTCCAACTCCAAAATGAACAGCGGGAGGCAGGAGAAAGAAAAAAAGTGAAGTAGTGCAGCAAAAGGGGAAATAGCAAAAAGATGACAGGGCAAGCAGAATTAAAGTATTCTGCATGTTTTCTTTTAAATTGCTATATTTTAAATGTTTATTTTTACAGTTTAGGATTAACATAGCTATAATAAAGGTACTCTCGACATTTGATTAGCTGTGCTATTGTAATATTAGCATTTGTTTCGTTGTAACAATACATCAGCAGTAAACTTAAAATGGCTAAGCCAAGGAGACAGAAATATCCTTGGACCTGCTGGCAATCGAAAAGTTAAATAAGCTTCAAGAAAATCTCTCCCCCCTTCCTATGCTCCAGAAGAACATAAGAACATAAGAAATAGGAGCAGGAGTAGACCAATCGGCCCCTCGAGCCTGCTCCGCCATTCAATGAGATCATGGCTGATCTGATCCAACCTCAACTCTAAAGAACACAAGAAGCAGGAGCAGGACCAGGCCACTCGGCCCCTGGGCCCGCTCCGCCACCCACAGGGCCTTGACCGATCCGAACTCAAACTCATGTCCAATTTCCAGCCCGCTCCCCGTAACCCCTGATTCCCTTTACTTCTAGGAAACGGTCTATTTCTGTTTTAAATTTATTTAATGAAGTAGCTTCCAGCGCTTCCTGGGGTAGCAAATTCCACAGACCCACTACCCTCTGAGTGAAAAAGTTTCTCCTCATCTCAGTTTTGAAAGAGGAGCCCCTTATTCTAAGATTATGTCCCCTAGTTCTAGTTTCACCCATCATTGGGAACATCCTCACCGCGTCCACCCGATCAAGCCCCTTCACAATCTTATATGTTTCAATAAGATCGCCTCTCATTCTTCTGAACTCCAATGAGGTGTCTCTCCTCCCCTAAATTAGATTTATTTCTGTCTCCCTTCCCTCCAAAGAGGGTCTCACTTTTTCTCTCTTAACTGGATCTCTCTTCCTTCAACTGGAACTCTCTTATTCCAACCCTCCCCCAACTGGATCTATCTTCTCCCTTTAACTGGTGTTCTCTTCCTCCCTGCCCTATCAACTGGGTATCTCTTCAAACCTCCTGTAAAACTGGGTCATTTTTTCTCTCCCCCTCCAACAGGGTCTCTCTCCTCCATCACTGAATAGGTTCTCTGGACTTTCCTCATCAAAATGTTTTCTCTCCCTCTGTTCCACTTTCCAATTCATAGCAGATCCCACACATAACTCAGAAGATCAGATGAAACCTAGAACACTAATCCCCATGTATAAAATAAATACACTCAATCTGACTGAAAAATAAATCAAAAACCCCCTTTATTTCTCCCTGTCTTTGCTTCCTCTCTGTGATTACTAGCCTTTCCTGTCCACCCCCACCCCTTTAAGCTTGCATTAGAAAGTACAAAATCAGGAAAGACAAAGCAGTCTTTCTGGCCAGTCCCCAAAACAAATACCTCTCAATTACTCACTCCTCCGAATATAAACCCAATTCTCCCTTAACGTTTTCCACACTGTCTCCACCACCTCCCTGGGCAGTCCATTTCCCACATTCATCATCCTCTACGTAAAGTAGTTGCATTAATGAAATTCAAAACTATGAAGGGGTTTAATAGGTTAGATGTAGAGAAGATGTTTCCACTTGTGGGGGAGTCCAAAACTAAGGGGCCATAAATATAAGATAGTCACTAATAAATTCAAAAAGGAATTCAGGAGAAATGTCTTTACTCAGAGAGTGGTTAGAATGTGGAACTTGCTACCATATGGATGGTTGAGGTGAATAGCATAGATGCATTTAAGGGGAAGCTAGGTAAGTACGTGAGTGAGAAAGGAATAGAAGGATATTTTGATAGGGTGAGATGAAGTAAGGCGGGAGGAGGCTCTTCTGGAGCATAAATACCAGCACAGACCTGTTGGGCCGAATGGTCTCTTTCTGTGCTGTAAAATTCTATGTAAATGTAATCTGTCTGTGCACCTTTCCTCTTGTAAGGTCAAGTCTGGATTTTTTGCTTCTAGAGTTTTTGCCAATTTCAAACATATTGGCCCGAAAATTAAACCTAATACGCGAGAGTACGCACTGTGTACTCTCGCGTATTAGATCCCGAATTGCCGGTTTCCTGCATGCACTGCGCATGCGCGGGAAACCGGCACTTCGTGAATTGCAAAGGGGGCGGTTCCTAAGTGAACCGCGTGCGCACTACAGGCTGTGCGCACGCAGTGCACTTAGTTTTTTTTTCAGCTTTGAACGCGCAGGTAAGTGGTGAAGATTTTACACATAAAGAAAGCAGGCATAGACCCCCTTTTAACAAGGTAAGTAGTTAATTAAGTGTTATTTAAAAAAAATTTCAACAGGTTTATCTTTTTTAGAGACTTTAAAGAAAGGTAAGTTTATTTTTATAACTTTTAAAAAGATTTTAAATTTTTTCAAAAATTTAATTTTTTGTTTAAAGTGGTTAATTTATTTAACTGTACTTATTTTATTAATGTGATGGCTTTTTTTTTATTTAATTGAGGTTTAGCTGTTCTTTTGGGGGTTTGTAGTATTCATAGCTTTGACAGCCCTTGCTGTTAAAACTATGAATGAAAGATGGTGTGCTGCCATTGGCTCTAACTGAATCACGTGATCCCAGAGCTCGCACGAACTAATTGCGCCTCTGGGATACGCACACACTGCACGGTTGCAACAGGGAGAGGCTTTGAAACTAAAGTTCGTGTGGGCCCGGAGCAAAAAGGTAGGCGCGGAGTGCGATATCGCGGGGAATCCTTACCCCCGCGGGAACCATCCATGTTTAATTTCTGGGCCAATATTGAGCTTCAATTTATCTATTTCCTTAAAAATCTGAGAATATCATCTTTTTTGAGCCTTCTCTTCTCCAATGTAAATAATCTCAGGCTCTTCACTCCTCATATGCCTTAAATGATCACATAAAACAAGGCTTCATTATTGGCACCAAAGAAAATGCTGATGGACTCAATTTTACTTTTATAATTAATATAGATATGTTAAATATAAGTTTATTTTCCTTTTAAGAAAAATTGTGAACTTAATGCCCAAAAGGCATATATTTCCCACAAAAGATTAAACTGCTCAAATTGTTGCAATTATAATGCAATACCTATGAAGTGATCATTACTTTCCTTCAGGTCGATAGGCACCAACTTGGGTGCAATACTGAACATAGAAATTAGTGTTTTGCAACTATGGAGGAAGTAGCAATTTACTGATATTTATTGATTTGGTTTTACCTTATTGAAAATATTACGTAATATTTATCATGATAGTAATATTTGCATTCAAATATCTCAATGCACTTTACGCATTAACTGTTGTCATGTAAGCAAACATGGCTGTCATTTGTGCCAATAATATCCCACAAACAGCCACGAGATTAACGATCAATTTGACATCAAGTCTTGGACAAATCAACCTCAGCTGGACATCAGGAAGACTGAACCCATCTTTGGCACACGCTGTAAACTCTACTCCCTTTGCTCTAATTCTATCCCCCTCCGTGGCCTCTCGCTCAGGCTGAACAAAACCATATGAAACCTCTGCATTGTGTTCAACTGCTCTAACATTGTTCTGGCTCTACCCCTAATTCAGCTGAAACACTTGTCCACCTTTTCTCACATCCATGCTTGATTACTCCACTGCTTTCCTTGCTGTCCTTCTATTGCCCACCTTCCATAAACTCCAACTTGTCCAAAACCCTCCTGTCTTGGCAGGCCTATAATACTACAGCTGACGTCAGTAATCCTAGACTTCGGAGTGGTAAAATCAGTTAGGGTTACAGTTCATAGTCGTTATCCAGCAATATTTACTCAAAAGTACACTTGTCTAGTGAGGGAAGATTCAGGCTCAGCGACAATGCCTCCCAGTGTTGAATAGCCATTCACACTGTCTTCTAGGCTCACACATAAAGTATGTTCACTTGGGAGATGTACCAGAGGATGACCAAAACACATGCAACTGTATTGGAGCACAAGTCGTTACCTTCAATAACAACTTATATTTATATAGTACCTTTACAGAGGAGTAATGGTCACCAAACTTTAATTTAAAAATTTAAGATCGACAACTTAAAGTACAGTCGAAAGAAGAGGCTTTTAAAGAGTGAGCAGCAACAGAGAAGCCTTTAGGAAGGGAGTTGCAGAGATAGGACTAATGTAACTAAATGGTAGAGCAGAGGGATGATGCATGTGAGCCCCTAGTCCGAGGAGCAAAGAGTATGGACTGGGATGTAGGGATGGAAGAGACTGCAGAGGTAGGGAGGGACAAGACCATGGAGATATGTAAATGAAGGCTAGGATTTTTATTGCATTAAGAGATAGGGAGCCTAAGGAGGTTGGCAAGGACAAGGGGTGATGGGCAAAAAGAAGAAATAAAAATAATTTGCATTTGTATAGCACCTTTCAGGACATCACAAAGCGTTTTACAGTATTTTTTGAAGTGTTGTAACTGTTGCAATATAAGGAAACACAGCAGTCAATTTGCACACAACAAAGTCCCACAAACAGCAATGAGATAAATGATAAAATAATCTGTTTTCGTGATATTGCCAGGACAATGGGAGAACTCCCCTGCACTTCTTCGAAAAGTACCATGGGATCGGTTTAACGTCTCATCTGAAAGACTGACTTAACTGCAGGACAAGATGCAGGTGGTAAAATTTGGATAAGCTGGAGTTTGTGTAGGGTAATGATCCAAAGGTTAGTGAGCAGGGCTTCACTTGGCCAGTGCTGGGACTAGAGTCCTGGCGGATCATATAACTAGGGCTGTAGAGAGGGCTTTAAACTAACGAGTGGGGGGGAGGTTCCTAGAGAGCAAATAATAAAAATGACAACAGAGAAGGTCATAGACTTAGGTAGCAGTGGGGAAATTAAAAACCAGAGTGTGTCAGGAAGGGGCAGAAGGTATGGAGTAAAAGGTAAAGCAATAAAAAGGGCAAAAGCAGGAACTAAGTGTCACAAAACATATTTGAAAGTTCTCTATCTGAATGCACGTAGCATTCGTAACAAAATAGACGAGTTAATGGCACAAATAACTACATATGGGTATGATCTTGTGGCCATTACAGAAACATGGCTGCAGGGTGACAATGCCTGGGAATTAAACATACCAGGTTATTTAACGATCAGGAAGGACAGGCAGGAAGGAAGGGGAGGTGGGGTGGCTATGTTAATAAAGGAAGGAATCACTGTAATACAGAGAAATGATATTGGTTCAAAAGATCAGGATAATGAAACAGTTTGGGTGGAGATAAGGAATAATAAGGGGGAAAAAAACACTAGTGGGCGTAGTCTATAGGCCTCCAAACAGTTGCAACTCTGTTGGACGGAGTATCAATCAGGAAATAGATGAGGCTTATAATAAGGGAACATCTATAATTATGGGGGATTTTAACTATCATATTAATTGGACAAATCAAATTGGGCAGGGCTGCCTTGAGGATGAGTTCATTGAGTGTATTAGGGATGGGTTTCTTGAGCAGTATATAACTGAACTGACCAGGGTGCAAGCAACCTTAGATCTAGTCCTGTGTAATGAGACAGGATTAATTAAAAATGTCCTAGTAAAGGATCCCCTTGGAATGAGTGACCATAACATGGTTGAATTCCATATTCAATTAGAGGGTGAGAAGGTTGGATCTCAAACAAGCGTGCTAAGCTTGAATAAAGGAGACTATGAAGGTATGCGGGCGGAATTTAGAAGAGTGGATTGGGAAAATAGATTAAAGGGTAAGACGATACATGATCAGTGGTGTACATTTAAGGAGTTATTTAACAACTTCCAAAAAAAATATATTCCACTGAGAAGAAAAGGGTATAAAAGAAAAGACAGTCATCCGTGGCTAAGTAAAGAAATTAAGGATAGTATTCAACTAAAAACAAGGGCTTATAAGGTAGCCAAATCTAGTGGGAGGATAGAGGATTGGGAAAACTTTAAAAGACAGCAAAAAATAACAAAAAGATTGATTAAGAAAGGGAAGATAGATTATGAAAGTAAATTAGCAAAAAATATAAAAACAGATAGTAAGAGTTTTTATAGTTATATAAAAAGAAAAAGGGTGGCTAAAGTAAATGTTGGTCCCTTAGAGGATGAGACTGGGAAATATGGAGATGGCAAATACACTGAATGAATATTTTGTATCAGTCTTTACAGTAGAGGGCACTAAGAATATCCCAACACTGGACAAACAGGGGGCTATAGGGGGGAGGAGCTAAACATGATCAAAATCACTAAGGAAGTGGTACTCGGTAAAATAATGGGACTCAAGGCGGATAAATCACCTGGACCTGATGGCTTACATCCTAGGGTCTTGAGGGAAGTGGCGGTAGGGATTGTGGATGCATTGGTAATAATTTTCCAAAACTATCTGGACTCAGCAAAGATCCCAGCAGACTGGAAAACTGCTAATGTAACACCCTTATTTAAAAAGGGCAGTAGACAGAAGGCTGGAAACTATAGCCTAACATCTGTGGTGGGTAAAATTTTAGAGTCCATTATTAAGGAGACAGTAACGGGACATTTGGATAATCATAATTTAATAGGACAAAGTCAGCATGGTTTTATGAAGGGGAAGTCATGTTTGACAAATTTGCTGGAGTTCTTTGAGGAAGTAACACACAGGGTGGATAAAGGGGAACCAGTGGATGTGGTGTATTTAGACTTCCAAAAGGCATTTGACAAGGTGCCACACAAAAGATTATTGCTTAAGATAAAAAATCACGGGATTGGGGGTAATATTCTGGCATGGATAGAGGATTGGCTATCTAACAGAAGGCAGAGAGTTGGGATAAATGGTTCATTCTCAGACTGGCAATCAGTACTAGTGGTGTTCCGCAGGGGTCAGTGCTGGGTCCCCAACTCTTTACAATCTATATTAACGATTTGGAGGAGGGGACCGAGTGTAACATATCAAAGTTTGCAGATGATACTAAGATGGGAGGGAAAGTAGTGAGTGAGGAGGACATAAAAAATCTGCAAGGGGACATAGACAGGCTAAGTAAGTCGGCAGAGATTTGGCAGATGGAATACAATACTGGAAAGTGTGAGGTTATGCACTTTGGCAGGAAAAATAGTAGAGCAAGTTATTATCTAAATGGCAAGAAACTGGAAAGTACTGAAGTACAAAGGGATCTGGGGGTCCTGGTGCACGAAACGCAAAAGGTTAGTATGCAGGTGCAGCAAGTGATTAAGAAGGCCAATGGAATGTTGACTTTCATTGCTAAGGGGTTAGAATATAAAAATAGGGAGGTATTGCTTCAGTTGTACAAGGTATTGGTGAGACCGCACCTGGAATACTGCATACAGTTTTGGTGTCCATACTTAAGAAAAGACATACTTGCTCTCGAGTCAGTACAAAGAAGGTTCACTCGGTTAATCCCGGGGATGAGGGGATGGACATATGAGGAGAGGTTGGGTAGATTGGGACTCTACTCATTGGAGTTTAGAAGAATGAGAGGCGATCTTATTGAAACATAAAAGATTGTGAAGGGGTTGGATCGGGTGGATGCGGGGAGGATGTTCCCAATGATGGGTGAAACTAGAACTAGGGGGCATAGTCTTAGAATAAGGGGCTGCTCTTTCAAAACTGAGATGAGAAGGAACTACTTCACTCAGAGGGTGGTAGGTCCATGGAATATGCTGCCCCAAAAAGCTGTAGAAGCTACATCATTACATAATTTTAAAACAGAAATAGACAGTTTCCTAGAAGTAAAGGGAATTAAGGGTTACGGGGAGCGGGCAGGAATTTGGACATGAGTCTAGGTTCGGATCGGTCATGGCCCTGTGGGTAGCGTAGCGGGCCCAGGGGCCGTGTAGCCTGATCCTGCTCCTATTTCGTGTGTCCAATTCTGTTAGGTTCAGGTGATGGTTCTGTGATAGTAGATTGGCGGTTAGGATCAGATCAGCCATGATCTTATTGAATGGCGGAGCAGGCTCGAGGGGCCAATTGGCCTACTCCTGCTCCTATTTCTTATATTCTTATGTTCTTAAAAGTGAAGTCTGGAGGTAACAGAAGCATGGGTAAGAGTCTCAGTAGCAGTGGGGCGAGGTAAGGGCCTAGGCAGTTGATGTTGCAGTAGGCCGTCTGCGTAATGGATAGTATGTCTGCTTTGAAGTTCGGTTCAGGCTTTAATAGTACATTGAGGTTCCAAACTATCTTCTTAAGCCTTTGAGAGCAGCCCAGAAGGAGAATGGAGTTAGGGGAAAAAGTATGGCGTTGTTGGCAGCAGCTGAGTAGGATGACCTCTGCCTTCCTGATGTTCAACTGGAGGAAATTCTGGCTCATTCATAAGTTGATGACAGACAAGCAACTTGACAGTATGGAGGTGGTTGTGGAGTGGAAAGTGGTACAAAAGCAAACTTGTGTGCCATCAGAAACTGACCCCATGTCCATTGATAAAATCTCTGACAGACAATATGTAAATGAGAAAGAGGAGGGCATTAAGGATAGAATCCTGGAGTACTCCAAGGGGTGGGAAGAGTAGGGATTGCTGGAGATATGCTGGTAGGAGTGCAACCAGATAAAGGTATTTCTGTTAGAGTGGACCACAGAGGAAAGGTGGTGAGGAAGGATGAAATGGTTGACTGCGTCTGACACCACCAAGAAGCTGAAGAGGACAAAGAGCACCACAGTCACAGTTATAGGAGAGGTCATTGTTAACTTTGATCAGGGCTGCCTGAATGGTGTGGGCAGGGCAGAAACTGGACTGGAAGGAACTTGAATAGGGAATTTGGGAAGAGCAGAGGCAAAAAATTTGAAGAGACAAAATATGATGTATATAACAATATCAGTATTATATTTATCATGAACAACACTTTGCAGGTACCTGTCTATACCATGAGGAGGTGATTGTGAGTGGCTGAGTGATAACTGTCCTTCTGATTTTCCATTCCTATGAAGAAGGTTTTTCAAAGCTGCAAGTTGCGGTGATGAGCTCCCTGCATATCTAAGAACATTGTCTGGTTGCACTCCTACCAGCATATCTCAAGCAATCCCTACTATTCATGGAAATGAGGGCCAGCACTTTGGACTGGCCTGGGAACTGCTACAAAGCTGCTCAACCCTGAAAGCGCTCTACCGCTGAGCACGCAAGCAGTACCCAGAAGGAAAGGACACTTAAAAGTGTCTAAACTCAGTCAGGTAAGAAATTCAATGGGCCGGATTTTGTTCTCCGTGGCGAACGAACGGCACTAACTGTTCGTTAACTTGCATTTGCCCACTGGAATGTACTGTAAATTAGAGAGCCAAAAAGCACAGTGCCCTCTACAAGGCACCTGGGACCTGTGTGAACAGGACAAGCAACTGTGTATCTCCTCAACCAATCAGATTGGGGAATCGTTAATGAGCAGCGCAGAGTCTGGACCAGGAAGTGTAAGTTAGAATATTGAATTCAATGTCAAATCAGGTACAGAAAGCGAAATAAAGAGGGAAAGAAAAATTGGATTCAGAGAGAGCGATAAAGAAACAGAAAGAAAAAGTAAAATTAAAATAAAATTATTAATTAAAAAAAAAATCTCCAACAACATTTAAAATCTAAAGGACTGAGACTCCACACTTGTAAAAGTTAATTCTCAGTGCCAGAGAGGTTGCATGGCAATAATTAAGACTTACCACGCTGTTAAAAGGGTGCTTACACTGGAATGGACAAGCCCTAACATTTTCTGACGAGTTTAGGTCGTATCTATGAGGTAAGTACAGAAACTTCACGCTGTTCAATGTATTGAATAGGGAGCCAGATGGCGAGATGCCGTTTTCGGGAAGTGTTTGGACGAGTATCGCATCTCGAACGGCAACTTCCAGATTTCCACGTTTAACTGCGCATGTGCAGTCACTGGAATTTGCTCTTTGATTTCCATGTAAATAACGGTGAGCGCTGTTAGCCTTACTGTTATTTCTACTGCAAAATCCAGCCCATTATAATATATATGTCATTATATTTTTTTCAAATTGACATTGGGGGAATTACTTCAAACAGAAAAAAATCCACCTGACACTTACATTTCTCCTTAACTTTAAATAATTATAATCAGGAATGTTGTGTGCATTTTCGTAATTAGAGCTGCATACATTTTGCTTTATTAAAACCAGCAGTTAAAATTACAATTTATCGCTAATCTGCTAAAGCCTTAGTGGAGAATTAATACATTGACTGACACTAAAATACATAAAAGATCACAAATGATCAGAAAATGTAGTATAATTTCAACGACAGTTATTAATTTAAACCTTGTAACCATTGTCTTAAAATGCCCATTGTTTTGCACAATTCCTACTTCACAGCTTACAGAACTCAGCACTTTACACTCTCTCCTCCTCCCCCCTTCAAAAAAAATAATAATTTCCAATTAGCGCTCTCTGGAAATTTTCAGGCTGTGCCAGGGAGAAAAATCAGGTGGCAGCCGAGACAGGATGCAGGAGATACAATGTTTTATTACGATCACCATGGCAACGGTGTGGAAAACCAAGAGCCACGGGGCAGTAGCTGCAACCAGGTCAATAATGCACACAGAGACATTGTGTAGATAATCAACAACAGGGCCCTTGGTTCTCTTCAATGTGCAAACAGCTGAAGGGCAAATCAATACAGCAATGGGAACAAGGCTGCCCCAGCCCCATTTCCCACAATCCACCATCAATAAGTACTGAAGGAACCCAAAAAAGAAAACCTCTTGATTTTGTTCTGCAGGAATTAAAATGAACAAATAATTTAAAATCATTTCCAACTCCAATGATTCAAATGAATTCTTAAAACATTTCAATAATTACTTACGTTTATTGTGTATCAGATTATCAATATTTCTATTTTTTTGATATTGCAGCATCCTCTCAGGCAGAATGTTCCAGCAGGTATTACATTATACTGTTCCTTACATGTAAATATTCCTCTCAATTTAAGATGGTCAGAAAATCCAGCTTTTGAAATTTTGTTCAAACTTACAAAGAAACCTACTAAATTAGCATTGGTTGGAATCGTTTAAACAGGAACAACTACTTCAGCCATTTTTTAAAAAACAAAAACATTAAAACTGGTTGCTTTCCGATTTACTTAAATATTTTTTAAATCTGTTACGAGCCATAGCTTTTTATAATTTAATAAAAACACATTTTTAATTTCGTGCTTCCCTGAATCATGTTATAAACATGAACAATAATATTTTATCTAAAATGTAGATCCAGAAATTATCTATTTGCACAGATCCACTTTTAGAGTGCTTTCCTGCTGGGTTTTAAGTGTGCCACATAAATTTAGTAAACAAAGGCTCTCCTGTCCGTTGCAGTGACACTGGGGATGAGCTGTTGTCACAACAACAACTTGCATTTGTATAGTGCCGAGTAAAACGTCCCAAGATGCTTCACAGGAGCGATTATCAATCACAATTTGACACCGAGCCACATAAGGAGGTATTGGGACAGATGACCAAAAGTTTGGTAAAGGAGGTAGGTTTTAAGGAGTGTCTTAAAGGAGGAGAGATAGGTAAAGAGGTAGAGAGATTTAGGGAGGGAATCCCAGAGCTTAGGGCCTGGGTAGCGGAAGGCATGGCCGTCAATGGTTGAGAGATGAAAATCAGGGATGCGCAAGAGGCCAGAATTGGAGGAATGCAGAGATCTCAGAGAGTTGTAGGGCTGGAGGAGGTGACAGATTGGGAGGGGCGAGGCCATGGAGGGATTTGAAAACAAGGCTGAAAATTTTAAGATTGAGGCGTTGCCGGACCGGGAGCCAATGTAGGTCAGCGAGTACAGGGATGAATGATGGCTGAACGGGACTTGGTGCGAGTTACATTTTGGGCAGCAGAGTTTTGAATAGCTCAAGTTTATGGAGGTGAGAGGCTGGCCAGGAAGATACTGGAATAGTCGAGAATAGAGGTCACAAAAATATGGATGAAGCTTTCAGCAGCAGATGTGCTGAGCTAAGGGCAGAGTTGGGCGATGTCACAGAGGTGGAAGTAGGTAGTCTTGGTCATGGAGAGGATATGGGGTCAGAAGCTCTGCTCAGGGTCAAATAGGACGCCAAGGTGTGAACAGGCTGCTTCAGCCTCAGACAGTGGCCAGGGAGAGGGATGGAGTTGATGGCTAGGGAATGAAGTTTGTGTCAGGGACTGAAGACAATGGTCTTCCTAATATTTAATTCATAACATTTCTGCTCATCCAATACAGGATGATGGACAAACAGCGTGACAAATCAGAGGCAGTGGAGGGAGTTGGTGGTGAGGTAGAGCTGGGCGTCCTCAGCGTACATGTGGAACCTGTGATGTTGCGTTTTCAGATGATATCGTCGAGGGGCAGCATGGAGATGAGATATAGGAGGGGGTCAAGGATAGATCCTTGACAGACTTCAGAGTTAGAGAAGCCATTGCAAAAGATTCTCTGGCTACAACTGGATAGATAGGAATGACGAGGGCAGTCCCACCAGCTAGACAACGGTTATTTACACTTAACAGTCACATGTGGCCTGAGGATATCTCTTCAATAAAGTACCATTTTGGATATCAAATATGGTATCAACTTATCTTGCAATTAAATCATGATATGCCTTTAATAGTTTCCAAAATTTTAATATGCATAACTGACAAATCTTTAGACTTTTATACTACAGATCACACTGATGTAAGCTGGTATAACTTGGGTTGAAGTCACTTGAATCAAATTCTGGCAACCAGTGTGAGATTACCTCCAACAAGTAGTTGCACAAGTATTCAGGTTTGAACTAGCTGATTACAAGTGGAGCTGACAGTATAGCTCAGGTCTGTCAGCTCTACAGGTATCTGTAGTATAACAGCGACCTTTACACCATCACATAACTAAGTAATCAACAATGCAATAGAAAAGCTGGGAAATCTATAAGAGTGATACCAAGATAACTGGCATCGCACACCACCTGCAGAAGACTGGGAATAGATGCCTGGTAATAATTATTTTGAAGGCTGTCAGGTTCAAATTTGTCTCGTCCTGGTATGAAGATTTCTTTAGGCGAAACTAAAAATGGCAAATATCTAAAGTAATTTGAAAGAGATATTGACAGTACTCATGAGGAAATCGATATTATGACGCTGCCTACTTGGGAACAGCAAAATTAGCGCTATGAGATGGATGTCACCAGAATCAACTGCATTAGGACTCATTTATATTTAAAAAAAGATAGTAACCCATACAAAAATGAAACTATCTGAGAGGCATAATTTTGATTTATCAGGTTTAACTAATGAGCTCTAAGATGCCATGCCATTTAGTGGGGCAAAGTAGTTTTGTATTATTAATGGGATGATGATATTTTAACAATGATACCACTTCAAAATGATGCATCAGTTAAAGGTGAAGCACTTTTTGTGCAAAATACTGCTCCTTGTAAAGTCCATGTAAAAAGTAATTATGAAAAAATATTCATTACTGTTTTATTTTAAACAATGAATTTCTTGCCTCAGTGCAGACTCAGCATTTCACGTCACCTTCTCTCCAGGCTGCTCTCTGAACGGACCTGAGAGCGGTTCTGGAGTTGGCTGGCCCCTAACAAAATACTACTAGTAGAGTATGGCACATTATCAGCTGGTAGTATGTTTTTTTATCCAGTTAAGTGGCTCCAGATTGGGTCCTTAACCCAATCTGAAGTTGTTGCCCTTTGTTCAAATAAATTCTGCTGCTTTGGGACACAGGCAATTTATCCCCATCAGTAATATTACCAAAGCATTCTTCAGGTAAGGAGATGCAAAATGGCAGGTCTCCATTGAGGCCAGAAATTTGAAGTTTTTTTTAGGAAACGGTAGCAAATATATTTAGAATTATATATTTTTATGTTGACACAAGGAGGCTACCTTGAACAAAAAGGAGTCCCCTAAAATTGTCTTCCCCTTTAAAAGATATGCACTTTAATGGTTTCATATACACTGGTTTGAAGGCTGCCAGTGCTTGCACTTAACATAAAACTAGCATAAAAGCATCTTTCAGTCAAGGAAAAAAAGATCAAGTATTATAAGTGATTTGATGCCGTTTATAAAGAGAAACATCATGGCCCAGAAATTAGACTTCGATGGTTGCCGCGGGGGTAAGGATCCGGCGCGATCTCACCTACCGCGCCTGCCTTTATGGTTCAGGGCCCACACGAACTTCTGGTCCTGGGCCTCTCCCTGGTGCCGGCGCGCAGTGTGTGCGTGTCCCAGAGGCGCAGTTAGTTCGATGCGACCTCTGAGATCACGTGGGCCAGTTAGAGCCAATGGCAGCACACCATCTTTCATAGTTTTGACAGGAGAACTGTCAAAACTATGAATACAACTTGCCCCCAAAAGAACAGCTAAACCTCAATTAAATTTTTTAAAAAACCATCACATTAATAAAATAACTATAGTTAAATAAATTAACCACTTTAAACAAAAATTTAAATTTTTGAAAAAATTTAAATTCTTTTTAAAAGTTATAAAAATAAACTTACCTTTCTTTAAAGTCTCTAAAAAAGATAAACCTGTTGAAAATTTTTAAAAATACTTAATTAACTACTTACCTTGTTAAAAGGGGGTCTTACGCCTCCTTTTTTCATGTGTAAAATCTTCCATACTTAGCCTCGCGTTCAAACCTGAAAAAAAACCTAAGTGTGCTGCGTGCGCACAGCCTGTAGTGCGTACGCGGTTCACTTAGGAACCGCCCCCTTCGCAATATCGGAAGTGCCGGTTTCCCGCGCATGCGCAGTGCATGCAGGAAACCGGCACTTCGGGACTGAATACGGGTGAGTACACAGTGCGTACTCTCCCGTATTCGGCCGAATTTCTGGGCCCATAACTTCAAAGTAAATGGGCATTCCACAGGAGAATAACAAGAAGGATATGTTTAACATTGCTAAAAAATTTAGGAGATAGTTTAAGTTTCTTATCTTCTTGCAACAGAGCGGAGCTTGATGGTGTGTTTTTTGTTGCCACAGGACGTGTTTAAGGATGAATAAAATTGTGAACTCCAAATGATATTATTCTAAAAATGTCATTCATATAATCTGTTACAAGATTAACACATTTAGAAGTAGGTGAAACCTAGTACTCCTGACAGCATCGGAGAGGAGTATGCCAGAGTGCTATTTGTATTAGAGTGGTCAATTTTTTTTCATTCATTCCAGGATGTGGGTGTCGCTGGCAAGGCCAGCATTTATTGCCCATCCCTAATTGCCCTCGAGGAGGTGGTGGTGAGCCGCCTTCTTGAACAGCTGCAGTCCCTGTGGTGAGGTTACTCCCACAGTGCTGTTAGGGAGGGAGTGCCAGGATTTTGATCCAGTGGTGATGAAAGAACGGTGATATATTTCCAAGTCAGGATGGAGTGTAACTTGGAGGGGAACTTGGAGGTGATGGTGTTCCCATGCGCCTGCTGCCCTTGTCCTTCTAGGTGGTAGAGGCCGCAGGTTTGGGAGTTGCTGCAGTGCATCTTGTAGATGGTACACACTGCAGCCACGGTGCGCCAGCGGTGGAGGGACTGAATGTTTAAGGTGGGGGATGGGGTGCCAATCAAGTGGGTTGCTTTGTCCTGGATGCTGTCAAGCTTCTTGAGTGTTGTTGGAGCTGCACTCATCGAGGCAAGTAGAGAGTATTCCATCACACTCCTGACTTATGCCTTGTAGATGGTGGAAAGGCTTTTGGGAGTCAGGAGGTGAGACACTCGCCGCAGAATACCCAGCATCTGACCCGCTCTTGCAGCCACAGTATTTATGTGGCTGGTCCAGTTAAGTTTCTGGTCAATGGTGACCCCGAGGATGTTGATGGTGGGGGATGGTTATGCCGTTGAATGTCATGGGGAGGTGGTTAGACTCTCGCTTGTTGGAGATAGTCATTGCCTGGCACTTGTGTGCCGCGAATGTTACCTGCCACTTATCAGCCCAAGCCTGAATATTGTCCAGGTCTTGCTGCATGCGGGTATGGTCTGCTTCATTGTCGACGACACCTTCCATCATTTTGCTGATGATTCAGAGTAGACTGATGGGGCGGGAATTAGCCGGATTGGATTTGTCCTGCTTTTTGTGGACAGGACATACCTGGGCAGTTTTCCACCTTGTCAAGTAGATGCCAGTGTTGTAGCTTTACTGGAACAGCTTGGCTACAGGCGCGGCTAGTTGTGGAGCACAAGTCTTCAGCACGACAGCTGAGATGTTGTTAGGGCCTTTGCTGTATCCAGTGTGTTCAGCCGTTTCTTGATATCATGTGGAGTGAATTGAATTGGCTGAAGACTGGCTTCTGTGATGGTGGGAACCTCAGGAGTAGGCAGATATGGATCATCCACTCGGCACTTCTGGCTGAAGGTGGTTGCAAACGCTTCAGCCTAGTTTTTTGCATTCGCATGCTGGACTCCGCCATCATTGAGGTTGGGGATATTCATGGAGCCACCTCCTCCTGTTAGTTGTTTAATGGTCCACCACCATTCATGACTGGATGTGCAGGACTGCAGAGCTTTGATTTGATCCGTTGATTGTGGTTCGCTTAGCTCTGTCTATAGCATGCTGCTTCCGCTGTTTATAATGCATGTAGTCCTGTGATGCAGCTTCCCCAGGTTGGCACCTCATTTTTAGCTACGCCTGGTGCTGCTCCTGGCATGCTCTTCTGCACTCCTCATTGAACCAGGGTTGGTCCCCTGGCTTGATGGTAATGGTTGAGTGAGAGATATGCCGGGCCATGAGGTTACAGATTGTGGTGGAATACAATTCAAGTAGGTTTTTCCTTCGTGTTGATTCTCTCACCACCTGTCGCAGGCCCAGTCAGGCAGTTATGTCCTTCAGGACTCGGCCAGCTCGGTCAGTGGTGGTGCTACCGAGCAACTCTTGGTGATGGACATTGAAGTAGCCCACCCAGAGTACATTCTGTGCCCTTGCTACCTTCAGTGCTTCTTCCAAGTGGTGTTCAACATGGAGGAGTACGGATTCATCAGCTAAGGGAGGACGGTAGGTGGTAATCAGCTGGAGTTTTCCTTGCCCATACTTGACCTGAAGCTTTGAGACTTCATGGGGTCTGGAGTCAATGTTGAGGACTCCCAGGGCCACTCCTTTCCGACTGTAGACCACTGTGCCGCCACCCCTGGTGGGTCTGTCCTGCCGGTGGGACAGGACATACCATGGGATGGTGACGGAGGAGTCTGGGACATTGGCTGAAAGGTATGATTCTGTGAGTATGACTATGTCAGGCTGTTGCTTGACTAGTTTGTGGGACAGCTCTCCCAATTTTGGCACAAATCCCCAGATGTTAGTGAGGAGAACTTTGCAGGGTCGACTGGGCTGGGTGTGCCGTTGTCGTGTCCGAAGCTGGTGCCTAGGTCAATGTCAGGTGGTACGTCCGGTTTTATTCTTATTACTGTTTTTCGTAGTGGTTTGTTACAACTGAGTGGCTTGCTAGGCCAATTCAGAGGGCAGTTAAGAGTCAACCACAGTGGTGTGGGTTTGGAGTCACAAAAAGGCCAGACCAGGTAAGGACGGCAGATTTCTATCCCTAAAGGGCATTAGTGAACCAGATGGGTTTTTATGACAATCCGATAGTGTCATGGTCACCATTACTGATACTATAATGCACGGAGTGATCTCCCCGTTAAATATTTAATATCTGGTATGATAGTCTAGTGCTTATAGTACTGGGCTAGTAAACCAGAGGTCCTGTGTTCAAATACCACCAAGCTGTGAAACTGAATTTAATAAATTTGGTAATTTGTGGGCTAGAACCAGAAAAATAACCAAATGGTTTTCATAATAACCTCTTGCAAAGTGTATCTACCAGTCTAGCCTACAAGTGATGAAGGTGGTTCACTCTTAGTGCCTTTTAAAGTGGCCTAGCAAGTCACTGATTTGTACAATCGCTAGAAGGCAACTAAGGATGGGCAATAAATGTCATGGGGAATTTTTGGAATGTTAATAGTTTCTGTATTTCAACCCCCCACCCCGCCCAACATAAGGTGGGGTATGATTTCTTCCTGCAGTCTACAGCTTCCTTCTTCAGTATCAACCACACAGCCGATTTTAGTATCATCTGCAAACTTCTTAATCATACCCCCTATATTCAAGTCTAGATCATTGATATATACCACAAAAAGCAAGGGACCTAGTACTGAGCCCTGCGGAACCCCACTGGAAACAGCCTTCCAGTCACAAAAACACCCATCAACCATTACCCTCTGCTTCCTGTCTCCGAGCCAGTTTTGAATCCAACTTGACACTTTGCCCTGGATCCCATGGGCTTTTAACTTCGTGACCAGTCTGCCATGTGGAACCTTATCAAAAGCCTTGCTAAAGTCCATATAAACTACATCAAACGCACTACCCTCATCTACCCTCCTTGTTACCTCCTCAAAAAATTGAATCAAGTTTGTCAGACACGACCTTTCCTTAACAAATCCGTGCTGACTATCCTTGATTAATCCGTGTCTTTCTAAATGAAGATTTATCCTGTCCTTCAGAATTCTTTCCAATAATTTTCCCACCACCGAGGTTAGGCTGACTGGCCTGTAATTACTCGGTCTATCCTTTTCTCTTTTTAAATCTCCCTTTTAATCTTTGATTCCAATTTACCTGGACCAGATGCATTCTCAACCCACTGAAGATGGCCTTCCTCCAATTAAGCATTTTTACTCTAGATTGCTCCCTGTCCTTTTCCATAGCTAATCTAAACCTTATGCTACAGTGATCACTGTTCCGCGACTGACACTTGCTGCACTTTGACCCACCTCATTCCCCAGAACCAGATCCAGCAATGCCTCCTTCCTCGTTGGGCCGGAAAAGTACTGATCAAAAAAATTTCTCCTGAACACACTTCAGAAATTCTTCTCCCTCTCTGCCCTTTACACTATTACTATCCCAGTCTATATTAGGATAGTTGATGTCTCCCAATATCACTACTCTATAGTTCTTGCACGTCTCTGTAATTTCCCTGCAGATTTGCTCCTCTATATCTTTCCCACTACTTGGTGGCCTATAGAATACATCTAGTAGTGCAATGGCACCTCTATTGTTTTTTAACTCTAGCCATATAGATTCTGTCCTTGACCCCTCCAGGACATCCTCTCTCTCCAGCACTTTAACATTCTCCTTAACCAATACTGCCACCCCATCTCCTTTCTTTCCTTCCTTATCTTTGCTGAACACCTGATATCCAGGAATATTTAGTACCCAATCCTGTCCTTTTTTGAGCCAGGTCTCCGTTATCGCCACAACATCATATTCCCATGTAGCTATGTGTGCCTGCAGCTCACCAACCTTATTTACCGTGCTTCATATGTTTACACACATGCACTGTAAACCTATCTTAGACCTTCTTGTATTCTCTCTTAGTCTGAGCCGACCTAATACCTTACTATTTCTTACTCTGGTGCTATCTGTCTCTCCCAATCCTTTGTGCACCTTGTTTCTCCTTTCTAATGCTACATCCTGGTGCCCATCCCACTGCCAAATTAGTTTAAACCCTCCCCAACAGCACCAGCAACCCCCCCCACCCCCCTCCCCCTGCGGTCCTGCTTTTTAATTTCTTTCCTAGCTCCCTGAAATCTGCATTTTGGCCTATTGTGTCAATGCCAGCTCAATGCTAGAGCAATCCATGACTAATCTCACTGCCCTACTCTCTGCTTTTATCCCCCTCTACTTATTTATCCAATTTTCCATTAAAAGATGCAATGGTGTCTGCCTCTATCACTTGCCGTAACAAAGCATTTCATGCTCCAATAACCCTCTGTGTAAATACATTCTCCTATCCGCCTTGCTCACTTTTGGTGACAATTTTAAACTGATGACCCCTCATCACTGACTCCCCTATCACTCTATTAAAACTCTTCATAATTTTAAAAACCTCAGCCTTTTCTGTTCAAGTTCCAGTATTTCAAATCTCACCTCATAAATATAGTTGCCCATTCTTGGCAACACTTGGGTGAATCTACCCTGTATGCTCTCTATGGTTTTAATGTCCTATCTATAAAAGTACTCTAATTTTGGTCTAACCAATGGGCCATAATTTGCTGTCAAAATAACAGTGAGGCCAATGCCGTTCGCTGTTATTTATGTGTAAATGGTACAGCAACTTCAGGCGCGGGGCAGATGCATGGTTAAACTCAAATATCCAAAAGTTGTTGTCCGAGTTGCAGCGCTCCACCATTAGCTTTACGAAAATGGCAACTTGCTGTCTTGCCTCATCATTGAAAGCTGTGAAATTGCTGTATTTGTGCGGTAGATACAAACCAAACTCGCCACAGAAAGTTAAGTCTTGTCCATTTCAGTCTAAGTACCCTTTTAACAATGTGATAAGTGTTAATTACTGCCAATCAAACTCTCTGGCACTGAAAATCAATTATTACAAGTGTGGAGGGTCATTCCTTTCAGGTTTTAATTTTTTTAAATGTAACATTTTAAATTAAACAATTTTTTTACTTTTCCTTTCTGTCTCTTTTTTCTCTCTCTCTTAATCCACTCCTTCATTCCCTCTTTATTTCTCTTACTGTACCTGATTTGACATTGCATTCACCCACTCTAATTTGCACTTCATTCTCAGTCCTTGCGCTGTTAATTTCACAATCCTTCAATCTGATTGGTTAAGGAGATAGGCAGTTGCTTGCCCTGTTCACTCAGGTCCCAGATGCCTTGTTTCCCTAGCTGCGACGTTATCAGCTCGCACTTTCAGCAACTTGCCACACAAAAAATTTAAAAACCTAAACGTGCAAGTATAATTCTAACTAACGACAGAAGCCGATAGATGTCCTGCCACAGCATATTATGGGCCAATGTGTGTATAAATTCGTCATTATTTCTTAACTCATACTCTATGCTGCTATTTATAAAATCCAACATTTTATTAGCCTTTTTTATGATCTCATACTTCCGGAGAATTATGTATTTTAACCCCATGGTCTCTTTTCATCCATACTTTCAGTGTCTTGGCTTTCAGAGTTACACTCCTATTCCTTGATTTTTTTCTCCCAAAATGTATTACCTCACAGTTATCCACATTAAATGGCACCTGTCTGACCATTTTGCTAACCTGCCTAGCTCTTCCTGCAGTCTTCCTCACTGAAATTTTGAGATTGTGTTCCCTATATCCAGGTCCAAATCATCTCTCTATACGGAGAACAAAAGTGGACCCATCACTGATTCCTGGGGTGCACCACTTGCAGCCAATGTTCCCGGTAATTGTTTTGGCCCTGCGTGGGCCCTTTTTACATTGAAAAGCCGGCAAGCCGGCTGTGCGGGTTCCCTGGAGCGCTGTGCGGCCGCGCAGCCAACAAGGAATATTGCTTCCCACTCTTCTCCAGTCCAAACAACACCTCTTAGTTTCCTGTCCGTCAACCAGCTCTATATCAATGGTGCTACATCTCTTATTATACCATACATCTAAACTTTTCAAACAAACCTCGTGAGCCACCTTATTGAATGTCTTGTTAAAATCCATATACGCTACACCTACTGCATTCCTTTTATCTATCCAGTCATTTCTTCAAAAAGCTCTATTAAATCCGCCAAACCTGACTTGCCTTTAACAAATCTATGCTGGCTGTCCTTGATTAACCTGTGCATTTCTAAATGTTCTCCTAATTTTATCTTGAATTATGGATTCGAAGAGTTTGGCTACAATTGAACCAATGGAAATGACAAATTCCACAGTGCTTGTGTATCAGGGGTTTTACCACTGTGCATCGTATCATACCAAAACAATCAATAACACAAAGCATATCATTCATTATTGCCTCTGTAGATAATAAACATTTTAGTTTAGACCCAACCTGGATACATTTCACAACTAGTATGGTGTTCAATGAACAGAACACTTATTCGTACCTTTAAGCTAATCACCATTAGTTTCCGTTATTGCGTACATTAAAAAAGTGTTGCCATAATATACTTGGTGAACTATCTCATTCCATTCACAGATGTTCCTCGAATAATTATATTTTTCAAAACTTATTTTTGAGATGGAAATGTTACTTCAACACTCAAGTAGTTAAACCATATTGAATGAAAGGAGTTAAAATGTTTGTGAAGTCAGTGCCTTTGAGAATAGTAAGGTTTTTTTTCCAATAATAAATGACTTCAAACACTGTCCTACTAAACAGAGAACAGCTATTAGTCTAAGCGATGGGAGCAGATAAATTTGGTGATCTGTTCGTCACACATATCTAGAACTGATAGTCATCCCATTGATTGACAACAGTGGACCTTGCCAGCCAGCAAAGTGTGCTGGCAGCAAACTGGAGAAATCCTGTTTGAAAAGGCTCTGCTATCATAGCACAATTTATTTTTGTACTTAAAACTTTATGTGCAGCTGTACACCCAAGTGTACATGAACAAGTACATTAACACCTAACAGTTAGATTTACATACCACGTATACTACAATGTAACCCCCTGAAAAACAAAAATCTCATCTAATTACTTCAGGGGCCTTCCTGAGCAATAGGCTTATGATGCCAACTGGGCCTTCTAGCTTTAAATCACAATGTCACCAGGTTCTACAAAATCACTATTGAATCTTATTGAATGGTGCAGATATTTGGAAGAAACTGACTAATCAGTGTACATTTATTGGATCTGTATGTTTCACAGAATGAGGTAACTGCAGGAAACTTATTCTCACAAAACGATGATCTGTTTTTTTCCGCCTTGGGAGAACTCGTACACCATTAATAATTTATGCCAGTAATGCTTTGTGAAAGACAACCTTCAATCCTGATGTCAGATGTCATTACTGAGCAGTATGAGGACAGAGGCATGTTTCAGTGCAATTTATTACAGGTGACAGGTATTTTCAGTGGTTTGGGATGTGGTAACTACCTACAGTTCAAATAGAATCAGCTAACTGCAGTTAGTAAAGATCTATCAGCTTATATCATGCAGTGTGTTTCTAAATACATTTAAAAGGGAACTAAAAATTCGAGTAATTAAGTAAATCTTTTCATTCGTCACTTTTTTAATAGTTTCTTATTTGTAGTCACTTTTATTGTCATCGTCTGGATTGCCATGTCATATTTTTCTAACAATTATGAGTGACTGATGTAATGAAGACCTCAGTTAATGTACAAAATCACAGCCAACTCCCTTTACAAGATTTGATTCTAATAAGATGAATGTTGTGGAACAGGGCATTACACAGGAATGGAATTTAATCATTTGTTGGCACGGGGAAAAACATGCATGTGATGCAGTGGTTTAAATAAATTATAATAGAAAGGATGGACACAAGGAATGACAAACAATCATTAAAAATGAATTGACTTCACCTCTTTTTCTCTTAATATTAAATAAAGCCTCTCCCCACTGATGGCATCCTAAGGCGTTTGAGTCACTTGTGCGAAGAACACAACTCACTTATTCTGTTGTACACGTAGCTTCACATATCTTTCACACTTGTGTGTATGTTTCTATCACGTTAGTGTAATGTAGAAACTGTTGATATTGAAGAAATGTTAGGAGTGACATGTCTGACAAGCATAAATGAAACTCACTGCAAACTCATTTTAAACATATCAAGCTGTGACCCAGAAATTGGATCGCACCTGAATTGGAGAGTGATCCCAGCTACACGTGCCTAATGAGACCGGCGCAAGGACCGCAGCAAGATGGTCTGCCGGCCTCATTAGGATAGTACTGGTGAGCTGCGGGCACCTTTAGCAGCCTCAGAGGCAGCTTGTTGGTCACAGGGGTTGCGCAGCAAGATCAGCTGGCTCAGATGCTGGCCAAGGCCCACAATGGAGTCCGGGAGGAGGAGGTGGCAATCGGGAGGGGGGTGGGGGGGTGTAATGGCCGGCAGTGGCCTGCAATTTTAATGTGGAACCACAATAAGGTAAGTAAAAAATTTTAAACTTACCTTTTAGGTGGCAGCCTTCAGCGGTCCCTTTAAGGACCGCTGGTTTGGCTGCTGAGTGCCCAAAATAACCTGGACACTTACTGAGCAGCCCAATCCAATATGGCGGGCAGCACATATCCAGCTTGGAAGCAGCACATGCTATCTACCCACTATATTGGATCTTTCGGTGCCTGTTGCATCCTTGTAAAACGGATGCAGCACAATTTAATTTCTAGCCCTGTATTTTTAAGAGAATAACATGTATTGAAATGGATCAGGCTTTTACAGCAAACTAATTAGTTATCACATGTAATGCATGACATTTGATGGGCTTTATTTTAAAAAATGAAAAATTGTACATTTTGTAGTTCAGTTGGCATTGCACACTATTAGAATTCAATCTGTACAGTGAGCTTTCAACCCTCTTATAGCCATCCATTACTAAATTATTTCTTACTATAATGCTTCAGCTGCAAAAATTTGGAACCAAAATTATGGATTGTCAGGTTTTATGTCATCTCTTGCCAGATACAAACCAGAATGTAGGCAACATTCAACAATGAAATCACAAAATGTAATTATGGGGATGATTATGAATTAAAAAAAAAAGTAGTCAAGACATCACAGAGGTAGACTTAAAATGACATCGTAAAGCAAAATTAGTTCAATTTTCAAAAATCACAAAACAAATGTTTGTTGGTTTTGTGTCTGCTTCCCACTTTTAAAATGATTTACGTTATTTAATGTTTAGGATTACATTAATTAGCTGTTTCACATAAATGGAAAGTACCTACCTTTCAAATTTACTAGAGCATATTGTGAACAAATCAGTTAAATTCTGATGAGTCTTACTTACTGAGGTCACAAGTTAATGTCTGTGGGCATGTAAATGTAGGTAGGACAATTTCCAGCTTGCCTCATATTGAGAGATACCAACAGTCTGTTGAGAAAATGTCTTACAAGTGCAGAAGGATAGTTTTTGTTCAATTCTTTCAATTTTTATACAGGACAATTATGCTTTACCAAGTAGTTTTGTTTCTCAAAACACACAAATTTTACTGGTGCTATGGAGGCCTGATGCCCCACTAGTAGGATCTCCTTCCCTGCTTGGTTACACTGATGATGTCATTTATTGTCTGCATTCCAGAGCAACTCCAATGCAAACAGTGGGTGAGCATGGCTTGTGAACATGGCTTGTGAACCACTCCAGGAAATTATCGTTAAACAATGGTTGAGGTACAATCTGTGGCACGTGGTCTATGGAAGGATAGGCTCTATGGACTGAATGGCCATTTCTCATTTCATGCCTTCTTGTGTAATTCCTGATCAAATACTGCTTAATGTGTTGCTGATCTACATCAGGGTTTTTTTGTATGCTTGTGCTGGCCTGAATCCTATAGCACTTCACAAAGAAAATTAATAATGGGAGGAAATATAGTAGCCTAAAACAGGAAGATACTGCCCATAAAAATAGTACAGCTAGAAAAGCTCATCCACAATTAAATCATACGATCTCAAGCCACTAAGATGTTGGAGTGGCAAACATAAGCTGTCAGGATATTGTTTTGTTCCTGCAGTCCTCCATCACATTGAGTGACTAACGTCAGCTGCTTAATTATGGGAAGTCTGTGTGCTTCCTCACAGCAAGAATCAGAGGGAGAGTCGACTCCTTGCTGGTGTTGTCCACCTCCCAGTGGGTGGCTTTAGAGCAGCAAAGATGAAGTGCATTTTAATCAGAGATGGTTTTTCATGAAAATTACCTCAAGTAAAGGTAACCTCTCCTTTGAGATGGTACATCTATTGTTAACATATAAACTAAAAACTAAAAAGTGATTTAAGATGTCCAAGCTCCCTTATTAAGACACTTGGCTGGCTTACTGAACACAAAATTCTAATTATTTGATTCAAAAATTATGAATATGTTTAATTAGTGGCCACCTATTTCCTTATTAAGATTCCAGACAGAACATTGCCTTGCTCTGTACGCAGTAAGGCTGCTTAAACCCCTTGTGGCCCTCCCTTTCCCCTCCCAAACAACAAGCAGTTTCTGTGCTTCAAACTAGCATCAGTGATGGCTGAAATAGGTGTCAAATCTGGGGCTGCTGTGATATTGCTGACAATAAATTGAGACTACAAAATTCGATTCACCTGTGATCCTCAACAGCCTTCAGTGAAGGAAGGTCTTAATCTCCTTTCCTTCTGCTGGCCTGCCACTGGTGCCAGCATTCAATTACTGAAAATGGGGATCAATGAGATGTGCTTAGATGGGGAATCTGAAAAATGTGCACAGAGAAACTGCATGTATGTTGAAACTACTAAAATCTTTCAGTTCTAACTGCTGGACAAAGTAACAAATATTTGTAAATAACCACTAAAAGAATAAAAATAGGAGAAACAACAGGTCTTGGACTGAATGTCGGAATTTCAAGAAAATATTGGGGAAACTCCATCCAAATAGAGATAAATGACAATTGATTGCTCAGGCAGTAAAAGGCGAGTCGGTGCCTCAGTTGGATGTACTATTCCTTCACCCAATTACTGTATTAAGTTTGTAACAAAAGGTTTCCAAATCAGTCTGTATTTTATGGCAGTACCTTTGTATAGCTGAATAATTAAACCATTCTCCGGCATAAGTGCTAAAATTGCCTAAAAACAAAAACAGAAAAGGCTGGAATTAATAAGTGGGTCAATCAACATCTGTGGAGAAACAGAAGTCAGTCAGTCAGTCAATGTTTCAGATCTAAAACCTTCCCCAGGACTGGCTTTTAGATCTGAAACATCGACTGGTTGACTTCTGTTTCTCCACAGATGCTGCTGGATCTGCTGAGTATTTCCAGCTTTTTCTGTTTTTCTTTTCAAATTTCCAGCATCTGCAGTATTTTACTTTTTGTTTCTATAATTTTCTTCTCATTAAAGAAAGAATGAACTTGCATTTATACAGCGCCTTTCACAACCTCAGGACGTGACAAAGCACTTTATAACCAATGAAGTACTTTTCAAGTGTAGTCACTGTTGTAATGTAGGAAACATGACAGTTAATTTGTGCACAACAAGATCCCACAAAACAGCAACGAGATAAATGACAAGATAATGTGTTTTAGCGATATTGGTTGAGGGATAACTATTGGCCAGGACACCGGGGATAACTCCCCTGCTCTTCTTCGAAATAGTGCCATGGGATCTTTTACGTCCACTTGAGAAAGCAGACAGGGCCTCGGTTTAACGTCTCATCCGAAAGATGGCACCTCTGACAGTGCAGCACTCCCTCAGCACTGCACTGTTACAGAGATAGGGAGGGGCAAGGCCATGAAGGGATTTAGAAGACACCTTCCATCACTTTGCTGATGATTCAGAGTAGACTGATGGGGCGGTAATTGGCCGGGTTGGATTTGTCCTGCTTTTTCTGGACAGGACATACCTGGGCAGTTTTCCACATTGTCGGATAGATGCCAGTGTTGTAGCTGTACTGGAACAGCTTGGCTAGAGGCGCGGCCAGTTCTGGAGCACAAGTCTTCAGCACGATTAAAGATCCCATGACACTATTCAAAGAAGAGCAGGGGAGTTGTCCCGGTATCCTGGCCAATATGTATCTCTCAACCCAATTATCTGGTTATTTATCTCATTGTTGTTTGTGGGACTTTGCTGTGCATAAATGTTTGCTTCATTTCCCTACGTTACAAGTGTGTGTATATTTCATAAGTACTTCAATGACTATGAAGTACTTTGGGACATTCTGAGGTGGTGAAGGATACAATATAAATGCAAGTTCTTTCTTTGCCTTCTAGAAATGTATTTATAGAAATAGCCTACCATTGGTTTTTTTTTAAACTATCTGACATTGCGGTGGGCATCCCATGTATTCTCCAATGAGTGATTTATGGTGTTTTGGGGTTAATTATTAGATCTGGACCACCCTAACCCATACCTAGCAGAGAATAGAGATGCATGTTTCAGCTCACAAGAGACTCACAGCTTACAAAAACCATACTCCAGCCATGAAGACAAGAAAGGTGCTGTGAAAAAGCAGTGAGATGCTGGAATCTGAGGTTCAGCTTTGAAAAATAATTTACCTGGTAGGTTATTTGAATGACATGCATCTTCTGCACACTGTAGGAATAAAGTCGAGCTTGATAGGTTCTAGGAAAACTCCATGTTAAGCGTGCACCTTAAAATGTCATGATGATGTGGCAGATAGAAGTGTCATACATTGTCTCTGAACTCTGTGTTGTATCAAACGCCAGCACATGTCTCTTTATTTCGACCTGAAGCTGAACTGCAATTAGTAACCACGTACTAATAACTCGACAAAAGCTATACCCATGGAGGGCCTGTGGAGATGAATATGTGATATTGTAGTGTGTAGAGGATGTATATCAACCACAGAATGAAGGATACCTTGCCCGCTAAGTATTTTATCTTCATTCCACATTCTCCAGAACATAGCAGCATAGGATTTAGAGCCACTGGTAGGTGTTGATGGAGACATGCCAACCAACTTTGGAGACACTAGCTTGCTTTGATGCAGCTAATATATTGTGTGCGCCAGTGCTGCTCACTGTACTATATGACCATCACCCAGCTGGGCACACACTCTGTGCTGAGTGTAAAATTTGTGCCTTTACCCCTCGTATGCTAATGCTCTATAATTTTATACCTGTTTCACTCTATATGGCAATGTAGGGAGATTAGGATTGGCCACTGTTATTACCATTTCATCTGAAGAATATAAATCTTCTTTTTTGTATACTTGTTCTGAAAAGGTCATCCTAGTTTTGCTATTTTCTGGAGGATCTTCATCTGGTGTTGACACCTTAGGGTCCTAGAAAACCCAAAAGAGAGAAACACACAGATGTGGACGGCTGGTACAGATAACTGAATGCTCGATACACGGTCTGATCTAATCCACTTTGTAGAAAGGTGAAGGACTTTGGCAACAAGAGGTCTGACACCAGAATCAAAAGAACTTTTTACTGGGTAAAAATGAACTGGCACAAATGCAAAGGTCCTGGGCTTTATACAGCACTGGATAGGAGACAACGGGGTAGAAATTGGACTTCTTTGCACCAGTTTTATGGGCGTAAGACGGGTGCAACAAGGTCCAATTTTGGGGTCCAACATTCTGTACCCTCAAGTACAACTGAGAAACATCCAATCCGAATTTGGGTAGGGTAATTTTTAGGCATCCAAGGCAGCCGCCTAAAACAGGCGTTAGGTCCCTTGCGTCTGTTTTATGACCCCTTTACCAAATTGGGCTGCCCTGAGCGGAGCCGCGGATGTGACTTAGCCTACAACCGCCACAGAAAAGGTAACTTTAATTGATTAAAAAAAAAATTGATGTGGAGCCAGGTGGAGCAGGAGTGCGCCTCCAAGCTTCACAGCATTCCTGATGACCGCAATCGGCCAATCCCGCTGTCCGCTTCCCCTGAACTTACTTGAGGGCCAGTGCCAGCAAGGCAGGCGGGCCGACACTGAATTCTTCAGCTGGGCGAGGTGCCTATGGAGGCGCCCAGGCACTGGCAGCTCACCACGACAATGTAGATGAGGCCCAAGGACCAACTTGTCCCAATCCTCGGGCCTCTGTCTTGAAAAAACTGGCCTAAACTAATTTCTAGGCCAACGTGTGTTACCACTAATCTGCAACAGCATAAGGACATTTTTATGTGTGCGCTTAACCAGACAGCACCTTAACAGTGGATGAAAGATATAGAATGTCTCCACGTCTCCCTTAACGCCCTCTTCAAATCTCTTTAGTCTGACTTCCGCCCTCTTCACAGCATTGAGACTGCCTTGGTCAAATAATATCGTCTGTGACGATGGTGCAGTATCTCTCCTTAACCTCTCTGCACCATTTGATACAAGATCCCATGATAATTATAGATGAGGGAGAGCATTTGACCCATCTTAGTTCATCCATCCAGAGATATCCAACAATCCACGCATTGGCCCAGATTTTGCTGTCAGCCGCGAACGAACGGCGCTCGCCGTTCATTACGCTTACACTTGTCCACAGACTTTCTATGGGCTTTTGCACTGCGATTTATGGTAATTAGAAATGAATTTCATCGCGGTGCCCTCTACAGGGGATCTGGGACCTGTGTGAAAAGGGCAAGCAATGGTGTGTCTCCTAAACCAATCAGATTGAAAAATCCTTACTGAGGCACGCAGAGTCTAAACCAGGAAGTGTAAGTTAGAATATTTAATTCAATGTAAAATCAGATACAGAAGGCGAAATAATAGAGAAGAAAAGAAAGATGGCAATAAGAGAAGAGAGAGATAAGAGAGACAGAATATTCTTTAAAATCTCCAACAATTCAAATCTGAAGGCATGAGCCTCCACACTTGTAAAAGTAAATTGTCAGTGCCAGAGAGGTTGTTTGGCAGTAATTAAAACTTAAACTTGAATGGACAAGCCCTAACTTTTTCTGGCGTGTTTAGTGGGTAACTCGTCGGGTAAGTACCACAACCTTCCCCACCATTACATGTATGTGAATGCCGAGTCTCTCGCCAAGATTACCGGTGTAGCGCAGCTTCTGGAGGAGTAGGGCAACTCGGACAGCAACTTCTTGATTTCTGCTTTCAACTGCGCATGTGCGGACGCCGGAAGTTGCTGTCCGATTTACTCCATAATAACGGTGAGCATTGATAAACTCATCGTTATTTCTACTGCGAAATCTGTGCCACTGTGTCATTCAATTCGTTTTTAAATAACTCCAGTATTTTTGCCTCAATCACCCAACTGGAAGTCCATTTCAATTTCTCTGTGTGAAAAAAAACTGGTATCAGTCCTAAATCTAACCATAACTAGCCTGAACCTGTGTCCCCTCATCCTATTCAATCAATTTGCTTTTAAGTAATTTTGGAATTTACTTTCTGCATACTGTTGACTAGATTATATTTCTCTATAAGATCACTTCTTGGATGTCTCCTTTCAAGGTTGAAAAGCCATAGGGGGAGAAATTCGGTATCGCCCCATTTTGGGCGCTATTATCGGCCGGGCGCAAAGTTTAGCGCCCGGCGCTAATTATCGCCTCCGACTGCAAACTTGGCCTCTATCGCTCTGGAGGTGATTTGAGCGCTAAATCAGGCGCTACACACCTGTCTTAAGGCGCTAACTTCGAGGAGTGAGGAGCTACCTCAGAGCGCTGGCGAAGCTCAGGTGATGTCAGTCAGCAATGGAACACAGACACACTGGCGCCTTCCAGTTCTTAAAGGGGAGGGGCCATCTTTCTGGCCAGCCACACCCTGCTCAATGCAGCCTTGAATCTCGGCCTGGAGAGACCTCTAAAGCAATTGTGTTGGATGCACTAATGGATAGGCCCAGGGAAAGAGCTCGGCGCTTGGGAACCTCAAAAGTGGTGCCGAGGGCCAAAACTCCTTAGGACAGTGTTAAATCTTTCCAGACGTCTCTCTCCCTCTCAACCTGAGTGTACCAAAAATTTTGCCAACAAGAAAAGGCAGGAAGCGGCCGCCTTTAAATAGCGCTCCCCCAGCCCCTTCCTGATTGCAAAACGTTCCCCTCTACCTGTCGTTGCTAGCGGCAGGGGGCGCGACTCAATATCCGATCCGGGGCACTACACGCTTGACTGACGTCACGATCTGCGGGCGCAGGAGATCGTGGCGGTAGTGTTTAACGCCGCCGCAAAATGTCTGGTCAATTTTGCGAGTGGCGCAAACATCGCCGCGCTCGGGCGCTAGTTGCTTTGCGCCCCATTAGCGCCCTCTTAGGGCGCTAACGGGATGCGCTAATCAAACAAATTTTTCCCCCTTAGTTTCTTTAATGTGTCCTTGTTACTCAGACCTGACACGAGGGATTGACCCTCATGGCACTTCTCTGTACTCCCTCCATTGTTTGACTATCTCCCTTCTGTGTCGATCACCAGAATTGTAGACAATACTCAAGGTGAGGTCTAACCAGAGTTCTATGCAGTTTGATTATGACTTCCTCTGACATATATTCTACTGTGCTGGCTATATTGTTCAAAAATTCTATTGGCTTTATTGATTTCTGCTCTGCAATGGTTGGACATGCTCAATGTTTCGTCTGCTAAGACTCCTAGTTCTCTTTTAACTTCATCCATAGCTATGTGAACACTATTCATGAAGTATATGAGTTGCCTTTTTTTTCTCCACCATCTATCATCTCCTAAACTCAGCCGTCCATATCCTGTCTTGCACTAAGTTCCACGACCCCATCATCCCTCCCTCGCTGACCTATTCTGGATCCCTGTCCCCCCAAAGTGTTAAATTTAAAATTCTCGTCCTCTTTTTCAAGTCTATCTGTGGTCTTATTCCACGATACCTCTTCCAGCTTTATGTTGCCTTTGGTCTTCTTAATTTGGCCTTTTTGCATCCTTCGCCCCCTTCATGCCATTATGGTGGCAATGCCTTCAGCCTTCTTGGCCTCACTCTCTGGAATTCCCCGATCTGAATCCTCTGCTTCTCCACTTCTCTTGCCACCTGTAAAAAGCTTCTGAAAACCCACCATTTCAGCTAAGCTTTCAGTCACCCAACCTAATCTTTCCCCCATAGCTAGCAGTCTGTTCCTCTTTTCTTCCCTCTCTGTAAACAGCATGGGATGTTTTCTATGTTAAAGGTTCTATATATATATGCAAGTCATTGCTGTTGAATTAAAAATAATTATATACTGGCATCACAGCCTCAATGTAAAAATGACAGCACTGATTAGGAGGCCAATCAATGCATCCTAGTTTATTTTAAATTTACAGATTTGTTTTATCATGAGAGTTCAGACACCTTATTTGCCAATTTTTTCCCTTTTTCCCAGTCTCTGCAGGTCATGCAAGAAAACATCGGCTGGGAATTTCTTTGGAGCTGCTCCACTCCTCCATCGTAACTTCACTGAACGTGCGGTGAAAAACCTGCTTACATGTGTCAATGGGGTTTCTGCCACACTTCCAACAAGTTATGGTGGCGGAGTGGGAGCAGCTCTGAGGAAATTCCCAGCCATTATCAAGAGGGTGGATAGGCATCATGCTGCCAGCTTGCTCTTGATACGAAACTAAAATGGTTCCTAGGAAGTTTGTGAGGGGACTCCTCTTTCATGACTGAATCTGCATTGCACCGCTCGACAAAGCATGGCATTGTTACTTCACCATGCTGCTCCTCAAGTTTTTAAAAATATATTCGGGTAGAGGAGCTTCTTTGGCTTGAGAATAAGACCTCTTTAAGGCCTTAGCTTGCAATATTCCTTCAGGGATCATAGCATACTGTAGTAACCGCATAAAGTTGTGATTCAGTCAATATTGTGCAGAGGTAAACATCAAAAAGAATCGATGTCTGTGTAATGCTGCACAAAGCAAGTCCGATAAAATGTAAATGGATGAATTGGACTGCTATTATTTCACTCCATCATTATCACCATATACTTCTTTTGTTTACTGTTTCAAAGTCAAAAATAAATAAAACAATTGCATTACAGTATGCAACCCTGTTGAAAGTTGTTTTTAATAATATTCAACTATCAAGTCTGCAGCAAACATTCTACATTAAAAAAAAACCCGCAAAGTGTTCGTAGAATTTGATCACTATGTTGATCTGAACAGTCCATGGAAAGATCCAGCAAGCAGTGGACAGTGAACAGACACAATCTCGTTACCAAACAGCCAGCGGTCGTAGCAGACAATGGATTCTGAAAGGATTTGAAAATCATAAGATAAGATACTTTAGCGTGTCAACCAAACCAAGGGCAATGAGACCCACAGGCGAGTTTGTCACTGTGCACTCAACAAGCTAAACAATATGGCTGCAGGCAGCAATGACCCTGTCCATCAACACCTTTAGCCTTAATTGAGATAACTCAGTCCAATAGTGCCGACAGTGCATTTCCAGCATTAGCTAAACCACACTTCTTAAAGAAACCACACTGTTTTCTGCAAACATACCTGTGGTATTTGTCCAATGTATCTTTGAGGCCATTTCAATCTTTGAGAGTCCGATTTAAACAGAAAATTGTAGAACATAGATAGAACTTTACCAACAGGTTTAAAAAAATACATTGATATTTAAGATTCCACTGTGCTCAAATAACTATATTTCAAAAGATAAAGCGCATCATTTAGCAGCGAAGATGATGACAAACCTGAAATTCCTTTAAGTTTCTCATGTTAGAAAACTGTGAAAGGAAACAGGATTAGAGTAGATAGGTGTGATGGGCTACGTGGCCTCCTTCGGTCCTTTCATTTTTATGATTCTATGAAAATATCCAACTATCCCACCTGCTCTTTTGTGACACGAAAAATTCCATGCTGTGAGGTGAAGTGCATGTTCCCCTGGAACTTTTACATTAAAAATTGTACATTCCAGTTCATTTTACAACTGTTGATACGTTTTTAATCTAAAACGTAATGGAAAAATAGGTGACATCATGGTTTATTATAAGCCAGCTATCAACCAGACTATCATTTCCCCAAAAGCAACTCAAGAGTCACTCTGCCCCCCTCCTCTTCACAAATGTATTGCTATCCCTTTTCATAGAGCCATCTCTCCACAATTAACAGGGGAAGTCCCTCCCACACAACCATTACCACCCCCTCCTCTGACCCCCGATTCAAAGGCACTCTCTTCCTCTAACCTCTGCCTTCCTCTTCATTTTGGCACTCTTTCCCCTATCTCCCTCAGTTTGCACCAGCACTGTCATCCCCCTCCCACTTCATAAAATACACTTTTCCTACTCTCCCTCCTGCAGTTCAGACCAGCACTTTTCACTGCCCCGTTCCTCAGTTCATGCTGACACTTGTCACCCCCCTGCCCCTTCCTCAGATCATGTTAGTACTTTTCAGCTCCCCCCTCACTAACCGCTCGCACTTTTTACCCACTTCCCCCACAGTTCCTAGCTGGCACTTTGCCCCTTCTCCTCTCCACTCTCAGAGCTACCCCACTCCTACCGTTCCAAGGATGAAGCATTGTATTGGGCGGTAATTTTCATAATTTGTTTTGTGAAATCAGGAATTTGAATCTTCTGAAAGTAGCACGGGGAATTCCTGCCCACAGCAGTGTTTCATTCCTGCAGCAGCAGGTCAGAAAGAGGAATGGCCTTGACGGGGCAGATTGAGGATCGTAGTCAACCAATTTTTAGTATCCCAGGTACTTAAAAAGCGTATGCGATTACACAGACCTGACTACATCCACGAGCTCTACTGATGTATTTAACTACACATGAGCAAACTGCTGCTTTCCCCTAACTAGGGAACAATGCTAATGGAGGAGCATAACTCAATATTCCCTGTTCTTGTCACTGTAAAAACAGATATCAGTGTCAAGCAGCACTGAGAGTGAAACTGCAGCCTAAAAGCAATTGTGCCCTTTCAGAGAGGCCTGAAAAGCTAACTCTAACACCCGAACCAGTATGACATTCTCCTTTTGTTTCTATATAGGACAGGAGTTTTAATCCTCCCAAAAATTTTACTTCTGTAATATTCTCGAGCAGTCTGCATCACACACTGAATTCAGAACAGTTTTACACTTCAGTCAAAAACTATTCATGAAATAATATGAATATTATACCAGGTGGCAGTGCATTTAAATTAGTGCATTCCATTTCTTACAGGAGAGATCAATAAACAGGTACAAGGGGGTGTGCATTTTTATGTGAGGGGATACATTAGATATACTGACCATCTGTTTGCCTGGTTCATAATGATAAAAACATTTCAATTCCAGATCTGCATTATGTTTCATGAGCAAGTTTTCTGGTAGAGAGTTTAAAAAAAAATTAAATTTAGCTTTATTTTAAAAAGTGCAGTTTGTGCTCAAGGTGAGTGTTGTGAAATGGAACATTTTTCTGTTTTCAGGCATCCAGTGTCAGCAGCAAGCACTCCCAAGGCACGTATAACAAAGTTAGATGCAAAGTAATGATACCGCTACACATCCCTGATCTCAGAAGACCAACTGCAGGTACACTAGAGTGACATTTCTCTATTTCCCGCATCAAGCACTCTGTGGTCTCCCGAGTGTGATTGCTGATTAGTGTTGAATTGGAACAGTTTTTGTGTACGAGCATGATGCTTAATGCCACTTCAAAGAGGAGACTTTTCATTCCATCAGTGCGGACCAGATTTGAACCTGGGTTCAATGTGTGTAATGCACAAACTCACTGCATCACCCAGTACCCGCAGGTGAAATTCTTTTTGAACAACTGATCAGACTGAAACCTTAAATGTAGGGACTGTCCAGTTACAGCAGAGTGCTTCATCCAGCATGGGGAGGAAGGAAACGACAGAGAATAGGACTACAGATTCACCTGCAGCACATTTTAGTACTCAAACCAAGCTGGCCAAAGACCATCATTTAAGGAGACTATAACAACAACTTGGATTTATATAGCGCCTTTAACATAATAAAACGTTCCAAGGCGCTTCACAGGAGCGTTATCAAACAAAATTTGACACCGAGCCACATAAGACGACATTAGGGCAGATGACCAAAAGCTTGGTCAAAGAGGTAGGTTTTAAGGAGCATCTTAAAGGAGAAAAGAGAGATAGAGAGGTTTAGGGAGGGAATTGCAGAGCTTAAGGCCTCGGCAGCTGAAGACACGGCCGCCAATGGTGGAGTGATTAAAATCGGGGATGCGCAACAGGCCAGAATTGGAGGAACGCAGTTATCTCAGGGGGTTGTAGGGCTGGAAAAGATTACAGAGACAGGGAGGGGCGAGGCCATGGAGGGATTTGAAAACAAGGATGAGAACTTTAAAATCGAAGTAGTGCTTAACCGGGAGCCAATGTAGGTCAGTGAGCACTGGGGTGATGGGTGAACGTGACTTGGTGTGAGTTAGGACACGGACAGCAGAGTTTTGGATGATCTCCAGTTTACGGAGGGTGGAAGATAGGAGGCCGGCCAGGTGGGCATTGGATAGTCAAGTCTAGAGAGGCATAGGGACCTCTTTGCCTAGTCTAGATCCTTTCGACAACAGTGCAGCCTCGAATGATGCAAAAATATGGAATAAACCAGAAAAATAGTAAAGATTTTATGAAAAAACTGGAAGTTGAAGTGCTAGAATAACATTTTAGAAGACTGGAAGCTAATACGGAAAATCTCTAACCATTAGTGTTCGAAGTAATTGCTCATTGCATCTCCATAAAACATGGGCCAGCTCTTTACAGGAAAGTCACAGGATTAGGGGTGGTCAGTGCAGGCTGATGACCAAGGAGCACTGCAGTGCCATGATTTTCCACAACCCAGCAATTGTCAGTAATAAAACCACATTGCCATACCACGAATTTCCACAACTTGCTAATTGTCACTAATAGTAGAAAAAGCACTGCAATACCTCAAGGTTTATCAAATATGTCATTGGTCAGTAACACTCAAAACTCCTCAGTAACAAAAGATCTGATTAATAATAATCAAGGGATTGATAGTATTAATGCTAACTCATAGTGTCACCCAATTCAGCCCACTGTCTTCCTGTAGCAAGTACAATCTATATTTTTGCCATTAACCCCATTTATGGTAGCCACTTTGGTTACAGTGAATGGCGACATGGGGGGTCTCTATACAGTCAAGTCCTTCTTTAAATTATTGATTAGTTTGCCTTATCCATAACGTTACCTTACCATGGCAAGTCAAAGACTGCAGTGCAAGTCTCTCTCTTCAATCACTTTCAGAGTTTATGGAGAGGAAGTCACAATGATTTATTTACCTGGCATTTTCCTGTGCGGATGTCGTATAAAGCCATTGAGCCATGTCGAGCTCCGACTGCTATTCTGTTACTCCTCTCACAGTAGCTTACCATGTAGAACCTGAAATCCACAGAGAATAACAAAAGGACTGAAATCTACTGGCACATCATAGCAGCGATCCAGCAACAGCGGCAGTGTGCTTTGAGGTCACTAATCTTTGCTTTTAAAAATTCCAAATCATAAACTAATGTGTTATTCCTAATATACATGAATAATTTTAGGTTATTGTGCATGTTTTTTCATGTAACAATTGTGAAAAATATTATTTGCCATTTTGTATCAATAACATTGTCACCATTTTCTATATCGAAACTTTTTTTGCTATAGGAGCAATCAAGTAAGATAATCAGTGGCAGATATTTGTTAATTCTGCCAGGCACTTGCTCGAGAGCTGATGAATCATTCCAGTAAATAGGGTATTAAAAAAAACATATAGTGCAGGGATCTTCTTCCAAACTAACTCTCTCCTATCTCATTTTTCAGACACTGCTACTGCCGCAGTACCATTTCAGAAGATACTCCAACAGTTGGCCGAGCTACACTTTTGTGTACAAATACAGAAACAGAAACCTAATACTGTAGTGTTGAAAAGAGAAAAACTTTCTTTTAAAGTTGTGACTGGTACAAAATGTGTTAAACACACAACCTGCTGCCTTTTTCATATGAGTGAAAATCTCCTGAAATGTAACACATCTATTCGACCATCTATCAGCATGATTTCTTGGAAACAATACAAAACTATTGATGATGTTCTTTTTAAAAAATATAACTACTAATGCAACTTCTCTGTAAAAGCTATTTCTTAGTTAATTTCTCTTGTCATGTAAAGAATACTTGCATCTAAGTACTGTACTTTGAGGTGGCTCTTCTGTCACAAGGTGTAGACACATTTGCCTAGATTTTCCAATTTAGCACCGACACAAACCCATTTAAAGTAAGGTGAGGATTAGGATAGTTGACGACACCATTCAAATGAATTAAACACTCAGATATCTTACTCTTGTGGCTATAAAATATCAGAATCCTATGTTACAGTCTCATAACACTCTCCCAAACTTATGCTTTATTCTACATGACCGACATTCACTCCAGTGATAACTGATATCTACACTGTGCAAATTTAGTAATACCAGAAGTCATATTTTTATGGGGAAATGTCCATTATTTGATAAGCTGCATCATTCCACTTTGTCTTAATGTCTGTATTCCAGAAAGAAATCATTTAAATCCCCACTCTCCCAACTGCCAAGCACCAACGCAACAGCTGTACTGTAAATGCAGTCTAAGTCCAGACGTAGGGCCCAACCTGGAAGAGGGAGTCTCACCACTTTGCTTCGGTATCCAGCCAGGCTTTAACTCGGAGGTTTAGCATTATGTGAAAGCTAAACTTGTAGTGCAAATGTACCCCGAGTCCACTCACCGACAAATTGATGGGAAACATTCTTGAAGTCCCTTTTTCTTGACCAAGGATCCTTCTAGGCAATACATGATGATGTCCATAACCTGAAATAGTAAATAAGGATGTCACTGGTTCAACAATAAAAATAAACTCTTCAGATATATTATTATTTTTCTTTTCCAAGAGTCCATTAGCTCTTCAAATGTGTATTTTCATATTCTCTCCACCTTCTACAAGGCTCAAAACAGAAATGTGATGGAATTTGCCTAGATGGGTGCAGCCACAAGAAGTTTCACACCATCCAGGACAGAGCAGTTCACTTGATTGGTGTCCGTCACTCGACTCAATATCTAGCCCCTCCATCACAGGCGCACTGCGGTTGCCATATGCACGATCTATAGGATGCACCGCACCACCTCCATCCCCAGTGACCACCGGAGAAGCAGAAGAGCAGTGATGTTGTTGGAACACCATCAGTTCCAAGTTTCCCTCCAAGTTACACACCATCCTGATTTGTACAAAATATTGTAGCTCCCATAACATCTCCATCATTAAGACTGAATAGTTTCGTCTCACCTCCCCTCTATTCCTGAAACTCTTAAACATGTCTTTGTCATCTCCAAACTCAACTATCCAACTCTCTCCTTGCTGGTCTCCTAACCTCCACCCTCTGAAAACTCCTTGTCCAATATTCTATTGCAGAAGTTCTGCTCGCCCATCAGCCGTGTCCTTGTTGACCTACATCGCTCCTCTCCTAATGCCTCCAATTTAAAATTCTCATCTTTATCTTCCACACCCTCGCCCCACCCTATGTCTGGAACCTCCTCCAGCCCTATTTCCCCCAAACACTCTGTTTCTCTGACTCTGGCTTCTTGTGCATCCCTTCTTAAACCTCCCTGCCTCTCTACTTCTCTTTAAGAAACATTCTCAAAACTCACCTCTTTGCCCAAAGTTTAGGTCACCTATCCCAATCGCTCTCTTCTTGGATCAACGTATGTGAAATGCCTTAGAATGCTATTTATATTAAAGGTGCTATGTAAATACAAGTCCTTGTTGAGAAAAATAATGTGTCACCAGTGTGTTTTGGAATCATTTAGAAGAAAAGAAAATGAGAAATTCTGTCACAGGACAAACAGCCAGTCAATCTGCAGTACGAAAATCCTAATGTAGACTGGAAAAATGTGCACACCACATAGGGTCAGACTGCACAAAGTGATAACTGTGGTTCAAAATATAAACCAAGCTCAGGCGTTCATATAAAAACATTAATGAAATAATTCAAACACACAAAAGACAACTTTATAGGTATGTTTAATCATATTACTGGGAAATATGTAACTATCCAATGTTTTTATTGAGGTCAAAACTTATTTTGGCTAACTAAACATCAATCCCTTCTCCAGATCCCAGACTATCATGACCAATAGCACAGGATATCTGCTAGTTTGAAAAAATTAAATACAAAGTAATTCCTCCTCCACCCTTTCAGTTTGGTGCTAAAGCTGCTTGCATGCCTTTTTTATTTATATACAAAGATAAAAGACATTAATAAACTTGCAGAATGGTCATGTAACTGGTAAATTAAATTAAATATAGATAAGCATGAGGTGGTGCCTTTTGTTAGGAAGAATAAGGAGTCATAGAGTCATAATGGCACAGAAGGAGGCCATTCGGCCCATTGAGTCCGTGCCGACTCTCTGCAGAGCAATCGAGTCAGTTCCAATCCCCTGCTCTATCTCCGTAGCACTGCAAGTTTATTCCCCTCAAGTGCCTATCCAGTCTCCCCTTGAAAACATGGAGTGTGTCCGCTTCCACCACTTCTGTCAGCAGTGAGTTCCAGGTCCTCACCACTCTCTCCATAAAAAAGTTTTTCCTCACATCCCCCCTGTATCTCTTGCCCAAAACCTTAAATCTGTGTCCCCTAGTCCTTGTACCATCAACTAGTGGGAACAGCCTTTCCCCGTCTAGCCTATCCAAACCCGTCATAATCCTGTACACCTCTATCAAACCACCTCTCAACCTCCTTTGCTCTAATGAAAACAAATTCAGCTTCTCCAACCTGTCCTTGTAGCTAAGATCCCCCATTCCCGGAACCATTCTGGTAAATCTCCTTTGCACCCTCTCAAGGACCTTCACATCCTTCCTAAAGTGTTGTGACCAGAACTGGACGCAATACTCCAAATTGCAGCCTAACCAGCGCTTTATAAAGGTTCAGCATAACTTCTCTACTTTTGTACTCAATACCTCTATTTATGAAGCCACTCTCTCAATATGTCCTGTCACCTTCAGGGACCTATGCACATTAACTCCCAGGTCCCTCTGTCCTGCACACTCTTTAAAACTGTGCCATTAGGTGTATATTGCCTCTCCCTGTTCCTTCTGCCAAAATGCATCACCTCACACTTCTCTGTATTAAATTCCATCTGCCACTTGTCTGCCCATTCTGCTAGCCTTTCTATGTCCTGCTGCAGTCGATTGGTATCATCCTCACTGTTTGCCACACCCCCAAATTTGGTGTCATCGGCAAATTTAGAAATTCTACTCTGTATTCCAATATCCAGGTCATTGATATATATCTCTAAAAAAAGTGGCCCCAGCACTGACCCTTGGGGAACACCACTGTCTACCATCCTCCAGTCTGAAAAACAGCCATTTACCACAACTCGCTGTTTTCTGTCCTTAAGCCAATTCCTTATCCAAGCTGCCACTGACCCACCTATTCCATGGGCCTCAATTTTGTTAACCAGCCTTCTATGTGGTACTTTGTCAAACGCCTTCCTAAAATCCATGTAGACAACATCCATTGCATTCCCTTCATCGATCCTCCCTGTTACTTCATCAAAAAATTCAATTAGATTAGTCAAACATGATCTGCCTTTTAGAAATCCGTGTTGGCTCTCCTTAATTAGCTTAAACCTCTCTAAATGCCCGTTAATTTTTTCCTTGATTATTGTTTCTAAAACTTTACCCACCACTGATGTTAAACTGACTGGCCTGTAGGATTGTCCTTACACCCTTTCTTGAACAATGGTGTCACATTTGCCACTTTCCAATCCTCAGGCACCTCCCCTACATCTAGGGAAGATTGGAAAATTATGGCAAGCCCTTCCGCTATCTCCTCCCCCAATTCCCTTAGCAATCTGGGATGCAAGCCATCTGGACCAGGCGACTTAGCTACTCGAAGCATACCCAGCCTTTCTAGTACATCCTGTCTATCAATTTTCACCCCTTCCATTGCTTCTACCTTTTCACTTCTACCGATATTTTGTCAGCATCCACCTCCTGAGTAAACACCGATACAAAGTACTCATTGAGTATTCAAGCCTTGCCCTGCGCCTCTAAGCATATAACACCTTCTTTGTCGCTAATAGGCCCCACCCCGCCTCTTACTACCCGCTTATTGTTTACATCCCGGCAGAAGATTTTTGGGTTCCCTTTTATGTTAACCGCCATTCTACTCTCATATTCTCTCTTTGCTAATCTTATTTTCATCTTCACTTCCCCTCTCAACTTATTGTATTTGGTCTGGTTCTCCCTTGAAGAATTCACCTGACATGCATCATACACCCTCTTTTTTTGTTTCATCATCTTCTCTATCTCCCTCGTCATTCAAGGAGCCCTTGCTTTGGTTCCCTTACCCTTCCCTCTTGTTGGAATGTACCTAGCCTGTACTTGGAACATCTCCTCCTTAAAGATCACCCATTGTTCCATTACAGTTTTTCCTGTCAGTCTTTGGTTCCATTTTACCCTGGCTAGATCCTTTCGTATCTCATTGAAGTTAGCCCTATTCCAGTTTAGAAGTTCCACTCTAGATTGTTCCTTGCTCCTCTCATTGCTAATCTAAATCTTATGATACGATGATCACTCGTACCCAAGTGTTCTCCCACAGACACTTGGTCGAGCTGGCCCACCTCATTCCCCAGCACAAGATCCAGCAATGCCTCCTTCCTAGTTGGGCCAAGAACATACTGGTCAAGGAAATTCTCCTGAACACATTTCAGAAATTCCTCCCCCTCCTTTCCCTATCCCTAGCATTATCCCAATCGATATTTGGGTAATTAAAGTCCCCCAATATCACCACTCTATAGCTCTTACATATCTCTGCGATTTCCCTGCAGATTTGCTCTTCTACCTCCCAAGGAGGCCACATACTACTGTACTTGGATAATAAGGGGGAAAAATTTGGTTGTTTTGTGCCTCCCGTTAGCGCCTTAAGAGGGCGCTAATGGGGCGCAAAGCAACTAGCGCCCGTGTGAAAAGAAAGCTGAGGGATGACCTGACAGAGGTCTTTAAGATTATGAAAGAGTTTGATAGGGTAGATGTAGAGAAAATGTTTCCACTTGTGGGGGAGACCAGAACTAGAGATCATAAATATAAGATAGTTACGAATAAATCCAATAGGGAATTCATAGAAACATAGAAACTAGGAGCAGGAGTAGGCCATTCGGCCCATCGAGCCTGCTCCACCATTCAATACGATCATGGCTGATCATCCAAATCCAGTACCCTGTCCCTGCTTTCTCACACAGAATCCCCATCGAGCCTGCACCGACACATATCCCACCCTATCCCCGTAACCCCACGTATTTAATTCCCCCTAACATATCCCATCCTATCCCTGTAACCCCACATATTTAATCCCCCCCTAACACTAAGGGTCAATTTATCATAGCCAAATCAACCTAACCCGCACATTTTTGGACTGTGGGAGGAAACCGGAGCACCCGGAGGAAACCCACGCAGACACGGGAAGAATGTGCAAACTCCACACAGACAGTCACCCGAGGCCAGATTCGAACCCGGGTCCCTGGCGCTGTGAGGCACCAGTGCTAACCATGAGGAGATATTAGGGCAGATGACCAAAAGAGAAACTTTACTCAGAGTGGTAAGAATGTGGAACTTGCTACCACATGGAGTAGTTGAGGTGAATAGCATAGATGCATTTAAGGAAACACTCGATAAACACATGAGGGTGAAAGGAATTGAAGGTTATGCTGAGAGGGTTAGATGAAGGGGGGGGTGGGAGGAGGCTCATATGGAGCATAAATGCTGACATAGACCAGTTGGGCCGAATGGCCTGTTTCTGTACTGTAGATTTTATGTAACTCTATGTATACGGACCACAGCATAGCTTGCATAATTTATTTTGCTGGGCTCCATGTTTGTTAAAGGAAAGATAAAGAGATAGATGCAGTAGTGAGCTGACTCCAGTAGGAAAATAGTGCTGCATGATGAGGGTGGAAATCCAGAATTTCAGCTTCCCCGATGCTTTACATCCTCTTACATGAGGAAAAAGGTTTCTCGTGCTCAAGTGAGCAGAAATAAAATGAGTTGATGAAATTTCAGGACTTTTTAAGAAAGGTTATAGTAGGCTAGTAGTTATGATACTGTACCAGCAACTCAGAGATCAAATGTTTCAATCCCACAAAGCAAGTTGTGAAATTGAATTTTTAAAATCTGGTAATTTGTGGGCTAGTTCCAGAAAATGACCAGGAAATCTGTGGATTGTCATGAAAAAGCAAAGTGTTCACTATTGTGATTCAGGATGGGGAAAATGCCATCCTTACCCGATACGGTCTACATGTGACTCCAGTTCCAAACTCTTAATGGCAATAAATACTGCCTTCCCAGAGTTACCCACATCCCAAGCACATAAAACATAGAAATTTCAGGAGTGCTTTAACACCTACCTAGCTTAACAACAACAACTTGTATTTATATCATGCCTTTAACATAGTAAAACGTCCCAAGGCACTTCACAGGAGCGTTATCAAACAAAATTTGACACCGAGCCACATGAGGAGATATTAGGGCAGATGACCAAAAGCTTGGTCAAAGAGGTAGGTTTTAAGGAGCGTCTTAAGGAGGAAAGAGAGGTAGAGAGGCGGAGAGGTTTAGGGAGAGAATTCCAGAGCTTAGGGCCTTCGCAGCTGCAGGTACAGCAACCAATGGTGGAGCGATTAAAATCGGGGATGCTCGGGAGGCCAGAATTAGAGGAGCGCAGATATCTTGGAGGGTTGTAGGAGGTTACAGAGACAGGGAGGGGCGAGGCAATGGAGGGATTTGAAAACAAGGGTGAGAATTTTAAAATCGAGGCACTGCTTAACTAGGAGCCAATGTAGGTCAGTGAGCACCGGAGTGATGGGTGAACGGGACTTGGTGTGAGTTAGGACATGGACAGCAGAGTTTTGGATGACCTCAAGTTTACGGTGTGTGGAAGATGGGAGGCCGGCCAGGAGAGCATTGGAATAGTCAAGTCTAGAGGTAACAAAGGCATGGATGAGGGTTTCAGCAGCAGATGAGCTGAGGCAGGGGCGGAGTCAGATGATGTTACGGAGGTGGAAATAGGCGGTCTTAGTGATGGCGCAGGTATGTGGTTGGAAGCTCATCTCAGGGTCAAATATGACACCAACGTTGCGAACAGTATGGTTCAGCCTCAGACAGTTGCCAGGGAGAAAGATGGAGTTGGTGGCTAGGGAATGGAGTTTCTGGCGGGGACTGAAGACAATGGCTTCGGTCTTCCCAATATTTAGTTGGAGGAAATTTCTGCTCATCCAGTACTGGATGTCGGACAAGCAGTTGGACCATTTAGAGATAGTGGAGGGGTCAAGAGAGGTGCTGGTGTGGTAGATCTGGATGTCGTCAGTGTACATGTGGAAACTGATGCTGTGTTTTCGGATGATGTCGCCGAGGGGCAGCATGTAGATGAGAAACAGGAGGGGGCCAAGAATAGATCCTTGGGGGACACCAGCGGTAATGGAGCGGCAAGAGAAGCCATAGCAGGTGATTCACTGGCTACGACGGGATAGATAAGAATGGAACCAGGCGAATGCAGTCCCACCCAGCTGGACGACAGTGGAATACACAAAATACAAAATAGAAAGTAATTTGGTTATTTACATCAGAACTAAACTGAGGGGAGGGATTGTTATTGGGGATTGTAATATCAATATAAATTCAGAGTGGTACAGGATTTTACATCCAGAAGAAATGACAATCAATGACTAATTATCATGGAGCATTTTTTCAAAAATTTGCTGTATCCCATTGGAGAAAATGCATGATTTTTTTTTACATTATTAAAATCAACGTTATCATTTTGGTCACTGAAGTACCTTCCCCAAATCGGCTACAAGCAAAAAGAATCCAGTGGACCAGTAGTAAACAGGAATATAAAGCCTACTTATGCTTAGGCATCTGGACTAAAATGTTACTGAGGGAGAATGTCTCCTTTCTCTCACAAATAAAAACTCTAAGACAGCAGGGATGCCTAGCTTAATCTCCTCTCCTTAGGTTAAGGACACATTGCATTGCTGATCGGATGGTTGCTGCTGAGAAGTCTGAGATTGAGGTCAGCCTATCCCCCTGTCTGAAGGAAAACTGTGACACAAGATCAAATTAAATCAAAAGAACGAATTTAAAAAAACACTCAGAGGAAGGAAACGTATATAAGAACGTAAGAAATTTTAGGAAAAGGAATCGACCATGAAGCCCAACAGGTTTGCCCTTTTTCTTAATAGATCAATCTCACCTACTCATGCCATCACTCAATTCCTTTTTCTCACCAAAAGTGCAACTACTTGCATCGTGAACGCACTTATATTGTCTGATTCACTTGATAACTTATCGTATTACCCTTGTAAATAGCTCCTATCAAACATCCTAGTTTCTCCACTTACCTCTACTAGAAGATCCACTACATCTGTGGGCATCTTTTCGATCAGTATCTCAATGACTCGCAGAATTTCACTCTTTGCACGAGCCAAGGTGCTGGTGTGCACATTTGGCTGGGACTGCGTATTGGCTGCCAAAGCTGTGTGTCTGTGGACCTACAAAAGAATCACATCAAATATAATCAAGGGTTGAGAATGAAGAGGATATTTCCTAGATGATTTATGCTAAAACGATTATTCACCAAAGAATATACGTTTCACCATATCCTGGCATAAAAGATTATTCCCCTGAAATAAATGTAGTCATATTGATTTTCTTAAAGAACCATAAGCATTAATCTAAGTAGAATGATGAAACATGTTTATGAAAAATGTGTTGAAAACTATCAAAGGGAAAGCCCATGCTTTTAAACAAATGTAAACTATCGGAGCTCAATACTTCAAACATTCTGTGCAGATTCAAATATCTCAAGCACAGAGCGGTCTGCACAGAGCAGGATTAAAACGGAGTGTACTTAAACAGAGTGCTTTATTTGGGAATTTGGAAAGGAGTGGGAATTCGGAGAAGAGGGGGAAGGAGTTGCTGCTTTTTGCCGACACTATTTGTATTGTTTTGTGTTACAGGTAGATATTTAATTTCAGTACCCATAACTTAATCTAGATCAAGTAAGTAGTCAAAACTACTAAACTAAGTTACCTAATTACAAATTTAATTAAATAAAACAAGGTCATAAAGGGATGGCAGTGCAGGTGGTGTGCTGCAACTGCAGTATGTGGGAGTTCGTGGAGAGCATTGTGATCCCGGACAGCCATGTTTGCAGTAAGTGCCTGCATCTTGAGGAACTTCAGCTCAGAGTTTTTGAACTGGAGTCTGAGGTGCAGACATTGCGGGGCATCAGGGAAGGAAAGAGTTACCTGAACACTTTGATCCAGGAGGCAGTCACACCCCTTAGGTTAGGTAGTGATATAGGTAAGTGTTAGTGGTCAGGGACAGGACGGTATGACTGCAACTCAGGCAGGTAAGGGGACCCCAGGTGCAGTGCTGGAGGAACCTCAGCCTTTGCCCTTGTCCAACAGGTATGAAGTTCTTGCTGCCTGTGTGGATGAGGGAAAAGCCTGCAGGATGGATGAGCAAGCTGACCATGGCATCATGGTGCAGGAGGCCATTCAAGTGGGAATGTAGTTGTGGGAGGGGACAGTATAGTCAGGGGGATAGATACTGTTCTCTGCAGCCGCAACCAAGAGTTCCGAAGGTTGTGTTGCCTGCCCGGTGCCAGGGTTAAAGACATCTCCTCGCAGCTGGAGGAGAACTTGGAGTGGGAGGGGGTGGACCCAGTTGTCATGGTCCACATAGGAACCAAAAAACATAGGTAGAACTAGGAATGAGGTTCTGCTGAGGGAGTTTGAGGAGCTAGGATCCAAAGGTAATAATCTCTGGATTGTTACCTGAGCCACGCAAATTGGCATAGGGACAAACAGATTAGAGGTTTAAATGCATGGCTCAAAGAGTGGTGTGGGAGGAAGAGGTTTCAGTTCATGGGGGCACAGGCCCCAGTACTGGGGAAAGAGGGAGCTGTTCATTTGGAACGGACTCCACTTAAACCAGGCTGGGACCAGTGTCCTGGCAAACTGAATAACTAGGGCAGTAGAGAGGGCTTTAAACTAATGAAGGTGGGGTGGGAGGATTTAGGAAAGAGTAAATTTAAAAGCAGCAGAGAAATGTCAAGGCTCTAGAGCAGAGTAGAGTTTTGGGTAAAAATAAGCAGAGTGGGTCAGGAAGGGACAGAGAGGTAATAAGGCATCAGTGACTAAGGTGACATCAGGGAAAAATAGAAATAAGTCAAAGCTAAAGGAACTATATCTGAATGCGCGAAGCATTCGCAACAAAATTGATGAATTAATAGCACAGATAGAAATTAGTTGGTTTGATCTAATAGCCATTATGGAGACGTGGTTGCAATGTGGCCAAGGTTGTGAACTAAATATTCCAGGATACTTAACTTTTAGAAGAGAAAGGCAAAATGGAAAAGGAGAAGGAGTAGACCTGATAAGAAAGGATGGGATAAAGACAGCAGAGAGAATAATCTTAGCTCCGAATATCAAGAAGTAGAATCAGTTTGGGTGGAGCAAAGAAACAGCAAGGGGCAGGAAACATTGGTGGGAGTTGTTTATAGGCCCCCAAACAGTAGTTGTAATGTAGGGCAGAGCATGAATCAGGAAATTAGAGGCGCATGTAACAAGGGTAATACAGTAATTATGGGGGACTTTAATCTACATATAGACTGGGCAAACCAAATTTGCAGTAATAGTGTGGAGGACGAATTCATGGAATGTATGCAAGATAGTTTTCTAGATCAGTATGTTGAGGAACCAACTAAGGAACAGGCTATTTTAGATCTAGTATTGTGCAACGAGAAAGGGTTAATTAATAACCTTGTACAGGGGCCTTTAAGGAAGAGTGACCATAACATGATAGAATTTTATTTTGAGTTTCAAAGTGATTTCGTTAAATCCAAAACTAGGGTCTTAAATCTAAACAATCTACGTAGGTATGAGGGGCGAGTTGGCTAAGGTAGATTGGGAAACTACATTAAAAGGTATGACGGTAGATAAGCAATGGCTAGCATTTAAAGAATTAATACATAATTTACAACAAGTATACATTCCTTTAAGGCACAAAAACCCCACAGGAAAAGTGGTCCAACCGTGGCTAACAAGAGAAGTTAAAGATAGTATTAGATCAAAGGAAGAGGCTTATAATATTGCCAAAAAGAGTATTAAGCCTGAGGATTAGAGTTAGAGTTTTTTTGAGGTTGTAACTAGCAGAATAGTTAAGGGGGAACCAGTGGATGTGGTGTATTTGGATTTTCAGAAGGCATTCGATAAGGTGCCACACAAGAGGTTATGAAACAAAATTAGGGCTCATGGGATTGGGGGTAATATACTAGCATGGATTGAGGATTGGGTATCGGATAGAAAACAGAGAGTAGGAATAAACGGTTATTTTCGGGTTGGCAGGCTGTAACTAGTGGGGTACCGCAAGGATCAGTGCTAGGGCCTCAGCTATTCACAATCTACATCAATGATTTGGATGAGGGGACCAAATGTAATATATTCAAGTTTGCTGATGATACAAAGCTGGGTGGGAATGTAAGTTGTGAGGAGGATGCAAAGAGGCTTCAAGGGGATATAGACAAGCTATGTGAGTGGGCAAGAACATGGCAAATGGAATATAAAGTGGAGAAATGTGAAGTTATCCACTTTGGTAGGAAAAATAGAAAAGCAGAGTATTTTTTAAATGCTGAGAGATTGAGAAATGTTGGTGTTCAGAGGGACCTGGGTGTCCTTGTACACGAATCACTGAAAGTTAACATGCAGGTACAGCAAGCAATTAGGAAAGCAAATGGTATGTCGGCCTTTATTACAAGAGAATTTGAGTATAAGAGTAAAGACGTCTTAACTGCAATTATATAGGGCCCTGGTGAGACCACGCCTGGAGTATTGTGTACAGTTTTGGTCTCCTTACCTAAGGAAGGATATACTTGCCATAGAGGGAGTACAACAAAGGTTCACCAGACTGGTTCCTGGGATGGGAGGATTGTCCTATGAGGAGAGATTGAGTAGACTAGGCCGATATTCTCTCGAGTTTAGAAGAATGAGAGGTGATCTCATTGAAACATACAAAATTCTTACAGGGCTTGACAGGGTAGATGCAGGGAGGATGTTTCCCCTGGCTGGAGAGTCTAGAACCAGGCGTCACAGTCTGAGAATAAGGGGTCGGCCATTTAGGACTGAGATGAGGAGAAATTTCTTCACTCAGAGGGTGGTGAATCTTTGGAATTCTCTACCCCAGATGGCTGTGGAAGCTCAATCGTTGAGTATATTCAAGACAGAGATCGATAGATTTTTTGGATATTAAGGGAATCAAGGGATATGGGGCCAGTGCAGGAAAGTGGAGTTGAGGTAGAAGATCAGCCATTATCTTATTGAATGGCAGAGCAGGCTCGAGGGGCCAAATGGCCTACTCCTGCTCCTGTTTCTTATATTCTTATGATGTACAATTGTGCACTACAATATAAAATCTTCAATATTACAATATAGTTAAAGCAGGCTTTAGCAAAATTGAGACATTTAGTGCAATTCTTATTCAAAAGAAAACTCAATTTTTGATTTTAATCTTTTTATTCTGGAAGGGGAAAAACGCATTGGAACAACTATTCTAGTGAAATTCAGAAAAACACAACTTCAATACAGTGGCCCTGAATTTGCAGTCCGTGGCGTAGCTAAGGAGTACGCCGCTGACCTCTGAACGGAATCCGCACTTACCTGCTGCGAACCCCTCCTTCGAGAAGTTGCATTGTTTTGCTGCGGAGTTGTGCGCAGCGTAGTGGCCCACGGATCCCAGGAGCACACTGCTGTGCGTATGCGTACCTAGGATCACGTGGGGCGGTACTCCTTTCACTAGCCAATCAGGAAACATAGAAAGCCCCATGTATTATTATGCAGTTACAACTTGTAAATTAAATGGTGTGATACTAATTGTATTTATTTGACAAGTACAGCACTTGGCTTTAAGAAGCACAGGGAATACTTTGGAGAAAGTACAGTTATTTACTGGAAGACTCTGCAAGATTAAAAAAATGAAATTATCTCATCCCTCAAACCGAGTCTTTACAGCTGCCTGATAGGTTCTTTTACGTGTTCGTTTTTAATTATTATACAATTTTCTCATTTCCCCCCTCCCCATACGCTGCACAAACAGGCTCTTGCGCCTGTTTGTACCAGCTGTAAAAATTTCCAGCGTAATTGATGTGCAGTAGGTGGGCAATTAGCCCAACTTTTTGCCAGCACATCATTCGAATGAGGACTTGAAAGTCGCAGCGGATCATCTGTTTATTCGGAACTTGACAGATCACAAGTTTGGGATTTTTCAGTCAATTTCAAAGGCGGTATGACGGCGTACTCTGACAGTACGCCGTCATACCAACTGCAAATTCAGGGCCGATGTTTCTTTTAAAATACAGCCCTGATATAAGTTGGAATCCTGCGGTTTTCTTAAAATCATATCAATAATAAGTGCCTAAACCTGAAGCATTTAAAATAAGTGCTCGAATCAAAAACACATGTAGTAATAAGATATTGTGACATTGTAGGTATTACATAAAGATCACCCCAGAAGATGCAAGTGAATTTGTTATGCAGAGGTTTAGATGTTCAGAAAGACAGTATAGGGAATAGAGGAGAAAGGTCTTTTTGGTTCAAGATAATTTAGAAATTATAGGAGCTGATTTGATAATAGAGGGAAGATACAAAATAAAATAGTCTGGCTTTAGATAACAAGCAGATAACAAGCTGACAAGAGTTATTAATCATTGACGGCTGTCCCTTCAGCTGCCTAGGCCTTAAGTTCTGGAATTCACTCCCTAAACCTCTCTGCCTGTCTACCTCTCAACCATCTTTAAGACGCTCCTTAAAACCTTTGACCAAGTTTTTGGTCACCTGTCCTAATAACTCCTTACGTGACTCGGTGTCAAATTTTGTTCAATAACGCTCGTGAAGCGCCTTGGGACATTTTATTACGTTAAAGGCGCTATATAAATACAAGTTGTTATAGGTCCCTCGGTAAAATGAAAACATTTTGGCCTAGAAATTTGTCTCGGGCGGTGACGCTAAGGGGGCGATATCGGTTCGGCCGTCCATTATACGCAGCGCCTGAGATTCAGTTCTATTGCAGTCATTGGAACTGAATGCGCCACCGCCCGAGACAGATTTCTAGGCCATTATATAGGAAGGGTATGTAATAATGGGCAAACAATCACCCCAAGATATACCCAGTATGTCTAAATGGGAGTGAGACAGCAAAACCAGAGCTACTCATGGGTTTAGACCACATTCCAGGACTTGAGCACATAATCTCAGGTGACATTCCAGTGCAGTACTGAGAGAGTGCTGTACTGTTAAAAGGTACCATCTTTAAAAGAGCCCACAACACTATTCGAACATGAGCAGGGGAGTTCTCCCGGTGCCCTAGCTAATGTTTATTCCTCAACCAACATCACTATCCTATTGCCACTTGTAGGACCTTGCTATGCACAAACTGGCTGCTGTGTTTCCCTGAGTGACAGCAATGACTGTGCACCAGAAAACACAGGACTGAACATCAGGCCAAAGAAGGTGGTGTTGGCGAAGAAAAAAGATTTTTGACTTGGGGGGGGGGGGGGGGGGGGTAGGGGGGGTGGGAGGTCAGCATTTGAACCTCTGTTGTTTCTGATCTAAATTAATGAACTGATATCAAACCCAAATGTTAGCACGTCAAATATGCTGATGAGATTAAAATAGAGAGCGCAGTAAAGATATAAGTTGCAGAAGTATTCAGAGTGATTATGCAATTGGGCTGACAAATGGTAAATAAAATTTAACATTAAATGTGAAATAATACAGACTGGTTGAAAAACTGTCATAAGTGCAAATTAGCAGAAAGAGATTTTGAAAGGGACCTGGGAATAGCAACAGACTCATCACTTTCAATGTCTAGGGAAAATGGTGAATCAATTAGAAGAGCTAATAGAATGTTGGGATATAGTGGAATCCAGTTACCGTGATCGATTTGGACAGGTACTGAAATGATCACTATAATCGAATGATCACTAAATCAAAAGGTGGCCATTCCACGATACCAGAGAATGGAGTTCTCAGCCCAAATTCGGCACACTGAGCAGGGCCCTGCTCAGCTGTTTAAAATGCCAGTGAGCAATGTTGTTGAACAGCTGGGCAGTGCTAACCTGTAATTTAGACAGCTGATCAGTATGCTGTGTAAAAGCCACAATGCACTGCTTAATCGTCCTCTGCTAAAGTACTAACCAGTACTAACAGTTTACTGGTTAGTTTGAATTGCTAATCAGCACTGTTCCGTGTTCAACACTGCTTACTAGTACTTAAAACAACACTCTCCCCAGATTGCTGATTTTGGACTGAGAGCTGTCTTGCAGGACACAGTGAGATTGTCACCTTCTGGTTTTGCATGAACGGCAATGAGTACAGCTCGCTGGGAAGAAAGGTTTTGCCCTGAGCATTGAGAACAATGAATAGAATTCAATGGGAAGGAGAGGTTGTGGGTTGAGAGTTAAGGACAGTGAATGGTGTAAATTTTAAATGGGAAATCTAGCATAAACCTGATCAGTACAGCCAACTTGTACTGATTAGTACAGCCAATGGAAAATGAATATACCTCATACAAATTTGATTGTCATATTCCCATGATCACTGAAAGAGAATCACACAGTGCAGAGCCAAAACAGTACTGCATAAGTCTTCAGCATTCTAAGGATTAACAATGTACTAGTCAAACTATACTCGTCTCCATGTCCATTTTTCTGATATTTTTGTCCAGTTTTTGATCACTCTCCTAATAATGGTCAAAGAGGTTTAAAGGAGGAGAGGGAGATGGACAGATTTAGGGAGGAAAGGTATCCAGAGTGTAGGGATTAGAAGTCTTGTTAAAAATATTATTCATTCTCAGGATGTGGGCGTCGTTGGCTAGGCTGGCATTTATTGTCCAACACTAGTTGCTCTGATAAGATGGTGGTGGGCATTCTTGAGCCGCTGATAGAGGTTTCATACAACTGGCGACTTGCTAGGCCACTTCAGAGGGCAGTTAAGAGTCAACCACATTGGTGTGGGATTGGAGTCACATAGCCCAGACAAGGTAATGATGAAGAAAGGTTTCCTTCCCTAAAAGGACATTAGTGAACCAGTTGGGTTTTTATGATAATACAACAGCATCGTGGTCACTTTTACTGATAAAGGCTTTCTATTTTCAGATTTAAAAAAAACTGAATTCAAATTCTCAAACTGCCATGGTTCGAGGTTGAACTATTAGTCCAACCTCTGGAATACTAGTCCAGTAGCATAACCGCTACACTACTACACTCAATATAGGTGCGGGGGTTGCCCAAGAGGCCAGAGTCAGAGGAATGCACAGTTCTGGGGTGATTGATAGGGCTGGAGGAGGTTACAGAGATAGGGAGGGGCAAGGCCATGAAGGGATTTAAATATGAGTATAAGAATTTTAAATTGAAGTCATTGGAGAACTGGGAGGCAATGTAGGTCAGCAAGGACATGAGTGATGAGCGAAAGGATTAGACAAAAGGATTAGACAAAGTTAACATGGATTTATGAAAGGGAAATGGTGTTTGACAAACCTACTGGAGTTTTTTTGAGGATGTAACTGGTAGAATACATAAGGGAGAACCAGTGGATGTGGTGTATTTGGATTTTCAGAAGGCCTTTGATAAAGTCCCACATAAGAGGTTAGTGTGCAAAATTGAAGCACATGGGATTGGGGGTAATATACTGGCATGGATTGAAAACTGGTTAACAGACAGGAAACAGAGAGTAGGAATAAATGGGTCTTTTTCAGGGTGGCAGGCGGTGACTGGTGGGGTACCGCAGGGATCAGTGCTTGGGCCCCAGCTATTCACAATATATATCAATGATTTGGATGAGGGAACCAAATGCAATATTTCCAAGTTTGCTGACGACACGAAACTAGGTGGGATTGTGAGTTGTGAGGAGGATGCAAAGAGGCTTCAAGGCGATTTAGACAAGTTGAGTGAGTGGGCAAATACATGGCAGATGCAGTATAACGTGGATAAATGTGAAGTTATCCACTTCGGTAGGAAAAACAGAAAGGAAAAGTATTATTTAAATGGTGATAGATTGGGAAATGTTGATGTACAGAGGGACCTGGGGGTCCTTGTCCTTCATTGCAAGAGGATTTGAGTTCAGGAGCAAGGATGTCTTACTACAGTTATACAGGGCCTTGGTGAGACCATACCTGGAGTACTGTGTGCAGTTTTGGTCTCCTTTATAAGAAAGGATATACTTGCCACAGAGAGAGTGCAGCGAAGGTTCACCAGACTGATTCCTGGGATGGCAGGACTGTCGTATGAGGAGAGATTGGGTCGACTAGGCCTGTATTCACTAGAGTTTAGAAGAATGAAAGGGGATCTCATTGAAACGTATAAAATTCTGACAGGGCTGGACAGACTGGATGCAGGGAGGATGTTTCCCCTGGCTCGGGGGTCCAGAACAAGGGGTCACAGTCTCAGGATACAGAGTAGGACATTTAGGACTGAGATGAGGAGAAATTTCTTCACTCAGAGGGTGGTGAACCTGTGGAATTCTCTACCACAGAAGTCAGTGGAGGCCAAGTCACTGAATATATTTAAGAAGGAGATAGATAGGTTTCTAGACACAAAAGGCATCAAGGGGTATGGGGAGAGAGCGGGAATATGGTATTGAGATAGAGGATCAGCCATGATCATTATTGAATGGCCTACTCCTGCTCCTATTTTTCTATGTTTCGAAAGGGATTTTGTGCGGGATAGTATACGGACAGAGATTTAGATGAGCTGAAGGATTTCAGAGCACACAGAATGGGAGGCCAGCAGGACAGCATTGGAACAGTCGATTCTGGAGACGACAACTATATGGATGAGTGTTTCAGCAGCAGATGGCTGAGGCGAGGGTAGAGGCGGATGATGTTAAGGAGGAAGAAGTAGGCGGTCTTTGTGATGGATATGGGATCAGAAGCTCAGCTCAGGCTGGGATAAGGCACCGTTAAAAAGTCTGGTTCAAACTGAGACAGTGCCTGAAGAGAGGAATGGAATTGGTGGCACGGCTATAGAATTTGTGGCTTGTGCCGAGGACAGTGGCTTCAGTCTTCCCAATATTTAACTGGAGGAAACGGCGGCTCATCTGAAACTGGATGTCGGACAAGCAGCCTGGCAGCTCAGAGGCAGTGGGAGGGGTCGAGCGAGGTAGTGCAGGGGTAGAGCTGAATGTCATTAGTATACATACTCCATACTTTGGACGATGTTACCAAGGGGCAGCATGCTGAGGAATAGGAGGAGCCAAGGATAGATCATTGGCGGACTACAGAGATAACGATGCTGGAAGGGAAGAGAACCATTACTGGAGATGCCCTGCCTACAACTGGATAGGCAAGAGTAGAACCAAGAGAGGGCTATCCCATTAAGCTGAACTATGGAGGAGAGGTGTTTTTTTTTCGTTCATGGGATGAAGGCGTCGCTGGCAAGGCCAGCATTTATTGCCCATCCCTAATTGCCCTTGAGAAGGTGGTGGTGAGCCATCTTCTTGAACCGCTGCAGTCCGTGTGCTGTTAGGGAGGGAGTTCCAGGATTTTGACCCAGCAACGATGAAGTAACGGCGCTATATTTTCAAGTCAGGATGGTGTGTGACTTGGAGGGGAATTTGGAGGTGGTGGTGTTCCCATGCGCCTGCTGCCCTTGTCCTTCTAGGTGGTAGAGGTTGCGGGTTTGGGAGATGCTATCTAAGAAGCCTTGGCGAGCTGCTGCAGTGCATCTTGTAGATGGTATACACTACAGCCAAGATCCGTCAGTAGTGGAGGGAGGGAATGTTTAAGGTGGTGGATGGGGTGCCAATCAAGCGGGCTGCTTTGTCCTGGATGGTATCGAGCTTCTTGAGTGTTGTTGGAGCTGCACTCATCCAGGCAAGTGGAGAGTATCCCATCACACTCCTGACTTAAGCCTTGTAGATGGTGGAAAGGCTTAGGGGAGTCAGAAGGTGAGTCACTCGCTGCAGAATACCCAGTCTCTGACCTGCTCTTGGAGCCACAGTATTTATGTGGCTGGTCCAGTTAAGTTTCTGGTCAATGGTGACTCCCAGGATGTTAATAGTAGGGTTTAGATGTCGGAGGAGGATGGTGTGGGGGTGAACCACGTCAAAGGCTGCAGAGATGTTGATGCGGAGTGAAAATGCACCACAATCACATAGGATGTTATTTTTGAATTTGATTCGAAAGAAATATGAATTTAAAAAATTCAAACCAACATAGTGTCAGTGATTCAAGATAACATGAAAGATGGGCTGCCAGCAAATAGTTCATGCAACCAAATTTAAACATTCAATTAAAAATAATTGAATAGCATCTGGTAAATTCAGCAAGTAAGATTTTATTCAAACCTAAGATCGATATTACATATACATATTGATATAGATGATCAACTGATAAATGGTTCTTCACTGAAAGGGTTGTGAATCTTTGGAATTCTCTACCCCAGAGAGCTTTGGATGCTCAGTCGTTGAGTATATTCAAGTCAGAGGTCGATAAATTTTTGGGAATTAAGGGAATCAAGGGATATGGGGATAGTACAGGAAAGTGGAGTTGAGGTAGAAGAACAGCCATGATCTTATTGAATGGTGGAGCAGGCTCGAAGGGCCGAATGGCCTACTCCTGCTCCTATTTCTTATATTCTTATGGTTATTAGCTAGTGTTGTGAAATTCAAAAGGGTCTAAAAAGTTATCTTTTTTAAAGAAAGGTGAAAATTATTCCTAATTCTAAAGGCAATATTCCGTGCTCATTTCCTTGCACTCAAAAGAATCTTGTGTTTTATTTCCACAGTTTCTTTTGGTCACCTTTCCGACATGCAAAAATTTATGCACACAACAGCCATTTACAATTAGGAATCCATGTTCGTGTTCCTACTTGGTTTTTCATTTGCTAATTGTTTTGGTTTCCTTACTCCAATCCATAAACACCGATGCAAAATACAGATCCAAGACATTTGCATCAAAATGATTTTGTTTCAAATTCTATCCGGGTGGTTAAAATAATAAAATGGGGACATTTCTATGATTCTATGAAATAAAAATGGAACATACGCTCCTAAACTGAATATAAAGACTTTTCCTCAACATCAAACTGTTTCTGGGGGAGAAAATGCAGGATTTTAAACATGTGAGTTGAAACAATGCGTTTTTCCAACAGGTCTTGTCAGGTTTGCCATAATTGCTGGTTAACAATTGTAGTTTGCTCGAACACAGCACAATGACTCACCTCACGTGCAATAGTAGTTATGAAGGCTGGTGGTCTGGCTGTGGCAATGAGTGAAAGAGCGTGACGTGCTGAGCGGGCGGAGTCAGCTGCTGGGCTGAGCGGCAGCCCCATTGTAATGCTAAACAGGATCAAACAAGGGGGGAAGAGAGAAAAAAAACCACATTGAAAAGCACAGAGTGAAAAGATTACCAGTTTATAATGTCATTTCAAGGTCAATGGAATCATTCAAACAGTTTGAAAATAATGGACTGCAACAACGCGGTGTGATTAGGATTCTGGGGGTCCCAGTATCACCTACAAAGTCAAGTAATTATACGTATCAAAATACACCGCATCTGTTTAACAACTGAAAGGGGGATATTAACAAATTAAGCCATTTGATTGAGGAATATCCAGCTGAGCTCTTACAACTTGAATATTTAAGTACTGTTTTGTTCCAAATAAAACACAAAATGCTGTTTTTTTTCTCAACTGTTTAAGAATAACATTGGTCAACAGTATTTTTCTCCGGGTAAATAAATTAACCTTTAGCTGCTGCGTGTTGATGCACTTAAAAAAATCCTCAAAATTGGAAATAAATTGTCTGGGTTCACAAAAATTGCAGCTCTGTTTTAATTCAAGGAAAGATTATCATGCATATCAATACAGATAGGTCAAGAAAAGAGTGTCCTAATATCTTAAAGTTAGCACCTAAAATAGTAAATGTTTAAAACCAGAGTTTGTTATGTAACTTTGAACACTCAGGGCTAGAAATTCAGCAGCTTTGCGCCTGCTGTTAGCGCCTCCAGGGGGCGCTAATGGGGCGCAGAGGGCTTGTCGCTGGGGTGGGGTGGGGCGAAAAAGCACCTCCTGAGAAATTCGGTGGGCGTTGCTGAGGCGCTACCCGATAGCGCGCGCCCCCGCCGGTAGCACCCAGGCTGCTGCGCTGCCGGCAATGACCCCTTAGCACCCCACCGCAGCCCCTTACCGCCCCGTGGCAGAAATTCAGCTGTGCCCCACAAGGTTGCCACAGGCAGTGTCAGCGCCAGCCTCGCGGGTTGCGAACCAGGCTGACCTCCGCTTGCGGGGCGGCATTTAAAGGGGAGGTGCGGCCGCAACCCGCGCCGCCAATTTCTTTTTTTGGCCGCCTTCCAGGTCGGCACTCCGTGGTGTGCCGTGGCGAGGTCCTGAGCTCCATCACGCAGCCTGTCACCAGGCTGTGGCCATGGCACCACGCCGCCCTGGTGGCCTAGTGTGAGCCATCAGAAGCCCTGCAGAGTGCGCAACGGCCCTCCCCTTTAACTGAAGGGGCGGGGCGTTGAAACGTGGCAGCGCTCCGTGAAGCGCTGCCTATCGCGCCCCGATATCGCCTTGGTTACCGCCCCACCAGGAAGTGGAGCGCCCGAATTAGCGGCTGGGGCGGTACTTCCGCGCCGGGCACTAAATGTCCGGCCTTAACTCGGTTACCATCCCCAAACAGGGCGTAACCGAATTTTGCGCCCCATATATTTTAATTAAGGTGTTTTATTTAAAGATTGAATTTTTTGGTGTCATGCTTAACAAACATTTTTAACTTATCTCCCCTCTTCCAAACAGTTTAAAAAAGACTTGACAAAAATATGATCAGAGTAATTTAAAATAACTGAAGCGAGTATAAAAACAGAAAATGCTTAAAATATCCAGCAGATCTGTCAGTATCTGAAAACAGGAAAGACTGATTTTGGATGTAGAAAAGTTCAGCATCTCTTTTTCAGATGCTAGTGATCTGCTATTTATTATCAGCATTTTCTTCTTTTATTTCAAATTTAGAGGGTTTTTTCTTTTTAATTAGGACTGACAGGGCTATAGGAGAACATTATTTAATTGCTCATAAATTGAAAAATACCTACCCAGGTGTTGTTAATGTGAGGTTAGGGGTGAATATGCAAAACTTTAGTATGCTCGTGTTATTTAGACTTTGAAGTGAAATTTTCAAGCCAACATTAATTAAAGAGCAGACTGCAATCTAAAACACTTTTGAGCTGGTAACCAATTCTGTTGTGCTTAAGAATTTTCAGAAACAAAAATGTCATAAATGTAACTGCACAGTAGAACCCATGTAAACAGAGAATATTCAATGTGGACATCACCAATGTCCACGCCCAGTTTTTCAAATGGGAGATTTTGCACATGCATGAAATTTTGAACGGGCCATGCAGCTCGTTAAAGGGACCCTGCCCCCCCAAAAAAATTAGGGGGAACATTGGACACCACACTGCGGAAACATAATTTAAAATCCAACCCAGAAATCCTAGAGAAGGTGTGATCGCTCATTTCCAGTTCTACCCAGTCCTTTCCTATCATACTCCTTCCATCACAGTGTATAATATGGCTATACCAATACACACAATTATGTCAAAGAATTCTCTGCATTAACATGAACTCTTGTAAATACCCTGCTAGCAATATGTACAACTGTACCAACCAGAGCAAAATTAAAAACACTGTACGACAAATTATAGTTTGTGTAATTCAACTTTGCAATAATCATCACTGATGAATCTTGCCCCTTTCAGTTTTCCTTCCATAGAATCATAGAATGGTTACAGCACAGAAGGAGGCCATTCGGCCCGTCGAGCCCGTGCCAGCTCTCTGCAAGAGCACTTCAGCTAGTCCCACTCCCCCGCCCTTTCCCTGTAGCCTGACAAATTTTTTTCCCTTCAGTTACTTATCCAATTCCCTTTTGAAAGCCACGATTGAATCTGCCTCCACCACCCTTTCAGGCAATGCATTCCAGATCCTAACCACTCGCTGCATAAAAAGTTTTTCCTCATGTCGCCTTTGATTCTTTTGCCAATCACCTTGAATCTGTGTCCTCTGGTTCACGACCCATCCGCCAATGGGAACAGTTTCTCTCTATCTACTCTGTCCAGACCCCTCATGATTTTGAATGCATCTACCAAATCTCCTCTCAACCTTCTCTGCTCGAAGGAGAACAACCCCAGCTTCTCTAGTCTATCCACGTAGCTGAAGTCCCTCATCCCTGGAATCATCTCGTAAGTCTTTTCTGCACCCTCTCTAAAGCCTTCATATCCTTCCTAAAGTGCCGTGCCCAGAATTGGACACAATACTCCAGTTGAGGCCGAACCAGTGTTTTATAAAGGTTCATCATTTCCAAAATTATTTAAAGATGTTTCACAAAACTCAGAGTTTTGAATCAATCTATGATAAAGCTTTTCAATCATTGTCAAGTTAGGAGATAATAAACAATGATGAAATATATTTTGGTAATAATTATTTGCATTGAGCAGGATCCTGTTTTTTTTAGTGACTTGCTTTGGCAGGTTCAAAAACACCCATCCAATTTTTTCTCAATGACTGTCCTATTTATTGAAAATTATTTCAAATGAGAATATTAAGGGAATCAAGGGATATGGGGATAGTGCAGGAAAGTGGAGTTGAGGTAGAAGATCAGCCATGATCTTATTGAATGGCTCGAAGGGCCGAATGGCCTACTCCTGCTTCTATTTCTTATGTTCTTATGTTCTTAACATGTCGAAAAGTAAGAGCAGAGCAAAAAACCCACATCATATCCAAATGTAACTTCTGAAGATTCTTCAGTACATTAAATTAAAAATATTTAAAGTCAAAGTTCACTGTGGTCCTCAAAACACATTGGCACTTTCTGTCTTGCATCAAAGAACTAGAGGATAGTATTTCTGGATCAGCTGCATTTATTAAAAATGCATTGAGGATTATATGTAAATTGTTTCTTTCTAGCGTATTTGTACAATTTCATGAATTGCACTCACAAAATACACGCTGAAGCATTAAAGTTAATTTCCTTAGAATGGCGAGCAAACATATTATTGACTTGTAGTGAAAGAATTAAGCAAGAATCTAAGGAACAGGTTTCACATGTTCAGACGGGAACAAGACAGACCTGCTATAATTTGTCCTATTATTAACAAACTGTTTGCAGCGCACCCAGGATGTCTCTACAAAGCTGCATGTCATCAGTTTGGTAGCATATGCTACAAACATTTTCAAAGCCTCTAGCAACCTCCCACCATCCTCTTTTTTGTGAATGCAAAAAAGCATAAAATACTGCATAGCAGGGTTCTTCTTTGAACTTGGTAACAGGCGAAACACCAAAGCACGCTGCCTATTGTTGCAGCGATCATCTGTTCAGAAAAAAAATCCCTCATTTTAAACACCAAGCTAGCCTTTCTATACCCAACAACCAAAAGGTTTTATCTATTGAAACACAATATTAAAAAGGTTGTGTTAGGCATGGGAATATATTGTGCCCTCTAAAAAAAAAAACTCTTAAAACAAATCCAAGTAAACTCATTAAATAAAAACAGGCAATATTGGAAATGCACAGCAACTTGATCAGCTTCTGAACGGTAAGTTGGGTTCACTCTGATTCAAGTTTTGATGACCTCTCAAACATCAACCTATCTTTTTCAGATGCTGACTTATCTGCTGTGGATTTCCAGCACTTTGTGTTCTTACTTCAGATTTCATGTTTTAACTGATAGTTATAGTAAGAATGGCAGCAAAGAAAGGGACAGTGATGTGCAGTTCCTGCAGGATGTGGGAGTTTCAAGTAGCAGATGCAGTCGCTGACAAACACATCTGTGGGAAGTGTCTCCACTGAAATTACTTGAGCTCAAGAACTTAAAACCTGATCTCAGAACTTGAAGCAAAATTGGAGCCAGTTGGACCCATCAGGGAGGGAGAGATGTTTTTGGAACAAGACTTTCAGTGGGTATTCACACCGCTGAGAGATAGGGAGCTGGCAGTGGTAAAGAAAGGAGTGGTGACCAATGTTCCCTCTAGGCTGTGCGCATAGTAATCTGCAAGGTCTCGTGCAAGCTGCTCCAAGCTTTGACACTGGAAATACCGCGCATGCGCAAAAATTTAAAGGGATTGCGCACTGAAAGAAGCAGGCCGCGCAGAACATAGTGCAGCCTACAGGGAACATTGGTGGTGATTATCTACAGGTCAGGGGAATTGAGAATGGACAAATTAGAGCAGGAATGCCCAGAGTAAATTATCACCAACAAATTTGAAGCACTGTCTTCTTGTGAGAATGGATTGTAATGATACCAAAAAACATGAGATGGCTCAGGGAGGTGTGGGAGGAGTGAGATTGGCAATTCAGTTAGGAATGCTGTAGTAATAGGAGTAATTTTAAACTCGGAAGGAAGAGGGAAAACAAAAGCAATTAGAAAGAGCAGGTAGAGAAGGTAGAAATAGGTGAATACACAAATAAAAAAAGAATTTAGCAAAAGGAGTACCTTCATGGACTGCAGCAGCTCACCACCAGCTTCTCAAGGGCAATTAGGGATGGGCAATAAATGCTGGCCTTGCCAGTGATGCCCACATCCCAGGAATGAATTTAAAAAAAACAGCATGAAGAAGGAATACGAGTACAGGAGGAAAATCAAATCCACCAGTTATAAACAGGAGGCTATTAATGAAGATTAAGGGACATAGAATTAGGGGAAGGGCAGCAAAGAGGATTAAAATTGGTTAGAGGGGAGGAAACAGAATCAGAGTTAAGGATAGTTTCTCAGATAGTTGGAAATGGGTAGTGGTGTTTCATAGAGTTTTGTTCTGGGACTGTTTCTGTTTACTGTGTACATGGATGATTTGGAGTTTTGGGCTGTAGGGTATAGTGTCCAAATTTGTAGGTGATCCTAAAATAAGAGGCAGAGTAAATAATTCTGAGAACCAGAGGAGGCTGTATATTGATAAGTTAGAGGAATGGGCAAAAAAATGACAGATGGGTGCCAACGTTGGGAAGCGTGAGGTGGTATATTCTGGTTAAGAAAATAAAGTAATAATTATATTTTGAGCGATACAGAACAGCAGAGGGATTTGGGAGTTCAGGTTCATAAGACATTAAAAACAGGATCTTAAGTGGATAAGGCCATTAAAAAAGCTAATGGAATAGTCAGTGTTATAGCAAGAGATCTATTGTAAAAAAGCCAAAATGCAATGGCGAATCTATATAAAATCTTAGTACTATCACTGTGGTTTTACTATGTGCAGTTTAGGGCTCCACACTTTAGGAAAGATTTGAGGCAGTAGAGAAGGTACTAGGATTCTGCCTGGTGTGAAGAAATATGAAGAAAAACTTGAAAATTTAGGACAATTTTCTTTAGATCAGATGAGATTAGAGGGTGATTTGATAGAAGTATTTAAAATTATAAAAGGATGGGTAGAAAAAAGTGGTTGAAGGGCCTAAAATAAGAGGACATACAAGATTAAACGTAAAAGAGTTCGGACAGAGAACAGGGGAAACCACTTTTTTTTTTACACAGAGGGTTGTGAGGCTGTGGAATGCACTACTGAAGTTAGTGATTGAAGCAGAGGTCATGTTAACATTTAAGAATAGGTTAGATAGGTGGTTGAAGGATAGGGAGGTAAAGGGCTATGGGAACAGGACAGTACATGGGTTTATTTGAGATAAGCATCAACACAGACTAGTTGGGTCAAACGGGCTGTTTCTGTGGTGTAATTTCTATGTCATTTTAAGTAATCCTTACATAAATCCTTTAATTTTTTTTCTAACAATGATTTATATTTCTCTGAAAATTTTAGTTTTAATTGGTTGCAGTTGACTTAATTGGTTGTTAATATAATGCTATTATCCACAACGTACTCAGTAGCTTCTTTTGTGGCTTCTTTATTTATGCCTTGCAACATTCAACCTCAGCACTGTGCCTGAGAACTCGTTCAATCCAATTGTGTATTGTATTTATGGTGACCTGCTACAAAAACATAATGATCCAGGTGTTTGTCTAACCCGGTCTGTAAAATATTGTTATACAAGTGGTAAAAGCACTGGAACAATTCCAGAGGTGGTTGTATACACTGAAATAAGTCTTGTACTGGCAATATAATATAAGCAACACAATATTCCACATATTGAGTTATTTCTTTAACAATGCAAATTGACAAAGGTTCTAGATCACGCCACATTTCAAGTTTTATGAGCCCTAAAGGGAAAGGAAAGTCGTGATTTTTCTTTCATATAGAAGAAAATATTGTTTTATGGAAGAAAATATTCAACTTATGAACATTTTGGTAACGATCAAAAAACATGAATTTTCTTACCGACATGGAGACCCTTCAGTTGGGTCTCCGTACTTTATGGCTGTTCCAATGACAAGGGCTATCACTCTAAACCTGAAGCAGGCTAGTAGAAATCTGCAACTCTCCCCGCCAAAAGGCTGTGGGTGCTAGAAAAATTAGGATATGGAGCAAAGGCAAGCAAATAGAGTTGCGGTGCAGGTCAGCCATGATCTAGCAGGCTCGAGAAGCTGAATTGGTCTACCCCATTCCTAATGTTTCTAAGTGGATCTAGCACTCCGAGGTCAGGAAAGGGAAAACTGCTAGTGTTTCCAGTCCTGAATACTAGCCAGTGACCTGTGAAATGCACGCATGTAGAGGAGTAAGGACAGGAGCCTGCTTGGGTATGAGGGCCCCCGTGCACACTTCAATCGGGTTCTGTATGACAATCAACATCTGTGGAAGCATACTCCAACAGAGGGTCAAAACGTTTGGGTGGGGAGGGGAGAAAACTGGTGAGGGGGGGGGGGGGGGAGAAAGCGAAAGGACTAATGTCAAAAGCTCTCGAGTGTTCTGTACTACGCACATTTTTGAATTTGTTACTGCTGTACCTAGAATCAGTATTTATCGGTTCAACAATCAATTTAAGTAATGTTAGTACTGAAACAATTTTTCTCTCTAGTATTAATCCATTAGAAGATAAGAACATAAGAATTAGGAGCAGGAGTAGGCCATACGGTCCTTCGAGCCTGCTCTGCCATTCCGTAAGATCATGGCTGATCTTTGATCTCAACTCTACTTCCCCGCCCGATCCCCATATCCCGAGAGTCTATCTATCTCAGCCTTGAATATACTCAACAGCTCAGCATCCACAGCCCTTTGGGGTAGAGAATTCCAAAGATTCACAACCCTCTGAGTGAAGAAATTCCTCCTCATCTCAGTCTTAAATGGCCTACCCCTTATCCTGAGACTGTGACCCCTAGTTCTAGACTCTCCAGTCAGGGGAAACAACCACTCAGCATCTACCCTGTCAATCCCCCTCAGAATCTTATATGTTTCAATATTAAGGCCTATATTTCTATTTTTTTTAATTATACAAAAAAGATATGATACATAAAAGAATTAACATTTATAACTAATCTCCTTATAACGCTAAACTTTCATAAGTGTTATGTGGCAAAGGGAAAATGAAATAGCATTCCACTGATAACTTTCGGTACATTTTTACCCAAATTATATTTGCCAGTAGTTTAGCTGGTAGAACTATTCATAGAACTACCTATCAGCACAGCTCAATCACCCATTCTCACAATCTTCTTGGATGTTTCTTAATTTCGATAATGAAAAAAGTGTAAACAAATTTTAAAAGAAGTGACAATGACTTTTAATCAAATTAATTTTGATTTTGTTTGGTTTCAATTACCAACGGAACAAGAAAGTACTAAACCCTTCTAAAATTATTTAAATGAAAGCTTTTGCATCTCAAGAATTTCAATAAGCTCCAGCCCCGGAAGATCGCAGTGACACATGTACGTTCAAAATCTGTTACCTTTGTTCGATTATTACAATCTGCATTATTGACTGCATGCAGTGCACCTGTTATTGGTAAAGTTTTCTTTCTCTAAGGTTGGCAATGCTTGACTCTTTCCAAAAAGCAACAGGCTGCCTTTCCCTTTATTAACAAAGCCCAGTAGTGGTAGTATGTGGCCAGGGATTAGTCCCTCCTGCAGCTGGGCCAGCTGGACTGTATGTTATTTTCTGGGGGCAAGCAGAGTGTGATGGGATCAGCACTTTGCAGCACAGACTCAAACAATGGCAGCTGCAGGCCTGTGCTGGAACCAGTAGTTTGCTAAACTGTTTCAATATCCATTTTGAAACTGAGGTGAATGAAACTAAAATGCTCCCACACAACTCTAAATACATTGCTATAATGTACTAGAATGACTTTCATCCATCTATCATGTTTCAATGATATGATGTCAGCCTTGGCTCAGTGGTAGCACTTTGGCTCCGAGTTCAAGTTCCACTCCAGGGACTTGAGCACAATGTCTAGGCTGACACTCCAGTGCAGTACTGAGAGAGGGCTGCACTGTCGGAGGTGCTGTCTGTCAGATAAGACGTTAAACCAAGGCTCCGTCTTCCCTCTCAGGTGGACATAAATTTCCTGCATTATCTCAAAGAAGAGCTGGGGAGTTGTCCCCGGTGTCCTGGCAAATATTTATCCCCCAATCTGGTCATTAACACATTGCTGTTTGTGGGAGCTTGCTGTGTGCTATTTTGGCTGCCGCGTTTCCTACATTACAACAGTGACTATACTTCAAAAGTACTTCATTGGCTGTCCTGAGGTTGTGAAAGGCACTATATAAATGCAAGTTTTTCTTTTCTTTAAACCACTTAAACAATTTACCTATGCTATTACACCATTATGGTCCTGCATATTGATTATTGGATCAAATTTATAAACATTACAAAACCTTTAAAATCAATTTAAAAGATTGGATTCAAAATACATGCGTTTCTTTATATACACAGAAATATACACGCACCCACACATACACAAGCATATATACATACACGCGCACATGCATATATAAATGCATACACACACACATACATGCATCTATATCTGTATATACACACACACATATGCATATACACACACATATGCATCTATACACACATACACATATGTATCTATACATACAAATACACACATGCATATACACATACATGCAAATTTGTTTCGTTCGTTGGATGTGGACATCGCTAATTGCCAGAGAAGGTAGAGGTGAGCCACCTTCTTGAACCGCTGCAGTCCGTGTGGTGAAGGTACTCCCACAGTGCTGCTTAGTATACTTCTTTGTAGCTGTTTGGTACAACTGAGTGGCTTGCTAGACCATTTCAGAGGGCAGTTAAGAGTCAACCACATTGCTGTAGGTCTGGAGTCACATGTAGGCCAGACCAGGTAAGAACATTAGTGAACCAGATGGGTTTTTACAACAATCGGTAGTTTCATGGTCACCATTACTGATACTAGCTTTTTATTCCAGATTTATTTAATTAACTGAATTTAAATTCTCCAGCTGCCGTGGTGGGATTTGAACTCATGTCTTTTTTAAATTTGTTTATGGGATTTGGACATCGCTGGCAAGGCCAGCATTTATTGCCCATCCCTAATTGCCCTTGAGATGGTGGTGAGCCGCCTTCTTGAACCACTGCAGTCTGTGTGATGAAGGTACTCCCACAGTGCTGTTAGGGAGGGAGTTCCAGGATTTTGACCCAGTGATGATGAAGGATTGGCAATATACTTCTAAGTCAGGATGGTGTGTGACTTGGAGGGGAACTTGGAGGTGGTGGTGTTCCCATGCGCCTGCTGCCCTTATCCTTCTAGGTGGAAGAGGTTGCGGGTTTGGGAGGTGCTGCCGAAAAAGCCTTGGCGAGTTGCTGCAGTGCATCTTGTAGATTGTACACACTGCAGCCACGGTACGCCGGTGGTGGAGGGATTGAATGTTTAAGGTGGTGGATGGGGTGCCAATCAAGTGGGCTGCTTTGTCCTGGATGGCGTCGAACTTCTTGAGTGTTGTTGGAGCTGCACTCATCCAGGCAAGTGGAGAGTATTCCATCACACTCCTGACTTGTGCCTTGTAGATGGTGGAAAAGCTTTGGGGATTCAGGAGGTGAGACACTTGTCGCAGAATACCTAGCCTCTGACCTGCTCTTGTTGCCACAGTATTTATGTGGCTAGTCCAGTTAAGTTTCTGGTCAATGGTGACCCCCCAGGATGTTGATGGTGGGGGATTCGGCGATATACTTGTAAGTCTGGATGGTGTGTGACTTGGAGGGGAACTTGGAGGTGATGGTGTTCCCATGCGCCTGCTGCCCTTGTCCTTCTAGGTGGCATTCATTAGTCCAGGCCTCTGGATTACTAGTCCATTAACATAACCACTATGCTACCGTACCCTAGAGTATATACACATACACACATATATGCATATATACATATATGCATACACACACATTATATATAATATACATATATATATATATACACTAGATTACATAATATTAAAATGATTAAAAATCAAAATTGGATTGAAGAGGTGAAATATACCAAGGTGGTCAAGTGGTTGTTGTCATAAAATGCAGCAATTCACGTCACAGTGTTCATGTCATGGGTGCTGCACATTTGGAGGTGCATGCAGCAGTTGAAGTTATACTCAAGGAGTCCGCCTGGGCCTTTCCCGAGTCCTAATTGGCAATGCAGCACAGTTCTACAGCTGCATCCCCTAAATCCTTCTCAAAATCAATACAGAAATATAGTAGCATCTTCAAGATCAAACTGGGCAGTCACACCTTGGTGGTGCTGGACAGAGAAGAGACCATCAGACAAGCCCTGATGAGAAAAGGAGCAGTTTTTTTCCTGAAGACTTGTCATCTTGACATGTGCCCATAAACTTGGAAGATATGGAGGAAAATCTCTCCGAGTATCCGGGTTAGATTGTTGAAGGTTAAAATCCCATCCTAGGATGAGGCGGACACTGTAGTGGAGGACCAAGGAAGTGCTGCATGGTTGGACGTGCCAGCCTTCGGATGAAATGCTAGAATGAGGCTCTATCTGCTTAAGAAAGAAAGAATTCTTTCTTTCTTTCTATCTGCTTGTTCAGGTGGATGTTAAAGATCTATTTGAAAACGAAAACAGGGTTTTTTTTCCTGGTGCCTTAGCCAACATTCCTTCCTCAAACACCACCACCAAAAATAGATTATTCCTCTCACTGCTGTTTGTGGGACCTTGTAGTGTGCAAAAGAGTTGTTCCTTTTTGCCTACATAATAGTTAGTACACTTTTTTTTGACCATTTAAGTGTTCTCAAACAGTTGAATATCTCAACATCTATGCTGGATCAGTACGCTTTATATTTTTTTTTGCAGGGCTAGTCCATAAATCCTTAGTTCACCCTGGTCACAAACAGACTCCTGTTTCCAACTGTCATTTGAATTCAGCCATACAAGGAGAAATAACATGACGTTCATGTTATAGGAGGCCACAAATTTAAGATAATCACATAAAGAATTGAAGGGGAGATAAGATAAAGATTCTTTACACAGAGGGTGGTTGGATTGTGGAAGCAGAGGCAATAAATAATTTACAAGAGAAATTAGATAGTTGCTTGAAAAAGAGGCATATTTAAAGGTTGCGGGGAGAGAGGAGAGTGAGATTAGACTAATTGGCTCATATGGAGAAAACCAACAGCGCAGGTCAATTGGCCTGTTTCTGTGCTGTAGCATTCAATGATTCCATGTTAAAAATAAGGATTCTATTACAGGCCCTGTAATACTTCTTGCTAGCGTAGGAAAAAGCAAATTTCTTAACAAAGTGTCCAAAAACCTGAAACGTCAACTTGTCTGTACTCTCCACTGATCCTGTGTGACCTGCTGAGTGTATCCAGCATTTTCTGTTTTTATTTCAGATTTCCAGCATTTGCTTTTTCTTTATTTTTTTGGTTGTGCTTAGAAGTTCAAATAGCACTAGTTCCTAATTCAAATAATTCCTGTGAAACAAATGCATTTTTAAAATAAACGAGAGGGGCTGGATGGAACATCATTTGTCATTCATGTTACTTGCTGTTTGATTTTGGATTGGGTTTCATGTTCGCCTACATAATGACAGTGACATTTCAAAAAGTAGTGAAGTTCCGTGGCATACCCTGAAGACAGGATAAGGAACTATATAAATATAAGCTCTTTCTTTTGTAAAGTATGAATCAAAACTCAACCAGTTATTAAAAAAATTATTAGCATTTCCCCTTAATTTTAACCTAACATTAACTGATCTTTGTTTCAAATGTTGAATTGACTTACTGCATTTCCAACATTTTCAATTTTTAATTTAGAGATTTTCATCTCATTAAACTAAGGAATATGCAAAACCCTGGTTACAGTGGTAAAAGCCCCGTCTTCTAAGTTACTATCCCCTCAAGAAGCTCAACACCATCCAAGACAAAGCAGCCCATTTGATTGGCCCCTCTTCCACCACCTTAAACATTCACTCGCTCCACCACCGGCGTACCGTGGCTGCGGTGTGTACCATCTACAAGATGCACTGCAGCAACTCGCCAAGGCTTCTTCGGCAGCACCTCCCAAACCCGCGACCTCTTCCATCTAGAAGGACAAGGGCAGCAGGCGCATGGGAACAACACCACCTCCAAGTCACACACCATCCTGACTTAGAAGTATATCGCCAATCCTTCATCGTCGCTGGGTCAAGATCCTGGGACTCCCTACCGAACAGCACTGTGGGAGTACCTTCACCACACGGACTGCAGCGGTTCAAGAAGGCGGCTCACCACCACCTTCTCAAGGGCAATTAGGGATGGGCAATAAATGCTGGCCTTGCCAGCGATGCCCAGATCCCATAAGCGAATAATTTTTTTTTGTGTTTATATGTAATTCTATCCCAGCTAGTTCGTCCTTTTTAATTTTATGTTTTTCAACTTTGTTTTTGACTGATGCACTGTATTAAGCGGTATTAGACAAAGTCAGAAATGACAGCAATCAAAAGAAATAGCCATTATCTCAGCTTTTTAAAAACATTGTGAAATAATCCCTTCAAAATTACATCTAAAATCAAATATCAAAGAAAAATTCATAATTCTTATTTTTCCATTGTTACATCAGTAAAATCTTTACATCGGTACAACATTTTAACAAACAGTTACTACCTGTGTAAGAATACTCATTTTTTCCCCAGAATATACTCAGAGTTGTCCAAAATGACATGTGGGCCATATCAAGCTTGCGAGGCCTGTCAATCTGGCCAATGATGCCTAGCAAATGAGTTATATTTGTGCTTATATTTCTTACTTGCCAGTTTGTCTTGTTTGAATTTTATAGGCTGCAGATTTAGAATCAGCTGTTCTTAATACTGTTGCCTCATTGATTGATAAATCGAAATCAGAACTTCAAGATCTGTTAGTATTCACAGCTTGACATACATGCAAATTAAAAGGAACACTGATTTAAACTTTATATGTGGCTCACGATGCTCCATGGATTTCATCTAAGTAGTCTATGAAGATAAAAAGCTTGGACAGTCCTGACATATTCTAAGGCAGTAATAGTAACTTGCATTCACAGATGTTGATGAAGCTTGAATCCATTTTTTTTAACCAGATGCAGCCAATTCCCAGAGGTGGATACTGTCTTTCTCCTTTATTTTGTCACCTCACACAGCTCTTACAATACTGCATGTTAGCTAAGAAATACAGTTTCTGTTTTTGTGTCCTGCATGTTATCCCATGTTGAGGATGTCACCATTTTGTTATCATAGAACGATACAGCGTAGAAGGAGGCTATTCGGCCCATCATATGCCTGTGTCGGCTCTTTGAAAGAGCTATCCAACTAGTCCCACACACCACTCTTTCCCCATAGCCCTGCACGTTTTTTCCCTTCAAGTATTTATCCAATTAGTCTTTTGAAAGTTACGACTGAATATGCTTCCATCACCCTTTCAGACAGTGCATTCCAGATCACAACTCGCTGTGTAAAAATTTTTTTCCTCATGTCGCTTCTGGTTCTGCCAATCGCCTTAAATGTGTCCCCTCTGGTGACCAACCCTTCTGCCACCTGAAACAGTTTCTCCTTATTCATTCTATCAAAACCGTTCATGATTTTGAACACCTCTATCAAAGTCTATGATAATAAATAAGGAGAAACTGGGCTGGATTTTCATGGGGAAGGCGGGTTGGGGGTGGGGGGGCTCTGATGCGGGTAGGAAACCCAGGAGAAAGGGTTTCCCGCAGGCCCTGCCGACTTTAACGGCAGGGCCTGATGTGCATCTGAAGCCTCTGTTTCCCACCGGCAGGTGATCAGAGGCCTCGTGAGGGGGTCTCCAATCGATGAGGTGGGCTCGGCAGGGCCCCTGGATCCAGGAGGTAGGTATGAAGGCCTGTAACTGCCGGGTTTTTATGAAGTGTGTAAAACCCGTCCAGTTGCAGTTCAAACCAAAATGTAGGTTAAAGAAAAGGCTTCCAGCCTCATTGTAATATTTAAATTGACATCCTGCCTGCTGGCAGCGGGTTGGCTGCCCGCCCCCGTTAAAACCGGAAGTGGGCAGGTTGGAGGCGGGTTCAGGTCAGGAATCTCATTTTTAACAATTTAACTACCCCACGCTCCAAACCCACCTATTTTTTTTTAGGTTAAAATTCCCCCCCACTGTTTCCAGTGGATCCCATTGGGGCCAAAAATGCTGCACCAGAAGAAGTGGCAAGGGACCATGAAGTGGCAGGGATCCCTAATAAGGAAGATGCAGCAGGTTAAATGCTGGGGGCCAAATTGGAAGATGAAAAGGCCTCTATTAGGACCCCTCCTCTCCATCATTTGTGGACATTGAAACCTTTACCACTACCACCCCGGGCCTACCTCTACCTTCAACCAGATGGTCCCAAGATTGGGAGGGAAATAGGATGGGATGCCGGATTCTGGCATTTACGAGTGGCGTGCAGGAAAGGGCCAGTCGGCAGTGGTCCCAGTGGCGGTGGGGGGGCGGGAAATCCAGATCATGGCAGAAAGGTGGCATTAGGCATCACCACTCCATTTTCCCATTGTGTCTGCCTCTATCCCACCTCAATGGTCTTGAATCAGTTACAAAACATTATCTATCAATGGAACAATTATTGAAAAAAAAATGTTAGCCTGTATCTATTTCTTTTCCTACCTCACCTCTAAGATTGTATTAAAATTTCAAGTCAGTCTGCACGTGACTAGGGCATTTAATGTTATTCAGGTCACTCAATATACTGCAATATTATCATTTTCATAACTTTTCTTAAAATGAAACTGCATTCGAGGAGGGAGTCAAAATTCTTTGCAGCCCGATATTCTCAGGCTCGTAAGTAATGAGATAGGCTAAGCATTTTTCAAGCTGATTGATCATCACAATTCTTCCTTAATCATTGCTAAACTATTATATACTAATTGACTCAGACAACCAAATATAAGGCACAGTGACCAGTTCCCAAAATTCTTTAGGGAACATTCCTGAATAGTCAACGTTGAAACTCAAGTTTACAAGCCTGTCAACGTTTTGGCTACAATAGTATTTTTGGGTGCGACCAGCTCACAGTGGATTCTAATGTCCAGACATCCAGCAGGGGTTGCTGGGTAGTGATAGGACTGGGAACCCTGCCTGATATCCTCCCCAGCACCGCCACCCCGCCACCATAACTCAAAATCATTGAGGCCAATTGTACCCCATGTAATAATACTTGACATAAACCCCCTGTTCTTATAAAACCTCAAAATGACTGTAAGCAACAGCACAGGAGATCTGCTATATATCTCAATTACATTACATTTGTCGTCATGTAAAGTATGCTTTGTATTACTTCATAAAAGAACAGCAGCAAAAACATTATAACTAAGAATTATTACATTTTAATTAAGTAGAGAACCTGGGCCATTTTTAAAAAATCACTTCTGCCAATTTGTTTGAGAAATAAGATTTAAGAGCAAAGGGCTGGTTCATAACAGTGAAAGGAAGTTGCCAGGCACATAACAGATAAGCTGCATCCAGGATTGTAACCCGCAGCACAGCAAAAGGATTGATTAACTAAAGGAGACCATTACATGAAACAGAAAGACTGAGCTATCATTTTAGGTCCAACTTTTAAGACGCCAGTGAAAATACTGCATTTGCACAGGCCTTAAAAAAAAAACTCAGCTAAATAAATTCTGCAGCTCAGATTTACCGCAACTGTGATATATTTACGAGGTATGGCTTGAACAAAAAATGAAGGGGGCGTCTTCCACTGTTCTATATATTCTTTTTACCTCGCAGAGATGAAAAGAGCCCCCTCCCCACCCCCTTAAAGGATACTGGTAAAACTCTGATTAGCCACATGCGCAGGCAGTTCCACACAGCATGCTTAATGCAGCGGATTCTAGGGGGATTATCCCTAATGCCGCGGCAGGCCGGGGTGCTGAAATTCGTTTCAGTCAATGCACATAAACTGATGAACACAGCCTGCTGTTTTCTAGTCAATAAATGTGAATTGAAATAAAAAAAAAGCCACGAGCTCAACATAAAAGCTCTCTTGTGAAGCATGCTTAACATCGCAGACAGAAGCAAGGCAGCTGTGTGCATTTTATTGTGTACATGGTAAATCAAGCACAAAGGGGGCAGCGCAGCAGGGCACCAAGAGGGCAAGACGCACGCTTCATAATACATCTGCTATTCCAACGTCTTCCCTCTGCCCCCTCCCCCCGTACTGTAGGCTTCAAGGATGTAATGCGCCATTTTCAATCTAAATCTAGTTATGGATTAATAAGTAAACACTTTCTTGCTTATTATACAATTTATCACATTGAAAATTGCATTGGACTCCTGGAGGCTGCCTGGTGATATATTCGTTACCTGACATTTTGCACGCACAGCAAACCTTATAATCTTTAGGAAGTGAATGTATATTTATAACTTGCTGATCAAAATGACACTTTTTGTTTCTTCAAAAAAAAATCAATTGAAACAGATAATTTCCCATGCAGCAAAGGTGGGAAGGAAAAGAAAAATCAGGCAGTGTCCTGTGTTATGCCACAAAATGCAGGTTCGGGTCCCAAAATTTTTCAAACAACTTCCCAAATGTCTGCCAAACAGTCATGGCAATGCAATGAGCAGAGTCCAAAAGCTTTCCTTAGGAAGGAGAAGTTGTAAATAAAACACAAAACTGCACACAAAATAAGACTACACCACTTGTGCTCCTCTTCATGGGTGAATCAAGAGTGTCACTGACAGAGGTCTAGGACTGGGTCACCAGCCTGTCCTCTCAAGTATGGAACCGTGTTTGGTGAGAGGAGAATGGCAGGGAAATAGAAAATTACATGTGATAAAAATAAAACATTGAAAATTGTTGCAATCAATTAACTTGGCATTATCTCTACTTTATTTATCTATGCAGCTATTAGTATGTTTCCTTGAAGTCAAACAGATAACACATGCATTCTATTTTCCAACATTTAATGAAAAAATAAATGACTGAAGAGCACGGAGCTGGTATAATGAGAAAAGAAGTCCTTGCTTAATTTTGTACAGGAAGCTTGTCAATGCCATATGTTGAAAATAAATGTGTAGTAAATAAAGTGGTTATTAATGCATTGTTCTGAGATAAAGCTTACGATAGTGATTTTAATGCACTTGTTGTCCTTTGGAAGGGGCAGGTCTGCTGAGCCAAGACCATGGACAATTTCCAAATATTCATAATATATACTTCAGACGTCATGGTGCATGGAGTGCCAAAACCTTGGGGAATGTAGCTTCAATGCACATGGTGTTGTGGTGAAATTAGTTGTACTGCTGTGTGAAGGCACCAAGTACAGTATAGCACATACTTTCTCCTTATATGTAGGTCGTGCACGTTTTGAAGTTACATGGATTATTTTAGGACAGAACAGAAGAGGTTCACACCTAGACCAACATGACAAAATATGAAATATACTGAAGGTTCTTTCTATAAATAAATGTTGCCTATTTTTATAGTAGGCTTATTTTTTAATTAATCAATCAGTTGTCATTTAACAGCACCAGCTCCAAAGAGGCCAACAATTTGCCTCTTGACAATTACCATTTTGGAGGAATGCATCAAATAATTAGCAAATCTCAAAATCCTCACCCCACATCTACTGTAATGTATTATCACATGGTTTGGTATGAGCATGCTCAGTTCACTCTGGCCTAGTAAAGCAAGCACATGGACTAGTAACTCATCGTGTCTCTGTCCTTCATTTGTTCTACCTACATAAATTACATTTTGGTGACGAGAATGGAATCCAAAAGCCATTTTTAGGGATCATGGAAGGACACAGTGTTCAACCTTCAAGTGGAAAAGTTGAAGGTGAATTTGACACCTGAACTGAATTTTTGCAATGTTTTACTGTTAATGCTGATGCAGAATTGTCTGTGCTTCGCTTTCGTGTGTATGTATACACAGCAACAGTGCTGTTGATTCTCACAGGTACACAGGTAGTGTGCTGAGTCACTGTTCGACGGGATCAGGACAATCATGGCCGCGCCTACAGGATTCATCGGAAGCCTCGGCATGTTTGACCGAGCTCGCGAACCATTCAGTTCTTACACTGATCGGATGGAGATGTTTTTTTAGGGCCAATAACATTATTGAGACCGAAGGTGCAGATGAGAATGTTCAAGCTCAAAATAAAGTAATTCGTGAATGGAAGAAAGCAATTTTTCTAACGGAGATTGGGCCAGATGTCTACAGAACGTTGACAAACCTACTCGCGCCAGGGAAAGCGAAGGATGTGTCATTTGAAGACATTGTCGAGAAACTTGAGGACCATTTCGGCCCAAAGCAGTTAGAAATAGCAGAGAGCTATACATTTGGTACCAGAAACCAAAAACAAAGTGAAACCATCAGTGAGTACATTGTAGCTCTTAAGAACCTGTCCTTGCAATGTAACTTCGGCACATTTTGGATCGTGCTTTGCGAGATAAGTTTGTGTGTGGACTGGTGGATGAGCGCACACAGTCCAAGTTACTGAACACTCCAAACCTAACGTTTGACATAGCATGCAAAATTGCCCTATCTATGGAGATGGCATCTAAGAATGCTAGGGCGTCCAACTCAAGTGACTAGTGCAGCTGAGGTCTACAGTCACAAAGCTACCGCCAAACCTGAAGCTGAGAGACTGGGTCAAAAGCATGTCGGTGAGAGCAGTTCAGTGAATTGTTATCGCTGCAATGGAAATCACTCACCACAGTCCTGCCAATACAGAAATGTGAAGTGTTTTCACTGCCAGAAGCAAGGCCATATTTCAACAGCTTGCAGAGCTAGATCTAAAGCAGGAAGTAAGAACCATTCTAGTGGCAATGCAAAGCAGCGACAACAAAAGGGAGGAGTTCACAATATTGAAGCGAACACACCTGCTGTTGAAGAACTAGGTATCTACAATATCTCTGCCGCTAGCGGCAACGCTAGCAGTCGTGAGAAAGACTTCTGTACAAAACTTTTGATCAACATGCAATATATTGATATGTGTATCAACACAGCGACGGACTGCTCTATCACGAGTAAGGACACATATGAGAGTAAGTTTAATCAAGTACCACTTACAAAGAGTACCATAGACTTAAAAACCTACTCCGGAGAAATCCTAGAGACATGTGGACAAATGGAGTGTACAATTCAACACAATGACCAGTCAGTAAAGCTGCTTATTATTGTGGCGAGCTACAACAACAGGCCAACCCCCATGGGCAAAGACTGGTTGAAAAGTTAAAACTAGACTGGAAAAACATCCTCAGTGTAGATGCTTCAAAGAAGTGACTCGACACAATGCTGAACAAGTACGAAAGCATGTTCACAGACAGTTATGAGGGCATCACTGGGTATGACGCGCATATCCTCATCCATATCAAGTCCAACACGAAGCCTGGTAAGACAAGTCCCCTATGCGTTAAAAAGTCAGGTGGAGGAAGAGCTAGTGAAGCTCAGAGAGAACGGAGTGCTAATAAAAACTGATAAAAGTGAATGGGCTACCCAGATTGTGGTAGTGCCCAAAGCAGACAAAACTACGCTTGTGCGATGACTACAAAGTTACTATCAACCAAGCAGTTGACGATGAGCAGTACCCGTTACCTACATCACAAGATTTGTATGCGGCACTCTCTGGGTCAAAGGTTTTCTCCAAGCTTGACCTGTCACACGCTTACGCTCAGCTGAATGTTGACAAAGAGAGTCAACAGTATCTCACCATCAACACACACAAGGGTCTGTACTCATACACCAAGCTGCTGTATGGTGTAAAGTCCTCCCCCAAAATCTTCCAGGCTATGATGGATAAGATTCTGCAAGTAGTTCCAAATTGCTTATGCAATCAAGACGATGTGTTGATTGCAACAAGCAGCGAGGAAGAAATTCTAGAAGTGTTAGATATAATGCTTCAAAGGTTGAATACCCACAATGTCAAATTGAAAAGGAGCAAATGTGTTTTTATGCAGCCCGAGGTTGTGTACCTTGGTCTGAAAGTTGATGCAAATGGCTTGCAACCAGTGAAGGAAAAGATTGATGCTGTCATCAATGCTCCAAAGCCACAGAACATGTCTGAGTTAAGATCTTTCCTTGGAATGGTCCAGTACTACACACGTTTCTTACCTGAGTTAGCGATAACATGTTAGCTCCATTGCACGAGCTCAAGAAGGATGTCCAGTGGAAGTGGACGAAAGCGCAACAGGAAGCTTACGAAGCTTGTAAGAGAAGTCTCTCTAGCGATGCTCTAATTGTGCACTACGACAGAGCATAAGCTTAAGTTAGTGTGTGATGCTTCTAGTTACGGTGTGGGAGCTGTCATAAGCCACGTAATGGATGACGGCCAAGAGAAACTAATCGCGTTCAGATCGCGAACCCTCTCAAAGAGCGAAAGAAACTACATGCAAATTGAAAAGGAAGCACTCACCATAGTGTCTGGAATCAAGAAATTCCAACAGTTCCTGATCGGCAGAAAGTTTACCCTGATAACCGCTCCTAGCAATATTGGAGCCCAAATCTGCCATCCCTGCGATGGCCGCATCAAGAATGCAACGTCGGGCAGTGTTGTTGTCACAATATGACTACACCATTGAATATCGCACTTCAAAGCAAAACACAATCGCAGATGCCTTGTCCAGGTTGCCACATGAGGACTCGTGTTGGGAGTGAAGGTGCTATTTTCACACTAGGTGCAGTTGACAAAGACTTTCTCGTGAATGCAACTGAGATTGCAGATGAGACTCATAAGGACTCAGAGTGTATGAAAACACCTTGAATGGATGGACTGATCAGTCTAATTCTGCCCTCTTGAGCATCCCTGAATATAATCGCTCAATCATTGGTGGCCGTGCCTTCTGTTGCCTAGGCCCTAAGCTCTGGAATTCCCTGCCTAAACCTCTCCGCCTCTCTATTTTCCTTTAAGACACTGCTTAAAACCTACCTCTTTGACCAAGCCTTTGGTCACCTGCCCTAATTTCTCCTTATGTGGCTCGGTGTCAAATGTTTTGTCTCATAATACTCCTGTGAAGTGCCTTGGGACGTTTTACTACGTTAAAGGCGCTATATAAATACAAGTTGTTGTATGGACACAGAATTTAAACCATTCCATAACCGTCATACTGAATTGTCCTGTGAGCAAGGTTGTATCAAGTGGGGAAACAGAGTGGTGGTACCTACTTCTTTGAGATTGGAACCAAAACAAAACAGCCCGAAAATTGGTTCAACACCAAAATCTTCAGTAAGGAGAACAGGAAGGCTCCGCACACCTGTTATTAAACTGGAATTTTAGTTCATTTAAAAAAAAAGCCAGGAGTTTTTGTGATGTGGTACATGCAGGGCTGAATTTTGCCAGCGCTCAGAGGGCGGGTTTGGGAGACGGGTCCGCTGTTAAAATAGCAAAGATTGACAGCGGGTAGGAAACCCACTGTCAACTCGCCTCCACGCGAGTCTCCCAGGTGTCGGGTCTGGCTGTGCAGAACTGACCTGACACCAAGTGGCGGGGGAGACAACTGAGCTCATTAAATGGCTTGTTAACAGCCAATTTAATGGTATTTTGAGGCTTCCTTCCAATTTTACGTGTTCCCCCACGGGTTACCCGCTGCTCGGGGAACACGCCAGCTCACCCTGGCATGAGTTGAGTCTGCTCTGATGTATCTGATAAGCTGACAGCTGCAGAAGTGGTGTAAAGGATGCCATGTTGCAGATGGTCAGTTTCAGAGCACAGAAACTGTTGGTTACAGCATTTGTAAGACATATAGAGATTTCTTTAGCTTGCAAGTGTTTAGAGCCAACTGTCTGTCCAGTGCCACCTCATTGGAACAACCTCTCTCATCATTGACAGATCGCTTCTGTCATCTCACCTGCAGCTGCCATCTATTGCAGCAACATCGGTGCCCTAGAAACTATCTCACCTTGCTCCTCTGATTCCTTCCACGCTCCGCCCCAATACCAACATCACCAGGCACACCAACAGCATCACCAACCTTCTCCGCCATCACCTGATGCTGCACAGGACACAGGGCATCAGCCCCTGACAACACTGCAGCCCGGGAGGTCAGCGATGACATCACCATGGCCAGATTTACTTCACTTGACGCTGTAAACCCTGGCTGCCACATGATGCACCAGGTTGACACCATCCCACACCAGCACCGTAAAGCATCCCTTTAATGTCCAAGCCATTCCGTGCACACTCATCACTATAGCCGGGGTGGGGGGGAGTTATGTCTCAACATTCACTGGAACTCAGTAAGACACTTCTCAAAGTGCGCACAGATCTGTCCAATAAGGGTCAGTGTTAAAAATATAGATTTCACTGTATGACAACACATTACCAGAAACTTCACATGGACATTGGCTAAACCTCTCAAGTGCCTACCCTTGTGTGTTGTTAGTTGGTATGCTTGCAGTAGGATGAGGGTGAATGTGAGGGGTGGCTAGTGAGATGAGGAAGTGATAATGTAGATAGAGAGGGATGGGTGGAGGTGCGAGGTAAGTTGGTGTGAGTAAGGATGTGCAGGAGAAGGGTATGGAAGGCAGAATGATGGGGATGTGTTGAGTGGCACAGCAGGGTGAGTTTGAGTGTGGCTTTGCAGTAACGTTTCGTGATCCACTGAGATCATTGAAAGGTTGGCGCCACTGCAGCCAGGGACCCCTGACGACATCCCTGCTTTTGCCCTCCTGTGCAACGTGCAACCAGGTTGCGTTGGTGTCCTGGGGAAGTCTCTTCCGCCCTTGGAAGGGAAGAGAACCTCCCTGCGTGCTGTGACTCCCTCCATAAGCATATGGAGGGAGTCATTGGAGAGCCTGGGTACAGCCGTCCACCTTTGTGCAGTGCTTGTCAGTGTTTGCAGCACATCAGTGCTGTCAAACACTGACAGAACAACTGTAAAATTCACTGTGGCCGTGGTCCCTTTAAGGAAACCGGCTGATGACTCGTCGTCAAATGACGTCATCAGACCCGCTTCCTGTTAATTGGCCGGAAGCCCGCAGGGCAGGCTTAACAAGGCCAATCAAGGGAAAATCCCTTTGACAGAGCGGCTGCAGCCGGGAGTGGGACTGGAACCCGGCAACCAGTTATCCCGCCTGCCATCCCGACATCGCTGAGAAATTCTAGCCCGTATTGCTGTGAAAGGTGGGACCATAGTTTTGTTGTATTTGAGAGGGGAATACATACATTTTTATTTAAGGGGAAAGCAGTGTAACGTATTATGACATGGTTTGTCACATGGTTTGGTATGAGCATGCTCAGTTCGCTCTGGCCTGGAAAAGCAAGCATACGGACCAACAACTCATCGCGTCTCTGTCCTTCATTTGTTCTACCCACATATATTACATCTATAGAATTGAGCTTTTCAATTCTGCACCAGTCAAAGTCCAATTTTTAGGATAATGTTTCATGAGTTAGAGCCAAAATTCCCCAAATGAGTAATGTAACACTTTCCATTTTGACTGATGAGGAACCCCATGAATTGTTAAATCCCAGTTAAGAAAACTTTCGAATGAAGGCTATTTACAGTTGGAGATTGGCTGCGAGTAATATTAATGCACCTTATTAAAAAGGTAAGTGAGAATATAGTTATACTTCCAACATTACAACAGTGACTACACTTCAAAAAAAAAGTACTTAATTGACTGTAAAGTGCTCTGGGACGTCCAGTGGTCGTGAAAGGCACTATATAAATGCAAGTCTTTCTTTCTTTACTTTGAAAAAACCGTAATAAAATTATGCTATATAGTATAAGCAAGAAAAGGTTAAGGAAGTTAGTCTTAAATGACTTTGGATTGACCTAATTGATGTTTTTGAGATTAAGAAGGGTACTGACAAATTATTATTCACTATGGTGAAGGGGTCAAATACCAATGAAGTTAAAAATTTGGATGTTAGGAATAAGAAAGGGAGGATGGCAGAACTTCTCTTTCAAAGGGTAAAAGACCTGTGGAATAAGGTATCTGGTAAGGCCATTAAGCAGGTATATTTCTGGAGAGAGAAGGAATTGAGTTTAAGTTAGATTGATGGTGCTAAAACCACTCAAAAAGGGATGGGGGCTTGTTGCTTCTAAAAATTCTTATACTCTTAAACCATATTAGTTAATGGAGAACAGCAGCATACAGCATTCATTTTTTTTTGTGAGGAAGACCTTGATATTTCACATGACTTTGTCACTCATGACTTAGCGGGTCACCCTCAGTTGAAGAATAAATCTTGTATTCCAACAGTTCATCGAGTATCCTCTATATATACATCACATTTTAAATAAATTATAGCATTAACTATTGCAGCTGCCGTCTTAAATGATATATGTAGAATTTATCTTTCATGTGAGGCTGTTAATTTTACAGATGCTTCAGATCAGCAACAAGAGGAAAATAATTAAGAATGACTTCATCTTAAGCCATTTTAAGATTATATTCATTAAAAATATTGTTTTTTTTTCCAATTATAGCCTTAATTTCCAAGACAGATTTTGTGCGGCTTTTTTAGTCATATTACAGTGCTACTGGATTCTAGCTCTACAATCAGATCACATGAATGGAGTGTTGTGCTGAACCTTTAATAAAGACTATATAAATGAATTCTTACATGACACAATTAAAGTCAAGTAACACAATATTCAAAGACTCTTTCTGCAGATGAGACAAAGTACTTTAATAAAAACATTTCTTTTAAAGGACTAATGATTATAATAAAACACAAAAATAATGACCATACATTGTATTAGCTGAAGGAAGAATAGTACATCTATTTATCTGTTTCAATAAAGGTTTTTTTTTATATATAGAATTACATAGCATGTACAGCACAGGAACAGGCCATTCGACCCAACTGGTCCATGCTGGTGTTTATGCTCCACAAGAGGCTCCTCCCATCCCTCTTCATCTAACCCTATCAGTATAACCCTCTATTCCTTTCTCCCTCATGTGTGTATCTAGCTTCCTCTTAAATGCATCTATGCAATTAGCCTCAAGTTTTTGTGATAAATGGTGTACTGTTTATTTTGCGCAACAGATTAACAGAAAATAAATACTCCACTGGTACTACTCAATATTTGATACAAGGGGCTGAAGATGCATCTCATTATAGGATGCTAGATGGATTCAGCTCCTAGATAATATTTTATTATCCTCTCGCCTCTATTCAATGTTCATCATATTATGTGATTTAAAAAAAAGTCTATTAAAAAAAAACCTAGAGATTTTATGCAGAACTTTTTCTTCCGAATATTAAATAGGTGGGACAAAGTCCGTAACAAGGAAGGCTGTACAACTGTTTATGGGTTGGTTTAAGAGCCAAGTGGCATTTTCCCAATGCTTACATTCTGATGCTATATAAATAATGTGCAATGAGTTTAATGGTGTGTTTTAAATCTAGAGTTCTGCTGACATTGCTAAACCCTTCTTACAGTTTATAACTGCTTGACTGAATTATACCTGTGTAATGAGTCACTTATTTTGCAATATACATTCTTGCATAAATTGTACAAATATATATCCACATACAAAATTAACTTTTTAGCAAATGCTCGTTCTGGAGAAGAAATAACAGACTCCATTATCACAGGGCTATGGGGAAAGAGCAGGGGAGTGGGACTAACAGCATAGCTCTTTCAAAGAGCCAGGACAGGCACAATGAGCCAAATGGCCTCATTCAGTGCTGTATCATTCTATGACTCTATGATTTTATCATAGAGCCTACTGGTATTTTTAAGTATAAATACTTAGATTTCTAGTACAAATGGCATTACACTCCGTATTATCATAACCAGTTATTTGCCACTGTGCTTAATTCCATGCAACATATCATATATATGTATTCCCAATAATCTAATGAAAAATAATTATTTTACACTGTGGTACCCATTGTGTGATGCAATTAATCTTCAGATCAAAGTTCATTTGATGACTTTTACCAACGTTACCTCTGCAAGGCCCTCATCTTCCTGATACTAGACGAAGATACCACAATGAACTGCTTCAAAACACTGAAAACAGTGGACATGCTAAATATGTCCAAGCTTTTTCATGACAATAATTTATTTTGCAACAAATTAGTTTAATCTCTAACTGTAAAAATCCACAGGTGTTAAACTGCAGCACAGATGTATTCCTGTCCCACAAATCAGTCTGCGGGAATCTGACACACAAAACTATTTTTTTTTTATAAACAGGGCGGGGTTAAAAGTTGTATTTCCATCTCAGGCTTTGTACTTCTGGGTTGCAATATTACCTAGGCCCTTTGCCTTGTACCTCTCTCTCTATAATTTATTATTCTATGTAGTTATAAAAAGCTGCTGCTTTTGAGCACTTAACACCAAATCCAGTTCTGAGTTTTCTTCAAAAAGGCCATTTTGTAGAAATCTATTTGAACAAAGCATGTACGGTTGTTCTTACAGATCAGTTACACAATGTTAAAAACTCACAATTTGAAATCGACTAAATTCAAATGTTATGGTCTTCATACTATCAATTCCCCATTTGCATCAAATAACTGTGATTATGTGACTACTTTGTTTATTTTGGTGCTACAGAAACATTTTGTTGCCATCACATTTGCTTTAATATACTGAGGTGCTCACTGCAAAATAAAATATATTGTATTTAAATTCAAATTGATATAAAATGCAAAAGTATTAAGCAAAATTAAATTTTACAACACATGCAGTCTTTTAGATTACAGGAGCACTAGTCCACCTGCCTAAAAGTAATCATGCCATTACATAGCATTACAAACTTAGGATACCTTTGATTTCAGGCACAATATATGATATTCTTCAGTATCAGAACAGTTTGATAACTATAAATTCAATATGGGTTCTGCTCTTGTAATGAAAAGAATAAAATATGAATCATTTAATTATATGCTATGAAATGTAGCTTAAAATATTACTGCAGGATTCACACAGGTTGTATATCTGCTTAATATACAAATATGGATATCACTATTTCATAAACTCAGGAAGAGACTCATTGCGGTAGAAATTAGTCTTGGGCAGTTGTGCAAAATGGGCACTCATGAATTTTGCACCGGAGTGTAAAACAGGCAGCCAATTCGCTGGCGGCCATTTTGCGCTACTGCCCAAAATGAATTTCTAGTGCATTATTATTTAGTTTCTAACTCCTCCTTAAAAGTCTGCTTTTGCTAGTTAGTTCCATAAAATATTTTCAAGCTAGATTTCACTTCAATTGGACATCAATTGAGCCTGGAAAGGAGGCCTCGGAGAGGGGATCATATAGAGGTATATAAGATTCTTAATGGCATAGAAAAAGTTAGTCTGGAATATTACTTCAAGTTAAACTGATGAAGTAGAAGAACTGGACATGGATTCAAACTAGTAAATGGTAATTTTAGGACTGGTATCAGGTAATTTTTCTTCACACAAAGAGTGATCATTGTCTGGAATAAACTTCCAGATACAATAGTGGAGGCTAAAACCCTGGAATCATTTAAGAAACAATTGGATTTTACAATAGGGGCATGGGTTATTATTTCTCTGGATAGATGAACTAAAATGGTCCGAATTACTTCATCCGTCATTGTATTGTGATCCCCAACAATTTGAACAAGTTTGCCCCTCATCACACAACCGTTGAGACAAACAATAAAAATGGGTTCCATCTGCAGGGAAAAGAAGCGATTGAGGGATATGGTGAAAAGTTAAAATAGGATTAAGATTGATCATATATATATATATATATATATATAAATTCTTTACTTTAGGATTCACTGTTTCAAATAGTTCGTTTTTGAAGTTACCATATACAGGCAAGTCCAAAGAATGTGTGTGCAATTCCAATATAAAATTCAGATTTTTTACCCAAGTCTTCGTTTGATTCTACCTTAAGGTTTTACCCGCCAAGCATTTACCTTTATAAAGTGCTGCTTTTTAAAAAACTTTTTGTTGGAACATTATGCGGGGAGGAATCACATTTGAGTAAATCAGGAGAAAGCATGGCATCAAAGACGTGTGGCAGGAAAAGAGGCTTAGTAAAAATCTGTTTCTATTCTAGTTAAATGCGCAATATGAGGATTCGTCCATACAAATAACTATCCTCATTGTATGTAATTTTGGTTTACAAACAAGCTTTGTTGTCACAATCTATACAACAGGATTTCACCGCATCTGTTCACACTTTATTTCAGGGTTATAGTCCACATCACATATATAAAAAATAAAACATTAATAACATAAAATAAGGTAACAGTGGTGCCTTAAAGCATCTCAATTATCCTTTAATAATTTGCAAGTGCTGATTTATCAGTACCAAGTTGTGCCAGATCTCACCAAACAGGTTGTACTGAGACCCGTAAAGAGGAAAACTCAATTTCCCAGCGTACGTAATCTGTTTATTATGTGTTGCAAGAATTCAAGGTTTTATGGAAGCCAAGACACGCCAGATTATTACAATTAGAGCCGTCATTAAAATTAGTGCAGTTTATAAGTTATACAGGTTATTTTGTCCTCTTGCATAATTGAGGTAAACTGGTGCTTTCTGGTCCATTCAGCTCAGCTACTCACTGGATAAACTCATGGAGCTACCGGAGACCCAGGATTTCAATTTTAAAAGGTAATTTTTATATAAGAATGGCATGATATGAGAGTATTTTTCACGGCACTAACAAACAAATCTAAACATAGATTTCTCCATGAGGCTGCATAAATTGGGGAAGCATCCACGCAGCATGCACAATGCTTGTCAGCTTCCAGTAGGGTCAATTTCCATAGATTGCCCAGGGTAGGTTCTCATTATTTATTCATACTGAGCTCCAAGACTACACTGGGCCTAGCGCTGAAAGCTTGTTAAAGGGCTAGGGAAAGAAATTACGTACACCAAGTAAAGGTGAGTGGCCAGGTATGGTGACTAGATAGCTGTGCCAGGACCTGTAAATATGACATAACTGTGGGTAAGGGCAGTCTGGTTCCGGTGCCTGCTGATCTTCCTGGCATGGCATTTCATCTTTTACCACTTCAACCATGAAATACTAGAGGCCAGAATTTGCTGTCAAAATAACGGTGAGGCTAATGGCGCTCGCCGCTATTTATGCGCAAATACTATAGCAACTTCAGGTGAGGGGCAGATGCGCGGTTAAACGCGGATATCCAAAAGTTCTGTCCGAGATGCGCCGTTCCACCGTTAGCTTCGCGAAAATGGCATCTCGCTGTCTGCCTCACCACCATTGAAATACATTGAATGGCGAGGTTGCTGTATTTGTACGGCAAATAAGAACATAAGAAATAGGAGGAGTAGGCCATACAGCCCCTCGAGCCTGCTTCACCATTCAATAAGATCATGGCTGCTCTTCGACCTCAACTCCACTTTCCCACCTGATCCCCGTATCCCTAGATTCCAAAAATCTATCTATCCCAGCCTTGAATATACTCAACGATTCAGCAACCACAGCCGCTCTGGGGTAGAGAATTCCAAAGATGCAAAACCCTCTGAGTGAAGAAATCGCTCCTCATCTCAGTCCTAAATGGCCGACCCCTTATCCTGAGACTATGCCCCCTAGTTCTAGACTCTGCAGCCAAGGGAAACAGCCTCTCAACATTTACCCTGTCAAGCCCTCTCAGAATCTTATATGTTTCAATGAGATTACCTCTCATTCTTCTAAACTCAGATAGTATAGGCCCATTCTACTCAATCTCTCCTCATAGGACAACACTCTCATTGCAGGAATCAATCTAGTGAACCTTCATTGCACCCCCTAAGGCAAGTAACATTGCCCGACTCCGCTCCTGCCTCAACTAATCTGCTGCTGAAACCCTCATCCATGCCTTTGTTACCTCTAGACTTGACTCTTTCAACGCTCCCTTCTTCCACCCTCCATAAAGTTGAGCTCATCCAAAACACTGCTGCCTTGTACCAAGTCCCGTTCACCCATCACCCCTGTGCTCGCTGACCTACATTGGCTCCTGGTCCAGCAACGCCTCAATTTTAAAATGTTCATTCTTGTTTTCAAATCCCTCCATGGCCTCGCCCCTCCCTATCTCTGTAACCTCCTACAATCCTCCGAGATCTCTGCACTCCTCCAATTCTGGCCTCTTGAGCATCCCCGATTTTAATCGTTCCACCATTGGTGGCCGTGCCTTCAGCTGCCTAGGCTCTAAGCTCTGGAATTCACTCCCATAAATCGCTCCGCTTCTCTACCTCGCTTTCCTTCTTAAGACGCTCCTTAAAACCTACCTCTTTGACCCTCATCTGTCCTAATATCTCTTTATGTGGCTCGGTGTCAAATTTTGTTTGATAACGCTCCTGTGAAGCACCTTGGGACGTCTTACTACGTTAAAGGCGCCATATAAATGCAAGTTGCTATTATTGTTGCACATTGGCCTAAATAACACAAATAATTTGCTGGCTGTGAAGCCCTTTGGGATGTCTTAAGGACATGAAAGGTGATGTCTGCAAGTCTTTCTTCGAATTTTACTTTTAAGGGACCAACCACGGGACTCGACTGTTTAGATCTAGATACCTAGTAGCATCCTGAGCTCTCATGGTACACGAACAACTTTTTTTCACGTGTCCTCCTTTCTCATCAGATTTTGTTCTGTTGAAGTCTTGTTTTCCAGTGATTTAGAAGGCTACAATGGACATTTTTTTCAGGATGTTTAAAAAGAAAAATTATCCTCCAAACAATGATTTCCAAAATACATATATCTATAAACAGAATATTAAAACAAATTTAAAATGTATTGAAAGGGTACAATAAACATGGCAGCAGGAAACCCATACTAAGCCTATTCCCCTTTAAGAGCTCCATTGTACATGGCATTACCCTTATGCAGATTTAACATGGGTTTTGAAGGCAAAAAGTGCAATCCTGGCATAAAATCTGTGAGACGGCAGCAGATTTTTTTTTTTGCATTAATTCTGGGACCTAATGAGGCTATCGTACAAAATGCGTGCTACCACTCTAGCTCACAAAGTTCAGCCAGACAGAAAATTGCTTGCAGAAAGGATCAGCTTCGAAAAATGCCCAATTTTTTGATCCCCTACCCCTTTCTGCGCCTACATAGCCAGCGCAGCTGACTGGAAAATGTACCCTCTAATTTGCGTTGATATTGATCAACCCACTGTGCATTTCCAACATTTCTGTTTTTATTCCTAGTGATCAGTTATCTTCGTATGAAACAGTTTTTACATCAGCGATCTTATTTTAGTTTTCTTAAGAGGCGATACACTGGAATCCTGTCCTAATCTTGGTGATAGTTCAGGAATGGTCAAACCGTGCAGAGAACACAACTGGAACATAGTACCAAATTTGCTTATAGCCAGACAGTGCCAAAAATTCATATGGATTGCAGCATTGGTTATGTCAAATTGTACACGTCCTTAATATTGCTTACATACAATATAAACAAAAAGGGGCTCAACATTAATTCCTGACAAGCCTACTGTACAATTATTTTAGTAAATGAATTGGCAACATATTAACATATAAAAACATAAAATATCTATTACAAATTGAATGAAAAATTGGACATTGTCTATTAAACAAAAAATCAATTTAGCCACAAAGCAATCATTCTAGATCTTTGGCTGCTCTTCACTATTGACAGCATGAACTGCTAATGTCTTGCCAAAGTGAATTACTTACACTGGATTACTAGACAAGAGGACCAAGGGTGGAAATCGGTATTCAAGCATGAAAACACCTGGGGATTAACACCTGAGCCTTTTAACCCTGGAAGGACTGTTGGACTATTATTATGTCCAAATCAGAAATAAAACAAGTACATTCCAGGAAAATGAGAGATTAATGGATAGGTTAAGCTTTTCTGTTTCTTTAACCTCATTTTATGACAAACAGCATAGAAACAGAGGTAAACACAAACATTAAATTAACAGAACAGGCCAGTAAAATCTAATTTGCACAAAGTTCAACAAACATTTTGATGTTGCTACTGCCTTTTTATTAAGGATGAGTGTTTGTTTAATTTGGATTTTGGACAGAGAGGAATGGAACTGCAAACACTTTGAATCTAAAGCCTGCATTTGAAAGCTACACTATTGATATGAACCTACTACAAAATCTTACAACCTGCTAACTAGTCATTTTCTGACTTGTGTACCACACGCTCTTTTGGTGCAAATGAAACCTAAGATTATAGAATGGTATCTCTATAAGGAGCTCGGGGACGATAGGACGGATGCATTAATGCCACCTCATGTAACATCCTGCCCAGTGGACCAAAGATTGGACAGAAGCATCACTACCCACGAGGCCACATGAAGGCATTGTCTCCTCTCCCTTCCTCTAAAATAACCACTAGACTCTTAGCAATTAAGATCCCCCTGCAGGATGTTTTTCTTTCTTTTTAAAACCCCTTTGATGTCTTGTCTCCCACCAACAAGCAGCAGCAGTCCACTAGTGATTCATGACAGTAGGGGAAGCTTGAAGTGAAATTGCACACTGACAGGAGGACATTTTGTTCCTTTGTGCATTCTTTCCATATTGGAATAAAAATTATAAAAAGGATATAGCTCAATCTGAAACTTTAAAAGGAGTAGAGGAACAGAGAGATGCATGACCAGCTATAAGAAAAACATTTGGGATCTTAGGTTTTATAAGTAGGGTTATGGTGTACAAAATCAGTGATAATGCTAAATCTATATTAATCATTGCTTAGGCCAGAGTTAGAATATTGTAACCAGTTCTGGGCGCCTTACTTCAGGAGGACATCAAGACCGTGGAGAAGGTGCAGAGGAGATTCACTAAGTTGATAACAGAGATAAGAGGCTTTAGTCATGTGGACAGACTAGATAAACTGGGGCTATTTTCATTAAAACAAGAAAGGTTAAGGAGCGATCTAATAGAGACATTCAAAATTATGAGAGGTTTTGATAAAGTAAATCAGAAAAAACTATTTCCATTGGTCGGATAGTCACTAACTAGGGGGCATAATTCAAGATTGTCAAAAGAACAAAGGGAGAGGTTAGGAGACTTTTTTTTTTATATGAAGAGTGTGGTTAGGACATTGAAAGCCTGCCAGAAACAGTGGTGGGAGCAGAATCCATAATAGCTTTTAAAAGGGAAATGGATAAATATTTGAAAAAGAAAAAAATTGAAAGGGCATGGTCAATGTTCCCTTTAAGCTCCAGGGATCCCACGCAGCCGGCTTGCCGGCTTTTCAATGCAAAAACCGCGCATGCGCAGTATTTTGAATGGCCCACACAGTTAAAGGGGCCGTGTGGAGGCAAAAAAAATTACAGGGAACATTGGGCATGGTGCAAGAGCGGGAGCATAGGACTAATCAGATAACTCTCACAGAGCGCCGGCACAAGCACGATGGGCTGAATGGCCTTCTTCTGTTCTGTAAAATTCTATGACAAATGAGACATTTTTAAGTCAAATAACCTGATGTGGCCCAAGCTGGGTCTGCTGAGGTTTGGAATTTTGTTAACAGCTCATTATTCATTGTACACATATAGATTCCCTTATACATGTGTACAGTGCACACCGCAAGCTTTCCGTGACATACGGGCCACTTCCTCAGGCTTTAAAAAAAAATTAAATTAAAAGGCATGTACTAAATCAAGTCAATACTCTGTAGGGGTAATGACCAAACTCAAAAAGTATATCGGAATAAAAAAGTATGGATCGGGGAGAGTGAGGTGTGGAACTACTTAGGATAAGTCTAAGATTGAATAGCAAAATTCTAAACAGTGGAAGTGCTATACCCAGGAGTCAGTACTGAGTTTACTTTTCTGTTCTCTCTCTATATAATTTGGACTTGGGTATCAAAATTTGTTGACACAATAGTAACAAAGGTTGCTGACAAACAGCAAGGAGGGTTGTAACAGACTTCAGGAGGACATGAGCAGGCTATTGGAATGAGTAGCAATTTAATGCAGAGATGTGCGAGGTAATACATTTTGGGAGGGAAAAAAATGGAAATATATGCTCAATGGAAAGGCACTGAAGGGAGTGAAAATATGATAAAGCCATAAAAAAGGCCAGTAGCATTTTGAGTTTTAGAAATGGGGCAGAGACTACAAGAGCAAAGAGGAAATTATAAATTTGTAGAAAGCAATGACAAAACCACAGGTAGAGTACTGTGTACGCCCCATTAGAAAAAGGATATAAAAGTACAGAGCGTAGATTCAACATTATACTAGGGATGAAAAACTAAAATTATGAGGAGACACAAGATACTGGCACTATTTCCACTCGATAAGAGAAAGCTAAGAGGAGATTTCATAAAGATTAAGATTATTTAGGGTTTGGAATGGGTGAATAGGAAAATATTTATTCTAGTTGGGGAGTCAGTAACAATGGCTTATCAATTGAAAATTGTCAGTAAGAGAGTGAGGAGAACAATTAGAAGTTTTTTTAATCAGGGAGTTGTTAGAGCATGGAATGTTTTTCAACAGGGAGTAATTGAGGTAGAGACCATTGCACCTTTTAAAAGAAAAGTAAGTAAACAGTTGAGTAGAGGAAAATAGAGGGCTTTAGGATTTATTTTGGAATGTTCTAGCAAAGAGCCGGCACAGACACAATGAGCCATATAACCTCCTTCTGTGCTGTAAGCATTCCTGGTTCTAACAGTACTTCCAACAGTCCAGCTGAATGTGTCCTGATGCCCCTGAAAGCTCGTATTAATTACATCTATTAAGTTGGTCCAATTGAAGCTACACATAAAAGACTTGCATTTCTATAGCGCCTTTCACGACCACCGGACGTCCCAAAGCGCTTTACAGCCAATGAAGTACTTTGTTGAAGTGGAGTCACTGTTGTAATGTAGGAAATGTGGCAGCCAATTTGCGCACAGCAAGCTCCCACAAACAGCAATGTGATAATGACCAAATAATCTGTTTTAGTGATGTTGATTGAGGGATAAATATTGTCCAGGACACTGGGGAGAACTCCCCTGCTCTTCTTCGAAATAGTGCCATGGGATCTTTTACGTCCACCTGAGGGAGCAGACGGGACCTCGGTTTTAATGTCTCATCTGAAAGACGGCACCTCCGAAAGTGCAGCACTCCCTCAGCACTGCACTGGAGTGTCAGCCTAGATTTTTGGGTTCAAGACCCTGGAGTGGGACTTGAACCCACAACCTTCTGACTCAGAGGTGAGAGTGTTACCAACTGAGCCACTGGCTGACACACAGCATAGTGAACTTTGAGTCTTTTATTTTAAAAATGAGCAGATATGTGAAGGACCAACATGCATACATTGCAGGACACCACAAAGGCAGAAATAGTAGAGAAGATAAGGTGAATTAAACAGTAATAATTAGATGATACCATGCTTGCGTTTTAAAATCTGATTATAGAAGGAAGACTGAAGGAGGTAAGAAGTTCTTTAGTTTTGAAGTCCCAGGAAGGAATCAGGTAACATAAAAGAGAATATGATGAGTCTTGATTTCAATAAAGTGAGGATGTATGGAGGGTCCTAGCTGACCAGACTGGACAGAACATTTATTTTAGGAAAACAACTGTGAATGAACTAGGTGCAGATCAGTCCTGGATCCCCATGTCCTGTTAGTTTATATATTTAAGTTTATATATTTATTTTTAATTTAAAGAAATGGACACTTACTAAATAAATAAAATCTACTTTTCCCAGTAAATTTAGATTATGAGAAATAATTGCAGCAATATCAGATCTACAAGAAGATAAAGCGTTTTCATTGCTGCCAAAATGTTATGATCTGCTGCAAACTTGACTGTCATTTCTTTTTGATTAAATTATCAATTTCTCTTTTCACTGAGTCAAAGGCTTAGTGTCTGAATAGGTCTCTGGTTTCAGGCTCCTTGAAGCATTGTACAAATAGAACTATTAACTCAATTAGTAGGGCTTTGTGCTATTAAGTTGGTTAACGGCCCATTTTGTATTCTAATCTTACCTCTGATGGCTTGTGTGCTTTCACAGGCAGGCAAAAATCAGCTTCCAGCCAACCCATACAGACTATTGAAATTTGCAAATACAACTATTTAGAAAGTTATACTTATATATAGAAGGCGCTTTATATGCCTTAAATGTAGAAAAACACCCCAAAGCACTTCACAGAAATGTGGGGCAGGTGGGCGGCGCGGGCAGCGGTTAATGAGCGCCAAACAGGAAGTAGGAAAAAGCTAGAGGAGGTGACTGAAGACATGCTAAAGAGATAGGTTTTGTGGATTTTGAAGTTGAGATGAGATCTAGTAAGGTGCAGGGGTTGAGTAAGAGAATTCCAGAGGAAACAGGTGGGCAGACTGGATGAGGAGTTTTAAACTTAGCTCAGTAGATATGGGGTGAATTCAGCACTAGAATGTCTTTTACATTGGAAGCCTTTGTACAATATAAATGACATATAAAGATGTTTTTTATTAGGAATGCAGACAGGTTGCAGCTGTATGCTTTACTCAGCAGCTGTATGATTAACTCGTACATTTTGCACAGTGACTGTTTTAAATCTCAAATCTCTCCTTATTACTATTTCCCCATCCCTGGTATCATCCCTGGTGATTCTACACTGTATACTCTCTATAACTTTAATTTCTTTCCTATAATGGGTAGAGTGTCTTTCTGAGTGAGGCAGGGAGGGGAGGGTTGGATGTGAGTGAGTGACTGTTTGGGTATCGTTTGGGTAAGTGACAGCTTGGTCGGTCGATGAAAATCCAAATATAATTGTGTTTTTTTTAAGAAAAAATCAAATATTTATGAAATATACATACTTAAAATAACCAGAGCAAATCATTTTTAATGCCCCCAGACACCCGAAGAGATGCACTACCAATTTTATACCTTCAACATTTGGATTTTCCCTTCAGGCTTTCAAGTACTTATTTTTTTTATTCCTGCAATACAAGGGAGGGAATGTAGTGTACACCGACTGCTTAAGTTACAAAGTCTGTGCGCTTGTTTTCACGTCAGGGCCATTCTTGAGTTGTCAGCTATGAAGCTGTTGGCCAGATTTTGCTAGTTTTCTAGGTTGGCATGTATGAGTTGGTGATGTATTTTATTGCTTGAAATGCACATTTTTGCCATAGTGCCCTGCATTAAAACTCAAACTATACTTTTTAAAAATCTGCTTGGAACTACGTAATACAGAAAGCAAGTTATATTGAGGATTTGCAATATGTCTGATGGCTATCAATCACACAAAAGAGTGAAACTGTATTTTCAAAGCTGCACCAGTCCTTCTCCTCTCTCTATATAACTCACTTTCACAACAATCAAAAATGTTATAATAAAACATGTATCCTAGTGCAAATCAATCTCTTTTAACCCTCTAAGTATAGAATGTCAAACACCATTTTCAAAATATACAATACATTTTCACCATCTGTAATGGATATTCGAAGCAGAATTACAGAAATACAGTGACCCACAACTTATTGTTTTGCAGAATTTCCTGTTTGAGCAAAAAGTATAAATTTATTCTGTTACACAAACTGTTATCGTAGTGTTGAAAATTTAACAGTGATGTTGATATTTCCATACGTGTCTATGGTCAACTTTTGAAGTTGACATGTAGTGTTTCAACTCACGTGCCAACTTCCCAATGTCTCACTGATATTGGAGGTTGTCGACATAAACAATTAGATCAGTTGGAAGGTAGGATTAGAGGCTATGAGAACCAACCAGATATTGGGCCAGAATTTGCTGGGAAAATAATGGGCAGTTTAATGCCCACGTCTTTATTAGTGCGTAAATAACCCAGCAATTTGTGGCGAGGAAGAGATACGCCGTGAGCTGTGAATCACCACAAATTGCTGGGCGATTTGCGCCGCTCCGCCATTAGACTCGTGAAAACAGGAGCTCGCCATCAATCTCCCCGTGAGTTTCAAGAAATTGCTGCATTTGCGCTGTTAAAACCAATTAAACTCGCTGCAGTAAGTTCGGACTGGTACTTAAAAATGTAAGGACACTTTTAATGACGAAATTTTTGTTCTTGCAATGCCACTCAACCTCTCCAGTCCTGAAAGGGAACAATTGAAACTGTGGCGTCTCTTTCCTGCAGGTAGGAAATTGTTCCGAGAGGTTTTTAAAATTTAAAAATGTATTTCTTAGTTTTCCTTTATGTCTCTTTTTCCCTCTCTCTTAATCCAATCTTTCTTTCCCTCTCTTCATTTCTCTTTCTGTACTGAATTTGACACTAATTCACCCATTTTCCTTCTCTGTTGTTCCTGTTTCTTTCTCTAGCCTTAAATATCATTGGTTAAGGGGATACACTGTTGGTCCCCTCGTTCACTAAGGTCCCAGATGCCTCGTTGCCCTCGCCACGTCGTTATCAGCTCGCACTTCCAGCAATTTGTGGCACAAAATTTTTTTGAGCTGTAGGGTGAGGAAAATTCTTTTTACTAACGGTGCACGACGCGAGATGACCCGCTCCAGCAAATTCTAGACTATTATTTCTTCCACTGTTGGTCGCACATGAATTTGAGGCAGAAAAGTTTTGAGATGAGCTGTTGGTTTCTGAATCACAATTACAGATGTGTCCCTATAAAACTTATATATAACAAATTAGCTACTAAAATGATGATTTCAAAAACTAATTTTCCTCAGCATATCTGGCAATAGTCTTTTGTGAAGGTCTATTTTCTTCAAGACAAGCTGCAGTTGCGTTTTTGAGATAAGAAATACGTTCCCTGGTGTGAATCCATTAACTAGCTTTAGTTTAACATTCCTATCAGTGCACTTCCAAAGCTTAGAAATAAAGTAGGGAGTGGGGTTGAAGTGATGAGTTTTACTTAATTAAAAAAAAATACACTAAGATTCCTATATTTAGGATTTTACCATAGTCTACTACTGCGATGCAACCATTAGCTTACAGAGTCATACAGCACAGAAGGAGGCTATTCGGCCCATTGTGCCTGTGCTGGTTCTTTGAAAAAGCTATTCAATTGGTCCCATTCCACCCGCTCTTTCCCCACAGCCCTACGAATTCTTCCTTTGTGCGTTTGTCACAATGCCTGGTTATGCAACTTTGAAAGCTGTTTTCAGTTTGTTTATGCACCCATGGTGGAGGTCAATGTGTTACCATGGAGCAGCTGGAGAGGGAGAGAGAGCCCATGCCGTCCCCATTACAGCAGTCAACAGCGCCAGGAAATAGTAAAATAGATTGCAAATCTCAGACTAGAGACGTCAGTCAAGTATACCTGAGAGCACAAAATTTCACACTCTCTGCCCAGTCCTGCAAACTATGTTTTTTGTGCACTTTTAGATTTTTTTTAATGATGATGTGCAATGATTTTTATTCCCAGTACAGGCAAGTAGAACAATATAGGGTAGAAATGACTGTGGACAATAATAGCCCACACTGCCAGAATGTACTGAAGTCCATACTGCGAGAATGTACTGAAGTTCATAAAACAAATTTTATTTTCATACCTAAAATATCTGTAACTCTTCCGGAACTGCCCCAAATGAAATGTTAAAAATCCCAAACTTCTAGGGGGCGTTCTCACAGCTCCCCCTCGAAAACCAATCTCATATCAGCACTCACACCCACTTCAGTAATTTTTTTAAATCTATTCCTGTCGCTGGGTATATCTGCATCTTAAGTTATGATAAATTAAGAGGGGTTTTGATAAGAGTAAATAAGGAGAAACGATTGCCACTGGCAGGAGGGTCGGTAACCAGAGGACAGAGAGTTAAGATAATTGGCAAAATAACCAGAGCGCAGATTAGGAAAAATCTTTTTACGCAGCAAGTGGTTATGATCTGGAATGCACTGTCTGAAAAGGTGATGGAACTTTCAAATGGGAATTGGATATATACTTGAAAAGGAAAATTTTGCCGGGCTATTGGGAAAGAGTAGGGGATTGGGACTACAGGAAACTTTCGTTTATCCGGCACCCAAATATCCGGAATTCTCGCTTAACCGGCAAAAATCATCCTCCGAAAACTCCTCTCAAATAACCGGCAATGTTGCCGAGTTGCAGTCGAGTCCCCGCGAACGCCGAGTGCTCCGAAAAATCCTCTCAAATAACCGGCAATGTTGCCGATCCCGAGTCCGAGTCCGAGTCCGTGAACGCCGATTTAGTCAGTAGGGGTACTTTTCAAAAGTGCCACTACTCGGCCTCCTGGCGCTTTCGCAAGTCCGAAACATTGCAGTAGCAGGAGTAGATTCTCCCGCGCTGCTTGGAGTCTCTTTGTTAAAAATAGCCTCGGTAGATATAACTCTCTGTTATCCGGTACTTTCGATAAACCGGCACCACGCCGGTCCCGTCGATGCCGGATAAACGAAAGTTTCCTGTAATTGGATAACTCCTTCAAAGAGACGGCACAGGCACAATGGACTAAATACTGTGCTGTATGATTCTATGATAAACCTGTGTCCCATTGCACTTTCATCCTAAGTCCTTGTCTTCATGTGCCATAGGCCTAATATTCAGGACTGTGACTTTTTTTTGAAGCTGTAGGTCAGTTTTTGCTACTTTTCTAGATTGGCATGCAAGTATTTTAAGGGCTTGGAAACTGGAATCTAGATAAATTACCTAGACCAGCCAATATCCACTGAGTAAAAGTCACAGACTTGTATTAGTCTAGTGGTATTTATAATATAGCTCACGGGTTATTTACAGTCTGCCTCCACTTTAACTGCTGCGTCATGGGTCTCTAACCCTGCAGTGATAGTTAGTCTGGCTGTGAGATATTGACTTAGCTATGATTCAGTACTATTTTCCATCTTTTTTCTTGCATTTTAGAAAAAGAATGCTATTATGAAGCTGGATATTCCAGCTTCCATATAGCAAGTGAAAGATCCCTGTTAAAACAGAATTGTTTTGCTGCACTGATGACCTGACAGAATTTCTCTCTTACTGTAGGGAAATTCTGGCCTGCACTTTGCAACTCTGCACTGTGGCACGATTGAAAGTAGGAGTTCACTGCATGGCAAAATACAGACCTGCAGCCCCCTCCCCCAAATCATTCCATGGTGCTGCATTCCTGAGAGTGACCCCAAGCAACACATTGGTTGGAACTGCAACTGTTAACAAAAGGTGAACATTGAATTGAACAATCTACAATGTGCTTTCTTTTGTTAAAATTTAGCTCTCTTCCGTTACTCTCTCTCCATGTTACATAGCATTCACCAGCAAAGAAGGCAGGAAGATAACCAGTGTCCAGCCATCTGTTAATGCTGCCCTTGTTTTTCAAGGAAGGTGGCTCCCAGAATGGCTTGTCCCTACTGAACTCCTCGCCTTTACAACTTTATCCATGGGCATCCATTGCCATTTAATGTCCTTCCCACGAGCCCAACCTCACCACTCCTCCACTGCTTAAAATCACCAGGCCCTAACAGAAGGTACATTTTAGTTCAAGCTACAATTTTAAAGCTGCTGGAACAGAGCACATTGCCCATTCCCCCAACCCTGCTTGTTCTGTGTTTTTACAGTGCTCTCTTCAACAGCTAGAATTCTGCTTACACTTGATTTTCCAACTCCTGGGGGTGAATTTTTCGGGGGGGTCAGCGGGCGCGTTCGGTGGCGGGTCGGGTGGGAAATTTTTTTTTGACAGCAGGTCGGAACCCCGCCGCGCGCCTTTCACAGATGTCGGGTCTGTCAGCGCTGAACAGACCCGACACGCAGCGGCGGGGGAGGCAATTCAGGTGATTATGACCTTGTTAACAGCCCATTAAGAAGTATTTTGAGCTCACCTTTACATTTTACGAGGTCGCCCACGGGGTCCATGTTGCTCGGGGATCATGCCAGGTAAGCAGGTCGGGAGTTGAATCAGCATTATTATTTGACAGCTGCAAATGTGCTATAAAAGCTCCCATCTCACATCTGTTCACTTTCCAAGCTCAGAAGCTGTTGCTTACTGCATTTGGAAGACAGATTGCGCTTTATGCAGGTTGCAAGTGTTTGGAGTAAACTTTCTATCCAGCGTCACCTCATTGGAACAACCTCTCTCACCACTGACAGATCGCTTGTCATCTCAACTTCACCTGCCATCTATTACATCAGCATCGGTGCCCTTGAAACTATCTCACCTTGGTCCTCAGAATCCCACCACGATCAGCCCCAACACCAGCAGCACCAACAACAACACCAACCTTCTCCGCAATCAACTGATGCTGCACAGGACAGAGGGCATCAGCACCCGACCACATTGATTCCCGGGAGGCCAGATTTACTTCACTTGATGCTGTACACCTTGGCTGCCACATGATGCGCCAGGTTGGCACCACCCCACACCAACGCCATAAAGCATCCCTACAATGCCCAAGCCATTCCTTTCACACACGACCTTTGCGGGGGGGTACCGTTATGTCTCACCATTCACTGCAACTCACTAAGCCACTTCCAAAGGTTTACACAAATCTGTCCAAGAATGCAAAGTGCTGAAAATAAAAATGTCAATGTTTGACAGCACATTAATAGAAACGTCACATGAACATTGGCTAAAACACGCAAGTGGCTACCCTTGTGTGCTGTTAGTTCGTACAACTGGACTAGGATGAGGGTGAGTGTGAGGTGTGGCTACTGAGATGGGGAAGTGATAATGTAGATAGAGAGGGATGGGTGGAGGTGCAAGGTAAGTTGGTGTGAGTAAGGATGTGCAGGAGTAGGGTAGGGAAGGTAGAGTGATGGGGATGTGATGAGTGGCACAGCGGGATAAGGTTGAGTGTGGCTTTACAGTAACATTTCGTGATCTACTGAGATCATTGAAATGTTTGCGCCACTGCAGCCTGGTCCTCCTGACCACATCCCTGCTTTTGTCCTCCTGTGCAATGTGCAACCAGGCTGCATTGATCTTCTGGGGAGGTCTCTTCCGCCCATCGGAAGGGAAGAGAACCTCTCTGTGTGCTGCGACTCCCTCCATAAGCATATGGAGGGAGTTATGGGAGAGCCTGGGTGCAGCCCTGCACCTTTGTGCAGGGCTTGTCAGTGTTTGCAGCACCTCAATGCTGTAGAACACTGTCAACACAAATGTCAAAATTAATTTGCGCATGGTTCCTTTTAGGAAACCGGCTGATGATGCGTCATCAAATAATGTCATCAGACCCGCTTCCTTTAATTGGACCAGGAAAAGCGCTGTGCGGGCTTAACAAGCCCAATCAGGGGAAAATTATTTTGGACAGCGGGCTGGAGCCAGCAGCAGGGTCAGGTCCCGCCACCGACGTTGCCCGTCATGGACCCGCCGAGGTTGGTAATATCCAGCCCCTGGACTACTCTCCTCTGTTGGACTAAACCATATGCAACGGCTGCCATGACTGCCACCCAGTCTTTTCAACTTTAAGGTAACCTGTTCAAGCTTACAGTGCCCATCCCTACCTGCTGCTGTTATCAGTTGAACTGCAGGACTGTGCTTCATTGCACTGCTGGCTCCTCAGATGTTGTGCCGGGTCCTCGACAGAATCCGCTTTCTTCTCGGGCAAAGCCCATTTCTCCACTGGGTTCTGGGCTTTACTGTAGACTCTATTCTTTGCTGAACTGCCTCTATGCTCTAGAATTCCCCCGCCCCCGCCCCCCCAGCTAAAAGTCCCTGCCTCTCTACCACCCTCTCCCCCTTTAAGAGCCTCCTTAAAACCCACCTCTTTGACCAAGCTTTTGGTCACCCCTCCTAACATCACTGGTTTGGCATTCATTCTTGCCTGACTACGCCTCTTTGAAATGCCTTGGGGTATTTTTCCATGTTAAAAGCACTATATAAAAGCAAGTTGTTATTTTTGAGACAACTGTTACATAGTGTGAATGAGTGCAGTGAAGTGAATTGTCCTTTGGGTCTCCCCTTCGTTACTGCATGGGAAACTGCTTTATGGCCATTAAGTAAATCTCTCCAAACTCTCCTGGTCATGAACTGAGTGTGGGCAACAGTAGGTGGAAAAACACATTCTCCTACTCTGTGGCAGAGCAAGCTTGCATACCATTGATACAGATAAATGTAGACATTTCAAATTGTTAGTTGAATTTACCAATAATTCCTTAATATTTCAACCAAGTAACCCTAAATAGTATACTCCTGAAAGACAAAGTCCTGTTACGGTGAAAAGTAGGTTTCAATGAAGTTGTACTTTATGTTTCCTTCATTCAAGAGAGAGCAATAGGTGCCGGTAGTACGTCATAAATCACCAAAACAAGAGAGTTAATTCATATGCTTTCAAATTAAAAAACATTGGCATTCTGGATAGTATTTTTTTCTTTGAATCTCATTTAAGCTTCTAAAGCTGTCTGCTAAAGCTTATGTTGCTATGCGATTTCCAGACTTTTGTTTCATTAATATTTATTGCTGTTTTTATTCCTTTTAGTGTTTGTATAATTGCTACAAGAACCTAACACTTGCAAGCCAATGATTTTGCTAATGGTTCATATAAATTCTAAATACTGTGTGCAAAACTGCAGATTTTATTTGATAATTTTGATGGGAAGTTCTTGGTCCACCCTATTTCAAAACAAAAATTCTACTTAAGAAACACCTCAAAACAAATATTGGGCTTTGAATGCAGAAAAAAGTAACCTTGAAGATCATATTAACAGTCAACAAATTATGTATGGAGCTGCATGAATATTAATGTTATTTTATTAATTTCTGGCATCCTATCTGTTCATGCTGCATCTTAGCCAATGTAAGAGCTAAGTAAACTGGGCACTGACTCAATTTTCCCCTCCTGATGACTCTCAGTGCTGGACTAACAAAATATATTGCTTGCTGCGGGAAGACAGACAAAGTGCCAAAGAGCTGGGATGGAATGTTCTGGCTCTATGAGATACTGCAGAAAGATTGGAATTTCAGCTCCTGTGGGAAGAAAAACTGTTGTATCACAGGGGTGCTTACAATTTAGGTATCTTATTTTTTCAGGGACGGGAAAGTATTAAAATGTTTGGAATGTATAAATCATGCAGTCAGTAACATAGATTGGTTTTGCACACAGGCATTTATTTTTTTTACTTTAAACCCTATAGAAATATGCCGAACTGTTGTCCCAAATGGAAGCTTTCTCGGATTGTTTGCTAAAAGCTGGTTCTACATTAAAGAGCTAACATTTGTGCCGAGTTTAAAAATAATTTATTCTGTTCCAAGTAAGGGACATAGAATCTAAACCAAGTGATTTAATTGGTTGGGCATCCACACTGGGCAAGAAGAAAGATAGATTACTACACAAAGTTAAATTTAGAATTTCTCACCATTAATGTGCATTATGATGATCCTGCCACCTTAGGGGAAGACAAAACTCCCAACAGGTACAAATACTAGTGAGTTATCATACCTTCCACACAAGTGAAAGATGGGTTGCCCACTTTTACCTCGTTCAAATCTGCACAAGGAACAGGAGGTGGCATAATATGTTGAGTTATGAGATTTATTTTTCTAATGAAAATGTACTGAAAACTTTAATAATTAATACCTCCACATCCAAAATCATAGACAACAAATTGCTTTTATATAATCCCTTTACCTGAGAAAAACATTTTAAGGCATATAGTGGAAAACTATTTCATACTAAATCGAAGCAAAAGTAAAATGAAACTCAAACTGTTGCTATGCAAATCAATTTACATCTGAGATTACATTTAAATAGATCTCAGGATGAGAAAATTCGATGCCAAAGTGGGGGGAAGAGAAGAGAACATTTGGAAAATCAAATGTTTGATGTTGCTTTATATTTTAGAAAATGTGCTCACTGAAAAGCTGGATAACTGGCAACTGTAGTGAACTAAAACTCTGCATCAGCAACTGCCTGCCGATGAGATGCTCTGTCCATTTTATACAACTGTGTCTCTTTCCAGAATCCGGAGCAGGAATTTCTATCTCCAGCTGCCTACTGCTGCAGACTGTTAAGTGTATTTCACTCGTGTTACTGTTGATTTTTACACGTGTGAAGTATTGATTCTGTGGGCAGAGCAATGGAGCTCTTTTATTGCTTCATTTGGCCACAGGTAGAATGGAACTGCAATATCGAATACATTTTTTTAGGAAAAAAAAGTAAATATTTCAATGAGTAAAAGGGATCAGAAACAGAAATACTTTCGATCTAATGCTAAAGCAAAACAGCAATAAAGTACATTACACACTTAATTAACAAGTTAATTTACATCTGAAATGACACATAAACTAGTCAAAAAAAGAAATAATTCATTCCTGGTTATAGCTATATCTGTAATTCTAACATTTTCAACAGCAATAAACGGTCTCTGGTATCTGCTACAAAGTACTGTAGTGTTCTGACATGGCCATTTGTATTTAATACAAGGATCTGTAAAGGATTTTATGGAAATCAATTAAAATTTCTCTAGGAATAACAATAGGTTAAGAAAACTGAATTTCAAAAGAGCCTTAATAAGCTATTGTGGTAACAGAAAAGCTCTCAGAACGGTTCCAAGGGCTGACCACTGATTTACTTTGCTGCATGAGTAATTTGTTCCCAAATGTTTTTAACACTATGGTTTCATGCACGCTTTACATCATCCAGACTGATTCACCATTCTAATGACAGATGACAGGGAACAGTGTAAAGCGTGTGCCATTATGGAGTTTTTTTTTCAAAAACCCAAAATAGGTTTATGCTGGTAGAAGGATTAATGCTTGAAAATCTAGATCTACAACTAGATTGTTCACTTCCTAATTTCTGGGATAACAGATTCTGGTGTTGGATTGACATCTCACCCCCATATTAACATTAGTGTGCCATGTTTCAGTAAATTCTATACATTTTATCAGCTAGTTCCAGATCTCAGACACCACCAAATAGTTATCCTAAATTGTATACATGCAGATTAAATATAAATATACAGCAACAAGATTTTTTATTTATAAAAAGAGAATATTTGGATCTTTCCTAACCTTCGTAGTCCATATTATTTCACCTCACATCTTAGATCACTCTTATGGACAAGTCTCAACACCCTATACCGTTGAGAGTCTATATCCTTGCCCTGAGAACTAGGTAACCTTTTCGTAATGTACCTGGGAAGCAAACAGGAAACCCTATGGTAATTTTATTTAGCTACAGGACTGTGCCTGCATAAGTATCATACCAGTCTTTGGAAGAGGTAGAGCATTACATCGGGCCTTTTCTAACTTGTACAATAAATTTGCTTGATATTTGAAACTTATATTCAAGATGAACCAGCAAATAGGTAAAAGCCCCAATATAGTTACATATTTACAGTAGACATTCTTCCAACTAACTCCTTGAGTGGACAAAATTATTTCAAAAAAATGCAACTCCAAGAATTAAGCTAACCCTTTGTAAACAACTTTAAAAATAGTGTTTCTTTTCCTACTTTTTTAAAAAAAAACCACTGTAGGAACCTATACAAATTTAAACTGTTTCTTGGAAAGTCAAAACGCTCTTTCCTCTCTTTCAGGGGTCTCAAACTGACGGGTTCCTTTCTGTCTCTGATTTTCAAAATCTTTTATATCCCAGAAAAAAGTTACCAAGATTTTGTGCATCTCATTACTCAAATTTGTAAAAAAAAATCCACATGAACTGAACCAATAACACTGCATTATTAATGTTTGATTTAATTCCTCTCACTAAACTGTTACCAACAAAATTTGCAGCATTGCACTAAAATGAGCTTGGTACAGGAATTTGAACTGCAGTCTTTTTTTTAAACACCTATAGACTGTGACTAGATTTAAAAGAATAGCCATTACACCAAAACACCCAATTTTTCTAATTTTTTTTTTAAAAAGGAGGAAAAGAATGGGCCTAGAAATTGCCTGGTGCGAACAGGGCGCAAGGAACAATTCCTGTGTGGGAACGGGTAGACCGAAGGCACACCCAAAACTGGACCTCATTTACTTAAGACTGGTGAGCTGCAAACAACTGCTGGGTGTCCCCAGACAGCTCTCCAGTGAAGAGGATTTCAATTTTGGCCCTCAGGTAGGTCTTGGGCAAAGGGGCATGGGATCGGAAGGGAGCAGGGCGATCGGGAGAGGCAGAGTGAATCGGGAGGGAGGGGCAAGCAATCGGGAGAGGAAGGGGCAAGCAATCAGTAGTGGGAGGGGCCAGCAATCAGGAGAGGAAGGGGTGCAATTGGGAGAGGGAGGGGTGCAATCGGGAGCGGAAGGGGTGCAATCAGGAGAGGAAGGGGCGCAATTGGGAGAGGGAGGGGTACAATCAGGAGAGGGAGGGGTGCAATCAGGAGAGGAAGGGGTGCAATCGGGAGAGGAAGGGGTGCAATTGGGAGAGGAAGGGGTGCAATTGGGAGAGGGAGGGGCCAACAATCAGTAGTGGGAGGGGCCAGCAATCGGGAGAGGAAGGGGTGCAATTGGGAGAGGAAGGGGTGCAATTGGGAGAGGGAGGGGCACAATCAGGAGAGGGAGAATGGAGGAGGCTATCGGGGCGGGCGGGGCCAACAACTGTCTTCAGTACTGCAGTGGAGCCAGGAGGAACAACCCTGCACCTTCCAACTCCACATTCAGGTAAAACTATTTAAAAATACACCTTTTAGGTGACAGCCTCCAGCGGTTCCTTTGAGGACCACGGTTAGGCCTCATGGAGACCATGTAGCCCGGTTCCAGCTGCGTTCATGGCAGCCCAATTTTGCAAAAGGGGCCTCAAACAGGAATGAGGCTCCTTATTTGCATATGCAAAGTATGAACACCGGTTTCAGGTGTAAGCACGGGACGCCTCTTTTTCTGCCTTTACCAGTATGGCAGAGGGCGCATATCCGGCACGCAACGAGCGCATGCCCTCCATCAGTTATATTGGATGTTTAGGCCCCCATTTTGCGCCTGTAAGACAGGCGCAGCACCACTGAATTTCTAGGCCAACATGTTCACTGATTTATCACTAGATTAGTTTTACATTCTTATAGCATTAATTATACAGCATATTATTTGGCAGATGTTAGTTTTATTTTGCAATGTACAAGTACATTGTGTACTTGATTTAAACGAAAAGGTTTCAAACCACAATGGCTGTCTCATAGATCTGAATAGCTTGATCCATGCAAGCTCAATTAATCCCAAGCCAGCGTCGCAATTTTTGAAGAGTCTGTCATTTACTTGTTCTATGCTCATTACTACTTTTCTAAGAGATCATGCACAACATTAAAGGTTTCCTATTGATGTTCACAACACTGCCGGGCTCAAAGCAAAGTGTAAATGGCTAATAGGGAGCTGGTTTGATGCTGTAATCATAACGTAATCATCAGCTTCAGTGCAAACATTTCATAAAAACAGAGCAGCTGATCCTATGAGCCAACCTATGAAGTAGCTCAAATTACTGAAAAAAATGAATTCCATTGCTCAAAAGATTTACACATTTCATAAATGCTCACATGATTTTAATCCTGGTGTTCTCACAATCCCTACCCTCCCCAAAAAAATCAGACTTTTTTTCCTCCTTGTTCTTGGGTATCAGGTGCCCATAACCCTTTTGCATTATATTACTGAATAAATTATTTGTTTTTCCAATTTATTAAAAAGGAAAATAGTGTTTCTAGAAATTAAATCTTTGAATTTTAAAATCTTTCAAACATTGTGATTAATTTTCTGCATTAAAAAAGCAAAATTGTTATGTTTTGTTTATTGACGCTAAAAATGAAGACTCACGTTCACAATCAATTCACCCTGCAGACTGTATAAAATATCAGAGGACTTTTTTCCCCGAAAAAACAGTGCACGAGACATTCAGCACTTAAACCTCATTCCGCCTGAATATTCTACAAATATTCAGACAAGGGGCAGGTTAATTCTACCAATACATACTGGCATTAGCAGTGCATGTGCTCGGGGGAGAGGGAGAGAAAATTAGGATTTAATCGTTCAATCTTAAGATGCATCTTTCAATGCAGTTACTAAAGCGCCATCTAGGGGTAAAATTCTGACCTGAACATCATGGGTTTTAAACTGCCCTTTAACCCTCACTTCACTGAACAAAACAAGGACTGCAGTAAAGGAGCCTCTCTCAAGCTCTCACACTGGCTCTAAATACATATTGGTGGGAGTGTGGCTGAAGGGGCACAAATTAGGCCGTGATCCAGATACATCGTGTCCTGGTCTTCCCCGGGCCTTGTTGGGGCTTGGAGCTCCCACACAGCCCAAACATGGTCAGCTGCATAGGAAAGGTGGTAGTTGGGGCGAGGACACTAGACCTGCCTAGAATACGCTGGGAAATCCATTGGTGACCATTGAGCTGAGTGGAAGCAGATGTACTGACTGCCAGGTTGTGGATATGGACTGAGCTGGTGATCCAGTCCTGGATTGTCACCAGGAACTCTGAGGATTGAGGTAAATTTTTTGGACTTTTCAGCCTCCCTACGAAGCAAAATTGTTATGTTTTTCTTTGTTGACCCAGAAAATGAAGAATCACCCCCCCCACCCCAACAAACTCAGCATCCTCTGTCAGGATTCTCCACCATGGCGAGCGGCCAAGATGCGCCACCAGTGAAGATGACCTCACCCTGAACCTACAAATTATGGTACGGTCGGCTCTAGAGGTCGCTGGTGGGTAGATTCTGACATTTGCACTGGGATCAAAGGCCTGTGGGTTTCTGGCCCCATAGCGTCTTGATTGTACATCCATTTAAATTAAGGTTTGTGACAATAGCAAATACTGAAATATATTTGAAAACTAAAATAATTCAATGCCGATATATGCTATAGGCAAAGGTATTCTTTTTTTATTTCATGTTCTAATGATTTATTTTGCATTTAATGTTATCGCAATTTACTCCACCTCCTTTATAGTAAAATAGCATATACAGTTTCTTTCTTTGGGGTGGGGGGATTGAGTGCTTAAATCAGCAGCTACAGTTGGGGAGCATAATGTATGAGACCACTAATCTTAACACAAAGGCTCCAACTGGTATTTTAAGGGTTAAATATATTTATGTCAGCCTTTCGTTAGATTAAGTAGTTTTTTTTAAAACATAATTGAAACGGATGGTGGCAACTAACTTGGCGATTTTTGCAACATAACCTTTACAGAAGACTGCTTACATTGCAATGCAAGGTTCTTGAACCATTTCATTAATATTAAACATTCCAGCATAAATTATAAAATTAAAGCACTATTGGGACTATGATGTAATGTGGCCACTCACGCAACATACACTGTTTACAGCTCTTCATTGATCAAATGCAGCGTATAGAGCTTCATTGTATCAGGTTCTCAGAGCTTTGTTGTCTTGTGCTAATTCACTTTCTGCAGGGTCTACAGGTTATTTTAAGTTAGAATGGACTTTATTATCTGACACTTTATGCCATGTCATTATGCTTCGCTGCGCTAACAATTAGAATAAATATCTGGAAATGAAGTAAGAGCGAACTTACTTATCCTGTATATATGATCCTGACTTTACAGCAAAGTGCACTGAGGGCGCCCTTACTCCATTTCTCTCCAGTATCAGATTTAAACTCCAAATTTAGGCTTTATTTACATTCTAACCGTAACCTATTTGTGAAGCCTAGCCCTTTTATAACAACGTTGCTGTTGTAGTGTAAATGCATCCTTAAACTGAAAACAAAACCAGAAAAAAAACTGGGAATACTCAGTAGGTGAGGCAGCATCTGTGGAGAGACAGAAGTCAGTCAATGTTTCAGGTCTTAAGACCCTTTGGATGAACAGCATTTCAAACAAAAAAACAGAACAAGGGAAAAGGGTAAGGGAATAAAAGCACACATACAGGGAAAGAAATAGAATGACCCGTGAAGTTTAAGGGTGGAGCACAGAAGAGGGTTAAATGGCTGAAGTGATATTAGCAGGAGACAAAAAGAGGCATAATGAGAGAAATAACAAGACAGAGTGTGTCAATAGCTAAAGGGGATTAACAGAAATGGAAACATGAAAAACCGGCAAGGTGGAGCAGCCTCCAGTGGCCCTTAATCTGATCTGATTTATCTGTTTACACCTATGTGAATACGTCACCTGAATAACATATTTTCTCATATTTACAGCCCACATTTTACAATCACCCAGTGCAAGACTTGTTACGTCAACATACCATAGCATGCTAAAACCAATAATAGTATGAAACAATTTACATTACAACAAATAGTATACAATAAACTACATGGCAGAAAATTATTACTGTTCTTCATTGTTAACTCCTGTCAAGTGAAAAACAGATTATCGGCTGAACTGAGATTGACTGTGGTTCACAGAACAGTGCGAACAATTAACATCATTTTATTGCAGTGCGCAGGGACCAAAAACTATCTGCTCGTGTCACGTTGCAGATGATGTATTTTATTTCCATCAAGGTTGTCCATAATTTTGACATTTCCAGTATGAAAGGACTATATTCTAGTCCTTTAATATAAAGCTTGAAATTAAAACTACAATATCCAATTTTGAGCTTTGCCAACCCATCAAATTGTAAATCGAGTGAGCAATGAATTTGAGGAACTTGAGCTGATACAGAAGCATTGCAAGGACTACCCATAACAGATTTAGATGCGTAAATATGCCCCTTCTTCATTTCAACAGTGACCAAATGATACCAGAGTAGTGCTCATTTCCAAAGAACATGCATATGAACAGGAAGCCCATTGATTTGTGTTGGCATCAGTGTCTGACCAACCAATGTGACATTGGGCATCCAGCAATATCTTATCTGATGTGTAAATATGAGGATGTCAGTAAAACTGTGCCCTCCCTCACATCTGTTGGCGTTCTTCTGGCATGGATATCTTAAATTCCTAAAATCACTTCATTACTTAAACCATAGTGTTGCCACTTGGTACGACTCGCATCCACGCTACTTGATTTCATTGATGCTACCATCTAGTCTCTTGCTGGCATTGTAGTAGACAAATAGTAGTGAATGATCTGTGCTAAAAACCACCATATTGCACTCTAAATCCAATGCACAAGTTGAATGATTGCACTGCTATTTTACAATCAGGGAACCTGGGAGCGCAAGGTTTCTGTGTAACCACACTCCATTAAAGTCATAATTATGACTTTTACACTACCAAGATCATTGGATTCTACGGTAATCATTTTAATATTTCAAAACAGAAATGTAATATCCAGCTTTAAAGAACCAGAACTTTAAAATTAAGACAATTTTACTGAATAAGCATCACCAACAGGTAATGTTTTTGTTTAAATTTTCACCTGATGTTCTTATTTTCTCTATCCATGGGATTTAATTTTGCTCTGTGCATGGTATCCATATAATTTAAATGTAGTTAAAATGTTAGCAGATCCGAACATTTCTATATGTGGATCCTGTACTGCTTAGCATGCCAATAATTGAATGCCCATTTGTGAAACCTTTTTTTAAAGCTTCACTTTGATATGTGGTCCAATAATCTCTCTCACCCAATAATATTGATTGAAAATGTATCATACAATTATAGAATGACCTTCCACACTATAGCAACCCAGCAAACTACTACTGAAATATTGTACAGCAGGTTATTTTGACAGGTCAAAAACGCAGCAATTTGAGTGTTAGGATTGGGGGGTGGGAGAGGAAAATATTCCTGCATCTAACTCTAGTGTGTGATAAAATTGGGCAAAATGCTGAATATAGCCAGGCAAAATTTCAGTGATTGAAAGTTAAATTAGCTGAAATGAGTCCACACAGTCGGCTTTCTGATCACAGGTATTCTTTTCTTAGTACCTTTAATTTTTTTCCTCAAACCATTTAATTGCATTCCCAGTTTACATAGTATTCTTATATTTTGCAAGGTTAAAACAAATCTTGATAATCTAAATAATAAATGCAAGATTTTATTAAATATTAATTTCTGATGCACCAAGACAAAAAAGACAACACAGCAATGACTGACTCGCAAAGCAAAATATTTTTTCTAGGCAAATTCACCGATTTACAATATTGATTGCAAAGTTTAAGAGTGATGAGGTTTTCAGAAATCAGATATTAATCTTGGTTTGGTCTAAATGCAGCAAAGGAGAAGCCTCACCCTGTGGTGAGGATTACTTGAAGTATGGGAATCAGAAGCAGAATTAGGGCTAGCCACTCGAGCTTAACTGACAGAGATTGAAAAATGTAATGCAACCGAACAAACCAACATCATTACAAAATATGTATCTAACAAGCAGCTATCTGATTTTCAAGGTAAGCCTGATCAGTCCAGATCATGTTACAGCCATTCCTGTAAAGAGTCTTTCTTTCTTTGCCATCTGCATTCATTTTTATATCAAATACTAAAGGAAATCTCTTGACTGTAGTACAGTATAGATTAAAAGAAGGAATACCCAAGGCCATAATCATTTCATGTCTTGAACAGATCTAGCAAAGAACAAAAAAGGCAGGGTATGTTTGCAAAATCTCCTCTTCCCCCCACCTCCCCCCTGTGTTGCATTGTGACCACAGCCTTGTGCTTCCAAGTTGCAGTAGGCTCTTTAGCATGTATGAATGAAAATGATTGGAATAGCACAGCAATTTGTGATGTTATTAACATCTTGTGATGCAATTTTAGTTATCACAAGCAAAAAATGCAATGCAAATTAATTTCCAGGCCTTGGGCTCTCAATAGTGAGTGCATAAAAGTATTAGTGAGACATTGACCAATACCTATTCAATTCTATTGTAGCTTTTGACAAAAGCCATATATCATTTATTTTCAGCCATGCTTCAAATTATATCAACATGAAATATTTACATGCATCACATAAGCATTTTCTTTATGTGGAGTTATTTTTGAGCACGTGTATCTATATCATATAAACTGACAGAGGTAGTATTTACTTTCTGAAAAGTATTCTTTCGTTTGGATTGAACATTAAGGTATTAACATCACAGTATCTCAGGTGTAATTGGATTATAAAGGGTGACTATTTTGTTTATGCCGATCCAAGGCCACAGAGGAAGACAAAGTATGACACTCCATTAAGGGTAGCTGAGAGCATTGTATCAAAGATGTGGTGAGTGGGCGGAGTAGAAGCAAGTATAAGTCCAATCGGCTGGGTGAGAAAAATAGAGAATGGTGTGTAGAACATTTGAGGGTTAAGGTGATGTTTTTCTGAGTCCGTGCATGTGTGAGAGATCAAGGTAACACAAGCAAGAATAAATACTCAAAGCATAGCTTTAGGCATTATCATTAATAAAACATGTTTACATCACTGGTGGATGAGAACTCAGTTTTGTCCATCTTACTTTGTTTATACTCCAACAATAATAATGTTAATAAATACAGAAAGCATATATGAAATGGAAAATGATATGACCTGATTTCAACAAGTAAGATTAAGAAACATTGATGCTATTTACAAGGTGCCACTTGTGACAAATTCTGACACCTCATTATTGCTTAATTTTCATAAAATAGCATCTAACTTTCCAATTGCATTGTGATCATACTGGTCGATTTCTTTAGTGATTAGGTGTAACTTTCAGGCAACAGAGTTAGGCACAAATAACTGCATTTCTGTTTTCATGCTGCAGGTATTCAAAGCGGACAACTTCTAAAGCATCAAAGAATGCCACATGGTTTTATTCTACATTAATAAATACACACATCAAATATACATTGGAGGTCAGAAAATGTGAATTTTAACAAAAAATTTAAAAAAATTCTGAACTATGTTCAACGGCAAAATCTATTCCAGACACCAATGTGATTTTTCTTGTGTGATAGGAAACTTTATTTGCTGATTAAAATGGAAAATTTAAGTTAATGATATAGAAATGATATATATATATTAACTTAAATTTTCCATTTTAATCAGCAAATAAAGTTTCCTATCACACAAGAAAAATCGCATTGGTGTCTGGAATAGATTTTGCCGTTGAACATAGTTCAGCTAAACTTTTTATTTTTTTGTTAAAATTCACATTTTCTGACCTCCAATGTATATTTGATGTGTGTATTTATTAATGCAGAATAAAACCATGTGGCATTCTTTGATGCTTTAGAAGTTGTCCGCTTTGAATACCTGCAGCATGAAAACAGAAATGCAGTTATTTGTGCCTAACTCTGTTGCCTGAAAGTTACACCTAATCACTAAAGAAATCGACCAGTATGATCACAATGCAATTGGAAAGTTAGATGCTATTTTATGAAAATTAAGCAATAATGAGGTGTCAGAATTTGTGGCTTCTCACAAGGAGGAAGAATATCTGGATTAGCTGCATATCATCTTCATTTGAATGACATTTTCAAACACTGTGATATGAATTGCATCATCATGTCAAGTGATTGAGCACGAAAAACTGAAACACTGCCATTCTGGGCATCCAGCGTCAGCGCCAAGCTCTCCCAGGCCAGTATGGTAAGTCTTCTTCCAGTCTACCCTAACAATGTGCCTCTGTCCCAAATTCAGAAGAGCAGCCCTGCTACAAGAGAATGATACTTTCTCATTTCCTATACCAGCCACCTTGTGGCTTCCCTGAGTGAGATTGCTAACAGTTGCAACTAGTATCAATTTAGGAGGAAGTTTTGGATCCATACATACTACGTATTGGGTTTAAGTCAAACAGAGGAGACTTTTGTTTCAGTAGTCTGGGCTGGATTCAAACCTAGAGCCCAGAGATGACAAGACAGTCAACCCACCTCACAACCCAGTTGCATACCCTATTGATTTCTTACATAAGGCAATTTATATCCAAGTTGCCAGTGTACGATATTTACTTATTTTATGACCTGACCAATACTATAATTGATGACAAACCAGGGGTCTCTCTAAAACTGTAAAACATAATGCATTAGTTACATCCTTCATGCATGTTTCGATATCCTGTAAATATTGGAAGTGACTTCTACATAGGAACGGGAGTAGGCCATTCAGCCCCTGGAGCCTGTTCTGCCATTCCATTAGATCATGGCTGATATGTATCTCAAATCCAATTACCTGCCTTTGCTCCATATCCCTTGATACCCTTACCCAACAAAAATCGATCTATCTTAGTCTTGAAAGCTTCAATTGACCCAGCATCCACAGCCTTTGCGGGATGGGGGAGGGGGGGGGGGGCGGTGGGGAGTGAGGGGAGTGAATTCCAGATTTCCACTACCCTCAGTGTGAAGAAGTGCTTCCTAATTTCACTCCTGAATGGCCTGGCTCTAATTTTAAGATTATGCCCCCTCTACCTGGGTAGGACGTAGGTTTTGACTGAAAAGGTTACTATATAATAGAAGAGCAATTCCTACTCAGTTTATTATAGTGATTTATATTGGATTTTACAGTAATAACTAATTAGATGGTATTTATGTCGAAGTTGTGGACTGTACATCTTTCAATTCTGCATGTTACTGGGCTCCTCACAGCTAGTGAATTATTTACACAATTTTATTTAAATCAATTAAATTTTGCCAGGTTATGGACAACATTTTGAGAAATTTAGATCAAGATAAAATCTTGACTTTCCACCATCCTTGATGCTTGCAGTGCAGTGGAATGAAAACCCTTCAGTTATGCAGTGTGGAGCGAAGCCAATTGGGTGTGATGTGTAATATGGCAGCCAATTGTACTGTTTTAATGGGAAACTCATTGAAGGAAAATGATAATGTTACACTTTAAGCCCTGCTGGACCAGAAAAATATGTGACAGAAGCTAATGAAATGGAATAGCATGGCAGTTCCTAAAACAGTGTAAATTCGGGTAAAACATTACAAATTTGGGGGAAACAGAGCAAAGTGTAGCTCACAATTATGCTGGGCCCAGTTTCACAGTTGGATTTTCAGTAGGATATTTTGCAATTACAACTTTATCAGTTTTTTTCAAAAACTCAAGCCGCCTTACAGTTGCCCGGCCTTTTGTATGATCAGTAAAATCTACTTTTTCCCCACTTTTTGTTTTACAAAGAGAGTGGGTGAAGATTACTTTTCTGCTGTAATATGTCTTTTTTGAGCACAGACTCTGGGTGCATTTACACCACAAATTTAATGTTGGTTTCTGTTTCCAACAGATGGTAAACTTGTGCAGTATAAATGTAGAGTTAAGGCACAATCTGACTCCAGAATGAAATGGAGTCTTGCTACAAATCACTTCGGTGTCAGGTAAAGCCCAGGAGACACTGCTTCACACCGACATTAAACGTGTAGTGTAAATGCACCCAAGTACTAGGGAGAAATGAGCACGTGCATGAGAATTAACTGGGTGGAAGCTGAAAATACAAGACCAAACTATTACTTGCGTTTTTAACTTCCAGTAATTTGAATACCTAGGAACATCTGGTGCTTTTATGTCTACAGCTGCCAGCATTAATTCTGCATATATACTGCTACAAAAACAGTTGCAATCATAGGTGAAATAAATAAATTAGTACTAAAAAGTAGGTGATTATTACAGACTGCTAAATCATGTTTCATGTACTTGAAACATGCTGAATAATATACACACATTAAAAAAAAACACCTCAGATTTGAATCACTAGTTCAGGAAGCTAATTACTATCCTTTGACAAAGGTAGAAATATTAATTTCCGACGTAGGCTCGCTGCTGGGCAGAGAGGAAAAGAAAAGAAATGTACTAACAAAATCTAATTTCCGACTAGCAAGCACGTCTCATCTCTAACTCTAGCTGTGCTAAGCACACTGTGCTGCCTTGCATTAGCCCCTTTCTAATAAACATTGAAAGATTACACTCTCAGTGTAACTATATTAGAAAGGGTCACAGCAAGTCAGAATCATTTATGTAGTATATCTACATTGAGTGATGTAATTACTCAGCAATTCGAAGCTCACATCCTCCCTCAGGTTGCTGACTAGATAATGATTACTAGTGGATGGCATTTGTGCTTCAGTTTCTGCAATACCAGAGTGATAATGTCATATTGGGATATTACAAACTCACAATATTAATATCCTGACAAAAAGGCCAGTTTATGATAATACCCCTGGACATATACCAGCGTGTGTGTTTTCCAAGTGATAAAAAACATAAATCCCTAAATAAATTATGCCATTGGCGAAAGAATGGTTCCATTCATCACTGAATTCGTTTCTTTTTCTTATCTTTGAGATCCGATGTCTAAAAATAATCACTGAGTAATTAAATCAGGTCAAGCCTATTTACAGTCAAAAGTAGTACAGAATTACCAAACGTATGTGTTAAAATGCTACCAACTCAAAATTAGAGATGCTATATAAGCCCTACTCTGTAAATTTGTGAAGGTCACATTTTGATCATAAATGATGTGGCTGGTATAAATGTAACATTATATTTTGACATTTCTAATAATTTGCTATTTAAAAAAAATACAAATGTCAACCTTAAAGGAACTTCATTATCACCATCACTTTTAAAAACAGCAGTTCAAAAATGATAACAGCATTATGATTTTTCTGTTGATTTTCTTTCCCCCAAGTTGATGTTTCTATTTAAAAGCAGGGGAGATTATCTTTGAGGAATTGCTGAACCTGGCATTGTGAATTAGGTAAATTAGCATCACTATATGCTGCCATTAACCTAGGATGCTACAGTTATCTTGTAATTACAATTGTGGATGTTAATGCAATTCCCTCACAGAGTCAGGGCACAGTAACAGAGCCACAACAGTTTTCCCCAGTGACAATCTCACCATTCAGTCTTCTGAGGAAAAGTTTTTCTTAAAAGGCAAAAGTAAACTGAAGTTAAAAAGGAAATTATAATTGGCATGGTTTTAAGAGAGTTAGAAGATGTTAAATAAAGTGCTACATAAGAGACGTTATTAAAATGAAGACACATGGTATTAAATTAATGTAGCTGCATGGATAGAGAGCAGGTTAGATGGCAGAACATGAGTAGGGCTATTGGAACTTTTTTGGATTGGTGGAATATTGATAGTGGTGTACCCCAGGAATTTGTACTGGGATCTCTTTTGTTTTCCCTTTATGTAAATATTGGTACAAGAATTATATCGAAATGTGATGATAATACCAAATGATGGGGCATGACAAAATGAAGAAGGCAGGAGATTATAGGAGGACAGAGATAGGTTAGAAGAGTGAACAGATGGGTGGCAGAATCAATTCAATACAGCAGAATGTGAAGTGGAAAATGCAGTAAAAGGAAGTAAACAGTAAGATTCTTAACAAGGTGGAAGAGGAGAAAGATCTAGGGACACAGATACAGAGAGCTTTTTACAACAACAACTTGCATTTGTATAGCACCTTAATGTAAAAAAAAATTCAAAAGCGCTTCACAGAAGCTTTTAGTCACTCGTAATATTTCCTTTGTTGGCTTGGTGTTCATTTTTGTCTGATTATGTTTCTGTGAAGCACAATAAGATGTTTTCTTACATTAAAGGCACAATATAAATGTAAGTTTTTGTTGCTGTAACTGCATCAAATAGAAGGAAAAGGACCCAAATAGTTTAGTGTTCATCTTGTATAGTTTTCAATTGGTGTCCCCTGAACCCTGGGTGAGATAGGACCCCACTGATTGCTGAATGGGAAATTATTTTTTTAACAAGTATGGAACAAAATCATTGTAATCAAGCCACTCCTTTCCAAATTGATTCAGGAGTGTGTTCTTTCAATTCTCTACTTACTTAGTGAGATGTTTATCAGCCTCAGCACAGAGCTCCAGAAGTCCCATCAGCACAGCTGAGACATCCATATAGGGTTCCCACACAGTAAAGCCACGCCCAATCAAATCAATGGCAGTTCTGCGGATTGTGCTGTGTGCTGGAAGCTTGGGGCTAGATGGCTGCAGCAGTAGGAACGTCAAAGCCTTGCCTGGTAATGAAAACAGGAGAAGTCAGTATATATAAAAAAAAAAGGAAAATTATTACAGCTAAAATCTCTGACTCTTTAGCTGTAGCATACTTTTTTTTTTAAATGAGCTACAGTGTAGACTAAAATTTTCCATTTCAGACATACTGCAGAGATTGGGATTTTGGGCAGTATGCAAACTGCAGTAACAGCAGAAGTACTTTGAAGTGGACTAATGTCGATATTTGGCAAGCTGACTTCGCACTGTAGAGTCATAAATGCCAAGGAATGTACGTACATCTGATGTATCCACCTTTTTTCTTTTACCAGTAGTAGCCATGCTAGTCAGCCATCTATTGCAAAAATATAAATATCCATTAATGGAAGATAGCTGTGATATTCTGATGAAGGGTCACCGACCTGAAACATTAACTCTGTTTCTCTCTCCACAGATGCTGCCTGACCTGCTGAGTATTTCCAGCATTTTCTGTTTTTATTTCAGATTTCCAGCATCCGCTTTTGCTTTTGTATGATATTCCTTTCTTCTCCCCACCCCTTTCCCCGCAGTAGTGATATTTTTCCATCAGTGCTTCATGGATTCGGAACAGAAAACCAATAAAAGGACATGAACCAGGGAGCTGTGCATTACCAATGCTCAGAAAAATAGGGAAGTTGAGCACCTGAAGTATTTTTTTGCTGCCACTAGCAGTAACACCATCCTTGGTTATCACCTGTGAAAATATACCATTCATTGCAACATTACAACAGTGACTCCACTTCAAAAGTACTTCATTGGCTGTAAAGCGCTTTGAGACGTCCGGTGGTCGTGAAAGGCGCTATATAAATGCAAGTCTGTCTTTCTTTTATTGGTTCTGATCCCCATTGATTCAGTTTTACTAGGGCCCCTTGGTGCCACACTCGATCAAATGCGGCCTTGATATCAAGGGCAGTCACTCTCACCTCACCTCTGGAGTTCAGCTCTTTTGTCCATGTTTGGACCAAGGCTGTAATAAGGTTTGGAGCTGAGTCGTCCTAACGGAACCCAAACTGAGCATTGGTGAGCAGATTATTGGTGAGCAAGTGCCTCTTGATAGCACTGCCGATGATTGTTAACTATAATGCTCTTCATTATCTATATTAATCTTCTGGATGAAGGTGAAGATATTGGTAGTCAGTAGTTAGCAGATGGCACAAAGATTTGTGCTGCTGTTAGACCTGGGATGAGAAACAAAACTACAATCAGTTCTAGATATGATGGGGGAATGGGCCTGCGTCTGGCAGATGACATTTAATGTAGATAAATGTAGTGTTATACACGTGGTAGGGCTAACACTAAGCATGTATATAGTATGCAAGGCTCTGAACAAAATGTGTTGAGTGGGAAAGAACTTAGGTGCTATAGTGCATGAGTCTCTAAAGGTTCATGATTAGTGCTGTGAGGCTAGAGTAAAGGCCATTAGAGTACTGGGATGTACTGCTAGCATGATCCAATATAAAACAAAAAGCACTATATTGTCTTTGTATAAGACCTTGATTAGGCCTTGTCAAGTTTTAGTCCCCTCAGATGGTGGGTGATATAGAGGCCCTGAAAAAGGTTCAGAGGAGGGCCATTAATATTTAAAAGCTCTTAGTTCTCATGATAAGCTTCGAGAGCTGGATCTTTTTAATCTAGAAGTGTAGACTTCGGGGAGATATGACTGTGGTATTTAAAATAATGAAGGGTTAGACTGTGCCTGTGTTGATGGACTATTTGAATTGGATAGTTTATGGAGAAACATAAATGCAGAAAATGTTCAAAAGAGAGGTGAACAATTACCAGGGCTGATATCATTCCATAAAAAGGTAGGTGAGATGCTGGCTCATATGCCTCTTGGTCACTGTGGTCTCTTGAAACTTGTTTTAATTGCCTTTTTTTTTTGGGGGGGGGGGAGGGGGGGTCTGAGAGGAATTTTCCAGAATTTTTTTTTTCCTTGAATTGGCCTATGTTTTTGTTTTATCTGTTGTTTTTGCCTCTCCCAGGAGATTACATGGATGTTGGTGGGTGGGACCATTGGGGGTCGTGATTCTTAATTGTAACATGATTGTACAGGACAGGCTCAATGGACCAGCTGGTCTTTCCCTGTCTGCCATTTTCGTATGTTTGTAACTTAAAGAACTCTTAAATAATCATGTTCTGTATTTTCACACAAAATAAAAACAGCTGAGAAACTGCAACTTATTAGCCAATATCTTTGGAAACCATTTTTGATAAATGTTATTGCACTCTATAGACCTCATGACGCATTTGAGTTTAGCCTAAAGGTTTAAGAAGCAATCTTGGATAAAATAGGGAAATTAGGAGGGTAAAGTTCAGTTTATTTTGTTAGCTTGCAATTCTTACAAGAGGTGAAAAACTACATGCTTCTTTAAAGAGTCATTTGTGTAGTATTTGACGGTGCTACCTGTATTTTACAGTTTACAAAAGTTAGTTACAAAATAATTTATACAAAGATCATGTCTTGAAAGCAAATACTTGAAATAATTATTTTTAATTCACATTTTTAAATAAAGTGGAGGCAAAGTATAATTTTAGCAAAATATTAAGCCTGAGGACGTTCATAGCTCATATCATAGAACAAAAAATCTGGTTTATGACATTTGAGAATAAGACTTTTTTGTTAAAACCTTGGAAAGGTTTCAAAGCAGCCAAAAAAAACAGGCTCCACATGGTCTTTGCTGTCTCATAAAATCAGACACACTGTATCCTTGACTTAGTATCAATCGCCCAAAGAGAAAGAAAGAGTATCTTTGGGTCACGAGCTACAGACCCTGTGAATGTAGCTATCCTTCTGCCGTGGTCAGCAAAGTGCACGAAGGGGAAGGGTCTCAGGAGAGTGTCATGGCAGCTTATGCTGGCATTTATCGGAAACCTTTTGGCTATTGCTTACAGATAAGGATAGGGTGAATTATGGCCTTAGCTTGCAGCATCAATCTGTGCTGGATAATTATCTGGCCACATAATGATAAGTACAGAGAGGGCCACGACTAACTACAGTTTTTTGAAATGAAGACAGGAAAAAGGTAATGGTTTCATTTTTTAAATTGATGTTTCAATAATATTTTGCATAACAGTGCCATCTTATTTTTTTTTAACAAGTTAACGTCTCTTCCCATGTCATTAGCATCTGAAGCTCAAATACAAAATCTATGAATGTCAGTTTTGAAAGGAAGCAGCCAGACTAAGCAATTTTCTTTTCATGCAGAGAAAGAACATTTGTGCAACATAGATATTCATCTTGAACTGGACGAGCAGCCTAATTAAATAAGAATGAAAATAAAATAAGGAGAAGACGGTGATGCATCAACAAAAATAGATTGACATTAGTAGCTAAGGTTTCAATATTGGAACTAAACAGAGATAAATGCAGGACCACCTAGGTTTGTTTCATAAATCAAATGTATTGAGGCATTAACATTCCACAGGCATCATAAGTAAAAACTCACCATAATTTCAAATTTAACACCCACAAATTTCTTTGGTGAGATTTTATTTGATCTTTTGAGAATTCAGTTAGGAAAGTCAATGTGTAGCTGGAAACATGGCTTATAAAAATTTCTAGCATCTAAAATACGTGTGGCAATATTGGGCCAAAATCAATCAAACGTCAAAATATTTGCTAGCTGCAGTGACAATGTAATAATGTAGAGATTATGCTACATAATTGGTTACTCAAGCATTCATTTTTAACATTTGTTCCTTCCTCATAGCCCACCAATTATTTGTATTGAACTATAAACAATAGTTTTTCCCCTCTCAGAACCAGCACTGAAAAACTAACACTGGATATTCTTAGGAATGCAATGTACTGTCATCAGAACATTACTCTTGAACAGCGACATTTTTCTGTAAATAATGCTATAAATTATGTTAAGGATGACCAGAAACTATCTGGAGGAAGGGAATGCATATTCTCACTAAAATAGGAAAAATAATTGAAACTGACGAATGCTGTGAATTGCAGGTTCAACGTGAATTCTCCAGCTTCCGTGCATTTTAAGGAATTGCGTTATTTTAAAATTAATAGAATGCACATAGTAGGGGCTCATCGTCCGAATTAAGAAATGAATGATTTTACATATTAGCTTGCATATTTATGATTAAATGGAAATTATATATTGCATTCAATAATAGATATTAAAACGTATTCAAGTGACACCTCCTAAAATAGAAAAAAAATAAAAATACAGAAGCAAGCAGCTTAACTGTATGGATTCCAATGCAGGCACTCGCTGGAAAAAAAATGGATAGACTAGGTTTCAAGACAGGAATCTGACTGAGAAATTCAGATAACATAAATTTTGAGAGTGAAGCTGATTTTGAAGCATTTCTTGAACCTGAAGATTCGCATGCATTAGCACTTTTTTCTTGCCTGCAACAGACATTCTGATGGACAATGACTGCCAGAAGACTCCGTGTATTAAATGCAGAAGGATCTTTACTGAAGGATTAATAATTAGGATGTAATCATTGCAAATTTACTGAGAAGTAATCTAATTTCCACAGTCAGTATATATTAATTTTTATAAAGCCAGTGTGATGAACATGCAGTGACAGAGAGAAGGATATGTTGATAGGATTAGATGAAGAGGGATGGGAGAAGGGTGTGGAGCATGGACCAGATGGGCCGAATGGCCTGTTTCTGTAGATGGTATGTAATTTTATGCAGTTCCTCAGCGCAACTACCCATGTAGTGAATTCATCTCTTGGCTGGACTAACAGGGGAGGAACTATATTATGGTTTCCACAGAAAACCAATGAGAAAAAAAAATAGATTTCTGGATTGATTAGTTATAGTGGTATTGGAGAAAGTCGGGCAGAGCACCTGTCCATTTTATCAGCTGGAGAATTTAATTTTGAAGCGCTGTATGTGGGTGGTGAACAGTTAAAAAGCAGAAATTTTAAAAGTGCATGATCACATTTTAAACAAAAATATTGATGAGAATAGAAGCAAAACCAACATACAAAATGTTGGCCTAGCTTTCTCTTTTTGAGTACATTAGTGTAGTGGTTATGTTACTGCACGAGTAATCCAGAGGCCTTGGCTAAAAAAACCAGAGAAGGTGAGTTCAAATCCCACCATTCAGTTTAAAAAATCTGGAAGTAAAAATCTGGTATCAGTAAAAGTAGCCATGAAGCCGTCGGATTGTTGTAAAAACCCAACTGCTTCACTAATGTCCTTTAGGGCAGGAAACCTGCCGTCCTTACCTGGTCTGGTCTACATGCGACTCCTGTTGCACACCAAAGTAGTTGATGCAAACTTGAAGCGCCTTGGGATGCGTTACTATGTAAAAGGCGCTATATAAATGCAAGCTGTTGTTGTTATAAATATTACAAACTGTTTTATAAATCTGTAAATTTAGTCTTCTCATGTTGTAAAATGTTGTGATCCAATCTTACTGGGTGACAATAGGATTGATACAGGTAGAAAGAAAAAAACCACTTCCAAGATTCAAGACCCACTGCTGCTTTAAAAAAACTTGGAATCAAAGTACTAAGAAAATGTAAGTTTAAAAATAGAAAATGAAATAGGATGCATTGCACCACTAAGTGATTTGATGAAGGTTCCACCCTTGATTCCACAAGTTAGCAATCCTGGCTGGAAAAGCGGTTAAAAAAATGGTTTCCAAAGATCATTACAGAATTTCCATGAATAAAATATGAAAATTCGCAAAATTCTTTTTTTTAAAATATCTGCTACAGAAAACATTTTGTAATAGGTTGCATATACTGTGAAACCTGTACAAACAGACACCCCCAAAAATCAGACATCTGTTAAAAACAGACACTTATTGACAGGCCCAAATAACTTGCATTGTAATAGATACAAACTGCCCCTTGAAACTACAGACACTTGCAAATTACGAACTGCGGACAGCCTTCAAATCTGAAGACTGAAAACACCGGACACGCAGGTAAGTGCAAGGCGGCATCGGGTGAAAAAAAATGGCTTTTGTGTAATAAAGATTTTTTTTGTCCAATTTCCATAGCGGCAGAGAAACCCCTCTATCTCTGGGATTGAATGCTTGCACAGCTCTATCCCAGGGACAGAGAGTTTTCTCTGCTGCTATGGATGCTGGGTAAAGAGCTTCCCATTCCACAAAAGTTGGAAACTGCACCGAAATGACCGGTACTCTCGCGAAATGGGCCTTGGGTCTCCAGGACGCCACCTCTAGATTATTTAGTTGGCAATCATTGGCTTAACTTTCCTGCTGCAGTGCACACCTGCCCTCCGTAGGAGCACGGGTGCAAAAAGTGGCTGCGCAGGAGGAAAGCTCTGGTCAGACTGCGAGCAATGGGCACGACGTGCGTGCTGATCACTCAAAACCCAACCCAAAACTTGTGAGCGGCTGGAGAGAGTGGAAAAAACTAAAGCTGCGATTGGAGGATCACATCTCACTCCACCAGTATGTTAGGTACTCACGAGCTGCCAACAGCCCCCTATCCACCCCCCCAGTAAATGGAGGGAGGGGGCCCAGGAGGATATTAATCTCTCCCAATTTGGCTGGGATCGCCCAGGCACTCCAGCAGCCACCTTGCCCTGTGCAGGCTGCTAACGTAGCAGATCCCAGGATCAGGACATCCCTCCCTCAATGGGAAAGGACCCCAGGATGGCAATGAACTGGGAAACCCAACAAACAGAAAATAGAACTGAATCCAGATCCTGCTGGCAGGGCTCCAGAATTAGGCACGATCTCAGGTGAGAGAGATAAAAAGGAACGCTGCAGGAGATGCAGCCAATCCCAGGATATTCGGCTTATCCGGTTTACTGCTCATACCATGATCATTTTGAAAATAAGGACACCTGCAAATAAAGGACACCTGATGTCAGTACTTATGGTGTCTCTAATTTACAGTTTTCGCTGTAATTGCACTGACTCCATGCTTCTCTGTGCTAATTAAAAAGTTCTGAAGGGTTTAAAAATTCTGAAGATTACCAAATTCTCCCAGAGGTTTAAATTTAACGGTATATTTTGTCATTTGAGCTGTCATGTTGCAGAGACTACCAATGCACTGCACCAGAGCGATAGGATGAATCCATATGCCTGTGATGATTTTCTATGCCACCCAGATGCTGAGCAGAGGCCATGTGCTAATCTACAGGGAGGGAAGCAAATCAAAATATAAGCAGAGTCAGGTGACACCTCCAGTAAACTGAGAACTCTTCTGGTGGAAGCCCAAAATCCTGTAATTTACATTACTCCCAGTATCACTTGCGTGAGTTGATATTGCAGTTGCTGCATTTGGAAACCGACTGGATCCATGTCATTTTGCCTCTGGCTTGTTCAAATCTAATCACATTCAAGAATAATCTCCAAGACCCCAAATTATTTCACACATTGATTCAAATACAACAGCCAAAGAGCAAAAAATATAAAGTCTATCGCTCCGTCTAAAAAACTGCGGTCACGTTTTCACATTACGATACAATAAAATCATTGTAATAGACCTGGATGAGATTTCTTTTGTACAGACACAAAGTAAATAGAACAAACCACAATTGTGTACATTTCTCCAGTTCTGTTTTATAATATTCATCATTTGAAATTTACAGAAAACCAGTTACGTTATTGGTAAATGATAAAGCTTGTCTTTTATTGGCGGTTGAAAATAATAAATATTCAACACATGTTTAAAGTCCAGGGATGTGTTGTGTAAGAGCAGAAACCTAAACCTGTTTCAATTTGGACAGCTCTTAACAAACCTTTACAGGATGAGAAAAAGAGGCTATTTCTGATAGCAAAACAACTGTAGTTGATTTTTTTCTCCATCTTATACATGAAGGGGTCAGAACAAACAGTCCTCATTCTGCTGCCCATTTCTGAGAACAGACATCTTTGTTTAAGCTTTGACTTGGCTTAAATGAACGAATTAATATTGACAAAACATCAACTAAGCTAATGATTGTTAGTTAAGGCAATAAACATGTCACATTACAGTCAGCACAGTAAAGAGGTAATTAGCTCTGGAAAAGCACTGCTGATTGGAGCTGTTGAGATCCTTTGCTCTTAACCTTTGAGCCCATTATCTGGCACAGGACATACTGCAGCTATGCTAATCTGAATTCACAGTTGACAGCTTGGTTGCTGAAGATGGTGTGTGTTCATCAGTATTCAGTTAGTATTTGTTTAGTGTGAATTTTAAGCTACTGTAATTATTAAAAATTAACGTGTTTTATAAAAAACATATATTCTATCATGAATTGTATCATAATCAAGAAGTCACATATGACACTTACCCACTGCAAGATTAGTTACCCACAGCTAAAACCATGAACTTCAAAACTCCTCCACCCGATCGAAAAGATAGATAAGCAAAATTAGGTTTGTATAAAAATTACCTACACACTTTCGGAATGAAAAATTCAGTAGGATCCATTACACTGGTGAACAGCCTGTAAAATCATTTCTGATTTTACTCTACTCAGGCTTTTTGCACACAAGTGTAATCCCAACCTGTATCGCACTGATCCTCATTGAGTGGCCCCTATGACAAACGTATGGGGCTCGTAGCCGTGCAAATATTTTTTGTGTTTGTTAGTGGCTTAGTGATACCATTCTCTCTCATGAAATACAATTTCTGCTTTGATTTGAGAGGCCGAAAGTAATGCATGAGTGAATCAGCCAGCACTCAGTGATGCAAATATAAATCGTACTTCAATCGGAATTATTAATTATCTGCCACTTATCATGAATTAACCCTTTAATGGATTTAGACTGCAAAATCACCATATGATAAAGAAAGTGGCAAGCAAGCAAAAATAAAACATTGCTTTCAGTTTTGCACAGAGGAGAACACAAAGGTTGGAGGAGTACAAGGAAAGTAACAGAGAGACTGAGATAGCATAAACCACAAAGGTGGAACTCGAGCAGTTTATCAATGTCACCTCAACCCGAGATATATAACTGACTTTATACTGTAGTATATACAAATAGAGTTCATGAGATGGCATGATTCATTCAGTTCTCAGCATGTCTCTATTTTGCCAGCTGCAAGTGTCACAATGAGTTCCAGCTCCTACAACTGAATCACATGATGTAAACCGAAGTAATGTTGGAACTGCAATATCAGGTTTGATTCTGCTGCCAACTTCCACCTCCGTGATATTGCCTGACTCCGCCCCTGCCTCAGCCCATCTGCTGCTGAAACCCTCATTCACACTTTTGTTACCTCCTGACTCGACTATTTCAATGCCTCCCATCTTTCACCCTCTGTAAACTTCAGCTCATCCAAAACTCTGCTGCCCGTATCCTAACTTGCACCAAGTCCCGTCCACCCGTCACCCCTGTGCTCACTGACCTAAAATTGTCTCCCAGTCCAACACCATCTCAAATTTAAAATTTTCATCCCTGTGTTCAAATCTATCTTTGTGATCTCCTCCAGCCCTACAACACTCTGAGAACTCTGCATTCCTCCAACTTTAGCCTCTTGTGCATACTCGATTTTTTTTGGCTCACCATTGGCGGCTGTGCCTTCAGCTGTGTAGGCCCTAAGCCATGGAATTCTCTCCCTTAGCCTCGCGGCCTCTCTCCCCTCCTTTAAGATGCTCCTTAAAACCTACCTCTTTGACAAAGCTTTTGGTCACCTGTCCTAATATCTCCTTATACGGCTCGGAGTCAAATTTTGTCTGATTACATTTGTGTAAAGCACCTTGCGGTGTTTTACTATGTTAAAGGTGCTATATATATGCAAGTTGTTTTTGCATGATACAGTGAAATAATCCTATTTTGCAGAAATAAGACTGCAGCAACACAGTGGGTCTGACAATATCATAAACAAGAACAAAGCTTGAGTAGCTTAACATTAATTGTGTTGGAGCCTTGAAAACATTTTTTAAATTATTATATATTATTCCTTTCCCTCCAATTGGTGGTTTCTGCTTAAGATTGTATTTTCTGCTAGAGCCAAAAGGTTTCATATTATGTGAAACTTCTACTCAAAAATAATGCATTCTGTTTACAACAGTTACCCTTTTGTATATAAAACCCAAACGTGTATTCTCTGTAAACAGTTTGAAAGAAAAGAAAAATTCCAAAAAGAGTTATAGGGGCAGATTTTGCAGTTGGCGGCGTACCGGCGGAGTACCTACGGAAGACGCCGCCAGCATCCGAATAGAATACAAACTTATCTGATGGGGAGCCTCCTTCGTGAACTTGCTGTTTGAGGCTGCGTACTCGAGGGCAGTGTAATGGCCCACGCATCCCAGGGGCACAGCATATGCGGAAGTGTACCTGGGACCACGTGGGCCTGGTGCTCCAATCAGTGGAAGTGGCGAGTTTCTTCTTACAATGTTGACAGATAGGCCCACGGTGTGGACAGATATGTGGGGACCATTGCATCAGGCTTATAGGAGAAAGGAGGGTGCAGACTGGCACCTGACACGCTGAACGTTGCATTAAAAGCGGTCAGAAAATAAGATATAAATATATAGGTTTAACATTTTGTTCTTTATTTAGGATTTAGTATCGACTGAATTCAGTCCATCTCAAACACATGAGGTAGAGAGAACTGAACAGTGGCACTCAGATTGCCCCACACAAAAAAAGCTGGCGAAATGACAGCATCAGCTTCAACATCAGGATTTCAATAATATAGAGATTAAATGTGTAGACACGAAAACAAACTAACAATAAAAGCTCTTCGCAATTCTATGAAGTTCACGGCTAAATTATTCAAGCGGAGCTCAGGAGCTTCCATGTGTTGTAATGTTCCAATTTCACTTTTATGTGAGCTAAAACATGCCGAACGATGCTTTGGATCTTTTGAGGTATCACCTTACGCTGATGCAAACTGGCCCTGCGCCAGCCGTAACATTTTTGGATGTAATTGCCGGGCAGTTGGTGGGCAATTACCAAGTCTGTGCCAGCAATGAGGATTTCCCTGTCGGTGCAGAGCATCTGTCAAGTCAGAATGCGACAGATCGCAAGTTCAGGATTTAGCGCATGCGTAAATCCCGAACTTGCGGTCCCTTTCAAAGATGGTATGATAGCGTACTCTGAGAGTACGCCGTCATACCTACCGCAAATTCTGGTCCAATATATTTATATGAAGGAAGTCAGTAAAAAAAAAAAATTACATATTAAAAGAACAGCAAATAAAGTAGATGCAGTCAATGTTTCTCAAGTCCATGCCAAATTACCAAGAAAATAATAAAAATGAAGAACAGCACACTTATATAGACAGCATTTTCCTTGGCATTTTTTCCAAATGGTACAGTGCCAACTTGTCCTTAGTTTGAATTATACCATGCAACAGTGCCATACAAAGACAGCAGTACACAAATGGGGATATATTGAGTGAGGAGACTGCTTTTATGATCTTATAATATACACAAGGCAGTGAACCTCCTTGTAATTCACTGTTGAAAATAACCTGGCATTATTGAATTTCCTGTGCCATAAATTCGCTCCTTTTCGCTTGTTCTTACTATTGTATCGGTTTTATTCCTGTTATTTTGTCCTGAATATGCACCTTCTTTACTTTTCCACTTAATATCTGCATCAGTTATTTTACAGTTTCAAGTGTTTAAAAATCTCCTTCACTATTATCCTGCTTCCCTGTAATTTTTCCTTTATTTTCCTCAAGGTAAAGCTTACTTTTGATGTGGTTTCCTGCTGAGTGTCTTTCACATTTTTATTCTCTGCAGCAGACCAGCAAGTCACCACTTATTTTTACCCAGCTGCAGCAGAATGAACACTGCTTCTCACAGCAACTTGGCAAAATGGATCACTCATGTGGAGCGCACTTGTCATTCGTGGTTGCTGTGACAGCTACTTATAGCGACAAAAACAGCCCCAAAAGTGAACAACTACTCCTTAAATCAACATTAGGTATTATAAAAATATCGCAAAAGTGACTTTAAAACTGCCATCCCACCTTGAACAACAATGGGCAGATGACCATTCTAAATAGCTCAAGTTTTGTCCTTTTTGCTAATTACATCAGAACCTTTCAATAACATTATCATCTTATAACTACTCCCAGCTATGTGTTATTGTCTACATAATAGGTGGTCAACCATTTTTGTGAAATCCCAGACTACAAGTGCCTGCACATTTACAGCTGAGGCAACAGTTTTTGTCTCCCTTCCCTTCTCACCCAAAACCTACAAGTTAAAAACTTTTCTTCGCAGCAGTATCTGTTAGGAAGATATTAAAGATTTTCAGCAAGAAGTCATTTACAAGAACACATCGTTTATGCACTCATGTTACCGACCAGTGTTCTCCGCTATACTAATAGAGGCTGCTGACAAGTACACAAACTGAATCCTCTAAAAAAAAAGGAAGGTGATTAAGCAACTAATTCTTTTTTTTTAAAAACTATTTAATATTTAAACGCTTACCAATAGCAAAATTCCATGTTAGGGCCCAGCAAAACAGGTTCCTTTCACAATGCCTTCAAAATCCTCATTTGTAACACTGGTCTAATAATTTCGTCACAATATACCTATTTACATGCATTTTGGTTTTTTAAAGATTAAAGTTAGTAAAGATGTATTACCATATTATGGCTCTACAATAAATGGCTAAAATATCATACTTGTTTCATGGGTTAATACATTGTCAATATATTATTGGCAGAGTCTAACCAGAGAACTGAAATTATGAAAGCACCACGTTGAACAACAAATAAATCTAGCATGCAGCAAGCTTCTGAGTGTTGTCACTGGCAAGAGTAACCTTTAGCTATTTCGTTTACAAAGGACAGCATCATTAAGTACTGACCAGCTCGGTCTGTGGCTCTCGCACTCAATTACTGTATTAAAAGATCGTGCATATTTCACAGGATTCACCTTCTACGAGCAAAGCAAATTGCTTCCCCTACTATGTTACAGCTGCTAAAAAGTCTCGTGTTAAGCTTCTAATGAACCAATTACAATCTGTCTTAAGTATTTCCTCCATAGGATGATCCATGACCTCACTGAAGAAACAGGAAGAACAATGGCAACAGACAAATCTCCACTCCATGCATGGACGACCATCCCAGATGACTAAAAATATGTACTGAGGCACACTGATACCCCATTCGACAGTCTTAGTGGTTCAAAATTTAATTTTGCAGAAACAGATAATCAGGTTTAATGGGGCCCCCACCTCCTTAAATAGGACACAAAGGAACCCTGAACATCCTAGTTATCCTCCACAATAATGTGCCCTGAGGCCTAGCTATTGCAATTATGTGTCAGTTACTCATTACTAAGAGAAAAAGGGGGGGGGGGGGGGGGGAAGAGCCCAAAGCAGTTTTTAGTATTTTAGTATACTCATCCCCAAAAACATCTTCAATGTGCCAACAAAGGTTTAGCAAGCAAACCAGAGGAAGACTATACCAGTTGAGCATAATTTGCATAATTACACAGTTATAGAAAATCCTAAATCTTTGCTGCAACTACTCTTTGAAAAATGGCTTCAAACTAAACTACACAGCTCAACAGCACATTGCTTTCAAACATCTCCATCCTATTAATAGTGATTTGGTACCAACTTTCAAAACAATTCGTAGTTGAGTTTGGGGTACAAATCATACATATTAATTTGATCCCATGTAAAATTGTAAGGATCAAGGCTGAATACACATCTTTTAGAAACTTCTTGGTTGAGGAAGGAAATATGAAATGTATTTTAATATCTGTTCTCATTCAAGACTTCATTTTGAATCCGCATTCTCCAATTCTTCTCTCGCAATTCAAATTAAAATACAACACTTAAGTTAAAGTTATAGAATTTGATCACAGGAGCCTGAGTATAGCTCACCATGGCACCAAGACAAGGAATAATATAAGACCTGGAAACAACATCGTACAGAATATTATTCTCCTATTCTAAAAATTCACAATTTCTTTTACAATTTCATTTTCTTGCATTTCTTTGATTTATGTGTATCGTTCTGCACAGTTGAAAGAACTGAATCTCAATGGATCAGAAATAGGTCAATGCTACATTTTCCAAAAAAAAAGTACAGATTTTATTCCAATAGAATTTTCAGTTAGGTAATCTAAAATACAACAAAACAGTCAACTCAAACATCTTATGAGAAAGATGTCGTACCCGGTGTATGGAGTAACTTTGCGATTTGGCTTACTGTACTTGTGACAGGAAACAACACTCCTGTTGTGAGAACGTTTCCACTATATTGGCCCAGATATTCCGATCCCTATGGGTGGGTACGCGCTGTGTAACCACCCGTAGGGACATCGGAAATGCTGGTTTCAGGCATGCACAGCGCATGTGCTGAAAACCGGCATTTCCGATCTGCCAAGAATGGTCTTCAACAGATCCTCCGGCTGCCCTGGAGAAGGGCCTCTGCGGGCGGATACTTCCGCTTTTTGGCGATCCTCCGCCAGCAGAAAACACTTACAATTCCTACGCCTGGTAAAAGCAGGCGTAAGGCTTGCTTTTACCAGGATAAGAGTTGAAAAAAAGTTTAAAAAAAAATTTCACTGATTTATCATTTAAAAATACTTTAAAAAAGGTAAGTTTATTTTTAGCCCCGTAAAAAACTAAATATTTTTTTCAAAAAATTAAGTTTTTGTTTAAAATACTTAATTTATTGTAATTTCAAGTCATTTTAAAAATGTGACTTTAAAAAAAATGTATTTAAAGTTTTACAGTACTATGTTTTTTCATTGATCTCCATTCATATATTTGACAGGTCTTCCTGTCAAATGTATGAAGGGAGATTCCCTTCTGTGATTGGCTCCCCATGGCCCACGTGATCCCGGGGACGCTGCGAACTACATGCACCTCTGGGATATGTGGGCCCTGCGCACTTGGAGTTTGGTGAGGCCCAGGAGCAGAAGCGTGTGCGTCCTGGGAGCCCTCAGGTAAGGGCGCAGATTTTTCCAGATTGCAGGCTTCCGCCCGCGGGGGGCCTGCGATCGGAAAATACGGGCCATTAAATATTTCCTTTCAATTTCTAATTGAAGAATATAATTTGAATATTTCAAAAACACACAGAATAACTGGCAGCAAGTTACAAGTGTGTCATTTAATTGAGGAGCGCCCAAAGACATCAAAACCACTTAAGTTTTGCTGTCATAGATTATGATATGAGGAACCAATTAATACACTGCCAGATAATTTGGCATGCTTTGATACTTTTCCTTAAATTCTGTACTTAAAATGATTTTGGCTAAGAGGAGAAATTTTGCAGAGGTTTTATGGTAACATAGTGACTTGTGGTCTATTGAGAGAAAAATGTATAATAGAGGAGCTGTTTGTTACTTTACAAATTGAAGAGAAAGAACAAACAAATAAACTGGCATTCATACAGTGCTTCATCACATCCTCATGACACCCCACAGCACTTCACATCCACAGAATTATTTTTGAAGACATTGTTGTCATCTTGGCAAAGATGGCAGTCAGTTTGCACACAGCAAGGTCCCACAAACAGTAAACAAGATGAACGACCAGATAAACTATTTTTGGTGGTGTTAAGGGATAAATGATGGTCAAGACAATGGAATAACTCCCTGTTCTTCTTCAAATAGTGCCACAGGATCTTTTGTCTACCTAAACAGGTGTCTCAGTTTAATGTTTCAGCTGAAAGACAGCACCCAACAAGTCAGCACTCTCTATTTACTGCACTGAAGTGTCAGATAGATTATATATTCAAGTCCTGGAATACAACTTGAACCTATGATCTTCTTACTCAGAGACGAGAGTGCTACTACCTGACACTGAGATATTTAGGGGGGAAAAAGTCACACTGTCACATTCTGGCCGATCTCAATGGCTGCAGAGGTGAGTTGACGCGGAACAAAAAAATTTTAGTTGATTGTTGCACTTGATCTCTAGGTACACATCATCAAAGCACAGTTTCTGGAGTTTTACAAGGTTTGCTGACATGATGTGAAGCTTCTTTAAGACTTCTCTTCGTGATAAGACACAATATAAATGCAGTGATATTTACTATTAGGTTTGCTTCGGCTACATTTTCCAGGTTTATATATTGTTTGGTACACAAGATTTTTCAATTCATACTCTTGATTGCTTTCTTCTCCCCACAGTATCCCTAGATACTGGAACAGATATCCTTCAGTTGACCTGGTTCCAAGCTTCTGCCAACTAAGTTATTGCACATGTGCAGCCTGGAGGCATCTCTTCCTCTGATTTCCTTCCCTCTGCTCAACATCTCCCCAAAAAGTGATACCCAAGATCAGGAATTTAGCAAAGTAGAGGATCAAACCTCCGTGACCCACACGTTGGTGCTATAATGTGTTACACCGAAAGGCTAACCCAAAGCTTTATATGCAAGCCAAGCCAAGAGACAGTAAGACACATGCTTAAATTACTGAGTATAAGAATTCACAACACGAATCAAGAAAATAAGGTGAGAATGACGTGCAAGAATTCGTCTTCCATCGATATTCGTCAAGAATTCCAGTGACACTGCAGAGCTTTTTTTTTTATTATTACCAAACTGATTCCAATTTTGAAAGGAAAGTAGCTTATCCTCCAGGGATCTCGTGTGCTTATAAAATCTGGGGAAGGTCCTGTAGTCCCTCTTGAGTTAAGTGGCATCTGTCATTTTGTCCCGGACAGACACAGATGGGCAGATGAAGTGAACAACTATTACATCCAATTCTCTACAGGATGAGTAACAAGATTGGGTACCAGGCTTATGAGATTAGTGGGTTACTTTAAGCAAGCAAAATGAAGTGAATGTAAAAGGGGTTAAAAAAAGCCCCAAAATAATTTTCTTTAAAATAAAAAAAATTAAATATTACAGCCAATGCATTTTTCATTGTAATAATCATTATGCAGTAAAATTTTCAGTGATTTGTTCGGAGGCAATTTTCAATTTGAACTGCCTTTGTGTTTAATCCTACAGGATGATGTATAAAACAATTTTTTTCCATGCAGAGGTATAATTGCAATCAAGCACATTGTTACATCTAATCTGTGCTACATCTGCAAGGTCTGGAGACTGGAGCCATTCCACAAACTACATCAGATCTTAAATACTCACAGGATTAAATACTTGAAGGAGGGAGAATAAAATTAACTGCTGTCTGATATTTAACTAAACAGCTTTTTAGCATAGGGCAGCTTTTTAAGTGGTTCAATTTTAGATGCATGTTATTTTTCAACAAAAAGGTGTGTGACCCACATTGTAGATGTCATCTGGCGCATCAGTAATGAGAAGCTCAATGGGTGGCATCATTTTATAATTAAATAGCTCATGAACCATTTGTAAGGTCAACAAAGATTAATGTCACGAGTCAACCAGGGTCAGCATGTGCATTTCTATAGAATTTTGTCAGTGTCAATTGGAGTGCAAAAGAAAGCTTTGAATTTCGTACCAGTGAACTATTACAAGCACAATAGGAAGCTCAAAGTCATGGCTAGTAATTATAAAAGGCAATGTCAACTGGACACAATTTTTTGGTTGCTTCATTTAACCGTTGAATTTTATTGGCTGTATTATTTTCCTGTGTCGTGACGAGAATTTTATGGAGTTTATTTAAATTAATTCCATTGAGGAACCAACTCCTCAAGGCAGCCATGTCTAATATTACAAAGGAGATTAGCAGTTTATTTGAATTATCTACTTGGCCGATAAGCATGCACTATTCTCTAACAGTATCTTGTATGACAAGAATTTCAAAATTTCATGCACATTCTCAAAAGGACTGCAAATTAAACTATCCACAAGTGGCTGGAGTTTCGGAATATCCAGGTTTTATTCTGAAACAAGACATTGATGTGGGTGCAAATGTTCTATTCTTAAGTGGAGGGTGGAATTTGAAACTGGAGGCAATAGGCTGCTTAAATTATGATGTTTGAAACATTGCCAAGGTTTAGGGACTTCTAGGTCCTGCTGGAGGTACTGTTGGCATTCAATCTGTTAAAACCACTCAGCTTATCAGTATAGAGCACGGTTAAGCTTCCTGCTGCTTGTCCAGCTAGGATCCTCCTATCCATTAGGGTACTTTCCTGCACAATTACCTGGAGCTGAGAGGGAAGAAACCTAACCCCCCAATAACCTCTAGGTCCCATTATGAGCAAGGCTGGCTGATTTTTGTGACTGGAAGGCTGTTTCCAGTGGGGTTCCACAGGGCTCAGTTCTAGGTTCCTTGCTTTTTGTGGTATATGTCAATGATTTCGACTTTAATGTAGGGGGCATGATTAAGAAGTTTGTCCCTTCAACCACTACCTGCCCCACCTGTGGCAGTGTCTGTAGATCCCGCATAGAACTCATTAGTCACCTTAGAACCCATAATATTGAAGTGGAAGCAAGTCATCCTCGACTCCAGGGGACTGCCGAAGAAGATGATTCCTCATCGGAAGTGCACCACGCCCCATATTGGATTGGGCTCCTCCGTTGGCGTCCATGTTGCACACCGGAAGAATTAAAGAAATCTCATTTATAATATTTAAATAAGGGGCATTAACTTCTTGTAGGACCCTTCTGTAAAATTGGTCTGCCCCAGTGCCTGACTCGCAATGTGATTAAACTTACTCAACAAAATAATGTGCTAAGAGACAGCATGGATCCTACAATAACGCTATTTAAAAAGCTCATCCACTGAATATAGCTTTTTTTTAAAATTAATTCTCAGGATGTGTGCATCGATGGCAAGGCCAGCATTTATTGCCTATCCCTAGTTGCCCGAGGTGGTGGTGGTGGACCTTTTATAACCACTGCAGTTGGTGTGGTGAAGGTGCTCCCACATTGCTGTTCGGTTTGAAGTTTCAGGATTCTGAGCTAGCAACAATGGAGGAATGGTGTTATATGTCCAAGTCATGATAGAAACATAGAAGTTAGGAGCAGGAGCAGGCCATTCGGCCCCTCGAGCCTGTTCCGCCATTTAATGAGGTCATGGCTGATCATCCAAATTCAGTACCCAGTCCCTGCTTTCTCCCCATATCCCTTGATCCCTTTAGCCTTAAGAAATATATCTAACTCCTTCTTGAATATATTTAATGAATTGGCCTCAACTGCTTTCTGTGGTAGAGAATTCCACAGGTTCACCACTCTCTGGGTGAAGAAATTCCTCCTCATCTCAGTCCTAAATGGCTTACCCCTTATCCTTAGACTGTGACCCCTGGTTCTGGACTCCCCCGCCATCAGGAATACCCTTCCTGCATCTAGTCTGTCTAGTCCTGTTAGAATTTTATAAGTTTCAATGAGATCCCCTCTCATTCTTCTAAACTCTGGCGAATATAAGCCTAATCGACCCAATCTCTCCTGATACGTCATTCCTGCCATCCCAGGTATCAGTCTGGTGAATCTTCGCTGCACTCCCTGCATGGCAAGAACATCCTTCCTCAGATAAGGCGACCAAAACTGCACACAATACTCAAGGTGTGGTCTCACCAAGGCCCTGTACAACTGCAGCAAGACATCCTTGCTCCTCTACTCGAATCCTCTCGCTATGAAGGCCAACATACCATTTGCCTTCTTAACCGCCTGCTGCACCTGCATGCTTACCTTCAGCGACTGGTGCACAAGGACACCCAGGTCTCGTTGCACTTCCACTTTTCCCAATCTATTGCCGTTCAGATAATAATCTGTCTTCCTGTTTTTGCCACCAAAGTGGATAACCTCGCATTTATCCACATTATACTGCATCTGCCGTGCATCTGCCCAATCACCCAACCTGTCCAAATCATACTGGAGTTTCTCTGCATCCTCCTCACAACACACACGCCCACCCAGCTTTGTGTCGTCTGCAAACTTGGAGATATTACATCTAGTTCCCTTGTCTAGATCATTAATATATATTGTGAATAGCTGGGGTCCTAGCACTGATCGCTGCGGTACCCCACTAGTCACTGCCTGCCACTCGGAAAAAGACCCATTTATTCCAACTCTTTGCTTCCTGTCTGCCAACCAGTTGATCTATCCAAGTCAGTACCTTACCCCCAATCCCATGTGCTTTAACTTTGCACGCTAATCTCTTATGCGGGATCTTATCGAAAGCCTTCTGAAAGTCCAAATACACCACATCCACTGGTTCTCCCTTATCTATCCTACCAGTTACATCCTCAAAAAATTCCAGTAGATTAGTCAAGCATGATTTACCTTTTGTAAATCTATGTTGACTTTGTCCGATCCTGTCACTGTTTTCCAAGTGCTCTGCTATTACATCTTTTATAATGGACTCTAGCATTTTCCCCACTACCGATATCACGCTTACTGGTCTATAATTCCCCGTTTTCTCTCTACCACCTTTTTTAAATAGTGGGGTCACATTAGCTACCCTCCAATCCATGGGAACTGTTCCAGAGTCCATAGAATTTTGGAAGATGACCAGCAATGCACCTACTATTTCTAGGGCCACTTCCTTAAGTACCCTAGGATGTAGATTATCAGGCCATGGGGATTTATCGGCCTTCAATCCCGTCAATTTCCTGAACACCATTTCCCTACAAATACTGATTTCATTCAATTCCTCCCTCTCATTAGACCCTATGTTCCCCGACATCTCTGGGAGGTTATTTGTGTCCTCCTTTGTGAAGACAGAACCAAAGTATGTATTTAATTGGTCAGCCATTTCTTTGTTCCCCACTATAAATTCCCGTGATTCTGACTGCAAGGGACCTACGCTTGACTTCACCAATCTTTTTCTCTTCACATATCTATAGAAGCTTTTACAGTCAGTTTTTATGTTCCCTGCAAGCTTACTCTCATATTCTATTTTCCCCCTCTTAATTAATCCCTTTGTCCTCGTTTGCTGAATCCTAAACTGCTCCCAATCCTCAGGTATGCTGCTTTTTCTGGTCAATTTATAGGTCCTCTCCTTGGATCTTATGCTATCCCTAATTTCCCTTGTTAGCCACGGTTGAGTCACCTTTTTTGTTTTATTTTTATGCCAAACAGGGATGAACAATTTCTGTAGTTCATCCATGCGATCTTTAAATGTTTGCCATTGCCTATCTACCGTCAACCCTTTAAGTAACGCTCCCCAATCCATCCTAGCCAACTCGCGCCTCATACCATCGTAGTTTCCTTTATTTAAATTCAGGACCCTAGCCTCTGAGTCAACTAATTCACTCTCCATCTTAATGAAGAATTCTATCATATTATGATCGCTCCTCCCCAAGGGTCCTCGCACAACAAGATTGCTAATTAATCCTTTCTCATTACATAATACCCAGTCTAAGATGGCCTGATCTCTAGTTGGTTCCTCGACATATTGGTCCAGGAAACCATCCCGTATACACTCTAGGAATTCCTCCTCCACAGTATTGTTACTAATTTGGTTAGCCCAATCTGTATGTAGATTAAAGTCACCCATGATAATTGCTGTGCCCTTATTGCACGCGTCTCTAATTTCCTGTTTAATGCCATCCCCAACCTCAGCATTACTGTTTGGGTGTCTGTATACAACTCCCACTAAAGTTTTCTGCCCCATGGTATTTCTCAGCTCTTCCCATACAGATTCCACATCATCAGACCTAATATCCTTCCTTACTATTATGTTAATCTCCTCTTTAACCAGCAATGCTACCCCACCTCCTTTTCCTTTTTGCCTGTCCTTCCTGAATATTGAATACCCCTGGATGTTGAATTCCTAGCCTTGGTCACCCTGGAGCCATGTCTCCGTAATCCCAATTATATCATATCCGTTTACATCTATTTGCGCAGGTAATTCATCCACCTTATTACGAATGCTCCTCGCATTAAGACACAAAGCCTTCAGGCTTGTTTTTTTACCACTCTTAGTCCTTTTAGAATTATTATTTACTGTAGCCCTGTTTGATTTACACCCTTGATTTCTGTGCCTTCCACTTTTGCTTTTCTCCTTCCTGTCTTTTGTTTCTATCCTTGCTTCCCTTTCCTCTGTCTCCCTGCACAGGTTCCCAACCCCCTGCCATTTTAGTTTAAACCCTCCCCAACAGCACTAGCAAACACTCCCCCTAGGACATCGGTCCCGGTCCCGCCCAGGTGCAAACCGTCCAGTTTGTACAGGTCCCACCTCCCCCAGAACCGGTTCCAATGTCCCAGGAATTTGAATCCCTCCCCCTTGCACCATTCCTCTAGCCACGTATTCCTCTGAAATATCCTTTTATTTCTACTCTGACTAGCATGTGGCACTGGTAGCAATCCTGAGATTACTACCTATGAGGTCCTATGATATGTAACTTGGAGGTGATGGTGTTCCCATGCACCTGCTGTCCTTGTCCTTAGAGGTGGTGGAGGTAGTGGGTTTGGGAGGTGCTGCCTAAGAAGCCTTGGTAAGTTTCTGCAGTGTATCCTGTAGATACGACACACTGCACCTACGGTACGCCGATGGTGGAGGGAGTGGATGCTTAAGCCAGTGGCTGGGCTGCTGATCAAATGGACTGCTTTGTCTTGGATAGTGTTGAGCTGCACAGAGCAGGAATAAATGGAGTGTTTTATTTGGGAATTTGGAAAGAGTGGGAATTTCAGAGAAGAGGGGGAAGGAGTTGTTGCTTTCTGCCTACACTACTTGTAGTGCTTTGTGTTATAGGTAGATATTTAATTTCAATACCCTTAACTTAATCTTGATCAAGTAAGTAGTCAAGAAACTACACTGTAAACTAAGTTACCTAAGTACAAATTTAATTACTATGTGGGAAGTCAGGGACACTTTCGGTGTCCAGGGCGAACACATGTGCAGGAAGTGTCTCCAGCTGCAGCTACTCGAAATCTGCGTTTCGGAGCTGGAGCTGCGGCTGGAGTCACTGTGGAGCATCCGCGAAGCTGAGATCTTCGTGGATAGCACGTTTAACGAGGTGGTCACACCGCAGGTAAAGAGTGCACAGGCAGACAGGGAATGGGTGACCGCCAGACAGAGTAAAAGAACTAGGAAGGTAGTGCAGGAGTCCCCTGGGTCCATCTCCTTCTCCAATAGATTTTCCGTTTTGGATACTGCTGGGGGAGATGGTTTCTCAGGGGAATGCAGCAAGAGCCAAGTCCGTGGCACTACGAGTGGCTCAGCTGCACAGGAGGGGAGGAAAAAGAGTGGGCGAGCAATAGTGATAGGGGATTCTATTGTAAGGGGAACAGATAGACGTTTCTGTGGCTGCAGATGTGACTCCAGGATGGTATGTTGCCTCCCTGGTGCCAGGGTCAAGGATGTCACTGAACGGCTACAGGGCATTCTGAAGGGGGAGGGCGAACAGTCAGAGGTCGTGGTTCACATTGGTACCAACGACATGGGTAGAAAGAGAGATGAGGTCCTGCAACAAGAATTTAGGGAGCTAGGAAGCAGATTAAAAAGCAGGACCTCAAAGGTTGTAATCTCTGGATTACTCCCGGTGCCACGTGCTAGTGAGTATAGGATAGGAGGATAGAGCAGATGAATGCGTGGCTAAAGAGTTGGTGCAGGAGGGAGGGCTTTAGTTTCCTGGGTCACTGGGTCTGCTTCTGGGGAAGGTGGGACCTGTACAAGTCGGACAGGTTGCACCTGAACCGGAACGGGACCAACATCCTTGCGGGGAGGTTTGCTAGTACTGTTGGTGGGGGTTTGAACCAACTTGGCAGGGGGATGGGATACGGAGTGGAGCTATAGTAAGGGGTGATACACAGCCAAATATAGAGGAAAAAACAAGTCAGCCTGGAAGGCAGAGCAAATATGTAACGGCACAAGGGAGTATGGCAAGGCTGGATGGCATTTATTTTAATGCAAGGAGTCTTGCGAGTAAGGCAGATGAATTGAAGGTGTTGATGAACACATGGGAGTATGATATTGTTGCTATCACAGAGACATGGTTGAGGGAGGGGCAGGACTGGCAGCTCAATATTCTGGGGTATAGAATCTTCAGGCGAGACAGAGGGGGATGTAAAAGAGGAGGGGGTGTCGCAATATTAATCAAAGAGTCAATTACTGCTGTAAGGAGGGATGATATCTTAGCAGGTTCCTCGAATGAGGCCAAATGGGTAGAACTTAAAAACAAAAAGGGGGCAAGCACTTTGCTGGGAGTGTACTATAGGCCCCAAACAGTCAGGGGGAGATAGAGGAACAGATATGTAGGCAAATCTCAGAGAAGTGTAGAAATAATAGGGTAATAATAGTAGGGGATTTCAACTTCCCGAATATTAACTGGGATAGTCAGAGTGTGAAAGGCTTAGAGGGTGCGGAATTCTTCAAGTGCATCCAGGAGAGCTTTTTGAGCCAGCGTGTCGAAAGTGCGACAAGAGAGGGGGCGGTACTGGACCTAATTCTAGGGAATGTAGCCGGGCAAGTGGTAGAAGTGTCAGTAGGAGAGCATTTTGGTGACAGTAACCATAATTCAGTGAGATTTAAGGTAGTCATGGAAAAGGAAAAAAAGATGGGCCGGAAATAAAGGTTCTAAATTGGGGGAAGGCCGATTTTAATATGATAAGGCAGGATCTGGCCAAAGTGGATTGGGATAAGCTACTTGTAGGAAAATCCACATCAGAGCAGTGGGAGTCTTTCAGAAAGGAAATAGAGAGAGTACAACGCCAACATGTTCCCGTAAAGGTCAAGGGTGGGACCAACAAGCCCAGGGAACCCTGGATGTCAAGGGATATACTTTGGAGCATCCACGATTCTGAGAGGGTTGTGGATAGCACATTTAGTGAGTTGGTCACACCGCAGGTTAAGGCCAGCGTAGATAGTACATGGGTGACCAAAAGGCAGAGCAAGGGCAGGAAGGTAGTGCAGAAATCCCCTGGGGTTGTCTCCCTTAGCAACAGGTTCACCGCCTTAGGTGCTGTTGTCGGGGGGGATGACTCATCGGGGGAAGGCACCAGCAGCCAGGCTCATGGCACCATGACTGGCTCTGTTGCAAAGAAGGGAGGGAAAAAGAGTGGCAGGGCTATAGTAATAGGGGATTCGATTGTAAGGGGAATAGATAGGGGTTTCTGTGGTCGCGACTGAGACTCCAGGATGGTATGTTGCCTCCCTGGTGCAAGGGTCAAGGATGTCTCGGCGCGGGTGCAGAACATTCTGGAGGGGGAGGGGGAACAGCCAGTTGTCGTGATACATGTTGGTACCAACGACGTAGCTAAAAAAAGGGAAGAGGTCCTACAAGTAGAATTTAGGGAGTTAGGAGCCAAGCTAAAAAGTAGGACCTCGAAGGTAGTAATCTCTGGATTACTACCAGTGCCACGTGCTAGTAAGAGTACAGAGAACAGGATAGTTAGGCTAAATACGTGGCTTGAGCAGTGGTGTAAGAGGGAGGGTTTTAAATTTTTGAGGCATTGGAACCAGTTTTGTGGTAGGTGTGACCTATACAAAAGGGACGGTCTACACCTGTGCAAAGATGGAACTGATGTTCTCGGGGTAATTTTTGATAAAGCAGTTCGGGAGCATTTAAACTAGTATGGCAGGGGGCTAGAAACCTATGTAGTGAAATAGAGGAAAGTGAAAGGCAGACAGAAATAAATGGTAAAAGGGTGAGGAACAAAAAACAAAGGGCCAAACTAATTCATAAAAAATGTGAGCATAAAAAAAGCCTGAGGGTTTTATACCTTAATGCGAGAAGCATCAGGAACAAGGTAGATGAATTAGCTGTGGAAATAGAGGTTAATAATTATGATCTAATTGGGATTACGGAAACATGGTTGCAGGGTGAGCAGGGCTGGGAGCTTAACATACAGGGGTATTCAGTATTTAGGAAGGATCGACAAAAAAGAAAGGGAGGAGGGGTAGCATTGCTGGTAAAAGAGGGGATAAATGCAATTGAAAGGAGGATATTAACTCAGTTAATACAGAATCTATATGGGTGGAGCTAAGAAATAGCGAGGGGCGAAAAACATTAATAGGAGTGGTATATAGGCCTCCAAATAGTAAAATAGAGGTTGGGGAGGGCATCACGAGGGAAATTAGAGAAGCGTGCAATAAGAGCACAGCTGTCATCATAGGTGACTTTAAGTTACATATAGATTGGACTAGCCTAATCAGTAAAAATAATGAGGAGGAGGAATTCCTTGAGTGTTTAAGGGATGGTTATCTGGATCAATATGTCGAGGAACCAACTCGGGAACAGGCTATATTGGACTGGGCACTGTGCAATGAGAAGGGACTAATTAGTAATCTTGTTGTACGGGGACCCTTGGGTCAGAGCGATCATAACATGATCGATTTCTCACTCGAAATGGAGAGCGAAGAAATTGACTCAGAGACTAAGGTCCTGAATTTAAACAAGGGGAATTATGATGCCATTAGACGGGAACTGAGTAGGTCTGATTGGACAACGTTCCTGGGAGGACTGGAGGTAGATAAACAATGGCAAGCATTTAAAGATAGAATGACAAAATTGCAAAAATTGTTTATACCAATCTGGCATAAAAGGAAATCTAAAAAGGTGACTCAACCGTGGATAACAGGGGAAATTAGAGACAGCATAAAATCCAAAGATAGGGCGTATAAAATAGCCAAAAAAAGCGCCAGAGCGGAAGATTGGGAACAGTTTAAGATAGAGCAAAGGAGGACAAAGGGCTTAATCAAGAGGGGCAAAATAGCTTACGAAAGCAAGCTGGCGGAAAATATAAAAACTAACTCCAAAAGCTTTTATAAGTATATCAAGAGGAAAAGACTGGTGAAAACCAAAGTTGGTCCATTGCAGTCAGATACGGGGGAATATATAACGGGAAATAAGGAAATGGCAGACCAACTAAATGCATACTTTGGGTCAGTCTTTACGAAGGAAGACACAAAAAACCTCCCTGGGATATCGGGAAAAATAGGGACATTGGCAAAGGAGGAACTGACGCAAATCAATATCTCTAAGGATATGGTGTTAAGGAAGCTAAAGGGATTGAAGGCGGACAAATCCCCAGGGCCTGATAACATGCATCCTAGGGTACTGAAGGAGGTGGCCCTAGAGATAGCGGATGCACTAAGTATGATTTTTCAGAATTCATTAGACTCGGGAACAGTGCCCATGGATTGGAGGGTAGCTAATGTTACCCCACTATTCAAAAAGGGGGGTAGGGAAAAAGCAGGTAATTACAGACCTGTAAGCCTTACATCAGTTGTGGGCAAAATGCTGGAGTCCATCATTAAGGATGAAATAGCGGAGCACTTAGCAAATGGGGACAGGATAGGACAGAGTCAACATGGATTTACAAAGGGTAAATCGTGCTTGACTAATCTATTGGAATTTTTTGAGGGAGTAACTGGTAAAATAGATGGGGGAGATCCAGTAGATGTGGTGTACCTGGACTTCCAAAAGGCCTTCGACAAGGTCCCACATAAAAGATTAGCATGGAAAATTGAAGCTCATGGGATAAAGGGGAAAGTATTGACGTGGATAGAGAACTGGCTGTCAGATAGAAAACAGAGAGTTGGAATAAACGGCTCATTTTCTGAATGGCTGGCAGTAACAAGTGGGGTACCACAGGGATCTGTCCTGGGTCCCCAGCTGTTCACAATTTACATTAATGACCTGGATCAGGGAGTCGGATGCAGCATTTCCAAATTTGCAGACGACACTAAACTAGGAGGGGGGGTGGGCTCAGAGGAGGAGACCAGGAAGCTCCAGAGCGATTTGGACAGACTGGGTGATTGGGCGGATAAATGGCAGATGCACTATAATGTGGACAAGTGCGAAGTTATCCACCTTGGGTGCAGGAACGGGAGGGCAAATTATTATTTAAATGGCAATAAATTGGGAGAGGGGGAAGTACAGAGAGACCTGGGTGTTCTTGTACACCAGTCACTGAAGGCGAGCATGCAGGTGCAACAGGCGGTCAAGAAGGCAAACGGTATGCTGGCCTTCATAGCAAAAGGGTTGGAATACAGGAACAGGGATACCTTGCTGCAGCTGTACAGGGCACTGGTGAGACCACACCTCGAGTACTGTGTACAGTTTTGGTCGCCTCATCTGAGGAAAGATGTTCTTGCCATGGAGGGGGTGTAGCGGCGATTCACCAGGCTGATACCAGGAATGGCGGGATTGACCTATGAGGAGAGACTATGTAGTTTAGGGATGTACACACTGGAGTTTAGAAGATTGAGAGGGGACCTCATAGAAGTGTATAAAATTCTGACAGGTCTAGACAGACTAGATGCAGAAGGAATGTTTCCCTTGGCGGGTGAGAACAGAACTAGAGGACATAATTTAAGGATAAGGGCTAAACCATTTAGGACAGAAATGAGGGGGAATTTCTTCACTCAGAGGGTGGTGAACCTGTGGAACTCATTGCCACAGAGGGCAGTGTACGCCAGCTCATTAAATATATTTAAGAGGGAATTAGATATATTTCTACAGGCAAAAGGGGTTAAGGGTTACGGAGAGAAGGCGGGGACGGGATACTGAATTGGAGGATCAGCCATGATCTCATTAAATGGCGGAGCAGGCTCGAAGGGCCGGATGGCCTACTCCTGCTCCCATCTTCTATGTATCTATGTAATGGATTCGTGAAAAAGAGAGAGGTTTTTGGCAGATACAAAGGACTAAAAACAGTGGAAGCCCGAGAGGAGTATAGAAAGTGCAGAGTGGTACTTAAAAAAGAAATTAGGAGAGCGAAGAGGGGGCATGAAAAAACACTGGCGGGCAAAATAAAGGAAAATCCCAAGGTGTTTTATAAGTATATTAAGGGCAAGATGATAACCAGTGAAAGAGTAGGGCCCATTAGGGACCAAAGTGGCAATCTGTGTGTAGAGCCGGAAGATGTGGGTGAAGTTTTAAATGAATATTTTGCATCTGTGTTCACTATGGAGAAGGATGATGTAGGCATAGAAATCAGGATTGTGATATACTTGAACAAATTAGTATTGAGAGGGAGGAGGTACTAGTGGTTTTAGCGGGCTTAAAAGTGGATAAATCCCCAGGCCCAGACGAGATGTATCCCAGGCTGCTGTGTGAAGCAAGGGAGGAGATTGCAGGGGCTCTGACACAAATTTTCAGAACCTCTCTGGCCACAGGGGAGGTGCCAGAGGACTGGAGGACAGCTAACGTAGTACCATTATTCAAGAAGGGTAGTAGGGATAAACCAGGGAATTACAGGCCAGTGAGCCTAACATCAGTGGTAGGGAAATTATTGGAAAAAATTCTGAGGGACAGAACTAGACTAGTCTCCACTTGGAGAGGCAAGGACTAATCAAGGATAGTCAACATGGCTTTGTCAGGGGGCGATCATGTCTAACCAATTTGATTGAATTTTTCAAGGGGGTGACTAGGTGTGTGGATGAGAGTAGTGCAGTTGATGTAGTCTACATGGACTTCAGTAAGGCTTTTGACAAAGTCCCGCATGGGAGACTGGTCTAGAAGGTAAGCGCCCATGGGATCCAGGGCAATTTGGCACATTGGATCCAAAATTGGCTTAGTGGCAGGAGGCAGAGGGTGATGGTCGAAGGTTGGTTTTGTGACTGGAAGCCTGTGTCCAGTGGTGTACCGCAGGGATCGGTGCTGGGTCCTTTGCTGTTTGTAGTGTACATTAATGATTTAGATATGAATGTAGGAGGTATGATCAGTAAGTTCGCAGATGACACGAAAATTGGTGGAGTGGTAAATAGCGAGGAGGGAAGCCTCAGGCTACAGGACGATATAGACAGGTTGGTCAGATGGGCAGAACAGTGGCAAATGGAATTTAATCCTGAAAAGTGTGAGGTGATGCATTTTGGGAGGACTAACAAGGCAAGGGAATACACAATGAATGGTAGGATCCTAGGAAGGACAGAGGATCAGAGGGACCTTGGTGTGCATGTACATAGATCCCTGAAGGCAGCAGGACAGGGAGATAAGGTGGTTAAAAAGGCATATGGGATACTTGCCTTCATCAGCGGAGGCATAGAATATAAGAGCAGGGAGGTTATGATGGAGCTGTACAAAACGCTAGTTAGGCCACAGCTGGAATACTGTGTGCAGTTCTGGTCGCCACACTATAGGAAGGATGTGATTGCATTGGAGAGGGTGCAGAGGAGATTCACCAGGATGTCACCTGGGCTGCAGCGCTTCAGCTATGAAGAGAGACTGGACAGGCTGGGGTTGTTTTCCTTAGAGCAGAGAAGGCCAAGGGAGGACCTGATTGAGGTGTACAAAATTATGAGGGGCATAGATAGGGTAGATAGAAAGGAACTTTTCCCCTTAGTTGAGGGGTCAATAACCAGGGGGCATAGTTTCAAGGTAAGGGGCAGGAGGTTTAGAGGGGATTTGAGGAAAAACTTTTTCACCCAGAGGGTGGTTGGAATCTGGAACTCACTGCCTGAAAGGGTGGTAGAGGCAGGAACACTCACAACATTCAAGGAGCATTTAGATGAGCACTTGAAACGCCATAGCATACAAGGCTACGGACCAAGTACTGGAAAATGGGATTAGAATAGATAGGGCTTGATGGCCGGCGCGGACACGATGGGCCTCTTTCTGTGCTGTATAAATCTATGACTCTAAATGAAACAAGGTCATATAGGGATGGCAGTGTGCCGCAACTGCAGCATTTGGGAGTTTGTGGAGAGCACTGTGATCCCAGACAACCACGTTTGTAGTAAGTGCCTGCATCCTGAGGAACTTCAGCTCAGAGTTTTTGAGCTGGAGGCTGAGGTGCAGACATTGCGGGGCATCAAGATGGGGAGAGTTACCTGGACACTTTGATCCAGGAGGCAGTCACACCCCTTAGGTTAGGTAGTAGTACAGGTCTGGTTTGTGGTCAGGGACAGGAGGTTGTGACTGCAACTCAGGCAGGTAAGGGGACCCCAAGTGCAGTGCTGGAGGAGCCTCAGCCTTTGCCCTTGTTGAACAGGTATGAGATTCTTGCTGCCTGTTTGGATGAGGGAAAAGCCTGCAGGATGGATGAGCAAGCTGACCATGGTGCAGGAAGCCATTCAAGTGGGGGAAGTGAAAGGGAATGTAGTTGTGGTAGGGGACAGTATAGTCAGGGGGATAGATACTGTTCTCTGCCGCCACGACCGAGAGTTCCGAAGGTTGTGTTGCCCGCCCGGTGCCAGGGTTAAAGACATCTCCTCGCGGCTGGAGAAGAACTTGGAGTGGGAGGGGGAGGATCCAGTTGTCGTGGTCCACGTAGGAACCAACGACATAGGGAAAACTAGGAATGAGGTTCTGCTGAGGGAGTTTGAGGAGCTAGGATCCAAATTAAAAAGCAGAACCTCAAAGGTAATAATCTCTGGATTGTTACCTGAGCCACGCGCAAATTGGGACAAACAGATTAGAAAAGAAAGACTTGCATTTATATCGCATCTTTCATGACCACCGGATGTCTCAAAGTGCTTTACAGCAAATGAAGTACTTTTGGAGTGCAGTCACAGTTGTAATGTGGGAAACGCGGGGATGGGCTCCACTTCAAACGGGCTGGGACCAGTGTCCTGGCAAACTGAATAACTAGGGCAGTAGACAGAGCTTTAAACTAATGAAGGGCGGGTGGGAGGATTCAGGAAAGAGTAAATTTAAAAGCAGCGAGAGAAATGTCAAAGCTCTAGAGCAGAGTGGAGTTTTGGGTAAAAATAAGCAGAGTGGGTCAGGAAGGGACAGAGAGAGTAACAAAGGTAATAAGGCATCAGTGCCATTTAGGAGAAATTTCCTCACTCAGAGGGTGGTGAATCTTTGGAATTCTCTACCCCAGAGGGCTGTGGAGGCTCAGTCGTGGAGTATATTCAAGACAGAGATCGATAGATTTTTGAATATTAAGGGAATCAAGAGATATGGGGATAGTGCAGGAAAGTGGAGATGAGGTAGAAGATCAGCCATGATCTTATTGAATGGCGGAGCAGGCTCGAAGGGCAAAATAGCCTACTCCTGCTCCTATTTCTTATTATGTTCTTATTATTATGTTCTTCTTGAGTGTTCTTGGTGCTGCACCCATCCAGGCAAGTGGAGAGTTTTCCATCACATTCCTGACCTGTGCCTTGTAGGTCATAGAGAAGCTTTGGGGAGTCAGGAGGTGAGCCACTCGCTGCAGAATACCCAGCCTCTGACCTGCTCTGGTAGCCACGGCATTTAACTGGTTGGTGCAGATCAGTTTCTAGTAACTGGCGACCCTCAGGATGTTGATGATGGGGATTTCAGCGATGGTAATGCCACTGAATATCAAGGGGAGGTGGTTAGACTCTCTCTTGTTGGAGATGGTCATTGCCTGACACTTGTGTGGCACGAATGTTACTTTCCACTTATCAGCCGAAGCCTGGATGTTGTTCAGGTCTTGCTGCATGTCCATGGACTGCTTCATTACTTGAGGAAATGCGAATGTAAATACTGTGCAATCATTAATGAACAGTCCCACTTCTGATCTTATAATGAAGGGATGGTCATTGATGAAGCCGCTTAAGATGGTTGGATCTTGGCCGCTGCCCTGAGAAACTCTTGCAGCAATGTCCTGGAGCTGAAATGATTGGTTTCCAACAACCACGACCCACTTACTTTGTGCCAGGTACGACTCCAGATAGTGGAGAGTTTTCATCTTAATCTCCAATGACTTCAGTTTTACTGGGGCTCCTTGGTGTCACACCTGGTCAAATGCTGCCTTGATGTCAAGAGCAGTCACTCTCATGTCACCTCTGGAATTCAGCTCTTGTGTCCATGTTTGTAGTCTGAAGCTGAGCAGTTCTGGCGGAACCCAAACTGAGCATCGGTGAGCAGATTATTGGTGAGTAAGTGTCACTTGATAGCACTGCTGACAACTCCTTCCATTACTTTGCTGATGATTGGGGGTCGGTAGATAGGGTGGTTTTCAGATTTCCAGCATCTGCAGTATTTTCTTTTTTGTAGATAGGGTGGTAATTGTTTGGGTTGGATTTTTGTTTACAGGGCATATCTGGGCAATTTTCCAAATTCTGACCTGCTATCAAGTTTTTTCTGCTGCTGGACTGCTTTTGACTGCCTTCAAAACAGTTTTATTGCAGCCATGGATGGTCTGCTAGTTCTTCCTTTGGGGCTGGAGGACCATGGGGAGCAGTGAAGAAGACAGGAGATAGCAGGAACAGCTGGGAGAAGAGTAGGAGGCCATACTCACAGCAGGTCTCCAGGAAGCATTTCTCCTACCTCAACTTCACTGAGGAGCAATGTGTCAGGCACCTTCACTTCACCAGGGAGGCCATCACCAAGCTTTATGGTGGTACAGATGTGAGGAAGCAACTGATGTGATGGGTAGGATTCCTACCTTGACAAATTTGGTGAGGTTATTCAACTCTTTACTGCATTTCAGGCATGTCCTGGGAGCTAAGCTCCTTGCATAAGCTACTCTGCATCCTCTTCCAACTGGTAGCGGAAATGTTGCCTGGAGGCAACACGAGGGGAGCAGGATCTCCCTCCCCTTGTTAGCCTGGACCAGGGCCTCCAAAGCTGCATCCGAGAACCTGGGTGCCGAGTCTGCATCTCCTCCAGCCATTGTAGACCTTTCACAGCGTTTCCTTACTGCCTGCAGCCCGAATGCACCTCCCCTTTAAGAGGTGTTGACATCCTTTAAGTGTGTCAGTCAAGCTAATCTAAATTTGCGGATGACACCAAATTGGGGGGGATAGTCAATACTGAGGAGGACTGCAACAAGTTACAGGAGGACATTAATTAACTTGCAGAATGGGCATATCATTGGTAAATGAAGTTCAACACAGATAAATGTGAGGTAGTACATTTTGGTAGGAAGAATAGAGAGGTCATCACTTGGAGGGTGTGAGCCTAGGTGGGGTAGAGGAACAAAGGGATCTCGGAGTACAAATGCACAAATCACTAAAAGTTGCAACACAGGTTAGCAAGGCCATAAAAAAAAGCAAATCAAGCACTAGGGTTTATTTCTAGAGGGATAGAATTGAAAAGTAGGGAAGTTATGCTAAACCGGTATCGAACCTTGGTTAGACCACACCTGGAGTACTGCGTACAATTCTGGTTGCCATATTATAAAAAGGATATGGAGGCACTGAGAGGGTGCAGAGAAGATTTACAAGGATGATACCAGAAATGCGAGGGTATACACATCAGGAAACGATGAACAGGCTGGGTCTCTTTTCTCTTGAAAAAAGGCTGAGAGGTGACCAAATAGAGGTCTTTAAAATTATGAAAGGATTTGATAGAGTAGATACAGAGAGAATGTTTCCACTTGTGGGGAAGAGCATAACTAGAGGCCATCAATATAAGATAGTCACCAAGAAATCCAATCGGGAATTCAGAAGAAACTTCTTTACCCAAAGAGTGGGGAGAATGTGGAACTCGCTACCACAGGGAGTGGTTGAAGCAAATAGTACAGATGCATTTAAGGGGAGGCTAGACAAGCATATGAGGGAAAAGGGAATAGAGGGTTATGCTGATAGATTTAGATGAGGAAAGACGGGAGGAGGCTCGAGTGGAGCATGAACGCCGGTATGGACTGGTTGGGCCGAATGGCCTGTTTCTGTGCCATATATCCTATGTAATCCGATGTAAGCCCGATTTCCCACCCGGCAAACAGGCCTGCAGCCTTCTTTCGTATTCAAGGCAACGAATGTCAGTGCTAGGGAATGCAACATTTTCCCACTTTGTACACCCACTCTCAGCATTACGCATTCCAAGATCAGGTATAACACAGTGAAAAACAAAGCAAAACTCTAATCTCTAACCTCTAATCTGCATCAAATCATGTTGCCAAATCAACCATTTTATGTGATTAAATTAGTGTTGATTTGTACCATATTACGGTACGTTTTGCATTGCAGCCTGAACCCAGTTACTGGGTTGAAATTTCCAAATTCATTTGATTCGTGACTGTTACAGGCAGCAGACATGACAATTTCATCCCATCAATCTGAGCTGGATCCAAAACCAAGAACCTAGAGATGCAAGGGCAGTGTATTAACCCAATGTACCATCCAGCCCCCAACTAAAGGGACTTTCATGCTTGCACCCAGTTATGTCAGATAAGGGTCAGCTTACATGAAATAGATGAAAGTATTAAATTACACTATAAATGTATAATTTAAATTACCTCATTAAAAAGCAGTAAGATTGCAGTATTAATCAAAAAATATCCTGATACCTCTTGTATAAATAAATTGCATAATAGAGAATCCAGTTTATACTACTCTTGAGAAAGACTATCATAACTCACAAGTTATGAAGGTCTTCCTCATTAAGGAATGAATAGCAGTATCCAATTATTTGGCCACTATCAATCAGCTCAGGAATGTTGGCAAGAATCCCTGAAACATTGGATCAAGAGAAGGCCATTCAGCCCCCTAGAGCCTGATCCAACATGCAATCATAGCTGATCTGTGCACCAACTCCATTTACCTGCCTTTATCCCATATCCCTTGATATGCTTACCTAACAAAAATCTATTGATCCAAGTCCTGAAATTTTCAATACACCCAGCATCCACAGCATTTTGGGGGGAGAAAGTTCCAGATTTCCAATACCCTTTGTATGTTCACACACTGTTACCTTTTCAGTAAATTCCAGCCCAATAAATTTATAGAAACATTTACTTCGATATCTTTGCAAGTTTTTCATGTTTCTTTTTGCACTTCTTATTACCTTCTTTGCATCCATTTGTTGCTTTTTATAGCTCTCCAGTCCACTGGATTTCCACTTTTCCTTGCATCTGTCACAGCCTTTTCTTTTAGCTTCATACAGTCTTTTAACTAATTTGTTGACCAAGGTTGCTTAATTGCACCAGTGGAGCCTTTGCCTTTTAGGGGTATATACTGGCTTTGTACTGTACCAAATACTTCTCTGAAAATGAAGTATCAGCTGCACATTCATGCAACATATGGAACGATAAAGTAACTTACATTTTAAAAACACAATTCGGTTTGAAAGGGAGAAGAATCACAAACCAAGGTTGCGAATTTAAGTAAGCCAAACTTCGAAGGGATGAGAAATACATGAACAAATCCAAAGAGAGGGAAACGAAAGATAGACACACACAGCCCTAGAATTTCAGGTGTGCCAATTTCTGGGGGCGCAAGGGACGGTCCCTGTGCCTGAATGGTGAGGCACAAGACGCACCCGATAGTGAACCTCAGGACTCATTTCATCAAGCTGGTGAGTTGCAGATAGTAACAGCCAGCTCGCCGGCAAAGCGGGATGGAAGATTGGGCTACTGCATCGCCAGCAGTGGCCTTCAGGCAAGTGATGAAAGGGGACCGGGAAGTGAAGGGGCGATCGGATCAGGAGTTAGCAATGGGAGATCGCGGCAGCCAGAGGGAAGCGGTAGCGATGGTGATCGGGTGCGGGATGGGAAAGCAGTGGCCAGCAGCAGTCTGCGTTCTTTGAATGTGGGGTCGGGAGGAGCACTCCTGCTCCTCCGGGCTCCACATTTAACTAAGTATATTTTAAAACCTTACCTTGTTGGCTGCGGCCTAACAGGCGGTCTCTTTAAGGACCGTTTGTTAGGCTGCACATAGACCTGGTTTTCCCTGAATACAGCTGGCATATGCAAAGGAACTAATGCTTGTTTCAGGTGTGGGCACGACACGCCGATTATTAGGCTTTATCAATATGGCGGGCAGCGCTCTTCCAGCTTGTAATTAGCGTGGGCTTCCTGTCTGCTATATAGAAGGCTTAAAAGGCCATTTAGTGCCTGGGAAACGAGTGCTGCATGGCTGAATCTCTAGGTCAGAGTGTGGAAGAGAGAGAGAAAGAGAGAGATAGTGTGTGTGTATGTGTGCGCAAGTGTGCGTGGGCTCATGGCGAGTGAGAGTGCACTTCTGTGCCAAATCTGCAACTGCGTTCTTTAAAATGCACGTTACTTCATTGTGCCATATTTTGCAAGAGCGTGCAGCTGAAATTTAATAGTCATATATTGCTTGGGTGGGAAAGAGGGAATGTCAATCAAAAGCTGCACAAATACCATACTTGTTGAGCAATCATCAGGATCTTTGAAACACACCTTACAAAATATTCAATGGCTGTAGTCACATTTATCCACTTCTTTATAACGTGCTCAGAATACAAAACGTCCCTTTTCGATGGTCAATCCTACCCTTCAATTGTTGCAGTGCTGTGTATGCAAGTTTCCAATCTGCCAACAAATTCAAAGGGTCACCCGATGATCAGTGTTCACTGCTGCTGAACTGAGTCCCTAACAGGAATCACTTAATCACAATTTTGTCCACACTATTGAAATCATGAAAGCAGACCCTTGAAATGGTGGGATAAAAATCTTTGCAAATCAACTTAATACAAGCCTCATTCTATCCCTTTAATTTTAATTCAGGCTACAGTTTTTTCCTTAGTCCAAGTAAGATAGATGCACCTCAGACTGTACAAAATACAAGTCCCAAACCTACTCTAATGTAATGTATTCCATATTAATCTCTCCCTAGGAGAGAAAACAGTATTATATATTCTATCACTCATATTTCTGGTGTGAGACAGCTAGCAATGTCATCTTAATAAAAGTGTCATCACTTTATTTCTTCACCAGAGGGAAAAAGAAAATACCTGTGAATTTATTGCTGCTATACCTCAAGCTGCCATTTAATTAAATACATTTGCATTTATTGCATGAAATGCTAATGCAGCAGGTATACTGTCTAAAATTGAAGTCCAGTAGGTTATATTTGAGGTCATCAATAAAATATGTGCAATTTTTCCCCATCTTTCACTGCCGACTGCATTTAAAGGAGCTTGTTTTGCCACTGGTTGCACTTACATGCACACACATAAATCCACTTCCTCCTTTTAATAAAGGAAATTAGGTCAATGTCCTGGACAAGAGTGACTATATATTGTCAAATGTGTAAGATATGATGTTTTAGTGCAACTCCACAACACTCTATTCCAATCTGGACCTAAACCTAATGGATGTTATAAAAAAACATTTATAAGTGAAGAATGGCTTGCAATTATGAACAAGTGTATTATAATGCAGCAATGCATAATATATTGCACAGAATTCAAAATTCACCATACAGCTGATAACTGTTCCTCTATGTTTTCAGAAGATTGTTTCCGGCAACAGATAAGTAGTGCGTTTTAAATGTACTTGAGTGATTTCCGATTCCAAGCCAGCTGTCACTATAAAAGCATTACAAATATGCTGAGACTGCCAGATGCTATTTTTATTAACCCGTCTAAATGCTGGCGAATGGAAAGGCCAATAAAATGATTCTTGCTCTGGTGATAATGTACTACCTTCCTTGCTCAAGAGCTCTTCTGCCAGCTGAAATGCACTTGGAATTTGGATAGAAGTTGCCAATGAAACTATTAAGTAAATGCTAAACACACACAACGACAGAATCCAAATTTAGGTGCCCATCTTCCAATGCTGCTGATGCTGCTCGTCATTACAAAGGACCCCTCAAGAAGTGATTGCATTAGGATTTAGCAACACTACTGTCTTCAGAACATTCGGGAAAACTCAGCAGGTTCACCGAGTCCAATTGAATCCTTTGCCGCAGTAATTTTAGCATCAGAATGTATTTGCTCTGATGGGGGAACCTAGAACAAGGGGGAACAATCTTAAAATTAGAGCTAGGCCATTCAGGAGTGAAATCAGGAAGTAATTTTTTCACACAAAGGTTAGTGGAAAGCTGGAATTCTCGCCCTCAAAAGGCTGTGGATATCGGGTCAATTGAAATTTTCTAGACTGAGAATAACAAATTTTTATTAGGTAAGGGTATCAAGGGATATGGATCAAAGGCAGATTACTGGAGTTGAGGTAATCACCCATGATTTAATTGAATGGGGGAACAGGCTTGAGGGGCTGAATGGCCTACTCCTGTTCCTATGTTCCACCCATTGAGTAATTAGATCAGTATTTGCTTTTAACTTGTTATATACCAATTGGGATGAAGGATCAAAGAAAAATGAGAAGGCAAAAGTGCAGGGTAGCGATAGGGATAATGATAACCAGAGTGTGACAGGAAGGGACAGAGCGTATACACATAAGAGAGCATCAGAAAGAGCGGTCAGAGTAGGGAAAAATGGTAAAAAGACAAAATTAAAAGCTCTATATCTGAACGCGCGCAGCATTCGTAACAAGATAGATGAGCTGACAGCACAAATAGAAATAAATGGGTATGATCTGATAGCCATTACATAGAACAAGGCTGGGAACTGAATATTCAGGGGTATTTGCCATTTCGTAAGGATAGGCAGAAAGGAAAAGGAGGTGGTGTAGCTCTGTTAATAAGGGATGAGATCAGTCCAGTAGTGAGAAATGATATTGGCTTAGAAGATCAAGATATAGAATCAGTTTGGGTGGAGATAAGAAATAATAAGGGTAAGAAGTCACTGGTGGGAGTGGTCTACAGGCCCCCAAACAGTAGCCACACTGTAGGACAGAATATAAATCAAAAAATAATAGAGGCTTGTAAGAAAGGTACGGCTATAATCATGGGAGATTGTAATCTTCATATTGATTGGACAAGGCAAATTGGCAAAGGTAGACTTGAGGAAGAGTTCTTAGAGTGTATACGGGATGGTTTCTTGGAATAATAGGTTGTGGAACCAGCCAGGGAGCAGACTATTTTAGATTTGGTAATGTGTAATGAGGCTGGATTAATTAATGATCTCGAAGTGAAGGATCCTCTTGGGAAGAGTGATCATAGCATGGTAGAATTTCAAATTCAGTTTGAGGGTGAGAAAGCTAGGTCTCAAACTAGTGTCCTGAGCTTAAATAAAGGTAATTACAAAGGTATGAAGGCAGACTTGGTTAAAGTGGACTGGGAAAATATATTACAGGGTAAGACTGTAGAAAAGCAGTGGCAAACATTTAAGGATATATTTCATAACTCTCAGCAAAGATATATTCCAGTGAGAAAGAGAAGGATGAACCATCCGTGGCTAATTAAGGAAGTAAAAGATGGTATCAAATTGAAAGCAAAGGCATACAATGTTGCGAAGAATAGTGGAAGGCCAGATGATTGGGACATTTTTAAAAACCAGCAAAGGACGACTAAAAATATGATAGAGAGAGAGAAGATAGCTTATGAGAGTAAGCTAGCAAGAAATATAAAAAGAGACACTAAGAGCTTCTACAGGTATATAAAAAGGAAGAGAGTAGCTAAAGTAAACGTTGGTCCCCTAGAGGATGAGTCTGGGGAATTAATAATGGGAAACAGGAAAATGGCAGAGACTTTGAACATATATTTTGTATCGGTCTTCATGGTAGAAGACACTAAAAGCATCCTAATAATGGATAATCAAGGGGCTATTGGGGTGGTGGGGGGAGGGGGGGGGGAAAACTTAAAACAATCACTATCACTAGAGAAAAAGTACTAGGCAAACTAATGGGACTAAAGGTGGACAAGTCCCCTGGACCCGATGGCCTCCAATCTAGGGTCTTAAAAGAAGTGGCTGCAGAGATAGTGGATGCATTGGTTGTAATCTACAAAAATTCCCTGGATTCTGGAGCGGTCCCAGTGGACTGGAAAGCCGCAAATGTAACGCCCCTATTTAAGAAAGGAGGGAGACAGAAAGTAGGTAACTATAGACCAGTTAGCCTAACATCTGTCATTGGGAAAATGCTGGAGTCCATCATTAAGTAAGTGGTAGCAGGACATTTAGAAAATCATAATATAGTCAAGCAGAGTCAGCATGGTTTTATGAAAGGGAAATCATGATTGACAAATTTGCTGGAGTTCTTTGAGGATGTAATGAGCAGGGTGGCTAAGGGGAACCAGTAGATGTCATGTATTTGGATTTCCAGAAGGCATTCGATAAGGTGCCACATAAAAGGTTACTGCACAAGATAAGAGCTCACGGGGTTGGGGGTAACATATTAGCATGGATAGAGGATTGGTTAACTAACAGAAAGTCGGGATAAATGGGTCATTTTCAGGCTGGCAAACTGTAACTAGTGGGGTGCCGCAGGGATCAGTGCTGGGCCTCAACTATTTACAATCTATATTAATGACTTGGATGAAGGGACTGAGTGTAATGTAGCCAAATTTGCTGATGATACAAAGATAGGTGGGAAAGCAAATTGTGTGGAGGACGCAAAGAATCTCCAAAGGGATATAGATAGGCTAAGTGTGTGGGCAAAAATCTGGCAGTTGGATTATAATGTGGGAAAATGCAAGGTTATCCACTTTGGTAGGAAAAATAAAAAAGTAAATTATTATTTAAATGGGGAGAGATTACAAAATGCTGAGGTACAGAGGGATCTGGGGGTCTTTGTACATGAATCACAAAAAGTTAGCATGCAGGTACAGCAAGTAATTAGGAAGGCAAATGGAATGTTGGCCTTTATTGCAAAGGGAATGGAGTATAAAAGTAGGAAAGTCCTGTTACAACTGTACAGGGCGTTGGTGAGACCACACCTGCAGTACTGCGTACAGTTTTGGTCTCCTTATTTAAGGAAGGATATACTTACATTGGAGGCAATTCAGAGAAGGTTCATGAGGTTGATTCCGGAGATGAAGGGGTTGTCTTATGAAGAAAGGTTGAGCAGGTTGGGCCTATACTCATTGGAGTTTACAAGAAACATATAAGATTGTGAAGGGACTTGACAGAGTAGATGCAGAGAGGATGTTTCCCCTCATGGAGAATCTAGAACAAGGGGGCATAATTTCAGAATAAGGGGGCACAATTTCAGAATAAGGGGGCACCCATTTAAAACGGAAATGAGGAGGAATTTCTTCTCTCAGAGGGTCGTGAATCTTTGGAATTCTCTTCCCCAGAGAGCTGTGGAAGCTGAGTCATTGAATACATTTAAGGTGGAGACAGACAGATTTTTGAATGGTAAGGGAGTCAAGGGTTATGGGGAGCGGGCAGGGAAGTGGAGTTGAGGCCAAGATCAGATCAGCCATGATCTTATTGAATGGTCAAGGGGCCAAATGACCTACTCCTGCTCCTACGTCTTATAAGGTGAATGCTGTATACAGTGTGTACTTAGAATAGGTTATGAGCCATTAATGAATGAATTATGCTTATAAGTTATCCTCAGCTAGGTCAGCCACCTCATCCTCATACAGGTTCAAGATACTTTGAACCACTGTCCTTTGTATGTGTGTACTTCAATTACTGGAAACTCAGCCTCACCACAATCATTTTGAAATAATTTTAGTGAAATAACATATCTAAATAGAAACCTTGAGGAAGCAGTATGAGGGAAGATTCCCAGGTCAAAAGCAAAAGATGGATATGTTGAGTGGGACCTCTATGTAGAGGTTGAAATTCTATTTAAGAATGAGGACGATCATACCAAACGTAACTAACCTAACATTCTTCTTCATTCACTCATACTCCATACACAGTAGCAGCATACCATCATAGTGTAGAACTTTGCCAGTGGGTTTGCAAAGAACTACATTTTCAGGGCAGCTTGATCTTGGTTACATCAAAGTGCTCATCATAATGGTCTGCCAAGTGAAGACAGTAAGTGCATATGTACTGCTGTTGGCTGCTGTTTTACAAATAGCCTCAAGATAAGTTAGCATCATTGACTCCTTAAGTAAATAAAACTCAAACAATCTTGGGCAAAAATGAGAAGGAAAAGATTTCCTCCATACACTAGTGCTGCAAAACTGAAAGTGCAATCTTTATCAACAGCTTTACAATTTTGTTACATACAATGCAGAGAAAATCTTTCCCCAAAATGTGCGCCCTGTCTATATATCATGCAAAATAAGGAGACTCTATTATTCTGGTGTATGGCTCACCAGCAACAACAACAAGTTGCATTTATACAGTGTCTTTAATGTAGTAAAACATCCCAAGGCTCTTCACAGGAGTGTTATCAATCAAAATGTGATACCAAGCCACATAAGGAGATAGTCGGACAGGTGACCAAAAGCTTGGTGAAAGAGGTAGATTTTAAGGAGCTGCTTAAAGGAAGAGAGAGAGCTAGATAGGCAGAGAGATTTACTGAGGGAATTCCAGAGCTTAGGGCCTAGGCAGCTTTCATGCTAACATGTGTGCCAAACGGATGGGTGTTTTGAGTGAAAAGTAACCGATAGTGATAGTAGTCAAAAATACAACTGCTTAGATAACTTAATTTAAAGAATGGCCTCCCTCTTTACCAATCGCAGCATTCACATTCCCAATTAATAAATAAACTGTTAATGTAACAAGAGAATTTAACAGCATGCTGTGTGCATTTTCTCCAAGGAATGCAGAAGAAAAACAGAAAAGATTTGTTTTGAGTGATCAATTGATATCATGCATTGTTTCTGAGTGCCTTTGATAGGTAATTACACTTTGTTATGGATATCAGATGCCATGGTAACTATTATGGACAGGCTAAGTGACTGCCAGAGCTAATATTCAGTCATTATCGTGATCCTATAAAGAAAATTCTAGTCCTCTACTTGTGGAGGAAGAATCAAATAAAACTGCTATGCAGTTATATAGCCCCCAGAAGTGAACAGTTTGTGTAGGACTGGCTCTGAGGTGATACCAGGAAGTTTTGTTCCACTGACAACACAAATGGAGACTGCTTCCCATAGCACTGTAGACCCAATATCATCAATGCCTACTGGTATCCAACTTCATAATACTTAGAATATGACAATTGAAAATACCACCAAAAATGTGCGGGTTAGGTTGATATGGCTATGATAAATTGACCCTTAGTGTTAGGGGGGGATTAAATATGTGGGGTTATGGGGATAGGATGGGATGGGATATGTTAGGGGGAATTAAATACGTGGGGTTACGGGGGTAGGGTGGGATATGTGTACTGTGGGGATTAAAGCAGGGACAGGGCATTGGATTTGAATGATCAGCCATGATCGTATTGAATGGTGGAGCAGGCTCGACGGGCCGAATGGCCTACTCCTGCTCCTAGATTCTATGTTTCTATGTTTCTCTTTGATATTGTACATGTCTGCAGCTCAGGAAATAATTAGGCACTCAATACCTCCTAAAATAGAAAAAGTAGCAGAACATGTTTATTGCCAGTTATTACCAAGTAACCTCTTGAACTCTGACATGTTGCTCAGTGCAGCGTTAAAATAATGTTCAACAATATTAAAATACTTAGAAGTGCATGAAATGTAGTCTGTTACAGAATTAGGAGTATGCTGTCACCGTTTGTTGGAGGAACTTTTGATTAAAACTGGCTTGGCAATAGGAAGCAAAAGGTAATGCAAAACTGAAAAAGCACAGTCTGGGAGGGCAGCAACTAGTGTAGTTCTGCTTTCCTCTACGCTCTTCACAACTATTCATAAATGACTTGGAACAAAGTACTTTACCAGTAATATAGGAAATCGATGAGACCATTACCATCCTCTCTTACAATGCAAAAAAATGGCTCAAGGAAATAAATAAAAACTCTTTGCAGATTATCTCTAAGTTAAGTACAGGGATAGGTGAGCAACATTTTTCAGGGAAGCCCAACATTAAGCCACAACTTGGAGGAAAGGATAGTGTTTCACTTTCTATATAGTTAACCTAATCTTCTCAAGGCTGACTGGGACAATGCACTGTATATGCATTATGCTGCATAAAATCAAACTTTATTTCTCTATAAATATACACAAAGAAAAAACTACAGCAACTAAACAATGTCTTCGGGTGACTCTCAATTGTAGGGTGCAATGCACAACCATCAGACCTTGGTTAGACTGCGTGCTGTGCCTCACACACTGCAGAGTTTCACTCCCTGGGCAGTTAATTTTTATGTTGGAGAGCATGGTAGGAGCATGGTCTCTATTCCAACACTGAAATTAATCAAAACAAAGTTTATAAGGTGTCCAGGCAGGCATTGGAAATTCCATTAGTCTAAGTGTCAGCTTGGCTCAATTGGTAGCACTCTCAGCTCTGAGTCAGAAGTTGTAGGTTCAAGTCTCACTCAAGGAATACAGGTGCCATCCTTCCAATAAAACACTAAACTGAGGACCTGTATGCCTATTCAGGTGGATGCTCAAGATCCCATGACACTATTTGCGGTGTCCTAGCCATCATTTCTCCCATATCCATCTCCATCAAAATCAAATCATTTATCTCATCATTGCTGTTTGTAGGAATTTGTGCACAAAATGGCTGCCACATTCATCTGCATGGCAACAGTGATTACACTTCAAAGTAATAAGTGTGTGAAACACTTTGGCACATCTCAAGAGATGTGATGAGGTGCTATTTAAATGCATGCTATTTCTTTTGAAATGTGGTTATGCAGTGGGCTGGACCTCTAATGCATAAGCACGACAAGTAGATTGCTTGAGTTGCACTACCAATTTTGCATTGATACGATCCGAAACAGTTTTGGGTCAACAAGAGAGTAGTAGTATAATAACATGATCTGTAAAACTTGAAAAGCAGTTGCTTAAAAAAAAAAATCAAGATCTTGGGCCAGTTATACCAGCGATTTTAAATTTGCAACTCCTAACATGAAAGGAATCTTATGAAACCTGAATACTTACAAGTGTGTCTAGCCAGGGAATAATTGGAGCCTCCACTGGTCAGTCCGAAGCCCTCTGGGACCTGATTGGTGTTACGAGTCCTAGTTGGCAGCTTTGGAGGTTCAATCTCAGCACCAAATTCTGCTCCAATGACACCCAGAAGGACAATGGCTGTAGCCTGCTTACGGCGCTCCTCGTAAGATGACGACGATTTCTTCATATGTACAAGAAATCCTGGCAAACAGCCTAAAATACAAGCCAAAGAAAATGATAAGTATGTTAATCAAAATATCACGTGGCACTAAACCCAATGTAAAATGTGCAGGAATTCCCTGAAAAGAGAAGTTCCACTCTCAGATTTTCTTCCTTTTGAAGGGATATTTTTTCTCTGATTTACTTTGGAGCATTCTCCAGTTACACTCTTTCAGGCTACAAATATTGCTGGAGAGGGACAATCATCAGCATGACGCACAGGAAGCTTGACAAAGAATTGCGATTGACTGTTAACATTCTCTTATTTATTTGTTTCTACTGATTTTTTTTTAAAAGTTTTTTTTTTACAACAGTGGACGCTGATGACAATAAGAGTACTACTCATCTGAAAGAACACAATTACCAAAGCATGCAAGGTTAAGGGTCAACTCCATCAATGCCATTTGAGTTCCTACACACAATTGGGCTAAACGGTCACCTCACCAGCACTACACAAAGCTACTGTAAAGTAAGGAAACATAGATAAATCACAATTCTTTGTAACTGATTTGTAAATGGGCTCTGCTCTGCCCCGGATGGGCCCAGTACCTCAACATAGTTCCATTAAGTTCCCGGGCCTAAAAGGGGAATGGAATCCTGATCTAAAAGATAGGAGGAAGTCTCCTTTCTTAGCAGAGAATCTTCAGCCCTCATCCCTTCAATCTAAGGTTCTTTTTCAATTCTTCCCAAATGTAATGGCAGAGCCTCCCTTTTACTTATATAAAATGCCAGTATCTGCACATTCATATTCTTAAGGAGTGTGCTTACCCAGTTGAAGTATGTAGCTGGCTCCCCAGCTGATACTGGAATTGTGCCAACAGTCTAAGAATTTACAAAGCAATTCTTTTTGAAAACAAACAGAGTAACACCGAACCTACCTCATCAAGGCTGCTACTTTGCACGTGTGGAATAAACAACTTGCATTTATATAGCGTATCTAACATAGAAAAACATCCCAAGGTGCAAACAGAATACAGGTGTAGAGCCAACCACCTGCACCACATTTCCAATTCATGTCATACAACAACAAATGCAATACCCTCATGAATGAGGATAAATTAAATATACATTTCAAGAAATAGGTTTCTCCATGTGGAGTTCCTAAAACCATTAAGCCCCCCTAATGCAGACCTATTTAAAGCTAATAGCTTAGAAGTTGCTGTCGTGAAATTACTAGATGAATGCTCAACATTCTGTTATTTTAGCAGAAGCATTAAGCTTGCATTAAAATAATGGAAAAATGAATGCAATATGAATGTGTTAAGTGCTCTCTGCTAATAGTGCTAACAATCATTTTCAGGCTTATATCACATCATGGGGCCCATAACTCACTCACAATATTTTGACCAAGTATTTTGACAAATTATGCGCACTAAAGATGCTCAATAGACAGGTGGTGGGAGTGAATGTTTAAGGTGGTGGATGGGTTGCCAATCAAGCGGGCTGCTTTGTCCTGCATGGTGTCGAGCTTCTTGAGTGTTGTTGGAGCTGCACTCATCCAGGCAAGTGGAGAGTATTTCATCACACTCCTTACTTGTGCCTTCTGGATGGTGGAAAGGCTTTGGGGAGTCAGGAGGTGAGACACTCGCCGCAGAATACCTAGCCTCTGACCTGCTCTTGTTGCCACAGTATTTATGTGGCTGGTCCAGTTAAGTTTCTGGTCAATGGTGACCCCCAGGATGTTGATGGTGGGGGATTCGGCAATGGTAATGCCGTTGAATGTCAAGGGGCAGTGGTTGGACTCTCACTTGTTGGAGATAGTCAATGCCTGGCACTTCTGTGGATCGAATGTTACTTGCCACTTATCAGCCCAAGCCTGAACCTCGTTCAGCTGTTGTTGCATGCGGGCATGGACTGCTTCATTATCTGAGGAGTTGTGAATGGCTCTGAACACTGCAGTCATCAGCGAACATCCCCATTTCTGACCTTATGTTGGAGGGAAGGTCATTGATGAAGCAGCTGAAGATGGTTGGGCCGAGGACACTGCCATGAGGAACACCTTCAGTAATGTCCTGGGCCTGTGATGATTGACCTTCAACTACCACAACCATCTTCCTTTGTGCTAGGTATGACTCCAGCCAGTGGAGAGTTTTCCCCCCGATTCCCATTGACTTCAGTTTTACAAGGGCTCCTTGATGCCACACTCGGTCAAATGCTGCCTTGATGTCAAGGACAGTCACTCTCACCTCACATCTGGAATTCAGCTCCTTTGTCCATGTTTGGACCAAGGGTGTAATGAGGTCAGGAGCCGAGTGGTGATGGCGGAACCAAAACTGGGCATCAGTGAGCAGGTTATTGGTGAGTAAGTGCCGCTTGATAGCACTGTTAATGACATCTTCCATCACTTTGCTGATGATTGAGAGTAGACTGATGGGGCAGTAATTAGCCGGATTGGATTTGTCCTGCTTTTTGTGGACAGGACATACCTGGGCAGTTTTCCACATTGTCGGATAGATGCCAGCGTTGTAGCTGTACTGGAACAGCTTGGCTAGCGGCGCGGCTAGTTCTGGAGCACAAGTCTTCAGCACGATAGCCAGGATGTTGTCGGGGCCCATAGCCTTTGCTGTATCCAGTGCGCTCAGCCGTTTCTTGATATCACGTGGAGTGAATCGAATTGGCAAAAGACTGGCTTCTGTGATGGTGGGGACCTCAGGAGTAGGCCAATATGCATCATCCACTCGGCACTTCTGGCTGAAGATGGTGGCAAACGCATTCACGCGCTGGGCTCCACCATCATTGAGGATGGGGATATTCATGGGGCCTCCTCCTCCCGTTGGTTGTTTAATGGTCCACCACCATTCACGACTGGATGTGGCAGGACTGCAGAGCTTTGATCTGATCCGTTGATTGTGAGATCGCTTAGCCCTATAGCATGCTGCTTCCGCTTTTTAGCATCCTGTGTTGCAGCTTCCCCAGGTTGGCACCTCATTTTTAGGTACGCCTGGTGCTGCTCCTGGCATGCTCTTCTATACTCCTTATTGAACCAGGGTTGGTCCCCTGGCTTGATGGTAATAGTAGCGTGAGGGATATGCCGGGCCATGAGGTTACAGTTTGTGGTGGAATACAATTCTGCTGCTGCTGATAGCCCACAGCGCCTCATGGATGCCCAGTTTTGAGCTGCTAGATCTGTTCTGCATTTATCCCATTTAGCATGGTGGTCGTGCCACACAACACGATGGAGGGTGTCCTCAGTGTGAAGACTGGACTTCGTCTCCACAATGACTGTGCGGTGGTCACTGCTACCAATACGGTCATGGACAGATGCATCTGCGACAGGTAGATTGGTGAGGACAAGGTCAAGTAGGTTTTTCCCTCGTGTTTGTTCTCTCACCACCTGTCACAGGCCCAGACTGGCAGCTATGTCCTTCAGGACTCGGCCAGTGGTGCTACCGAGCCACTCTTGGTGATGGACATTGAAGGCGCCCCCCCCCCCCCCAAGAGTACATTCTGTGCCCTTGCTACTCTCAGTGCTTCTTCCAAGTGGTGTTCAACATGGAGGAGTACTGGTTCATCAGCTGAGGGAGGGTGGTACATGGCAATCAAGAGGTTTCCTTATCCATGTCGTAGCCAGAAGGTCCGTCCGGTTTCATTCTGATTATTGTGTTTCGTAGCGGTTTTGTTACAACTGAGTGCCTTGCTACACCATTTCAGTGGGCAGTTAAGAGTCAACCACATTGCTGTGGGTCTGGAGTGAAATAAAGGCCAGACCAGGTAAGGGCAGCAGATTTCCTTCCCTAAAGGACATTAGTGTACCAGATGGGTTTTTACGACAATCCGATAGTTTCATGGTCACCATTACTGATACTAGCTTTTTATTCCAGATTTATTTAATTAACTGAATTTAAATTCCACAGCTGCCGTGGTGGGATTTAAACTCACGTCTCTGGATCATTAGTCCAGGCCTCTGGATTACTAGCCCAGTGACAGTACCACTATGTTACCATTCCCATACATCTCAAAAAAGGGTGTAAGGATAAACGCAGCAACGACAGGCCAGTCAGTTTAACCTCGGTAGTGGGGAGGCTTTTGGAAACGATAATCAGGGCCAAAGTTAACCGTCACTTGGACAAGTGTGGATTAATCAAGGAAAGCCAGCCTGGATTTATTAAAGGCAAATCGTGTTTAACTAACTTGATAGAGTTTTTTGATGAGGTAACAGAGAGGGTTGATGAGGGCAATGCAGTTGACGTGGTGTATATGTACTTCCAAAAGGCGCTTGATCAAGTGCCACATAATAGGCTTGCCAGCAAAGTTGAAGCCCATGGAATAAAAGGGACAGTGGCAGCATGGATACGAAATTGGTTAAGTGACAGGAAACAGAGAGTAGTGATGAACGGTTGTTTTTCGGACTGGAGGAAGGTATACAGTGGTGTTCCCCAGGGATCGGTACTGGGACCACTGCTTTTCTTGATACATATTAATGACTTGGACTTGGGAGTACAGGACACAATTTCAAAATTTGCAAATGACACAAAACTTGGAAGTATAGTGAACAGTGAGGAGAATAGTGAGAGACTTCAAGAAGACTGGTGAAATGGGCGGACACGTGGCAGATGAAATTTAACGCAGAAAAGTGCGAAGTGATACATTTTGGTAGGAAGAACGAGAAGAAGCAATATAAACTAAAGGGTACAATTCTAAAGGGGGTGCATGAACAGAGAAACCTGGGGGTATATGTGCACAAATCGTTGAAGGTGGCAGGGCAGGTTGAGACAGCGGTTAAAAAAGCATACGGGATACTGGGCTTCATAAATAGAGGCATAGAGTAGAAAAGTAAGGAAGTTATGATGAACCTTTATAAAACACTGGTTCGGCCACAACTGGACTATTGTGTCCAATTCTGGGCACCACACATTAGGAAGGATGTCATAGAGTCATAACAGCACAGAAGGAGGCCATTCGGCCCATCGAGTCTATGCCGGCTCTCTGTAGAGCAATCCAATCAGTCCCATTCCCCCACACTATCCTCGTAGCCCTGCAAGTTTATTTCCCTCAAGTGCCTATCCAGTCTCCCCTTGAAAACATGGAGTGTGTCTGCTTCCACCACTTCCGTCGGCAGCGAGTTCCAGGTCCTCACCACTCGCTGCGTAAAAAAGTTTTTCCTCACATCCCCCCTGTATCTCTTGCCCAAAACCTTAAATCTGTGTCCCCTAGTCCTTGTACCATCAACTAGTAGGAACAACCTTTCCCCGTCTAGCCTATCCGTCTAGATGGTAAATCTCCTCTGCATCCTCTCAAGGTCCTTCATCTCCTTCCTAAAGTGTGACGACCAGAACTGGACGCAATACTCCAGTTGTGGCCTAACCAGCGCTTAAAAAAGGTTCAGCATAACTTCTCTACTTTTGTACTCAATACCTCTATTTATGAAGCCCAAGATCCCATATGCTTTGCTAACCACTCTCTCAATATGTCCTGTGACCTTCAGGGACCTAGGCATATTAACTCCCAGGTCCCTCTGTCCCTGCACACTCTTTAAAACTGTGCCATTAAGTGTATATTGCCTCTCCCTGTTCCTTCTGCCAAAATGCATTACCTCACACTTCTCTGTATTAAATTCCATCTGCCACTTGTCTACTCATTCTGCTAGCCTTTCTATGTCCTGCTGCAGTCGATTGATATCATCCTCACTGTTTGCCACACCCCCAAGTTTGGGGTCATCGGCAAATTTAGAAATTCTACTCTGTATTCCAATATCCAGGTCATTTATGTATATCAAAAAAAGCAGTGGCCCCAGCACTGACCCTTGGGGAACACCACTGTCCACCATCCTCCAGTCTGAAAAACAGCCATTTACCACAACTCGCTGTTTTCTGTCCTTAAGCCAATTCCTTGTCCAAGCTGCCACTGACCCACCTATTCCATGAACTTCAATTTCGTTAACCAGCTTTCTATGTGGTACTTTGTCAAACGCCTTCCTAAAATCCATGTTGACAACATCCATTGCATTCCCTTCATCAATCCTCCCTGTTACTTCATCAAAAAATTCAATTAGATTAGTCAAACATGATCTGCCTTTTACAAATCCGTGTTGGCTCTCCTTAATTAGCTTAAACCTCTCCAAATGCCCGTTAATTTTTTCCTTGATTATTGTTTCTAAAACTTTACCCACCACTGATGTTAAACTGACCGGCCTGTCGTTACTAGCATTGTCCTTACACCCTTTCGTGAACAATGGTGTCACATTTGCCACTTTCCAATCCTCAGGCACCTCCCCCGCATCCAGGGACGATTGGAAAATTATGGCAAGCCCTTCCGCTATCTGCTCCCCCAATTCCCTTAGCAACCTGGGATGGAAGCCATCTGGACCAGGCGACTTGTCCACTCTAAGCATACCCAGCCTTTCTAGTACATCTAGTGCAGAAAAGATTTAGGAGAATGATTCCAGGGATGAGGGACTTCAGTTACGTGGATAGACTAGAGAGACTGGGGTTGTTCTTCTTAGAGCAGAGAAGGTTGAGAGGAGATTTGATAGAGGTGTTCAAAATCATGAGGGATTTGGACAGAGTAGAGAGAGAGAAACTGTTCCCATTGGCGGAAGGGTCGAGAACCAGAGGACACAGATTTAAGGTGATTAGCAAAAGAATGAAAGGCGACATGAGGAAAATAATTTTTACGCAGCGAGTGATTAGGATCTGGAATGCACTGCCTAAAAGGGTGGTGGAGGCAGACTCAATCATGGCTTTCAAAAGGGAATTGGATAAGTAGCTGAAGGAAAAAAAATTGCAGGACTACAGGGAAAGGGCGGAGGAGTGGGACTAGCTGAAGTACTCTTGCAGAGAGCCGGCACGGGCTCAACGGGCTGAATGGCCTTCTTCTGTGCTGTAACCATTCTATGATTCTATGTACTTCACTTCCAAAGGATGCCAATGATACAATCCAGATCTATTTTTTCTATTTATTTTTTCCCCTCCGTCAGTTGGGTGGAAATTCTAACTGTATGCCAATCTCTCTCTTGATCTAGCAACTAATGGCAATGAGAATGTTTCATCAGCAGCAAGTATGTGGTACTCTTATACATATGACACATTACCATTGTAAAAGAGATGGAGATGAAATTCATATGGGTCTTGAGGGAGTTGCTCAGAGGCAGTGCGAAACACGGGATTCTATCCTATTGGCCCGACAACAAACATAGGAACCAGTGGCACACTGAAAAACAATAATAGGAGGATGTTCATGGGTGATAGATCTTCACTTGCTGCTCTTCTGGACCCAGCCATTGACATAAAGATGCAAAAATGGATTCCTGGTTTACTGCTGCCAATTCTTCTCCATCATGAAGTACACCTCACCAAAAGCTTGGCTGAGATTGAGAAATCAATATATGAAGAAGTGTCCTATTCACACCATGACACCCAATGTTGACACACAAGTGCACTGCCACTGGAGCAAGCTAAACATAGAATCATAGATTGACGCAGCACAGAAGGCCATTCAGCCCTTCGCGCCTGTGCCGGCTCTTTGGAAAAGCTATCCAATTAGTCCCACACCCCTGCTCTTTTCACATAGCCCTGCAAGTATTTATCCAATTCCCTTTTGAAGATTGCTATTGAATCTGCTTGCACCACCCTTTCAGGCAGTGCATTCCAAACCATAACAACTCGCTCCATCATTTTTTTTCTCCTCATTTCGCTTCTGGTTCTTTTGCCAATTAACTTAAATCTGTGCCCTTTGGTTACCGACCCTACTGCCACCAGAAACAGTTTCTTATTTACTCTATCAAAAGAATTCATGATTTTGAGCACCTCTATCAAATCTCCTCTTAAACTTCTCTATTCAAAGGAGAAAAACTCCAGCTTCTCCAGTCTCTCCATGTAACTGAATTAAAAGGAGTACGAAGAATAAAGGCATGCAATATTATCCTGGGAATTTGTGAGAGAAAATTGCCCCCACTGAATATGTCCCCCTTAGGTCACTATATGCATTTTTTAAATATTTATGTTAAAATCAAAAAAAGTTTTAAAATCTCACAAATTGAGATACTGTATTTAAAATATATATATGTGTGTAAACCTTTTCCTATCAATTTTGTTCACTCCTGAGGATGACTCTTGCATGGGGTATGGTTCCACATTCCCAGTCTGCTTTCCCAAATGACCCTTATTCAAGCATGAACTTTGACAGCAAATGTCAACAAGTTGGGGAGAGTGGGAGGATGCTTTACAACCAAGCACAATCCTGTCCTCAGCGGTCATCGACACACACACACTTCCAGATGGCTCACTGAATAGCAACCAGGAGTGTTAACCGTAGGCAATTTTCCCTCCCTAATACAGAGATATTGTGGCTGATTGTAGGGGCCTCTACTGTTACCCGGCAGAGATTGGCCAACTCAGCATAGACCAGGTGTCAAATCAGGAATTTCTTGGTGCACACAGCTCAGCTCAGTTCAGTAAGTTTATCCAATCAGGAGACCACTATCTTGTGGCATTTTCAAAGCTATACACAGAAACATGTTACTCATTGCTTAGTGAAGGGAAGATGAGCAATACGGACCAGGTTTGAACTTCAGACTGTGCTCAGTTAGCTGATCTCAGCTGGGCGGCAGTAACTGAGCTGCTGCTGGCTTCAGTGACTATGATCTTGAGCACAGGAAAATCAGCTAGAGCTTCTGCTTCTGATCTCCGTCCAGCATCCCCTACTGGAATGTGCACATCAAGTGAAAACATGGCTGAGCACATCTGTGATACTTTTGAAGGTCAAATAACCCGCAGATACTCTGCCTAGGCTCACAGATGAAGAATTACCACTGGAGTGAGGTACGAGAAGGAGGGTGTCAACAGTGCATTGAAATATATCCCGGTCAATGCTTGCAGGAAAGAGAGGAAGAAATTTTCATCGGGGAGGGGTTAAAGCAAAATAAAATTTGAAGTATTACTGCCGTCAGAACTTAATACTTTTCATTAGACAGCTGATTGGGTCCATACATTTACATACAAACAGACTGTCAGACCATGCATGCTGGCCTTTACGAAGTGAGCTCCGAAACTTTGCAACTTATTGATCAACAACAACTTGCATTTAAAAAGCGCTTTTAAAAGTAAAACGTCCCAAGGCGTTTCACAGGAGCGAAATCAGATAAAGCCAAAGAAAGAGATATCAGGAAAGCTGACTAAAGGCTTGGTAAAAGAGTTAAGTTTTTAGAAGTGTCTTAAAGGAGGAGAGAGAAATGGAGAGGTTGAGGGAGGGATTTCCAGAGCTGAGGGCCTGGACGGCCAAAGGCATGACCACTAATGGTGGGGCAAAGGAAGTGGGGGATACACAAGAGGTCAGACTTGGAGGAGTGCAGAGTTCTCAGAGAGTTGTAGGGCTGGAAGAGGTTACAGAGATAGGGAGGGGTGAGGCCTTGGAGGACTGGAACACGAGGATGAGAATTTTAAAGTCGAATTGTTAGTGGAACGGAAGCCAATGTAAGTCACAGGGGTGATGGATCGATGGGACTTGGTGCAAGTTAGGGTACAGGCAGCAGATTTTTGGATGTTGTCAAATTTATGGAAGGTGGAAGATGGAAGAAGGGAGGCTGGCCAGGAAAGCATTGAAATAGTTGAGTCTGGAGGTAACAATAGCCTGGATGAAGGTTTCAGCAGCAGATGAGCTGAGGCAGGGGTGGAGATGGGCAATATTACAGAGGTAGAAGTAGGCGGTCTTGGTCCTGAAGAGGATATGGGGTTGGAGGCTGCGCTCTGGGTCAATAGAACACCAAAATTGTGAACACTCTGTTTCAGCCTTGGACAGTGGTCAGGGAGGGGGAAGGAATTGATGGCTAGGGAATGGAATTTGTGGCAGGGTAGAAGACAATGGGCCAGAAATTCGGGTCTCCACGGGTGAGTACGCGCTGTGTACTCACCCGTAGACCCAACAAAAGTGCCGGTTTCGCGCATGCACTGGAAACCGGAACTTCCGTTCCCCTGAAGGAAGGGGTTCAGAGGTCGAACGCGTGTGCCAGAGAGGCAGCGCGCGCGCAGCGAACTTCGTTTTTTTTTCAGGTTTCTCCGTGAGGGTAAGTACGGAGAAGCTGCGCAGGAAAAAAGGAGGCGCAAGGCCTGCTTTTAACAAGGTAAGTGGTGAATTAAGTACAATTTAAACATTTTTTCAACAGGTTTATCTTTTTTACATACTTTAAAGAAAGGTATATTTATTTTTAGCACCGTTAAAAAGTGTAATTCATTTTTTCAAAAATTTAAATTTTTGTTTAAAGTAGTTAATTTATGTAATTTATAGTTATTTTAAAAATGTGATTTTTTTTTTTTATTTATTTGAAGTTTTAGTGAGGTTTTGGGGCCGATCTCTATTCATAGATTTGACAGGTCTTCCTGTCAAAATCTATGAATGGAGATTCCCTGCTCTGATTGGCTCTCCATGGCCCACGTGATCCCAGGGGACGCTTCGAACTAACTGCGCCCCTGGGATACGCAAGCACTGCGCGCCGGCAGCTGCAGGAGGCCCAGGAGCCGAATTTCACGTGGGCCCGAAGCACAACGGCAGGCGTGCTAGGAAAGTACGCGCGCGATCCTTGCACCCGCGGGAAGCCGGAGAGCCGAATTTCTGGCCCAATGGCTCAGTCGTCTCAATGTTTAATTGGAGAAAATTTGGCTCATCCAGGACTGGATGTCAGACTAGCAATCTGGTAATACAGAGGCAGTGGATGGGTCGAGAGAGGTGATGGTGAGGAGAGGGAATAGTTTACAATATTAGCTAGCATGGGAGCCAGGAAGTTTAATGTGGTCAGCAGTTTAATGGGAATAGGGTCAAAAGAGCAGGAGGTAGGTTTCATGAGCAAGGCGAGCTCAGATAGGGCATGAGGGTAGATAGAAGAGAAACTAGGAGTTCAATGCCAGAGTAGGCAGTAACCTCGGGGGAAGTTTGGCTTGGTGGGCAAGGGGAAGGGAGGTTTGCGGTAGAGGCAGCATTAAGGGGAACCACCAGACACAAAATAATGCACCCTAATTTCTTCTTGCATGCTCAAGGTGACACACTTGTCCCTTCTTTGGTACCTTTGCCAAGAATCTATAACTCTCCCCTGTGCGGATGTTTTAAAATGCTTAGCTATGGGATGGGTCCACTCATGCTGATTAGTAGAATAAGTCCTAAAAATTAAATTTGGATGGGACAAGAGCAGGCAACACTTGATATCCTGAGCTAAAACTGGAAAAGAAAAGAAAGCAGCAAGATTCTGACCTATGTTCCCTTCATTTGTGCAATCGATATTTAGAATTTGTATTTCTTAATTGGCTTTTTTAAGTAAATAGCAATTTTATAGGGCTTCCCCCAACAGTTCATTGTCTAAATACATGGCATGGTGTGCTCTGAGCCAAACAGAGAAGGTATCCTCCAGGTTTGATTCTTTGTCTGTGCTGATCTGAGTCCAAGCAGGAATGGGTTTGGGGGAAGGGGGAGGGGATGCTGCAATTATTCTCGGTGTTCCCAGGCTTTCAGAGTGAAATAGTGTGGGGTGGGGGGGGGGGGGTAAAAAGGAGAAGGAATCGAAAATCAGTCAGAGAGACCTCACTCCTGAGTATGATCCAGCAGTCCTGTTGGAAATGCAGGTTTGTGAATGTTGGATGAGGACTGTCTTTGTCCTGGTAATAAAGTCCTGGTGTTACCGCACCCCCCAAGGTTGAATAGCTTGCCAACATTCATCATTGAAGAGTGGTAACTTTGGGGCAAGGAAGTGGAGGGTTGCCATATTCCATAGAAGGGGTACTGCAGCCTCCCATGTGTCCCCCACACTGGTCCACCACATAGACACTCCGGGCTACATGCACTTCCCACTTCTCTACTAGCCATGAGTTCTAACCTGCACACCTCTGCAGCCTTCCCAAGTGTGCAGCTCTGTGCTACAATGCTAGCTAAGTATAATAACAGAACATGAGTTAGAATAATTAAGAGCTCACTGGTAACAATCAGTTTGCTCTTCATGTCTAATAAAGAAATTAAAAGGGAAAGTTCAACATGAAAGCATTAAGACTATTCACAAACACTCACTTCTATGCTTATGGATTTCCTTGAAAAACTCTCTAACCATACTGATATAAACAATTTTAGATGGCTTTGATGAATGCCAGCTATGGACTAGTATCACAAATATATGACTTTGCTTATGTTAGTTTAAAATATAATTCATACCGTGATTGTTGATTTAAATTGCAAATCTCTGCATCAATGAAAATAATACACTATCCTGTTTCCTCATCAATCGAATCTGAGTTCCATTGTGTTTGTCTGGTAATATGTAAATAGAGTGAAGCTATGCAGACTAAAAGTATATTAACTTCTCGACTGTGTTTAATTGAATGTTGAAGGAAGCCATTTGTATTTTGAAGTGTACTATTATTGAGCATTGTCCATTAACTCAGGAGCTCAAATACCAGCATGAGTCATTATTTGCTCTCACTGGGATATGAAACATTTCAGATTTTCTAAGACTAAATAGCTCCAATCCCCCAACATGTTAAAAACTGCAAGGTTCTTCAGTTTATTCTGAATTTAAGATTTGATCAGCCAGGAGATTCTTACATGAGGCTTGTGTTATGTATATTCTTCAACTGAAATTGACACCAGAGGCCAAAAGTTTTGATAGGTCAAAGATGAGTAGAATTTGCCAATCCAGAAATCTATTATCCAAAGATATTTCTTGAAAAATGTAATAAACACATCAGGGACTTAGTTCATAATACTGCATTTAATATTTGCACTTGATAGTATTTAGTTATTTATAGTTCAATTGAACTGCAAATAAACATTTAACTGCTTCTAGCCTGTAAAACTATAGCCCATAATTAATATTCTATTTCTAAAGAGTGCTCATATAGTTTAGTACAAAGTTACTTTATTCCAGTAACTAGATAACTGCAAGTACAGCAATTATTAATTCTCAGAACCAAGGGCAGATGGCTGAAAACTTCAATTGTGTAGAATAAGGCCTGCTTAAGGAGGTGATGTGAAACTGTTGAAAGAGAAAGACTTTATAAAATACGGCAAATTGTAACAATTCTTATGAACGGAGGAATGTATTATAGAAGGAAGCTGTGCAAACTATGCAGAGCAGAAACCATGTATCACAACGCACAACAGAAGACACACTTACTCAACAATCATTTTCTACTGCACCTCGAGATTAATCAATGTAAAGTGCCATTGAATAAAGCTGAAGTATGTGCTTTAGCCACACACAATGCAAAAATTCACCTTTAAATTTTGTGAAAGAAAAAAAAATCACCTGACATAACTACCCCTATTCTTTTGAAATATTGTTTTCCCTATGACCTTGTTGTATAGAACGTGCAGTGTTCAATGACCCATTATTTCTCGTTAAACCAAATGTGGACACAGCCAGTTGGGCCAAAAAAAATATACAAAAACCTACAACTTACAGAATGACTGAGCACAGCCAGCCTCACTTTGATTGTTCTGTCAGCTGACCTCTGCAGAGGCAATGGTTAGGTGATCCTGTGCTCCTTAGCTGACAAATGAATGATCCAAGCTCCTTATATTTTCTACTGCTGCAGCCTTTAGCCCAGGTGCTTGGACAGTGAGCCGGCATGACATCTCAGATCAAGATGAATTGGTGCAAACTCCAAGCCAAGATTGTTTTATAGCATTTAATTTAGTTTCTTCCCCTGCTTGGATGAGCACAGTCTGGTTATGGATTTCTATTCTAATGTACTGGAGCAGGCCTGAAAGGAGCCAATGAAGCAGATGCGAGAGTGGAGAGGCAGGAACACCGATCAATAGGTAAGGCCCTGACCTCGGCGCTCTCAGCCCTGGCAATGGCCACCACACTCTGGAGGAAAAAGTAAAGCCATGTGTGTTCATTCCAGTCAGAAATGAACCACAAGGAACACAGGAAGAATTGCTTTGCATTTCTTTAATGATTTCTACTTTTTAAAAAAAACATAGAATATGAATACATGTTTGCTTCAAGTTTGCACATTTGGTTTGATTATGCAACACAGCTATTGATAAGATCAATCATGTGAACGGTTAGATTAAAAAATAATTTTAAAATACATTTTACAGTCTGTTGTAGAAGCCATCAAACAATCCTAATAATTTGGGATGTTTCACAGGAACAAGCAGCTTTCAAAACAATATAATTCATAAGGTGCAATCTGGATTTTACATGAATTTGGTAAATCATATTTTTTTTTTGTTTTGCAATATTCTGCTGTAAAGTTTAGGTTATGATAGCCAGCAGTAAAATATGGGCAAAAAAAACAGTACCCAGCCACATCAATACACAAAACAGTCCTTCCCTTCATTCACCGATCAATCAGATGGAGGTTTAAGGGCCCAAGCGCTGGACAAGTCACATGACATCCATCAACACAAATGCACATTTCTGTGTCACTGTGTATAGTTCAATGCAGACAAAAAAAAAGCAAGTTTAGCAGAATAGTTTTTAAAAATTATGCACGGAAAGACAGTTAAATATATTGAAAACCTGCAAGCATGGATTATACCGTACTTTCTTCAACTGACCATAAAATTTATCTGTGCCCAGGGTGGAAAGAACTGAAATTTTAAAATGAGTATCAACTGAAGGTGAAAAATTCTCCTCCCTGGTTTTACTTGCATAGATAGCTTCATCCTTTTCAACCACATTCTGAAATTTTGATTTAATTTTATTATACTTTATATTAGGATTACTACATGCTTGAATTCCTAATATAACAGGGGATTTATGAATTGAATAAGATGCTATTATACAAAATATTATACATATTTTTGAATGCGAGACACATTCAAGATAGAGCAAAACAACAAATCACACTTTGCCATAATGAATTTGTTAAGAAAATGAATTTTTTTGAGCTTTTTCAGAAAATATTTGTTATTGGCTTTTAAGTTTTTGTAATAATTAAAGCTGTAAGTAATCTCTTTGTTTAGAAAAGAAATTTCCAAAAAAAGTCTCGTCTCTCCCCCCCCACCCCACCCCACCCTCCATTTATGAAGCATCCGATGCCTTGCCATGACACAATTTCACAAGCACCAATTGTCCTCTGCCACCATGTCCAAGCACCCACTATTCATGACAGTGAGTGGCATCATCATGGCTGGGTCAAAATCCTGTAACTCCCGACCTAACAGCATTGTGGGAGTACCTTCACTGCACGGACTGCAGCCGTTCAAGAAGGTTCACCAGCACCTTCTCAAGCGCAACTCGGGATAGGCAATAAGTGATGCCCATATCCTGCGAATGAATAAAAGAAAGACAAGCTTCTCAAACGTGGGAAGCATTATAGCCGAGTCTAATCCCATCCTTAACCAATGACTACACACAAGAAAAGGGGAGAAAATAGTCAAAAATAAGATTTAAAAACTGCATTTTTGGCTTGGGGTTCAAATGACATCTACAAGCAGCGTGAGCTTTTCTCTCATGCCTTATGATGTTATCTGCATGAGTGCATAAATCTCATTCATGTCGTGATTCACATCAAGTGTCTTAAGCCATAATTGCAGTAACTTTAATATATATTTAATGTATAAAAACTGAATTTATACTTATAATATATAGTTGATTTGCCACAATTATTAAAAATGCACAGTCACATTCAATTTAAATTCTAGATAGCTTGTCAATCACTTATGTTCTCTAATATTTGCTTTAAAAATACTTAAGTCAGTGAAAGATTGTCCAACGCAGATGGAGCTTTCATAAATTTAAATTGGTGCAAGTATTGTCACCTACTATCTCAATTACTGTGAAATTCATATAAATAGAAGGTAATACGATCTGTAAAAGAAATGTTGAACTGATTTTGAACAGATTATTGTTATAACTACGATTTCTTTCTGTGAGCAATAACGCTCCATTTAATCATAGTACAGGTGACATAAAGATCTATTTTCTTGACAAGACAGTTGATCACCCTATCACAGCAAGAAAATTAATAACCTGAAATAACCATTTCAATGCCGAGTTTCATTTCACATCAGATTTTGAGTTTCTGAAACAGCATTTATACCACAATTTTATTGCACATTGCAGTTGCTTAAAAAAAAATCTAGATTTGTGACTCCGTTATTAAATAGGAGATGGGAGAGAGGAGAAGGTGAAACAATATCAGAAAACAGGCGGTCAGCAACACACTCTTTGTTTTGTCATTGCTAAAACTACCACTGTATCATTAATGGAAAAAAAAGGTTTTACAATAGAGCAAATTAAAAATCAGGGGAAAAAAAGGCTGGAAATACACAGGCAAGTCAGTACTGGAAAATAAAATCTAAATGAAGTGTCCTACCAAAATACTGGCCTATCTTTCTCGTTCAGATGCTAACTGCTGACTGACTGCATTTCCAGTATCTTCTTTAATTCAGATTTCTGGCATTTGTACACTTGCTTTTCTTGTGAAAATAGAACAGTTGTTAATCTACTATAAAATGCAGTGTATTGGTTGCACTCTCAGCTTTTATGACAAAGGTCTTATGGTGCAAAAGTAACATCACTTTGCAATAAAATGAAGATGGAACGTATCCAGACTTTACAGTACTCTACTTACAAATAAAATTCTACTTTAAGAGTTAAATGGACCATTTTGACAGAAGTATACAAAAGTAAAACACAGATTTTCTCATATACAGTTATACAAGCCTACAAATAACAGAATGGAACCCTGCTCATCTTTGTAACTCAAACTCAGGGAATCCCACTTGCATTGCTTCCATCTATTATCCTGAGGCTTTCAACATAATGCCTCATGTGGCCCTTCCAAAGAAGTTGGAAGCTATGGGAATGCGTGGCCATGGATTTTAGCAAAGCTCCATGAAAGGGTACGAAAGACTCACTGAACTTATCTCTCACGGGTGTGGCAATGGCATCATAAGGTCTGTTCCAGATATTTCTGAAAATATTGTGGCATTCTTTTTTGCAGACAATATTATGTTGCTGACAAACTCACCTAAGGATCTAGTGTGTTTGATACACCATCTGAAACAATGGGCTAACCAATGTGATATGGTCGTGGATGCCTCCCAAGTGCAGGATATGACTTTGCATGGCTCAACAAGAAATCTTGAAGGTATTGATTGGATTATAGAAGGTGCAGATTGGATTATAGAAGGTGCATCTGTCTTAACTGTTGATTCACATTGCTATCTGGGCATCTTGATAGATAACAATTTTAGCCTGGACAGAGTCCTCACGGATCATGTGATGGGTCCTTTGATTTGTCTTGTTTTTCTTCAATTGCAGCAAAATCTCATATAAGACAGTTGTTCTTCATGGTTTAAAATGCCTAGGCATTCAATGGAAGGGTTTCCTTTGGTCTATATGCAAAATCCAAGACCAAGAAGTGAATGAGATTTATGGATTCAGGGAGGGAGGGCTCCAGCCTACATGTGTCACTGAGTACTGAGCTATGATGACACTGGAGAGGGTACAGAGGAGATTTACCATGATGTTGCCAGGACTGGAGAATCTTAGCTATGAGGAAAGATTGGATCGGCTGGGGTTGTTTTCTTTGGAATAGAGGAGACTGAAGGGAGACTTGATTGAGGTGTCTAAAATTATGAGGTGCCCAGATAGAGTGGGTAGGAAGGACCTATTTCCCTTAGCAGAGAGGTCAATAATTTTACTCTCTGGAGTTTAGAAGAATGAGAGGTAATCTCATTGAAACTTACAAGATTCTGAAGGTCATAGATTTAAAGTAATTGGCAGAAGGATTAAGAAATAGGAACAGGAGTAGGCCTTATGGCCCCTCGAGCCTGCTCCGCCATTCAAGAAGACCGTGGCTGATCATCGACCTCAACTCCAATTTCCCGCCCGATCTCCATATCCCTTGATTCCCCTAGAGTCCAAAAATCTATCGATCTCAGCCTTGAATATACTCAAAGACTCAGCATTCACAGCCCTCTGGGGCAGAGAATTCCAAAGATTCACAACCCTCTGAGTGAAGAAATTCCTCCTCATCTCCGTCTTAAATGGCCTATCCGTTATCCTGAGACTATGACCCCCTGGTTCTAGACACTCCAGCCAGGGGAAACAACCCCTCAGCAACTACCCTGTCAATCCTCTTCAGAATCTTGTATGTTTCAATGAGATCACCTCTCATTCTTCTATACTCCAGAGAGTATAGGCCCATTCTACACAACCTCTCATCATAGGACAGCCCTCTCATCCCAGGAATCAATCTCGTGAACCTTTGTTGCACCGCCTCCAAGGCAAGTATATCCTTCCTTAGTTAAGGAGACCAAAACTGTGCACAGTACTCCAGGTGTGGTCTCACCAAGGCCCTGTACAATTGTAGCAAGACTTCCTTACTCTTATACTCCAACCCCCTTGAAGTAAAAGACAACATGCCATTTGCCTTCCTTAATGCTTGCTGTACCTGCATGCTAGCTTTCTGTGTTTCTTGCACGAGGACACCAAAATCTCTCTGAACACCAACATTTGAAAGTTTCTCACCATTTAAAAAATATTCTGTTTTTCTATTCTTCCTACCAAAGTGAATAACCTCACATTTCCCCACATTATACTCCATCTGCCACCTTACTGCCCACTCACTTAGTCTATCTATATCCCTTTGCAGACTCTGTGTTCTCCTCACAGCTTACTGTCCCACCAAGCTTTGTATCGTCAGCAAACTTGGATACATTACACTCGGTCCATTCATCTAGGTCATTAACATAGATTGTAAATAGCTGAGGCCCCAACACTGATCCTTGCGGCACCCCACTAGTTACAGCCTGCCAACCCAAAAAAGATCCGTTTATCCCTACTCTCTGTTTTCTGTCCGTTAACCAATCCTCTATCCATGCTACTATATTACCCCCAACCCCATGAGCCCATATCTTGTGTAATAACCTTTTATGTGGCACCTTATCGAATGCTTTTTGGAAATCCAAATATACTACATCCACTGGTTCCCCTTTATCTACCCTGCTAGTTACATCCTCCAAAAACTCCAATAAATTTGTCAAACACGATTTCCCTTTCATAAAATCATTTTGACTCTGCCTAATCATGTTATGATTTTCTAAGTGCCCTGATACCACTTCCTTAACAATGGATTCCAGCATTTTCCCGACGACTGATGTCAGGCTAACTAGCCTGCAGTTCCCCGTTTTCTCTCTCCCTCCTTTCTTGAATAGTAGTGTTACATTTGAGACCTTCCAATCCACTGGGACCATTCTAGAATCTAGGGAATTTTGGAAGATCAAAACCAATGCATCCACTATCTCTTCAGCCACCTCTTCTGGAATCCTAGGATGTAGGCCGTCAGGTCCAGGGGATTTGTTGGCTTTTCGTCCCATTAGTTTCTCGAGTACTTTTTCTTTACTTATATTAATTACGTTAAGTTCCTCACTCTCATTAGACCCTTGGTTCCACACCATTTTTGGTATGCTTTCTGTGTCTTCTACTGTGAAGACAGATACAAAATATTTGTTTAACGTTTCTGCCATTTCCTTATTCTCCATAATTATTTCTCCTGTCTCAGCCTCTAAGAGACCAATGTTTTGCTACTCTCTTCCTTTTTACATACTTGTAGAAGCTCTTACAATCTTTCATATTTCTTGCTAGTTTTCTCTCATTCTATTTTTTCCCTTTTTATCAATTTTTTGATTATCCATTGCTGGTTTCTGAAACTCTCCTAATCCTCAGGCTTACTACTATTCTTCGCAACATTATAAGCTTCTTCTTTCAATCTAATGCTATCCTTAACTTCTTTAGTTTGCCACGGTTTGATCACTTTTCCCGTGGAGTTTTTGTTTCTCAATGGAATGTATTTTTGTTGAGAATTATGAAGTATTTTTTTTAAATACTAGCCACTGCTTATCTACCACCATATCTTTTAATCTATTTTTCCAATCTACCTTAGCCAACTTGCCCCTCATACCTATGTAATTGGCTTTATTTAAATTTAAGACTCTAGTTTCGGACTTAGGCAAGTCACTCTCAAACTTAGCGTGAAATTCTATCATATTATGATCACTCTGCCCCAGAGGATCCTTTACTATGAGATTACTAATTAAACCTGTCTCATTACACAATGCAAGATCTAAAATAGCCTGTTCCATGACATATTATTCTAGGAAACTGTCCCGAATGCATTCCATGAACTCATCCTCCAGTCTACCTTTGCCAATTTGATTTGTCCAGTCTATATGAAGATTAAAGTCCCCCACGATATTGCATTACCTGTGTTACAAGCTCCTACTATTTCTTGATCAATATTCTGTCCAATGATACAGCTACTGTTAGGGGACCTATATACTACTCCCACCAGTGTTTTCTGCCCCGTGTTATTCCTTATCTCCACCCATACTGATTCTACTTCCTGATCTTCCGAGCCGAGATCCTTTCTCTCTACCGTCCTTATGTCATCCTTTATTATCAGGGCTACTCCCCCTCCTTTTCCATTCTGCCTGCCTTTTCAAAACGTCAAGTACCCTGGAACATTAAGTTAGAGGGGAGTTGAGGAAAACTTTTTTCACCCACAGGGTGGTGGGGGTCTAGAACTCACTGCCTGAAAGGGTGGTAGAGGCAGAAACCCTCATCGCATTTAAAAAGTACTTGGATTTGCATTTGAAGTGCCGTAACCTCCAAGGCTACGGACCAAGAGCTGGAAAGTGGGATTAGGTTGGATAGCTCTTTTTCGTCTGGCATAGACACGGTGGGCCAAGTGGCCTCCTTCTGTGCTGTAAATTTTTATGATTCTATGAGTACCTTGGAGGCAGAGTAAGCCTCACAGCCAGCACATCACTTTGTCCAATCCTTCATACAAGGATCTGGGTTCAGGAGGTGGTGATGAATAAGCCTGATACATGGCATTTGACTTGGACGTCTAGAACAACAAGGTGGCTGGCATGACAAAAGTTGCCCTATATAGATCCTTCCACCACAATGAAGGCAGAAACTGATAATTGGGGCAACAGCATCTGGGAGGCATTACCTGGAGCCAAGCATGAGAACACACACATATATCCATGGCTTGATGTCTACCATGATAAGGTTGTAGTGAGACAAGCAGTAGCTGCTGAAGTTCCACATGTCCAACAGGTGGAACCTGCATTAATGAGATTTGGTGCCTGTGGTCAGGTGGTTGGTGGCAATTCACGCACATATTTTTTTGGTGAATTGTGTTGCTCACCATGCTGTTTGTGAGGAGCCCCCAGTAACTGTTGCCCAACTAGCAAGGGCTCACACTCACACTAGTTAGCTGCCTAATGATCAACTAGTGACAACTATCTTTGCAGCTGAGAGAAGGGAAGAGGAGAAGGAAGCATAGTTGGGTCTCTTTGGGGTTACGGTGGCTTCAAGATGACTAAGTCTGCCATCCATGGCAGTCTTGGTATTTCGTGAACTGAGCCAGAAAAGTCCACAGTTCTCCATGGCGTTAATGACTGATAGCCAATCTGGCTCACGGCTCACTAAAGGAACCTTGAAGAGTAGACCTGTCAGTGAGACATGGGATTTTTCCCACTTGGCTCCAGCTAACTCGCAACCAAAGTCCTACCTTGTACGGTGAACCTAGCTAAAAGCTTACCAGTTCTCTGTGCTGGTGAGTGGCATGGGTTTAGCTGATTACACTGCAGCAGTGCCCCAGGGGTCCCAAAACCTTGGCCTGCATCTGAGATCTCTGGACTTGGGCCTGTGTCCCTCTGAGAAAAGGATTTGCATTCCATACTGAGCAGACCCTCCAGGTAGATGTAAATTGCTCAGCAACTTGAATTAGCAACTGTAAACATTGTGATGGGTTGCCATGTGTATCAAATAAGAACGAACTTATATTGATATAGCATCTTTCACATCTTCAGAACATTCCAAGGTGATTCATAACTAATGGATTACTTTTTTGAAGTGCAATCATTGGTGTTATGTAGACATCAGGCACCCAGCTGATCAAAACACAATATTAAGCATTCTTTCTGACGAAAGGTCATCGACCTGAAACATTAACTGTTTCTCTCTCCACAAATGCTGCCTGACCTGCTGAGTATTTCCAGCATTTTCTGTTTTTATTTTAAGCTTTCTTTATTCCTTTATGCCCTCAATGGTACAGACAATACACTGGCAAGTACCCAAATTTATGGGTACTCTTGTTTGTTTTTCTCAAGGCAATGGCTATCATTGAATCTCCCCATGGCCTCCTCCCCCACCACCCACTCGCAATTTATAGAGCTGTTGTAGTAGAGTATGCTTTTCGGCTAGTGTATCATAGGTAGGAACTCCTGAAACATTGCCTTCACACCTCCTCAGAAAGCACCAGTGTTACATTTACAATGTTAAGCCAAATGCCTATATACACTGAGCTTAGAAGATTCCTCAATATTAAACATATTTTCCATAATGTTCTACTCCTCCCCCCACAAAAATCTGACTGAGATTTAAGTGGTAGAACAAAGTAATGTCTGTTAAAAGGAGAAAAAAAACTTTCAAGTAGAAACACAGGGTATCCCATAACACAGTATGCACTTATTGTTTTAGATTATAGTTGAAGAACTACCTCTTGAAGTCCATCAATGATCCATTAAAGCCTCACCACAAACTTGCATTTTCAGTACTCGTTTTGTAGCTTTTTTTTGAGCAAGGCCATGAAAATAATACCAATCTATCCTGCACTCAACTCCATTTTTGCGACACAAGGTTGTATTCATTGTAATAAGATTCTGTCTGCCTAAATTCACTTCACTTAGCACTCTTAACAATCTCCAGGGAGAACTGACCTTTATATTGTCTAGCTGGACACAGCTTGACCCCACATTCAAGAGGTGGAAGATAGTGTTATGCTGTGGTAATCTGTTCCTTGAAAAAGTACTTCAATTGTAGAAAATAATACAGAAGTTACATTACCTACTGTGCAATGATTGTGCACACGCACAAGTAGTTTATTGACACAAAATCTGATTAAGATTAGATTCAAGTGATAGTTATTGGAGGAATGGAAATGAATGTGGAGACTGGGTGGATAAAAACATTAAGGTATGGCCTTCCTCATTTTTCAATTGAAGTTCAATCTATGGCATTTGATTTCCATCAATACTGTATCTGCATTGCACTGAGGTGAAAAGCAAAGGAGCAATTCCCACCTTACCAAGCAGATCACCATCATGTTACCATTCTTCAATTAATCTTGAACAGTCTTAAAGCCAACAGTACTGCCTGCAACTTTAGTCTGTTTCGAGACCAAATATGATATGGAGAACCCCATATTTTTTGCTCTCCCTATATGGGATCTCCAGCACACAAGTGGAAGGGACTAAGGTGGAGGCTGAAACTACAGCCCAATCAACAGATACATCAGAACTTACATTAATCAGATATCTGTTTAGAGCCAACTATAAGCTAAGGATTTTATACCACAGGGAAAGAGGCCAAAACGCAGATTTCTTTTTACAATTCACACTCACTAATCATAATTGGGCAATTGAACTCAGACAAACAATAAGGGTAATAGGATGAGAAAAGCTACCCTGGTCAAAGGATGCGTTTTTGCAAAGTTGAAGCACATTTTTACAAAATGAAGACAGAGTTTAATATACTCAGTTCCCATTGGTACCCCTCACCTGGATAAATGCACAATGAACAAATGGAAGGGTTGACACTGTATTTGAATGTCTGAAACAGCAATAGCTGGCACAAGTGCAAGGAATGGCACAGAAATGGAATCAAATATGAAACTCCAGCCAGAATGGGCGAGTGCAAATTAGTACATGTGCACAAAACAGGAATGAATTCTAGTTTGTCTCAGGGTCGTCCACAACTGCCCTCTTTTTACAGAAGTACAAAATGAGAATCCAAAGGCTACCTCCCATGTATATGTGGTGCAGGAAACCTCTCTCTAAGCCCTCTTACAGAAATTCTGGATAGCCCTCAAGTGACATTCAGCTGGTAGATATATTGAAGTCTAGATTTTCAGCAATAATTTTATTAAAGTATATTGACTAAGCAGGTTTATACTGTGATGTAGATTATTTTCTTACAAAAATAGCATTTAAATCAATAATTGAAGTTTGATGAATAAAGGCATCTTCCTTTAAAAAAAATGAACTGAGACAACAGAAATTCAAGCACATAAAATACCTATTTCAGTTAAGCCTAATTATGTTGGTAAGGGTCACGCTCACTTTAATCGGTTTTGGCTGGTACAATAATGCTTCCAATAATGCTAACTTTATCCTGGACCACTGTAAATGGTTAAGATCCCTCAAACAGTTCTGAAGTAATAATAGTAATGGGGCTCAATGAAACCGAATTTGGGCTAAAGCTTTTCCAAATAATACAATTTCCCATTACTGGATCTTGAACGTGAGGAGGGAATTTTAAATGGAAAGCAAAACAGAAGGGAAACATTGCCTGACTGCTGCCAATATAAGCTAACCAGTAGTGGTTTATAATGCACACTAATAAAACCCATGGAGCGCACTTACACCAAATGTGACTAAACAAAACTGTACACAGCTATGAAAAATAGATCAAATAGTTCACTACTGGTGCTCAGTGCCTTTTCTGTCCTAAGTACCATAATTAGATAATCATTAAACAAAGTTCACTGAAAAGGTTAACATCAACACTCATCCTGTTAACACCAGCAAACATTAGGATAGATGCCCAAGTACTCATTATTACAAAACATAATCCTCTCCATTTACCAATACGTCTGTCAACATACAAAATCATTGCCCATTCCAACTGATGAGCTAGATAACTGAGAAACAGCATTTATTTGACAAGGGTCCTGTCACCCATTCTTCACAAGTGTGAATAGACAGAATCGAAGTAAGGTTTGAAGCTGCTTGAAAAAAACACATTCCAATATCAGTACTATGCTATGTCATTTTACTGTTAACAGGAAATAAGGTTTGAAGAGAAATATTTATACAAATGGTTTAACTGTTCCTGTTTGATGAAGAGGGTTCAGACTCCGGGTGTAGTGTGAAATTTATCACGTATTGCTGAAACATAATTGACCATGAATAGTTTTCTCTGCCTCGTTGATGTAGTAAATTGGCTGCATTCAGGCACCTTTTGGCAATTATACTTGAAGTGTTAGTTTGGCTCAGTTGGTAGCATTCTCACCTGAATTAGAAAGTTGAGGGTTCAAGCCCACGTTAGGACATAATTTATGCTGATATTTCAGTGCAGTACTGAGGGAGGTGCTGTCTCTTGAAAATGTGGACGATTTCCCAAGTATGTCTATTATTCCACAAAAAATATGGATAAATCTAACCTGGCCAATTATCACCCTATTAGCCTCCTCCCAAATATCAGTAAAGTGATGAGTCATCAGAAGTGCCATCATGTAACACCTGCTCACCAACTCTCAGTTCAGGTTCTACCATAACCACCTCGTGGTGTCAAGAAACCCCAGCAAATCAATTGTGGTCAAGGGGAAACTCTGCAGGGGCTGGAGTCATACCTCACACAAAGGGTGACGGTTATGGTTGTCGGAGGCCAATCACTGCACCCACAAGACATCATTGCAGGAGTTCCTCAAGGAAGTGTTGTCAGCCCAACTATCTTCAGCTTCTTCACCAATAAACTTCCCTCTCTCATAAGGTCAGAAGTGGGGCTGTTGTTGATAATTCCATTGTATTCAGTTCCATCTCTTCCCATAATAAAGCATGATGCGGAGATGCCGGCGTTGGACTGGGGTGGACAAAAATGAGAAGTCGCGCAACACCAGGTTATAGTCCAACAGATTTATTTAAAAAGTGTGTCTTTGATGTAAGGAAAGATTGTATCTCTGCATTTTCTCTGTGTTTATATTCTGTGAATTTTTGTAGATTCACTCATAGTAACTTTACCTGAAGAAGGGGCGATCGATAGCTCCGAAAGCTTGTAATTTTAAATAAATCTGTTGGACTATAACCTGGTGTTGTGCGACTTCTCATAATAAAGCAGCCCATGATAGTCTGCAACACATTCCGGCTTGGGCTAACAGGTGGCAAGTATCATTCACGCCACAAAAGTGGTGGGTAATGAACATCTTAGACAAGAGAAAACCTGTCATCTCTCCTTGATTTTCAACAGCACAACCATCGCTGGGTCCCCCACCATCAACATCTTAGGGATCACCATTGACCAGAGGCAAAACTGGAATGTCTATTTCAACATTGTGGCTATAAGAGCAAGGCAGAGGCTGGGTAATTTGTTTTTATTCGTTCCTAGGTAGTGGGCATCGCTGTCAAGGCCAGCATTTATTGCCCATCCCTAATTGCCCTTGAGAAGGTGGTAGTGAGCCGCCTTCTTGAACCGCTGCAGTCCATGTGGTGAAGGTACTCCCACAGTGTTGTTAGGGAGGGAGTTCCAGGATTTTGACCCACTGACGAAGAAGGAACAGCGATATATTTCCAAGTCAGGATGGTGTGTGACTTGGAGGGAAACTTGCAGGTGATGGTGTTCCCATGTGCCTGCTGCCCTTGACATTCTAGGGTGGTAGAGGTCGCGGATTTGGGAGGTGCTGTCGAAGAAGCCTTGGCGAGTTGCTGCAGTGCATCTTGTAGATGGTACACACTGCAACCACGGTACGCCGGTGGTGGAGGGAGTGAATATTTAAGGTGGTGGATGGGGTGGATAGCAGTGAGTTTTCCCTGATTCCCATTACTAGGGCTCCTTGATGCCACACTCTGTCAAATGCTGCCTTGATGTCAAGGGCAGTCACTCTCACCTCACCTCTAGAATTCAGCTCTTTTGTCCATGTTTGGACCAAGGCTGTAATGAGGTCTGGAGCCAATTGGTCCTGGCGGAACCCAAACTGAGCATCAGTGAGCAGGTTATTGGTGAGTAAGTGCCGCTTGATAGCACTGTCAACAACACCTTCCATTACTTGGCTGATGATTGAGAGTAGACTGATGGGGCGGTAATTGGCCGGATTGGATTTGTCCTGCTTTTTGTGGACAGGACATACCTGGGCTGTTTTCCACATTGTGGGGTGGATGCTAGTGTTGTAGCTGTACTGGAACAGCTTGGCTAGAGGTGCGGCTAGTTCTGGAGCGCAAGTCTTTAGCACGACAGCCGGGATGTTGTCAGGGCCCATAGCCTTTGCTTTCTTGATATCACGTGGAGTGAATCAAATTGGCTGAAGACTGGCTTCTATGATAGTGGGGACGTCAGGAGGAGGTCAAGAAGGATCTTGGCACTTCTGGCTGAAGGTGGTTGCAAATGCTTTAGCCTTGTCTTTTGCACTCGCGTGCTGGGCTCCGCCATCCTTGAGATTGGGGATACTCATGGAGCCTCCTCCTCCCGTTAATTGTTTAATTGTCCACCACAATTCAGGATGGATGTGGCAGGACTGCAGAGCTTTGATCTGATCCGTTGATTGTGGGATTGCTTAGCTCTGTTTATAGCATGCTGTTTTCGCCATTTAGCATGCATGTAGTCCTATGTTGCAGCTTCCCCAGGTTGGCACGTCATGTTTAGGTACGCCTGGTGCTGCTCCTGTCATGCTCTTCTGCACTCCTCATTGAACCAGGGTTGGTCCCCTCGCTTGATGGTAATGGTGGAGTGACGGATATGCCGGGCCATGAGGTTACAGATTGTGGTGGAATACAATTCTGCTGCTGCTGATGGCTCACAAGACCTCATGGATGCCCAGTTTTGAGCTGCTAGATCTGTTCTGAATCTATCCCATTTAGCACGGTGGTAGTGCCACACAACACGATGGAGGGTGTCCTCAGTGTGAAGACGGGTCTTCGTCTTCACAAGGACTGTGCGGTGGTCACTGCTACCAATACTGCCATGGACAGATGCATCTGCGACAGAGAGATTGGTGAGGCGAGGTCAAGTAGGTTTTTCCCCTCGTGTTGGTTCTCTCACCACCTACCAAAGGCCCAGTCTGGCAGCTATGTCCTTCAGGACTCGGCCAGTAGCAGTGCTACTGGTGCTACCGAGCCACTCTTGGTGATGGACATTGAAGTCCCTCACCCAGAGTACATTCTGTGCCCTTGCTACTCTCAGTGCTTCTTCCAAGTGGTGTTCATCAGCTGAGGAAGGGCGGTAGGTGGTAATCAGCAGAAGTTTTCCTTGCCCATGCTTGACCTGAAGCCATGAGACTTCATGGGGTCCGGAGTCAATGTTGAGGACTCCCAGGGCCACTCCCTCCCGACTGTATACCACTGTGTCACCACCTCTGGTGGGTATGTCCTGTCCCACTGGCAGTGATGGTGATGGAGGAGTCTGGGACATTGGCTGAAAGGTATGATTCTGTGAGTATGACTAGGTCAGGCTGTTGCTTGTCTAGTCTGTGTGACACCTCTCCCAATTTTGACACAGATGTTAGTGAGGAGGACTTTGCAAGGCCAACTGGGCTGGGTGTGCCGTTGTCGTGTCCGAAGCCAGTGCTGAGGTCGATGCCAGGTGGTCCGTCCAGTTTTATTATTATTTTCTGAAGTGTTTGTTACAACGGAGTGGCTTGCTAGGCCATTTCAGAGGGCAGTTAAGAGTCGACCACATTGCTGTGGGTCTGGAGTCACATATAGGCCAGACCAGTTAAGGATGGCAGATTTCCTTCCCTAAAGGACATTAGTGAACCAGATGGGTTTTTACGACAATCTGATTGTTTCATGGTCACCATTACTGATACTAGCTTTTTATTCCAGATTTATTTAACTAACTGAATTTAAATTCCACAGCTGCCGTGGTGGGATTTAAACTCATGTCTCTGGATCATTAGACCAGGCCTCTGGATTCTCCAGTAACATAACCACTGTGCTACCATACTCTGTGACAAGTGGATCACCTCCTGACACTGGGCTGCAACGCTTCAGCTATGAAGAGAGACTGGACAGGCTGGGGTTGTTTTCCTTAGAGCAGAGAAGGCTGAGGGGGGATCTGATTGAGGTGTACAAAATTATGAGGGGCATAGATAGGGCAGATAGAAAGGAACTTTACCCCTTAGTAGAGGGGACAATAACCAGGGGGCATAGTTTCAAGGTAAGGGGCAGGAGGTTTAGAGGGGATTTGTGGGAAAACTTTTTCACCCAGAGGGTGGTTGGAATCTGGAACTCACTGCCTGAAAGGGTGGTAGAGGCAGGAACCCTCACAACATTCAAGAAGCATTTAGATGAGCACTTGAAACGCCATAGCATACAAGGCTACGGACCAAGTGCTGGAAAATGGGATTAAAATAGACAGGGCTTGATGGCCGGCGCGGACACGATGGGCCGAAGGGCCTCTTTCTGTGCTGTATAACTCTATGACTCTAATACCCCTCCATCTGTGAAGCTTAAGTTAGTGTGATAGAATACTCGCCACGTACCTGGATGGGTGCAGCCAGGAAGGTCATCGCGAGTTAGGACAGAGCAATTTGCTTGATTGGCATGAAAGCCATTGGACTCAATATTCACCAACCTCCATCACTGGCACACTGTGATTGGAGAATGTATTATCTACACAATGTATTGCAACAACTTGCTAAGGTTACCTCGACAGCACCTCCCACCCCTGCAACTTGTACCACCGAGGTCAAAAGCAGCAATGTCATAAGAACACCATCACTTTCAAGTTCCCCTTCAAGTCACATAGGATCCTAACATGAACATGTATTCCCATTCCTTCATTGTTGCTGGGTCAATATCCTGGAATTCCCCACCTAACACCACTGTGGGAGCGCCAGCACATCAAGGAGTGCAGTGGTTCAAAGAAAAGAGCCACCTTCTCAGAGCAACTAGGAATGTGCAATAAATGTGGCCTTGCCACCGTCGTCCACATCACAACAAAAGAAATAATAATTTTTAAAAATCTGGAAAGTAAATTTGCAAGGGAATTGTTGTCAGAGCTATTGAGTGATTTCTGAGCCAGACCTGGATGCCACTTGTGACATGTCTGCAAATCTCGGGCCATGAGTGATATTATTACTTAGTTGGATGCCTTCTGATCAGCATCCAAGACTGGCCCAGATTCTCAAACACATGATTTCCTGTTGATGGACCTTGTTGCTGATGTCAATGGCAAACATTCAAAGATCGCATGAATGAACTACAGAATTTGTTCATCCCAGTTTGGCATAAAAATAAAACAAAAAAGGTGACTCAACCGTGGCTAACAAAGGAAATTAGGGATAGCATAAGATCCAAGGAGAGGACATATAAATTGGCCAGAAAAAGCAGAAAACCTGAGGATTGGAAGCAGTATAGGATTCAGCAACGAAGGACAAAAGGATTAATTAAGAGGGGGAAAATAGAGTATGAGAGTAAGCTTGCAGGGAACATAAAAACTGACTGTAAAAGCTTTTATAGATATGTGAAGAGAAAAAGATTGGTGAAGTCAAGCGTAGGTCCCTTGCAGTCAGAATCAGGGGAATTTATAATGGGGAACAAAGAAATGGCATATCAATTAAATACATACTTTGGTTCTGTCTTCACAAAGGAGGTCACAAATAACCTCCCAGAGATGTCGGGGAACATAGGGTCTAATGAGAGGGAGGAACTGAAAGAAATCAGTATGTGTAGAGAAATAGTGTTATGGAAACTGACGGGATTGAAGGCCGATAAATCCCTAGGGCCTGATAATCTACATCCTAGGGTACTCAAGGAAGTGGCCCTAGAAATAGTAGATGCATTGCTGGTCATCTTCCAAAATTCTATAGACTCTGGAACAGTACCCATGGATTAGAAGGTAGCTAATGTTACCCCACTATTCAAAAAAGGTGGTAGAGAGAAGATGGGGAATTATAGACCAGTAAGCCTGACATCGGTAGTGGGGAAAATGCTAGAGTCCATTTTAAAAGATGTAATAGCAGAGCACTTGGAAAACAGTGACAGGATCGGACAAAGTCAACATAGATTTACAAAAGGTAAATCGTGCTCGACTAATCTACTAGAAATTTTTGAGGATGTAACTGGTAAAATAGATAAGGGAGAACCAGTGGATGTGGTGTATTTGGACTTCCAAAAGACTTTTGATAAGGTCCCACATAAGAGATTAGCGTGTAAAGTTAAGGCACATGGGATTGGGGGCAAGGTATTGACTTGGATAGAGAACTGGTTGGCAGACAGAAAGCAAAGAGTTGGAATAAATGGGTCTTTTTCCGAGTGGCAGGCAGTGACTAGTGGGGTACTGCAGGGATCAGTCCTAGGACCCCAGCTATTCACAATATATATTAATGATCTAGACGAGGGAATTGGATGTAATATCTCTAAGTTTGCAGACGACACAAAGCTGGGTGGGAGTGTGTGCCGTGAGGAGGATGCCGAGAAACTCCAGTATGATTTGGGCAGAAGCATGGCAGATGCAATATAATGTGGATAAATGCGAGGTTATCCACTTTGGTGTCAATAACAGGAAGGCAGATTATTATCTGAATGGCATTAGATTGGGAGAAGGGGAAGTGCAACGAGACCTGTGTGTCCTTGTGCACCAGTCGCTGAAGGTAAGCATGCAGGTGCAGCAGGCGGTTAAGAAGGCAAATGGTATGTTGGCCTTCGTAGCGAAAGGGTTTGAGTACAGGAACTTGGTGAGACCACATCTTGAGTATTGTGTGCAGTTTTGGTCGTCTTATCTGAGGAAGGATGTTCTTGCCATGGAGGGAGTGCAGCGAAGATTTACCAGGCTGATAGCTGGGATGGCAGGAATGATGTATGAGGAGAGATTGGGTCGATTGGGCTTATACTCGCTGGAGTTTAGAAGAATGAGAGGGGATCTCATTGAAACTTATAAAATTCTAACAGGACTAGACAGACTAGATACAGGAAGGATGTTCCCGATGGCCGGGGAGTCCAGAACCAGAGGTCACAGTCTAAGGATAAGGGGTAAGCCATTTAGGACTGAGATGAGGAGGAATTTCTTCACCCAGAGAGTGGTGAACCTGTGGAATTCTCTCCCACAGAAGGCAGTTGAGGCCAATTCATGAAATATATTCAACAAGGAGTTAGATATATTTCTTAAAGCTAAAGGGATCAAGGGATATGGAGAGAAGGCAGGGACAGGTACTGAATTTGGATGATCAGCCATGATCTCATTGAATGGCGGAGCAGGCTCGAGGGGCTGAATGGCCTGCTCCTATCTTCTATGTTTCTATGTCAGCAAAGGAGTGCTAGGCAGGAGAGATCCCTTATGGAATCGCAGATTAAAACTGAAGGCTAGAAATGACTGTTCACAATATTATCAGACAAGTAAGTCACATGTTTGTACGACATTCCCTTGTCTTCCACTGTTCCACAGGCATTAACCAGTATATTTTAAATAGCTTAATATCTGTACTGAAGCAGCAACAGAATGTCATACAATCAGGTTAAGCATAATATTGCCGACAGTAACTTATAGGTTTAGATTCCCTAGCTAGGTGATTTCAATTTACTTTTCCATAATACTTAATGGGGGCGCTGGGAGGAAATACAAACAACATACGAAAAGACGGACAGAAAAAGACCGCTGGTCCATCAAAGTCTGGCCCACTCTGCCATGTTGCAACTAAGCAACACAACCACCAATACTTCCCACCCACTCGTAGCCGTAGAATCTCCTGAGAAAGGCAAAAAATAGATTAAAAGAAAACCCGAGACCAAATCGGGGGGGTGGGAAGAAATGGAATTGTGGGAAATGCTCTCCAACCCCAGAAAGCAATAAAAAAAATTAGTTCCAATAGACAGTAATGACCAGAAGGTGCATTAACCAACATCCCATCCTACCTTTTGTATAATGTGCTATCAGCCTCCTCCAGCTCCCTTTTAAACGTTTGCAGTGAATCTACATCCACTGCATGAGCCGGCAACCTATTCCAAAAGTCAATAATTTTCATGGAAAAGAAAAACCTCCTGACATGTAACCTAGTTCTACGCTTACCCAGTTTCTACACATATCCATTTGTATTGAAAATGCCAAATACTATACTTATTGTCCTTTAACCTAATTGATTCCATATGTGGATAGGTGGAATTCATTTTTAAAATATTTCATGCAGATCCCATTTAGTCTGATTGTAATATATATTATGCTCTTAAAAGCAGGAGCCTAAGTAAGTATTGGTAACAGCCCAGAAGAGGGAGGAAATAGGAGAATATTTACTAGAGCTTTTTGTGGTCATTTGTGAGCCCATAAAAAAAAGCTTTCATATATTTGCTCAACTTTTCTCAGGTGAACCAGTAGAATTGAACATGCAAGTCAATCGATCACCTCACAGAAGTGCAAGTTCATACCCTGAGGTTTCTTTTGTTTGCAGCTCGTGTGATGAATGATGACCAAGGTAAAAAGTTAGGTACTCCTCTGCGGAACATACTTCAAAACTTTGAGCATTTGTAAGACTAGGCATTGAATTTTGTAAAAATGGAAAAGAATTATTACCTAGTAAGCAATTCTCCCATAGTATGCACCACACACACACACGTTGTACACAACAGTTGTTCATTAAATGGAAGGATGAATTATCCAAATGTTTTGCCCTTCACCCCCAAAAATAGTTGTTTTGAAAAAGCAACAGCACAAACAGAACATGAATATGATGCATTAGAAAACACAGTATACAGATAGGTGAAACAAAGATGGGGGACTGGCGAGTTAAACGGTGACTTTCCACCTCGTGTGTGGGATCTGGCTTTAAATCCAGCACACATAAGCTGTTCTCTCGCTCTGGCTGCATAAAGTATTGGGCAATTGGATGATTTACATCACAGGACGTCTGGCCTTCATGGCACCATACCCCCGCAAATATTAGAGGGAAGGGGGGTTAACAGCAGGGCGTAGAGAAACAAAAAGGAAACTAAAGTACCGCGAAAGGAGGCCACTTTAAACATAGTGAGAATCTGGCACATGTATTAAATTCCAAAAGATATTACAATTCATTGTTTGCACACATACATAACAAATACACATATGGCTTCCAGCTTGCCTATTTACTTCTCTCTTTATATTGATTTTTTTTGCAGAAAATACAGGAAAGGAGAGAAAGGTCAATAAAAGCTATCTAGGGATAACCTACTCATCAACCCATATGGGATGCACACAAATACTTAGATATAGCAATGCATTAGTACAGAGTTAACAAATTACCCATTAACACAGACTGGATAATTATACTAGGTAACCAAACAGTATCACATATTTAATGAACCATACCCAACAGATCATTTTAAACCACTACCAGTCTACCATTATACATCACACTTAATTGAAGATAATTGAGGAAGGAGGTCTAAGAATTTTTAAATGAGAGAAGTACTCCATCCCTGAAGTCCTGCATATCATGTTACTAGGCACTTGGCTGGAAGGGTAACCACTTACTCAGCTAATAGAGGTAAAAATAAGTCATGCCAACATCGCAGGAAAGTTGCTCTCTTGCCCATGAGCAAAAGTGCCATAAGTAAGCATGGTTTTGCCCTTAGGCTGATTGTGCGTAACCAACATGCTGCCCAAAGGCAAGACTAACAATGTGAAGTGCGCATTGCTGTTGATAAATCTCCCAAGCAGGAGATAACAGCATGAACATTTTCAAGACTGAGCAATGATTTGATGACTGCAAGATATGTATAGGGAAATTAAAGCATTTTGCAGTTACCGAGGTGGCTATTCATCATTTATGTTTTCTAGGTGTAGACATATATTTTCTAGCAAACTTATTTTCAGATAGGCTCTTCAAAAAGATAAGTGGAAAAAGTTACCATGTCAAATTTTGTTAAAATTCATGAAGGTGACAACATGGCGGAAGCTACATAAAGCATTGATTGCTCCCTGCATGTTATTTTTGAAAGAAAGTCAGATTAAGATTTTAGTTAAATGCATATCTGATAAGAGAAACTTACTACAAAATGTTCCTGACAATCTAATAAAGCATTGTTACTAGAGTTAATTTATTAAATTAATTAAGATTGGACTGATAGGTCACAACAAACCTTCCTGTTTCCTTTGGTGCAAGGGTGGATGGGGAATAAGAGAACTGAATGATATTGTCAGCAGTTTAGTGCATTGGTGCTTATGGCATGTTCCCAATGCCGTCACAAATAACATTTTTTCAGCTTTTACCTTTTCATAAACTGGCCAATGCCCAGAATAAATTGCTTTAAAAGAACAAATCCGGCCTTTATTATGGAACACTTTTTGTATGGCTTCAAAGTGTTTTGGAACAATGGTCAAGGCATTTTATATGCTATTTTGACTGGAGAGGGAGCTTACAGGTATTTAAATGTTATGTGAATGTGTGCTGTGCTGAGGGAACAGGGCAATAAAATATTGACTAGAAGGGCCCATGAATATGAAGTTCTGCTTTAAAAATAGGCCTGTTCATTTAACCTTCATTAAAATTATTAAAAAAAAGAGTAAAGCAACTCATCTCAAAGTAGATATTGATTCAGGTGGCACTAAATGACCCAGCAAAACTGAACAGATAAATAAAATTTAACCAGTGAAAATCTAAATGCGCTGAAATCAGAAAACAGGAAGAACTTGTTATTTGTGTGCAAATTGTTTTCAAGCATCAACCTAGATTATAATTTACAATTTAAAATATGGTATGTACCCTGTGATAATGCAAACATATTAACAGATGACTTTAGAACAAAATCAGCCGCAACCACATGGAATGATTTTTGCAGCTTTTGTAACGGTCGTATTTGATAAGGTTTGTGTACATTATGCGTGGCTTGAGACATCATTTTCACAAAGTCATAGCTTAAGAAACAGAAATACAAGCTAATTAGCATCAATATGACATCTTAATTCAGAAGTTATGTAATTACTTAAGAAGTATAAATTATGTCTCAATTAAGAGACTGACCTACATGTACTATACGTTTACAAAGACATTCAAACAACTTGATACCTCATCTTTTACACTGCAGGGTAGATCAAAACACGATGGTAGTGGTTAATATTTTAAAACCTGACTGCTCTCTTGGAGCTAAACTCCCACAGAGCACTAAGATCAATATTTTTTCCTAGTCATCTGTGTTTTTACTTCAAATCTGCAAAATTACTGTGAACTATTTAATTATTTTTTAAGAATGAAATTATTGTGTTACTTTAATCATGATTAATATATTAAAATCCTTTATGAAACTGCGGTTCTAAATAAAACTTGTAGCATCACAGAACTTGACATGTGATTCAGGAATATCTTGGGGCTGAGATCCCCTTCGGTAGTAATAACTTTGGTTCTTGCGTCTTACCACCTCAACCACTGGTTAACAACGAGAATTATTTTTTAAAAACATGATTTAGTACACATTATATTAATTATCTGGTAATCAGCTACTGGTTCTAATTAAATCTCAAATTACAGATAACAATGCAAAACTGTTGGTGTTTCATTTTCCCATGTTAAATTACAGTCTTGGAAACAAGTTCATAGGTCTTGTTCAAAGTGTATGCAATTTACAGTCAGTTTCATTATATTGCATCAGATCATGTGCCCCTTTCAGGAATTCTCACAGAAGTTTCTTTCCTCTCATACAAAAATCATTAAGCTATAGGTACAAACAGTAACTCAAATTCAGTCGGCTAAATGGAAAATTACAATATTTGTCTCAATAATCTGAGAAATAGTTATATACGGTAACTGTATAAAATATTAATGCGAACTATATCTACATTGGAGTTGCATGTACCTTGTTCAAAGGCAGTGTTTATTAGCACCCCAATTTCCAAGAATGAAAATAGATTTTCTTTTAAATTTACAAGTTACTTAGCATATGTAATGAAATGAAAAGGATTTTCGCTAAACAACTTAATACTTACAGTACAAGTAACAAAATAGAGAGGATTTTTGCCAAACGGTCTACAATTAGATTTGTTAATCCATTATCAGAACTGTACAGAGCTTAAAATACTCAGCAGCTCAGTACAGAATCACTATTTGGGGACTCCAGAGAATTAACTCCATGTGATAAAAGGCTCAACAAAGCAATTCTGACTGCACAGCCACAACGTGATGTGCACTGAATACTAGAAAAGGAGTGGGAACTGCTGTTCTTTCAACCCACACAATTTGCACATGGCTTATCAATAGCCTTAGTGCTGAATATAGAACTCAGTCTATTTGGCTTTCAGTCAATTAAGCTTTAAGCTGTCAGCAAACAACACTTTTAAGTTAATTTTGAATCACTGAGAATCAAGTTGAAGGTTGTGAAAGGGCGCGTGCACACACACAGACATGAAAAAAAGACAGTTTAATTGCCCTGAACAGCCATTATGTGTTGTGATAGGTCTATTGAATCTTAGCTAATCTATTTATCAAAAGTGCAACTGAATGGTTGGTTAAGTTCCACTATGCGCCAATCTTTAATAATGTTTCATATTAATAATAGAAAGATCATAAAACAAACATACTTTTAAAATCTATTGTCCAATTGCAGATCCAGTGCATTAATCCAAGAAGGAATTCTGTGCAAAACATCTTTATTCTCAATATCTAAGCTATTAAATGTCAACTAACAATATTAAATGTTGACAGAAAAGCATGATAAAAAATTGTGACAATTGGAGTAAGGTTTATGAACAGCAAGTGTGCGCCCCTATGCAAGATATTATTCTGTATAAGATTATGAGCAAGTCTTCATTTCTACTGTACAATCTACCTAGACTAATTTATTACTGTAATGTGTAATTCAAGCAGATCTGAAGATTGTAATATAATTATGTGTGACCTACACATTATTTTCTTAAAATCACAAATGATGATTTTTTTTTTGTTCTGCACATTTTTGTGAATTACATCAGTGGGGATTAAGGAGCTATTAAACCCAAACATGAAATAGCTGAATTAACATACAGCACTGAAGGATGCCATTTGGCCCATCGTGTCTGTGTTGGCTCTTTGAAAGAGCTATCCAATTAGTCCCTGTCCACTGTCCTAACCCCATAGCCCTGCAAACTTTTCCCCTTCAAGTATTCATCCAATTCCCTTTTGAAAGTTACTACTGAATCTGCTTCCACCACCCTTTCAGGCAGTGCATTCCAGATCATGACATATCGCTGCATAAAACAAATTCTCATTTCCCCCTGGATTTTTTGCCAATTATCTTAAATCTGTGTCCTCTGGTTACCGACCCTCCTGCCAGTAGAAACAGTTTCTCCCTATCTACTCAAAACCCCTCATAATTTTGAACACCTCTATTAAATCTCCCCTCAACCTTCTCTGCTCTAAGGAGAACAATCCCAGCTTCTCTAGTCTCCCCAAATAACTTAAGTCCCTCATCTCTGGTACCATTCTTGTTAATCTCCTCTGCACCCTCTCCAAGGCCATGAAATCCTTCCTAAAGTGAGGTGCCCAGAATTGGACACAATACTCTATCTTAGGCCTAACTAGTGATTTATAAAGGTTTACCATAACTTCCTTGCTTTTGTACTTTATGCCTCTACTTATAAAGCCAACGACCCCTTAGCAGGCTTATTAACTTGTCCTGCCACCTTCAAAGATTTGTGTATGTGAATCCCCAGGTCTCTCTGTTCCTGCACCCCCTTTAAAATTATACTATTTAATTTATATTGCCTCTCCACATTTTCCCTTCCAAAATGAATCACTTCACACTCCTCTACATTAAATTGCATCTGCCATGTGTCTGCCCATTTCACAGCTGTATATCACCTCCTGAAGTCTGCTACTATCCTCCTCACTGTTCAGTACATTTCAAAGCTTTGTGTCATCTGCATACTTTGAGATTATGCCCCCTATACCCAAGTCCAGATCATTGATATATATAAAAAGAGGTCCCAATACCAACTCTGTTGGCCACTGCTGTATACTTCCCTCCAGTCTGATAAACAACCGTTCATCACTACTCTCTGTTTTCTGTCTCTTAGCCAATTTTGTATCCATGCTGCTACTGCCCCTTTAATCCCATGGGCTTCAATTTTGCTAACAAGTCTATTATCTGGCACTTTCTCAAACAATTAATTCAGTATTAATTGTGTGTGTTCATTTGGTTTCCAAAACCTTTCCAAGCCAGTACTACGATGACGTCATTAGCATTTCATCTTTAAAGCCTAATTTTAATTCTTCTTTTCCCAATTTTCCCCTCCCCTGAAGATATTGATTCCTTGCTGGTATATAGCTCATTTTCAAAAGAAGCCATGATGTTGAGGACTCTAATTGTAACACAAGAATTAAACAGAACTATCTTCCAACTGCAATTACAAGGTAGTGGACCACTAGTACACCACTCCATGGAGTAGCAGGAGATCGGTTCAAACCTATGATCCTCCAACTTGATACATTTGCCATCTCCGACTTGCCATTGTGAGGAGACACCAAAGAAATGTCAGGCACTTCCCCATTAAGAGGATGACTTGCATGTATGTCTCAGTGGCAAGTTTCAGAATGGCACAGGTAAAAGCCTAGGATCAAGTTACTCATCTGCCCTTTCAGTCAGCAAGGATGCATTGTCACCCAAAATTAGGGGAAAATGGGGAGACAGCATATACAATAAAAGACTCATACCAGTTGCAGCACTCGGGATATGGGAAGGCTGCAACTGAATCTTGTTTCTAGATTCCTCAAGCAGTTTTTTGTGGTTGAAAATGAGTAAGTAACAAGGACATGTAAGTAATGAAGCACTTAAATATTTGCTGTATTCAGTTCATAGCCTTTATAGACCAGGATGCCTTTGTACCAACAGTGAATGCAAATTGTAGCTCTCTTGGATCCTTGTGCTATGTCCCACTATAGAGCAGATTCTTGCATTCAGCTATAAAGAAACAAGCCTGTTAATACTCCCATACCAGTCGTGGGATTCTAAATACATTAGGGCCTACATCAACATCATCGTTGTCACCTACATTAGAACTCTTCCACCAGACTTAATGGCCTAGATATTCATGGGCACGTGGGGGGCTCAGGGTGCAATCCCTGCACCTGAAATGGTGAGGCCCGAGGAGCCCCGATATTGGGCCTCAAGGCTTATTTCCATGAAGCAGACGAGCTGCGGAGAGTAAGAGGCAGCTCGCCCGGCAAACGCGTTTAAAGATCCAGCCGCTGCGACACTAGCAGAAGTCCTCAGGTAAGTGAGAATGGGGAGCAACCGGGTCAGGAGATAGCGGTGGCTGTGGATTGGAGGGGCGACTGGTGGCTGGTGGGGGCGAGAAAATCGGTAGCTAGAGAGGCAGTGGCCTGCGTTCTTTTAATGTGGGGTCGGGAGGGATCCGGCTCCGCATATAGTTAGGTATATTTCAAAAACTTACCTTGTTGGTTGCAACAGGGTTAACAGGCAGTCCCATAAACAACTGCCTGTTAGGTCACATGTAGGCCTGGCACTGGTTGCCTCAGAGCATACCAACCTTTCAGTGCGGGCCTTAAACAGATGCTAGGTCTCTTATTTGTATATGCAAAGGTTTCAGGCGTGGGTACTGCGCAACAATATTTTGGCCTTTATCTATACGGTGGGTGGCGCAATTCCATCTTATAATTAGCATGCGTCTCCTGCCTGCCATATTATGCTGCCGATTTTCGAGGCCAATGTGCCCGCCACATCATGAAGAACACAAAAAGTAAGTTTTTATAAAGATCACTGCTGAAACAGTCTTTAATTGTAGCTTGGCTCAGAAGAAGCACTTGCGCCTGAGTCAGAAGGTCTTAGATTATGTGCTCAAGTCTCCTGAACCCAACAGTTCATAGCAATAGTGACAGAGTGCTGCAATGTTAGAGGTGGTTTCTTTCAGATAAGACATTAAACCAAGGCCTGCTCAGGTGGTCATAAAAGATCACATGGCATTATTCGAAGAGCATGGGAATTCTACCAATGTCTTTATCTCCCACCCAACATCACCAAAACATCAGAATATAGATATAGGAGTAGGACATTCAGCCCCTCAAGCAGATCATGGCTGATCTGTACTTCAACTCCATTTACGTCTTTGCTCCATATCCCTTAATACCTTTACCTAACAAAAAATCTATCTCAGTTTTGAATTTTTCAATTGACCTAGCCTCAACAGCTTTTTGAGGCAGTGAGTTCCAGATTTCCACTACCCTTTTTATGTGAAGAAGTGCTTCCTGACATCACTCCTGAATGACCTAGCTCTAATTTGAAAGTTATGCCCCCCTTGTTCTGGACTCCCCCACCATAGGAAATAGTTTCACTCTATCTACCCTATCAAATTCTTTAATCATCTTAAATACCTCAATTAGATCATGACTTAATCTTCTGTACTCAAGGGAATACAAGCCTAGTCTATGCAACCTGTCCTCATAGTTTTAACTCTTTTAGCCCCTTTTATCTCATTGCTGTGCACAAATTGGCTGCCACATTTGCCGACATAACAGTGACCACACTTTACAAGTTAGCTGTGAAGCATTTTGGGATGTCCCGAGCACCTGAAAGGCACTACATGAACGCAAGTTTCTTTCTTAATAAAATTCTTTGATGGGCCATACACCAACATAAAACTCCTGCTATGCACAATCAGAATGCTCATTCAGAACTTCAATTATTCATTTCCTGTAACTCTGCTTAGATGACTTTTTGAATTTTGCTGGAGTTTATTGATTTCCTTTATTTAAGCAAATCGTGCAACAAGCTTTGATGAAACAACCAGTCTGCCTTTTGCCAGAACTATTGGCAGCATGGTAATAATACTTGATACATGCACAACTCTACATTCATCATTGCCTAAATAAGTAGCTGGAATATAGTTTAAAGCAGTGATTTCATTTCAAGGATCCGCTAACGTTCATAAACTACTCAAGCTTTGCTCTGACAACTTACTATGTCATCAGAATTGCTTAAACGAAAGGTTTTGATAGAGTAGACACAGGAAGAGTGTTTCCACTTGTGGGGAAGAGCAAAACTAGAGGCCATCAACATAAGATAGTCACCAAGAAATCAAGTAGGGAATTCAGAAGAATCTTATTTACCCAGAGAGTGGCGAGGATGTGGAACTCGCTACCACAGGGAGTAGTTGATGCATTTAAGGGGAAGCTAGATAAGCATATGGGGGAGAAGTGAATATGCTGATAGAGCTCGATGAGGAAGGATGGGAGGAGGCTCGAGTGGAGCATAAACGCCGGCTGAACTGGTTTGGCTGAATGGCCTGTTTCTATGCTGTATATTCTATGCAAAATGAATCACTGCCCTGAAACTCAGTCTGCCTGTTATCCTTTACGAAATTCAATAAAATTTGAAAGAAGTTCCACTTTATAACATAGTTTTCAAACACGCATATTTAAAATGTTAATTTTAAACAAGTCACTTAATACGTAGGCTGATTTTGACTGTCTGCACATCAGTTTGGCTCCGTTGAAGCAATTTCACCTCTCAGTTAAAAGGTTGTGGCTTCAAACCCCACTCCAGGACTTAACCATAAATTCGAGGGTGCTTCTTCGGTGCAGCACTGAAGGATTGAATTGCCAGAATTGCAGTCTTTGACATGAGATGTTAAACCGAGGCCTGGTCAGCCTGTTCAGTTGGAAGTAAAAAAATCCCCGTCGCACTATTCGAAGAGAATCAGGCATTTGATGCCACAATTCCTCCCTCAACAAAAATAAATTATCTGGTCATTTATCACATTTGCTGTTTGTGGGGCTTTATGTAGGTAACTTGGCTGTAGCATTTGCCGATAGAAGAACTGTGACTCGACACTGTTAGCTCTGGAGACCCTGCCCCCCAAGGATCTATTCTTGGCCAACTCCTATTTCTCAACTACATGTTGCCATCAGTGACATCACCCAAAAACACGTCAGATTCCACATGTATGTCGACAACACAGCTCTACCACACCACCACCTCTGTCGACCCCTCCACTGCATGTGATTTGGCATGCTGTTTATCCAACATCCAGTATTGGATGAGCAGAAATTTTCTCCAATTAAATATTGGGAAGACCGAAGCTATTGGCTTTAGCCCCCACCACAAACTCCGTTCCCTAGTCATTGATACCATCCCACTCCCTGGCCACTGTCTGAGGCTGAACCTTAGCATCCTATTTGATTCTGAGCTGAGCTTCTGACCCTATATCCTCTCCATCACCAAGATTGCCTACTTCCACCTCCGTAATATCGCCCATCTCCACTCCTGCGCAGCCCACCTGCTGCTGAAACCCTCATCCATGCTTTTGTTACCTCCAGACTTGACTATTCCAATGCTCTTCTGGCCAGCCTCCCTTCTTCCACCCTCCGTAAATTTGGGCTAATCCAAAACTCGTATCCTAACTTGTACTAAGTCCCGTTCACCGATCAACCCTCTGCTCACTGACCTACATTGGCTTCTGGTCCAGCAACGCCTCGATTTTAAAATTCTCAGCCTTGTGTTCAAATCCCTCCAAGGCCTTGCCCCGCCCGATCTCTGTAACCTCCTCCAGCCATACAATTGTCGAGAACTCTGCGTTCCTCCAATTCTGGCCGCATGTGCATCCCTGATTTCCTTCGCCCCTCCATTGGCGGCCGTGCCTTCAGCTGTTTAGGGTCTAAGCTCTGGAATTTCCTCCCTAAACCTCTTTACATCTCTACCTTTGTCTCCTCCTTTAAGACGCTCCTTAAAACCTACCTCTTTGACCAAGCTTTTGGCCACCTGTCCTAATATCTCGTGTGTCTCGGTGTCAAATTTTGTCTGATTACACTCCTGTGAAGCGCCTTGCGACATTTTGCGATGTTAAAGGCGCTATATAAATGCAAGTTGTTGCTGTTGTTAATCCTCAAGTGTGAAAGTGTGGAGCATTTTGGGACCTCGGCTGCACGTGAATGGCACTATGTAAATACAAGCTCTTTCTTTTTTAATTCATATTAACATTTCCCCTGCTAAAATAAACCACAGCTCCATGTAATTAATACAACATTATACTTTTAACCCTTAAAGTGGCAGTAATACAACTAGGATAAGCCGCAATTTTTAGAAAAATATTCCCTAATATTGAAGATTGCTGTGCAGACACGATTCAACTAAAATTTAGATGAACATGCATTTTTGAAGGAATTATTGAGAACATATCCGATGAAATTCTAATGGAAACACTTGCTTAATTATTAAAATTTTCCAGTTATACCAGCAGCAATCTTAAATAATTTAATGCTCCTCAAGCAGATTTGCTGTGAAGATTATAATGGGCCATAATTTGCTCTGGCAAGGCATCTAATGGCATCTGCCGTTAGACTGGCCCTTGCACATTTAGGTTGTTAAATTTTTTGCGCAGCTAGTTCCTGAAAGTGCGAGCTCATAACATTGCAGCGAGAGAAACCGAGCATCTGGGACCTGAGTGAACAGGGCAAGCAACTGGCTATCTCCTTAACCAATCAGATTGAAGGATTGTGAAATTAACAGTGCAAGGACAGAGAAGGAAGTGTAACTTAGAGTGGGTGAATGCAATGTCAAATCAGGTACAGAAAAAGAATAAAGGGAGGGAAAGGAAGATTGGATTAAGAGAGAGAGAAAAAGAGAGAAAAAGTAAAAATAAATTTTTTAAATTTAAAATGTTATATTTTTTTACATCTCCAACAATTAAAACGTGAAGGAATAAGACTCCACACTTGTAATCGTTAATTTTCAGTGCCACAGAGGTTGACTGGCAGTAATTAACACTTAATATGTTGTTAAAAGGTTACTTAGAGTAAAATGGCAAAGACTTAACTTTTTGTGCCAAGTTTAGTTTGTATCTGCCGTGCGAACACAGCAACTTCACACTGTTCAATGCATTTCAATAATGAGGCAGACTGCGAGATGCCGTTTTTCTGAATCTAACGGCAGAGCGACAGAACTCGGACAGCAACTTTTGGATATTTGAGTTTAACCGCACATCTGCTCCTTGCCTGAAGTTGCAGTACCATTTACGAATAAATAACGGCGAGCGCCATATGCCTCACCGTTATTTTGACAGCAAATTATGGCCCAGTGAGAACAGTATAAATTTCAAGGAGATTCTCTTCCGCCCCAATAGAATAAGTGTATAGTTTGCTTATGATAATGCCACCTCTGAATACAGAAGAGTAGAAGTATTTTCTCGCAAGCATTATAAAAGAAACCTTGATTATAACATTGGAAGTGTACCCTGAACGTGTAACCTTGATTACACTTCCTCCCACCCCATTTCCTGTAAGGACTCTATTCCATTATCCCAGTTTCTCCGTCTCCGTCGCATCTATTTTGACGATGCCAACTTCCACACTGGTACTTCCGACATGTCTTCCTTTTTCCTCAACCGAGGATTCCCCTCCACTGTGGTTGACAGGGCCTTCGATCGTGTCCATCCCATTTCCCACACTTCTCCCCTCACCCCTTCCCCTCCCTCCCAGAACCATGATATGGGTTCCCCTTGTCCTCACCATCAGCCTTCACATTCAACAAATCATTCTCCGCCATTTCCAACGTGATGTCACCACCAAACACATCTTTCCCTTCCCTTCCAGCATTCCGAAGGGACCATTCCCTCCGTGACACCCTGGTCCACTCTTCAATCATCCCTAATAACCCCTCCCCTTCCCATGGCACCTTCCCATGCAAGCGCAGGAGATGCAACAACTGCCCTTTCACTTCCTCCCTTCCCACTGTCCAAGGCCCCAAACACTCCTTCCAGGTGAAACAGCAATTTACATGTACTTCTTCCAATTTAGTATACTGTATTCGCTGCTCACGATGTGGTCTCTTCTACACTGGGGAGACCAAAAGCAGATTGGGTGATCGCTTTGCTGAACACCTCCATTCAATTTGCAAGCGTGATCCTGAGCTCCCAGTCACTTGCTATTATAATTCTCCACCCCACTTCCACTCTAACCTCTCTGTCCTCAGCCTGCTACACTGTTCCAATGAAGCTCAACAAAAGTTCGAGGAACAGCACCTCATCTTTCGATTAGGCACTTTACAACCTTCTGGACTCAACGTCGAGTTCAACAATTTCAGATCATAACCTCTGCCCCCATTTTTTCAGACAGCAAGTGCTGGTAATGATTCTGCTGCGGCCATTTACAGCTCCTCGAGACCTATCTTTTGTTTCTTTACTTGTCCCATTACCTCCCCCTTTTGCCTTGCACCATCATCCCTTTTGTCATTCAAACACTCCTGCCATCCACGCTATCACAGACCTACCCTTTTTTAAAATTTCCTTCCCTCTCCTTTCCCTGCCTCTGTACTTAATTAAAATCTGTTACATCTGAAACATTTTCCAGTTCTGACAAAAGGTCACCGACCTGAAACGTTAACCCTGTTTCTCTCTCCACAGATGCTACCTGACCTGCTGCGTATTTCCAGCATTTTCTGTTTTTATTTCAGATTTCCAGCATCCGCAGTATTTTGCCTTTGTATTTTAAAAGCAATATTGACCTAAGTATTGTGATCACTTTTTGCCCTTGTATTTTGCAATGAAGAAAAGCTCTTACTTGTATAATCAATGTATTACATTAAAGTTGAAATCTTCAGTGATTACTACCAAATGACATAATTAGCCCCAACATACTGCTACTTGTTTGCAATAAAGATTGCAATAAAACATTAAAGCACAGCAGCAGATGTGCATGTGGCTGACAGGATTTATCTGTTGGTTTTCACCTTCTCAGGTCCTTGTCCGAATCCCGCCTCTGGCCACTGTCAGTTAGGCTTAATAAAGGGCCTTTTTTGGAGTAGAAAGTGGTCTGGTGTAAAAATTAGTTTTGTCAGCAGCTTGCACTCCGGGGCTGGGGACTGCTTTCCTTACATCATAAAACTGACAAAGCTGGGTACTGATAACAATTATATGCAGACCACCTGCTCAAAGGCCCCCAGGTTCTATTCGCACCTTAGGATCGGGATCTAAATACTGTATTTGAAGTGAGAATCCCAGGGGTGTACAACATAATTAGAGCTAGGCCATTTCAGAGGGAAATCAAGTAGTACTTTTTTTAAACAAAGGGTAGTGGAAATCTGGAACTCTCTCCCCGAAAAGGCCATGGGTGGTGGATTAATTGAACTTTTTAAGACTGAGGTTGACAGATTTTTGTTCGGTAAGGGTATCAAGGGATATGGAGCTAAGGCGGGTAAATGGAGTTGAGGTACAGATCAGTCATGATCTAGTTCAATGGCGGAAGAGGCTCGAGGGGCTCAATAGCCTATTCATGTTCCTGGTCCTTAATAGATAATGACAAATTTTAGCAATTCCATTATGGGTAACCACTCACTTTAATCTCAACATTCTACACATTCTCTCCCACATGGAAAAATGGTTCTATCATACTAATTGTTTTGAAAGTAGGAGAAATTAATCTACAGATATCTCCACAAACACCATCTATTGTCAAATCAGTAGGTCAGCAGGAAAGGCACTTCAGGGATCACTTATCTCCACACCACCACCATGCCCCCATAGACTGTTGAAACCTTTTCCCCAATAGCCACAACAAGAACATTATCGGAGAATAGGATTTCCTCTTGAATTTGCCTAGTTGGAAGCCTTCCCGACCTGAATTAGGTCATTTTTCGTTTGCTCGGGCCAGAATGCGTATTTACATAGTCAGTCATTCTTGACTGTTCCAAAATGGGATATGCATACAATTTAATAATCTATAACTTGGATTAAATGAAAACCAGAACAAAAACTAGCACTGAACAGAAGCCCATGCCCAAACAATTTTAAACTGGCACAAGATTGTCTAGTGATGTTCTTTAGGTGTAGTAAGCTTCCCATGAACATGACCTCCTCCACTATGGTGTGAAATCAATATCAAGACATTTTAATAGACCTGATTGATAGTGATGTCAGTACTAGTATTTCTGTTCATGCATCCCTTGTCCTACCCTGCTCTCCACTATAAATATCTGCACCTCAGAATCAAATAAACTAGATTAAAATTTAATTTTTTTGTGCCCTTAAATCAGAATGTTTTACATCAGCAGGACAGCAATAACATCGCTCATTTTAAGGTTGATAATTTTTATATTTTGAGAGTTTAGCACCTGGTGAACATCCAGGCAGAAATTCCGATCCCTACGGGTGTGTATGCGCTGTGTACTCACCCGTAGGGCCAACGGAAATGCTGGTTTTAGGCATGCACTGCGCATGCGCTGGAAACTGGCATTTCTGATCTGTCAAGAAAGTTCTTGACCGATCCTCCGCCTGCCCGGGAGCAGGGCCTCTGCGGGTGGATAGTTCTGTTTTTTGGAGACCCTCCGCCCGCAGAAAACACTTCCAATTCTTGCGCCTGGTAAAAGCAGGTAAGAGCTGAAAAAAGTTTTTTAAAAAAATTCCACTGATTTATCATTTAAAAATACTTTAAAGAAATGTAAGTTTATTTTTAGCCCCGTTAAAAACTTAAATTATTTTTTTCAAAAAATAAAATTTTTGTTTAAAATACTTAATTTAATTAATTTAAAGTCATTTTAAAAATGTGATTTAAAAAAAATTTATTTGAAGTTTTACTATGTTTTGGGGGTGATCTCTATTCATACATTTGACAGGTCTTCCTGTCAAATGTATGAAGGGAAATTCCCTTCTCTGATTGGCTCCCCATGGCCCACGTGATCCCAGGGACGCTGTGAACCGCCTGCGCCTCTCGGATACGTGGGCCCTGCGCACCGGCAGTTTGGAGAGGCCCAGCAACGGAACTCTGCGCCTCCCGGGAGCCCTCCGGTCCAGGCGTAAATATTTCCAGATCGCAGCCCTCCGCCCGCAGGAGGCCTGCGAATGGAATTTCTGGGCCATCATTTTTAAAATTCTCTGTACACAGTTACTGGACATGAAGGTGTAACCAACCTCTACTTTTTAATTGATCCTAGTAATTTTGCAGGTGTTCCAGACACCCAGTGTAAGTTATTTTGTTAAGCCACATGGTTTTTTTTTTGGGGGGGGGGGGTCCTTTGTGTGGTATGCATAACAAAATTGTAAATCCATTTATACAGAATGGATTTATGATTTCACAATATATAGTACCCAGAGGAAATCTTCCCTCACTATTTCTATCATGCTACATGATCTTTGCAATAAAGTAATAGCTTCTACAAAAGTCCTTTGAAAAGGAACCATCAAAAACCAGTTAGTTGCAGCACCATTTATTGATAGCACTGTACAAAATTATTCCGTGATTGGTGCATACTAATGGTACTCTAATTTTTGGCAAAGGGCCACAATTTCAAACTTTGCCTTAAACATGGCTCTCCTTCATTTCACAAACACGGGCACATGATTACCCATACTCTCTTTGCAAACATGACACTCTGCTTCCCCCTTTTCAAAACATAGCCACATGTACATAGCCTGTATTGATTTTATTCTTTAAAGGTGCACTTAAATTTGGCCTTAACAAAACACAGTCAAAATTACAAATCTTCCCAAGGCTTGCAGCAAAGGCTCATGAGTACTAGGGGTGCTCTGGTGTAAAATTTTCCCTCCCACCACCCAATTTTCTCCTATCTTCCCTGAAGGGGCAAACATTGGGGCATGTTTCTACTGATGCTGGCAGCCTTATAGTATCTCACCCAAATGTCATTCTTCATGCATTATCCTAGACAGTAATTGTTGGAGGCTATTCAACTTGAGAGAGTTTAGAGATTAATACAGCTGAGTCCAATCTGGTCTTTATGCGCTGAACCCTTTCTGGTAGGTACACTAGACTGGAGAAACCCTGCTACGTTGTGCCCTACCCAGCCCCAGAGGTTCCAAAGCTAATTATAGAACTCCCAATTGCTGTAATCAGCTAACTGAGCTTATTCAATCTTGAATCTTCTGGTCTTTATGGCTCAGTATCACACCACATGGTACATTTACCCATCAAGCTTCTTTGGCCTTACCAAATAGTCATACAGGGTTAAAATAACCTATGATCAAATGTCCTTGGGATGCATCTCAGTATTTGATTAGCCTCACTGATAACAGCTTCACATTGACTGAATACTTTAAGTGGATGGTCAATAATTACATTCAAATCTGTATGTGAAGGTTGAACTACAAAGAATGTGGAAGACCAGACCAAAAAAACTAATCCACCGCTTTTGCTCATTTACTCAATACCCATAAAGAAAGTGATTATGCCAAAGTAGTACAGTAACAGATGTGAGATACTTCGACTTCATTTTGAAAGTCCAAAATATTTATCATCTTAAGTACTCCAAGCAAAAAAAAGCAGTGCTTCAATAAAAACAGCAGACTACTCTTTGCAGTGGACATTGCAGACAGAATTGTGCATGGACACCCTACCCCAAGAAGGGCACTGGTGCTTCAGAGAAGGTTCAGAAAACAGCAAGAAGAATGATTCTGGAAGTTAAAACTAATTTTCATGATTCTGGAAGTTAAAAACTAATTTCAAAGTCAGATTCAAGGAGTTCACTTATTTCATTGAAGAGAAGTTGATTTGAGAGCAAACATGAATTGTGCACCCTTAATATTATGAGATGTATTGTAAAATTGTTAGTATTGTTAAGGCCGATTGTTTCATTTAAACAATAATGACTAAACTAGAAGATACAAGTACAAAATAAGTAAGCCTCAAATTATAGAATTTTACTGCACAGAAGGTGCCCATTTGGCCAGCATGCCAACATCAGGTCTCTGAAAGAGCCATCAATCCGGTCCCTTTGCTCTGCCCTTCTCCCATGCACTGTTAAGTTTTTCTTTTTCAAATATTTATCCACTTCCCTTTTGAAAACCATTATAGATTTTGCTTCCACCATTGTTTTTGGTAGGTTATTTCAGATCTTTATAATCGTCCACGTAAAAAAAATCTCCTAACCTTTCCCTTTATTCTTTTAGTGATAATCTGCAATTTATGCCCTCTGTTTGATTGAAAAGCACTCAACTTTTCCTAGTCTCTCATGATTAAAGCTTCCCATCTTTGGCATCAGCTTAGTAAATCTCTTTTGCACCCTCTCCAGGAAGTTGACATCATTCTTGGGTGTCAGCCTTGGCTCAGTTGGTAGCACTCTCACTTCTGAGTCAGAAGATTGTGGGTTCAAGTCCCACTCTAGAGACTTCAGCTCAAAATCTAGACTGACAATCCAGTGCAGAACTGAGAGAGTGCTATACTTTTGGAGGTGCCCTCTTTTGAATGAGATGTTAAACCGAGGCCCTGTCTGCCCTCTCAGATGGACATCAAAGATTTCATGACACTGTTCGAAGAAGAGCAGAGGAGTTCTCCTCAATGTCCTAGCCAATATTTATCCCTCAATCAACATCACTAAAACAGATGACCTGGTCATTATCACATTGCTGTTTGTGGGAGCTTGCTGTGTGCAAATTGGCTGCCGCATTTCCGCCATTACAACAGTGACTACACTTCAAATGTACTTCATTGGCTGTAATATGCTTTGGGATGTCCTGAGGTTGTGAAAGGCACTATATAAATGTAAGCCTTTCTTTTTTTTCTTTCTTTAAGTAGGGCACCTAAAACTGGACACAATATTTCAAGCTGTGACCTAATCAATGATCTGTAACGGTTTAACCTTACCTCTTTGCTTTTGTATTCAGTAGCACTATTTGTAAGACCACGCATCCCATATGTTGTTTGTCTTTAAAGCTTTATCAACTTCTCCCCCCCCCAGTTTTTAAAGATTTAAGGTTGCCATTTAGAGTATATGTCCTCCTTCTTCTTCCCAAAATATATTCTCACATTTCTCTGCATTAAATTTTGCCCAAATTCTACCTGTCCAATCTACTAACCTGTCTTTCTAAAGTCACTTACAGTCCTCTTCATATGCTCCCTATGCTCCCTATTTTTGTGTCGTCTGCCAATTTTGATTTTGTGCCCCCTAAAACCAAATCCAGATCATTATATATGTTGAAAACAGCAATTGTCTTAAAACTGGTCCCTGAGGACACCACTGTTTGTATTCCTCCAGTCTGAAAAACATCCATTAACCACGTCTCTATATTTTCTGTCCTTTAGCCAACTTCCTATCCATGCTTCACATTCCCTTTAACAATGCATGCCTACTGTGTCCCTTAATTTTATCAACAAGCCTCCTCAGTGGCATAGTATTAAATACCTTTTGAAAATCCAAATACACATCAGTGCATTTCCTTCAACAGTACACTCCATTTTTTTTTTAAATAGCTCTATTATATTGCTACTTACAACTTCCCTTTTACAATCTGTGCTGGCTACGCTTAATGACAACTTGCATTAATAGCGCCTTTAATGTACTAAAACATCCCTAGGCAGTTCACAGGAGTGTAATTAGACAAAAATTGACACTGAGCCAAAGGAGGAGACATTAGAACAAGAGGTAGGCTTTAAGGACAGTTTTAGGTGCTCTGAAGGAGGAGAAAGAGGCAAAGAGATTTAGGGAGGGAATGCCAGACCTTGGGGCCTAGACGGTTGACAGGATGGTCACCAATGGTGGGGCATAGAAAGTGGGGAATGCACAAGAGGCCAGAGACAGGGAGGAGCTAGACCATGGAGGGAGACGTTGCTAGAACAGGAGCCAATGTAGGTCAGCGAGCACAGGGATGATGGGGGAATGGGAATTAGTGCGAGTTAGGATATGGGCAACAGAGTTTTGGATTAGCTTAAGTCTTTCAGAAAATTACATTTTGGGATACAGTATATGAGTAATTTGAGACATGACATGTGTTAAGTGTAGCCTGCTTGAGAGGGAAATATTGACTTTGGACCTATGGTTCCCAATGTTCTCCACCACTGGGGTTTTTCTTGTGTCATTTCTGGGTCTGTTGTAGACTAATTGATAGAGATGGATTACTATAATTAGTTAACAACTCCATTAGCACTGTATCATACAACTACCAAGATGGTAGACGTTGAACATGATGGACCTTGGTTTTTTACATCTAGCAATTCCTATATTCCTATGTTATGGAGGGTGGAAAGTGGAATAGTCATGGCTGGAGGTAACAAAAGCATGGATGAAGGTATCAGCAGCAGATAGGATAAGGTGGGGCGGAGAGCAGTGGTAGAAGTATGCGATCTTTGTGATGGAGAGGATATGGGGTCGGAAGCTCAGTTCAGGGTCAAATATGATGCCGAGGCTGCATACAGTCTGGTTCAGCCTGAGACAGCAGCCAGGGACGGGAATGGAATTGGTGGTTAGAGAACGGAGTTTGTGGCGGGGACTGAAGACAATGGCTTCAGTCTTCCCAATGTTTAATTAAACCATTTCTGTCTAAATGAGCATTATTTTTACTCCCATTTATTAGCTTCTAGAAGCTTACCCACTACTGATGTTAGTAACCGGTTTATCCCCTTCTTGACCAGAGGTTTTAAATTGGCAACCTTCCAAGTCCTTTGGCAGGAATTCCATATTCAAGGAAGTTCGAAAGATTATGTGCGGAGTCTCTGCTATTTCCTCTCTTACTTACCTCAGCATTCTAGGCTGCAAACCATCAGGGCCCAAATACCTTCTCACTCAGAAGAGAGAGTGCTAGCACTGAGCCAAGTCCAATGATTTTTGAGATCTGAAAGGATCAGATGACCTTTTTATAACAATGGATAATTGCCATCTTCCTTATTTTTGATAAAGTGCCAGTTTGCTGTGAATGGATATTTTGTAGCCATTTCTTCAAATTTGAACAGAAAAAGTAATGATCTCAATAGCTCCAAATGCCCTTGGAACCTGTTGTTCTCAGGCATCCTCCAGTTTAACAGTAAATCTTCAATCATATTGCCATCAGGTAGGACCTCTTCTCTCATCTGTCTGATCAGATATGGACACAATGGCGTAGCTATTAAGAGGTAAGTACCTAGACTAATGGTTTCTTACTTCTGTTCTGGATTCATTAATGGTTTCAAGGAAGCATTTTACAAACAAGTCTTCAGAAGGAATACATTTATTGTGTGGTATGCTTTCAGACATCTTAGCTCCTTGTTAGAAATCCCTCGTATCCTTGAACACCATGAGCACCTTTTGCCCCTGAAGCTAAAACTAAGGTCCATTAGAAGATCTGTACCAGCAATTCCGCCTTAGCCTTTATCTTAAGTGGTCTGGAATACAAAGTGAAAGAAGTTATCTTCAGTTGTACAGAGCCTTATCAGACCCCCATCTGGACTACTGCGTTCAGTTATGACGTCAAACCTCAGGGAGGATATAGTGACCTTGGAGAGGAAAAATTTCTTGCCAATTATCTTGCTCTTCACTAACTAATGTTTGACCTTTCTTAGCTCAAAAGATTGTAGAAGCCAAGATGTCTCTGTTTGAAATTTAGCATATTTCTTTGCCTTATCCCTGCACGGAAAATAAATGAACTGCTTACCTTGATGGTTGGCTCACTCCATTGTGTTTGGCACTGAGGCAGCGTTTGGCTTGCAGGGTCCCTGTGCAAAGGTTCAGTTTGGGACTTCTACATTTTACGAGACAATGATACTAAAGACTACCAACTTAATCTGATGATAAATCAGTATTTGCCAACATTTTCTTAAATAATCAGCTGAGCTAAAAGAAAAGAATAAATCGAGGTAAAAAGGAAACGACTGGCAGCTCGATCAAGATCTGTCTCCGCAACAGATTTGATTTAATTTGTAATTTTGTGTGTTACATGCACTGCTTGCTATCTTTAGTATTTATATTCTATTGTTAAACTTTAGGGGCTTGTTATTCAGCATCTAGGAAGTGCAATTGTCATTTCCCAGTATATTGAATCACTCAGACATTTTGGCCCCGATATTTACTGGGGCAGGATTTCCAAGCAGGGGCAGAGGAGTTCTGAACGCTGTGAAGTTTTGACTCCATAGCGTGCATGCTTTTTAAAAAAAAAACAGGAGCCCCGCCCGGAAGCCAGCCTGATTAACAGGCTTGGCTCCCTGTTGGGTGGGGAACGCTGCAGCAGAGGCTGCAGCCCAGGAGCAGGTACAGTTGTGCTGCTTAGAGATCGCGGGAAGGGAGGCGGGGGAGGGGTGGGGGAAGAGTGGGTACAGAGTGGCTTGTAGGGTTGGGCAGTGATCGTCGGGGGGTTGGGGGGGTCCAATTGCGGGGAGGGAAGCAGGTTAGCTTGTGGCGGCTGGGCGGAAGCGTTTCTGGCCCACCAGCAGTGCTGGAAAGGCACTTACCTCTTCCGCACAGCACTTCTCGCCTCCCTTTAGCTGCCAGGTTTCCTGAGGATTAGGAAACCCGGCTGGCCAGGCTTAAATTGAAAATGACGATAAAATCGGAGGCATGCAGCCTCATTAAAATATTTAAATAAGCAACCCGCCTCCTGGGAGCCGGTTGGTTGCCCGCCCCCGTCCCCCCTCCGTTAAAACTGGAAGTGGGTGGGTCTGAGGCAGGTTGGGATTTCAACATTTTTTTACACCCACCCGACTCAAACCCAACCGTTTGGGGGGAGTTAAAATTCCCCTGTTTATGTGGAAATATTAGTTAACGGGTCGGAGGAAACAATAAGTACAACTTGATTACACTTATGGCAAGAAAATAGAATTTTATTTTTTAAAAAGGTAAACGGGAGAGGTGTTTGGTCTTGATAGTCACCTTTGGGAGAGGAGTGGCATCAGATAAAGGACCTTCTCCATCCAAAAAGTGAGCTGGACTACAGATTTAAATATAAGAATATTAATATCAGAAATGTGCAGTCAGAGAATGCATTGTCTATGACTGAGAGTTAGGCTGGAATGCAGAGGGAGATGGACACAGGGAGAGGGAGATGGACACAGGGAGAGGGAGATGGACACAGAAATGTTGAAACCCCAGCAGAACTTTACACGCATTTATGAGAGGTCGACTATTGTCAAGAGCAGTTAGTGATTTCTTCATAATGACATAAATTGACGGACATCGGTTTGCTCAGAGAAAATTTACTCAGTTAAAGAAATAATCAGGCATAAACCTACTTTATCATATAAGATGGATGCCAATGACTAATTTACTTTTTATTTGTTCAAAGTAGGATGTTATCATTGTTTTAAAACTGGAAAAATTTTGATTTTCAAAAATGAGTTTACATTTGAAATCAAGTAGTTAGGGAAAAGGAGGTTTGCATGTATTCTCCAGATTTCAAACCCATCTCAAATTGTAAACCCCTCAGGAAGTATTCTACTGAATGAAAATAATTGCTATTTCAATATGTATATTAAAAATGTTCATAAAAGTATTGATATTTGTGCATTTTTTATTTTATATTTATAAATAAGTACACTGGATCCGCCTGGGGCCCCTGACGCCGCCCCTATTAGGCAGGGTTTCTGAAAGACCAAATTCAAAGTTATTTTTGTCCGAAGTTGTTTGAATTTCATCTGTCTCGAGTGATTACAGTGGCTATGTTTTATATGCACATGAAGACGTGAGGGTACGGTAGCATAGTGGTTATGTTACTGGACTCGTGATCCGGAGACGTGAGTTCAAATCCCACGACAGGCAGCTGGGGAATTTAAATTCAATTAATTAAATTAATCTAGAATTAAAAACTAGTATCAGTAATGGTGACCATGAAACTACTGGATTGTCATAAAAACCCATCTGGTTCACTAATGTCCTTTAGGGAAGGAAATCATCCTTACCCGGTCTGGCCTATAAATGACTCCAGACCCACAGCAATGTGGTTGACTCTTAACGAACCTCTGCGGTTCAAGGCGGCGGCTCACCACCACCTTCTCGAGGGCAATTAGGGATGGGCAATAAATGCCGGCCTTGCCAGTGACGCCCACATCCCATGAACAAATAAAAAAGAAAGAAAACATCATCAATGTCGATCCTGTTTATTAGAAGGTGCAACCTCAAACACTACTCACCTCAGCTGCTAGTAATGTTAACTTCAATGGAGTCATAAGAAGCGAGGGAGGGAATAAAAACTCATCAATTTCAGGAAAAACTCTGGGAAATTCCACCCTAGCTGCCTAAAGCCATGGTTACAGATGACTATCATTAGGCATACTCGACCATAACACATCTCCCCTGCCCCCCCACCCTCAACACCAATGTCCTCATAAAAAAAGAACTATACAGGGGCAGAAAATACTATTTTTATCCATTGGGTCAATCCCAATAGTTAGAAGACGCCATATTTCACTTTGTCTCTCATACCCCTCAATAAAGTCGAGCAAAAAATATTCATCCTCTTGAAATTGGTAATGTCCTCCACTGCCATTGCCTCCTGGGGTAATTTATTCCAAACAGTCATCAACTACTGCAAGAAGTTATACCATAACTCTGTATTCACTTTCTAAACTTGAATTCATATCCTCAGTCTGGATCTTGTGTTAATACTGAACAACTCTTTAGGAACCTGTTCATCTATTCCCTTTAATACTTGAAATAAATCAGTATGATAAACACTGAGTCACCTTGTTTCCAGTGTAGCATTCCTCCCCCATAGTTTTTGTGCATAGCACCATTCTCAGTTATCAAGTTAATTCTCCTCCTTCTATTCCCTTCTAAGCTAGGGTATTCCTCTGTGCCTAAAATTGTACACAATAGTTCCAAGTGGGTGGGTGCGAGGGAGGAGGACCCATACTTGGTCTTACCTAATATCACTTCCTTTATCACTCTACCCTCAAGCTATGTACCCCGAGATCCTGTTTGCCATTTACACAATTACTACACACTGCACTGACATTTTACGGTGTTTTCCACGAAACCCAGATCCTTCTTCTGTTTTGTTTCCTATAGACAGTTCCAATATATTTTGTATTCCCTCTGTTCCTTTTTTCTTTTCCCTAGCTTCCTGATTTTGCATTTTCCTACATTAAACAATTTCTCCCACTTTCTGGCCCTATATTCCAATCTGTCCAGATCACTCTGCAACAAATTTGTTTGTTCCTTACTGATTAGGACCACTTCCAATTTGGTGCAATTAGCAAACTTGAAAAACTTTTCTTAACGTGTGGTACTTTGCTAGTCAGTTCTTTCCATGTTATGCTGCTCACTTGAATTAATTTTGCATACTCTGATTCAAATGGTTAGTTATGTACTTTAAAAGCATCCCTCTTATTCCATGCCTTTCTAAGTAGTAAAGTAATCTCCACTGTGGTACTGTGTCGAAAGCTTTGCTAAGACTAGGTATATTAAATCTACTGAGTTCCTCTTGTCAATGCTTATATGCTTAAGGAACCCGTGTAGATTTGTCAAGCTAGATAGGTCTACCATTGCATGCAGAGGATATTCATCCATCCAGGCATTTATTTGTTTCAGTTTGGGGAAAAAACCTTTAGGTAATTTAATTACTAAGCATACGTCTAAAGGAGTAGCAGGATGCATCTGTTTATGTTATCCTGCCAGATGGCTCTCGACGAATTAAAGGTGTAAAGGTTCATTCTACTTGTACTATAATAACCATATTGTGAACACAAGGAAAGATAGAACACAAAAGCTATTTGACCTATCATACTTGGTCAGTAAAAGATCATCTAGAACTTGCTGTTATCGATCAGGCTTTATCCTCAATACCTTTCTTCTGTTCACAGCTAGACTGTAGTATCCATAAGCAGAGCAAGTCTCTTATGAATCAAAACCTGCATCTCAATTCTTTGATTAGAATCATAGAATGGTTACAACACAGAAGGCGGCCATTCAGCACGTCGAGCCCGTGCCGGCTCTCTGTAAGAACACCTCAGCTAGTCCCACTCCCCCGCCCTTTCCCCGTAGCCCTGCAAATGTTTTTCTTTCAGGTACTTATTCAACTCGCTTTTGAAAGCCGTGATTGACCCAGCCTCAACAACTGACCCCAAATCGTGATAAAACACTTACTGCAAATTAGTCGGATGCCCATCACATTCTACCTTTACCTCAACAAGTAAAAAGAAATAACATGACTGAATCAGAATGTACAAGGTAAATTATTTGGTCAGATTTATTTACAGGAAAACATATAATAACGGGAACGGTAGCATAGTGGTTATATTACTGGACCAGTAACCAGAGGCCTGGACTAATGATCCAGAGACGTGAGTTCAAATCCCACCACGGCAGCTGTGGAATTTAAATTCAGTTAATTAAATAAATCTGGAATAAAAAGTTAGTATCGGTAATGGTGACCATGAAACTAGCGGACTGTCGTAAAAACCCATCTGGTTCACTAATGAAGGAAATCTGCCACCCTTACCTGGTCTGGCCTATATGTGACTCCAGACCAACAGCAATGTGGCTGACTCTTAACTGCCCTCTGAAATGGCCTAGCAAACCACTCAGTTGTAAAAAACCACTACGAAAAGCAATAAGAATAAAACCAGACGGACCACCCGGCATCGACATCAACACCGGCTATGGACACGACAATGGCACATCCAGCCCAGTCGACCCTGCAAAGTCCTCCTCACCAACAACTGGCGACTTGTGCAAAAATTGGGAGAGCTGTCCCACAAACTAGTCAAGCTACAGCCTGACAGTCATACTCACAGAATTATACCTTTCAGCCAATGTCCCAAACTCCTCCATCACCATCCCTGGGTATGTCCTGTCCCACCAGCAGGACAGACCCACCAGGGGTGGTGGCACAGTGGTATACAGTCGGGAAGAAGTGGCCCTGGGAGTCCTCAACATGACTCCGGACACCATGGAGTCTCATGGCTTCAGGTCAAGCATGGGCAAGGAAACCTCCTGCTGATTACCACCTACTGCCCTCCCTCAGCTGATGAATCAGTACTCCTCCATGTTGAACACCACTTGGAAGAAGCACTGAGAGTAGCAAGAGCACAGAATGTACTCTGGGTGGGGGACTTCAATATCCATCACCGAGAATGGTTCGGTAGGACCACTACTGACCGAGCTGGCTGAAGGGCATAGCTGCCAGTCTGGGCCTGCGGCAGGTGGTGATAGAACCAACACGAGGGGAAAACCTACTTGACCTGGTCCTCACCAATCTACCTGTCGCAGATGCATCTGTCCATGACAGCAGTGGTAGCAGTGACCACTGCACAGTCATTGTGGAGACGAAGTCCCGTCTTCACACTGAGGACGCCCTCCATCGTGTTGTGTGGCACTACCGCCGTGCTAAATGGGATAGATTCAGAACAGATCTAGCAGCTCACAAATGGGCATCCATGAGGTGCTGTGGACCATCAGCAGCAGCAGAATTGTATTCCACCACAATCTGTAACCTGGCATATTCCTCACTCTACCATTACCATCAAGCCAAGGGACGAACCCTGGTTCAATAAGGAGTGCAGAAGAGCATACCAGGAGCAGCACCAGGCGTACCTAAAAATGTGGTGCCAACCTGGGGAAGCTGCAACACAGGACAACATGCATGCTAAAAAGCGGAAGCAGCATGCTATAGACAGAGCTAAATGGATCAGATCAAAGCAACCATCTTCAGCCAGAAGTGCCGAGTGGATGATCCATATCGGCCTACTCCTGAGGTCCCCACCATCCCAGAAGCCAGTCTTCAGCCAATTCGATTCACTCCACGTGATATCAAGAAACGGCTGAGCGCACTGGATACAGCAAAGGCTATGGGCCCTGATAACATCCCGGCTGTCGTGCTGAAGATTTGTGCTCCAGAACTAGCCGCGCCTCTAGCCAAGCTGTTCCAGTACAGCTACAACACTGGCATCTATCCAACAATGTGGAAAACTGTCCAAGTATGTCCTGTCCACAAAAAGCAGGACAAATCCAATCCGGCCAATTACCGCCCCATCAGTCTACTCTCAATCATCAGCAAAGTGATGGAAGGTGTCGTCGACAAGCGGCACTCACTCACCAATGATGATTACTAACCTGCTCACTGATGCCCAGTTTGGGTTCTGCCAGGACCACTCGGCTCCAGACATCATTACAGCCTTGGTCCAAACATGGACAAAAGAGCTGAATTCCAGAGGTGAGGTGAGAGTGACTGCCCTTGACATCAAGGCAGCATTTGATCGAGTGTGGTATCAAGGAGCCCTAGCAAAACTGAAGTCAATGGGAATCGGGGGGAAAACTCTCCACTGGCTGGAGTCAAACCTAGCACAAAGGAAGATGGTTGTGGTGGTTGGAGGTCAATCATCATAGCCCCTGGACATCACTGCTGGAGATCCTCAGGGCAGTGTCCTAGGCCCAACCATCTTCAGCTGCTTCATCAATGACCTTCCCTCCATCATAAGGTCAGAAGTGGGGATGTTCGCTGATAACTGCACAGTGCCTTGCCAGCGACGCCCACATCCCAGGAACAAATAAATAAAAACAGTAACCAAACTCAAATATATATATATATGCTAGTTTGACTGTTTAAAACAAAAGAATCCAAAATTCTTGTAGTTGTTTTCATCAAATTTTTAATAATACAGCCTCGGAAGGTGATTTACGTGAGATGATTGCTCACGGAGCTCATATTCCACACTAGTCATGAAGTCATAAGCGACTAGAAGACTAGGTACCACAGGAGTATCCCTTGATTATAAGGGAGTCTTTTCCTTTGATATAAAAGCAGTTCCTTCGAAGACTATCCTTAATAGTATCTAAACAATGTAGATAGTTCAGGGGACTTCTTAGCAATATTCACACCTTTCCCGTTAGACTGGTTCACAACATCTGATCTAGAGGTAGTTATCACAAAGAGAAATTCTCAGAGTAGCGATGCAGACGAATCCAATGGATTCACGCAATGGACTGTATTTTGAGTAGCCTGATATGAATTGAAATAAATTAAGCCACATTACAACAGTGACTCCACTTCAAAAATACTTCATTGGCTGTAAAGCGCTTTGAGACGTCTGGTGGTCGTGAAAGGTGCTATATAAATGCAAGTCTTTCTTTCTTTCTTCTTTCTTTCTACTTACGACAAACCTTTTATAACATGTGTATTGGTCACCTACAAATTAACAGAACAGAGAAAGTTTTCACACAGACTTTGCAGCTGACAGGTCATTAAAAAAAAAAATTGGGTTTACCCCCATCTGAAATCCTTTCAAATAAAGACAACAATTTGTGTATCCATCACACTAAACCTAATCTAAGAAAGAAAGCTGTGAAACTGCTCTGACACCCCATCACTCCTCCCAAGAAAAAGTTTTGCAAAACTCTAGGACATCTATCTTTGTTTTAATATCTTTCTCCTGTGTGAATTTGTTGTGCTTACTAAGATGAGGGCTGTTGGTACTCCAGACTGGAACATTGCAGTTCAGGATCCCGACATCAGCTTCACACACTCCCAAGTGAGACGTAACACTGATGGATGCAGAACAAAGCTTCCTCTAGTCTACCCAGCAATGTGCCTCATCCCCAACCTCATAATAGCATCCCCTAATACAGTTACCAGCCATTCTGTGACTGTTAGTGACAATTAGGCTGTTGTTATGGTTTGCACAGCTACAGCAAGATGTAAAAAAACTAACTCAAAACTCTGAAATTTTTCTTCTTGGGATTATTGCTTATTCACTTGTATGTGAAAGTTAAATGAATGAGGAGAGATTTTCACCCTTATCCCGTGTTGGGTCACACTGGAAAATATTGAGCATGACACTAGGTAATTTCAAGTTATAGGTTAAAGTACCCTAGTGTACATCGGTTTAAATGTTACCCTTGGTACGCCATTTCATTACCTTGACATTTTTATGAACAAAGTGTGGCAAATGTTGCTGTTTGTACCATTCAAGGCAAGGTCCCAATTTAACACTTTTAATAGACAACATATTTTTTGCTGGTGGCTATAGCCATCAGTCACAAATTTTCATTTCCACTGGCAAAACTACTCGGAATCATGAGAGAGCTGGGACGACTATTAAGACTGATTCTTGGGACGCTGGTTGTGATTTCTTTCGAGCAAAATGTTTTTTGTGATTGGAATTCTAACCAGCAAACCTAAAGATGGAAAATCCACTGTCATTTTTCCCAGTTAGTTGGGACTAAATTCAAACTCGGCAAGCCAGTTAAAAGAGATAGGACTTTCTGTTGCTAAACAAAAATCCCTTTTTCAGTTGAAATTCACCCTTCGAGAACTTCAGGAGTATTTTTGTCTCAAAATAACACAATACAATTTGTCCAACTATTCAAAACCACTGTAAATAAATATTTTGTATTTTTTTGTATTCGTTCCTGGGATGTGCGTGTCACTGGCCAGGCCAGCATTTATTGCCCATCCCTAATTGCCCTCGAGAAGGTGGTGGTGAGCCGCCATCTTGAACCGCTGCAGTCCATGTGGTGAAGGTACTCCCACAGTGCTGTTGGGGAGGGAGTTCCAGGATTTTTGACCCAGCGACGATGAAGGAACAGCGATATATTTCCAAGTCAGGATGATGTGTAACTTGGAGGGGAACTTGCAGGTGATGGTGTTTCCATGCGCCTGCTGCCCTTGTCCTTCTAGGTGGTAAAGGTCATGGGTTTGGGAGGTGCTGCCGAAGAAGCCTTGGCGAGTTGCTGCAGTGCATCGGTACACACTGCAGACACATTGTGCCGGTGGTGGAGGGATTTAATATTTAAGGTGGTGGATGGGGTGCCAATCAAGCGGGCTGCTTTGTCCTGGATGGTGTTGAGCCTCTTGAGTGTTGGAGCTGCACTCATCCAGGCAAGTGGAGAGTATTCCATCACATTGCTGACTTGTGCCTTGTAGATGGTGTAAAGGCTTTGGGGAGTCAGGAGGTGAGACACTCACCGCAGAATACCTAGCCTCTGACCTGCTCTTGTTGCCACAGTATTTATGTGCAGTTCCAGTTAATTTTCTGGTCAATGGTGACCCCTACAATGTTGATGGTGGGGGATTCGGCGATGGTAATGCCGTTGAATGTTAAGGGGCGGTGGTTAGACTCTTGCTTGTTGGAGATAGTCATTGCCTGGTACTTGTGTGGTGCGAATGTTACCTGCCACTTATCAGCCCAATATTTCTCCAATTCTGCATAAAACCTCATCAAAATACAGAAATCTTTAGTTTGACTTTTAAAGGCAGAGTCTCCCCATTAATATCCCACATACAAAAAAACCTGTTAATTAAGTAGATGTACTCTTCTTTTCTCTTTCCCTCCACTCTGTCATTCCAAATACATTCTGTATGCAAGAGGGCAAGGAGGATAGTCAGCCTACTTCCAGATCACTCCCAGGGTTGCTGTTGGACTGCTAGGAGGCAAACAAAGTTAGCCCTCTGAAGATTGTTTTTCTTCCTTTCTCCCACAGGGAAGCACTTGCTTTGGCTCAGCGGATCTTTGTGTAGTACAGCTGACAGCAAGAGCTCAGGAAGAAAGCAAACCAAACCTGCATTCCTCCAGAAAGAAGGAACATGCATTTATATAACACCTTTCATGACCTCAGGATGTCCCAAAGTGCTTTACATAACAAAGCAACCTCTTTTCTTTCTGATTTATGTAAACATTTTTGTATTTGTTTAAACAATAAGTGGCTGGTGACTCCATTAGAAGGCCTAGCTGGGAGAGTCCACAAGACCAATAAAAGAAAGAAAGACAGACTCGCATTTATATAGCGCCTTTCACAACCACCGGACGTCTCAAAGCACTTTACAGCCAATGAAGTACTTTTGAAGTGTGGTGACTGTTGTAATGTGGGAAACGCGGCAGCCAAGTTGCGCACAGCAAGCTCCCACAAACAGCAATGTGATAATGACCAGATAATCTGTTCTTGTTATGTTGATTGAGGGATAAATATTGGCCAGGACACTGGGGATAACTCCTCTATTCTTCTTCGAAATAGTGCAATGGGATCTTTTACGTCCACCTGAGAGAGAGAGTAGATGGGACCTCGATTTAATATCTCATCCAAAAGACGGCACCTCCGACAGTGCAGCACTCCCTCAGCACTGCACTGGAGTGTCAGCCTTGATTTTTGTGCTCAAGTCTCTGCAGTGGGACTTGAACCCACAACCTTCTGACTCAGAGGCGAGAGTGCTACCCACTGAGCCACAGCTGACACTATAGCATTAAAACAGATTACTATTAAAATTCAGTATGTACATTCCACGATCACATAGATTTTTTTTTAACAGTAATTCTAATGTCTCGTTAGGATACATATCGTTTCCCCACAACTGCCCAAAAAATTAATAACCAATATCTAATTAAAGCTGCTAGTAGGCAATGGTGAAGCCCTTCCAACAAGAGAAGGAAAATTTAAGGGCTAAAATCAACCCATCTACCATCCACAAAAATATAATGAGCCAGAATTTAATGTCGCCAGCGAACGAACGGCACCCACTGTTCGTTAAACTTGCCCTTGCCTGTTTCATTGCCATGAGTTGCTGTAAATGGGAGATCGAAATGGCGTGGCGCCCTCTGCAGGGCATCTGGGAACGGTGTGAACAGGGCAAGCAATTGTGTCCTTAACCAATCTGATTGAAGGATTGAGGACTGAACAGGGCAGAGTCTGAACTAGGGAGTGTCAGAATAGTGAATTCAATGTCAAATCAGGTACAGAAAATAAAATGGAGAGAGGGAAAGAAAGATTGGATGAAGAGAGAGAGAAAAAAGAGACAGAAAGAAAAAGTAAATAAAAAATTAAATTAAGAGACTCCACACTTGTAATAGTTAATTTTCAGTGACACCGAGGTTGTTTGGCAATAATTAAGACTCATCACGCCATTAAAAAGGGTACTTAGACTGAAATGGATCCGCCCTAAATTTCTGTGGCGAGTTTAGATCGTATCTACCACGCAAATACTGGAACTTCACGCTGTTCATAGATTTGAATGGTGAGGCAAACAGCGAAATGCCGTTTTTGGGAAGCTGACAGCGGAGCGGCACATCTTGGTCAGCAACTTCTGGATTTTGGCATTTAACGACACATCTGCCTTCGTCTGAAGTTGCTGTGCAATTTGTGCATAATAAACGGTGAGCGCCGTTAGCGTCACCGTTATTTTGATAGTAAATTCTGGCCCAATGTCAAACTGCTACTAACATGTGATTTTCTAATTTGAACACAAAACTGCAGGGTAAATAGAACAGTCCCTTCTTAGGAAAGAAACCAGACAAAACAGGCAGCGCTAACATTGTTATATTTATTGAACCAAAGCAGAATTGAGATTAATGATCTTAAAGACAACTGACTTGTTTTTCCAATAGGGATTGTATCCAGAATACACGCTCAACATCAACTCTTTATTTTAAATTATAATCGTCTTTAAAATCCAATTTAGTTTGAATACTTTCTGTTCAATGGGAAACTAATTAACAGCTCTATGATTCAGATAAGCATCCCCCCATTTGTAGCACCATTCCTCCCATTAATATAAAATCAGTACTATACATCAAAATCTAAGTGTAAAAAACAAATCCAGAAATTAGACAATGCGACTGTTACATTTGAATCTGTTTGTAGGAAAGTTTGATTGAATGAAATAGTTCTGATCTTTCCGTTGCCATGTAACTGAATGAATTGGCATTACTGATATAGTGAAACTCCTGCCTGCTTAAAATGAGTGTTTACATTTTAACCTCTCACTGTTTGGCTCGTCAGGAGTGTATCTCATAGATCATTGGTGATCAGCGGTTTTAGTAATTAAAAACCTAATATCCATCAGCACATCGACAAACTCAGCTACATTTTTTGGAATAATAATCCAGGTCCAATATTGGAAACAGCGAGGTTCAACGAGGACAACAATCCATTTTGCTAAGTTTCCAGTTTTAGGTTAAGCTTCCAGAAGAGAATAAATCACTGTCTTTGGATGTGACAGCTCAGTTTTGTAGAAATTACATTTATTTGGGAGCCTGCGGGGTGATCAAAAACAACAACTTGCATTCATACAGCATTTTAACATAGAAAAATGCCCCAAGGTGCTTTACAGAGGCATGATCAGACAAAAATGGATGCCAAACCAAAGGAGATATTAGTAGCAGTGACCAAAAGCTTGGTCAAAGAGGTGAGTTTTCACGATGGTTTTAAAGGCGTGGAGAAACAGATGGGTGTAGGTGAAAGGGGGGGGGGGGGAGGGGGGGGGGAGAAAGCACAAATCGGAGAGTTCAGAGAGGTTTGTAGGGCTGGAGGAGGTTAGAGATAAGGAGGACCAAGAAAGAAGAAAGACTTGCATTTATATAGCACCTTTCACGACCACCGGACGTCTCAAAGCGCTTTACAGCCAATGAAGTACTTTTTGAAGTGGAGTCACTGTTGTAATGTGGGAAACGCGGCAGCCAATTTGCTCACAGCAAGGTCCCACAAACAGTAATGTGATAATGACCAGATAATCTGTTTTTGTTATGTTGGTTGAAGGATATTGGCCAGGACACCGGGGATAACTCCCCTGCTCTTCTTCGAAATAGTGCCATGAGATCTTTTACGTCCACCTGAGAGGGCAGACAGGGCCTCGGTTTAACATGTCATCTGAAAGACGGCATCTCCGACAGTACAGCACTCCCTCAGCACTGTACTGGCGTGTCAGCCTAGCTTTATGTGATCAAGAGCATGAAGGGATTTATATACAAGGATGAACATTTTAAATTAGAGCATCAAAAAAGAGAATGAACAGTTCCTGTTCATGCTGTTTTTTGTGATGCTCCATCAAGCTTGCAGTCAAGTGCAGTTAGAATACATCGTAAGATGATATTGTAACCGTGGTAACCTTCCAGAACCAGCAAATTTCTTCATTGCATTCTATCACAGCATTGACTCTTTCAGCATCCTCCATCTGTGCTGCTATGGCATGTTCTTCACTGGGGGATGTCCCTCCATACTAAAATGGCACCATTCTCTGCAGGACCTCGTGCAGCAAGAGCATCCCTGGAACAGTGACATTCTGTCTCATGCTCCAGCCATTTCTCCCTCCTCTGTAGCAAGGAAGCTTTAATGACAACCAGTACCCTTGCAAGAGCTGTCGGAGCCATATAACCCACCCCTTGACCCCAGTGCACTGCCAGGGGGTCATGTGCTCTGTGTTGGGAGCGCTGCATGTTTATGGAAATAAGTTGAACTTACATTGTAGTACAGGGTCAATTTAAATTGCTGCAGGCTTGCAGCACCCAAAGAGCAGCGATCTTACTGCTACTGTGCTAGGATTCCAGCCCCTATATGTTTGGTCCATAATTCCATGTCAACTAATAACAAAATTAGGAACATTTGAACTGCTGGATGAAAAAAGACCAAGCTCCAAAGCTCCAATTAGTTCGCTTGTGACACGTCCAGTGGTCATGAAAGGCGCTATATAAATGCAAATCTTTCTTTCTTTCTTTACCATCCAGGTAGTCACATGCATAATGATAATGGAGTTGTAGGCTAATCATGGCAATCAATCTCTATCGATTATCTACAACAGACCAAGATATGAGGTGAGGAAAACCCCCAGTGGTGGAAAGCTTTGGGAACCATAGGTCCAACGTCAGCTGTTCCACTACACTTACCATATGTCATGTCTCACATTACTCATATACTGTATTCCAAAATATTGGCCTAGAATTTGCGGTCTGCAGCTAAGCGAAGGCATTCGCTGCTGGCCCCGAAGTACATTCGGGACAAGGCTTTCGCAATCCCTGTGTCGAGAACTTCGGGTTTTCTGACCTTCAATTCAATGGACTATAGTGGGGTCCCCTTGTTCGAACTGCTGTGACATCAACAGGTTGTCTAAGCAGTCAATCAAAAGGCAGAATTCTCACAGACAGCAAACAAGGAAGTGAGTAAGGTCTTAAAATTCTAACTATTTAATATAGTTAGAGAGAGCAAAAGAAAGTTTGAGGCTCTCACATGGGGAAAAGGCAAACCTGAAATAAAGATGGACAAATTAAAAAGTTATGAAAAGTTTCTTAAATTTTTTTTAATTTTTATTAAAATGGACAAATTTCACACTGTACAAAATTTAAATTAGTTTTCCAGGCCCTTAACATTTGTTTAGCAGTCAATATGCTGTTAAAACCCCAGTTACCCCTCATCCCTTTGGGTCTAACTTTTAGTGGGGAATCTAACAGCGTACTTACTGCGGAAGAGCCAAAGTTTTCGTTAGTTTCAATGACTTGGCTGATTACACGAATTGCACAGCCTGTTTCGGAGCAATGACTGACCGCAACTTGGAGATTTCCGCAGTGCCAAATCCCGAAGTTGCGGTCAGTAACAAAAGCGGAATGACAGCGAACGCTGCCAGTTCGACGTCATCCTGACCGCAAATTCCAGGCCATTATTTTCTGAAAGAAATCTATCTCATTTGCATTTGAATAAATCAATATTATCTGCTTCCACTGTCTCCCTAGGGAGCCTGTTCCATAATTTGACCCCTCGCTCACTGAAATATTGGCCCGTATTTTCCGATCCCTACGGGTGTGTACGGGCTGTGTACACACCCGTAGGGAGATCGGAAATGCCGGTTTCAGGCATGCGAAGTGCATGCGCTGAGAACCGGCATTTCCGATCTGTCAAGACTGCTCTTGAGAGATCGGATGCCTGCCCTGGAGAAGGGCCTCTGTGGGTGGAGAGTTCTGCTTTCTGCAGAACTTCCGCCCGCTGAAAACCCTTAGAAATCTTACGCCTGGTGTAAGGCCTGCTTTTACCAGCATAAGAGTTGAAAAAAAGTAAAAAAACAATGTTTTCACTCATTTATAATTTAAAAAGACTTTTAAAAAAGGTAAGTTTATTTTTAGCCCTGTAAAAAACTTGAATTATTTTTTTCAAAAAATTAAATTTTTGTTTAAAATATTTAGTTCAATGTAATTTTAACTCCTTTTAAAAACATGATGTTTTTAAAAGGAGTTAAAATTACATTGAACTAAATATTTTAAACAAAAATTTAATTAAAGTTTTTGTGTCTTTTTGGGGTGATCTCCATTCATATATTTGACAGGTCTATCTGTCAAAAGTATGAAGGGAGATTCCCTTCTCCTATTGGCTGGCCTGGCCCACGTGATCCCAGGGATGCTTGTGAACTGCATGCGCCCCTGGGATACGTGGGCCCTGCGCATTTCGACTGTGGAGAGGCCCAGGAGCGGAAGTGTCCGGACCTAGGGAGCCTTCAGATAAGCTCATAGATTTTTTTCCGATAGGAGGCATTCGCACGCAGGAAGCCTCCTATCAGAAATTACGGGCCAATGTTTCTACAGATTAGTTTTGAATTTACCTCGCTTCAAGCGTAGGCCATGTCCTTTAATTCTACTGTTCTAGACAAGGTGAAACAACTCGTCATAGTCTACATTATCTAATCTCTTTAGGATCCTAAAACAGCAATCACATCACCACTCAACCTTTTCTCTTCCACGGATGCACAATTTACAAAATCATTCTTTAATAATACAATCCCACAATCCCTCCATCCCCTCAAGATTAAAAAGGGGCAGATGAAAATTCTACACCAAGTGTATTATACAACAAAGTGATTCCACAATTGGAATGCTACAGAAAAGTGCTGAATAGTTGTGGAGGAATTGGCAGCCTCCTCCACATCTTCTGGGTCTGCCCTCATGTCTATTTTTATTGAGTTTAAATCATTAGCTAAATCAAATCAATCAGCGGGATTCGCCTTAGTATAATCCATTCATTTCAGACTGGGACTCCCTTTGAAAATTTTCTTCGACTCTGGAAAGAATTGTCCAATTGATTTATTTTGCACTCTGACCCACATTGCATCCCAGTTATACAGTGCCAGTGAGGAACTTTCATGAACAACCACTTAGATCTAAATACTATGATAACTTACCCACAGTGTATAACATCTGCCTTATACAGGAAACTCTTTCGTATCCGGCACCGACGGGACCGGGATGGTGCCGGTTGATTAAAAATTCCGGATAACGGAGAGGTATATCTACTGAGGCTATTTTTAACAAACAAAAATTAAAAAATCAAGAAATGTGCAGTATAATTGGGTACTCCCCTACAGAATGTTGTGTTAAATGGATGGTGGAAGATGCTTGATTAAGTACAGTAATGCCAGTTGAGGGTAATTCATAACTCTTTAATTACTGAACAGTAAAACAAAACTTATAAATGACTGTATACTGTAGTTTTCGGAGTATGAATTCTGCCGGTTATTCGAGAATTCTGGATATTTAGGTGCCGTTTAAACGAGAGTTTCCTGTACCTGAAGCTGGACTAGTTCTTTTGAATGTAATCTACATAACTATGAACAAATTGGAAGTTGCAGAGCAAGCAGTGGTGGAGATGGTGCTACTTTTACTGATAGAAGCCGACATTTCCACTATTACGGGATGGGAATTGATAAGGTGATGCAAAATGGGCTTCAGTATACTGTGGTAGGCCCGATTCCCTCATGTACGAGTACCCAAGGATCATAGGTCTTTGACCTTTCCTATCCTCCTGGTGGCATGGAGTAAGTAGAGTCACTGGTTCATAGAGTTCTGGTGCTTGACACAGAGTCGTGTGAAGCAGTACCAATGTTCTTATCTGACATGCCTTTCTTTTACAATACCCCTTCCTCGTTGTGGAATATTTTATGTAGAATGGATATCCTTGCTGCTGGCTGCACTGTGTTTGCTACCTGAGAACTAGATACCTTGAAAAAAAATCATCAATAAAAAGCTGTGAAACACACAACAACTTGCATTTATTGAATTCCTTTAATGTAGACATATATTTCAAGGTGCTTCAAAGACATGCAAGGAAAAGCCAAAGGAAAGATTGAAGGGGTGACAATGCACAGAAAGATGGGACATAAAAAAAACACTGCCAATACACTACTGGCCTTATTTAGAGAAATGTGTGAATTCGAATGTATTGTGTACTAATACATATTTTTCAGTAAAAACAGAATATAATTCAAAGTTGGTATTTTATGTTTCTCTTTCCAACAGTGATTTGTGCCAATTAAATTGACACTTTTATATCTCCAAACCTTTGTAATGGTTATCTACACCAGTTAAGTTCTAGAGAACAAAAATAATTAATCTTAATGTGTTAATTCATCAACTAGTGTTTAATTCAGTCCAGCATTAGAGTGGGCACCTGGGCTCATTTTGCACCCAAAGTAATGTTATTGAACATTAATCACTAATCGATAAGCACCATCTTACTCGTTACTGTTAATTAACATCTAACTGTTAGTTTTAGATTGTGCCTGGTTCGTAATACTGCACATTGCAAACTGATCCTATAAGTCATTTAGAATTAATTATCGGATTAGTGAAACTGTTCTGTTGCAATGAACGACAAAAAGAACAAGTGTGCATATATTATTTGAAGGAAAAATGTAATAATGTTTCAAACTGTCTTATCAATAATAATATTAAAAATCCTATGTCTGTTGTACTTCATGTCAACTTTTTTTTCCATTATAACTTTCTTCACCTACATAGAGACTGCCTATGTAAACTTACCAGGCTGCAATTAAACCCTTTCCCGAGTGGAGGTGCTGAAGCACTACTACTGGCAAAAAGCAATAATTACAACACGACAAGTTTACGTAGGCAGGTTCCATCATTAATATGGACATAAGGATTTATAATGAAAATGTATAACAATATGGAAAGAATGTATAATTTTAAAATGTGGACTGAATCTGTACACTCTAGTCCAATTTCCCCCTGCCCTCCAACCCAATGTTTCCTACATTACAACAGTGACAACACTTCAAAAGTGCTTAATTGGAAGTAAAGCACTTTGGGACGTCCTGAGGTCATGAAAGGCGCTATATAAATGCAATCTTTCTTTCATTTTACTTCACCTGAATGCTACCCTGGGTCTTGATAGATATATATCTTTTAAATTGGAATTTGAGTGCCCAGTATCTAGTTGAAAACATTTATAAAAAGATGGTTAAAAATAAAGTGAGAGGAACTGCTATTAAAAATGAGTTAAACTGTCTGTACAGCAATGCGCAGTGTCTGTAATAAAACAGGGGAGCTGGAGGCAATCATGCGTTGCGAGGAACCAGACATAGTAGGGATTACTGAGACATGGCTACAGAAAAATCAGGACTGGGAATTGAACATTGCAGGGTACAACAGATTTAGAAAAGATAGAGGGGGAAAAAGGGGAGGTGGAGTAGCTATACTTATTAGGGATAACATAATGGCAGTAGAAAAAAGTGACGCAGCTATCAGCAAGACAGAAATAGAATCCAATTAGATAGAGATAAAAGATAATAAAGGATCAAACACACTAATAGGGCGAGTCAATAGACCACCTAATAGTGGAAGGGAGGTGGAGGAAGAAATTTGCAAACAAATTAGGGAAATGAGTAAAAAACATCGAATAATAATCATGGGGGATTTCAAATACCCTGATATTAATTGGACAGAAGAGGTAGGTATAGGGGATAAGAGAATGGAGTTCCTACAATGTTTACAGGACTACTTTCGAACCCAATATGTAAAAAGCCCAACAAGGAAGGATTCACTATTGGATCTAGTAATGCAGAATGAACCAGAGCAGATAAGAAAAGAAAAAGTAGGGGAACATCTAGGCAATAGTGACCATAATATTATACGCTTTAAGATAATAATTGAGAAGGACATAAGTATGACGAAGGCCAGGGTAATAGATTGGAGAAAAGCTGATTTTGAGGGGCTGAGAATAGAAATTAGGAAAATAAAAAGGACAACAATACTGGCAAACAATGACATAGAACAGCAATGGGAAACATTTAAAATGGTATTCAACAGAGTCCAGGAAAAATATATTCCGCGAAAAAACAAGAACAAGCTAAACACTAATGTGACACCATGGATGAATAAAGCCATGAGGGAAAAATTGAGAGTAAGGAAAGAGGCATACATTAAGTACATGGACAGCAGGGGAGAGCATGATAAGGGAGAATATGAAGAGATTAGGAGAGAAGTTAAAAAAAAAATTAGAAAGGCAAAGAGGAACTATGAAAGTAAATTATCAAGGAACAGAAAACAAAATCGTTAAATATTTTACAGGCACATAAATAAAAAAAGGTCAGGATGGGAATATGACCACTAAGGGATGGACAGAATAATACCACAAGCAGCGATAGAGAGATGGGAGAAATATTAAATAATGACTTTACTTCAGTATTTACCAGGGAGATAGAACAGGTGGACATGACATCAGATGATGAGATTAATAATGAGATAACTGCATTTAAAATAAAAAGAGGAGATATATAAAACAAACTAATCAAACTCAAAGAGGATAAGGACCCTGGTCCGGATGAATTACATCTGCACATTTTTAAAGAATCTAGGTAGGAGATATCAGAGGCATTACTACACATATTTAACAATTCATTAGAACAAGGTGTAGTGCCAGAGGACTGGCGGATAGCTAACGTAATACCTATACATAAGGGACATGTCCAGGGAACTATAGACCAGTCAGCTTAATATCAGTGGTAGGAAAAATAATGGAATCCCTACTAAAGGAGAAAATAGAAGAATATCGAGAAACCAAAAAATATAATAATGAATAGTCAGGATGGATTTCAAAAGGGAAAGTCTTGCTTGACCAACCTCTGAATTTTTTGAATAGGTAAGAGAGAGAGTAGACAAGGGTAAAGCAGTATTTGTAATTTATCTAGATTTTCAAAAGGCCTTCAATAAGGTAACACATAATAGACTAATGAATAGGGTCAGAGGATGCGGAGTCAGGGGACAAGTAGCAGAATGGATAGCTTGCTGGCTTTAAGACAGAAAGCAGAGAGTAGGGGTAAAGGGGCTATTCAGAGTGGTAGAAGGTGGGAAGTGATGTTCCACAAGGATCAGTGCTGGGACCACTGTTGTTCACAACTGATATTAATGATTTAGACATCAGAATCAAAAACACAATTTCTAACTTTGCGGATGACACCAATTTTTTTTTGCGGGGGGGGGTGGGTAGAGATAGTCAATACTGAGGAGGACTGCAACAAATTACAGGAGGACATTAATAAACTTGCAGAATGGGCATATCATTGGCAAATGAATTTCAACACAGATAAATGTAGAAATTTTGGTAGGAAAATTAGGGAGGTCACATTATTTGGAGGGTGGGGGTAGAGGAGCAAAGGGATCTCGGAGTACAAATACACAAATCACTAAAAGTAGCGACACAGGTTAACAAGGCCATAAAAAAAGCAAACCACGCACTAGGGTTTATTTCTAGAGGGATAGAATTGAAAAGTAGTGAAGTTATGCTAAACTTGTATCGAACCTTGGTTAGACCACACTTGGAGTACTGCGTACAATTCTGGTCGCCATATTATAAAAATGATAGAGGCACTGGAGATGGTGCAGAGAAGATTTACAAGGCTAATACCAGAAATGCGAGGGTATACCTATCAGGAAAGGATGAACAGGCTGGGTCTCTTTTCTCTTGAAAAGAGAAGGCTGAGGGGGTGACCTAACAGAGGTCGTTAAAATTATGAAAGGTTTTGATAGAGTAGATACAGAGAGAATGTTTCCATTTCTGGAAGAGCATAACTATAAGATAGTCACCAAGAAATCCAATAGGGAATTCAGAAGGAACTTCTTTACCCAGAGAATGGTGAGATAGTGGAACTCGCTACCACAGGGAGTGGTTGAAGCGAATAGTATAGATGCATTTAAGGGGCGGTTAGATAAGCATATGAGGAAGAAGGGAATAGAGGGTTATGTTGATAGAGTTAGATGAGGAAAGACGGGAGGAAGCTCGAGTGGAGCATAAATGCCGGCATGGACTGGTTGGGCCGAATGGCCTGTTTCTGTGCTGTATATCCTATGTAAAAAGTATACAGCAGTCACTGAAGCCAAGTTCTGGTTGATGTACCTTCTGAGAATTTTAAGAACAGGAAAAAAATAAATACAAATAAAAGGCAACTTAGAGCAGTTCGAAATTTTACGGAAACGCAAAATAGGAATTTCCTCTTGACTATTTGTTTCAGATTCTTAATTTTCTCAATATGTCTTAGTAGCTAAAGCTGGCGGGGGGGGGGGGCGTTGTTGGGGAAGGGAGTGAGAGGAAACAAGTGACTATCCTGGCTGGAGTGTATTGTGACTGAATTTGAGAGTGTAAAAGGAGATCAGGACAGCCTGGCTAGATACTACAACTTCAACTTAAGGTGCTCCATCCTCAGTGAAGCATGGAAGTTAGTGGCTCTGATCGGGGGGCCCACTGCAGGTATTAAAAGCAGATAGTGATTTTGAATGAATTATTCTCAGATATTAAATTATGATTTTCAGATAATTCACGATCAAGATTATAATGGGATATGTGGAACACTCTTTGTTCCAGTCCTACTCGGGTCCCCTCCCTCACCTCTTTTTCCGGTACATTGACGACTGTATCGGTGCCGTTTCCTGCTCTCGCCCTGAACTAGACAATTTCATTCACTTTACCTCCAATTTCCACCCTTCCCTCACCTTCACATGGTCCATCTCCGACTCTTCCCTCCCCTTCCTCGACTTCTCCGTCTCCATCTCTGGGGATAGGTTATTGACCAACATTCACTACAAGCCCACTGACTCCCACAGCTACCTGGACTACACTTCCTCCCACCCCGCCTCCTGTAAGGACTCTATTCCCTTCTCCCAGTTTCTCCGTCTCCGCCGCATCTGTTCCGACGATGCCACCTTCCATACCAGTGCTTCCGACATGTCTTCCTTTTTCCTCAACCGAGGATTCCCCTCTACCGTGGTCAACACGGCCCTCGACTGTGTCCGTTCCATCTCCCGCATTTCTGCCCTCACCCCAGCCCCTCCCTCCCGGAACCACGATAGAGTTCCCCTTGTCCTCACCTATCACCCCACCAGCCTCCACATTCAACGGATCATCCTCCGCCATTTCCGCCACCTCCAACGTGATCCCACCACCAAACGTATCTTCCCCTCACCTCCCCTTTCAGCATTCCGTAGGGACCGCTCCCTCCGAGACACCCTGGTCCACTCCTCTATCACCCCCAGCACCCCTTCCCCTTCACCCGGCACCTTCCCGTGCAAGCGCAGGAGATGCAACACCTGCCCTTATACATCCCCCCTTCCCACTCTCCAGGGCCCCAAACACCCCTTCCAGGTGAAACAGCGATTTACTTGTACTTCTTGCAATCTAGTATACTGTATTCGCTGCTCACGATGTGGTCTCCTCTACATTGGGGAGACCAAACGCAGATTGGGTGACCGCTTTGCGGAACACCTCCGTTCAGTCCGGAAGGGTGACCCCGAGCTTCCGGTCGCTTGTCATTTTAATTCACCCCTCCACGCTCACTCAGACCTCACCGCCCTCGGCCTCTTGCATTGTTCCACGGAAGCGCAGCGTAAGCTCCAGGAACAGCACCTCATCTTCCGTTTAGGCACTTTACAGCCTTCCGGACTCAATATCGAGTTCAACAATTTCAGATCATAACCCCGGCCCCTACCACATATGTATACATTTTATCCACTCTTTTGGTCCGTGCCTTTTTCCTTTTTTTCTCTCTCTCCCCCCACGGCAGCTGTCTCTGATTCTGCCAGCATTTCACACCTTACCTTTTGTTTCTCAACCTGTCCCATTACCATCTCGTCTTGCCTTGAGCATCTCTTAATGTCTCTACTCACTAAAGACCATCCCTTTTGTTCTTTTATTCCTCCCCCCAGCCTCCCCCTTGCATTTTTATCTGTTTATTTCTTGCTCTCTCAGTTCCGACGAAGGGTTTCGACCTGAAACGTTAACTCTCTTTCTCTCTCCATGGATGTTGCCTGGCCTGCTGAGTTTTTCCAGCGTTTTCTGTTGTTATTTATAATACCTTAGCCTGGAGTATTCCTCCAAGCCCTCTGCAGATTCCTAAACTTTTGCTATCTATAAATAAAACTGCAATTTTTCTTTTAAATCAAAACTAAATTAAAAGGAAAGATGAAAGGAAAACTTAAATCCCGAATGGAATTGTTACATCCTTAAGAGTAATGGTGTAATACAACAGAATATTCTTAATCATGGGGCAAAGATTAGGCACACAAAGAATGACAGAAAATCAGTTACACACTTAAGATTGCTGTTCTAGATATGCATATTGATAAAAAAGAATCTTTTCCAGCAGCAAATTATAGCAACGTGCAACATTATGGAAAAGTTAGGCAAATATATATTTATTCAGAAATTGGCAGACTTGAGACTGGCAGACTCCAAAACTTTTTTGTAAATACTAATTATAGGGGTCAAAAATGCGCAAGAACCAAGGTCAGAACAAAATGAAAATATCCTTTACAGGTCCCAAGTGATCAGTGGTTGCACAGCCGAAGATTCAGATGGAATAGAAAAAGTTTCTTTCACGTGATTGTTCCCCAACCTCCTTAAAATTGCAATTAATTGGTAGCCAGGATTAACAATTACTGAAATGGAAGCCAGGAAGAACAGTAAAAAAAATTAAATGATGAAAAAAAGACTGAAAATCAGTGAAAAACCACAAGAACTACAGGAATGAATGGACCAGCAATTTTCTAACCCTTACAATCTGCTACTGCCTCCTTTTGTTTCTTAAAAAAAAAAATTCTCTCTCTTCCCAGCCCCAACCACACACATCCTCTGCAGCAGAAATGCAAGTGAAAAAGAGACTAAGAAAACCAGTGTGCACACATGAACAGATCAAGAGCATCCCAAACAAAGAGAGACAGAAAGAATCAATTGAGGGAAGGTGCGCGACAAAAAGATGCAAGGCTGAATAGGCAGGCACGCACAAAAAGTCAAGACTAAAAAAAGCAAGCTCATACAAGAAAATATATATAGGTACATAGTTCAGGGAAGTATTATTCAGAAATACTTCATTGTCCACGGAGTTCATTTTTTCCACATATACAACATCCTAATTTCTTCCATGAATGGCAGAATAGAAAACTGCCTTCAATGTCAAATGCATTACAGGCAGATTCTTGCCATCAATCACTTACTCAAAAGATTAAATAATTCAAAACTGTTAAATAATTGCTAACAACATTCAGTTCTTTTTATTTTTTGTAACGTGAGTGCTGACACGGGTGGATGAAAGAGAAGAAACCGGCTGGCATTTACTCAGACTGACAGTGTGCGGGTGCTGAATTAAAATCAGTAGATCTAGTTATTAACTCAGAATGTTCGAGTGTTTTACCATTTTAACTGCATATGTGAATTTGGTTTTCTTGCACTGTTCAACTCAGTAGCAATTCATACCCAATTGCCTCAATTAGGCTGAAGTTCAGTTTATAAAAGTAGCACTCATGAGACTCCTCCTTTAAAAATCAGATGCATTTTTGGGGGCTTTTTTGTAGCCAAATTATTTTTTTGGACCTGGATATTAGGTTAAAATTCAAATGGTTCTATTTAACTATTTTTCAAAATCTTAACACTGCCTATTCATCACTTATTGGTATGCATCACTTTCAGCTCAGTTTCAGTCAACTGTGTTATAAATAAAGATCATAATGTAGCACCAATAAATGGAGTACCATAATAAAACAATTTTTAAATAATTACATTGGCTTCTAAACAAAGATCGAATGTAGTTCTTAAAATTATTTATATTTCCTTTGCTGATAATAAGATGGACTGTTATGAAAGGAGATTCCTCTAACCCATATTGAACAATGCCAGGAAGTCCTTGTATCTCCTGTTATTAGACAAGTTTTTAAATAAATCAGTACAATTGCTCAACATGTAAAGTAATTAGGTTGTTCCAAAATAGCTGCACTTGAGTATAACCCCGACAACATTTTAGACCTGGGGAATTTTATGTACTGGGAACTTCATGCAAACTGTCAAAACATACTGAGTGACTGAATACATAACGAATTCTGAGACTTCCAGCGCCATCCTGTAATGGTCTAAATGGTGATCACAATGGCAACAATTCAGCAAACTCGATCTCGCGGGGGCGGAGATATAATAGCTGTTCAACTTTGTCAACGAGGGTCTCCGGAGCAGCGCAAAAATTCCATCAAATTATGGCGTGGTACATGCAATGGCACAAGTCACTCAACATCATTTCCTGGATTTCTGCACTATAATCATGATGTACGCCGTAGATGCACCATTCCTATGGCACATGTTTTCAGCAAATTCATACTTTTCAAGGAAAGCGTACTACAAAATAAAGTTTAAAAAGGTAAAATAAAAATAAACAGGCAGCAGATAAAGAGTTTGGTGCTTACTGTGGGTTTTAGTGCAAAAACCTGATGAAACTGGGTATGAAAATGTATTCTGATGTGATAAAACTTGTAAAAACACTTGATTGCCAATAGATTATATTTTGTTAGCAATTTTCTCGAGTAACATTCCCCCTTCACAGCAACTTTGACACAATAAAAGGTTGAGACTCAAGTGGCACATCTGTTGGTCGTTTTAAAAGTATTTTCAGCCAATCAGAACCTGTAGTTTATTTTACACAAGCAAAATGTTTTAGCTAAATATCAAACACTTGAGGAAAATAAAACTTCCAACATTCACTCTCACTATTTTTTATTAAAATAAAATTGCACTGAAACTGAATTCAAATGGATGCAAATCTCTAATAGTATGAGTGGGTTCAAACAGTCGTAGCCACTACCCACATCAATCTGTTCTGTCTTGTCCAAACTTAACGGTCTGCCTTGTACTCCCTGAAAAAACTATTGTAATTGGTTCCTCTGAAGCCCAAGCGACAGGTGCATCTATGCATAACCTTCCTCCCCTAGCTGTGCATGAGCCATTCCCCAATATCTTGCAAGGTCTGAAAGTAAGTAACAGATGAGGCCATCTGTCAGTCCGAACAAACAGATCTGTGACCCACTGCTGGATACAATGATCGTACCAAAAAAGTCAGGCACTGACAAAGTTCCTGCTGGGTTCCATTTAAGGAGCTTAGACAAACCCAAGAGCATGCTTCAGACCCTGTCAACATGCATTTCTGTAAGCGGTCTCATGCGAGCCTGTCTCACAATGATCAAAGGACCTTTTAATTTGAATTTAATTACTTCTTAGAAACCATCAGCACCATCTCTCAGAGCCTTACTGTAGCCGGAAACATTAAACCACAATCTTATCCCTGCGCACCCCAAAAGATTTCCCGCTCTTCAAGTTTGACAAATGAGCATGCCACAGTTTAATATTTAAATTTAAATTTTCAATTGTTTTGATGAATTTAGTATTCTGCTAGGTAAAAACTTCAGGAAGAGCAGAGCCAGATGTAGAGCATCTGTGTCCCAACAATGAGCTTTAAATCGGAGATCGATAGCTTTTTGTCAACCAAAGGTATTAAAGGATATGGGCCAAAGGTGGGTATATGGAGTTATGTCACAGATCAGCCGTGATCTCATTGAATGGTGGAACAGGCTCGAGGGGCTCAATGGCCTACTTTTGTTCCTATGTTGCTAAGAAATGAATGGGGAGGGGATGGAGAATGGGGAGTTAACAGAGGGGGCGAGGGGACGGGGGAAGGGACAGAGAATGGGGAGGGGAGGGGATGGGGCTGGCGGAGGGGATGAGAGGGGAGGGGGACGGGGCTGGCGGAGGGGAGGATATGAAGTAAGCAAAGGGAGAGAAGAGAAGGGATGGGGAGGGAGGAGGAGTGGAGGGCGTGGGAGGGAAGGGAGGAGAATGAGAGTGGAAGTAGGAGGGAGACAGGGCGGGGCGGGGAGGGAGACGGGGCGGGGCGGGGAGGGAGACGGGGCGAGCGGGGAGGGAGACGGAGCGAGCGGGGAGGGAGACGGGGCGAGCGGGGAGGGAGACGGGGCGAGCGGGGAGGGAGACGGGGCGAGCGGGGAGGGAGACGGGGCGAGAGGGAAGGGAGACGGGGCGAGGAGGGAGGGGAAGCAGGAGCAGGGGCGAGGAGGGAGGGGAAGCAGGAGCAGGGGCGAGGAGGGAGGGGAAGCAGGAGCAGGGGCGAGGAGGGAGGGGAAGCAGGAGCAGGGGTGCGGGAGAGGAGGGGGCGTGGGCGCGGGAGAGGAGGGGGCGTGGGCGCGGGAGGGGAAGGGGCGGGGCGCAGGAGGGGGCGTTGGAAAGAAGGGGCGGGGCGCGGGAGTGGGGGGCGGGGCATTGGAAAGAAGGGGCGCGGGAGTGGGAGGGGATGGGGTTAGGGGATGAGTCTAACGGGAGTGGCGATAAGGGGAGTGGGGGTAACTCACGGGGTATCTCTTCCTTGCCACAAGTATCTCGACGATCTACACATTAATAACGGGGTGTGCCATTAAACCCGCCATTATTTTGACAGAAAAATCTGAGCTATTAATGTCCACATTTATAGTGGAAGCTACAGTGCCACTTCTTGTGGGAGGGTGCAATTATGGTGTGACAGAAGCAGTTTCCATTATAAATGTGGATACAGGAATTTATACTGGGAAAAGGTGACAGAAAATGGATGTAGATGTAAGATTTTTAATATCGGTGACTAGACAATAACAATGTATGAGTTTCAAGTGGCTATCATCACCAGCGGTAATTCTAGCATCATATGTTTTTACGGTTTTAGAAACAGAAAATAATAGAAATGCTTAGTGGGATAATCTGCATCGAATAGAGGAAAGGACACATTAATGCTTGGATTAATGGATGTGACTTTCAGAACTTGGTTCTAAAGTTTTGTTTTAATAATGTTGGCCTGCTTGCCCTTGTCTCTTTTGGAGCTACTTCAAAATGAAAGTTTTTGTTTACAATAGTTAAGTCAGGTCATGCCCCGTCTGCCTCTGGGCTGCCATCAGGTCCAGAACTTGGACAGACACAACAGTGAGCCAGTTTTGCCTTGTGAATGTAGAAAGCACTGCCACTTGGGATTGTTATAGATGTGTGTTGTAAAAGGTTTCAGTTCATAAGTTCACATGATATAACTGAGGTTACACTCCCAATAAAAGTAACTGGATGCTCTAAAGTGGTACCTAAGTCCCTACAGTTACATTTCTCTCATTTAAACTGTGTGTAACCTATGCTGGATATTTTTTTGGTTTGAAAGGCTGAATTAAAATAGACTCCAAATGCAAAGTGCCAAAAATCAAAATTTCGGAAGGGAGGGGGGCATAAATTCAGACTTTCAAAGATAATAAAATCTCACCCCTTCAGCACTCATATTTCCCTTCAACTTCCACTGCTGCAGCAAATTGCACATCTGTGTACTCTATTTTTTCCCCTGTATAAAAGTGATTGAATGCAGGGTATACCCGGAGTGCACACATTTTGAAGCCGACTTCAATCCAGTCTTTCAAGTCAAAAATAATGAATCCTGCAAAGGTTACAGATACCTTAAATATTAAAATAAAAATAATTATAAGGACTTGAGTGCAACATTACAGCGTCTATTGGGAATATAACCCCAGATACACTGTAAGTTATGACAATCAGCGTCCCACTGCTTTTTCAGTGTAACTCCTTGTCTTCATGTGTGTCATTAGGCCTACATTCACAATTGTTTTTGAGCCATTAGCTTTTTTCGGGGCTGTGCCAGCTTTTTAAAAAAAACTGATTAGCATTTCTTCCTTTTTTCCAGATTGTCATATTTGAAATAGTGATTTATTTTATCAGCATCTGGCATAGTACATTTTTTGCATTCGGTTATATTTCAAATACATGCATATAATTTCATTAAGCCTCTACTCTTTTAAATCTGATCGTGAATTTATTTCAGATGATGGAAACTGGACATCACGACCTATCTCAGTTGGTGGTACCCATGACTCTCCAACTACTTTCAGTAGCGCCACAGACTTCTTCAGTAATGGCCTTGTCTGTTAATTTACCTGAGACATGGACCAGTACTGATCAGTTTTTCTGATATTTGATAAATAGCTACCTAGGTGGATAAGACGACACCACCTCTCGGGGATCTGTACGTTTTGTTGTTAACTGATTCAGGATTGGATCAATGTGTCTTTTCCAAATTAAGTTGCAAGTCCAAGCCTTTTAATTACCACCCCAGGGATCCAACATTCCAACTTATTTCCATATGCATGAATCAGCAACATAGGTGAGACAAGCATATGAGGGAGAAGGGAATAGAGGGTTCTGCTGGTACATTTAGATGAGGAAAGACGGGAGGAGGCTGGTGTGGAGCATAAATGCCGGCACGGACTGGTTGGGCCGAATGGCCTGTTTCTGTGCCGTATATCCTATATCCTGCGTAGCAGAAGATCTTCAGTTTCTATAGAATGTGTTTTTTCCTCTGGAGGGGTGGCTTGCCTTTGAATAGGATCACTAAGGTAAGGCGTCATTATATTCAAAAATTCAGTAAATGTGTACTTGATCGTGCTGTGTGTTATGATTCAATATTATAATAGAAATAAGAACATTTTCTGAATCAATGTACCTGACTCAGATATTGCCATCTTACTGTTTGAAAGTTCCAACACAATGTTCTACCTTACCATTCAAACTAGAACGATGAGGCTAGGATAAGTAGTATCATATTTCATTGCAATTTATAAATCCCTGAATATAAATGAGAACCAGTTTTCCATGCAAGTCATGAGATGAAAAGACAATTATCAATGCCTTATTAGCACTGGTGGCTATGGATAGCATATGAATGACTACAGGCCACTTAGATTTAGCATCCACCATAATAAGAAAATTCTCATTCATAAACAGACTAGCAAAATATAGATCCACTGAAGGCTAATTTCAAGGGATTAACTAGACATATACCAACTGGTCAACATCACCAAGTTTGAATTCTGGTCAAGGTATTCATAGACACAAAACTAGGCTGATTTTCATACAAATTTGCTAGTTCTTGGCTCTGATATTTAACTTGAATAGTCCATTGCAGACAGCCTTCTTAAGTTAGTTTATCATTTTACCTATAATAGGGTTCCATCTCTATTTTGAGATTATTTTCATCTGGCCAGCCTTGCAGTGCAAAATGTAAAAAGTTTGACTAAGTATATCTTGTGTTTTACTTGGTGTTACTGGATAATATTCAAAACAGTGCCTCGTGTCAAAAAGTAGGTGAAATTGCTATTGCTCTCATATTTTGTACCTTTAAAAGATAACCAAGTTCACAGAAATGTCACAATTAGATGAGGATGCCATTTGACCCATTGGGTCTGTGTTTAGTGGTAACTCTATAGGGGAGCTATCCTAATTCCATTTCCCTGCTCTTTACCCACCATTTAACATTTTTTTCCATGCCTTTATCTATTTCACTCTTAAGTGTTTTGATTGACTCCATTCGATAAACACTTGTGATAAAACATTTCATATTCTAATAACTGTTTGAATGAAAAAATGTCTGCCAACATCCCCTTTATGCTTGTACTAATCCTAACTTTATCTTTCTTGTTACTGATTCATTGACTAGTGGAGATAATCATCAATTTTTTACCCTCCCAAATCAGTTCAAAGTTTTGAACACTTCTAAAAGGTACCCCCCTTTCAAAATTCAATTCAAAATTACAGCACCAAATCCATAATGTGAGACATCCACACGCTTTGGAAGATTCATAGTGAACCAAAATAGATACCAAAATCTGTTTTAACTGCTGATAAATGACCTTACATTCACTAGTCCAACTCTATGGCATATCTTTTCAAAGCAAAATGTTTTAAAGGCTTCTACGGTTGACAAATTCGGAGTGAATCTTCTGTAGTAATTGACTGGCCAAACAAGTCGCATTTTCAGATAGAGAAGTTTCCAAGGTAGTTCCAATATTCTTGGAACATGAATAGAGGCCTTCAACAAAACAATAATTCCCAAAGAAATAAAGGAATTGCATTGATATAACGCCTTTCATAATCTCAGGACGTCCCAAACCAGCCAATGAAGAATCACATCCCACTCCAGAGACTTGAGCACATGATCCAGGTTGACACTTCAGTGCAGTACTGAGGGAGTGCTGTGCTGTTGGAGGTGCCGTCTTTTGGATGAGACATTAATCCGAGGCTCTGTCTGCCCTCTCAGGTGGACGTCAAAGATCTCATTGCACTACTTTGAAGAGGAGCAGGGGAGCTCTGGCTGGTGTCCTGGCCAATATTTATTGCTGAAGCAGCATCACTAAAATAGATTACCATAAAATACTTTTGAGGTGTTGTCACTGTTGTAATGTAGGAAACACAGCAGTCAATCTGTGCACAGCAAGGTCACACAAACAGCAATGAAATAAATGACCAGATTATCTGTTTCAGATGTTGGTTGAGGGATAAATATTGACCAGGACACCAAGGAGAACTCCCGTGCTCTTCTCCGAATAGTGCCATGGATCTTTTATGTCCACCTTGGTTTAATGTCTCATCTGAAAGACATTTTCTTAAAAACAATAAATATTAAGTACGTGTGGGTGAGAGCTTGTATAATGGTATAAATGAAAATTGTAATCACACTGATGTAAGAAACAAATTACTCCAGTAATTTTTCTCAATTCAGCCATAGTATATGGAGAACAGTGAAGAAATGAACAGTAAGCTACTTTTCCCAGAGTTAGAAGAAAATTATAGAGGAGGGCAGAAGTGAAGAAGTCTTATTTAAGGTTTCCATTCATTCTATTTTCACTGTAAAATTCTTCTTAAAAAGTTGCAGTTACCAAGATTGCTTTGCTCGAACTCAGCATTGTGCCCTACTAATAGATAGCTCTCTGGAATCATATACAGTACAAGGACTCTTTCTGCAAAGTTGACTTGGAGGCTGTGGCAAAACCTTAGATCACTAAAATCTATTTATAATTCATAAACATTTTGCCTTTAAAGCTTCAATAAATTTACACTGTACAGCAGTTGCTAATAAAATCTCAATTGCAATTTCCTGGACGACAATGTGAACCTTTTGCCTCCCAAACAGATTTTCTATTGAAAGCATTAGGTTACATTCTAAAATAACATTGTTCACATCATTTTTGGCCAAACCCAAACTGGAAGGTTAAAATGGTGTCACAAGTACACAAACATAGAAACATAGAAAAATAGGAGCAGGAGTAGGCCATTCGGCCCTTCAAGCCTGCTCCGCCATTCAATATGATCATGGCTGATCCTCTCTCTCAATACCATATTCCCGCTCTCTCCCCATACCCTTTGATGCCTTTTGTGCCACCAAGGGGTGCAGGAAGACAGGTTTGATCTTCCTCATTCCACTGACGTCCTGATCTCAGCAGTACTTCTGTGGAAAGGCACTGAGTAGAGTCCAGTTACTTACCCTGGGGGCAAAGACATCAAAGTAAGAACCACTATCTGGCTGCCAGGAACTACCCTCTAGTGGCTAGCTGAAGGGCAACACCAGTTGAAGTTGTTCATGTACCATTTTTACCACAGGAAGCTCAATGGTAGCTAGCGAATTTTAACCAGAATAAGCAACATACCATCACACCATCCAAAAGGATGTCACATTTTTATCAAAAATAACTGGGGGGGGGGGGGGGGAAGGATGCTTCAGTTTATCTATTCCATCCCACAAAAGACCAGATCACTGGCTCTATTATCACACACAACTGCAGTCCATTCTACAATGTTCATTCCACCCTAATAATAATTTGGAGACTTAGTGTTCCAAATTATGAGGACAGACTTCAAGAGCTGAACTTGTTTTTATTGGAGGAAAGATTAGGGATGAGAAAACATAATCCAGGTCTTCAAAACACCAAGAGGGATAGATGGTGCAACCATTACTTGGGCTCTGAGCATAGAACTAGATGATACTAGTTCAAAGCAGGACTGGATGTGTGAAATAAATTTATATAGCAGTAACTATATTTCCTGTACCTGCTGAATGAAGAATGACCAGACACTGGAAATAAAAGTCTTACCTGACCATGCATGTAAATGATTAATAAGGTCATCCAAGTCCCTTACTCTACAAACAAAATGTCCAGAGCCCCCCAATTCTTAAGTCCATCTCTCACTCCTTCTCCTGATCCCCCAAATTCAATTTCACCTCTTAAAAGGGCAATATCTTCATGCGAGAGCGTAAACAAATGATTAAAAAATGTTTGCTAAACAAACACACATCGTGTCATTTGCAAGTGATGGTGACAAAAATTGTTCTGGATCTTCTTGATCCCCAGGCATTAGCAGCAACACGCTATATTTATGGAGCATCTTTCACATAATAAAATGTCCCAAGGAGGAGTGGTGGACATTACGTAAGAAGTAGGCCAGAAGGTATGGTAAATGATCAAATGTAAGTTTTATGGGTGCTTCTGAATTGGCGATGGGACACAATCGAGATGAATGGGAAAAGATAACAAGCCAAATATAATTAGAGAGTTCCAACCTGCAGAGGCATGATAACAAAGCTCTGCTACTGATGGTGGAGCAGAGGAAGGGAAAAAGAACAAAAAGGGGCTTGCCAAATACTTTTTTTTTATTAAGGTTGCCTTCCTTTAGGGACGAGGAATGTGTGGTAAAGCCCCACAACAAAAAGAGTACCTGTCAGTATGTATTGCTTAACATATTATTGCGATTCTCCACTCACAACATACAAAAATGGTGGTATTTAAAATATACCATTGAGAATGAAAAGTATGTATTTGGCTCAACGTTCACAGTGTCACAGTTAAAGATATCATAGAATGATACAGCACAGGAGGCCATTCGGCCAATCGTGTCTGTGCCAGCTCTCTGAAAGAGCTATCCAAATAGTTCCAGTCCCCTGCCCTATCCTCATTGCCCTGCAAATATTTCCCCTTCAAGTATTTATCCAATTCCCTTTTGAAAGTTATTCTTGAATCTACTTCCATCATCTTTTCAGGCAGTGCATGCTAGCCATCTTTAAAAGCAACATTTGTTTGAGTTACAAAACATTTTTGGTGCCAAAAATAGACAATGCAACAATGAAAGCACAACATTAGGGAATCCTGCAGACTCTCCCTTTGATCTTAAATATCTTATTCATATAATTACAGCTGATTCAAGTCTGAAAATCTGGTAACATAAAAGGCCCATTAGCAGGTTTATTTGCAACTCAATATATAAAAATGCAATTATTAAAGTTGAGCATGGAAAGAACTTGCATTTATATAGCCTCTTCCATATCCTTAAGATACTTCACAGCCAATGAAGTACTCTCGAAAGGTAGCCACTGCTGTAATGTGGCAGTCAATTTACAAACCGCAGAGATAATTGACCAATTAATCCATTTTTGGTGGTGATCAATGTTGACCAGGACAATGGAGAAATCCTCTACTCTTCTTTGAATAATGCTATAGAAACTTTTACATTCAAATTAACGGGTAAACAGTGCCTCCAACAGATGTCATCTCCGAGTGCAGCACTCCCTCAGTACTGCACTGAAGTGCCAGCCTAGATTATGAGCTGAAGTCTCTTGAGTGGAGCTTGAACCCATGACCTTCTAACTCAGAGGAAAGAGCACCTCCATTGAACCAAGGCTGACTCCTTATAGGAAGAAATGGTAAAAGACTGCTTGATTGAAAAAATAAGAGTCAAATTTGACAGATTACTCCAATCCTCTCCTATTAAGTTAAGATTTATTTGAAGATTTTTTTCCAGGGGTTGCTGAAACATTTGAGGTATACACCGCTGACATTATTCAAAGGTTCAAAATACTTTAGTTGGCCGAAAGAATCTCACTGCACACGTGACTCAACTGGACTCCAGGGTACAAAGCAGTGGTGTGGGAGTAATAGGCTATTTGCCACACAGCTTGATTTTCGTACGATTTTTCTCCTGGAAATAAGGGTTGATCTCTAGGGCTGACCCTGCAACAAGCATTGATCCCACAACTGCTACCCTTGAGCAGCTCATATTTGTCCATCATTTTATCCAGTTCACAAAAGGGTTAGCCTTGCCTTCACACATACAAAAAGAAAATTAACTCCTTTCTTCATTTTTCATACTTCATAGTGAAGCAGTGGTGTGTGCATGTGCACGCTATGGGTATTTTGAAAGAAATATGAAATCACTATGGATTTTTACATTAGGATGGTAAGAGTGTGTTTTCATGGAATGTCAGGTTTCCAGTCTTGGTTGCTGTAGTTCTCAACACTTTCCAAATTTCAACTTTTGTAATGGCTTTGCAAAACTAAAAAATACACTACTTAGATTTTTCATGTACATCAATAAAAATAAATCTTGGCGGTGACCAGTAGCTATAGTAAACTATTGGATTTCCAATCCAGGCTGATATTTGGATTTGCCTCTCATTATCAAATGTTTTTCTTGAGCTTTGTAATATTTGCTTGAGAACAGAATGGCAGAAGAATGTTTCACATACTTGGGGTGGGGGAGAGAGAAGGGGTGGGAGATGGAGCGGGGGGGGCTAAGGACTTGCAAAAGCTGCCATTATTTTCCAAACAGCATGATTACACATTAACACTAATGAAATCACAAATCTGCAACCCAAGCTATACCACCTGTCCAGCTAATGGTATAATGAAACAGGTTCTTCTTTACGGTTAAAAACTTCAGATAAATACATTGCCTCTTTTTATATATTAATGAGCAATGTCAATACCAGACAGGTTTGTACAAAGCCAAATCATACAATATTCTTGGTTGGTATTCCCTTGAGTTTAGAAGGTTGAGGAGTGATCTAATCAAAGAGTTAAAATGATAAAGAGATTCGATAGGGTAGATAAAGAGAAACTTTTCCCTTTGATGGGGGAATTCAGCACAAGAGGGCATCATGTTAAAATTAGAGCTAGGTCACTTCAGAATGAAATCAGGAAGCATTTTTTTCACACAAAGGGTTGTGGAAATCTGGAACTCTTTCCTCAAAATGCTGCGAATGCTGAGCAGATTGAAATATTTAAGACCAAGATCGACAGACTTTTGTTAGGTAAGGGTATAAAAGGATATATAGCAGGGGATCTCAACTGAGGGTCCGCGGTCCCCTAGTGGTCCACGAAAGGGTTTCAGGGGGTCTGCCATAAATAACCTCTGGGATTTAAAAAAAAAAGAAAAATACACCGTCACGTAAAGGTGGGAATAAGCTGAGCAAACTGGTGGCTCCGGCCCCGACACAGACCTCGGTTTCCCCCCCTTCTGAGCTTCTGTGTGAGGATGGCAGCAGCTGCCGCTGAGCCCAGGCCCCTGCTCGTTGAGAAGGGAGAGAGACGGCAGTCGCTGAACTCAGATCCCCCGACTCGAGCTCTCTGTCCCCCGCTCTCCTCTCGCCAGCTCCCACTGTATATACGGGTGGAATGGCCTGCTGGCCGAACCGTTGCAGTACAACTGTCAGAGCGCTGCCGGAACCATCTACGTGTCCAACCGATTCAACATTTAGACTCACAACCAAAAGCGTCCGACTGCATCCTTAACTTATTTTGTGCAATATCGGAAACTCCCGGTTAGTCGATAGATTTTAGCAAGAGCGTTGACTCACACTGTAGTATAGTTACAAGGGTGTTGGCTGCCTTTAGGTGCCTAACCTCATTCATTCTTCACCTGCGAGCCTCCAGCTTGAGTGTTAGCAGTCTTGCTTTAACAAGGAGGGCATCACAGGCAGACCTGATTGTTCACGCCCAATACAAATGAAAAATACTACGGATGCTAGAAATCCGCAATAAAAACAGAAAATGCTGGAAATACTCAGCAGGTCAGGCAGCATGCATCTGCGACCACAAACAGAGTTAATGTTTCAGGATCAACCTGAAGCAATGGCCCGGATTTTGCGTTCAGTGGCGTAATTGAGGATTACGCCACCGGCAGCCGAACTGAGTGCGCACTTACCTGCTGGGAGCCCTCCTCCGAGAAGTTGCTGTCAGACGATGCGGAGTAGAGGGCAGCGTAGTGGCCCACAGATCCCAGGGCCACACCGTGTGTGGAAGCATACTGGGGATCACGTGGGCCAGTGATCCAATCAGCAAACAGAAGGTCTCTCATCTAGATCATTAGTCTTTGCACTTCAGTACTTTGAAAATAACTTAAATTTGTGATTTGGCGGTCTGGGTGTGTACAGATGCGTTTGTAAGTCATCTACATTATCATTTTTTTCCTCCCAGCAAAAACATTTTAAAACCCTGAGAATAATGCTTTCTTCAAAAATCTATTGGAAGATTTTTCATTGGACAATAAATACTTTTCATGTACGAAATCCTATGAGCCATATGTAAATGCTTCCATTTCCAGCCTCATATAGCTTTTAAAATTAAATATACACTTGGATTTGTCAGGAGGTATCCCCTTACGTTGTGCAAACAGGCCCTGCGCCTGTTTGCACCAGCCGTAAAATTTTCGTATACAATTGCTGGGCAATTAGCCCAACTCTGCATCAGCAATTATGATCCACACTGACATTGAAATCCTATGTCAAGTCGGCTTGACATATCGCAAGTCCATATTTAGCGCATGCAGGAACTTGCTGTCCATTTCAAAGGCGGTATGACGGCGTACTCATACCGACAGCAAATTCTGGCCCGTTAACTCTCTTTCTCTCTCCACAGATGCTGCTTGACCTGCTGAGCATTTCCAGCATTTTCTGTTTTTGTTCACACCCAATGTTGGCCTCCAGCTCGGATTTGAACCTTCCAGGCTTGTCCTGGAGTCGCCAGCAATAAAACATTAATCTGGACACTGCTAAGAGCAATTTGGGAGAAAAATCATACGGGCCTTAAAAAAATGGTGGCTTTTTTCATTTTCATTGAACACTTGTGCTTATTAGTTACGAAAATATTGGAGATGGGGGAAAAGGTTGTTTGACTGACAATCAAGCAGAGAACTAGGACTGGTTGATGTGCCGAGAGCAGTTGGTGAGGGAGTCGGGGTTGCGGGGGAAAGAGGGAGATTGGGAGTCAGGTGATTGGGGCTCAGGTGGAGGGAAAGAGGGAGTGGGATGGGCATGGGGACCAGTATTTTCTGCAGTGCTGGGACAGCAGCAGCAGCAGCAACATGGTGAGTGGGAGCGGCTAGGCTAGGCCTGATAATTGGCAAATAACATTCATGCCACAATAGTGCTGGACAATGACGATCTTCAAGACAGCGTCTAACCATCACCATTGCCAAATCCCTCACTATCAACATCCTGGGGATCGCTATTGACCAGCAATTCAACTGGACCAGCCATATAAATGCCGTGGCTACGAAAGCAGGTCAGGGGCTGAGTATTCTGCGGTGAGTGACTCACCTCCCAACTCCCCAAAGCCTCTCCACCACCTACAAAGCACAAGTCAGGAGTATGATGGAGTACTCGGAATACTCTCCACTTGCCTGGATGGGCACAGCTGCAGCAACACTCAAGAAGATCGACCTCAGCAAGGACAAAGCAGCCCGCTTGATCATCAGCCCATCCGGCACCTTAAACATTCACTCCCTCCACCATGATGGTGATGGTTAGATATGGCTCAGATATCAGCCATGGCTCAGTTGCTAGCACTCTCGCCTCCGAGTCAGAAGGCTGTGGGTTCAAGTCCCACTCCAAAGATTTGAGCATATAATCCAGGCCGACACTCCAGTGCAGTGCTGAGGGAGTGCTGCACTGTCGGAAGTGCCGTCTTTTGGATGAGACGGTAAACCGAGTCCCGTCTGATCCCTCAGGTGGATGTAAAAGATCCCATGGCACTATTCAAAGACCGGCATCTCCGCATCATGACTATTCAAAGAAGAGCAGGGGAGTTCTCCCCGGTGTCCTGGCCAATATTTATCCCTCAACCAACACCACTAAAAACAGATTATCTGGTCATTATCACATTGCTGTTTGTGGGACCTTGCTGCTGCGATTCCTACATTACAAAAGTGACAACACTTCAAAAGTATATCATTGGCTGCAAAGCACTTTGGGACGTCCGGAGGTTGTGAAAGGCTCTATATACTGTAAACCCAAGTTTGTTCTTTCTTTATATAGCAAAAAAATCACAGCACAATTCCGACAATAAGGTTAGCAATATTATGAGCTTTCTTGTAATCTAATGTTAAATGTGGTTTGTAATGGCTCGCAAGTAGTCCTCGAAAACATTTTGTTTTATTTGTTTTGGAATTTGAGCTACAATGACAAGGCTTCCTTTGTTGCACAATCCTAATACAGCAGAGTGGCTCGCTAAGCCAGTTCACTGTCAACCACCTAGTGTGAACTAGCGTTATAAGTAGGACGCCTAGACCAGGGAATTCCCTGCCTAAGTCGCTCTGCCTCTCCCACCTTCTGCTCATTACAAACCACGTTTAACAAACCATCACAATATTTAAACATCTGAAATAGGATGCCATCTACCACAATGAAATGCTGATTCAGTTGCAACATTCATCGAAGGACGACTACTCAATTTATTTCACCTATTCTTTTTAACTGTATCTCCTGAATTTGTGCCTTGGCCCTTCAGCTAAGCTTTAGTTTAAAATAAAACAAAGTCAGATTTTAGCAACCGATAAAGGGCTGAAAATAGTCAGTAAACAACATGAGAAAGTGGATGGAACAAATAGCCTTTTTGCTGCTTGCATTCTTGTGTTCTTTTTTCAAGCAATTTGAGATCTCGCCCCATCCCCACCACCAACCACCGCCACCCCACACTATGTCTATCTATAGCGAAGATGACTATTATTCAGAGCAGGCTACACAGCTCGTATCCAACTTTATTTAAAAAAACTGTGGTGAAAGAGTTGCTACATTGATTTGTTCAACAGCAAAATAGCTCATTATTGCTCATAGTAACCTATCAAAGTTATTACTCTACCAACATACTTAAAACACTCACTTTCAGGATTAAAATTTACATAGCCCAAATCAAAGTTAAGATTAAAAATAATTAACTATGATAAATATTACAAAATTAAATAGAGACATGATGCAACTGTAAAATCACGATATTAAAGCAGGAGTGTCACAATCAAGAATCCTACTAAAAAATAATTCAGTATAGTAAACGAGTAGTTAGGTCATATATACCAGTAAGGTCCCACATTTGTTCCCCAGTCTATGCAAAGTTAGCTGATCTGAACCAAAACAGTGGTAGCCCAGCAAGGAATCATGTAGCAAGAAGAGAGCAAAATGGCCAGAGAAAAACAGGCAAGGAAAAATGGACAAGCTTTGCTATTTCTATTTGAAAAAAGAAAACCCAAACAGTGAAAAAAAATGGATTAACTTAGGCATTTCTTTGATTCTGTTCATGTTTCTGTGTTTTGAAAACTGACTGCTGATGGCATAATCAAGTGAATGCATTAGAGAAGTTACTGAGGGAATTGAATTAATGTGCATGCAGTTGAAGTACCCTTGGTTGATGATGGCTATCAATTAATTCAGCTCTTTTATCTGGTCAAAATCAGTAAATCCTCCAAATGTCATCATTTGGACATTCTAGTTCACAATCCGTTACACAGATCTTTCAGCAAGCTAATGCACTGAAACAAGGGATTTACTTCAATTCATCGGTATATCATACACTTAGCACAGCTACTAGACTCAAACAATATTGTGGTGGAACCATGTCTGATACGCACTGCCTGATGGGGTGGTGGATACAGATTCAATAGTAGCTTTCAAAAGGGAATTGGATAAATACTTGAAGGAGGAAAAAATAGCAGGGATATGGGGAAAGAGCGGGGGAGTGGGACTAACTGGATTGCTCTTTGAAAGAGCTGGTGTTGAATCGATGGTCCGGAAGGCCTCCTTCTGTGCTCTACTATTCTATGACGTAGTCATCACATCTAAACTGTCAACAGTCACATAGATATACACACACATTTTAAAATAAAATATTTGACTCATAATTGTTTGAGCTAATAAATGTATTGTCCACAACATTCAGGTTTCAAATTCGTTTATTGTGCACAATAAACTAATTATTCTGAGATGGTCATTGGCTGGCATTTATTGGCATGAACGTTGCCTGCCACGTGTCAGTCCAAGATTTTATCCAGGTCCTGCTGTATGCTGGTATGGATTGCATCATTATCAGGATATTTTGAATTGAGCTGAACACTGTGGAATTGACAGCAAACAGCTAAACTCCTGACTTTATGATGAAGGGAAGGTCATTGAAGAAGCAGGTGAAGATGGTTGGGCCAAGCAGGATGCCCTGAGGAACTCCTGAGGCTGTGACAATTGGCCTCCAACAAACATTGGCCCAGAATTATTCTTGTATGTTAGGTATGATTCCAGCCACTGGACTCATAGCTTGCACACAGGAAGATGGTCATTGTTATCAAGGGGAATTGTTAATCCTGATCTCTGCAGTTCTCTTGTGTTACAGGTTACAAATAGCTTCATTTATTAGCCTGGAATTCTGGCAATTTCTATGACTAACTGCTTCCGTGAAAGTATAAGACAGTAGACACAACACTTAGTTTTTGGGAGCAAAAAGGTAATTTGACAAAAGGATTTGTGCTCCTGAGATAGAGATCAGAAATGGTGCCAAAAAGAAAGCACCCTGATGCGGTGCAGAAACTGCAGCAGTATCCAGTAGAGGTGGAAGAGCAAGTTGACCAACAGCACTATACAGAAAATGACCAAGTCTGTCAGATTTAACTAGGATCAGGATCCATTAGCTATCCTCGTTAAACCTGGATAAGAAGTCTGACGGAGAAGACTGCCAACCTTCCATTACTTTCATCCCCACGAAATCCTCACGATAGATAAAGGGGGAAAAAAAAAATCACAGTTCTGAAATGTTCTGCTGGTGGAAGATATAGAGTAGAAGCAGACTGCAACAATGACAAAATAAGGACATTTTGCAACAAATTACTATGAAAACAAATCTATTTGGCAACATGAAACAGGCCAGCCACGGTACTTTTGCATATGTTCGACAAATGACCAGTGATAGTCTGGCTATATGCACAATGAACACTCCCATCTGTGGCAGCAGAAGATAACACAAGCAATGAATTAACTCTATTGGAGAAAATAGATGAGAGGCAGCTGAGACTGCAGACATACAGGAGAGAGATGTGTGGTACCAGGTTATCATGACATCTGAACAAGTCAGGCTCAGACAAAAGCCAGATGAGAGTTGATGAAGAGGAAGAAAAAGAGGACAAGCTTCTTTCATTAGACTTTTTTTTTGAGTGATGACAATTTATGTACAATAGAGAAGACCAACAATGGCAACTAAATTGTTGAATTAGAACTACAGTACTAGCTTTTGATGCTGTTACTGAACCTTGACTAAAATGCCAGCTTGAGTCCACAACGCTTTTGAAATGTTCTTTTGAGGGGGGAAACACAAGGTAGATCCACTTATTATTTTTCAAGGATGCTGGAGCTCAATCATATTTAGAAAAAGAAAAATACCTGAGTTTTTATTCAAAGTATTATTTCAACTGAACACAAAGATAGGGCGACAGAGGAAAGACATAACCTTGCACAACTCAAATATTTTGCAGTACAGGAAACTTCTGAGATAATCATATGTGCCTTTTTATGCATTTATAAATAATAATAAATGGCCAGTAAAGTATTGTTAGTTAGTAATGCATTTGAAAGTCTCTGAGGTCACAGATTGCAACAGCAAGGACTGAGCAACTACATTTAGTTATCAGAACTCCAAGGCTGTGTTTATAGGCTTAAACATGCTTCTAGCTGCAAGAAGATTTAAAAAAAAATCATGGTTCAAAATTGTTTCAAACAAAACATCCAACTACTTCACGTTTTTGTTAGTTTGAGTACTTCAATAACGCATCAAAACAAAAAAAAAGACGGATTTGTCTATTCAAAGAAAGTCAATGCATGACCTTTACATATTCTGTTACCGCATTTAATATTCACAGCCATACCCCTACACATAGAGCACAGTTCGTCTGTAAAATTTATATTTCAACACATTCAATACATACAAGCTGAAAATGTCACCACAGGTTAATAGTTTTCTAAGTCCTTGTACTGAAGCATATATGATCATGAAATATTTAAGCAGATACAGTGAATACAAACAATGACAACCTCTGCATCTCTTGATAAAGCTGTTACTTCAGTTAAGAAGGCTGACAGCAGCACATATTACCCGGGAATAATTTTCTTCTTTTTTGCTGTATATATGCTTTAATGCAGTATTTTAATAAAAATAAATTTGAACGCACTGGTCCTGACATTCTCTTAATCTGCAGAATGGATTGCAGAAACCCTCATCAGCCACTGCATGCTCTCCACTATGTCAGATCAATCAATAGGTACAGTAAACTCTTTATTAACCGGCACCCAAATATCCGGAAATCTCTCTTAACCGGCAAAATTCTTGAGTAGGTAACCGGGGTTTTCCTTCATCTCTCCTTTAAAATTAACTTTAAAAAAAACCCCGAGGCGTTTGCCTTGTATCTGAGCGTGTAGATTGGGAGGGGAATGTGCAGCCCGGGTAGGCAGCGGACACGACAGATGGTCAGCTGGCGGTCCCCGGGGAGACGGAGCTCCGAATGCAGGCGCATGTCAGTGTGTACGGGGCTCTCGTACGTTGGGAGATATAACTCTCCGTTATCCGGATTTTTGGATTAACCGGCACCACGCCGGTTAATAAAGAGTTTCCTGTACTAGTTTAAACAAAGACAGATAACATAATGAGCTCCATATTTTTTATTTCCAAAGACCAAAAAAAGGCTTAAAATTGATGAAGAATAGCCGCGTAGGTGGAATACCGGCAGATTCCCAGCACTAAGAAAGAATCAGCACCTTACAAGTGGCTGAACAAAAGTGAAAAAAAAATTCAAGGACTTTCTTTATGGCATTTCAAAATGATATACTAACAAGAAGAAAAGAAACAGCCAAATATAAGCAGCACAGAAACAGGCCATTCGGCCCAGTCTATGCCGGTGTTTATGCTCCACACGAGCCTCCTCCCACCCTACTTCCTCTAACCCCATCAGCATATCCTTCCATTTCTTTCTCCCTCAGGTACTTATCTAGCTGCCACTTAATCTGACAGTGTGATGGTTTTCCACCTATCGAGGAGGGCGAGAGCATGTGATGGACAAATCACATGGAATTCAGGTTCAAAATAACCCAGTAAAGGGGTAATCATTAACACTGAAACAAACTGGTCCATTCGATCAAAACAGCGATTATAAATTTTGGACAATTAAAAGGTGCGAGTCTGCCTATGGAAATTGCCATTTGCCATGGCATCAATAAAGTGTTGTGAGAGAGCCCAAATCGTAACAATGGCATCATTGCTTGTCTTCAGAGAATGAAGACAACTGCACCCCCAGAACAACCGATTGATTAAATGTTCCATTCCATTAATATCTTCCGAGGATAACCAAATAAACAATACGTTACATGTGATAGGCTGTCTTGTAATAGATATAATGGAGCATTTTCAGTTGTCCATTCTGCAGGTAGTTGGTGGCCCATAAAACTAGAACTGTAGACCACACAGTCTTCCAGTCCTCATTATACATTGTACAATTAAAATTAGCTAACCATCTCTTGCAGGTAAGTTCAACATGTCCATAAAAATACAATATAGAATGGAGTCATGAAAGCAGCCCATCCTCCTCAACTGAACTAATCAAAAAGAATTGACACCTGCCTGGAAACCAATGCATGCTTTTTGCCACAGAAAGGAATAAGCAGATTTAGAGATATTTAGCAAAGGTGAGCCTGCCTGTTTATCTCCACCCATGGACTTGTGTACTTTGCAGAAGTCTAGAGTAGAAATTAACTTAAACCTTAGTATGTTCTATGGGATATGGCTTTTACCATTATCGATCAGTTTTTGTATGCCTAACTATATACACACACACATTCTTTGAAACCACTAAAAATCCATCAGAACAATTCAACATTCAAAAAAATTCTCCATTAAACTTCAAAAACTTACATGACCCATAAAATAACTTAAATGTGTGACATTCTTAATAGTCAACTGATTCACAGAAACTGATTTAGAAAACTAAAACATCTCATGCATTTAAACAGTCCAAAATCTTAAATATGTAATTGATTTATTTGTTCCTCTAAATCCACATTACAATGAATGCCATCTACACACACTGCATTCACATTTATTACAATATATTATGTAAGTTGTAAATTTCCTCTCACCACTTTTCACTTATATTCCATCTCGTGCTCTTTATAGAAGCTTATTTTGCAATACTGAAAAATGCATACTATTATTTGTAAAAACAGTGCACTAATTAAATAAAACTGAATTTTTCCACAAGAAATGGACTTCATAAATAAGAATTTCTGATCACTTCATTCTTATAGTCTGAAGAAAACAGCACGCCAATAGTTTTTTCAGCCTAACAATATTTTGTGCACAAAACATTTCATTGGATTCTCTGAACAATTCCAGATTTTGGGCAACATGGCAAATAGCTGATTTTTGATTTGGGGTGAATTATTTTAAAAAATCTAAAAAGGCTTTATTTATTCAAAATAAAATTGAATAAATGTGGTAAATAAGTCTCAATATAACATTTAATACAAAAAAGCTTGAAAGCTTTCCTTTTGACAATATATTATAGACACTTCACAACTACGTTGAGATGTAATTAGACTCCCCAGCCATTTTACAGGGGGTAGTTCTGAATGTTTCAAGCAATGGCAGTGAGCTCAGCTAGAGCTCAGCTGATCTAAGATAATGGATTATCAAAAGGAGGGGGACGGGGCACAGATGATGAGCAAGGAGCTTGCTACGGATGCCTATGCACAGTGAATTTAAAATTATAATCAATGTCTAGAAAGTATAAGGGATGGTTTTCTAGAATATGTTTTAGAACTGACAAGGGAATAGACCATACTAGATTTAGTGATGAGCAACAAAGCAGAATTAGTTAACAATCTGACGGTAAGGGAACATCTTGCAAATACTGCCACAGTACTGAAACGGCTCTTATCAAAGTCACAAGTGATACCTTATGTGACTGTAACCGTGGTAAACACCTCCTCCATCATCCAGCTGGGTGGGACTGCACTCGCCTGGTTCCATTCTTATCTATCCAGTCTTAGCCAGAGAATCACATGCAATGGCTTCTCTTCCTGCTCCCGCACCGTTACCTCTGGTGTCTCCCAAGGATCCATCCTTGGCCCCCTCCTATTTCTCATCTACATGCTGCCCTTCGGTGACATCATCCGATAACACAGCATCAGTTTCCACATGTTTGCTGACGACACCCAGCTCTACCTCACTACCACCACCACTTCTCGACCCCCTCCACAGTCTCTAAATTGTCAGACTGCTCATCCAACAGCCAGTACCGGATGAGCAGACATTTCCCCCAAATAAATATTGGGAAGACTGAAGCAATTGTCTTCAGTCCCCACCACAAACTCCGTTCCCTAGCCACCAACTCAAACCCTCTCCCTGGCAAATATCTGAGGCTGAACCAGGCCGTTTGCAACCTTGATGTCGTATTTGACCTCAAAATGAGCTTCCGAACACATATGCCGCCATCACTAAGACCGACTATTTCCACCTCCGGAACATCGCCAGACTCTGCCCCTTCCTCATATCATTTGCTGCTGAAACCCTCATCCATGCCTTTGTTAGCTCTAGACTTGACGATTCCAACACACTCCTGGCCGGCCTCCCATCTTCCACCCTCCATAAACTTAAGCTCAGCCAAAACTCTGCTGCCCATATCCTAACTCACACCAAGTCCCATTCACCCATCACCTCTGTGCTCGCTGACCTACATTGGCTCCTGGTTAAGCAACGCCTCGATTTTAAAATTCTCATCCTTGTTTTCAAATCCCTCCATGGCCTCACATTTCCCTAGCTCTGTAACCTCCTCCAGCGCCACAACCACCCCCCCGCTCCCCTGAGATATCTGCGCTCCTCGAATTCTGGCCTCTTGCGCATCCCTGATTTTAATCGCTCCACCATTGGCAGCTGTGCCTTCAGCTGCCTGGGTCCTAAGCTCTGGAATTCCCTCCCTGAACCTCTCCGCCTCTCTTTCCTCCTTTAAGACCTACCTCTCATCTGTCCCAATATCCCCTCATGTGGCTCGGTGTCAAATTTTGTTTGATAATGCTCCTGTGAAGCGCCTTGGGATGTTTTACTACATGAAAGGTGCTATATAAATGCAAGTTGCTGTTGTTGTAATGTGATTGAATTTGATATTAGGTTTGAGAGAGAGAAAGGAGAGATTCAAACCAAGGTTTTAAATTTAAATAAGACAAACTTCAAAGGGATGAGAAATGAATTGACCACAGTAAACTGGGCTGAACTGTTAATGGGTAAACCTACAGACAAACAGTGGGAAGTATCAACTTAGTATTTGGTACGATACAAAACCCCTAAAAGGCAAAAGCTCCACTTATGTAGTTAAGCAACCATGGTCAGCAAATGACATAAGACACAGTATCAAGCTAAAAGGCTTACACAAAAAGAAAAGTGGAAATCCAACAGACTGGGAGAGCTTTAAAAATCAACAAATGTATATAAAGAAAGTAATGAGATGCAAAAAGGAATATGAAAAAAAACTTGCAAGGGAGATCAAAGCTAACAGTAAAAGTTTTTATAAATATATTAACAGAAAGAGAGTGGTAAAGATGAATGTGGGCCCATTAAAAACAGATGGAGGCGAGAATATAATGGATACGAAGGAAATGGCAGTCTGTGAATGAGTACCGTGTATCTATTTTCACAGTAGAGGAAAAGAACAAATTACAAGCGGTACAAGGGAATCTATAAATTCGTCATGGGGAGGAATATAGTATAAGTAAAAAAAAGGTAATGAAGAAAGTAATGGGACTTAAGATCAACAAATCTCCAAATCCTGATGGTTTTCCCCCAAGTGTATTAAAACAAACAGGTGGGGAAATTGCACATATGTTAGTCATAATTTTTCAAAGCTCTCTAGATTCAGGAATTGTGCTTTTGGATTGGAAAGTTGTAAATAACTCCATTATTTAAGGGAGAAACCTGTCAGTTTAACATTTGTTGTGGGCAAGTTACTGGAATCTATGATCAGGGACAGAGTGACTGAGCACTTGGACAAGTATGAGCTAATCAAAGAGAGTCAGCGTAGATTTGTGAAGGATTGGTCAAGTCTGACTAATCTAGTTGAATTTTTTTAAGGAAGTCACTAACATGGTAGATAGGGGAGTGTCTATGGATATTGTCTATATGGACTTTCAGAAGGCATCTGATAAGGCTCCGCACATTACCAAAAATGAAACTGAACAGAATTGGGGGTAATCTTGTGGCATGGGTTAGCATTTGGTTGGGAGGTAGGAGACAGAACATAGGGATAATGGGAATGTTCTCTGATTGGTGAGATGTGACAAGTGATGTTTCCCAGGGATCTGTAATCAGGCCTCAGTTCTTCATCATATATATTAAAGACTTGGATGAAGGAACAGAGAGTTGTATATCAAAGTTGTCCAGATGACACGAAGTTATGAGGCATAGTAAGCTGTGTAGATGGGAGCAGGAGGTTACAATTTTTTTTTATTTGTTCATGGGATGTGGGCATCGCTGGCAAGGCCAGCATTTATTGTCCATCCCTAGTTGCCCTTGAGAAGGTGGTGGTGAGCCGCCTTCTTGAACCGCTGCAGTCCATGTGGTGAAGGTACTCCCACAGTGCTGTAAGGGAGGGAGTTCCAGGATTTTGACCCAGCGACGATGAAGGAATGGCGATTTACCTCCAAGTCAGGATGGTGTGTAACTTGGAGGGGAACTTGGAGGTGGTGGGAAGGTGTTCCCATGCGCCTGCTGCCCTTGTCCTTCTAGGTGGAAGAGGTCGTGGGTTTGGGAGATGCTGCCGAAGAAGCCTTGGCGAGTTGCTGCAGTGCATCTTGTAGATGGTGCACACTGCAGCCACGGTACGCCGGTGGTGGAGGGAGTGAATGTTTAAGGTGGTGGATGGGGTGCCAATCAAGCGGGCTGCTTTGTCTTGGATGGTGTTGAGCTTCTTGAGTGTTGTTGAAGCTGCTAGTGACTTCCTTAAAAAAAAATCAACTAGATTAGTCAGACATGACCAATCCTTCACAAATGAACAAAGACAGACCAAGTAAGTGGCAAAACTATGGCAGATAGAGTTCAATGTGGGGAAGTGTGAATTCATCCGCTTTAGATCCAAGAAACACAAATGTGAGCTGTGGAGGAGCAAAGGGATTTGGATGGCCATGTGCACAGATCGCTAAAAGCTAGCACACAGGTACAAAAGGTAATCAAAAAGGCTAATGGAATGTTGACCTTTACCTTAAGGGAGGTTGGAATAGAAAAGTGAAGGAAATGATGCTTCAGTATGCAGAGCCTTGGTCAGACCCCATCTGGAATACTGCATTTGGTTTTTAGCACCAAACATCAGAGAAGATATATTGGCCTTGGAGGAGGTACAATGCAGATTCACCAGAATGATGCCACGGCTTAAAGAGTTAAATTAGAATGATAGGTTGCATACATTTGGCTTATTATTCCCTTGAGTTTAGGAAGTGGAAGGAGATCTAATTGAGGTGTTTTAATCGATAAAGGGATTCGATAGAGTAGATACAGAGAATCTATTTTCTCTGGTGGAGAAATCAAAACAAGGGGGCACAATCTTAAAATTAGACTAAAAAAAGAGTGAAATCAGGAAGTAAGGATAGTGGAACTCTGGAATGCTTTCTCCCAAAATATTTTTGGTGGATAAGAGTATCAAAGGATATGGAGCAAAGGCAGGTAAATGGATCTAATAGAATGGCAGAACAGGCTCGAGTGGCTGAATGGCCTACTCCCTGTTACTATGTTCCTATATAATTGATCAGTCCAATAACATAGAATGAAGCCATGGTCATCAGGTAACAGCATACAGTCAAGAGCCCATTTTCATTTTAGCATTTCTATTCATTATTACAATAAAGCTGTCCATCGTCCACATGGTTGGATCTGAATAACCAAAATCAAAACCAAATCCTGAAAGAAGCAGCAAAATATGACAGATGCTGGAAATCTAAAACAACAACAGAAAATACTGGAACAACTCAGCAGGTCACTCAATCTCTGTGGAAAGAACATATAAGTTAACAATTCAGGTGTAGACCCTCTGTCAGTTCTGACAAAAGTTCTATACAGGAACAGGAAGAGGTCATTCAGCCCCTCAAGCCTGTTCTGACATTCACTTAGATCATAGCTGATCTGTACAAAACGTCTAGAAATCTAACATTAACATATCTATTCTCCCACAGATGCTCACTGACCTGTTGAGTGTTTCCAGCATATTTTGTTTTTATTACACCATCCTTATACTGACTGGCTGAGTAGATTATTTATAAACTCTGAAAAATTGAAATAATAATAATGACAAAATTCTATAAAATGAGCAAGTAATTCCACACAAATGGCAGTAAATCATAATAACTTAATGACATATATCCCATAATATTTTAAGTATAGTTTCTCTGAAATTAAAATAACCATTTTAAAAAGAAATAGTATTATTTTAAATCTGGCCTCTGATTTATACTCTACAAACTTTTGAACAGAGCAAAGTATACACAAAAATCTAATATGTTTCTCATTCAGGGCAGCAAAGTCTACAGGAATGTTGAATTATGTTCCAGTAATAGATTATTTTCTTCGTGTCATACGTTTTACGTTAGCCTCATTGTATAAAATCTTATTTGATCCTATAGGACGTAGATTAAAATTGCACACCCATTTTGAACAATTTGTCTAAACAACCATAAAGTTTCCATTTGTTTTTTTTTAAAAACAGAATAACCCAACTTGGATGTTTTTATAGAAAATCCGGCAAATAAGTATTTAAAAGATTAGATTAGAATCAGGTTAAACAGTCATAAATCACTGCAGATAAAGAAGGATTTTAAAAGAAATCTAATTACATAAACTAAATTAAATCAGCAGTCTACAAACCACCTACTAAAACATTCACAAATCAGAAGAAATTAAACTGTAACAGATTATCTAAATAAACTATTGGCTTTACAGCAGTCAACTGTTGTGGAGCTCTACTTTTAGGCAGGAATAGCCTTTATGATAAATTAGGAAACAAATCAATTCAAAGTCTATCTATTATTGGATGGACAAAGAGGAATAATGCACTACTCTGACCATGATGCAATATCCCTCCTCATCCTTCTTGACCTGTCTGGACCTTTTGACAATCGGCCACATCATCCTCCTCCAATGCCTCTCCTCTGTTGTCCAGCTCAGTGGGACTGCCCTCGCTTGGTTACAATCTTATCTATCTAATCGCAGCCAGATTACCTACAGCAATGGCTTCGCTTCCCGCCCCTGCACCATTAACTCTGGAGGCCCCAATGATCTATTCTTGGCCCCCTCCTCTTCTTCATCTACATGCTGCTACTTAGCAAAAGCATCTGAAGATAGGGGATCGGTTTCCACATGTACGCTGAGGTCACTAGCATAGTGGATAGGGGAGTGACCCAGCTTGACTTCTCCATCACCTCTCTCTGCCTTTCTGCTGCCTTTGGGTTGTTAGACTGCTTGTCTGACATCCAGTACTGGATGAGCCACAATTTTCTCCAGTTAAACATTTGGAAGACTGAAGCCATTGTCCTCAGCCTCTGTCCCAGACTATTCAAATCCTCAAATTCTAGTTGACCCTGAGCTGAGCTTCCAACCCCATAGCCTTTCCATTATAAAGACTGCCTACTTAACATTGCCCATCGCTGCCCCTGCGCTGAAACCCTCATCTATGTCTTTGTCTCCTTCAGACTCAACTATTCCAATGCTCTCCTGACCAGCCTGCAATCCTCCAGCATCCATGAACTTTAGCTCATTCAAAACTCTGCTGCCCGTGTCCTATCCCTTACCAAGCTCACCCATCATCCCTGAGCTTGCTGACCTACATTGGCTCCTGGTCGCCCAATACCTCAAATTTAAAATGATCATCCTCCTGTTTAAATCCCTTCATGACCTCGACCCTTTCTACCTCTGCAACCTTCTCCAGGCATTCTTCTGAGAACTGTGCATGCCTCCAAGTCTGGCTTCTTGTGCATCCTTCATTCCTTTCACCCAACCATTGGCAGCAGTGCCTTCAGCTGCCAGGCCCTACGCTTGGAATTTTCTCCCTTAACCCCCTTTGTCTACACCTCTCTCTCCTCCTTTAAGACAGTCCTCAAAACCCACCTCTCTGGCCAAGTTTTTAGTCACCCCTCTTAATATATCCTTCTTTGGTGAAGTGCCAGTTTTTGTCTGATTACGCTTCTATGAAGTGTCTTGGGACACTTTTCTATGTTAAAGGCACGACATAAATGTAAGTTGTTATTGTCGTAGTAATTGTTTTATTATGCCCATTGTATAGCTAAAGGAAAACTCCAGGAGAAAACCAATGACTTTAAGGCAGCTCCAATTAGAAAATTAACCACTGTAAAATGGTTGGGCCTCTCAGTCCCCCCCATCACAACATCCAACTGCCTCTTGAAAGATTGCAGAGAGTTTTCCTCCACAACTCCACCTGTAATCAGTCTTTGTGTGAAGGTGCTTCCTGATATCAGTGTTGAATTTGCCTTTTACTAGCTTATACCATGGCTCTTTTTCCTCAATTAACTTGAAAACACCGGACAAAACTTTTCTATTCCACTTACAGTCTTCCATACCTCTATACGATCCCCTTCGATTCCTCCTTTCAAAACTGACAGCAAATGTCTCTAATCTTCTCTCATAATTCAGTCATCTGATACTAGGGATTAGCCTCGTAGTCCTTTGTTGCACAACCTCCAGGACGACTTGGATATTTCCCTTGTTTTTTGGTGACCTCCACTGAACATAGTAGTCAAGATGCAGCCTGACCAGAGTGCTGTACATCAGGCTCTACTGATGTGGCATTCTGTTTGCTGAAATACTTGTTTGTTTTTCCACCCTCAGCTTTCAGCACTCTTGCTACTCTACAAAAAGTAAAAAGCAACACCTTATGCACTTTTTAAGGGGGAGGGGAGAAAGAGATGAAGACATCCAGCAACAAAAATGCAGTGAAACAAACAAAAGAAAACCTCATTAAACCTGCTGACAAGGGTGGCGCTGTTGTTGTTTGGCGAACCGACCTCTACCTAGCGGAAGTTGAACGCCAACTCTCTGACACCTCCTCCTACCTCCACCTGGACCATGACCCCACGACCGAACATCAAGCCACCGTGTCCAAGACTGTCACTGACCTCATCTCCTCTGGAGATCTTCCCCCCACGGCCGCCAACCTCATAGTTCCCCAAGCCCGCACAGCCCGCTTCTACCTCCTTCCCAAGATCCACAAACAGGACTGCCCCGGTAGACCCATCATTTCAGCCTGTTCTTGCCCCACGGAACTTATCTCTTCCTATCTCGACTCTATTTTTTCTCCCCTTGTCCAGTCTCTTCCCACCTACATCCGCGACTCTTCCGATGCCCTCCGCCATTTTAACAGTTTCCAGTTTCCCGGCCCCAACCGTCTCCTCTTCACCATGGACATACAATCCCTCTACACCTCCATTCCCCACCAGGATGGCCTGAGGGCGCTTCACTTCTTCCTTGAACAGAGGCCCAACCAGTCCCCATCCACCACCACCCTCCTCCGCCTGGCTGAACTTGTTCTCACATTGAACAACTTCTCCTTTGACTCTACCCATTTCCTCCAAATTAAAATAACAGAAAACGCTGGAAAAACTCAGCAGGCCAGGCAGCATCCGTGGAGAGAGAAAGAGAGTTAACGTTTCAGGTCGATGACCTTTCATCAGAACTGGGAAGAGCCGGAAATCAAATAGATTTAAGGCCAGGGTAAAGCTGGGAAAAGGGGGAGGGGATAAAGGAACAAAGGGGGAGATGAAGAGACATTAAGCAAACACGAGAAGGGAAACTGAAATCAATGAAGATGAACAAGGTTGAAGAGCCAAACGGAAATCCCGTCGAAGAGAAGAGCAGAACTTCTTCAAGGTAGGCATTCCCAGAAGAGAGGTGGCAGTGAACCAAACACTAATACGATAGCAAAATACTGCGGATGCTGGAAATCCGAAATAACAACAGAAAACGCTGGAAAAACTCAGCAGGCCAGGCAGCATCCGTGGAGAGAGAAAGAGAGTTAACGTTTCAGGTCGATGACCTTTCATCAGAGTTGCTATGGGTACCCGCATGGGTCCTAGCTATGCCTGCCTTTTCGTGGGATATGTGGAACACTCTTTGTTCCAGTCCTACTCGGGTCCCCTCCCTCACCTCTTTTTCCGGTACATTGATGACTGTATCGGTGCCGTCTCCTGCTCTCACCCTGAACTAGAACATTTCATTCACTATGCTTCCAATTTCCACCCTTCCCTCACCTTCACATGGTCCATCTCCGACTCTTCCCTTCCCTTCCTCGACGTCTCCATCTCCATCTCTGGAGATAGGTTATTGACTAACATTCACTACAAGCCCACTGACTCCCACAGCTACCTGGACTACACTTCCTCCCACCCCGCCTCCTGTAAGGACTCTATTCCATTCTCCCAGTTTCTCCATCTCCACCGCATCTGCTCTGATGATGCCACCTTCCATACCAGTGCTTCCGACATGTCTTCCTTTTTCCTCAACCGAGGATTCCCCTCTACCGTGGTTGACACGGCCCTCGACCGTGTCCGTTCTATCTCCCGCACTTCTGCCCTCACCCCTGCCCCTCCCTCCCGGAACCACGATAGGGTCCCCCTTGTCCTCACCTTTCACCCCACCAGCCTCCACATTCAACGGATCATCCTCCGCCATTTCCGCCACCTCCAGCGTGATCCCACCACCAAACACATCTTCCCCTCACCTCCCCTTTCAGCATTCCGCAGGGACCGCTCCCTCCGCGACACCCTAGTCCACTCCTCTACCACCCCCAGCACCCCTTCCCCTTCGCCCGGCACCTTCCCGTGCACGCGCAGGAGATGCAACACATGCCCTTATACCTCCCCTCTTCCCACTGTCCAGGGCCCCAAACACCCCTTCCAGGTGAAACAGCGATTTACTTGTACTTCCTGCAATTTAGTATACTGTATTCGCTGCTCACGATGTGGTCTCCTCTACATTGGGGAGACCAAACGCAGATTGGGTGACCGCTTTGCGGAACACCTCCATTCAGTCCGTAAGGGGGACCCCGAGCTCCCGGTCGCCTGTCACTTTAATTCACCGCTTCACTCCCATTCTGACCTCACCGTCCTCGGCCTATTACACTGTTCCATGGAAGCGCAGCGTAAGCTTGAGGAACAGCACCTCATCTTTCGTTTAGGCACGCTACAGCCCTCTGGACTCAATATCGAGTTCAACAATTTTAGATCATAACCTCAGCTCCAATCACATTTATATTTTATTTTTTCCACCCTTTTATTTGCCCCCCCCACCTTTTTTTTCCTCCTAGAAGCTGGCAGCTGTCCTTCATTCTGCCAGTGGATTTCACACTTCTTTCAGCCTTAATCTGTCATATTAACACCACCTCTAGCCTTGCATATCTCTTAATGTCTCTTCATCTCCCCCTTTATTCCTTTATCCCCTCCCCCTTTTCCCAGCTTTACCCTGGCCTTAAATCTATTTGATTTCCGGCTCTTCCCAGTTCTGATGAAAGGTCATCGACCTGAAACGTTAACTCTCTTTCTCTCTCCACGGATGCTGCCTGGCCTGCTGAGTTTTTCCAGCGTTTTCTGTTGTTATTAAAGAAAACTGTTTTTTGTTTTTAAAAAAATCAAAAATATGGCTTTCCAGCCAACTGCTGAAGAATAATGGCCTTTTTGTGCCTTGTCCTGGAGTGTTCCTTTAATAGTATCATGGCTAGATAGTTTTAAATTTGGTTGTCTTGACCATGGTTCAGTTCTGCTTTGCTCTCAGCATAAAATATCATCATTCTGCAAGCTCAATTTTGAAAAACCATAACCAACAAAGCTGTCATTTACCAACAATATAAAGTTGAATTTTTGAATGAATTTATTAAAAGCAACTAGAAAATAAATGTTATGTAATAGCTATACATCTTAGTGTGACACTGTTGGAGGACAGTGGCTGTTTTTGTATTTAAACATTTTTGGAGTTAAAAATTATACATTCAATTTGTTATAGTTTTTTGTGAGTCAATAACTTATTTAAGAAACAAGAATAGCATATAAAAGATGCCAATTCATAATCTTTGAGTACTCTGGAAACTATGTTCCTTTGGTATCATAGTTGTCACTCTCAATTACCTCCCTTCCTGATCAGAATTTTGGAGGGAGAAGCTAGAGCCACTATTTGATTACCAGTGCATAAGCAATTAAGAGTAAAATAGCAATGTCGAACAAACCATTCCCAAAGTAAGTCAAAATACAAATCTGCCATACAACCTAATTTACCAAGATATGCCATCAGGATACAGGGTAATTCCCATCGTGTTTGCCAAAGTCTGCAATGCCATTATGCAAAGCAGCATTCACCGAATTACATTTACTTGGGTAATAATTTCCAATCATCTAGATAGCACAAGCCTAAAAACACTACTGTGCACATTAAATTCAAAGGCCACAAGCAGAGGTGTTTTATCAGTAAATGGGACACTCTGAACATGGTGAAATCATTGCAATTACATACTGTATTACAGAGTTAACCTTTATTTAAAAAGTACTAACGTTACAGCAAGTTTAAACTTAAAGGTTGGTGGAAACTATTACATGACAATTCTGTTATTTTAACTGGAAAAATTTAAAATATTCGCAAACATCACATGATCCTAGTTTGCAGTTGGCAATGACTGCTTTATACAGTATAATTAGAACAAAAGTTTGGTATTATCAATAAGGTTAACACTAACAAGCATCACTTATCTGGGTTAAGATTTCTTCAAAACAAAAACAAGAAAACAATCTTTAATAAAATGGCCCTTCACAGATTTGAAAACAGAACCACTTACCTGCAGTAATGTCATCATCTGCTAGGTCAGGTTCTTCTTCCTGAACTTTGGCATCTGCCCCTTGTAAATCAGGATTTGCACCGACAGCTTGAATGGTTTCTGTTGTCGCACCAGCTAAAAAGCAACCCATCATAAAAGTTACGATCACAGATCTTAGGTTAAATTTGGTTTATTTTAGTAAGATTTAAATGAAATCTAATTTTTAGCCTTTAAACGTCCAATGCCACATACTAATCAATGCAGTAATCACAGGTACATCCCAGAGCACTGTGAATGAAAAGCTGAAGTTATACCAATTACTGGCAATGCTGTTCTGTTGGGCAAAGCAAGGCTTCAGACATGCAACAACATACACTTATGGAGTATTTTTCACATAACAAAACATCCTAGAACATTTTACAAGAGGAGCAGTGGACAAAAAACAGGACATGGGAGAGTATTAGGCAAAGCAGCTGAAATCTTGGAGGTTTTTGAAGATGGGAAGGGAGGTAGGAAAGCAAAGAGGCTTAGAAAGAAAAATCCAGTGCTGGGACATGCTTCCTGAAGGCTAAACCCCCTACCCACACTGAAGCAAAGGCTGGGGTGGCAAACAACCACACAGAGTTGGAGGTATTTTGGGTACAGATAGAGTGGAGTAAAACCATGGAGTGATTTTGAAGTTCATATGCTGAAGGAGAAGGAGCCAGTGGAGATCAGAAGATGGGTGCACAGTGAAGGACACGGATTGCATAATCCTAGAAGATTTGGAGTTTGTATTGCGTGCATATTGGTGAAAAGAAGAATGAAGATGTTGAGGCCATTGAAGAAAGCAACGGAGAAGTTGAGCCTTGAGTTGATGAAGTTGAGGGCGAGGGTTTCAACTGCAGTGACATAGGAATGTAGGAAGATATTCTGAAGGTGGAAGTAAGCAGTCTTGGCAATTAATCAAATGTGGGGCTTAAAGTTGAGCCCAGGGTCACGTGCCTATTTAAATGATCCATTCTCCATCAATAATATTTCAAATATCAGGAGAGCTGAATTGCTTCCACAATGACTTAGCAAGTTAATCCAGTAAGCAGCTCATCCATACAAATCAGGAAGATTCCCCAAGTGCAATGCATGATCTGTGCTGAGTTAGTTGATCTCAACTGAAGTGGGAGTAGTAGCTCCACAACTAGTCTAAGATTAGGGAGGGGAAAACAGGTTTGAGTTATTGCTCCCGATCGCTATCCACCACACCAGCTAGAATTGTGGAAGTCTGTGCGTATGGACAATGTACAAGGACTGGACTCAGCCATGATAGCTTCTGTGATGGAATTGGCCGCTGACACTCACAGCACAAATTAAAACATGGGTTTGGAGCTCATGGATCACTTCATCACCATGATAGAGACCATCTGTTCAGCTGCCTTTGCTGCATTCACCTTTCCCCTTGCCCACCAAGCCAAACCTCTCCCCAACCCCCCAAGTTCCCTTCCTACCCTCGTCTGAACCCTCTTGCCTCTAGTTTCTAACCCATCTGTTCCCATCCATTAAACAAACTCATCTCACCTACAAGACCCACCACCTGCTCCCTTGACCCCATTTCTACAAAACTCCTAACCGCAGCCAAATTTTCCCTCATGGCACCATGCATTGTAAATGGTTCCCTCTCCTCAGGCACTGCCCCCTCTCTTTTTCCGCTATCACCACTCTCCTCATGAGACCCATCATGCCCTCTGTCCTCGCTCACGATAGCCCCACTTCCAACCCCCCTTTCCTTTCCAAGGATCTTGAATGTGTTGTCACCTTCCATTTCAATGTCCATCTCTCCTCTAACTCCCTCAAATCAGATTTCCGACCCTCCCACAGAACTGAAATAGAACTAACCAAAGTCATAAATGACATTTTCTTTGACTGTCTTGTATGATATCTCCTTCTTCTGTCTGCAACATTTGGCATAATTAACTGCACCGTCCTCCTCCAAAGCCACTCCTCTGCTGTCCCACTCTTTATCCTTCATGTGGTTCCACTATTACCTGATGGATCATAGCCAGAGCATCTCTAGTGATGACTTCTCTTCCAACACTGTCACTTTTGTGATCCCCAAGAAACCACTTTGAACTCCTCCGCTTTTCATTAGCATTGCCCCATGGTAACATAATCAACAGACATAAGGTTAACTTCTACATGTACAGTGATGACACCCAGCTCTACCTCTCCAACACCTGTCTCAGACCCTCCACTACCTCTGCGCTATCAACAACAACTTGTATTTATATAGCGCCTTTAACGTGGTAACACGTCCCAAAGCGCTGCACAGGAGCTTTATAAGACAAAAAATTTGACACCGATCCACATAGGATAAATTAGGGCAGGTGACCAAAAGCTTGGTCAAAGAGGTAGGTTTTAAGGAGCGTCTTAAATGAGGAAAGAGAGGTAGCGAGGCAGACAGGTTTAGGCAGGGAATTCTAGAGCTTAGGGTCCAGGCAACAGAAGGCACGGCCACCAGAGGTTGAGCGATTATAATCAGGGATGCTCAAGAGGGCAGAATTAGAGGAGTCCAGATATCTCGGGGGGTTGTGGGGCTGAAGGAGATTACAGAGATAGGAAGGGGCGAGGCCATGGAGGGATTTGAAAACAACGATGAGAATTTTGAAATCGAGGCGTTGCTTAACCGGGAGCCAATGTAGGTCAGCGAGCACAGGGATGATGGGTGAATGGGACTTGGTACGAGTTAGGACACGGGCAGCCCAGTTTCGGATGACCTCAAGTTTACATAGGGTGGAATGTGGGAGGCCAGCCAGGAGTGCGTTGGAATAGTCAAGTCTAGAGGTAACAAAGGCATGGATGAGGGTTTCAGTAGCGGATGAGCTGAGGCAAGGGCGGAGATGGGCGATGTTACGGAGGTGGAAGTAGGCGGTCTTTGTTATGCTGCGGATATGTGGTCGGAAACTCACTTCAGGGTCAAATATGACACCAAGGTTGGGAACAGTGTGGTTCAGCCTCAGACAAATGTTAGGGAGAGGGATTGAGTCAGTTGCTAGGGAACGAAGTTTGTGGCGGGGACCGAAAACAATGGCTTTGGTCTTCCCAATATTTAATTGGAGAAAATTTTTGCTCATCCAGAACTGTATGTCGGACAAGCAGTCTGACAATTTTGACACCGTGGAGGGGTCGAGAGAAGAGGTAGTGAGGCAGAGCTGGGTGTCGTCAGCGTACATGTGGAAACTGACGCTTGCAAGACTGCTAATCCAACATCCACTCTTGGACGAGCCATAATTTTCTCCAATTAAACATTGTGAAGAGCAAAACCACTGTCGTTGGCCTTAGCACAAACTCCATACCCTAGCCACTAACTCCATCCCCTCCCTGGTCAATGTCTCAGGCTTTTCACAGTCACGGCATCTTGTTCAACTCTAACCTCCTTATCTCTGTAATCTTTTCCAGTCCTACAACCCCTCCCAAACACACTATTCTTCTGACTCTGGCCTCTTGTGTGTCCCCTTCACCCCACATTGGTGCAACAACAACAGCTTGCATTTATAGCACCTTTAACGTAGTAAAACATTTCCAAGGTCACAGGAGCGTTAACAAAATTTGACACCAAGCCATAAGGAGATATTAGGACAGATGGCCAAATGCTTGGGCAAAGAGGTAGGTTTTAAGGAACGTCTTAAAGGAGGAGAGGTAGAGAGGCAGAGAGGTTTATGGAGGGAATTCCAGAGCTTAGGGTCTACGCAGCTGAAGCAACAGCTGCCAATGGTGGAGTGAAGAAAATCGGGGATGCTCAAGAGACCAAAATTGGAGGACCGCAGAGATCTGAGGGTTGTAGAACTGGAGGAGAAACATAGAAAATAGGTACAGGAGTAGACCATTCGGTCCTTCGAGCCTGCACCGCCATTCAATGCGTTCATGGCTGAACATGCTACCTCAGTACCCCATTCCTGCTTTCTCGCCATACCCCTTGATCCCCCTAGTTGTGAGTGTTATATCTAACTCCCTTTTGAATATATTTAGCGAACTGGCCTCAACAACCTTCTGTGGAAGAGAATTCCATAGATTCACCACTCTCTGGGTGAAGAAGTTCCTCCTCAGCTCAGTCTTAAATGGCTTCCCCTTAATCCTTAGACTGTGACCCCTGGTTCTAGTTTTCCCCAACATTGGGAACATTCTGCCCGCATCTAATTTGTCTAAACCAGTCAGGATTTTAAATGTCTCTATAAGATCCCCCCTCATTCTTCTGAACTCCAGAGGATACAAGTTCAGTTGACCCAATCTTTCTTGATATGTCAGTCCGGCCATCCCAGGAATCAATCTAGTGAACCTTCGCTGCACTCCCTCAATAGCAAGAATGTCCTTCCTTAAGTTAGGAGACCAATACTCCAGGTGTGGCCTCACCAAGGCCCTGTACAACTGCAGCATCACCTCCCTACTCCTGTACTCAAATCCCCTTACTATGAAGGCCATCATTCCGTTTGCTTTCTTGACTGCCTGCTGCACTTGCATTCCCACCTTCAGTGACTGATGTACCATGACGCCCAGGTCTCGTTGCACCTCCCCTTTCCCTAATCTGCCACCATTCAGGTAATAGTCCGCCTCTCTATTTTTACCACCAAAGTGGATAACCTCACATTTATCCACATTGTACTTCATCTGCCATACATTTGCCCATTCACCCAACCTGTCCAAGTCACTCTGTAGCCTCCTAGCATCCTCCTCATTGTTCACACTGCCTCCCAATTTAGTGTCATCCGCAAATTTGGAGATATTACATTTAATCCCTTCGTCCAAATCATTAATATATAATGTAAACAGCTGGGGTCCCAGCACCGAACCCTGCGGTACCCCGCTGGTCACTGCCTGCCATTCTGAAAAGTACCCATTTACTCCTACTCTTTGTTTCCTGTGTGCCAACCAGTTCTCAATCCACGTCAACACATTACCCCCAATCCCATGTGCTTTAACTTTGCTCACCAATCTCTTGTGTGGGACCTTGTCGAAGGCCTTCTGAAAGTCCAAATACACCACATCTACTGGTTCCCCCCTGTCCACCCTATTGGAAACATCCTCAAAAAATTCCAGAAGATTTGTCAAGCATGATTTCCCTTTCACAAATCTATGCTGACTTGGACCTATCATGTCGCCACTTTCCAAATGGTCTGTTATGACATCTTTAATAATTGCTTCCATCATTTTACCCACGACCGAGGTCAGGCTGACCGGTCTATAATTCCCTGCTTTCTCCCTCCCTCCTTTTTTAAAAAGAGGGGTTACATTGGCCACCCTCCACTCCAGGAGGTTATAGAGGTAGAGAGAGGCGAGGCCATAGAGGAATTTGAAAACAAAGATGAGAATTTTAAAATTGAGCTGTTGCCAGACCATGAGCCAATGTACATCAGCGGGCACAGGGGTGATGGGTGAACGGGACTTGGTACGAGTTAGGATATGGGCAGCAGAGTTTGGCTGAGCTTAAGTTTATGTAGGGTGACAGATGGGAAGCCAGCCAGGAATAGTCAAGTCTAGAGGTAACAAAGGCATGGGTAAGGGTTTCAGCAGCAGATGAGCTGAGGCAGGAGCGGAGTCAAGCGATGTTACGGAGGTGGAAGTAGGCGGTCTTGTAATGGAGCAGATTTGTGGTCGGAAGCTCATTCGGGGTCAAATATGATACTAAGGTTGTGAACGGTATGGTTCAGCCTCAGATATTTGCCAGGGGGAAGGATGGAGTCCGGTGGCTAGGGAACGGAGTTTGTGGCGGGGACAGAAGACAATGGCTTTGGTCTTCCCATTACTTAGTTGGAGGAAATTCCTGCTCCTCCTGTACTGGATGCAGAGCAATCAAGAGTTGGAGTCTGAAGACAAAAATAAATATATATTCCAGAGGGCTGTAGATTGATCAAGAATAGGCCTCCAATTGGCGGGGGGGGGGGGGGGGGGGGGGGGTTGGTGAGAGGGAAATACAATATCTAAACACAGAGCTGCATCTAAATAATAAATAGCTAAACTAAATTACCTACCTGGTTACTCATTTGCACAATGGAAATCTAAATTAGTGGAGAATCAAAGCTAAGAGGGGAAAAGTGCTTCACAGTGTCACCCAGTGGCAAAAGCCTGCACGAGCAAGCTGACTCAAAGCAATTCTTTTAAACTGACTAACATTAATAACAAAATCTTATTAAAACGTGAGCGGCATCACAAAAAAGGATTACATACAAACATAACAGGTAGGTATGAACACATTTAAAAGTCAGAAGTCCACAAGAACTTTTCATATTGGAGCATTCATTGAGAGGACATGCCAGGCATACTGATTTTAATCTGTAGCTGTTGTTGTAGAGTAAATATTATGTGTTCAATATAATTTGTATGGATTATTTTGGATATAGGTAAAACACAAAAAATATTTAGGGAATTGTGTATTTGAAATAGTGTCAATTTGGGTGCTGGGGTAAGGTTGTGTTTATGCTGGTGAGCATCTAACAGTGGGTGAGGCAGAAGTTGGGGCTGACTGTTTCAGTGGAAACTTTGTCTTGAAAGAGGATAAGTCATCGTGGAGATTGAGGGAGGAGGTGGAGCAGGAAGGAGACATAGGATGGTGGTAAAGAAGAGAATGGTAAAGCAAAGGTGTGGTATATCTGCCATCTTTAATACTGAAACATAAGGTTTAAATTTGAAAAGGAGGCCATGAGTTGAACAACACAGTTGTACTCTGAAGAGAGCAGGTATCCAACCCAATACTAATGGTATTACACCATCTTTCTTTGATGTGTGGATTTCTTGGACTGGAATCACATCACATTTTGTACTTGGACTTATTCAGGTGTCCAATCAAATGTTATAACCCCATCCTGTGAAGCAGTGCATCATTTACTTTTATATCAGTGCGTCAGTAGGCATAATGTTTTGTATTCATGAATTTGTTTTTATTTTTGCATTTTCCTGATTTGTTTCCTGTTTCTACAAGTCTAAGATGGAGCTTTTGGCAAGTTCAACTTTCCAAGCACCATGTAGTGCCAATAGATTACTTACAAAGTGCGTAGAATAATCTGCTAACTGATGATATTAATTTAATAGCAGATACCAGATTGCTTCAGCATATAGGTCTCGAAAATGAAATTTTGACCGACTATTCTTAGAATCCCTCAACTCATGAGAATACAAAAATTTTGTACAAAATATCTCCATTATATATGTGGTTCAGTCCTCCAGTAAATTGAGCTTGCTACCACAGATCAGTTCTGCTCTAGATTCCTAGTGTGCTTTGATAGACAGACTGCCTGCCTCACATTAATTCACTTCACACCATTTCAATCGATCAATGGCAGGCTCCCCAGCCACTTTAGACAGTGCCTGTCTGGCTGCCTGCATGCACAGGAGCACACTAACTCAGACAAATCAGTGCTCAGGAGCGTGCACAGATTGAGAGTTCACTGTAGTCAAGGCCTTGAAGGTGGAGCCTGATGGGAATCCATGCCCTGCCATTCAGATTGGTTGATCATGCATGTCACGTGAAGCAGCTTCAATTTCTCTGCTCATTCGTGACTACAGCAGATGACTACGTGGCATGCATTTGAGTGATAATGAGCACCGTACATGGCTGACTTGCAACATTTAACCCTTTAAAAGCTGTGGTTATCTCTTCTGTTTAAAGGGTTTTAATGATAGTGTGTGAAGCAGGATTGATATTTTAAAATCATGAAATACCAAGCATAAAATAAGGTACTTTTTCATCCTTTTATGCAATATTCCCTCTCTTTTTTTGGGCTGCACGGACCCTTTAACGGGCTGCTCGGCCCATTCAAAATTCCGTGCATGCGTGGTTTTCCACTTTAAAAGCCAGTGAGCCGGCTGCACGGGACCTCCAGAGCGCTGTGCAGCCGCGCAGCTTAAAGGGAACATTGCTTTTATGTTGTTATAAATTGCACACAAAAGGATTAAAAAGTGTTTTTATTCCTCAATAGTAGTTTGGTATTTCTTCCTTTTAGCATAGAAAAGAATAGCTATTCCAGCATCTGCTCAGAGTTTGCATTATTTGGATAGGAGCAGACATATTACCTGATAAATACAATACGAGAGCAACAAGACTCACACATAACTTAGGAACATAGGAATTGCTGGACGAAAAAAGACTAAGGTTCTACCATCCGGGTAGTCGCATGATGCAATGATAATGGAGTTGTTGACCAATCATAGCAATCAATCTCCATCAATTAGTCTACAACAAATCCAGAAATGACACAAGGAAAACCCCAGTGGTGGAAAGCTTTGGGCACCATAGATCCAAAGTCACCTTTATCCTTCCACGTATGCCTCAAATTACCCATGCATTGTATCCCAAAATGTTGGGGAGTCAATAGAAGGCCTCTCCATAAAATTTCCTACTCCCACCCACCCAGAAGCCACGTGAAAACAGGGAGAAATTCATTAGAAAATCTACCGCCGTAAGCGGTTCTTCATCTTATTGCAACACATAATTCCATGCCAGAGTTCAGTCTCTAAGATGGAAAAATGTTGTTCATTCTTTCCAAATTAAAGGTCAGATCATCTGCACTAAACATCAGTGGTAATGCGGTGCCTGCCTCAGGAATTCTATTCTAGACAACGTAGTCATCTGGAACTCTTTCCTGTCATGCAGTTATGTTATGGAAACTCTGAACAGTTTCTCTCGTCCTGTGCGCCATCGATTACTAAAGCCAAATTTCCGAGTTCACTGTCGTAGTTACAGCTGTCTTCAGTTGCACCCTGTTATGTTCCCTAAATAAATTAAAAGCGGACAAAAAAACATTAAACAAAAATTTATTTGCAATAATTTACATTTTTCAGTTGTGTTCTTTGGAATTAAATGAAGCGCTTGTTATAAAGACCACAAAACTAGTCACAAGCAGTGCTCGGCTTCTATAAATTGCTGTTGGACTGCATTCAAATTTTAGAAGAATTTGTCATATGACATTTTATTGTCAGCAGTAACTATAGGAAACTCTTTCGTATCCGGCACCTACGGGACCGGGATGGTGCCGGTTGATTAAAAATTCCGGATAACGGAGAAGGGACATGGAGTGACAATGGCCCAAGGTACAAGAGCCCCGTTCCACAGCCACAAGTGCTGCAGTCCCGTGCCACAGCCACAGGTACAGGGGACCCGGTTACACAACCAGAGGTGCAGGAGCCATGGTTACACGGCAAAAGGTACGAGAACCCCGGTTACACAGCCACAAATATACAGTATACGGAAGCCTCAAAACCTACTCCAGAATTTTGCCGGCTATTAGAGAATTCCGGATAATTAGGTGCCGTTTAAACGAGAGTTTCCTGTATTGCTTTGCGAAAGAATCGGTTACATAAGGAACCCAAGCATTAGTGTTTTGTTGAAACCAGCCTTATGCATGGTTATCCATTGTACAGGGCGTGTTTTCTCCTCATGGAAAATGGTAACCTAATTTACAAAATAATGCAGAGTTTCATTTAATTGATGAAAATTTTTACTTGAGCTGACAGGGTTAATATAAATAGCTCTTTCTACTGCAAACAGAGCATTTTTTTCTGATCTACAGAAACCTGAAGGTCAATTATTACATCACAAAAAATGTAAACAAATCATTTCTTAAAACAATCAATATACTAACTTTGCTTTAATATGGGATATAAATGTCAATCATTTCTATCGGGCAACAATTACAACATTGATGATTACATAATCTCTAGCCAGACCTTTTCTATTTGGGAGATTCCAATGCTTAGGTCAATTCTTGAAATTTTATCACAGAATTTCAACTAAGTTTAAAAGAATACAAAATAAAAAAATAACTGTAGCTTTAGAAAAAGAAAAACCATAAGGGCTAGAAATTCGGCACATTTGCGCCTTCAGTTGGCGCCTCCAGGGGGCACTAACGGGGCACAACCGACTTTTCGCCCGGGCGCGACGCTGCTAATGACTCCCGCTAAATTCAACGGGAGTTTAGCGGCAGGGGTAACTGGTAGTGCCCCGCTGCGCAGGCGATGACGACGTCATCACCGTGTGCAGCGCCCCGTTTTTGCCCCACCTGCAAAATTGACCCGCGCCCCCTGAAGCTGCGCCAGTCGATGACAGCGACCGATTCAGGGGGCAGGAACGGAGCAGCAGGAACGGAGCAGCAGGAACGGAGCAGCAGGAACGGAGCAGCAGGAACGGAGCAGCAGGAACGGAGCAGCAGGAACGGAGCAGCAGGAACGGAGCAGCAGGAACGGAGCAGCAGGAACGGAGCAGCAGGAACGGAGCAGCAGGAACGGAGCAGCAGGAACGGAGCAGCAGGAACGGAGCAGCAGGAACGGAGCAGCAGGAACGGAGCAGCAGGAACGGAGCAGCAGGAACGGAGCAGCAGGAACGGAGCAGCAGGAACGGAGCAGCAGGAACGGAGCAGCAGGAACGGAGCAGCAGGAACGGAGCAGCAGGAGGCTCGCGGGGCGGTAAGTAAAAGGGAGGTGGCGGGCGGAGGGGAAAAAAAAAATTAAAAAATCGGCCGACTTACTTGTCACGGCCCGTTGTGTCTTTCAACACGGGGTCCGTGCTGCAATCTGGCAGCCCAGCACTCAAGTGCCAGGCTGCTGACACGGCACCCCACTCCCCGGTGGCCCAGGTTGGGCCCTCCCCTTTAATGAGGGGAGGAGCCCTTCCATGCGGCAGCGCTACGTGGCCCAGTGTGTAGCGCTGCAGAACGCACCGCCCCGATATTCGGGGTTAGCGCTCTAAGAAGAAAGTGGAGCGCTTGAATTAGTGCTCCACCTCCCTCTTGGGGCACTAAAACTGAATTTAGCCATCACCAGCGCTATTTTTCGCCGGGCGCTAAATTTAGCGCCCAGGCGATGTTAGCGACCCAAAATGGTCGCTAATGAATTTTTCCCCCCAGACTTTAATCATTGTTTCTCCTACATTTTATGAGGATGTTTTCAAATGCATTTGTAACCCTTTTAAATCTCTCAAGCCTTCAGAAGGAGCTCTGTTCTCTGTAAATATCACGAAGTGGCTGGCATTTTCAGCTAGTCCGAGTGTTCTCTCAAACACCAATTCTCTTCAATCAATATTGATTTAAAAAATTTCAGCAGCTCCAAAGAAACAGATTCCCAAGGAAAACACAGCAGCTGACTTTGTATTGATCAGTTCGGCGCTCCACGACACTATTCTACTCGTGCTTTTCTATGGAAACCTGGGACATGATGCAAAAATCAAGCACAGACATGGCCTTCTACTAATGATACTGGGAATGCTATTTTCTGTTTCATTATGACTAGAATTCCTTCTACTCAAGTATTCAGAAACAGATTTATTTTTTTGTCTGTGCATCAATACCTTTTTTCCTTTAAAGATAAATCTCCCTTTAAATAATGCCATCTTTGAATCTGGCTTCCTTGAACACATAGTAGAATTTCTTATTACTAAAGTATAATCTTTCGTCTTGGCACAGCAAAATGAAGGATGTTGGAGTGGCTGACAGAAGGGGCGCCTATGCTAAATGGCGTTATAAAACAAAATTTGACACCGAGCCACATAAGTAGATATTAGGACAGGACTTGGTCAAAGCGATAGGTTTTAAGGAGCGTCTTAAAGGAGGAGAAAGAGGTAAAGAGGCTGAGGGGTTTAGGGACGGAATTCCAGAGTTTAGGGCCTAAGCAGCTGAAGGCATGGTGGCGCAATTAAAATCAGGGATGCACAAGAGGCCAGAATTGGAGAAGCGCAGAGATTTGAGGTGTTCAGGGCTGGAGGAGCTTACAGAGAAAAAGAGGGGCAAGGCAATGGAGGGATTTGAAAAAAAGGCTGTGAATTTTAAAAGAATGGAGAACAGTGAGCATATGAAAAATACTGGCATTTGTGTATCATCAAATCATACCATAAAAACCATCTCAAAGCACTTCACACAATGAGTTACTTCAGGAGCAGCTAATGTGCATTTTACTGTCGGAAGGAATGTTGGCCAGATTATCAGAAGAATTTTTTGTTCTTCTTTGAATAGCCATGGGATGGTTACTCTTAAATGAGCCCATGACCTCTCTCTCTTCCTCCTTTTGTATCCTCTGCCATGCCCAAAGAGGCACCCATCACTGGTTCACCCAGAGTAGCATCCTCTGCTCCCGGTGACAAAAGAACATAAGAAATAGGAGCAGGAGTAGGCCATTCGGCCCTTTGAGCCTGCTCCGCCATTCAATGAGATCATGGCTGATCTTCTGCCTCAACTCCATTCACCAGCCCTATCACCATATCCCTTGATGCCCTTACTAGTCAGAAATCTATCAACTTCTGTTTTGAATATACCTAATGACTGAGCCTCCACAGCCCTCTGGGGTAGAGAATTCCAAAGATTCACCACCCTCTGTGTGAAGAAATTTCTTCTCATCTCAGTCCTGAATGGCCTACCCTTCATCCTGAGGCTGTGGCCCCTGGTTCTAGACTCCCCAGCCAAGGGAAACATTCTCCCAACATCCACCCTATCAAGCCCTGTAATAATTTTGTATGCTTCAATGAGATCCCCTCTCATTCTTCTGAATTCAAGAGAATACAGGCCTAGTTTACTCAATCTCTTCTCATACGACAGTCCCGCCATCCCCGGAATCAATCTCGTGAACCTTCGTTGCACTCCCTTCTATGGCAAGTATATCCTTCCTGAGGTAAGAAGACCAAAATTGTACACAGTTCTCCAGGTGTGGTCTCACCAAGGCCCTATATAATTGGAGTAAGACTTCTTTACTCCTGTACTCAAATCCTCTTGTAATGAAGGCCAGCATACCATTTGCCTTCTTAATGGCTTGCTGCACCTGCACATTCACTTTCAGTGACTCATGTACAAGGACACCCAGGTCCCTTTGAGCAGCTGCATTCCCCAATCTTTCACCATTTAGGAAATACTATGCCTTTCTGTTTTTTCTACCAAAGTGGATAACTTCACATTTATCCACATTATATTCCATCTGCCATGTTCTCGCCCACTCACTGAGCCTATCGAGATCCCCCTGAAGCCTGTCGAGATCCCCCTGACCATCCCACTCACAGCTTGCTCCTCAGAAGTTAAACTGTGTAACCTTCTCTTCATAGCTCTTATCTCTTCCAGTGCCTCCTCTGACCCTGCCAGTGGATGACCAACTACTCCACACTGTCCTCCAGAACCTTCATTCACTTGCAAATAAGACCAGTGACATTCACACGTTCATTGTGGTGTAGATCATACTAATAATTTCCAAATCTTAAACTCCAAAGTTTAGGATGTGTACAACAACATTTCGACATATCTGGCCTGGCCAAGACAGATATCTGACTTTCAGACAATAACTCCTCCCCCTTCAGAGAAGTCCTCCTCCCTCCCATCAATTGATCCACCCAAACTGCTACAGTGGTTGAGCAATTATCATCAAGTCCAGCGTAGCCTCTCCTTTTACTCTGCTGGAACCTTTCCCTCCTTCAAGCATATCACCCAATTCCATCCTTCCCATCTCTCACCGTCAGCCTTTGGCTCAGTGGTAGCATTCTCGCCTCTGAGTCAGAAGATTGTGGGTTCAAGTCGCAATCCAGAGATTGAGCACATAATATTGGCTGACACTTCAGTGCAGTACTGAGGGAGCACTGCACTGTCGAAGGTGCCATCTTTCGGATGAGACATAAACCATCTCAGGTGGATGTAATAGGTGCTATGACACTATTGGAAGAAGAGCAGGGAGTCCTCTCAGTGTCCTGGCCAACACTTATCCCTCAAACAACACCACCAAAAACAGATTATCTGGTCATTTATTTCATTGCTGTTGGTGAGAGTTTGCGGTGTGCAAATTTGTAGCCACGCTTCCTACATTACTTCAAAAGTACTTCATTGGCTATGAAGCGCTTTGAGACGTCCTGATGTTGTGAAAGGCGCTATAAAAATGCAAGTCTTCTTTCTTTCTTTTCATTTAAAATTATCCTTGTTTAAAGACTTCCCAAGCTCCAAAACAACCATCCCCAAGATCTCTTGCCTTTTCTCTTCCTTCAGCCTCTCCACGAGCCTCAGTGATTTCAATTTACAGTACATCTAAATTCCCCTGCTCCCTCTCCTTCAACATTTGCCCTCCTGTCCTTACTCAATCTCACCCTTTACGTAAAATCTCCCAACACATCCATGGCCACCCTTAGTCTTCACCATCTCACATGGCCTCTTTATCATCAAAATCTCAATCATGGATTAAAGCCATCGCTAACCACTCTTCAACTCCTTTACCACCTACATCTCCCTGCCTTCCCTCAAGCATATGACCTTCAGTCTCTGCCCCTGAAAAAAGATTCTCACAAATTTACTGAAGCTCCCAACTTCCTCTCTTTTGGTCCTACAACTATTGTGACATGCCTGCCGCTGTTATCCTGTTGAACTACTCCTTTCGCCTCTGCTTATGATTCCTGTGTTCACACCAAATCACTCGGCTTCTCCCTATTACTGTTTCTCCAGTGCATTATTCCATTAACTCAGAGGACCACAGACTTCAGCACGTCTGACTCACAACTGACCAAGTCACTCATCACCAGATATGGCTCAACCATGCCCGTCTCTCCTCAGCCAAATCTTCTGGTTATTCCAGGATTATCCTGGAGAGCAAAGACAACCTATGGCTTCTTTTACTCTATAATGAACCATCTCCTCATGCCTCTTTACCCTGCCCCATCACCCTCTCCACCAAGTGTAAAGGTTTCATGGATTTCTTTGTCTCTTGAACTGAGATCATATGTGCAGCGTTCCTCCATAGTCACTGGGTCAAAATTCTGGAACTCCCTCCCTAACAGCACTATGGGAGTACCATCACCATGCGGAATGCAGCGGTTCAAGGCGGCGGCTCACCACCACCTTCTCAAGGGCAATTAGGGATGGGCTATAAATGCTGGCCTTGCCAGCAACGCCCACATCCCAGGAACGAATAAAAAAAAATGTTTCTGCCATGATCTCCCCCACAACCAATGCCCCCAAACTAATTAGTAAACTCACTCATCCTAGCCCTGATCCCCCTCGCACTCTGTAGTTTCTCTCCCATCTCCCTCCTTGCCCTTATCAAGCTGCTTCTTTTTCTAGCTCCCTGAATCCCCTTCACATTCAGCTCCAGGCCACTCAATTACCTTTCCTGGTCACCATGCTTGCTAACATTGTTAACAGCTCCCTCAGCTCAGGCACCATCCCTCTCACTTTGAAAACACCATCGCTTCCTTCCACACGACCTTCCATTCTCTCTACCTCCCATCCTTAACCTCTCTTTCATCTCTAAGGTTCTTGAATGTGTCATCAGCTCCCAGATCCATGCCCATCTATCCCAAAATCTGTTTCGAATCTCTTTGGTCTGGCTTCCACCCTATTCACACCATCCTGGTCAAAGCCACAAATGTTATCCTCTGTGACTGTGACCAAAGTATATTATTCATCCCTGTCTTCTGACCTGTCTCAGTGTTCAACACAGTTGACCATGCCATCTTCCTCCATCATATTTCCGCTGTTGTCTAGCGCCATGGGGCTGCTTTGCGTGCTTCCATTCCTACCTGTCCCAATGCAACTAACACATCTCCAACACTGGCTTCTTATCTCACCCCTGCAGAGTCAACTCCAGAATTTCACAATGATCGATTCATGGCCGTTTCTTCTTCCTTATCTACATGCTGCCCTCTTCTGACATCATAGGCAGGCACAAAGTCAGCTTCCATATGTACTGATGATGCACAGTTCTACCTCTCCACCAATTCCCTCGATACCACAGCCATCTCTGTGCTTTCAAATTGCCTGACTGACAATTTCATGGATGAGTCAAAATTTCCATCAGATATCAGGAAGACCATAACCATTGTTTTATCCGCCACCATAAACTCTGCTCATTTGTCATTGATTCCATCCCTCGCTCAGCTAAACCAGGCTATGTAAAACTCTGCCGTCCTGTTTGAGGCAGAGTTGTGTTTCAAACCCCACAATCCTATTTTCACCAAAACGGTTTGCTTCCGCCCTGCCTTATTCAGACTTCCACCAAATCCCATATTCACATTTATACAAAAGCAAAATACTGCGGATGCTGGAAATCTGAAATAAAAACAGAAACTGCTGGAAATGCTCAGCAGGTCAGACCGCATCTGTGGAGAGAGAACCAGAGTTAATGTTTCAGGTCAACGACCTTTCGTCAGAGGTCAGACTAAAGGTCATCGACCTGAAACGTTAACTCTGGTCCTCTCTCCACAGATGCTGCCTGACCTGCGAAATAATTCTACCATTTTCTGTTTTAAATCCATATTTACGTCACCTCGCGACTTAATTTCTCCAACATCCTCCTTGCTGGCCCTCTGTTATTCACTGTAACTCATTCAGAATTCAGTAGCCCATACTTTGTCCCACTTGCCCATCACCCTGTGCTGGTCAACACTTTTTCCCTGCTCTCAGCACATTAAATTTAAAAGCTTCACCTTTCACCTTGAAATACTTCGAAGGCTTTGCCCATCCTAAATGTGCAACCTCTTCCAGCTCCACAATTCCAGCTTTTTGTGCATTCACCTCTCACCATTGGTGACAGAGGGTTCAGTCACCTCAACCCCACCGTGTGGTACTCACTCCTTAAACCTCTCAACTTCCCTTTGTCTCTCTCTACACCTTTAACAGCCTTTTTAAACCCCTCTTTTTCAGCCAAGCTTTTGGTCACCTTTCCTAACTCTTCCACCAAGATTTGGCAACTGATTCCTTTTTATTTTGCTGTCTGTACAGCAGCTTTCTCTGCATTAAACACGTTATAGGAAAGCAAGTTGTATATTTCCAGCATTTTCTACTTTTTATGAAAAGGTAGTACACAGTGCTACACACCCTGTACTTACTTTGGTATTGAAAATTTGCAGATTTTTCCATGAAGCAGCAATCTCACTTTAATGCCAAAAAATATTAAACTTCCATCTACAGATGACCACAATGATATATTTATACATTTCCTGTTAAATCTTCAGAATCAATGCCATTAATGGGTAAACTTACAAGAAAAACATATCAAATAAGAAAAAAAGCAGCCTGGCTCCTGGTTGCATTTTAGTGCAAGACTCTGCAGTTGTGGTCAGTTCTTAAGCCCAATGTCCCTGATGTACACCCCCACTGCTATATATGGTAGGGTTAAGATTTTTACCGGAATTTACAAAGCAGTGTCCCACTGCAATTTACTTACTGTATTGCCATATATTACATATATTCAGAACAGCTTTTATAATTATTATTTTAGCATTGCAGGGGAAAATGGATTTTGCAATATTACAGTGTAGTATATGTAACTGTTTACTGAAATCTAGTGAACAAACGTTATTAATTTATAGCTCCAGACGGGCATTTAAGAATTAAGAGATGTGGTGCAGGTGTAGAAATCGTTTCTAACAGGAAACAAACTGCTTTTTCTTGACGATCCTTTCAGGGTAAGATGAGGCCCAGGAAGTATTTCCTCACACGATACATTTTTCCTTTAATTCTAAATGCACCTCGGCTTTTATTATAATGAAAACGGAAAAAAACTTTAAAGCACCTACTTCATTTCCACTAATTTGGATACGACATCGCAACATAAACAATTCTAAAGACATCTGTTGTAGAGCTGGTGAAAACATATTGCACTAATTGAAGTATATATTTATTACATAACAATTAATATTTCCCTCGCTCTGGTTATTGTAAGCTCGGTGATGAGAGGGGGATAAACAGGTAATCCAGCTACTGCATGTACAAACAGCTACTGGGAGCGACACAACACCACTTGTGTTGACACTGCCATTTTTTCATCCACTTCTGAAAGCATGTTGCTTCTACTCAACATGAATTAACTCTTTTCAAAAATAAATAGGTTTTACTTGTAATCATTAATAAGTAGGTTCTTTATAGTTTTTGTTTCCACTTTCATTAATACAATTGGTCATGGTATGTGAAGATGACAAGGAGTTTAGTCCAGTTACTCATAATTTAGTACATTTCATGTTACGGTCACAATAAATAAAATTTATGTCTTAAATGTGACTAGTGAAAAACTTTCAGCTTTCAAAATACACAATTCTCTTCTTTCTACCGGATGAAGTTTTCTCTAGAGATGTCAAGAATTTTTTTTTAAATTCATAATATTCTTGAGCTCATTAAAAAACTTCGTACACATTCAAATTTGGTTCAAAAATGCTAATACATGAACTGATAATAAGAGAAATGCCTCATCTATTTTCTTTTCTCATTTTTGGACTTATCCAGGTTGGATTTTACAAACTATAGAAGAAAGTTTTTCAAGACTGTTTTAACTACTTCGCATTTTGAACTACAATATTTCACCAATACTTAAAAGACTATTTTCTAAAATTTTCTGAATACATTCCAGCAAATGAAGTATACACAGATAAACCTACTTACAGAAAAGCACACATACAGTGCTGTGCAAGGTAAGATTGAAAAATAAAATAACCAGAGGTCAGGAATTAAGTTCAGAGTATTTTAATTATACATGACAAAGGTACGGTAGGCCTGCAACTAATAAAACCCTGGGGCAGTCATCAAAAGTCTGAAGTTGGGAACTATATAGTTAAAGGGGCAGCAAGGGTCATGAGATTTAAATCAAAGGGTATCTGTTCATAAATTTTTCAACAGATTCTGTGCTACATCAATTAATATTAACAAGAATAGTTCAAGTGCACTTTGAGTCAAATACTCAAAAGGACCCCCAAAGCCAAACTAGTTTAGAACTGTGTTCACTGATCGCATAGATCTTTCTAAACCATCCAGTGTACAGGCGCATTGGGAAGAAGGACTGCATTACATGTGCTAGATTAATTATTTCATAGGAATGTACAAACATGAGTAGGCTATTCGACCCATCAAGTCTGCCCCACTCCATTGTGCCAGATTGGGCAGCTTAATATTTTTTAATGCCAATTTTTCATTTCATAATACCCTTACTTTTCAAATAAGTTAATATTGCCCTTTTAATTCTAGATCTATGGCCTTCCAGAACAGAGCATTCATATTTTCACAACTCTGTATGGGGGAAAAATTTTGGATCCATTATTAACTAGCTTAATTCAAATTTTAAGCTTATGCCCTTGTGTTCTAGATTCTTTTACTAAGGCGAAGATTCCTTTTTCTATCTACTTGTCAACTCTCCATTATTTTAAACACCTCAATTAAATAACCCCTCAACCTGTATCACCAGTGAACATAACCCAAGTTAACCCAGCCTCTCGTTACAGTCGACCTTGTATGCAAAATATGAACCTGGTGAGTCATTGTTGAGCTTTCTCCAAGTCAGGATATTCTTCCCAAGGTGGGACACTCAAAAATGAACACAATGCTGTTTTGAGGGAACTTAAGCAGGTCTTACTAGTGAAAGGCAGTTGACTTATGAGAAGCAAGTAGTGTGAGAAGGCTCTGAGTGAGTACAGAGAGTTAGCGATTAAAGGATAGTAGGATTAAAATGACTTTCAATTACCTCAGATTCTTATTATGGTAGGACAGCGGAAATCTAAGTTGTGCAGAACTTGCGCGATGTAGGAATTTCTGGAACCTACAAGCGTCCAAGACAATCACTAATGTCGGAAATGTCTCCAGATGGACTCGCTCAAGTTCAATGTTACTGAGCTTGAGAAACAGTTAGGGACTCTGCATTCTGAAAAGAGGAACGGTCCCTGGATTGCAAATGTCAGGATAGAGGCATCAAACAGCGAGAAAAGAACAGTGAGGCAGAGAAAGGGAAGTAAGGGAAATAAGGGTGGAAGAAGAAGGACTCAAGCAGAGGCTAAGGTAGTACAGCCACCAGTGGTCGGCGATGGAACAGGAGAAATGCACAAGAAGCCGGAGTCAGAGCAACGGAGAGTTCAAGGGTGGGGTGTAACACTGGAGGAGTTAGAGAGATAGAAAAGGGCAAAGCCATGAAGGGCTCTAAAGACGAGGATGAGAATTTTAAATTTGAAACACTGGGGGACCAAGAACCAACAGAGGTTACCGAGGGCATGGACAAGGGGCAAATGGGATTTGGTGCACGACTGGATATAGGCAGCAGAGTTTCAGATGAGTTGGATGAGGGCGCAGGATAGGAGATTGCCCAGGGGAGCACTGGAACAGTCAAGTCTAGAGCTGACAAAGTTATAGTGAGGGTTTCAGCGGCAGATGGGTCGAGGTAGACACAGAGGCAGACAATGTTAGAGAAGTGGCAGTAAACAATCTTTATGATGAAAAGGATATGGGTTAAGAAGCTCAGTGAGATCAAATAGGATGCTGAGGGTGAGAATAAGTCTGATTTAGTGGGCAGGGGCGCAGATGGAATCGGTGGCGAGGTACGAAGTTTGTTGTGGGAGCTGATGGCGATGGTTTCAGTCTTCCCAATGTTTAACTGGAAGGAATTGCAGCTCATCCAAGACTGGATGTCAGACAAGCAGTCTAATAGCAGAGGCGATGGAAGGGGCAAGAGTGTTGCTGAAGTAGTAGAGCTGGGTGTCATCAGTATACAATATTCCCACGGAGCAGCATGTAGGTGAGCAATAAGCGGGATCAAGATGGATACTTGGCTAATATCAGATAGGTAAGAATGGACCAAGCAATGGCAGTCCTGATGAGCTGGACAATGGAGGAGAGCCATTAGAGAAGGATGGTGCAGTCAACTGTGTCAAAGGCTGCAGAAAGGAGAACAAGAGGGGACAATGCACCACGCTCACAGTCAGAGAATGTTGTTCATAACTTTGGTTAGGGCTTTCTTGGTGGAAGAGGCGGAAACTTGATTGGAAAATTTCAAACAGGGTTTTTGGGAGAGATGTGCAAAGATTTCAGAGTTGGCGAAACATTCAAGGACTCTGGAGAGGTATGAAGTTTGAAGGTAGTGTTAACGTATTATGTCAATAACCTTTTGTCAGAACCCTGGGGGTCAACCTTTTCAGGGCAATTAATGATGGGTAAAAATGCCAGTCTTTCCAGCAATGGCCACATCCAGAGAACAAATTTTTATAAATTCCCTCCAAACCAGGGTGTGAAAGTAAATACAATTCAATTGACCCTACTTATGTGTTAGCTCTTGAGAGTAATTCTTTTTGAGAAGTTCCTCCCCACTACTACCTTTTACATTCTTTCTCCTTCCCAGTTATGTTTTCCTCAGGTCATGCAGGTTTTCCTGGCGATCTGCTCTAATGTCTCTGCCAATGCTGGTCAAGCCAGCTCACAAGAGATGCACAAGCATAGTCCAGGTTGGCTTTGACGATTTTCATCTTTCCTTCCCTTTGGGGAGGAGTACAATTTTTGACCAGTGCCTCCCTTAATGGACTGGTTGAAACATAGAAGATAGGAGCAGGAGTAGGCCATTCGGCCCCTCGAGCCTGCTCCGCCATTCGATGAGATCATGGCTGATCATCTAAACTCAGTACCCTGTACCTGCCTTCTCCCCATATCCCTTGATACCTTTAGCTTTAAGAAATATATCTAACTCATCCTGAATATATTTAATGACTTCGCCTCAACTACCTTCTGTGGTAGAGAATTCCACAGGTTCACCACTCTCTGGGTGAAGAAATTCTTCCTCATTTCTGTCCTAAATGGTTTACCCGTTATCCGTAGATTATGACCCCTGGTTCTGGACTCTCCGACCATCGGGAACATTCTTCCTGCATCTAGTTTGTCCAGACCTGTCAGAATTTTATATGTTTCAATGAGATCCCCTCTCATTCTTCTATACTCCAGTGAGTATAAGCCCAATTGACCCAATCTCTCCTCATATGTCATTCCTGCCATCCCAGGTATCAGTCTTGTGAATCTTCGCTGAACTCCTTCCATGGCAAGAACATCCTTCCTCAGATAAGGCGATCAAAACTGCACACAGTACTCAAGGTGTGGTCTCACCAAGGCCCTGTACAACTGCAGCAGGACATCCCTGTTCCTATACTCAAACCCTTTCGCTATGAAGGCCAACATACCATTTGCCTTCTTCACCACCTGCTGCACCTGCATGCTTACTTTCAGCGACTGGTGCACAAGGACACACAGGTCTCGTTGCACTTCCCCTTCTCCCAATCTATTGCCATTCAGATAATAGTCTGCCTTTCTGTTTTTGACACCAAAGTGGATAACCTCGCACTTATCCACGTTATATTGCATCTGCCACGCTTCTGCCCACTCACCCAACCTGTCCAGATCATCCTGGAGTTTCTCGCTATCCTCCTCGCTGCACACACTCCCACCCAGCTTTGTGTCATCTGCAAACTTGGAGATATTACATTTAATTCCCTTATCTAGATCATTAATGTATATTGTGAATAGCTGGGGTCCAAGGACCGATCCCTGCGGTACCCCACTAGTCACTGCTTGCCACTCGGAAAAAGACCCATTAATTCCTACTCTCTGCTTTCTGTCCGCCAACCAGTTCTCTATCCAAGTCAATACCTTGCCCCCAATCCCATGTGCCTTAACTTTACCCGCTAATCTCTTATGCGGGACCTTATCGAAAGCCTTTTGAAAGTCCAAATACACCACATCTACTGGTTCTCCCCTTATCTATTTTCCCAGTTACATCCTCAAAAAATTCCAGTAGATTAGTCAAGCACGATTTACCTTTTGTAAATCCATGTTGACTTTGTCCGATCCTGTCACTGTTTTTCAAATGCTCAGCTATTACATCCTTTATAATGAACTCTAGCATTTTTCCCACTACCGATGTCAGGCTTACCGGTCTGTAATTCCCCGCTTTCTCTCTACCACCCTTTTTGAATAGTGGGGTAACATTAGCTACCCTCCAATCCATGGGTACAGTTCCAGATTCCATCGAATGTTGGAAGATGATCAGCAATGCATCTACTATTTCTAGGGCCACTTCCTTAAGTACCCTAGGATGTAGATTATCAGGCCCTGGGGATTTATCGGCCTTCAATACCGTCAATTTCCCTAACACCATTTCCCTGCAAATACTGATTTCTTTCAGTTCCTCCCTTTCATCAGACCGTATGTTCTCCAACATCTCTGGGAGCTTATTTGTGTCCTCCTTTGTGAAGACAGAACCAAAATATGCATTTAATTGGGCTGCCATTTCTTTGTTCCCCATTATAACTTCCCCCGCTTCTGACTGCAAGGGACCTACACTTGATTTCACTAATCTTTTTCTCTTCACATATCTATAAAAGCTCTTACAGTCAGTTTTTATGTTCCCAGCAAGCTTACTTTCATATTCTATTTTCCCCTTCTTAATTAATCCCTTTGTCCTCCTTTGTTGAATCCTAAACTGCTCCCAATCCTCAGGGCTACCGCTTTTTCTGGCCAATTTATATGCCCTCTCCTTGGATCTTATGCTATCCCTAATTTCCCTTGTTAGCCACGGTTGAGTCACCCTTTTTGTTTTATTCTTATGCCACACTGGGATGTACAAATTCTGTAGTTCATCCATGCAGTCTTTGAATGTTTGCCATTGCCTATCCACCGTCAACCCCTTGAGTGACATTCCCCAATCAATCCTACCCAATTCGCGCCTCATACCATCGTAGTTTCCTTTATTTAAATTCAGGACCCTAGTCTCTGATTCAACTACTTCACTCTCCATCCTAATGAAGAATTCTATCATATTATGATCACTCTGACCCAAGGGGCCTCGTACAACAAGATTGCTAATTAATCTTTCTCGTTGCATAATACCCAGTCTAAGATGGCCTGATCTCTGGTTGGTTCCTTGACATATTGTTCCAGAAAACCATCTCGTAAACATTCTAGGAATTCCTCCTCCACAGTATTTTTACTAATTTGGTTAGCCCAATCTATATGTAAATTAAAGTCACCCATGATGACTGCTGTGCCCTTACTGCATGCTTCTCTAATTTCCCTTTTAATGCCGTCCCCAACCTCCGTATTACTGTTTGGAGGTCTATATACCACTCCCACTAACGTTTTCTGCCCCTTGTTATTTCTCAGTTCTACCCATACAGATTCTGCATCATCAGAGCTAATATCCTTCCTTTCAATTGTGTTAATCCCCTCTTTAGCCAGCAATGCTACCCCACCTCCCTTTCTTTTTTGCCTATCTTTCCTAAATATTGAATAACCCTGTATGTTGACTTCCCAGCCTTGGCCACCCTGGAGCCATGTTTCTGTAATCCCAATCAAATCGTATTCATTTACCTCTATTTGCGCAGCTAATTCATCCACCTTGTTCCGAATGCTCATTGCATTAAGACACAAAGCCTTCAGGCTTGTTTTTTTAACGCTCTCAGACCTATATGAATTATTATTTACTGTGACCATGTTTGATTTAAACCGTTGAGTTCTTTGCCTTCTACTTTTGTTTTTCTCCTTCCTGTCTTTAGCTTTTATCCTTATTTCCCTTTCCTCTGTCTCCCTGCTCAGGTTCCCAACCCCCTGCCACTTTAGTTTAAACCCTCCCCAACAGCACTAGCAAACACTCCCCCTAGGTTGAGATTTCAAACTGAATCACAAGCATGAGCTCACATCCTAATGCACTCAGATACAGTGGTCTGTGCTTTCCATCCCCCTCACCCCTAATAGGGGTGCATCTCCAATAGTATAGGACATTGACCTACCCAGAAACGGTCACAGGCTCACTTACACATGGGAGGCAGGCATTCCAGGCCTCAGGGACTTGCCGTAGCAGAAGGAAGGGGCAGCCAGTAACTGCCTGTAAAGAAACATTTTCTTCCAAGAATTTTTTATTTTGATGATGGAGCCTTTGTATGAGCAGGCTCCGAGAGTGCTTCAAACAGCCCGTACTTCCCTCCATGTCCCAAGGTCCCCTCCACTGACCTTTGAACACATGGCCAGAACAGGTGGCCCCTGAATCCAGCAAAGAATTCAAATGGCAGGAAACACAGTATTTTGTTAACATACATTCACCATTGCCCCAAACATGCCTGTGCAGTTTTTAGTTCTTCAACTAGAGCTATTGACTCTAATCCCTTTTCCCTATCTTTTCACTGAATCCTATTATAGTCCAACTGTGTTAAAGCATTCCATGTTCTAATAATGTGAGGAAAATATATTTCTAACTCCTTCCTTTATTCATGATGTGATAATTCTGAATCTATGCCTTCAGTTATCGATTCACTAACCATTGGAAACTTGTCTGAAAATGTTTCCGAATCCTGAAAACGTCTGTTAGGTTCCCCTTTAACCTTCTCTGTTCCAATGAGAAAAAGCACAATTTTGCAGGCCTTCTTTCAATAATTATAACCTCTCATTTCTGGTGTCATTCTAGTGAATTTTCAATGTACACATTCCATGTCTCAAGTATCCTTCCTGCAATGGCATGCCCAGAACTTACCTAGCAATAGTCCAACTGTGACCTAACCTCCACTCTTTCAAAATTTACCATTTAGGATGTACATCCTTTCACTGTTCTTTCTCCCAAATGGTACTACCACATATTTCTCTGCATTTGCTACCTATCTGCCCATGTTACGAAGATGTCTATGTCCAACTGTAATCTTCCTCTTTCCATCCCCCCCCCCCCCACCCAAGTTGATATCACCAAACTTCATTATCATTCTTTTCGTGACTTGTCTAAATTATTTATATAAATGGAAAACAAATTATGTCCAACACAAATCCCTGGGGCACACCATTATTCACATCCCACCAATTTGAAAAACATCCACTTACTCCTAATCTCTACTATTCCCTATCCATGCAGCTGCAGCACCAAGTGTCTTCATTTTCACAAGTCTCTTATATGACAACTGTTTGTCAAATGCCTTTCCAAAATTCAAACACCATCCACTGCATTCCCCAGCTATTTACTTTTCTTCAAAGAATGCAATGAAATGCATCAGACAGCAGAAACACTCCACAAATCCATGCTTCTCTAAATGTTAACCAATTTTATCCCATATAATGGATTCTAGAAGTTTACCCACAGCTACGACTAACAATTTTCTGGAGTATATCTTTTCCCTTTCTTGAACAAGGGACTAACACTTGCAAAACCATACCAGTAGGTTCCGGGCATATCACTGCCAAACACACCTACTTGATCTTACTATTCAAGAATCTCAAGAATTTTGGACAGTCTTTTTTGGTTTTAAACAGTCAATTTAGTGTACATTGTACAAATTTTGTTATGATACTTTATTGGTATCTTATGTCTTTTTTGCTTCAATATATTTTTATCTGTAAATAAATTTGACAAGTAATTTAGTCTGATCTGGTTGTGTGTTACTTCTCTACCTTCTGAAATGGCAAGAGAAAGTTGGCTGCATTTTACGTAATCTCCAGTAAGTAATTTGCAGCTATGCAGGGGTTAATTATTGAACCCAAGCTACAAGAATCTACACAAGACAGAGAACTTAGATATTTTCTCATGAACCAAAACCTCTTGGTCTATTTGTGGAAAGTTCAACTTAGCCAAGAGCCCAAACTGCAGCAGCATCATTAAGCTTTGAAGTACACCTCAGCTTAGGCTTTATCAAGCAACAACATTCAACCAGAGATAGCTAGCTAAATAAATTACCTGACTTTAATTCAAAAGCTGAGGGCATTGTCAGTATATATAGCCTTGTATTTGCATCACTGTTGCAAACACAAAGTTATGACCAGCTCAATTTTCCAGAGGCTTTTGGTTTTGTCCCCATGCATTTAACTCTGCTGCAGGTACGGCTACAAAAGAAAAAGACTTGTATTTTATAGCACCTTTCATGACCACCGGACATCCCAAAGTGCTTTACAGCCAATGAAGTACTTTTTGAAGTGTCGTCACTGTTATAATGTGGGAAACGCAGTAGACAATTTGCGCACAGCAAGCTCCCACAAATAGCAATGTGATAATGACCAGATAATCTGGTTTTTTTTTAGTTATGTTGATTGAGGGATAAGTATTGGCCAGGACACCGGAGATAACTCCCCTGCTCTTCTTCGAAATAGTGCCATGGGATCTTTTACGTCCACCTGAGAAAGCAGACGGGGCCTCGGTTTAACGTCTCATCCGAAAGACGGCACCTCCGACAGTGCAGCGCTCAATACTGCAGTGGAGTGTCAGCCGAGATCTTTTGTGCTCAAGTCTCTGGAGTGGGACTTGAACCCACAACCTTCTGACTCAGAGGCGAGAGCGATACCCACTGAGCCACAGCTGACAGCAAGAAACCAAGAAATTATGGTACTCATTTTTCAAAAAAACAGTAAAATAAGAGCACACCCATTTGTTCTACAATGTGCTTAGATATCAGCCTTAACTTACAAGCAAGTTGAACTTAACAGTAAAATATGTCTTCATTCATGCAATACTGTATATTTTGAAACCAAAAATGGTATCATGTCAAAATATTTCCCACATGTTATGTCTTGGAATTGTCGCTTCAGCAATATCCTAATTTTGGTTAGCCAAGGAGAAGCGATCTTGAAGAGTTAATTGCTTATGGTCAGGTGCTTCTACAAGTACTGATTATTTGAAGCAAAGGTTTAGCATCTGTTACCAGTGCTTTGTAATGCAGGCTGCATCACTAAGCTGTGTGCTTCAGTAAATCATCATTTGACAGCGACTAATCAAACACTGAATAATGTACCGACTGACATCTCACATGGACATTCGCATTTAGCTGAAAAATGGGCAGAAATGAGATAGACCCGGCCCCTGTTGTACGATCAGCAGGGTCTTCAGGGACCACCACCTGACATATTATCCTTTACAGTAAGAACTGTAATTACTGAGTAAATGTGTGTTTGAACACAGGACAGGTGTGCAATTCTGTATCATTAGCCAAAAATAAAAACTTGTAAAATTAACAATGGCATATATATTGCAAGCAAAATTGTTGGTTACAGCATTTAATGCAAGCAGAAGGGCATTTTATCACCCGCCACAATCCATGGTGACCGTATTAGAAAGGCTGGACAATTTGGCAGGAAAATATGAAATGGATAGTCTGCTACAGCATTGGTGCGAACAAGATGCTACTGCAATATTGTGTGAAATTTACTATGACAAAAATGCTCATTTCTGTGGCGTGCAAACCTAAACTGGATCTCCCCAGATAGCCCATCATTTAAAAAAAAACATTAAGTTTGGTGGTCAGGCTGCTTCTGAATATAAAATGCAATTTATTGACCTTATGACCCAAGTCACAGAGGGGTCAGGCAGCATCACTTCAGCTGAAACAAAATACTGACCATCAGTGGTTGCTATGGAAGTTGCTCCCTAGAGCAGGGCTTCGACTGCTTTCAGCATCTAGTCATTCCACCAACTGACCATAGCTAACAGCATACTTCAGGAAACTAATGCAGTTTACTTAATTACTGCTACACCATTCATGCTGTGCCATTTTCTCGACTTCTCTCAAAGAAAAAAAATTGTCCTACTTTAATCAAAACCAAATATTGATGGTTTGCAATGGGCAAAATGCTTTACAGAATGTAGACTGTATTTAAAATATATATTTTCCCACTATTTCTCTGCATAGTATTTGGTAAATTTGCCTTTTTGCATTGGGTAACCCTTTTGACGTAATAGATGTGTATTTTATAGTGCAAAGGTCTAACAATAATAACAACAAAATCTCAAATGCTTATTTTAGGTTTTTAAAGAACTGGTCAATGTATGCATCAGTCTGGTATTAGATTTTGTAATGGCCCTCAGTTTACTGTTATATGCAGGATGATCTCACGTTGCATTAAAACCCCCCAAAAAAACTGAGGAAACTGGAGAGGAAACCTAAAAGCTCATTTAAACCACAGTTCCTGTTTTGACCCAAATTGTACTTTAACTACATTTCAATGAAATTTAGTACATTTCCATAATCCACTTGATGAACCAACTAAAATTATGCTTTCTCAACAAAACATTCTGATACTTCATTACTGAATTTATGTTTAATATGCCACTAGAATTATCTGAATTACAAGTCCAGTAACATAATCACTGCACTGCCATACAGGGGCACCAAAGGACTGGACTAGTAATCCAGGGGGGCAAAAAGCAAAATACTGCAGATGCTGGAAATCTGAAAAAAAAAAACCAGAAGATGCAGGAGACACTCAGCACGTCAGTGCAGAGTAAAGTAGCATTAATGTTTCACGCTTCAGGTCGATGACCTTTCGTCAGAACTTTGGAGTACTGTGTTCTGGTCAAACTCCTCAGCAATCATCACAGGTCATATTTGTGAGAACTTATCGTGACTGCCCTTTAAAAATGAGACATTTGCAGCCTAAGGGAAATTTGTAGCTTTAACAATGACACTGCACTGATGAGATGTCACATGAATGTGAAATAATGTTATCTTTAAGTCTGTCAATCAAAAATGGCACACGTATATGGAGATAATGTTATCTTTAAGTCATGTTACCGTTACTCAGAATAATTTTATCAGCTATTCATTATCTGAATCAGACTTGTATTTCTGCTTAACATTTACCTGCCAAAATTAGCTTCTGGCGTAAAAAAGATCACAGAATGAAGTCGTGGAGTGGGAGAGGGAAGAGAGAGGAGAAAGCAATTCAGGACATCTTAAATTGTATGTGCAATTTCTTAAGAAAATGGAAAAACCTTGGAACTAGAATATTTCTGCCAGGTGTTCAAATAAAAAATAATGTCATTGAATATTTGAAATCTCAAAATCTCCGATACAATAAATGACAATGGGGTAAATACATTAGAGGTCAATTGTTAGTTTAAATACAAGATGAGATATACTAAAAATCGCATCATGCAGTTTGATTTTTCTGATAGTTTGATATTTTATTGCTAGTTTATTAAAGGGTTTTCAACATATTTTTAAATCTTATAACGGAAAATTATTATACAAAGAAATCAACACATAAATACAATATACAAGATGAGGTCTGTTCAGAAAAAGTTGAAAAGGAGTAGGCAATCAATAAGTAAAGCCAGTGATCAAGAATACACAGAGTACAGCATATCCCCCAAGTCTTCCACCCTTTGGGTTAAGAAGCTCTTAAAAATGGAACACATATTTTCAAACTGCTTTGCAATTGTTTCAACAAAAACACTTTTGAACATGCAGGGCCTGACACAGTACTCAGCAATTTAGACAGGGAAAGGAGATGTTCAGAAAGTTACTAACTTACAATAGGCCTCACCACTATAGTTTATTAGAATATCTAGGTTTGCCTACTGACTTATCAAGGTCATCCAAAATATTCTCCATTCACGCTCCTATTGCCTGATCCCTGCCATATCCATCAAATCAAAAAGTTTAAATATATACATATACATTATTTCTATATCTATATAGATAATCGGAAGAAAAATATACTGGTTAAAATGAACATTGAGTGAGCACTGAATTCACCACCAGCAACAAATTGCAGCAGTCAGGACATTCAGCATTAAGAGTAAAACATACTTCAACCAGGGGGTTGGACAATTTTTTTCTTTTCCTGTATTTTCGGTGGCATAACAAGACACAGCTGGAGACAACTATAACAGACGGCTCTCACAAATATGACCCGTGATGGTTGCTGGGGAGTTTGACCAGAACACAGTATTCCAATTTCCAGTAACCGAAATGTATGCTTCGTATTGAGTAAATTCTCTTGTATCTTCCTGCCTATATACTTCCCCATTAAAAAAAATTCAAATACAATTTTGTACTGTTTTCTTTCGCATAATTAGTGTGGGGACATAATTGGGGAAATCTGTTGGACAATGGGATGCCCTTTGATAAATAGTAAAGCAACACAAATAAAGATGGTCATTGCGTTTGTTCAGAATCTTGGCTGAAATAAAGAGTTGCTTGCAATGTCATTTAGATAAAAGTTTACAACTGCAACTCCATGAAATAAAGCCATTTTTATAAATATTTTAAAAATGCAGCAAAGTATTAGAAGAGCAATATGAAGCATACGTCAGGCCTCAGTTGATACACTGCCTGTCAGTGAATAGCACGGACAGAGCTGCCATCGTTTGTGTTTTAAAATGCATTTGAGTGCAATGGAAGTGTCAAATTTTCATCAGTGCACAAGTATAATAAACAGAACATAATTTTAGTTACTGATTTTAATCATGATCTAAATTTGAATTTAATTCAAAATATTATGATGCAATTTGGAAAAGTAACTTTTTATTGCAATGGTGCAGTTTTGTGCATTATTATACATGTTCTAGAATATATAGCAGTGTTCGGTCAAGTATGCAGAGTGCTCGCAGCCTTGTTGGCTCTGGTGAGTGATAAATGCATGCAAGTGTTCTCCTTTTTATCTCCTCACACCTGCTGTTTTGAGTTGCTACAGCCTTTTGTTTTTTCTCCAATTGGTCAGATTGATATGTAGAAATTCAACATCTGTGCTATGGGTACTGTAGGCAAGGGTGTAAGGTAGGGTTGATCAACCCTTCTGTAGTTAGCAGCAGGACAGACAACGATGGCCAAATTTGCAGTATTTGCCATGATTCAGTGCAAGCATCAGCAATGCTGCACCTCAACTGACCTGCAAGTAAGCATACTTTAAGACTTCCCTCCCCCCAATGACCTGACTAAGACTCGCCCTCAAGGGAAAGCCTGAATGCAAATGTCAGTAGGATTCAAGCTCTCGTCTCCCAGTTGACAGTCCATTGCTGTAGTTATTTAGCTATGCTAATATGAAATTTTAGAACAACAGAGTAAGACAGGGACAAGATAGATTTGACAAATGGCCAATACAGAATGGTGAAGAGGAACACATTACAGATACATATATTAAAAAAACAGGTGAGTTCAATTGGGTAACAGTGGATTCTGCTGCAGCTGCTTCATTAATGCTTCAGCAGAATATGATCCCTTTTTATTAAAAATAAGACAAAATGTGGACATTTGCTGGCATAAAGGCAAAAACTGTAAATTTCTCCTAGCTTAGCTTAGGATGCTATTTGTAACCCACTGATTTCTATGACTGGGATATTAAAAACCTATTTATCACTTTGATGTATTGGGTATACAACGGGATTAATGCCAGTGGCAATGTAAAAACAAAAACCATAGGAATCACAACTAATGAGCTATGCCTTTCTCAGCTTCTGAATAAAACACTTCTTATAGTTAACCCTTCAGTCTCCCAAACACCCTTCAAGAAGCTGTATTTTAGTGAAACAGATCAATTGACGAGGGGAAACAGGTTAAATCAAAATATTCTAAGACAGACATATTTCAACTCTTTACATAGCTTCTGAAAATAGTAACATTGAAAACCACAAAACCACAATTTATCTACCTTTGCATCCTAGAAAATTAAAAAAGGAAAGATATTGCTAACCAACGGACAACACATCTAGTTCTTCAAACTCCCCACCCTAATTTATCTTGTTGGTGCTTTAAAGTTATAAGAGATGTTCAAGTTTAAATGTTGAGTTATAATACAGGAAGAGAGGAAATTAGGGACAGGAGTAGGCCCTGAAGCTTCATCCTCCATTTTGTTAACCATGGCAGTGCTTCATCTTTTTAATCCCAATTCCCTAATACCCTTACTGCCAAGTAGGTATCTACTCCCCCTTTAAACACTTCAATTGGTTCTCCATCTATATTTGGGGCAGTACATCCCACATTTGCTTTAACTGGCTCGGTTCAAATGTTATGTCCTCTCGTTCTAGACTCGTCTACTAGAGCAAAGAGTTGCCCCTCTGTCAATCCTGTCAACTCCCTTCATTATTTTAAATTTATCAGATCACCCCTTTATCTCCTCACCTCCAGGAAATACACTCCCCCACAGTTCAGATAATGCACAGTGCTAACACTCCCCACAGTTTAAACAACGCATGGTGCTAACAATCCCCACAGTTCAAACAACACACAGTGTTAATATTGCAGGTGGTAATGTCCGGTGCTAACACTGTGGTAATGCTGACACACAGATGGCCACAGAAAGCATGGCCTAGAAAGCCGATAAGGCCCGAAAATGGGTGGTGCCACCGCGAGGTGAGATTTGCTCGCGTCCGTTAAAAGATCGCATGCAGCGTTGATATTTTGGTGCTGCCTGCTGATTAGCATTATTGTGGCGTTCAGCTCAGCGCAGATCGCACTGCACAGCTGAACACCCAGCAAGGACTCTGGGGGAGGGCCTGGAGGTCGGAGCCAGCATCGGGGGGGCCCTGGAGGCCAGGGCCTGGAGCTTGGGGCCAGCATCGGGGGGAGGTCGGGGCCAGCATTGGGGGGAGATTGGAGAGGGCCTAGAGGTCGGAGTCGGGAGTGAGGTCGGAGATGATAATGGTAAGTACGCACTTTCTTTTCCATTCGGCGCTGTTTAGCGTTCTTTTCCCGGGAGTGAACATCACTGGCGCTGGCTGCCTCAGACGCAAGCTAAATTTGTAAGAGGTATCAGAAGCAGGCATTAGGCCCCCTTACTTGAATATATTAATGGCCTAACGCCTGCTTCAAACAAAGGTAAACAATGCCTCTTTTTTGGCCCTCACGAATATGGCGTGGGCGGACGCCATTTTTTCCACGAAACCGGCCTTAACAGCCGGCGCGAAGGTGCCGAATTTCAGGCCCCATGTATCTAGTCTGCTGACTGGAATGGGGCAGTGTGGTTTCTTACTTCTCTTCTATATGAGGAGGGCACTAAGTGACATTATGCTGAAGCGTGTTAGATGCGCCTCAACTGTGTCAGCTGTGGCTCAGTTGGTAGCACCCTTGCTTCTGAGTCAGAAGGTTGTGGGTTCAATTCCCACTCCAGGGAATCGAGCACAAAAAATCTAGACTGACACTCCAGTGCAGTACTGAGGGAGTACTGCGCAGTCGGAGGTGCCGTCTTTCGGATGAGACGTTAAACCGAGGCCCCGTCTGCCCTCTCAGCTGGACATAAAAGATCCTATGGCACTATTTCAAAGAAGACCAGGGGAGTTATCCCTGGTGTCCTAGCCAGTATTTATCCCTCAATCATCCCAAAAAAACCGATTATCTGGTCATTATCACATTGCTGTTTGTGGGAGCTTGCTGTGCGCAAATTGGCTGCCACGCTTCCTACATTACAACAGTGACTACACTTCAAAAAGTACCTCTGTAAAGTGCTTTGGGACGTCCGGTGGTCGTGAAAGGCGCTATATAAATGCAAGTCTTTCTTTACCTGTCACCAGTCAGTATGGGCACATTCCTGCATTGAGAGAATATCTCGGGCAGACATGAAATTTGTTGCAAGATAGACAGAACAGAAGCGGGCGGGGGTGGAGGGAGGATAAAATGCACGCACTCAGGAGTGCGATTCTGCAACAAGGTTTTGGCTGGGAGCCTTGTTCACTACATTGAAACTGCACTTTCTGAGCAGCCAGGGCGACTTGGCGAGACTTCCATTTATGGAAGCAGTAACTGTTGACACTGCAGAAGTGACCACAGCTCTTATAGCCTCCTCCTGATGTCTAGTGTCTGCATTGATCTCCTGGACTGGTACAGTCACCAGGGTATTCCTCCCGTCATGCCATACCTCCCACATTAAATTGCAGCTGCGGGTTTTGGCCTCTTCCACTGGTTTCAGCAATAGCACCATGTGAGAAGAGACCGTCTCCACAGCCTGCAAATGAGACCAATGCTCCTGGATTATTGATCTCAACAGCCTTGGAATCCTCAGCTGAGGCCTGCTGTTTATGTCACCTCCTTTGAAATGGGCTATAAGCCAAGTGAAGCTACCATAATAAAGGACTGGCTGGCAACTAAACACGAAAGGCAGCAGAGCTAAGCTGTCCCACAATCAATGGATCAGAGCAAAGCTCTGTGGCCCCACCTCATCCAGTCGAGAATGGTGGTGAACAACCTGGCAATTGACAGGAGGATGAAACTCCAACACCTGGACACTGCTAATCTGTTCACTGATGCTAAGTTCGTGTTTGGCCAGGATGACTTAGCTCCGGAGCTCAGCACAGGCCAGATCCGGACATGGACACAACAGCAGAATACCACAGAAGCTGAGAGTAGCTGCCCTCAACATAGGCAGCATTCGACCAAGCAAGCCACCAAGGAGCCCCAGCAAATCCTACGTCATTGTGAGTCTACAGGAAAAGCCTCCAGTGGCTGGAGGCATACCAGATGCAAAGGAAGATGGCTTTCTGAGGTTGTCAGAGGCCAATCATCACAGCCCTTGGAAATCACTGCAAGAGTTCCTCAGGTAAGCCTCCCTATCCCCAACATCTTCAGTTGCCTCATCAACGACTTTCACTTTAACATAAGGGCAGGAGTAACACTGCTGATGATTCCACAGCACCCTGCTCCATTCATAACTCCTCTGATGATGAGGCAGCCCATGGCAGCCTACAGTGAGATTTGGATAATATCCAGATTTGGGTAACATTCATGCCACTTAAGTGCCAGGAAATGTCCAAAATCCACCCACCCTCTAGCTTCTATGGCCAGGATCATGCAATCCACAACTCAACACCATTCTGCAGATGCCATCAGCAAGAGAATTGCAGCTGTTTAAGGAGAAGGGCCAGCACCATCTTCTCGAGCATGCAATATATCTAACCATGCCCTGCCGATCACTCCCCCGAGCACAGAAAATAAAGTCAAGTTTGCAGTTGGCCTTGGTAAAGGAAAGTCAGGTTTGATTCATTCAGTGGCGATTTATGGTCTGCATGACTGGCCAGATGGAGGGAATCTTGAACAATGTAGTAGTGTACCAATTCTCTGGAGGGAGCTGGCTAAGCTATCTCCCAGGAGGCTCAAATGACCAGACCTATCTTATAGTACATATGAGATGATTAGTGGCTTCCTAGGAAGTTGGCTGGCTTGTAGTTGACGAGGACTATGGAATGAGGAGCACAGTTGCTAGAATTCCTGGAGCATGCATTCAATTCTACCACCCAAATGCACAGCAATCCTTTTGACTTAGTCATTACATGGAGCCTCTGTACCTCCAACATCTTCACATTGACAAGTTCATTTCCAACTACTTCCTTACTAGTCACATGTCCTGACCTCAAATCCTTTAACTCTCTCCCAATCCCCTATTTCCCCTCCAGCTCCTGCTTTCATCTGACTCCAAACTGTAAAGTGTTAAGATGTCAATGTTCAGCAGTAGTTGTCGTAATGTGAGCATGCTAGATAGAAAGTAGATCTACCTATGTGTCTTAATATTAGTCTCAGAAAGCCTACTCTACACTACCAGTGAGAATATTTCTACTTCCTAGACCAGGCAATATTTAAGGACTTGCAATGAGATTTCCGATTCAGAACCAAATTACAAACAAATTTGAGCCACGAGTGCATACCCAATTGAAACCGGATTGGGATTATAGATAGAATTCACCATTGAGACCTGGAATTTTTCATACACCATTGGTAGCGCAAAAAGTCTCCAAACATAGTGGATTTTCATATGCCTTTGAATACTAAAGTCCCTTTTATAGTTACAATAATCCACATTAGCATTGAATAAAGCAAAAAACCATTTTGTTTGATTGCCTGGAAGTAAACTGCATAGTGTTCCTCACTCAAGGAATAAAGAACAGTATTCTAGTTACTCTAATTACTCTGCTAATGGTAATTCTTAGTTATTCAAAGACAACACAAACGTCAAAAGATCACTGAACCATATATAAAGCCCAATTTAAAAATCTGACACTTGATTCTCTCAGTGAGCACTTTGAATATAGATAATCAGGATTTCTTAGCCTGGACTAGCAATCCTATAAACTGGTTAAAGGCAACCAGCTCAATGCTCATCAGGAATTCAAGGTACAATCACAGATGTATACAGTAATCATTAAATCCACAACACTACCAGCCCACACATTCTTGAAGCTGGAAAATAATTTCTGAAAATTAAAATGGCTTTGGAAGTCACATTGTTAGAATATTTACGAAAGGCAGATTTCCAAATACATGGTACAAATTTTGAAAATACTCTTATCACAATCACTTATTTTCAGACTTGTAAAGAAATAAACAGTAAAAAGTTTCTGTTCTGTAAATTCTATGTAATATGTAAATAAATATATATATACACTTTAGTTTGGTGGATGGGTTTCACCTTTTAATTAAAACAGCTGTAATTCAAAATGATTTATGAACAGTTATTACCATAAAATTTTAGTAAAATTAAAATCATACATTGGAAAAATGATGATTGAGAAGGAGCATGATGTAGGTTTTCAAAATACTAAGAGGCATACATGATGAAAGTGTAAGGAGTTTCAAAATTAATAAGAGTCAAGCAAGATTAGAGATTTGAAGATTTTTTCTCTGTACAGTGATAAATATGTAGAACAGACCTTCCAAGTCAAATCTGTCAATCTTGATTAATTCTTTGAACCATAAACTGAATATCAGGGTAAATTAGGAATTGGATTGAATATTACAGAGATAAGATTAGACAAGAGATGATCAAATTAACTAAGAAGTCAAGTAAAGGTAACAAACTAACTTTTGGCAGCCGAACATTCAGCTCCCTAGGCCCTAAAGCTCTGAAATTCCCTCCCTAAACCTCTTTGCCTCGCTACCTTACCTCTCTCTCACCCTTAAGATGCTCCTTAAAACCCACACCTTTGACCAAGCTTTTGATCACCTATCCTAATATCTCATGTGGCTCGGTGTCAAATTTTCTTTGATAACGCTCCGGTGAAGCGCCTTGAGATGTTTTACTACATTAAAAGTGCTATATAAATGCAAGTTGTTGTTATTCCAAAAAACATCATTTTCATTTCAGTTAGGTATTGAAAATGATTGTGTGCAAATATTATATGGGACTGCAAGCCCTCAATTACATAATATGTCCGTAATTCTTCACATAAAGAAAGTGCCAAAGCAACCTAGGAGGCGTAAGTAATAGCTAAACAAGAAACGCAGCCATCAAAATCAGAGAAAAGTAATGGAATTATTTCATTACTAGGATTTAGTCTCCTATCACTTCAATGAGAAGATTTTTGAAATACCTGTTCACTCATGAACAAGTCCCTTGTTCTTATTGTGGATGTTTGTGTTGGCATCCTGGCTTTGATTGAAAATTGTGTGGTGGCACATTGCCCCTTACAGAAGCCTCCCCATCTGTCTGTACTTTTCACTGCCTGCTCAACCAAAAATGTGCACCCAGGGTGCTGAGAAAGACAAGGGAGGAGATTTTTGAGGCAAATAACAATCATTTTGGGAAGGCACAGGTTGGAAACCGGTCAGTGTGATGCTGATATTCAAATGAGGGAACATGGAAGATCCTGCCTGACCAACCTTCTCAACTTCTTTGAGGAAGTGTCAACCCAAGTGAACTGCGGTGAGCCCTATGACGTGATGTTCCTTGACTTTCAAAAGACTCTAACCAAGTTCCACATGATAGGATATTAATTAAACACAAAGCTTTGGGGATTCAGAGTAAACCCTGGGAATGCATAAGAAACTGCCTCAACAGTAAGAAATGAGAAATAACAACAGAAAATGTTGGAAACACTCAGCAGGGAATGAGTGCTCATTAGAGGATTAATTTCAGGGTGGAGAGAAGTACTGAGTTGGGTGCTTCAGGGATCAGTCCTGCGGCCACTACTGTTTCTAATTTACATAAATAACTATATGTAGCAATGGAGTTGGAAAAACTCAGAAATTACAGCACGAGTTGGACAAGATATATAAGTGGGCAGGACAATGGCAGATGACATTTAATGCAAACAAATGTAAAGTGCTGCTTAAAGGAAGGAAACATAGATGACACAATCCCCTGAATAATTCCCTCGGAGTCTTAACAGATTCAACACTGAACTAGTCCAACCAATGCAGTGTAGCAATCAACAAAATCAATATACATAGCCATAACAGTAGAGTACAAATCAGAGAAGTAATGATCAAACGTTATAGTGCTCTGGTCAAAGCATATCTTGAATACAGTGTCCAATTCTGGTCACCAAAAAACAAGAGACACATTTAATCATTGGAGGCAGTAAAGAGGCATGAGGCTGATCCTGATCCTGAGGCTGCGATTTTGCCAGCACTCAGAGGGCGGGTTTGGAGGCGGGTCAGAGGTTAAATTCGATTTGATTGACAGCGGGTTCCGAATCCGCCGTCAACCTGCCTCCAACAGCTTTCCCAAGTGTCGGGTCCCCGATTTGTGAATGGACCAGAAACCTAGCGGCGGGAAGCGGATTAAAGGCAATTACCTGCCTATTAACAGGTACTTGTCAGTAGTTTTCAGCCTGTTTTGGAATTTTCCCGCTTCTGAGTCGGGTTTCCCAACGTCCGGACACCATGCCAGGTAAGTGTGGCATGTTGAGTCTGGTGTAATGTTTGTGAAAAGATGACCGCTGCAGAAGTGGTGTGAAGGATCCAATGTTGCACATGATGAGTTTCAGAGCAAAGAAAATGTTGGTTACTGCATTTTTAAAACATTTACAGGTTTCTTTAGGTTACAAGTTTTTAAATCCAACAATATGTCCAGTGCCACCTCATTGGGAGAACCTCTCTCACCAGTGACAGATTGCATCTGTCACCTCACCTGCAGCTGCCATCTATTCCAGCATATGGAGGGAGTCATTGGAGAGCCTGGGTGCAAGAGGTCACCTTTGTGCAGTGATTGTCAGTGTTTTCAGCACCTCAATGCTGTCAAACACTGAGAAATCAACTGTCAAAATAAAATTGTGCGTGGTCCCTTTAAGGAAATCGGCAGATGACGCGTCATCAAATCCACTTCCTGTTAATTGGCGGGCTTAACAAGGTCAATCAAGGGAAAATCACATCTGTGGAGCAGAGGCAGCTGGGGGTGGGACTGGAAGCCAGAAACCAGCTGTCCTGCACCCATCCCGACACCGCTGAAAAAATCACGGCCCTAGTGTCAGGGATATGAGCTTTCAGGAACAAATGAGAAAACATGGTCTTTTCAGCCGAAAAGGAAGTGCCTGAGAGGTGAACATATGAATATGTAAGATTGTTGAAGCTATAGAAAAAGTTAGCTCAGAATATCACTTTAAATTAAACTATGGGAGGAGAACTAGGGAACACAGCTTCAGGCTAGAAAAGGTACCTTCAGCACTAATATCAAGGAAATTCTTCACACTGGGTGATCATGCACAATAAACTTCCAGAAAGAATAGTGGAGGCAAAAACCCTCAAATCATTTAAGAACCAATTGGACTCTGTAATTGGGGGGAGGAAACAATTTTAGAATCTTTTGCATGGGCCAAATGTCCTTCCTCAACCTTAATTATTTTGTGATCTTGTGATGTGGAACAAAGTCCCAAAGAAAGTAGCTGAATCTAGGTCATTCGACATTTTTAAAAAGGAATTAGATTAATATCTGTTAAAAAGCGGGACTAGGAGTATTACAACATTACTTGACTTTTTTCCCCCCACAGAAGATAGGGGAAGGGAATTAGAGTCTCTAAAGTAGGATCAACAGGTGTTGTGGGAAGAAAATCCATGACAGAATAATTCTACATGGCTTCTGGATGGGACAAGCTTGACAGACTGAATGGCTTTTTCTTGCCCTGGATTCAATATTTCACACAATAGCAGTTCAATGACAACCCTTCTTCCGATTTCTTCCTCATCTAGTCAGTTGGGTAGGGAAAAAGGGGGAAAAAGTGTCACGTTGTCCCAGTTGGCAGCACTCTCACCTCTGAGTCAGAAATTTATGGCTCCAAACTCTACTGCAGAGCTTGAACATATAAGAACATAAGAAATAGGAGCAGGAGTAGGCCAATTGGCCCCTCGAGCCTGCTCTGCCATTCATAAGATCATGGCTGATCTGATCCTAACCTCAAATCTAAAGAACACAAGAAGTAGGAGCAGGACCCGGCCACTCAGCCCCTGGGCCCGCTCCGCCACCCACAGGGCCTTGACCGATCCGAACTCAGCCTCATGTCCAATTTCCTGCCCGCTCCCCGTAACCCCTAATTCCCTTTACTTCGAGGAAACTGTCTATTTCTGTTTTAAATTTATTTAATGATGTAGCTTCCACAGCTTCCTGGGGCAGCAAATTCCACAGACCTACTACCCTCTGAGTGAAGAAGTTTCTCCTCATCTCAGTTTTGAAAGAGCAGCCCCTTATTTTAAGATTATGCACCCTAGTTCTAGTTACACCCATCCTTGGGAACATCCTTACCGCATCCACCCGATCATAAGAACATAAGAAATAGGAGCAGGAGTAAGCCAATCGGCCCCTCGAGCCTGCTCCGCCATTCAATAAGATCATGGCTGATCTGATCCTAACCGCCAATCTACTATCTATCACAGAACCATCTCCTGCATCTAACAGAATTGCACACACGAAATAGGAGCAGAATCAGGCTACACGGTCCCTGGGCCCGCTCCACTACCCACAGGGCCATGACCGATCCGAACCTAGACTCATGTCCAAATTCCTGCCCGCTCACCGTAACCCTTAATGCCCTTTACTTCTAGGAAACTGTCTATTTCTGTTTTAAATTTATTTAATGATGCAGCTTCTACAGCTTTTTGTGGCAGCATATTCCATGGACCTACCACCCTCTGAGTGAAGAAGTTTCTCCTCATCTCAGTTTTGAAAGAGCAGCCCCTTATTCTAAGACTATGTCCCCTAGTTCTAGTCTCACCCGTCATCGGGAACATCCTCCCTGCATCCACCCGATCAAGCCCCTTCACAATCTTATATGTTTCAATAAGATTGCCTCTCATTCTTCTGAACTCCAATGAGTAGAGTCCCAATCTACTCAACCTCTCCTCATATATGTCCACCCCCTCATCCCCGGGATTAACCGAGTGAACCTTCTTTGTCCTGCCTTGAGAGCAAGTATGTCTTTTCTTAAGTATGGACACCAAAACTGTATGCAGTATTCCAGGTGCGGTCTCACCAATACCTTATATAACTGCAGCAATACCTCCCTGCTTTTATAATCTATCCCCCTAGCAATAAAAGCCAACATTCCATTGGCCTTCTTGATTACCTGCTGCACCTGCATACTAACTTTTTGATTTTCTTCCACTAGGACCCCCAGATCCCTTTGTACTGCAGTACTTTCCAGTTTCTCGCCATTAAGATAATAACTTGCTCTCTGATTTTTCCTGCCAAAGTGCATAACCTCACATTTTCCAATATTGTATTGCATCTGCTAAATCTCCGCCCACTCACCCAGCCTGTCTATATCCCCTTGTAGGTTTTTTATGTCCTCCTTACTTTCTACTTTCCCTCCCATCTTTGTATCATCTGCAAACTTTGATATGTTACACTCGGTCCCCTCCTCCAAATCGTTAATATAGATTGTAAAGAGTTGGGGACCCAGCACCGACCCCTGCGGAACACCACTGGCTACTGGTTGCCAGTCCGAGAATGAACCATTTATCCCAACTCTCTGCTTCCTGTTAGATAACCAATCCTCCACCCATGCCAGAATATTACCCCCAATCCAGTGATTTTTTATCTTGAGCAATAATCTTTTATGTGGCACCTTGTCGAATGCCTTCTGGAAGTCTAAATACACTACGTCCACTGGTTCCCCTTTATCCACCCTGTACGTTATGTCCTCAAAGAACTCAGGCAAATTTGTCAGACATGACTTCCCCTTCATAAAGCCATGCTGACTTTGTCCTATTAAATTATGATTATCTAAATGTTCCGTTACTGTCTCCTTAATAATAGACTCCAAAATTTTACCCACCACAGATGTTAGGCTAACTGGTCTATAATTTCCAGCCTTCTGCCTACTACTCTTTTTAAATAAGGGTGTTACATTAGCAGTTTTCCAATCTGCCGGGACCTTTGCTGAGTCCAGGGAATTTTGGAAAATTACCAAAGCATCCACAATCCCTACTGCCACTTCCCTCAAGACCCTAGGACGTAAGCCATCAGGTCCAGGGGATTTATCCGCCTTGAGTCCCATTATTTTACTGAGTACCAATTCCTTAGTCATTTTAATTGTATTTAGCTCCTCCCCCCCTAGAGCCCCCTGTTTGTCCAGTGTTGGGATATTCTTAGTGTCCTCTACCGTAAAGATTGAAACAAAATATTTGTTCAGCATTTTTGCCATCTCCATGTTTCCCACCATCAATTTCCTGGTCTCATCCTCTAAGGGACCTACGTTTGCCTTAGCCACCCTTGTTCTTTTTATATAACTATAGAAACTCTTGCTATCTGTTTTTATATTTTTTGCTAATTTATTTTCATAATCTATCTTCCCTTTCTTAATCAATCCTTTAGTTACTTTTTGCTGTCTTTTGAAGACTTCCCAATCTTCTATCCTCCCACTAAGTTTGGCTACCTTATATGTCCTTGTTTTTAGTCGGATACTATCCTTAATTTCTTTACTTAGCCACGGATGGCTGTCATTTCTTTTACACCCTTTTTTCCTCAGTGGAATATATTTCTTTTGAAAGTTGTAAAATAACTCCTTAAATGAACACCACTGCTCATGTACCGTCTTACCCTTTAATCTATTTTCCCAGTCCACTTTAATCAATTCCGCTCTCATACCATCATAGTCTCCTTTATTCAAGCTCAGTACGCTTGTTTGAGAACCAACCTTCTCACCCTCGAATTGGATATGGAATTCAACCATGTTATGGTCACTCATTCCAAGGGGATCCTTAACTAGGACATTATTAATTAATCCTGACTCATTACACAGGACCAGGTCCAAGGTTGCTTGCCCCCTTGTAGGATCAGTTACATACTGCTCAAGAAGTCCATCCCGAATACACTCAATAAACTCTTCCTCAAGGCTGCCCTGCCCAATTTGATTTGTCCAGTTAATATGATAGTTAAAATCCCCCATAATTATAGCTGTTCCCTTATTACATGCCCCAACTATTTCCTGATTAATACTTCTTCCAGCAGAGTTGCAACTATTAGGAGGCCTATATACGACACCCACTAGTGTTTTTTTCCCCTTATTATTCCTTATCTCCACCCAAACTGTTTCATTATCCTGATCCTTTGACCCAATATCATTTCTCTGTATTACAGTGATACCTTCCTTTATTAACATAGCCACCCCACCTCCCCTTCCTTCCTGCCTGTCCTTCCTGATTGTTAAATACCCTGGCATATTTAATTCCCAGTCGTTGTCACCCTGCAGCCATGTTTCTGTAATGGCCACAAGATCATACCCATACGTAGTTATTTGTGCCGTTAACTCGTCCATTTTGTTACGAATGCTACGTGCATTCAGATAAAGAACTTTCAAATATGTTTTGTGACACTTAGTTCCTGCTTTTTCCTTATTTAACACTTTACCTTTTACTCCATACCTTCTGTCCCTTCCTGACACGCTTTCCTCTGTCTCCCTGCTCAGGTGCCCACCCCCCTGCCACTTTAGTTTAAACCCTCCCCAACAGCACTAGCAGACACTCCCCCTAGGACAGCGGTCCCGGCCCCGCCCAGGTGCAGACCGTCCGGTTTGTACTGGTCCCACCTCCCCCAGAACCGGTTCCAATGTCCCAGGAATGTGAATCCCTCCCCCTTGCACCATTCCTCTAGCCACGTATTCATTTGAAATATCCTCCTATTTCTACTCTGACTAGCACGTGGCACTGGTAGCAATCCTGAGATTACTACCTTTGAGGTCCTATTTTTTTTAATTTACCTCCTAACTCCCGATATTCTGCTTTTAGGACCTCATCCCCTTTTTTACCTATATCGTTGGTGCCTATGTGCACCACGACAGCTGGCTGTTCGCCCTCCCCCTCCAAAATGTTCTGTAGCCGCTCCGAGACGTCCTTGACCCTTGCACCAGGGAGGCAACACACCATCCTGGAGTCTCGGTTGCGGCTGCAGAAACGCCTATCTATTCCCCTTACAATTGAGTCCCCTATCACTATAGTTCTTCCACTCTTTTTCCTCCCAGCCTGTGCAGCAGAGCCACCCATGGTGCCAGGAAGTTGGCTGCTGCTGCCTTCCCCTGATAAGTCATCCCCTTATTGTATTATTGTGGTGCAGTCCTTGAAATAAGACATTAAACTGAAGCCCTGTCTGCCTGGTCCAGTGATTTAAATGGATTTAAAAGATCCCGTTGCACTATTCATAGAAGAGCAAGGAGTTCTCCTGGTATGCGGGACAATATTTCTTCCTCAATCAACACTACCAAAAAAAAGAGTAATTGGACATTCACCTTATTTATTTGTGGGACTATGCTTTGTGGAAATTGGTTGGCAATCTACCGACACAATAATAACTACATTTCAAAATGTAATTAATTGCATACGAATCACTTTGGAACATCGCGAGACACACGATAAGGCAATGTGTAGTACACGTAGAATGCAAGTCTCTTTCTTAACTGCAGCCCCGTGCCATTACGGTGCAGTGCCCTGGTGATTTTATGTCCTACACCACTGTCATGTAATTTAATTTTTTTTTAAATCTAACCCATTTTTTAGACAGTTGACAGTTCTTCATTTGTAATGCATTACCAAAGGATGGGAAGTCTTGGACAATCTGCATACATAATAAATGAAGGGCAAAAGTGAACATTTAAAAACACACAATTTCTTCACCAAAATGTTAAGTGTATGGAATATTTCTTGTTATATAAAATCAATTAAGTGGTTGTTCAACTGACTGACAGCTGTCAAAAAATAATCACAACAGGCAGAAGATTAATTCCCTCTAGGGATGTAGTAAATAATAACCTCATTCCTAATACTACACCATTAGCAGATTAATCAGTCTCACATTACACAGCACTTAGATGATTTCAACTCAAACAGGTTTTAAATAGTGATACGCAATACAATAGCAACAAAATTATGTTTCCTGTTTTTTGATGTCGTTGCTCATTCAATTACCACAAAAGCCTAATGTCTCTAAGGAAATAAAACTAATCACAATAATTATCTAAAAATATAATTAAGCAATAAACAATTGAGCTAATTTATTCTGAGAACAGGAATATAAAAAAACAAAAATTACAAATGGCTTTACAATAGATACAAAAAATAAATTTCTAATGTACCTACAAATACAACATAAAATAAAATGTTCCATATGATTGATTAATATACAGTGACTACTAGTTAAAGTCAGCAAGTAATAATTCTATTGCACATGGCATTGGATACCATGAAAAATAAATTTTAAAATGTATTTTAGTCCAGGGGTATGATAAAAAAAAATGGATTCCCAATTTAACAGCTTTATGTGGGCTTATACCTGAAATGTGTCAGCCTTCGCTCAGAGTTAGCACACTCAACTCTGAGTCAGAAGGTTGTAGGTTCAAGCCAGCTCCAGAAACTTGAGCACTTGATCTAAGCTCTCACTGTCCACTTTGGGACGTGGCATTAAGTGAGGTCCCGTCTGCCCTCGAAGACAGACGTAAAAGATCCCATGGTACTATTCTATTATCCCTTAACCACCATCACTAAAACATATTACCTGGTCATTCATCTCATTGCTGTTTGTGAGACCTTGCTGTGTGAAAATTGGCTGCCGCCTTTCCGTACATTACAACTGTGATTACACTTCATTGGTTGTGAAGCACTTTGGGACGTCCTGAAGTGGTGAAAGGTGCTATATAAATGCAAGTTCTTTTTCCTCTACAGATTCTGGAGGGTCTGCTATATATGTCCAGCTTTTTCTACTTTCCATAGATGTAGCCTTGGTACCATATGTAGGTCAAAACAGGGCTTTATATTGACTTGGAGATGCAGCTAGATTGTTGGAACAGCCCTTTCTCATTCCTACCTTCTTACATGCTATAAAAATAATGGCCCAAAATTTGCAATCGGAGGCTTCCCGGGCGGATGCCTCCGACCTGTAAAAAAAATCTACACAATTACCTGGTGGCCCGGGAGGTATGGAGGCTTGTGATCCTGGTCCTCTCCGGGTACACGCGGGCAGAGGCCCATGTATCCCAGGGGCGCATGTGGTTCACAAGCACCCCTGGGATCACGTGGGCTAGCCCAACCAATAAAAGGGAATCTCCATTCATATTTATGGGAGTTGCGTACGTACGGAACTCCTATAAGAATGGGAATCACTTAAAAAATACACAAACACATGAAATAAATTTTAAAAATTACATATTTAAAATGAATTAAAATGACATTTAATTAAACATTTTAAACGAAAATTTAATTGTTTGAAAACATTTTTTTATATGTTTTAATGGAGCTAAAAATAAACTTACCTTATTAGACAGGGTTTTTAATGTATAAGTGAGTGATAACATTTTATTTTTGGATTTTTTTTGAACTCTTATGATGGTAAAAGCAGGCCTTACACCTGCTTTTACCAAGTGTAAGAATATCACGGGCAAATAGCGCAACTCTCCACCCGCAGAGGCCCTTTACCCGGGGATGCAAAGGATCTGTCGGGAGAATTCTTGACAGATCACAAGTTCCGGGTTTTAGCGTATGCGCTTCGCATTGATTCCTAGGGCCAGATAACTGAAACACCTCGTACGCATCCATAGGGGTTGCAAAATACGGCCCAATAACTGCATTTCAGACTGCATCTGTAAAATGTCACACATTACAGTGCTGCAAAATACATTGGCCTTGAATTTGCGATTGGTAAGACGGCGTACTGTCAGAGTACACCGTCATACCACCTTTGAAACTGACCACAAGTTCGGGATCTGTGCATGCGTTAAATCCTGAACTTGCATCTGTCAAGTTCTGACTACACATAGGCTTCGCTGCGTCTTTTACCTCCTCATACAAATCAACGCGCCGGCGAAAAGTTGGGCTAATTGCCCACCGACTGTGAGGTAATTACACTGAAAATTTTTAAGTCTGGTGCAAACAAGCACAGGAAGCCTGTTGCACAGCATAAGGGAACTGGATGAGAAAACTGTAATAACAAAAAGATCAGTAACAAGACAATGCTATAATGGGGGATTTGTTTTATGAGGTTATCATAATGAAGTGTTTGTAAGCACGCTGAATAGCATTAAATGATTTGTAACCTCTTTTTAATGAGAAGTTAATAACCAGAGTGTAAAGTAGTGAGAGACTTGTATTGCCAGTTTGTGTTATAGAGGTTTGTAACAACTGATGTTTGTGAATTTTGAATAAACATACTTTGGTTCTAATGAGATTTACAATAACAGAATTTATTAGAATGGCAGCCTTTTAATGTTAGATTTTTTTTTTTTTACAATGCATAGTTTGTGACAATGAATTTTCACAAATAATTTATAATAACAGTTTATTATTGGTCTGTACTGATTGTTATGAGAAGTTTGTAATAGCAAATATTGGCACAATAAAAGTTTTGCAATACTTTGTTTTAAAAGGAGTTTTGTAATAAACGTTTGTTGTTATGAGAGAACGATAAAAGTGTTTCCAGAGTCATGTACATCTATATAAAGGAGAGACAAAGAAAGGTCCCCAGCATTCCCATTGAATTTACCCAGAATTTCACTTCAGGAGTATTGGATTGGCAATTGGTCAAGAGTCAGGAAATGAAAGAACCACCGCCCCATGTGATCCCAGGTTCGCAGATGCACAACAGTGCACTGCTGTGATATCAGTGATAGCACTGAGAATATCAGTGCTAATTTGATCCTGTGAGAGACAACATCATTCATGTCCGAGGCCGGGACCCAGGAGCGAGGACAAGCCCAGCAGCGAGGTCAAGGCCCAGGAGTGGTGCAGCGTGGACCAGCAGCGGGGTCGGGACCCAGGGAAGGTGCGGCACGGGCCAACAGCGAGGTCGGGAGGACCACAATGCATCCTACGAAACCCAGGCAGAGAGGACCTGCGGGAAGGAGGGAGGAGGGTAGTAGCAGTATGTTTGTGTGTGTGTGTGCTAGGCCGTTGTAGCAGAGCCTGGTCTCCAATCGTCTTGGATCCCCTTGCCATTGGACCAAAACCTTGCTCTGTCAAACCCGTGTGGTAGCTGGTGTGCAACGGCCACCCCACGTTAAAAGAATTCACGCACAGGCATTTTCCACACTTTAAAATGAAGTTCGGGACCTGGACCGTCAGGACCCTCATGGACAACCCCAACAGTGACAGTCCGGAATGCCGTACTGCTATCGTTGCCCGGGAGCTCAGACGTTTCGACATTGACATCGCCGCCCTAAGTGAGACCCGGCGGGCAGGGGAAGGCCAGCTCAAGGAGCAAGGCGGTGGCTACACCTTCTTCTGGAAAGGCAAACCTGAAGAAGAATGCCGCCTCCATGGGGTAGGCTTCGCCATAAAAAATGAACTAGTTGGGCGTCTCAGAGACTCCCCTAGCGGTATAAACGAGCGCCTCATGACACTTTGGCTCACCCTAGCCCGGAACCAGTGCGCTACGGTCATCAGTGCGTACGCCCCAACACTGGAAGCCACAGACAAGACCAAAGAGGAATTCTACTCCAGCCTCGAACAATTCCTGTCCTGAGTCCCAATGGGCAACAAGCTGATCCTCCTTGGAGACTTTAACGCCAGAGTTGGAAAGGACACTGACCTCTGGGGAGGTGTGATCGGCAGAGGGGGGGTAGGGAAAGCCAACTTCAACAGTACCCTCCTCCTGTCGAAATGCTTAGAACATGGCCTTGTCATAACCAACACCTTGTTCCATCAGAGAGACAAGTACAAGGCTTCATGGCAGCACTCTCGCTCCAAGTACTGGCATCTGCTGGACTACATCATCGTCCGAGCGAGGGACCGCAAGGACGTCCGCATCACCCGCGCCATGACAGGAGCCGACGACTGCTGGACAGACCACCGCCTAATCCGCTCTGTCATCTCCATCAATGTAGCCCCAAAACAGCGGCGGCAACAGAAACAATGCCGCAGGAAAAATTAACGCTGGAGCACTCAAAGACCCCGCTAAGAAAGCCCTATTCAGCCTGCGCCTCACAAACAACCTGACAACTCCCAGTGATGCAGAGACACAGAGTGCCCACAGCGCCTGGGCTGCACTCAAGGCCTCCATAATCAGCACCTGTGAAGAGACGCTCGGTCACTCGACCAGGAAACGTTTGACGAGAATGACCAGGAGATCCAGGAGCTAATAAGCCGCAAGTGCAAGGCATTCCTGATCTGGAAACAGCAACAGAACTCGAGAGCAAGAAAGCAACACTGCCTGAAGGTCGAGGTCCAACAAAAAACTCGCGACCTAAAGAACAGATGGTGGGTGGAGAAAGCGCAGGAGATCCAGCAGCTAGCCGACAACCACGATGTGCGTGGATTCTTTAGCGCAGTCAAGACCATCTATGGCCCAAGCACCCAAGGCCCTACCCCACTGCGGGCCAAGAACGGAGAGGTACTCATCAAGGACAGAGAGGCAGTCAGTGCCCGCTGGAAGGAGTACTTTGAAGATCTCCTTAACCGCGACTCTGTCTTCGACGCGAGTGTCCTCAACTCCATCCCGCAGCATGCTACCCGCCACCATCTCAGCACAACCTCAGCCCGGCAGGAAGTTGAAAAGGCCATCCAACAACTGAAGAACAACAAGGCCTCAGCAGCAGATGGAATCCCCGCCGAGGCACTAAAGCATGGCGGAGAAGCACTACTGGCGCGAATTCATTAACTCATTTCTCTTATCTGGAAGGAGGAGAGTATGGCAGGGGATCTCAGAGATGCTGTAATTGTGACGATCTTCAAGAAAGGTGACAAGTCCGATTGCGGTAATTACAGGGGAGTTTCCCTGCTGTCTGCCACAGGGAAAGTCATCACAAGAATCCTCCTCAATCGTCTTCTCCCAGTGGCCGAAGAGCTCCTCCCAGAGTCGCAATGAGGATTCCGCCCACTGAGGGGCACAATGGACACGATCTTCACCGCATGTCAATTACAAGAGAAATGCAGGGAACGGCACCAACCGCTGTACATGGCCCTCTTTGATCTCACAAAGGCCTTCGACTGTCAACCGTGAGGGATTATGGAGTGTCCTCCTCAAATTCGACTACCCTCAAAAGTTTGTCACCATCCTCCGCCTGCTTCATGACAACATGCAAGCCGTGATCCTAACCAACGGTTCCACCACAGACCCAATTCACGTACAAACCGGGGTCAAGCAAGGCTGTGTCATCGCACCAATGCTCTTCTCGATCTTCCTTGCTGCAATGCTCCATCTCACCCTCAGTAAGCTCCCCACTGGAGTGGAGCTAATTTACAGAACAAACGGGAAACTGTTCAACCTCCGTCGCCTCCAGTCCAGATCCAATGTCGTCCCATCCTCTGTCGTCGAATTACAGTATGCAGACGACGCTTGCGTCTGCGCTCACTCGGAGGTCGAACTCCAAACCATCGTCAACACCTTCACCGAAGCGTACGAGAGCATGGGCCTTACACTAAACATCCGTAAGACAAAGGTCCTCTACCAACCTGCCCCCGCCACACAGTACTGCCCCCCGATTATCAAAATCCACAACAAGGCCTTGGACAACGTGGACCACTTTCCATACCTCGGGAGCCTACTGTCAACAAGGGCAGACGTCGACGATGACGTCTAACACCGCCTTCAGTGTGCCAGTGCAGCCTTCGGTCGCCTGAGGAAGAGAGTGTTTGAAGACCAGGACCTCAAAACCTGGCACTAAGCTCATGGTCTACAGAGCAGCAGTGATACCCGACCTGCTGTATGCCTCAGAGACATGGACCATGTACAGCAGGCACCTCAAAGCACTGGAGAGGTACCACCAACGCTGCCTCCGCAAGATCCTGCAAATCCATTGGCAGGATAGGCGCACCAACGTCAGTGTTCTTGCTCAGGCCAACACCCCCAGCATCGAAGCTTTGACCACGCTCGATCAGCTCCGATGGACGGGTCACACTGTCCGCATGCCCGATAGGAGGCTCCCAAAACAAGCGCTCTACTCGGAGCTCCGGCACGGCAAGAGAGCCCCAGGTGGGCAGAGGAAACGCTTCAAGGACACCCTCAAAGCCTCCTTGAAAAAGTGTAACATCCCCACCGACACCTGGGAATCCCTGGCCCAAGACCGCACAAAGTGGAGGAGAAGCATCCGGGAAGGCGCCGAACACCGAGTCTCTTCGCTGGGAGCAAGCGGAAGCCAAGCGCAGGCAGCGCAAGGAGCACACGTCAACCCAAGCACCCCACCCACTCGCCCCTTCAACCACCGTCTGCCCCACCTGTGACAGAGACTGTAGGTCCCGCATTGGACTCATCAGTCACCTGCGAACTCATTTTTAATGTGGAAGCAAGTCATCCTCGGTTCCGAGGGACTGCCTAAGACGACGACGACTGCTGGGCTCCATGGGGGAGTACGCTGCGCGGAACTCTGCGGCGTTTGAAAGGAAGTTCTCGCAGGGAGGATCGCACGAGGTAGGTGCGGATTTCCTTGCTATGTCGGCGGCGTACTTCTTAGCTACACCGCCGACCGCAAATTCAGACCCAAACAACATAAAAGTCTAACAAAACAGCAGATTGATCTTGTGAACAGTGCCATTGAAAACCAATTCCTAATAACCTACAGATCCCCATCACAGCATCTAAATGCATCTTCAATGATGCCAGAGGTTTTCCTTTTGGTACCCTACACAGAAAGCAATTCTCGGTGATAATCACTCTTTCCTGACATCAGTCCTGAACTTGCCTTTATCAGGTTCTACCCATGTTCCCTCAATTTGCAGATTCGACTTAACTTGAAATAGTGGTCTGGATTAACCATTTTCTATTCAGTGTAGTATCATTTCCCTCATTTCAAAGCTGAAGGGTCTGAAATTTTCTAGCCTTTCTTGTAATTCAGTCATCTGGCCCTAGGAATCAGCCTCATGATTCTTCTGTGCAAACCCTTCAGGGCTTGAATGTTTTCCTTGTGCCAAGATGACCAAAACTGAATGCAGTAGTCACGGTCCTCAAGAGCACTGCATAGTTTCAGCATGACTGCCTCAAACATATATTCCAAAACATTTGGCAATATAGTTCAGTACGATATGTGCTTTGTTGACCGTCAATCAAAAAAGAAAAAAAATTACAGACATGCAACATATCTATATAGATAAATACCTTTATTGAAATTCCATGAAGTTACTTGTCTCATGGAAACCCAGCATTTTGGATTAAAAAAAAACCTTTTTACAAACTCTCCCTACCTTATTCTGGAATACAATTCTACAGGTGCTGGGAAACCTTGGATCACTCTCCCAGTGGTTCCTCTTAATGCGCAAGTCTTAACAATAGGTTTGCAGACTATTTTGCTTGGGGAGCATCACACACAAGCTCAAACTCTGTCCTCATCCAGCATTCACACATGGTGCTTTCAAGTAGGAGCTACTATAGCAGGAACTCTTTCTGATTTCTCCTTTCCTTGCCCAAGCACTGATACCAAGTGTAGCACACCAACCGCTGGCTCAGCTGAGATCATCTAACTTCACACAGACTAGGGATCAAACCTGGTATGGCTCAGTGCAAAAACAGGAAATGTATTTATATACTAAGCCATTAAAGTAGTAAAGTACAATATTCTAACCTACTGTACTTGTTCCCTAGTTTCAAAATCTTTCCAATTAAAGAGACCAAGAAGACACTTACGTGACATAACATTGTCGACATACTGTGGCAGGTATGGTGCCCACATGTCTATCGTTTCCTTTCGTCCGTCTCTCCCAATTCTACGAAGCTCTGCCAACAGTAAAGCTTGAGCAGCTTCTCTCACCTATTAAAGAAAAGATAATTAAAATGTCTTCATTCTAGTGCGAAATGCTATATAAAAAGCATTAAATAAAAATGAAACACTAAAAACTTCAAATTTATAAACTTTATAGAAACGTTTATAAATTTAGAGGAACAATCAGTGGATGTAGAACTTTTTGCAATATCATATTCCAACAAATACAGACTCAAGGAAAGTAACTGGGTTTAATATCCCTAACAGAAAATGGCCATTTTTTGACTATGGTCAAGTCTTTTTATCCACAAAAGCAAGAATCACCCTGGTGTAAAAAGAGCACATGGCTGCCACATCAGAACATAAGAAATAGGAGCAAGAGTACGCCATTCAGCCCCTCGAGCCTGCTCCGCCATTCAATAAGATCATGGCTGATCTTTTACCTCAACTCCACTTTCCTGCACTATCCCCATATCAGACAAACAACCTTGATATCACTCATGACCTGATCAGTGGGTCAATCAATTGGTTACATGATGAGGTTCAGTTTCTAGCCAAAATGCCAATCATAAATCTTCTAACAACAACAACGTGTATTCATATAGCACCTATAATATATTAAAATGTCCCAAGACACTTCACAGGAGCAATTACCAAACAAAATTTTACACTGAGCCCCATAAGGAGATATTAGGACAGCTGACCAAAAGCTTGGCCCAAGACATAGGTTTAAAAGAGCGTCTTAATGGAGGAGAGGTAGAGAGATGGAGAGGTTTAAGGAGGGAATTCCAGAGTTTTGGGCCTCGGCAGCTGAAGGCACGGCTGGTGGAGTGAAGTAAATCGGGGATGCGCAAGAGGCCAGAATTCGAGGAGCACAGAGATCTCGGAGGGTTCTCGGGCTGGAGGAGGTTACAGAGATAGGGAGGGGCGAGACCATGGAGGGATTTGAAAACAAGGATGAGAATTTTACACTCGAAGCATTGCTGACTGGGAGCCAATGTAGGTCAGCGAGCACAGGGGTGATGTGTGAATGGGACTTGGTGCGAGTTAGGATACAGGCGGCAGAGTTTTGGTTGAGCTTAACTTTATGAAGGGTTCAAGGTGGAAGGCCAGCCAGGAGAGCATTGGAATATTCGAGTCTAGAAGTAACAAAGGCATGGATGAGGGTCTCAGCAGCAGATAAGAACATCAGAACATAAGAAATAGGAGCAGGAGTAGGCCAATCGGCCCTTCGAGCCTGCTCCGCCATTCAATAAGATCATGGCTGATCTGATCCTCACCTCAGATGAGCTGAGGCAGGCATGGAGACAGGCGATGTTACAAATAAATTCTGTTTCAAATATAGTAAATTCACCCTTATCTCGAGTGATTAGAGATTTTTTAATCTGGAACTGATGTGAAGAGTCCCAAGTTATCAGCTTCATCTGCTCTCTAATAGAATACTATTCTAGTGTGAATCTTGATAACTGATTCAAGAGTAACACAGACAAGTATTTGAAGTAGAAAATGGTGGGGCATGGAAGGAGGATGTGTGAAATCCAATTGCCGATCGAACTATGAAAGAGCTTTCAAAATTTGGGAAGGGTTTTTTTTCTCAAATACCACACCAATGAAGTTCATTTTTATTTTTACATGCGTTACAATGATAACCTTTGTAATGCTGAAGAAAGCAGATAGTATTTTATGTTCAAGTTATTTATCAAAAATCCCAGCTGGCCCTCATTCAACTCCTCATAGTGTCTTTTTTTTTACAAAGCTGCACATTCAACAAAATTTCTGCCACAACAGCAGAGATGTGATGTCAAGGCTACCTAGTCATTTATCAAACAAAGGTACCAAAAACCATTTTCCAGTCTATATGAAACACTCTAAAACTGTAACCGTCAGCAAAGTGTCATCTGGTAACCACACAGTATAAATTCTGCAATAGTAACAGCCTCAAATAACTTATTTGAATATAAAGCTGGAAATATCAAATTAGAATATGGCTTACATATAGAACAAACTTCAGGATTTACAACATTTATGACTGAAATGTTCTCACTGCAATACTCCTAAAATGGCATGTCTGTCAGGTTCATGCAGACCTCTTGACTTTAGAGGACTGAAAATTAACTGACTACAAAAGAAAGGTATTTATTTTTGGGCATCTTCCTGGAGTATAGTTGAAGGGTTGTTCGATACCCTGCTTAAATGACCAAAACGCAAATGTAAATCTCACTGACATCCACACCCACCCACCCACCAGCCAGATTTCAATCAGGAACACTGGCCAGTTTACCCCTCTCTGACAATGGCATAGAGGATAAGTTGATAAAGTTATTTAAAAAAAAGCAGATGAGATCCTAGGCTTCACAAATAATGGTAAAGGTAAACAATTTATTCTAAACTTTTTTTATTCTTTCTCAGGGTGTGGATTTCTCTGCCAAAGCCAGCATTTATTGCCCATCCTTAAGAAGGTGGGCCTTCTTTTTCAACCACCACAGTCCGTGTGGTGTAGGTGCTCCGACAATGCTGTTAAATAGGGAGTTCCAGGATCTTGACCCAGTGATGATGAAGAAACGACGATATATGTCCAAGCCAGGATGGGGACCAATCTCTTTGATCAAGCTTTTGCTCACCTGTCCAAATATCTCCTTCTTTAGTTCAGTGTCAGTTTTTTCCCCTGTGAAGTGCATTGGGACATTTTACAATGTTAAAGGTGTTATATAAATGCAAATTATTGTTGTTGTGTGTGACTTGGCGGGAAACCTGGAGGTGATGGTGTTTCCCCGCACCTGCTGCCCTTGTTCTTCTAGATGGTGGAGGTCACAGTTTTCGGAGGTGCTCCCAAAGAAGCCTTTGCAATTGCTGCAGCGCACTCTGTAGATAGTATACACTGCAGCCACTGTATACTGGTGGTGGAGGGGATGGATATTATACAAATCATTGGTTAAGCCATAAGTAGAATATCATTCCCAGTTTTGGAGGCACTACTTTAGGAAGGATGTTGAGACCATGGAGAGAGGGCAAAAAAGATAATCTTTCAGCTTGGCTCAGTGATAGGATCATCTATGAGTCAGGTGGTCATCAGTTAAAATTTTCAAGAGTGAATATTATTGGCTTATTTTCACCAAGTGGATAGGTCTTTCGGGGATCTATCCACTTAGAAGTGGAAAAGTCTCCTTACATGCTGTGAACTTCTATGATTCTATATAACTCTTTCAACCAAGCATATATAGTTTGGGGTTTTTTTTTCATAAAAGAAGCGGAAAGGCCCATGGTACAGGACACCACCCCAGTAAATTAAGAGAGATAAATTATTAAGTAATGATGGAATGACTTTAAGCTTGGGTTTAAAAAGACTGAAGATTGGAGGAGGAATACAAAATGCTGACAAGAGCCAAGGAATTCAATGGTTTTGTGGGCCTGATAAAGAATGATTTTGAGTAAGAGACTGTGATGGGCTTCTATTTCAACACTGTGAGGATTGTATGGTGTAGGGAGAAACTATCCCCAACATGGACTCTGTGTCACATTTAAACTCCAAGGACTATACTGCATAAAATAGACCCTAGGTAAATATTCATCTGTTTCCATTATTCATCCTGTGCAGACCACCAGCACTAGCAGCACAAGGAGCAATGTGCCCCACGGAATATTGGACGATGCCAGTCAAATCCTATCAGTATAAACTCCAATTCCATTAGGTATGAAACAGTACTGTGTAAGTTAGAATTTACTTCCTCATAACATCCAAAATTGGAGGAAAACAATAGGGATAAACTGAGTGCGTATCACTGCCAGGATCCATTGCCAATGTCAGAAAACTTAATACAAAGTGATCTCAGTATAAACACTTCAATGAAATTTACATTGCAGCTCTTGTCTATTTGTTCATCTATTAACTCAAAGCAAATTTGTATATGACCAAATAAGAGAAGCTGCATCAATGGGAATAATTCAAAGTGTTTCAGCACATCAGAAAACAACATTTCATTACACAACTAGCTTGGTACACAATCAGTTCAAAGTAACATTTCCTTAAATAAAACTTTACCTCTAAACAACGATCTTGCCATCGCCGGGCCAACATCTCCAGAAGTGGAGGTCTAAAGTTGTCTTGTCCAAGATGATCAGGAAGCATTACACAATGCATGGCTGCTAGTTGACTCCAGCCTACGAAAGTACATCAAGTGCATTATTCATGATGACAATAATAAGGACACATTGACTACTGATCTGAAGTTACAACAATCCTAATAGTCTGGCACACATTTCATTCAAAATGAGGTGTCAAAATTATACCTTCAACTGGAATTACTACTGATGCCTGTGTCAGAGGGATACCATCACCTATATTGTTGACTACCTCTGAAGTTTTTTTTTCCTAAACACTACTTATTGACAACATTTAAAAAAAATGCTGCAGCATCTTTTTCAACTACTTTCTCAATTTTAAGACCAAATGCAAATATGTCGATTAAAAGGTGAGATTGTCAGTAATATTATTTAAATAACCTTAACAAAAAAAAGGATCAGCACAAACTAATTGCAGAGATTTTATTGTGACCAACTTCAAAATATAAATCTAATTATAAGATTCAAAATGATGAAAAACATGTCCATATTGAAGTTGTCCACTTGAACTGCAATGATTAAACATAAAATAAAAGCAATTTTGTCCACTGAGACTGTAGCTAGATACAGACTTGCCAAGAATGATAAAGACCACAATATATTGTGGTCTATAAAGATAGCCAAATGCATAATTTTGACAAATTATTCAACAAGGAGTTTTACAAGCAATAGTACTCAGCTACCATTAACAAAATGTTCACATATTTTCATAAATTTAATATGTACACAAATGATTACAGTAATATATTTTAGTTGACTCATTATTAGTGGTTTTTTTTAAATCACATTGATAATATTTCACTTGCATGAATCAATTTTGAAAACTGTTTTAGACCATTAACCAGAAAAATGGGAATCTGAGGATGCTCTTATATCAGAAATAATTTCAAGAATATTCCAAAATGTGGCAGATAATCAAAAGGGAATTTTATTTAAATCACAATCAAAATTATGTTAAAGGGACATATATCTATACTGGTGTAATTTAGTCTCCCCTTGCTACCATTTTTTATGCTTTAAAACTGCTAGTTAGAAGCAACTTAGCAGACATTTTGCATAGAATTCTCTCTGATGTGAGAATATTAAATTCCACTTCACTGATGGGTTGTGGGCAGGTCTCACTTCATGATGTCACTGGAATGGAACGTCATGTCATTGCATCAGAAGAAAGCTGCGTAAAATGCCCTGCTCTTAGGCAATCTCTGACCAGCAACTTTAAAAAAGAGGCAACTGAACAACACCAATCATCATGCTGGGTGCTTTGAATGGCCAATAGAGTTATCTCCCTTTGACATTTAGGGTAGCTTTTCAGATTTGTTTAGATTCCACTTTTACTTCTAAAGTGGAAAGTCTGCTCTCAATTGAGCAGACGTACTTCATCTGTTGCAGCAAACTTGCAGTAAATCAGAAAAACATGGCTGAAACACTTCTCAGGACACACTTTAACCAGTTAGATCAAAATTTGAATCATTTACAAATTTTATACATGTAAATTTTTACTTAGAAAAATGCAACATTCTTCCTCCCAAAATGAGAAAAATTGTCATTTGGAGGCAGAAAAGAAAGAAGGTGCATCATAACTCTTGTCCTACTTCAAAAGCACTAGGAAAGTTCCCTCCTGCATGAATGCACTTACCTCGATGTAAGAGTGGTTAACGTTGCATAATAAATAACTACTGAAATTAACATGATGAAAGCTGGTATGATGTATTAGGGAGGGAGGAGAATACCTTCATTGACTGAGGGGCAGCTATGTAAAACATTGCCAGAGCAGTCAGCCTCATGGGCAGCAACAGCAGCTTGGAGAGGAAAAGGAAGACAGAAAAGAGAAGAGAAGCAGAATAATTTTTAGAGGATAAAATAAAAATAATAGCATTAGTAAGAATGGAAAAATGAGACTGTTATATTAATGGAGTATTACCCCATGGTTTTGTAAAACTTACATTTAGTAGAATCCACAGTTCTTTTTAACTACAAGACCGTCACATTAAAAATACACATGAAATTCATATGCTATTTTCTATGATTTCTTTTAAAGTTCTTAACGAGCATTACATCAACTTATATTAGTGCCAGCTAGTTTAAAGCAATGTGCATTCTCGAAAATATCTGAAAGCTCTGGCAAACTATTTTTTTCTTGAAAAGCAGTCTAGTAATTAGTGCCAGTCATAGCAATGTAATAACTACAAACCATCCATGTTTTCTACATATACTTGTTGGGATTATTTATCTCCACTTGATTCCAATACAATTCATTCTCTTAACCCACGAACCCAACTATCAAAAAAGTATGCAAGCTGTAAAAATTGACAGAAGTACCAGAATAAGGTTCTTATCAAAAGATCCACTGAGCATGAAGAGTAGATAGAGTGTCCATAAAATACAGTCACATGAGTTTTATTCAGGGATAACAAATTATTTGTAGGCTCTGGCTACAGTCAGTGGGGAAATTTCTTTTAAAAATATTTAGTTCCTCTTAGTGGAATATGTTTAGCCTGTTTCCCATATTAATGTACACCCATCAATCGCAGGAGCCCAAATACTGTCCTAAAATCATTCCTTTTTCAAAGATTCTACATCCACCTAATTTCTTGCTGGAACTCTAAAATTGACCATTTCTTTCTTCGAAATTCTTCTGCATATTTGGGGATGGTGTTTGGCAATATTTAGGCATGAGTGCACTTTCCCCAATGATTAAGCATTGGTCCTAGATATAAACTGATTTATTATTCACATGAAAGTACATATTCATAAAATACTACCTGTTAAAAAAGTATTTATTTACTGTGTTCTCTTTAATTTGGATCCTTTCTTTTGGTACATCCAACTGATGACTCGAGTCACTGAAAACATTCCCCTAGTTGAAGAACTGATCTCAAATTTTACGATGTTATGCCATGGGAGTGTTAAGAGGCACATTTGGACCTAGAAACATTGAATATGATCTAACATCAAATTCCTGATATCAGCCGCAGGTTTTTTTTAAAATTCTGATATTAACATGCTTTGAACCAGATTCAAGTCCCATGTAACAGCAACTTGCATTTAATGTAGTAAAAAGACCCAAGGTGCTTCACAGGAACATTATCAAACAAGATTTGACACATCGCCCCAAAAGGAGATATTTGGACAGGAGCATCTTAAAGGAGGAAAGAGAGGTAGAGAGGCGGAGAGGTTTAGGGAGGAATTCCAGAGCATAGGGCCTAGGCAGCTGAAGGCACGGCCGGTGGAGCAAAGAAAAACAGCGATGCGCAACAGGCCAGAATTGGAGGAGTGCAGAAATCTCGGAGGGTTTTGGGCTGGAGGAGGTTACAGAGATTGGGAGGGGCGCGACCATGGAGGGATTTGAAAACAAGGATGAGAATTTTAAAATCAAAGCGTTGCCGGACCGGGAGCCAATGTTGGTCAGCGAGCACAGAGGTGATTGGTGGACGGGGCTTAGTGGCAGGAGTGACTAAAAGAATGAACGTCCAACAGAAAGGCATCAGCTAGATGATTTCTCCAGAATGGCGAGTCATGTCTGGTCACAATTTTAGGTTGCTTTTTCTCTGTTTAATAAACTGACTGCTATATTTAAATACCATAAACAAAATAACCTGCAATAAAGGGAACGGTAGCATAGTGGTAATGTCACTGGGCGAGTAATCCAGAGGCCTGGACTAATGATTCAGAGACATGAGTTCAAATCCCACCAGGGCAGCTGAGGAAATTTAAATTCAGTTAATTAAATAAATCTGGAATAAAAAGCTAGCATCAGTAATGGTAACCATGAAACTATCGGATTGTCGTAAAAGGGAAGGAAATCTGCCGTCCTTAACTGGTCTGGCCTATATGTGACTCCAGACCCACAGCAATGTGGTTGACTCTTAACTGCCCTCTGAAATGGCCTAGCAAGTAACTCAGTTGTAACAAACCGCTATGAAACAAAATAATAAGAATGAAACCAGACGGACCACCTGGAATCAACCTCGGCACCGGCTACGGACATGGCAATAGCATGCCCAGTCGACCCTGCAAAGTCCTCCTCACCAACTTGTGCCAAAATTGGAAGAAGTGTCTCAAAGACTAGTCAAGCAACAGCCTGACATAGTCATACTCACAGAATCATACATTTCAGCCAATGTCCCAAACTCCTCCATCACCATCCCTGGGAATGTCCTGTCCCACCGGCAGAACAGACCCACCAGGGGTGGCGGCACAGTGGTAGGAGTGGCCCTGGGAGTCCTCAACATTTACTCCGGACCCCATGAAATCTCATGGCTTCAGATCAAGCACGGGCAGGGAAACCTCTTGCTGATTACCACCTTCCGCCCTCCCTCAGCTGATGAACCAGTACTCATCCATGTTGAACACCACTTGGAAGATGCACTGAGAGTAGCAAGGGCACAGAATGTACTCTGGGTGGGGGACTTCAATGTCCATCACCAAGAGTGGCTCGGTAGCACCACTACTGACCGAGCTCTGAAGGACATAGTTGTCAGTCTGGGTATGCGACAGGTGGTGAGAGAACCAACATGAGGGAAAAACTACTTGACCTCGTCCTCACCAATCTACCTGTCGCAGATGCATCTGTCCATGACAGTATTGGTAGCAGTGACCACCGCACAGTCATTGTGGAGACAAAGTCCCGTCTTCACACTGAGGACACCCTCCATCGTGTTGTGTGGCACCACCACCGTGCTAAATGGGATAGATTCAGAACAGATCTAGCAGCTCAAAACTGGGCATCCATGAGGCGCTGTGGGCCATCAGCAGCAGCAGAATTGAATTCCACCACAATCTGTAACCTCATGTCCCGGCATATCCCTCACTCTGCCATTACCATCAAGCCAGGGGACCAATCCTGGTTCAATAAGGAGTGTAGAAGAGCATGCCAGGAGCAGCACCAGGCGTACCTAAAAATGAGGTTCCAACTTGGGGAAGCTGCAACAAGGACTACATGCATGCTAAAAAGCAGAAGAAGCATGCTATAGACAGGGCTAAGCTATCCCACAATCAACAGATCAGATCAAAGCTCTGCAGTCCTGCCACATCCAGTCGTGAATGGTGGTGCACCATTAAACAACTAACGGAAGGAGCAGGCTCCATGAATATCCCCATCCTCAATGATGGTGGAGCTTAACACGTGAGTGCAAAAGACAAGGCTGAAGCATTTGCAACCATCTTCAGCCAGAAGTGCCGAGTGTATGATCCATATCGGCCTACTCCTGAGGTCCCCGCCATTACAGAAGCCAGTCTTCAGCCAATTCGATTCACTCCATGTGATATGAAGAAACGGCTGAACGCACTGGATACAGCAAAGGCTATGGGCCCTCACAACATCCCGGCTATCGTGCTGAAGACTGGTGCCCCAGAACTAGCCGTGCCTCTAGCCAAGCTGTTCCAGTACAGCTACAACTCTGGCATCTATCCGACAAATTGGAAAACTGTACAGGTATGTCCTGTCCACAAAAAGCAGGACAAATCCAATCTGGCCAATTACCGCCCCATCGGTCTACTCTCAATCATCAGCAAAGTGATGGAAGGTGCTATTATCGACAGTGCTATCAAGCGGCACTTACTCACCAATAACCTGCTCTCTGATGCCCAGTTTGGGTTCTGCCAAGACCACTCAGCTCCCGACCTCATTACAGCCTTGGTCCAAACATGGACAAAAGAGCTGAATTCCAGAGGTGAGGTGAGAGTGACTGCCCTTGACTTCAAGGTAGCATTTGACAGTGTGGCATCAAGGAGCCCTAGTAAAACTGAAATCAATGGGAATCGGGGAAAACTCTCCACTGGCTGGAGTCATACCTAGCACAAAGGAAGATGGTTGTGGTGATTGAAGGTCAATCATCACAGCCCCAGGACGTCGCTGCAGGTGTTCCTCAGGGCAGTGTCCTATGCACAGCCACCTTCAGCAATGACCTTCCCTCCAACATAAGGTCAGAAATGGGGATGTTCGCTGATGACGGCAGTGTTCAGTGCCATACACAACTCCTCAGGTAATGAAGCAGTCCATGCCCACATGCAACAAGACCTGGACGACGTTCAGGCTTGGGCTAATAAGTGGCAGGTAACATTCGCGCCACAGAAGTGCCAGGCAATGACTATCTCCAACAAGTGAGAGTATAACCACCGCCCCTTGACATTCAATGGCATTACCATCGCCGAATCCCCCACCATCAACATCATGGGGGGTCACCATTGACCAGAAACTTAACTGGACCAGCCACATCAATACTGTAGCAACAAGAGCAGGTCAGAGACTAGGTATTCTGTGGCGAGTGTCTCACCTCCTGACTCCCCAAAGCCTTTCCACCATCTACAAGGCACAAGTAAGGAGTGTGATGGAAAACTCTCCACTTGCCTGGATGAGTGCAGCTCCAACAACACTCAAGAAGATCGACACCACCCAGGACAAAGCAGCCCGCTTGATTGGCACCCCATCCACCACCTTAAACATTCACTCCCTCCAGCACCGGCGTACCGTGGTTGCAGTGTGTACCATCTACAAGATGCACTGCAGCAACTCGCCAAGGCTTCTTCGACAGCACCTCCCAAACCCGCGACCTCTTCCACCTAGAAGGACAAGGGCAGCAGGCGCATGGGAACACCACCACCTCCAAGTTCCCCTCCAAGTCACACAACATCCTGACTTAGAAGTATATCGCCGACCCTTCATCGTCGCTGGGTCAAAATCCTGGAACTCCCTCCCTAACAGCACTGTGGGAGTACCTTCATCACACGGACTGCAGTGGTTCAAGAAGACGGCTCACCACCACCTTCTCAAGGGCAATTAGGGACGGGCAATAAATGCTGGTCTTGCCAGCGACACCCACATCCCATAAACAAATAAAATAAATCACTTAATTTCAGTATTACAGTATAGAGCAGAAGCCAGGAAAAGGGATGGAATGAAAGCTAAAAGTATTTCAGCTACTTTTCTTCACCACAAATCTTATTGAATCTAGGATAAAAAACCTTCCCCTGCACTACTAAAAAGTCTATTTTAATTAAAGGAAACAAACAGGAGAGAACTGTCTAATGGTGTGAAATTTGACCAAAATGAAACAAATCATGGTGAATTCAAATGCTAACATGATTTAAAAAATCCATTTTACAATTAAAAGTTGAGTATATATCTGCAGTTTTGATGAAAAATATATTAGCTACAGTAAATAACATGACATATAGTGTACAGTCTCCTCATTCTTTGAGAGGTCAGTTTGCACAACCATCCCATGGGGCAGTGTGCTAACTTCTAGGCCAAGGCCATGGATAGCCAACTGTTCTTCCTTCACATTGCTCTATACGAGGTCTTGTTCTGGCACATGCCCTTAGTTCACTGGACAGAGGAAGCATGTTGACACCAAGGAACATGAAAATCTCTAAGATGCTGGGCCAAGGCCTGTAACACAGGACACAACCACAACAGTATAAGACGACAACTAGTGATTACGTGATGGCAAACTTAGTTTTTAAAAGTTCAATGATAATTGAAAAAAAGACTGCTGGAAATTCCCCAGTGAGAGAATCTGGGAGAATGAGAATAGAATGAGTCTTGATTTCAACACAGTGAAGATGTCGGAAGGAAAGAGAAATAACAACAGAAAACACTGGAAAAACTCAGCAGGCCAGGCAACATCCATGGAGAGAGAAACAGAGTTAACGTTTCATATAATCTGAAATTGTTGAACTCGATATTGAGTCCGGAAGGCTGTAAAGTGCCTAAACGAAAGATGAGGTGCTGTTCCTCGAGCTTACGCTGAGCTTCCGTGGAACAATGCACGAGGCAGAGGACGGTGAGGTCGGAGTGGGCGTGGAGGGGTGAATTAAAATGACAAGCGACCGGAAGCTCGGGGTCACCCTTACGGACTGAACGGAGGTGTTCCGCAAAGCGGTCACCCAATCTGCGTTTGGTCTCCCCAATGTAGAAGAGACCACATCGTGAGCAGCGAATACAGTATACAAATTGCAAGAAGTACAAGTAAATCGCTGTTTCACCTGGAAGGGGTGTTTGAGGCCCTGGAGAGTGGGAAGGGGGGGATGTATAAGGGCAGGTGTTGCATCTCCTGCGCTTGCACGGGAAGGTGCCGGGTGAAGGGGAAGTGGTGCTGGGGGCGATAGAGGAGTGGACTAGGGTGTCTCGGAGGGAGCGGTCCCTACGGAATGCTGAAAGGGGAGGTGAGGGGAAGATACGTTTGGTGGTGGGATCACGTTGGAGGTGGCGGAAATGGCGGAGGATGATAGGAAAGAGAATGTGTAAGATGGTACATTTAGAATTTAGAAGGAGAAAGGATGAAAAAATTCACAGGAATACTGACCACAGTAATTTAAATAAGACAGAAAAAAATCAACAAAGGGTATGATGGGTTGGGTGCTGAAGGTGAAAGAGGCATTGCCCATCAGATGACAAGTTTTTTCTAGCATCTTGCTCAGGAGTGTGAGAAAGGTACCAGAAAATTATTCAAGTTGTTCAAGGGGAAAGATAAATCTTTGACACAACAGAGAAAATCCAGCATCTTCTCGGGAGTGTTAGCAGCATACATGTGGGACTCCCACTTCAGGTCAGAGGAGCGAGATGAAGAATGTTGATAAATGGAGCACTAAGAATTGACCACTCTACTGGAGTCTTCCAGCATGTTGTGCTGCTGTGCCATTTCTCGTAGAGCAACCATGTATTATGGCCTTATATAATAAAAAAAAATTTAAAACACTAGGTGAATTGTAAACACTTTTGTAGCAAATCCAGTTGCTTTATTTGCACACATTATTGGATATAGAGCAGCCAGTGTAGCCAAACAAAAGAGAGATTGTATGTTTTAGACTGCAATTGTCAAGTCAATTTTCCTGTTGCTTTTAGATTACTTTTTAACTGTATCCAAGTTAATCATGCTTACAAACTTATCTGAATTGTGAATAAGGCTACATTATGATCACAAAGCACTCCACATGACTCCCTTGAAATTTAAACTGTCTTAGAACAATGGGCTGCTGCAAGTTACTCTTTAAAAATAGACACAGGAACTACTGTGCTGCCACCTTTAACTACTTGCATATTTACACATCAAGGCCCCGCTGCTCTTTTTAAAATCTTACCATTTAAAGTGTACTGCCTTCCCTTTAGGGAAGTTAGTTATGCTAAAGCTGGAATACATCCAAGATTCCTGAGGGAAACGGGGAAAGAAATAGCAATGACCCTAGAAATTATATTTCAGGGTTAGATTGAGAGAGGATGTATGGCCGAGGACTGGAGAGTAGCCAATGTCATACCCATTTTCAAAAATAGAGACAGAAGTAACCCAGGAAACTACAGAAGAAAAATACTGCAGATATGGATTTCAGAAATAAAAATAGAAAATGCTGTAAATACTCAGGAGGTCAGGCAGCATTTGTGGAACCTGTTTCTCTCTCTCCACAGATGCTGCCTGACCTGCTGACTATTTCCAGCATTTTCGTCCAGGAAATTACAGGCCAGTTAGTTTAACTTCTGTGTTAGGGAAAATTGGAATCTTCAATTCAACATCTAAATATCTACAGAAGAGAAAATAATTAGAAGCAGCCCACATAGATTTCAGAAAGGGAGATCATGCTCAACAAATCTGATAACAGCTTTTTGAGGTGACAGATATGGTGGATAGGGGAAATGCAGTGAATGCGGTCTACATGGACTTTTAAAAAGCCTTTGATAAGGTACCACACAGGACAGTACTGTAGAAGATTAAAGGGTATGGAATTAGGGCAACAAGGATTAAAAATTGGTTAAAAGGGATGAAAGAGAGAGTAGGAGTTAAGGACAGTTTCTCAGAATGGCTGGAAGTAGGGTTCTGTTCTGGGACCGCTTCTGTTCACAGTGTACATCAATGATTTAGATATATGGCTAGAGGGAGTGGTGTCCAAATTTATAGACAATACTAAAATAGGAGGACCTTCTGAGGAGCAAAGGAAGCTGCAAGAGCATATTGATAAAGTGGTGGTATGGGCAAAAGGTGGCTGATGGAATTCAATGTGTGTAAACCTGAGTTAGTTCATTTAGGTTACAAAAAAGTATTCAGGATATTTTGAATGGGGCAAAGCTAGGTGATGCAGAAAAGCAAAGGGATTTGCAGTTCAGATTCACATGACATTAAAAGCAGCATCTCAAGTAGGTTAAGCCATAAAGAAAGCTAATGGGATTGGATTTTACAGCAAGAGGTATGGAATATTAATGTCGAGATATAATTGTGAATCTAAATAAAACCTTACTAAGACCAAAGTTGGAGTAATGTGTACAGTTTTGGGCTCCTGGGCTCCACACTTTTGGAAAGTTGCTGAGGCAATAGAGAGGGTTTAGTGCAGATTCACTAGGTAGTTGCCTGGTATAAGGAAATATAAAAATACAAAAATACACAATTGGGGCTTAGATACAATTACATGGAACCTACAGCAACAAAACAGGCCAATTAGCCCAATTAGTATTTATACTCCACACGAGCCTCCTCCTACTCCCCACCCTGTCCCATCCCCTCTTTTCCCTTCTCCCTCGTGTATGCATCAAGTCTCCTCTTAAATGTGTCAATGCTATCTGTTTCAACCACTTAATGTGGCAGTGAGTTCTACATTCTCAACACTATGTACAATATAAAGAAATTTCTCCTAAATTCATTGGGCTGTAATTTGCGGCCTCTACGGGCGCGTACGAGGTGCATACGCACACGTAGGGGCCATGCAAGTTCCAGGTTTAGGCATGTGCTAAAACCCGGAACTTGCGATCTGTCAAGAATCTTCTTGACAGATCGCACGCATCCTCGGGAAAAGGGCATCCGCGGACGGAGAGTTGGGCTGTTTGCCCAACTTCTGCCCATTGAATGCCCGTGAAATTCTTACGCCTGCTTTTACCAGCGTAAGAGTTTTAAAAAATAGAAAAATAAAATGTTATCAATAATTTATACATTTAAAAACTTGTTAAATAAGGTAAGTTTATTTTTTAGCCCCTTTAAAACATGTAAATTTATTTTTCAAAAAATCAAATTTTTGTTTTAAATATTTTACAAGTTTAACATTGCCTCCTTGCTTTTGTACTCTACGCTGCTACTTATAAAACCTTTTTCCTCACACTTTATTAAGATTTGTGTATCTGAAGCCTTAAGTGTCAAGTTCTTCATTTATTTTTAAAGTTTCACTATGTAGTGCATATGTCCACTCTTTGTTTTACCTTCCAAAATGTATCACCTCACAATTCTCTGCTTTAAATTTCACTCAACATCGATCTCCTCAATCTACTAATCTCGATGTCCTTCTGAAATCACTTACAGTACTCTTCCCAGTTAAGCACACTACCGATTTTTGTTTTGTCTAAAATGTTGATATTGTGCCCCCATATCCAGGTCGGAATCATTGATATGTATTGAGAACAGAAATGGTCTTAACATCAACCCCTGGGTGGGCACCATAGTTTGCGTTCCTCTCGTCCAAAAACATCCATTAACCACTTCTCAGTTTTCTGTCCTTTAACCAACTTCCTCTCCATGCAGCCATATTACCCTTTTTACCTTCAGCAAGACTCCTATATGATTTTGTTATGGAACACCTTTTGTCGCAGCAGCCACTGTATTATCTTTATCCTTTTTAAGAACTCTATTAAATTTATTGCACATGACTTGCCTTTTACAAATCCATGCTGGCTGCCCTTAATTACCCCAAGTGAGTGTTAATTGTTTTTATATTACGGACTCTAGAAGCCCACTCACTACCGATTTCAGTCTGATTAGTCGGGTTTAATTTTGCTAGATAGACTGAATCATAACAACAAAAAAACCACGCCACACTCCCGTCACTTCAGGAGAAAGGACGGGCGAGTGAATTACAATTTAAAATGTAAAAATATAATGATTCTAATATTGAACCCTGAGGTGCACCAACTAACAGCATTAATTAATAGGACAGAGCCCTGAAAAACAATTCTAGCAATAACTAGATGAGATTTACACCAGGAAGCAGAATTATTTCTGAGACACAAAATGAATAATTGAGAGAGAAAAACCTTGCAGGCTAAAGTAAACAATCAGGGTAAAACCAATGCTTGTTTATAAAACCAGTTTCTACAAAAGAAATCAAGAATAGGCATTTCCTTTTCAATAGTCTCACACATCTTTAATTGTAATGGACCATTTTCTGTTTCATACTGTTGGTTTTAATTTATTATAGTCCATTAGATTGCAGAAACAACCATCTTTTGTCTACAATCTACCACAGTACATTAATTATCATAGTAAACTAATTGCTAACCGCTGAAAACGTAATAATTTTTGGCAAAATAAATTTTCACACGAGCAAGCTTAATAAAAATTTGAGAATTTTCATGTTATGCCAAGCCATATTTTGCCAGTTCATTAAAAAGACAGAAACATTTGACAGCAGTTTAATTTTTGTGGCAAAAGGGTAGACATAAAGCCCACTAAAACAAAGTCCACGTGAAAATAACTTGATCTACAGAACATGGCATTATTATTGCACAGGCTTTTTGCAGGTTTATTGAAAACGTGGTGATTCACAAGTGTATCAACAATCAGTAAATGACAAACCCAACAACAGGGAATCAGTTTCAACTGAGGTGGGAAGATGATAATGAGACAAATATTTAAATGACTTTTATACATAAGATTAAAACTGGAAAGAAATGTTTTTTTAGGCACTTGGTTCATTAACACAAAAAAGGAAATTAACAAAACAGTGCTTTGGGTCAAGCAATGTTAACCTTGATATCTATATTGATTCTCAACTTCGATTTGAATAGAATCCAGATCAAAAAAGCAGCTTTTCTTTTCCTTTTGGGGTGAAGGGTGGCATAGAATGTAAAAGTAGTAAAATGAGAGTGCCTTTTACCTATTTTATCAGAACTTAAAACTGCACAACCAAAGGGAAAAAAACCAAAATTTGACAAAATGAGGCCCAGCTGTAGAAAAAAACTGATAATTAACATAACAAAAGTGGTCCTTATGGTAAGCCGGTCATCCAACTAGAGGTCAACATCAAGATTTAGAGGTCATGACTTGACACTTCTCGTTTTACAGAAAAATTACCACATGTCCTGCGCAAATGGATCAAAATAAAACTGCAAATTACTCCATTATGGAATTACAACAGATGCAAAATCCTGCATGGATTAGTCAGTGCTGTGCAAATATTGTATTTGCTTTTTCCTTAGAACACTTTTTGTCAGTCATGCACTTAAAAAGTATTTTCTGTCTTTCACATTGCCACTGAGCAATGTTATTTTCATCAACTTAATTCACTTAAAAATAATATACATAAATAAATTATACCAGGCTTGTCAGCTGTTATTACTTTTGTAAAAAAAAATCAGGGAGCATTTATGCTGCAAAGTTAACATTAATGCAAAGGGATTTCAGCTGCACACCAACACTAAACTGGCTGTATAAATCCAGACTTTGGGACTGATCTGATGGCAGAGTGAGAGTTTTTGGGCAGGGTAGTTTCACATAACCTTTGTTTGAATCCACATGGAAGGGTAAGTCAGTGCGGAATCAAATTTGGCTTAAAAAGTGCTTAGACAAACTGTCGGACATTTTGTAATCACACCTAATCCCAATTTAAATATTATGGGGAGGGGCGGGGGGGGAGAGAATTCACTTCTCCCCTCCCCACTTTCTAAACCTTTTAATTTTTAACTGGTGGAGGAGAGCTATGTCCATGGAAAGTAGAACATATATATTGCCACAGGCTTCCATTCTTCGATATAATTATCTGTACACAAAAAGTTTAAGATGATCATGTTTAACCGACCTTCGTGAATTCTTTGTAGACTTACTGAAAGAGTAGACAAGAGTAATGCAGTGGACGCAATATACGTAGAATTTCAGAAGGCCTTCGATAAGATGCCACATAAGAGACTCATGACAAAGGTGGCGTCAGGGGCTAGGTAACAGAATGGATTGAAAGATAGTTACAAAACAGAATACAGAGGGAGGGAGTTAAGAGAAATTTATCCGACTGGCAGGGACCCGTGCTGAAACCACTGTTGTTCATCATAAACAAAAATGACTTGGATTCAGAAATTAGATGGTGTCCAAATTTATGGCTAATAAGATGGAGGACTGTACCAAAGTACAGGAAGGCAAAAACAGGTTTGCAGAGTGGTCAGAGAAATGGCAAATTAAATTCAACATAGCAAAATGTGAAATGGTTTATTTTGCTAGGAGGAATAAGGAGGCCACTTATTTATATATACAATAGTACTCTTCCTTTGTACAATGGTACAGTCCAAATACTGTAGCAGGATGCCACGTGAAAATGTCAAAAATTCATGGATGTCTGTCTCTTTAAGAATTTGGCAGAGCCAAAGTAATCATTCCTGCAATATATAAAACGTACCCAAACACAGCTATCTTCAGTTCTTCTTGACTGCCAGAGGCATTGGCAAAAGGTCAGTAAGTGACCCTAGAGAAAACCAAAGCCTTCAACTTAAAAGAAAGGAGTTAAATATACATTCCTCAATCGTCTAAGAGAACAATGGATGTCCCATTTCTATTAAAATCACATCACCTAAACCTGCCCTTGCAATCCAATTGAAGACATAACATATCTCTTAACTTAGGATATTAACTCTTCCCAACTGCACTGTGCTTATGACACAGATGAATAACCACAGGTAAAAGTTCCAAAAAGATAAAACTCAAATTTCTCCGATTCCTACAGTGCAAATACCAGGACATCCTATGTACTTATTCTTATAATCTTTAGTCCCATTCTTTAACCAGATGTCCACTCAGTTCCTTTCCAAAGGATTTAATTAAAGCAGCATTCATTTTTTTGATGACAGATGTCCATTTCACATATCAATTGGCCTTCTCCATTCATACATGAACCAGTTAGAAGTATTACAAAGGTACATATAGACTCTCATGAAAATTAACAAAAGAGAGACAGACATCAAAAAAATACTAGTACACCAACACAACCAGAAAAGTTACCATTTTATGGTTACAGAGCAGCTCCTGTGGCCAATACATGCCAGATTAATAGTTTGCTGAAGCTGTATTCTACAACCAGAGGTAGAAAAAGAAAAAAGATAACAGCAGGCAGAAGAAATGGTTCTAAGATAATCTGAAGCAAAGGCTTAAGAAATGTGACATTCATCCAGAAAAATGGGAAAACGTTAACAAAGATTTTGTTATCTGGATATCTGATGTGAAGCATGATGCCACACACTATAAAGTCAACAGTTATAACAGAAGAAAAGTGTTGTTCTGAAAAGCCAGCCAGCAACATTTAGTAAATGGAGATGCGGGACATGGCTAACAACTTACGATCTGGATTGGTCAATGGAAGCATTACCGGCAACACTGTTAATTATGACTCCTTTATTGGTTGTGCGATCGCGCTATGCATTTTTAAATTACTGGTATTACTCTGGGAAATACTTTTTCCGGAAACACTGGTTTGACACTTAAAATTTTTTATGTCTGTGCCTTCCAATTCAATGATCACAAGAAATTAATAAACCCATTAACATCCACGTTATATGTGCTATTCACTGTTTTAAGTACTTAGACTGTGTTCCCGCTCTGTCTTTTAAAGTACCTTAAAATAACCGGTTTCAAATTAGGATAAATGCCTTTCAATACCGGTTTAGCCTCATGGACACACAAATTATATATTTACAAATTTACAATTGATAATCATCCAGATCTATTTCCTTTACTAATGAACATCCATCCAATGAAACCTCCTCATATGTCCTACACCTGCAGTGGATTTACTGACTCAGACTTTGGGAAAGCTACTTAGAATTTAAGAACATAAGAAATAGGAGCAGGAGTCGGCCATTTAGCCCTTCGAGCTTGCTCCACCATTCAATAAGATCATGGCTGATCTTCTACATCAACTCCACTTACCCGCACTATCCCCATATCCCTTGATTCCCTTAGTATCCAAAAATCTATCGATCTCTGTCTTGAATATACTCAATGACTGAGCAGCCACAGCCCTCTGGGGTAGAGAATTCCAAAGATTCACAACCCTTTGAGTGAAGAAATTTCTCATCTCAGTCCTAAATGGCCAACCCCTTATCCTAAGACTATGCCACCTAGTACTAGATTCCAGAGTCAGGGAAAACATCCTCCCAGCATCTACCCTGTCAATCCCCTCATGAATTTTAGATGTTTCAATGAGATCACCTCTCATTCTTCTAAACTCTAGGTAATATAGGCCTAGTCTACTCAATCTCTCCTCATAGGACATCTCCTCCTCCCAGGAACCAGTCTAGTAAACCTACATTGCACTCTCTCTAATGCAAATATATCCATCCTTAGGTAAGGAGACCAAAATGGTACACAGTACTCCAGGTGTGGTCTCACGAAGGCCCTATATTGTTGCAGTAAGACTTCTTTACTCTTATACTCCAATCCCTTTGTAATAAAGGCTAACATACCATTTGCTTTCCTAATTGCTTGCTGTGCCTGCATGTTAACTTTCAGTGATTCATGTACAAGGATACCCAGGTCCCTCTGAATACCAACATTTGCCAGTTTCTCACCTTTTCTGCCTTTCTGTTTTTCTTACCAAAGTGGATAACTTCACATTTCTCCAAGTTATATTCCATCTGTCACATTGTTGCCCACTTACTTAACCTGTCCATATCCATTTGTAGCCTCTTTGTGTCGTCCTCACAGCTTACTTTCCCACCTATCTTTGTATCATCGGCAAACTTAGATGGAATTTTATTCTACACCACTTGAAAAAATCAATTTTTTAAAAATATATATATTTGTTCTTGGAATGTGGGCAATGCTAGCAAGACTGCATATATGGCCCATTTCTAGTAAGCCTGGAAAGATGGTGGTGGGCTTTCTCTTGTAGCCACAGTGTTGGTATGGCTGGTCTAGTTAAGCTTCTGTTCAATGGTGATTGCTCAAGATGCTGATGGTAGGAGACTCGATGATGGTGGTGCCACTGAATGTCAACAGGAACTGGCTGGGTTTTCGCTTGTTCAAGTTGAACATTACTTGCGACTTACCTGGCATGAATGTTACCTGCCATTTGTTAGCCCAAGCCTGGATGTTATCCAAGTCCTGCTGTAGATTGGCATGGACTGCTTCATTATCAGAGCAGTCGTGAATGTAACTCAACTCTGTGGAATAGTCAGCAAACAGCTCTGCTCCTGACCTTATGTCAAAGGAAAGGTCATTGACTAAGCAGATGAAGATGGTAGGGCCAAGGACACCTCCATGAGGAAGGCCTGCAGTGATTTCCTGGGGCTGCAATGATTTTCCAACCCCATATCCTCTCCGCCACAAAGACCAGCTATTTTCACCTCTGTAATATCACCCGTCTCCACCCCTGCATCAGCCCTTCTGCTGCTGAAACCCTCATCCATGCTTTTATTACCGCCAGACTCAACTATTCCAATGGTCTCCTAGCCAACCTCCCATCATCCCCCTTCCATAAACTTAAGCTCATCCAAAACTCTGCTGCTCGTATCCTAACTCACAACAAGTCCCATTCACCCATCACCCTTGTACTTGCTGACCTCCATTGGCTTCTGAACCACCAATGCCTCAATTTTAAAATTCTCATCCTAGCGTTCACATCTCTCCATGGCCTCGCCCCTCCCTATCTCTGTAACCTCTTCCAGCCCTACAACCCTCTGCAAACTCTGCGTTCCTACAACTCTGGCCTCTTGTGCATCCCCCCACTTCCACCATTGGCGGCCGTGCTTTCAACCATCTAGGCCCGAAGCTCCGGAATGCTCTCCCTAAACCGCTCGGTCTCTCCATCTTTCTCTCCTCCCTTAAAAAGAAAGACTTGCTTTTGTATAGCACCTTTCACAACCTCAGAATGCCCCAAATCACTTTACAGCCAATTAAGTACTTTTTTGATTTGTAGTCACTGTTGTAATTTAAGATGCTCCTTAAAATCTACCTCTATGATCAATCAAATTTTGGTCACCTGTCCTAATGTCTCCTTCTTTGGCTAGGTGTCAATTTTTGTCTGCTTACGCTCCTGTGAAGCGCCTTGGGATGTTTTACTATGTTGAAGTGCTATAGAAATGCAAATTGCTGTTGTAGCCTCCATCCGATAACCACAAGCATCAGGTATGGAGGGCTTTCCATTTGATCGCAATTTTTCTGCGGCTCCTTGGTGCCATACTCAGTCGAATCCTGCCTTTATGTCCAAGGGTTGCTACTCTCACCTCTCCTCCATACCCAAAGAATAGCCTCCACCTTAAAGAAATCCTGTGGACTTGTGACACAAAAATCTACTCCTTCTAAAACCAATTATTTAAGATCTAGTACTCACTATGCTCGAGATGTACATTGATAAAGCAGCATAAAATGCTCATGCTTGAGTATCTTTATGACTATTGATTTTAGATTAATTGACTGTAAATTTCTTGATGCAAGCCTTACTTTTTGAACATTAGAATTAGATTCATTATTCTCCAATCCTCAGGTACAGTCAAGGACTAGGCAGCAAATGCAATCTTGATATTCAAAAAGATATTTAAAACTGAAGAATTAAAAAACTGACAACTGCAGTGTGGGAAATGTTTAAACTCATGCTTTTTGAGCACTTAACAATACTAATAGAATTTCCTTGCCTGTTTCCTCACTTTACTTGGAGGTTCTAATAAAAAATTCTATGTAGGTATTTTATACTTTGAACTTCTGCGTAACAAATGCTGTACTGACCTCTATATCTGTTATATATTCTTGAGTCAGTTTGTGTTTAATGAATTCTTCACATCTCCTAATTCCAGATTCACACATGGTATTTCAATCCAACATACTTCTAAAAAGACCTGGCAGTTTATCATTTTGCTCAATTCATGCATTGCTATAATTCATTTTGAGCACTTGCTGCTATCCAAAAAGCAAATTTCTGTTTTCCATCAACTCCTTGTTATACTCTTTTCAGTCATTCTCAGCTGACTTTGTGAAGTTCCCAGACTTGCTGATTTTTGATCCCCTGCATCCTTTAAAATAGCTATTTCAATATCCCGATATTAATACACAAGTAATACCAGTAGATCTTATGTGGCATGGCTGGCTCATGGATAATCAGGGATATGGAGCCAGGGAATGGAGCAATTGGCTAAGGAATAGATCATAAAGAGCAAAGTAGTTGTGTTAGGAATGCAACATAAGCACAAGAGGGAAGTAGCTGGACAGGATACAAGGCCTGAGTTGAAACAGAGATGGAGAAATATCAGTTTATCTGGCAACTGAGAGCTGCAAAGTCTGTGGCCGAGATAGGTGGAGATTGGGGCTGGTGGTAGAAGTTGGTAAGAGCTGCGGATACAGTTAATTCTGTACAACATATAGAACATTTTTGCCATTATACATTACAAGACCTTGTATATAGTTACGTTGTTTTCCTTGTCAAAGTTAACTCAGAATAAGTTCAATAGTTTATTTCTTAATCGCGTTGTTTTCACAGTTATGTTCAATGTATTCATGGCCTGTATAACATCCCCTGGGTTTTAGCTCTGTCAGGTCTTTTTTTATTGTTAGTGTAGGTGTGAAGCTTACAAACAGCAAGTGCTAGTCTCCTGTGTGAATGGCTAATCTTGCTAGCAATCAGAAAGGAAAATCCTGGGATGGTATGCACCCCAACACATGCAAGGCATGGTGGTGTTCATTGAAAGAGAAGCTGCATATATCTGCATTCTGGAAATTGTAGTCCTTAGAATGCTTGAACAGAGTGACAGTGGTGCATTATGGGAGGTCCAGTCTGTTACCTTGTTGAGCTTCCTCTAAGGTAGTTCGGAGCTGACACAGACAGCTGAGAGAAGTCCCATGGACTTAATTCATGCACCTATAAGAGAGACAGGCCTGCAGAGGAGAATGCTATTAGAAATATATGAAACACGGAAAAAAGAATTGGATGGATAAGTTTAATGATTTGTTGAGAAATATGTATTTTTTTATATTTATTATTTTAGAAACCTTATTTCCAATACTACGTCCGGAGATTACTGACAAAGGAAGATGGCAAGCAAAGGCATTTTGTTTTCATTGGTTCCCCTCTCCACCTGGTCAGTTGCTTTATTTGTAGTGGTTTTCTAAATGTTGATTCCTGATTGGTATTTTTTTGTTCATCGGTAGGTTCCCTACCTGTTCAGTGGTGATTTGCTCCTTTTTCATGAATACGATATGTAAGCTAATTAATTTGTGGTGCAAAAGAGACATGCTGGATGCAAGAACTTCAGGTACTATAAATAGGTAATTTATGCAGTAACAAACTGATTGAACTTCATCTGCTCAACATTTGGATTTAAAAAAGCAAAATGGACACTAAAAACCTAACAATTAAATAGCAGCAAAACCAATACTAAGCAAGACTAGATAATTTACAGCAAACAAAGTTAACATTCCAGAATTACCTCCTGTATATTCTACTTGAATCACAGAATTTTAACCTCTTACCGTACAGGAATTTAGTACATTGAAACTACTTGATATATATATACACGCACATTGCTTAACTCTGGACTTTTAGAAAGGTAGAAAATATTTCAACAACACACAAGACTGAGGAGGAATCATTTCACACAGTACATTTAGCCTTCCCCCCTGTCATTTTAATACTGTGCTCCTCTCCAAGCTTTTCTTTGTAGTTACCTTGTTTGATCTGTCCCTGTACAGCAGTGGTGGAGACTGGAGGGGAAGGTTTCCCTTTAGTCATCTCTAGGGTGCTTGGTTTCTGTGGTCTGCAAGGAATAACAATCAAATATTAATTACAGCCTTTCAGAACAGGTCAAGCTTGCTTGAGGTTCAGGGTTTGAAGCTCTACCACATCAGTCATATGTTGTAAGTTTTAGTGTCTACCCATCTCATCAACAAATCTCTAAGTAACTATAGCCTTATAGTTACAACCCATTTAACTTAAAAGAAAAAAACAAAATCAGAGAAAACTATTCTCCACAACAGTCCAGAACTAAAAATTTATCCAAAGGGATACTCCAAGCGACATGTTAAAGGTATTTACCATTTATTAAAACCAAATCAGTTTCAAGCATCAAGATAGATAAGTTTAATGCTAGCCATTATTATAGACTTACCACATATGCTCTAAAGAAAAACAAAAAATTGATAGACCTGATAAGACTAATTTTTCAGCATGAAAGCCAGACTACCTTTTGTTCCTTGTGTGAAATGCCAAAACTCTGTGGTACGTCGTAAAGCAAAATACATTCAGTGGTAATAAAAGTTCAATACTATTATTGCCTGAAAAAAAACTAAGATACTATTTTAGAAAAATAGCAGAAGAACCCCAGCATTAATTTAGTTTGGTCTCTATTTTAAAATGTAGTCAAACTTTAATTGCAGCCTTCAAAATACAATCATTTTAGTTTAGTCCTTTGTTACCATAATTTAGCTTCAGTCTTGACAAAAACTACATCTTTGTTTTCCATATTCTCAGATATTCTACTAAATTACTTTTTTTTTAAATGTTATATTTGCTGTTTCACTTCTCTCACTAATAATCACCTGGCTACCAAATTGAAAATATGATAGTTATGTCTTTCAAGTCTGCACTAAAGTAACTAAGTACAGTTGCTTTTGTATAAGTACAATGTTGTATCTTTCCATGCAAGTTAAGCAATAAGAATTACAGGTGATATGAAATGCATAATTTCCATTTAAATGACTTCATCAGTGACATGTTACCACTGGCATGGACATCTGCTATAATTAATTCAGCTATAAACAGTTACAATATGTGCTAAAGTTGATAGTTTCCCTGTTAAGTTGTGAAATTTTTGTTCCCATTACTTAATGGAATCTATCGTCTCAGACAAATTTGAGGTCCATGGGTGGCTGCTTCATACAGAACAGGCAATCTTGCACTGAACCAAACATCGGCCATTTAAACCTTAAATTCTGGCATACCACATAATGCTCCAAGGAAATGACAAAAATGCCAAATTTTGATTAAAGTATTCCTAGTTGCTGTTATCTACCGAGTTTGTTGCCTGTTGTTGGTGCACAGGAAGCTGCACTTTATAAACTTTAATTTCTTTCTCCTCAATACGGTTTAAATACAACAGCCCCTTACTATAACCAACAAAATCTTCTGATACATATTGTGAATAGCTCTCTCAACCTATGAACCTTATCAGTAACACCCTGCCTATGGATACATAATCTTGTTGGAAACAACTTAGATTCATATAATGCTCATGCAAAAGAACTTCACAGCACTTTACAAGGGGAAAGGTGGAAACGAAGCAATGAGGAATTTGGGGTTGACCGATATTTCGAGCAAATCGAAAAGCACAGTACGGATTTTTAAAATATTTTTGAAGACAAGGAGAGGAATAGCAAGGCAAAAAGGCTTTGGGAGAGTATTCCAGAGATCAAGGACATAGTGAATGAATAATTTATCTAATGGCGGAATGGAGAACACGCAGCAGACTCAGCTGGGACATATGGCTAGAGAAGTTTGCTCACAGATTGATCGGACCAAGGAAGGATTTAAAAACAAAAGAAGACTTGTATTTATACAGCGCCTTTCACCTCAGGATGTCCCAAAACACTTTACAGGCAATGAAGTACTTCTAAAGTGTAGTCACTGCTATAATGTAGGAAACATAGCAGCAAAATTGCACACAGCAAGATCTCACAAACAAGAATTAAATAAATAACCATATCATCTGTTTTAGATGTTGGGAGACATTTTTTTGAGGAGATATAGTGACTGCCTTGGGATAGATAGGAATGGAAGCCTGAGAGGACGGGGCTGTTTAGAGACAAACTTGTGAAAAGTTTGGGAAAAGTCCATCTGGGCCATCAAGCCCACCTATGAAGATATGGTGCAGTCATGTACACCATTCACCCACTTCCCTAGTCAAGTAATCTCCTGAAGAAGGGAAAACGCCAAAGGACTATACAGGAAAATATAATTCGTCACCACCTCACTTGGGATACCAATCAAAGCTCTAGGAGACTGTAATAACTTGTAAATCCTACTATTCCCAGCTACACTACAACTTAACCTCTATACTGAAAATGTCCTCCACTCTCAGGAACTTGTTCTGCTCTCTTGTGAAGGTCTCAAGGGTATCCAATACGTTTTGGTAATATGTACTAGAGGGCAAAGTCTATGTAAAAAGAAATATTTCCTAACATCTAACCAAACTCTTTGCCGATGCACTGTATACTCAAGCTCCCAACTTTCGTTGTGCCGATAACAACTTTTATTTATATAGCGCCTTTAACGTAGTAAAATGTCCCCAGGCGCTTCACAGGAGTATTAAAAGAGAAAAAAAATTTGACAAGATGATGAAGGGATTAGGTTTGGTGCAGTTGGTTACATTAGTTGAGATGGATATAGAAAGAACAAATCTGCCGTTTATTTAGCGTCTTTCATGTCAAGACATCCCAAAGCGCTTTACAGCCAATGAGATACTTTTGAAGTTTGTCACTATTGTAACGTAGGTAAACAGAGCAGTCAATTTCCACACAAGGTCCCACAAACAAAAATTAGATACATGACCAGTTGCTTTGAAGGATAAATGTTGATAAGGCGAATTCCCCTGCTCTTCTTTAAATACGTAGAATTACATAGAATATACAGCAGAGAAACAGGCCATTCTCCCCAACCAGTCCATGCCAGCATTTCTGCTCCACTCGAGCCTCTCCCCTCCTTCCTCATCTAACTCCATCAGCACAACCCTCAATTCCCTTCTCCCTCATATGCTTATCCAGCTTCCCCTTAAATGGATCTATACGATTCACCTCAACTATTCCCTGTGGTAGCGAGTTCCACATTCTCACCAAACTCTGGGTAAAGAAGTTTCTTTTGAATTCCCTATTTGATTTCTGGTGACTATCTTATATTCATGGTCTCTAATTTTGCTCTTCCCCACAAGTGGAAACACTCTCTCTGTATCTACTCCATCAAAACCTTTCGTAATTTTAAAGATCTCTATTAGGTTACCTCTCAGCCTTCTCTTTTCAAGAGAAAAGAGACCCAGCCTGTTCATCCTTTCCTGATAGGTATAACCTCGCATTTCTGGTGTCATACTTGTAAATCTTTTTTGCACCCACTCCGGTGCCTCGATGTCCTTTTTATAATGGCCCAGAAATTGATCCCGCGACGCGAGAGTACGCACTGCGTACTCTCGCGTATTCCCACTCCAATTGCCGGTTTTCTGCATGCCCTGCGCATGCGCTGAAAACCGGCAATTGCTCTTTTGAAAAGGGGGCGGTTCCTCGGTGCATCGCGTGCGCACTACAGGCTGCGCGCACGCTGTGCACTTCATGCTTTGGACGCGCAGGTAAGTACTGAAGATTTTAGAAATGTAAAAAGGAGGAGTAAGACCCACTTTTAAGAAGGTAAGTAGTGAATTAAGTATTTTTTTGAATTTTTTTTAACAGGTATATCTTTTTTAGAGACTTTAAAGACAGGTAAGTTTATTTTTATAACTTTTTAAAAGATTTTAAATTTTTTCAAAAATTTAATTTTTTATTTAAAATGGTTAATTTAATTAACTATACTTATTTTATTAATGTGATGGGGTTTTTTTTAAATTTAATTGAGGTTTAGCTGTTATTTTGGGGGGGTGTAAGATTCATAGATTTCACAGCACTTATGTGAAACTTATGAATGGAAGATGGTGTGCTGCCATTGGCTCTAACTGAGTCACGTGATCCCACAGCTCGCACGAATTCACTACGCCGCTGGGATACGCAAGCACTGCCCAGCTGATCTCTAGAACATCAAGTTCGTGCGAGCTGGATCTGAAAAAGCACAAGCGAGGTGAGAGATCGCGGGAAAGCCTTACCCCCGCGGGAACAGAGCGAGATCAATTTCTGGGCCAATATGGCGACCAGAACTGTACACAGTACTCCAAATGTGGTCTAACCAAGGTTTGATACAAGTTTAGCATAACTTCACTACTTTTCAATTCTATCTCTCTAGAAATAAACCCTAGTGCTTGGTTTGCTTTTTTTAAAAAAAAGCCTTATTAACTTGCATCGCTACTTTTAGTGATTTGTGCATTTGTACTCCAAGACCCCTTTGCTCCTCGACCCCATTTAGATTCTTATTTTCCAAGAAATATGTGACCTCCTTATTTTTATCATCAAAATGTAATACCTCACACTTATCTGTGTTGAAATTAATTTGCCAATTGTATGCCAATTCTGCAAGTTTATTAATGTCTTCTTGTAATTTGTTGACATCCCCAATTTGGTGTCGTCTGCAAATTTAGAAATTGTGTTTTTGATTGCGAAGTCTAAATCGTAGTGCCATGGGACCTTTTACGCCCAACTGAGAAGGCAGATATTGACGCTGTTTAATTTTCATCTGAAAGACAGCTTTTCAAACCGTGTATTATTCCCTCCGTACTGCACTATTCGGAAGAGACGTTAAACCGAGGCCCCATCTGCCCTCTCAGGTGGACGTAAAAGATTGCACGGCACTATTTGAAGAAAAGCAGGGGATTTCTGACCAATATTTATCACTCGACGAACATCACAAACAGATTATCTGGTCATTTATCCCATTGTGGCTTTTGGGACCTTGCTATGCGTAAATTGGCTGCCTCGTTTCCTACATTACAAGAGTCACTACACTTCAAAAAGTACCTCATTAGCTGTGAAGTGCTTCAGTACGTCCCAAGGTTGTGAAAGGCACTATAGAAATGTAAGTTCTTTCTTGCTTTGCAGCAGATTATGTGCTCAAGTGTCTGGAATGGTGCTTGAACCCATGACATAAGAACATAAGCAATAGAAGCAGGAGTAGGCCATTTGGCCCTTCGAGCCTGCTCCATCATTCAATAAGATCATGGCTGATCTTCTGCCTCATCTCCACCTTCCCGCCTGATCCCCATATCCCTCAAGTCCCTTAGTATCCAAAAATCTATCGATCTCCGTCTTGAATATACTAATCAATTTAGCATTGACTCAACTCTTAACTTCTAAAGGAGGATTTATTGGGTAGCATCTCTTGTTCCTGCAGCTGCACTGACCTGCCAATTCAGAGGCAAGAGTGCTACTGGTGAGGTGTGCAGGGGCCAAAACTGGAGACAATATTCCGAGTCTGACTAGCAACGCTTTGAGCAGCCTATGTACAGTATTCTTAGTTTTCTATTCTATTTTCTAGCACTATAACCCAAAATCTTATTTACCTTCCTAATAGATTGTCAATGATTTATCAATTATGCCTCCAAGGTCTCTATTCTATTTTGTAACCTTAATCAGATACCTCTGCATTCTATACACATGCTTGGAGTTTCCCAGACCAAAATGCATAACATTGCACTTAACCACATTGAAGGACAATCTCTGGATTACTCCCTGAGCCACGAGCAAATTGGCAGAGGGTAAATAAGATTAGAGTGTTGAATGCGTAGCTCAGAGATTGGTGTGGGAGAAATGGGTTTTGATTCATGGGGCACTGGCACCAGTACTGGGGAAAGAGAGAGTTGTTCCGTTGGGACGGGCTTCACTTGAACCATGCTGGGACCAGTGTCCTGGCGAATCGAATAACTAGGGCTGTAGATAGGGCTTTAAACTAAATACTGGGGGGGAGGGTTCAGGTGAGGGGAAATTTAAAAAGTCAAAGAGAAAGGAGAAGGCAATGGTGCAGGGTAGTGATAGGGGTAATGATAACCAAAGTGTGACAGGAAGGGACAGAGCGCATAAACATAAGAGTGCATCAGAAAGTAGAGTCAGAGTAGGGAAAAATGGTAAAAAGACAAATTTGCAAGCGCTTTATCTGAATGCACGCAGCATTCATAACAAGATAGAAGACTTGACGGCAGAAATAGAAATAAATGGGTATGATCTGATAGCCATTACAGAGACGTGGTTGCAAGGTGACCAAGGCTGGGAACTGAATATTATGGGGTATTTGACATTTTGGAAGGATAGGCAGAAAGGAAAAGGAGGTGGGGTAGCTCTGTTAATAAAGGATGAGATGAGTGCAGTAGTGAGAAATGATACTGGCTCAGAAGATCAAGATGCAGAATCAGCTTGGGTGGAAAGAAGAAATAATAATGGAAAGAAGTCACTGGTGGGAGTAGTCTATAAGCCCCCTAACAGTAGCTACACTTTAGGACAGAGTATAAATCAAGAAATAATGGAGGCTTGTAAGAAAGGTACTGCAATAATCATGGGCGATTTTAATCTTCATACAGATTGGACAAATCAAATTGGCAAAGGTAACCTTGAGGAAGAGTTCATAGAGTGTATTTGGGATGGTTTCTTAGAACAATACGTTGTGGAACCAACCAGGGAGCAGGCTATTTTAGATCTGTAATGAGATAGCATTAATTAATGATCTCATCGTAAAGGATCCTCTAGGGAAGAGTGATCATAATATGTTAGAATTTCAAATTCAGTTTGAGGGTGAGAAACTTGGGTCTCAAACTAGTATCCTGAACTTAAATAAAGGCAATTACAAAGGTATGAAGAGTTGGCTAAATTGGGCTGGAAAAATAGATTAAAGGGTAAGACGGTAGATAAGCAGTGGCAGACATTTTTGGAGATATTTCATAACTCTCAGCAAAGATATATTCAAGTGAGAAAGAAAGACTCTAAGAGAAGAATGAACCATCCGTGGCTAACTAAGGAAGTTAAGGATGGTATTAAATTGAAAACAAAGGCATACAATGATGCGAAGATTAGTGGTAGGCCAGAGGATTGGGAAAATTTTAAAAACCAGCAAAGGACGAAAAAAGAGAGAAGATAGATTATGAGAGTAAACTAGCAAGAAATATAAAAACAGACAGTAAGAGCTTCTACAAGTATATAAAAAGGGAATAACTAAAGTAAACGTTGGTCCATTCGAGGATGAGACTGGGGAATTAATAATGGGAAACAGGGAAATGGCAGAGATTTTGAACAAATAGTTTGTGTCGGTCTTCACGGTAGAAGACACTAAAAGCATCCCAGTAATAATAGATAATCAAGGGGCTATAGGGAGGGGGGATCTTAAAACAATCACCACCACTAGAGAAAAAGTACGAGGCAAACTTATGGGCCGAAAGGTGGACAAGTTCCCTGGACCTGATGGCCTGCATCCTAGGGTCTTAAAAGAAGTGGCTGCAGAGATAGTGGATGCATTGGTTGTAATCTACCAAAATTCCCTGGATTCTGGAGAGGCCCCAGCAGATTGGAAAACCACAAATGTAACGCCCCTATTCAAGAAAGGAGGGAGACAGAAAGCAGGAAACTATAGACCAGTTAGCCTCACATCTGTCATTTGGAAAATGCTGGAGTCCATTATTAAGGAAGTACTAGCAGGACATTTAGAAAATCATAATACAGTCAAGCCAAGTCAGCATGGTTTTATGAAAGGGAAATCATGTTTGACAAATTTGGTAGAGTTCTTTGAGGATGTAATGAGTAGGGTGGATAAAGGGGAACCAGTACATGTAGTGTATTTGGATTTCCAGAAGGCATTCGATAAGGTGCCACATAAAAGGTTACTGCACAAGATAAGAGCTCATGGGGTTGGGGGTAATATATTAACATGGATAGAGGATTGGCTAACGAACAGGAAACAGAGAGTTGAGATAAATGGGTCATTTTCAGGTTGGCAAACTGTAACTAGTGGGGCGCCACAGGGATCAGTGCTGAGGCCTCAGCTGTTTACAATCTATATTAATGATTGAGATGAAGGGACCGAGTGTAATGTATCCAAATTTGCTGATGATACAAAGATAGATGGGAAAGCAAGTTGTGAAGAGGACACAAAGAATCTGCAAAGGCATATAGATAGGTTAAGTGAATGGGCAAAAAATTGGCAGATGGACTATAATGTGGGAAAATGTGACATTATCCATTTTGGTAGGAAAAATAAAAAAGCAAATTATTATTTAAATGGAGGGAGACTACAAAATGCTGCGGTACAGAGGGATCTGGGGGTCCTTGTACATGAAACACAAAAAGTTAGCATGCAGGTACAGCAAATAATTAGGAAGGCAAATGGAATGTTGGCCTTTATTGCAAGGGGGATGGAGTATAAAAGTAGGGAAGTCTTACTACAACTGTACAGGGCGTTGGTGAGACCACACCTGGAGTACTGCGTACAGTTTTGGTCTCCTTATTTAAGGAGGGATATACTTCCATTGGAGGCAGTTCAGAGAAGGTTCACGAGGTTAATTCCTGAGATGAAGGGGTTGTCTTATGAGGAAAGGTTGAGCAGATTGGACCTATACACATTGGAGTTTAGAAGAATGAGAGGTGATCTTATTGAAATGTACAAGATTCTGAGGGGGCTTGACAGGGTAGATGCAGAGAGGATGTTTCCCCTCGTGGGGGAATCTAGAACTGGGGGCATAGTTTCAGAATAAGGGGTCACCCATTTAAAATGGAGATGAGGAGGAATTTCTTCTCTCAAAGGGTCGTGAATCTTTGGAATTCTCTACCCCAGAGAGCTGTGGAGGCTGGGTCATTGAATATATTTAAGGTGGAGATAGACAGATTTTTGAACGATAAGGGAGTCAAGGGTTATGGGAAGCGGGCAGGAATGTGGAGTTGAAGCCAAGACCAGATCAGCCATGATCTTATTGAATGGCGGAGCAGGCTCGAGGGGCCAAATGGCCTACTCCTGCCCCTATTTCTTATGTTCTCATGACATTTGTCACATATGGATCTGCATCACAGATGTCTTGCAGAAGAGCAGCAGTGGAGCACAATGGAATGATCAACAGTTCCAAAGGTGCAGAAAAGTCAAGGGGGGACAGGAGGGCCAGTAAGCCACCCCTGTAATCACGCAGGCCAGGAAGGGTTTCAGTGCTGTGGGCAGGTTAAAAGTTGGATTTGAGGGACTTTAACAGAGTAACAGAGGTGCCCATGTAGTTGGATTGCAAAAACATGTTCAAGAACCTTACAGAAAAGGTTAGAGCTCAGATGTTAAGATAGCTTTGAAGGGTGGGGTCACTGCTAGAAGATGGGTAGAAATTAATGTATGTGGGAAAGAAGGGGAAGTTGCGTGTTCAGGAACTCGGTCAAAAGAGGGACAAGGTAGCAGGTGGAGCGCTTCATGAGAAGAGAATTTGATAGAGGCTGAGTTGGGGCGAGAGCAAGGAGAATTGAAGGGTTGAGAAGAGAAGGGCCTGAGATCAAATAGATACCCTGGATTTGTAAACACAAAAATCCACATACGAGCACTATAAATTTAAAATGACAGCTGAGAACTAGAGATTGTGTGGAAGGAAAATTGGACGTGGTAGTTTGTAAAAGCGGAATTTGGGGTTATTCTTCACTATCCAGGATAATCTTGGGGCAAGGGAACATTTTGCCACCGAGAGGGAAAAAAGGTACTGCTTGAGATAGTGAACAACCGCATGTGCTCTACTCCATGGTCTGCAATCCTGAATCTATGGAAGTGGATACTGTACTAGGGAATGGTGAGGTTGAAGGTCAAATGAGACCTCTTGAGGTGAAGGTAGTTAATACTGAAAGCAAGGCAACTGTAGAGCAGATTGATGGAATCATACACTCTATACAGCTCCTTTACAATCTACTAATTTTATTGCTAGTTTAAAAAAAATGGAGGTTGAAAAATAGGATATATATATATATAAAATATTGTAAATACACAACAATTAAGGTACCTGGCTCTTAACATGTTTGGTTAAGCTTCTGAATACTAGTGTTTCTGGCATTAAAAACATATTTACATTTGTCATTTCTCTTTTGGGCTGTTTGACTCTGAGGAGTGCATGGCACTGGCATCAGAGTAACAGATGAACTCATCACTCACAGGATCCTTACTACCTAGAGAAGTCTGCAAGGATATTACCAACTATGGGGGAGGAGAAAGGTGGGGAACTTAAAAAAGTGAAATCAAAACAAATATTGAAATACTAGCAAAGATCAAACTATTAATTGTCATATTAGTACAAATTGACCAGCAATTGGACACATAAACCTCTTGTAGCACTTCTTCACATCTCTCAAACGTCCCAAAGCATCTTATAGGCAAATAAGGCAAATAAGTGTTATGTAGGTAAAGTGAAAAGTTATACAGCAAAGATTTGTTATAAGATGCAATTCAGCAAGTATTTCAACAACATATTTCCCCTCACAAATAGAAATATATCTGTGCTCTACAGGGCAGAGCAAAAAAATGGGCGGTGAGGAGGAGCAAGAAATGGATACATAAAGCAGAATCGAAGAGAAAGCTTTGAAAACAGCGTTCCAGAGGGCAACGGTGTTATGGCTAAAAAAAAGTCACTGATGGTGGAAAGAACAAAGATGGGGATACCAAATTTGAGAAGACAGAAGGATACATGAAAGAATGCACAGCTTGAGAAGATTGTTGTGGTATGGTTGGGCCGAATGGCCTGTTTCTGTGCCTTATATCCTATGTAATTGTTGTGGTATGGTTGGGCAAGACCATGGTGGGATTTAAAGGGAACTACAAGGACTTTGATATCAATTCATTTGGGTGCAGGCAGCCAATGAAGGATAGCAAGCATGGAGGTGATAGGAATGCGAGATTTCATCTGGTTGAGGATGGGGTTATGATATCCTGAATGAGTTGTGGTTTATGAAAGATGGAGGTGAGAGGCCAACAAGAAGAGCACAGCAGTCTAAGGTTATAAAAGGTTTCACCAGCAGTGGTGTTTGGGGGACTGGGGTGGGATGAAGAGGTGGATAATGTATTAGAAGTGAAGGAAGATGGTATTGGCAATGGGTTAATATGTAGGGAATAACATTGAGCTCGGGGTCAAACAATGTACAAGGATTCCATACCTCTATAAGTCTGAGTGTCAGCCAGGCAGTTGATAGATTGAAGGCCAGAAACACGTAGGTGCCGGCATTAGCTGAAGAGGGACTCTGTGCAAGTGAAGATGGGGGCTGCAGTTTGTGGAGGATGGAGGAAGGATAAACATGTGGAGTAGGATTTCAACAGCAGTAGTGCAGAGGTGGGGTGGAGGTGAGTGATATTGCACAAATGCAGGAAGGCAGAATTGGTAATGGATCATATAAGGGGAAGGAAATTGAGCTTGGGATCAAGTAATGCATTAAGGTTCCACACCTCTTGCCTCGGGCCGAGGCAGCAGCTGGGTAGATTGGTGAAGTCAAAGCCAGAGGCGTGTAGGTGCTGGCCGAAGCCAAAGAAGATGGCTTTGCTTTTGTCAACATTCATTTCAATTCACCAAGATCACAATGTCAGACAGACAGTTAGACAATGTGACAACAACCTTAGGATCAAATGGAGGAGATGGAGAGGTCGAGCTAGTTTTGATGTACATTTGAAGCTGCTCACATGCTTTCAAATGATATTAATAAGGAGTAGAATATAAACGAGGAAGGGATCAAAGATAAAGCTTGTGATACGCCAGAGTTGACTGTGCAGGCAAAAGCGACAAAAAGGAAAAACCACTGGAGGCAATGTCTATAATCAGACAGATGCATGTGAAACCATTGAAGGGCAGTGCCAGGGAGATGAACTGCAGAGAAAGAAATGTTGGAGTAGATGACATTGTTGAAGGCAGTGGAGAGGTGAAGAATAGTTGAGGAGAAACATCCAAGTCACGGTCACAGTCACACAGATGTTGACTGTAACTCCGACCAGCAGTGTCTCGGTGGTGTAGCTGGGGCAGAGGCTAGATTTGTGAGTCTCAAAGAGGAACAGGTGGGAGATGTGGAAGCATTGTTGTGAGACAACAAACAATGAGACAATGGAGGGAAAGGAAAGGTTGAAGATAGGGTGACAGTTGGAGACTATGATCATAATGCATAGCCTGTTTCTTAAAGTTGCTTTTGTCAGAAAAAAACAGCATCTATATACACAACTATATTTAGAAAATAAATGGATTGAGTTTTCAAAGAAATAATTATTCTGAAGTAAGTTTACCCCACAATACCTTTGCATCAAAATTCAATATTAATATTCATAATTTAAATGATTTTACTTTAAATTGTACGAGAGCAGAGAATGATTCACACCTTTGCGGCAATTTTTTCATGTGCTCCCCGATGAAAGTGGCATTGGTCATGCTCATTAATGTATTGGCTAAGGAGATAAGAGAGAGCAGGTGTTGGGTTGTGACTGCCCGGGACACATTATACGTGCTGTTTCCCAGAACTAGCTTTTTTCTTGTTTCAATGGCACCATCTAGTGTCTTGCAAGCAGTCTGTTTGAAGCCCGGAAGCATCAGCGACATATGTCCTCCCCTTGACAGCAAACCAAAAGATACAGGACAGTGAGGTTTTAACATGCCAAGGCGGATGAGGCAAACCTCATCTAATCCTTCACTCAACCCCCAAGCATGAAGACAGGACATGAATAGCTTGGCAGTGTCCATTGTTAGATTGTACTCTAACAGTGTGAGTGGCTTTGATTTGCTGCCTTTGTATTCTGAGTCACTTTCTTCCCTCTTCTGCCTCTTCATTTCATCGTCATCATCTTCATCGTCATCCAGCAAATGCTCTTTAATATTCTCTTTGATAGTTTCCTTCACCTGTTGGAAGAGGACAGCTGCTCTCTTCCCAGTCAGGAAGGAGCTGCTTTTGTCTGTGCCACCTGGTGCTTTCTGGAGGCTCTCTGGAGAAATAAGAGTGGGGTTGGGTCTGGATGCTTCCTCCGTTAGCAGCTGGATGATCAGTGCTTCCACATCAAAGAATAATATATGGATATCTGGATCTGTCAGGTTGGTCTTCATGGCTTGAACCATAAGGGCATTATGGGAGTACTTTGGTAAAGCTCCCTAGAGAAAAAGGACACAGAGCAAAAAATTAAAGTGAGTACACAAATTTGCAAATAACAAACTGAAGCCTCCAAACAAAACATTTTAAACTAAATAGATCAGCAAGCTCTCCCTCCCAAAACCTAGCATTTTAAACAAATAGGTTGACCTAAATGTTCTTGCAAAAGCCAACAAGAAAATTAATAAAATTATGGAACAAGAGGATCTTCACCACATCAAGTCCATTTCTTCCACAGAACACATTATCGTGCACTTTATATTCGGTCCTTCTCAACCATTTAGCTCCAGAGGACAGAATATGCAAAGTTTCTCCTCACCACACCAACCCAGGACAAGAAAAATCAGCTTTTTACACTGAAATTGGAAATTGTCAGTGTCAACTGATCAGATCAGCTGGAGGGAAAAACTGGAGCCCATCCAAACCAATCAAGATCAGTTGCAGGTCAGATCTGGATTCTGACAAAACCAAATAGGAGGCTGGAAATGAAGGCTGTTATAACCAAAGTAGAGAGGTCGCACAACACCAGGTTATAGTCCAACAGTTTTATTTGAAATCACAAGCTTTCGGAGCTATCGATTGCTCCTTCCTCAGGTGAAGGCAGGGAAGGAGCAATCGATAGCTCCGAAAGCTTGTGATTTCAAATAAAACTGTTGGACTATAACCTGGTGTTGTGCGACCTCTCAATTTTGTCCACCCCAGTCCAACACCGGCATCTCCGCATCATGATAACCAAAGTTAGCAGCAGGAGACTTCAGAACCAAACATTACCTTCTCCCGCTGTTGCTCACACACAAACTTGAGGCAGAAAAGATTTATGATGAGCTGATGGTTTTTCAAAGCCATAGTTACATGTGTATATATTTTGCATTTATCCCTGAAGAAGTTACACATAACAAATATGAGACTAAACGACATTTTTAAAAACACTTAAATTTCCCTGAAAAAAACTTTATGGGGCAGGCGTGGCTGTTGTCTTTGGTGAAGGTTTATTTTCTTTAAGGTTAGTTGCAGCTGTTTTCTCAAGATATAGAATGAATTCAGCAACTGGTTTTACTTCAGAATTCTTGTCACTGCACTAGTGGCATTAGCAGTAATTCGAAATAAAACAGGCAATGAGGTTTGGAATGAGCTTTATTTATATAACTTTAAAAAAAGACACTGATATTCCCATACATGGAATTTTACAATAGTGTACGACTGTGATGTGTGATGTAAACCATTGGCCACTTGTGGGTGACTTGTAGTGTCCGGTTATCTTCTGCAACACTGAAAGCTGTTTTTGGTTTGTAGCCATGACGTCCATATTAGAGCAGTCGACATCCATTGGGAAATGTGAGAAATGACATTAATAATGAATAAGAGTAGCACAGATTGAAAGCCCCAGAGTGGGGGTAGTCAGTCAGGTCCACAGGAGAGAACAAAATTAGCTCTGCACGCCTGTTCTTGCAAACCACACCTTTGTATATTTTCGAGTTCATTGCAAAATGATATATTTTCCAGTATAAGAAAATACACCTATTGCCTAGAAATTACTTTTGGCAAAAATAGCAGATGAATGCATATCATGTTTGTATGACATTCCTCAGTCGCCACAGTTGTATTAAAATGTCTATATTTTTCATATTTGAATAATTTTGTAACCCTTCCAGGAGAAAGTATTAGTCTCTTTAATACTAGAACTATAATAGTGCCTGAAAATACACTAAATAAAGTGCCAAAAATCTAAATTTTCCAGGGAGGCCCACAAACAAATCTTGCTTCTTCAGCTGTCATGTGCAGTATCAGTAATTTCTAAATTTGACACTGCTGAAAACTGTGTTTTCGTGCACTTTAGGCATTTTCACCATCAATAAGCTTAAGTTATGACAAGACGGTAGTACACTGGGGCTTTCAATCTGACTCGTCATCTTCACGTGTCATGAGGCCTATATTCAGGATTGCTTTAGTTATCAACCACAGTGGGTCAATGTCAGCTTTTTCTAATTTTCTAGGCTGGTATATATGAACCCAGAAATCAATTAACTTTGCGATAGCAAAATACTGCGGATGCTGGAAATCTGAAATAACAACAGAAAACGCTGGAAAAACTCAGCAGGCCCACTGTGGTTGATAACTAAAGCAATCCTGAATATAGGCCTCATGACACGTGAAGATGAGGAGTCAGATTGAAAGCCCCAGTGTGCTGCCGTCTTGTCATAACTTAAGCTTATTGATGGTGAAAATGCCTAAAGTGCACGAAAACACAGTTTTCAGCAGTGTCAAATCAACTAACTTTGTTTGTTTCATCCATTTCAACATACATTTATCCTCCAAGTATGTGAACCCAAGCCAAACTAAAAGTGGGTCTAAGTGAAAGTGGAAGCCCATGGAATTAAGGGGAAAGTGATGGTGTTAGCTCTTTTCTGGAGCAAACAACCCACTTTGAGTCTACTTCATCTTATTACCAGATTGATTAAAAATGGATGAGTTAAAGACTAATTCAATCTCTGGGTTCAGCTGATGAAATGTTCAAACTTTGCTCTCCAAGTTTGAAGTGACGAGGTAAGGTAGGCGAAGCTATGTTGGAATTTGAAGGCAAGGATAAAGATCTTGAAACCAATTCACTTAGATACAGCAGGCCAGTAAATTTAACAAGAATAAGAGTGATGGAAGCACTGTGTATGCGCTGGTGAGAACAAAGATCTGGCATTCTAAATGAGATGCAGTTTATGAAGGCAGAGAGGCTGCTAACCTCATCCTGAAAGAAATTGAACCCCGAGGTGATAGAGGCATGAATTAAGATTTGGACAGCATAGGGGGAAAGGCAGTGGCAGAGGTTTGCAAGTAAATGGAGATGTGATCCATAGCACATTTAGAAGATAATGGTGTGCAGAAATTTGAAGGATTTAATATGGGCAGGACTCCTGGGTCAGATGGAATATATCTTCGAATTTTCAGTGAATTAAAGGAGGAAATTTGTGACAATTTGATTGAGATTAATTTGAAGAGGAGTTAGGCATAAACCTGCTAATTACAGGCGAGCAAACCATCAGAATGACAAAAATGCTCCGAGTGTACATCTGAAGAGCATAGATATTATACGGAGCAGTCAACATATTTTTAGAATAGGTCACATCTTACAAATCTAATTGAATTCCTTCAGAAGGTAAGTAAGCTAGTGGATAAATTTAATCCAGTAGTTCACTTGGATTTTCAAAATGTATTCAGCAAAATCCCTCATGCAAGACTGGTAGCCTCACAGGAAGTGATGACCAACTTTCTAAATGGTATCAGAATTATCCTTAGGATAGATGACAGACAAAGATAACAAATGAAAAATACTCTTACTGGGAAAACAGCATTCAGTACTGGGAGCTCTCTTGTGCATAATATGTGTGAATAGTATGAAACAGCATGTCGATAGTCGTATTGAATTTGCTTCTACAAAACTACGTGACCTGCTAATGAGTGAAATGGTAATTGACTATCTTAACAGAGACTTGCACCTATTGGCAGAGAGTTTCCACTTTGAGCGCAATCAGCGACCCAGGCGAAAATTGCACTAGTTTTAAGAAGTGCTTTTTTTGCTCACGTTTCCGCTCAAAATCATTTGCATATCGCCGAACGCAAAATCTTCCATGAACCATTGCAATTGGGCAGTATTTTATAACTTAATTTTTTTTTTTAAATTTGCAGCAAAAAAATTCCTTGATATTTTTAAGAGTGGTAACCTGGTGCAGTATTATTAATGCAACTGAAAATGGGTTCATCATAAAAAAATAAGTATTTTTAATCAGAGTGCCTCGTCCACCACCTGTGGGTAACCTGATTTTAAATAACTGAAAATGACTTTTTAAAACTATTTATTAGTTACCTTGGTGTGCAGTAGTCAGTTTCGTAGTAAATTAAAAAGAGCAGCTTTTAAAACGTGCCTATTAGTATCCTTGCGCTTAAAAAAAGCGCTTAATTTTAAGAGCCTCCTCGATGGTCCACAAACAACCACAATTAACGGAAACTCGCCATGGTGATTAATTCAATCTGGAGGTATGGCCAGCTTCCAATGTGATGTTCTTTAAACAACCACAAATGATCATGGAAACTCGCTGAACATAATTTGTGCTTGAAATTCCTCGATCTTTTGCGCTGGTTTGGCTGATTTTAGGCGAATTTTGCTGAAACTCTGGGCCATTATGTTGATGGACTGGGATAAAGTAAATAGATTTTAACACAGATAAAGATAGGGTAATGCATATCGGAACAGCTAACAGTAAATATATGTAAAATGAAAGGCTCCGATTTTGTAGTCGGCAGGCAGATTACGGACAGAGTGAAGTCCGATCTTATGGAAATATATTAGTTGCCTCTTCTTACAGAGAGAACACCACCAAAAACTGATTGAGAGATTTGTCTACAAATCAAAGTTGAGGCTAACTCTACACTATACTGTGCAGTTTGGGACACCTTGCTCCAGAAAAGTAGAGATATATCAGAAAGGGCTCATAGAAAAATTATCATGGTGAGTTCAGATTTTATGGGACTAAATTATGAAGAAAAGCTCAAATAACCAAACTTCTTTTCACTGGAGACACACAATACAGGTCTTTAAAATAATGAAAGGAAAAGATAAGGCTGAAGTAAGCAAGCAATTTAATTTGGAAAATGGGCCTAGATCTGAAGGATTTAAGTACAAAATATCATGACCCAAGTTAGAGATTGGATGCTCTTTGCTACAGCAGTGTAGTAGACTTTTGAAGAAGAGCAGAGGAGTTATCCCTGGTGTCCTGGCCAATATTTATCCCTCAACCAACATCACTAAAAAAAATTATCTGGTCATTATCTCATTCCTATTTGTGGGACTTACAACAATTATACAGGGCATTGGTGAGTCCACACCTGGTGTACTGTGTACAGTTCTGGTCTCCTTACCCTGGAAAGACATACTTGCCTTAGAGGGAGTGCAGCGAAGGTTCACCAGAATGGTTCCTGGGATGAGGGGATTTCCCTATGAGGAGAGATTGAGTAGACTAGGCCTGTATTCTTAAGAGTTTAGAAGAATGAGAGGTGATCTAATTGAAACATATAAAATTCTTAAGGGGGTGACAAGATTAATGCTGGGAAAATGTTTCCCCTGGCTGGGGAATCTAGAACACGGGGTCACAGTCACAGAATAAGGGGTAGGCCATGTGATGAGAAGAAATTTCTTCACTCAAAGGGTTGCGAATCTTTGGAATTCTCTACCCCAGAGAGCTGTGGATGCTCAGTGGTTGAGTATATTCAAGACAGAAGTCGATAAATTTTTGGGAACGAAGGGAATTAAGGGATATGGGGATAGTGCGGGAAGGTAGAGTTGAGGTCGAAGATCAGCCATGATCTTGTTGAATGGCGGAGCAGGCTCAAAAGCCCAAATGGCCTACACCAGCTCTGATTTCTTACGTTCTTATGGGACCTTGCTGTGCACAAATTGGCTGCCGCATTTCCTACATTACAACAGTGACTACACTTCAAAAATACTCCATTGACTGTAAAGCGCTTTGGGATGTCCTGAGGTCGTGAAAGGCGCTATGTATAGTCGGGGGTACGGTAGCATAGTGGTTATGTTACGGGACTAATAATCTGGAGACGTGAGTTCAAATCCCACCACGGCAGCTGGGGAATTTAAATTCAATGAATTAAGTAAATCTGGAATAAAAAGCTAGTGTCAGTAACGGTGAGCATGAAACTACCAGATTGTCATATAAAAATCTATCTGGTTCACTAATGCCCTTTAAGGAAGGAAATCTGCCATCTTTACCTGGTCTGGCCTATATGTGACTCCAGACCCACAGCAATGCGGTTGATTCTTAACTGCCCTCTGAAATGGTAGCTCACCACCACCTTCTCAAGGGCAATAAATGCTGGACTTGACTATTCCAACGCACTCCCACATTCTACCCTACACGTAAACTTGAGGTCATCCAAAACTCGGCTGCCCATGTCCTAACTCGCACCATGTCCCGTACACCCATCACCCCTGTTCCACATATCTACATTGGCTCCCGATTAAGCAGCCTCTCGATTTCAAAATTCTCATCCTTGTTCTCAAATCCCTCCATGGCCTCGCCCCTCCCTATCTCTGTAATCTCCTTCAGCCCCACAACCACCTCCCCCGCCTCCCCAAGATATCTGCGCTCCTCTAATTCTGCCCTCTTGAGCATCCCTGATTATAATCGCTCAACCATTGGTGGCCATGCCTTCTGTTGCCTAGGCCCTAAGCTCTGGAATTCCCTACCTAAACTTCTCCGCCTTGCTACCTCTCTTTCCTCCTTTAAGACACTGCTTAAAACCTACCTCTTTGACCAAGCTTTTGGTCACCTGCCCTAATTTCTCCTTGTGGCTTGGTGTCAAATTTTTTGTCTTATAATACTCCTGTGCAGCATCTTGGGATGTTTTGCTACGTTAAAGGCACTATATAAATACAAGTTGTTGTTGTAGGCTGGGTAGTAGATATATAGAACAGAAACCCAGAGAAGGTAGTTGATACAGGGTCAATTGATACATTTAAAAAAGGGTTGGCTCAATATCTGTTGAGTCAATGACATAATAAATAATTATGCAGAGAATCTGGCTGGAGCAATGGGTTGAATGAGCGATTTTCTTTCCAGATTCTCTTATTAACTGACAAAAAGTATAGTGCGTTGATATCTAATGACCAACTTGTGGCTGTCTTCTTTGTGGGAGAAATCTCTTTGGGATCAGGTTGAGTTCAAGATAAATTGTAACCAAGTCAATCCTCTGTGACAGCCTCAGTAATACAATATCCGAGCTAGTTAGGCCCACAGTACTCCAGGATAGTCTGGCTCTTTGATGAACCTAGAGGAATAGAACCGTACCACTGAGCTCCAGATAACCCTCTCAACCACTGCCTGAACAAATAAGGTGATCCTCACCTGGCAAGCATCAGGAAGTTTGCCAGTGTTGACAAACTAAGTATTGTTAGCCAGTTAAGTTCCAGCAGCACCCCATCACACACAAGCCTTGGCTTTTGCCAACCTACACCTCAGTTCTCTGGGTTATGGAAGGGGGATCAAATTCTATGGAGAGTCCATATAGCCAAAACAGAAACTTTAGCTAGGGTCTAAATTAATAAGCAGAACCACAAGGGTAATAATCTCTGGATTACTACCTGAGCCACACGCAAATTGGCATAGGGTCAAGCAGATCAGAGAGTTAAATGCGTGGCTCAAAGAGTGGTGTGGGAAAAACGGGTTTCAATTCATGGGGCACTGGCACCAGTACTGGGGAAAGAGGGAGCTGTTCCGTCAGGATCGGCTCCACTTAAACCGGGCTGGGACCAGCGCCCTGGCAAATCTAATAACTCGGGCTGTAGATAGAGCTTTAAACTAAAAAAAGGGAGGGGGGGGGGGGGGGTCAGGTGAGGGGAAATTTAGAAATCTGAAGAGAAAGGTCAAGGCAATAGAGCAGTGTAGCGATTTGGGTAAAAATAAGCAGGAAGGGACAGAGAGTTTAACAGTAACAGTGCAGCAGAAAATAAGATCAAAGCAGGGAATAATGGCAAAAAATTTAAATTAAAGGCTCTTTATCTGAATGCATGAAGCATTCGTAACAAGATAGACGAACTTGTGGCACAAATAGAGATAAATGGGTTCGATCTAATAGCCATTACAGAGACGTGGTTGCAAGGCGGCCAAGGTTGGGAACTAAATGTTCCAGGGTACTTGACATTTCGAAAAGACAGGCAGAATGGAAAAGGAGGGGGAGTAGCCCTGATAATAAAGGATGACATAAAGACAGTAGCGAGAAAGGATCTCGGCTCAGAAGATCAGGAAGTAGAATCAATATGGGTGGAGATAAGAAATAACAAGGGGCAGAAAACACTGGTTGGAGTAGTATATCGGCCCCCTAACAGTAGCTATACCGTTGGACAGAATATTAATCAAGAAATAGTAGGAGCTTGCAACAAAGGTAATGCAATAATCTTGGGGGACTTTAATCTTCATACAGACTGGACAAATCAAATTGGCAAAGGTAGTCTGGAGGAAGAGTTCATGGAATGCATTTGGGACAGTTTCCTAGAACAATATGTCATGGAACCAACCCGGGAATAAGCTATTTTAGATCTTGTATTGTGTAATGAGACAGGGTTAATTAGCAATCTCAATGTAAAGGATCCTCTAAGGCAGAGTGATCATAATATGAGAGAATTTCACGTTAATTTTGAGAGTGACTTGCCCAAGTCCGAAACTAGAGTCTTAAACTTAAATAAAGCCTATTACATAGGTATGAGGGGCGAGTTGGCTAAGGTAGATTGGAAAAATAGATTAAAGGTATGGTGGTAGATAGGCAGTGGCTAGCGTTTAAAGAAATATTTCATAATTCTCAACAAAAATACATTCCATTGAGAAACAAAAACTCCACGGGAAAAGTGATCCAACCGTGGCTAACTAAAGAAGTTAAGGATAGCATTAGGTTGAAAGAAGAAGCTTATAATGTTGCAAGCCTGAGGATTGGGAGAGTTTCAGAAACCAGCAAAGGTTGACCACAAAATTCATAAAAAGGGAAAAAATAGAATGAGAGAAAACTAGCAAGAAATATAAAAGCAGATTGTAAGAGCTTCTACAAGTATGTAAAAAGGAATAGAGTAGCAAAAGTAAACGTTGGTCCCTTGGAGGCTGAGACAGGAGAAATTATTATGGGGAATAAGGAAATAGCAGAAACGTGAAACAAATATTTTGCATCTGTCTTCACAGTAGAAGACACAAAAAGCATACCAAGATGGTGGAGAACCAAGAGTCTACTGAGGGTGAGGAACTTAACGTAATTAATATAAGTAGAGAAAAAGTACTAGAGAAACTAATGGGACGAAAAGCCGACAAATCCCCTGGACCTGACGGCCTACATCCTAGGTTTCTAAAAAAGGTGGCTGAAGAGATAGTGGATGCATTGGTTTTGATCTTCCAAAATTCCCTAGATTCTAGAATGGTCCCAGCGGATTAGAAGGTCGCAAATGTAACACCGCTATTCAAGAAAGGAGGGAGAGAAAAAACAGGGAACTACAGGCCAGTTAGCCTGATGTCAGTCGTCGGGAAAATGCTGGAATCCAGTGTTAAGGAAGTGGTATCAAGGCACTTAGAAAATCATAACATGATTAGGCAGAGTCAACATGGTTTCATGAAAGGGAAATCGTGTTAACAAATTTATTAGAGTTTTTGGAGAATGTAACTAGCAAGGTAGATAAAGGGGAACCAGTGGATGTAGTATATTTGGATTTCCAAAAGGCATTCGATAAGGTGCCACATAAAAGATTATTACACAAGATTAGGGCTCATGGGGTTGGGGGTAATATAGTAGCATGGATAGAGGATTGGTTAACGAACAGAAAACAGAGAGTAGGGATAAACGGATCTTTTTCAGGTTGGCAGGCTGTAACTAGTGTTGGGGCCTCAGTTATTTACAATCTATATTAATGACCTAGATGAAGGGACCATGTGTAATGTATCCAAGTTTGCTGATGATACAAAGCTAGGTGGGACAGTAAGTTGTGAGGAGAACACAAAGAGTCTGCAAAGGGATATAGATCAACTAAGTGAGTGGGCAGTAAGGTGGTTGATGGAGTATAATGTAGGGAAAAGTGAAGTTATTCACTTTGGTAGGAAGAATAGAAAAACAGAATATTTTTAAATGTTGAGAAACTTTCAAATGTTGGTGTTTAGAGAGATTTGGGTGTTCTCGTGCAAGAAACACAGAAAGCTAGCATGCAGGTACAGCAAGCAATAAAGGAAGGCAAATGGCATGTTGGCCTTTATTGGCGGGCAAGGGGGTTGGAGTATAAGAGTAAGGAAGGCTTGCTGCAATTGTACAGGGCCTTGGTGAGACCACACCTGAAGTACTGTGCACAGTTTTGGTCTCCTTATCTAAGGAAGGATATACTTGTCTTGGAGGCGGTGCAACAAAGGTTCACGAGATTGATTCCTGGGATGAGGGGGTGAGAGATTGTGTAGAATGGGCCTATACTCTCTGGAGTTTAGAAAAATGAGAGGTGATCTCATTGAAACATACAAGATTCTGAAGGGGATTGACAGGGTAGACGCTGAGAGGTTGTTTCCCCTGGCTGGAGTGTCTAGAACTAGGGGGCATAGTCTCAGTATAAGGGGTAGGCCATTTAAGATGAGGAGGAATTTCTTCACTCAGAGGGTGGTGAATCTTTAGAATTCTCTGCCCCAGAGGGTTGCGCATGCTGAGTCTTTGAGTATATTCAAGGCTGAGATAGATAGATTTTTGGACTCTAGGGGAATCAAGGGATATGGAGATCGGGCGGGAAAGTAGAGTTGAGGTCGATGATCAGCCATGATCTTATTGAATGGCGGAACAGGCTCGAGGGGCCGTATGGCCTACTCCTGCTCTTATTTCTTATGTTCTTATGTTTACTTCTCTGGATTTCTCAGTACAGGTACTTTGATTTGGATGCTCTTTATCATGTTGACGTCTTTCCATGCATGTCAGAGATAAAGCTGCATAAATATAAAAACCATACTTCAGGCTTTTTATTTTGTTTTCAAATTGCTTCTACCCTCGAGAAATCAGCAGTATTTAAGTGCTTTGAGATGATTACAAAAACCATGCTGTTTATCATACTTCAGTATACAAACGTTTTCTGTCTTCATACATTTTCTGTAAATACCATTAATTTTGATTAAACGTCATTAGAGCCTCTGAAACAAAAGGAGACTGAGGATCTAACAAACTAAACAAATCACGTGAAAAGTTATTTTCCTAACGTAACAGCAATTTCAGTCTGCATGTGATTTCTCAAATAGGAATAGAATGAAGACTTTATGATCGCTTTACTGTAAATGTGAAGTAAACTCGCCACAGAAAGTGAAGACAGGTCATTTCAAGTTCAAGTACCCTTTTAATGACGTGATAAGTTTTAATTACTGCCAGTCAACATCTCTGGTACTGAAAATTAACTATTAAAAGTGTGAAGTCTCATTCCGTCAGATTTTAATTGTTGTTGGGAGATTTTTTTAATTAAAATATTTCTTTTACTTTTTGTCTCTTTTTTTTCTCTCTCTCGCTTAATCCAATCTTTCTTTCCCTCTCTAGTTCTTTCTGTACCTGATTTGACATTTAATTCCCCCATTGGAAAAAAACATAATGACATAAGAAATAGGAGCAGGAGTGGGCCATACGGCCCCTCGAGCCTGCTCCACCATGCAGTAGGATCATTGCTGATCTTTGACTTCAACTCTACTTTCCTCCCCGATCCCCATATCCCTTGATTCCCTTACAGTCCAAAAATCTATCACTCTCAGCATTGAAGATACTCAACAACTAAGCATCCAGAGCCCCCTGGGGTAGAGAATTCCAAAGATTCACAACCCCGAGTGAAGAAATTTCTCATTTCAGTTCTAAATGGCCTACCCCTTATCCTGAGACTATGCCCCTTAGTTCTAGACTCACCAGCAGGGTAAACAGCCTCTCAGCATCTACCCCGTCAAACTCTCTCAGAATCTTGTATGTTTCAATGAGATCACCTCTCATTCTTCTAAACTTCAGAGGGTATAGGCCCATTCTAATCAGTCTCTCTTCTCATCCCCCCATCCCGGGAATCAGTCTGGCAAGCTTCTGTCGCACCCCCACGAACACAAGTATACCTTTCCCGAGGTTACACTTCCTTCTCAGTCCTTGCGCTGTTAATTTCACAATCCTTGGTTAGGGAGATATACAGTTGTTTGCCCTGTTCACTCAGATCCAGATGCCCAGTAGAGGACGCTGTGCCGTTTCCATCTCGCACTTCCAGCAACTTGCAGCACAAAATTTTGAGATGAAACATGCAAGGACAAGTCTAACCAACGGCGGGTGCCATTCTTGACAGGTTACAGCAAATTCTGGGCCATCATATATGAGGTGTGTTAATTTATCTTCAATATTCTTTCCTACATGCCAACAGTGTTGCAAAGTCATGGTCAGCATTTTAGCCGGATGGCCAATGCTTGCTTACAAAATGTCAAGCCGGGTCCCCTCTGCCCCCCATTTTCACCCCTCAAATCAGCTGGCTAATAGTGATCAATAGAGACATCAAATTTGTACACAGCCAGGGGGCAAACATATAAACACTAATGCATTATTATACTCTTTATTGTATTGATCTCTAGACACTTCACAACTAATACAAAAGCAATTTTTAAAATCTACAAATAAAATTAAAATTCATGCTGTGTGCGTGCTTTCATTGTGATGCTGGTCACTGAAAATGTCATCTCTAATATTTCTAGTGATGTACTTCATGATTCAATGATAAAAGAGGGAGGAAGGAGAGAGAGAGAGAGAGAGAGAGAGAGAGAGAGAAAGAAACACAGACAGGAAACGGACAGACTGACAGCCAGCTAGCAAGAAAGACTTGCATTTATATAGCAGCTTTCATGACCTCAGAACGTCCCAAAGCGCTTTATTGCCAATGAAGTACTTTTCTGAAGTGTAGTCACTGTTGTAATGTAGGAAATGCGGCAGCCAATTTGCATACAGCAAGGTCCCACAGACAGTAATGAGATAATAACCATTTCATCTGTTTTAGTGATGTTGGTTGAGGGATAAATGTTGGCCAGGACACCAGAGAGAACTCCCAAGCTCTTCTTCAAAACAGTTCCATGGCATCTTTTACATCACCTGAGAGGGCAGACGAGGCCTTGGTTTAACGTCTCATCCAAAAGATGGCACATCCGACAGTGCAGCTTGAACCCATGATCTTCTGAGTCAGAGGTGTGAGTGCTACCAATAAGACACGGTTGACAGGAGATGGCCTCATGAAGACTTAATCATTTTTTGGAGAATTTTCAAAATGGCAGCCAGTCATTTTTGGAGAGAGTTGACTCACAAAGTAAAATGGAAAGTGTCTCTACTTGTAATATATCTCCATTAAAATGAATTCAGATCAATGGATTTGAAAATCCTGTGTTGTATTAATAGAATATAGAAAGGAAAACATTTGATTTCCAGATCACTTTCATGAGGAAGACCTCCATGGGAAATCCGGTGACTTGTTTGTTTATGATTGGTGGGAATCAATGTTACAAGGTCCTCCTTAGGAGTTATTTTTCTCCTGAATCCTGGTCTGTCCTGGCCAATGTTGCTAAAGTGGCCAGTAGATTGACTTGCTCCTACCAAGGCCATAGTACTGTGAACTAGGTGCCATGAGGTTGACTAGGAAAAAGCACTAAGCTTCTTTCCCTCACCCAAAGCTCTGCTCAATAACTTCCAAACAAAATACTGCACGCTATTAAATGTGATAACTCTCTCTGTGTCTATCTAATTGTTAATTTATCTGGCAACTTAAAATGGCATCATTGAAAATTAAGAAATAAGGAGAGGTTAGTTTTAAGAAGCAAACCATAATTTAAGGTTAATGCAAATTTGTTACACTTTTATACAAAGTGAAATCTAACTACTCCACATCATCTTCTTTCAATAAAACTGTTCACTTTTATCTCATCATTAGCCTGCCATGCGAGATAAATATTAGACCTTCACAGTTATTCAGTTCTCGAAACATCTGAACAAAGCTGAATATTGTTAAAAAAAAACTTGATATGCCAGTCCTGATTTTAATATGTTTGTTGAGCTATACATTGTTTAAAGAGGATGGACACCCATATGCCTTAGCAAAGAATGGCCATCCTCATGCTGGTGCATGGTTCCCTCTTCTGTCAGATTCAAGTATTAGCATACATGTCACATTAGTTAACAATTTATGCTTTAGCATCAGTAACGCCAACCTGTTCACTGCACTGTTGTCTGGCAGAGGCAATTTCATTATCTTTATCACCACCCACACTTAAATTACTATATGTTATATAGATTATTCAATTAACAAATATTCTCACTGGTAAGAGTTGAAGAAAATGTTATACAGTACCAGCAACTCCAGTGCTAATATATGACAAATTGTACAAATACTTGTACAAAAGGGACCTGGGTGTCCTTGTACACCAGTCACTGAAAGCAAACATACAGGTGCAGCAAGCAGTTAGGAAGGCAAATTGTATGTTGGCCTTCATTGCAAGGGGATTTGAGTACAGGAGCAAGGATGTCTTACTACAGTTGTGCAGGGCCTTGGTGAGACCACACCTGGAGTACTGTGTGCAGTTTTGGTCTCCTTACCTAAGAAAGGATATACTTGCCATAGAGGGAGTGCAGCGAAGGTTCACCAGACTGATTCCTGGGATGGCAGGACTGTTGTATGAGGAGAGATTGGGTCAACTAGGCCTGTATTCACTAGAGTTTAGAAGAATGAGAGGGGATCTCATTGAAACGTATAAAATTCTGACAGGGCTAGACAGACTGGATGCAGGGAGGATGTTTTCCCTGGCTGGGGGATCTAGAACAAGGGGTCACAGTCTCAGGATATGGGGTCGGACATTTAGGACTGAGATGAGGAGAAATTTCTTCACTCAGGGTGGTGAACCTGTGGAATTCTCTACCATAGAAGGCTGTGGAGGCCAAGTCACTGAATATATTTAAGAAGGAGATAGATAGATTTCTAGACACAAAAGGCATCAAGGGGTATGGGGAGAGAACGGCAATATGATATTGAGATAGAGGATCAGCCATGATCATATTGAATGACAGAGCAGACTCAAAGGGCCGAATGGCCTACTCCTGCTCCTATTTTTCTATGTTTCTAAATTGAAACACTGGTGTTCATTATATAAAACTATACAATCCTATGGATCCCAGAATTACTATTTGAGAATGCATTCAATCCCAGCCAGTATGAGCATAATGTAGTAAAGTTTCAGAGCTATGCCAACCCCTCGGTTGCCTTCCCCATTTGTTCATGTGTAAGTTTGTACATTGATGTTTAGTCAGCTTTTTGACCATAGAAGGAATCACAGCTTGATCATGTTCTGACCCAATGACCACACACACACATCTCAGCAGCAATGGTGATCGAGAGCAACATTCCTGGTTGATTTTTCCTCTCTGTAATAGTTCCTACCAGGGATTCATCAGATTGAGCTTTGTACTTTTAACCACAATACAGTGTTTTCTCCAGCGCATTGAAACCTCACTGGATTATGGTTCAATTGGCACTAGATGCTCTCCTGTATCTTGTCCAAGTAGTAACTGCTTATCCACAGTGAATGCTGGCCAGTTATTCAACCACAGCTGGGCCAACTCCTGCTCTCACCCAGCGTGAACACACACGCACGAACGCGCGCGCGCACACACACACGAATAAACATGCATGCACATGCACAAGGTTACTTAAAAATTGTCAAGAACAGGGTATGTGGCCAATTTTTCCTTCCCTGACCCAAGGTGCTGTAGCCCCTTCTGCAACCTTAGATAAATTAAGTTAACTCAGAAAATTGTGAACTAAAATTAATATAGCTCAGCTATTCACTAGATAACGTGCTATTGCTGTGAAAAGGTTTGGGATAGGTTCATCTAAATTTATCTGGGTCCAGGAGAACTCCCCTGTTCATTTTTATTCATTGCTATTTGCCTCCTCTCAACTCTTGAAGGACTGGCTCATTCTGAGGTATGGTGGCTGCTGCCCAGAAAACCATTTGGTGCTTTGCCCAAATGGGCATTGTTTATGGATGAGTTTCAATTGGGCCGGGAAGGGGAAGAAGGCAATGACAACCAAGAGCATTTTCCAGCAGAAGTTACTGATTAGGATAGAAATAAGTCCAATTGCAGCACATGGTTATGATCCGCTAACTCACCAAAGACAAGGGACTGAACCCGAGATATTGCTGGTCTGTAAGACACAATTCCACACTAGACCGCATATTTACCACCTCGCCCATCGGAGTAGCCCACTCACCTGTTCATAACAATTAGTTTGTAACAGGTACATTGTTGGCAGTACATTTTTACTTCAGAATTATTTAGAGTCATACATGCCAGCCTAGAGGACTAGCAAAAGCTATCACAGCCAGAAAAAAATTCAACAATTCCAAAACATAGGCCTGTAGCACGTCAACACAAGCTAACTGTATTTCAGTGTAAATCTCAGCTTGATTAAGTACCAATCCAAACCTACTCCACATTTGAATTCCAAACTTTGGTAATTCTGCACGTGCAGTCAGAGGAAAAAAAGCTATTCGCACCTCATATCAAAAAAGTGGCTGCAGTAGTATCGTAAGGTTTAGACGAGTTATGGAGAAAGACAAGGCGTAATCTAGAATAAAAATACTTAACTGAAGGAGGGCTAATTTCAGCGAATAGAGGGGGGATCTGGCTCAGGTAAGTTGGAGTCAAAGATTGGCATTCAGAAATGTAATGGAGCATTGGGCGGCCTTTAAAGAGGAGATGGTTCAGGTACAGTCTTGGTACATTCCCACAAGGGGGAAAGGGAGAGCAACCAAAGCCAGAGCTCCCTGGATGACGAAGGAGAAGAAGTAGGATAAAGCAGAAAAAGGGGGCGTTTGACAGCTGTTAGCTTGATAATTTAAGGGAGAATCAGGCTGAATGTAAAAAGTAGAGGACAAGTGAAAAAGGAACTAAGAGGGGCGAAGAGACAGCACGAAAATAGATTGACAGCTATCATAAAAGGGAATCCAAAGGCCTTCTATAGGCATATTAACAGTAAAAGAGTTGTCAGTGGAGTGGTGGGGCCAATTCGGGACCAAAATGGAGAACTATTGGTGGAGGCAGAAGGCATGGCTGAGGTACTAAATGAATACTTTGCATCGGTGTTTACCAAGGAAGAGGACTTTGCCAAAGCTGTGGTAAATGAGGTGGTTGCCAGGATAGTGGATGAGATCAAAATAGAGAGAGAGGAGGTACTAGGAAGGCTAGTAGTACTTCACATAGATAAGTCATCCGGTCCAGATAGGATACATCCTAGGTTGCTGAGGGAAGTAAGAATAGAAATTGTGGAGGTGCTGGCCGTAATCTTCCAATCCTCCTTAGATACAGGGGTGGTGCCAAAGGACTGGAGGATTTCAAATGTTGCACCCTTGTTCAAAAAAGGGGAGAAGGATAAACCTAGCAATTACAGGCCAGTCAGTTTAATATCGGTGGTGGGAAAGCTTTTAGAAACAATAATCTGGCAGAAAATTAACAGCCATTTGGACAAGCATAGATTAATAAAGGAGAGCCAGCATGGATTTGTTATGGGCAAATCATGTTTGACTAACTTGATTGAGTTTTTTGATGAGGTAACAGGGAGGGTGGATGAGGGCAGTGCAGTTGATGTTGTGTATATGGACTTTCAAAAGGTGTCTGATAAAGTACTACATATTAGGCTTGTCAGCAAAATTGAAGCCCATGGGATAAAAGGAGCAGAAGCAGCATGGATACAAAATTGGCTAAGGGATAGAAAACAGAGAGTTGTGGTGAATGGCTGTTTTTCCAGAGTGGAGGGATGTATACAGTGGAGTTCCCCAAGGTTCAGTACTGGGATCTCTGCGGTTTTTGATAAACATTAATGACTTGGACTTGGGGTTACAGGGCACAATTTTGAAATTTGCAGATGACACGAAACTTGTTAGTGTAATAAACACTGAGGAAGATAGTAATAGACTCAAGAAGACACAGACAGGCTGGTGGAATGGGCGGACACATCGCAGATGAAATTCAACGCAGAAAGGTGTGAGGTGATACATTTTGGTCGGAAGAATGGGGAGAGACAATACATGCTAAATGGTACAATTTTAAAGGGGGTGCAAGAAGTGACACATCTGGGAGTGCTTGTGCACAATCTTTGAAGATGGCAGGACAGGTTAATAAAGCATATGGGATTCTGGGCTTTATAAATAGAGGTATAAAGTGCAAAAGCCAGGAAGTTATGCTAAACCTATATAAAACACTAGTTCAGCCCCAGCTGGAGCAGTGTGTCCAATTCTGGGCACCACACTTTATGAAGGATGTGAAGGCTTTGGAGAGGGTACAGAAGAGATTTACTAGAATGGTTCCAGGGATGAGGGATTACAGTTACGTGGATAGACTGGAGAAGCTGGGGTTGTTCTCCTTAGTGCAGATAAGCCTAAGAGGAGATTTGATAGAGGTGTTCAAAATCATGAAGGGCTTAGATAGAGTCAATAAAGAGAAACTGTTTCCAATGGCTGAAGGGTCGATAACCAGAGGGCACAGATTTAAGGTGATTGGCAAAAGAAGCAGAAGCAACATAAGGAAAAACTTTCTTACGCAATGAGTGGTTAGGATTTGGAATGCACTGCCTGATAGGGTGGTGGATACAGATTCAATAGTGGCCTTCAAAAGGGAATTGGACAAATACTTGGAGAAAAAATTGCAGGGATATGGGGAAAGAGCAGGGGGAGTGGGACTAACTGGGTTGCTCTTCGAAAGGGCCGGTGCAGACTCGATGTGCCAAATGGCCTCCTTCTGTGATATACTATTCTAAGATTCTACGATCTTCATATAAGGCAAATAAATCTCCACATAAGGCAACACAGCTGGCTATACCCACATATTTTCTTTTCGGAAAATGGAAATGTTTTGAAATCTACATTTTAGCAGCTCATTTATTACATGTAACTTCTTTGTGAGGCAAACACTAAATAAAGATACCAGTAACATAAACACTCAAAAACCAACAGTTCATTCTAAATTTTTCTGCCTCAAGATCATGTGTAACCAACAATGGGAGAAAACAGCATCTGATTTATTGATTCTAAGCACCTTCAGTCCAACTGTGCAACTAGTCTGATTTCGTCACACAGCCTTCAGTTCACCCTCAAACCTATCTGATTCTGGCAGTCTCTAATTCTGCCGTACAAATGATTTGATTGGCTCGTATCAACAATCCTCAGAGAAGAAAAGCTCATTTTTCCTGATGAAATGCTGAGTCTCAACTTTAAACATTGACAATATAACAAAAATCCTACCAAAGTGCACCACATTTTGATTTCTCACATCTACGAGCACATAGGAAACTAAACTAAATCTCCAAGTATAACTGCCAGACTTGTTTAAATCAGAAAGAAATGACGACTTTAGGAATACTACCATTGATTCTGCTCAATTAGCCTCCGACACTCTTTATTCCTAAAGCCACTATTATATATAACAAGTCATAAAACTGTAACAACCCATTTTTACTGCGACAGAAGAATCTTTCTGTGAGAGAAACTCAAAAAATAAAATTACAGCAATCATTTTTATTCTCAACATGTACAGCAAATAGCAAATTCAGAGCTGAACTGCACACATGAAACTTAGGCACAGCAAACTGTTGACTAGTTGTGTATTGTCTTTTTGCTGCACCAGATGGAGCAGGAACAGGACCTCGGTATACACAGATGTCAAGTAGATTAACAAAAAGGAGATTTTTTGTTGCATTAGGACCAATGATTACTTAATTTCTATCCTAATAAAATCTACCTAATAATAAGTCAACAGGAGGAAATTCTAGGGTTTGAAATGTTAAGTTAAATAACTTCCTGAATTGCTGAAAATGTACTTCCATTTATAATAAATAATTAAATATAGTTTTCACTTGGCATAAATAAACCAAACTTGATAGCATTAGTTCAAGAAAAATCATGGTTCAATGTATCTGCTTTTTTAAAGTTTCATTTCCAGTATAAGTCAATACATAAATAGTTTTAGTTTCTATGTTATAAATTCAGAATTATACATACTTCAGAAGTGATGGTTATGGAGCTTATAAAAATAATTGTTGTTTCCTTATGTTATTACATAAACAAAGAAAAAGGCAATCAAACCAATTCGATAAACTCTTATTATCTAATAGAAAACCCATGTCGAGTCATTACATCATTTCATCTAGATCATCCCCAACACGTTCAAACTATAAATACTGGTAGCCAGAGGATACAGATTTAAGATAATTGTCTAAAGAACCAGAGGGGAGATGAAAATAAATTTGTTTTCGCAGTGAGTTGTTATGATCTGGAATACACTTCCTGAAAGGGTGGTGGAAGCAAATTCAATAGTAACTTTCAAAAGGGAATTGGATAAATACTTCAAAAGGAAGAATTGGCAGGGCTATGGGGAAGGAGCAGGAAAGTGAGACCTATTGGATAGCTCTTTCAAAGAGCCGGCACAGGCACAATGGGACAAATGGCCTCCTTCTGTGCTGTATTATTCTATGATTCTATAAAATCATTTTAATCATCATGAAACACTAGAACTATGACTTTGGGTACTGCTGCACCTAAAATGTTTGGCGTAAATTTGCAACCCACTCAGAAATGGCGTAAATCAGGAAACCTGCATTCTATGTTCTTTTGCCTGGGGCCTGAGCTATGTTAATGAGTGTCGAGGCTTTCAGCGGAGGTTTCGCTGAATCATTACAAAAGATCGAGGAAGCTTGGGCATAGCATAAAAATCGGCTCAAGTCACTTGTACGCAAATTTCCTCCTCTTTTATGCTGAAAATCGGCATTACGCCATTGTTTCAATCCAAATTTCGAGAAAACTCCAGGTGTATTTTCCTCACCCTCCATCAAGGCATTTAACCCAAATTCAAATGCAAGGAAATAACATTTTCAGTGGACAGATAACACAATATAATGTCATATTAGATACAATTACAGGCAGTGGGGATAGCTGGATAAACTGCACAGCACTTGCTAAACAATCAACTGAAAAATTAAGAAGAAAATATGGAACTGTAAGAAAACAGTTGAATGCATGAATGCCAACTATTAAAAAGTGATCAGGACAGCTATCTTCTTTCAGGCCAATAGCCAAGTTGTCAAGACAGCACAGATGCCCAGCCAAAACATATTTAGAAAAAACATTCATGTGACTACTGGAGCTCTGCCAAAGCATCACATGAAATGGTGTTGAATCATACAGATCAGTGAAGTTTTAGATTTGATCGCCAATTTTGCCGTTGGCTTATTTCAGCCAGGGTGGCTGTGGGGCCACTATAATTGGCTTCAGTGTTTAATATCCCGGGTCAGGAGGGAGGGGTAGGAAAGAGAAGAGAGTGGAGTCAGGAGATAGCAGCCAGTGTTCCTGCCCAATTGTTATCTAGCGACTCCTGTAAAAAAGAGTGCATGTGTGTCCACGGACCGACAGCATCAAGCTCATCTCTGGATCTACACTAAATAAATGCGAATTCACATTTGTTAACTATAGCAATGCTATACATGACTGAAATGTGGGAAAACTAGGCAAGAGATACAGTAAGCAGAAAAACTTATTTTATCTTTCAGTAATCTGTACATTTTTCTGGGTCAATCATTTCTGATTTATAAGGAACCGTAACAATTTGTATCATAATCTACTTATAATCCAGAGCCAAGGCTCAACCAATACAAAGGCATTAAGTTGTCCAGTTAGAACTGCTGCGGTATTAGAATGTTGCAAATAAAATGTACTTATCACTTCAGGTAATGATTCAAAAAAAAAAATCAGTCGGGGCTTTTTTAACTAGAAAACTTGACAAAAAAGATTACATTTTGTAGGTCTGAAGTTGAAGTCAACTGCAAACAAAACTCAACAGTTAACCCTGAGGTTTACCTACATTCTGTGAAACAAAAACCCATCCTCAAGAAACTGTACATCTGACATTTGATAAAACCTCTGCATTTGAGTGGTGCAAAAATAGTACCACATCCCCAAGAGGATCAAAACCACTACTTCACACCAATAAATCCCTCGGGAGTTACTTTTTAAAATCCTGCAAATTCAATGCATTTGCTCATAATCTGTGAGCTTCTGTAGTCTATTTCATGAGCTATTTTAAAATATCCTCATTTCTAATGCATAGCCTCAGGAAACCCCTCTCACCAACAGGGTGTCACTTTTCTATTATTCTCCAAGAGGTCTCATGTCTTTCAACAGTAGCTTTAATCCCTGTGCAGGAGTGTTGCAAAATCCATGATAATGGCTACATACGTTTTTCATAAAGTGATTAATCCTTCATCTTCATAATTGTTACCATATAGGTAAAGACATAATTGCAACTGCTCTAGCCCCCAACAAGCCTTTACAGACCATATATTTTCATGTTTGGAAGCTTGAGTCATTTCTAACGCTATTATCTCTAATTGCACTATAAAACAGTGCTATTAAAAATTCACAGCAGAAAATAAAAGTGGGACTTGTAATTGTAACACTACATATAATGCATGTGGTGAATAACAACATCAAGTAAATCACCTAAAGGTTATAGATAAATGCTGTATTGCAAATCTGTTGATTCACTTTTAAACATGTTCATTTACAACTCATATTTGGCACTGAAGAATAAAGCTCTTTGCTTTCCTGCTTTGCCATTAGAATTAATATTTTCCATATTCTGCATAATGCAAACAAAATGAGATACAAATCAATTTAACTTTGGCACTCATTTAAAATGTTACAATAGCCTAAAGAGAAAGTAATATTTTTAAAAAATGAATCCTAATTTTACATGTGCAAGCATTGCTCATGGTCAATGTTCCCTTTTCTTCTCTATGCTCCAAATACACCACCATACATACATTTCCTGCTCCCTACATCCATTGTGTTGAAATCCAGATTCACTGCACCAGTTTATCCTCCAACTAATCAGTTCCCAGAATCCTAATATTGTGGAACTCATCAACACCTTCAGTTTTCCCTTCCACAATCTATAACCTTAATACCCAAGCTTGGCGTCACTTACTGATTTATCCCATTTTCTTCAATCTTGGTGGTGCCCTGCAAAATAGGCGTTGGCCTTCATCTAAGTTTAAAAAAATCCTTCCATTGCCCATCAAGGCATTTCATGCAAATTCACGAAAATCTAAATCAATTTCAATTAGAATTGGGCATTTTGTAACATTTTACTATAAAATATAGAGGGAATGATGTTAGAATTTAAAATACCTTATCAGCAGCTTCAGAGGCCAAAAGGTTGGTAGCAAGTGTCTGCAGCTTGTGGTGTGCCATATGTTTCAAAGCGGTGAGGCTCCGTCGAGTCATGGCCTGTTTCAGGTTTACAGCAGGGTGACTTAGGGTATCTACAGCAGCTGGAACAGCTTCATCACAGGCATTCAAGATTTCTACTGCAGTAATTCCCATTACACAGCGGTCTAATGCACCTGTAGAAAAAAAGGAAAAATCTGTGACACAGTATTTACAGTTGCCATTATCACTCTTTTCAAAAACAGGAGTTTGTGCAAACAAAGGCAGGATGCCAAAGATACTGATTGTACATTGCCTGTGAAAAGTGCTGGGGATGTGACCATCCATTTCACATTTTGTTCTTTCTTTAGATTATTATATTGCACACCATACCTGTTTCAGTTTCAACATTTTCATATTTTTGTAAATTGCTGCAATCTATGGTGTTGTATGGAATAAATGCAGGCATCCCAATTCAGATTTGAAGTTACTTTGTTTTCTGCTCAAGTGCAATATTCAAACAAATCTCAACATTAAAGAAGTACAACTGTGTAAAACTCATTAATAAAGGCATCCTATGTGCCAAGTTCCAAATTTCTCTTTTCACATGTTCATTTTTCCAGACCAAGTTTGCACCAGCATCTTGACTCTAGAGGCATAACTGTCAATAGACACAGCAGATGTCATTACTTTCATCGTCAACCATGCTTTCTTTCTCCTGACCCCCATGTTTTGTTACAAAATGAGCCATTGGGGAATTAGCATGGCTCAGCAGATTTTCTCTCAATGTTTATTCTTTTGCTTCAACTCAAACTTGGATAAAAAGGGTTAATTGGTAATACTTTTAAGAACCTCCCTTGAGCTTTAAAAAACCATGGCAACTGAGCGACTTCTGACCTCGTGGCCTTTAACCTAACAGGGTGGTGGGCTGTAAAGAATGGGTTCTGCCAGTGGCAAGTGAACTGGAGTTGGAGGTGGGGGAGGGTCCGGACAAGTTGGCTTTGGAGAAGCGCTGCCGGGTAAAAAGTTGACAATGAAAGGAACACCTGATGCCATTTCATTCAGGAACAATTAAAAGTCAAGGAGAAGAGGTGGAAAGATCACCAAAGATAAAACCAGGAGATAGATTTCCAATATGTACCTTGGTGTGGACATGCCTTACTTCCACATGTTAGAGCACCCAGGATACCCTTCTTTAAAAAATAAGTCGACAAATTGGATGACCTTATAAATAAATGTCATCGTTGTACATTATTCATTTTAAGATTCATTTGAACACTTCAATTTTGAACACAAAACAAGGTAACTTCAAACCTACTCAAAATGTCTGTATTTTGAATTGCAGTTACACAAAGCCATGATCATAACAAACATCTTTCTTGCACCTAGAATTTCATCAACAGCCAGAGCAGTGCCATGATTACCAACAAATCTGACTATGCTCATCATGACGACAACAATGGTGGTTCTTTTAAAAATAATGGCCCGGAATTAGCGGTCGGGATGACGGCGAACTGGCAGTGTTCACCGTTACTCTGCCTTTGAAACTGACCGTAACTTCGGGATTTGGAGCACGTGCAGGCGCACACGAAAATTCCGAAGTTGCGGTCAGCACTGACAGCCCCGAAACAGGCTGCGCAATCTATGTAATCAGCCAATTCATTGAAACTGACGAAAACTTCAGCTCTTCCGTAATAAGTACGCTGTTAAATTCCTTGCTAAAAGGTAGACCAAAGGAATTAGGTGTAACTGGGGTTTTGATAGTGTTATTACTGCTAAATATTTGTTGAGGACCTGGAAAACTAATTTTAATTTTGTGCAGTGTGAAATTTGTCCATTTTAATAAAAATTTAAATTTTTAAGAAACTTTTCAAAACATTTTTTAAAGTTTGTTCATCTTTATTTCGGGTTTGCCTTTTCCACATGAGAGCCCTGATCTAGAATTTTAAGAGCTGACTCACTTCCTTGTTCGCTGTCTGTGAGAATTCTGCCTTTTGATTAGCTGCTAAGACAGCCTGTTGACGTCACAGCATTTCGCACAAGGGCTCCTCACTACAGTCCATTGAATTGAATGTCGGAAAACTCGAAGTTCTCGACACAGGGATTTGCGAGATCCTTGTACAAAGTGCACTTCAGGGCCAGCAGCGAATGCCTTCGCTTTGCTGCTGACCGCAAATTCCTGGCCATTGATTATGTAATAAGTATTTGAATCATAAGGTATAACAAACTCATTATACAAAGTAAATGATTCTTGGAGAGGCACTTGTAATTTAAATTTAGATAGATTTACACTCAGTGTTCTTAGACATCAGTTGAGTTTTTGGAAGATGCATTTTTCACATTCAGGACCAGAATAGATTGGTACTCCTAGCTTTGCAAGAATCTGACTAGTCAGGTTCATACGTTTCATTCAGTAACATATTTTAAATCAATATTTATAAAGAAAATTAAAATTCAACAATTTATAAAACAACACCACTGACAATCACACTATTGCAATTTTATTCAGGGCAGGATTCCAAATCATACATATGTGATAACCTTTTTCTCTATGATATTCTGGGAATCCATACATGTTCTTTTAGTCAGTCTCATATTCATTCATCCATCTGTGCCACATACATCTCTCTACACTGGTACGACAAGGAATATACACCAGGCTTGAGAAATTGGATGTTTCTCAGCAGGTACCAGGTGACTTAAAAAAGGACGTTGATTCCAGAGTTCCATATCTCGAAAGAAAACATGGCCAGTTGCTTTCAAAATATATGCAAGGATGGTCACAGAGTGAAGCCTCAGTCTAAATTTATCTTGTTCATGGACAACGCAGTATCCTTTGAACCCTTATGAATAGCAGCTGGCCAATGCTGACCAATTGCTTTCTTGCTAGATAACATATTAACCAATGAATTTTAAACAGGCAGACACTGATTATATTTAAGTAGCCTTTATAGAAATTAGTTAAACCAATCTATGGTCCCAAAGATGGATGTGACTTGTCTTTCAAAGCCTTGATCAGTGCGTCAGAACACTAGTGAGAGAAAACATGTCTACATTTCAATCAAAAATGCTTGCGATACGATACCCTCACGCTTCATCAGTCACTAGCAGGAACTCAATCCCATTTCTGGCAGATCACTGATTAACAAATTTGTTGGATTTGTCAATCACCTCAGTTAATTACCTCAATTAATTGTGATATGCAGGAGGGAAATAAATAAATCACCCGCTTCCCACTCCTGATTGCTATTCAGTAACCTGTGCTACAAAGTGCATGCATGGATGTCAAATAAGGGAAGAATCAAGCTCAGCTGCGATGCTCCTCTTAGTAGAATTGTCTGACACCATTCACTGTCCAAGTTTATATCTAAAGACTGGGGTGAGCATCCTGTTGCAAATTTGCATATCTTAGCAAATTTACAACTTTAAAATAAAAATTTGCAATGCGGCGAGTGTCCTTCAAAAAATAATAATTTGTAGTGCAATTATACTGGCATAGGGTTGGGGGGGAGAAACAGGGCTTACAGTTCTCACTGATTGGCTGCACGTTGTATCAGTCAAGGTTAGTCCCTCCTCTCCATTTACTCCCACATTATTTTGAAGTTGGAGCTGAGGTCCCACTCTTGGTTGGTAAAAGTTCATCCCTTCCTGCTCTAATATAGTCCCAGACATGGCCAGCGCTCTTCCGCTGCCGTGATGGACCGAGCCTGCTCAATCTCACTACAGTTACATACCTGCCCACATACTAACTCTGCTGCCAGGGACCTGGCCCATTCCCTCATGTTGCTGCAACACACCAGCCCACTCCCTCAGCCATGGCTGCACTCCAGCAGATCCTTTCCTTGTTCAGGAGCCCACTCTATTCTCATCCCACATTCCTTATATTTTGAATTCTTTCCCTTACAGGGCAACTTCATACAATCTGTCTAAAACTAACTGTAGCAATATAATTTTTGAATACAATTTTAGTTTAAGTGTGCTTTAAACTGAATGCATTTTGAAATATAAGTCAAAGAACATCTTCCTTTGCAAATATTATTTTTGTGGAAATTCTGATGTTTTTGCGCCAGTTATGCTGGAGTGTGTGACCGTCAATTCTGACTTATGTGTGGATTTCAGTGCCACTCAGTTGACCCCTGCACCACAATACTCTGTGATTGAATTTTGCTAAGGGCTGCCACCTACTGCAGGCCCACAGACAGTGCAGTGTTGCAAATGTCCTTCTTCTATCAGCAGTTTGTGATGACTCTTTCCAGCAGCTTTCTCAGGCAGCTCAACAGGCTGAGGGGGTGGTAATTGACAGGGTGGTCAGTTCTTAACTTGTGCAGGTACTTCTGCCAGAACCTCAGACAATGTTCTTCCATTGTTTGGAATCCTGATTGCTCAGTTTCTAGATTGTTTGTAGCCTCTTAATCTATAGCTGAATCACTGCACAACAAGTGGAAGATCTTAGAATGATACAGCACAAAAGGAGGCCATTCGGCCCATCGTGCCTGTGCCGGTTCTTTGGTAGAGCTATCCAATTAATCTCATTCCCCTGCTCTTTCCCCACAGCCCTGTAATTTTTTTTCCCTTCAAGTATTTATCCAATTCTTTTTTGAATGTTACTATTGGAATCAGCTTCCATCACCCATTTAGGTAGTGCATTCCAGATCACAACTCGCTATGTAAAAAAATGTTTCCTCATGTCACCTCTGGTTACTTTGCCAATCACGTTAAATCTGTGTCCTCTGGTTACCGACCCTTCTGCCACTGGAAACAGTTTCTTCTTATTTACTCTATCAAAACCATTCATGATTTTAAACACCTCTATCAAATCTCCTCTTAACCTTCTCTGCTCGAAGGAGAACAACCCCAACTTCTCCAGTCTCTCCACATAACTTAAGTCCCTCATCCCTGGTACCATTCTAGTAAATCTCTTCTGCACCCTCTCCAAGACCTTGACATCCTTCCTGAAGTGTGGTGCCAGAATTGAACACAATACTCCACCTGCAGCCCAACCAGTGTTTTATAAAGGTTTAGCATAACTTCCTTGCTTTTGTACTCTATTCCTCTATTTATAAAGCCAAGGATCCCATATGCTTTCTTAACAGCCTTCTCAACTTGTCCTGCCACCTTCAAAGATTTGTGCACATACAACCCCAGGTGTTTCTGTTCCTTGCACCCCCTTTAAAATTGCACCATTTCATTCATATTCTCTCTCCTAATTCCTCCTACCAAAATGGGCAGGATTGAGCAGATGCAGACTTTGTACAGCTTTAGGGAAGTTCTAGGACTCACTATGTGCTTCTTTTGACAAAGAACTCACAATTGTTCCAGTCTGACTGATGCCTTGACAGTGACATTATCAATTGACATAAATGAAGAACAGGAGTGAGCTGAGTGCAGAGACCTAGGGAACTCCTGCCAGTGGGCAAAACCTGGTGGAAACTGTTGTGCCCACTCTAACACCAATTGTGCACGCTGCCAGAAAATCAGCTCGCTGGGGATGCTGAACTGGGAGATGGTGTATCACAGGCTGTTATGCCAAACCTCGTCAAAAGCCTTTTCCCCATCCAAGAATACCACCAATGTGCACTCGTTCTTGTTAAAGGCTCACAGAATGTGCTTTGACAGTTGTAGCAAGTTGTCACTGGTCCTTCTTCCTCTCCTGAATTCTGCTTGGCCCGAGTCGAAGAAATCAATGCTCTCGATGTGGATGCAGCGTGTGATGACTCTCTCCAGCAGCTTTCCCAGGCAGCTCAGCTGATTAATAGGGAGGTAATTGCTATGGTCGTTAGAGTCTTTGTCTAGTTTGTGGACCATTGTGACGAGAGCTGATTTTCAGCATCTCGGGAAGTGGTGCAGCACTAACGACTGGAAGATCTCGTGTGTCATGGTCATTATTTTGCTGAGGGCCTCGCTGAATGTGTATTTGGTGATGCCATCCTCATCTAGGGCATTCTTTTACATGCTGCTTATCCTCAACCAGAGAGCATTAGCAGTAATTGGCTAAGCCATGGCAGCTGCCTTGCGCTTTGGTGCATTATCTTCCCTGTTACTTGCAGGAACTGTGCTCAGAGGTTGGAATAGTTCTGGTTCTATGAGTAATGCTAAAATATGCCGGTATTACTATCACAACACTGTGTATACTTGTTCTAGAATGTGCTTTTTCTGGTAATCCCTTTATCTTGCACAGTAAACAGAAGGCTGAATAAGCTGTTAAAAGAAAAAAAAATTCCTGATGTATTCTTATTGACATTTTGAATACTTCTGAATAAAAATGAAAACATGCTTATGCTGTTAGGTGCTGAAATTCAGACCAAAACACGAGCAGACAAAATGAGGTACCACATAAACCACAATTCAGAACAAATCAACCATCACTTTCATTCCCACATCCAATATTTGATACTCCACTGGACTTCTCATTTCATGTGTCAGGTACAACAATGCAATGTTCTATTTAGCAATATTGTTACATATCCACTAAATTAGTTTCAAACATCATGCCAGGGCCATCGTGTAAAAAAGTAGTACTGGAGAAATTAATGGGACTGATAAAGCCGATAAATCCCCTGGACCCGATGGCCTACATCCTAGGGTTTTGAAAGGGTTCGCTATCGAGATAGTGGATGCATTAGTTGTCATTTTCCAAAATTCCATAGATTCTGGAACGGTTCCCGCGGATTGGAAGGTAGCAAATGTAACCCCACTATTTAATAAAAGGAGGGAGGGAGAAAACGGGAAACTACAGACCAGTTAGCCTGACATCAGTAGTAGGTAAAATGCTAGAAACAATTATTAATGACGTGGTAAATAATAATAGGATTGGGCAGAGTCAACACGGATTTATGAAAGGGAAATCTGTTCGAATTTTTTGAGGTTGTAACTAGCAGAATAGATAAGGGGGAACCAGTGGATGTGGTGTATTTGGATTTTCAGAAGGCATACGATAAGGTGGATTGAGGATTGGTTAACGGACAGAAAACAGAGAGTAGGAAAAATGGGTCATTTTCAGGTTGGCAGGCTGTAACTAGTGGGGTACCGCAAGGATCAGTGTTTGGGCCTCAGCTATTCACAATCTATATCAATGATTTGGATGAGGGCACACACTTACAGGTCCCTGAGCCTTGGCTCCTGCCAAACTTCTTTTAAGCTCTCTGGAGTAAGTGACATGTACAAGCAAAGAGAAGCACTACTTATGTGGAATTCTCAGTAGCTTAGTTTAGAGATCCTTAACCATGGTGATGGGTTTTCACATTCATCAGACACTCAGCTGACCCAGAAAGAAAACCCAGGGAAATGATCTGTTGTAGTTATCCAGAGTCTCTTGTTATCCTGCTCACTTAATTTGCAATCTTACCTGAAACATCCAAGCAGTGCCAGTCCTCTCATCTTTACGTTCGGTAGATACACATTATTTAGATGGTGAAAAATTTGAGATACATCTCTAATTTGTAGGGAAATGGGGGGAAATCTGCATAATTGCTGCCCTAAATATTTTTATATTACTGGCACAATCTCAAATTCTTACATTTTGATTCTCATCAAGGCTAGTAGTTAAGAGATTTCTACATTTTCTTACATTAAAACAAATGCTTCAAAAGTTCCGTTCTGTAATTTAAAAAAATCAGTCTCAAAACAGCCAGACCAGATCCACTTCACCTGCAATCAATGTAATTTTGCATCCATTTGACATTGTAACAAGATTGCAAGTTAAATAATACACATGGCACAGTAGCACAGAAGAAGGAATGCTCATTTCAAATCCAAAGGTTGGTCACAGGTTCAAGTGCCTGGGGCTACGAGACACTTGAATCTGCCAGACTAAATCATGGTGCATTTTGTTAGTCTTCAGTCGAATGTTAGCAAGAATGCCTCAAGAGTATGAAGTTTTCCAGCTTTGGTAAAGAAATGAAAAAAATAGCTATTTTTCATCTGACTAAAAAGCATGACTGATGCCAGGTGATTATGGTATAGGTGGCAGTTACAAAATCCTACATCTATTCTAAAATAAAAACAGAAAATGCTGGAAATACTCAGCAGGTCAGGCAACATCTGTGGAGAGAGAAACAGAGTTAACGTTTCAGGTTGATGACCCTTCGTCAGAACTGGAAAAAGTTAGAGATGTAACAGATTTTTAAGCAAGTGCAGGGGCAAGGAAAGAGGGGAGGGGAGGAAAGAACAAAAGGGAAGGTCTGTGATAGGGTGGAGGGCAGGAGAGATTAAAAGACAAAAGGGATGATGGTGCAAGGCAAAAGGAGATAGTAATAGGACAAGTTAAGAAACAAAAGATGAGTCTAGATGAGGTGTAAATGGGAATGACAGAATCATCAACAGCTGCCATGTGAAAAGAGAAAAAAAAAGATAGGGGCAGAGGTTATGGTCTGAAATTGTTGAACTCGATGTTGAGTCCAGAAGGCTGTAACGTGCCTAATCGAGATGAGGTGCTATTCCTCGAGCTTACGTTGAGCTTCGTTGGAACAGTGTAAGAGGCCGAGGATGGAGAGGTCAGAGTGGGAATGGAGCGGAGAATTAAAGTGACAGGCGACCGGAAGCTCGGGGTCACACTGGCGGACTGAATGGAGGTGTTCCGCAAAGCAGTCACCCAATCTGCATTTGGTCTCCCCAATGTAGAGGAGACCGCATCGTGAGCAGCGAATACAGTATACTAAATTGCAAGTACAACAAGTAAATCGCTGTTTCACCTGGAAGGAATATTTGGGGCCCTGGACAGTGGGAAGGGAGGAGGTAAAAGGGCAGGTGTTGCTTCTCCTGCGCTTGCACGGGAAGGTGCCTTGGGAAGGGGAAGGGGTGTTGGGGGTGATTGAGGAGTGGACCAGGGTGTCGCGGATGGAGCGGGCCCTTTGGAATGCTGAAAGGGGAGGTGAGGGGAAGATGTGTTTGGTGGTGGGATCAGTTGGAGGTGGCAGAAATGGCAGAGGATGATATGTTGAATGCAGAGGCTGGTAGGGTGAAAGGTGAGGACAAGGGGAACCCGATCGTGGTTCTGGGAGGGAGGGGAAGGGGTGAGTGCAGAAGTACGGGAAATAGAACAGACACGGTCGAGGGCCATGTCAACCACAGTAAAGGGGAATCCTCGGTTGAGGAAAAAAAAAGACATATTGGAAGCACTAGTATGGAAGGTGGCATCGTCAGAGCAGATGCGGTGGAGATGGAGAAACTGGGAGAATGGAGTAGAGTCCTTACAGGAAGCGGGGTGAGAGGAAGTGTAGTCCAGGTAGATGTGGGAGTCAGTGGGCTGAAAGTGAATGTTTGTCAATAGCCTATCCCCAGAAATAGGGATAGGTTATTGACAGAAATGACGTTTCAGGTTGATCACCTTTCAGAGTTCTGATGAAAGGTGATCAACCTGAAACGTTAACCCTATGTCTCTCTCTTCACAGATGCTGACTGACATGCTGAATGCTTCCAGCATTTTCTGTTTTTATTTCTGATTTCCAGCTTCAGCAGTATTTTGCTTTTTGGCCTTCAATAAATTATGGTTCACTTCATTTCAGCACTTTAGTGCATTACACAGAAAATGAAGTAAAGGTCAACCTGATGCCGTCTCAAATTATTTAAGAGCTATAGAAACCTTTGATTGACGCAAATGCAGTCCCCACCGTTTATAGCGGGTGAGTTGGCATTAACACAATTTGCCCGCTAAAAGAAGTGGACGACACATATAAGAGTAAGTGTTGCGTGTCTTTGTTATCGTTCTTTCAGCTAATTAATTGAAAAACATTTAAATGGGCAAATTAAATAATATTGTTGAAACTTTGGTGCAGTGCACAGGTCTCTGAAATGTGCTGGAGGTGTACAAAGTTAACAGCATTATCCAGATGACTGGTGGCAACTTGTGAACATTAACATGACAAAGCTTACACCTCCCATATCTCATCTCTGGCCAAGTACTCCAATATCACTACCAGGGGTGAGGGACTTCAGTTACGTGGAGAGACTGGAAAAGCTGGGGTTGTTCTCCTTTGAGCAGAGAAGGTCAAGAGGAAATTTAATAGAGGTGATCAAAATCATGGATGGTTTTGATTGAGTAAATAAGGAGAACCTATTTCCAGTAGCAGAAGGGTCGGTAACCAGAGAACGCAGATTTAAGGTGATTGGCAAAAGAACCAGAGGCAACATGAGGAAACATCTTTTTTTACACAGCGAGTTGTTGTGATCTGGAATGCACTGCCTGAAAGGGTGGTGGAAGCAGATTCAAAAGAGAATTGGATAAATACTTGAAGGGAAAAAATTACAAGATTATGGGGAAAGAGCAGGGGGAGTGAGATTAATTGGATAGCTCTACCAAAGAGCCAGCACAGGCATGGTGGGCCGAATGGCTGCCTTCTGTGCTGTATCATTCTATGATGCTATGAACTATGACAACCACCATTAGATCCATCACTGCCCAAAATAGCCAGTGCGCTTCACGTATTATAAGCGGTGCCTTTGTAATTGAGTCCTATGGTATGCCTGATATCGGTGGCTGTCCATGATAAGCATGGATGGTGAAAGTGGTGGGGATTGTAACTATAAAAACTAAATCAAAAGGGAGAAAGAACTCTTCTGTTGCAATTGAATATATTGGGCCAGAATTTGCTAGAGCAGGGCATCTCGTGGCGTGCCCCGTTAGTTAAACATGTTCGTGCACGTTTAAGTTTTAAAATCTTTTGCCCGCAGAGTTGCTGGAAGTGTGAGCTGATAACAGTGCAGCGAGGGCAACAGGGCACCTGGGACCTTGGTGAAGAACAGGAAAAAACAGTATACCTCCTTAACCAATGTAATTTAAGGATTGCGAAATAAACAGAGGAAGGACTGAGAAGGATGGTGAATTAGAGTGGATGAATTCAGTGTAAAATCAGGTGCAGAAAGAGAAATAAAGAGAGGGAAAGAAAAATTGGATTGAGGAAAGAGACAGAAAGGAAAAAAAAATTGACATTTCTAAAATCATTCACAACCTGAAGGAATGAGAGTACACACCTGTAATTGTTCACTTTCTGGGCAAGAGAGGTTGAATGGCAATTAACAATTATCACACTGTTAAAAGGTTACTTACATTGTTAATTACTAGAAGGCTAGAATTTAAAGGGGAGCAAGTTTTGCGACAGCTATACAAAGCCCTAGTTAGACCACATCTGGAGTACTGTGTACAGTTCTGGGCACCACACCTCAGAAAGGATATATTGGCCTTGGAAAAAGTGCAGTGCAGATTCACCAGAACTCCAAGGGTTAAATTATGAGCAGAGATTACATAAACTGGACTTGTATTCCCTGGAATATAGAAGGTTAAGGAGTCATTTGATTGAGCATTTTAGGATTTTGAAAGGATGTGATAGGGTAGATAGAGAGAAACTTTTTCCGCTGGTGGGTTGAGTCTCGGACAAGAAGACATAACCTTAAAATCAGAGCCAGGCCATTCAGCAGAGAAGTTAGAAAACACTTCTTCACGCAAAGGATGGTAGAAGTGTGGAACTCTCTCCCAAAAAAAGCAGTTGATGCTAACTCAATTCATCATTTTAAATCCGAGATTGATAGATTTTTGCTGCCCAAGGCTATTAAGGGATATGGAGTCAAAGTGGGTAAATGGAGTTAGAATACAGATCAGCCATGATCTCATTGAATGGCAGAACAGGCTCAAGGGACTGAATGGCCTACTCCTGTTCCTATGTTAAATTTCTGTGGCGAGTTTAAAGGGCAATTAATGAGCAAATACAGCAATTTCATGAAAATCGTGGGGAGGTTAAGTACGAGATGCCTTTTTCGCGAAGCTAACAGCGGAGTTGCGCAAATCAGTCAGCAACTTGTGGCGATTCGCAATTCACGGGATATCTCTTCCTCGCTACAAGTTGCTAGCCAATCTGCGCATTAATAACCGCATGCATCGTTCATATGCCATTATGTTTTCAGCAAAATCTGGCCTATTATTTAATTCCAGATAAGCTTTACTAAATCATGAGAAACTCCATGATGACAGCCTTCTTCAAGTCACACAGAATCAAATAGTTTCAAATGCTCCTAAGTATCACATTTCTATAGAATCATTGGCAAAACCATCTGCTCAACTAAACCCAATTGCCTTCAGCAATGTGCATGTGTACATCAGAAAATTCAACGGAAAGCTCTTCTTAAATAGCTCTTCAAGTTTGTGACATACTCAGTGGACCATGATGCCCTTCAAACTATGTTTTTATTCCCTCAACCTTCTATAGCTGTTAATGTGTCTAATGTAGCCTGAAATGTTGACTTTCAACATGTGCACACTTAGATTTATTAAGAATGAAAATTGCATTGAAATGAATGGCCTCTATTTTCTGTCCTAGTGCACACTTACAGCATCAATTAAGTAAATGCAATTTAAATGAGAATTGCTCAGGCTATACTTCAGGCAATAAGCTCACTGAAGCTTAGCTGAACAAGATCCTAAGCGATGAGTGAAGTGGACTGGTCCTTTGGGAAGTGGGGGAAGGGGAAGATACATTAAAAAGAATCCACAGATGATATTAGAGCCTAGCTTACCAATGTTCACTATCACAGAAGTAGAAAAGCAAACTAATTTAAAACCATTATACCTGGTGCATAGAATTGGTCACAACTTTAACGCAACTTAAATTTTTTTTTAAACTGTATACAGCAAAATGTTGCTCAAATTTGGCAGTTTTGAAAGGGAATCCCATCTTAAGTGATGAAAGGAACACCAGATTGAGAACTGTTTTACTTTAATAATTGACCATCAGGGAGCCACCCCATTCAGTCAGCCGCTCACCCAATCCATTTTTATCCCTTGCTCTGAAATGAAATCAAGTCATTAAAGTATATGGTATGTACTGACTAGCAATGCTGCAATTATCAAAAATAAAAATACTACAGAATACGATTAACCCCTTGGAAAATACACCAGTTATACAACAATTCATAGTTTCACGTATTCAAAATATATTAAGATCCAATTATTTTATATACATCTCTGGTCCCACTTTATATTATTTGGCATTACAAAATTAAATCTTTTTTTAATATTAGGACAGTAAACATTTTGAAATCCTGCAAAGGTTATTAATGTTGCAAAAGTCTATTGATTGCTCCTGAACAGTTGATATCCTTTGCCAGATAAAAAATCTGTGATGACATATTTTGTTAATCCATCACAATTGTAGATTAGGATTGTAAAACTGGATTATTAGACCATGTGACTATATAGTTTGTACACAGAAAGAACAAACTTGCATTTATATAGCGTCTTTCATGTCTTCTTGATGTCCAAAGTGCTAAACAGCCAATTATTTTGAAGTATAGTCACTGTTGTAATGTAGGAAAATGCAGTCGGGAATTTGCACACAGCAGGGGCTCACAAACGATGAGATAGATGACCATATAATGTTTTATTTGTGTTGCTTGAGGAATAAATGTTGAGCTCTGTGAGAACTCCCCAACTCTTCTTCGGATAGTGTCATGGGATCTTTTACCTCACAAATGCGCTCAAGTCCAGTAGGAATTTTTCCACCCAGCCTACATCCACCTCTGTAACTTCATCCATCTCTGGCCCTGCCTCATCTTATCTGCTGCTGAAGCCCTCACCCATGCTTTTGTTACCTGCAGACTCAACTCAAAGAAAAAGGGTGGGACTGCCAAATCTCGAGCCCCCTGGATGTCAAGGGGCATACAGGGTAGGATAAGGCAAAAAAAGAGAAGCTTATGTCAGACATCAAGAGTTAAATACTGCAGAAAGCTTAGAGGAGTATAGAAAGTGCAGGGGTGAAATTAAAAAGGAAATTAGGATAGCAAAGAGAGGGCATGAAAAAATGTTGGCAAGTAAAATCAAGGAAAACCCAAACATGTTTTTTAAATACATAAAGAGGAAGAGGATAAATAAAGAAAGATAACTAAAGGGCCTATTAAAGACCGAAAAGGTAACCTGTGTGCGGAAGCGGAAGACGCGAGTATGGTTCTTAATGAATACTTTGCATCTGTCTTCACAAAAGAGAGGGATAATGCAGACATTGTAGTTGAGGAGGAGGAGTGGGAATATTAGATGTGATAAACATAGTGAGAGTGGAATATTAAGGGGTTTAGCATCTTTGAAAGTAGATAAATTGCCAGGCCCGGATGAAATGTATTCCAGGCTGTTAAGAAAAGCAAGGGAGGAAATAGCGAAGGCTCTGACAATCATTTTCCAATCCTCTCTGGCTACAGGTGTGGTGCTGGGGGACTGGAGGACTGCTAATGTTGTACAGTTGTTTAAAAAGGGAGAAAGGGATAGACCGAGTAATTACAGGCCAGTCAGCCTAACTCGGTGGTGGGCAAATTATTGGTATTAATCATCATTTGGAAAGGCATGGATTAATCAAGGATAGTCAGCATGGATTTGTTAAGGGAAGGTCTTGTCTGACTAACTAAATTTTGAGGAGGTAACAAGGAGGGTTGATGAGGGTACCACGTTTGATGTAGTCTACATGGATTTTAACAAGGCTTTTGACAAGGTCCCACATGGCAGACTGGTCAGAAAAGTAAAAGCCCATGGGATCCAAGGGAAAGTGGCAAGTTGGATCCAAAATTGGCTCAGTGACAGGAAGCAAAGGGTAATGGTCAGTGGGTGTTTTATGTCTGGAAGGCTGTTTCCACAGGGCTCAGTACTAGGTCCCTTGCTTTTTGTGGTATATATCAATGATTTAGACTTCAATGTAGGGGGCATGATTTAGAAATTTGCAGAAGATACAAAAATTGGCCATGTGGTTCATAGTGAGGAAAAAAGCTCTAGACTGCAGGAAGATATCAGTGGACTGGTCAGGTAGGCAGAACAGTGGCAAATGGAATTCAATCCGGAGAAGTGTGAGGTAATACATTTGGGGAGCGCCAACAAGGCAAGAGAATACACAATAAATGGTAGGATACTGAGAAGTGCAGAGGATCAGAGGGACCTTGGAGTGCATGTCCACAGATCCCTGAAGGTAGCAGGACAGGTAGATAAGGTGGTTAAGAAGGCATACGGGATACTTTCCTTTATTAGCCGAGGCATAGAATACAAGAGCAGGGAGGTTATGCTTGAACTGTATAAAACACTAGTTAGGCCACAGCTAGACTACTGCGTACAGTTCTGGTCACATTACAGGAAACATGTGATTGCACGAGAGAGGGTACAGAGGAGATTTACGAGGATGTTGCCAGAACTGGAGAATTTTAGCTATGAGGAAAGATCGGATAGGCTGGGTTGTTTTCTTTGGAACAGAGGAGGGTGAAGGGATACTTGATTGAGGTATATAAAAATTATGAGGAGCCTAGATAGAGTGGATAGGAAGGCCCCATTTCCCTTAGCAGAGAGGTCAATAACCAGGGGGGTGAGGCTTAAAGTAATTGGTAGAAGGATTAGAGGGGAGTTGAGGAGAACTTTTTTTCACCCAGAGGGTGGCGGGGGGTCTGGAACTCACTGCCTCAATGGATAGTAGAGGCAGAAACCCTCACCACATTTAAAAAGTACTTGGCTATGCACTTGAAATGCTGTAACCTACAAGGTTACGGACCAAGAACTGGAAAATGAGATTAGGCTGGTTAGCTCTTTTTCAACTGGCACAGATACAATGGGCTGAATGGCCTCCTTCAGTGCCATAAATTTCTATGATTCTCAACTATTCCAATCATCTCGTGGTGAGCCTCCCATCTTTCACCCTCTATAAACATCAGCTCATCCAAAACACTGACGCATCAAGTCCCACTCACCCATCACCATTGTGCTTGCTGAGCTACACTGGCTACTGTTCCACCAACACCTCGATTTTAAAATTCTCATCCTTGTATTCAAATCCCTCCATGGGCTCGACGCTCCCCATCTCTGTAACCTCTTCCAGCCCTACAACCCTCCAAGATATCTGCGTCCTTCCAACTCTGGTATCCTGTGCATCACCATTCCCTTTTAAAATGTTGCCCCCAAAGGTCTGAATTCATCCTGTTCACTCTTATCTAAACCTTTTTTCATGCATTGCCAACCTTATTGAGGTAGAATGACCATAACTGAACTCCAAAAGGCATTTGAAAATATTCCTAAAATGAGACTAGTTGTGAAGCTCAAGGGTTATAGAATAGATGCCAATTTGGCAAGATGGACTGAGAATTTGCTTAGCAATGGACGACATCGAGGATGGTGATAAATAGAAAATGCTCTGCCTAGAAATAAAGTAACCAATGATGTGTATTCTGAGACCTTTGATATTGAGAATAAACTAGCAAGAAATATAAAAACAGACAGTAAGAGCTTCTACAGGTATATAAAAAGGAAGAGAGTAGCTAAAGTAAACGTTGGTCCCTTAGAAGATGAGACTGGGGAATTAATAATGGGAAATGGCAGAGACTTTGAACAAATATTTTGTGTCGGTCTTCACGGTAGAAGACACTAAAAGCATCCCAATAATAATAATCAAGGGGCTATAGGGAGGGAGGAACTTAAAACAATCATTATCGCTAGAGAAAAAGTAGTAGGCAAACTAATGGGACTAAAGGTGGACAAGTCCCCTGGACCAAATGGTCTGCATCCTAGGGTCTCAAAAGAAGTGGCTGCAGAGATAGTGGATGCATTGGTTGTAATCTACCAAAATTCCCTGGATTCTGGAGAGGTCCCAGCGGATTGGAAAACCGCAAATGTAACGCCCCTGTTCAAGAAAGGAGGGAGACAGAAAGCAGGAAACTATAGACCAGTTAGCCTAACATCTGTCATTGGGAAAATGCTGGAGTCTATTACTAAGGAATTCGTAGCAGGACATTTAGAAAATCATAATACAATCAAGCAGAGTCAGCATGGTTTTATGAAAGGGAAATCATGATTGACAAAATTGCTGGAGTTCTTTGAGGATGTAATGAGCAGGGTGGATAAAAGGGAACCAGCAGATGTAGTGTATTTAGATTTCCAGAAGGCATTCGAGAAGGTGCCACATAAAAGGTTACTGCACAAGATAGGAGCTCACAGGGTTGGGGGTAATACATTAGCATGGATAGAGGATTGGCTAACGAACAAAAAACAGAGAATCAGGATAAATGGGTAATTTTCAGGTTGGCAAAAGTAACTAGTGGGGTGCCACAGGGATCAGTGCTGGGGTCTCAACTATTTCTTCTTCTTCTTAGGCAGTCTCTCATAACCGAGGATGACTTGCTTCCACATTAAAAATGAGTTTGCAGGTGACTGATGAGTCCAATGCGGGACCTACAGTCTCTGTCACAGGTGGGGCAGACGGTGGTTGAAGGGGCGGGTGGGTGGGGTGCTTGGGTTGACGTGCGCTCCTTGCACTTGGCTTCCGCTTGCTCCCGGCGAAGAGACTCGAGGTGTTCGGCGCCTTCCCGGATGCTTCTCCTCCACTTTGTGTGGTCTTGGGCCAGGGATTCCCAGGTGTCGGTGGGGATGTTACACTTTTTCAAGGAGGCTTGTATTAATGACTTGGATGAAGGAACCGAGTGTAATGTAGCCAAATTTACTGATGATACAAAGGTAGGTGGGAAAGCAAGTTGTGAGGAGGTTACAAAGAATTTTTTTTTTAATTCATTATGGGATGTGGGCGACGCTGGCAAAGCCAGCATTTACTGCCCATCCCTAATTGCCCTTGAGAAGGTGGTGGTGAGCCGCCTTCTTGAACCGCTGCAGTCCGTGTGGTGAAAGTACACCCACAGTGCTGTTAGGTAGGGAGTTCCAGGGTTTTGACCCAGCGACGATGAAGGATCGGCGATATACTTTTAGGTCAGGATGGTGTGACTTGGAGGGGAACTTGGAGGTGGTGGTGTTCCCATGCGCCTGCTGCCCTTGTCCTTCTAGGTAGAAGAGGTAGCGGGTTTGGGAGGTGCTGCTGAAGAAACCTTGGCGAGTTGCTGCAGTGCATCTTGTAGATGGTACACACTGCAGCCACGGTACGCCGGTGCTGGAGGGAGTAAATGTTTAAGGTGGTGGAAGGGGTGCCAATCAAGCGGGCTGCTTTGTCCTGGATGGTGTCGAGCTTCTCGAGTGTTGTTGGAGCTGCACTCGTCCAGGCAAGTGGAGAGTATTCCATCACACTCCTTACTTGTGCCTTGTAGATGGTGGAAAGGTTTTGGGGAGTCAGGAGGTGAGAATACCCAGCCTCTGACCTGCTCTTGTTGCCACAGTATTTATGTGGCTGGTCCAGTTAAGTTTCTGGTCAATGGTGACCCCCAGGATGTTGATGGTGGGGGATTCGGCAATGGTAATACCGTTGAATGTCAAGGGGAGGTGGTTAGACTCTCGCTTGTTGGAGATAGTCATTGCCTGGTGCTTCTGTGGCGCAAATCTAATCTGCCACTTATCAGCCCAAGCCTGAACGTCATCCAGGTCTTGTTGCATGCGGGCATGGACTGCTTCATTATCTGAGGAGTTGTGAATGGCACTGACCATTTTGCAGTCATCAGCGAACATCCCCATTTCTGACCTTATGTTAGAGGGAAGGTCATTGATGAAGCAGCTGAAGATGGTTGGGCCTAGGACACTGCCCAACCATCTGCTAAGGGATATAGATAGGTTAAGTGAGTGGGCAAAAATTTGGCAGATGGAGTATAATGTGGGAAAATGTGAGGTTATCCACTTCGGTAGGAAGAATAAAAAAGTTAATTATTATTTAAATGGGGAGAGACTACAAAATGCTGCGGTACAGAGGGATCTGGGGGTCCTTGTACATGAAACACAAAAAGTTAGCATGTAGGTACAGCAAGTAATTAGGAAGGCAAATGGAATGTTGGCCTTTATTACAAGGGGGGTGGAGTATAAAAGTAGGGAAGTCTTGCTACAACTGTACAGGGCATTGGTGAGACCACACCTGGAGTACTGCATACAGTTTTAGTCTCCTTATTTAAGGAGGGATATACTTGCATTGGAGGCAGTTCAGAGAAAGTTCACTAGGTTGATTCCTGAGATGAGGGGGTTGTCTTATGAAGAAAGGTCGAGCAGGTTGGGCCTATACTCATTGGAGTTTAGAAGAATGAGAGTTGATCTTATTGAAACATATCAGATACTGAGGGGGCTTGACAGGGTAGATGCAGGGAGGATGTTTCCACTCGTGGGGAATCTAGAACTAGGGGGCATAGTTTCAAAATAAGGGGTCGCCCATTTAAAATGGAGGTGAGGAGGAATTTCTTCTCTCAGAGGGTCGTGAATCTTTAGAATTCTCGACCCCAGAGAGCTGTGGAGGCTGGGTTATTGAATATATTGAAGGTGGAGATAGACAGATTTTTGAAATATAGGGGACTCAAGGGTTATGGGGAGCAAGCAGGAAAGTGGAGTTGAGGCCAAGATCAGATCAGCCATGATCTTACTGAATGGCGGAGCAGGCTCGAGGGGCCAAATGGCCTACTCCTGCTCCTATTTCTTATGTTCTTATATTCACAATATTTGACATGATTTAGTATAGGTGGTCGGTAGTAGTGTTACATTTGCTGATGAGACAGCTATGTGGGCAGGTAAACAGCAAAATGGAGGTAGATTATCTTCAGGAACTGGTATATTTTTAACCATTCCAGTTTCAGCATAACATAATAGTTTCCATACATGTTGCAAATCGTTTAGCCCCATTTACTATGACTGGATAATATAATGATTGCTAAATCACAGCCTCACCAACCTCCAATTGACTGACCATCTTGGGTAGATTACTGCCCATCAAATTCCACGCCACCTCTGCCCACATAGCCACCTAACATGTTGTGTGAGGAGGCAATTCTGGCCGCCTCAGCAAATTTGTTTCTTTAATTTACCCTGTTCAAGCCCACCATTCCACATTTTCCTATGTCATTGAATCCTAAATAAACCACAAAATCTAGCTGTTTATCTCAACTGTTTCATGCTATTCAGAACTGCAGCTCACCGATGCAAATCAGACCATCTATCTCTCTACTTATCGTATCACCCACTACCACCACCACCCTGTCCTAATGGATAGTTTCACTGTTTTCTTCTTTTTCATGGTGTTGTTATTAATTACCCTCCTCTATGTCTCCATCCTTCTTTAATTCTAACCATCAAGAATTGAATGGCCCAGAATTTGCAGTTAGTGGTGAAGCAAAGGCGAACTGGTAAGCCGAAGTAAGCTTCGCACAAAAATTTTGCGATCTGTGTCGAGAAGTTCGGGTTTTCCGACGCGTAATTCAAATCAACGTAGTATAGTGGGAATTCCATAGTGCAAGCTGCTGTGACGTCAACAAACTGTCTCAGCAGCCAATCACATTGCAGAATTCTCAGACAGCAAACCAGGAAGTGGGTAAGCTCTTAAAATTCTAACTTTTGAAAAACATTAGAGAGAGCAAAATAAAGATTGGGGCTCTCACATAGGGAAAAGGCAAACCTGAAATAAACATTTTTATTAAAATTGATGAATTTCATTTTTTATAAAAATTAGTTTTTCAGGCCCATTACCTTTGTTTAGCAGTCAATACACTGTTAAAACACCAGTTACACCTAATCCCTTTGGGCCCAACTTTTAGTGGGGAAATTAACAGCTAAATGACTATGGAAGAGCCGAAGTTTTCGTCAGTTTCCCTGATTGCCAGCTATGGGGAGAGGGGTGGGTATCCACAGTGCAGCCAGTGTCGGAGCAGTGAATGACGTACCGCAACTACAGGATTTCCGTGTTTAGATGCGCAAGCGCAACATCCTGAAATTACGGTCAGTTTCAAAGGGGTAATAACGGCGAACATTGTTATAACAACAGAAAACGCTGGAAAAACTCAGCAGGCCAGGCAGCATCCGTGGAGAGAGAAAGAGAGTTAACGTTTCAGGTCGATGACCTTTCGTCAGAACTGTGAAGAGCCGGAAATCAAATAGATTTAAGGCCAGAGTAAAGCTGGGAAAAGGGGGAGGGGATAAAAGAACAAAGGGGGAGATGAAGCGACATTAAGAGACATTAAGAGATATGCAAGGCTAGAGGTGGTGTTAATGTGACAGATTAAGGCTGAAAGAAGTGTGAAATCCACTGGCAGAACATTGTTAGTTTGCCATTATTACCTACTGCAAATTCCGGCCCTATTTGTTAATTTTTAGCTGCTGAAGTTATCCTGTGCCTTCATATAATCTTACTTGAGTCTTCGAGAACAAATAAACAGCACAAAAGACCAAATTTATTTTTCAAAAGACAAACCAGCAAGTAACTAACAGTCATATAAAGCTATATATTTACAGTAGAAATACTTCCACCCAAGTGCTAAATGGACCCTTTGTAAATAACTATTATATAGTATTTATTTTCTTAAATTTCTCATAACTGTGGGAATCTATATTAATCTAAACTATCTCTCAGGAGTTTGTAACTCGCTAGGTCTTCCTTACAGGGACTTTCAAATGGACTCCTTCCTTCTCTGAATTTTTTTTAAAATTACTCCCTGATTCAAACAGAATTACTCTCTTTATATCCTAGAATACAGATCCTGGATTTTAATATCTGACTTATTATATTTAAAAAGAAATTGTCATTCATGTACAAAGGAAATCAATCACACTGCATTGTTTAAGCTTGAATTTTGCTTCTCTCTATCCTATAACCGATGGACATTGCAAATATCTGTGTCTGAGTAAAAATCTTACGACTGCAAGCACCTCCTGCCTACAAATATTACTTCCTATTGTTGCTATTTTCTCTCACTTTTTTTCATCTTTTTGCTTTATAGATTCCTATGTCCACATTTATAATGGAAAACACCAATATAAACATTACCTTGTAATTGCAAAATTTGGCCCTTTATTATTTTTCCACACAAATCGCTCAAACTGCTTTCTGAAAAACTTTCAATGCAAAAGTTGATGGACCATTTTCTTTCTCAGTAACTGACATTTTTAAAGTCTAAGCATTGTGTTTTGTGTCTTTTAGTGCCTTCATGATAGTTTTTAATTGAAGGCCTCAGCCTCAGTCTAGGTTTAGACATGATATCTGTCCTCAGAGCTGTGAACTGAATTTGAATTGTGCAGGTTGAGCATGTGCAGTGCACCAAATTTTCCAGGATGCATCAGTTGCACCTAATCCCTTTGGGTCTAACTTTTAATGGGGTATTTAACAGCATAATTACTGCAGAAGAGCCGAAGTTTTTCGTCAGTTAACTTTATTTGACAGATTACACTGATTGTCGGCTCTGTGGGGCGGGGGATGGGGGTGGTGGGCACAGCGCAATCTGTGGAGGAGCAGTGAATGACAGACCGCAACTCCAGGATTTCCGCATTCGGCTGCGCATGCGCTAAATCCTGATGTTGCGGTCAGTTTCAACGGCGAAATGACGGCGAATGCTGCCAGTTCGTCGTCATCAGGACCACAAATACCGGGCCAATGTATACTAGACAAGTCCAGACCCACAAGAATTCCTCTACTCATTCCTCCTCTTCCCTCTGTGGGCAGCCATCCACTTTCAAACCTTTCAATCCATTGAGTGATTACCTTCCAGAAACATTTCCTACCTTTTTATGTTGAGGAGTGGAGCCACCTGGTTCTCAAACTTAAGCAACAGGACCCTCTGACATGTACAGGAAACTTTTGTTTATCCGGCACCCAAATATCCGGAATTCTCGCTTAACCGGCAAAAATCATTCTCCGAAAACTCCTCTCAAATAACCGGCAATGTTGCCGATCCCGAGTCCGAGTCCGCGAACGCCGATTTAGTCAGTAGGGGCACTTTTCAAAAGTGCCACTACTCGGCCTCCTGGCGCTGTCGGAAGTCCGAAACACTGCAGTAGCAGGAGTTGATTCTCCTGCGCTGCCTGGAGTCTCTTTGTTAAAAATAGCCTCGGTAGATATAACTCTCCGTTATCCGGTACTTTCGATAAACCGGCACCACGCCGGTCCCGTCGATACCGGATAAACGAAAGTTTCCTGTACTGCTCCTGGATACTTAACAGATCTAGAATCTCTTACATTATGAATGCTACAGTAATCACAAGTCTAGCTCCTTAATCTGACATTTCTATACTTCCAACTGTTGTGCTATTCATAGGTACTAATCCTAGAACTAATTTTCTCACTTGCATGCCCTCATCTTGTAGGTTTCAGTGATAGCATCCAAATTTGTCTAAAATCTGCCGATCTATTTAGCTCTCATTTAAAATTTACATCTTATTTTAATTTACCTTGACAGAATACATTATGAGGATCCTTGAGATTCAATCTGTACTCCATTTGTGGTATTTGCATAACTCACTAATGTCATCCATTTGTGGGATATAAATCATAATCTATGGTCCATTATGTTTCTTCTATTTACTCTGTATGTGACACAATATATGTATTCTGGAAGTATTTGATGCTGATAATCAGTGTCCAAAGTGGTAATTAATATCCTTCAGCTTGATGAACACAACTCAAGCACAGAAAATGAAAAAATGATCTAGGTTTTCAGAATTTTCTAAGAATTAGGAGCAAATATTGCTGCAGACTTAGTTTCTATGTAAAGGAAGAAGGGATAAGATGAAGCATCAGTGTCATGGAAGTCGTGAATGATGAGCATACACTGACCTAAGAGGACAAGAGTAAGGGGAGACATGATAAAAGGACAATAAAATATTTAAAAGCATGGATAATGTATATGGATAGTTTAGGTCAACACATGTGCATGCATTCGAGAAGAGCAACAGGAATGATCCCAAGTGAAAGATCGTAATCTTTTCTGCTTATCTGGTAGAGAGAAGAACGTGAACAAAGGGAACCCAGAATATTACTTCAAGATACATCAGACCAATGAGCGCAGAAGACATAAGTTTAATGGCACGACACTTGAAAAGTAATTAACCAGCTGTGAAGCACTTGGTGGCAGCCTCAAGATTTGAAAGGTACTATATAAATGATGTTAGCAAAAAATTCTTTACTCAAGAAGTGATAAATGTTTGAATTAATCTGCCAATGTAGAATTTAAATAGTGCCTTTCATGTCCTCAACACGACCCAAAGCGCTTCACAACCAATGGATTAATTTTAAAGTGTACTGTTATGTAGGCAAAAATAGCAGACAAGTTGCGCACAGCAAGGTCTCACAAATAACAAATAAATAAGTGATCTGAAAAGCTGCTTTTGGTGGCATTGATTGAGGAAGGAATGGTGGTTAAGGCATCAGGAGAAATCGTTTCTCTTCTCTGAATAATGCCAGGGATCTTTCACATCTATCTGAGCAGGCAAATGGGGGCTCTGTTTAACACTTACCTGAAAGACAGCACCTCTGGTGTTGCAGCATTCCCTCAGTACTGTACTAATGAGTCAGCATAGATTATGAGCTTAAGTGTGTAGTAGGGTTTTGAACACACAAACCTCTGACTCAGAAGTGGCAGTGCTACCAACTGAGCCAAGTTTACAAGAATCAATTAGATTAGGAGCATTAAAAATACTCTTAGATGGCTAGGCTGGGTGAGTTAGAGGACCAGGCGGATAAGCTTCAGTGGGCTGAGTGGCCTTTTCTTCTGCTTTTTAAAAAGAGAACAGTTATAGTAGTTTAATGGAGATAAACTCTTAACGTAATGGCATTTAGGTTAATCTTTGGAGTGCTGCAAAGAGTTTTTTCATCAAGGTGAGAGTGGGCTGCCAGGGCCACTAACAGCACATTTTTTGTTATGTAGCACTTACTCTTTCATACTGAAAAACCTGCATCTATGCATCCATGATATAATCAATCCAATATTTTCTACTTCTAAGCCTTGATTAGTATATAAAAAAACAGAAGTTACGAAGAAGGGTGGCAGTACAGTGGTATACAGTCGGGAAGGAGTGGCCCTGGGAGTCCTCAACATTGACTCCAGACCCCATGAAGTCTCATGGGCAAGGAAACCTCCTGCTGATTACAACCTACCGCCCTCCCTCAGCTGATGAATCAGTACTCCTCCATGTTGAACACCACTTGGAAGAAGCACTGAGAGCAGCAAGGGCACAGAATGTACTCTGGGTGTGGGACTTCAATGTCCATCACCAAGAGTGGCTCGGCAGCACCACTACTGACCGAGCTGGCCGAGTCCTGAAGGACAGAGCTGCCAGTCTGGGCCTGCGACAAGTGGTGATAGAACCAACACGAGGGGAAAAATCTACTTGACCTCGTCCTCACCAATCTACCTGTCGCAGATGCATCTGTCCATAACAGCATTGGTAGCAGTGACCACCGCACAGTCCTTGTGGAGACGAAGTCCCGTCTTCACACTGAGGATACCCTCCATCGTGTTGTGTGGCACTACCACCCTGCTGAATGGGATAGATTCCAAACAGATCTCGCGGCTCAAAACTGGGCATCCATGAGGCGCTGTGGTCCATCAGCAGCAGCAGAATTGCATTCCACCACAATCTGTAACCTCATGGCCTGGCATATCCCTCACTCTGCCATTACCATCAAGCCAGAGGGCCAACCCTGGTTCAATAAGGAGTGTAGAAGAGCATGCCAGGAGCAGCACCAGGCGTACCTAAAATAAGGTGACAACCTGGGGAAGCTGCAACTCAGGACTACATGCATGCTAAAAAGCAGAAACAGCATGCTATAGACAGGGCTAAGCGATCCGACAATCAACGGATCAGATCAAAGCTCTGCAGTCCTCTCACATCCAGTCAGGAATGGTAGTGGACCATTAAACAACTAACGGGAGGAGGAGGCTCCATGAATATCCCCATCCTCAATGATGGTGGAGCCCAGCACGTGAGTGCAAAAGACAAGGCTGAAGCATTTGCAACCATCTTCAGCCAAAAGTGCCGAGTGGATGATTCATATCGGCCTACTCCCCAGGTCCCCACCATTACAGAAGCCAGTCTTCAGCCAATTCGATTCACGCCACGTGATATCAAGAAACGGCTGAGCGCACTGGATACAGCAAAGGCTATGGGCCCCGACAACATCCCGGCTGTCGTGCTGAAGACTTGTGCTCCAGAACTAGCCGCGCCGCTAGCCAAGCTATTCCAGTACAGCTACAACACTGGCATCTATCCGACAATGTGGAAAACTGCCCAGGTATGTCCTGTCCACAAAAAGCAGGACAAATCCAATCCGGCCAATTACCGCCCCATCAGTCTACTCCCAATCATCAGCAAAGTGATGGAAGGTGTCATCGACAATGCTATCAAGCGGTACTTACTCACCAATAACCTGCTCACTGATGCCCAGTTTGGGCTCCACCAGGACCACTCAACTCCAGACCTCATTAAAGCCTTGGTCCAAACATGGACAAAGCAGCTGAATTCCAGAGGTGAGGTGAGGTGAGAGTGACTGCCCTTGACATCAAGGCAGCATTTGACCGAGTGTGGCATCAAGGAGCCTTAGTAAAACTGAAGTCAATGGGAATCGGGGAGGAAACTCTCCACTGGCTGAAGTCATACCTAGCACAAAGGAAGATGGTTGTGGTGGTTGGAGGTCAATCATCACAGCCCCAGGACATTGCTGCAGGAGTTCCTCAGGGCAGTGTCCTGTGGCCCAACCATCTTCAGTTGCTTCATCAATGACGTTCCCTCCAATATAAAGTCAGAAATGGGGATGTTTGCTGATGACTGCACAGTGTTCAGTGCCATTCGCAACTCCTCAGATAATGAAGCAATCCATGCCCGCATGCAACAAGACCTGGACGACATTCAGGCTTGGGCTGATAAGTGGCAGGTAACATTCGCGCCACACAAGTGCCAGGCAATGACCATCTACAACAAGCAAGAGTCTTACCACCGCCCCTTGACATTCAACAGCATTACCAGCGCCAAATCCCCCACCATCAACATCCTGGGGGTCATCATTGACCAGTAACTTAACTAGACCAGCCACATAAATACGGTGGCAATAAGAGCAGGTCAGAGGCTGGGTATTCTGCGGCGAGGGTCTCACCTCCTGACTCCGCAAAGCCTTTCCACCATCTACAAGGCACAAGTCAGGAGTGTGATGGAATACTCTCCACTTGCCTGGACGAGTGTAGCTCCAACAACATTCAAGAAGATCGACACCATCCAGGACAAAGCAGCCCGCTTGATTGGCACCCCATCCACCACCTTAAACATTCACTTCCTCCACCACCGGCATACCGCGGCTACAATGTGTACCATCTACAAGATGCACTGCAGCAACTCGCCAAGGCTTCTTCGGCAGCACCTCCCAAACCTGCGACCTCTACCATCTAGAAGGACTAGGGCAGCAGGCGCATGGGAACACCACCACCTCCAAGTTCCCCTCCAAGTCACACACCATCCTGACCTAAAAGTATATTGCTGATCCTTCGTCGTCGCTGGGTCAAAAATCCTGGAACTCCCTCCCTTACAGCACTGTGGGAGTGCCTTCACCACACGGACTGCAGTGGTTCAAGAAGGCAGCTCACCACCACCTTCTCAAGGGCAACTAGGGATGGGCAATAAATGCTGGCCTTTCCAGCGACGCCCACATCCCATAAACGAATAAAAAAAAATTTAAAAACAGGATCTCACATGTGGTAATCTCAGAATTACTACCGACCCACGTGCTAATTGACATAGGGATAGGCACAGATTTAAGGTGATTGGCAAAAGAACCAGAGGCGACATGAGGAAAAGCTTTTTTACGCAGCGAGTGGTTAGGATTTGGAATGCACTGCCTGATAGGGTGGTGGATACAGATTCAATAGTAGCCTTCAAAATGGAATTGGTTAAATACTTGAAGAAGAAAAAATTGCAGGGATATGGGGAAAGAGCGGGGGAGTGGGATTAACTGGATTGCTCTTCGAAAGAGCCGGTGCAGACTCGATGGGTTGAATGGCCTCCTTCAGTGCTGTACTAGTCTATGATTCTATGAAATAGAACAGCAGTGGAAAACATTTAAAACGGTGATCAAAAGTGTCCAGGAGAAATATATCCCACGAAAAAACAAGAACAAACTAGCCAGTAATGGCACACCATGGGTGAATTAAGAAATAAGGGCAAAATTGAAACTGAACAATAGGGCATTTACTAAGTACATAGACAACAAAGGAGAGGGTGTCAAAAGGGAAAACGAAAAGGTTAGGTAAGAAGTCCAAAGAACAATAAGGAAGGCAAAGAGAAGCTACTAAATTAAATTATCAAGGAATATAAAAAAATAGTAAAGCATCCTATGGACACATAAATAACAAAAGAAAAAAGGGATAGGGCCACTAAGGGATACACACGATAAACTCACAGGTAATGACTGTGAAATATTAAATAATGACTTTGCCTCGGTATTTACCAGAGACTAAAATGATCAGTAGAAGAAGAGATCAAAAAAGATATAAAGACATTCAAGATAGAAAGGAGGGAAATAATTGATAAACTAATTAAACTTAGAGAGGATAAAACCCCATGTCCGGATCAATTGCATCCACACGTATTAAGAGAGGTTAGTGAAGAGATAGCAGAGGCACTATTACATATATATAAAAATTCATTAGAAAAGGGAATAGTGCCAGAGGACTGGCAGACAGCCACTGTGATTCTTATATGTAAAAAGGGAGACAGAACAAGTCCAGGGGATTATCGACCAATTAGCTTAACGTCAGTGGCAGGAAAGATAAAGGAATTCTTAATCAAAGATGTAATAGAAAAACATCTAGAAACTGAAAATATAATGAAGAGCAGTCAGCACGGATTCCAAAAGGGCACGTCTTGCTTGACCAACCAACCTTATTGAATTCATTGAAGTAGTAACAGAAAGGGTAGATAAGGGTAATGCAGTATACGTAATATATCGGGATTTCCAAAAAGCCTTCGATAAGATACCGCATATTAGACTTATGACTGAGGTCAGAACATGTGGAGTTAGGGGACAAGTAGCAGAATGGATAGCAAGCTGGCTACAAAACATATTGGCCCGTATTTTCCGATGCCTACGGGTGTGTACGAGCTGTATACACACCCGTAGGGACATCGGAAATGCCGGTTTCAGGCATGCGATGCACATGCGCTGAAAACCGGCATTTCCGATCTGTCAAGAATGCTCTTGATGCGGAGATGCCGGTGTTGGACTGGGGTGGACAAAAATGAGAAGTCGCACAACACCAGGTTATAGTCCAACAGTTTTATTTAAAATTACGAGCTATATGCTGTGTAATCGATTTGTATTCCCTCACTGTACCTGTACCTGAAGAAGGAGCAGCGCTCCGAAAGCTCGTAATTTTAAATAAAACTGTTGGACTATAACCTGGTGTTGTGCGACTTCTCAAGAATGCTCTTGACAGATCAGACGACTGCCCTGGAGAAGGGCCTCTGCAGGAGGAGAGTTCCGCTTTCTGCAGAACCTCCGCCCACTGAAAACCCTTAGAAATCTTACGCCTGGTAAAAGCAGGGCATAATTTAATACTTTTAAAAAAGGTAAGTATGAAGGGATACGTGGGCCCTGCACATTTCGACTGTGGAGAGGCCAAGGAGCGGAAGAAGTGTCCAGACCTCGGGAGCCCTCAGGTAAGTGCGTAGATTTTTTTCCGATAAGAGGCATCCGCACGCAGGAAGCCTCCTATCGGAAATTACAGACCATAGTGGTTAAAGATTAGGTGAGTGGGCGGGTCGGTCGGTCAGGAGTGGCATTTAGATAACGTCTTTCACGACCTTAGGACGTCGCAATGCACTTTACAGACAATTTTTGAAGTGCAGTCACTATTATAATGTAGTAAACGTGGCAGCCAATTTGCGCACTGCAAGTTCTCACAAACTGCAATGTGGTGACCAGATAATCTATTTCAATGATGTTAGTTGAGGAATAAATATAGGCCAGGACACCAGGGAGAACTTCCCTGCTCTTCTTTGAAATAGTGCCATGGGATCTTTTATGTCCTCCTGTTAGGGCAGACAGGGCCTCAGTTTAAAATCTCATCTGAAAGACGGCACCTCCAACAGAGTGTCAGACTAGATTTTGTGTTCGGGTCTCTAGAGTGGGACTTGAACCCTCAACCTTCTAACAGGGATGAGTAGTACCACTGAGCCACAGCTAATACTTTATGGTAGTGAAAAGTACTTATTATCCTCAATAACATCTTCTGCATTTTGCTGATTTGTTAACCATAAGTTACATGAGGTTGACTACCATGTACCTCTGACATCTCAGAAAGATGAGTTTATAAAAATAAAGTCAGGCTTATCATTCCCACTAAAATTAGTATTAACATTTATCTACAAGATATACCATTGCACAGAAGAAGAAAGTGTAATAAACAGCAACACAAATGTTTAACTTAAACACCACGTTAAACTGTTCAAAATCGTAAGCATCCTTTCCAAAATCTATTAACAATGGTTGATTATTGTAATATGGGCATACCAATAGAAATAAAGGGCTGAAAATAGGAGAACTACAGTGTAGGGAACTTTAGCCACACCTGTACTGCTCCACATAGGCTTTTGCTACTCCAGATCTTCCCCTTGCACAGGCCATTCATCAATTTTAGTGTGTGGACAACAGCCCCCTTTGCCTTCAGACCAGATCAGTAACTCCCGCATACTTTCTTGGAGACAGCCTGAACTATGTATCAGATAGCTAAGATGTCATTTAACAGATAACCTGGGACAATGAAGCACTGCAAGCACACCTTCAGTTAAGCAATCAAAGACCTGAAGTAATTGAAAATGCAATTAACTTGTAAATATAGACCACCTGACTTCCACAACCCCTCCCCCCACCTCCCTCATAACAATAATTTTGTCTAGACTCAGTTTATGTATTTAGCTTCACCTCACCCACACAAAACAACTTCTGTTTGGAAGGCATCTAACGGAGCTCCATTTAAATATGTAATTTATTGGCCTATCTAAAACTTCAAACTGTAAAATGCCCTATTATTTTCATTTGAAGAAACTCATCATAAAGTGTACAGATTAATAGAAATAATTGTGAGGATTTAAAATTCTTGTCAGATGAAAGCTTCTGACGATCTTGGCAGCAAACATTATCCGATTACATTAGCAGCTATTCAAAGTGAGAAGCATGAACTCACCAGTGTCCATTTGCCAGACGTATACCGATCCATCCGAGCACCCCACCACCAGGTAATCGTCAGAAGGTCTCCACTTGATAATTTGAATGGGAAATAGATGTCTCGATGCCAGCATTATGCACTTCTTGTCTCGAAGGCTGAGAAGACCCACTGAATGGTCACTGGCCACTGAGCAGATACAGTATTGAACTCGAGACTACAGACAAAGCCAACAACAAAGAAGAAAATATATGCTTTTTAAATTAGGTAGATATTTTGGTTTGGAGACATGTTCACTGAAAAGTTCACTTTGTTCTTTGAATAAGACACGAAACTGTAAATCCATTAGATTAACCTTATCATCTGAAGCCAACATACAAATAAAACTTACTTTTGAGAGAATAGGGATAAGCATAAGATTCAACTGAGATTAACAAAATCTGCTTTTACAACAGCCAAAAGGACAATGGAAAAGAGGATTGTGGATCGGCGCAATGCTGAAAGAAAGGTCAGACTCTCCTGGCCAGCTTCCTATACTCCATAAACTTCTACTCATCCAAAGCTCTGCTTCCTGTATCCGATCCCGCACCAAGTCCTACCGCTCACCCATCATCCGTCCATGCTGACATACGTTGACTCCATGTTCCCTCAACACTTCACATTTAAAATCATCATTGTGTTTAAATCCCTTCATTAACTCGCCCTTCTGTAATCTCCTCCTGCCCTATACTGCCCGATGTCTGTTCCTCTGATTCTCAGCTTTTGTGCATCCCCACTCGCTCCCTTCGTCCCACTATTACCAACTGTGCCCTCAGCCAGCTAGGTCACAACCTCTGGAATTTCCTCCCGAAACCCCTCTATTTCTTCACCTCCCTCTCCTTCTTCAGGATCCACTTGTTTGACCAAACTTTTAGTTCCCCACCAAATATCTCCTCCTTTGGATCAGTATCCATTTTTTCCTTATATCTCCGTGAAACACCTTGGGATGTTTTTTCTGCATTCAAGGCACTGTGCACTAAAAAGATTAGCATTACTAGAAGTTGGTAAGTCACCTGGTCCAGATGCAATGCATCCTAGGTTGCTGAATGAAGCAAAGGTAGAAATAGCAGAGGCATTGGTCACAATCTTTCAATCCTCCTTGGATACAGGAGTAGTGCCGGAGGAGTGGAGGGTTGCTAATGTTATACCACTATTCAAGAAAGGGGAGAAGGATAAACCAGGAAACTACAGGCCAGTCAGCCTAACATCGGTGGTGGTGAAGTTACTGGAAACCATCATCAGGGACAAAATAAACTTTCATTTGGAAAGGCAGGGGTTAATCAAGAAAAACCAACATGGACTTATAAAAGGCAAATCACGTCTGACTAACTTACAATCATAGAATGGTTACAGCACAGAAGGAAGCCATTTGGCCCGTCGAGCCCGTGCCGGCTCTCTGCAAGAGCACTTCAGCGATTCCCACACCCCCGCCCTTTCCCTGTAGAGCTGCAAATTTGTTTCCTTCAGGAACTTATCCAATTCCCTTTTGAAAGCTACGATTGAATCTGAATCTACCACCCTCTCAGGCAGTGCATTCCAGATCTTAACCACTCGCTGCGTAAAAAAGTTTTTCCTCATGTCGCCTTTGGTTCTTCTGCCAATCACCTGTGTCCTCGAGTTCTCGACCCTTCTGCCAATGGGAACAGTTTCTCTCTATCTACACTGTCTTGACCCCTCATGATTTTGAACACCTCCATCAAATCTTCTCTCAACCTTCTCTGCTCTAAGGAGAACAACCCTACCTTCTCCAGTCTATCCACGTAACTAAAGTCCCTCATCCCTGGAACCATTCTTGTAAATCTTTTCTGCACCCTCTCTAAGGCCTTCACATCCTTCCTGAAGTGCAGTGCCCAGAATTGGACACAGTACTCCAGTTGAGGCTGGACCAGTGTTTTATAAAAGTTCATCAGAACTTCCTTGCTTTTGTACTCTATGTCTCTATTTATGAAGCCCAGGATCCCGTATACTTTTTTAACTGCTTTCTCAGCCTGCCCTGCCACCTTCAACGATTTGTGCATATACCCCCAGGTCTCTCTGTTCATGCACCCCCTTTAGAATTGTACCCTTTAGTTTATATTGCCTCTCCTCATTCTTCCTACCAAAGAACTTGACTGAATTATTTGATGAGTTAACAGGGAAGTTTGATCAAGGTAGTGCAGCAGATGTATATATGGACTTTCAGAATGCATTTGACAAAGTGCCATACAGGAGGCTTATTAAGAAGATGGAAGTCCATGGAATTAAGGGGAAAGTGGCAGTAGGAATACAAAATTGGCTCAGTGACAGGAAGCAAAGGGTGGTGGTGGATGAATGTTTTTCAGACTGGGAGGTAGTTTGCAGTGGTGTTCCCCAAGGGTCAGCTTTGGGTCCATTACTCTTTTCAATATTTATTTATTTTTTTTAAAAACGACTTAGACTCGGGTGTACGGAGCAGCATTATAAAGTTTGCACATGATACGAAACTTGGCAATGTAGTAGATACTGATGAGAATAGTTATAGGCTTCGGGATGACAGACAGGATGGCGAAATGGGCAGAAGCATGGCAGATGGTGTTCAATGTGGAGAAGTGTGAAGTGATGCACTTTGGAAGGAAAATTTTGAAAAGTGTAGATGAGCCGAGAGACCTTGGTGTCCATAGACACATATCCTTAAAGGTGGCAGGGGAAGTTGATAAGGTGGTTACAAAGGCACATGAGTTACTTGGGTTTATAAATAGAGGAACAGAATATAAAAGCAAAGAGATCATTCTTGAACTTTATAAATCACTGGTTAGGCCTCAGCTGGAGTATTGTGGACGATTCTGGGCACCATACTTTAGGAAAGATGGAACAGCCTTAGAAAGGGTACAGAGGAGGTTTACCAGGATGTTATCAGGGATGAGGGACTTCAGTTATCAGGACAGGTTGGAAAAGTTCTCCTTGGCACAGAGAAGTTTAAGAGGTGACCTAATAGAGGTTTTCAACATAGAGAGGTTTTGATGGAGTAGGTAGAGAAAAAACGATTCCCTCTGGCAAGCGGGTTAATAACCAGGGGTCATAGATTTAAAATCATTAGCAAAAGATCTAGAGGGGCAGGGGGTTGGGCACCTGAGCAGGGAGACAGAGGAAAGCGTGTCAGGAAGGGATAGAAGGTATGGAGTAAAAGGTAAAGTGTTAAAAAAGGAAAAAGCAGGAACTGAGTGTCACAAAACATATTTGAAAGTTCTTTATCTGAATGCACGTAGCATTCGTAACAAAATGGACGACTTAACGGCACAAATAACTACGTATGGGTATGATCTTGTGGCCATTACAGAAACATGGCTGCAGGGTGACAACGACTGGGAACTAAATATGCCAGGGTATTTAACAATCAGGAAGGACAGGCAGGGAGGAAGGGGAGGTGGGGTGGCTATGTTAATAAAGGAAGGAATCACTGTAATACAGAGAAATTATATTGGGTCAAAGGATCAGGATAATGAAACAGTTTGGGTGGAGATAAGGAATAATAAGGGGAAAAAAACACTAGTGGGAGTAGTATATAGGCCTCCTAATAGTTGCAACTCTGCTGGAAGAAGTATTAATCAGGAAATAGTTGGGGCATGTAATAAGGGAACAGCTATAATTATGGGGGATTTTAACGATCATATTAACTGGACAAATCAAATTGGGCAGGGCAGCCTTGAGGAAGAGTTTATTGAGTGTATTAGGGATGGATTTCTTGAGCAGTATGTAACTGATCCTACAAGGGGGCAAGCAACCTTGGACCTGGTCCTGTGTAATGAGTCAGGATTAATTAATAATGTCCTAGTTAAGGATCCCCTTGGAATGAGTGACCATAACATGGTTGAATTCCATATCCAATTCGAGGGTGAGAAGGTTGGTTCTCAAACAAGCGTACTGAGCTTGAATAAAGGAGACTATGATGGTATGAGAGCGGAATTGATTAAAGTGGACTGGGAAAATAGATTAAAGGGTAAGACGGTACATGAGCAGTGGTGTTCATTTAAGGAGTTATTTTACAACTTTCAAAAGAAATATATTCCACTGAGGAAAAAAGGGTGTAAAAGAAATGACAGCCATCCGTGGCTAAGTAAAGAAATTAAGGATAGTATCCGACTAAAAACAAGGACATATAAGGTAGCCAAACTTAGTGGGAGGATAGAAGATTGGGAAGTCTTCAAAAGACAGCAAAAAGTAACTAAAGGATTGATTAAGAAAGGGAAGATAGATTATGAAAATAAATTAGCAAAAAATATAAAAACAGATAGCAAGAGTTTCTATAGTTATATAAAAAGAAAAAGGGTGGTTAAGGCAAATGTAGGTCCCAGAGGATGAGACCGGGAAATTAATGGTGGGAAACATGGAGATGGCAAAAATGCTGAACAAATATTTTGTTTCAGTCTTTACGGTAGAGGACACTAAGAATATCCCAACACTGGACAAACAGGGGGCTCTAGGGGGGGGGAGGAGCTAAATACGATTAAAATCACTAAGGAATTGGTACTCAGTAAAATAATGGGACTCAAGGCGGATAAATCCCCTGGACCTGATGGCTTACATCCTAGGGTCTTGAGGGAAGTGGCAGTAGGGATTGTGGATGCTTTGGTAATAATTTTTCAAAATTCCCTGGACTCAGCAAAGGTCCCGGCAGATTGGAAAACTGCTAATGTAACACCCTTATTTATAAAGGGTAGTAGGCAGAAGGCTGGAAATTATAGACCAGTTAGCCTAACATCTGTGGTGGGTAAAATTTTGGAGTCTATTATTAAGGAGACAGTAACGGAACATTTAGATAAACATAATTTAATAGGACAAAGTCAGCATGGCTTTATGAAGGGGAAGTCATGTCTGACAAATTTGCTTGAGTTCTTTGAGAACATAACGTACAGGGTGGATAAAGGGGAACCAGTGGACGTAGTGTATTTAGACTTCCAGAAGGCATTCGACAAGGTGCCACATAAAAGATTATTGCTCAAGATAAAAAATCACTGGATTGGGGGTAATATTCTGGCATGGGTGGAGGATTGGTTATCTAACAGGAAGCAGAGAGTTGGGATAAATGGTTCATTCTCGGACTGGCAACCAGTAGCCAGTGGTGTTCCGCAGGGGTCGGTGCTGGGTCCCCAACTCTTTACAATCTATATTAACGATTTGGAGGAGGGGACCGAGTGTAACATATCAAAGTTTGCAGATGATACAAAGATGGGAGGGAAAGTAGAAAGTGAGGAGGACATAAAAAACCTACAAGGGGATATAGACAGGCTGGGTGAGTGGGCGGAGATTTAGCAGATGCAATACAATATTGGAAAATGTGAGGTTATGCACTTTGGCAGGAAAAATCAGAGAGCAAGTTATTATCTTAATGGCGAGAAACTGGAAAGTACTGCAGTACAAAGGGATCTGGGGGTCCTAGTGCAAGAAAATCAAAAAGTTAGTATGCAGGTGCAGCAGGTGATCAAGAAGGCCAACGGAATGTTGGCTTTTATTGCTAGGGGGAATATATTATAAAAACAGGGAGGTATTGCTGCAGTTATATAAGGTATTGGTGAGACCGCACCTGGTATACTACATACAGTTTTGGTGTCCATACTTAAGAAAAGACATACTTGCTCTCGAGGCAGTACAAAGAAGGTTCACTCGGTTAATCCCGGGGATGAGGGGGTGGACATATGAGGAGAGGTTGAGTAGATTGGGACTCTACTCATTGTAGTTCAGAAGAATGAGAGGCGATCTTATTGAAACATATAAGATTGTGAAGGGGCTTGATCGGGTGGATGCGGTAAGGATGTTCCCAAGGATAGGTGAAACTAGAACTTGGGGGCATAATCTTAGAATAAGGGGCTGCTCTTTCAAAACTGAGATGAGGAGAAACTTCTTCACTCAGAGGGTAGTAGGTCTGTGGAATTTGCTGCCCCAGGAAGCTGTGGAAGCTACATCATTAAATAAATTTAAAACAGAAATAGATAGTTTCCTAGAGGTAAAGGGAATTAGGGGTTACAGTGAGCGGGCAGGAAATTGGACATGAGGCTGAGTTCGGATCGGTCAGGGCCCTGTGGGTGGCGGAGTGGGCCCAGGGGCTGAGTGGCCGGGTCCTGCTCCTACTTCTTGTGTTCTTTAGATTTGAGGTTAGGATCAGATCAGCCATGATCTTATTGAATGGCGGAGCAGGCTCGGGGGGCCGATTGGCCTACTCCTGCTCCTATTTCTTATGTTCTTATGTTCTTAATTTGTTTCACTCAGACAGTTGTCAGGATCTGGAATGCTCTCCCTGAAAAGGTGGTGGAAGCTGATTCCATAAATAATTTTAAAAGGGAGTTGGACAGGTACTTGAGGATGAGTTAGCTGACCTAGATATACTGGGAACTTTTCTGCTGGCTGAAAAGCAGGTCATCCACTTGACCCCCACATCGAGGAGGCTGTCGCAGAAATACAATTCAAGACCCTCTGAAGTCGAAAGAAATAAAAGCTGATCAAAAAAGAAACTGCATTTCCATCATCAATAGTAAACGTATAGCCAATCTTTGACAATGACTATCGTATTTGCCATGCAATGCCAAATCTGTGGCCATTTAACCCAATAGCACCTTAGACCTCCCACTGTGCTTTCATTTACAATTTACACCTTGTGGAAACCTACTGTAACCAATCCATCTGAACTTTTACCTCACAACTTTTCCTTTCAGAAATACTCTGACTGTGGGCCATTGAAGTTTGCGGCAATGAAAAGATAAGTTAAAAATTCAACACAGACAAAAATCAATTTTTTTGTCAAAACTAGATATTTGCATGAAATAGTGATTTTGTGTTTCTAAAGATTACTGCTATTTAAAACTCAGTGGTCACTTAGGTCTGTAAACAGTAGTGCCCGCATATTTTAATAATTATCCGAGTTGATCTCCCATGACAGAGAACATGGCCTCTCATTTATCCATCTCTGGTGTCTTCATAGCAAAATACTGCGGATGCTGGAAATCCGAAAGGTTCTGATGAAAGGTCATCGACCTGAAACGTTAACTCTCTTTCTCTCTCCACGTATGCTGCCTGGCCTGCTGAGTTTTTCCAGCGTTTTCTGTTGTTATTTCTGGTGTCTTCATGTTGCTTTTCTCTTTCTTTCTCTCTCCCCCAACATAATTTTGCTTCTCTGTCTTTCTCTTCTTTACTTTCAGTTGGGAGCTGGAGAATGGCATGAAGTGGTGGGGACATGAGCCACAAATGGCTGCATTTAGGGTCAGGTGTGAAGGAAAAATATGTCCCTCGCTGGCTGCCTTCGCATCACCTCCCCAAATCACTCATGCTGTCCCCCCCAACCGCTCACTCCCATCACATCTTCTACCCCTTCACTTTCTACCACCCTTCACTCCCATTAGTAGCCCTACCACTATCTTTTTGAACTACCTGCTGTACCTCCCCGACCCTGACTCTGATGTCACTCACCTCACTCAACCTTCCATCCACTCCCCCCACACTCTCTCTCACACCCACCAAGGATAGGTGCCAAGAGGCCAGAGACCATTTCCCTCCTTCCCAGCCACCTCCCTTCCTTCCCAGCCACCTCCCTTCCTTCCCATTTGTTTCCCTCAAAGAAGTTTTGATTGGTTTAACGATATAAGTAATTAGACTATGTACCTTTTCTAACTGTCAACAATACGCAGTTGAGATAATTAATTGGCTTCAAAATCCAATTTTTGGAAAATGATTAGCATGAGAAAAGACTCACTCAGCTTGATATGCTTTCTGACGTTTACGGAACACAATAGTTACAACTTGTGAGTAATCAGTAAACTATAATTTTTGTCACTCTCTATAACACGTAAATACAAACACACAATCTCTGTTTAAAAAAGAACACTCAAAATGAAATTTGTTTTCCACCTTTCTTCACGTAACTAAAATCAATTGATCAGGAATTGCTGGAATCTCAAGGAAAATATGCCATGACTAAACTGCACTGATGCATCCTGGGATGCTCAACCTGCACAATTCAAATTCAGTTCACAGCTCTGAGGACAGATATCATGTCTAAACCTACACTGAGGCTGAGGCCTTCGATTAAAAACTTTCACGAAGGCACTAAAAGACACAAAACACAATGCTTGGACATTAAAAATGTCAGTTACTGAGAAAATGGTACATCAATTTTTGCAATGAAAATTTTTCAGAAATCATTTTGAGCGGTGTGTGTGGAAAAATAATACAGGGCTAAATTGTGCAATTACAAGGTAATGTTTATATTGGCATTTTCCATTATAAATGTGGACATAGGAATTTATAAAGCAAAAAGACGACAAAAAAGTGAGAGAAAATTGCAACAATAGGAAGTAAGGTTTGTAGGCAGGAAGTGCTTGCAGTCTAAGATTTTTACTAAGATATAGATATTGCAATGTCCATCAGTTATAGGATAGAGAGAAGCATAATTCAAGCTTAAACAATGCAGTGTGATTAATTTACTTTGCACATGAATGACAATTTATTTTTAAAATATAATAGGCCAGATATTAAAATCCAGGATCTGTATTCTAGGATATAAAGAGAGCAATTCTGTTTGAATCAGGGAGTCAGTTTTTAAAAAACCCAGAGAAGGAAGGAGTCCATTTGAAAGTCCCTGTAAGAAAGACCTGGTGAGTTACAAACTCCTGAGAGAGATAGTTTAGATTAATATAGATTCCCACAGTTATGAGAAATTTAAGAAAAAAAATACTATACAATAAAGTTATTTACAAAGGGTCCGTTTAGCACTTGGGTGGAAGCATTTCTACTGTAAATGTATAGCTTTACATAACTGTTACTTGCTTGTTTGTCTTTTGTAAAATAAATTTGGTCCAATGTGATGTTTATTTGTTCTCGAAGACTCAAGTAAGATCATATGAAGGCACAGGATAAGTTCAGTAGCTAAAAATTATTAATTAGTGTTTTATTATTCATTTCCCGGACACGTTACTTACTATCTGGATCTCAAAGTTAGGGGAGTTGGGTTGGACCTATGAAAGTGATCTAAGATATGAGAACCAAAAACTCAAAAACCTAACAGGCATGACATTTTGTGGATTAGCTCATAACAAAACAGCAGCAGCAAATTAGAACTGAAGAGGTAAAGAATGTAGGAGTCAAAAGTGACTAGAAAACTACCAAGGACTTGTAAAAACAAACAATCCTGTGTGACCAGTCATGAGAACCTACCAATAAATTAAAGGAATCGTACTAAATTAGTCCATTTTTTCCTCAGTAACTGAAATTTCTAAATGTGATCAATAAATTTACCAGCTGAATTATCTTTTGTGACTTTTAAAACCTTCATTACAGTTTTGACTTCAAAGCCATAAATTGTCTCAATAAACGAGGCTTCAACTTTTCTCCTCCCAGAACAGTTGAATGGTGTTACCAACTAGATCTGTGCACTCTGAACACATGCACTTTTCAGGATTTCCTGGCATACATCAGTAGGTGTCTCTGTGCTACATGAGAGAATGCCTGCCCTCATTCTGTGACAATACATGTCTTTTTTTGCTTTTTGCAAAGCACTTTGAAACAAGCAGTGGCCTGAATTTACTAAATTTGATTTCAGACAAGTCTCACATTGAAAAATTAAAACTGCTCCTTTGATATGTAAAAAAATCCTTAAACCCCAAATATGGTTCAAGAAAGACCTTTCTCACCAAATAAACAACCAAAAGGAAGAGGTAACTGATTAAATTAGAAACCCAGGTGCTGTTGATCATTGATGTTTACTGACAATTCACAATACAAAATAGCATTCGTTAATAAAAAGCAGAAAATGTCTTGCATTTATATAGCGCCTTTCACGACCTCAGGGCGTCCCAAAGCGCTTTACAGCCAATTAAGTACTTTTTGAAGTGTAGTTACCGCTGTAATGTAGGTAAACCCATCATTAGCCTGAATTTAAGTTTTGAGAATGGGATCTTCAATTTCTTTCAAAGTCTTTTGGAACAAGCAAAGAAACTCTCAAATTCTCACAGGATAAGATTATTCTGCCCCTTTGATGCACAGATCGTTTGCTGGGGAAAAAATGCAAACTACAAATGCTGAGAATGCGGAGATGGTTGAGTTAAAATATCTATTTGAAGCATCGGCTAATTAAGGCAGGCTGAGGCTTTCTAGTTAAAAACTTTAAGGAAGGTATTAAAAGACAAAGACAATTCAATGAGTAAATCCAGTATTATCATGAAATTTGTAATTTTTGATTTTTTTAAAAAAAATTGTAACCCCATTTTGAAGTTTTTCAGTTATTGAGGGAAAAATGGTAGGGAAAAATGTTTTCAAAAAACACGTTAAATTTTGACATCAGACTTGTGACTCAAAATTGTGACATAGCAAGCAAGGCTTGCGAGCAGGAAGTGCATGCCACGTGCAAGATTTTCATATATATACCTTTTTTAAAAAATCTTACATCTACACACAATTTCTGTATGAAAAATTTACTTCATGTTGTCATATTAATTATAGGTTCTAGCTATGTAACCTCATCACTAATTGGCAATCTAGTCATGGGTTCCACAATCTGGCCACTGGGTTCCCACAAATATCTCAAACACATTTCTGAAAGTTTTTTCATCTACAATTCTTTCCTCAGCAACTGAAATTTCTAGCGTGCAAAATAAGGGTTTAAACATTTGGGGTTTTTACAACAAACTGACAGCTTCGCCTTTGCTGATATCAATTTTTCTTCGTTTGCTGACTTTTTTTTTTAAACCTGAATTCAAATTCTCAGACTGCCATGGGTGCGACTTGAACTCGCGTTCTCTAGATTATTAGTCCAGGTGTCTGGATTACTAGTCCAGTAACATAACTGGAGGTCTCATTACAGTTTGACAAGTTTACATAAGTAGTTCCCATTATTAATATGGACATAACAACTTATAATGGAAATGTAAAAAGACAGAGCGAGCATACAGCTTTAAAATGGGGGTTAAACTATGTCAACGTGCTCTGTTCCAATTATCCCCCACTATCAAACCCTGCTGCACCTGAAAATTACACTTGGTCTCGACTTCCCATCTGCAATGCACAGGAGATTCGCTACAGGAAGTGTCATACACAATTCATTTGGGTACAATTCCTTACTTAACAGATAATTTATGAAATACTTAAGGGGAATAGTTTTTAACCAACTGAAAACCAAGTGTAACCCGTTGGTCACAAAGTTGGGTGTTCTAATTTTTCCTGTGTTTGAATCTACAAGGTGTATGACTGAATCCCAGTCCATGGCCCTGCCATACGAATTGTAAAACAGTCCTATGTTTTTATTTAAAAACAGGGATTGGCAGCATCAGGAATAAAAATCATATGCAAAGAAAGCCCTCATTATGACTGCACTTATAGATACCCAAGTGACATGGATCCCACCTCCGACAGCATGCCTTTGTACTTTTAAGTAAAATTGGATAGCTGGCTTTTTATAACCCTTTGATAGTAAGAGCTGTAGACATTCGGGGAAACAAAATCCCTACTGGCCAATCTAAATGGAAAGTTGGATCTAAAACCACTCTGAACAGTTATCCCGAGGGACAAGATCTCAGTCTTATCAAAGCAAATTTTGTAGTTAGAATACAGACTGTAACCTTGGATTATGGTAAGTATTATAGGCAGTGACACAACTTCATTTATTTATGTACAAGGTAACAGTCTGCATTATAAACAAAGCCTGTGCAATGCTAGAAATGTCCATTTCTGCATACTGCCATAAACAACAGCTCTATCACCAGAGCCTAGATGATAAAGGGGAGCTCTAGCTTAGTGAAAGACAAAATGATGGCCTAGAAGTCTAAAGTACACATTCCATACATTGCCCCAGGGAGGAATAAATGCCCATAATAATCTTTAAAAATGCAATAAAAACTTAAAAAAAGACATATTGGCCCGAAAATTAGACCTAATACGCGAGAGTACGCACTGTGTACTCTCGCGTTTTAGGTCTCCAATTGCCGGTTTCCAGCATGCACTGCGTATGCGCGGGAAACCGGCACTTCGTGAATTCAAAAGGGGGCGTTTCCTAAGTGAACCGCGTGCGCGCTACAGGCTGCGCGCACGCAGTGCACTTAGTGCTTTGAACGCGCAGGTAAGCATGGAAGATTTTACACATAAAGAAAGGAGGCGTAAGACCCTCTTTTAACAAGGTAGTAGTTAATTAAGTATTATTTTAAAAAATTTTCAACAGGTTTATCTTTTTTTTTTAGAGACTTTAAAGAAAGGTAAGTTTATTTTTTATAACTTTTAAAAAGATTCTAAATTTTTTCAAAAATTTAATTTTTTGTTTAAAGTGGTTAATTTATTTAACTATACTTATTTTATTAATGTGATGGCTTTTTTTTTAAATTTAATTGAGGTTTAGCTGTTCTTTTGGGGGGGGTATAGTATTCATAGCTTTGACAGCCCTTGCTGTCAAAACTATGAATGAAAGATGGTGTGCTGCCATTGGCTCTAACTGAATCACGTGATCCCAGAGCTCGCACGAACTAATTGCGTCTCTGGGTCACGCAAGCACTGCACAGCTGCAGCCTTGAAACTAAAGTTCGTGTGGGCCCGGAGGAAAAAGGTAGGCGCGGAGTGAGATATCGCGGGGAAGCCTTACCCCCGCGTCAACACTCGGTGTTTAATTTCTGGGCCATTATCTAATTGAATGCCTTCTCAGGCTACAAGAGCACCAAGGCTTTTAGACACAATTCAGACACAAGATGGGCAATGTTCAATAAATGTTGCATGAGCCAGTTGCACTATATAGTTTGAAAATGTATATGGCAACCTTAAAGTAGCAGCCGCACACTTCAGCTGCAGTACCAACACAATCGATGCAAAGCAAGCTTCAAAAAGTTCCTCGGTCTCCAAATGACAAAAGATAACAACCCCTCAAAAATACCAAGAACACGCACGTCGAAAGTGCACCTCAGGGGTAGGAAGGAGTCTCAATGCACGGAGGGATAAAAATTATACGCTGACCATGAGGAGAAAAGTGAAGAAAGAGGGGGTTAGGCTGGGGAGGACAAAGACATGGTCAAAGGGAGGAGTTTTGAAAACAGGGAGGGAGATGTTAAGGAGATGGGAACAAAGGTAGAGAGTCCTAGTCCTGGAAGAAAATGGTCTCAGCAATAGAGTGGATGTGGAGGAGGAAACTGACTAGCGAGATTCCAAACCCTCTGACGCAGCTTGAAGTGGCACACGTAAAGCTTAGTGGAGTCAAGGCCAAAGGCACGTATGCATACGTAGGAGCCATCCAGTTTTGGTTATGCCAATGTTCAACCAGAGTTAATTTTGGCAGAAACCTACCTGAGGTGCATTAGAGGCATGCTAGCTCTTGATATTTTTGAGGGGTTGTTATTTCTGTGGCACTTGTGAAAATTGTTATCTTTTGTCATTTGGGAGACCGAGGAACTTTCTGAAGCTTGCTTTGCATCGATTGTGTTTGTACTGTAGCTGAAGTGCGCGGCTGCTACTTTAAGGCTGCCAAATACATTATCAAACTATATAGCGCAACTTTTTTTTCAAGTTTCAGAATGAGGATTGCTCAGAGAAATGTAAATTGGTATTCAAAGCATTGTACGTCAAGATGAGTGGAACTTGGGAACAACATTGCTACCACATTTATATTCCTGCTACCATAGCATATTTCATACGGCATTGCTCATGGTGAGTTGGATAATGTGCAAGCAATTGTACATGTGATTATATATTATACATGTACATGTAATTATGTGAAAATTTTATTAATATTTAGTAACTTTTGTAAATACAGAAATGTATGTAAATAGTGCATTATGTATAATGTGTAGAAATTAATATATAAAAACAATTACACTTAACTGATAGTTGTGGAAGTATATCGCTATATATAATGAAGTATATTTTGAAGTATAACTTCGATATTGCTGTCTCATCAACAGTAGACTTTTTGCACTCAATATGCTGGAAAGCACAATAGCAATGCTGCTTGAAGTGAAATTTACTATGGGGTTGTGTAATAACGATTTTATGGAGTCTTGTTTCTATTGGTGCCAGGTGCTGAATAATACTTTTGTCTGCCACAACAATGGCATGAGATTTATGGGCATCTGCAGGATGGGTAGTCAATGCTCACATACGTGTGACTGACCAGCAGAAAAATAATTAATTGAATATGAAGGATGACATATAGGCCAAAATGTCGATACAAGATGAAACATTTTTTCAAAATTAAAAAGTTTAAATGAAACCTTAGAAAGACACCAGAATAAAAGCAAGTGGATGGCATATGCTGAGACCAGCAAGCACATGCTGCGGATGGTGGAAGTGAAAGAAGATGAATGCGAAAACTGAGAAAATTTATGTGCAGGAGAGGCTGAAAAACAGATGATGTATGTCGCGCAGGAACAGGCTCTGTAAAAAATAGCTTCACATGAGAGAGAATACAAAAAGCGTTAAAACAACTAGAAGAACTGGCCAAATGCAAATGGAATAGAAAGGTTTTGAGGAGGGTTCTTTATTTGAAAAAGGTGGGAAGGGGAAAAAAAGAGAGGGAATTCTAGGACATAGATCGCTAAAAGTTCTGCCACCAAGTGAGGAACAACTGCAAAGAGGGGAGGGGATTCATAGGAGCCCAGAATCAGAGAATCATAGGGCACAGCCGGTGTTTTTAATCATGGGGCGGTGAGTTTAATCATGAGAAATAAAAGTTTTTGGTTATATCAGAAAGGTTGCATTTAGGAGTATATATTTCAGTTACTGAGAAATCAAGAGATAGTGAATGAAAAGATTTTGAGTGGTTCAATTGCTTCCGTTCTTTTCTTCCAATTGGTATATTTTCATTAATAAATTGGTTCGCGTTGTGATTTGTTTTTTGGTAATAATTTCAGACAATGATAAAGTATGATGGCAGAGCATGACAGGAAACGACACCAGAGGGACTGGAAGTGCATACTATTGTACAATTTTTCATGTGTTAAAACATGGGAAGTGAAAAAGGAAATAAGAGGGGCAAAGAGAGAGTATGAGAATAGACTGGCAGCTAACATAAAAGGGAATCCAAAAGTCTTCTTTGGCATGAAAAAGTAAACGGGTAGTAAGGAGGGGTGGGGCCGATTAGGGGCCAAAAAGGAGACCTACGCATGGAGGCAGAGGGCATGGCTAAGGTACTAAATGAATGCTTTGCATCTGTCTTTACCAAGGAAGAAGATGCTGCCAAAGTCATAGTGAAAGAGGAGGTAGTTGAGATGCTAGATGGGCTAAAAATTGATAAAGGGGAGGTACTGGAAAGGCTGGCTAAGTCACCAGGACTGGATGGGATGCATCCTAGGATCCTGAGGGAAGTAAAGGTGGAAATCGCGGAGGTACTGGCCATAATGTTCCAATCCTCTTGATACGGGGGTGGTGCCAGAGGACTGGAGAATTGCAAATGTTGCACCCTTGTTCCAAAAACGGTGTAAGGATAAACTCAGCAACTACAGGCCAGTCAGTTTAACCTCGGTGGTGGGGAAGCTTTTAGAAATGATAATCAGGGACAAAATTAACAGTCACTTGGACAAGTGTGAATGAATTAAGGAAAGCCAGCACGGATTTGTTAAAGGCAAATTGTGTTTAACTAACTTGATTGAGTTTTTTGATGAGGTAACAGAGAGGGTAAATGAGGGCAATGCGGTTGATGTGGTGTACATGGACTTTCAAAAGGAATTTGATACAGTGCCACATAATAGGCTTGCCAGCAAAGTTGAAGCCCATGGAATAAAAGGGACAGTGGCAGCATGGATACAAAATTGGTAAGTGACAGGAAACAGAGAGTAGTGGTGAATGGTTGTTTTTTGGACTGGAGGAAGGCATACAGTGGTATTCCGGGACCACTGGATATGGGTGTACAGGGCACAATTTCAAAATTTGCAGATGACACAAAACTTGGAAGTATAGTGAACAGTGAGGAGGATAGTGATAGACTTCAAGAGGACATAAACAGACTGGTGAAATGGGCGGACACGTGGCAGATGAAATTTGGTAGGAAGAATGAGGAGAGGCAATATAAACTAAAGGGTACAATTTTACAGGGGGTGCAGGAACAGAGAGACCATGGGGTATATGTGCACAAATCATTGAAAGTGGCAGGGCAGGTAAAGAAAGCAGTTAAAAATGCATATGGGATCTTGGGCTTTATAAATAGAGGCATAGAGTGCAAAAGCAAGGAAGTTATGAACAACCTGTACAAAACACTGGTTCGGCCTCAGCTGGAGTATTGTGTCCAATTCTGAGCACCGCACTTTCGGAAGGATGTGAAGGCCTTAGAGAGGGTGCAGAAACGATTTACAAGAATGGTTCCAGGGATGAGGGACTTTAGTTAAGTGGATAGACTGGAGAAGCTGGGGTTGTTTTCCTTAGAGCAGAGAAGGTTGAGAAAAGATTTGATAGAGGTGTTCAAAATCATGAGGGGTCGAGACAGAGTAGAAAGAGAGAAACTGTTCCCATTGGTGGAAGGGTCGAGAACTCGAGGACACAGATTTAAGGTGATTGGCAGAAGATCCAAAGGCGACATGAGGAAAAACTGTTTCACACAGCAAGTGGTTAGGATCTGGAATGCACTGCCTGAAAGGGTGGAAGAGGCAGATTCAATTGTGGCTTTTAAAAGGGAATTGGATAAGTACCTGAAGGAAAAAAAATTGCAGGGTTACGGGGAACAGGCGGGGGAGTGGGACTAGCTGAAGTGCTCTTGCAGAGAGCTGGCATAGGCTCAACGGGCCGAATGGCCTCCCACTGTGCTGTAACCATTCTATGATTCTGTATAGTTATTACAAAAACTCAATTCTATGTATGCCAGATCCCATAAATGACCACCATAAAAATGTATATATTCTCAGTGAGTACCAATGGAAAAGGCAGCAGCAGTGAAACAAAGCAAATACAACTTTGTATCGAACATTAGGTTGAATTTTCTAACAGTCCCTTGAACTTAAACAATACAAAATCTTTTAATTGAATAACTGAAACAATTAATAATCTATTCGCATGTAACAGAAAAATAACTACATTCACTTGATTGGCTGACAATATATGACATCCGTCTAAACCTCAAATCAGATTGTCAAGGTATCACACTGTCAATTTCATGGTTAGATCATCATTGTTTGCTCACAACATTGAGGACATATGTGAAGGTTGAGCACTTTTATCAGTTTTGTGAGGATATAGTTGAGTTACTGGCTGTGATCTTGTGCAATAAAAAAAGTCAAATCAACACCCTTATTCACTTCATTGTGTTTTGTTGAAAGTCAATTATAGTGTTCAGAAAGCCAACACACAATACTGTGCCATTGTTTTTAATCAATATAGCAAAACCTAAAAAAAAACTAAAAATTAAGGTCAGCCATCATTGTCAATTTAGCTCATAGGAAGAGAAATGAGACTCAAAAAAATAGTTCCTTGTTTATTTAATGCATTTGATCTTTAATCGATTCACTTTATTCCCATGAATAGGAATCTAGATAAAATAGTTAAGTGGGGTGCAAAGATTGATGACATGAGAGTGCCTGAAGTATCCAACAAAGCTAACAGCTGTCATAATTAAGAACATTTCAAACCACAGTTAGCAGATTACTTAGATCACTTTAAAACAAAAGACAAGACTTGTCCTTGTATAACGCTTTAAATCAAGTCTCTCAGAAATATCTGAAAGAGCTGCACGTACAGTGAATTATTTGAAGTACAGAAACTATTAGGTAGGCAAACATGACAGCTATGTTGCCAACAGCAAGATCCCACAGACAGAAACGAGGGGAATGGCCACATAATCTGTTTTTTGTGGGGCTGGCCGAGGGAACAATGTTGCCAAGGTCACCAAGAAAGTTCCCTGTTCTTCCTCAAATAGTGCCAACTGGATCTTTGATATCGACCTAAACCAGTGGAGAAGGCAGATAGAGCATCTGTTTAACAGCTCATCCAAAGGATGGCACTTTCAACAATGTAGCACTTCCTCCGTACTGCACTGGAGATATCATATTTTCAAGGATACCTGCAAGAGTCTGTATTTGTTGGCTTAATAGCATGTCCTATCTTTGCTGCATGTTAAAATGTTTTCTATAACAATAGCACTGTTTTTCTTTGAGTAACCAAAACCCTCTCTACTGCCCCCTCCAAAGGAACATTAGAAACCTCTATCCTCACATCCAACAACTGCAAGGAGCTAATGGACTTCTTTGTCATGAAGATTGAGACCATCTGTTCAGCTGGCTCTGCTGCTTCCCCAGTACCCCTTGCCCATCAAGCCAAAACTCCTGACAGGGTGATCGTTCCCCCCACCCCATCCCCCTCCCCCGCCCCACCTTTCATTAGTTTTGAACTCGAGTCCTTCTCTTGATTGAATTTTTTGATGAGGTAACAGAGGTGGTTGATGTGGTGTACATGGTGTTAGAAACTAGGGGTGCCGAAAAATGTATATGGCTACACGAATAATACTGTGTTTAAATGATAAGTTTCGTTTTCCTGGAAAACTTGCATTAGAATTTGAGACAGTCTTTTTAATCAGTTAGAGCTGAAGTGCTCTTGCAGAGAGCCGGCACGGGCTCGACGGGCCAAATGGCCTCCTACTGTGCTGTAACCATTCTATGATTATATGATTCTAGTTTCTCTCCTATTTCCACGCTTGCCCCCTCTAAGCTCATTTTGTCCATGAGATCCATCTCCTGCTCCCTTGACCCCATTCTAACTAAACTGCTTAATATACAGCTTCTCTTCCTGGAACCCATGCTAGCTGACATTGTATGGTACAGTCGTTATGTTACTTGTAATCCAGAGAACGGAGTTCAAATTCCAGCATGGCAGTTTGAGAATTTTAATTCAGTTTAAAAAACTATAGAAATAAAAAGCTGGTATCAGTAAAGATGACCATGAAGCTATCGGATTGTTGTAAAAATTCAACTGGTTCACTAATGTCCTGTAGGGAAAGAAACCTGTGGTCCTTACCCAGTGTGCTCAATCTGTGACTCCAGTCCCACACCAACATGGCTGACTCTTAACTGCTGTCTAAAGTGCCCTGGCAGGTCACTTAATTATATCAAAACTCAGGGTAACCAGGAATGGGCAACACGCACATCCCGAGAATGAATGAAATAAAATGTTTTCTCAGCTCGCATAAAGTCTCCCTCCCATTCAAAACCCCTCCTCAAAAAAACCCACCCTCGACCCCTCTCTCCTTGCAACTTGTCAATCCATCGACAACCTCTCTTTCCTCTTCAAAATTCGTCACCTGCAAAATCCATTCCCATCTTTATGGCAACTCCATGTTTGAATCTCCAAAACTCTTACCTATCCAATTGTAGCTAGGGTATCGTCAGCTATGGGGTTTTCTCCCCACCCCCAAAACACTACCTCTGGACACCCTCAAAGATCTTTCCTTGGCCCCTACTATTCCTCATCTATATGCTACTCCTCGGCGAGGTCATCTGAAGACACGGGGTCAGCTTCCACATGTACGCTGAGGACACCCAGCTCTATCTCTCCACCACCACTCTCTTCGGCCCCTGCCACAAACTCCGTATTCTTTGCACAGATTCCATGCCCACCCTCACCACTGTCTCAAGTTGAACCAGAATCTTGCTGTCCAATTCGACCCTGAGCTGAGCTTCCAACCCCATATCCTCTCCATCACAAAGACCACCAAGATATTAAAGGGAACAGATAGGGTAGATAGAGAGAAACTATTTCCGCTGGTTGGGGAGTCTAGGACTTGGGCCATAGTCTAAAAATTAGAACCAGACCTTTCAGGAGTGAAATTAGGAAACACTTCTACACACAAAAGGTGGTAGAAGTTTGGAACTCTCTTCCGCAACAGCAATTGATGCTAGATCAATTGTTAATTTTAAATCTAAGATTGATAGATTTTTGTTACCCAAAAGTATTAAGGGATATGGGCCAAAGGCGGGCATATGGAGTTAGGTCGCAGATCAGCCATGATCTCATTGAATGGCGGAACAGACTCGAGGGGCTAAATGGCCTACTCCTGTTGCTATGTTCCTATGTGTTTGCACGCCTACATTGGCTCCCAGTTAAGCAACACCTCGATTTTAAAATTCTCATCCTTTGTTTTGAAATCCCTCCATGGCCTCGCCCCTCCCTAGCTCTGTAATCTCTTCCAGCCCTTACAACCCTCAAGATATCTGCACTCCTCCAATTTTGGCCTCTTGAGCCTCCCTGATTTTAATTGCTCCACCATTGGCAGCTGTGCCTTCAGCTGCCAAGGCCCGAAGCTCTGCAATGCCCTCCCAAAACCTCTTCACCTCTCTTTCCTTCTTTAAGACACTCCTTAAAACCCACCTCTGATCAAGCTTTTGGTCATCTGCCCTAATATCTCCTTATGGGCTCGGTGTCAAATTTTGTTTGATAACACTCCTGTGAAGCACCTTGGGATGTTTTACTATGTTAAAGGCGCCATATAAATATGAGTTGTTGCTGTTGTTTGCAACCCCTTACCGATTTCACCAGACCTCAATTTTTTTTTTTTTTTTTTTAAAGCTTTCGAATAAAATTGATCCTGAAATATACATTTTATAGCACAAGTAATTTAAGATCAGTATAACAGTATCAAATTAATTTATCTTCCATTCCAAACAATATACTTCCTCTTTCTTGTCAAGGAACCAATAAAGGCAGAAAAGGTTTGGTCTTTATCCAACATTAGCAATAGGAATTGGGGCTATATTACTGACTACTGTATGTATCATGGAAAAATGATCTGGGAAGACTGGACTTTCTTCTGAACTGCTGAGTCACATCACTGCGAAATCCAACAGACTTTGAAGATGGTTATCAGTATAATTCTAAAAAGCCTGTTTCGAAGGGATAGGGTAGGAAACACTACACTAAAACACAGTATTATCTTTTCACCCACAAGAGCTAGGTTCAAACGGAGTACACAAACAGGGATGAAGGCTTCTCCTTGACAGCTGTCAATAGCCACATGTGAAATGCTTCAGGCAGCCGTGAATTCCCTATAGACACAGTTCCACGATATAAAACTACCACAGCTTTGGCACTTCATTTCAGTGTTGCCCTGAAAGGCAACAGAACAGGGAGTCTGGAGAAGTATTACATCAATGCAGAAGAGGGTGCTCCTCAGAGATTAGGACTGAAGTGCTTTATCAGAAACTAAGTCATCTTAATACTCTCACTCAATTTAATTTGAATAATGTTCAATTTTCCACCACAAATATAACTCATTTTGCTGAGGACCAAAAAATGACAAGCATTTTTTCCCGAAGCCACAACCTGAGGCCAGCACATGCTCAAAACAGCAGCAGTGTTTCCATAGAAGCTGAGAACCACCCAATTCATTTGTTATACTATTTCTCTATTTGCTTTACCATTATTTGCAGGAGAACATATTGTCTTGACTGTTTCCACCACCCAAACTCTGTGAATAACCCATGTTCTGAGAGGAAACAAGGGAAAGGTGTACAGAATCCTCACCTACCAAGAGATCTTTCTGACCCATTGACTGGCATTCTCTGGTTTTAAGACATAACCATGAGGATTATTTCTAGATAATTCCATTTACAGAAAAACAAGTTAATTGCTTCTCAGTGAAGGCTCCATTTATAGAAGTGGAGTATACCTCTGTTGAGGGCATCTATTGCTTCAGCTTGAACCTAGACTTAGAGCTATAGAATTTGACCTGCACCAGTGGCATATTTTCAAAGCATCGAAACAAATGATATACATCCTCACTTTTCAGACTGATCCTAGAAAGTGTGCACTTTGGCAAAGGAGTGCGAGGCTCAGCACCAATTGAAAGCAGTTGTGCCACATATGCTCAAGTCTTCACCCTTGGACTTGAGAGCAAAGTTTTTTTTTATTCATTCACGGGATGTGGGAATCGCTGGCTAGGCCAGCATTTATTGCCCGTCCCTAATTGCCCTCGAGTAGCTTGCTAGGCCATTTCATAGGGCAGTTAAGAGTCAACCATTGCTGTGGGTCTGGAATCACACAGGCCAGACCAGGTAAGGATGGCAGATTTCCTTCCCTAAAGGACATTAGATGGGTTTTTACGACAATCGTCCAGTAACATTACCACTATGCCACCGTTCCCGGAGGGGGCCATACTAGGGAAATGGCCAGGATGGGAGGTACTGAAGGTTTTTCTGGGGGCAAGGGCATCAAAGGTATAGAAACATAGAAACATAGAAACTAGGAGCAGGAGTAGGCCATTCGGCCCATCGAGCCTGCTCCACCATTCAATACGATCATGGCTGATCATCCAAATCCAGTACCCTGTCCCTGCTTTCTCACACAGAATCCCCACATCGAGCCTGCACCTATCCCACCCTATCCCCGTAACCCCAGGTATTTAATTCCCCCTAACATATCCCATCCTATCCCCATAACCCCACATATTTAATCCCCCCCTAACACTAAGGGTCAATTTATCATAGCCAAATCAACCTAACCCGCACATTTTTGGACTGTGGGAGGAAACCGGAGCACCCGGAGGTGAAGGAGTAGTTGAGAAAATCAACAGCTGCAGAGGTATTGTGTCAAAGGCTAGGCAGTTGGAAATTTGAGACTACAGTTGTAAGAGAATTGGGCTACGGAGAAAGATTTTCCAGATGGAGAAGGAAGTGGCTTTGGGCAGGAGTGGAGACATGTGGGTGGTGAAGGATACAAGGAAGGGGTCAGAGATGGCCTTATCAGTGATCGAGACCATGGGAATTGAGGCATCACAGGAAATGCCAAGATTGAGGAACTGGCCATGAGTGTGTTTATATGGAGGGAGGAGATTAAAGAGAATGGCGAATTCAGAGGAGAGAGAGCAAAGGGTGCCGAAATGGAAATTGAAATCACCAAGGGTTTGTCATCGCTCAGTGCAGAAGCTCAGTAAAGAAAGGAGGGAAGATGTCTCGGGGAGAAACTCAAGGTGAGAGCAGTAGACTACAAGAATTTTAAAGGAGAAATGAGAGAAGTGGAACAAGGTTATCTGCTTGAAGGAAAGGGTGCCAGGTGAATAGGGGTAGAAAGGGTAGGTGTGACTTAATGATAAAGGCCATACAGCCACTATGGCAATTTGGGCAGGACAGGTGGTGGAAAGTACATCAAGTGAAGAGGCTTCAACGAGGGACAAAGTGCCACCACGCGTGCGCCAAATTTTCAGTCAAACCCAGGATGTCAGTACAAATATCCACAATAAGGTAGCCTTGTTCGTGAGTGAGTGGACATTCTGGAGAAAAATGCGGAGGGGTCAGTTATTGTTGATCTACCACCAGCATCCAAGATGGTAATGGTGGTGGCGTGAACGGGATGGGAAGGAAGTTGGTGAGGGTAGCTTCCAGCAGACCAGCTGTGCAGGAAGGTCAGAGAGAGTGGAATACGGGACAGTTGGATCTGCTTCTCGTAAGGAAGCAGCAATGGGCCCTTTGAAGAATGCCAAGATAGACACACAGGGTAGCCATGGGCTTATTCAAGGAAAATTGAAGCCTGGGATAGTGGTAGGAGAATAGGAAGGCAGAGAAGGGTGGATTGGGGTAAGGTTTAAAAGGGGGTAAAGTACCTGAAAGGGAAAAAAATGAAAGGTGGCATGGCTCAGTGATGAAAGGGAGAGGAGAAAAGGGCCCAAGGGGGGGGGGGGGGGGGGCAAACAAATAGATGCAACAGGCTTGGGTCTGGGTGGGTGCAGCGAAAACTGTACAGGTAAATGGAATTCAGGTTACATAGGCATGGTAGAGATTAAGTTAGACATGTCATGATCATAAATAAAGGATAGGTAGGAGATGATATCAAATATTCCAAAGCTGAAGTTTGAGGCCCTATGGTAGGATGAAGTTGACTTGCAGACAGGATGGAGTCAGCTTGAAACATCCACGAACCACTGCCCAGTTCAAAGTTAGTTGTGGAGAAGGGGTGAATCCAGCAGCTGTTTGTGGGGCAGAGTATCAGCTGAGACAGTGGTGGAGGTTGTCCAGTGAATTGGAGGGCCAAGGATCAGATCGATAACTATGAGCCAACAGAGATTGATCCTGGGGTCCAGTGAGATAGGAGAAACTGGGTGAAATGTATTGTCTTTCTTCCCAAAGTATGTACAGGAAACTCTTTATTAACCGGCACCCAAATATCCGGAAATCTCTCTTAACCGGCAAAATTCTTGAGTAGGTAACCGGGGTTTTCCTTCATCTCTCTACACTGGATCGTAGCATTATATGGGCCAAGTCTTTGCTGAATGCTCGCTGTAAGATCTGTCACAAGAAGGGAGCTGCAGAAATTCTTTAATGTGACCGGGGTTCCTGCACCTGTGGCCGTGCACCAGGGACTCCTGGATCTGTGGCCGTGTACGGGGCTCCCCGTACCTTGGTAGATATAACTCTCCGTTATCCGGACTTTTTGATAAACCGGCACCACGCCGGTGCCGGTTAATAAAGAGTTTCCTGTATGTTAATAGTTCAAAAGCAAGTGAGGGCTGAAATTCATAGCCTATAATATATGGATGTGTAAAGCAGTGTCAGGTTCAAACATAATCCAGAGCAAATCAATTCACACACACAAGATAAATACAGATGAGGAAGACCATTTGCCCGTCATTAGCTTATTCATCCAGAAAGACTCTACGCTGTCCCCATCACAGGATCCAACAGTTTCTTAAATGATTCCATTGTTTTTGCCTCCACTACTCTACCAAAAGTCTGTTTCATGTGTTGATCAGTCTTTGTGAAAAACCTCCAGACATCAGTCCCAAAGTTGCCTTTCACTCGTTTAAGCCTGTATCCCCTTGTCCTACTATTATGCTTTCATTTGAAGTAGTGTTCTGCACATTGATTATCTCAAAGCCCAAGTTTCTTCAGATTGTCCTCAAAATTCAATCCTCAAATGTTAGGGACCAGCCAGAGGGCTGCTTTCTGAAATGCCTCCAGAGTTTGACTGTCTCGCTTGTGTCTTGGTGCTTGACAATGTACTCAAAGTGTGATCTGAACAGAGCGCTATATTGTTTAAGCACCATTTTCCCCAACTTGTACTCTACTGTTTCGATGATTTAGTTGAGCATTCCATTTGTTTTGTTGATTGCTGGTCCACAGTAATTGGACATATCGAGAGTCAAACCTACAAAAAACCTGCATCTCTTTCAACTTAATTCTTAGCTATTTCAAAACCATTCATGGAGTACTTCTGTCACCCAATTTTTTTTCTTCTTAACTCCAATACTTAAAAAACTTATCTGTATTAAATTTCACCATCCATTATTCTGCCTATTTGTATATTTTGTCTTCCTCATTTTGTAGTTTCCAGGCTGCTGCCTCAGATTCAACTGCTCTTCCTAATTTGGCATCATCTGTGCACGTGACCAGTTTACACTTCTAAATTAAGGTAAATTCAATAACCAGGGGACATAGATTTAAAGTAATTGGTAGAAGGATTAGAGGGGAGTTGAGGAGAAATGTTTTCACTCAGAGGATGGTGGGGGTCTCGAACTCACTGCCTGAAAGGGTGGAAGAGGCAGAAACCCTAAGCACATTTAAAAAGTACTTGGATATGCACTTGAAATGCTGCAACGTATAAGGCTACTGGACCAAGAGCTAGGTTGGATAGCTCTTTTTCAGCCGGCACAGACACAATGGGACAAATGGCCTCCTTCTGTGCAGTAAATGTCTATGATTAGAAACAATAGTCCTCCCAAAACTCTTTTTTGAGGCACTCCAGTCAACACTTCCCTTCTAAACCTCAACAATAATTCCTCTAACAATTGCCTGCTGCTTCCCACCAGTTCAGCTTAATTCCTTATCCATTCCCAGGTTTTACCTTGAATTCCTATATTTTTAAGCTTAACTAGTAGCTTTTCATTTTTCCAAATCTTTTTGGCAATCGGGATACACCACACTGCAGGAAAAGTCGATGTCACTTCCTTAAAAGGTCAAACATGATCTTCCCCTTCTGAATTTGTATTAGGTGCTTTTTACTTGGTTGAAAATCAAAATATTTTCTATTCACATTCACTGCAGTTATTCCTTTTGATATTTCTCAACTACATTGAGCCACATGCTCACCATTTATCCCCTTCTCTCTCCAGAAACACACCAATTGACTCTCTAATCCACTTATACTGTCCACTTCAATGGTCTTCCTTGGTCATTTATTCCACAAGTCTACTGCTGTGAATTCTTGATGAGGGAAAGAGATTTTGCAAAAATATTTCTGATCTAACAAGAACTAAATGCAGTACTAAATTCTAGTAGGTTGCATGATCTGAAAGTTCATCATTCTGAAGGTGAGTTGAGTCGGCCCAGTTAATCACTAAAAAATTTTTACTATCCAAAAGAAACTAGGCTGGATATGAAACTGGCTTACTTAGGTCAAAATTCAAAATTTTAGGAGAATATTTCCACAAATTGTCCTTCAAAAATTTTTAATCCGTTCACAGCGTCTGACCTCTAACTAGGTTAAATCTACAGGAAAGAAAGTAACATATGTTTTGAGCACTAAAATTTGTATTACAACATAAAAATGGTGATTCTGAAAGAACTAACAAGTGGTATGACGCTGGAGATAATATTTAAGTACAAATATTAAATACTTTAAAAACTGATTTCTAATACTTTTATAAGCCGGCACGGACTCAATGGGCCGAATGGCCTCCTTCTGTGCCGTTATGACTCTATAATGAACTTACGCTGCAGTTTTCAGGTGGAACTACCAGTTGGGTGATCTCTCCACCATGGATGCAAAAGATGTGCTTCATTTCCCCCGAATTGATATCCCAGATGATTACAGAGAAATCTACTCCGCCTGATACCAAGTAGCGCTGATCATACCGTGGCGAGACCTGGTGTGGGTACAACAGGCAGGTCACTTTGCTTCGATGGCCACGAAGAGTGCGATGAGGAGGCCAGCCTGATGAAAGATAAATTAAAGCATTAAAGCACAGAAATGTTTAAATCCATCCTCTACTCAAAATCATAGAAAATCATGCACTTCTAAGAAAATTATAAAATTATAAAAAGAGCCAGAACAGGAAGAGGCAATGAGGCTTATCATGCCAGTGCCTGTGCCAGCTCCACATTGGCACTGCTTGCTTTAACAACAACAACTTGTATTTATATAGCACCTTTAACGTAGTAAAACGTCCCAAGGCGCTGCACAGGTGTATTTTAAGACAAAAAATTTGACACCGAGCCACATAAGGATAAATTAGGGCAGGTGACCAAAAGCTTGGTCAGAGGTAGGTTTTAAGGAGCGTCTTAAAGGAGGAAAGAGAGGTAGCGAGGCGGACAGGTTTAGGCAGGGAATTCCAGAGCTGAGGGCTGAGGCAACAGAAGGCACAGCCACCAAAGGTTGAGCGATTATAATCAGGGATGCTCAAGAGGGCAGAATTAGAGGAGCACAGATATCTCGGGGGGGGGGGGGGGGGCGTTGTGGGGCTGAAGGAGATTACAGAGATAGGAAGGGGCGAGGCCATGGAGGGATTTGAAAACAAGGATGAGAATTTTGAAATCGAGGCGCTGCTTAACCGGGATCCAATGTAGGTCAGTGAGCACAGAGGTGAGGGGTGAACAGGACTTGGTGCAAGTTAGGACACGGGCAGCCAAGTTTTGGATGACCCTAAGTTTACGTAGGGTGGAATGCGGGAGGCCAGCCAGGAGTGCGTTGGAATAGTCAAGTCTAGAGGTAACAAAGGCATGGATGAGGGTTTCAGCAGCGGATGAGCTGAGGCAAGGGCGGAGACGGGCGATGTTACAGAGGTGAAAGTAGGCGGTCTTTGTTATGCTACGGATATGTAGTCGGAAGCTCATTTCAGGGTCAAATATGACACCAAGGTTGCGAACAGTGTGGTTCAGCCTCAGACAGATGTTAGGGAGAGGGATGGAGTTAGTGTCTAGGGAACGGAGTTTGTGGCGGGGCCCGAAAACAATGGCTTCGGTCTTCCCAATATTTAATTGGAGAAAATTAACTCCACATATCTCTCTGTTACTCCACTCTGCTGAGAACTGTGTTTTGGTTCCAGTTCCACTCAATTATCTATTCTTTTTCCCAAAATATACTGCTTCACATTTATTTATTTTTAAAAAAAATCTGGAAATTTAAAAAAAAGCTGGTACCAGCAAAGTGACCTTGCAAGCCACTCAGTTACATTAAGGAATAGGCCTTCCACCTTCACCTTCTCAAGGGCATCTAGGAATGGGTAATAAATGCTGGCTTTGCCAGCGACGTGCATATCCAGAGAATTAATTTTTTTAAACTTGCAGTTATATAGCACCTTTCACAACCTCAGGACATCTTAAAGCAGTTTAGAGTCAATGAAGTACTTTTGAAGTGCAGTCACTGTTGTAATGTACGGAAACATAGTAGCTAATTTGCACACAGCAGGGTCCCACAAACAGCAATGAGATAATGACCAGATAATCTGTTATAGTGATGCTTGTTGAGGTTTAAATATTGGCTAGGGCACTAGGGAGAACTCCCCTGCTCTTCTTCGCAATAGTGCCATGGGATTTTTTACATCTACCCGAGAGGGCAGATGGGGCCTTGGTTTAACGTCTCATCCAAAAGACAGCACACCAACATTGCAGCACTTCCTCAGTGCTGCTTTGATGTGTCAGCCTAGATTGTGTGTTCAACTCCTGGAATGAGGCTTGAACCCTCAAGACTCAGACAAAAATGCGACCACTGAGTCAATGTTGATACCCAGGATGACCCTGGAGTAAACGGCGGCTTTGGCAGAGGAGAGTGAGGTCAGATGGTGCTTGATGTGGTGCAGCCAGATCTAGTGATAGATGGCTAAATGCTCATGTCTGTGTCCCCTTGGATTTGAAGGGGTCACGGTCATCAAAGGTGGAGTTGAGGAAGTGGTTGAGCAGTTCGACGACTGCAGAACTATTATGACTAACGGAAAGCCAAAGGCTTAGGCAGCTGGGAGGTTTTTTTCCACGGGTGGATGCAAAAGCAAGTGATGTTGGAAAGGGATAAGTTGGTGGTGAGGGATAGAAAAAAGTTGTCACAGATAATCTTCACTGTGATGAGACCAAGGGAGTAGAGGCGATGGGAGATAGCAAGGTTGAGAGGGTGGCCATAAATATGGGTCAGAGAGTTTATATGGAGGGAGAGTTTTAGGGAGGCAAAGAGCGAAACGAATTCAGAGAAGAGAGGGCAAGGGTAGTTGAGGTGGAGATTGAAATCACCGAGGATAACGAGTTGCTCAGTGCAAAGGCTATCTCAGGGAGAAACTCAGGATGGGGGTGGGAGGGGGCAGTAGACAAACATAATTTTAAAGGAGACGGGTGAAAAAAGGTGAGGTGCTCAAAGGAGGAGAAGGTACCAGAGGGGATGGGGATAAAAACATGGTGTGATTTGGTGCCACGGGCCACACAACCGCCACTATGGTTTGGGTGGAGCGGGTGGTAGAAAAAAATAGCCAGGTGCGGAGGCTTTGGTAAGGGGCAAGGCATCACCACCCGTGAGCCAAGTTTCAATCAATGCAATTCTGCACAATAAGGTCATGGATGGCTTGCGAGTGAATGGGCATTCTGGAGGGAAATGCAGAGGGGCAGTGATTGTTGATCCGCTGGCAGAGTCCAAGGGAGCAGTAGTATCGGAAGATTGGCAAGGTAAGACCCCAGCCAACACACTGGGCGAAAATTCACGAGGAGGAGGAGGATGGGGGCGTTGTGGTTGCTGCTCGTAAGGAGGCCGTGACGGGTGATTCAATGGGCCTTTCAGAGAATGCCAAGAGAGGCACACAGGGTAACTGAAGACTAAATTAAGGGGGATTCAAGCCTGGGATGGCTGCAGGAGAGTAGAAAGACAGAGGAGTAGTGATGGGTTGGGGTGGGGATTGAGGGACAAAGTACCTGAGAGGCGAATTGTAAAGCTGCTTTATTTTACATCGAGTGAATATACAGAACAATGGTCTAATGAGATTCACAGTTCAATGAGCACAACTCACCTTTGCATGATATAAAATAATGAATACATCATGCTTCCCACATCAGTGGGTCAACTTCCTTGAGTTGAACAAGATGTTTTCTAACTGTCATTCCAGCACTTCTGACTCTTCAACCTGTCTAAACCTTTCATAGCTCTGTTTAAAAGCCCGAGTGCCCTCACAGGCTTCTTGGAAAATCGGAAGCCTAACTACCACCGCCTACCAGCCCCCCCCCCCGCCCTCCCCCACTAACCCACTGCATCCTTTCTCCTCCCATCTGTAGACAAATGTGAGAAGTCGCACAACACCAGGTTATAGTCCAACAGCTTTATTTGAAATCACAAGCTTTCGGAGCGCTGCTCCTTCGTCAGGTGAAGTCACAGACTGTACACATCTGTACACAGACACTGTAATCACAGTTTTTTTTAACACAATGAATGCTAGATGTTTTATGATTACCTAGTCAAGCCAATGATTTCCTGACTGTTTAGTCTCTGGAGAAATCCATTTCTATTAAGCATATGAACCGCCTTTCATCCAGGTGCCTTTTTTGAATTTGTGAGAATACAGTTTGCTTAAAACAACAGTTGAACTTATTCTTATTTTTAAATGCTTTCTGCAGATAAATGGTCAAAAAGTGTTGTAATGTGACAGACACATCAGCAAAAAGGAAGAGGGTTGTATTGGTTCTATCCGAGGACCAATACAGTACAGATTAAGAGATTATGACTCCCTAATGTTGACTATACTGAAGTCAACCCAATAATGGTTTAAGTCAGCTATCAGAGGTTAAATTAGCTAGCAGGGTTAAATATTTATTTAAAGCACATTCGATCCAGTTCAGCTTTTATTTTAATTTTTAAAATGTGCCAGTATTTTTAGGAATAAGAAAAGGCAATCAGGCTCAACAAGTCAATCCACTTTTTGACAGATAATACAACATATATCCCTCAATCATTTGCTGAACTCGACTGTTCTTTACCTTCAACAATGTATGGTTTCTAAATGTTGACCTACTAAATCATATGAGATCAAGCAGCTCTAAAAAAAATTATGCATTAAAACAAATCTAATCATGCCTCTGTTTAAAAATCTATTACAAGAGATGACATTTCAACATGAAATTCAAGCTACAGCAAAGATATTTTACCTCGTCTCAGCATGTGTTCTCCTTGCAGGAGCTGGACTATAGCAGTCTGAGTGGCTGGCACAATAACAATACTGCCATCTTCACGGCCACATACCAGACGTCCATGAGAGGGAATATAAACGCTGGCTGTCACCTTCAAAGGCTCCTCACTGCCAGGAAGTGCGCTCAGCTGGTCTATAATTCCAGCAGGCCTTGGAATGAGATGATCAAATGTATCTTGCAAGCATGAAGAAGTGGTGACTTTCAACTCTGTGAAGGCAATTTGCAATGCAATACATAATGCATAAGGCACAGTAAAATTGGTTTCTTAGAAGGGAGGGGATATTAATTTTATTAACCTTTTCAACAGCTGCATTTTTATCACAACCAACTCAGACTAAATAAACCTACATTTACTGAAGAGACAAAAAAAATTGCAGTTGTGAAAACCCATCTGTGAAAATCTGTGCTGAATTCAGAGAATTATATGTAGCCATTAATTTGTTTCAGCCTCATTGTTGAGATATATATAAAAACACATATTCTATGATTATATTAAGAAAAAAGCCAGGTAAAAGTATTTTAGAAATAAGTTTGAGTTTCTATTTTGTGAATTTTAAACAATAAAAGTTCAAGTTATTTTGGTACTTAATCTGGGGCAGAAAACTATGTACACAACTTCCAGTAATTGAGCCCAATTCCTGAATTACTCTTCTCTTCCACTACTCATTTTAACTGTTAGCCATATTTAAATCCCTGGGAAGTCACAAAAGACAGCTCATTTTGGCAACAAAACAAAAACCAAAATACGGCAGACGCTGGAAATCTGAAATAAAAACAGATCATGCTGGAAGCACTCGGCAGGTCAGGCAGAATCTGTGGAGTGAGGAAGGTAGAGTTAATGTTGCAAGTCAATTCAAAAGGTGAAACATTAAACCCTACCCTTCCTCTCTCCACAGATGTTGCCTGACCTGCGGAGTGGTTCCAGCATTTTCTGGTTTTTATTTCATTTTGGCAGCATCCACTACCCTAATGCATTAACAAGTTTTCATGTCAAACAGCTGAAGTGAAATACCTGCTGTCACATTCAAAAAGGTGTGTGAAGATCAGTAATGCAACCAGGTTCTTGTGATACAACCAGGTCCAGGACACGCTTCTTCGTGATACTACCTCCTGAATGAAGAGTTACTCACTTTGGTCAGATGCAAGGCCTAGCCAAAGTGCCGGGCCAGGTTGGAAGGGAAAATTACGGAGCTAAAAGTCAGACTTACCCACACAATCGCAGTGCCTACTAGCAGTAGATTAGGAGTGTACCAGTCAACAAAGGGGCCCTTAACCACATTATGCACCTAAAAGCCAAGCTATTCAATTCAATTGAAACTTATTTTACTGGTGACCACAAAAATGAAGAATCCCACAATCCAACAGGAAAGATTATATTATCTAATAATTTTCACAGCACATAAGCTTTGGAGTGTTTTGCGAATCTAAATTGTTCCCCACACCAATTGTCCTGACAGCATTGATAATATAATCGTTAAATGGCTTTTGTACTAACATTTTTGTAAAATTATTTTGAGGACAAAAAAAAATAAGGGGAGCAAACCTGAAGAACTAAATCCCAATCATATGCAACTGGGCATAAATGACAATGGGCCGGATATTCCGACCCCCACGGGTGCGTACGAGGGGTGTACGCACCCGTAGGGGCCTCGCAAGTGCCGGTTTCAGGCATGCGAAGCGCATGCGCTGAAAGCCGGCACTTCTGATCTGTCAAGAATTCTCTTGACAGATCATCTGCCTGCCCGGGAGAAGGGTCTCCGCGGGCAGAGAGTTCCACTTTCTGCACAACCTCCGCCCACTGAAAACCTTTAAAAATCTTACGCCTGGTAAAAGCAGGCGTATGGCCTGCTTTTACCAGCATAAGAGTTTAAAAAAATAAAAAATAATTTTTCCCCCCCCCCACTCATTTATAATTTAAAAATACTTTAAAAAAAAAAGGCAAGTTTATTTTTAGCCCGGTAAAAAATTTAATTATTTTTATTCAAAAAATTAAATTTTTGTTTAAAATATTTAATTTAATGTAATTTTAACTAATTTTAAATACGTGATTTAAAAAAAATGTATTTAATGTTTAACTGTATTTTCAAATGAGATCCCCATTCATACTTTTGACAGATCTATGCATAGAAACCTGTCAAAAGTGTGAAGGGGGATCCCTTTCTTTGATTGGTTCCCCCATGGCCCACGTGATCCCAGGGACACTTCCTGGGATACCTGGGCCTCTGCGCACGCGGACCAAGAGAGGCCCAGGATCGGAAGTTTCGGGACCTATGGAGCCAGCAGGCAAGTGCGTAGATTTTTCCCGATCAGAGGCATCCGCACATAGGAAGCCTCCGATCGGAAAATCCAGCCCAGTTCCTCTACATATCTCTCATCATGAATTAAGGTTGCTGAAAGACTGATTCTCCTATGATTTCCCAAACTTAAAATTCAGAACTGACATGTCAACTATGGTTATCCAAACTAAGACTTAGATTGTTTAGGTACAATTAGGGTTATATCATCAGCAACCAGTATTGAGACAGCAACAAACCAAGTTTAAACTGCATGGTACAGTACTAAAATTCAAAATTCAAAGATTGCTGTACTATACTTGAGTACTTGTGCATCTTCCAGGACAAGGACAAGTATGTGAATTAATAAGTACTAGGTGCAAGCAGCTTACCTTGCACAGTACCTCTCTGAGGTAAGTCAACTGTTTCAGGAATACACCATATCAAGAGCCTCCCTGCTGAATCTCCCTGAATCAGCAGTTTATGGAAGGGTTCTCTGCGACCATAGAAAAACCGTGTGACGGGTGGGCAGATGAGAAGCTGCAATATTAGAAAACAAAGAGGTCAGTTCCAGTGAGCACACTGGAAGAACGGTCAGTCTCCACTGCAGGTAGCACTTATAAAGCTCAATCACCAGATATAGAAAAATGAAAAGTAAGCGAAGATTTGCACAGCCAGGAGCTGATTAAACTATGTCTCGTGAAGTAAATGTGAAAAGCTCTGCAAAGGATTCAATATATCAGTTTTAAAAATTTTAAATTAGTATACACTTCAGAAGCTGCAGAACATAACAGTCCAGTAGCCAATTCTAGTTGTTACTTAACATGGCTGTAGCAAAAGAAATAACTTAATAAGTGTTTTTCTAGGGTTTAATTTGAGAAAATAACATCCTCTGATTCCCCCCAAAAGGCTTCTGAACTACAGACTTCTACCCGCTATAAAGAAATACAGCTATGAAGAAAGAATTGAAAACTCATTAGAACAAAGCAAATAAGGGAGCAATATGATAGAAGTGTTTAAAATTATGAAAGGATCGGCAAGGTATATAGAAGCTGATTATTTGCAGTAGTTGAGGGGTCAAGAATAAGAGTAAGGTTTTTAAGCTTCCTTAGAATGTTTAAAATGTGGCTTTCACCAGACGGACAGTATTTTTTTTTTTTGGTTTCAATGACATCATGGGATTTTTCTTCTTACTTAATAAACTTTAAAATATGTAACTTTCACAATCTGTGGTATAACTTCAGACCTATTAAAATTCAACAGTAAAATAACTTAAGAAATATGTTGCAATAAAGTTTAAAAAAAAACTTTTGATAAGATTCTTGGGTGTCTGGGGTGGCGAGTTAGTGTTTTCACACAGATGTCAAAATAGTGCATGATATATGCTTGCTTTCTACACAGTTAAAAAGTCTAATATGATGAAGTCACCACTGCACTTTGGGGGACAAAACATAAAATGCAATGGCAAGTCATTTCTGGATACTGGGCAGAAAAGACCATTCCCTCCATTATCCTTTCCAATTTAACAAGGATGTTTTAACAAGTGCTTTGCACAAGAAATGCCAGTGAACTATGACTTAATTTACTCATAATCCTTAAATATAGGTCATGGCAACCTAGATGAGCTGAACAAGTGATAGCATAACTGTGTTTGGAATATAGCAAGAAATAATCTAAGTAATTAAGTACAAAGAGAAGCAATCCAGGAAAGAGACTTCACTCCTGGAGTTTAGCAATTCCGACTTGAAGGGGAAATTAGCAGGGCATTATCCTGCTTTTGTCCTACGGTGCAATTTTGAAATCCTAGCAATTGAAATGAAATGAATTATGTCACTTTGCACCAAGATTAATTGCACAAAATTAGCTCCATGTGCACAAAATGCAGGTTAAAGAGCACTGAAAAAAATTCTCAGCTCTACAATGATGGTCAACAAACCCGTAAGCATTTTGGAAAAAAAAAGGGGAGCTAAAAAAGCAGGTTATAAGTTCACCAGAAACAGCCACGAATGCAAGCAGCAGCAAACCTATTAAATTTTACAATACAGCTATTAACTTTTTAACCTATAGAATCACCTTTAGACAACCTTACTAATATATACACAAAGACCTATTGATTACTAGGATTGTCGTAAAAAGGCTTCTAGACAAACAGCTGGTATGTTTCTAACATGTCAGAGCTTTTGTATTTTAGAACAATCCACAATTAGGAAAAATATCTTGTTTTCTATTTGCCGCAGCAGAATATTTAATCACAACCTGCTTCACGCACGAATCATAGAATGGTTACAGCACGGAAGGCAGCCATTCAGACCGTCGAGCCCGTGCCGGCTCTCTGCAAGAGCACTTCAGCTAGTCCCACTCCCCTGTCCTTTCCCAGTAGCCCTGCAAATGTTTTTCTTTCAGCTACTTATCCAATTCCCTTTTGAAAGCCGTGATTGAGTCTGCCTCCACCACCCTTTCAGGCAGTGCATTCCAGATCCTAACCACTTGCTGAGTAAAAAAGTTTTTTCTTACATCGCCTTTGGTTCTTTTGCCAATCACCTTAAATCTGTGTCCTCTGGTTCTTGACCCTTCTGCCAATGGGAACAGTTTCTCTCTATCTGCTCTGTCCAGACCCCTCATGATTTTGAACACCTCTATCAAATCTCCTCTCAATCTTCTCTGCTCTAAGGAGAACAACCCCAGCTTCTCCAGTCTATCCACGTAACTGAAGTCCCTTATCCCTTGAATCATTCTCGTAAATCTTTTCTGCACCCTCTCAAAGGCCTTCACATCCTTCCTAAAGTGCGGTGCCCAGAATTGGACACAATACTCCAGTTGAGGCCGAACCAGTGTTTTATAGAGGTTCAGAATAACTTCCTTGCTTTAGTACTCTGCACCTCTATTCATGAAGCCTCGGATCCCTTAAGCTTTTTTAACTGCTTTCTCAACCTGCCCTGCCACCTTCAACGATTTGTGCACATATACCCCCAGGTGTCTCTGTTCATGCACCACCTTTAGGATTGTACCCTTTAGTTTATATTTCCTCTCCTCATTCTTTCTACCAAAATGTATCACTTTTGAGTCATGAGCCATGTCGTCAGTGGATAGCCTTTGTCACCCAGTAGACACCCTTTGGCTTGTCATGGTGACTCAAATGGAGATGGCAGAGCGGACTGCCGCAGAAAGAAGGCATCATGACTGCATTGACCTGCATGATTCGCTGCCAATGGTCGCACCCCAGCTGGATGTTGAGGGAGTGAAATCCCTTTCGTTTGCGGTACGTCAGTGTTGACATGCGACACCTGCAAAACGACATGCATGCAGTCAATGGCACCCTGTACCATGGGGAAGCCTGCAATCCTAGCGAAGCTGCATGCTCACTGGCAAGAGAGAATGAAATGTAGTCAGCTCTCTTTGGATACAGAGCCTCAGAGACCTCCCTTACGCAACAGTGGACAGCAAACTGAGAGATGTTGCAAATATCTCCAGCTCCAGCCTGGAAGGAGCCCAACGCATAAAAGTTCATCGCCACGGTCACCTTCACAGCCACTGGCAATGCAGCCCTCGCCCTGCTCTGCAGCTACAGCAGGTGGGAATGTGTGTATGCAGCTTGTCCTGCTCTGCGTGCCCTCTGTTCATTCTCCAAGTCATGCTGTATTCCAGCGGGAATTCCAACTCGTGCACCCATGTCTGTCAGCAAGTGGTTTGTGCAGAAGCCTTGAAGTCAGGAAAAAGTCCTTCAGCATGTACACCGCTCCATGCAGACTTTTGCAACTTGAAACAACTATAGAAAGCACCAAACACTTGTAGAATCAAACCAACAATCAGAAGTAATCAACCTGCAACTAAGCTGTAAGTAGTTGATAATTCCTTTAAATAGTGATGATGGCGGGGGTCCTTCCTTTTTTTATATATTCGTTCCTGGGATGTGGGAGTCGCGGGCAAGGCCAGCATTTATTGTCCATCCCTAATTGCCCTTGAGAAGGTGGTGGTGAGCTGCCTGCTTGAACCGCTGCAGTCTGTGTGGTGAAGGTACTCCCGCAGTGCAGTTACGGAGGGAGTCCCAGGATTTTGACCCAGCGACGATGAAGGAACGGCGCTATATTTCCAAGTCAGGATGGTGTGTGACTTGGAGGGGAACTTGGAGGTGATGGTGTTCTCATGCGCCTGCTGCCCTTCTAGGTGGTAGAGGTCACAGGTTTAGGAGGTGCTGTCGAAGAAGCCTTGGTGAGTTGCTGCAGTGCATCTTGTAGATGGTACACACTGCAGCCACGGTGGTGGATGGGGTGCCAATCAAGCGGGCTGCTTTGTCCTGGATGGTGTCGAGCTTCTTGAGTGCTGTTGGAACTGCACTCATCCAGGCAAGTGGAGTGTATTCCATCACACTCGTGACTTGTGCCTTGGAGATGGTGGAAAGACTTTGGATAGTCAGGAAGTGAGACACTCGCCACAGAATACCCAGCCTCTGACCTGCTTATGTGGCTGGTCCAGTTAAGTATCTGATCAATGGTGAGCCCCAGGATGTTGATGGTGGGGGATTCGGTGATGGTAATGCCATTGAATGTCAAGGTGGTTACTGACTCGCGCTTGCTGAAGATAGTCATTGCCTGGCACTTGTGTGGCGTAAATGTTACTTGCCACTTATCAGCCCAAGCCTGAATGTCGTCCAGGTCTTGCTGCATGCGGGCATGGACTGCTTCATTACCTGAGGAGTTGCGAATGGAACTCAACACTGTTCAATCATCAGCGAACATCCCCACTTCTGACCTTATGATGGAGGGAAGGTCATTGATGAAGCAGCTGAAGATGGTTGGGCCTGGGACACTGCCCTGAGGAACTCCTGCAGTGATGTCCTGGGCTTGACATGATTGACCTCCTGTTGCTGAACGTGTGTTCAGCTTTGCGAGCTTAAGAGAGAGTGTTAGCTGGAGTGTTGAGCTCCAAAATGGCAGCTTGGCATCAAATCAGCTGATTTGCCTGCTCTGCATACATCCAGCGGACGCTCACTGCACGCATGCTAACGCCCTCACCAATATGGCATCCAGCGTGCCTCACACCAGAAGTGTGTGCGCGGGCAGCAGACGCCATTTTGGACCTCTAAGGGCACTCATAGTGCCCACAAAACGGGCGCTACGGATCCAAATTTTGCACCCTATATATCTTAACAAAGCACATTTCTAAAAAATGTGTCTGTGTTTCCACTTTTTTGAGCTGGTTGGAAGGGAGTTGGATTTCTTCTTGCATTGTTTCGTTGTTGTAATTTTAGAAGAATTGAAATTTTAAAAATGGTAAAACAAACAGAAATCCGTAGCCAGATCTGCAAGTAATAATGAAAAGAATTTACAATGGGAAAAATGCGAGTAATTATCCAAGGAATTATAGAACCAAAGGCAGACATTCACAGCCCTAGCTTGAAATTATGCCTTAAATTCTCAGTATTTATCTCCCAATTTGACTAGATGGTTTTTAAACATACTTCAGAAATAAAATTACCATTTTTGTTGTGCTGGTCACCATATACGACAGCGAACAGTAGAGGTTGCTCTTGATGGACCATATTATAATACTCTAACTTTATTTATTTATCTTTGTGAGCTGAGTCTGGGTTACTACAAGCAACCAAATTACTTTGACTATCCTATAACAATGTTTGCCATGATGTTGAGATGGTAGCTCACCGGTACAACATTTTTTTCAAAAATGCTGTCCCCACACTAAAATATCAATACACTGAATGAGATAAAAGGCTCCTTTGCCTCTCTATAAATGAGCACTTCAAAGTACAGAGGAGCAGTTCAGGTTGACTTACCTATTTTGTGTTCAAGACAGCATCACACAACACTTGGCAGATAGCAAACTTACCATACAGGAAATCATAGGTGAAACCTAAGTCCCATCATTCCTCTGCTTTATACCAATGTGCTGCATCACATACTGCCACTAACTTGCATTTTACCACCATTTGAAAAAGTGAGAAAATATTTGACAGAGGTTGGTTTATTTTTTTCTATAACAAAATTGTCAAAATTGAGATAGATTTTACTTTTCAAAATAAATGTACAAATAATCAAAATACTACGCAGCATCCAAATCTTTGCAAAGAGAACACTATGTGGCAAGAGCGTGGTTTTGAAAAAGTTAGTCGGCAAAGGCCCACCATGATGTTTGTAAACAGATAGCCATATAAAGACACAACAATCTCTGAATACCACAATCATCTCTTAGTTCCAAAAGATGCACCCGAGTTAATCTGAAAAGATCAACCTGTTGGTGTTTGAAACTCGCACAAACTCTGAACATGCATTTTATGCAGATTCATTAAAGCAATGTAATGTAGCTGCAATAAAAACATATTAACCGGAAAAATAAAAAAGAAACATGCCTTCACTGGAGGTAGCCTCATGTAACATTGAAACAAATATTCAGTAGCTTTATGTAAAATAGCGATATTAAACAAGTCCCCTCAATAAAACCTATCCCATTTGACCTTGAAATCACTATTGCAACAACTTGCATTTATATAGCGCCTTTAAAACACAGAAAAAATGGCCCAAGACGCTTCACAAAGCTGTAAGGAAAAATGGATGCCCAAGCCATAGGAGGGGATGACCAAAGGTTGGTCAAACAGGTAAGTTTTCAGTAGGGCCTTAAATAAGGTGAGGGAGGTGGAGGCGTTTAAGGGGGGAATTCTTAAATATGGGACCTAAGTGTCTAAAGGCACAGCCACCAATGATGAGGCGAAGTGAGGGGGAATATATTAGAGGACAGCGTCAGAGCTACAGGGAGTTTAGAAGGGGTTGTAGCATTGAAGGAGATTACAGAGATAGGGAGGGACAAGGCCCTGGAGGGATTTAAACATAACAATGTAAGTCAGTGAGGAGAGGAGTGCTGGGAATGAGAGTCTGGGTATAAAAGGCACAGATGAAGCTGCAGATGGCCTTGGGTAGGAGCTGAGGCGGGCAATGTTACCGGGGTGGAAGTTGACAATCTTTGTGATGGAGAAGATATGGGGTTGGAAGCTCCACTCGGGGTTCAATATGATGCTGAAGTTGTAAACATTCTGGTTCAGCATGAGATGGTGGCCAGGGAGGGGGAGGGGCGGGTGCACGGTTGAGTTGTAAGTGAGTATATGGAGTGTGTGGCAACAGCCAACCATGATGGCTTTGGTCTTCACAATATTTATCTGGAGGAAATTACAGCTCATCCATGACTTGATATCAGTCAAGTAGTCTCACAGCCCAGAGGCAGTGGAGGGGGTGAGAGGGGTGGTGGAAAGTAGACCTGCGTACCATCACAAAAAGGCGGAGAGATGAGTTTTAGGAGGTGGTTATTAGGAAAGAAAACAAGCCAAGGGGTTATTGTTGTTCTGCAGAATAATCTTAAAGTGCCGGGTGGTTTTGGCAGAGGAGAGTGAGGCCCACTGAAATTTAATGTGGTCCAGCCAGAACTGGCGATGGATGGCTCAGCCAGAACTGGCGATGGATGGCTCAGCCAGAACTGGCGATGGATGGCTCAGCCAGAACTGGCGATGGATGGCTCAGCCAGAACTGGCGATGGATGGCTCAGCCAGTTGTGTGCCAGATACATTCAATTTCTTACCTCTTGGACAAGAGAGTGAATATAGGGGTCATACCAGGGGGAATGACCAGGATGGAAGATTGTGAAGGTTTTGCTGCAGACAAGGGCAACAAAGGTAGAGGTGGGGACGTGCCTGAGCACCTCAACAGCTGCAGAGGTGTTGTGGCGGATGGAGGACAAAAAGCAAGGTGGTTGTGAATGTGAGAGTGCAGTTGTAAGCGACTTTCAGGGGCGGACCCAGAGAAAGTAAGAGTTGAAAGATGTGGTTGCACTACAATTAATATAATTAGGGCTGAAGCTTCACAAATAATAGTACCCTTAGCTTAAAAAAAACAATTATTTGCATAGAAGATAAAAGTGGAACACTTTGACCTATATATGTAATTATATAAAATTGTTATAATTCTGTTTTTTCCTACTAACTCATATATACCAAACTTATTTCCATGGCAACCAGTATCCTCTACCCAATACACAGTATTGGAAATCTAATGTCAGCAGTGCTGCTAACTGAATCTACAGAATTCCTACCACACAATGACAACATTCTCTGTAAGCTGCCAGCCATCACTGGTTTCCCTACGTGCAGCTCTCAGAAATCTACTACAATAAGCACTTCACCGTTAACATTTTTTATATAGATCAGCAATTTTACAATTATCTAAAAGATGCCACTTAAATTTCCCCCGTTCCATTAATTTCCTGCTTTCTTTCAGTAAATACACAATCTGGAACCTCCGACCTTTCTCTTCTCGAAAATTCTATTTGTTTTCTTCCCCCCCCAAGCAGAGCAAGCAAGCAATGCAAGATGAAACGTAACAGCATACAGATAAAAAGTGAAATCAAGGACAAACAAAAACTTAGAAAACACATTTTTTTTTTGGATTAATCTTAATCTTTTAGTCTTATCTGTATTGTACAATTAATAATCATGTGCAATATTTATTCAACCAACATTATGTTGCTTGGATTAGGGAGGTCAAGCCAGGCAAAAATCATAAATTTAGCCTCCATCCAAGGAAAACATTTCATAATCTATTTATCATATTTTCTGCTGAAATATCATAATTAGAATAACTGGTCATAATCATCGCTTAAAAGGGAGAAGGAAGAGGGAAAAAGGAGGCAGTCTGATTATTGAGGGATTTCCACATTGTAATGTATTAGCATATCACTATATCTTGACATCAAATACTCTAGAGGCATGAATTTTGAATGTATAGATCAGCTGTCAAACCATCACACGATTACTAGAATTACTTAAACACAGATTTCCATCAATCTTTGGACATAGGGATTTTATTTCTTTTAGCCGGTGACAGATAGTACCTGGGACTTAAGTCACAAATTGTTGTCCAGTCTGTATTTCCATTCAGAAATGTTAGTAAGTCGTGACTCTTAATCCATAAGAACTTCTCACATTAAGCATACATATTTTGAAAAACACACATATGGTTCCATGCATTTAAAAAAAAACATCTGTTCCATGCATCACAGAGCAAGCATAAGTGAAAGGGGTATGCAGAATCATCAATATAGAAAAACCGAGTAACTACTAGCAAAAATGACTGCAAATCCATGCATATTGGGGCCGTACCAATCAGTTAGGCTTGAATTTCTGTTGACTAAAATTCTGGTCAAAAAGATATATACCAACAGAAGCACAATGATATTGCACACGTTTGCATAAGGTCTGTAGTGGGGCTGTGCTGTTCACTGACTAGTCCAACGTGTTCAGTTCCCTTCCCAACTCCTTAGATAATGAAGCAGCCCATGCCCGTCTACAATAGGACCTGGATAGCTTGGACTGATAAGTGGTAGGTAACATATAAGTGCCGGGTAATGACCACCTTGAACAACATAAAACCTAGCCATCTCCCCTGACCTTTCAACAGCACCACCATCACAACTCTCCCACCATCAACATCGTGGAGGTCACTATTGACCAGAAGCTGAACTAGTTCATCCATAACACCACCATGGCTACAAGAGCAGGTCATAGGCTGGGTACTCCATGATGAATAGTTCACCTCCCGACTAAACAGAGCCTCTCCACCATTTGCAAAGCTCAAATCAGAAGTGTGATGAAACACACACCACTCACCTGGATAGGGGAAGTTGCAACAACATTCAAAAAGCTCAATACCATTCAACAGAGTAGTTCACTTGATTAGCACACAGCCACTGGACTCAATATCTATCCCCTCCATCACTGAGGCACTATGGCTGCAGTAGGCATAATCTACAGGATGCAGTGCAGCATCACATGAAGGTTACTTGGACAGCACCACCCTCCCCTATGACCGCTACCATGGAGAAAACTAAGAGCAGCAATGTAGTTGGAACACCTTCAAATTACCCTCTAAACCACACACCATCCTGACTTGGACACCATTCCTTCATTGTTACTTAATCAATATCCTGGAATTCCCTACTTAACACCATTGTGGGAGCACCACCATCACAAGGATTGCAGCAGTTCAAGACGATGACCGCCACCACCTTCACAGGGCAACTAGGGATGGGGAATAAATGTACCCTTGGCGGTGTTACCCAGATCCCGAGAACAAATAAAAGATAATAACTTCCTGGCCAGGTTAGAAGACTGACAACTGTTATTCTACATTTATAGAAAAAGATGTATTTTTAGTCTTAAATTTGACCACATGAGCAAACGCTTCAACAAAGAAACTTAATCTGAACAAACAGAAGTTTATTCAACACAATATTAACATCTGTGTAGAAATTGCACGACTGGTACATATAATTAAGAAGTTTTACTTTTAGGGTAGAAAAGTATCCAAATATCTTGCCAAATATTTCAATCAATAAAGTATCTGATTTAGTAATAACTGGTTAGTACAGCCTTACAAGACACAGATATACCAGTATTAAAACATACCAACATTACCAAGATACACAAATGGTATGAATCTTCACTTGGAAAATTTAATGCATTAATTGTATTGGAAGAATTTGTAAATTATACTGAGACAACTGTAAATTCATTTCTGATTTCTCCAAAAGGAATAGACAAGATAAACATGGATTAATTCCGCTAGTAAGTAAATCCAAGATATGAGACTATGATCTTAAGGTTGCACTAGACACATAAAGGGGGAGATTAGAACAAACTTTTTTGCATAGACTTATCGGAATGTGGAATACATTACCACAAAATTACTGGATAATTATTTAAATAATACAAATGGCTATGGGGAAAGCAGGCAATGGGATTGGTTTGGAGAGAAAGTAGAAAAATGGTCTCTGTAAAAATCACCCCCTAAGAGGTGCCCAAGTTCAGTACAGGCAAGGCAGCCCAAATGGCCTTCTTTCGTACTATAATTTCTATGTTACTCCCACCAGCAACAGGTTTCAGCAACAAACCGAGTAATGAGTTTGTCTCTCACTACCTGACTTGAAAACTGGGTCAACAAAAATGTTAATTGTAAAGTAGCATTCTACTGATTAATAAAGGGACATCATTATACCCTTAAAAAGAAAATGCACCTTACATTTTATTTTATGTGCAAATTTTCCACCAAATATGGACCCGGAAAACATTTTTTAAATCTCACTAATCATATGTTTTAATATCCTCTCACATAGGGAAATAGCTTGTTCACTGGTTGATCATTGGAAAAGATGCGATCATTAAATAAATGAAGGGAGTTTTATGCAAAATTTGCAGATTGCACGGAAAAAGGTAGACGCAAAGTTTATCGATTGGATACATACAACAGGGAACAGTGAGTATCTAACTGATAGCATGAGCGATCTGATAACAAAGTTACCAAAAAGTCTTCCTCATAAAAGTGAAAATCAGTTTCTCCACTGTGCTTGCTGTTTAAGTAATAGACTTGGTGCTTTGGTTTTAAACTTTTTTTTATTTTAATGGTGATTTAATGGCAATTCTCAGAGGGCATTACAACTCAATCTATACCATGCTCATTGCCTCTCTCCAGACACAACCGGCCACAATTGTGCAAACTCCCTTACTGGAGATGAAGTTCACATAACTGTTTTGAGCTCCAAAAGTTTTACTTTAAACTGGAAAGTCAAGAAACCCGTATATTTAGCTATATGACTCTGTACCAAAGATATAGTGTCAAATTCACCAGTTGCTTAAGTTTGTGATGCTCCAACTACCTACAGCAGAGCACACGTACCATTAACCATCCAATACAAGTTTCATGGTAATAGTTCGAAAAGGAGTGGAGTGTGAAAAATGATTACACATAATAAGACTATCAAAACACCTGCTGGGTAAACCGATATAAAGGAAAGACATTATTTTCCAATTTCCAGTATATATTTTTACATCATCTTGGAAGAAAATCAGAAATGAATTGACCAAAAGTTGCAACGTACATTTGAAAATAACTTGCTTTAAATTTTCAGGGTGCTGGAACACCTTACTACATACCACTTTGTGTCAAAAATGATGAAATTAGCAGCAATAGCAGAAAACAATTAGTCGATGTTAAGAGTAACTATTGGTACTTTAGTCATCAAATACCACAGGGGCTAGACAGACACACACAAATACAGAGGGAGAGAATTGGTTGATGATTCTTACTGGTGCCTCAAAAGGCCGAGCGCAAGATAACAGCTGAGGTCTGTAGAGCTCCCAGGCCTTTACAGGGTCGGGGTAACACTCATGAGGAACGTTGACAACTGCCTCCCCCACATACCCACACTTTACATGCTGGAAACTCTGCCAAAAGGGTAAATAAATGGTGGAGGAAGAGGAACAGAGCAAAAGAAAAAAAATTAAATAAAAACAATTAATGTTCAAATCATATATAACAATAATGGTATTAACAAACATCTAGATAAATAAGAAATGTGTAAATGGATCAACAGTAAAACAAATTTTAAAATGGCTACAAAGCCAAATGAACCACTTAATAATTTATTGTAGTATTTTGCACTAAAATAAAATATAACTTAAATGTTTAGCTTACTTAGTAGATTATGCAAGTAATTCTGTGATAACACATTTTACAAATTACTACACTAGTACAACAGTACAAAACAATGGCAGTAAAAAAAAAATACTAAAATCCACATGCTCGCATTGAAGGCTGCAATAGAATTTTTATTTTGAAAGTATTAAATATGGAGTTACAAAAGTGATCAATTTCAAAATATGCAATTTCAAATTAAATTTTTCTTCATGAACATATCATTTAGGATACAGAGATGTGTCCTTTGACCAATCTCCATTACACCTCAATTCATTCAGATAATGAATTCACCCATTCATTAACCTCCCTATAATAAAGTATTTCCAATGCTAAAACTGGTGGGAGAATCAAACTACTGGCCAGTAAACATTTAATACCAAAAGCAGGCATTTTATTGGCCTGCGACATCGTAGCTTGACTGTTAACATTCTGCTTTAGTCTCCTTTGAGCAATCGAACATACACAAGACAGAGAATTTTCCTGCCAATTTTTAAAAAATAACCAGCTGCAGTATTGCAGGTCCAATGTCAGATTCAATATACCTTCAGGCCCCACATAATTAAATCATTTACTTTATGTCATACACTGTATGTCATCAGAAAGACAATAGCACAATGGTAAGAAAGAGGAACATTCACTGCACTATACCCCTCAGTTTATTTAAGACTGTAATCCAATTTCAGAGTTCAGATGCTAAAAATAAACTGCTCAAGCTTTGCTCTTGCAGTACATGACATCCAAATCGCTCAACTGGATTACTGCCTTCCAATTCACTTAGGAGGTATCTGTTATCTAATTAAAGAAAATTGAAAACAGTGCAGTGATGGTCATCCGCACTGTATTCAACATTAAAATCGCATCACAAAAATACTATCTGGAAAAAGTCAGCGTTTTGATGGGTATATTATGAGGTTTCATTTTCGCTTTTCTGGATTCACCCTAGATTCTGAAAAAATAATTCTCTTTTTTGGAGAATGACTCCTGCGTGCAATCTCTGTATTTGAAAAACCAAAGGTAGCAATCGTACAGTCAGTGTTAAATTACATGAAGATACTAAACTGGAATACTTCACTCGCAATAAGTGAAAGAGATATGCTGTTATGGTTCATGTTCTGGGAAAACAAAATCCTGAAAACAAGACAGCTCTTCCCGGAACAAGTTCAAAACATATTTTTAATATTTTACTCTGGGGATCATATTTCTTGAAAATGCCAAGTATATAATTGCTGTTATTCTATACTAATACATAAGCAATGACCAAATCAAGAAAATAACCGCCATTTTCTGAAAGAATGAATTATGATTGCTGTAGCACTGAACAGCTCACCAGTTGCACTGTTAAACTTGTACATTTTAAAGATATTTGTTTCATGAATACTGGATAATGTCCACTGGGAGTAGGGGTGGGGGTGAGAATAATGGTTGGAAGTTGTTACTGAGCCCAATTATACCACACAGCTAAATTAGTGGAGATAGTCAGTAATTGAAAATGCTGTGAAAATGGAAGGAAGGAGAGAAGGAGAAGGAAGAAAAGAAAGGAAAGAAAGGAAAGAAAGGGGAAGGAAAAGAAAGAGAAAGGAAGGAAAAGAAAGTAAAAGAAAAGAAAAAGAGAAGAAAAAGAAAAGGAACTTGCAATTATATAGCACCTTTCACAATCTCAAGACATCCCAAACCGCTTTACAGCCGAAGAAGTACTTTTTGAAGTGTAGTGATTGTTGTAATGTGACTAATTTGTGCACAGCAAGGTCCCTGGAACAGCAATGAGATAAATGACCAGATCACCCATTTTTAGGTGTTGGTTGAGGGATAAATGTTGCCAATGATATTTTCTGATGGGATCTTTCTGATCCATTTGAAAGGCAGATGGGACTCGTTTTAAATTACTCATCCAAAAGACAGCACCTCTGACAGTTCAGCACTCCCTCGGTACTGCAGTGAAGTGATGGCCTAGATTATGTGATCAACTCTCTGGAATGGGGCTTGAACACATGACCTTCTGACTCAGAGGCGTGAGTGCTACCACTGAGCCAAGGCTGACACCAATTCTGTATGCTAATTCAGTTCCTTTCACCATCAGTCTCAGCAACATCTCCAATCTTGTTGCTTTCCCCAGATCCCACCAAAATATCGAGTGAACAAAAAAATCAAGTAAACAGGTGAATAAGCTACAGAATTATATTAGCAGAGGGGTAGAATATAAGTTAAACACAAAGTGCATTGATGCTGCATGAGGTCTTGGTCAGACCCCATCTACAGTTGTTGTTGCCTAATCCTGGAAAGGATATTACTTTATGAGGGCACAGAGGCAAGCAAAAAAGATGATTTCAGCTATCAGGAATTCAAGTTATGAGAGAAGGTTAAGGAAGTTGGGCTTGTGTTCTTTGGAAAACGGGAGACTGTGAGGTAATCTAATTGGAGCAGTCAAGGCTAGGAAAGGAATCAAATCGATCAAAGCAAATTATTCTCTGTATCAAACGGATCAAATACCAAGGGACAGTTAATAAGTAAACTAGAAGGAAGGAAGGAAACCAGGTAAAAAAAAATTAACTGAAGGGTGACAGATGTATGCAATATAGGATTGCCAATCCTCCCAGATTGCCCACGAGTCTCCCGGAATGGGGCATGTATCTCCCAGGCACTGCTGTTGACTTTACTGTGGATGAACAGTAAAAGATTGTTTCCACTAGTGGGCGAATAGGGAACAAGGGGGCCTGAGACCAAGGATTCTCACTGAAAGAACCAAGGGGGATTGGAGAAGGCAAGTTCTTGAACCATGGGATGCTTCACCACAAGTGGCTATTGAGGTAGAGACTAGAACATCATTTAAAAGGGAATGGGATAATTATTTGAAAAGGAAGAATATAAAAGGATCTGCAGGGAATGGGGCTACAGGAGAGTGTCAGCATCGCTCAAGCACCAGGGGCTAAATAGCCTCCTCCTGTGCTGTAATTTCTATGAAAACTCTCTTTTATTGAGTCCGGCCCTGAGGGAGTTGTTTAGAAATGTTGATGCTGAACTGAGTTCAGGACGATGTGCCCTGTGAGAAGTGCCCCAAATACGAAGCTTGCTAAAATAATTAAAACAGTGAGACACTTTTATCCTCCTCACATTTCTCCTCTTTCCTCCCCTCTTAAAGTCATTGACTCCTTGCCATGGTCATTATTCCTATTTGAGCCTGGATAATGTCACCACACTCTTTGACCATCTCAGCCAGGATGGATCCTGTCCTCACACACGCATTCTTCCAGTAGTGGTCACTCGATACCAATCATAAAGAGGAACCTAGGCTCATTTTCCCCTTTCCACCTAAGTGAGGGAAATTTTAGTGCCTTACCACTGCCCCTGTTGAAATGAGCTAATGCAGACTTGAGATCAAACCTGGGACCTTCATGGTATGATGCTACTCATTACATAAATTCTTTGAACAAACAATTTTTGAACCTTATGCATACCGAGTGTCCTTTGACCTTTCAAATTGGTGCACCGCTTAGTTCACACAAGAATGGCTTCATGCAACTTTGAACTACAGAAATGCATGGAACCATACAACATTTCTTAATTTCACAATATTCTCAAGATTAAATATATAAAAAATATTTTTCATCACAGTGTTGAATTCTCCTTCAGTTCTTAGAAGAATACCTATTCTGATGACCTACAACTGTTTAATTTTTCGAGCAAAATACCAAGAAAAGTTGATGAAACATTTGAAAAATTAGCCAGACATATCATCAAAATAAACTGCATTTCATTGGGATTTAACAGTACTTTTTCCCCCAAGAGGAACTATGTAATAAAGGCTGTCATTCACATATTTCAAATAGGTCACCACTGTGAGGTTAACGTGTGCACAAGATCAAAAAAATGGTACGGCAGTAATTATGGAAATAAACAGAAAATGCTGGAAATACACAACAGAACCATTGACATCTGAAAAGAAAACAAATGTGTTAATGTTTCAGGCAGAGGCTCTTCACCAGAAAAGTTTGATGTTGGGTCTCTACTTAAAATGTTAACCCAGATGCTGATGGGCCTGTTTTGTGTATCTGCTTTCATTTCAGATTTCCAGCAGTTGCCACTTTAAAAAAAATAATTACTTGCATTTACATCGGGCTTTATTGCATCGAATTACTCTTTGCAGCGGAAGTGTAATAGCTTATGTATGCAACTGTCAGACAAATAACAAGCTAAATTAAACAATTAATTTATTTTTGTAGTATTTGTATTTGTTGAGAAAAAAAAACTGCTGCTCCTCTTCAAATATTGCGATGGAATTTTTGAAGTCCACCCAAAGAGGCAGACAGGATCTTGATTTTATCCTAAGGATGGCAGCTCAGACAATGCAGCACTCCACTCCCTCAGTATAACGGTGGACTGTCAGCTAGCTTATGCACTCAAGTCCTGATCTGGGGCTTGAACCCACAGCCTCCGAACCAGAGGTATGAATGCTATGAATTGACACTTGTTTATATCTACCTGAGGGTTCAGATAATTCCATAAACTACAAGTTTTACCTAACCTGCTGGCATATTGAATAGCTTTGACTCAATCAAGCCAACCAGGTTGTATTGGTCTTTTGAAATTGCGAAGACTTCTGTTGCTTGTATGCATGTACAGTTGGTGTCCTGAGTTTCAGAGGAAGCCAGAATGGAGCTTTGTAATGTGTCCTGTCAGTTTAACCTAGCTCCATATTGCTTACACTGTCTTTTAGCACATTAGCTACAGATCTGAGTCAGACTTGCACCAGTCAGCAGATGCCAACACCAATGATGTTTTATCATAGTAACATCCATTTGAATCCAGAGCCTTGTGTCAGCTCCAAGTGTCAAACTGGTGTCAACATATTACTGCATCAGATTAACACCTTTTGTAGGTCTTGTTTGGGGTGATGCAATCACAAGGACTTTGGATTTGTGACTCTATACTATACTGTGACTTTCACATTTCAATTATACAACAGTTACTGCACAAACATCCCTGCGCTTCCGGATCTCATCCAAGTGACCATTCTTCATGTATGAGCGGGGGCAGCAAGTGTTCGCAGATTTCTTAATCATAGGATGCATCTCAGCCAAACGCAATCGCATCCTCACCGAAAATCGACACACACACTTGTAGGTAGGAGTAACTGGATCATGAACAGTTGTGGGAACCATGGCTGATTCCCGCCACCACCTCCCTAGCCCAGGATTGCTGAGGCTCATTGTTAATATTAGTTAATGATGCAGAGATGCCGGTGTTGGACTGGGGTGGACAAAAGTGAGAAGTCGCACAACACCAGGTTATAGTCCAACAGTTTTATTTGAAATCACAAGCTTTCGGAGCTGCTGCCCCTTCGTCAGGTGACTTCACCTGACGAAGGGGCAGCAGCTCCGAAAGCTTGTGATTTCAAATAAAACTGTTGGACTATAACCTGGTGTTGTGCGACTTCTCAATATTAGTTAACTCAGCACAGAATATGGTGAAAACCATGACCTGCCTGGCCCACATGACTCAGTTCCACGAACTCAGTACATTTGGCAACTGAGTGATCAAGAGAACTAAAGTCTCATTTTTATGTTGGAATTTTATCTTTTTAAGTCAGCATTTCTACCACCAGTAGCTGTTATTGCAGGCACCAACCATAAATTTGTTTCATGTCACAGACAACAGATAATAATTGCATACAAGAGAACAATTGAGATATTACTACTCCAAGGTTATCGGGAATTCATTTGCCTAATTCATATAGTACTTGTACCAGATCACAAAAATATTGTGGATGACGAAGGCCCATTTTAAGTCATCCATCCGCAAAGACCTTAAAGTTACCCTACTGCAGCATCCAATTGTGTTTTATAGAACACGTGGGCTGGAGTGCATAATAAGATAATAGCTCAGATGCTTAACACAGCATAAACTGAGAGCAAAGCTACAGCAGACTTCTCCAATGTCACTGTGATCCGAGAGATGCATTACATCCTTAAAACATTCCAGTCTCTGAGTTCCATAAATTAACCAGTTGCAATTTGCAGCTGAGAAAGAAAGACAGTTTTATTCCATTTTCAACAAATGTCATGGACAGCAAGAGTCTGCAAGATCCCATGATCAAACTTGGATTTAGACTGCAATGATATTGGGTTTTATTTCATCTCAGATGGAAGTAGCAAAACATACACTTTATATTCTAATACTTTAAAAAGCTGTAGATTTAATTACAAACATAGCACTCCTGCTTATCACATCGTGGCCACCTTTTTGCATGTGATCTGGTTCAGCTGACTGTAGTTGTATATGCCCACTTTTTTTTTTGCATTTCCAAGATAACACAGTGACAGACACAATAGTCATCCTGCCATATCTGCCAGCTGATCTAGAGAATGGCAGAATTATTTGGTTTAGAGATGCTATTCCTCATTTCAATTCAACATACTTTTAAAAAAATGTACCATTAAAATGAATTGAGGTATAAATGAGTGCACACAGTCCCTTAATACTATGGGAATATCTAGACTGTTGAAATTTTCAAGCCAATTAACCAAAAGATGCCACCAGAAGATTTGTTCTTTGCTACTTACATTTAAATGTTCACAATCAGTACTATTTGGAGATATGACTAAAATCTTGCTGTCTGTATTGTTTTTCAATGTGCAGTGTTTCTCAGCAACCCAAGATAGGAGTTACAGATAACATAGTTTGAAACCAATATTAAAAAAGGTAAAAAAAAACAGCAAATGCTGTAATTCTGAAATAAAATATACAGTACCTGCTGATACTACAGCATCCTCTACTGGTTAACTGATAGTACTGCAGTAATGGCATTCTCTATCAAAGAAAACTACACTCTGCTCAAATTTGTGCAATTAAAATTGAAATATTGCTGCTATTAAAATGCATCGCCAATTAAACACTATATGAAATGCTACTTTCCCTAATAGATTATTTACCAGTCATATCTTTACTCCAGACCTTTGCCAGCCAGTGAACACTTCACAGATCATATTAAAAGGGGCAGTCTATGCACAGTGTCTACCAACAGCAATGCAGAATTGTCATTTCATACCTCAGCAGCCATTTTCCAATTGCTTCGACCTTGGTCCTTATAAAGAGCACTAGCCCAAGAAAATATAATTTAGTTTATCTCCGTTTGGCAAGATCCCCCTTTACTGTATCTAATGAAAAACGGAATTCATAATAACCTTAATGCAAAATGAAAAGTGTGCATAAAAAATCTAAGTGAACTTGGGTTTGAATAAAAATGCCTTTTACTCAAATACAATTCCATTTTTTTTAAATATACACCGAACTAAAATGTAATTTTAACCATTCATTCATGTCACTGCTATTTGTGGGATCTTGCTCGGTGCAAATTGGCTGCTGTGTTTTCCTACAAAATAACGATTGCCCTTCAAAAATAATTAACTGATCGGAAAGCACTATGGAATGTCCGGAGGACATTTAGATAAATGCAAATTATTTCTTTCTTTAATTCTCCATGATATCACTGTTCAGTTTATTTTTAGTGTTTTCTGGCTTAAGCCCTTTTTAAAAAGGAATACCAAATTAGTCCTCAACTTGCTAAAACTTAATTTGGCTAGTACAAGTGCTGTTAACACTTTAAGGTTTGAGAAATGAGGAGTAACACAAGGCCGCATATCATAGACATACTTCATATTGAAAATAAACTTTGAACACTAGTGTACACACAATAACGGAATGGAATGGCAAAAAACATAACAGAATGGGGAAGAATTGCATTTATTTAGCCCCTTTCATGACCTCAGGACCACCCAAGTGCTTTACAGCCAATTAAGTACTTCTGATGTATAGTCACTGCTATAATGTTGGGAAACGCAGCAGTCAATTTGCACCCAGCAATACATGACCAGATAATCTGATTTAGTGATATTGGTTGAAGGATAAATATCGGCCAGACACTGGGACAACTTCCCTGCTCTTCTTTGCACAGCGACCACGACACCACACAACCCTGCCATGGCAAACTCTGCAAGACATGCCAGATCATCAATACAGATACCACCATCACACGTGAGGACACTAACCACCAGGTACATGGTACATACTCATGTGACTCGGCCAACGTTGTCTACCTCATACGTTGCAGGAAAGAATGCACCGCGGCATGGTACATCGGCGAGACCATGCAGACACTGAGACAACGTATGAACGAGCACCGTGCAACAATCGCCAGGCAGGATTGTTACCTCCCAGTCGGGGAACACTTCAGCAGTCAAGGACATTCAGCCTTCGATCTGCGGGTAAGCGTTCTCCAAGGCAACCTTAGAAACACACGACAACGCAAAATCATCGAGCAGAAACTGATGGCCAAGTTCCGCACTCATGAAGACGGTCTCAACCGGGATCTTGGGTTTATGTCACGATACATGACGTGATCCGGACTCGAGTCGTCGTTGGCTTGTTCACAGATGTGATTCCCAGTAAAAAAGTAAAAATTTTCCCAGTAAAAAAGTAAAAATTTTAAAGCTTTTCGTTTTACATACAGACGGCAGCTTTTGACACGTTAGAACCCCTGCGACTACACCTCATTGTCTCAGTTGTATCTTGCTATGTCTTTGATGTGGTACCTTCCTGGCTGACCTGATTAACTTTATCACACCTCGGCAGATAGTCAGGATGATTTAATTTAGTGGTCTGCAATTGTAAGGTACACATGCTTTGTTCTCTATCTATATATGCTTTGGCGATTCTGTATCTATTTACTTCACCTGAGGAAGGGGCAATCGATAGCTCCGAAAGCTTGTGATTTCAAATAAAACTGTTGGACTATAACCTGGTGTTGTGCGACCTCTCAATCTTCTTTGCAAGTGCCATTGGATTGTTTACATCCACCTGAGAAGGCTGACAGGGCCTCGGTTTAACGCACCATCCGAAAGATAGCCCCTCCGACAATGCAGCACTCCCTCAGTACTGCACTAAGATGTCAGCCTAGATTATGTGCTCAAGTCTCTGGAGTGGGACTTGGGCCCACAACCTTCTGACTAAGGGACGAGAGTGCTACCACTGAGCCACAGCTGACACTTACAGGCATCTTCACGAGTGGAATGTGTAGAGAATGTCAACACTAGTACAGTGTGCCTCATTTTTGAATTTAGTTCATCCTCCATGTGTGTTATGATAGGTAATCTATCCACCAAAAGGCAGTGGTGGAATTTCCTCCACGGATACACATTTGAAGCAGAGAAAGATAAAAGTTACGACGAAGAGAGCAGGGCTGTTAAATTAATTTTGGACTGCTCTGGCAAAGAGCCAGCACAAAGACTTGAGTGGCTACCTTCTGAGCTGTTAAATTCTAAGACTCTATGTGCTTTATTCATAAACTTGTTTATTTTAAGAAACTGTTTACGATTTCTCTACACAATGCACAGTGGAAATTTTTCCCCAGGAGTTTTATACTCTTGTTATTGGATAGTCGTCAGATATTCCCCACAATCCTAGACTACATAAAAGCTCCAACCACATACAAGTCAGCTCTTTCTAATGCAGGCAGCATGAAGCATTATGCTATAATTACACAGTTAATGAACTAGTTATTTCCCTAAAGTATAACACATCGAAAACACTAACAGAAATAAAAATAGTGGGAAAAAGGGGTTGGAAGTGATGTACAAGAAGGACTAACTACATTAAAAGATTGAGAAGGACTATATCAAAAGTTGATCAATTGAATATTTTCTACTTCCTGTGTCAGGATCAAGTACTCTCATGGACAGGTACTAAAGGATGTCACATCAGACGTATTGTATTTTGGTGGCTGCTTAGTTACTTATAATGAAGCCCTGCAGGCCATCCATACTATAGTTGGTAATAGAATTTCTTTAAATGTTGCAACAGCACAAACTGTACGTACACTCAGACAAGCCAAGGGTTTACTCCAGTCCTAATGCTTTAGCATCCTGGGTACAGCAATACAGGAGCAACAGGAGTAGAAGTTCCCGGCTACACTATGCAACGACATGATAATGAGGAGTGGTCACCCTTTTATGGCTTTTGAGATTCCCTCTATCAGTTGATCAGGCCTCAATGCAAATAATAGTAAATATGTTCACTTACCCAAAACAAAACGTGGGCAAAGTTGCAATTTATTTCATTTTAAAACAGGAGGAATTGATATTTCAGGGTTGAAGTAAAGAAGAAGAGTTGCTGCTCTCATGCAGACTCAGGTCCAACTAGTCACGGAATTAACCGGATAAACATGCGAGAAGAACATAAAAATATAAAGAAAAGAGCAGACAAATAGTATTAGAGTAGATTACTCCAGTTGAAGAGGGACTGCAGCACAGGTGAAATGGTCAATTAGCCTCTTTGGGGTGTCAGCCGTGAGAGTGGGAGCACTCTCATGTCAGAGTCAGAAGGTCGTGGGTTTAAGCTACACTTCAGAGACTTCAGCACATAAGCTAGGCTGGCACGTCAGTGCAATACGGACGAAATACTGAATTGTTAGAGGTACCATCTTTCGTATGAGATGTTAAACCGAGGTTCTGTCTCTCCTCTCAGGTGGACGTAAAAGATCTCATGGCACTATTCAAAGGGCTGGGGAATTCTCCCAGCGTCCTGGCTAACATTTATCACTCAACCACCCCTAAAACAAATAATCTGGTCATTTATCTCATTGCTGTTTGTGGAACATTGCTGTGCACAAATTGGCTGCCGCATTTCCGATATTACATAAGAACATAACATAAGAAATAGGAGCAGGAGTAGACCAATCGGCCCCTCGAGCCTGCTCCGCCATTCAATGAGATCATGGCTGATTTGATCCAACCTCAACTCTAAAGAACACAAGAAGTAGGAGCAGGACCAGGCCACTCGGCCCCTGGGCCCACTCCGCCACCCACAGGGCCTTGACCGATCCGAACTCAAACTCATGTCCAATTTCCAGCCCGCTCCCCATAACCCCTAATTCCCTTTACTTCTAGGAAACGGTCTATTTCTGTTTTAAATTTATTTAATGAAGTAGCTTCCACAGCTTCCTGGGGTAGCAAATTCCACAGACCCACTACCCTCTGAGTGAAGAAGTTTCTCCTCATCTCAGTTTTGAAAGAGCAGCCCCTTATTCTAAGATTATGTCCCCTAGTTCTAGTTTCACCCATCATTGGGAACATCCTCACCGCGACCACCCGATCAAGCCCCTTCACAATCTTATATGTTTCAATAAGATCGCCTCTCATTCTTTTGAACTCCAATGAGTAGAGTCCCAATCTACTCAACCTCTCCTCGTATGTCCACCCCCTCATCCCCGGAATTAACCGAGTGAACCTTCTTTGTACTGCCTCGAGAGCAAGTATGTCTTTTCTTAAGTATGGACACCAAAATTGTATGCAGTACTCCAGGTGCGGTCTCACCAATACCCTATACAACTGCAGCAATACCTCCCTGTTTTTATATTCTATCCCCCTAGCAATAAAAGCCAACATTCCATTGGCTTTCTTGATCACCTGCTGCACCTGCATACTAACTTTTTGATTTTCTTGCACCAAGACCCCCAGATCCCTTTGTACTGCAGTACTTTCCAGTTTCTCGCCATTACAACAGTGACTACCCTTCAAAAGTAGTTAATTGGCTGTAAAGCACTTTGGGACATGCTGAGATTGTGAAAGGCAATGTATAATGCAAGTTCTTTCTTTCTTTCTGTGTTGTAATTTTGAGGACATATTTTTATTTAATCTTTTCCCTTCTCATCGTTCCGCAAAAAAATACTATTTTTCTTTGTGCTGATCATGCTCCTGCTTTTTTTCCTCTCTTCCAAATTGACCCAACATTTTGGGCAGGGTTAAAAGCATGAAGTTAGTGACGTTTAATCCCCATCTGTTCTCCCCAAAGCCCTATCAGGCACTGTCGCAGACTTAACTTCTTCTTTAAATCGGCATACATATCCTGCTTGACAGCTTCATTATGACAAGATGGAGGAATAGAGAGTAAGCACAAGAAAGACTACATATCGCCTATGCGCTGTAGTTTGGACACCTATTGGTTAGATGAATGACAAAGCTCCCGCTACACTGCAATAATCTCTAAAAAGCTCTACTATTCCACGAATGATGACATTCTCACTTTCAAAACTATTTGTCTTATAGCAGGTCTTATAGCCTTGGCTTAGTAGGAGTACTCTTGCCTCTGAGTCAGAAGGTTGTGGGTTCAAGCCCCACTTGCAGAAACTTTAGCACATAATCTAGCCTGACACTTCAGTGCAGTACTGAGGGAGTGCTGCACTGATGGAGATGACTGCCTTTCATATGATACGTTGGCCCGTAATTTGCTACACGGCATTATTGTGTACAATCGCCATAAGAGCGAGCGTTGTTCACCTTGGTCCAAAGCCACAATTTGCTGGGAAACTCATTATCATGCACCACAGTGATGATAGTGGTGATCCAAGGAGCTTTGATGCGGCATTACCACTCTGAAGCGGGCTAGCTGTAAACACAGCAGGGAAAGGCTGCCCGTATTTTGAAAGTTAATCAGTTTAGCTTTGAAGGGTTAAGCTAGAGACGATAAGCACATGTTTAGAGAGAAAGTTGGATATTTATTCTTTTCAAACCCAAAAAGGGTAGAAAATATTTCTGACTGAAGAAACAGTATTCTGTTCCAAGCGTAAATTTTATGCAACTAAACCAGCTACTGCTCTGAAGTCTGTGCCTTGTCTCAGTAGACTACATGTTCAGCTCACCTTACATAAAGTGAGGGGAATTCACGTGATCGCACAGGTCATATTTCAGTAGCCGATATGCATACCAAGTTCTGTTTTACGAACCCTCGGTCATGCTATTGTTTAACAAGATATTGGGCAAAAAAGGTGCACTCCAGATCACAAGATCTGCTTACAGAACCGTGATGCTGAACACAAAAAAATATCTAGCATTAAAAACCCTAAAACTGTGTCAGCCATACATACAAGCAATAGTCAAGACCATGCTCAACAATTATTTCTTTTGACAATTTCTCCCCAGTTCTAGGCTCTTATCATCCACGTATCCTCTTTCAGCCTCAAGGTAAATTTAGTGTATGGTGCCAACTCCATGATCAACAAGCAGGAGGTACAACTGAAGTAGAAATAAAATGGGCAACTTTTATACAAAGTGACTCATTACTTGAAAACTAAAGTTGCAAAATCTAGCCAGTTTAAGTAAGAAGATTTGACTGGACCAAATTATGGGCTCGAGCCTGCTTACTGGATGACAGAAAATTAACTACTTTGAAATCAAGCCTTTAGAGTTAACGATCAGCAAAGGTTTTGCAGGAGTGCCAGTCATTAAAAGGCACTGTTCTGAATGATTAAAAAAATGATTCTGCAAAAAGTTCAAAGATCTAAAAGATTTACATTGGCAAATTCCAGAATATATTTGAGTAAAATTTGACTCATTTAACGCAATGCAGCAATGGTACAGGATGCGCCTACTGAGCTGGAAAGTGGACTCAAATCTCGCCAAGGCTGATGGCATGAAAGTCTGCTCTCTGTAATCTGCAAGGTCCTGAATAAATCTTAAATCAGATGATAGGGATACAGCAGGTCCATTGCAAAACAATCCTCCCGCAATGCAATATAGGATGAAAATCTCATTCTGAAGGTTTTAAAGTGAGAACTGAAAAAGTGAGAACAATGCAATAATTTAATGTTAATGTGTCCTGTGAAGAGCAGATAACAGGGAGCTCAACTCTGCACCAAATGTTAGTGTCAAAAATGGAAGTATTCCATTCTCTAGCATGAACAATCTTAATAAATGCTCCCAAAAATCAAGAAAATGATTACACAACAAAATAAGTTGCCTACTTAAATCTATTTGTTGAACAAAATATTGCTTACAGATTTATCCTTCCTGTCCAACACATTATACAGTAAAGGAGGAATGGAGTTCTCAATGGCTTTGCCAACATTACTGCGGAACGATTCACTGGCTGGTAAACAGCTGTTGGGAGGAAAAAAAAGGGAAAATATTTTTTAATTTTCCATACATGGCCACATATTGCAATTTCTCATTGCAATAAACTTTACCACAACATAGTGAATAACAGGGCAGCATTTATGGGAATTTTAAAGACCAAGAGATATGAAAATGCTACCAAAGAGATATGAAAATGCTTTAGCATGTACAAATTTAATACTTCCACCTGCACGTACCTGGATTTAGATTTAAGTAAGTGCAATACTATTTACCGCAATAAGAATTACATAACTAGCTTAAAAAGAGAACCCTCATAGCGCTACTAATATTTTCAACAGTTACTACTTTAAGAAACAGGTAATGCAGAGGTCTATTAGACCTGCATAAGAACACATTGATGATATCCTTCGTTGTAATGATCTGTATAACCTAGAAATAACTTATTTGCAACTTTAAATAGATGAAAAATATCTGGTTAGATTCTATTCATTTAATAGATCTGCTGTAATTGCTCTTTGTGAATCAGAAGATTTGTCATTTTATAACAATAGGGCCAAACATCACGGCCACTGATTTACATTTACACTGGCGGAGTAAGTCAAATTCCATTTTTATTATATAGCATTCTGGGATTTTACTGGTACTTCATGGATTAATCTCCACAACTCTATCTATTATTCTGTAAAAACTGCAATTGATTGACTTTTAATAATCTATTTAATTTTTATCCATTACCATTTTTAATGCTGAGAATATGCAGCAAAATGGTATGCAAGATTCACAAATTGGAAGCAGTATTTGGTATGTAACAGGACTGGGATGGGGAAAGAGGGTGCAACCGCACAGCAGGAGGGGAGGGGAGAAACGGGGTACAGTCTTGTGCTTCACGAGCAAATGAGGACAGCGGTGAGCTTTGATATCACTAGGGATGGTCCTGAGCTTCGGTAGCATCAGGGAACGGTCCTGGGGTTTGACAAGACTACAGAAGGGCTGCTAAAATTTGGCAGCATTGGGATCCTTTGATCTAGCATCATTATGTAGGGGGAACCAGTGGGTTTCGCAAAACTGTGGCAGGTGAACCCAAGTTTTGGCACAAGTGGTATTAAATGTGAATTTTGACTCAACTGGAGTATTTTAGTATGTCAGCAGGGAAGGGACAAGGCATGAGCAGAAATGCTAGGGAACCAAGGGTCTAGTGAGAAGAAGGAATTAAAGGAAATTTGTATTTGTAAAAAAATAGTGCTGGAGAAATTAATGGGACTGAAAGCCGATAAATCCCCAGGGCCTGATAATCTGCATCCCAGAGTACTAAAAGAGGTAGCCATGGAAAGAGTGGATGCATTGCTTGTCATCTTCCAAAATTCTATAGATTATGGAACAGTTCCTGCAGATTGGAGGGTGGCAAATGTAACCCCGCTAGTTAAAAAAGGGGAGAGGAAAACAGGGAACTACAGACCGGTTAGCCCAACATCAGTAGTAGGGAAAATGCTAGAGTCTATTATAAAGGATGTGATAACAGGACACTTAGAAAATATCAATGGGATTAGACAGAGTCAACATGGATTTATGAAAGGGAAATCGTGTTTGACAAACCTACTGGAGTTTTTTTGAGGATGTAACTGGTAGAATAGATAAGGGAGAACCAGTGGATGTGGTGTATTTGGATTTTCAGAAGGCCTTTGATAAAGTCCCACATAAGAGGTTAGTGTGCAAAATTAAAGCACATGGGATTGGGGGTAATATACAGGCATGCATTGAAAATTGGTTAACAGACAGGAAACAGAAAGTAGGAATAAATGGGTCTTTTTCGGGGTGGCAGGCGGTGACTAGTGGGGTACCGCAGGGATCAGTGCTTGGGCCCCAGCTATTCACAATATATATCAATGATTTGGATGAGGGAACCAAATCTAATATTCCCAAGTTTGCTGACGACACAAAACTAGGTGGGATTGTGAGTTGTGAGGAGGATGCAAAGAGGCTTCAAGGCGATTTAGACTCGTTGAGTGAGTGGGCAAATACATGGCAGATGCAGTATAACGTGGATAAATGTGAAGTTATCCACTTCGGTAGGAAAAACAGAAAGGCAGAGTATTATTTAAATGGTGATAGATTGGGAAATGTTGATGTACAAAGGGACCTGGGTGTCCTTGTACACCAGTCACAGAAAGCAAACATGCAGGTGCAGCAAGCAGTTAGGAAGGCAAATGGAATGTTGGCCTTCATTGCAAGGGGATTTGAGTACAGGAACAAGGATGTCTTACTACAGTTATACAGGGCCTTGGTGAGACCACACCTGGAGTGCTGTGTGCAGTTTTGGTCTCCTTACCCAAGAAAGGATATACTTGCCAGAGAGGGAGTGCAGCGAAGGTTCACCAGACTGATTCCTGGGATGGCAGGACTGTCGTATGAGGAGAGATTGGGTCGACTAGGCCTGTATTCACTAGAGATTAGAAGAATGAGAGGGGATCTCATTGAAACGTATAAAATTCTGACAGGGCTAGACAGACTGGATGCAGGGAGGATATTTCCTCTGGCTGGGGGGTCGAGAACGAGGGGTCAGTGTCTCAGGATACAGGGGTAGGACATTTAGGACTGAGATGAGGAGAAATTTCTTCACCCAGAGGGTGGTGAACCTGTGGAATTCTCTACCACAGAAGGCTGTTGAGGCCAAGTCACTGAATATATTTAAGAAGGAGATAGATAAATTTCTAGACACAAAAGGCATCAAGGGGTATGGAGAGAGCGGGAATATGGTGTTGAGATAGAGGATCAGCCATGATCATATTGAATAGCGGAGCAGGCTCGAAGGGCCTACTCCTGCTCCTATGTTTCTATGAGCCTGACAGCACTGAGTGGAGGGATCCATATCTGGAAGCACTGGTTGATAACTTTCTAAGGGGGATCTCTTCAAATATTGAATTTGGTATTTAGTCATGGATTCCGGGACGTGTATCTCTGTGCCTGTCTCTCTCTCTCAGACACACACAAAGAAAATCTAAACATTGTACATACAATCAGCAAATTACAGCAGGTAATTAGAGCTTTCAAAATTTAACTCATTTATTTTTTGTTTGGAAAAAGAACTCAAATTAAGATGATGAAACACAGTTTATCGCCATCTCATCACACTAATTCATACAGATGTCACTAATTAGAATGTTAACATTTTCTGTTAATGTAACAGGTAATACTCAGGAGCTAGTTTGAATCATGCTCACTCACTTCCCTTCCCTCTCTGACTCCAGCTTTCTGTGTTTAACATATGTCACTATTTAGAATATTAACATTTTCTAACCATCAGAATAATACAGGTGATAATCAGGTGGTAATTCTTGGCACAAGCATCAGGAAAGTGTAGGATGCGAAGCAGCATCTCTAGCTGACTATTAATCAACATTCAAAAAATACTTTCAAATTCAAGACAAATACCTAGAAGGTAGACGGTAAGTGAAGCTACACCCATCTTCTGTCCAAATGACAACCTTGTCAGCATCTACAAATTCACCCCCAGTCCAAGACTGGTCACTCTCACTGGGTACTGAGCATAACAAAGAAAAATCTCCAGCATCAAACACCTGGAAGAGATAGGAAAGAAATTTAATGCTGCGCTTAGGATATATTAGCACACATATAAGAGCAAATTCCATAGTGTCTGGATGTTTAAGATCTTAAAAAAATGTTTGTGAGAACTAATTTTGACTGAAATCTTGTTAAAAATTACTAACTAAAAAGCGTCTGAAAGACCTACTGTAAGACTGAATCACAGTAATGCCTTTGTGGCACCTCGGTTTGCTTTATTAATCAATGTATTTATTCTAGAGTTTAAGAAAAAATGTAACAAATCTAAAACACAAATGCTGGACGTGCAAAAATGTTAACTGGGTACAACTAAAACATGTAATTAGCTTCTTCAATTTAATTTATGGTCAATTCCTCTTCAGAGCACATTCATACAAATTCAATTGCTTAATGTCAAGAATTGACCTTTTCACCTTACTGAAACATAAGGATAAATGGTTTTGCAACTATTCCTAGGTAGAGAAACCTTGACTATATTTTGTTAGTTAAGGCACGTCAGTTAGTCCCTAGCTTCTTGGCTAATGCTTTCAGAACATAAGAACGTAAGAGTTCGGAGCAGAAGGCCCTACGGCCCCTCAAGCTTGCTCTGCCATTCAATAAGATCCTGGCTGATCTTCGACCTCAACTCCACTTTCCCGCCTGATCCCCATATCCCTTAATTCCCCCTGGAGTCCAAATATCTATCTATCTCAGCCTTAAATATACTCAACAACTCAGCATCCACAGCCCTTTGGGGTAGAGAATTCCAAAGATTCACAACCCTCTGAGTGAAGAAATTGCTCCTCATCTCAGTCTTAAATAGGCGAACCCTTATCCTGAGACGATGCCCCCTCGCTCTAGACTCTCCAGCCAAGGGAAACGACCTCTCAGCATCTACCCTGTTGTACGAAAGGCTGACATTTAGTAGACAAGAATCATATACAAGTGTAGCCATTGACCAAATAATATTACCCATAATTACTCCTGGGTAACTAAAAAGCTAAGACTTGTTCAAAATGCAGCTGCAAAGGACGGTCAAAAGCAGTTTTGACTAAGCTTTGATAACAAACAGTCACAGGCTGCTAGTGAAGGTCAAATCATTAAATAACATGCTATGATGCTAAGTAAAACTTAGAATTCGCTTAACAAAACTAATTGCAACAATATTTAAAGGATAATTAGTATAAGGACATAAAATGAAATGAAAGAGATATGGTAAATTCCAATGGGGTGAAAAGCTATAAACAAGATAACACCGAACATGGCAAAGTTGGTGGAAGAATACTGGAAAGGCGGGATGCTACCTTAGTCTGAGTGACAATGGTATTTTGACCATTAGAACCAATTAAAGGTGATTTTGTTAAAGACCATATATGGACAATGGCCAAACCAACTTTTGATAAGAAAAGGGTTAAAACCTCGATACTCAAAGAACAATTTTACACAGACATACTGTGAGAACAAAGGAACAGACTTAAGCCGACGTCATCTGTGTCCGAGAGGTTCCAGAGACCAAGGGCTGCGAGCTACTCGTTAAAACTATCGCCTAATGTTAAGTATTGATCTATTGCTCAAACATACTGGCTGCTGCCTTTTGGTGTCTTGTCCAAGAACTCAGAGATCATTAAGATCTTACACTGTCATTCCCCCTCAGAATCTTAAATGTTTCAATGAGATCACCTCTCATTCTTCTAAACTACAGAGAGTATAGGCCCAATCTACTCAATCTCAAAGAAATTTAAGAACTTTTCTTACCCATTGAATAACAAATCAGGATTTCAAATCATCAAAATAAACAAGGATAGAGCAAAATCAATGTCTCCACAAAAAAGCAAATTTATCTTGAATTACAGTAGTATTAGAATGTGCATTATTTGTCCCTAAGAAACTGAATACCTATTTCAATAAGGTGACACCTATTTTTCTTCAGAGAAGAAATAAACTAACCATATTTGTAAAATAATTTACAATGCTGTACACGTGCTGGTAGATTCACTGTGAAACTACTGGATGATTTTCCATCAAGTAAAATTTGTCAATAATTGTGTTGCATTCATTGGCAATGTCCTAAAATAACCCGTCATTTCAGACCCAAATAATTAAATATGATAAATTTTAAAAAACTATATAAAGTTCACTCTCAAACTGGAATTTCACATGTGAATCAGCTAAAAGCACAGAATTCAAATAATTTACAAATATTAACAAATTTAATGCAAAGAAGTATGAAGTGATGCATTTTGGAAGGAAGAATGAGGAGAGCCAATATAAACTAAATGGTACAATTTTGAAGGTGGTGCAGGAAAAGAGAGACATGAGGGTGTATGTACACAATTTTTTTTGTAGGTGGCAGGACAAGTTGATAAGGCTGTTAAAAAAGCAAATGGAATCCTCGGCTTTATAACGAGAGGCAGAGAGTACAAAGGAAGTTATGCTGAAGCTTTATAAATTACTGGTTGGGCCTCAGCTGGAGTAGTGTCCAACACCACACTTTAGGAAGGATGTTAAGGCCTTGGAGAAGGTGCAGAGGAGATTTACTAGAATGGTACCAGGGATAAGAAGAAAGAAAGAAAAACTTGTATTTATATAGCACCTCTCATGACCTCAGGACTTCCGAAAGTGCTTTACAGCCAATGAAGCCAATGATGAGGGACTTCAGTTATGTGGAGAGATTAGATAAGCTGGGATTGTTCTCTTTAGAGTAGAGAAGGTTAAAGGGAAATTGAACAGAGGTGTTAAAAAATTTTGATGTGTTTTGACACAGTTGTTAGAAATCAAAGAGAGTGAGAAGGGCAAGCACAGTCAAAAATAAGAGTCTTTGAGAGGGGTTTGAAAGCACAGGAAGATAGGTGTTGAAGAAGGGAGGCTTTGAGGGAAGAAGGTTCGGAACTAAGGCATAGTGGTTGAAGACGTAGTTGGGAATGGTGGAGGGAATGAGTAGTGCAGTGTTCGGAAAATGGCTGTAGAAAGTTGCTTGGTTAGGATGGGGTGAAACCACAGGTGAATTTGAAGACAATGGCAAAGATCAAAAAGTCAATAGTCCGGAGCATTTTAGACAATGTAATGTCTATGATTCGACAGGTAGAAACAGAAACACAAGAGAAGAGTGCCACAGAGGTAGACAATGGAAGAAAAGCCTCCAAAGGGAATGGTATCATTGGTAACATGAACCATCACCGTCTCAGTGCATTGGTTGGGGCAGAAACCTGAGTGAAGCAACTCGAGTAGGAGGAGGTAGAAGTTTAATTGCCATTCAATAGGACTGAAGAAAGGGAAGGTTGAAGATGGGTGAGAGTATGGCAGGTTGAGAGGAGGTTTGGAATGGGGGGGTGGGGTAATGGCAGCAGCTTTGAAGGACATCGGGACCATTCAGAAGAATAAGGACAGCTTGATTACATCAATTATGGAAAGAGGTTGTGTTGTCAGCACACGGAGAAGTTTCAGAGCAGGATTTCCAGCAATAACCTGCAGAATGCAGTATTTGTATAAAATGAGCAGTGTGTATGGGGTGAAGGTGATCAGATCGAAGACAAAACATTAAAACGTTCACAGCTTTTCTAATGTGAGTGAAAATCGTCTTTAGGAGAAAAAACATAATTTTATAGTTTATTTCTGGAAAAAAAATGTGGCAACTGATTATTGCACAATTTAAAAAATAAACTTGGATACAGAAGGTTTACTCAGCTTTACATTTAAAAGTTTGATCTTAAAACTTTTGATTCTTCCAGAAAACCATAAATGGATCTTACCCTCCAATATTTGGAGCAAACCACCAGCAGGGATCGCTGTGTATATGTGCAAAATGAAATGCTTTGACAGTTCAGACAGTAAATGGGTTTGGATTCCTCTTCAAATATTGGCTCAGTATCCTATAAATTAAAAAAAAGTAGATAAAGCATTTTTGTACTTGTCACAGTTCTAACATGTATTTGGAGGAAGTCGTGCACTGCACATTAATTGTAGATGTATCTAAGAAAACAAAATGTACAATGATCAATCATCCACACTAACAAGAATAAGACCAACACTCACACCTAATCTTATATATCAGAGAAAACCTGAATATGCACAATATATTTCTCAGTTAATAATTGAATTGGAAAAAGTAAGCATATAAAGAAAACTTAATCCACCCTGATCAGTGCCTAATTCTAGTATGTGGTCTCTCAGGATGACATCCCTAAAAGAGCACCAAAGCCAATATTCCCAAGAAGTCTCAACCACACCAACCTAAGGAATTCAACTTAGCAGCTATGACAGGTACTCAGAGACCAAACCTTCCAGTGCTGATCTTGCCGAGGCTGAATGCATATTAAGTGTTTTTAAGTATAAGCTCCAAGACCAATTAAACAAGTTATTTCTAAAATTCTGTTTATTCATCTTACTAAAAACATTGAGATCACGTCATCTTCTGACTATGTGATTGGCCAGCTCAGTCCATGTTGCTTTCGAGTGATTGGTCTATGGGAATCACAAAACTCATACTTTCATTATTCTTCCAGTTATTTGATTGGTCTGTCGGAATCATGGGAATGCATACTCCTCTCCTTAGAGCAAAGAAGATTGAGAGGAGAGTTGATAGAGGTGTTCAAAATCTTGAGGGGTCGAGACAGAGTAGATAGAGAGAAACTGTTCCCATTGGCAGAAGGGTCGAGAACGAGAGGACACAGATTTATGATGATTGGCAGAAGATCCAAAGGCGACATGAGGAAAAACTTTTTTACACAGTGAGTAGTTATGATCTGGAATGCACTGCCTGGAAGGGTGGTGAAAGCAGATTCAATCATGGCTTTCAAAGGGAATTAGATAAGTACCTGAAGGAAAGAAAATTGCAGGGCTACGGAGAAAGGTAGAGGGATTGGGACAAGCTGAAGTGCTCTTGGAGAGCCGGCACTGGCTCGATTGGCCTCCAACTGTGCTGTAACCATTCTATGGTTCTATGAACAATCTGAATTGTTTGACTTTTAGAGCAGGGCCTTACTTTACACTGCCACCAAAACTGCTAGCCCCCTTTTGTCACCCCAGAGTCGACTTCTCCAATATTCTCCTTGCCAGCCTCCCATTCTCCTACCTTTATAAACTCTAACTCGTTCAAAACTCAACTGTCTGTATTCTGTTCTACATTAAGTCTGCTCAACCATCATTCTGTCCTCACTGACATAAAATAACGAGTGCATTGAATTTAAATCCTCACTGTCATCTTCAAATAGCTCTAACTCTTGTCCCACCCAACCTGTTCAACCGCCTCTGCTTTATATGTCCTCTCCAACACCCTTAGGTCCTCCAATTTTGTCAGCTTGGTTCAGTGTTATAGCACTCTTGTCGGAGTTCAAAGGTTGTGGGTTCAAACCCTGCTCCAGGACTTCAGCACATAATCTAGGTTGATACTTCAGTGTAGTACGGAGGGAGTGCTGCATTGTCAGAAGTGTCATCTTTCAGATGAGATATTAAATGAGCTCCATCTGCTTGTTCAGATGGATATAAAAGATCCCATGCTCTATGCAAGGAAGAGCAGAAAGTTCTCCCAGAGTTCTGGCCAACATTCCTCTCTCAACCAACACTACCAAAACTGGCCATTCAACTCAATGCTATGGGTGGGACCTTGACTGCCGCAATTTGGAATATACTGTGGATGTGAAAGGTACTATATAAATGCCTATGACACTGCTAAATCCCTATCAGAGCTATCTACTCCAGTCACATTTTCCTTCTCTTTCTTCACAGCGTTTAATATTTTCCTTCTTCAAGTGTTTATCGAATATAGTCTTAAATATTGGCTTCAATTGTCACTTGTGGCAATGCATTCCATAGTCTAATAACCTATGTTTGAAAAAATAATACTCTGACCTTAACCTCTCGTTAGGCTTCTGACACTAATTCTAAACGTGTGCCCTCCTGCTATTGATTAACCAACCACTAGAAATAATTTTTCACCATTTACTCTCTCAAACTGATCATTTTAAACACTTCTCCTTGAGCGCCACTTAATCTTCTCTACTGCAGTGAATACATTCCTAGCTTTTCAAATCTCTCATCAGAACTACTCGTATCCTTGTTATCATCCTTGTCAATCTGTATCATAGCAACTCGCTGTATAAAAAAAATTGCTCATCTCCCCTCTGGTTCTTTTGCCAAGTATCTTAAATCTGTGTCCTCTGGATACCGACCCAACCATCAGTGGAAACAGTTTCTCTTTATTTACTCTATCACAGTGGTTCTTAAACTTTTTGGTTGAAGGACCCCTTTTCAAATGGATTAGTAATCTTGGATCCCCATCTAAATTATAATGGCCCTGAAATTCGCCTCTCCGGCTTGCCGCGGGGGTAAGGATTGCGCGCGACTTACCTACCGCGCCTGCCGTTGACCTCTGGGCCCACGGGAACTTCAGCTCCTGGGCCTGCTCCAAGTGCCGGCGCGCAGTGCTTGCGTGTCCCAGGGGCGCAGTTAGTGCGATGCGTCCCCTGGGATCACGTGGGCCATGGAGAGCCATTGGCAGCAGACCATCTTTCATTCATAGATTTGACAGGAAGACCTGTCAAATCTATGAATTGAAATCGGCCCCAAAAGAACAGCTAAACTTAAAATAAATTTAAAAAAACCCATCACATTTATAAAATAACTAAGTTACATAAATTAACTACTTTAAACAAAAATTTTATTTTTTGAAAAAATTAAAATACTTTTTAACAGTGCTAAAAATAAACTTACCTTTCTTTAAAGTATCTAAAAAAGATAAACATGTTGAAAAATGTTTTAAATTATACTTAATTTACCACTTACCTTGTTGAAAACGGGTCCTGCGCCTCCTTTTTAAAAGCGCAGGTTCTTCAATACTTACCCTCCCATAGAAACCTGAAAAAAAAACTAAGTTTGCTGCGTGCGCGCAGCCTCTACCGCGCACGTGGTTCACCTATGAACCGCCCCCTTCACCAGACTGGAAGTTCCGGTTTCCCGCACATGAGCAGTGCATGCAGGAAACCGGCACTTCAGGACGCCTTACGGGTGAGTACACAGTGCGTACTCACCCGAGAAGGGCTGAATTTTTAGCCCAACACTATAAACTCCTTGCACATTTACATTTCTGAATGTAAAGTTCATCAGTGTCCTGTTAAAGGGACTTGCATGAAATTTTGCAAGGGCTGTCCGATATAGTGAACATTGATATGATTGGTTTTGTGAAAACGTTTATCTTTCCATCACCTGAAAAGTAACCCGACAGGTTCAGCAACATACCTGTTGAATACTTCACCGCACAACACCTCCCTGCTCTTCCTGGAGTGGGATTAGGCTTGGTGGCTCCTGTTGAGAACACCGGCACCATTTCAGGTGTAACCCTCCACCGGCCGCCAACTCACTGCACAGCTGCTGAGTGTTTCAGGTTTTTTTTCCTCCCCCTCTGCTGTTTACCGACCTGTCTGCGCTGGAATATCGCTGACACGCTGCCTGGTGTGCGGCATTTCTGCCACTGGGACACTGCCAGTAACTGAGACCGCAGCTTTTGTCCGGGTCCAGTCACAGGCCCAGCTGCCGTACTCAGTGAACGAAGCTCGGCTTGATCATCATTCCAGGCACTTGGACGAGGCTGATGTGGCGGCTTCTTCTTACCCTGCCCCAGCCCCAGCCTTGCAAAGTCCATTCTCAGTGTTTCTGGGGCCTCTCGTCTACTCTCTCAGAATTCTTAGTCAGTTCGAGACCCCGCTAATCCAGTTACTTGTCCATTTCCAGAGCTGCCTCGGCCCCAGTGCCTGCCCGGCGATCGCTTAGAACATAGAAAAATAGGAGCAGGAGTAGGTCATTCAGCCCTTTGAGCCTGCTCTGCCATTCCATATGATCATGGCTGATCCTCTATCTCAATACCATATTCCCCCTCTCTCAAAATACCACTTGATGCCTTTTGTGTCGAGAAAGCTATCTGCTCCTTCTTAAATATATTCAGTGACTTGGCCTCCACAGCCTTCTGTGGTAGAGAATTCCACATGTTCACCACCCTCAGTGAAGAAATTTCTCCGCATCTCAGTCCTAAATGTCCTACCCCGTATCCTGAGACTGTGACCCCTCGATCTAGATCCCCCAGCCAGGGGAAACATCTTCCCTGCATCCAGTCTGTCTAGCCCTGTCAGAATTTTATACGTTTCAATGAGATCCCCTCTCATTCTTCTAAACTCTAGGGAATACAGGCCTAGTCGACCCAATCTCTCCTCATACGACAGTCCTGCCATCCCAGGAATCAGTCTGGTGAACCTTTGCTGCACTCCCTCTATGGCAAGTATATCCTTTCTTAGGTAAGGAGACCAAAACTGCACACAGTACTCCAGGTGTGGTCTCACCAAGGCCCTGTACAACTGTAGTAAGACATCCTTACTCCTGTACTCAAATCCTCTTGCAATGAAGGCCAACATACCATTTGCCTTCCTCACTGCTTGCTGCACCTGCATGTTTGCTTTCAGTGACTGGTGTACAAGGACACCCAGGTCCCTTTGTACATCAACATTTCCCAATCTATCACCATTTCAATAATACTCTGCCTTTCTGTTTTTCCTACTGAAGTGGATAACTTCACATTTATCCATGTTGTACTGCATCTGCCATGTATTTGCCCACTCACTCAACTTGTCTAAATCGCCTTGAAGCCTCTTTGCATCCTCCTCACAACTCACAATCCCATCTAGTTTTGTGTCGTCAGCGAACTTGGGAATATTACATTTGGTTCCCTCATCCAAATCATTGATATATATTGTGAATAGCTGGGGCCCAAGCACTGATCCCTGTGGTACCCCACTAGTCACCGCCTGCCACCCGAAAAAGACCCATTTATTCCTACTTTCTGTTTCCTGTCTGTTAACCAATTTTCAATCCATGCCAGTATATTACCTCCAATCCAATGTGCTTTAATTTTGCACACTAACCTCTTATGTGGGACTTTATCAAAGGCCTTCTGAAAATCCAAATACACCACCATCCACTGGTTCTACCTTATCTATTCTACCAGTTACATCCTCAAAAAACTCCAGTAGGTTTGTCAAACACAATTTCCCTTTCACAAATCCATGTTGACTCTGTCTAATCCCATTGATATTTTCTAAGTGTCCTGTTATCACATCCTTTATAATAGACTCTAGCATTTTCCCTGCTACTGATGTTATGCTAACCGGTCTGCAGTTCACGGTTTTCTCTCACCCTCCTTTTTTAAATAGTGAGGTTACATTTGCCACCCTCCAATCTGCTGGAACTATTCCATAATCTATAGAATTTTGGAAGATGATAACCAATGCTTCCACTATTTCCATGGCTACCTCTTTTAGTACTCTGGGATGCAGATTATCAGGCCCGGGGATTTATCAGCTTTCAGTCCCATTAATTTCTCCAGCACTATTTTTTTTACAAATACTAATTTCCTTTAATTCCTCCTTCTCACTGGACCCTTGGTTCCCTCGCATTTCTGGGAAGTTATTTGTGTCCTCTTCCGTGAAGACAGAACCAAAGTACAGGAAACTCTTTATTAACCGGCACCGACGGGACCGGCGTGGTGCCGGTTAATCAAAAAGTCCGGATAACGGAGAGTTATATCTCCCAACGTACGAGAGCCCCGTACACATTGACATGCGCCTGCATTCGGATCTCCGTCTCCCCGGGGACCGCCAGCTGACCATCTGTCGTGTCCGCTGCCTACCCGGGCTGCACATTCCCCTCCCAATCTACACGCTCCGATACAAGGCAAACGCCTTGGGGTTTTTTTTAAAGTTAATTTTAAACGAGAGATGAAGGAAAACCCCGGTTACCTACTCAAGAATTTTGCCGGTTAAGAGAGATTTCCGGATATTTGGGTGCCGGTTAATAAAGAGTTTCCTGTATTTGTTTAATTGCTCTGCCATTTCCCTGTTCCCCATTATAAATTCTCCCATTTCTGACTGTAAGGGACCTACATTTCTCTTCACTAATCTTTTTCTTTTTACAAACTTGTAGAAGCTTTTACAGTCCACTTTTATGTTCCTTGCAAATTTACTCTCATACTCTATTTTTCCCCTCTTAATCAATCGCTTGGTCCTTTTTTGCTGAACTCTAAACTGCTCCCAATCCTCAGGCTTGCTACTTTTTCTGGCAACTTTATATGACTCCTCTTTGTATCTAATACTACCTTAATTTCTTTTGTTAGCCATGGTTGGGCCGCTTTTCCTTTTGTGGTTTTGCGCCAGAAAGGAATGTATAACTGTTGCAATTCATGCATTCGTTCCTTAAATGTCAGCCATTGCCTAGCCACCATCATGCCTTTTAATGAAGCTCCCCAATCTATCATAGCCAACTCACTCCTCATACCATCGTAGCTGCCTTTGTTTAGATTTAGGACCCTAGTTTCGGATTGGACTTCTTCATTTTCCATCTTAATGAAGAATTCTATCATGTTATGATCACTCTTCCCTAAAGGACCCTGCACAATAAGATTATTAATTAACCCCTTCTCATTGCACAATACCCAATCTGGGATAGCCTGTTCCCTAGTTGGCTCCTCGACGTACTGGTCTAAAAAACCATCTCGTACACACTCCAGGAATTCATCCTGCACAGTATTATTGCTAATTTGGTTTGGCCAGTCTATATGGAGATTAAAGTCTCCCATGATTACTGTAGTATCCTTGTTACATGCATCTCTAATTTCCTGTTTGATGCCATCCCCTACATTACCACTACTGTTTGGAGGCCTGTAGACAACTCCCACCAATGTTTTCTGCCCCTTGGTGCTTCTTAGCTCCACCCAGACTGATTCTACATCTTGATTTTCTGAGCCAATATCCTTTCTCACTATTGCTCCGATTTCATCTTTTACTAACAACGCCACCCCACCTCCTTTTCCTTTTTGCCTGTCCTTCCTAAATATCGAATATCCTTGGATATTCAGCTCCCAGCCTTGATCACCCTGCAGCCATGTCTCCGTAATTGCAATGATATCGTATCCGTTTACATCTATTTGCGCTGTTAATTCGTGTACCATATTACGAATGCTTCATGCATTCAGATACAGTGCCTTTAGATTTGTCTTTTTAACATTTTTAGACATCTTAACATTTTTTTGTACTATGGCCCTATTTGTCTTATTACCATTTTTTCTTAGCCGGACCCTATTTGTTAGTGCACTCCTTTGTTTGTACGCTCTGTCCCTTCCTGACACAATCTGGTTATCCTTACCCCAATCAATTTCCTGCACTGCTTCCTTGACTTTTCTCTTTAGCATTCTAAATTTCTCTCCACCGGGACCCTTCCCCCCGCTTATTTAGCTTAAAGCCCTATCTACCTCCCTAGTTATTCGATTCGTTAGAGTTCTGGTCTCAGCATGATTCAGGTGTAGTCCGTCCCAACAGAACAGCTCTCTCTTTACCCAGTACTGGTGCCAGTGCCCCACGAATTGAAACCCACTTCTCCCACACCAATCTTTGAGCCACACATTCATCTCCCTGATCCCATTGACCCTGTGCCAATTTGCTCGTGGCTCAGGTAATAATCCAGAGATTATTACCTTTGTGGTTCTGCTTTTAATTTAGTCCCTAGCTGCTCAAACTCTCTCAGCAGAACCTCTTTCTTTGTCCTATCTATGTCATTGGTACCTACGTTGCTTACCAGTGGCTCACTGTGTGAGTGCACCAAGCCCCCGAGCCTGACATCGAACTCCCTGGTGTGTGCTGCTTGAGCGGATGAGGAAATCAAAATAACGGCCAATCGCGTGCGCCCGAGCCACTCCATCACAGCAATGGGTCCCATTCACATTATTTTGCAGACCCCCTGATAAGTCTCTACGAACCCCAGATTGAGAACAGCTCTATCAAAACCCCTCATAATGTTTAACATCTCTATTAAATTTCCCCTTAACCTTCTCTACTCGAAGGAGAGCAATCCTAGCTTCTCTGTCTCGCCACATAACTGTAGCTCCTCATCCCTGGGTCTGATTCTTGAAGAAATATATTAAGATCAGAGCATATTATAGGGCCTTACCCTGAAGCATTCGTGTAAATGCCAAGGCTGGAGATTAAAAACAAATTTTAATTTCAAATGTATATACCAAAGCAACAGCACACAACACATTATGCAATAAGCATTGCCAGGTTATATCACAGGCAACCTTGTGGGCAAACGACAGGAAAAAAATGTACAATAAATGCATTGAACAAAAGCATTAGTGGTTCTCAAATAAAACATGTACACTTGAAAATTCAATAATAATTAATTATATATAAGGATAGATGTTGAAAATCAGAAATTTACCGTCTGGTTTATTTGGTATTCAGAAACCAGTTGGAATCTCGAGGCTATGGCTGCATTAACATTACAGTTACTCATGACCAATGTTCCTGCTAAACTGCACGGCCGCGCTGGAGGTCCCATGCAGGCTGCTCACCGGCTTTACAATGGAAATAACCGCGCATGCACGAAAATTTGAATAGGCCATGCAGCCAGTTAAAGGGACCCCGCACTAAAAAAAAATTAGAGGGAACATTGCTCATGACATGTGAAAAGTCTGTACTGGTATAGATTTGACAGAACTTGGAAACCATGTTGATTTACAAAACTACTCTAGCCAAAGTTTGAAATCATACCTGCATTCGACTGATTTCAGCAGTAATAATCCACACCTTCAAAATTCCAGTTACTGAAACTGCTACCACTGTGTCTTCTGAGAACAGAAAATAGCAAATGCCAATCATTTAAGTGCTGTATATTCATCATAATTGTAATGGGAACAGTTCAGCTAAAGGTCATGCATGTTGGTATGATCTGCATTACACCCTATTTCTATTACAGTGCTGCCTCTGGAGCCAGTCCTGTAATACAATACAAATCAGAGTCCATGCTTCCACAGGCACATATCGTCATGATCTTGTACTTCCTGGGACAAATTGTCACCAGCAACTAGATAGTTATCTCTAGCTGCCATATTGTTCTGGTTGCAAATGGATGAGCTTGCAGCCTCAGACAGGCCACATTTTCATATTACTGGTCTATTAGTCCTTGACAATGGAAAAAGTCCTTAACCTGAATCATGAAGTCACAAAAGCACAAGCACATCATGAATTTTAGACATGCACAATTACTTCATTGTTACTGCCAGTGCTCTAATTCCACTGCACAGTATAAATAGGGTGAATTTGGATGAAACTGGTTCCACAAAAAATGATGCAGAAAATAACTATCTTTGGACTAGAGAGAGGCCAACCCAACTCAGAGTGAAAACTCAAGAGTGATAAAGACAGTAACCATCTATTTAGCCACAAATCAGCAACGGTGTAATACTGGACAAGTCTGGCAACTCAGCAGCTCAAGCAGAAAGTTGGCGGCAACAAGAGAGTTGCAATTTCAACTCTCACCCACAGCAATATTTGTAAAAGACTTTTTCAGTATGGAGAAGCAATGGAAGAACTCTTAGTTGCTCTGAATTCTGAAAGTATCTCAGAGGGTCTCCTTTTATACAGTTGCCTCATCAGCACCGTGATTTCAGAATACTTAATGACCATGACAGAATCAGATCTTGTGAAGTTAGTGATAATATGTACCTAACAACCTGGATAATGTGGATGGCTTATCTACTTTGAAGTACAATTTTGCATTAAAACCAGGAACACACCCACTCAGCAACAGTAGTTTAACACCTCGGTGTTACAAATTTTCTTTTTTTTCCACGAGACATTATCTCATCTTCAGCATCATCAGTCAATCCCATTTGTGGACTTTACACCCCTTACAATCCAAAGTGTATCGGCTGCCTAACATCGAGTTAAACCTGGGGATCATAATCTAGAATCCTTACTACATATACCAACTACTATAATCTTATATGCGCCGCCAGGTTCATTTTCCTAACTTTAAGGAAAGCGAGTGAAAAGCAATCTAGCGAGACAAGGCAACTCTGTCTTGTTCTAAGTGAAAGCAAGTCACCTAAATCCAAGTTAACTGACCACGTCTTTCACTGTTACTGGCAGCATGTGTTCACAGACCTTCTCTGATGTCTCCATGGCAGAGAAAGTTCTCTGTGTCCTGTCTTTAGTCTGTGTATGGACAAATGCTTTTTCTAATTTAATTAACCAACAATGGGTATTCCATCAACTGAGAAGAAAGGAGACCAACTTTATAGATGGCCTGAGACACTGCTCAATTGTGTGACTGTTTTATCTAACCGAGACTTCTCTCCCCAATTATTTAAAAGCTACAGAAACTTGTGTAAATGAATAACTTTATAGCTCTCTTTGTTGGCTAATTAAAACTTCAAGTTACCCCAGTTCTGTATCTGCTGGTTGTCAAAAAAGTAGCATTTAATAGGCAAGAAATATCAGAAATTGATAGTCATGCTCAGGCAATTCCAGTAAAACCCAAAATGCTACACTAGGTTACATTCTTTGAAATCTCATTTCTACAATATCTGCAATAATTTTGCAACTAAAGCAGCTTAAACGGCCAACATAATTTTTTTATTTTTTTTTGGGGGGGGGGGGGTGGGTGCCAAGAAGAAATCCTGTATATATGCAGTGTAGAATTCAAAAATGGATGACTATTACTCAGAGATAATTCAAAAGTAACTCCATAACAGATTTTAAAAAATTGTAATTATAACTCAATTATTACGTGCAATTATACAAAGAAAAAATCTCAATACAGCTTAACAAAATTCATTCCTCACCTTGTGTTCTCAGTGAACGTATAATGCTCACTGAACTAATCCAATCAGGAGATATCTTGGACACCAAAGAATAAAGGACCTCCAGGCTAGTGGCATCAACAACAAGGATTTCTGGGTAATGTCCATAACATAGCAGTCTTCCTTCTCGTTGACTTCCAATGCTGAACTGATAAAACTATTTTTTGATACATAATTAGAACAGGAAAGTTAAAAATAATATTTCTATCAGCTTTTTTAAACCTCTGCCAATATCTTCACCTCCCAAATCCGTGCCCATCTTTCACACAACTCCAAGTTTGAATCAAGTTTCCACCCCTGCCACAGCCCTAACCATCCTGTGATTGTAGTGGTGTAGGAGGGAGGGCTTTAGATTCCTGAGGAATTTGAACCGTTTCTGGGGGAGGTGGGACCTCTACAAGCCAGACGGGTTGCACCTCAACGGGAACAGGACCAATATCCTCGCGGGAGGGTTTGCTAGTGCTGTTGGGGAGGGTTTAAACTAGCTTGGCAGGGGGATGGGAACCAAAGTATAGAGTCAATAGGGAGGGAAGAAAAACTGGAATTGGAAAACAAAAACGTAGAAAGTAAATTGGAAGGACAGAGGAATCAAGGGCTAGATAGTAGTCAACAAAGAAGTTTGCCTGTACTAAATGGTATATACTTCAATGCAAGGAGTATAGCGAACAAGGCACTTGAGCTGAGGGTACAGGTAGATACTTGGGACTATGATATTATAGCTATTACAGAGATGTGGCTGAAAGAGGGGCAGGTATGGCAGCTCAACATTCCTGGCTACAGGATTTTCAGACAGGATAGAGAGGGAGGTAAAAAGGGAGGGGGGGTTGATTAAAGAAACTATTACAGCTGTGAGGAGGGATGATATGTTGGAGGGATCATCAAACGAGGCCATATGGGTCAAATTGAAAAACAAAAAAGGGACGATCACACTGCTGGGAGTGTACTACAGACCCCCAAACAGTGAGAGGGAGATAGAAGAACAAATATGCAGACAAATTTCTGAGAAGTGCAAAAACTATAGGGCAGTAATAGTAGGGGATTTCAACTACCCCAATATTAACTGGGATAAAATTAGTGTGAAGGGTATAGAGGGTGCGGAATTCCTAAAATGCATCCAGGAGAACTTTTTTAGCCAGTATGTAGCCAGCCCAACAAGGGAGGGGGCGGTTCTGGACTTGGTTTTAGGGAATGAAGCTGGGCAGGTAGAAGGCGTATCAGTGGGGGAGCATTTTGGTGCTAGTGACCATAATTCTGTTAGATTTAAGGTAGTTATGGAAAAGGACAAGGATAGACCAGAAATAAAAATTCTAAATTGGGGAAAAGCAAATTTTGCTAAGCTCAGAGGGGATTTAGCCATAGTGGACTGGAAACAGCTACTTGAAGGTAAATCAGTGTCAGAGCAGTGGGAGGCATTCAAGGAGGAGATCCGGAGGGTTCAGACCAAATATGAGCCCTTCAAGAAAAAAGGTGGGACTAACAAATCTAGGTAGGATAAAGAAAAAAAGGGAGGTGTATGACAGATACCGAGGGCTAAATACTCCAGAATCTTTAGAGGAGTACAGAAAGTGCAGGGGTGCAATTAAAAAGGATATTAGGAAAGCAAAGAGAGAGCATGAAAAATTCTTGGCAAGTAAAATCAAGGAAAACCCAAAGATGTTTTATACATATATTGAGAGTAACAGGATAACTAAAGAAAGGGTAGGGCCTATTAGAGATCATGAGGGTGATCTGTGTGTGGAGGCGGGAGACATCGGTAGGGTTCTTAATGAATACTTTGCGTCTGTTTTCACAAAGGAGAGGGACGAAGCAGACATTGCTATCGGGGGAGGAGTGTGAAATATTAGATGAAATAAACATAGTGAGAGGGGAAGTATTAAGGGGTTTAGCAGCTTTAAATGTGGATAAATCCCCAGGCCCGGATGAAATGTATCCCAGGCTGTTAAGACAGCTAATGTAGTACCCTTGTTTAAAAAGGGAGAAAAGGATAGACCGAGTAATTACAGGCCAGTCAGCCTAACCTCGGTGGTGGGAAAATTATTGGAAAGAATTCTGAAGGACAAGATAAATCTTCATGTAGAAAGACACGGATTAATCAAGGATAGTCAGCGCGGATTTGTTAAGGGAAGGTCGTGTCTGACAAACTTGATTGAATTTTTTGAGGAGGTAACAAGGAGAGTAGATGAGGGTAGTGCGTTTGATGTAGATTATATGGACTTTAGCAAGGCTTTTGATCAGCTTCCACATGGCAGACTGGTCACGAAGTTAAAAGCCCATGGGATCCAGGGCAAAGTGTCAAGTTGGATTCAAAACTGGCTCGGAGACAGGAAGCAGAGGGTAATGGTTGATGGGTGTTTTTGTGACTGGAAGACTGTTTCCAGTGGGGTTTCCGCAGGGCTCAGTACTAGGTCCCTTGCTTTTTGTGGTATATATCAATGATCTAGACTTGAATATAGGGGGTATGATTAAGAAGTTTGCAGATGATACTAAAATCGGCTGTGTGGTTGATACTGAAGGAGGAAGTTGAAGACTGCAGGAAGATATCAATAAATTGGTCAGGTGGGCAGAACAGTGGCAAATGGAATTCACCTGTGCAAAGATGGAACTGATGTTCTCGGGGTAATTTTTGATAAAGCAGTTCGGGAGCATTTAAACTAGTATGGCAGGGGGCTAGAAACCTATGTAGTGAAATAGAGGAAAGTGAAAGGCAGACAGAAATAAATGGTAAAAGGGTGAGGAACAAAAAACAAAGGGCCAAACCAATTCATAAAAAATGTGAGCATAAAAAAAGCCTGAGGGTTTTATACCTTAATGCGAGAAGCATCAGGAACAAGGTAGATGAATTAGCTGTGGAAATAGAGGTTAATAATTATGATCTAATTGGGATTACGGAAACATGGTTGCAGGGTGAGCAGGGCTGGGAGCTTAACATACAGGGGTATTCAGTATTTAGGAAGGATCGACAAAAAAGAAAGGGAGGAGGGGTAGCATTGCTGGTAAAAGAAGGGATAAATGCAATTGAAAGGAAGGATATTAACTCAGTTAATACAGAATCTATATGGGTGGAGCTAAGAAATAGCGAGGGGCGAAAAACATTAATAGGAGTGGTATATAGGCCTCCAAATAGTAAAATAGAGGTTGGGGAGGGCATCACGAGGGAAATTAGAGAAGCGTGCAATAAGAGCACAGCTGTCATCATAGGTGACTTTAACTTACATATAGATTGGAATAGCCTAATCAGTAAAAATAATGAGGAGGAGGAATTCCTTGAGTGTTTAAGGGATGGTTATCTGGATCAATATGTCGAGGAACCAACTCGGGAACAGGCTATATTGGACTGGGTACTGTGCAATGAGAAGGGACTAATTAGTAATCTTGTTGTACGGGGACCCTTGGGTCAGAGCGATCATAACATGATCGATTTCTCACTCGAAATGGAGAGCGAAGAAATTGACTCAGATACTAAGGTCCTGAATTTAAACAAGGGGAATTATGATGCCATTAGACGGGAACTGAGTAGGTCTGATTGGACAACGTTCCTGGGAGGACTGGAGGTAGATAAACAATGGCAAGCATTTAAAGATAGAATGACAAAATTGCAAAAATTGTTTATACCAATCTGGCATAAAAGGAAATCTAAAAAGGTGACTCAACCGTGGATAACAGGGGAAATTAGAGACAGCATAAAATCCAAAGATAGGGCGTATAAAATAGCCAAAAAAAGCACCAGGGCGGAAGATTGGGAACAGTTTAAGATAGAGCAAAGGAGGACAAAGGGCTTAATCAAGAGGGGCAAAATAGCTTACGAAAGCAAGCTGGCGGAAAATATAAAAACTAACTCCAAAAGCTTTTATAAGTATATCAAGAGGAAAAGACTGGTGAAAACCAAAGTTGGCCCATTGCAGTCAGATACGGGGGAATATATAACGGGAAATAAAGAAATGGCAGACCAACTAAATGCATACTTTGGGTCAGTCTTTACGAAGGAAGACACAAAAAACCTCCCTGGGATATCGGGAAAAATAGGGACATTTGCAAAGGAGGAACTGACGCAAGTCAATATCTCTAAGGATATGGTGTTAAGGAAGCTAAAGGGATTGAAGGCGGACAAATCCCCAGGGCCTGATAACATGCATCCTAGGGCGCTGAAGGAGGTGGCCCTAGAGATAGCGGATGCACTAAGTATGATTTTTCAGAATTCATTAGACTCGGGAACAGTGCCCATGGATTGGAGGGTAGCTAACGTTACCCCACTATTCAAAAAGGGGAGTAGGGAAAAAGCAGGTAATTACAGACCTGTAAGCCTTACATCAGTTGTGGGCAAAATGCTGGAGTCCATCATTAAGGATGAAATAGCGGAGCACTTAGCAAATGGGGACAGGATAGGACAGAGTCAACATGGATTTACAAAGGGTAAATCGTGCTTGACTAATCTATTGGAATTTTTTGAGGGAGTAACTGGTAAAATAGATGGGGGAGAGCCAGTAGATGTGGTGTACCTGGACTTCCAAAAGGCCTTCGATAAGGTCCCACATAAAAGATTAGCAGGGAAAATTGAAGCTCATGGGATAAAGGGGAAAGTATTGACGTGGATAGAGAACTGGCTGTCAGATAGAAAACAGAGAGTTGGAATAAACGGCTCATTTTCTGAATGGCAGGCAGTAACAAGTGGGGTACCACAGGGATCTGTCCTGGGTCCCCAGCTGTTCACAATTTACATTAATGACCTGGATCAGGGAGTCGGATGCAGCATTTCCAAATTTGCAGACGACACTAAACTAGGAGGGGGGGTGGGCTCAGAGGAGGAGACCAGGAAGCTCCAGAGCGATTTGGACAGACTGGGTGATTGGGCGGATAAATGGCAGATGCACTATAATGTGGACAAGTGCGAAGTTATCCACCTTGGGTGCAGGAACGGGAGGGCAAATTATTATTTAAATGGCAATAAATTGGGAGAGGGGGAAGTACAGAGAGACCTGGGTGTTCTTGTACACCAGTCACTGAAGGCGAGCATGCAGGTGCAACAGGCGATCAAGAAGGCAAACGGTATGCTGGCCTTCATAGCAAAAGGGTTGGAATACAGGAACAGGGATACCTTGCTGCAGCTGTACAGGGCACTGGTGAGACCACACCTCGAGTACTGTGTACAGTTTTGGTCGCCTCATCTGAGGAAAGATGTTCTTGCCATGGAGGGGGTGCAGCGGCGATTCACCAGGCTGATACCAGGAATGGCGGGATTGACCTATGAGGAGAGACTATGTAGTTTAGGGATGTACACACTGGAGTTTAGAAGATTGAGAGGGGACCTCATAGAAGTGTATAAAATTCTGACAGGTCTAGACAGACTAGATGCAGAAGGGATGTTTCCCTTGGCGGGTGAGAACAGAACTAGAGGACATAATTTAAGGATAAGGGCTAAACCATTTAGGACAGAAATGAGGGGGAATTTCTTCACTCAGAGGGTGGTGAACCTGTGGAACTCATTGCCACAGAGGGCAGTGTACGCCAGCTCATTAAATATATTTAAGAGGGAATTAGATATATTTCTACAGGCAAAAGGGGTTAAGGGTTACGGAGAGAAGGCGGGGACGGGATACTGAATTGGAGGATCAGCCATGATCTCATTAAATGGCGGAGCAGGCTCGAAGGGCCGGATGGCCTACTCCTGCTCCTATCTTCTATGTATCTATGTATCTATGTAATCCGGAGAAGTGTGAGGTAATGCATTTGGGGAGGGCTAACAAGGAAAGGGAATACACATTAAATGGTAGGACAGTGAGTAGTGTAGAGGAACAAAGGGACCTTGGAGTGCATGTCCATAGATCCCTGAAGGTAGCAGGGCAAGTAGATAAGGTGGTTAAGAAGGCATACGGAATACTTGCCTTTATTAGCCGTGGCATAGAATACAAGAGCAGGGGGGTTGTGCTTAACTGTATAAAACACTAGTTAGGCCTCAGCTAGAGTACTGCGTGCAGTTCTGATCACCACATTACAGGAAAGATGTGACTGCACTCGAGAGGGTACAGAGGAGATTTACAAGGATGTTGCCAGGAGTAGAGAATCTTAGCTATGAGGAAAGTCTGGATAGGCTGGGTCTGTTTTCCTTGGAACAGAGGAGGCTGAGGGGAGACCTTATTGAGGTGTATAAAATTATGAGGGGCCTAGATAAAGTGGATAGAAAGGGCCTATTTCCCTTAGCAGAGGGGTCAAAAACCAGGGGGCACAGATTTGAAGTAATTGGCGGAAGGTTTAGAGGGGATTTGAGGGGAAATTTCTTCACCCAGAGGGTTGTGGAGGTCTGGAACTCACTGCCTGAAAGGGTGGTAGAGGCAGGAACCCTAACCACATTAAAAAAGTACTTGGGTGTGCACTTGGGATGCTCTAACCTGCAGGGCTACGGACCAAGAGCTGGGAAGTGGGATTAAGGCTGGATAGCTCTTTGTTGGCCGGCGCGGACACGATGGGCCGAAATGGCCTCCTTCCGTGCTGTAACTTTCTATGATTCTCTGCAGGGTTTGACATGGTTGACCACGCCACCTTTCCCCAACACCTCTCCTCCATTGTCCAACTCAGTAGAACTGCCTTCACTTGGTTCCACTCTTACCTATCCGATTGTAGCCGCATCATCTCCAGCAATTGCTTCTCTTTCCATGCAAACACCGTTACCTCCAGAGTAGGTATAGGAGCCATTCAGCCCCTTGAACCTGTTCCGCCATTCAATTAGATCATGGCTGATCTGTAACCTCACCTCCATTTACCCGCCTGTGTTCCATATCTCCTGAAACTCTTACCTAACAAAAATCAATTGATCATAGTCTTGAAAATTTCAACTGACCTAGCACTCAGCCTTTTGGGGAAGCTAGTTTCATTTTTCCACTACACGTCATGTAAAATTTCCCTCCTTGATTTAAAATTCTCATCCTCATGTTCAAATTCTTCCATGACCTCACCCTTTCCTATCTTTGTAACCTTCTCCTACCCTACAACATTCCAAGAAGTCTGAGTTCCTCCAACTCTCACCTCTTTTGCACCCCCTACTCCCTTTGCGCCACCAATGGTGATCATGCCTTCAGCCATATCGGCGCTAAGCTCTGGAATTCCCACCCTAAACGTCTCCTCCTTTAACACTCCCCTCAATACCCACCTCTTTAACCAAGCTTTAAGTCACCTATCCCATTACCTCCTTCTTTGGCTTGGTGCCAATTTTTGACTGTACAAGCTCCTTTAAAGCGACTTGGGACGTCCTCCTACATTAAAGGCACTATATAAACACAAGTTCTTGTTGATGTAGTAGTAAATGGTTCATCTCTAAATCTCTCTTGTTCTGAATTTCCTCACTGGAGACAATCGTTTCTCAGTCCTCCAAGGATCAATACTTGGCCCCCTCCTCTTTCTCATCTACAAGCTGCCCATTGGCGATATCATCTGCACTACTTGAGATTAGTTTCCACATATACAGACACCCAGCTCTACCTTTCCACCAGCTTTCTCAACCTTTCCTCTGCCTCTGTCCTTTCAGACTATTTGTCCCACATCTAGTCTTGGATGATGCACAAATTCCTCCAGTTAAACTTTAGGAAGAACAAAGGAAATTTTCTTTCGTCTCCACCACAAACTCCATACCTTCGCCAATAATTACAACTCCCGCCCCATGGATTGTCTCAAATTGAACCAGACTGCTCACAACCTGTGTCCATTTGACCCCAGCTGAGCTTCCGACCCCATATCCTCTCCATCACAAAGATTGCCTACTTCCACCTCTGTTATATCACCTGTCTCCGCCCCTGCCTCAGCCCATCTGCTGTTGAAACCCATGGCTTCGCTACCTCCAGACTCAACTATTCCAATGTATCCCCGGCCAGGCTTCCCATGCCGTGCTCACCCACCCACCCACACCGCCCTCCCTCCCAACCCCTGTGCCCATCCCCCCCAACCCGTGTGCCCATCCCCCCTCCCCCGTATCTGCCTGCATCCTGTCCCACAAGTCCCACTTACTCATCACTCCTGCTTGATTATATGCATGTGCAAAGCTCTACTCCGGCCAGCAAATTTTAAATGTTTCGAAGATAGAAGCATTTACATTCTGAATATGTTACAAAATGATCATAATATTAGAAAGTGCCCGAGTTGTTTAAGGATTCACACTAAAATTGTACATATGGCGTTAAACCTAGCTATGTGAGACACCTCCCTGAGCAAATTACACACTGCTCTGCTCCCAAGTCACATCAAGACCTGAATCCAGAGTAATACAATCACTTTTGCATCATGGGAGAGTGGTTTCCATTTCACTGGAACACAAAACACATAAATAGAAGGCATCTACTTCACATTCCAGATTTTTTTTTACCTGCATCCCAGTAAATTCACTAGTACTCACTTGTATGCCGGTATGAGTGCATGCCAGTTTAGTAAATTCTATGCATCTTCCATCATTTACATCCCAAAGGCACATCTCTCTGCAAGAAATTTTGCTTTGTGTGAGCAATATGATATTATGATGTTACTGATTTAATTAAATATGTTTCAGTGAGAGCATAAAAAAGAATTTGAATGGTGCAGAAGATGCATCAACAGTGTTTCACAAATTATTGGGAGTTATGTTTGTTACTTATCTTAGTTACCCAGACAAAGTCAAGGTCTCTATACTTTAGGGAAGCGTAGACTTCGGGGTAACTTGATCAAGGTTTCCAAGATGATGAGAGGATTCGTTTGTGTTTGTGTCGACAAATTGTTTCAACTGAATAGGTAGGGAGAACCAGAGGTCACACTCTCGTTATGTATGGGCAGAATTAGGCTAGATGTTAAGAGGTTTTTTTTCTCCAGAGAATAGTGGATCTGTGTAACAGGTCGCCGGCTCGTGCGGTAAATGCTGATTCGCTGAATTCCTTCAAGCGAGAGCTGGACCTGTTTCTGGCTGGGGCGGAGATCCCCTTGTACAAGAGGTGGGTACCTGGTAACGTTAATCAGGGCCAGAGTGTTCTAGTTTTAGTTTTCAATCGGCGAAAGGGCATCAGAAAGGTATTTTCCAGATTTTATTTCCCCCTAATTGGCCTTGGTTTTCCACCTCTCCCAGGAGATTACAAGGCTTCCAGATGGGGTGAGGAATTTATATGTTGTAATGCACAGGGCATCGTCATTTATCGTCTGCTCATAAGAGCATGTGAACTTGGGAATCTTTAGGAAACGTGAAAAGGCTACTATATCCAGGTAGCATGTTCCTTTTTTGAAGATCAAACAATTTCGATCAGTCTTCTCAACATATTCCTCAATTTTATCGCCGGAAACACACCCAATTGTCTCAGTCATTTCTACAGTTCACTTCAATGGCCTTCCTTCACAAACTACTGCATACCACTATTATTCATTGGTTTGAAAACGTTCCATCTGACTTTTTTTTTATTATTCCTAACTTCTTAATTTTTAAAACTAGTTGTCTGGTCTGAAACCTTGGCCATAGTGAACAATTTGCTCGGATCAGTTTCATCAGTTCCCTTCATAATCTTGAAAACGTCTATTACATTACCTTGGAGTCCCTTTTCCAAAGAAAACAAACCCAATTTCCTTAACCTCATAACTTAAATTCCTGAAACCCAGAATTATGTCTGTTATTCACCTCTACCCTCTCAAGGGCAAAAATATTGTTCTATGATTAGGAAACCAGCTCCATTTAAAAATTGTTAAAATCAACGCACAGAGCAAACATAGTTGTCGAGATGGGGTATGACCAACACCTTTTACAGAAACACAAGCTCTGCCAATCCTTTTGTTATTCGAACTGAAAACATTGCCTTTTCACTGCAGCATGGAGTTGTGCGGATAGTCTTTTGTTCCATGCATTCCTCAGAGTATTGCAGTATGCTTACTTTAAGAAACAAAAGTTTACATCAACTGATTACTAAAGACATCTCAACTGAGTACAGTGGCTCCTTTTAAAATGATACAGCAATGACGTTAATTTCATTATTTAAAATGTACAAATGTACTGAAAGTAACAATAGATTAAGGGTTGGACAGAGTCTTTCAGCTTTCAAAGTAACAAATTTCAAACCATCACAGAATCTGTACATTTTCCTCCAAAGCAAGTCTTGTCTCCGTAGAGACAGTCAGCTTTGAAGGATCTTAAACTATTTAATTAGGGTTTTTCTCTCCTTTTAATATATGAATCCATTTTGCCGTGTTTTCCTTCCCCATTTTGACTTCTAGTATCAAATGATTTTAATTTTTGTAACAGTATAAATATTTTTACCATTATTGAATACTTTAAAACCTTCAGTTACCTAATGGATTATAAAACAGTTTTTCCGAACTCAATTGTTATTATACAGGCTATTCTAATTTTTCTACCTTACTCACCCACTTTCGGATGCACTGACGACATATTGTTTGTCACTGCTGGCATTAGCTTTAGAAAGGCAAGTGATAGATGATGTGTGGCCAAACAGTAAAGCCCTAGGAATGATCTATATATACACAACATAAAAATATAAGAAGTGGTTAGTGCATAATTTCTACAATTTACAACAAACTCCAGCTACTTATAGACAGGTTTTGAGTAGTTGTTAACCCCATTAACATTCAATATGTTTGAAGTTCAAGTTCTTTGTATATAAAACATAAATTATTTAGATTAGACTTGCACTAAGCTTTTGTGATTTTTTTTTACAAACTAAGGAATGCTTCATTGCCATGAATTAAGCTTAAAGTACTTTAGGTTTCATTATAAATCAACAAGAAGAAACGAGCACCCATCTACTCTTTAGATGGTTGTTAGAATCACATAAGCAGATTTTGGGAAAATACTCAACTTACAAAACTTTAGATATTTGTATTCTGCAAGCCATTTCCTTTGAAGAAAAAAAGCTTAGTAAAACCGTGTAAATTAAAAGGATGAAAACAACAGAAAACAGTACCTTCCAGTTCTGGAAAAATTACCAACAAAATAAACTGGGAAAGTTGTTTGATAGACTCTCCAAAATCAATTTGCACTTCAACATAGCCTTTGCACAATAAACAGGAGGGGAGGGAGAAGACGGTGGGAGAGGAGGCGAAAGTGGAGAAGGGAGGGGTGAGGTGGGAGAGGCAGGGGCAGACTAAAGGCAAGGGCAGGAAAGGTAAAAGGGGAGGGAGAGGAGGGGCAGGGAAAGGTAGAAAGGGAGGGAAAGGGTGAGAGGGAAGGGAGAGGGGGCAGGGGCAAGGGAAAGGGGGATGATACTTCAAAATGTTACATTTAGCAATTGAATTATCTTTTGTATCTTTTCATTCCATCATTAAAGTTTTTATTTCAAGGGCTCAGCCATTCCCAAAAGCTTGGGCTTGAACTCGATATATTTGCAGAGCTGTGGCACTGCGAGCTAAATTCAGATTGTGCAGTCTGAGCCTGTGCAGTGTACCTAATTTTCCAAGATGCATCATTTGACCGGAATTTACTGTGATAATAATGGTGAGGTGAATGCCGCTCACCGTTATTTATTTGCAAACCAAACAGCAACTTCAGACGACACAAATGCGCAGTTAAACACAAAAATCCGGAAGTTGCTGTGCGAGATGCGCCACTCCACTGCAAGCTACTCAAAAACGGCATCTCACTGTCTGGCTCCCCATTCAAATGTATTGAGCGGCGTGAAGTTCCTGTACTTATATTGTAGATACGGATTTAAACTCACCACAGAAAATGAGGGCTTGTCCATATCAATCCAAGAACCCTATTTAACGGCATGATAATTCTTAATTACTACCAAAAACCTCTCTCACTGAAAATTAACTTTTACAAGTCTCATTCATTCAGCTTTTAATTGTTGTTGGAGATTTTCTTTCAAATGTAAATTATTTTTTTTTTACATTTTCTTTGTCTCTTTTTCTCTCTCTCTTAATCCAATCTTTCTTTCTCTCTCTATTTCACTTTCTGTGCCTGATTTAACATTGAATTCAATATTCTAACTCACACTTCCTGGTTCAGACTCTCCGCTGTTCATTAACAATTCTTCAATCTGATTAGTTAAGGAGATACATAGTTGCTTGCCCTGTTCATACAGGTCCCAGGTGCCCTGTAGAGGGCGCCACGCCTTTTTGATCTCCCACTTACAGCAACTTGTCGTGCAAAAGCTCATGGAAATTTAACAGGCAAGTCTAATGAACAGCGGGCGCCATTTGATTGCCGGTTAAGATAAATTCTGGCCCAATATCTTTCAGTCAGCTGTACTGATAGAAGTTTCTTTACCTTCTCGCCTTTTCCGCACAATAATGGCTTGTATTTTCCGGTGCCTACGGGTGTGTACGAGCTGTGTACACACCCGTAGGGACATCGGAAATGCTGGTTTCAGGCATGCGAAGCGCATGCGTTGAAAACCAGCATTTCCGATCTGTCAAGAATGCTCTTGACAGATTGGACGCCTGCCCTAGAGAAGGGCCTCTGCGGGTGGAGAGTTCCGCTTTCTGGAGAACCTCCACCCGCAGAAAACCCTTAGAAATCTTACGCCGAGTAAAAGCAGGCGTAAGGCCTGCTTTTACCAGCATAAGAGTTGAAAAAAGTAAAAAAAAAATTTCACTCATTTATAATTTAAAAATACTTTTTAAAAAGGCAAGTTTATTTTTAGCCCTGTAAAAAACATTAATTATTTTTTTCAAAAAATTAAATTTTTGTTTAAAATATTTAATTTCTTGTAATTTTAACTCATTTTAAAAATGTGATTTAAAAAAAAAATTATTTAATGTTTTACTGTGTTTTGGGGGTGATCTCCATTCATATATTTGACAGGTCTATCTGTCAAAAGTATGAAGCGAGATTCCCTTCTCCTATTGGCTGGTCTGGCCCACGTGATCCCAGGGATGCTTGTGAACCGCATGTGCCCCTGCGATACGTGGGCCCTGCGCATTTTGGCTTTGGAGAGGCCCAGGAGCGGAAGTGTCCAGACCTCGGGAGCCCTCAGGTAAGTTCGTAGATTTCTTTCCGATAGGAGGAATCCGCGCGCAGGAAGCCTCCTATCGGAAATTACGGGCTAATAATTTTAAAATAATTTTGAAAAACAAGAGAACAAATTTCAAAAAACTTTACTGAAGTAAAATTTATATGAAGTGTTTTTTTTTTAAAAAAGAGGCTGTATTGTATGCGTGTGAGAAAGACAAAAAGGGTTCTGATTACACACTTATTATCGCTTTTTATTTTGTGTCTATAAAGTTTCGAAAATGTATTAAAGAGGGAAGGGAAAGAGACAGCCACAAACAAGGGGAAGAGCGTCTTTTTTCCATTTAATGTTACTTTAATTTAAAAAGCAGTTGAATTTTTAAACCATCTAATTATCTCATCTGTGGAAAAGGATAATGCTAATCACATACACTTGTGAGATCGAGATTCTAATATCTAACACCTATGAGACAGAGGAAGGGCCAAATTGACAAAGACAAATTGATAGAAAGGCAGACAAGAAGTTTCTGCATTCTAATATGATTTTTTTTTAATAACCAGTTAAATTTGAAAAGACAACTTTGTCGAAAAAAGTTAGGAAGCGAGGGTAGGAGGGAAACTGGCTGAGGGTGAGTGAATCTCTGGTCTCGTCACCCACCCCAATCCGAGAAAGGGGGAAACAGCGTGGATGGAGGGTTAAAAGTGAGGTGAGTGACAGCAAAGCAAGGGAGAAGAGTAAGAGACGAGGTTGAGCACTTATTTTAAAAAGGCCATATTTTCCCCCACCTACACCACCCCAAATACAATAATTGCTGGCTCTTTTCCCTGTCACACCACCCACCACCTGAAAGGAAAGAACAAAAAGACAGAGCAAAGCAATAGAGGAGAGAGAGAGGTAGAGAAGTAACAAGGGTTAAGGAGAGAGAAGAAGATGGGAAGAAAAGAGAAAGGGAGAGATAGAAGCAAAGAGGAGACACAGAGAGAAACCGCAACATGAAAGCATCAGATACAGGCAAGACAGTGACCATATACTTCAACTAACCATGTGCAATGTCACAGGAAGTCAACTATTGTCCCTAAGTTATGTGGACTTACATTAAGTGGTACACTTAAAGATAAACTCTTGCACAGGTTTGATGGTCTAAATATTCTATGATTTTATTCTGTCATTCTCAGCAGTAAACACAATTTGCAGCATCAAGGACTGACCTCAAGTTTTGGAGTTAGATCCCAAAGACAAATTTGTCCATCATGACATCCTGTAACGATGGTTGCCAAATCATCCATCACCAGTAAAGCTGAAATGCAATGTGTTGGAGCTTTAGGACCCCACAGTACGATAGGCAACACCAGGCTATTTCCTGCCATTTTTATTTTTGGCCTGTTTAAAAATAAAAACAAAATTTAGAAGCATGTAAAAACAGTAAAATTAAGATGGAATAGCTGTAATTACTCCATGTAATTACAAAGTTCTCAAAGCTCTACAACTGTTTTGCCAATTATTTGATCACAAAATTATTTAGTAATTTTAGACATACAATATGTTGCCAGTAACTTTGGAACAAACGAGTGCTATTTCTGTATCAAATTTGTAAAAGACTTACACATTTATTCCAAAAATAGCATGAATAAGGAAATGTTCTGTTGCTCTGTGTACACAAGCATTACTTCACAATTATGTCTAGTTACTCAATAATTCCTTTCTGGTTAAGACAATGAGCAGCAGAGGTATACAAACCAGAAAGGTTCTAGATTCAATCCCGTTTGTGCTGTCAACTGATCTCGGTAGTACCCCCTATCAAAAACAAAATGGACAGCTCCAAACTTACCCTTGCCATCTTATCAATTTCTCTTCCCCCCAGTACACATTTCCTTTCTGTGAAATTTGCTCCCATCTACCCTGTCCCTAAAATAGGTGATCCCTCTTACTCCCTATTTGCCCTTGCATCAGTACTTTCTAAAGTTATGGAAGGTGTTGTTTAGTCTCAAATGATCGATCACTTTGAAAGTTTTGGCCTAATCCAGTATGGTTTCAGCATAGCCATTACTCTGATAATCTTGTTGCCCAGTGCCTTAGTGAATCATCTTTCACTACCTGGTCCACTATAAAGTCTTTTCTAAGAACGTGCACTTTTAAGTTACTATCATATGGCCTCCCACAAGAACTACATTCATCGCTATTTTAATTTTGCTCCTCATAATCCAATCCCCCCAGTTTCTCAATCATTCTGGTTGCACTCTCTGTATCCTTTCAATAGCTGCAATATTCTTTTTGTACTGTGGCGTCCAGGACTTTACACAATATTCTAAGTGCGGTTGCACCATTGATTTATAAAGGACTACACGATAGCATCAACAGGTTTCATCCTACCATCAAACTCACCATGGACTACTCCTCAGAATCGGTTTCATTCTTGGACACACGAATCTCCATCAAAGATGGACACCTCAGCACTTCACTCTACCGCAAGCCCACGGACAACCTCACGATGCTGCACTTCTCCAGCTTCCACCCTAACCACGTTAAAGAAGCCATCCCCTATGGACAAGCCCTGCGAATACACAGGATCTGCTCAGACGAGGAGGAACGCGATGGACACCTACGGACACTGAAAGACGCCCTCGTAAGAACGGGATATGACGCTCGACTCGTCGATCGACAGTTCCGACGGGCCACAGCGAAAAACCGCACAGACCTCCTCAGAAGACGAACACGGGACACAACCAACAGAGTACCCTACGTCGTCCAGTACTTCCCCGGAGCGGAGAAACTACGCCATGTTCATCGCAGCCTTTAACATGTCATCGATGACGACGAACACCTTGCTAAGGCCATCCCCACGCCTCCACTACTCGCCTTCAAGCAGCCGCCTAACCTCAAAAGTACCATCGTTCGCAGCAAATTACCCAGCTGTCAGGAGAACAGCGACCACGACACCACACAACCCTGCCACGGCAACCTCTGCAAGACATGCCAGATCATGAACACAGATACCGTCATCACACGTGAGGACACTACCCACCAGGTACATACTCATGTGACTCGGCCAACGTTGTCTACCTGATACCTTGCAGTAAAGGATGCCCCAGAGCATGGTACATCGGCGAGACCATGCAGACACTGAGACAACGTATGAACGGACACCGCGCAACAATCGCCAGGCAGGACGGTTGCCTCCCAGTCGGGGAACACTTCAGCAGTCAAGGGCATTCAGCCTCGGATCTGCGGGTTAGCGTTCTCCAAGGCGGCCTTCGGGATACACGACAACGCAAAATGATCGAGCAGAAACTGATAGCCAAGTTCCGCACTCATGATGACGGCCTCAATCGGGATATCGGGTTCATGTCACGCTAAAGAACGTGACTTGACATCGTTGCCGGTCTTTCCAGTTTTTAAAAAAAAAAACAAACACAAGAAACAAACACAAAAAATGGAGAGGATATGCAGCCAGCAGGTGTTTTGACGCGTTGGACCCCCTGGGACACATCTCATTGTCTTGGCTGTACTCTTAGTGTGTCTTTGATGTAGGGAAAGATTTATTCTATGCATTTTCTCTGTGTTTATATTCTGTGAATTCTGATAGATTCTCTCACAGTAACTTTACCTGACGAAGGGGGCGACAGCTCCGAAAGCTTGTAATTTTAAATAAATCTGTTGGACTATAACCTGGTGTTGTGCGACTTCTCATTTTTGATTTCTAAAGAGGAAGGATTACCTCACTATTTAGCTTTTAATACATCCCAACACTGGATTTGCTTTTAATATATCCCAACATCATCCTCCACTATTTCCGCCATCTCCAGCGCAATGCTACCACCAAGCACATCTTCCCCTCTCCTTCCAGCTTTCCGAACGGACTGTTCCCTCCACGCTACCCTGGTCCACTCTTCCATCACCTTCAAAACCCACTCCCCTTCCCACGGCACCTTCCCACGCTAGCGCAAGAGATACAACACCTGCCCTTTCACCTCCTCCTCTCCCACCGTCCAGGGCCCCAAACAATCCTTCCAGGTGAAACAGCGATTTACTTGTACTTCTTTCATTTTAGTATACTGTATTCACTGCTCATGAGGTGGTCTCATCCACACTGGGGAGACCAAACGCAGATTGGGTCATTGCTTTGCTGAGCACCTTCATTCAATCCGCAAGCGTGACCCTGAGTTTCCGGTAGCTTGCCATTTTAATTCTCTGCCCCACTCCCACTCTGATCTTCTCTGTCCTCAGCCTCCCACTGTTCCAATGAAGCTCAATGGAAGCTCGAGGAACAGCACCTCATCTTTTGATTAGGCACTTTACAACCTTCTGGACTCAACATCGAGTTCAATAATTTCAGATCATAGCCTCTGCTCCCATTATTTCTGACAACTGGCAATGGTAATGATTCTGCTGTTGCCATTTACACCTCCTCTAGACCCATCTTTTGTTTCTTTACTTGTCCCATTACCACCCCTTCGTGAACCATCATCCCTTTTTTCATTTAATCACTCCTGCCTTTCACCTCATCACACACCTTCCCTGTTGTTCTTTCTTGCCCCCAGCACCACCCTCTCCTTTCCCTGCCTTTGTACTTGCTTAAAGACGGTTACATCTGTAACATTTTCCAGTTCTGACAAAAGGTCACTGACCTGAAACGTTAACTCTGCTTCTTTCTTCACAGATCCTTCCTGACCTGCTGAGCATTTCATGCATTTTCTATTTATATATCAGATTTGCCTTACTCACAGCCATCGTGCATTGTTATGATAGCTTCAATTTATTGTCAATCAAGACCCCCAGATCTCAGATCTACACGTTATTTTCTTTCCATTTAATTAATAATCTCTTCCTGGATTTTTTGCCCCCACGTTTAGCACTTACTTTGCATTTCTCTACATGGTCTTCCAATTCCCAAGTATGTTCAAATCCTCCTGTAGCCTATCCTGTTCAGTTTTGGAGTCTACCACCTTCATTAGCTTTGTATCATCTACAAATTTGGCTTCATAGCTCCAGATCATTTATGAAGATATTAAACAAAATAGTCCCTGAACCACTGCCCTCTGGGCTCTATCCGTCAACCATTGTAATATATATCCACTGATTCCCGCTTTCTTTATTTTCAATACCAGATTTTCCAGAGGAACTGTATCAAAGGCCTTACTCAAATCCAATACACCACATCCACTGCCTTACCCCATCAAGCTCCTTTGTCACACCTGTAAATTAGATTGACAAGACCTCCCCTTCATGAACTCATATTGGCTATCTTATGATTTTATTTCTTTCCAGATGTTCCATGATCTTATCTTCAATAAAGGTGTCCATAACTTTACCCATGATATACATCAAACTCACTGGTCTGTGATTCAAAAGGATTTAACAGAGATTGAAATTCTCATGCTGTTTGCTCCCCCTCTTCCCTCCCCCCCAAGAGTATGTGGAACGCACTTTCATCCAAAGCAGTTAACTTTATTTTGATTGATTCCTTTAAAAGAATAGATAAGTATAATGGCTCAAGAACAAATATAATAGATCAAATCTACTGCAAAACATCAATAGCTCCTTCTGGGAGTATGGAACTGTTACCTTTGGAAAACAAGTGAGTCACGGGTGAAAAATGTACAGCAATGTTAAATTACTATTTGCATGGGTCACGGAGAATTTTCAGAGATTTATCTTCCTAGAAGCTTCACGTGGCAATACACAACAAGAACTTGTATTTATATAGCACTTTTAACGTGGCAGCATGTCCCATGGTGCTTCACATAGGTGCAATCAGATAAAAATGGATAGTGAGCCAGAGGAGATGATGAGGTGGGGTGACCAAAAGATTCGTCAAAGAAGTGGGTTTTAAGGAGGGTCATAAAGGAGGAGAGGGAGGTGGAGGTTTAGGTTGGAAATTCCAAAGCTTAGAGCTGAGAAGGCTGAAGGCATGGCCACCAACTGTGGGGCAGAGAGAGCAGGGATGCACAGTGGGAGAATCGGAGAGTTCAAGGGTTGTAGGAGTGCAGGAGTTAACAGAGAGATGGAGGGGCAAAGCCATGAAGGAATTTAAATACGAGAATGAGAACTTTAAATTGGAGATGTTATGGCACTTGGAGCCAATGTAGGTTAGCAAGCACAGGAGTGATGAGTAAGCGATACTTGGTATGGGATAGGACATGGGCAGAAGAGTTTTGATTGAGCTGAAATTTACAGAAAGTGGAGAATGGGAGGCAGGCCACGAGAGCTTTGGGAATAGCCGAGTTTGGAAGTGACAAAAGCATGGATGAGAGTTTGAATAGCAGACAGGCTGAGGCGGGGCACAGGCAGGCGATGATATGAAGGTTGAAGTAGGCTATCATTGTGATGGAGCGGATATGGGGGCAGAAGCTCACCTCAGAGTTGAATAGGACGCAATTTTCCAAGCACAGGCTAGGATTCAAACCTATGAACTTTCTGATCTGTCTCATTTGGCGATTAATGGCTTTTCAGAAAGGAAAAACCATTTCAAGTAGCAGCATTCTATAAAAAGGTACCGCACTTTTTTGTTTGTGCGGAGGGCATGTGGGGGAAGTGGGAAATTACAATCAGTCAGAGGCCAGGTGTGTTGGTATGTGGCCACAATTCTCTGTATTGCACATGTCTCAAAAGGCATGGAGTGATGGTATGATGAAAGCTGCTTACCTACCAACATTGACACTTACTCACCCATTAAATGAGAATCAGCATGATTTCCCCCTTTAATAGTATGAGAAAACAGAGAAAAGGCAGGTAAATATTTCAGGTTTATACCTTCATAAGAGCATGAAATGTTAATCTGTCTTTTCTCTTTATGGATGTTACCAACCTGCTGTGCATTTCCAGCACTTTATGTTTTTATTTCAGATTTACATCACTTGTAGTTTTTTTTCTTTTTATTTGACAATTTATTCCTGGCCGAGGTATTCTGTATTGCAGAATGTTCACAGCATCATATATGGTGGTCAATTCACAGGTCAGAGAACAAGTTGGGTTACAATCTTAATGTAAAGAAATGTTTCTATGCAGAAATACAGACTTCAGAACAGCTGCAGTGGCTTGACTGCAATTCTTGACACTTTTCAGTGAATAACAGTACTTTAACACAATTGCTCATTTACCAGCTCAAGACAGAATGGGAAACACTTATACAAAATTGAATATGATAGTTAGAAATGAAAAAGAGTGAAAGGGGAATCTTAACTAATCCTGATTTCTTCCTCTGTTTGCGCCCCCCCCACCCCACCACCACACCACCACACCCCGCACCAAAGTTAGAACCCCAATGTTGATAAGCACGCAAACCCTCAGTGGGCAGATTGAAGGAGGTAAAGAGAGAGTGCCCATGAGGATATGCCATCATTTGTTAGCTGGACTCTACATGGCAGGACACATATCTGCAGAATTATCCGGAAAATTTTAGAAGCCGTACCTGCAGAGAGGCTAAAGCACCAGAATGTTAAATTTGTTGCAGGTTTTTTTTTTCCAAGTATTAATAGATAAATTTCGATACTTCAGTAGATATTAGGTCAGGCCTGAATACACACACAGTAATATTCTTTTCGGTGAAAAAAAGATGCAGTTTTCACACTGAATTCTGAAATCAAGTTCAATGTATTTATAAGTGCAGATCAATTGTGCAGTTCTCAGGAAGAGCCAAAGGTCACAAACCTCTATTTTGCTTTTTACAGATGCTGACTGATCTGCTGTGTATTTCAGGCATTTCATATTTTCATTTCACTCTCTACTGCTTTACAAGCAGATTGCCATCAGCCAAAGCGGAATCAAGTCCTACAATTGTTGTTTCAATTAATTATCAAGCTTTATGTATAGCTGCAATAAACTTTCATGCAGAATGTAACACTTGTTTTAGCTTATTAGAACTGTTAATCTGCAATTAGCTTGAAACTGACAACTATTTTTCCCCAATCTGCAAAAATGTGCCAGCCTCAACACGCAGGCATCTCAACAACTGTCAATTTACAGCTCTTCACATCACTGCTCAATGTGTTGCTGTGAATTTCCACTGCTCATATCAACCCTGCACACACTCAGTTAATGATCTCGCCTTAGGCATGGAACATATCGTGTCCTCGTGGTGAATAGCATTTTTAAGATCGGTTAAAGGCTAAAAACATCTACAGTGGATACGCAATAATTTCCTGAATATGAGACAAGTTATAAAATACATTAAAGTTACTTTAAAATCCATTGCGTGATGAATATTGTCACATGCACACATTTACGTCCCAAACGGACTGAGATTTTTTTTATCCAACTTGCATTTATATAGCGTCTTTAACGTGGTAAAACGTCCCAAGGCGCTTCATACGAACGTCATCAAACAAAATTTGACACCGAGCCACACAAGGCGATATTACGGTAGGTGACCAAAAGCTTTATTTTTATTCGTTCCTGGGATGTTGGCGTCGCTGGCAAGGCCAGCATTTATTGCCCACCCCTAACTGCCCTTGAGAAGGTGGTGGTGATCCGCCTTCTTGAATCGCTGCAGTCCGTGTGGTGAAGGTACTCCCACAGTGCTGTTAGGGAGGGAGTTCCAGGATTTTGACCCAACGATGATGAAGGAATGGCGATATATTTCCAAGTCAGGATGGTGTCTAACTTGGAGGGGAACTTGCAGGTGAAGGTGTTCCCATGAGCCTGCTGCCTTGTCCTTCTAGGTGGTCGAGGGCGCAGGTTTGGGAGGTGCTGCCGAAGAAGCCGTGGCAATTTGCTGCAGTGCAGCTGGATGGTGTCGAGCTTCTTGAGTGTTGTTGGAGCTGCACTCATCCAGGCAAGTGGAGAGTATTCCAACAAACTCTTGACTTGTGCCTTGTAGATGGTGGAAAGGCTTTGGGGAGTCAGAAGGTGAGACATGCACCACAGAATACGCAGTCTCTGACCTGCTCTTGCAGCCATAGTATATATGTGGTCAAAGAGGTAGGTTTTAAGGAGCATCTTAAAGGAGGAGAGGGGGTTGAGAGCAATGCTCCCTCAAAGCTGCGCGCGTGCGGCCGCGCAATAATCTGCAAGGTCCTGCGCAGTCCGCTCAGAGGCTTTTACATTGTAAATACGGCACATGCACAGAAATTTAAAGGGGCCGCACATTAAAAGGATCAGGCCATGCAGAACAAAGCGCAGCTTACAGGGAACATTGGTGGAGAGTCGAAAAGTTTAAGGAGAGGAACCAGAGCTTAGGGCCGAGGCAGCTGAAGGTATGGCCACCAATGGTGGTGCGATTAAAATCAGGGCTGTGCAAGAGGCCAGAATTAGAGATGCGCAGAGATCTTGGAGGGTTGTAGAGCTGGAGGAGGTTACAGAAATAGGGAGGAGCGAAGCCATGGAGAGATTTGAAAACAAGGATGAGAATTTTTTATTTTTTTTTATATAAATCAAGGTGTTGCTGGACCAGGAGCCAATGTAAGTCAGTGAGCACAAGGGTGATGGGTGAACAGGATTTGGTGCCCAAGTAAAGATTTAGGATCATTAGTAAGCTATTAATAACTGGGCTTCATTTAACTCAACTAGTGCTACGTAATTTCAAAGTATGTCACACAAATTAAAATAGTCTTACATTTTGACAACTCGATTTAATTACTGCAAAGGAAACTCCAACTTTCAGTCAGATATTTCCCCTTTCAATTTCAATGTGTTCCTATTTGTGTTCAATGTTTTTTTTCTTTTCAGCTCCTTGGCACAATTCACTGGTTGCGATGGTGGGCAGAAGACCAGTTCCAAGACACCCGTAACCACCACTAGGAGCTGCATAAACACAACTCACAGAACCTTGTCTGCTGATTTTTTCCATTCCCCACCTGAGAAATACTACATCACCACTCTACCAACCTACTAATGGTTCATTCACAACCAAGAACTTCTGATGGAGAACTATGCGCTTTGAAATCCTTCCGAAAGTATGGTGCCCAGAACTGGACACAATACTTTAGCTGAGGCCTAAGCAGTGGAGTTATAAAGTATTGCCCTAACTTCCTTGCTTTTGTACTCTGTGCCTCCATTTATAAAGCCAAGGACCCTGTGTGCTTTAACAGCCTGATCAACTTGACCTGACACCTTCAAAGATTTATGTATATGAACCCCCAGGTCTCTCTGTAAAGGTCCCATTTAAAATTGTAACATTTAATTTATATTGCCTTTCCCCATTTTTCTTCCAAAATGCATTACCTCACACTTCTCTGCATTAAATTTCATCTGCCATGTGTCTGCCCATTTCAACAGTCTGTCTATATCATCCTGTAGTCTCCTGCTGTCCTCTTCACTGTTTACTGCAGTTCCAAGCTTTGTATCATCTGCAAACTTTGAAATTATGTCCCCTATACCCAAGTCCAGATCATTGATATATATCAAGGAAAGCCGTGGTCCCAATATCGACCCGTGGGGACACCACTGTATACTTCCCTTCAGTCTGCTAAACAACCGTTCACTGCTACTCACTGCTTTCTGTTAAATAGCCAATTTTGTATCCTTGCTGTAACTGCCCATTTAATCCCATGGGCTTCAATCTTGCTAATAGGTCTATTATGTGGCACTTTAGCAAACACCTTCTGCAAGTCCATATATACACATCAACTACACTTCCTTCATCAACCCTCTCTGTTATTTCATCGATGAACTCAATCAAGTTTGTTAGACACTATTTACCTTTAACAAATCCATGTTGGCTGTCATTTAGTAACCCATGTTCTTCCAAGTGACAATTAATTTTGCTCCGTATTATGGTCTCTCGAAGTTTTCCAACCACCGACATTAGGCTGACTGACATGCAGTTATTTGGAGTGCAACATTTGCAACCATTCAGATCAATTTACTTTGAGTACGTATTTTAAGCTGTAGCTAGAGATTCAAAATAACATCCATTTGTCTTAATCTGGAGCAAAACAATTTCACACTTCAATTGCAAATTTGTGAAATAGGTTATTATTATTGATACACAGGGATTACAAACCAGAATCATTTCTTCAGACAACTTTCTTACTGCTGGGTTTGAATTTCTAGCGCAAGATGGGAAAATTCTATGAAAAATAAATGATATAAAAACAATAAAGAGGTGATAGGCTGAAGGATTTATAGACACAATTGGATTTCACTTTAGGGTGCTAAAGGAAGTACCTAATAAAACTGGATATGTTCTAGTATGCATCTTTAGGGAATCCTTGAAAATAGGACTATGCCTATGGATTGGAGAAAAGGAAATATGATGCCAATCTATAAAAAGGGTTAAACAGATACCCAGGGAGCTGCAGACCAGTCAGCATGACATCCATTACAGGGTAAATACTGGTGGATGTCCTGCAGGAATAAGTGATGAACCGCCAGGAGAAATATGGAACTAGTCAGCATGGCATTATGGGTGAAAGTCATGCCTGAATAATTGACTTCTTTGACGAGATAGTGGAAATTGCATAGTGGTAGCGAAGTGGTAATGTTAGTTAGCTAGTAATCCAAAGGCCTGGACTAATGATCCAGAGACGCGAGTTCAAATCCCACCACGCTAGCTGGGGAATTTAAATTCAGTTAATTAAATAAATCTGGAATAAAAAGCTAGTATCAGTAATGGTGACCATGAAACTATCGGATTGTCGTAAAAACCCATCTGGTTCACTAATGTCCTTTAGGGAAGGAAATCAGCCGTCCTTACCTGGTCTGGCCTATATGTGACTCCAGACCCACAGCAATGTGGTTGACTCTTAATTGCCCTCTGAAATGGCCTAGCAAGTCACTCAGTTGTAACTAACCGCTACAAAACATAAGAAGAATGAAACTGGACGGACAACTCCGCATCGACCTCGGCACCGGCTACTGACACGGCACACCCAGCCCAGTCGACCCTGCAAAGTCTTCCTCACCAACATCTGGGGACTTGTGCCAAAATTGGGAGAGCTGTCCCTCAGACTAATCAACAGCCTGACAGTCATACTCTCAGAATCATACCTTTCAGCCAATGTCCCAAACTCCTCCATCACCGTCCCTGGGTATGTCCTGCCCAACCGGCAGGACAGACCCACCAGGGGTAGTGGCACAGTGGTATACAGCCGGGAAAGAGTGGCCCTGGGAGTCCTCAACATTGATTCCGGACCCCATGAAGTCTCATGGCTTCAGGTCAAGCATGGGCGAAGAAACCTCCTGCTGATTACCACCTACCGCCCTCCCTCAGCTGATGAATCAGTACTCCTCCATGTTGAACACCCCTTGGAAGAAGCACTGAGAGTAGCAAGGGCACAGAATGTACTCTGGATGGGGGACTTCAATATCCATCACCAAGAGTGGCTCGGTAGCACCACTACTGACTGAGCTGGTCGAGTCCTGAAGGACATAACTGTCAGTCTCAGCCTGCGACAGGTGGTGAGAGAACCAACACGAGGGAAAAACCTACTTGACCTCGTCCTCACCAATCTACCAGTCGTAGATGCATCTCTCCATGACAGCATTGGTAGCAGTGACCACAGCACAGTCATTGTGGAGACGAAGTCCCGTCTTCACACTGAGGACACCCTCTGTCGTGTTGTGTGGCACTACCACCGTGCTAAATGGGATAGATTCAGAACAGATCTATCAACTCAAAACTGGGCATCCATGAGGCGCTGTGGGCCATCAGCAGCAGCAGAATTGTATTCCACCACAATCTGTAACCTCATGGCCCGGCATATCCCTCATGCTACCATTATCACCAAGCCAGTGGACCAACCCTGGTTCAATAAGGAGTGTAGAAGAGCATGCACCAGGCGTTCCTAAAAATGAGGTGCCAACCTGGGGAAGCTGCAACACAGGACTCCATACATGCTAAAAAGCGGAAGCAGCATGCTATAGACAGGGCTAAGCGATCTCACAATCAACGGATCAGATCAAAGCTCTGCAGTCCTGCCACATCCAGTCATGAATGGTGGTGGTCATTAAACAACTAACGGGAGGAGGGGGCTCCATGACTATCTATTGCCGTGTACTCCCACTGTGCTGTTAGGGAGGGAGTTCCAGGATTTTGACCCAGAGACAATGAAGGAATGGCGATATACTTCCAAGTCAGGATGGTGAGAGACCTGGAGGGGAACTTGGAGGTGGTGGTGTTCCCATGCGCCTGCAGCCCTTGTCCTTCTAGGTGGTAGAGGTCACGTGTTTGTGAGGTGCTGCCGAAGAAACCTTGGCAAGTTGCTGCAGTGCATCTTGCAGATGGTACACACTGCAGCCACGGTATGCCGGTGGTGGAGGGAGTGAATGTTTAAGGTGGTGGATGGGGTGCGAATCAAGCGGGCTGCTTTGTCTTGGATGGTGTTGAGCTTCTTGAGTGTTGTTGGAGCTGCACTCATCCAGGCAACTGGAGAGTATTCCATCACACTCCTTACTTGTGCCTTGTAGATGGTGGAAAGGCTTTGGGGAGTCAGATGGGGAGACACTCGCCACAGAATACCCAACCTTTGACCTGCTCTTGTTGACAGTATTTATGTGGCTGGTCCAGTTAAGTTTCTGGTCAATGGTGACCCCCAGGATATTGATGGTGGGGGATTCGGCGATGATAATGCCGTTGAATGTCAAGGGGCGGAGGTTAGATGCTCGCTTGTTGGAGATAGTCATTGCCTGGCACTTGTGTGGCGTGAATGTTACCTGCCACTTACCAGCCCAAGCCTGAATGTCGTCCAGGTCTTGCTGCATGCGGGCATGGACTGCTTCATTATCTGATGAGTTGCGAATGGCGCTGAACACTGTGCAGTCATCAGTCATTTCTGACCTTTGATCTCAGTTTTACTAGGGCTCTTTGATGCCACACTCGGTCAAATGCTGCCTTGATGTCAAGGGCAGTCACTCACCTCACCTCTGGAATTCAGCTCTTTTGCCCATGTTTGGACCAAGGCTGTAATGAGGTCTAGAGTCCTGTGTTCATCACTGCCTGCACCATTTTCCATCGCACCACTCTAGAGTTTTTAAAGAAGTTATTTTCTTTCTTCTCTTTAGGTTTCCATGCCACACCTCAGGGTGCAGAAAAAATAGGAAGAACCTGTGTTTCACTATGTTGTACAGTTAATAAGAGACTATCATGCGGTCACTTAAAAAAAAAAGAAAAATATTATCTAAGTCTTGAAGAATCCACAGCTTTTACACCATTCTACTACAAATGCAATTTTTAAAATAAATTTATAGTACCGTCTTAATGTACTGAATCAGTACTGCCATTGGAATGTATTTCAAATTGAGTCAAGAAACTTTGGAACTTGTATGGTTCTTTAATCACACCAATTGATGTGGCAGGCTGGATTAGAAGCGAAGAAAGAACTTGCATTTCTACATCACCTTTCATGTCCTCAAGATCTAAAGTGCTTTACAGCCAATTAATTACTTCTGAAGTGCAATGTTGTTTTGCACAAAGCAAGGTCCCACAAATAGCAATGAGACGAATGACCAGTTAATCAGTTTTTGGTGATGTTGGCCGATGGATAAGTGCTGGTCAGGACACGAGGAGAACTCCCCTGCTCTTTCTTCAAATACTGCCATGGGATTTTTTGCTTCTATCTTAGAGGGCAGATGGGGCTTAGGTTTAACATAAGAAATAGGAGCAGGAGTAGGCCATTTGGCCCCTCGAGCCTGCTCCGCCATTCAATAAGATCAAGGTTAATATTCTACCTCAACTCCACTTTCCTGCACTATCCCCATATCCCTTGATTCCCTTAATATCTGTTTTCTGCCCATTAACCAATCCTCAATCCATGCTAGTATATTACCTCCAATCCCATGAGCCCTAATTTTGTTTAATAACCTCTTGTGTGTCACCTTATTGAATGCCTTCTGAAAATCCAAATACACCACATCCACTGGATAACCCTTATCTCTTCTGCTAATTACAACCTCAAATAGATTTGTCAAACACGATTTCCCTTTCATAAATCCGTGTTGACTCTGCCCAATCCTATTATTATTTTCTAAGTGCCCTGTTAACACGTCCTTAACAATAGATTCTAGCATTTTCCCTACTACTGATGTCAGGCTAACTGGTCTGTAGTTCCCCGTTTTCTCTCTCCATCCTTTCTTAAATAGTGGGGTTACATTTGCTACTTTCCAATCCATGGGAACCATTCTAGAATCTATGGAATTTTGGAAAATGACAACCAATGCATCCACTATCTCTATAGCCACCTCTTTCAAAACCCTAGGATGTAGGCCATCCGGTCCAGGGATTTATCAGCTTTCAGTCCCATTAATTTCTCCAGTACTTTTTTTTTTACTAATACTAATTTCTTTCAGTTCCTCTTTCTCACTAGATCCTTGGTTCTCCACTATTTCCGGAAGGTTTTTTGTGTCTTCTTCCGTGAAGACAGGCACAACATATTTGTTTAATTTCTATGCGATTTCCTTATTCCCCATTATAATTTCTCCTGTTTCAGCTTGTCAGGGACCCGCATTTACTTTTGCTAATCTTTTCCTTTGTACATACCTCTAGAAGCTTTTGCAGTCTGTTTTCATGTCTCTCGCTAGTTTACTCTCTCATTCTATTTTCCCTTTCTTTACCAATTTCTTGGTCCTCCTTTGCTGAATTCTAAAATCCTCCCAATCCTCAGGCTTACTACTCTTTTTGGCAACATTATAAGTCTCTTCCTTTGATCTAATACTATCTTTATTATTAATTAACCCTTTTTCATTGCACAATACTAGATCTAAAATAGCCTGTTCCCTCGTTGGTTCCGCAACATTCTGATCGAGAAAACTATCTTGCATACATTCCATGAATTCGTCCTCCACACTGTTACTGCAAATTTGCTTTGCCCAGTCTATATGTAGATTAAAGTCCCCCATGATTACTGTATTACCCTTGTTACATGCACCTCTAATTTCCTGATTTATACTCTGCCCTACATTACAACTACTGTGTGGGGGCCTATAAACAACTCCCACCAATGTTTTCTGCCCTTGCTGTTTCTTACTTCCACCCAAACTGATTCTACTTCTTGATTTTCGAAGCCAAGATCCTTTCTCTCTCCTGTCTTTATCCCATCCTTTATCAGGGCTACACCTCCTGCTTTTCCATTTTGCCTATCTCTTCTAAAAGTCAAGTATCCTGGAATATTTAGTTCCCAACCTTGGTCACTTTGTAACCATGTCTTCGTAATGGCCATTAAATCAAACCTATTAATTTCTATCCGCGCTATTAATTCATCTATTTTGTTGCGAATGCATTGCGCATTCAGATATAGTGCCTTTAGCTTTGACTTATTTCTATTTTTCCCTGATGTCACCTTAGTCACTGATGTCTTAATGGCCCAGAAATTGATCTCGCTCTGTTCCCGCGGGGGTAAGGCTTTCCCGCGATCTCTCACCTCGCTTGTGCTTTTTCAGATCCAGCTCGCACGAACTTCATGTTCTAGAGATCAGCTGGGCAGTGCTTGCGTATCCCAGCGGCGTAGTGAATTCGTGCGAGCTGTGGGATCACGTGACTCAGTTAGAGCCAATGGCAGCACACCATCTTCCATTCATAAGTTTCACAGCACCCTGTGAAATCTATGAATCTTACACCCCCCCAAAATAACAGCTAAACCTCAATTAAATTTTTTTTAAAAACCATCACATTAATAAAATAAGTATAGTTAATTAAATTAACCATTTTAAATAAAAAATTAAATTTTTGAAAAAATTTAAAATCTTTTAAAAAGTTATAAAAATAAACTTACCTGTCTTTAAAGTCTCTAAAAAAGATATACCTGTAAAAAAAAATTCAAAAAAATACTTAATTCACTACTTACCTTCTTAAAAGCGGGTCTTACTCCTCCTTTTTACATTTCCAAAATCTTCCCTACTTACCTGCGCGTCCAAAGCATGAAGTGCACAGCGTGCGCGCAGCCTGTAGCGCGCACGCGATGCACCCAGGACCCGCCCCCTTTTCAGAAGAGCAATTGCCGGTTTTCAGCGCATGCGCAGGGCATGCAGAAAACCGGCAATTGGAGTGGGAATACGCGAGAGTACGCAGTGCGTACTCTCGCGTCCCGGGATCAATTTTCGGCCCATTAACTTTGTTACTCTGTCCCCTCCTGATCCACTATGCATATTTCTACCCAAAACTCTACTCTGCTCTAGAGCCTTGACATTTCTCTTGCTGCTTTTAAATTTACTCTTTCCTGAATCCTCATCTAAAATAGGAAACCTTCGACAGTGCACTATTGCCTCAGTACTGCACTAAAATGCTGGCGTGGGGCTTGAACCCACAACCTTTAGATTCAGAGGCAAAAATGCTACCACTGAGCCAACATGTTCAAATTTAAAACCGAGGTCAAGAAGTTGTTCTTCAGGCAAATAGTAATCAACATAGAAACATAATATGATAATGAAGAATTCTAAGATGGAGAGTGAAGTAGTTGAATCAGAGACTAGGGTCCTGAATTTAAATAAAGGAAACTACGATGGTATGAGGCTAGGATGGATTGGGGAATGTTACTTAAAGGGTTGACAGTGGATAGGCAATGGCAAACATTTAAAGATCGCATGGATGAACTACAGAATTTGTTCATCCCTGTTTGGCATAAAAATAAAACAAAAAAGGTGACTCAACCGTGGCTAACAAGGGATAGCATAAGATCCAAGGAGAGGACATATAAATTGGCCAGAAAAAGCAGCAAACCTGAGGATTGGGAGCAGTTTGGGATTCAGCAAAGGAGGACAAAGGGATTAATTAAGAGGGGGAAAATAGAGTATGAGAGTAAGCTTGCATGGAACATAAAAACTGACTGTAAAAGCTTCTATAGATATGTGAAGAGAAAAAGATTGGTGAAGTCAAGCGTAGGTCCCTTGCAGTCAGAATCAGGGGAATTTATAATGGGGAACAAAGAAATGGCAGACCAATTAAATACATACTTTGGTTCGGTCTTCACAAAGGAGGACGCAAATAACCTCCCAGAGATGTCGGGGAACATAGGGTCTAATGAGAGGGAGGAACTGAATGAAATCAGTATTTGTAGGGAAATGGTGTTAGGGAAAATGACGGGATTGAAGGCCGATAAATCCCCAGGGCCTGATAATCTACATCCTAGGGTACTTAAGGAAGTGGCCCTAGAAATAGTAGATGCATTGCTGGTCATTTTCCAAAATTCTGTAGACTCTGGAACAGTTCCCATGGATTGGAGGGTAGCTAATGTAACCCCACTATTTAAAAAAGGTGGTAGAGAGAAAACGGGGAATAAGCCTGACATCGGTAGTGGGGGAAATGCTAGAGTCCATTATAAAGGATGTAATAGCAGAGCACTTGGAAAACAGTGACAGGATCGGACAAAGTCAACATGAATTTACAAAAGGTAAATCATGCTTGACTAATCTACTGGAATTTTTTGAGGATGTAACTGGTAGAATAGATAAGGGAGAACCAGTGGATGTGGTGTATTTGGACTTTCAGAAGGCTTTCGATAAGGTCCCGCCTAAGAGATTAGCGTGCAAAGTTAAAGCACATGGGATGAGGGGTAAGGTACTGACTTGGATAGAAAACTGGTTGGCAGAGAGGAAGCAAAGAGTTGGAATAAACGGGTCTTTTTCCGAGTGGCAGGCAGTGACTAGTGGGGTACTGCAGGGATCGGTGCTAGGACCCCAGTTATTCACAATATATATTAATGATCTAGACAAGGGAACTAGATGTAATATCTCCAAGTTTGCAGACGACCCAAAGCTGGGTGGGCTTGTGTGCTGTGAGGAGGATGCAGAGAAACTCCAGCATGATTTGGACAGGTTGGGTTATTGGGCAGATGCATGGTAGATGCAGTATAATGTGGATAAATGCGAGGTTATCCACTTTGGTGGCAAAAACAGGAAGGCTGATTATCTGAACGGCAATAGATTGGGAAAAGGGGAAGTGCAACGAGACCTGGGTGTCCTTGTGCACCAGTCTCTGAAGGTAAGCATGCAGGTGCAGCAGGCGGTTAAGAAGGCAAATGGTATGTTGGCCTTCATAGCGAGAGGATTCGAGTACAGAAGCAAGGATGTCTTGCTGCAGTTGTACAGGGCCTTGGTGAGACCACACCTTGAGTATTGTGTGCAGTTTTGGTCGCCTTATGAGGAAGGATGTTCTTGCCATGGAGGGAGTGCAGCGAAGATTCACCAGACTGATACCTGGGATAGCAGGAATGACGTATGAAGAGAGATTGGGTCGATTGGGCTTGTATGTGCGAGAGTTTAGAAGAATGAGAGGGGATCTCATTGAAACTTTATAAAATTCTAACAGGACTAGACAGACTAGATGCAGGAAGGATGTTCCCGATGGCGGGGGAGTCCAGAACCAGATGTCACAGTCTAAAGATAAGGGGTAAGCCACTTAGGACTGAGATGAGGAGGAATTTCTTCACCCAGAGAGTGGTGAACCTGTGGAATTCTCTACCACAGAAGACAGTTGAGTCCAATTCATTAAATATATTCAAGAAGGAGCTAGATATATTTCTTAAGGCTAAGGGGATCAAGGGATATGGAGAGAAAGCAGAGACAGGGTACTGAATTTGGATGATCACCCATGATCGCATTGAATGGCGGAGCAGGCTCGAGGGGCCGAATGGCCTACTCCTGCTCCTATCTTCTATGTTTCTATGTAACACTTGAAATTGACTTTGGAGTAGAGGAATGAAGGCCAAAACCTTGGTGTCTTTTAAGATACTGTTGGATGTTGTATTAAGGGACTGTAAATTCTTCTAGATGGATGAGCTAAGAGTGGTCAAATCACTTCCTGATCCATATTTATCTTGTGATGTTTGCATGATCAGTGCCCCTTCCACTGAACTCAATAGCCACTCCTTCCATGAATGGCACACTGTTGCTCATCTATTTATGATCTACAGGATGCAGAGAAAGACAAGAGCAGCAGCATCATAGGAACCTCCAAGCTTCTATAAGAAACACAACATCCTGACTTGGACACACATCATAATTCCTTCTTCATTGCCTGGAATTCCCTACCTAAAGACATAGTGAAAGCGTCATCACCAATAGGACCGCAAGGGTTCAAGATGGCCCACCAAAACCTTCTCAGGGCAACTAGGGATGAACAATAAATGCAACCTTGCTAGTGTGGCCCAGCTCCTGAAATATATCTTCTGATCTGAAGCAAGAGTTAAGAGTGGATGAATGCTCGAATTTTTCCCTCACACTCAATAGCTCATTTACATAATTTGCATAAGCCATCATTGTGAGTAAAAGGCGACAGCAGGTAAATTACCTGTTTCCTTCTTCTCAACAGCCACCTACTTTTTATTCTTTGGTTTAAGACAAAGTGTAAAATTTAAGGAAGTAAAAAGTTTGATTGTTGTAGGAGTTCAGGTTAATGTTATCTCGAAAGGTCAGCTCAGAAAGTTTGGACAAAAAGTCAATGCAGCAATTTTATGTTTATTTTCTTAGATATTACATATTACAGAGCAGCGACTCAACAGTTTGGACACATGGACAGAGAGCCCCAGCACATCTGGGACTCTCTCTGTCCATGTGTCCAAACTGATTCAAGATTTCCCACATGTTCATGCCATAAAAGCAAATATGTTGCTAGTGTAGGTGTTAACACATTAAACATGATTACCTCCAAGAAACAGTCTAGCTTTATTTTCGCTTTGCAAAAAAGCAGAAAACTATTGGGAAAGTTAGCTGTGAGGAGGATACAAAGAGTCTGCAAAGGGATATAGACAGGTTAAGTGAGTGGGCAATAAGGTGGCAGATGGAGTATAATGTGGGGAAATGTGTGGTTCTTCACTTTGATAGGAAGAATAGTAACAGAATATTTTTTAAATGGCGAGAAACTATTAAATGTTGGTGTTCAAAGAGATTTAGGTGTCCTCGAACAGGAATCACAAAGCTAGCATGCAGGTACAGCAAGCAATGAGCAAGGCAAAAAGCATATTGGCCTTTATTGCAAGGGGGTTGGAGTACAAGAGTAAGGAAGTCTTACTACAATTGTATAGGGCTCCGGTGAAACCACACCTGTAGCATGGTGCACAGTTTTGGTCTCCTTATCGGAGGAAGAATATACTTGCCTTAAAGGCGGTGCAACAAAGGTTCACTAGATTGATATCTGGGGGGAGGGGTTGTCCTATGAGGAGAGATCGAGTAGATTGGGCCTATACTCTCTGGAGTTTAGCAGAATGAGAGGTGATCTCATTGAAACATATAGGATTCTGAGGGGGATTGACAGGGTAGATGCTGAGAGGTTGCTTCCCCTGGCTGGAGAGTCTAGAATTAGGGGGCATCGTCTCAGGATAAGGTGTCGGTCATTTGGGACTGAGATGAGGAGGAATTTCTTCACTCAGAAGGTTGTGAATGAATATATATATATATATAATATATATATACCTATACCTCAAGGCTGAGATTGATAGACTTTTGAACTCTAGGGGGAATCAAAGGATATGGAGATCGGGCAGGAAAGGAGTTGAGGTCGAAGATCAACCATGATCTTATTGAATGGCGGAGCAGGCTCGAGGGGCCGTATGGCCTACTCCTGATCCTAATTCTTATGCGCTTATATATAGCTCGCTTTACATGCATTCTTTAAAAAACTCTGGTAATAAAGGCTATCCTTTCCCTCCTACCAATTAAAAAGAACTGCCGTTCGCTGTTCGCAATCAAAGATTGGCTCTGCACAAATGGAAGTGTATTTCCACATCTCTGAAACTACTTCTTCTTAGGCAGTCCCTCGGAACCGAGGATGACTTGCTTCCACATTAAAAATGAGTTCGCAGGTGACTGATGAGTCCAATGCGGGACCTACAGTCTCTGTCACAGGTGGGGCAGACGGTGGTTGAAGGGGCAGGTGGGTGGGGTGCTTGGATTGACGTGCGCTCCTTGCGCTGGGCTTCCACTTGCTCCCGGCGAAGAGACTCGAGGTGTTCGGCGCCTTCCTGGATGCTTCTCCTCCACTTTGTGCGGTCTTGGGCCAGGGATTCCCAGGTGTCGGTGGGGATGTTACACTTTTTCAAGGAGGCTTTGAGGGTGTCCTTGAAGCGTTTCCTCTGCCCACCTGGGGCTCTCTTGCCGTGTCGGAGCTCCGAGTAGAGCGCTTGTTTTGGCAGTCTCGTATCGGGCATGCGGACAATGTGACCCGTCCATCGGAGCTGATCGAGCGTGGTCAAAGCTTCGATGCTGGGGATGTTGGCCTGAGCAAGAACACTGACGTTGGTGCGCCTATCCTGCCAATGGATTTGCAGGATCTTGCGGAGGCAGCATTGGTGGTACCTCTCCAGTGCTTTGAGGTGCCTGCTGTACATGGTCCATGTCTCTGAGGCATACACCAGGGCGGGTATCACTGCTGCTCTGTAGACCATGAGCTTAGTGCCGGGTTTGAGGTCCTGGTCTTCAAACACTCTCTTCCTCAGGCGACCGAAGGCTGCACTCGCACACTGAAGGCGGTGTTGGACTTCGTCGTCGACGTCTGCCCTTGTTGACAGTAGGCTCCCGAGGTATGGAAAGTGGTCCACGTTGTCCAAGGCCTTGTCGTGGATTTTGATAATCGGGGGGCAGTACTGTGTGGCGGGGGCAGGTTGGTAGAGGACCTTTGTCTTACGGATGTTTAGTGTAAGGCCCATGCTCTCGTACGCTTCGGTGAAGGTGTTGACGATGGTTTGGAGTTTGACCTCCAAGTGAGCGCAGACGCAAGCGTCGTCTGCATACTGTAATTCGACGACAGAGGATGGGACGACCTTGGAACTAACACTGATCCAAGCAGCCATCTTAATCACAATTTCTAATCTCATGTTGCTGAGGAAATACTCTTACCACCACACTGTAGATTCAATATAAAGAACTACATGAATCCTTCTTAGTCATTCAAATTGTGGCATCAAGCTATTGGTTTTATAACTAGAGACAAGAAACAATCTACTGCAAATGTTGAGCTTATTCAACTGTAAACAGTATTCAAACAATCCATTATATGTCATTTACTTCAATTGGAGGAAAATATTAATAAACTATTAAACTTCAAACTATTAAATTTAGCCATGTATTTTGTTAATCTTCAAACCAAGGTGTGCTTTGTCTTTACTCACCTAGTGAAATACTGGATAGTTCCTTCACAAATTGTGTGCATTGTCAGCCTTCGCTCAGTGGTAGTACTCTCTCCTGAGTCACCAGGTTGTGGGTTCAAGTCTCACTCAAGAGACTTGAGCACATAATCTAGGCGGACACCTCAGTGCAGTATGAGGGAGTGCTGCACAGTCGGAGGTGCCGTCTTTCGGATGAGACGATAAACTGAAGTCCCATCTTCCCTCTCGGGTGGACGTAAAAGATCCCATGGCACTATTCAAAGAAATGCAGGGGAGTTCTCTTGGTGTCCTGGCTAACATTTATCCCTCAAACAGCAGCATTAAAAACTACTTATTTATCGCATTGTTTGTTTGTGGGACCTTGCTGTGCACAAATCAGCTACTGCATTTTTCTACATCACAAGTGACTGCACTTCAAAAAGTACTTAATTGGCTGTAAGGCACTTTGGGACGTCCTGAGGTCATGAAAGGTACTAAATAAATGCAAGTTCTTTCTTTAAGTACTATAAAGACCTTGCTGAAATGTTTCTAGCCCAAACTTTAAGTTTAGCAAGTCTAGAAAGCAGTGGTGAGCTGCTAGAAGTTGCTTGGGAGGTTGAAATAACAGTGGATTGAGCCTGGCAGTGATACTTTGCGAATAATTAGATCCGATTTATCCTTTTTGAATTTTCCAAACAAAACCCACTGTTTTACCAACAAGAACATAGACACCAGATTTTATTTTCTTTGATTCAATTTAATGAGCTTTATTCACAGCAACAATTTTGAAAATTCCCAGATGGACTGTCAGTTTTTCATTTGAATACTTGAGCTTAGGTAAGCAGCAAATGTAAAACATTTTCTTTCTTCTAACTATTTACCAATTTACAGACCAAGTTGAGACATTACAAAACATTAATTAGCAACATTTAATGATTACATGATGAGATTTTTTACACCGTGTTTAACACTTTACTTTATCTATAGAACTTATGTTTCTGGTTAAAATGCAATCCAGTAAAGCCTCAGGATTAACATCAGCTCTTATTTTCAGGAAACAGTATCATAGATATTATTACCTTGAATAGAATGCTACTATAGCATATTTACATAATTTCAGAAAGCACAATGAAATATGTATTCTAACTAGCCTATAACAAAGAAAACATACCACTCCACGGAACCCCTTGAAATAATTGTTAATTCTTCCACTGTTTACATCAGTTTAACCAAAGAATTGCACTATATACACAAGAATATAATGAGCCAAGACCTACAGTACATAATTATCCATGAAAAAATATTTCACACATTAGTGTCACAAAGAAATAAAGATACTCATCTACCTGTCTGGCACTGGCCATTTCCCTTTGACAGAAGCAAAACGTCGGGATTTCACAAATATTTTCCTCATGTTTTTGCAAGCAAAGGAATGCATGATAAAGTCAGGTATTATCCACTCTGCTTTAGCGTGACTGGAACAACCAAGCTTCAGATTAATTAACTGAACAAAACCAACAATTTCAGGAACTGATCCATCTGTACAGCTCTGCACCAGGCAATCAATATTTCTCGAGCTATGGGTGGAGAGGATATTACATGTTCAATGAGACATCATAACATTTTTGCTAATGTGAAATGTGCTGCTTAACTTCAGTATTTTCAAAAGTGGTCTGTATCATTACAGTAAATCGAACAGAATACGAACTTCAGCTGTATACTGAAAGGCAACTAATGCACAATTTTTATACTTATAACTGCATGCATGTCAATCTACAAAGCTGACAAACTGTTTCAAAAAAAAGACACCAAAAAGCCAACGACTCAAATGAACAATGTGCAGCTGCAACTCAGCGCTGAATAAAGGCCTATTACCAAGATCACTGAAGAAGTTACATTCCTTTTTATTATATTGGATTCCTATTAATGTTGTACGGTCACATTCCACAATTTAGTTTGCATAAAATGAAAGCAAATGGCCTCACATATGACATAAAAAATAAGTTTTATACAATGGGAGTGTAGTGGCACATGAATTTGTCATGACTTAGCTACAGCCAGACTCAATACTCTGTAAATTCTGTTATAAGGGAGAAAAACTAAAGTACTTAAAAGTGCAAATTTTGCAGTGGTAGAGTTAGAAATTTTTGACGGGGGCAGTTGGCTTCGATAGTGCAGGTTTTATTTTCATGGGGGAGTCCAGAAACATGCTGCCTGCCTCCCACACAACACCCCTCCCTACCTCACCATCAACTTGGACAGGAGATTTTGATTTTTGATACTTTTGGTGCATTTTTCAGTATACTGTGATTGAGCACTTGAAACCAAAAATAATTTATTCCAGAATATGATATAACTGACTAAACTTTAACTAACAGCGAACAAAATTGCTTTAAAACATTGCATCCAAGATATAAACTGCCTCTATACCCAAAATGAAGAAATAGGATGTTAGCTAAAATTAACTGTTTTGTGGGTGATTCAACCGTTATTGAAATAATGCATATGATGTAGAAACAGGAAGGTAAAACTACAACTAAGTAGGAGCAGACTGGGTCTGATTTCACAGTAGAGGGATTGCCACTCAGCTGATTAACTTTATACACTGAGAATCCTGCATTCAATTTTACAAGGTTTGAATAGGGAAGTCAGAATAAATCCTAACTTTCAATCCTGCCCTCCCTCTCAACCACAAAGCCTTGGGTTTGCTTCAGATTGGGGAGGTCTGTGCAGTTCAGACAAGGATTCCCTCAGTGGAATGCATGTTAACAATACTGAATCCTAAAAACACATTCTCCCAACTTCTCGTCATTTCATAAAAAAAGATGCCGATCTTCAGTTATCAACGTTTACAATCCCCACCCTGACAGCTTGATTAGTTTGGGATTGTGGTAAGACTCTGTCTTCAAAGTGATTTAATGCTGGAAAATGCATAACAAGTGATTTATTTGGATAGCTGTTGAACCATGTCATAGACCTTGTAGTGTTGGAGAGTCGCTGCATTTTCAGAGCTGCCAATACTCACCCGCCAACAACACAGCTGATCACGAGTTCCTTGAATCATCCCAAAATACATTGCAAGTATCCCTCCTGCGCATGCAAAGATAAACTCACAATGCCGATGTTAAAATCCCAAATGCACAAGAATAGCACGAAGAGGGATCTGAAATGCTGACCACTGACACAAAAAGCGAGTAGTTGGCAACGGGTGCAGTGTCCACTCTTACCATCCCTTCATCTCCGACAAGTACCAGAAACTGTCTTAACCAAATGCCAATATGATCCTCTTAATGTCTCCTTTGCCACACCCACATGATCTAAACTGCTGGCAAGGACTAAGTCAATGAGTAATCCTATCCAACATCTGAAAAGCTGCATAACACCCTCAATGTATGTATTGTATCTATAAGTGTCATGAAATCTGTAGCATGCATCCTATATTGTAACATGGCCAAACAAAGCATGTAAAGATTTGTACATTTCAAATTAATTTTACAACTTTAATGGCAGTGCACATCAAGTTTGTATTTAAAAAAAATTAAGGCAGAAACCACAGTTGGTGAATTATTTTCACTCCATTTCCCCACATCATACAACACAAATAGGCAACCTGCTCCCTGCTCTCTCCCAAGAGCACCATAACTGACTGCAAGTGGTGACCAAATGCATCCCAGATGTTTTACCCTCCTCCCTTAATTAATCCTCCAGTGATGAAATGTACTGCACACTGCACATCTTTGTTTGCAAGAGCAAATGGCCTTTGCTGCATATGCTTTTTTATATATACACTTCATACAGATAGACATTTGTCAACTCAAAATTGCATTTCAATCACCCTTCAAACATAAGAATTTGCAGACTAAATATGTTGTGGGTCATTGCCTGTTAGAATTTGCAAAGAAATCATAATTTTCCTTCTTCAGACTGTTGATAAATATGGATCATCAACAGGCTTTTGTGCAATAAAATTGAAAATCATGGATTTATAACTTGGCACATTAAAACGAGAGAGCTTTCCTACCAATATGTTAAGCATAATAATGCTATAATTTCTGTATAATATCAAGTTAATTTGAGGAAGGAGGGAATGAGCCCATGTAATTTTCTTGGTCCAAATTATCTCCAACAGCTAGATTTGCTGCACTCATGATCAAATTAACTATGTATAAAAAACATCAACCACTGAATGTTTGATCACCTCCCCCCAATCCCCACACAGAGCATCAAATAGTGCTGAAGCAAATGCTGAAACTCAATCAATAGTTATTTGTCATATATGTTGGTCAATCCCAGTCCCCCAATTATTTCTATATACCTGTTTTAACCAATCCCCTCCATCTATCTTCAGCTACACTCCCTTACGCAGAAAATACCTGCACCCAATTTGGGGAAAAGATTATTTTTGTTGCATAAAACAAAATTGCTTCATGCATAAACTTAGATTTAAAAATTACTACAGGAAACTTTCGTTTATCCGGCACCCAAATATCCGGCATTCTCGCTTAACCGGCAAAAATCATCCTCCGAAAACTCCTCTCAAATAACCGGCAATGTTGCCGAGTCGCAGTCGAGTCTCCGCGAACGCCGAGTGCTCCGAAAAATCCTCTCAAATAACCGGCAATGTTGCCGAGTCCGAGTCCGCGAACGCCGATTTAGTCAGTAGGGGTACTTTTCAAAAGTGCCACTACTCGGCCTCCTGGCGCTGTCGCAAGTCCGAAACATTGCAGTAGCATGAGTAGATTCTCCCGTGCTGCTTGGAGTCTCTTTGTTAAAAATAGCCTCGGTAGATATAACTCTCTGTTATCCGGTACTTTCGATAAACCGGCACCACGCCGGTCCCGTCGATGCCGGATAAACGAAAGTTTCCTGTATTTACATATTACTACAACAAACCTCAATTAGAGCCAAGGCAAGCCAATACACTGAGGCCAATTGATTTGCAATGGGAAATGTTAGCTATTGTATATTTTTAGATGAAAACCTATTTAATCTTTGTGTTATGATAAAATACCTAGAGGCAAGGGCAAGCGTAATGGAACATTCAACTTAACCCTCTCTTGCCCAGACAAAGCAGAAAAATATCACCATTGCAGCACATTTGAAATAGTGTCTATCCCCACCCTGCTTCAAATTAGCATGCACGTAAATTATAGAGAAGTGTCTGTAAACACGCAAGTCTTCTGCCGTCTGTCCAATGAGCCTATAACCACCTCTGACTGTACATTAATAAGCAGTAAGCATATTTCTGTAATTTAGCGGTACAGTAAAAGATGAGTGTAAAGTAGTATTACGGTACATTCAGAGTGCAAGTTTAGCATCAAATGAAGTAGTTTCAGCTTCAGCTCTGTGGGGGTGACCAAACATTCAGTGGTTGAATTGATTTGGAACTTGGAGTGTAAATCAGGTGGCAAAGTCCAAACGAGCTCTGAACTGAGGTAGAGTGAGACTACCTCTTCCAGGAAATTCTCCTCTTCCTTCACTCAAATGTCAGGTCAGGCCCGGACTCTGGATACAGGCTGCATTCACACTATAAACAAAAAGCAAAAGTCTGCAGATGCTGGAAATCTGAAACAGAACAGAAAATGGTGGAAATACTCAGCAGGTCAAGCAGTACCTGCGGAGAGAACAGATAAGTTAACAATTCAGGTCCAGGCCCTTCATCACAACTGCAAGAAATTACAGATGAACAGCATTTAAAAAAACAAACAAAAGAGGGACGGGGGGGCGGGGGAGCACACATGCACACGCACGCAAACACAGACACACAAGAGGAAGAAGAACAACCTGTGAAGTGCTTAAATGGAAAACATGAAATCATTAAATGGCTGAAGTGATATTAACACAAGACAATAGGAGGATTCCTCTACATAGGGGAAACGTAATGCAGATTAGGCGACCGTTTTGCCGAACATCCTCATTTTGTCCTAAGTGCGGCCCTAAACTCCGTCACTTCCCACTTCAATTTCCCATCCCAATCCAATCTCTGTCTTTGACCTTCTACATTATTTAATTGGAGCATAACAGAAGCTAGAGGAATAGCACCTTATCTTTCTATTAAAACTGGCCTCAAAATTGACATTACTAACTTTAGATTTTTCTCTTTGGCATGACATGGTGACAGGTAGGATAGGTGTGTTGGTATTGGGGGAGAGGGGGGTCATGTTGTAGGGACAGATTGGCATTTGGTATGGAGACTCTCTATCAAAACACCACGCTGGCAGGGGAGTCTGCACCTTTGGTGTCGACCTGTCAAAACCTTCTCCCACGCTCCAAGGGCTCTGAATCTGTTCTGTTTTGCTGGTTTTTCCTGCTTCTATTTCTAAATCAGCCGTTGCTTTGGGGTAGCACTCTTGCCTTGGAGTGAGAAAGGTCATGCCCCACTCCAGAGACTTGCGAACATAATGTAGGCTGCCACTACAGTGCAGTACTGAGGTTGCGCTGCACTGTCGAAGGTGTAGTCCTTCAGATGAGAAGTTAAACCGAGGCCCTGTCTGCTTTCTCGGGTAGACATAAAAGATCCCACAGCACTATTCGAAGAGGAGGGTAGTTCTCCCCGTTGTACTGCCCAATATTTATCCCTCAACCAACATCAATAAAACAGATTATCTGGTCATATATCTAACTGCTGTTTGTGGGACCTTGCTGTTCACAAATTGGCTGCCATGTTTCCTACATTACAACAGTGACTGCACTTCAAAAGTACTTAATTGGTTGTAAAGCAGTTTGGGACATCCTGAGTTCACATAAATGCCCGTTCGTTCTTTCTTTACCTACCTTACTGTGCACTTCCTCAGGTATTCACACATTCTCTAACTGGTAAATGTCTTTAATATCTCTCATTATTCCTCCTTTTATGTCATGTTAATATCACTTGTTTTCCATTTAAGCACTTTATAATTCCTTCTACATCCTCATGTGCGTGTTTTTTTTATTCCTCGTTCCCTTTTTTCTGTCCATTTTTCAATGCTGTTCATGTGCATTTTCTTCCAGTTCTGACAAAAGATCTACACCTGAAACATTAACTTATCTAATCTCTCCACAGATGCTGACTGGTCTGCTAAGTATTTCTAGCATTTTCTGTTTTTGCATTCACACTATAATTGCAGCGATGGTACAAAATAAAACTATTTTATACCAAGACTACAGTTCTCATTTGATTGCATCTTTAGATTCAAAAGGGACATATCAATAGAAATCCTGTAAGTAAAGTAGGGAAAGCAGTAGCACGCTTCTTTTTACTTTATCAGAATAAAATTGATTTTAAATAATCACAAGGGGAAACTTACCACTAGGAAATATTACATATAGCCTTTCAATCAGCAACAGAGCAGCTGAACACCCAAAGGGATCACATGGAGATCTATGCAGAGCTAATTGAAAGACAAAGAGGCTGAGTTGTAATGTCTCATATCCATTTTTATGCTGTTTTATTTATTCCACTATAGATTTTAGCAGGGTCCCTTCTCCACTTTAACTGGAAGAATTGCGCTGGCGGAACCCTAACTGAGAACAATGAGCAGATTATTGGTGAGTAAGTGCCGCTTGATAGCATAACTGACAACTCCTCCATCACTTTGCTGATGATTGGGAGTAGGCTGATAGGGCGTCAATTGGCTGGATTGGATTTGTCTTGCTTTTTGTGGACAGATTGTCAGGTAGTGGCCAGTGTTGGAGCTCTACTAAACACCCTTGCTATGCCACCATTAGTTCTCGAACAGATCCTCAGCACTACAGCCCTGATGTTGTCGGAGCCGACAGCCTTTGCTGAGTCCAGTACACTCAGCCGTTTCTTGATGTCACAAGGGAGTGAATAGAGTTGACTAAAAACTGGCATTTGTGTTGGTGAGTACCTCAGGAGGAGGCCAAGAAAAATCATTCACTCGTATCGTCATCAAACTTAGATATATTACACTCGACCCCCTCATTTGTGAGGAGGGCATAAAGAGGCTGCAAAGGGTTAAGTGATTGGGCAGGAAGGTGGCAGATGGGAGCATAATGTGGGGAAGTGTGAAATTATCCACTTTGGTGGGAAGAATTGAAAAGCAGAATATTTTTTAATCAGTGAATGTTGGGATTCAGAGGGATTTGGATGTCCTTGTACACGAATCACAGCAAGTTAACATACAGGTACAGCAAGCAATTAGGAAGGCAAATGGTATGTTAGCGTTTATTGCAAGGGGGTTGGAGTACAAGAGTAAAGACATCTTGCCGCTATTATATAGGGCTTTGGTGAGGCCATACCTGGAGTACGGTGTACAGTTTACTTATCCTAGGGGGGGTGCAACGAAGGTTCACTGGATTGATTACTGGGATGAGAGGGCTGTCCTATGAGAAGAAATTGAGTAGAATGGGCCTATATTCTCTGGAGTTTAGAAGAATGAGAGGTGATCTCACTGAAACATATAAAATTCTTAAAGGGCTTGACAGAGTAAATGCTGAGAGGCTGTTTCCCCTGGCTAGAGGTTCTGGAAGTAGAGGGTCACAGTCTCAGGATAAGGGGTTTGCCATTTAGGGCTGAGAGGAGAAGAAATTTCTTCACTCAGAGGGTTGTGAATCTTAGTAATTCTCTACCCAGAGGGCTGTGAATGCTGAGTCTTTGAGTATATCAAGGCTGAGATCGATAGATTTTTGGACTCTAGGGGAATCAAGGGATATAGGGATCGGGCAGAAAAGCGGAATTGATTTAGAAGTTCATCCATGATCTTATTGAATGGCGGAGCAGGCTCAAGGGGCCGTATGGCCTGCTCCTGCACCTATTTCTTATGTTCTTATGCATGTAGTCCAGTGTTGTAGCGTCACCAGGTTGGCACCATATTTTCACATACGCTTGCTGCTGCTCCCAGCATGCACTTCTACACTCCTCATTGAACCAGGATTGATCTGACTTGATTGTATTGGAGATGTGAGGGATATGCCAGTTACAGAATGCAGTGATATACAAATCTGCTGCAGCTGATGGTCAACAGTGCTTCATGGCTGCCCAGCTTTGAGTTGCTAGATCTATTCTTAATCTATCCACTTAGCATGGTACTTAGTGGTAGCATTCTCGCTGAGTCAGAAAGTGCAGGATTCGAACCCCACTCCAGATAGTTCCAGCAAGTGAAGACTGGAGCTCCAGCTGAATTCTGGGTTGACATCCAGCGGAATAATCACATTCATTTGCTGCAGGTGCACCCTCCCCTCAACTACCCCCCCCGCCCCCGCAATCGCATGGGTTGTGGAAGCCTATAAAACCCTCCCACCATATCGGACTAACTACCCTATCAGCTAGAATAAAGATGGTTATGGCCTTAGGAGCATTCACATTGTGACCTATCAGACTGTTAATCAGCCTGCGAATTCTTCTGCTATTCTCTAAGGGAAGAGTATGAAGATACAAAAACAACAGCATGGTGGTAGTGCCACACATGATGGAGGTGGTCCTCTGTGTGAAGACAGGACTTGATCTCCACAAGGACGTGTGGTGGTCACTCCTAGCAATGCTGTCATGGACAAACGCATCGATGACATCTGGTGCACCTGAGGATGAGGTCAAGTAAGTTATTCCCTCGTGTTGGTCCTCTCTCCACTTGCCGCAAGATCAGTCTGGCAGCAATGTCATTAGGACTCAGCCAGCTCGGTCTGACTTGCAATCTATTGTTTTGGCTATGTCGTTCAATATTCTATTGGTTTTGTTGATTACCCTGCATTAGTTGGATATGTCGAGTGCAGAGTCTACTAGAACTCCCAGGTCTCTCTCAACTTCATCCTTAGCTACTTGCATGTTTTTCATGGAGTATGTCTCACGCTCATTTTTCTTCTTATGTGCAATACTTTACACTTATCTACATTAAATTTCATCTGCCATGGTTCAGCGCATTCATATTTTATTTAGCTCATATTGTAACTTCTGGGCCACTTCCTTTGATTCCACTGCCCCTCAGAGTTTGGTTTCGTCCACAAATATGACCAATTTGCATTGATGCTGAATCCAAGTCATTGATGAAACTGGGTAGCCCACTCAGTCATTCCCCATCTCAACAATAACCATTGTTTTCCACCTTTAACATAGAAACATAGAAGATAGGAGCAGGAGTAGGCCATTCAGCCCCTCGAGCCTGCTCCGCCATTCAATGTGATCATGGCTGATCATCCAAATTCAGTACCCTGTCCCTGCTTTCTCCCCATATCCTTGATCCCTTAGCCTTAAGAAATAGATCCAACTCCTTCTTGAATATATTTAATGAATTGGCCTCAACTGCCTTCTGTGGTAGAGAATTCCACAGGTTCACCACTCTCTGGGTGAAGAAATTCCTCATCTCAGTCCTAAATGGCTTACCCCTTATCCTTAGACTGTGACCCCTGGTTCTGGACTCCCCTGCCATCGGGAACATCCTTCCTGCATCTAGTCTGTCTAGTCCTGTTAGAATTTTATAAGTTTCAATGAGATCCCCTCTCATTCTTCTACACTCGAGCGAAAACAAGCCCAATCGACCCAATCTCTCTTCATACGTCATTCCTGCCATCCCAGGTATCAGTCTGGTGAATCTTCGCTGCACTCTCTCCATGGCAAGAATACCCTTCCTCAGATAAGGTGACCAAAACTGCACACAATACTCAAGGTGTGGTCTCACCAAGGCCCTGTACAACTGCAGCAAGACATCCTTGCTCCTGTACTCGAATCCTCTCGCTATGAAGGCCAACATACCATTTGCCTTCTTAATCGCCTGCTGCACCTGCATGCTTACCTTCAGCGACTGGTGCACAAGGACACCCAGGTCTCGTTGCACTTCCCCTTTTCCCAATCTATTGCCGTTCAGATAATAATCTGCCTTCCTGTTTTTGTCACCAAAGTGGATAACCTCGCATTTATCCACATTATACTGCATCTGCCATGCATCTGCCCAATCACCCAACCTATCCAAATCATACTGGAGTTTCTCTGCATCCTCCTCACAGCACACACGCCCACCCAGCTTTGTGTCGTCTGCAAACTTGAAGATATTACATCAAGTTCCCCCGTCTAGATCATTAATATATACAGGAAACTCTTGTTTATCCGGAATTCTCGCTTAACCGGCAAAAATCATCCTCCGAAAACTCCTCTCAAATAACCGGCAATGTTGCCGAGTCGCAGTCCGAGTCTCCGCGAACGCCGAGTACTCCGAAAACTCCTCTCAAATAATCGGCAATGTTGCCGAGTCGCAGTCCGAGTCTCCGCGAACGCCGAGTACTCCGAAAACTCCTCTCAAATAACCGGCAATGTTGCCGATCCCGAGTCCGCGAACGCCGATTTAGTCAGCAGGGGTAGTTTTCAAAAGTGCCACTACTCGGCCTCATGGCGCTGTCGGAAGTCTGAAACACTGCAGTTGTTAAGTAATTAAAGAGTTATGGATTACTCTCAACTGGCAGTACTGTACTTAATCAAGCATCTTCCACCATCCATTTAACACAACATTCTGTAGGTGAGTACCCAAATACTGTATACTGCACATTTCTTGATTTTTTTATTTTTCTTTGTTAAAAATAGCCTCGGTAGATATAACTCTCTGTTATCAGGAACTTTCGATCAACCGGCACCACCCCGGTCCCGTCGGTGCCGGATACCAAAGAGTTTCCTGTATTGTGAATAACTGGGGTCCCAGCACCGATCCCTGTGGTACCCCACTAGTCACTGCCTGCCACTCGGAAAAAGACCCGTTTATTCCAATTCTTTGCTTCCTGTCTGCCAACCAGTTTTCTATCCAAGACAGTACCTTACCCCCAATCCCATGTGCTTTAACTTTGCACGCTAATCTCTTAGGCGGGACCTTATCGAAAGCCTTCTGAAAGTCCAAATACACCACATCCACTGGTTCTCCCTTATCTATTCTACCAGTTACATCCTCAAAAAATTCTAGTAGATTAGTCAAGCATGATTTACCTTTTGTAAATCCATGTTGACTTTGTCCGATCCTGTCACTGTTTTCCAAGTGCTCTGCTATTACATCTTTTATAATGAACTCTAGCATTTTCCCCACTACCGATGTCAGGCTTACCGATCTATAATTACCCATTTTCTCTCTGCCACCTTTTTTAAATAGTGGGGTTACATTAGCTACCCTCCAATCCATGGGAACTGTTCCAGAGTCTATAGAATTTTGGAAGATGACCAGCAATGCATCTACTATTTCTAGGGCACTTCCTTAAGTACCCTAGGATGTAGATTATCAGGCCCTGGGGATTTATCGGCCTTCAATCCCATCAATTTCCCTAACACCATTTCCCTACAAATACTGATTTCATTCAGTTCCTCCCTCTCATTAGACCCTATGTTCCCCGTCATCTCTGGGAGGTTATTTGTATCCTCCTTTGTGAAGACAGAACCAAAGTATGTATTTAATTGGTCTGCCATTTCTTTGTTCCCCATTATAAATTCCCCTGATTCTGACTGCAAGGGACCTACACTTGACTTCACCAATCTTTTTCTCTTCACATATCTATGGAAGCTTTTACAGTCAGTTTTTATGTCCGTGCAAGCTTACTCTCATACTCTATTTTCCCCCTCTTAATTAATCCCTTTGTCCTCCTTTGCTGAATCCTAAACTGCTCCCAATCCTCAGGTTTGCTGCTTTTTCTGGCCAATTTATATGTCCTCTCCTTGGATCTTATGCTATCCCTAATTTCCCTTGTTAGCCACGGTTGAGTCACCTTTTTTGTTTTATTTTTATGCCAAACAGGGATGAACAAATTCTGTAGTTCATCTATGCGATCTTTAAATGTTTGCCATTGCCTATCCACCGTCAACCCTTTAAGTAACATTCCCCAATCCATCCTAGCCAACTCGCGCCTCATACCATCGTAGTTTCCTTTATTTAAATTCAGGACCCGTGTCTCTGAGTCAACTACTTCACTCTCCATCTTAATGAAGAATTCTATCATATTATGATCGCTCCTCCCCAAGGGGCCTCGCACAACAAGATTGCTAATTAATCCTTTCTCATTACATAATACCTAGTCTAAGATGGCCTGATCTCTAGTTGGTTCCTCGACATATTGGTCCAGGAAACCATCCCGTGTACAGTCTAGGAATTCCTCCTCCACAGTATTGTTACTAATTTGGTTAGCCCAATCTATATGTAGATTAAAGTCACCAATGATAACTGCTGTGCCCTTATTGCACGCGTCTCTAATTTCCCATTTAATGCCATCCCCAACCTCAGCATTACTGTTTGGGGGTCTGTATACAACTCCCACTAACGTTTTCTGCCCCATGGTATTTATCAGCTCCACCCATACAGATTCCACATCATCAGAGCTAATATCCTTCCTTACTATTGTGTTACTCTCCTCTTTAACCAGCAATGCTGCCCCACCTCCTTTTCCTTTTTGTCTGTCCTTCCTGAATATTGAATACCCCTGGATGTTGAATTCCCAGCCTTGGTCACCCTGGAGCCATGTCTCCGTAATCCCAATTATATCATATCCATTTACATCTATTTGCGCAGCTAATTCATCCACCTTATTACGAATGCTCCTTGCATTAAGACACAGAGCCTTCAGGCTTGTTTTTTTAACACTCTTAGACCATTTAGAATTATTGTTTACTGTGGCCATGTTTGATTTACATCCTTGATTTCTCTGCCTTCCACTTTTGCTTTTCTCCTTTCTGTCTTGTGTTTCTATCCTTGCTTCCCTTTCCTCTGTCTCCCTGCACAAGTTCCCAACCACCTGCCATTTTAGTTTAAACCCTCCCCAACAGCACTAGCAAACACTCCCCCCTAGGACATCGGTCCCGGTCCTGCCCAGGTGCAAACCGTCCAGTTTGTACTGGTCCCACCTCCCCCAGAACCGGTTCCAATGTCCCAGGAATTTGAATCCCTCCCCCTTGCACCATTCTTCTAGCCACGTATTCATCTGAAATATCCTTCTATTTCTACTCTGACTAGTACGTGGCACTAGTAGCAATCCTGAGATTACTACCTTTGAGGTCTTATTTTTTAATTTACCTCCTAACTCCCTATATTCAGCTTTTAGGACCTCATCCCGTTTTTTACCTATAGCGTTGGTACCTATATGCACCATGACAACTGGCTGTTCACCCTCCCCCTCCAGAATGCCCTGCAGCCGCTCCGAGACATCCTTGACCCTTGCACCAGGGAGGCAACATACCATTCTGGAGTCTCGTTTGCGGCCGCAGAAACGCCTATCTATTCCCCTTACAATAGAATCCCCTATCACTATAGCTCTCCTGCTCTTTTTCCTCCCCTCCTGTGTAGCAGAACCACCCATGGTGCCAGGAAGTTGATTGCTGCTGCCTTCCCCCGATAAGCCATCCCCCTCAACAATATCCAAAGTGGTATATCTGTTTGAGGGGGGGATGGCCACAGGGGACCCCTGCACTACCTACCTGTGCCTACTACTCTGCCTGGCGGTCACCCATTCCCTTCCTGTCTGTGCAGCCTTTACCTGCGGTGTGACCAACTCATTAAACGTGATATCCACGACGTCCTCAGCATCGCGAATGCTCCAGTATGCATCCATTCGCAGCTCCAGCGCCGCAATGCGGTCTGCCAGTAGCTGCAGCTGGATACACTTCCTGCACACATGGTCGTCAGGGACACAGGAAGTGTCCCTGATTTCCCACATAGCGCAGGAGGAGCATATCATGGGGCCGAGCTATGCTGCCATGACTTACCCTTTAATTAATTTAAATTAAATCAAATCAAATCAATACCACCAATTACACTACAATTAAATGTTATACTCAAGGGCCCTTGTTTACTAGCACTCCCCGCTACACAACAGAGACCTTAGAAACTATAACCACAAAATTAAGACCTTCTAAACTTTATAAACTATTAACCTTAACTGTCAAACTATAGAGTAGTATAAATACTCACTTTCTAAGGTCAATTTCTTATCCATACCCAAGTTTTGCCCTGAATTCCCACAACTTTGAGATTAATTAATGCCTTTGGAAGTACACAATGTTGTAAGGGTTGCCAAAATCAACTTAGATTGCTTTGAGGAAATGACAACCCAGGAGGTTGGTCAAGCAGGATCTTCCCCACCTGAAGCCTTGTTGACGAGATTGTTCTTTTCGATAATCTTCACGTTTACTCCTAATAATCGATTCCATTATTTTACACTGAATTCAAGACTAATGGGTCTGTCATTTCTGTGTCTGCTTTTTCACCTTTTTGAATGCTGGCACCACTTTAACCTGGTTTTCATTCTCGTAGGTCCTCCCCTGTGTCCAATGAATCCCTCATAATGATCGTCAGTGCTTCACAAATACCTCGCTAGTCTCTCACCACAATCTGTTTTAAAATCTTTTCAGGTGTCTAAGATGTCCATCTTATTTATATCCTACTGCTAAATATTGCCTTGATACTATTTTTTGGGCAGGGCATAGTGCTCGTGTCTTCTCTTTTGCATCATGAAGCAATCATTTCGAATATTTACTCCCTTGCTCTCATCCTCAGTTTCAAGCCATGGGCAGTGTTCACATCTCTTGCTGTAGCAGCATTTAAAAAATTTACTGTTATATTTGGCCTCTGCAGCTATGCTTTTTTCTAGGTCTTTCTTAGCCCTTGTGATCACTATTTTAACTTGTTTCTGCACCCTCCCCTTCTTTTTGTCCCTACAAAATTTGTAGAAGTAATTTTTCTTCTAATTTTCTACTTTTAATTTATCAATCCACTTCGAATCACACTTGTTTAGTCTGAGCTTGCTGATCTTAAGTATGTACTGACTTGCCAACATCACATCGATGCCAAGAATTTAAAAAAAGGCGCTAGTTCTGGTATGCAGGTCTTCAGCACTATAGGCAATTTGCTGTGTCCAGTGCACACAGCTCATTTTCAATGTCACACAGAGTGAACCGAATTGGCTAGATATGATGGTGGGGACCTCAGGAAGAGGCCGAATAAAATCATCCACTTGGAACTTCCAGCTGAAAATGCTTGCAAACACTTCGCTCTGTCCAATGTACTCAGCTGCTTTTTAATGGCCTTAAAACTGAAGTGTAAATTATCAATTTTAAACTGGATTACCAATGTGCAACATATTTCCCATACCTAGATTAGTTTAAATGATAATGTGGTTTAAAATCAGTAACCAAATTGTTTCTCAATAACATAAAAATAAGATTATTACCTGCAACAAGCAAATACTTTATGCTGCAAAAGAATTTGCAGGACCAGCTCTCCATGTTTATGTTCCTAGAATAAGCAAGCTTAATTTTTGGTTTGTACACCCACATTTTTTAGGGTCTCAATGCAGTCAGCTTATTTCACTTTGGCTCATTGACACAGTCAGCTGAACACTTCCAGTGCCATAAGTAGCTGTTAGATGCTGCGACTGGGGTATCTGTGGGTTTGCCCTGGATGAATGAGCTGAGAGGCCGAATATCTTGTGATTGCGCAAAAGGAATCGCTGTTCTGTATCACAGCACTGGTTTAATTTGGGCTGCAGTACCATCAGTCTCCTGCTGGGGATGCTGCCAAGAACTGGAATTGATAGCTCAGTACCACCATCAACAGGAAAACAACAGGACTACACACACTAATTGGTAAAACACTCTAAAGTGTATACATTAGAACACCTAATCTAGGTGAGAGAAATCCTGACTGGCCAAAAGTTATACAGCTATTGTGGAAACCCAGTATCATTTCTTCTGAAGCTGTATAATTTCTGCACACCCAGGAACTACCATGGCAAATTGAGATATTTGCAATTGTTAGTTGTGTCTCACTTTACCTAATTATGCCACCAGCACAAACTCAGAAATTCAGGGCTGCTATCTGATCAACATTTATGAAGTGCAGGAATATGATATTTTACAAGTTACCCCTGTCTGGCTGTCCTTCCCTCCTCACTTCTGCCAATGACTTAAGAGGTATTGAAAGCATCAATTAAATGACAATGTTATCTTGAGGGTACAACCCTCTATAAGAAGTGTTATTCTTCCATCCTGGTCTCACTATGCATTGCATTATCTGTGGCTGTGGGAAGAAGTTACTTGCAACCAGGCTCCAACTTCAGCACTCTGTAAAAAGTTCAGAAAGTTAGTCCAGGATGGTTCTCCTACCAATTGCATTTATATAGCTTCACAGCCAATGAATTGAACACAGGAACAGGAGTAGGCCATACAGCCCTTTGCGCCTGTTCCACCATTCAATTAGATCATGGCTGATCTGTACCTCAGCGCCATATTGTCATTACGTCTTCCAGATTAGTCAGGCATGATCTACCCATCACAAATTCATATTGACTTTCCTGATCAGCTGATACTTGTCCAAGTGCTCAGTCACTCTGTCTGCTCAGGTGGAGATAAAAGATCCCACTATTAAGAGCGGGGGAATTCTGGTATCCTGGTAACATTTATCCCTCAAACAACACCATAAAAAAGAGATTTATCTCATTGCCGTTTGTGGGACCTAGGAACACCCACCCGCCCCTTCAACCACCGTCTGCCCCACCTGTGATAGAGACTGTAGGTCCCGCATTGGACTCATCAGTCACCTGCGAACTCATTTTTAATGTGGAAGCAAGTCATCCTCAGTTCCGAGGGACTGCCTAAGAAGATGATCATCCGAAAGAGGGCACCATCGACAATGCAGCAATCCCTCGGTACTGCACTGGAGTGTCAGCCAAGAACCTCCTGTCTTTGCTTCTAGACCACTGCATAATTCTGGGCAATGTGCAGCCCGCTTGCCGGCTTTTCAATGCAAAAACCGTGCATGCGTAGTATTTTGAAGGGGCCGTGCGGCGCCAAGAAAAATTACAGGGAACATTGATTCTGGGAAATCCAAAGGATTAATGCTAAGACGTTCAGGCAGCATCCTAAGAACAGAGGACGTTTACTAACAACTTTCTTCAATTATGACTACATCTGGGTAAATCTACATTAACGTCACAGGCCTGTAGAGAATGGATAGGTTACACGATCTGGATAGGAGGAGAAATATCTGTGAGTGACCCAAAAGGAAAGCCAATTTTGCCTGGTGCTACCTGCTCATTTTTTTTTAAGCCCAAGAAAGTAAGGGAGTTTTACCAGCTAACAAGCAAGCCTGGTCTTCATTCATAGAATCATTGAATCTTATAAGGCAGAAGGGGGCCATTCGGCCCGTCGTGCCTGGGCCAGCTCTTTGAAAGCTGTCCAATTTAGTCCCACACCCTAGCTTTTTCCCATAACCCTGCAAATTAGTTCTCTTCAAATACATGTCCAATTGCCTTTTGAATCCTATGGAATCTGATTCCACCACCCTTTCAGGTAGTGCGTTCCAGATCATAACAACCCTCTTTATGAAATAATTTCTCATTTCCCCTCTAGTTCTTTTGCCAATTATTTTAAATCTATGAACTCTGGTTATCAGCCCACTTGTCAGAGGAAACAGTTTCTCCCTACTTGCTCTATCAAAACCCCTCATCATTTTGAATACCTCTATTAGGTCTCCCCTTAACCTTCTCTACTCGAAGGAGAACAATCCCAGCTTCTCCAATCTCTTCACATAACTGAAGTTCCTCATCCCTGGTATCAACCTGGTAAACCTCCTCTGTCCCCTCTCCAAAGCCCTGGCATCCTTCCTAAAGAGTGGTGCACAGAATTAGACAATACTCCAGCTGAGGTCTAACCAGTGTTTTGTATAGATTTAGCTTGACTTCCTTGTTTTTGTATTCAATGCCCCTATTTACAAAGCCAAGTATCCCATATGCATTCTTAGCTGCCTTATCAACTTGCCCTGCCACCTTCAAGGATTTGTGAATATGTACGCCCAGGTCCCTCTGTTCTTGCACCACCCTCAAAATAGCACCATTTAGACTGCCTCTCCATGTTGTTTCGCCCAAAGTGCATCACTTCACACTTATCCACATTAAACTGCATCTACCATGTGTCTGCCCATTTCAGCAGTCTATGTCCTCCTGAAGTCTGTTACTATCCTGCTCACTATTTACTATGTTTTGTATTATCCGCAAACTTCAAAATTATACTCTCTATACCCAAGTCCAGGTCATTTATAGATAAGAAAAACAATGGTCCTAATACCGACCCCGGGGGACCCCACTGCATACTTCTCTCCAGTCAGAAAAACATCCGTTCACCATCACTCTCTGCCTCCTATCCCTTAGCCAATTATGTACCCACATCCCTTTAATCTCATGTACTTTTATTTTCCAAATAAATCTGTTATGTGGTACTTTAATCAAAAGCCTTTTGAAAGTCCATATGTACAACATCTACTTCACTACCTTCATCAACCCTCTCTGTTACTTCATCAAAGAACTCAATCAGGTCTGTCAGATTAGCCTTTAACAAATCCGTGCTGGCTGTCCCTTATTAACTCATGCTTCTCCAAGCAAGAATTAATTTTATCCTCGACAATGGTCTCCAGTAGTTTTCCCCACGTTTGACTGATTGGCCTGTGGTTACCAGGTTTCTAGCTCTCCCCTTTTTTGAACAGGGGTGTAACATTTGCAATCCTCCAGTCCTCTGGCACCACTCCCATATCCAAGGAGGACTGAAAGATTGTAGTCAGAGCTTCTTCTATCTTCACCCAGCAACCTAGGATGCATCCCATTTGGACCGGGCGACATGCTAACTTTGAGATGCGCCAACCTATTTAGCACCTTCTTTCTATCTATTTTATCTTGTTCAATATCTCTACTCCCCCCTCCTCTACTGCAACATTAACTTCATACTCTTCTTTTGTGAAGACAGGTGCAAAGCACTCATTCAGTACCTCAAGTCATGCCCTCTGCTTCCAAAAGATTTCCTTTTTTGTCCCTAATCGGCCCCACCATTCCTTTAAATATCCTTTTACTTTTTATATGTTTATAAAAGATTTTTGAGTTCCCTTTTGTTACCCACTAATCTTTTCTCATACTCTCAGTTTGCCCTTATATTCTTTTTTAATTTACCCCTGCACGCTCTGCATTCTGCCTGGTTTTCTACTGTATTCTGTACCGGACATTGGTCATAATTGGATATTAAAATTTGCGTCTAAAATTGCATCTAAAGTGAATCCTTGTGAAAGGATGGCCCAAAAATTAGTCTCAGTACGCGAGAGTACGCACTGTGTACTCTCGCGTATTCTGTCTCCAATTGCCGGTTTTCTGCATGCACTGCGCATGCGCTGAAAACCGGCACTTGGTGAACTCAAAAGGAGGCGGTTCCTAAGTGAACCGCGTGCGCACTACAGGCTGCGCACACGCAGTGCACTTAGTGCTTTGAACGCGCAGGTAAGCATGGAAGATTTTGCACATAAAGAAAGGAGGCGTAAGACCCTCTTTTAACAAGGTAAGTAGTTAATTAAGTATTATTTTAAATTTTTTTCAACAGGTTTATCTTTTTTAGAGACTTTAAAGAAAGGTAAGTTTATTTTTATAACTTTTAAAAAGATTTTAAATTTTTTCAAAAATTTAATTTTTTGTTTAAAGTGGTTAATTTATTTAACTATACTTATTTTATTAACGAGAAGTCGCACACCAGGTTATAGTCCAACAGATTTATTTAATTTTACAAGCTTTCGGAGCTATCGCTCCTTCGTCAGGTAAGTTAGCAATGAGAGAATCTCCCAGAATTCACAATTTAAACCCAGACAAAATCTATTCACATTATTCGCTACAACAAAGAGCACAGCCAAGACAATGAGATGTGTCCCAGGGGGTCCAGCGTGTCAAACCACCTGCTGGCTGCATATCCTGTCAATTTGTGTTCTTGTGTTTTTAAAAAAAAAAACAAAAAAAAACACCTGGGAAGACCGGCCATGATGTCAAGTCACGTTCTGTATCGTGACATGAACCCGATATCGCGATTGAGGCCATCCTCATGAGTGCGGAACTTGGCTATCAGTTTCTGCTCTATGATTTTGCGCTGTCGTGTATCTCGAAGGCCGCCTTGGAGAACGCTTACCCGCAGATCCGAGGCTGAATGCCCCTGGCTGCTGAAGTGTTCCCCGACTGGGAGGCAACCCTCCTGCCTGGCGATTGTTGCGCGGTGTCCGTTCATACGTTGTCTCAGTGTCTGCATGGTCTCGCCGATGTACCATGCTCTGGAGCATCCTTTACTGCAACGTATCAGGTAGACAACGTTGGCCGAGTCACATGAGTATGTACCGTGTACCTGGTGGGTAGTGTCCTCACGTGTAATGATGGTATCTGTGTCCATGATTTGGCATGTCTTGCAGAGGTTGCCGTGGCAGGGTTGTGTGGTGTCTTGGTTGCTGTTCTCCTGAAAGATGGGTAATCTGCTGCGAACGATGGTACTTTTGAGGTTAGGCGGCTGCTTGAAGGCGAGTAGTGGAGGCGTGGGGATGGCCTTAGCAAGGTGTTCGTCGTCATCGATGACATGTTGAAGGCTGCGAAGAACATGGCGTAGTTTTTCCGCTCCGGGGAAGTACTGGACGACGTAGGGTACTCTGTTGGTTGTGTCCCGTGTTCGTCTTCTGAGGAGGTCTATGCGGTTTTTCGCTGTGGCCCGTCGGAACTGTCGATCGACGAGTCGAGCGTCATATCCCGTTCTTACGAGAGCGTCTTTCAGTGTCCGTAGGTGTCCATCGCGTTCCTCCTCGTCTGAGCAGATCCTGTGTATTCGCAGGGCTTGTCCATAGGGGATGGCTTCTTTAACGTGGTTAGGGTGGAAGCTGGAGAAGTGGAGCATCGTGAGGTTGTCCGTGGGCTTGCGGTAGAGTGAAGTGCTGAGGCGTCCGTCTTTGATGGAGATTCGTGTGTCCAAGAATGAAACCGATTCTGAGGAGTAGTCCATGGTGAGTTTGATGGTGGGATGGAACCTGTTGATGCTATCGTGTAGTCCTTTCAGTGATCCTTCGCCGTGGGTCCAAAGGAAGAAGATGTCGTCGATGTATCTGGTGTACAGCGTTGGTTGGAGGTCCTGTGCAGCGAAGAAGTCTTGCTCGAACTTGTGCATGAAGATGTTGGCATATTGGGGAGCGAATTTGGTCCCCATGGCTGTTCCGTGTGTTTGGGTGAAAAAATGGTTGTCGAAGGTGAAGACATTGTGGTCAAGGATGAAGCGGATGAGTTGTAAGATGGCGTCCGGAGATTGGCTGTTGTTGGTGTTGAGTACTGAGGCTGTCGCAGCGATGCCGTCATTGTGGGGGATATTGGTGTAGAGTGCCGATACGTCCATTGTGACGAGGAGTGTTCCTGGTTCAACTGGTCCATGGGTGCTGAGTTTCTGCAAGAAGTCTGTAGTGTCGCGACAGAAGCTGGGGGTTCCCTGTACGATGGGTTTCAGGATGCCCTCGACGTACCCAGAGAGGTTCTCACACAGGGTTCCGTTGCCTGATACGATAGGACGTCCGGGTGTGTTGGCTTTGTGTATCTTTGGGAGGCAGTAAAAGTCTCCTACGCGGGGAGTACGTGGGATGAGAGCGCGTAGGATGTTTTGAAGGTCTGGATCGAAGGTCTTGATCAGTCTATTGAGTTGGCGGGTGTGTTCTTTGGTCGGATCTGCGGGTAGCTGTCTGTAGTGTTCCTGGTTGTCCAGTTGTCGGTATGCTTCTTTGCAATAGTCCGTTCTGTTCTGTATGACGATGGCTCCTCCTTTGTCCGCTGGTTTGATGACGATGTTGCGGTTGGTCTTGAGTGCGTGGATGGCGTTGCGTTGTGCTCGGGTGACATTCTGGACTGTCTTGTGAGTACGGCTGATGAATCTGGCGTTGATGCATTTCCTGACAGCTTGAGCATACATGTCAAGCTTAGGGTTGCGACCCTCCGGAGGGGTCCAATTTGACTCTTTCTTCCTCGGTTGCAGCACTGCGGTTCCCTCTGTCTGCTGTTCCGGATCATTGATTGTCCCATTAGGAATGTTGCTGACGTCTTGGGATTTGTGGTAGTATTCCCGGATCCTCATTCTCCTGATGAATTCCTCTGTGTCCGCTGCGAGACCGATGGGGTCCATTTTGGTGGTGGGGCAGATCTTGAGCCCTAGGGCGAGAACTTCGATTTCGTCTGGTTGAAGGGTGTGGTCCGACAGGTTGACGATGGACTTCCCTGTGGTTGCAACCATGGTACCGGGGGAGGCTTGGTTGCAGCTGGTGGTTACGCCGAGTTTCTTTTATTTTATATATTTTATTTTATATATCATATTTTATTAATGTGATGGCTTTTTTTTTAAATTTAATTGAGGTTTAGCTGTTCTTTTGGGGGGTATAGATTCATAGCTTTGACAGCTCTTGCCGTCAAAACTATGAATGAAAGATGGTGTGCTGCCATTGGCTCTAACTGAATCACGTGATCCCACAGCTCGCACGAATTAACTGCGTCTGTGGGATACGCACACACTGCACAGCTGCAGCCTTGAAACTAAAGTTCGTGTGAGCTCGGAAGGAAAAGGCAGGCGCGCAGTGAGATATCGCGGGGAAGCCTTACCCCCGCAGGAAGGCTCCGTCTTTAATTTCTAGGCTAATGAGTCAGCTATCGAAATAGTGGGGAATGGGGTTTCATTTGTGAAAATAACTTAAATCGTAAGGATTTTTGACACTCAAAACAGAAAGTTTGGCGAAGTCTGGAAGGGGTTCAGAGGTTAAAGAAAGGACTAAGAGATCTTAAGAAACAGATCTAAGGTGAAAAGGAGTCAAGAGTGGAAGTGGGAAACTTCAGATGTCGAGACAGATCAAGTCAAAAAGTTTGAAATGTATCACTGTTAAATGATAGTTTGTGATATCTGATATCTAAGACGAGAGAGACAGAGGTTAGAATCAGCCTTAATCCAAATCTAACAAGTATGTGGAAAGTTTGATATACCAGGAAAAAGGAAACAATGGTAGAGGTAAGTAATACTACTTCTATGGACAAAGATTAATCCTTTAAGCTTCCCTAATGGTGAACACAAGTGTTCCAGAGGGAGGCAGATCTACACAACTCGATTACAACCTTGCCCTTCCAAGCTGGCTGTATGAAATAAAAAAGATCAAAGCTGGTAGCTTATTAGAATACATTGAAATAGACTTTTAAAAGAACCTGGATATATTTGTTATTGAAAGCTGTTAATCTGCCAGCTATATAAATAATCTAACTATAAAATAGCTTTGCCAATTTATGTTAATCTTGTACATTTAACAATCATATACTGTGTAAAGAGGAGCCAGTTAATGCTGAATTATTATACATTTAAACTATATATGAGCGTATAAAGATTGAAACTATGTAAATAATATCTATCCAAGTACTCTGTGCTTTCTTTAATGCTTAATCTCATGATGGTATTAATCATGTTCATGATGCGGAGATGCCGGTGTTGGACTGGGGTGGACAAAATTGAGAGGTCGCACAACACCAGGTTATAGTCCAACAGTTTTATTTGAAATCACAAGCGCTCCGAAAGCTTGTGATTTCAAATAAAACTGTTGGACTATAACCTGGTGTTGTGCAACCTCTCAATTAATCATGTTATCAGAGATGTGTTTATAAAGTCACATATATCTATGTCTAATTTTAGTTTTGATGACTCTAGCAAGAGGAAATTCATTAATTTACTAGTTGTGTGCAATGTTCCCACTTGATCAGTCTGTTTTATGTAACTGTTAATATACTGGGTCAGACAAGATAATAGCCCATAATTTGCGGTCAGCGGCGAAGCAAAGGCATTCGCCGCTGGCCCCAAAGTAAGCTTCACACAAAGATCTCGTGATCTCTGTGGCGAGAAGGTCGGCTTTTCCAAGGCGTAATTGAAATCAACGCAAGTTAATGGGGATTTCCAGCAAAGAGCTGCTGTGACATCAATAGGCTGTCTAAGCAGCCAATCAAAACGCAGAATTCTCACAGACAGCGAACCAGGAATTGGGTAAGCTCCTTTGATTCTAACATTTTAAAAATGTTAGAGAGAGCAAAACAAAGATTGGAGCTCTCACAGGGGGAAAAGGCAAACCTGAAATAAAGATGAACAAACTTTAAAAAAAAAATTTAAGTTTCTTAAAAATTTAAATTTTTATTAAAATGGATAAATTTGACACTTCACAAAATGAAAATGAGTTTTTCAGGGTCAGAACGTTTGTTTAGCAGTCAATACGCTGTTAAAACCCCAATTGCACCTAATCCAAAAGGATCTAACTTTTAATGGGGTATTTAACAACAGTCAGAGGGAGATAGAAGAGCAAATATGTAGGCAAATTTCTGAGACGTGCAAAAATAGGGCAGGAATAGTAGGGGATTTCAATTTCCCAAATATTAACTGGTATAAAATTAGTGTGAAAGGCATAGAGGGAGCAGAATTCTTAAAATGCATTCAGGAGAACTTTTTTAGCCAGTACGTAGCAAGCCCGATAAGAGAGGGGGCGGTTCTGGACCTAGTTTTAGGGAATGAAGCTGGGCAGGTGGAAAGGGTATCAGTGGGAGAGCATATTGGTGGTAGTGATCATAATTCAGTTAGATTTAGGGTAGTTCTGGAAAAGGACAAGGATAGACCAGGAATAAAAGTTCTCAATTGGAGAAAAGCTAATTTTACTAAGCTGAGAGATGATTTCGCCAAAGTGGACTGGAGACAGAAACCTGAAGGTAAATCAGTATCAGAGCAGTGGGAGGCATTCAAGGAGGAGATAGTGAGGGTTCAGAGCAAGTATGTTTCCTTAAAGAAAAAGGGTGGGACTAACAAATCTAGAGCTCCCTGGATGTCAAGGGGCCTACAGGGTAGGATTAAGAAAAAAAGGGAAGCTTATGACAGATACTGAGGACTTAATACTACAGAAAGCCGAGAGAAGTATAGAGTGTGCAGGGGTGAAATTAAAAAGGAAATTAGGGAAGCAAAGAGAGGGCATGAAAAAATATTGGCAAGTAAAATCAAGGAAAACCCAAAGATGTTTTATAAATACATTAAGAGCAAGAGGATAACTAAAGTAAGAGTAGGGCCTATTAGGGACCATAAAGGTAACCTGTGTGTGGAAGCAGAAGACTTGGGTATGGTTCTTAATGAATACTTTGCGTCTGTTTTCACAAAAGAGAGGGACGATGCAGACATTGCAATCAGGGAGGAGGAGTGTGAAATATACATAGTGAAAGAGGAAGTATTAAGGGGTTTAGCATTTTTGAAAGTGGATAAATCCCCAGGCCCGGATGAAATGTATCCCAGACTGTTAAGAGAAGTAAGAGAGGAAATAGCAGAGGCTCTGACCATCATTTTCCAATCCTCTCTGGCTACAGGTGTGGTGCCAGAGGACTGGAGGACTGCTAACGTGGTACTGTTGTTTAAAAAGGGAGAAAGGGATAGACTGAGTAATTACAGGCCAGTCAGCCTAACCTCGGTGGTGGGAAAATTATTGGAAAAAATTCTGAGGGACAGGATAAATCTTCATTTAGAAAGACACAGATTAATCAAGCACAGTCAGCACGGATTTGTTAAGGGGAGGTCGTGTCTGACTAACTTGATTGAATTTTGAGAGGCGGTAACGAGGAGGGTCGATGAGGGTAGTGCGTATGATGTAGTCTATATGGATTTTAGCGAGGCTTTTGTAAGGTCCCACATGGCAGACTGGTCACGAAAGTAAAAGACCATGGGATCCAAGCAAAGTGGCAAGTTGGATCCAAAATTGGCTCAGAGGCAGGAAACAAAGGGTAATGGTCGAAGGGTGTTTTTGTGACTGAAAGGCCGTTTCCAGTGGGGTTCCGCAGGGCTCAATACTGGGTCCTTTGTTTTTTGTGGTATGTATCAATGATTTGAATGTAGGAAGTATGATTAAGAAGTTTGCAGATGATACAAAAATTGGCCGTGTGGTTGATAATGAAGAAAAAAGCTGCAGACTGCAGGAAGATATCAATGGACTGGTCAGGTGGGCAGAACCGTGGCAAATGGAATTCAAACTGGAGAAGTGTGAGGTAATACATTTGGGGAGGGCTAACAAGGCAAGGGAATACACTATAAATGGTAGGACACTGAGAAGTGCAGAAGATCAGAGGGACCTTGGAGTGCATGTCCACAGATCCCTGAAGGTAGCAGGACATGTAGATAAGGTGGTTAAGAAGGCATATGGGATACTTGCCTTTATTAGCCGAGGCATAGAATATAAGAGCAGGGAGGTTATGCTTGAACTGTATAAAACACTAGTTAGGCCGCAGCTAGAATACTGCGTGCAGTTCTGGTCACCACATTACAGGAAGGATGTGATTGCACTGGAGGGGGTGCAGAGGAAATTTATGAGGATGTTGCCTGGGCTGGGGAATTTTAGCTATGAGGAAAGATTGGATAGGCTGGGGTTGTTTTCTTTGGAAGAGGAGGCTGAGGGGAGACCTAATTGAGGTGTATAAAATTATGAGGGGCCTAGATAGAGTGGATAGGAAGGACCTATTTCCCTTCACAGACGGGTCAATAAACAGGGGGCAGAGATTTAAAATAATTGGTCGGCGGTTTAGAGGGGATTTGAGGAGAAATGTTTTCACCCAGAGGGTGGTGGGGGTCTGGAACTCACTGCCTGAATGGGTGGTAGAGGCAGAGACCCTCAGCACATTTAAAAAGTACTTGGATATGCACTTGAAGTGCTGTAACCTACAAGGCTATGGACCAAGTGCTGGAAAGTGGGATTAGGGTGGATCGCTCTTTGTCGGCCGGCACGGACAAGATGGGCCAATTTCTATGATTCTATGATTGATTACCGTGGAAGAGCCAAGTTTTTGTCAGTTGCCTTGATTTGACAGATTACACTGACGGCCGGCTCTGGGAGGGAGGGGGCACAGCGCAGCCTGTAGAGGAGCAGTGAATGACAGACCGCAACTTCAGGAATTCCGCATTAGGCTGAAGTTGCGGTCACTTTCAAAGGCAAAATGATGGTGAATGCTGCCAGTTCGCCGTCGTCAGGACCACAAATTCCTGGCCAGTTTGTTTTATGTAACTGTTAATATACTGGGTCATACAAGATAGTTCAAACGAAGTAAACTTTAGGCATCTAATCAACCTCACAGATGGATGGTAAATCTCCAACCCTGTTCTCCGATGTGGAGTTAAGATTCAGTCGATACCCTTTGACCAATACTGCTCACATCATTTCGAATTTTTTGTTCACCAGCATTCTTACAACTCAAACTCCTTAAAATGATACAAAAGAAAAATACTATGGATGTTGGAAATCTGAAATAAAAACAGAAAATACTAGAAAATACTCAGCATGCCAGGCAACATCTGTGGAGAGAGAAATAGCTGCTGCGTGACCTGAGGATTTTCCAGCATTTTCAGTTTTTAATTCCTTAAAATTATCGTTCATTTTATTTCCCAAGCTCATTTTATTGAGCTTGGGAAAGCAACAGATAGAAATGCTAATGGGGAGTAGAGTTATACACCATTCCCTTTGATATTTTGTTGTTTTTTACTTTCCTTCTGCTCCCAACCCAAATAAGCATACATCAGACATCAAATCAATGGGATCATGAGCAGAATCTTCACGTTTGCAAATGATATCAAAATAAGCAGAACAAATGATGAGCAACACGAGATTTTGAAGAATTTAGATCTTTTAGGAACTGGGTTAAAATATGGCAGATGTAATTCAATGTGGTTCAACATGAAAGAATGGCAACAGGACGTTAAATGGAACAGTGGTAAACACTGTGCCAATCAACAAAGGGGTCATTGTGTTGGTCACACTCCATCCAGAGTATATTGCACAATTATGGTCAGCTAATCATATGATGAATGCTCTTGAAGAATACAAAAGTGAGCTGCCAAGATCATTCCAGTAATGAGAAAAGCTTAAGGGGGAAAAATTCAGTTGCTTAGGGCACTAACGGGGCACAAAGCAACTTGCACCTGGGCGCGGCGCAACCAACGCCTCCCGCGAAATTCAGAGGGAGGTTAGCGGCGCCGGTAACCATTAGCGCCCGGCTGGCGCTCCGGCTGCGATCTTCAGTAGCGCCCTGACTTACCGCTGGATGCTATGTCCGATGGGGTCAGGGGGGCCTACCTGCGGCCGGGGCGCCGCCTATTAAAGGCGAGGTGCCGGGCGCCCATTTTTGTTGCTGGCCGCCTGCTAGCACCTGCCCCCGTTGCCATCCCCGGCCTCCTCTTCAGCCCCCCCCACCCGTGGAGTGCCGGCTTGTTTACCGGCACTCCGATCGCTGGTGGCCCAGCTGGGCCCCGGGTCGCACTGTGCAAGGCCCCTCCCCTTTAAGAAGGGGAGGAAGGCCTGCAGTACCGCGGCGCGACGTGCCGCAGCGTCACGATATTCCCTCGCAGCTCCCCAAGAGGGAGGTGGGGCGCTTCCAGTAGTGCCCCACTTCCCTCTTGGGGCGCTACTGGTGAACTTCGGCCGCGGGAGCGCTAATTTTTTCGGGCCACTAAAAGTAGTGCCCCAGCAAAGTTAGCGCCCCAAAGGGGGCGCGACTCAATTTTTCCCCCGAAGGAAGTTGTGCTTATTTTTGGGGGGAAATGGAGACTTTGATGTGACCTAATTGAAATTTAAGAAGTGAATTAGCAAAGGTAATCCAAACAAATAGTTCACATTGGTCTAAATATCAGACAGCATAAGTTAAAAAGGTAGATGGTTAGGAGTAAAAAGGAAAGTCGGACAGAATTGCTTATTTTACATATTATAAAGGGCAACAAACTTATGCAATAGGTTACCAGGAAAGGTCATCCAAGCGAATAGTATAAATGGTTTTGAGCGAAAAGGCGAGTAGGGAGAAATCAATTAAAAAGGGATGGTCTTGTTGCCCCAAATGGCTTAGTGGTAGTACTCTCGTCTGAGTCAGGACATGCGTTCAAGCATCACTGCAAGGACTTGGGCACATAATCCAGGTTGACACTTCAGTGCAGTACTGAGGGAGTATCTTTCAGAGGAGACATTAAACTGAAGCCCCATTTGCTTATTCAAGTGGACTGAAAAGAACCCACGTCATGATTCCCTCATTTATAGCAGCCCCATCAAAACAAGATTAACTGGTCATTTATTTTATTACTGGGATACTGCTGTACACAAAGTGGCTGCTGCCCTTGCCTACACTTCAAAATAATTAATTGACTGCAAAGCACTTTGGGACGGCCCGAGGACACGAAAAGCGCTATATAAATGCAATTGCTTTCTTTGCCGCACTTTTTCCAGATCTTATAATTGAACTGCACACAAGTTTCTAGATGGGGAAGAACCTCCTGTCCAGGCTCAGTATAATGTGAAGTTAGTTGATTAACACAATTTGACAGCACTCCCAGCAAGTAGCATATGACACAGAGAGAGAGAGTTCCAAGATTAGGGAAAAGATTAGGGACAAGATTTCCTTCACCAGCAGCGCCTAAAACTCAGAAGGATCTTTTGGGCGGAGAGGAGGAAGATGGCACCCAATCAAAAGAGGCTTCTAAAAGCCAACAGTTAAATAAAATATTTGCTGGATGGCCCTAATGCAAAGTCATTTAAATATATTGTGGGCCTTCATAAATCTTGCACACAGTTTGTACACAGGCTGAGTGCCAGTAGTGCTTCAGACCCACATTGGGGCACAAAGCTCATCAGGTGCTTGGTAGGCCTCAGGCTTCCACACCCGATAATACAGGGAACCAGAGCCCGGTGTACTTTAGCACCAAGGAACACCAGTCATTGCATTATCAGCCGCTATGGCGGACAGGAAAAGCAACAACGTGCACTTGTACAGCCCTTTTCACAACAAACATCAGAGAGCATAAAACGAGGAGGAAAAACTGTACATTGAGCAGCAAAAAGCACGTCATTTATAGAGGGAGACTAAAGGCACGATCCAATCTTTAAAAGACATGAAGGCAGGGAGATGGGTAGTAAGCAAAACAATTTTCAGAGAATTTCAGAGGATAATGATTAGCCTCGGACGATGGAGCAGTAATCCAGAATCAGAGGAGGCGAGGATGCAGCAGGAATATGTGGCTGGAGACGATCACTCTAATAAGGTGGACTGAGGCCATGGAGGATAAGAATTTTAAAGTTTATTCTCTGGGGCACTGGAAACGAACAGAATTAAGACAGTTAAGCTAGAGACTCCAGCTGTAAGAGTCCATGGGCTTTGCAACATTCACACAAAGAGCGGGAGCAGAGCGGAGCGGCTGTTTACAAAGGGCAGGAGCAGAGCCGAGCGGCTGTTTACAAAGAGCGGGAGCGGAGCGACTGTTTACAAAGAGCGGAGAGCGGATCGACAGTTTACAAAGAGCGGGAGCGTAGAGCGGAGCGACTGTTTACAAAGAGCGAGAGCGGATCGACTGTTTACAAAGCGCGGAGAGCAGATCGACCTGTTTACAAAGAGCGGGAGCGGAGCGACTGTTTACAAAGAGCGGGAGCAGTGAGCGGAGCGACTGTTTACAAAGAGCAGATCGACTGTTTACAAAGAGCGGGAGCGGAGCGACTGTTTACAAAGAGCGGGAGCAGTGAGCGGAGCGACTGTTTACAAAGAGCGGGAGCAGTGAGCGGAGCGACTGTTTACAAAGAGCGGGAGCAGTCAGCGGAGCGACTGTTTACAAAGAGCGGGAGCGGTGAGCGGAGCGACTGTTTACAAAGAGCGGGAGCGGAGAGCGGAGCGACTGTTTACAAAGAGCGGGAGCAGTGAGCTGAGCGACTGTTTACAAAGAGCGGGAGCAGTGAGCGGAGCGGCTGTTTACAAAGAGCGGGAGCAGTGAGCGGAGCGACTGTTTACAAAGAGAGGGAGCAGTGAGCGGAGCGACTGTTTACAAAGAGCGGGAGCAGTGAGCTGAGCGACTGTTTACAAAGAGCGGGAGCAGTGAGCGGAGCGGCTGTTTACAAAGAGCGGGAGCAGTGAGCGGAGCGACTGTTTACAAAGAGAGGGAGCAGTGAGCGGAGCGACTGTTTACAAAGAGAGGGAGCAGTGAGCGGAGCGACTGTTTCCAAAGTTGGGAGCAGTGAGCGGAGCGACTGTTTACAAAGAGCGGGAGCAGAGAGCGGAGCGACTGTTTACAAAGAGCGGGAGCAGAGCGGAGCGACTGTTTACAAAGAGCGGGAGCAGTGAGCGGAGCGACTGTTTACAAAGAGCGGGAGCGGAGAGCGGAGCGACTGTTTACAAAGAGCGGAGAGCGGAGCGACTGTTTACAAAGAGCGGAGAGCGGAGCGACTGTTTACAAAGAGCGGGAGCAGTGAGCGGAGCGACTGTTTACAAAGAGCGGGAGCAGTGAGCGGAGCGACTGTTTACAAAGAGCGGGAGCAGAGAGCGGAGCGACTGTTTACAAAGAGCGGGAGCGGAGCGGGAGCGGAGCGACTGTTTACAAAGAGCGGGAGCAGTGAGCGGAGCGACTGTTTACAAAGAGCGGGAGCAGTGAGCGGAGCGACTGTTTACAAAGAGCGGAGCGACTGATTACAAAGTGCGGGAACGGAGCGACTGTTTACAAAGAGCGGGAGCGGAGAGCGGAGCGACTGTTTACAAAGAGCGGGAACAGTGAGCGGAGCGACTGTTTACAAAGAGCGGGAGCGGAGAGCGGAGCGACTGTTTACAAAGAGCGGGAGCAGAGAGCGGAGCAACTGTTTACAAAGAGCGGGAACAGTGAGCGGAGCGACTGTTTACAAAGAGCGGGAGCAGTGAGCGGAGCGACTGTTTACAAAGAGCGGAGAGCGGAGCGACTGTTTACAAAGAGCGGGAGCGGAGAGCGGAGCGACTGTTTACAAAGAGCGGGAGCAGAGCGGAGCGACTGATTACAAAGAGCGGGAGCAGAGCGGAGCGACTGTTTACAAAGAGCGGGAGCAGTGAGCGGAGCGACTGTTTACAAAGAGCGGGAGCGGAGCGGCTGTTTACAAAGAGCGGGAGCGGAGAGCGGAGCAACTGTTTACAAAGAGCGGGAGCAGTGAGCGGAGCGACTGTTTACAAAGAGCGGGAGCGGAGCGGAGCGACTGTTTACAAAGAGCGGGAGCAGTGAGCGGAGCGACTGTTTACAAAGAGCGGGAGCGGAGCGACTGTTTACAAAGATCGGGAGCGGAGAGCGGAGCGACTGTTTACAAAGAGCGGGAGCAGTGAGCGGAGCGACTGTTTACAAAGAGCGGGAGCGGAGCGACTGTTTACAAAGAGCGGGAGCAGTGAGCGGAGCGACTGTTTACAAAGAGCGGAGAGCGGAGCGACTGTTTACAAAGAGCGGGAGCAGTGAGCGGAGCGACTGTTTACAAAGAGCGGGAGCGGAGCGGCTGTTTACAAAGAGCGGGAGCGGTGAGCGGAGCGACTGTTTACAAAGAGCGGGAGCGGAGAGCGGAGCGACTGTTTACAAAGAGCGGGAGCGGAGCGACTGTTTACAAAGAGCGGGAGCGGAGCGACTGTTTACAAAGAGCGGGAGCGGAGCGACTGTTTACAAAGAGCGGGAGCAGTGAGCGGAGCGACTGTTTACAAAGAGCGGGAGCGGAGAGCGGAGCGACTGTTTACAAAGAGCGGAGAGCGGAGCGACTGTTTACAAAGAGCGGGAGCAGTGAGCGGAGCGACTGTTTACAAAGAGCGGGAGCAGTGAGCGGAGCGACTGTTTACAAAGAGCGGGAGCAGAGAGCGGAGCGACTGTTTACAAAGAGCGGGAGCGGAGCGGGAGCGGAGCGGGAGCGGAGCGGAGCGACTGTTTACAAAGAGCGGGAGCAGTGAGCGGAGCGACTGTTTACAAAGAGCGGGAGCAGAGAGCGGAGCGACTGTTTACAAAGAGCGGAGAGCGGAGTGACTGATTACAAAGTGCGGGAACGGAGCGACTGTTTACAAAGAGCGGGAGCGGAGAGCGGAGCGACTGTTTACAAAGAGCGGGAACAGTGAGCGGAGCGACTGTTTACAAAGAGCGGGAGCGGAGAGCGGAGCGACTGTTTACAAAGAGCGGAGAGCGGAGCGACTGTTTACAAAGAGCGGGAGCAGTGAGCGGAGCGACTGTTTACAAAGAGCGGGAGCAGTGAGCGGAGCGACTGTTTACAAAGAGCGGGAGCAGAGAGCGGAGCGACTGTTTACAAAGAGCGGGAGCGGAGCGGGAGCGGAGCGGAGCGACTGTTTACAAAGAGCGGGAGCAGTGAGCGGAGCGACTGTTTACAAAGAGCGGGAGCAGAGAGCGGAGCGACTGTTTACAAAGAGCGGAGCGACTGATTACAAAGTGCGGGAACGGAGCGACTGTTTACAAAGAGCGGGAGCGGAGAGCGGAGCGACTGTTTACAAAGAGCGGGAACAGTGAGCGGAGCGACTGTTTACAAAGAGCGGGAGCGGAGAGCGGAGCGACTGTTTACAAAGAGCGGGAGCAGAGAGCGGAGCAACTGTTTACAAAGAGCGGGAACAGTGAGCGGAGCGACTGTTTACAAAGAGCGGGAGCAGTGAGCGGAGCGACTGTTTACAAAGAGCGGAGAGCGGAGCGACTGTTTACAAAGAGCGGGAGCGGAGAGCGGAGCGACTGTTTACAAAGAGCGGGAGCAGAGCGGAGCGACTGATTACAAAGAGCGGGAGCAGAGCGGAGCGACTGTTTACAAAGAGCGGGAGCAGTGAGCGGAGCGACTGTTTACAAAGAGCGGGAGCGGAGCGGCTGTTTACAAAGAGCAGGAGCGGAGAGCGGAGCAACTGTTTACAAAGAGCGGGAGCAGTGAGCGGAGCGACTGTTTACAAAGAGCGGGAGCGGAGCGGAGCGACTGTTTACAAAGAGCGGGAGCAGTGAGCGGAGCGACTGTTTACAAAGAGCGGGAGCGGAGCGACTGTTTACAAAGATCGGGAGCGGAGAGCGGAGCGACTGTTTACAAAGAGCGGGAGCAGTGAGCGGAGCGACTGTTTACAAAGAGCGGGAGCGGAGCGACTGTTTACAAAGAGCGGGAGCAGTGAGCGGAGCGACTGTTTACAAAGAGCGGAGAGCGGAGCGACTGTTTACAAAGAGCGGGAGCAGTGAGCGGAGCGACTGTTTACAAAGAGCGGGAGCGGAGAGCGGAGCGACTGTTTACAAAGAGCGGGAGCGGAGCGACTGTTTACAAAGAGCGGGAGCGGAGCGACTGTTTACAAAGAGCGGAGAGCGGAGCGACTGTTTACAAAGAGCGGGAGCAGTGAGCGGAGCGACTGTTTACAAAGAGCGGGAGCAGTGAGCGGAGCGACTGTTTACAAAGAGCGGGAGCAGAGAGCGGAGCGACTGTTTACAAAGAGCGGGAGCGGAGCGGGAGCGGAGTGGAGCGACTGTTTACAAAGAGCGGGAGCAGTGAGCGGAGCGACTGTTTACAAAGAGCGGGAGCAGAGAGCGGAGCGACTGTTTACAAAGAGCGGGAACAGTGAGCGGAGCGACTGTTTACAAAGAGCGGGAGCGGAGAGCGGAGCGACTGTTTACAAAGAGCGGGAGCAGAGAGCGGAGCAACTGTTTACAAAGAGCGGGAACAGTGAGCGGAGCGACTGTTTACAAAGAGCGGGAGCAGTGAGCGGAGCGACTGTTTACAAAGAGCGGAGAGCGGAGCGACTGTTTACAAAGAGCGGGAGCGGAGAGCGGAGCGACTGTTTACAAAGAGCGGGAGCAGAGCGGAGCGACTGATTACAAAGAGCGGGAGCAGAGCGGAGCGACTGTTTACAAAGAGCGGGAGCAGTGAGCGGAGCGACTGTTTACAAAGAGCGGGAGCGGAGCGGCTGTTTACAAAGAGCGGGAGCGGAGAGCGGAGCAACTGTTTACAAAGAGCGGGAGCAGTGAGCGGAGCGACTGTTTACAAAGAGCGGGAGCGGAGCGGCTGTTTACAAAGAGCGGGAGCGGAGAGCGGAGCGACTGTTTACAAAGAGCGGGAGCAGTGAGCGGAGCGACTGTTTACAAAGAGCGGGAGCGGAGCGGCTGTTTACAAAGAGCGGGAGCGGAGAGCGGAGCGACTGTTTACAAAGAGCGGGAGCAGTGAGCGGAGCGACTGTTTACAAAGAGCGGGAGCGGAGAGCGGAGCGACTGTTTACAAAGAGCGGTAGCAGAGAGCGGAGCGACTGTTTACAAAGAGCGGGAGCGGAGAGCGGAGCGACTGTTTACAAAGAGCGGGAGCGGAGCGGCTGTTTACAAAGAGCGGGAGCGGAGAGCGGAGCGACTGTTTACAAAGAGCGGGAGCAGTGAGCGGAGCGACTGTTTACAAAGAGCGGGAGCAGAGAGCGGAGCGACTGCTTACAAAGAGCGGGAGCAGAGCGGAGCGGAGCGGCTGTTTACAAAGAGCGGGAGCAGAGCGGAGCGGCTGTTTATAAAGAGCGGGAGCAGAGCCGAGCGCAGAGCAACGGAGAAAAAAAAAATCACAAAGATGTCACTGGCACAAGGGAGCTGAGAGGCGAGTATAGGGTGGGTATTTGTGGTAAGTTTTTTTTGTTCTGTTTGGAGTATATTTCTGCGAAGTAGTTCATAGCCTATCTAATAGAGGGAAGTGCTGATTGGTGGGTAGCTGTTGAGTGTATCTTGTTAAGTTTTAAGTTTATTTCTGCTAAATTACCTCCATAGTCTATTAAATAGAGGTATGGCAGGGCAGCTCAGTCCCGTGATTTGCACACCCTGTGCCATGTAGGATATCCTGGATGCTTCTTGCGGCCTGGACGACCATGTGCGCAGGAAGTGTCGCCAGCTACAGCAACTCGAGCTCCGGGTTTCGGAGCTTGAGCAGCAGCTGGATTCACTGCAGTGCATCCGCGAGGCTGAGAAATACTTGGAAAGTACGTTTCTGGAAGTGGTCACCCCGCAGCCTCAGAATGTGCTGGCAGAGAGGGAATGGGTGACCGCCAGACAGAAAAGGAGGACCAGACAGGTAGGGCAGAAATCCCCAGAGTGCATCTCGCTCACTAACCGGTTCACAGTTCTGGAAACTGGTGGGGGTGATGGTTCCTCTGGGGAGAGCAGCCAGAGCCAAGGCCACGGCACCACGGGTGGCTCAGCTGCACAAGGGGGGAGGAAGAAGAGTGGAAGAGCAATAGCAATAGCAATAGGGAATTCATTAGTTAGGGGAATAGACAGGCCGCAGGCGTGACTCCAGGATGGTATGTTGCCTCCCTGGTGCCAGGGTCAAGGATGTCACTGAGCAGCTACAAAACACGCTGAGGGGGGAGGGTGAACAGCCAGAGGTCGTTGTCCATATCGGTACCAACGACATAGGCAGAAAGAGGGATGAGGTCCTGCAGGCAAACTAGAGAGAGCTAGGAAAGAGATTAAAAAGCAGGACCTCAAAAGGTAGTAATCTCCGGATTACTCCCGGTGCCACGTGCTAGTGAGTGCAGGAATAGGAAGATAGAACAGATGAATGTGTGGCTGGAGAGATGGTGCAGGAGGGAGGCCTTCAGATTCCTGAGGCATTGGGACCTTTTCTGGGGAAGGTGGGACCTGTACAAGCCGGACGGGTTACACCGCAACAGAGCCAGGACCAATATTTTCACGGGGTGGTTTGCTAGTGCTGTTGGGGAAGGTTTAAACTGGCTTGGCAGGGGGATGGGCTCCAGCATATAGGAGTAGAAAAGAGGAATAAGGTGCATAAAAGAGCACGTTGGATAGTACTAGAGAAGAAAGTAGTACTACAGGCGGAAGTAGTACCATATTAGATAGGAGCAGACTAAGAAAGACTACGAAAAATTCAAAAATGGGTTTAGAATGCATATACGTAAACGCACAGTGTGGTAAATAAGGTTGGTGAGCCACAAGCACAATTAGCTGTGTGGCAATATGATGTTGGGGCAATAACGGAAACGTGGCTTAAAAACAGTGAGGATTGGGCACTTAATATTCAAGGGTACAAGGTGTCCAGAAAAGATAGGGAAGGAAAAAAGGGAGGTGGGGGTGGCAGTGCTGATTAAGGAAGACATTGTAGTGTTGGAAAGGGAGGATGTTCTTGAGGGGACAAGGACAGAATCCATTTGGTTAGAGTTGAGGAGCAAAAAGGGTATGATCACGCTATTAGGGGTATTCTACAGGCCTCCAAATAGTGCGATGGAGGTAGAGGTGCAAATCTGCAGGGAAATCGCAGAAATATGCAAAAGCTATAGAGTGGTGATACTGGGGGACTTGAATTACCCAAATATCGATTGGGATAATGCTCGGGTAAAGGAAAGGATGGGGAAGAATTTCTGAAATGTGTTTAGGAGAATTTCCTTGACCAGTATGTTCTTGGCCCAACTCGGAAAGAGGCATTGCTGGATCTGGTGCTGGGGAATGAGGTGGGCCAGGTCGACCAAGTGTCTGTGGGAGAACACTTGGGTACGAATGATCGTCTTATCTTAAGATTTAGATTAGCAATGGAGAGGAGCAAGGAACAATCTAGGGTAGAACTTCTAGACTGGAATAGGGCTAACTTCAATGGGATGCGAAAGGATCTAACCAGGTTAAAATGGAACCAAAGACTGACAGGAAAAACTGTAACGGAACAATGGGTGATCTTTAAGGAGGAGATGTTCCAAGTACAGGCCAAGTCCATTCCAATAAGAGGGAAGGGTAAGGGAACCTTGGATGACGAGGGAGATAGAGAAGATGATGAAACAAAAAAAAGAGGGTGTATGATACATGTCAGGTGAATTCTTCAAGGGAGGACCAGACCAAATACAATAAGTTGAAAGATAAGTGAAGATGAAAATAAGATTGGCAAAGAGAGAATATGAGAGTAGAATGGCGGTTAACATAAAAGGGAACCCAAAAATCTTCGATGAAGTAACAGAGAGGATTGATGAAGGGAATGCAATGGATGTTGTCTACATGGATTTTAGTGGTGTTCCCCAAGGGTCAGTGCTGGGGCCACCGCTTGTTGTTGTTGTTGTTGAGATAGATAGATAGAGAGATAGAGAGATAGAGAGATAGAGAGAGAGAGAGAGAGAGAGAGAGAGAGAGCGAGAGAGCGAGAGAGCGAGAGAGAGAGAGCGAGAGAGCGAGAGAGCGAGAGGAGAGAGCGAGAGAGCGAGAGAGCGAGATAGATAGATAGATAGATAGATAGATAGATAGATAGATAGATAGATAGGATAGATAGGATAGATAGGATAGATAGGATAGATAGGATAGATAGATAGATAGAGAGAGAGAGAGATAGATAGATAAATAAAAATGACCTAGATATTGGAATACAGAGTAGAATTTCTGAATTTGCTGATGACACCAAACTTGGGGGTGTGGCAGTGAGGATGATACCAATCCACTGCAACTGGACATAGAAAGGCTAACAGAATGGGCAGACAAGTGGCAGATGGAATTTAATACAGAGAAGTGTGAGGTGATGCATTTTGGCAGAGGGAACAGGGAGAGCCAATATACACTTAATGGGAAACAGAAAGCAACAGAAAACATGGCAGCTGTCGATCATTCAGCCATTGCCATTTACACTTCATCTAGAGCCATCTTTTGTTTCTTAACTTGTCCCATTACCATCTCCTTTTGCCTTGCACCATCATCCCTTTTGTCTCTTAATCTCTCCTGACTTCCATCCTAACACAGACCTTCCCTTTTGCTCTTTCCTCCCCACCACCCTTTCCCTGCCCATACACTTGCTTAAAAACCCGTTCCATCTCCAGCTTTTTCCAGTTCTGACGAAGGGTCATCGACCTGAAACGTTAACTCTGTTTCTCTCTCCACAGATGCTGCCTGACCTGCTGAGTATTTCCAGCATTTTCTGTTTTTAATACACTTAATGGCACAGTTTTAAAGAGTGTGCAGGGATAGAGGGACCTGGGAGTTAATGTGCATTGGTCCCTGAAGGTGGCAGGACATATTGAGAGAGTGGTTAACAAAGCATATTGGATCTTGGGCTTTAGAAATAGAGGTATTGAGTACAAAAGTAGAGAAGTTATGCTGAACCTTTATAAAGCACTGGTTAGGCCACAACTGGAGTATTGCATCCAGTTTTGGTCACCACACTTTAGTAAGAATGTGAAGGCCCTTGAGAGAGTGCAGAGGAGATTTGCCAGAATGGTTCCGGGGATGGGGGATCTTAGTTACAAGGACAGGTTGGAGAAGCTGGATTTGTTTTCATTGGAGCAAAGGAGGTAGAGAGGTGTACAAGATGACGACTGGTTTGGATAGGCTAGATGGGGAAAGGCTGTTCCCACTCGATGGTACAAGGACTAGGGGACACAGATTTAAGGTTTTGGGCAAGAGATACAGGGGGGAAGTGAGGGAAAACCTTTTTATGCAGCGAGTGGTGAGGACCTGGAACTCGCTGCTGACAGAAGTGGTGGAAGCGGAGACACTCAATGTTTTCAAGGGGAGACTGGATAGGCATTTGAGGGAAATAAACTTGCAGGGCTACGGGGATGCAGCGGGGGAATGGGATTGACTGGATTGCACTACAGAGAGCCGGCACGCACGCGATGAGCCAAATGGCCTCCTTCTGTGCTGTTATGACTATGACAAAACCCCAGATGTTCGTGAGAAGGACTTTGCAGGGTCGAATGGGCTGGGTGTGCCTTTGTCATGTTCGAATTCGATGCCTAGGTCAATGCCGGGTGGTCTGTCTGGTTTTATTCTTATTATACGTTTTTGTCGCAGTTTGATACAACTGAGTGGCTTGCTGTGCCATTTCAGAGGGCAGTTAAGAGTCAACCACATTGCTGTGGGTCTGAAGTCACATGTAGGCAGACCAGGTAAGAACGGCAGGTTTCCTTCCCTAAAGGACATTCGTGAACCAGTTGGGCTTTTACGACAATCCGATAGCTTCATGGTCACCATTACTGATACGAGCTTTCTATTCAAGATTTATTTAATTAACTGAATTCAAATTCACAAACTGCCATGGTGGTATTTGAACTCACGTCTCCGGATTATTCGTCCAGGCCTCTGGATTACTTGTTCAGTGACACAACGACAATGCTACTGTGAGTGGGTTCTACTCATTTTACAATATTCCACATTTTAATATATTCCACAATGAAAAGTTATCTGATATTTGGCAGCATAGTTTCATCAATCTCTTCACTGAGTTAGCTTGTATCAGAATTTTTTGACAATTTTTCCACAAAAAGCACTGGGGAAAAAAAGTTACATTTAAGGGTTGTGTTGTAAAGCAATGTGTATTCCTCTGTCATACAGCAAGATCCTGAAAATGACCAATGTATTGGACACAGACATGTAAGCATACCCCAAATTGGACCGCTTACTTGATATCTCTGTCGTCACACTTTCAAGTTTTGTCAAAAACTGTGAGTGTTAGGATAAAGGACTCCTCCACAACTTCCAGTACTATTCAACATTCAAGCAAATGGAGCTGGTTTTCCTACAGAAATTAAATGAATAATGGTCAGTACTTAGTCAAAAGTCATTCTCCATCTCTACCTTAACAGTCCAACGAAAAGAAAATTCACTACACAAGTACATCAATCAACCAGCATAATACTTATTTTTAGGTTAAAAATTTTAACAATGACATATTTGCATTCACTGATGCTCAGACCCTCAATTTCACCCAAGATAGCAAATGGCAAATTTACCCCAAGAGGAAGCCAGAGAACAAGTATCATTCAAGGCTACAATTTGAATAATTCAGAGCCACAAATTGAGGAAAGGAGGGAGAGAAAGAAAGACTTGCATTTATATAGCACCTTACACGACCACCGGACGTCTCAAAGCGCTTTACAGCCCATGAAGTACTTTTTGAAGTGGAGTCACTGCTGTAATGTGGGAAACGCGGCAGCCAATTTGCGCACAGCAAGCTCCCACAAACAGCAATGTGATAATGACCAGATAATCTGTTTTTGTTATGTCGGTTGAGGGATAAATATTGGCCAGGACACCGGGGATAACTCCCCTGCTCTTCTTCGAAATAGTGCCATGGGATCTTTTACGTCCACCTGAGAGAGCAGACGGGGCCTCGGTTTAACATCTCATCCGAAAGACGGCACCTCCGACAATGCAGCGCTCCCTCAGGACTGCACTGAAGTGTCAGCCTAGATTTTGTGCTCAAGTTTCTGGAGTGGGACTTGAACCCACAACATTCTGACTCAGAGGCGAGAGTGCTACCCACTGAGCCAATGGATGACACCAGCCAAGGATGGAAATGGTGGCCAGGGAATGAAGTGGCGGGGACCAAAGACAATGGGTTCAGTCTTCCAATATTTAGTTGGAGAAAATGTCTGCTCATCCAATATTGGATGTCGGACAAGCAGTGAGACAAATCAGAGTAAGTGGAGGGGTCCAGAAGTGGTGGTCAAATAGAGCTGAGTGTCATCAGCATACATGTGGAACCTTACGTTGTGTTTTCAGATGATACCGCCAAGGGGTAGCATGTAGATGAGAAACAGAAGGGGGCCAAGGATAGATCCGGCTATGATTCGATAGATAAGAATGGAACCAAGCAAGGGCAGTTCCACCCAGCTGGACGACGGAGAAGCGTTGGAGGAGGATGGTGTGGTCAACTGTTTCGAAGGCTGCATATAGGTCGAGAAGGATAAGGAGGGATAGTTTATCATGGTCACAGTCACAAAGAATGTCATAAGTGACTTTGATACGGGCCGTTTCAGTATGGTGGCGGGGCCGGAAACAAGATTGGAGGGATTCAAACATGGAATTGCGGGAAAGATGGGCACGAATTTGGGAGGCGCTAACATGTTCAAGGACTTTAAGGAGCATCTTAAAAGGTGGTGCAAGAGGGGAAAGAGATTTAGAGAGGGAATTCCAGAGCTTAGACCCGAGGCAGCTGAAGGCACGGTCGCCAATGGTGGAGCGATGATGCGCAAGAGACCAGAATTGGAGGGGCGCAGAGATCTGAGAGTTGCAAGGCTGGAGGCTTATTCATTGGCTGTGCAGTGTTTTGGACACCCTGAAGACGTGAAAGGTACCATACAAATTCAAGTTCTTACTTTAGATAGTGAGTGTCAGCAAGTTGTTTGGATATCATAGCCAAGCACAATCCCATTTCCAATTGATGATCTACAGCAACATGTGCATTCCAGTCACTGGATAGTGATCTGGAGCATGAATGGTCCTATTATTTTCCCTCCCTCTTAATCCATAGGAACCAAAGCCAATTGTAGCATCCCAACTGCTGCTCTAGTTGAGACTGGCTTACTCAGCACAGACAGGGGATTTATGGTCAGTATGCCTTAATACTACACCAGGTGGTGCCTTCACTGTTCGGTATATATTAAAGCAATCATTTTCTGCAGGTGTTGTGTATTCTACAGGCTTCTCTCTTCATACCCCATTTCTTAATGATTGCAAGACAATAAAACAAAGGATTTACATCTTACTGGTTAAGTTGTGATGAGCAAACAAAGCCATGGGTGGAATCTAGCTGACACCAATTCAGTTACAGTACTCTGGAGCCAATCATACAACAGTTGGCTCTAATGCAGGTTCTCAGTGCAGCAACTGTAGCAAAGATCTTAAGCGATGACACAATGCACCATCAATCACAACTCGCCCTGCAGTTTTGGACTCAAGGAAAAGAACAAGTAAATGCGAGATCAGCTCATGCCTGCTGAGTAGTTTCAACTCCAGAATGCAAGATTTGCTGCCTCAGTTACTGATTGTGTATTTTACCCCAAATGTTGCTATCCCACTTCATTTTGATAGGTCACCTCGGCAGAGCAACTAACTGTTGGTTGTCTGGGATCTAAGGGAACGGTAGCATAGTGATTATGTTACTGGACTAGTAATAGAGAGGCCGGGACTAATAATCCGCAGTTCAAATCCCACCACAGCAGCTGTGGAATTTAAATTCAGTTAATTAAATAAATCTGGAATAGAAAGCTAGTATCAGTAATGGTGACAATGAAGCTATCGGATTGTCGTAAAAACCCAACTGGTTCACTAATGTTCTTTAGGGATGGAAATCTGCCTTCCTTATAGAAACATAGAAACATAGAATCTAGGAGCAGGAGTAGGCCATTCGGCCCGTCGAGCCTGCTCCACCATTCAATACGATCATGGCTGATCATCCAAATCCAGTACCCTGTCCCTGCTTTAATCCCCACAGTACACATATCCCACCCTAGCCCCGTAACCCCACGTATTTAATTCCCCCTAACATATCCCATCCTATCCCCATAACCCCACATATTTAATCCCCCCCCCCCCCCTAACACTAAGGGTCAATTTATCATAGCCAAATCAACCTAACCCGCACATTTTTGGACTGTGGGAGGAAACCGGAGCACCCGGGAGGAAACCCACGCAGACACGGGGAGAATGTGCAAACTCCACACAGACAGTCACCCGAGGTCAGATTCGAACCCGGGTCTCTGGCGCTGTGAGGCACCAGTGCTAACCACTATGCCACCGTGTTGCCCAATCTGGCCTATATGTGACTCCAGACCCACAGCAATGTGGTTGACTCGTAACTGCCCGCTGAAATGGCCACTCAATTGTTACAAACCACTACAAGAAACAATAATAAGAAAAAATACGACGGACCACCTGGCATTGACCACGACACCGGCTTCGGACACGACATAGAAACATAGAAGATAGGAGCAGGAGTAGGCCATTCGGCCCCTCGAGCCTGTTCCGCCATTTAATGAGATCATGGCTGATCATCCAAATTCAGTACCCTGTCCCTGCTTTCTCCCCATATCCCTTGATCGCTTTAGCCTTAAGAAATATATCTAACTCCTTCTTGAATATATTTAATGAATTGGCCTCAACTGCCTTCTGTGGTAGAGAATTCCACAGGTTCACCACTCTCTGGGTGAAGAAATTCCTCCTCATCTCAGTCCTAAATGGCTTACCCCTTATCCTTAGACTGTGACCCCTGGTTCTGGACTCCCCCGCCATCGGGAACACCCTTCCTGCATCTAGTCTGTCTATTTTATAAGTTTCAATGAGATCCCCTCTCATTCTTCTAAACTCTAGCGAATACAAGCCCAATCGACCCAATCTCTCTTCATACGTCATTCCTGCCATCCCAGGTATCAGTCTGGTAAATCTTCGCTGCACTCCCTCCATGGCAAGAACATCCTTCCTCAGATAAGGCAACCAAAACTGCACACAATACTCAAGGTGTGGTCTCACCAAGGCCCTGTACAACTGCAGCAAGACATCCTTGCTCCTGTACTCGAATCCTCTTGCTATGAAGGCCAACATACCATTTGCCTTCTTAACCGCCTGCTGCACCTGCATGCTTACCTTCAGCGACTAATGCACAAGCACACCCAGGTCTCGTTGCACTTCCCCTTTTCCCAATCTATTGCCATTCAGATAATAATCTGTCTTCCTGTTTTTGCCACCAAAGTGGATAACCTCGCATTTATCCATATTATACTGCATCTGCCAAGCGTCTGCCCACTCACCCAACCTGTCCAAATCATCCTGGAGTTTCTCTGCATCCTCCTCACAGCACACACGCCCACCCAGCTTTGGGTCGTCTGCAAACTTGGAGATATTACATCTAGTTCCCTCGTCTAGATCATTAATATATATTGTGAATAGCTGGGGTCCGAGCACCGATCCCTGCGGTACCCCACTAGTCACTGCCTGCCACTCGGAAAAAGACCCGTTTATTCCAACTCTTTGCTTCCTGTCTGCCAACCAGTTTTCTATCCAAGTCAGTACCTTACTCCCAATCCCATGTACTTTAACTTTGCACGCTAATCTCTTATGCGGGACCTTATCGAAAGCCTTCTGAAAGTCCAAATACACCACATCCACTGGTTCTCCCTTATCTATTCTACCAGTTACATCCTCAAAAAATTCCAGTAGATTAGTCAAGCATGATTTACCTTTTGTAAATCCATGTTGACTTTGTCCGATCCTGTCACTGTTTTCCAAGTGCTCTGCCATTACATCTTTTATAATAGACTCTAGCATTTTCCCCACTACCGATGTCAGGCTTACCGGTCTATAATTCCCCGTTTTCTCTCTACCACCTTTTTTAAATAGTGGGGTTACATTCGCTACCCTCCAATCCATGGGAACTGTTCCAGACAAAGGCACACCCAGCCCAGTTGACCCTGCAAAAAGTCCTCCTCGCTAACATCTGGGGACTTGTGCCAAAATTTGGAGAGCTGTCCGACAGACTAGTCAAGCACCAGCCTGACATAGTCATACTCACAGACTCATACCTTCCAGCCAATGTCCCAGACTCCTCCATCACCATCCCTGGGTATGTCCTGTCCCACCGGCACAGTGGTATACAGTCAGGAGGGAGTGGCCCTGGGAGTCCTCAACATTGACTCCGGACCCCGTGAGGTCTCCTGGCATCAGGTCAAACATGGGCAAGGAAACGTCCTGCTGATTACCACATACCACCCTCCTTCAGCTGAGGAATCAGTACTCCTCCATGTTGAACACCACTTGGAAGAAGCACTGAGGGTAGCAAGAACACAGAATGTACTCTGGGTGGGGGACTTCAATGTCCATCACCAGAGAGGGCTCGGTAGCACTACTACTGACCGAGCCCTGAAGGACATAGCTGCCAGATAGGGCCTGCAGCAGGTGGTGAGAGAACCAACACGAGGGAAAAACCTACTTGAGCTCATCCTCACCAATCTAACCTGTCGCAGATGCATCTGTTATTGGAAGCAGTGACCATCGTACAGTCCCTGTGGAGACGAAGTCCTGTCTTCACACTGAAGACACCCTCCATCGTGTTGTGTGGCACTACCACTGTGCTAAATGGGATAGATTCAGAACAGATCTAGCAGCTCAAAACTGGGCATCCATGAGGCGCTGTGGGCAATCAGCAGCAGAATTGTACTCCACTACAATCTGTAACCGCATGGCCCGGCATATCCCTCACTCTACCATTATCAAGCCAGGCGACAAACCCTGGTTCAATAAGGAGTGTAGAAGAGCATGCCAGGATCAGCACCAGGCATACCTAAAAATGAGGTGCCAACCTGAGGAAGCTGCAACAAAGGACTACATGCATGCTAAACAACAGAAGCAGCATGCTATAGACAGCTAACCAATATCACAACCAACAGATCAGATCAAAGCTCTGCAGTCCTGCCACCTGCAGTTGTGAATGGTGGGGGACCATTAAAAACCTGAGGAGCCTCCCTTAACATCCCATCCTCACTGATGGTGGAGCCCAGCATCGAGTGCAAAAGACAAGGCTGAAGCTTTGCAACCATCTTCAGCCAGAAGTGCCAAGTGGATGATCCATATCGGCCTCCTCCGGAAGACCCCACCATCACAGAAGCCAGTTTTCAGCCAATTCAATTCACTCCATATGATATCAAGAAACAGCAGAGCGCACTGATACAGCAAAGTCTATGGGCCCCGACAATATCCCGGCTGTCGTGCTGAAGGCTTGTGCTCCAGAACTAGCCGCGCCTCCAGTCAAGTTGTTTCAGTACAGCTACAACACTGGCGTCTACCTGACAATGTGGAAAACTGCCCAGGTATGTCCTGTCCACAAAAAGCAGGACAAATCCAATCTAGCCAATTACCGCCCCATCAGTCTACTCTCAATCATCAGCAAAGTGATGGAAGATGTTGCGGACAGTGTTACCAAGCGGCACTTACTCACCAATAACCTGCTCAGCGGTGCTCAGTTTGGGTTCCGCCAGGACCACTCAGCTCCAGACCTCATTACAGCTTTGGTCCAAACGTGGACAAAAGAGTTGAATTCTAGAGGTGAGGTGAGTGACTGCTCTTGACATCAAGGCAGCATTTGACCGTGTGGCACATCAAGGAGCCCTGAGTAAAATTGAAGTCAATGGGAATCAGGGGAAAAACTTTCCACTGGCTGGAGTCATACCTAGCACAAAGGAAGATGGTTGTAGTTGTTGGAGACCAATCATCTCAGCAACAGGACATCGCTGCAGGAGTTCCTCGGGGCAGTGTCCTAGGCCCAACCATCTTTAGCTGCTTCATCAATGACCTTCCCTCTATCATAAGGTCAGAAGTGGGGATGTTCGCTGATGACTGCACAGTGTTCAGTTCCATTCGCAACTCCTCAGATAATGAAGCAGTCTATGCCCGCATGCAGCAAGACCTGGACGACGTTCAGGCTTGGGCTGATAAGTGGCAAGTAACATTCGCACCACACAGGTGCCAGGCAATGACTATCTCCAACACGAGAGCATCTAACCACCACCCCTTGACATTCAACGGCATTACCATCGCCGAATCCCCCAACATCAACATCCTGGGAGTCACCATTGACCAGAAACTTAACTGAACCAGCCACATAAATACTGTGGCTAGAAGAGCAGGTCAGAGGCTGGGTATTCTACGACAAATGTCTCGCCTCCTTATTCCCCAAAGCCTTTCCACCATCTACAAGGCACAAGTCAGGAGTGTGATTAAATACTCTCCACTTGCCTGGATGAGTGCAGCTCCAACAACACAAGAAGCTCGACACCATCCAGGACAAAGCAGCCTGCTTGATTGGCATCCCATCCACCACCTTAAACATTCACTCCCTCCACCACCGGCGTACCGTGGCTGCAGTGTGCACCATCTACAAGATGTATGGCAGCAACTCATCAAGACTTCTTCGACAGCACCTCCCAAACCCGCGACCTCTACCACCTAAAAGGACAAGGGCAGCAGACACACGAGAACACCACCACCTCCAAGTTCCACTCGAAGTCACACAACATCCTGACTTGGAAATATATCGCTGTTCCTTCATAGTCGTTAGGTCAAAATGCTGGAACTCCCTCCCTAACAGCACTGTGGGAGTACCTTCACCACACGGACTGCAGCGGTTCACCACCACCTTCGCAAGGGTAATTAGGGATGGGCAATAAATCCTGGCCTTGCCAGCGATGCCCACATCCCAGGAATGAATTTTAAAAAATTTCTAGTTGCCAGAACACTAATGTTAATGCAGTAATAGATGTTTCAGCAATATAATCTGCAGAAATGGGTGAAGAGAATGGAAGTCCTGAAATCAGCCTGTTAATCACAGACAAGCACACTCAAGAGATAAAGAAAGGCTTGCATTTATATAGCGCCTTTCACCACCACCTGACATCCCAAAGTGCTTTACAGTCAATGAAGTATTTGTTTTTTGAAGTGTAGTCACTGTTGTAATGTAGGAAACACGGCCGACAATTTGCGCACAGCAAGCTTCCACAAACAGCAATGATAATAATGACCAGATCATCTGTTTTAGATGTTGATTGAGGGATAAATGCTGGCTTGGACACCGGGGATAACTCCCCTGCTCTTCTTCGAAATAGTGCCATGGGATCTTTTACGTCCACCTGGGAGAGCAGACGCCCGGGGCCTCAGTTTAACGTCTCATCCGAAAGACAGGACCTCCGACAGTGCAGCACTGGAGTGTCAGCCTAGATTTATTTTGTGCTCTGGAGTGGGACTTGATCCCACAACTTTTTGACACAGAGGCGAGAGTTGTACCAACTGAGCCACAGCTGACACTCGACCTCTTGGCTGACAACACTAGCACATCTGCTCCACTGTTTTGCTGCTGAAAAAGAACGCATGTTACAACTCTTTAAATAAGAATCTCAAAACTAAAATTGTATTTCTTTTAAAGTTTACTTTTCCTCTTACGTCCCCTCTTTCCCCGATGCTATAAATCAGCTGCAATTAAAAGGACAGGCAGGTGATAATACCTCCACCAATGCCAGTCTAAAATGGTCACGATGTGGTAAGCTGCCTAGTTTCCACCCAACAATACAGCTGTTACTAGTGGGGTGCCGCAAAGATCTGTGCTGGAGCCTCCACTATTTACAATCTATATTAATGACTTAGGGGGTAAGCATGGATTGAGAATTGGTTAACAGACAGAAAACAAACAGTAGGGATAAACGGGTCTTTTTCAGGATGGCAGGCTGTGACTAGTGGGGTACCGTAAGGATTGGTGCTTGGGCCCCAGCTATTCACAATCTAGATCAATGATTTGGATGAGGGGACTAAATGTAACATTTCCAAATTTGCTGATGATACAAAGCGAGGTGGCAGTGTCAGTTGTGAAGAGGCTTCAGGGGGATCTGACAAGCTCAGTGAGTGGGCGAGAACATGGCAGATGGAATATAATGTTAATAAATGTGAAGTTATCCACTTTGGTAGAAAAAACAGAAAGGCAGAGTACTTCCTAAATAGTGAAAGATTGGGAATGCAGATGCTCAAAGGGACTTGGGTGTCCTTGTACATGAGTCACTGAAAGTGAATGTGCAGGTGCAGCAAGCCATTAGGAAGGCAAATGGTATGCTGGCCTTCATTACAAGAGGATTTGAGTACAGGAGTAAAGAAGTCTTACTCCAATTATATAGGGCCTTGGTGAGACCACACCTGGAGTACTGTGTACAATTTTGGTCTCCTTACCTAAGGAATTATATACTTGCCATAGAGGGAGTGCAACGAAGGTTCACTAGATTGCTTCCTGGGACTGTCGTACGAGAAGAGATTGAGTAAACTAGGCCTGTATTCTCTTGAATTTAGAAGAATGAGAGGGGATCTCATTGAAGCATACAAAATTATTACAGGGCTTGATAGGATGGATGCTGGGAGAATGTTTCCCTTGGCTGGGGAGTCTAGAACCAGGGGCCACAGCCTCAGGATAAAGGGTAGGCCATTCAGGACTGAGATGAGAAGAAATTTCTTCACACAGGATGGTGAATCTTTGGAATTCTCTACCCCAGAGGGCTGTGGAGGCTCAGTCATTGGGTATATTCAAAACAGAAGTCGATAGATTTCTGACTAGTAAGGGCATCAAGGGATATGGCGATAAGGCCGGTGAATGGAGTTGAGGCAGATGATCAGCTATGATCTCACTGAATGGCGGAGCAGGCTCTTAGGGCCGAATGGCCTACTCCGGTCCTATTTCTTATGTTCTTATGAAGGGACTGAGTGTAATGTATCCACTTTTGCTGACAATACAAAGCTAGGTGGGAAAGTAAGCTGTAAGGAGAACACAAAGAGCCTGCAAAGGGCTACAGATAGGTTAAGTGAGTGGGCAAGGTGGTGGCAGATGGAGTATAATGTGGGCAAATGTGAGGTTATTCACTTTGGTAGGAAGGATAGAAAAACATATTTTTTTTTAAATGGTGAGAAACTATTAAATGTTGTTGTTCAGAGAGATTTGGCTGTCCTCATACAGGAAACACAGTTAGAATGTAGGTACAGCAAGCAGCTTGGAAAGCAAATGGCATGTTGGCCTTTATTGCAAAGGGGTTGGAGTACAAGAGTAAGAAAGTCTTGCTGCAATTGTACAGGGCTTTGGCAAGACCACACCTGGAGTACTGTGCAGAGTTTTGGTCTCTGTATCCAAGGAAGGATATATTTGCCTTCGAGAGGGTGCAACAAAGGTTCACTCAATCGATTCCTGGGATGAGCGTGTTGGCCTAGGAGGAGATTTAGTAGAATGGGCCTATACTCTGGAGTTCAGAACAACAGGAGGTGATCTCATTGAAACATAAGCTTCTGAGAGGTTGTTTTTACTGGCTCAAGAGTCTAGAACTCAGCAGCATAGTCTGAGGATATGGGGTTGGCCATTTAGTACGGAGATGAGAAATTTCTCAAATGTAAAACTCAGGGGGTTGTGAATCTTTGGAATTCTGTACCCGAGAGCGCTGTGGATGCTCAGTCGTTGAGTATATGCAAGGCTGAAAGCGACAGATTTTTGGACTATAAGGGAAAGTGGAGTTGAAGTCGAGAATCAGCCATGATCTCACTGAATGGCAGAGCAGGCTCGATAGGCCGTATGGCCTACTCCTGCTCCTATTTTTTTATGTTCTTATTACAAAAGCAACAGAACAGACCATAGGAATTTGCAACACGCCAAACCACCAAAACTAAATCTTAAAAGTTTCAGAGTACCACCTGGCATTAATACTAATTACACCTATATCACAGTTCACCTTCAAAGCTTTAGAATCATAACGTTTCCCCCCACCCAGCTACAAACTAAGAAAATTCATCAGGGGGGGCGGAGGGAAGAGGGAATCATTACAAACACTGTTTTAAAGAAAATAATCATTTACTGATCAGTATCAGCTTCTGCCAATGGCAGTGTGAACCCAAGGCACGGGGGTAGAGAGCCGAGGTCAGCAACACCAGCACACAAACTCAGTTAAAACACATAAAATGCCGACTTCCTGAAAATAGATCAGATTTGGACGAATGTAAAAAGCATTGGGCCATTGCAGCATTCAAATGGAAATTTATATATGCTCGAAATGAAAACCCTTATGTATTTTTTTTTAAATGTGCAATGCCAGCTGACTGAATAAGGAGGAAATAAACACTTTTTGATATCGGCAGATATACTTTGTACCAATCCCATCGTTATTACTAGTGCTGATTAATCATCAAGGCCACAGGGCAGCACCAAATAATAAACAGGTTTCCTTAAGCGAGAAAAAAAAACTAGCCACAACAAAATAGGTTTACAAAAAGAAAAATGAGTAATGTACATCGGCAGGGGTAAACTGTATTCCTTCCATAACAGTCAAGGCTGTAATTAAAGGCCTGAATGAATTCCCCGTTAAACTGCTGCACTTCGCCTTCTCGCTGCTATTTAAATAATTATACTTGTGATATAGTTTAAAAAAGACTGTCGGGGACAGAGTGCAGGCCGCTCTCAAGGTTCATTTACTGCAGCTTTATTTGATTTGCCGACTACCCCTGCTCACTCACCTTGTCGTCCGCTTATTATTATGATTATTTCCCCTTTTATTTCACTCCATGTTTTGCTGCCTCCGGCTCCTGCTCTGACACTGGCTGACCGGCAACAGCTGCGCTCGCTCCGCGGATCAAGCTCAGCCAGCAGCGCCTGTCCTGTCCGACTCCCGCCGCAGCGCCACCTGCAGCAACCTCACAGAATCAAAGAATGGTGACAGCACAGAAGGAGGCCAATACAGGGAAAAAAAGCAAAATACTGCGGATGCTGGAAATCTGAAGTAAAAACAGAAAATGCTGGAAATACTCAGCATCAGTGTCAGCTGTGGCTCAGTGGGTAGCACACTCGCCTCTGACTCAGAAGGTGGTGTGGTTCGCAGTCCCACTCCAGGGACTTGAGCACATAAAGCTAGGCTGACGCTCCAATGCAGTGCTGAGGGAGCCCTGCACTGTCGGAGGTGCCGTCTTTCGGATGAGATGTTAAACTGAGGCCCCGGGCGTCTGCTCTCTCAGGTGGACGTAAAAGATCCCATGGCACTATTTCGAAGAAGAGTAGGGGAGTTAACCCCGGTGTCCTGGCCAACATTTATCCCTCAACCAACATAACAAAAACAGATTATCTGGTCATTTTCACATTGCTATTTGTAGGTGTTTGCTGTGCGCAAATTGGCTGCCGCGTTTCCCACATTACAACAGTGACTCCACTTCATTGGCTGTAAAGCGCTTTGAGACGTCCGGTGGTCGTGAAAGGCGCTATATAAATGCAAGTCTTTCTTCTTTATCTGCGGAGCGAGAGAAACAGAGATAACGTTGCAGGTTGATGGCCTTTCCTCAGAACTGGGAAAAAGTTAGAGATGTAACAGATTTTAAGCAAGTGCAGGGAAAGTGGGGTGGGGGGAGGAAAGAACAAAAGGGAAGGTCTGTGATAGGGTGGAAGGCAGGAGTGATTAAATGGCAAAAGGTATGATAGTACAAAGCAAAAGGAGGCCATTCAGCCCATCGAGCCCTTGCCGGCTCTTTGCAAGAGCACTTCAGCTAGTCCCACACCCCCACCCTTCCCCGTAGCCCTGCAATTTTTTTATCCTTCAGGTACTTATCCAATTTCCTTTTGAAAGTCACGATTGAGTCTGCTTCCAACACCCTTTCAGGCAGTGCATGCCAGCTCCTAACCACTCGCTGCGTTAAAAAGTTTTTCCTCATGTCGCCTTTGGTTCTTTTGCCAATCACTTTAAATCTGTGTCCTCTGGTTATCGACCCTTCCCCCAACGTTAGTTCCTCTCCCCCAACCTATGCAACGCAAGTTAATGGGAAAGGATTCTCTCTGGGAAAAATTACAAAAGCAAAATACTGCAGATGCTGGAGATCTGAAATAAAAACAGAAAATGCTGGCAATACTCAGCAGGTCAGGCAGCATCTGTGGAGAGAGAAAGAGTTCTGATGAAAGGTCATCAACCTAAAATGTTAACTCTGTTTCTCTCTCCATAGATGCTGCCTGACCTGCTGAGTAGTTCCGGCATTTTCTGTTTTGATTTCTCTATGGAAATTACTTTTGTTTGTTCCAATAATAATGTATCCAAATATTTTAAAAACATCAAATTTTTAACTCCGCGCAAGACCGAGTCAAGTCTCCTGCCCTCCAGACTGCCCTGGTGCTGTTACTGATGGCAAGGAGACACCTTTGCCCCAGGACACCTACATTCCTCTTATTGGGGAGTGGGGGTACAACTTCAGACTAGCCTGTGATCTGATCTGAAGCACCTAGATCCAGAAAAAATAACTATTGGCTTGCTGCACTGCCGACCCAACTGGAAGTGTGCTTTCCAGGGTCCAGCCATTCCAAATCAGCTCTGCGGTAATTATGGATCAGTGAGGCCATACATCATCTCTTTGGAAAGACCTTACAGTTCACATTGTTTCTTAAGTGATTCCAGGGTGCTTGCCTCAACTTCTCTATCTGGAAGTCCATTCCAAGTGTTGATTACTCTTTGTGTGAAGACGATTTTACTGATATCGTCTAAAATTTACCTTTTACTAGTTTGAAGCTGTGTTCCTTGCCCTACTTTCACAATTGAATTTTAATTTTACACCCCTTAACTGTCTTATATAACTCTGAGAAGTCGCACAACACCATGTTATAGTCCAACAATTTTATTTGAAATCACAAGCTTTCGGAGCTGCTGCTCCTTCGTCAGGTGAAGTGAAGGAATACGAATCGGCAAAGCATATATAGACAGAGAACAATGCCTGTGTAGCGTACAATGTCAGACGACTTATATGTATAACTCTATCAGATCATCTCTCAGAAACGTCCTTTCCAAGCTGAAAAACCGATGTTTCTCCAGCCTTTGACATTGGGGATCAGCCTTGTGACTCTTCTCTGCATTGCTTCCAGCGCTTGCATGTCTCCCTTGTTTCTCAGCAATTAGAACTGAATTACAATAATCAAAGTGTGGTTTGACCAGAACACTGTACAGTTTGAATGTAACTTTCTCTGACTTGTATTCTACTGTTCTGGCTACGTAGCTCAACGTTCTGATGAAAGGTCATCGACCTGAAACGTTAACTCTCTTTCTCTCTCCACGGATGCTGCCTGGCCTGCTGAGTTTTTCCAGCGTTTTCTGTTGTTATTCTATTGGCTTTGTTGATTGCTGTCCTGCATTGGTTGAACATTGTTCCAGATGGTGAGTATAGCACAATAAATTTCCGAGCAAGTCTGCCAACAGCACAACATGATCTGCAAAAAGGGCACTGCTCAGAAATGCCGGGAACAGACACTTCAAGTCTACACCTTGAGATACTATCCAACACATCACTGATGGTGACAATGAACAGGATCAGTGACAGTGTCTCACCTTGAGGAACCTTGTCTCACACTTCTTACTTTTCCACTGATGTGCTAAAACATTCTTTAAACTTTCCTAAGAACCTCCTGCAGTTTAAGTGAATGATATTTGATCTTAACTACCTTAGGTTACTGCAGTTGAACATTTGGGCAATTGGACCAATCATTTTATTTCGCTAGAAGAGACATGTTTACAAATTAAGACTTCTTCTACACTGCATTAATGACTGCAAGACCAGGGACAACAAATTCCTTTTTGGTTGTCTTTTATTGAACTAGAGAAAAGTACCAGGAATTGTACTTATCCAATTAAAACTTTTTATCTAGAGAACTTTAATGTAACTAACCACAGAATAAAGAAAATGCATCCCTTTGTCTTATGCTGGGCTAGATAGGTATATCTTGATCAACTCAGCCATATGTTTACTTTATCTACATATTCACCCATATAATTTTAAATTATCAAGCACAAGACAAAACTCCTTTGTTTTGGCTAGTTTGCCTGTTTATCATGTTTGATAGTACAATTTCAGTATTGTCTGCACCATGGTATGATATTAATTACATTTATTTGAAACTCTCTGACATATAATTTGAGTTTCGTCTCCAAAAACAAACCATGAAATGGTATGGGCTCTGAACTATCAGAGGCATCTTACAAGCACTTTATTTTCTGTAACATGCTGTAAGTAATAATGATACTCATCACCACATAACAAAAATATAACTGCAACAAAAATTATTTGCTGTTCTTCCACCTGTTCTGCCTCACCAGTAACAAAGCCAGGGATTCTTTACATTTATTTTTTTTAGGTTACTGGGGCAATTCAGAAATACGTACTCCCAGACCTTTACCAATATTACATTTCAGTGTCATTCCCAGGGTTTTCACTCCTTTTTTTCTCTGCTAGGGAAGTGTCTGCCTTCACTCTGCACCTTCTTAGAAAACAACAGATGAGATCAGGAACTTATATGCTTACGTTCTTCAGAACAGTGTTTTACAGTGAGCAATTGGCTCATATTACAACATCCTTATTGGAGTGACATTGTTGGCAATGATAGTCTGAGAAATTGAGTGGAAACTGTAACAACCAGAGCTTGGCAGACATAAATGTGCACTGTAACTATACTGCAGCAGCGTTAAATTATCACAATATGTATACAGGATACAGAAATATATGTTTCGCTGTTAACTTAAGGTTGAGGGACTTGGCTATAGTGAAAATTTATTTTATGCTGATCAATGCCAGCTAATGGCACATTTATTTTTGTCCCCAGTGATTGGAATTGAGACATTGACTATTACATAAAACATTAGTCAGTGATTGGTTGCAGAGGTGGATTTTTTTTTGCTAATCAACCTTTGACATTTAGTGCAAATCTCCATTTGCTGACTCAGACCAGTACTTTAGTATTGATCTGTGTGCGTCTATGTCTCCACATACACATGAAAATAAATAACGTATCACAAATTAAAAGTAGTTGAAAAATAAATTAAATGGATTATATATTCATAAGTGAGTTGGATTTCTTTAACAATATTTTTAAAAGCAAAAATTGCATTTGGCATATCTGTTTTATTTCTGAAAACAATTTCAGTTAAAGTATGTTTTGTTACATTTTAAAAAGAAAACCATTGAATTCTAGGGGGTTTTCAGGCTAGCTTACTTCCTGGAACAGACAGGAACCATCTGCTCTAAATTCAAGTGTCGGGGATGCCAGACCTGTTTTTATTTCAGATTTCTAGCATCCGCAGTATTTTGCTTTTGTATTTTTTATTGATATTGTTCTTTGTTTCTTTGTCATAGATTTTGTTCATGATGTATGTCATACAGTGTACATGACACATTGCGAAAGTGATTATTATTGAGTGGCTTGAATTGTATATGATCCCTGAGACTGATATGATTTTGAAGCCTTGACCAACCACCAAAGCCATCGACCTAGTCAAACTGGGCAGAGATTCTGGCCTGCTTTTCGTGAACTTCACAACTTGCCATGGTGGGATTTGAATTTACGTTAATGGATTTAATAGCCATCAAGCAGGTTTTTAATAAACGAGAAAGCAGTGAAAACTGGTAGATGACATACAAAGATAATCTCTGATGCAGTGGAAACACTTTTAAAAAAACAGACATGAAAACAATTAAGTAAGCTGGTAAAAAGGCACGGGAAAGATGCAGACACACAAAACCTTCAAAATGGAAGGTAGGTGAATGGTAGAAATGGGCAGGAAATTGAAGGAGAACGCTTAGATCTGAAGTTGCTAAAGAAAATGTTCAGACCCAATTGCTGCAAAGTACCCAGGAGAAGATGGGATACTATTCCTGAAGTTACCTTTGAGTTTGGTTGAAATAGTGAACAAGGTAAAAATGGGAATAGGAGAGAGAGAGTTTGAATGTTTAGCCAGAGGGAGGTCAACATCACACTTGTGGACAGAATGGAGATATTCAACAAACTACGAGTAATTGTTTGGTAATGAGGGTGAGTTGGAAGGTCCACTTTCATTTGCTGCCACAGCAAAAGGAGATTGAAAATTGCAATTAAAGAATTGCAATCTCCTGTCAAAAAGACAGTCCTCGCAGACTTACGTTGGCTTTCAATCCCCCCAATGTCTCAAATTTAAAATTCTTATCCTTGTGTTTAAATCTCTTCATGGCCTCACCCCTCCCTATCTAGTAATCTCCTTCAGGCCTACATCCCTTGCCAAATTATCTGCTCCTCTTACCCTGGCCTTATGTATTTCCCCACCCCTTTCATCGCACCGTAGATGAACGTGCCTTCAGCCACCCAGGCCCCACGCTCTGGAATTCCCTCCCTAAACCCCTCTGCCTCTTCACCTCCCTCTCCTCCTTTAAGACCCTCCTTAAAACCCATCTCTTTGGCCAAGTTCATGGTCACTCCTTGGTAGGGTTGCAAAATTCCGGGAATTTTTAAAAGAGGAAACGTTCCATGGGAATTTTCGAGAATTTATGGGAATTTTGAGTTTTTTTGCACACTGATGGTTTTTGTCTCTGACCCTTATATTATCTTTGTCATCAAAATAGACATACTGTTCCATACAAATAAAAACAGACTTTCAAAACTTTATTTAGGTTATAATTTTGAACTTTATTGAACCCCACAAAAAAGACCCATCTAAAATAAAATAAAAAGAGCGTCAGCTTATTTAGCCTGTAATTTGTTCTTATTTTGTCCCTTTGAGTCTTCTACTCATGAGTCTTCTGAGTCTTCTACTCATCATTGCTCCTCCTGATTCTCTGACTCTGGCTCTGACGTGTCCATTTCCTCCTCTGTGTCACTGTCTAGCTGTGTGGTGGACACTTCTGTATCTGGCTCAATAAGTTGTAGGTTCGCCCGGATAGCCACCAGTTTCTCCACTCTCTTGTTAGTCAACCTGTTGCGCACCTTTGTATGCGTATTCCCAAAAAGTGACCAGTTTCGTTCAGAGGCCGCTGATGAAGGTGGGATTTGGAGTATCACCGATGCAATGGGTGACAGGGCCTCAGATGCACAAAGTCCCTTCCACCAGGTATGTGCACTGATATGCTTGCATGATTCCCATATCCTGTCCCCATTCCAAAGACCTTGCTTGGTAGAGAACTTTGCCAGACTTCCCAGAACTTTGCCCACGTCCAGATTGAGGTGGCGTGAGAGGGTAGAAATCACACTGTAAGCGCTGTTGATCTGTTCTCCAGAAAGTATTGGTCTCCCAACATGCTTTGGGTCCAGCATGTATGCTGCAGCATGAATCGGCTTGACACAAAATTCTTGACGCATCTGTATGAATTGAACAATTGCCTTCTCCTCTGCTTTGAGCAGTAGGGATGTGGGTAGGGCAATGCTGATTTGTTCTTTTAAATCAGCAAAAAGCCTGAGAACATCTGACAAGACAGCGTCATCTCCTTCAATCTGAGCAATTGCAGATGCTACTGGTGAGAGTAGTTTAAGGCTGCTAACCACTCTCTCCCAAAACACATCATCCAGCAATATTTTCTTGATGGTGGTTTCCATATCCCCAGACTGGGATATTGCCATTTCTTGCAGCGACTCCTTACCCTCCAGAAGGCTGTTGTACATTATGACAACGCCACCCCATCTCGTGTTGCTGGGCAGCTTCAGTGTGGTGTTCTTGTTCTTTGTTGTTTGCTTGGAGTTGTAGGTTGCTGCAACTACCTGTTTTCCCCTGACATACTTAACAACTTGCTTGGCTCTCTTGTACAATGTTTCCATGGTTCTCAAACCCATGATGTCCTTGAGAAGCAGGTTGAGCCCATGAGCTGCGCACCCAATAGATGTAATATGAGGGTAGGCCTCCTCCACTTGAGCCCAAGCAGCCTTCATATTCGCAGCATTGTCAGTAACTACTGCAAAGACCTTTTGTGATCCAAGATCGTTGATGACCGCTTTCAGCTCATCAGCAATGTATGTGCCTGTGTGTCTGTTGTCCTTCGTGTCTGTGCTCTTGAAGAACACTGGGAGAGGAGTGGAGACTATGTAGTTTATGATGCCCTCCCCTCGTACATTTGACCACCCATCTGAGATAACTGCAACACAGTCTGCCATCTCTATTGTTTCTCTGAGCTTTCCTTGGACTCTGTTATACTCAGCCTCCAGCAAATAAGTAGACAAAGCATGTCTGGTGGGAGGACAGTATGCAGGGCGAATAACATTGAAAAATCTCTTCCAGTACACATTGGCTGTGAGCATGAGGGGTGAGCCTGTCGCATATACAGCTCGAGCAAGGCACTCATCTGCATTCTTCTGGCTATGGTTATCCATTGTATCAAAGAACCTTCCAAGTGGGCCAGGAGTTGCTGATGATAAGGAGCCTGATGCTGAATGTGAACCATAATCTTCTTGAATGGAAGCAGAGGAACTCTGGGCTGACTGCTGTGAGCTTTGAGTGAAGTTGTTGCATTTGGATAAATGCTGCTGCATCTTTGTGGCATTCTTTACATATGGCTTTGTACAGTGTTTGCACATGTACACAGTCTTTCCATCTTTAATGCCTGGGGTAAAATGCTTCCACACATCCGACGGTAAACATGGCATTGTTCTATGCAGAGAAATAAAGGGCATTCGTCTCTGTGTCGAACTGCGGTCGATCAGCACGATTGCAACTGGGCAGGGTGAGTATATTTTTCCTGATGCTCCATGTGATGGAAGCATGACCTGTGCACGCACAACGCTACATCACCAATAGAGGGAGCTAATCGCTCAGCCACTCATCCAACCAATCAGGACACATTTGTTCACAGTCACACACAAAACTTGTAATTATTAAAACAAGCCAAGTAAGAAGATAAACATATATTGATTAAGAAATTCCTTAATAATTAAGATTCCATCTCTGTTAGTAATTTTAAGAGAGGACCTGTGAAAAAAAAAAGAAAGACAAAAAAAAACAATATTATGCTAGCATGTGCTTTTTTGGGCAAAATTCCCAAGCTAAACTTCCCATGGAAAATTTCCAGAAATTTACCGGAAACTTTCCACCCCTTTGCAACCCTACTCCTTGGTGTCCATTTTTTCTGATTATGCCTCTGTGAAGCACCTTGGGACATTTTTCTATGTTAACGGCATTATATAAATGTAAGTTGTTGTTCTTGTGAAGAAGCATCAATTTAACACAGGAGGATACAAGCTCAACTCTCACAATCTGATAAGGCTTTTGTGAACTCACCATTCTAAGGGTCCTGGGCTTAATATGGCAAAACAAATACACTCAACTGATGATTGTATGGGGTGGAGCAGCCACTTAGATAATTGGAGTGTCTGAGGTTTCAGATCTTAAAGCTCAGGACCTCTCAGAGTAATGATTTTACTCAGTTAAAGTAGCTTGACCCTTTAATTAGGTGAACCCATCACTCCAAGAAACCCTGAGCTTATTAAGTGGAAACTCTGTGAGAGGTTTATTTTATTGTTTGTTCTTGGGTGACAATATTGACCATCCCTAGTTGCCCTGAGCGCATTAATAGTCAACCACAGAGTGGGACTGAAATTACATGGAAGCCAGACGGAGTAGGGAATGGCAGGTTCTACTTCCTGAAGGAGATTAACAAATGGTCAATTATTCAGAACGCAAATTAAGTAAACCTGCTGCGATTTTCACTCGTGTTCTCTGGGTTGCTAGTCCAGTACAATAATCGCTAGGTTGCCCTACCTATTGTGGCCAGATGACACTTGTGAAGGCACTTTGCAGCATGGAAGTAAGTTATGGCAGGTGTATCTTTTATTTTGGTCCTTGTGGGCTGCATTCTATGGAGACTTGGGGCCACATTAATTTGCATATACATTCAATTTTCATGATCTTGGGATTCTGTTTTCAGAGTTATCCATTGCTGAGGAAACAACCCTTTTGATAACCTCTACGTCCACAAAATTCAAACTGAGAAAGAAAATTAGAACTGTAAGTTCAAACAGGACCTGGACTTGGAGAGTGAATAGCTAATATTGGTAGGACATGGGAAATAAAAAGAGTAAAATGGAAATACTCAGCAGCTCAAGCAGCATCCGTGGAAAAAAAGAAGCCAACATTTCAGGTCTTAGACCCTTCATCAGGATTGGAAGATATTACATAAGAACATAAGAAATAGGAGCAGGAGTAGGCCAATCGGCCCCTCGAGCCTGCTCCGCCATTCAATAAGATCATGGCTGATCTGATCCTAACCGCCAATCTACTATCTACTATCACAGAACCATCTCCTGCATCTAACAGAATTGCACACACGAAATAGGAGCAGAATCAGGCTACACGGTCCCTGGGCCCGCTCCACTACCCACAGGGCCATGACCGATCCGAACCTAGACTCATGTCCAAATTCCTGCCCGCTCCCCGTAACCCTTAATTCCCTTTACTTCTAGGAAACTGTCTATTTCTGTTTTAAATTTATTTAATGATGTAGCTTCTACAGCTTTTTGTGGCAGCATATTCCATGGACCTACCACCCTCTGAGTGAAGTAGTTCCTCCTCATCTCAGTTTTGAAAGAGCAGCCCCTTATTCTAAGACTATGTCCCCTAGTTCTAGTCTCACCCGTCATCGGGAACATCCTCCCCGCATCCACCCGATCCAACCCCTTCACAATCTTATATGTTTCAATAAGATCGCCTCTCATTCTTCTGAACTCCAATGAGTAGAGTCCCAATCTACCCAACCTCTCCTCATATGACCACCCCCTCATCCCCGGGATTAACCGAGTGAACCTTTTTTGCACTGCCTCGAGAGCAAGGATGTCTTTCCTTAGGTAAGGACACCAAAACTGTATGCAGTATTCCAGGTGCGGTCTCACCAATACCTTGTACAACTGAAGCAATACCTCCCTATTTTTATATTCTATCCCCCTAGCAATGAAAGCCAACATTCCATTTGCCTTCTTAATCACTTGCTGCACCTGCATACTAACCTTTTGAGTTTCGTGCACCAGGACCCCCAGATCCCTTTGCACTTCAGTACTCTCCAGTTTCTTGCCATTAAGATAATAAATTGCTCTAGGATTTTTCCTGCCAAAGTGCATCACCTCACACTTTCCAGTGTTGTATTCCATCTGCCAAATCTCTGCCCACTTACTTAGCCTGTCTATGTCCCCTTGCAGGTTTTTTATGTCCTCCTCACTCACTACTTTCCCTCCCATCTTTGTATCATCTGCAAATTTTGATATGTTACACTTGGTCCCTTCCTCCAAATCGTTAATATAGATTGTAAAGAGTTGGGGACCCAGCACTGACCCCTGTGGAACACCACTAGTTACTGATTGCCAGTCTGAGAATGAACCATTTATCCCAACTCTTTGCTTTCTGTTAGATAGCCAATCCTCTATCCATACCAGAATATTACCCCCAATCCCGTGATTTTTTACCTTAAGCAATAATCTTTTGTGTGGCACCTTGTCAAATGCCTTTTGGAAGTCTAAATACACTACGTCCACTGGTTCCCCTTTATCCACTCTATATGTTACTTCCTCAAATAACTCCAGCAAATTTGTCAAACATGACTTCCCCTTCGTAAAACCATGCTGACTTTGTCCTATTAAATTATGATTATCCAAATGTCCTGTTACTGTTTCCTTAATAATGGACTCCAAAATTTTACCTACCACAGATGTTAGGCTAACCGGTCTATAGTTACCAGCCTTCTGTCTACTGCCCTTTTTAAATAAGGGTGTTACATTAGCAGTTTTCCAGTCTGCCGGGACCTTAGCGGAATCCAGGGAGTTTTGAAAAATTATTACCAATGCATCTACAATCCCTACCGCCACTTCCTTCAAGACTCTAGGATGTAAGCCATCAGGTCCAGGTGATTTATCCGCCTTGAGTCCCATTATTTTACCGAGTACCACTTCCTTAGTGATTACAGAGGAACAACATTCAAAAAGGAACAGAATAAGGGAAAGGGGGAAGAAAAATAAACACACAGGAAAAAAAATAGAATGTCACTTCTTTGTCACTAAGATTGAGACCATCTGTTCAGCTTCATGTGCTTCATTCCTTTCCCCTTGCCCACCAAGCCAACCTTCCACCATGGTTCCCTCCTGCCTAGCCCTGAATTCTAATTTCTGTGCTGTCTCCCCTCATATTCATTCCGAGCTCATTGTGTCCATGAGATCCACCTCCTGCTCTCTCTATTTCCACTAAACTGCTGACCACCCAACTTCCTTTCAAATCTACCATCATCACCCCCGTCCTAAAAAAAAACACACTTGACCTCCTCTGTCCTTTCAAACTATCTCCAAGCTCCCTTTCTTCTCCAACGTCCTTGAATATGTTGTCGCCTCCCAAAATTGTTCCCATCTTTCCTGGGCACTTGGTCTTAACAACAACTTCATACCTTAACAACAGTTCCCATTTTCTCCAGGAACATAAGAACAGAGGAACATAGGGACAGGAGTAGGCCATCAAGGCCCTCGAGCCTGTTCCGCCATTCAATGAGATCACTGCTGATCTGTGACCGAACACCATATACCCACCTTTGGCCCATATCCTTAATACCTTTAGTTAACAACAAGCTATCAATCTCCAATTTGCATTTTAACAATTGATCTAGCATCAATTGCCATTTGCGGAAGAGAGTTCCAAACTTCTACCATCCTTTGTGTGTAGAAGTGTTTCCTAATTTCACTGAAAGGTCTGGCACTAATTTTTAGACTCTCTCCCCTAGTCCTAGAATCCCCAACCAGCGGAAATAGTTTTTCTCTATCTACCCTATCTGTTCCCCTTACTATCTGGAAAACTTCAATCAGATCACCCCTTAACCTTCTAAATTCTAGGGAATACGACCCTAATTTGTGTAATCTCTCCTCGTAACTTAACCATTGAAGTCTGGGTATCATTCTGGTAAACCTACGCTGCACTCCCTCCAAAGCCAGTATATCCTTCCTAAGGTGTGGTGCCCAGAACTGCTCACAGTACTCCATGTGTGGTCTAACCAGGGTTTTGTACAGCTGCAACATAACTTCTAGCCCCTTGTATTCTAGTCCTCTAGATATAAAGGCCAGCATTCCACTGTCAGAGCCATTATTGAGACATGGCTGCAAGATAGTCAGGACTGGGAACTAAATATACCAGGTTAAATGGTCTACAGGAAAGATAGGGAAAATGGCAGGGGGGAGGAGTAGCCTTAGTGATTAAGGATGAAATCACCTCAATGATAAGAGAGGATATAACAAGAGGTAAGAGGTAAGCAAGCCGTGGAGACTTTATGGGTAGAATTAACAAATATGAAATATGCCTCTGCTCTAAAGGTACGGTAGCATAGTGGTTATGTTGTTGCACTAGTAACTCAGAGGCCTGGACTTATGATCCTATCACGGCAGCTGGGGAATTTAATTTCAATTAATTAAAGTTTTTTTTTAAATCTGGATTTTAAAAAAAAATCAGTAACGGTGACCATGAAACTACCGGATTGTGGTAAAAACCCATCTAGTTCACTAATACAAAAGTAAAATACTGTGGATGCTGGAAGTCTGAAATAAAAATAGAAAATGCTGGAAACACTCAGCAGATCAGGCAGCATTTGTGGAGAGAGAAACAGAGCGAAACACCCCAGGTCGATTACCTTTCATCCTTCGGGGAAGGAAATCTGCCGTCCTTACCCGGTCTGGCCTGTATGTGACTCCAGACCCACAGCAATGTGCCCCCTCTGAAAAAAAGCCACTCAATTGTATTCAAGAAGGTGGCTCACCACCACCATCTTATTGAGGGCAATTAGGGATGGGCAATAAATGCTAGCCTCACCGCCAACGTCCACGCCCCGCGAATGAATTTAAAAAAAGTTGTGACTTGGGGGGGAGTGGGTTTCTGCCAAAGTTTGCGGGGGGGTGGGGGGAGAAACGGATTGGGAGCAGCCCTAAAGATTATTGAATTCAGGCCCAGCAGACTGCACTCGCAGTGTCTGCTGGGTAATTTTGGCTTCCCGGCCATGAGTTAGCAAATAAGCCGAGTCCGTCTGAACCGACGCTGACGCTGGTTTGGGGGAGGGGGAAGCGCCGCGAAGTCATATTGATTGACGGTTCTCTCCACCAATCAACAGGAAGCGTTTGGCAATGACACCGCCCCAAATATGTCGCAGCCAGCGTTCGGGGGCCAATAGGCGGCAGGCGGCCGGGAGGGAGGGGGTTTCCACTCTGGGTTGGTTGGCTGTGGGAGGTGATTTTTTTGTGTGTAGTGGAGTCGGGTTTTTTTTTTGACCGAAGCGCGTTTTTTTTAATTTTAAAATTTAGATTTTTTTTAAAAAGTCAGGCCTGGTCGGATCAGACCGGGAGCCGCTCCTGGTAAATTGTATTCAACACAATTCAGTGACAATGAGGGTGAAAGTGGTGGCGGCCGACGCCGAGTTTCAGCCCGAATTGACGAACGCCGGCTGCAGGTTAACGGTGGTGAAGTTTACGATGAAAGGGTGAGTTTGCGCGGCGGCGGGGAGGCGGTGTGGGACTCTGCTTCCTGCTCGAGGCCCAGGCTTTGCGGCCTAGCTGCGTGCGTACCCGGTGTGTTGCATCTTGTAGTAATAAGTAGACGGGAGTGTGGGCTCCATCAGGCGGAGGTTGGGGGTGGCCGTCGTCGTCGTTGTTGTTGTTGAATTCGTGGCTTCGGTTCCTGAAAGAATGCTCGAGTTTGTACCGGACTGGGAACTTACTGCTGCTGTAAGGAGAGATAGAGGGGAGGGGGAAGGGTGGGGTAACAGTGTTCAATCTCAGCGGGAGAATGTAAGGTTGTTCTAGTGTGGTTAAAGATCAAATCCGCGTAGATAGATAAGAAATTAGGAAAGAAATGGTGCAACTGTTAATGTGCATTACAGCGCACCAAACAGTGGAGATAAGGAAGAGGGCAGATCTGTACTTTGAGAGATATGCAAGATCAGGGCAATAATATTGAGTGGCTTTTGATTATTCTGAGGATAGATGGAATAAATTAATGCATGTGATCAAAGCAGGGAACGCTTTTCGAACGCACCGAGGACTGCTTCCTGGATCAGTTTGTCTCAAATCCAAGAAGGAGAGGAGCAGTGCATGATTCATTTCTGGGAAATGAAGAGGAACAAATATAATGGAAGAGAGTAGAACAATTGGAAAATAGTGACCTGAACATAGTTTAAGTTCAGTGTTAGAATAGAAAAGGATCGTGAAATGTCAAAGATGGACAGGAAAAAAGGCAAAGCTTAAAGATAAAAGGGGGTATGGCCCAAATTAACTGGGCAGAAAAGTTAGCAAACAAGTCAAAAAATAAGCAATGGGAAATCTTAAAATATAAGATGGATAGAAGACAAAATAAATGTATGCCTATATGGTGAAAAGGTGGTTTGTCAAAGTGTTGAGGTTCATGGATAAATAATTATTACTAAACTGAAACATACAAGGGAGGCATTTTGATAAATTTAGGGCTAACAATACTAAAGACAATCATGAGGAATATAGAAAGTATAGTTGGGAGGTGAAAAGAAAGAACTTGCATGAACTATAGAGTAACGATAATGGGAGATTTCAGTTGTCCTACTATAGACTGGGATAGTAACAGGATAAAGAGGGGAGGAATTCCTGAAATGTGTACAAGCGAACTTTCTTGATCAGTGTGTTTCCAGCCCAACAACGAAGTATGCAGTGTTGGATCTAGTTCTTTGCAATGAAGTGGATCATGTTTCAGTAGGGGAGCATTTGGGGAATAGTGATCATATGATCAGGTTTAGAATAGTTATGTAAAAGGACAAGGAACAATCAAGTCCAAAAGGCATTTGATAAAGTGCTGCATAATAGGCTTGCCAGCAAAGTTGAAGTCCATGGAATAAAAGGGACAGGGCAGCATAGATATGAAATTGGCTAAGTGACAGGAAACAAAGAGTAGTGGTGAATGGTTGTTTTTCGGAGTGGAGGAAGGTATACAGTGGTGTTCCCCAGGGGTCAGTACTAGGACCACTGATCTTCTTGATATACATTAATGACTTGGGTGTACAGGGCACAATTTCAAAATTTGCAGATGATACAAAACTTGGAAGTATAGTGAACAGTGAGGAGGATAGCGATTGGCCTCAAGAGGACAAAGACAGGTTGGTGGAGTGGCCAGTCACGTGGTAGATGAAATTTAACGCAGAAAATTGCAAAGTGATACATTTTGGTATGAAGAACGAGGAGAGGCAATATAAACTAAAGGGTACAATTCTAAAGAGGGTGCATGAAGAGAGAGACCTGGAGGTATATGTGCACAAATCGTTGAAGGTGGCAGGGCAGGTTGAGAAAGTGGTTAAAAAAGCATACGGGATCCTGGGCTTCATTAAATAGAATTGAGAGGTCGCACAACACCAGGTTATAGTCCCAACAGTTTTATTTTAAGTCACTTCACCTGACGAAGGAGTTGTAACTCCGAAAGCTTGTGATTTAAAATAAAACTGTTGGACTATAACCTGGTGTTGTGCGACCTCTCAATTTTGTCCACCCCAGTCCAACACCGGCATCTCCGCATCATGTTCATTAAATAGAGGCATCGAGTGCAAAAGCAAGGAAGTTATGATGAACCTTTATAAAACGCTGGTTTGGCCTCAACTGGAGTATTGTGTCCAGTTCTGGGCACTGCACTTTAGGAAGGATGTGAAGGCCTTAGAGTGGGTGCAGAAAAGATTTACAAGAATGGTTTCAGGGATGAGGGACTTCAGTTGCATAGATAGACTGGAGAAGCTGGGGTTGTTCTCCTTGGAGCAGAGAAGGTTGAGAGGAGAGTTGATAGAGGTGTTCAAAATCATGAGGGGTCTAGACAGAGTAGATAGAGAGAAACTGTTCCCATTAGCGGAAGGGTCGAGAACCAGAGGACACATATTTAAGGTGATCAGCAGAAGAACCAAAGGCGACACGAGGAAAAACTTTTATACGCAGCGAGTGGTTATGATCTGGAATGCACTGCCTGAAAGGGTGGTGGAGGCAGATTCAATCGTGGCTTTCAAAACTTGTATAAGTACCTGAAGGAAAAAAAATTGCAGGGCTGCGGGGAAAGGGCGGGAGAGTGGGACAAGCTGAAGTGCTCTTGCAGAGAGCCGGCACAGGCTCAACGGGCCGAATAGCCTCCTGTGCTTTAACCATTCTATGATTCTAACTGGAGGAGGGCCGACTTCAGTGAGTTGAAAAGGGATATGGGCCAGGTCGATTGGAATCAAAAATTTGTAGGCAAAACAGTGGAAGGTCTTCAAAGAGGAGATGGTTTGGGTACAAAGTAGTTATATTCCCATGGAACAGAGAAACCTGGGGGTGTCTGTACACATGTCCTTCAAGGTGGTAGGACTAGTTGAGAAGCCTGTTAAAAATGCATATGGGATCCTTGGCTTTATTAATAGAGGAATAGAGTGCAAAGGCAAGGAAGTTATGCTAAACCTTTATACAATGCTGGTTAGGCCACTGCTAGAGTATTGTGTTTAATTCTGGGCACCATGCTTACTTTAGGAAGGATGTTAAGGCCTTGGAGATGGTGCAGAAAAGATTTACCAGAATGGTACCAGGGATGAGGGACTTCAGTTATTTGGAGAAGCTAGGGTTGTTCTTAGAGCAGCGAAGGTTGAGAGGAGATTTGATAGAAATGTTCAAAATCATGAAATGTTTTCACAGTAAATAAGGAGAAACTGTTTCCAGTGGCAGAAGAGTAGGTAACCAGAGGACTCGGATTTAAGGTGATTGACAAAAGACGCAGAGGTGACATGCGTAATCATTTTTTTTACACAGCGAGTTGTCATGATCTGGAATGCACTGCCTGAAAGGGTGGTGGAAGCAGATTCAATAGTAACATTCAAAAGAGAATTGGATAAATACTTGAATGGAAAAAAAATATAGGGCTATGGGGAAAGAGCAGGGGTGTGGTACTAATTGGGTAGCTCTACCAAAGAGCCGGCTCAGGCGTGATGGGCTGAATGGCCTCCTGTGCCGTAACATTCTATGATAAACTGCTGCCCATCCAACTTCCCATCCTGGCCCTCATGTCAGCTGATATTGTTAACGGATCCTCTCTTTGGGTGCTCTCCCCCACCCCTTCAAAACTGCTGTCGTGACACCCACCCTTGACCCCTCCTGTCCTTGCAAACTACCGCCCCATCTCCAACCTACCTTTCCTCTCAAAAGTCCTTGAACATGTTGCCTGCTTCCAAATCCGTGCCCATCTTTCCTGCAACTCCATGTTTGAACTCCTTCAATCAGGTTCCACTGCACTGAAATGGCCCTTCTGAAAGTCACAAATGAAATCCTGTGTGACTGTCACAATGGTAAACTGTCCCTCCTTATCCTTCTTGACTTGCCTGCAGCCTTTGACACAGTTGACCACACCATCCCCTCCTCCGTTGTCCAGCTGGGTGGGATTGCCCATGCCTGGTTCCATTCGAATCTATTCAGCCGTATCCAGAGAATCACCTGCAATGGCTTCTCTTCCTGCTCCCACACTGTTGCCTCTGGAGTCCCCAAGGATCTATCCTTGGCACCCCTCCTATTTCTCACCTACGTGCTGGTCCTCGGCGACGTTATCGGAAAACACGTCAGGTTCCATATGTACACTGATGATACCCAGCTCTACCTCGCCACCACTTCTCTTGACCCCTCCACTGCCTCTGATTTGTCACGCTACTTGTCCGACATCCAGTATTGAGCAGAAATTTCCTCCAATTAAATATTGGGAAGACCAAAGCCATTGTCTTCAGTCCCTGCCACAAACTCTGTTCCCTAGCCACAGACTGCATCCCTCTCCCTGGCCACTGTCTGAGGCTGAACCAGACCATGGTGTCCTATTTGACCCTAAACTGAGCCGAAAGACACCACCTCTGCATTGGCAGCACTCCCTCAGTTCTGCACTGATTTGTCAGCCTGGATTTTGTGCTCGAGACTGTGCGTGAAACTTGAACCCACAACCTTCTGACTCATCGGTGAGAGTGCTACCACTAAGCACGGATTAAAAGGGCTAGAAGGGAATCTGAAAAAAAAATAGCAAATAATATAAGAAAATAGGGCCTTTACCCGATTTAATAAGTGCTTTTGAAAAAAATAGTGGGAGGGTAAGATCACTCTAGAATGTAGCAGGGACTCTAATTGTGGATGATGAAGGCATAGTTGGAGATATTAAATATTTGCACCAGTTTTTACTAATGATGGTGCAAGTGAGAATGTAGGTGTACTAGAGGAAGATATGGAACAATTGTTAAGAGATAACTAGAAGACGAATGAGTTTTCAGGTCCTAATGCATGCATCCTAGATTGTTGAAAGAAGTATGTGGACAGCGGGGGAGTGCATGATAAGGGAGAATACAAAGAGATTAGGAGAGAAGTCAAAAAAACAATTCGGAAGGCAAAGAGGAAATATGAAATTAAATTGTCAAGGAACATAAAACAAAATAGTAAAATATTTTACAGGCACATTAATAAAAAAAAAGGAAGGTTGGGATGGGAATGGGGCTATTCAGGGATAGACAGGATAATACCAGAAGTAATGATAGAGAGATGGCAGAAATATTAAATCATTATTTTGCTTCAATATTTACCAGGGAGATAGAACAGGTGGACATGACATTGAATGATGGGATGAGTAATGAGATAAGTGCATTTAAAATAGAGGGAATATAGTAAATAAACTAAAAACTCAGGATAAAAACCCCTGGTCCGGATGGATTGCATCCATGCATTTTAAAAGAATCTAGGGAAGAGATAGCAGAGGCATTACTACACACATTTAATTCGTTAGAAAAAGGTGTCGTGCCAGAAGACTGGCTGATAGCTAACATAACATAATTCAAGAAGGGGGATAGAACATGTCCAGGGAATTATAGATCAGTCAGCTTAACATCGGTGGTAGGAAAAATAATGGAATCCCTACTAAAGGAGAAAATAGAAGAACATCTAGAAACCAGAAATATAATGAGGAAAAGTCAGATTGGACTTCAATAGGGAAAGTCTTGCTTGACCAACTTCATGAATTTTTTTGAAGAGGTAACCAAGAGAGTAGACAATGGTAATGCAGTAGATGTAATTTATCTAGATTTTCAAAAGGCCTTCGATAAGGTACCCCATAATAGACTGATGAACAAGGTCGGAGAATGCGGAGTCAGGGGACAAGTAACAGAATGGATGGATAGTTAGCTGGCTTCAAAACAAAGCAGAGAGTAGGGGTAAAGGGTAGCTATTCACAGTGGCAGAAGGTGGGTAGTGGTGTTCCACAAGGATCAGTGCTGGAACCACTTGTTCACAATTTACATTATCGATTTAGACTTTGGAATCCAAAACAATTTCTAAATTTGCGACCGACACCAAATTGCGGGGGGGGGATAGTCAATACTGAGGAGGACTGCAATAAATTACAGGAGGACATTATTAAACTTACAGAACGGGCATATAATTGGCAAATGAAGTTCAACACAGATAAATGTGAGGTATTACATGTTGGTAGGAAGAATAGGGAGGTCACATTACTTGGAGGGTGCGAGTCTAGGTGGGGTAGAGGAACAAAGGGATCTCGAAGTACAAATACACAAATCACTAAAAGTTGCGACACAGGCTAGCAAGGCCATTTTTAAAAAAAAAAGCAAACCAAGCACGAGGGTTTATTTCTAGAGGGATAGAATTGAAAAGTAGGGAAGTTATGCTGAACCTGTTTCGAACCTGGGTTAGACCACGCACAGTACTGTGTACAGTTCTGGTCGCCATATTATAAAAAGGATATAGAGGCACTGGAGAGGGTGCAGATAAGATTTACAAGGATGATACTGGAAATGCAAGGGTGTACATATCAGGAAAGGATGAACAGGCTGGGTTTCTTTGGAAAAAAGAAGGCTGAGGGGTGACCTAATCGAGGTTTTTAAAATTATTAAAGGTTTTGATAGAGCGGATACAGAGAGAATGTTTCCACTTGTGGGGAATAGCATAACTAGAGGCCATCAATATAAGATAGTCACCAAGAAATCAAATAGGGAATTCAGAAGAGTGGTGAGAATGTGGAACTCTTGCCACTTGTTACAAATATGCAGTTAAATAAAGCTGTTAGTAGCAAGGCCTATGTGTATCTCGAGGATGTTGAATCATAAATTGAAACTGCTCATCTCAACCCTATGTAGTCCACATTTAGAATACAGTATTTTGGGATTCTATCGTCAAGGATATGGATGCTTTGGAGGGAGGATAGAGAGCAGCTAGGATAATTTTGTAACTTGATGCAGTGTAGAATATAAATAAGTGGGAGTGATTGAAGCGAATAGTATAGATGCATTTAAGGGGAGGCTAGATAAACATATGAGGGAGAAGGGAGTAGAGGGTTATGCTGATAGATTTAGATGAGGAAAGACAGGAGGAGGCTCGAGTGGAGCATAAACACCGGCATGGACTGATGGGCCGAAAGGCCTGTTTCTGTGCTGTATATCCTATGTAAAGTCAGAGAGGAGATGGTGGAGGCTTTTCCACAATTTATCAATTGTCCTAAATTATGCCTTGGGGCTGGAGAATAGCCAATGTAACACCCTTGTTGGAAAAGGTACAGAAGGATAAACCAGGCAACTATCGACTAAAATCAGTTGTGGGCAAACTTTGAGAATCCATAATTGGAGATTGAATTAGTAAGCGTATAGAAATATGTGGGTGAATCAAAAACAGTCAGAATGGATTTGTTGAAGACAAATTGTGTTTGACAAATTTGAATGTTTTGATGAAGCTAATATGGTGGAGTTAAAAGCTTTTCAAGCATCGATAATTTAATTCTTTTAAATAATTGTTTATGAAATTGATGCAAAATTAACTGATAAACTAGTTTGGGTGCTGATGGAGTTCTGCCGGGATCTGATCTGGGTTACTGTTTACACTATTTATAAACGATACATATGGAATGTACTTGCAATGTTACAACATTTGCTTTGGTCGTGTAGCTTGGTGTCTAGCTTGGGGAGATTGATAGCATTTGAAAAGGTTATCTACAAATTAAGTGAAGAAGCAGAAAAATAGCAAATGGATATTATTGTTGGTAATGTGTAGAATGTATAAGAATATGTGGGTACAGAGTAAATGGGTGTCCACTGGCTGAAGTAGGTTTGGGTATGGTTATTGCCACTTGTTGCAAATACTGTATGCAGTTAAATAAAGCTGTTACCAGTAAGGCTTATGAGTATCTTGAGGATATTGAATCATAAATTGAAACTGCTCATTTCAACCCTATGTAGTCCACATTTAGAATACAGTATTTTGGGATTCTATTGTCAAGGATATGGATGTTTTGGAGAGAGGATAGAGAGCAGCTAGATAATTTTGTAACTTGGTGCAGTGTAGAATATAAATAAATCTCTCACTGGAGAAAAACAGATTAAGAGTGAACATAATTCAGATCTTTAAAAGAACGAGGGGTGTGGGATACTATGGCTTAAGAAACTGAAAGCATGCATGTTGTCCAGCTAATATATTAAAATAATTGTTCTTTCACTGCAATGCAAGTTATTTTTCACCCCAGTGATCAGTTATGAATCACTGATCAAACATGCTCATCTCTAAGAATGGCTGAGTAATAACCTAGTTTGTGATTTTTTTTTTTTAAAGATGTGGACCTTGTGTGAGAATAGCTCCAGCTTTCAGTGCAATGAGTTCCAAATACCCACACGCTGTCTTTCTGGAAGTTGATGTACATCAGTGTCAGGTGAGTGGATTGAAAATCCCCATAATTAGTTCATGAATTAAAAATTAAGTTATCATCTGGAGTAATCCAGGTGTTTTTACCTTGTACTCTAATCGTTTCAACTAATGTGCCTCTTATGCTGCAAATATACTGCCCTACATGCTCTGCCTCTTTCCTGCATCATCGCTATGTTGAAATAAAGATTTATTATACAGGAAACTCTTTATTAACCGGCACCGACGGACCGGCGTGGTGCCGGTTAATCAAAAAGTCCGGATAACGGAGAGTTATATCTCCCAACGTACGAGAGCCCCGTACACACTGACATGCGCCTGCATTCGGAGCTCCGTCTCCCCGGGGACCGCCAGCTGACCATCTGTCGTGTCCGCTGCCTACCCGGGCTGCACATTCCCCTCCCAATCTACATGCTCCGATACAAGGCAAACGCCTCGGTTTTTTTAAAAGTTATTTTTAAAGGAGAGATGAAGGAAAACCCCGGTTACCTACTCAAGAATTTTGCCGGTTAAGAGAGATTTCCGGTTATTTGGGTGCCGGTTAAAAGAGAGTTTCCTTGTACTGCAATTTTTCCCAGGACCTCAAAACTGCAACGCCTTGCTTCCACTATGATCTTTAGATTTTTGAAATCCAAACTTGGGTGTCACCTAATCACCACTTCCTGATATCCCTGCCCATCTACTGTTTTCAGTCTTTGTATCGTATACAATGAAAATTGTCCCTTCACCTAGGTTTCGCAGTGGGGGGGGGGGGTGGAGAAGCATCGAAGAAAATTCTAGAAACAATCTCTGTTACAATCCCAATTTTGTTCCTTCTGCAGTACATTACAGTCGTTAGTTCTGAAATATGTATTTGGCATGTTTTTGTTTTCTCTTAACTTGCATATCATAAGAACTTAAGCAGGAGTAGGCCAATCGGCCCCTCGAGCCTGCTCCGCCATTCAATAAGATCATGGCTGATCAATCTTGGCCTCAACACCACTTTCCCGCTCTCTCCCCATACCCCTTGACTCCCTTGTAGTTCAAATGTCTGTCAATCTCCGCCTTGAATATATTCAATGACTCAGTCATGTGATCTCACTACATGGCAGCTATAAATTTAGGCTAATGAAAGCTCCCAATTTAATATGTGCTGGTACAGACTAAGCAGTGTGCTGCTTTTAGCATAAGCTTGTGTAAACTGATCAGTTTTTTGAGCTGCTTGATTTCAGACAGCTCCAAAGGCCATTACAAAATTCATGGCGCAATTTCTATTGGCTGTGTTGGTGTACACCCATTTATGGTGTTTCCTTTCTTGCCTCAGTGTGAACTGTCAGTGTTGTGCAACATGTGGCAAAGGCGGTTGGGCAGGTGACCTGCCTCCCAGGTCTCTACAAATGCCACTCGATAGCCCGTTAAAGGAAATATATGCAAGCTGATTGCTAACTGTTCACATTTTCTCATCCTCCCTCTGGGAAATCTCTTGGCCATCACTTAATTCCTCACCACAGCCTGAGGTTGGTAACTCAACTTTGGCACCTAATCATTTAACGTTAAAAACTTACCTCTTCAACAGGGTCACTTAGAGTTTTAAAAATCGTTCCTCTTTTCTTAATGGAAAAGCTAGGTTACTTGTAGCAGATGTTTGTGTCATTTATGTTGGGTATGGTCGGAGATTTAAAGGGGAAAAAGTCTTCCTTTATCCTCACTGCTTTCATATGATAGATGTTGTCCATCTTTATAAATGGAATTCTTCAGCAACCACTAACAGTTCTATATTGTACTGCGAATAAATATTACATTGCTAAGCAAAGCCGGTTAGCAAAAGGTTAGTTGAATGAGCTATCGCTCAGGTGTGTAATGACAGCCATATAATTGTATTGAGTAAACAAACGATGTACCAAACTTTGCATGAATAAACAGATAGTTATTTGGATATTGAAGCTCTGAATTTTCGACCCTCCGACAGAATATATATATATTTGAAATGTTTATTATCAACTAAATTCCATCAGTTTCTTGTAGGAATGAGAGCCCAGAAAAAAAGTTTATAATTTAACACTAAATTTGAGTGGCCAGTAAGAGAGATACTCATGCAATAGGAAGTGGTTTTTGAGGCTGAAGTAATTGCAAGCCGCCTTCCACGTAGGAGCGCCAGCCTATGCTGTAGTTATACTGGAAGTGCTTAATGTGGGCGTGCAGTACAAAAAGCAGAAAAAATTCCATTCCCAATACTGACATTCCACATATTAATGGGCAAACTCCTATTGAAAATGATAGTTGCCTGTGACGTCCCTTCTCTTTAAAAGCATGATGACCTGTTGAGAGGTTTACAAAAGTTTGGATTGCGTCTGGTGCAGTATATGAATGAGTGCATTTTAATGGCAACTTGCATTGTATGCTTGGGGAGTTTCTTGTGTAAGTTTTTGTAATGCAGGAACAATTTTATATTGGTATAACACCTTTTACATATCACCTGCAAGATGCCTTGCAGGGGAATGGTGAACACCAAACAGTGCATGGAAGAGTAATTATTTGACCCAAGGTGTAATCAAAGAGAAGTGTTGAGGTGGCTTTTGAAGGTGCGGAAGAGAGGCAGTAAGGCAGGGATTCCTAGCATGTAGGGGTGTGATAGTTGAAGACAGCCTTAAATATTGGAGGAAAGGGGTTAGGGCACATACAGCAGAGGGTGTATGCTGAACATTAGGATGGACAAGGCAGTGGAGGGACTTGTAAGATGAGGATTTTGAATTCTGTGCACTGGGAGATAGTGCCACTAGTGGTCTGTAAGAACGGGGACGATAATGCGTGAATTTGTATAGGATATGATACGAGCTGTGGAGTTATGAACGAGATGGGGTCAGGGTGGAACTCGAAACTGATGAGGAAATTCTTGGAGAAATCAAGCTTTGGGGGCTTTCGGCAATGGTAGCAGTGAGTTGGAGACGCAGGTGACCATGTTCCGGACGGTGGGTAATCTAGTTACAGGATTTGAAACTTGGCTGAGGATAGAACGGGACTTGAGTTTAATATAATCAAAGTGACACTTAAATTAAGAGTTCTCCTCTTCCTCAACTTTTATCTCTTCCATTCCCCTCCCCCCTCCCTTACCACCTTCAACATTGGCTGGTATCTTTATCCTACAGTCTGAATTTTGGTTTCAGTCCCAACCAGTTGAACTTGGAATTGATTTTAAGCTTTATAAAATATTTTTTATTAAATGTTCTTAATAAAACTTATTACTGTTTCAGCAAACAGCGGCAGCCAATAACATCACAGCAACACCATCGTTTTTGTTCTTCCGAAATAAAGTGAGAGTTGACCACCTTCATGGAGCAGATGCCAGTGGGTTAGAAGAGAAAATTAAACAACATCTGGAAAATGATCCTGGAATTGAAGACATGGACATTCCCAGAGGATATGTATGTAAAACTTAGTGCTGTGAAAATTTTACTGTAATTTATCCAATCTTGATTTAATTTTTATTCTATTATATTTACCGCTCTTTGGATCTCCTTACTCTTGCCCTGTAAAAAGACCTAGGATCTATGCAAGAGCTATTTCCACCTTCCCTCAGTTTTGTTAAAGTTCTCCAAGTTTCCAGTGTTCCTTTTTACGAGTTGCAGGGCCATGCCCTGCAGTTTTAGGGGATAGGAGTAGTTTTTAAGCTCAAAGTGCTTAGTTATACCTACATTTTTTTCCAAGTTCATTCCTCCCATGCAAGCTTGACTAGGCTGACTGCTTCTGGCCACAACTTCAGGACCATAGTCTTTTTAAATAGAACCATAGAAATTTACAGCACAGAAGGAGGCCATTCGGCCAATCATGTCTGTGCCAGCCAAAAGAGAGCTATCCAGCTGAATCCACTTTCCAGCTCTTGATCCGTAGCCTTGCAGGTTACGGCACTTCAGGTGCATATCCAAGTACTTTTTAAATGCGATGAGGGTTTCTGCCTCTACCACCCTTTCAGGCAGTGAGTTTCAGACCCCCAACCTCTGGGTGAAAAATGTTCTCTTCAACTCTAATCCTTCTACCAATTACTTTAAATCTATGCTCCCTGGTTATTGACCTCTCTGCTAAGGGAAGTAGGTCATAGTCATAACGGCACAGAAGGAGGCCATTCGGCCCATCGAGTCTGTGCCAGTTCTCTGTAGAGCAATCCAGTCAGTCCCATTTCCCCACTCTATCCCCGTCGCCCTGCAAGTTTCTTTCCCTCAAGTGCCTATCCAGTCTCCCCTTGAAAACATTGTGTGTCCTCGCTTCCACCACTTCCGTCGGCAGCGAATTCCAGATCATCACCACTCGCTGCGTAAAAAAGTTTTTCCTCACATCCCCCTGTATCTCTTGGACAAAACCTTAAATCTGTGTCCCCTAGTCCTTGTACCACCAACTAGTGGGAACAGCCTTTCCCCATCTGGCCTATTCAAACCCGTCATAATCTTGTACACCTCTGTCAAATCACCCCTCAACCTCCTTTGCTCTAATGAAAACAAATTCAGCTTCTCCAACCTGTCCTTGTAGCTAAGATTCCCCATCCCCGGAGCCATTCTAGTAAATCTCCTCCGCACCCTCTCTAGTGCCATCACATCTTTCCTGTAATCTGGCAGTGTTTCCTATTTTGGACACAAGACTCTTTCACTATTTAAAAGTCTCAATGCTGTGTCATTGTGCCTTCAGCAAGCTTGGTCTATAAAGCAATAAATATCTCTGGGTGGGAGACACTTGTAGTACTAATATCTCCAGGAGTAATTTTTTATTAAAGCAGAGACCCAACTCTAGCCCAAAAATGCATTATACTTAGTGGGAGATGCAACATTTTGCTGTTGTGTCCAAGATATACTTGAACAAAAATTGCACTACCTATGTGAGGTATTTGTTTGTCGTTCACACCAAGACATTAATCAATTCTATAGCTTGCAAAAGATAGAAGCATCCTTGCACCCTACCAATCTTGGTGTGTTTCAGACTTTTCCCACTGCCATGTCCTGGTTTTTCAGATGAGTGACCAAATAAAATCTAATTATACAAATGCGATACACAGATACTAAGAGCCTAGAAACTAGCAATTTGAAATAGTAATTGATAGTGGTGGAATAGGTTGATTTCTGCTTAAATCCATTAAAAGAAGTGTCTTAGACAGACTGGTGAAATGGGCAGACTCATGCCAGTTGATTTTTTTTATTTGTTCATGGGATGTGGGTGTCGCTGGCAAGGCCAACATTTATTGCCCATCCCTTGTTGCCCTTGAGAAGGTGGTGGTGAGCTACCTTCTTGAACCGCTGCAGTCTGTGTGGTGAAGGTACTCCCACAGTGCTGTTAGGGAGGGAGTTCCAGGATTTTGACCCTAGCGACGATCAAGGATCGGCTATATACTTCTAAGTCAGGATGGTGTGTGACTTGGAGGGGAACTTGGCAGGTGATGGTGTTCCTGTGTGCCTGCTGCCCTTGTCCTTCTAGGTGGTAGAGGTCGCGGGTTTAGGAGGTGGTGCCGAAGAAGCCTTGACGAGTTGCTGCAGTGCATCTTGTAGATGGTACACACTGCAGACACGGTACACTGGTGGTGGAGGGAGTGAATGTTTAAGGTGGTGGATGGGGTGTCAATCAAGCAGACTGCTTTGTCTTGGATGGTGTCGAGCTTCTTGAGTGTTGGAGCTGCACTCATCCAGGCAAGTGGAGAGTATTCCATCACACTCCTGACTTGTGCCTTGTAGATAGTGGAAAGGCTTTGGGTAGTCAGGAGGTGAGACACTTGCTGCAGAATGCCCAGCCTCTGACCTGTTCTTGTTGCCACAGTATTTGTGGCTGGTCCAGTTAAGTTTCTGGTCAATGGTGACCCCCCAGGATATTGATGGTGGGGGATTCGGCGATGGTAATACCGTTGAATGTCAAGGGGCGGTGGTTTGACGCTCGCTTGTTGGAGATATTTAATGCAGGGAAGTGTGAGTGATGCATTTTGGAAGTAAAAATTAGGAGAGACAATATAAATTAAATGGTTCAATTTTAAAGGGGTGCAGGCACAGAGACCTGAGGGTTCACATACTCAAATCTTTGAAGGTGTCAGGACAAGTTGATAAGATTGTTTAAAAAAGCATACGGTACCCATGGCTTTATAAATAGACGCATGGAGTGCAAAAGCAAGGAAGTTATGGTAAACCTTTATAAATCACTGGTTAGGCTTCAGCTGGAGTATTCTGTCCAATTCTGAGCACCACACTTTAGGAAGGGTGTCAAGGCCTTGGAGAGGTTGCAGAGGAGCCTTGCCAGAATCATACCAGGGATGAGGGACTTCAGTTATGTGAAGAGACTAGAGAAGCTGGAATTGTTCTTAAAGCAGAGAATGTTCAGGGCAGATTTATTAGAGGTGTTTAAAATTGAGGGTTTTTGATAGAGTAGATAGTGAGAACTGTTTCCACTGGCAGGAGGGATGGTAACCAGAGAACACAGATTTAAGGTAATTAGCAAAAAATCCAAGGGGGGCCGGTGGGGGGAGAGGGAATGAGAATTTTTTTTATGCAGCAAATTGTTCCGATTTGGAATGCACTGACTGAAAGGGTGGTGGAAGCAGATTCAATAGTAGCTTTCAAAAGTTAATTAGATATCTACTTGAAAGGGAGAAATTTGCTGGGCTGTGGAGAAAGAGCAGGGGAGTGGGACTAATTGTTTGGCTCTTTCAGGCAAGTTGGGCGGAATGGGTTCCTTTTGTGCTGTATGATTCTATGCTCATGCCAGAGAGCCCTGATTTGAACGCTGTTAAGCAGGCAAGAGCATGAAGACCACTTTAGTTTCAGATAGATGAGAACTGTGTCTTACTAGTTGCTGCATTTTTATTCGCTTATCTAATCAGACTTGACAATTGAATTAAAGAAATGATTAAGGGAAGTATACAGTGGTATACCCCAGGGTTGGCATTAGGACTACAGCCACTGCAGTACCAGTCTTGATTTATGTCTGGCACAGGCACGATGGGCCGAATGGCCTCCTGTGCTGTATCATTCTATGTTTCTATGTGCTCTAGAGTGAGACTTGAACCCATGACCGTCTGACTCAGATGTGAGAGTGCTATCAGAGCCAAGGCTGACACCTCAAGGTAAATCCCCTTCACTTAAGAAAATAACCATTCTGTAAAAAATATACATTTGGTGCTGAACCAGGTGAAATTCTTAAAAATCTCATTTCTACTCTTGGCATATGGCCAAAAGCTGGTTAGCACATTGATATTCTGTTATTTATATTAAAATAGCACATTAACTTAATTGGGTGCGAAATGGTGTTATTGCTTAGAAATACAAGACCACGGTTAGCTTTTAACAGTCCATGGGGAAAAGGCTTAAAGCTACACAGAAGTGAACTACGCTGATGACCTAATGGGTAAAGAATTGATTGCTGACTGGAAGGTTCCAGACAGAAAATCATTTGGAGTGCTACTGCCGCTGGGTAGGGAAGGAAAAAGGTCATGGTTCCCATTCCTAATTCTACCCAGTGATCCACGCCTGAAATTGAGTGATTAGGCTTGGCTGTGATGTCTTTTGCAGTTCACTAAGCTGCTGATACTCACTGTCTAAGCTCACACATGAGCACTTGTGGGGGGGGTGCGGAGGGGCAGGTTGCATATTTAGGAAAAGAAGGGTGGACAATTGAAAAAGAAAGTGAAAATAGTGCAAGAGCCCCATTCATTTATTTTAAAAAACTGGGAGCTTCAAGTCTCAATTGCAGCGGTTAGAATTTGAGCAAATGGTATAAAGGGCAGAATTTTTTTTTCGTGGGCGTCGCTGGCAAGGCCAGCATTTATTGCCTGTCCCTAATTACCCTTGAGAAGGTGGTGGTGAGCTGCTGCCTTCAACTGCTGCAGTCCGTGTGGTGAAGGTACTCCCACAGTATTGTGAGGGAGGGAGTTCCAGAATTTTGACCCAGCGACGATGAAGGATTGGCGATATACTGAGTTGCTGCAGTGTATCTTGTAGATGGTACACACTGCAGCCACGGTATGCAGGTGGTGGATGGAGAGAATGTTTAAGGTGGTGGATGGGGTGCCAATCAATCGTCTGCTTTGTCCTGGATGGTGTCGAGCTTCTTGAGTGTTGTTGGAGCTGCACTCATCCGGGCAAGTGGAGAGTATTCCATCACACTCCTTACTTGTGCCTTGTAGATGGTGGAAAGGCTTTGGGGAATCAGGAGGTGAGACACTTGCTGCAGAATACCTAGCCTCTGACCTGCTCTTGTTGCCACAGTATTTATGTGGCTGGTCCAGTTAAGTTTCTGGTCAATGGTGACCCCCAGGATGTTGATGGTGGGGGATTCGGCAATGGTAATGCCGTTGAATTTCAAGGGGCAGTGGTTAGACTCTCGTTTGTTGGAGATGGTCATTGCCTGGCACTTGTGTGGTGCGAATGTTACCTGCCACTTAGCCCAAGCCTGAACGTCGTCCAGGTCTTGTTGCATGTGGGCATGGACTGCTTTATTATCGGAGGAGTTGTGAATGGCGCTGAACACTGTGCAGTCATTAGCGAACATTCCCATTTCTGACCTTATATTGGAGGGGAGGTCATTGATGAAGCAGTTGAAGGTGGTTGGGCCTAGGGCACTGTCCTGAGGAACTGCCTTGATGTCAAGGGCCGTCACTCTCGCCTCACCTCTGGAATTCAGCTCCTTTGTCCATGTTTGGACCAAGGCTGTAATGAGGTCGGGGCCGAAGTGGTCTTGGCGGAACCCAAACTGGACATCACTGAGCAGGTTATTGGTGAATAAGTGCCGCTTGATAGCACTGTCGATGACACCTTCCATCACTTTGCTGATGATTGAGCGTAGACTGATGGGGTGGTAATTGGCTGGATTGGATTTGTCCTGCTTTTTGTGGACAGGACATACCTGGGCAGTTTTCCACATTGTCGGATAGATGCCAGTGTTCTAGCTTTACAGAACAGAATGGACTATTGCAAAGAAGCATACCGACAACCAGGAACACTACAGACAGTTACCCGCAGATCCGACCAAAGAACACACCCGCCAACTCAATAGACTGATCAAGACCTTCGATCCAGACCTTCAAAGCATCCTACGTGCTCTCATCCCACGTACTCCCCGCGTGGGAGACTTCTACTGCCTCCCAAAGATACACAAAGCCAACACACCCGGACGTCCTATCGTATCAGGCAATGGAACCCTGTGTGAGAACCTCTCTGGCTACGTCGAGGGCATCCTGAAACCCATCGTACAGGGAACCCCCCAGCTTCTGTCGCGACACTACAGACTTCTTACAGAAACTCAGCACCCATGGACCAGTTGAACCAGGAACACTCCTTGCCACGATGGACGTATCGGCACTCTACACCAGTATCCCCCACGATGACGGCATCGCTGCGACAGCCTCAGTACTCAACACCAACAGCAGCCAATCTCCAGACGCCATCCTACAACTCATCCGCTTCATCCTTGACCACAATGTCTTCACCTTCGACAACGAGTTTTTTACCCAAACACACGGAACAGCCATGGGGACCAAATTCGCACCCCAATACGCCAACATCTTCATGCACAAGTTCGAGCAAGGCTTCTTCGCTGTACAGGACCTCCAACCAACGCTGTACACCAGATACATCGACGACATCTTCCTTTGGACCCATGGCGAAGGATCACTGAAAGGACTACACGATAGCATCAACAGGTTCCATCCCACCATCAAACTCACCATGGACTACTCCTCAGAATCGGTTTCATTCTTGGACACACGAATCTCCATCAAAGACGGACACCTCAGCACTTCACTCTACCGCAAGCCCACGGACAACCTCACGATGCTCCACTTCTCCAGCTTCCACCCTAACCACATTAAAGAAGCCATCCCCTATGGACAAGCCCTGCGAATACACAGGATCTGCTCAGACGAGGAGGAACGCGATGGACACCTACGGACGCTGAAAGACGCCCTCGTAAGAACGGGATATGACGCTCGACTCGTCGATCGACAGTTCCGACGGGCCACAGCGAAAAATCGCATAGACCTCCTCAGAAGGCGAACACGGGACACAACCAACAGAGTACCCTACGTCGTCCAGTACTTCCCCGGAGCGGAGAAACTACGCCATGTTCTTCGCAGCCTTCAACATGTCATCGATGACGACGAACACCTCGCTAAGGCCATCCCCACGCCTCCACTACTCGCCTTCAAACCGCCGCCTAACCTCAAAAGTACCATCGTTCGCAGCAAATTACCCAGCGGTCAGGAGAACAGCGACCACGCAACCCTGCCATGGCAACCTCTGCAAGACATGCCAGATCATCAACACAGATACCATCATCACACGTGAGGACACCACCCACCAGGTACATGGTACATACTCATGTGACTCGGCCAACGTTGTCTACCTCATACGTTGCAGGAAAGGATGCACCAGAGTATGGTACATCGGCGAGACCATGCAGACACTGCGACAACGTATGAATGGACACCGCGCAACAATCGCCAGGCAGGAGTGTTACCTCCCAGTCGGGGAACACTTCAGCAGTCAAGGACATTCAGCCTCGGATCTGCGGGTAAGCGTTCTCCAAGGCGGCCTTCGAGACACATGACAACGCGAAATCATCGAGCAGAAACTGATAGCCAAGTTCCGCACCCATGAGGACGGCCTCAACCGGGATCTTGGGTTCATGTCACGCTACATGACGTAGAGTCATCCAGACTCAAGTCGTCGTTGGCTTGTTCACGGATGTGATTTCCAGTAAAAAAAAAAGTAAAAATTTTAAAGTTTATGGTTTTCCATACAGACTGCATTTGACATATTAGACCCCCTGTGACCCCACCTCATTGTCTTAGTTGTATTTTGCCATGTCTTTGATATAATGCCTTCCTGACTGACCTGATTGTCTCTCTGCCGAGGTGTGATAAAAGGCAGTCAGAAAGATTAACTAGTCGTCTGACATTGTACGCTGCACAGGCATTGTTCTGTCTATATATGCTTTGCCGATTTGTATTCCTTCACTTCACCTGACGAAGGAGCAGCAGCTCCGACTGTTGGACTATAACCTGATGTTGTGCGACTTCTCACTTTTGTCCACCCCAGTCCAACGCCCCATCATAGCTTTACTGGAACAGCTTGGTTAGAGTTGCGGCTAGCTCTGGAGCACAAGTCTTCAACATGACAGCCGGGATGTTGTCGGGGCCCATAGCCTTTGCTGTATCCAGTGCGCTCAGCTGTTTCTTGATATCACGTGGAGTGAATTGAATTGGCTGCAGACTGGCTTCTGTGATAGTGGGGACCTCAGGAGGAGGCCAATATGGATCATCCACTTGGCGCTTCTGACTGAAGATGGTTGCAAACGCTTCAGCCTTGACTTTTGCACTCATGTGCTGGGCTCCAGCATCAGTGAGGATGGGGATATTCATGGAGCCTCCTCCTCCCGTTAGTTGTTTAATGGTCCACCACCATTCACGACTGGATGTGGCAGGACTGCAGAGCTTTGATCTGATCTGTTGATTGTGGGATCGTTTAGCCCTGTCTATAGCATGCTGCTTCCGCTTTTTAGCGTGCATGTAGTCCTGTGTTGCAGCTTCCCCAGGTTGGCATTGCATTTTTTGGTATGCCTGGTGCTGCTCCTGGCATGCTCTTCTACACTCATTGAACCAGGGTTGGTCCCCTGGCTTGATGGTAATGGTAGAGTGAGGGATATGCCAGGCCATGAGGTTACAGATTGTGGTGGAATACAATTCTGCTGCTGACGGCCCACAGCATCTCATGGATGCCCAGTTTTGAGCTGCTAGATCTGTTCTGAATCTATCCCATTTAGCACAGTGGTAGTGCCACACAACACGATGGAGGGTGTCCTCAGTGTGAAGACGGGACTTCGTCTCCGCAATGACCGTGAAGTGGTCACTGCTACGCTATAGACCTCCAGTGGCATAATATTGATACTGTGCTAAGTTTTTTAAGTGCACCGTTGGATATTTTTGAAACTGGATGTTTTTTTTTGGATTCCTCATTTCAGAATAAAGATATGTATTTCAAGCCCAGTGCCTGGAATGAATACAGATCTGGTAAATTGTCTAATTTTAGATGTTTTCTTTGTTTAAAAAAAAGTATATCAATAATGTATTAAAAAAATCTTGTCTGTAAAGTGTTAGCGTTGTCACACTTTTGTCACATTCCAGTCACCTATTTCCCATTAAACTGGAGACTGCGTTACATCTGCGTGCCCTGGTCCAACTCTCTAACCTCACTTCAGCTGAAGGAAACATTTGCTCTTGACTCTTGGTGTGCAATGTTACAGGAGATCAGCTAGTAGTATTTACTTAGTTAAATTAATCTGGTTTATTCATTTTTTGTTTTTCAGATGGATTTGATGCCATTTATAAGTAAGACTGGGTGTGAATGTCTTAATGAAAGTGATGAATATGGATTTGACAATTGTCTACAAAAAGATCCAACATATTTGGAATCTGATTGTGATGAACAGGTAAGGGCTTTAATGTCATTAGGACAGAATAAAAAGTTAACTTAAATAAGGATTCTGTGAGATTGTACTTTCTGCAGTGATTTAAAATGCATCATTTTGCATACTTCAAATAAACTTAATTTTGCTCCCTCAACTGTATCTCTCATCCATCAAGAAAAATAACTTGCATGAAAACTTGTATTCCTTTCAGTGAAAAGGTAATTGTTTTTACTGCAATGAAAGATCATACACTGGACTGATACGTGTCAAAAGTTTACAGCGTTCAACAGTAAACACGGTGTCTAAATTCACAGTGTTGGGTTTGTCACGTTGATACTAAAACAAAGATTACTGAGGAAATAGTGCTTCTCAGAAAAATGTTATATTGGGTGCATGAAGGTTGAAGTGTTTGGGCTTGGTAAGCTCTTGGTCTTGCCCTTACCAGTAAACAAAGTTAGTAGCATGGTGAGCTTAATTTGCCAGATCCAGTTGAGCTCAGATCTCCAGAGATCATGCTGAGGTCACATTTCAATACAGCTCTAGTCGCCATGATGTGAAATAGCCACCCTGTGTAGCGGAGGGAAAGAGTCAAGGGAAATGATTTGGTAAGCCAAGGCTCTTGAGCATTAAGATATCTGAGGAAATATTTTATAGAGATGTGTAAGATATTTAATGGAAAAAGTAAACCCAAATACTTCGATATACCAGGACGTCAGGGTGACTTTGACCACATCTTCCAAATTAGACGATATTGTGAAAGACAAATTTAGGACAGAGGTTAGGAAATAATTCTTTATACAGGAGCTGAATAATAGCTGCATGGTGGGAGTGGTATTTTGGCAGGATGGTGTATTCAAGGGTATGGGGAAATGGGATTAGAGTGCAAGGCTTTGATGTGGAGCTAGCACCTGCACAGCACAAATGGCTGCCTCTTATGCTGCAATTTCTGATTTTATGAAATAGGTTAAAGTCCTTCTTAATCTAAAGTAACCTTGTTAGCAAGATGATTCTGAGTAATTGACAAATAAAGTACAGCAAGCAATTTCAATAGCTTCAACATAAACTGAGACTCCAGTTCCTGAATTTGTACAATTGTGGGGCAGCATTTTTGGGGGGAAAAAACTCAGTCCCTGGTATGGACTCAATTGACTTGCACTCTGTGGTACAGTTTTGTAAAGTGGAAAACACTGATTATTTTTCCCATTTAGTCCATCAGTTAGTAAGCAAAAGAGCCTATGAAGCCAAATTGATAAGTAAACGCTAAATTAGTTAATTCGGAAGTTAACTGCTTTTCAGACTGAAGATCAGAGCCCTAGCATTGTTTGTGGGAAACTTGAGTCCAAAACTAGGAACCATAAATATAAGGTAGTCACTAATAAATCCAATAAGGCATTCAGGAGAAACTTATTTACTCAGTGGTGAGAATGTGGTACTCGCTAGCACATGGCATGGTTGAGGCGAATAGCATAGATGCATTTAAGGAGACACTAGATAAGTACATGAGAGAGAAAGGAATAGAAGGGTATGCTGATAGGGTGAGATGACGTAAGGTGGGAGGAGGCTCGAGTAGAGCATAAACACCAGCAGACATGTTGGGCCGGAAAGCTCGTTTGTGTTATAAATTCTATGTAATTAGCTACCCTTGATATTTAATAGATTCATATTTTTTTTTGTTTTGAAACAGCTTCTTGTGACAATAGCATTTAACCAACCAGTCAAGCTTTATTCAATGAGGCTTCAAGCCCCTGAGAATGGTGAGTCATATCATTCAGATTTTTAAAAAAGGATTTTTCTTTTTTATACTGTTTTTTCTTCCAATTGATTTGTCTTTGCTGTAATGATTACTTGTATGAGGAGTGGGACTAAACTTCTTATCTTCGAACTTTACTCAACAAAATTACCCTTTTTTCCCCACTTTGTCCTTGAGTCCCGATCTAAGTTTGGTATTCCTCTGTATTCTATGTATATGCAAGTTGTCTATTTCGTAGAGTTTTCTGTCACCATGCAAGAAAGATTGCACTAAGAGAAGGCATTGGCCATTTGTAACTTCACACCAATCTATTCCAAATTGTTCAGAGAAATATAGATCACAGTGGATCACATTGCTGAATTTTTCAGTAGTCTGTGCTTGAAAACTATTCTATTGCATGTTTATTTTTAAAATTTTTCATTTTCTGTAGTTGAACTCTGCCTTTGGAATTTTGGTCAGCTTACTTTTGCAGAGGTACAGATTGCAGCATCTTGATGGCACTCTGCTGTTTGTGTGGGGGGGAAACTGAAGAAGTGAATGGCATAAGCATGAAAACACACAGGTTGCAGTGTGAGTAAAATGGTATTTGTGCTGAACAAATTTTTCTACATCTTGCTATTGCCCAACAATGATGAGCAGAAAACTTGCTGACCTGCCTTGAAATACAAACAGACCCAAGTCCTCCTTTTCCCATATTCACATTTCCTCCTGCCAACGTGATGAAGTTGGTAAGGGAAGAAGTGTTGAGTGTGAACCTGCTTCATCATTTTATGGTGCAGTAAGTTATTAGCCCACTAGGTTGACTTTTTTTTTAAATCTTGAGGCGTGGGGGGTGAAATGAAAAAGTGGTCCTGAATTTCAGTGCTATGTAAGTGACTGCCTGCCATCATGTTCATGACCCACCATTGTGATGCAACATGCAAGGATACATGGATTTCATTTAAGATGCAATGTATTTCATGTTTATTTGTCTGCTAATTTAGCATGTCCACTCTTTAGCATATACATTTTTACAATTTTATATTGACAATGTAAATTTGGTTTTGTGCGAAGTACCTTGTATTGTGTAGTATTCCCTATTTTAGTTTAGGTAAGGAAAGGTGGCTAACAAATTTGTTAACTGGCTATGATTAATACCGAGCTGTTTGGTGCGAGAGGTGCAGTACTTGGGTACATAGCAAAGCATGAGACAATAAAAGACTGTCGGTCTCAAAAACATTTCAATAGATGGAGCTAACCAGTCCCACAATCAGTGGATCAGAGCAAAGCTCAGTAGCCGTACCACATCCAGTCAAGAACAGTGGTGGATAATCGGGCAACTACCAGGAGGAAGAGGAAGTTGCATGAACGTTTTCACCCTCGACACTAGTAGAGCCCAGCATGTGAGTGCAAGAACCAAGGCTGAAGTGTTTGCAAACGTCTTCAGCCAAAAGTGCCAAGTGGAAGATTGCACTTGGTTCCCTCTTGAGATTCCCATTGTAATGGATGTCAATGTCCATCCAATTCAATTCACTCCACATGACATTAAGAGGCAGATTGCACTGGACAGAGTGAAAGATGTGGGTCCTTGCAACATCCCAGCTGCAGTGTTGAAGACCTGTGCACCAGAACTAGTGGCCCCTAGCTAAGCTATTCCACTGCAGCTATGACACTGGAATCTACTTGATAATGTGGAAAATTGCCCAGGTATGGCGTGTCCTCAAAGTAGGACAAATCTAACCCAGCCAACAACAGTTCTCAGTCTCATCTCTCAATCGTCAGCAAAATGATGGATGAAGTCATTGATAGCTCCATCATGCAACACCTGCTCACAAATAACCTCACTTGATGCTCAGTTCAGATTCCACCAGAACCATTCTGCTCTTGACCTTGTTCCAGACATAGATGCAAGAGCTGAATGCCTGAAGCCCAAAAGAAGAAAGGTCAGAGTAGCTGTCCTTGGCATCAAGGTAAGATTCGATTGCTGCAATGCTCGTGATGTTGAGGGCATCAAGGAGACTTCAATAAAATTGAGGTTTTGGGGGGGGTCAACGAGTAAACGCAGCAGTGGCTGGAGATGTACTAAATGTATAGAAAGATGGTGGTGGTTGTTGGGAGGTCAGTCATCGCAGCCCCAAGACATTGCTGCAGGTGTTCCTCAGGGAAGTGTCCTTGGTGCAGTCAGCTTCATCAATAACCTTTTGCCCCACCATCAATATCCTGGGGATCACGATTAACCAGATTGGGCCTCGTTCACAGATGTACACTTGCTTTTTGACCTGAAACAACCAGGGACTATTCGTTTGGCCAGAAAGAACACTAAACGCAACCTGGACCTCTGCTTTCTGATCAATGATAATGATGGTGTTCCTTTGCAAGTTCCACAAACTTTTCTTGCAGCCAACACTGCCCCATTATTCTGCATATTGGTTTTGAAGCTCTGCTGATTAAATCAACAACGAAACTGCACTATAATTTTTACAAAATGACTGGGTTGCATATACTGCCAAATCTGAAGATGAGAAGCACTGTATCAAGCTGATCCCAGAGAACTGAGAGAGCTCAGTTCATCTTATCAAAGCTGACTCAATGCTCAGCCGCTGAGGCTGCCATATGATTTATACTCCTTGCTGGCAGCGGAGACAGAAGGATATAAGAGTGGTGATTCAGACACGGCAAAAGCACCAGTAGAATCAATTAATTCTGCTCGCCTGAAAAGATGGAACAGACCAGTGGAGGATCTTGATCTCATTCATTCCAGTTGCAAAGCTTGAAGTATGATAAAGCCATGCCCTTGTGGCTACTAAAAGTGGGAAACTGCTGGTTAAGATAGAATTTAACCCGAATATCTAAAGAATTTGGGGCTATAGGGACGAGCATGATTGGCAGATCTATTCACTGCTATACATTAAATGGGAATGATTCCAAAAAGCTGGTGTGAGGCAATAATCATTGCCTTCTCAAACATGGGATACCACCAAATGATACCGTCGGCTATGACCAATATCACTCCTCTCCACAACTCAAGATAATGGAGATGGTTTTACTGGCCTGTCTCATCCCTATCTTTTAGGTTATTGTGCCAAAGGAACAAGTTGGTTTCAGACTGGGACGAAGTTGCTGTGACCAGGCTCTCTCCATTACAAGTCACGTTGGGGCTAGCTTCCAGCACCGACTGTAAACCGGAACAGAGATGATAGATTCATCTGCTGCCTCTGACATGGTATGGGGTTGGGGGCTATTGCTCAAGACATCAAGGGTCATCATATGCTGTAGCACTATACACTCCTGATCACAATGTTGAGCAACCATAGATACCTCGTCCCTTTGAATGAGCAGATCATTAGAGCATACACCCTGAATGATGGTTTACCTCCAGGATCTGTGCTGGCTCTTGCCATTCAGCATCTATTATTAGCGATTTATCTGATACAATTTCATTTAAATTCACTTATGCTGACATTGTCCCTGCGATACACGGTAAGGACCTCTCCTTCATAGACTAGAACCTCTCTATTGACCTGAAGCTGGCAGCTTTACTCTAAGGCCTGCAAAACTGTGACAGCTTTTCAACTAAACAACAAAGTTGCCAAGGAACTACATAATGTCACCTTTTACAGTCAACGAGTTTGAAATGAGTTCTATTCAAAGTACTTGGGCGCAACCTTGGACAGAAGCGTGACTTTTAAAGCTCATCTGGAACAGACTCGCAAGGTGGTTTTCAGCCAAAAGTGACTTGCAATAAAGTCTTGTGTTCCACTGAATAAGTACTTATGCACTAATTTAATTGAGGGCTCTACAACAGTATTTGGTTAGTCCAAAAATCATTGCTGCTTATTATTGTACTGATGCAGATTAGGTCACCTTGGTGCCGAGGATTTCACTTGTCAGCTGTGGCTCAGTTGGTAGCACACTCGCCTCTGAGTCAGAAGGTTGTGGGTTCAAGTCCCACTCCAGGGACTTGAGCACAAAGCTAGGTTGACACTCCAGTGCAGAGCTGAGGGAGTGCTGCACTGTCTGAGGTGCTGTCTTTCGGATGAGACGTTAAACCGAGGCCCCATCTGCTCTCTCAGGTGGGTGTAAAAGATCGCATGGCACTATTTTGAAGAAGAGTAGGGGAGTATCCCCGGTGTCGTGGCCAATATTTATCCCTCAACCAACAGATTATCTGGTCATTATCACATTGCTGTTTGTGGGAGCTTGCTGTGCGCAAATTGGCTGCCGCGTTTCCCACATTACAACAGTGACACCACTTCAAAAGTACTTCATTGACTGTAAAGCGCTTTAAGATGTCCGGTGGTCGTGAAAGGCGCTATATGAATGCAAGTCTTTCTTTGACTACTATTTGCATACTTTTAAAGGAGGTGGTGGTGAAATGGGCATGAAGGGATTCTCAGCCGTCATGTTGACTACTTGTACCCTGCTTTGAATAAATACAACGCTTGCTTGTTCCACTCTTGTGAAAGACTTGATTCAATTGTTTGGGAAGTCCGCTTTCATTAGTAATAGCTTGTCAACTAACTCATAATTTCACTATATAGTTTAATTTTCTTATCTTGCATTCACAGGCCGAGGTCCTAAGTTTGTAAAAATATTTACCAATCTGCCACGCTCTTTTGATTTTGATGATGCTGAAAGAAGTGAACCAACCCAAACCCTGGAGTTAACATCAGATGACATCAAAGAAGATGGAGTTGTGCCACTGCGCTATGTCAAATTTCAGAATATTAATAGTGTAACAGTGAGTGCTAATATTTGAAATTTTGATTCAGAAAGTACATTTAATATTTGTGCTCAAATTATTGGCACTGGCTTAATTTTACTTAAAGTATTGGAGGCATAATCTGAATAAATGATCCTGCAATGACTATTAACTGCACAATGATTTTTACAAACACAAATGATGCAGTTTCCTTGGAAATGCTTTAGATTATTGTGAAATCATGCTAGTAAGCATAAAATAGGAGTATATCAAAACACATTGGCCTGAATTTGCTGGAGTGGGGCATCTCGGTGTAAGCCATTAGTTAGACTTTTCCCTGCATCCTTCAGCTCAAAAAATGTTTGCGTCCTAACTTACTGGAAGTGTGAGCTGATAACGGCACAGCAAGGGCAATAGGGGACCTGGGACCTTGGTGAACGGCAGAACCAACAGTGTATCTCCTTAACCAATGAGATTTAAGGATTGAGAAATAAACAGGAACGACTGAGAAGGAGGGTGGATTAGAGTCAAATCAGGTACAGAAGGAAATAAAATTGGATTGAGAGGAACAAAGAGAGACAAAGTTTAAAAAAAAAAATTGACTTTTTTTACATCTCCTACAGCAATTCACTACCTGAAGGAACACTTGCTGGTCCGATGTGTCGTTCACACGCTGTTATTTTTTTCCAACATGTTATGGCCCATTGTATCTATAGACTATAAAAAGTGATTTTAGGTAGTTGTTTTGGAATAAATGCAGTCTTCAGTTTCCTAGATTTCCATGACTGCATCTCTTTTTCCTCTTTCCTTTTGGAGTAGGGGGTTTGGATGGAGCTAAACAAAATTGCATTGCAAGCTGAGATGTGCTGGTTTTCCAGCAGGTCTTGAATAAGTCAGCACAAGGTGCTTGTGCAAAATGAGTAAGAAATTGCTTCAGGGAATCACAGTAATTAAAGTAAGAGAAGAACAATGTAAGTGTGACTAGGCATTGCAAAAAGTGAACTTGTTTGTGTGCTTTAGTTAAATCTCCTGCCATTTACTTTGGTTTTCAGCTTTTTATCAAATCCAACCAGGGTGATGAGGACACCACAAGAATTAACTACCTTGCATTTATTGGAACCCCTGTGCAAACCACAAACATGTTGGACTTCAGACGAGTAAGTTGTACCAATAAATACTTGAATCTTGATGTTTTGAGGGGAGGCTAATTGGTGTAGCAGGATTCATCTGCCAATTTCCATGTGCCTAGTTACTGCTCCCAGCTGGCCGAGCTGATTAGGTGAGGCACCTGAGGCTGCACTTGCATATCTCCCAACTTGTGGCTGTAGTACATATAACCATCGTTGTGTGCAAAGAAAGCCAACAATGGAAGCTATTCGGATTTAAAAGCTGTGGCCCACAAATCTTTGGAATTTTTTGAGATAACGGTGCTGGTGGATGGTAGTTGAGAGAATTTATTTTTTGGCGAGTGGCTAATGTGAAAGTAAAGAATAAATGTTAACTCTAGCTGCTGGTCTCTACTGCCTTGAATATTGTAATGAGAAGTCGCACAACACCAGGTTATAGTCCAACAGATTTATTTAAAATTACAAGCTTTCGGAGCTGTCGCCCCTTCCTCAGGTAGAGTTACTGTGAGACAATCTACCAGAATTCACAGAATATAAACACAGAGAAAATGCAGAGATTCAATCTATCCCTACATCAAAGACATACTAAGAGCACAGCCAAGACAATGAGATGTGTCCCAGGGGGTCCAACGTGTCAAAACACCTGCTGGCTGCATATCCTCTCCATTTGGGTTTGTTTCTTGTGTTTGTTTTTTTAAAAAGCTGGAAAGACCGGCAACGATGTCAAGTCACGTTCTGTAACGTGACATGAACCCGATATCCCGATTGAGGCCGTCCTCATGAGTGCGGAACTTGGCTATCAGTTTCTGCTCGATGATTTTGCGTTGTCGTGTATCCCGAAGGCCGCCTTGGAGAACGCTAACCCGCAGATCCGAGGCTGAATGTCCTTGACTGCTGAAGTGTTCCCCGACTGGGAGGCAACCCTCCTGCCTGCCGATTGTTGCGCGGTGTCCGTTCATATGTTGTCTCAGTGTCTGCATGGTCTCGCCGATGTACCATGCTCTGGGGCATCCTTTACTGCAACGTATCAGGTAGACAACGTTGGCCGAGTCACATGAGTATGTACCATGTACCTGGTGGGTAGTGTCCTCACGTGTGATGACGGTATCTGTGTCCATGATCTGGCATGTCTTGCAGAGGTTGCCGTGGCAGGGTTGTGTGGTGTCGTGGTCGCTGTTCTCCTGAAAGCTGGGTAATTTGCTGCGAACGATGGTACTTTTGAGGTTAGGCGGCTGCTTGAAGGCGAGTAGTGGAGGCGTGGGGATGGCCTTAGCAAGGTGTTCGTCGTCATCGATGACATGTTGAAGGCTGCGAAGAACATGGCGTAGTTTCTCCGCTCCGGGGAAGTACTGGACGACGTAGGGTACTCTGTTGGTTGTGTCCCGTGTTCGTCTTCTGAGGAGGTCTGTGCGGTTTTTCGCTGTGGCCCGTCTGAACTGTCGATCGACGAGTCGAGCGTCATATCCCGTTCTTACGAGGGCGTCTTTCAGCGTCCGTAGGTGTCCATCGCGTTCCTCCTCGTCTGAGCAGATCCTGTGTATTCGCAGGGCTTGTCCATAGGGGATGGCTTCTTTAACGTGGTTAGGGTGGAAGCTGGAGAAGTGGAGCATCGTGAGGTTGTCCGTGGGCTTGCGGTAGAGTGAAGTGCTGAGGCATCCGTCTTTGATGGAGACTCGTGTGTCCAAGAATGAAACCGATTCTGAGGAATAGTCCATGGTGAGTTTGATGGTGGGATGGAACCTGTTGATGCTATCGTGTAGTCCTTTCAGTGATCCTTCGCCGTGGGTCCAAAGGAAGAAGATGTCGTCTATGTATCTGGTGTACAGCGTTGGTTGGAGGTCCTGTACAGCGAAGAAGTCTTGCTCGAACTTGTGCATGAAGATGTTGGCGTATTGGGGTGCGAATTTGGTCCCCATGGCTGTTCCGTGTGTTTGGGTAAAAAACTGGTTGTCGAAGGTGAAGACATTGTGGTCAAGGATGAAGCGGATGAGTTGTAGGATGGCGTCTGGAGATTGGCTGTTGTTGATGTTGAGTACTGAGGCTGTCGCAGCGATGCCGTCATTGTGGGGGATATTGGTGTAGAGTGCCGATACGTCCATCGTGGCGAGGAGTGTTCCTGGTTCAACTGGTCCATGGGTGCTGAGTTTCTGCAAGAAGTCTGTAGTGTCGCGACAGAAGCTGGCTCTTAGTATGTCTTTGATGTAGGGATAGATTGAATCTCTGCATTTTCTCTGTTTATATTCTGTGAATTCTGGTAGATTGTCTCACAGTAACTCTACCTGAGGAAGGGGCGACAGCTCCGAAAGCTTGTAATTTTAAATAAATCTGTTGGACTATAACCTGGTGTTGTGCGACTTCTCATTTTTGTCCACCCCAGTCCAACGCCGGCATCTCCACATCTTGAATATTGTAGGGTCAGTCTTGTTTATCAAATCTTACCAGAGAGATCTGGAAACCATAAAAATTAATTAGCATTTATTAGAACCTTTGTGCAGGCCATAAACATGAGCGGGTAAGTTTTAGCGATACATAATTGAATTCTGCTGTTTCACTATTTATAAATAGAAATTAGATGAAGTTCCTGATGCTATCAAAAGACCTTTGTTGGAAATACATGGGTGCCAATGTCTGGTAATAAATATTAAGACTGTGTATCTGTTCCCCCATTTGTTTGATCTAAAATCATAATTTTAGTAAACTTCAGCACATCAGATGGTGCCAATTATTCCAGGGGAGAAAATTCTAGATAATTTGCCACTTTATAAAAACTTAATATTCAAAGCATAATGTTTAAAGCATTAAACCGTAGACTTTATCATAAAATAAGTACTCTTTTTTTATATTTATTTTCTAGATTGCTGGGAAGAAAGGAGAAAGCCATTAACTGAATGAAGGAAAGACTGGGAATGCTGACTGTGTGCATTGATCGGATCGCACTCGGCCAATACTCTATTTTCTGGATTCTTGCAATATCATCAATACCATGACTCTTGACTTGGTTCACTAAAATCTCTTGCTTCCAGACTTGCAAGCAAATCATTGTTCGGTTCAAATATTTTGTGGATTATTCTTGATTGTAATGAACTGGTTTAATTATTTTCTGGAAAATGAGAATTAGTCATTCTGGAAGTCACTTTGGAATGCACCTGGAAGTTAGAGTTGTGCACTTAGCCTTGCTGTAACTAGCCAACCTAAATGTGGTACTTTTCAGATCTTCACGTCACATGGATTCCAATGGTAAGCTGGTAGCTGTTTCCTCTAAATTTAAGAAATATTAAAATGACTGCATTTGCTGTCTGTCTCCTCTAATGCTAATAGTGTTGGATAATTAAAATAATGTTTACCTAATGGTGCCAAATGATTGTGATTTTTTAAAAATTAACTGCAGGCATATTAAAGAGACACTTGGATATTAACATCTTTTCTTGGTAAATTACACTCCTTATATACAATTATTTACATGACTTTTCATGCTGGATCTAGTTCAAATTTTACCTGGGTAACCTCATCAAGCTCCTTCTGTATTTTTCTCTGCATATCAAAGATCAATGTAGAGTGCCTCTGTGCCCTTGCAGTTCCATCAAGAAGTTACTGGAGCCACTCTTGGAATTGAAAAAGCTTCATTTGACAGAAGTAACTTCCTTACAGTGGACAATGGTTTAAAAATGCACTTCAGGGCCATTGAGCCTTAAAGGAAGAATGGGGGGAAAGTAGCAACTTTTGAGGTATAGGAAGAAAACTGATTCAATAGAACGCCTCAAGTTCAGAGATAAAAAGCCAGATCTGGAGTTATGAGAAAGTATTGGATGACAAATTTTGGAAAGCTTTGTTCCCAGGAAAGAGCCTGGGAAGTTGAGTGGAGCAAGGATTACTTGTTTACCCATACTTTAATAATTGACTTCTTTGATATCCTCTTCTTCGGCAGTCCCTCGGAACTAAGGATGACTTGCTTCCACACTAAAAATGAGTTCTCAGGTGACTGATGAGTCCAATGTGGGACCTATAGTCTCTGTCACAGGTGGGGCAGACGGTGGTTGAAGGGGCAGGTGGGTGGGGTGCTTGGGTTGACGTGCGCTCTTCCGCTCTTTGAGATCATACATTGGAGTTGACCCCTGAAGTGGTGCATCAAAAAGTGCAGCCAGTTGAACCTCTTCATGACCTTCATTCTTTCCAAACGGTAGTTAAATGTTGTGATGGAATCAAGGATTTATATGGAAGAATAATTTGGATGGCCTGAATGGTCCTTCTCTGTACTTAGCTAAGAGGTAGAGTTTTTTTCTTAAATGATAAGGATGCCACCTTCATCAGAGCCATGTTTCAAACCAGACCTGGAAAATAGTCCTTGATAAGAATAGATTTAAAGATATCTTGAGATTACTTTATGGCGATTTAAATCAGCCAGCTTGGTTTACAATATGAGCCATCCAAAATGGACTTCAGTTATACAATACTTCTGGTGGACTCCAGATACTATTTCCCTCAAACTCAAGGGGGCCGAGACCAATTGTACTGCCCCCATCTGTACCCAGTTGAGAAGTTTAAATAATCACAGACCAGGATATTTAAACTAGGACAGCCTTGGTGTTTGTGACTAGGTACCACATCTTGCTACTTATGTTTACTTAAAAAACCATCTTGAATGGAGACTGGTGTTTATATATAGAAAATTAGCATCACCTGTATTGCAGCTGCCCTGTAAATCTCATTTATTTACACTTTCTTTTGACTGATCAGGGAGACTTCTGTTCTTTTTCCCATTTTGACTGTGTTTGACCTTTTGGTTCTGGGCCTTTTTCCTCTGGTAGGGGAATGTCCTAAACAATTCAATTCAGCATCCTCCAATCTTCACTTCACATCTTATAACTTCCCTTAGCTGTTGTTTTATTCTAACGTTTCCCACTTCAGGAGGTTATTGGCCTGATGCCACTTGCTGCAAAAATGTCTTAAGAAAAGCCACGATAAATTTGGAGCCAGGAAACCAAGCCTTTGGACCATACAATACTCCAGCCCAAAGTTTAATGGCTGGTGAAATGAAGGTAGTGGGGAAGAGTGGCCCTGCTAGTCATTCCAGTGCCTCCTGCTGCATAGAGCAGCATATCTGGAAGGAAGGAAGGGCACTTGAGGGCACAGATTATGGAGCTAGCACTGTCAGTGTTAGCCCTATGGTGCATGTTTGGTGCAACTGTCCTTGCAGCAGATGAGTGTTGCATTTTGTTGTCTGCTGCCCTGCACTTATTCTATTTTATCCAAAGCTTTTTTCCTCCTGCATACTGACAGGTGAGCACAGTCTCGTTCAACCTGATTTGCCTTGCGCACCTTTTCTTCCTCCAAAAAAAATAGATAAAGGGAGATTCCTATTGGGAAACTCCTTGTGTGAATATTTTAGACATAACCCCCAAAAAATGGCAGTTAGCACATAGCCTAAGGGAAAATCTAAATAAGCACAAAAAAGCAAGAATATAGATACCAATATAACATCAAAATGCTCCATAAAATAAGTTCCCATAACCAGTACACTTTAGCAGTCTTGCATGCTTATTTTATGAGCAATTAGATGACTGAGCATATGCTGGCATAAATCTCGTATATCTGAACTTCAGAAATCACACTTTCCAACTTTTAATATATTTAATTGCAAACTGGTACCAGTTTAGAGCCAAATGGAAAAGTTGGATGATGGGCTAAATGGATGGAAATCTGGCATAACTGACCTGTACTTGTTTTTCTGATTGGTTACAGTTGCTTTGTTATTTAACTAGGCTTAACAGATCAGAACATTTGATATAATGTACAAGGTTGTCTTAAACTAGCATGAGATTGTGATGAAGGTATAAAACACTGATTTCACGACAAGGATATTTCCTATTGCTATAAACTGCTTGTAAGAGGTTAACACCCAAGGCCCACACATTTTTCAGCAGTAAAGCTATCTGCTCAGACCACATAGTCTGCCAACAAGGACACCCACAAGTTTCTGCGACCAACGTAATGGCTTGTCTGAAGTATGAACTCTTTAATTGCCTGGAGCTTGTACACTTAATTGCAAACATCTTTGCCATTGTCAAAGATGGACTATCCATTCAATATTGATGAATGACTTTGATCAAATGTAATTACGGGAAATGCAGATGTCAACTCTTTGTTTCACTAAAGCTGCAAAGGTAATTCTATGCGATGTGACATAAGATAAAGAGTCAGGCAACACCGTGGAGGAGTGAGATTGATTCTCCTGTGTCAGACCTTTGCAAAAGGGGCAGGGTCATTGACTGTCAAGTTATGTTGCCAGAGGTCTCCAATTCTAGATTATACTGGTCTACTTAGTTCAACAGTGAAGTCCTGAAAATCCCTGGGACCAGCTGCACTCGTGAGGCAGGGCTTCCACCTGTCAATGCTTTCCATGCTGACTGCCATTAAATGAGGTCAACTCATTTATTCTGTTGGCATTCCAGGAGTGTAACCCCCATATAACACAGGAGTACTGCACTGGAGGGGGTTTGGAAACGTTGATCAGCAGCCTCTAGAATGCATCATTTACTGAGGAGAGCGGGAGCAGCAGGTCGGTAGTGCTAGTTGTACCAGAGTACTGTGAATGTCGGCTTGTGCGCATAGACACAATTTAATACAAATGTCTTCAACTGCAGGAGCAGGCAGGTGCACTGGGAGAAAGCAGACATGAAGAGGAGGAAAGAAATTCCTTCCTCGTAGACTGAGGACCAAGTCACCAAGCATGATTCTGACCAGTGTTCCTCTGCCCCAACCCCTCTGTTACAATGTCCTGAGTCATAGAAAGATAGGAGTAGGCCATTCAGCCCCTCGAGACTGCTCCGCCGTTCAATGAGATCATGGCTGATCATCCAAATTCAGTACCCTGTCCCTGCCTTCTCTCCATATCCCTTGATCCCTTTAGTTTTAAGAAATATATCTAACTCCTTCTTGAATATATTTAATGAATTGGCCTCTACTGCCTTCTGTGGTAGAGAATTCCACAGGTTCACCACTCTCTGGGTGAAGAAATTCTCCTCATCTCAGTCCTAAATGGCTTACCCCTTATCTTAGACTGTGACCCCTGGTTCTGGACTCCCCCGCCATCGGGAACATCCTTCCTGCATCTAGTCTGTCTATTTTATAAGTTTCAATGAGATCCCCTCTCATTCTTCTAAACTCCAGTGAGTATAAGCCCAATCGACCCAATCTTTCATCATACGCCATTCCTGCCATCCCGGCTATCAGCCTGATGAATCTTCGCTGCACTCCCTCCATGGCAAGAACATCCTTCCTCAGATAAGGCGACCAAAACTGCACACAATACTCAAGATGTGGTCTCACCAAGGCCCTGTACAACTGCAGCAAGACATCCTTGTTCCTGTACTCGAACCCTTTCGCTACGAAGGCCAACATACCATTTGCCTTCTTAACCGCCTGCTGCACCTGCATGCTTACCTTCAGCGATTGGTGCACAAGGACACCCAGGTCTCGTTGCACTTCCCCTTCTCCCAATCTATTGCCATTCAGATAATAATCTGCCTTCCTGTTTTTGACACCAAAGTGGATAACCTCGCATTTATCCACATTATACTGCATCTGCCATGCTTCTGCCCAATCACCCAACCTGTCCAAATCATACTGGAGTTTCTCGGCATCCTCCTCACGGCACACACTCCCACCCAGCTTTGTGTCGTCTGCAAACTTGGAGATATTACATCCAATTCCATCGTCCAGATCATTAATATATATTGTGAATAGCTGGGGTCCTAGGACCGATCCCTGCGGTACCCCACTAGTCACTGCCTGCCACTCGGAAAAAGACCCATTTATTCCAACTCTTTGCTTCTGTCTGCCAACCAGTTCTCTATCCAAGTCAATACCTTGCCCCCAATCCCATGTGCCTTAACTTTACACGCTAATCTCTTATGTGGGACCTTATCGAAAGCCTTCTGAAAGTCCAAATACACCACATCCACTGGTTCTCCCTTATCCATTTTACCAGTTACATCCTCAAAAAATTCCAGTAGATTAGTCAAGCACGATTTGCCTTTTGTAAATCCATGTTGACTTTGTCCGATCCTGTCACTGTTTTCCAAGTGCTCTGCTATTACATCTTTTATAATGGACTCTAGCATTTTCCCCACTACCGATGTCAGGCTTACTGGTCTATAATTCCCCGTTTTCTCTCTACCACCTTTTTTGAATAGTGGGGTAACATTAGCTACCCTCCATTCCATGGATACTGTTCCCGAATTTATAGAATTTTGGAAGATGACCAGCAATGCATCTACTATTTCTAGGGCCACTTCCTTAAGTACCCTAGGATGTAGATTATCAGGCCCTGGGGATTTATCGGCCTTCAATCCCGTCAGTTTCCCTAACACTATTTCCCTACAAATACTGATTTCTTTCAGTTCCTCCTTCTCATTAGACCCTATGTTCCCCGACATCTCTGGGAGGTTATTTGTGTCCTTTGTGAAGACAGAACCAAAGTATGTATTTAATTAACATTCTCTCCACGGATGTTGCCTGGCCTGCTGAGTTTTTCCAGCATTTTCTGTTATTTCGGATTTCCAGCATCCGCAGTATTTTGCTATCGTATGTATTTAATTGGTCTGCCATTTCTTTGTTCCCCATTATAAATTCCCCTGATTCTGACTGCAAGGGACCTACGCTTGACTTCACCAATCTTTTTCTCTTCACATATCTATAAAAGCTTTTACAGTCAGTTTTTATGTTCCCTACAAGCTTACTCTCATACTCTATTTTCCCCCTCTTAATTAATCCCTTTGTCCTTCTTTGCTGAATCCTATACTGCTCCCAAACCTCAGGTTTTCTGCTTTTTCTGGCCAATTTATATGTCCTTTCCTTGGATCTTATGCTATCCCTAATTTCCTTTGTTAGCCACGGTTGAGTCACCTTTTTTGTTTTATTTTTATGCCAAACTGGGATGAACAAATTCTGTAGTTCATTCATGCGATCTTTGAATGCTTGCCATTGCCTCTCCACCGTCAACCCTTTGAGTGACATTCCCCAATCAATCCTACCCAACTCGCGCCTCATACCATCGTAGTTTCCTTTATTTAAATTCAGGACCCTAGTCTCTGAGTCAACTACTTCACTCTCCATCTTAATGAAGAATTCGATCATATTATGATCGCTCCGACCCAAGGGGCCTCGCACAACAAGATTGCTAATTAATCACTTGCTTTCTTACTCTCACCAGCTCAGATACTTGCACACATGGGGAAATAGATAGTGAGAATGTGGCACTGGGTAATTCAGAGGATGAAAGAGTAGATGAGGACATACCAGCTTCCCACTGGAGGCTGTGGAGATGGTTGCGCTTGGCTACAGATTCATGGGACTCCGATCTCATGGGGCGCTGCCCGAAAAGAATGAGGTTTGCAGATTGCCATGCTACATGCAGACTCTGTCAGTCTTTCAGAATGAGCAGCATATGAGAGGTGTGACTAGATTCTACAGCCCTCATTTGTGATAACATCAGCAAAGCTTTTTCCTTGTTCCTGACGTGAATGAATCGTGTGACAGATCCAGGGCCCAGTAGAATGGCAATAACGAGTCAGTCTGTATGAGGTTGGCCTTTCTCAGGGCAACACCATAGGTGAGGCATCTGGCCTACTCCCTCAATGCACGAGGTGTATATAGGGGGTGAGACCAGGCTGCCCTGGCAGACAGTCAAGAGCCGCACTCTCAGTGGCTTTTTCCTGGGACCAAGCTGTGCATCAGAGGAAGATCATCTCAGTCCCATGAGCCTTTTGTACCAGAAGAATGGTTGAGTTGTAGCGGGAATGCCCGAGAAGTCTCGTGCACTTTCATAGCCACAGCCCTTGATAAACGTAAATTTCCGCAAACAAAAATTTATTTGAACACTCTGCCCTTTTGGGTTCTTTACTATAAGAAAAACGATCTTGCATTTGTACAGCACCTTTCACTACCTTAGGATGTCCCAATGTGCTTCAAATCTAATGAAGTATTTTTGAATTATAATTGTACTGCAGGAAAACACTGGCCAATTTGTGCATAACAAGGTCCCATAAGCAGCAATGAGATATGCAACAATGGGCCAGATTTTGCTGTAGTAGGGCATCTAACGACATCTGCCATTAGTTGAACTTGCCCATGCAAGTTTAGGTGTTTTTAACTTTTTGCATGCCAACCTGAGTGAACAGGGCAACCAGCAGGCTGTCTCCTTACCCAATCAGATCAAAGGATTGAGAAATAAACAGCGGAAGGACCGAAAAGGAAGTATAAATTAGTGTGAATTCAATGTCAAATCAGGTAAAGAAAGAAAGAGAGGGAAAGAAAGATAGCAAGGAAAAGTTTTTAAAAAAAGTAAAAGTTTAAAATTTGACATTTTTTAAATCTCAACAATTGAAACCTGAAGGAATGAGACTCCATACTTGGAATAGTTAACTTTCAGTGGCAAAGGTTGACTGGTAGTAATTAACACTTATCCTGTCATTAAAAGGGTACTTTCACTTGAAACGACAAGTCATAACTTTCTGTGCCGAGTTTAGTTCGTATCTACCACGCAAATACAGCAACTTCGCACAATTCAGGGCATTTCAATGGTGAGGGACACAGCGAGATGCCGTTTTTGCGAAGCTAACTTGCACAGCAACTTTAGATATTTGCATTTAAACGCATATTTGCCCCTTGCCTGAAGTTGCTGTAGCATTTGCGCATAAGTAACGGTGAGTGCTATTAGCCTCACCGTTACTTTGACAGTGCAATTTGGCCCCATATAATTTTTTTATTAAGTGATTGAGGGATAAATATTTGCCAGAACACTGTAGAACTCCCCTGCTCTTTGAATAGTGGGAACTTTGGGAATCACCTGCGAGGGAAGATGGGGGTCTTGTCTGAAAGATGGCACCTCCCTCAGTACTGCAATGAAGTGTCAGCCTTGGTTATGCGTGCAAGTCTGTGGACTCGAGCCTGGAGGAATATAATATTCCTGGTGAATATGCATTACTTATTACAATGATGTCAGGGTGATGGGGTGTGAGTGAGGAAATGATAGAGCAAATAGTGTTCTATTCTTTTGAACTGAGAAGATGTGGGGGGGGGGGGGTGGTGTGGGGCAATGAAAATAGGTGTTCAAAATTATAGAAGCCATGATGCGGAGATGCCGGTGTTGGACTGGGGTGGACAAAAGACCTGACGAAGGAGCAGCGCTCCGAAAGCTTGTGATTTCAAATAAAGCTGTTGGACTATAACCTGGTGTTGTGCGACTTCTCAAAATTATAGAAGGAATAGATAAGGACCCCAAAATTCTTTTGGGCCTAAGGTAGAATGTTGCTGTAACTGTGGCTGTCAGGACAGGCAAGGCAGATCCCAATAATATCTAGTCTCGGCCCTGAGGATATGCTTGTGTGGATATTCTTGGGGACAGGCACTGGTTGTGTCCGCCGTCCTGGAACCTGACCTATGAAAAGGAGGTGGGACTCGTGGGATGGAGTCATTGTCTGGAATTCCTGCTAGTTCTGCCTTCTGGTCGCCAGTGTACTTATACTGGCAAAATACAAGCATACAGTACTTATGTATGGAGGAAGTGGGGTCCCCCAGGTATATAACTCCACTGGTAGATCTTGCATATCAACTGCTGTGTATTCTCAGGCTTAAAAATGGTAATATGAGGCCATTCTTTTGCTGTTTTCACAGAATAATGGACAGCCATGGAATTCAATTCCCAAAGCACCAGTAAAAATACCATAACGCCATTTAATAAAAACTCTCATCACTGTAAATCAGTGGCCCTGATGTAACCTCCTACATGGTATAAATACCCCTAGTGTTATAAAACAGCATAGTCTAAGTCTCACCATGAGTAACACTATGGGAGATTTAGTAGAATAAAAATACTGATGAAGGAGATTTTAAGAACACTTGGGCAGGTGAAATGGATTTTTTTCTGATTGGAGACAAATGTGCAGAGGAATCCTCCAGGGGTAGGTATTCGGACCATTGCTTCTCTTGTTACATATAAATGTCCTGGACTTGGGTGTAGAGAGTGCAGTTCCGACGTTTGCGGATGATACGAAACTTGGCAACATAAGCAGTGAGCACGATAGTAGCAGACGTCAGGAGGACATAAACAGACTGGTGAAATGGGCAGACACTAGGCAAACTAATGCGGATAAGTGCGAAGTGATGCACTTTAGGAGGAACAACATGGAAAGGCAGTATAATCTAAATGGTACTATTTTGAGGGGGGTACAAGGGCGGAGGGACCTGGGGATGCATCGTCTCAAATCTTGGAAGATGGCAGAGCAAGTTGATAAGGTGGTTAAGAAAGTGTATGGAATACGAACCAACAAGGGGGCATGCCATATTACATTTAGTAATGAGTAATGAGCCAGATTTAGTTAACAGCCTAACGGTGCGTGAACATTTATCCAATAGCGATCATAACATGATCGAGTTCAACGTAGCGTTTGAAAGGGAGAAACGCGAAACAGCTACTAAGATTCTAGACTTGGGTAAGGCCGACTTCAACGGGATGAGACAGAGACTGTCCACAGTAAACTGGGCAAATCTGTTAATGGCTAAAATGACAGAAGATCAGTGAGAGATGTTCAAAAAAGAATTTAAGGTGATACAGAACCAGTTTATACCCCTGAGGAGCAAGAGTTCCACTTGCCAAAAGAAAGCCATGGACGACTAAAGAGGTAAGAGACAGCATAAAACTAAAAGAAAAAGCATACAAAATGCAAAAAATAGCACAGATCCTGGCGACTGGGAAAGATACAAAGAACAGCAAAGGTTCACAAAACAGATAGAGCTACAAAAAGGGAGTATGAAAGGAAACTTGCAAGGGATATCAAAATGAACACAAAATCGAAACTCAAAAGGTTAGTATGCAGGTGCAGCAAGTGATTAAGAAGGCAAATGGAATGTTGGCTTTCATTGCTAGGGGGATAGAATATAAAAATAGGGAGGTATTGCTTCAGTTGTACAAGGTATTGGTGAGACCGCACCTGGAATACTGCATACAGTTTTGGTGTCCTTACTTAAGGAAAGACATCCTTGCTCTCGAGGCAGTGCAAAAAAAAGGTTCACTCGGTTAATCCCGGAGATGAGGGGGTGGTCATATGAGGAGAGGTTGGGTAGATTGGGACTCTACTCATTGGAGTTCAGAAGAATGAGAGGCGATCTTATTGAAACATATAAGATTGTGAAGGGGTTGGATCGGGTGGATGCGGGGAGGATGTTCCCGATGACGGGTGAGACGAGAACTAGGGGACATAGTCTTAGAATAAGGGGCTGCTCTTTCAAAACTGAGATGAGGAGGAACTACTTCACTCAGAGGGTGGTAGGTCCATGGAATATGCTGCCACAAAAAGCTGTAGAAGCTACAACATTAATTAAATTTAAAACAGAAATAGACAGTTTCCTAGAAGTAAAGGGCATTAAGGGTTACGGGGAGCGGGCAGGAATTTGGACATGAGTCTAGGTTCGGATCGGTCATGGCCCTGTGGGTAGTGGAGCGGGCCCAGGGACTGTGTAGCCTGATTCTGCTCCTATTTCGTGTGTGCAATTCTGTTAGATGCAGGAGATGTTTCTGTGATAGATAGTAGATTGGCGGTTAGGATCAGATCAGCCATGATCTTATTGAATGGCGGAGCAGGCTCGATGGGCCGATTGGCCTACTCCTGCTCCTATTTCTTATGTTCTTATGTTCTTAACACAAAAATGTTTTACAATTATATTAGGAAAAAGAGGGTGATCAGGAGCAATGTTGGCCCCTTAAATACTGAAAGCGGTGATATTGTCAATGATAATAAGGAAATTGTGGACGTGTTGAATAATTACTTTGCGTCAGTATTTACAGTAGAGGAAGAGGATAGCATGCTGGAAATCCCAAGGAAACTAATATTAAATCAGGGACAGGGACTCAATAAAATGAACGCAAGTAAAATAACAGTAATGAAGAAAATAATGACACTAAAGAATGACAAATCCCCAGGACCAGATGGTTTCCATTCCAGGGTTTTAAAAGAAGTAGGTGAGCACATTGCAGATGCCCTAACTATAATCTTCCAAAGCTCTCTCAATTTAAGAACCGTTCCTTTAGATTCAAGGGATATGGGGATAGTGTGGGAAGGCGAGGTTGAGGTAGAAGATCAGCCCGAATGGCTTACTCCTGCTTCTATTTCTTATGTCCTTATGCTCAGGATGCAGAGATTTGGTTGAAAGCTCACTCCAATTGTTGTAAAGTAAAAATATTCAGTCAAAGTCCAGGCTTTTGATAACGATGGAGACTTTGAAGTAATAACTTTGATGTCATTATTAAAAGATGCAGAAAACAATTCAATGGTTAATTTAAATCACATTATTGTGAGATATCTTTCTGAATTTTTAATTTTGTTTAAAACCTAATTTTGTACATTATAAATGTTAATGACTGATGTAAAAAAATGTCTTACCAGAAACAGTGATGGAAGCAGAAGGTTTAATAGCCTTGAATAGTGAAATTAATAAATAGTTGAAAAACAAAGATTTTAAAGCGCACGGCAAAAGGGTAGAGGAATGAAACGAAGATCGCTTTTTCAGGGAGCCAGTGAAGACACAATGGGTCAAATGATCTCCTTCTGTGTTATGAAATTGTATGATTCTACTTCTACTTCTACTTCCTTTCCATATCCTTTCAGCTGCCACGTGCATCCCTTCCTCACCCCAGTATTCCCCTTACAACAGGCTAAGCTCTGAGTCACCACGAGTAATTCCACAGAAAATCCTCCAGTATGTAAAAGAGCATACTGACATGGAGAATTAGGCTGTAGAAAGTAAGATAGAAGTGAAAGTAGAAGGGTCACAGTAATTTCCATTATATATATTACGATTGGATAAGAGTACTGCAGGAAAGAATTTCTTTGGGCCAAATCACCCAGTCTCCATTTCCAGTACTATACTGTTTCAATGATGTGGAGATGCCGGTGTTGTACTGGGGTGGACAAATGTGAGAAGTCGCACAACACCAGGTTATAGTCCAACAGCTTTATTTGAAATCACAAGCTTTCGGAGCGCTGCTCCTTCGTCAGGTGAAGTGAAGAGATGCATATAGGCACAGCATATATAGTCAGAGAACACTGCCAGATGATTACAGTTAATCTTTCTAACTGCCCTTTATCACACCTCGGCAGAGAGATAATCACGGCAATCAAAGGAGTGGATGGCGTCCAAACAGGTCAGTCAGGAAAACATTACATCAAAGACAATGAAGTGGGGTCACAAGGGGTCAAATGTGGCAGATGCTGGGGTCTGCATGGAAAACAAAAAAACTTTTTTTGCTGGAAATCACAGTAGGTCCGACCGCATCTGTGTAGAGAGAACAAGCCAACGACGACTCGAGTCTGGATGACTTGAGCGGAGAAACTACGCCATGTTCTTCGCAGCCTTCAACATGTCATCGATGACGATGAACACCTCGCTAAGGCCATCCCCACGCCTCCACTACTCGCCTTCAAACAGTCGCCTAACCTCAAACAGACCATCGTTTGCAGAAAATTACCCAGCTTTCAGGAGAACAGCGACCACGACACCACACAACCCTGCCAGATCATCAACACAGATACCATTATCACACGTGAGGACACCACCCACCAGGTACATGGTACATACTCATGTGACTCGGCCAACGTTGTCTACTTCATACGTTGCAGGAAAGGATGCCCCGGAGCATGGTACATCGGCGAGACCATGCAGACACTGCGACAACGTATGAACGGACACCGCGCAACAATCGCCAGGCAGGCGTGTTCCCTTCCAGTCGGGGAACACTTCAGCAGTCAAGGACATTCAGCCTCCGATCTTCGGGTAAGCGTTCTCCAAGGCGGACTTCGAGCCACACGACAACGCAAAATCGTTGAGCAGAAACTGATAGCCAAGTTCCGCACCCATGAGGACGGCCTCAACCGGGATCTTGGGTTCATGTCATGCTACATGTAACCCCACCTGATGTAGAGTCATCCAGACTCGAGTCGTCGTTGGCTTGTTCTCTCTACACAGATGCGGCCGGACCTGCTGTGATTTCCAGCAAAAAAAGTTTTTTGTTTTCCATACAGACCCCAGCATCTGCACATTTGACCCTTGTGACCCCACCTCATTGTCTTTGATATAATGATTTCCTGACTGACCTGTTTGGACACCATCCACACCTTTGATTGCCGTGATTATCTCTCTGCCGAGGTGTGATAAAGGGCAGTTAGAAAGATTAACTGTAATCATCTGGCAGTGTTCTCTGACTATATATGCTGTGCCTATATGCATCTCTTCACTTCACCTGACGAAGGAGCAGCAGCTCCGAAAGCTTGTGATTTCAAATAAAGCTGTTGGACTATAACCTGGTGTTGTGCGACTTCTCACATACTGTTTCAAGGCTAAGCTGCCACATAACAGGAGGACACAGAATGAAATTGATGTTGGACCATCTGACCAGAAACAATGAGGAAACCATAGTTGAGTTTTTCGGGAGGGAAAGTCGAGAAAATATTAGGACTACAGAGACTGGAGACGAACACAGTGGCCGGAATTTTCCCAGGGCCGCACGTGCAGGTTTGGGGCCGGGTCAGCAGTAATTGCCAGCGTGCCGGGAACCCGCCGTCATCCTGCCGACTTCCGTATTTAACTCGGGCGCATTTCCCAGTGCACCACGGTCCTGCTCAGGAGAGGCGGGCGACCTCATTCAAGTATTTAAATGCTTGTTGAGAGACCCCGAAGAGGGTTTTTAACAGCAGCTTTTGGGTTTAACTTCTGGAGCTTGGGTTTCACGCACCTCGGGTACCTCGCCTGTGAAGCGGAGGCGGAAGCTCAGTGGCCATTGTGCGAGTGCATTAATTGAGAGCTGGAAAAAACACATAAATACATTAATACTCCCACACTACACCTGATTACTTGCCTAATGGAAAGGCTCTTGCTGACTCCATTTTGTGCAGAGATTTAGCTGCCAGCAGTTAGAAGGTCATTTCTGCAACCTCGGAAGCCACTCTGACCACATTGCTAGTCACTATCACAACATTGAGGATTGTGCCTCTGATCTCCACTTTACCTGCTATTTATTAGATCAGCATGGGTGCCGCTTATGCTGTCTCACCTTGGACCTCAGAATCGGACCAAGATGAGCCCCTGCACCAACAACACCAGCCACACAAGCAGCAGCAACCACAACAGCAGCTTTCTCCTCAATGACCTGATGATCCACAGGAGAGAGTGGGTCACCACAGGGCTGCAACACGCCGGAGGCGATACCACCAACACGGTATACAGGCAGAGGATGAGCTTCCTGGACATGACTGAGCAGCAGTGCTTCAGAGGTTCAGGCTATCACACCAGGTCATCACAGACATTTGTAGCTTGCTGGAACAAAACCTGCTGCCCAGAGGACCCGGTGGACATGCCTTACCAATGACTGCCAAAGTCACCACCGCCCTCAACTTCTTCACCTCAGACTCCTTCCAGGGATCTGCAGCAGACATTTGCGGGATCTCACAGTCAGCCGCCCACAGATGCATCACCCAGTGACCGATGCCATGCTTGACAAGTCAGCCACTTATGTAAACTTTGCCACTGATGAAGCCAGTGTTACTGAGCGGGCGCTCAGCTTTGTCGCTCTGGCTGGCTTCCCACAGGTGTAGAGCATCATTGACTGCACACATGTGGCCATCAAGGCACCCCATCATCACCTAGGAGTGTTTGTGAATCGCAAGGGCTTCCACTCCCTCAATGTGCAGCTCGTCTGCAACCATAAAAAGATCTTCATGTCTGTGTGCGCCTAGATTCCCTGGCAGCTGTCATGACTCTTTTGTGGTGCGCCAGTCCACCCTACCTTGGCTCTTGACACCTCCAAATAGACTTACAGGTTGGCTGCTTGGAGAGGACCTCCCTGCGTACTCTTACTGTCTGCACCAGCACTTCCAGGGAGGCACCTGTGAATCTTCGCGCTGCCCTCTGTCTTGTCTCCATGACCCACAGATTTGTCAGTCTTAGTCCGTAATTTAGAGCTCTTGAAACCACCTTCTACACTCCTACATCAACCTTCAAATGAGATGCGTGCAAGGCTGCTTTAAATATCTGCGCTGAAAATGAGTCATTGGTGATGTCATCAGACCTGCTCCATTTAATTGGGCCGGGAAATACACGAGTCTTTCAATTAGAGCCATTAAGTTAAACACGCAGCGCAGAGCACATTGTTCAAATCTTCAGGTTTCCGACCCGCTACGTGGCCTCCAAGGTAAAGATTCTGGCCAGTGTGTCTATACACAGACGATGCACAAGCACATAATAGTGCATGCAATGACAATACAATACCCAGATAAATGTGCTTATCTATTCATAAGGTTCCACCTCCTGTTTTCACAGAGTAAGGTGTACCTTAAGTGCACCATTCAGATAAGTGCGAGCTGTCACATTTCAAATAGGTACCTGCACAGAGGCACCCACTACCTGAGAGGACCATAACCTATAAATCCTATTGCACCATTGGGAGTGGGGCAGTATTTCCAGCCACCACTTTTGTCTGCTGATGAACCCGTTCCAAATCTCAGGGACGGTTTCATCAGCAGATGAAGGTGGTGGATGGCTCATGAAAAAGCACCTCCAGTAAATTCCGAGCACTGATGCAAGTCCATCATGGACCTTCTGCATATCCTGATGCTCACTAGTTGGCCAAGCAGTTACCCAGCACTCCTACTACTTCAACTTGGGGACCACTTAGTAGTAGAGCTTATGGATATCAAACAGAGAGAAGTTCACAGCACTCAATTGGCAAATGTGGGAGAAAAACAAATTAAACATGTACACAATGCAAAATACAATCACACTTTTTCATTTTACTACCTCTTGCAGTCCATCATTCTTTCATTCTGCAGAAAGGAGAGTGTCAGGTGTCAAAAAGTTCAATAAACAAACAAACAAAGTGGCTAACTTCTGTGATGTCAACTATGGGTGCCTCACCCTGGTAGGACACTGTGGCCTAAAAATGGTGGGCAGTGGTGACATTCACTGCCGATAATAGTGCATTGCACATGGGATGACTGTCCCTGCAGATCTTCCTGACAAGGTGACACACCTCGGTCACAGTATCCCCGGTGAGCCTGGGTCTCCTCAAGCACTACACCTTCACAATGTTCAGCTGGTTAACTTTGTTGCAGTAGACCTGTTGCCTTGGGTCATACCTGAAATGAATCAGTGCCCTCTGTGCTCCCAGACTGCTCTTCCCTCCTGCTCCATAGTGATGTGGCCACCCACGCTCTCGGACAGGAAATTCCTCTGTAATATTCTTTGTACTATGCTGTAAATTTTTAACTGCCGTTGTTATACTTCAACATTTTCCCCTTTGTCAAATTCTCTGACAACTGGTGTGACCTGGTGCGAAATATTCACTTTTTGTTTGTGCAGCTGCGGAATTCTGCATGAATTCATCACTGATGATCTTAGCAAGAACTTACGAAAAAATAGACTTTGCTCACTCTTTGCTACGGTTAATCTATTATGATGGAGTCGGAAGGCTGATATCAGTGCTAAATATTGCAAATAATCTGCTTATGTGTTCTACTGACATTAAACCACATTTTACTCATTTCTACTTTTTTTGCTAAAATTACTGGAGAGAAAATGACAGCTCACGAATCTGCAGAAATTATATCACAATAACCTTGAGTTTCAAAACTACTTTTCGCTGGTCATCGGCATGATTTTCATTTTATTGAGATAATAATAAATATTATAGAAATAGTAGATGGCAGAGCGAGGAAAAGATTTAATTTAATCTCAGAGTTCAGATGACATTCATAAACCACTTGTGCTTTGTGCCAGTGGCTTACGATGCCATCTTAACCCTCAGAGTAAATTACAGCCTTATTAGTCACTCCAATCATCCATAATTCTTTATGCCTGTAGACTTACTGATGCCTCTCATTCCTCCCTTGTTCCCTTGTTATATGCTTTGAAACTGCTGGTTAGAGACAGCCCATGGACAAGACATTTGTGGAGAATTTCCCCTACCGTGACATTATGAAGTTCCACTCCAGCGATGTTATGAATAGAAAATGCTGCCCATAGCCCACTGTCCCCATTCACAATGTTGCTGAAGCAAGAACTTTAAGTTGTCACTGCAGGGGAAAACTGCACACAAGATGTCTGTTTACTAGCGGCTGCTGACCAACAGTTTTAAAGCATGTAAAACACTGAAACTAGGGATCAGTGGGAGACAACAGTAGGTGCACAGGTCTTCTATTTCAGCACATGTTTGCCATGATCTTTAAACTGTGGAGCTCCTTATCTCCTTTCTACAGACTCTTCAAACTAGGTGGAAGAGTTCATCAGCTTCATTGCACAGTATGTGATTCCGAAGGTACTCATACTCGATGAAGTCAGATAAGATAATAAAAACAGTGCGACACGACAAGCTGTGATACAATGCCATTAAACATGTAAATGGGATGAGATAAAAGAGACATACAAAGCATTATGGAATTTAGGGAAGAAATATCAGTAACTAGTAATGGTAAATAAAAACAGAAAAGGTCAGGCAGAGTCTGTGGAGAGCGAAACAGAGTTAATGTTTCAAGTCGATGACCTTTCATCAGAACTGGAAAAAGTTAGAGGTGTAACAGGTATTAAGAAAGTACAGAGGCAGACAAAGGGGGAGGGGAGAAAAGAACAAAAGGGAAGGTCTGTGACAGGGTGGAGGGCAGGAGAGATTAAATGACCTAATGGATGATGGTGCAAGGCAAAAGGGGATGGTAATGGGACAAGTTAAGAAACAAAAGGTGGATGTAGAGGAGGTGTAAATGGCAACAGCAGAATCATTACCAGCACCTGTTGTCTGAATAAATGGGACCAGTGGTTATGATCTGAAATTGTTGGCTCAGTGTTGAGTCTGTAAAGTGCTTAATTGAAAAATGAGGTGCTGTCCATCGAGTTTCCGTTGAACTTTATTAGAATAGTGTCGGAGGCCGAGGACAGAGAGGTCAGAGTGGGAGTGGGGCGGTGAATTAAAATGACAAGCGACCGAATGCTCAGGGTCACGCTTGCAGACGAGATGGAGGTGTTCTGCAAAGCGATCACCCAATATGCATTTGGTCTCCCCAATGTAGAGGAGACTGCATTGTGAGCAGTGAATACAGTATACTAAATTGAAAGAAGTTCAAGTAAATCGCTGTTTCACCTGGAAGGAGTGTTTGGTGCCCTGGACAGTGGGAAGGGAGGATATAAACAGGCAGGTGAATGGTGGCATAGTGGTTATGTTGCTGGACTATTAATCCAGAGGCCTGGACTAATGATCAATGATCCATGAGACTTGAGTTCAAATCCCACCACGGCAGCTGGGGAATTTAAATTCAGTTAATTAAATAAATCTGGAATAAAAAGCGAGTATCGGTAATGGTACCCATGAAATCTGCCGTCCTTACCTGGTCTGGCCTATATGTGACTCCAGACCCACAGGAATGTGGTTGACTCTTAACTACCCTCTGAAATTGTCTAGGAAGCCACAGAAACCGCTACAGAAAGCAATAAGAATAAAACTGGATGGACCACCTGGCATTGGCTTCAGACACGACAACGTCACACCCAGCCCATCTGGGGACTTGTGTCAAAATTGGGAGAGCTGTCACACAGACTAGTCAAGCACCAGCCTGGCATAGTCATACTCACAGAATCATACCTTTCAGCCAAAGTCCCAGACTCCTCCATCATCATCATCCCTGGGCATGTCCTGGCACAGTGGTATACAGTCGGGAGGGAGTGTCCCTGGGAGACCTCAACATTGACTCTGGGTCTCATGGCTTCAGGCCAAGCATGGGCAACCTCCTGCTGATTACCTCCTTCACCTGATGAATCAGTACTCCTCCATGTAGAACACCACTTGGAAGATGTACTGAGAGTAGCAAGGGCACAGGATGTACTCTGGGTGGGGGACTTCAATGTCCATCACCAGGCTTGGCAGCACCACTATTGGCTGAGTCCTGAAGGACATGCCTGCGACAGGTGATGAGAAAACTAACACGAGGGGAAAAACCTACTTGACCTTGTCCTCACCAATCTACCTGATGCAGATGCATCTGTCCATGACAATATTGGTAGCATTGACCACCGCACAATCATTGCAGAGACGAAGTCCCGTCCTCACACTGAGGACACCCTCCATTGTGTTGTGTGGCACTACCGCCGTGCTAAATGGGATAGATTCAGAACAGATCTAGCAGCGCAAAACTGGGTATCCATGAGGCGCTGTGGAGCATCAGCAGCAGTAGAATTGTACTCCACCACAATCTGTAACCTCATGGTCCGGCATAACCATCATTAATGATGAGCGCAGAAGAGCATGCCAGGAGCAGCACCAGGCGTACCTAAAAATGAGGTGCCAACCTGGGGAAGCTGCAACACAGGACTACATGTATGCGAAAGCAGCATGCTATAGACAGGGCTAAGTGATTCAACGGATCAGAGCAAAGCTCTGTAGTCCTGCCACATACAGTCGTGAATGGTGGTGGACCATTAAACAACTGACGGGAGGAGGAGGCTCCATGAATATCCCCATCCTCAATGATGGTGGAGCCCAGCATGCGAGTGCAAAAGACAAGGCTGAAGCGTTTGCAACCATCTTCAGCCAGAAGTGCCAAGTGGATGATCCATATCGGCCTGCTCCTTAGGTCCCCACCATCACAGAAGCCAGTCTTCAGCCAATTCGATTCACTCCACGTGATATCAAGAAATGGCTGAGCACATTGGATACAGCAAAGGCTGTGGGCCCCGACAACATCCCGGCTTTCATGCTGAAGACTTGTGCTCCAGAACTAGCCGTGCCTCTAGCCAAGCTGTTCCAGTACAGCTACAACACTGGCATCTACCCAACAATGTGGAAAACTGCCCAGGTACGTCCTGTCCACAAAAAGCAGGACAAATCCTATCTGGTCAATTACCGCCCCATCAGTCTACTCTCAATCATCAGCAAAGTGATGGAAGGTGTCATTGACCGTGCTATCAAGCAGTACCTGCTCACCGATACTCTGTTTGGGTTCTGCCAGGACCACTTGACTCCAGACCTCATTACAGCCTTGGTCCAAACATGGACAAAAGAGCTGATTCCAGAGGTGAAGTGAGAGTGACTGCTCCTTGACATCAAGGCAGCATTTGACTGAGTGTGGCATCAAGGAGCCCTAGTAAAATTGAAGTCAATGGGAATCAGGAGGAAATCTCTCCACTGGCTGGATTCATACCTAGCACGATGGTTGTGGTTGTTGCAGGTCAATCATTTCAGCTGCAGGATTTCCTCAGGGCAGTGTGCTCGGCCCAACCATCTTCAGCTGCTTCAAGAAGGCGGCTCACCACCACCTTCTCAAGGGTAATCAGGGATGGGCAATAAATGCTGGCCTTGCCAGCAACAAATGCTGGCCTTGCCAGCAACGCCCACATCCCAGGAGCGAATTAAAATAAAGGTGTTGCATCTCCTGTGCTTGCACGGGAAGATGCCGTGGGAAAGGGAGGGAGTGTTGGGGGTGATTGAAGAGTGGACCAGGGTATTGTGGAGGGAACAGTCCCTTCGGAATGCTGAAAGGGGAGGGGAGGGGAAGATATATTTAGTGGTGGCATCATGCTGGAGGTGACGGAAATGGCGGAGGATGATCCGTTGAATGTGGAGGCTGGTGAGGTCAAGGGGAACCCTATTGTGGTTTTGCGAGGGAGGGGAAGGGGTGAGAGCAGAAGTGCGAGAAATGGAATGATCACATTCGAGGGCCCTGTCAACCACCCGAGGTGGAGGGCAATCTTTGGTTGAGGTAAAAGGAATACATATCGGAAGCACTGGTATGGAAGGTGGCATCGTCAGAATAGATGTGACGGAGACAGAGAAAATAATAATGGTGTTGTTCTCAGAGCAGACAAAGCTGCCATATCTAAAATGTTGTAAGATTGCACAGTAGATCTCGTACATAGTGGTCACCAAGGAAATGGGAAACAAAATTACTACTACAAGAAAATACGTGGCATTAACAAGAAAGATGAGGAAGCCATGAAGTCCGAAATGGCTTACCAAGCAGGTTTAAAATAAGCGAGAACTACTTGCGGTCTGAATTCCTGGAATATCAATTTCAGAAAGTAATGACATTTCTGTACCCTTTCCAACTGGCAACTCCCTATTCACGATCCAAGATGATTAGTCAAGGTTTTAAGAAGTTGAATTTCTGAAGTTGACCACTGCTCAGGCCACAATACAATAGAATCATAGAATCATACAGCACAGAAGGAGGCTTTTTGGCCCATCGTGCCTATGTCGGCTCTTTGGTAGAGCTATCCGATTAATCCCACTCTCCAGCTCTTTCCCCACAGCCCTGTAATTTTTTTCCTTCAAGTATTTATCCAATTCTCTTTTGAATGTTACTATTGAATCTGCTTGCACCACCCTTGTAGGCAGTGCATTCCAGATCACAACAGCTCGCTATGTAAAAAAATGTTTCCTCTTGTCGCCTCTGGTTCTCTTGCCAATCATCTTAAATCTGTGTCCTCTGGTTAATCCTTCTGCAACTGGAAAAAGTTTCTCTTTATTTACTCATCAAAACCATTCATGATTTTGTACACCTCTATCAAATCTCCTCTTAACCTTTTCTGCTCGAAGGAGAACAACCTCAGCTTCTCCAGTTTCTCCACATAACTGAAGTCCCTCACCTCTGGTACCATTCTCGTAAACCTCTTCTGCATTGTCTCCAAGGCTTTGACATCCTTCCTAAAGTGTGGTGCCCAAAATTGAATACAATACTCCAGCTGAGGCCTAACCTATGTTTTATAAAGGTTTAGCACTCTATTCTTTTGTACTCTATTCCTCTATTAATAAAGCCAGCATGAACTGAGTATGGGGAACGATGCCTGGCCAAAAAGGTAGCCCTGAGGCCTGATTGAAACTGAACCTTGGGAATGGTAGCGTAGTGGTAATGTCACTGGGCGAGTAATCCAGTAGGCCTGGACTAATGATCTAGTAAACGTGAGTTCAAATCCCACCATGGCAGCTGGGGAATTTAAGTTCACTCAAGTAAATAAATGTGGAATAAAAAGCTAGTAATGGTAACCATGAAACTATCGGATTGTCGTAAAAACCCATCTGGTTCACTAATGTCCTTTAGGGAAGGAAATCTGCTGTCCTTACCTGGTCTGGCCTATATGTGACTCCAGACGCACAGCAATGTGGTTGACTCTTAACTGCCCTCTGAAATGGCCCAGCAAGTAACTCAGTTGTAACTAACTGCTACGAAACAAAATAAGAATGAAACCGGACAGACCACCTGGCATCGACCTCGACCTTGGCACCGGCTATGGACACGGCAATAGCACACCCAGCCCAGTCAACCCTGCAAAGTCCTCCTCACCAATATCTGGGGACTTGTGCCAAAATTGGGAGAGCTGTCCCACAGACTAGTCCAGCAACAGCCTGACATAGTCATACTCACAGAATCATACCTTTCAGCCAATGTCCCGAACTCCTCCATCACCATCCCTGGGTATGTCCTGTCCCACCGGCAGGACTGACCCATGAGGGATGGCGGCACAATGGTATACAGTTGGGAAGGAGTGGCCCTGGGAGTCCTCAACATTGTCTCCGGACCCCATGAAGTCTCATGGCTTCAGGTCAAGCATGGGCAAGGAAACCTCCTGCTGATTACCACCTACCGCCCTCCCTCAGCTGATGAATCAGTACTCCTCCATGTTGAACACCACTTGGAGGAAGCACTGAGAGTAGCAAGGGCACAGAATGTACTCTGGGTGGGGGACTTCAATGTCCATCACCAAGAATGGCTCGGTAGCACCACTACTGGCCGAGTGCTGAAGGACATAACTGCCAGTCTGGTGAGAGAACCAACACGAGGGAAAAACCTACTTGACCTCGTCCTCACCAATCTACCTGTCGCAGATGCATCTGTCCATGACAGCATTGGTAGCAGTGACCACCGCACGGTCATTGTGGAGACGAAGTCCCTTCTTCACACTGAAGACACCCTCCATCGTGTTGTGTGGCACTACCACTGTGCTAAATGGGATAGATTCAGAACAGATCTAGCAGCTCAAAACTGAGCATCCATGAGGCGCTGTGGGGCAGCAGCAGAATTGTATTCCACCACAATCTGTAACCTCATGGCCCGGCATATCCCTCACTCTACCATTACCACCAACCCTGGTCCAAAAAGGAGTGTAGAAGAGCGTGCTGGGAGCAGCACCAGGCGTACCTAAAAATGAGGTGCCAACCTGGGGAAGCTGCAACACAGGACTACATGCATGCTAAAAAGAGGAAGCAGCATGTTATAGACAGGGCTAAGCGATCCCACAATCAATGGATCAGATCAAAGCTCTGCAGTCCTGCCACATCCAGTAAACAACTAATGGGAGGAGGAGGAGTCTCCATGAATATCCCCATCCTCAGTGCAAAAGACAAGGCTGAAGCGTTTGCAACCATCTTCAGCCAGAAGTGCCGAGTGGATGATCCATATCGGCCTAATCCTAAGGTCCCCACCATCACAGAAGCCAGTCTTCAGCCAATTCGATTCACTCCACATGATATCAAGAAACGGCTGAGCGCACTGGATACAGCAAAGGCTGTGGGCCCCGGCTATCGTGCTGAAGACTTGTGCTCCAGAACTAGCCGCGCCTCTAGCCAAGCTGTTCCAGTACAGCTACAACACTGGCATCTATCTGACAACGTGGAAAACTGCCTAGGTATGTCCTGTCCACAAAAAGCAGGACAAATCCAATCCGGCCAATTACCGCCCCATCAGTCTACTCTCAATCATCAGCAAAGTGATGGAAGGTGTCATCGACAGTGCTATCAAGCGGCACTTACTCACCAATAACCTGCTCACTGATGCCCAGTTTGGGATCCGCCAAGACCACTCGGCTCCTGACCTCAATACAGCCTTGGTCCAAACATGGACGAAGGAGCTGAATTCCAGAGGTGAGGTGAGAGTGACTGCCCTTGACATCAAGGCAGCATTTGACCAAGTGTGGCATCAAGGAGACCCTAGTAAAACTGAAGTCAATGGGAATCAGGGGGAAAATACTCCACTGGCTGGAGTCATACCTAGCACAAAGGAAGATGGTTGTGGTGATTGAAGGTCAATCATCACAGCCCCAGGACATCGCTGCAAGAGTTCCTCAGGGCACTGTCCTGGGCCCAACCATCTTCAGCTGCTTCATCAATGACCTTCCCTCCGACATAAGGTCAGAAATGAGGATGTTTGCTGATGACTGCACAGTGTTCAGCGCCATTCACAACTCCTCAGATAATGAAGCAGTCCATGCCCGCATGCAACAAGACCTGGACGACGTTCAGGCTTGGGCCGATAAGTGGCAGGTAACATTCGCACCACAGAAGTGCCAGGCAATGACTATCTCCAACAAGCGAGAGTCTAACCACCTCCCCTTGACATTCAACGGCATTACCATCGCCGAATCCCCCACCATCAACATCCTGGGAGTCACCATTGACCAGAAACTTAACTGGACCAGCCACATAAATACTGTAGCAACAAGAGCAGGTCAGAGGCTAGGTATTCTGCGGCGAGTGTCTCACCTCCTGACTCCCCAAAGCGTTTCTACCATCTGCAAGGCACAAGTAAGGAGTGTGATGGAATACGCTCCACTTGCCTGGATGAGTGCAGCTGCAACAACACTCAAGAAGCTCAACACCATCCAGGACAAAGCAGCCCGCTTGATCGGCTCCCCATCCACTACCTTAAACATTCACTCCCTCCACCACCGGTGCACCGTGGCTGCAGTGTGTACCATCTACAAGGTGCACTGCAGCAACTCGCCAAGGCTTCTTCGGCAGCACCTCCCAAGCCTGCGACCTCTTCCACCCAGAAGGACAAGGGCAATAGGTGCATGGGAACACCACCACCTCCAAGTTCCCCTCCAAGCCACACACCATCCTGACTTAGAAGCATATCGCTGATCCTTCATCGTTGCTGGGTCAAAATCCTGGAACTCCCTCCCTAACAGCATTGTGGGAGTACCTTCACCACACGGACTGCAGCGGTTTAAGAAGGCGGTTCACCACCAACTTCTCAAGGGCAACTAGGGATAGCCAATAAATGCTGGGCTTGCCAGTGACACCCAGATCCCATAAGCGAATGAAAAAAAAAGTTAGACTGGCGATCTGTTTGCTGTGGAAGCAGATATCAATGTTGTGTCATTGTGTTGCCGGCATTGGTCCTCAGATAAGGCCCGGGAAGGGGTTGGAACAAGCTGCAGTGGGTGGGGGGATGACGCTAATGCCTGAACAGTCGGGTTTTTAAAATTAATTTTTTAATAAGTTTCCTTTCGTTGCCGGCCTTGAGGGCCACTGAGGAATCCTGAGCGGAGGAGGCCAAAATCTCATTCCTGACAAATTATGAAAAGGGGTCCTTTAGCAGGTGTTAGGCCCCTAATTTATATATTCAAGTGGCTAAATTCCTACTTTAGGTGTCCGCCTAGGATGCCTAAAAATGGGCCCACAAATTTAGCGGATTGGGTGCAGGCTGGCCCACTGCTAAATTGGTGTGCTTTTATTTTACACCTGAAATATAGGTGCAATGCATACCAATTCCTACCTCAATGAGTTTACACCTAACAGAAAAAAAAACTCCAACTTGCAGAATCCATCAAGTAATAGCAGACATCCTGCATATCTAAATGATTATACGGTAAACAAAAGAATTTAAAAATTGTGCGGTCCATGTGCTGCCACAACGCCTGCCTTGGCTGGATGGGGTGAGGTGCCGCAGGCGATGCTCAAGAGGCCAGAATTAGAGGAGCACAGATATCTCGGGGGTTGTGGGGCTGAAGGAGATTACAGAGATAGGGAGGGACAAGGCCACGGAGGGATTGAAAACAAGGATGAGAATTTTTAATTGAGGCGTTGCTTAACTGGGAGCCGATGTAGGTCAGCGAGCACAGGGGTGATGGGTGAACGGAACTTGGTGCGAGTTAGGACACGGGCAGCAGAGTTTTGGCTGAGCTCAAGTTTACGGAGGGTAGATCATGGGAGGTCGGCCAGGAGTGCGTTGGAATGGTCAAGTCTAGAGGTAAAAAGGCATGGATGAGGATTTCAACAGTTAAACTATAAATAATGAATTCCTTCCAAATGTACGTGCAGAGGAATGTGTTCTAAATTATCCAAACTGACCATGGGACTATGTGATTTCCATCTGATTTTAATAGCAGAACACAGTGAAAATAGTTGTAGAACTAAACTGTTATAAATACATAAACATTTTTAATATAAATAAAAAGCACACATGCTTTATAACTGCTATTATGTTGAAAGATTTATTTAATGTCATAAAAATCTGAATGATAAATTATGGGAAGTACATGAACTTTTACAACCCTTTCGACTGTATTTGTAGTTGTTGAATTATCCAGCAGATGTCAGCATGCACTCTTAGAACACAGAACTAAATGCTGGAGCAGCTGTCACAGTCAATAACACTAACCCTCGGTCCTCAGTGTCTTCTGTACAAAGCAGAGTTGGCAGCTGCTTTGGAAGCTGGTTTTACTGATGGACAAGGTCATTTTTACTGACAAAATACATTGTGTACAGATGGCAAACAAGCAGCATAAGTATATCAAAAAAACATGAGAATTTTTAGGAACAAAAACGACCATTGGGCTCAGTGAGCCCGTCCCTTTCTCAGAGATCAGCTTCTCCACCCACGCACCTTCTCACTACATCCCTCAATCCCTCATCTCTTCAGAAACACATCTAATATGTCTTTTCAAACCATTTCTGCTGTTCACTTCAATTACCTTGCTTGGTTATGTACTCTCAAACTCTATTATTCTGCAGGTAAAAAAGTGTTGCCTGACTTCCCTTCTTCCTCTTAACTTCCTAATTTTTAATTAATACAACGCTGTCCAGTCTCAATAAATGTTAAAATCCCCCAAAATATTCTTGCTTCCTTTCTAAGGTTGAACAAGCAAAACTTTACAGATGGAAACTTTTTTTTAATTAGAAAAAACAAATGTCAGTAAATTTACTTATGATTGGCAAGTCTAGTACAAAAACAATGGGTTTATTTATAATTAAAAGTTGATATATTACAGTTACTACTTAAAAATCTAAACAGTCTGAAGTTTCTTTGGCATTAGCTCTCCAGTTGGGAAATTTAATGTAAAAATTTAGTAATAAAGTAGCTGTGTGAAAATGCAACAAGAGATTAACAAACCTGTATAATTTTTTATGTTGAAAACTGCCATATATGTGCACCGTACTGATAATAAATGCAGTAGGCTTGCATTTCTTTTTAGGAAAACAATCCAGCCCCTTACACTGTATACTCCAGTGTCAGAATCTGCAGTCAAATTAAACCTGTGGTTTTCATTCTCCAACATCATTTATCCATTGTTTTTTTTTGTTACGAATTACCATCACCATCTGCTCACCTGTGCAGTGTGCTTAATGCGACAATCCATTCATAGACTACGCCTCAGTAAAATCATCACATTTCGTTAAAGGGTTAGTACACTATGTATATTGTATAAAATAACAGATGGTCAAGGATGGATTACTGAGGTGTATGTGATCCCTTGCTGGTTCTGGGTTTGTACGTGCAAGAGAGGCTGCCAAGCTAACATTGAATTGCATTGTGATTCATTCACTGCCATCCATTTTTCTTCAGATAAAAAGAAAATCTGCAAATGCTGTAAATATGAAATAGGTAGGTATTTTTACAGTGATGTGGAATTTCTTTCTCTTTTAGTTTGACAAACAGGTCAGAAGCTATCCTGGATTTAATCTTTCGTACTTTACCAGAAATTGTAAATAAGGTACAATAGCAAGACAGCAGCTTCAATCCAGTGATAATGTCATTAACAATGAAAGGCTCATGAGGATTCGCAAAAATGGTTAGCGACTCAAAATTTTATACTTTAAACAATTGGGGATTGCAATTCGTTTTGGCCCGTTGTCAGGCCTGAAATTGGTGGTGTGCTGCGAGGCGCGCCAGAAGCCAAAGGCCTGAGGCACATTCGAAATTGGCCCTCGGGCCTCATCAGTAAAATGGCGGCGAACTGTGGATGCCAGTCGTGCCTCTAGAGGCAACTCGCCGATTCCACAAGGACGAAGTTGGGATGGCTTCCTCCCCGGCAGTGGCTCTCAGGTAGGTCCTGGGGGGAGGGGTGGGGTGTGCAGGCGATTGAGAGGGCAGGGTGCCGATCGACAAGGAGTGAGGGCAGGATTTAGAAGGAGGGAGGGGGTGATTGGGAGGGAATGAGGGGATGATCGGGGGGGGGGGGATGGGACAATTGGGAGGAAGCAAGGGGACGATCGGAAGGGGGGGGGCGCTGATCAGGAGGGATGGAGAGGCAAACAAGAGGGGGCCAAGCGAGTAACAGCAATGGTCTTCGGGACAGTTATGGAGCCGGGAGGCACTCTCCTGGTTCCACATTCAGGTAAGTACTTTTGTTAAAACTTACCTTTTTGGTGGCAGCCTCCAGTGGTGCCTTTAAGCACCACTGGTTAGTTTGTATGTAGAAATGGTTGTCCTGAATGCAGCCAGCATCAGGGCAGTGCAATTTTGGGAAGAGGATCTCAAACATACATTAAGCACCCTGTTTCAGCTGACCCTGGATGCCCATACTAGAGCCTTTACCAATATGATAGGCAGTGCACTTCTGGCAGTGGTGGGTGGTGTGTGGAATATGCGTGCACACACCACCTGTCATATTGAATGCTTAGGCACCATGTTACGCCTGTAAAACGAGTGTGGCATCAATGAATTTCTAGGTGGTGGACTTCAAGCGAATGCAAGGCCACCTACTCCTAGGAAAATAAGAGTCTAAATGGGGTAGAGGTGCAAATGGACAACTTGAGATAGGGACAACTTGAGATAGGGACAGCTTGAGATAGGGACAGCTTGAGATAGGGACAACTGCAGATGGGGACAACTGGAGATGGGGACAACTGGAGACGGGGACAACTGGAGACGGGGACAACTGGAGACAGGGACAACTGGAGACAGGGACAACACTTGTGGTGTGTGGAATTTGCGTAAACACGCCACTCGCCATATTGAAAGCTTAGGTGCTATTTTACACCTGTAAAACGAGTGTGGCATCAATGAATTTCTAGGTGGTGGACTTCAAGTGAATGCAAGACCACCTACTCCTTGGAAAATAAGGGGGAAAAATTCAGCTGCTTGCGCCTCCCGTTAGCGCCTTAAGAGGGCGCTAATGGGGCGTAAAGCAGCTAACGCCCGGGCGCAGCGCCGCCCACGCCTCCCGAAAAATTTAGTGGGAGGTTAGCGGCGGCGGCAGCCGGTAGCGCCCTGTGGCGCTGCGCCGCCGGCGATGACATCATCGCCGTGCGCAGCACCCCGCTCGCGCCCCGGCTGTGATCTTCAGTCGCGCCCCCTGATTTACCGCCAGACGCTATGTCCGACGGGTTCAGGGAGGCGTACGTGCGGCCGGGGCGGCGATATTTAAAGGGGAGGTGGCAGGCGGCCATTTTTGTTGCTGGCCGCCTGCCAGCACCTGCCCCCGTTGCTGTCCCCGGCCCCCGTGAAGCCCCCCCACCGTGAAGTGCCAGCTGCGCTCCAAGAGCCCGGCACTTCTCTTGAGTGCCGGGCTCTTTTGCCGGCACTCCCGATCCCTGGGGGCCCAGCTGGGCCCCGGTTCGCGCTGCGCAGAGTCCCTCCCCTTTAAGAAGGGGAGGAAGGCCTGCAATACCGCGGCGCGACGTGCCGCAGCGCGTGGCGCTGCGGCACGTAGCGCCAGGATATTCACTCGCAGCGCCCCAAGAGGGATGCGGGGTGCTTCCAGTGGCGCCCCGCTTCCCTCTTGGGGCGCAACCACTGAAGTTCCGGCGCGGGGCCGCTAATTTTTTCGGGACGCTAAAAGTCGCGCCCCGGCGAGGTTAGCGCCCCAAATGGGGCGCGACTCAATTTTTACCCCTTAGTCTAAATGGGGTAGCGGCGCAAAGGGATCTAGGGATACACAAAGCATTAAGGGGGTGAAATTGGGTGCCTTTACGGGGGTGCTAACAGGGTGGCTTTGTGGCTGGGCGCGGCACTGACATTGACTCCCGCCATATTCGGTGGGAGTTTTGCGGTGGTGCTATGGTGTTGCGCCCCGATCTCCTTTGCCCGGAGATCATGACGTCATTGGTGAGCGCTTTGCCCCGGTAACGCCCCGGACCTGAAATTGACTTCTGCTCCCGCAGCAGTGCCGGTCAAAAACACCAACAGCTGCAGGAGGTGTGCATCGGGCGGCCGGCCGCTTCAGGGGCGATGATTAAAGGCACGGTGGCCAAGGTAAGTGGAAAAAAACTTCCCTTTCCTGTTCTAGTTTTTCTCACGGGTTCCTGCCCGCGATCGATCAGCCTGGCACTCTGCACTTTTAAATTGCAGAGCCTGCAGCGATGGCCCTTCCCTTTAAGGGGGGGAAGGAGCCTTTGAACGGCACAATGTGCAGCGCTGCTAAAGTCTCCGCCCCGCTCTCCGATGTTAGTGCCCAAAGAAGGAAGTGGAGCACCTGATTTAGTGCTCCACTTCCCTCTTGGGGCGCTAAAACTCAATTTCGCAGTCGCCGGCGCTAATTAGCGCCGGGTGCTAAAGTTAGCGCCCAGGCGATGTTAGCGCCCCAAAATGGTCGATACCGAATTTTTCCCCCTAAAAGTAGCAATGCAGGTTAACAAAGCCATAAAAGTGCAATCAAAGCACTGCGGTTCATTTCTAGAGGAATAGAATTCAAATGCAGTGAAGTTATATTAAACTTATATAGAACCTTGGTTAGACTGCACTTAGACTACTGTGTATATTTCTATATGCTTCTGCACTGGAAAAAGTGCTAAAAACATTTACAGGGATGATACCATAACTGAGAGATTAAACTATCAGGAAAGACTGAATAAGCTGGGGCTCTTTGCTCCAGTAAAGAGAAGACTGAACGGTGACCTGATAGCGGCCTTTAAATTTATGAAATGGTTCAATAGGGTAGACGTAGAGAAGATTTTTCCACTTGTGGGGAGTCCAAAACTAAGGGCCATAAATATAAGATAGTCACTAATAAATCTAATTAGGAGAAATTTCTTTACTCAGAGAGTGGTGAAAATGTAGAACTCACTACCACATGGAATGGTTGAGTCGAATTGTGTAGGTGCATTTAATGGAAGCTAGATAAGTACATGATTGAGAAAGGAATAGAAGTATATGTTGAAAGGAGGGGGGAGGGTTAAGTAAATAGAGTGGAATGAGGCTCGTGCACAGCATAAACATTGGCATAGCACCAAACATAAGCAAAGAATGGGCTGCTTCTGTGCTGAAAATTCTAGGTAATTCTACGTAACCTCCTTCAGTATTTTGGACTGTAAACTATCTGCGCCTGGCAGCTTATCAACTTTAAGACTCACTAACTTTTTAATATAATTTCCTTTTTACTATTTATATCTCTTAGTTGCTCTCTATCTTCATCTAATACTACTCCGGTCTTTGAATCATAGAATCATAGAATGGTTACAGCACAGAAGGAGGCCATTTGGCCCGTCGAGCCTGTGCCAGCTCTCTGCAAGAGCACTTCAGCTAGTTCCACTCCCCCGCCCTTTCCCCGTAGCCCTGCAATTTTTTTTCCTTCAGGTACCTATCCAATTCCCTTTTGAAAGCCACAATTGAATCTGCCTCCACCACCCTCTCAGGCAGTGCATTCCAGATCCTAACCACTCGCTGCGTAAAAAAGTTTTTCCTCATGTCGCCTTTGGTTCTTTTGCCAATCTCCTTAAACCTGTGTCCTCTGGTTCTCGACCCTTCCGCCAATGGGAACAGTTTCTCTCTCTCTACTCTGTCTAGACCCCTCATGATTTTGAATACCTCTATCAAATCTCCTCTCAGCCTTCTCTGCTCCAAGGAAAACAACCCCAGCTTCTCCAGTCTATCCATGTAACTGAAGTCCCTCATCCCTGGAATCATTCTCGTAAATCTTTTCTGCACCCGCTCTAAGGCCTTCACATCCTTCCTACGATTTGTGCACATATACCCCCAGGTCTCTCTGTTCATGCACCCACTTTAGAATTGTACTCTTTAGTTTATATGCCTCTCCTCGTTCTTCCTACCAAAATATATCACATCACACTTTTCTGCGTTAAATTACATCTGCCACATGTCCGCCCATTTCACCAGCCTGTCTATGTCCTCTTGAAGTCTATCACTATCCTCCTCACTGTTCACTATACTTCCAAGTTTTGTGTCATCTGCAAATTTTGAAATTGTACCCTGTACACCCAAGTCCAAGTCATTAATATATATCAAGAAAAGCAGTGGTCCTAGTACCGACCCCTGGGGAACACCACTGTATACCTTCCTCCAGTCCGAAAAACAACCGTCCACCAGTACTCCCTGTTTCCTGTCACTTAGCCAATTTCGTATCCATGCTGCTACTGTCCCTTTTATTCCATGGGCTTCAACTTTGCTGGCAAGCCTATTATGTGGCACTTTGTTGAACGCCTTTTAGAAATCCATATACACCACGTCAACCACATTGCCCTCATCAACCCTCTCTGTTACCTCATCAAAAAACTCGATCAAATTAGTTAAGTTAGTTAACTTTGGTTCATCCTTTTCTGTAAACACAGAGGTGAAACAAATATCTCTGTCATTCTTTTAGTCACAAAACTGTACAAATTGCTGATCCATACTTTAGTGGCCAGGCCTCTTCTTTGACAATCCTCCTGTTTTTGATGTGTTTATAAAAGCCTTATGTTTGATGTTGACCAACAGGCTGTTTTCATGCTTAGTCCTTCTAATCTCCCTTTTTGCTACACCTCTGTTCAAGAAGAGATTGAAGAAGAAACCAGGTAACCTAAGACCAGTTAGTCTAATGTCAGTTGCGGTTAAGCTCTTAGAATCCATAATTTGAAATAAAATTAGTCAGCATTCAGGAATGCAAGGGCTAATCGACAAGTCTAATAAGTGAGAGCTAAGATTGCTTCAGATGGAACGGGTTTTGCCTGACAAACCTCTAAGAACTTTTTGAGGAGATGACTTCCCCAAATTGACTTGGGGATGCCATAGAGCATGATGTACCCAAAATGGTCTTTGATAAATTTTTGCTTGTGAGACTCGGTGTTTATCAAATCTAAGACATGAATGTGGATTACCAATTGGTACAAAAGGAAGCAAGGTTGAAATGGGGAAGGGATATGAAATGGGGAAGGGATAGAGTGGGTGATCGGGAGTCCGCGCCTTCCCTGTTCCTGGTTTATGTAAATGACCTGGAATTACAGTCTTAGTCCAAGGTAATTAAATTCAAAGATGACACCAAACTAATGGGCTCTGGGCTTAGAGGAGGCAGTCAGGGTCTTACAAAGAAATCTTGATGGTGTTTGTAGCTGGGCTGACTGTGGCAAATAAAGTTCAATTGGGACAAATACAAGGTGCTGCATATTGGAAGTAAAAATAGGAAGCACTTATACTCACTCCATTGATGGGATAGAACTTGCTCTTCCTAACTAGTTACTTATCTAGCTTCTTGTTAGAGAAGTTAATCTTCTCAGTTTTAGCCACTTTTGAGAAGATTAAGCCCCCAATAAAGTCCAAAACTACCTTTTCACCCCAAAACTGAAACTTCTTTATGCCAGCACTGTGGTATACCCCATCTTCATTTTGTTTCGCTTTTTAATGTCTACTTTTAATTAAGTTATAAAAATTTGGAATAGATAACATGCAATGGTGCCATTGTGTCACCCATTTTGACATTGTGCAGTCCTTCATTCCCATAAACATGGCAAATAATAATGCAAGATGTTTTAAGACACAAACTGTGGTATTTCTCTGTTGACATTGACGAACTTGAGCCTTAAGTAACAAACATTTCAATTTGAGATAATTTTTTTCTCATTAATCCATTTAATCCAATTGGTAACATTTTTATACAAGTTCAAATATATAGGAAGATTGGTTTCTTCAGGGAATAGTATATACAGGATAATACAATGGCGCCAGTGTAATCTGCCTTTTATTTCATGAGGGATTTGTCTTGCAAGTTAAATTAAAGAGAGATTACACTGGTGACCAGCTGTTAGTTTTGGTTTTTTTTTGTAAGTGAGAGGAAACTTCAAGAAAAAGACTTTTCTAAAGAGTATTAAGGCAGGAATTACCTTGGAGCTGCGCCCGTTCCACACTTGTAACTTCACCGAAAGTACAGTGAAAACCCCGTTTACCATAACAACAACTTGCACTTATATAGCGCCTTTAACGTAGTAAAAACGTCCCACGGCGACGGAGTGGGAGCTGCTCCAAGGAAATTCCTGATCTAAGATTTTGACATCATGAGTGTGAGGTTTCATCCTAACATCATTCTAATTCATGATGTCAGCAAAACTGTTCTCTTTAATAGACCAAAGGCAAAATAGCTTAACTAATATTGGACAAGATTTCCTCTGATTAATATGTATCAGCAACATCATAAACACAGCAGCAAAATTTGTTTACAATTTGGGCTAGAAATTGTGATCAGAGGAAATCTTCCTGCTATGTTTACAATGTTGGTGACAGATAGCAGTCAGAAGAGATCTACTCCCATTAGTCTCATTTATTTAATAATAATTTTACATCGAACATAAGTTCTTTGTTTCTTCTGCAGACTCTACAGATCTATCTCTACAGATTTCACTTTAATGATGATCCTCGTCATTCATGTGGAGGAAAGGAAATGGCTTGAAGAGCAGTCACCAGCAGTCATGACCATACATTAATGATTGAGTTTGAACTTGTAGTAGGAGACCACCTGTTTGTAAGGACTATCCAATATGAGTCCCAGAGGTGGTAATAAAGAAGTTGGACTGTGTTCTGCTATGTGCGGCAGGAACAGAAATCATGTTTTACAACTTGATGTCCCAAATGCCAGTTACATTACAACTGGTGTCAATTTCATTTCCCATTCAGTCCTTCATAAAAATAAACTAAAATAACCCCTTTGTGGCCAATTTTGAAAACAAATATTGGCTTACACTCTTGCTGCCAGCACAGTTGACACCTACACTGTTAGCGTCAATGCCATCATAATATTGTTTTTATATTTATTTGAAAGCAGTTTGGGTGACACACTCGAAAGGTACTTTTACACTGTAGCTACTGGTCTAAGACCAATAGCTGCAATTCAAGTACCAGCCAGGCAGAACCATGTTTACATTGCTTGGCTCCTGCTTAGCTGGAACTCTTAATTGTCCTTGCCAGGAAAGCTCCCTGCATGTCTGGATACACAGGTGCAGAGCTCTCTACCCGCAGTTAGAAATGTAAATGTTTAAAGATCAGGAAGGGGAGAATTTTTGCTCTCTAAACATTTAAATTGAGGTTAACAATTGTTTAAAAAGTGTCTGACTGACCGCAGCACTATGTAACCAGGGTTGGCACCACTCTGGATTTACATTCCATGCAGTGTCAGACCCAAGCGATGTAAACGACCACCTATCGGAAGTCTCAAGAGTTAGATCAGAATGTGACTCTGGATTTACACGGCAAGCATAGCGTCCGTGCAAAGTGGAAATCTCTTCACACCAAAGCTAAACTTGCATTATAAGTGACATATGGTAAGTGTAGCACGCTTGGGAGGAACAGGTGACTTTGGACCTACGGTTACCAAAGCTTTCCACCACTGGGGGTTTTCCTCACCTCATGTCTGGGTCTGTTGTAGACTAATTGATAGAGATTGATTGCTATGAATTGTGAACAGCTCCATTATCATTGTATCATGCGATTGGTAGAAGGCGAATTAGATGGACCTTGGTCTTTTATTATCTAGCAATTCCTATGTTCCTTTGTACACACTAAGAAGCCGAAATAAGTACAATGCAGCCATGCACTCAGACCTTATTACCTGACAATTTTGATATGCAACAGAACTGTGACAAAAGTAAATCACCACCACCTTCTCAAGGGCAATTAGGGATGGACAATAACGCCCACATCCCATGAATGAATAATTTTTTTTTAAAAGCATGCAAAATTTGGGCATTATGTTTGAATGTCAAAATTCTGGCAGATAGAAAACAAATTAATTTGCTCATGGTTGCCATGTTAATCTTTGTGTTTTGTTTTCCTTTGTTCTTGTAACTTATGCTTTATGGCCATTGGTCAGAGGTAACCTGGAAGGAGACATTTTGTATAAAATTACCTCTTCAATGAGATCATGAAGCTTTCATTTAATTACATCATAATTATAAACATTGCTTTTAGTCCATTCGATAATGTTGCTGAAAAAGGGATTCAATACGAAATGTTTACTCACAGCTTGTTTCTGAGCTGTAGTTCTAAAGCATAAAATACGAAAAATTGAGAGGTGCTAGATCTTCCTTAAGATTTATGTGTAAGAAAGACTTGTATTTATATAGCACTTAGTCCATCTCTCAGAGACATCCTGATTACATACTTAAATCAGGAGTGAGGCTTGAACCCAATACCTTCTGACTAAGAGGCAGGAATGCTATCAACTGAGTGAAAATACCCTGTTACAATTCAACTGAATACATTTCCACTTTGACTGGATAGAATTTTTCTAAATTTTCTCATCTTGAAAATGCCGAGTCCTGCTGAGGGTTTGATGCCATGGTTTCTGGGTTCTGTTTGATGCTTCACCCTCATGTGAGCCTGGACAATGAATGTTGACAGGCTACTCAACTGAGTGAGACCTCACGGCGGAGCCAAACAAATCTTCACCTGACTTCATAGAATCATAGAAAGTTACAGCACGGAAGGAGGCCATTTCAGCCCATCGTGTCCGCACCGGCCAACAAAGAGCTATCCAGCCTAATCCCACTTTCCAGCTCTCGGTCTGTAGCCCTGCAGGTTACAGCATCCCAAGTGCACATCCAAGTACTTTTTAAATGTGGTTAGGGTTCCTGCCTCTACCACCCTTTCAGGCAGTGAGTTCCAGACCCCCACAACCCTCTGGGTGAAGAAATGTCCCCTCAAATCCCCTCTAAACCTTCACCAATTACTTTAAATCTGTGCCCCCTGGTTTTTGACCCCTCTGCTAAGGGAAATAGGTCCTTTCTATCAACTTTATCTATGCCCCTCATAATTTTATACACCTCATTAAGGCCTCCCCTCAGCCTCCTCTGTTTCAAGGAAAACAGACCCAGCCTATCCAGTCTTTCCTCATAGCTAAGATTCTCTACTTGCGGCAACATCCTTGTAAATCTCCTCTGTACCCTCTCTAGGGCAATCACATCTTTCCTGTAATGTGGTGACCAGAACTGCACGCAGTACTCTAGCTGAGGTCTAACTAGTGTTTTATACAGTTGAAGCATAACCCCCCTGCTCTTGTATTCTATGCCATGGCTAATAAAGGTAAGCATTCCGTATGCCTTCTTAACGTATGACTTCTACATACATTTTTCCTCACACCTCTGTAATGTACCTTGGGATGTTTTGATATGTGCAAGGCACAGTGTAAACACAAGTTGTTATTGGCCCAGAAATTGATCTCGCTCTGTTCCCGCGGGGGTAAGCCTTCCCCGCGATGTCTCACCTCGCTTGTGCTTTTTCAGATCCAGCTCGCACGAACTTGATGTTCCAGACATCAGCTGTGTTGGGCTTGCGTATCCCAGCGGCGTAGTGAATTCGTGCGAGCTGTGGGATCACGTGACTCAGTTAGAGCCAATGGCAGCACACCATCTTCCATTCATAAGTCTCACAGCATGGCTGTGAAATCTATGAATCTTACACCCCCCCAAAATAACAGCTAAACCTCAATTAAATTAAAAAAAAAACCCATCACATTAATAAAATAAGTATAGTTAATTAAATTAACCATTTTAAATAAAAAATTAAATTTTTGAAAAAATTTAAAATCTTTGAAAAAATTTAAAATCTTTTAAAAAGTTATAAAAATAAACTTATCTGTCTTTAAAGTCTCTAAAAAAGATATACCTGTAAAAAAAAATTCAAAAAAATACTTAATTCACTACTTACCTTCTTAAAAGCGGGTCTTACTCCTCCTTTTTACATTTCCAAAATCTTCCCTACTTACCTGCGCGTCCAAAGCATGAAGTGCACAGCGTGCGCGCAGCCTGTAGCGCGCACGCGATGCACCCAGGACCCGCCCCCTTTTCAGAAGAGCAATTGCCGGTTTTCAGCGCATGCGCAGGGCATGCAGAAAACCGGCAATTGGAGTGGGAATACGCGAGAGTACGCAGTGCATACTCTCGCGTCCCGGGATCAAGTTTCGGCCCAATATGTACACTTTCCGCCAGGATTCACTGTGCTGCATTCAAATTAAGGATTTTCCCCTTCTTAGCCCAGGGTTTCTGAGGCTGGATGCATTGTCCCAACATCCACCTTGGCTGAGATCAAGAAACACAACACTATGTTACTATGAACTATGGATGTTAATATTATTTGTTTCTATTGAAAACGTTGGTCTGTACTGCAAAATAAAATGGGGTACATTTGACTGAATAAGAAATTAAATGCTGCACATGGAAAGTTAACAGAATGCCTTTTATTTTCACCCAGTGCTTGGTTTACAAGTATTATTACACTGTGGCTCATGAGAATTTACTGTGTGACCCCCCTGACCTTATTATCTCAATTTACAGGCTGAGTCATGTGTTCATTATAGACACAAATGGTGAATTTCAAAGATCATTATCTGCACTGTTATCAAAAAAACTCCTTAGTAATCAAGAAATCTTGGGAGACCTTTAATGGTAGACGAAAAACCTTTGTATGGCATAGGTAGGAAAGCCAATTAAATGCATCACTGAGGAATTAAAACATGCTGCACACATGAACATCGCAACGGGTGCAACAAGCATAGTAATGGTATTATTGGCTCTGCAGCTGTTGTATTGTATCTAAGAAATACTAGCCCTCGGAGATTACAAAATGGCAGTTAACTGCCTTGGACTATTGTAATCTACAAGATTATCCCATTAATCATTCGTGTCACTTGGGTATCCAGATTCAAAAAGCTATCTTTTTTCATGGCTGCAATGGCTTTAAAAACAGAGTCGGGGGATTTTAGCTCATTAAAACAAAATCTGAAACAAAATATGTAACTTGTGCAATGAAAGCCTTGTTTTGGTTTATACTGCTCTTTCTACTTTGCAGCATTTGCTCATTCAGTGTATACACAATTAATCTTTATTATCCTCTATCACTCATCCAAAATGTGGCTTCAACCAGTGAAAATCATTCTTGTCCAGAACAATAATGTAATTCCCTCCCCATTATAGTATCAAAAAGCTAACCCACTCTTATTGAGTTGCGCCCTCATCACCGCACAGCTGAATTTAGCAAATTAAAGTTCTCTCAATACAATTAGTGTTACAAAGCGTATTTTTACACAAAAGGAACATCATCTGAAGCTTTGCCTGATATTTACCACTGTTAAGTCTTAGATTTCAGTGTATAGATCTCCACTACTTACCTGAATAAAGGTGTGGACTAAGTAATGTAAAAGGGGTTTATTTTTACTTTCTTTTCTTCCTTAGCCTTTCTCTTCTCTACCTCACAAAAACAGAATTAGGCCATTCAGCCCCTCAAGCCTGTTCTGCCATGGAGTTAGATCATGGCTGATCTGTATGTAACATATAACAAGATTTTAAATGTGGTACAACACCTGATGCAATGGTTCATATGGTTGCTTTTCCTCTGAATGTAATCAAAATAAAGTTTAACCTGTTCTTTTTTCCCTCTAGCACCCATCTAAAATATAGATTTAACCTATGAAAATTATTCTTGTACAGAACAATAACAATACCCCCTACAAGGGATATGGGGCTAGTTCAGGAAAGTGGAGATGAGGTAGAAGATCAGCCATGATCTCATTGAATGGCGGAGCAGGCTCGAAGGGCTGAATGACCTACTCCTGCTCCTATTTCTTATGTTCTTACTCAACATTGATATGAGTGTGCCATTCTCAACCTTAGCGAGCAAGTTATTTAATAACTTGCAGTCCCAACAATACTAAAGTTCGGGTTTCCCGGCACGCTGTGGAGTGTTAACTTTAACTTAATGGCCCCAATTAAACCAGCAGGCGATGGCGACGATGTGCTGTTCCATGGAAAGGATGACCACCTGCATGAAGCAGCAAATGCAGCAGTCATACGAGCACATGCTTGCTGTGGACAACAGATGGCAGACGCTCATTGACCTCATCTCCAGGAGGGATATAAACGTAGACTTGGGCCTTCATCGCTCCACTGCTGTGCAGCAAAGTGCTGTCCAGCTCCTTGCTAGCAGGAAAGTGCGGATGGCCTATGAGAGGAATGATGGTGAGAGGGAACATGGAAGTGGGGGCTCTTCTCAAAGTGCTCCCACTTCTCCCCTGTTGCCTCCTCCTCAGTCAGAGCCCCACATGCTTCCTCGGATCCTGATGGCTGTGTCTGCCTCTGCACAGTTTCAGGAGGAGCAGTCTTTGGCGGGGCCCTCACAGGCTCCAAAACCCAGAGGACGTCTGCCAAAAGTGTCTAACCAGTCACAGCAGGGAAGTGAGCAGCCTGCCTCTACCTCTGCACCTCATAGAAGCACTCGGAAAAGATAAAAGACACAATCCTAGATGCACGAGGGTATGCATATGGGTGTATGAACAAATGTTAGTGTTAGGTTTCAGTTATTTTTATGACACAGATAAATGTATTTCTTTGCACCACTCTCTGGTCTTGTCCATTTTTGCCTGCTAACTTGGAAGTGGTTTTGTCACTTGGAGTGAATCGTGAGACATTACTTAGCCTCGAGCAATGGGGGAGTTTGAGTGACAGGAATAGCTTGGTCATTGTAGGGATGCTTTATGGTGTTGTTAGAGGGGGGAACTTAATACAGCATGTGGCAGTCATATGGGTGCATTCGAGCAAGTTAATTAAATCTGGCCATGATGAGGCCATCCCTGGCCTCCTGGGCAGCAATGTGCGCCACTGCTGGTGCTATCTCCACCTCAGCTTCATCCTCCTTCTCCTCCTCGTCTTCCACCTGCTCCTCCTCCTCCTTCACTGATGAGGCTGTGCGTTCAGAGCTTTGCTCCTCCTGCAGCTCCAATCCTCGCTGCTGCGCTATGTTGTGCAGCGCACAGCAAACGACGATGGTTCTGGAGACCCTGGCTGGTGTATACTGAAGGGCTCCTCCAGATCTGTCAAAGCATCTGAAGCGCATCTTCAGCATGCTTATTGCTTGCTCGATGACACATCTGGTGGACATGTGGCTCTCATTATAACACACCTGGGCCTCAGTACTTGGCCTCCTCAAGGGTGTCATGAGCCACATCTTCAGTGGATAGCCCTTGTCTCCAAGCAGCCAGCCAGTAAGTCTGTTTGGAGGTGCGAAGAGCTGAGGAAGGGTGGACTGGCGCAGCATGAAAGAGTCATGACAGCTCCCTGGGGAATCTGGCACACAGATGCATAATGATCTTTTTATGATTGCAGACAAGCTGCACATTGAGGGAGTGGAAACCCCTGCAGTTCACAAACACTCCTGGGTGATTTGGGGTGCCTTGATGGCCACATATGTGCGGTCGATGATGTCCTGCACCTGTGGGAAGCTAGCCAGAGCCGTAAAGCTGAGCGCCCGCTCAGTAACACTGGCATCGTCAGCGGCAAAGTTGACATAATTGGCCAACTTGTCAAACATGGCATCAGTCACCTGGGTGATGGATCTGTGGCCGATCGACTGCGAGATCCCGCAAATGTCTGCTGCAGATCCCTGGAAGGAGCTTGAGGCGAAGAAGTTGAGGGCAGTGGTGACTGGTAACGTGAGTCCACCAGGTCCTCTGGGCAGCAGGTCTTCTTCCAGCAAGTTACAAATGTCTGCCACGACCTGGCACGATAGCCTGAACCTCCTGAAGCACTGCTGCTCAGTCATGTCCAGGAAGCTCATCCTCTGCCTGTATACCGTGTTGGGGGTATCGCCTCCGGCGTGGTGCAGCCCTGTGCTGACCCCCTCTCTCCTGTGGAGCATCAGGTCGTTGAGGAGAAAGCTGCTGTTGTGGTTGCTGCTGCTGCTGGTGTTGTTGGTGCTGGGGCTCATCTTGGTCCGATTCTGAGGTCCAAGGTGAGACAGCATAAGCGGCACCCATGCTGATCTAATAAATGGCAGGTAAAGTGGAGATCAGAGGCACAATCCCTCAATGTTGTGATAGTGACTAGCAATGTGGTCTGAGTGGCTTCCGAGGTTGCAGAAATGACCTTCTAACTGCTGGCAGCTAAATCTCTGCACAAAATGGAGTCAGCCAGAGCCTTTCCATTAGGCAAGTAATCAGGTGTAGTGTGGAAGTATTTATGTGTTTTTCCCAGCTCTCAATTAATGCCCTCGCACAATGGCCACTGAGCTTCCGCCTCCGCTTCACAGGCGAGGTTCCAGAGCTGCGTGAATCCCGCGCTCCAGAAGTTAAAGCCAAAAGCTGCCGTTGAAAACCCTCTTAAGGGCCTCTCAACAAGCATTTAAGTATTTGAATGAGGTCGCCCGCCTCTCCCAAGCGGGTCCGTGGTGTGCCTCCAAACACGTCCGAGTTAAGTGCTGATGTCGGCGGGATGATGGCGGGTTCCCGACGCGCTGTCAAGTTCCGCGAATTTAACTGCCGACCCATCCCCAAACCCGTAACCGCGGCAACGGGAAAATTCTGACCTCTGTTTCCATTTACTCTGACCCAGCCCTTCAAAATTTTGAACACCTCTGTCCACTCACCCTGTTATTTCCACTGTTCTAATGAAAACAGTCCCAATTTTTCAAGTCCTTCTTTATATTTATATTTCCTCATACCAGGCAACATTCCAGTGAATCTGTCCTGTACTCTCTCTATTGCCTCAATGGAGCACAAAACTACACAGAATATACAACTGTGGTCTTACTAAAATGTTATATAGATTCACAATTACATATAGATTTTTATATTCTCTACTTCTTGCTATAAAGCCCAGTATTCCAATAGCTTTTTTATGGCCTTATCCACATGAGCTGCTGCTTTTAATGTCTCGTGAACTTGAATTTCCACATCCGTTTGCTTTTCCACATCAGCCAGCCTTCCCCCATTCAAAGTATAATTATTACTTATATTTTTTTTACCAAAATGTGCCACTTCACATATACTGATAGTAAATTCCATTAGCTACTTTTTTGTCCATTCTACCATTTTAAAAATAGCCTCTTCCTGTTTCTTTTGGTCTTCAGAATTATTAACTATGCCTTCTATTTTAGTATCGCCTGCAAATTTATACACGACTCCCTCTAGTCCTATATCTAAATCATGGATGTACACAGTGAATAGAAGTGGTGCCAGAACAGAACCCTGTGGGACAACGCAATGTTCCCTTTAAGCTGCGCGGCCATGCAGCTCTCAGGACCTCCCGTGCAGCTGGCTTGCCGGCTTTTCAATGTGAAAAACCGTGCATGTGCAATATTTTGAATGGGCCATGCAGCCCCTTAAAGGGGCCGCGCACCCCCAAAAAAGAGGGAACATTGGGACAACGCTACCCACTTCGAACCAGTTTTTAATCCAATTTGCTACCTGTCCCATAATTCCATACCCTTCAGTCCTCTCCAAGAGTTTCCTGTGTGGTACCTTGTCAAAGACTTTCTGAAAGTCCATGTACACCATTATTGCATTCCATCGTGCATTTCCCCCAACTACCGTATCCGTCACCTCCTCAAAGAACATCAGATTTTTCAAGAGTAATGGCAACCCAAGTAGCCTGAACAAGTTGCAGAGTATTTTTCTGATCACAATCATAAAACACGGCCGAGAAACATTCAGATTTATTAAATGTGAGCAGCATAATGAAAAAGAATGGCTTGACCGCTAGAATTTACTACTTCTTTCAGTAAATGGAGCAGCTAATAATGAATGCTTTTCACAATTACCATGCTTTTCACAATTTGCACACTTCACCTACAGTTAGGATATGCAAAGTGTGACATGCGTGGACATTATACAACCCCATTGATCTAAACTCCTTAATAAACAGGTTTTTTTTTAGAAGCGCTAGAGTCCACTCAGCAGGTAAATGTGTAATGTGTGAAATAGGTTGGGGATTAATGAGCTGCAAATCAACGAAGATTAGAAATAAAAACAGAAAATGCTGGAGATACTCAGCAGGTCAGTCAGCATCTGTGAAGAGAGAAACAGAGTTAACGTTTCAGGTTGATGACCTTTCGTCTGCCTGACCTGCTGAGTATCTCCAGCATTTTCTGTTTTTATTTCAGATTTCCAGCATCTGCAGTATTTTCTTTTTGTAACAAAGATTAGAAGATTGTTTCTTAACCTGTCCCATTACCATCTCCTTTTGCCTTGAATATCTCTTAATGTCTCTTAACTTCTCCTGCCTTCTATCCTATCACAGACCTTCCCTTTTGTTCTTTCATCCCCTCCCCCATTTCCAGCCCCTACCCTTGCTTAAAAATCTGTTCCATTTCCTGCTTTTTTCCAGTTCTGATGAAAGGTCATTGACCTGAAACATTAACTCTGTTTCTCTCTTCACAGATGCTGCCTGACCTGCTGGTTTCTCCAGCATTTTCTGTTTTTTATTTTATATTAGAAGATTGGTGTCAGATAACACCATTCTGATTCAGAAGACCAGATATCAGTACACAGTCCCTATTGGTTACCTACTCTGTAAACTTAACTTCCACTTAACACCCAGCTCTCTCGCTTAGCTAAGTGAAAAGCCAGGTGAGACAGCTAGGCATTAATGGCAGCTGTTAATATGTACAATTAAAGCAGCACATGGGGATTGAGAGGACCACAATGGTCAGATAATCACTGACAATTGCCATGTGAATTTATGATTTGCGCTGCCAGTGGGTGTGTCTCCTTTCCATCAGCATGGATTCATAAATTACCCGCTATATCTAATTTTGAAACATACACGGCTTTGACTGCAGATTGCTGTACTATTTTAAAATTGTTGAAGAATCCCTGATAGAAACTGAGTGCACAAGATTCAACTAAAGGGTTAATCTGCATAAACAATTTTAGTCATGAATGTTCTAAGAATTAAACAAGACTAAGCCAGACATTATAAATTAATTCGTTCCTACAAAAGAGGAAAAAGTAAGTACTGGGAATCAGAAAGGAAGTGGGATAGACCTTTTTATCAGTGTTTATATATACAGCCGCATTAGTGATCTCAATTTGCCATGGTGATCAAGGGCTAAATGTTCTAGAAATATTATCTTTGGGGACAAAATTAATCTCAAGAGCAGCTGGGCCAAGCTCACTACAGCTTGGCTAAAGAAATTCGGCAAAAAAGGCAAAAAACAGCTTTTTAAAAGATAAAATTGTCAAACTACATGGACAGCATTTAATTGACAATTAATTGCATACTTGTCTTATGGCCATGTTCTAAGTTGCTCACTTGAAGCAGGAATTTTAAAAACAAACTTTAGGAACAGGGTTTAAATTGTGAGCAAGGTGTCCAACATGAAGGAATTATAAAGTAGACATAGTTCAGGCTTGAAGTACCATACTTTCCAGCCATTTATTCAAATTTGTAAGCATTCTGCTATTGGCACTAGGATTTCAGTAAAGTATAATGCTGAGCATATCTTGAACTGTGAGAAAAAACCAGCAGTAAAGTAAGTATAGATTTTGGGGTAAAAATTCAGTAGCGCCCGCTACCTTCGCTAATTTTAGCGCCCCAAAAAAGTTAGTACCCCCCCGTGGCCGATTTTCCCAGCTAGCGCCCCGAGAGGGAGGAGGGGCACTGCGAGGCAAAACCGCGGCGCTACATGCTCCGGTACTGCAGGTCTTCCTCCCCTTCTTAAAGGGGAGGGGCCTGGCGCAGCGCATCCCGGCACCCAGCTGGGCCACCAGAGATCGGGAGTGCCAGCAAACGAGCCCGGCACTCAAGAGGAGTGCCGGGCTCACGGAGAGCAGCCTGCACCCCGCGGGGGGACTTCACGGGGGCCGGGGACAGCAACGGGGGCAGGTGCTGGCAGGCGGCCAGCAACAAAAATGGCCGCCCGCCACCTCCCCTTTAACTAGCGCCGCCCCGGCCGCAGGTAGGCCCCCCTGAACCCGTCGGACATAGCTTCCGGCGGCAAGTCGGGGGGCGCCACCCAATATTACAGCCGGGGCGCGAGCGGGGAGCTGCGGCGCTAACGGTTAGTGCCGCTGCTAACCACCCGCTGAATTTTGCGGGAGGCGTTAGCAGCGCCGCGCCCAGGCGCTAGTTGATTTGCGCCCCATTAGTGCCCTCTTAGGGCGCTAACAGGAGGCGCAAATCAACCGAATTTAGCCCCCAAAGTCCTTCCAAATGTGGGTTGTGTCTGGAGAGAGCATTTTGAGCTAAATAGCACTAGTGTGAAGTACTGGTGGTTACAGATCTATTGCTGGTTGTGGTGGCAGTGTGGGAGTAATTTGAAGTGATCCATTAAGAGCTTCACAGAAGAAATGGTGTATTGTACAAGATTAAAGCATGTTTGTTTAAGTGCAGTTTTTTCTCTAGTGCTTTGGTACCAATACACTAAATAAGTCCAGTGACAACACTGCACTCTCATGCCTGTTTGCCAATATACATTATGGATGATCCTACTGTCAGGATACACTAGAGGATACTTAATGTAACATGTCCCTCCATGGTATTTTGCATAAAGCTATGTTTCCAAAGCAGAGAAATGTGCTATCTGTTCAATATAATAACATATCAGTAAAACAACAGATGAAGTGACATTCTATTGCATAGACAATTGAATTGCACATCCAGAGTGTCTATTCTAAACATTCAGTGCTGCCCTCCCCCTGGTAAATAGATAAGTTAGTGTTGAAATAAACCACAAAGACCAGGAAAGTTCCAGGTCTGAGCTGAGCTGAGCTGATCTTAGCTGGGGTGTTGGAAAGGATGCTACAATTGCATCCGCATCCTGGGGCTAGGTGCAAAAAAATCAGACAATGATTGCTAGAGACTCCTGTTGTTTCTCTGTCTAAACTCTAGGCTCTTTTATTCACTGATGTGTCAAATGGCATCATGCTTCCCATGCATTGATGGATAGCAATGAAATGTTTGATTTGCTGTAAATATTTTTACTATTTTTTTAACCTTTGGAGTCTGGTCACAAAATTGAGGGATGCTAGTACTGATGCCAGCTCTGAGCACGAGCAGGTTGCTTATACCATTAATTAGATGTTCCCTCAACTCTGCCCACATCATATGCTTTAACCCTAACTCAGGTGACCACACTCTACTGCATCAATGTGAATTTTATTCCACTTCCCAGACCATTCCCTACCCTTCTGAATGTGACTACTTACTTCGTGCTGAACTATGGACTACAGTCAGAACTGTACACTCAAATCCCCTAAGACCTAAAGTTGCCCAAACTTATTTTATTTTAGGCTCTTACAAACAACAAAGAGGTGAGACCTGCATCCCATCAATCAGCGTGGACCTGAGCGGGAGTGGCGGCAGCGGAGGCGGCGGCATACAGGGAGCGCAGGAGAAGGCCCAGGACACAACGCGGAGCGGCGGCAGCGGAGGCGGCGGTATACAGGGAGCGCAGGAGAAGGCCCAGGACACAGCGCGGAGCGGCGGCAGCGGAGGCGGCGGTATACAGGGAGCGCAGGAGAAGGCCCAGGACACAGTGCGGACCGGAGTGGGAGCGGCGGCGGCGGTATACAGGGAGCGCAGGAGAAGGCCCAGGACACAGTGCGGACCGGAGCGGGAGCGGCGGCGGCGGTATACAGGGAGCGCAGGAGAAGGCCCAGGACACAGTGCGGAGCGGCGGCAGCGGAGGCGGCGGTATACAGGGAGCGCAGGAGAAGGCCCAGGACACAGCGCGGAGCGGTGGCAGCGGAGGCGGCGGTATACAGGGAGCGCAGGAGAAGGCCCAGGACACAGTGCGGAGCGGAGCGGGAGCGGCGGCGGCGGTATACAGGGAGTGCAGGAGAAGGCCCAGGACACAGCGTGGAGCGGTGGCAGCGGAGACGGCGGTATACAGGGAGCGCAGGAGAAGGCCCAGGACACAGTGCGGAGTGGAGCGGGAGCGGCGGCGGCGGTATACAGGGAGCGCAGGAGAAGGCCCAGGACACAGTGCGGACCGGAGCGGGAGCGGCGGCGGCGGTATACAGGGAGCGCAGGAGAAGGCCCAGGACACAGTGCGGACCGGAGCGGGAGCGGCGGCGGCGGTATACAGGGAGCGCAGGAGAAGGCCCAGGACACAGTGCGGACCGGAGCGGGAGCGGCGGCAGCGGCTTAAAGGGAGCTGAGCAATGACTTAAAAAATACAAGGAGTGACATCACAGGACAGCAGGTTGGTGATTGGTTGGTGAGTATTACAGCTCTTTTGCTCTCCAGGTTAGGTAAGTGGATTAAATTCAGAACTGGGAGAGGATTAACTACTATAACTTTACTGAATTAATAACTTAAACAAAATTAACTAATTAAAACTAAAAATAATCATATGAATAAAAACTCTAACTAATTATACCAATAAAATAAGGTTGGATAGAGATGGCAGTGCAGGTGGTGTGTCATAACTGCAGCATATGGGAGTTGGTGGAGACCAACGAGATCCCGAGCAACCACATCTGTGGTAAGTGCCTGCAGCTCGAGGAACTTTGGCTCAGAGTTGTTGAGCTGGAGTCCGAGCTGCAGTCATTGTGATGCATCAGGGAGGGGGAAAGTTACCTGGACACTTTGTTCCAGGAGGCAGTAACAGCCCTTAGGTTAAGTAGTACTTTAGTTAGTCAATAGTCAGGGACAGGAGGTGTGACTGTGAGTCAGGAAGGTATGGGGACCCAGGATATAGTAATGGAGGAGCCTCAGCCCTTGATCTTGTCCAACAGGTACGAGATACTTGCTACCTGTATGGATGAGAACATGGACTGCAGGGAGGATGGGCAAACTGACCACTGCTACAGGAGGCTATTCAAGTGGGTGGAGTAAAAGGAATGTGGCAGTGGTAGGTGACAGTATAGTCAGGAGGATAGATACTATTCTCTGCAGCCGCGACAGGGAGTACCAAAGGCTGTGTTTCTTGCCAGGTGCCAGGGTTAAGGATATCTCCTCACGGCTGGAAAAGAACTTGGAGTGGGAGGGGGAGGATCCAGTTGTCGTGGTCCACGTAGGAACCAACGACTTAGGCAGGACTAAGAACGAGGTTCTGCTGAGGGCGTTTGAGGAGCTAGGGTCTAAATTAATAAGCAGAACATCAAAGGGAATAATCTCTGGATTGTTACCGGAGCCATGCACAAATTGACATAGGGACAAACAGATTAGGGGTTTAAATGCGTGGCTGAAGTAGTGGTGTGGGAGGAAAGGGTTTCAATTCATGGGGCACTGGCACCAGTACTGGGGAAAGAGGGAGCTGGTCCATTGGGACGGGCTTCACTTAAACCGGGCTGGGACCAGTGTCCTGGTGAATCGAATAACTAGGGCTGTGAATAGGGCTTTAAACTAAAAAGGTGGAGGGAGGGAGCAGGTGAGGGGAAATTTAGTAATCTAAAGAGAAAAGTCAAGGAAATAGAGCAGTAAAGTGAATTGGGTAACAAAATAAGTGGTGTGGGACAGGAAGGGACAGAGAGTTAAAAGGTAATAGCGCATCAGCGAATAAGGTCAAAGCAGGAAATACTGGTAAAAAGTTAAAATTAAAGGCCCTTTATCTGAATACATGAAGCATCTGTAACAAGATAGACAAATTAGTGGCACAAATGGAGATAAATGGCTTTGATATAATAGCCATTACAGAGACATGGTTGCAAGGTGACCAAGGTTGGGAATTAAATATTCCAGGGTACTTGACGTTTCAAAAAGACAAGCAGGCTAGAACAGGAGGTGGGGTAGCCCTGATAATGAAGGATGACTTAAGGACAGTAGCGAGAAAGGATCTTGGCTCGGAAGATCAGGAAGTAGAATTAGTATGGGTGGAGATAAGAAATAACAAGGGGCAGAAAACAGTGGTGGGAGTAGTTTATAGGCCCCCTAAAAGTAGCTATACCATAGGACAGAGTATTAATTGAGAAATAATAGGAGCTTGTAACAAAGGTAATGCAATAATCATGGGGGACTTTAATCCTCATATAGATTGGGCAAATCAAATTGGCATGGGTCGTCTGGAGGACGAGTTCATAGAATGCATTCGAGACAGTTTCCTAGAACAATATGTCATGGAACCAACCAGGGAACAGGTTATTTTAGATCTAATTTTGTGTAATGAGACAGGGTTAATTAGTCATCTCACAGTAAAGGATCCTTTAGGGAAGAGTGATCATAATATGATAGAATTTCACATTAAGTTTGAGAGTGACATTCTTAAGTCCGAAACTAGATTCTTAAACTTAAATAAAGCCAATTACGTAGGTATGAGGGGTGAGTTGGCTAAGGTAGATTGGGAAACTAGATTAAAAGGTATGACGGTAGATAAGCAGTGGAAAACATTTAAAGAAATATTCCAATATTCTCAACGAATATACATTCCATTGAGAAATAAAAAATTCACAGGAAAAGTGACACAACCGTGGCTAACTAAAGAAGTTAAGGATAGTATTAGATTAAAAGAAAAGACTTATAATGTTGTGAAAAATAGTAGTAAGCCTAATGATTGGGAGAGCTTTAGAAACCAGCAAAGGATGACTAAAAAATTGATAAAAAGGGAGAAAATGGAATATGAGAGTAAATTAGCAAGAAATATAAGAACAGATTGTAAGAGCTTCTACAAGTATGTAAAAAGGAAGAGAATAGCAAAAGCAAGCATTGGTCCCTTAGAGGCTGAGACAGGAGAACTTATATTGGGGAACAAGGAAATGGCAGTGACGTTAAATAAATATTTGTATCTGTCTTCATAGTAGTAGTGGGAAACCAAGGGGCTAATGAGAGTGAGGAACTTAAAGTAATTAATATCAGTAGAGAAAAGGTACTTGAGAAACTAACGGGACTAAAAGCCAACAAATACCCTGGACAATATGGACTACATCTTAGGGTTCTAAAAGTGGTGGCTGCAGAGAAAGTGGTGGCTGCAGAGATAGTGGATGCATTGGGTGTGATCATCCAAAATTCGCTATATTCTGGAAAGGTCCCAATGGATTGGAAGGTAACTAATATAACCCCGCTATTCAAGAAAGGAGGGAGAGAGAAAACAGTTAGCCTGGCATCAGTCATTGGGAAAATGCTGGAATACATTATTAAGAAAGTGGTAACGGGGCTGATAGAAAATCATAATATGATTAGGCAGAGTCAGCATGGTTTTATGAAAGGGAAATTGTGTTTGACAAATTTATTAGAGTTTTTTGAGGATGTAACTAACAGGGTAGATAAAGGGGAACCAGTGGATTTAGATTTCCAAAAGGCATTCGATAAGGTGCCACATAAAATGTTGTTACACAAGATAAGGGCTCATGGGATTGGAGGTAATATATTAGCATGGATAAAGGATTGGTTAATGGCCAGAAAACAGAGAGTTGGGATAAACGGGTCATTTTCAGATTGGCAGGCTGTAACTAGTCGGGTGCTTGGGCCTCAGCTATTCATAATCTATATTAACGACTTAGATGAAGAGACTGATTGTAGTGTATCCAGGTTTACTGATGATACAAAGCTAGGTGGGACAGTAAGCTGTGAGGAGGACACAAAGGGGTAAAAATTCAGTTGGTTGCGCCTCCCGTTAGCGCCTTAAGAGGGCGCTAATGGGGCGCAAAGCCGCTAACGCCCGGGCACAGCGATGTTTGCGCCGCTTGGGAACTTAACTAAAGATTGTGCGGCGGCGCTAAAACTTACCGCTGCGACCACCTGCGCGCGCAGATTGTGACGTCATTCCATGGTGCAACGCCCTTGTGGCGCCCCGGAGCGGAAATTGAGTGGCGCCCCCTGCCTTACCGCCTGGCGCATCCAACGACCAGAAGACTGGAATGCTATCAATCGCTGTGGGGCTGGGGGGGGGCGCTATTTAAAGGGGGCCTCTTCCTGTCTTTTATTGTTGGTGGCATTTTTGAACTTCGCATTCTGAGAGAGAGAGGGAGAGACTTCTGGAGAGATTCAACGTTGTGTGAAGGAGTTTTGGGTACTGAGCAGCACTTTGCAGGTTCATTTTGATTTGCCATTCCTTGTATCGATTTAGCAGAGACTGTGGGGGCTGCACTCTGAGCTCTTTGCCTGGTACTCTCCATTGTTCTTTCCAGCACATTTGATGTGCAAGTCTCTCCAGGCCGAGATTCAAGGCTGCAATGAACAGGATGTGGATGGAAAGCAAGATTAACCATCCCCTTTAAGAACTGGCCTGTGCCATTGTGTGTGTGTTCCATTGCTGACTGACATTACATGAGCTTCGCCAGCGCTCTGAGGTAGCGCCTCACTTCTTGGCCTTTGCGCCTTAAGACAGGTGTGCAGCGCCTGATTTAGCGCTCCACTCACCTCCCGGGGCGGTAAAAGTGAAGTTTCCAGTCAGTGCCGATAATTAGCGGCAGGTGCTAATATTTGCGTCCAGACGATATTTGCGCCCCAAATGAGGCGCGACCTAATTTTTACCCCAAAGAGCCTGCAAAGGGATATAGACAGGTTAGTGAGTGGGCAATAAGGTGGCAGACGGAGTATAATGTGGGGAAATGTGAGGTTATTCACTTTGGTAGGAAGAATAGAAAAACAGAATATTTTTTAAATGGTGAGAAACTATTAAATCTTGGTGTTCAGAGAGATTTAGGTGTCCTCGTACAGGAAACACAGAGTTAGCATATAGGTACAGCAAGTGATTAGGAAGACAAATGGCATGTTGGCCTTTATTACTAGGGGGTTAGAGTACAAAAGTCTTGCTACAATTGTACAGGGCTTTGTTGAGACCCCAACTGGAGTACTGTGTACAGTTTTGGTTTCCTTATCTAAGGAAGGATATACCTTAACAAAGGTTCACTAGACTAATCCCTGGGATGAGAGGGTTTTTCTATGAGGAGAGATTGAGTAGATTAGGCCTATACTCTTTGGAATTTAGAAGAATGAGAGGAGATCTCATTGAAAAATATAAGGTTCTGAGGGGGATTGACAGGATAGATGCTGAGAGATTGTTTCCCATGGCTGGAGAGTCAAGAACTAGGAGGCATAGTCTCAGGATAAGGGGTTGGCCTTTTAAAACTGAGATGAGGAGGAACTTCTTCACTCAGAGGGTTGTGAATCTTTGGAATTCTCTGCCCCAAAGGGCTGTGGATACTCAGTCGTTGAGTATATTCAAGGTTGAGATAGATAGATTTTTGGACTCTATGGGAATCAAGGGACATGGGGATAGGGCAAGAAAGTGGTGTTGAGGTCGAAGATCATCCATGATCTTATTGAATAGCAGAGTAGGCTTGAGGGGCCATATGGCCTACTCCTGCTCCTAATTCTTATATTCTTATGTTGTTCTCTTGATATATCCTAGAAAGGATAATGATGTACCCATTGTGTTACCAGTCTCCAAAGGCATTGAGCTGGATTTTACCAACCTTGGTGGGTCTGTGGTGGGCGATGTCGGTGGCAGCTCCCAGCCCTGCTGCTGCCTCCATCCCGCTGTCCAAAATGATTTTCCCCTGATTGGGCTTGTTAAGCCTGCTCAGCGCATTTCCCAGCCAATTGAAGGAAGTGGTTCTGTTGACGTGATTTGATGACTCGTCATCAGCCAGTTTCCTTAAAGGGACCCTTCGTAAATTTATTTTGACAGTTGTGCTGTCAGTGTTCTACAGCATTGAGGTGCTGCAAGCACTGACAAGCACTGCACAGTGGTGCTTGGCTGCACCCAGGCTCTCCCATGCCTCCCTCCATATGCTTATGGAGGGAGTCACAGCACGCAGGGAGGTTCTCTTCCCTTCCAATGAGCAGAAGAGACCTCCTCAGGAGACCAATACAGCCTGGTTGCACATTGCGCAGGAGGATACAAGCAGTGACACATACCTTTCAATGATCTCAGTAGATCACAAAACGTTACTGCAAAGCCACACTCACCCTCATCCTGCTGTGCCACTCATCACCATCCCATCACTCTGACTTCCCTACCCTACTCCTGCACATCCTTACTCACACCAACTTACCTTGCACCTCCACCCATCCCTCTCTATCTACATTATCACTTCCCCATCTCACTAGCCACCCCTCACACTCACCCTCATCCTAGTCCAATCATACCAACTAACAACACACAATAATAGCCACTTGTGTGTTTTAGCCAATGTTCATGTAAAGTTTCTGTTAATGTGGTGTCAAACATTGAAACCTGTAATTTCAACACTTTGCGTTCTTGGACAGATCTGTGTGCACCTTTGGAAGTGGCTTAGTGAGTTGCAGTGAAAGGTGAGACATAACGGTACCCCCCGCAATAGTGATGAGTGAGAAAGGAATGGCTTGGGCATTGTAGGGATGCTCTATGGTGTTGGTGTGGGGTGATGCCAACCTGGCGCATCATGTGTCAGCCAGGGTGTACAGCATCAAGTGAAGTAAATCTGGCCATGGTGAGACCATCCCTGGCTTCCCGGGCAGCAATGTGGTCGGGTGCTGATGCCCTGTGTCCTGTGTGGCATCAGTTGATTGTGGAGAAGGTTGGTGTTGTTGTTGGTGCTGCTGGTGTGCCTGGTGCTGCTGGTGTTGGGGCTGATCGTGGTGGTATTCTGGGGATCAAGGTGAGATAGTTTCAAGGGCACTGATGCTGATGTAATAGATGGCAGGTGAACTTAAGATGACAGAAGTGATCTGTCAATGGTGAGAGGTTGTTCCAATGAGGTGACACGGGATAGAGAGTTTACTCCAAACACTTGCAACCTGCATAAAGCTCAATCTGTCTTCCAAATGCAGTAAGCAACAGCTTCTGAGCTTGGAATGTGAACAGATGTGAGATGGGAGCTTTTATCGCACATTTCAAGCTGTCAAGTAATGAGTTGATTCCATGTTCATACAACACCCAAACTGCTTACCTGACGTGATCCAGAGCAGCGTAGACCCCGTGGGCGACCTCGTAAAATGTGAAGGTGCGCTCAAAATACTTCTTAATGGGCTGTTAACAAGGTTGTAATGATCTGAATTGCCTCCCCCGCCGCTGCGTGTCGGGTCTGTTTAGCGCTGACAGATCCGACATCTTTGAAAGGTGCGTGGCGGCGGGTTGACAGCGGGGTCCCGGCCCGCTGTCAAAAAAAAAGGTTTCCCCACCCGACCCGCCACTGAATGCGCCCGCTGACCCCTCGAAAACTCCCCCCATTGCCTTAATACTCAGATTGAAGATAAAAGTTTTGCCACCAATATTTATTTTTTAAAAGAAGACTTAAATAATTAGAATTCACCTTAACACTCTTTTGTTTTTTCTCTCTCCACTTTTTGTGATATTTTAAAAAATTCTTGTGTCAACCAGATGGACACATTCTAAGGAAGTGCCAACCAGTGCACTCAACCAACCCAGGTTTGGGAAGCAATGCCAAGCAAGGCTCAAGCTCCTCTCCTAAATACTTTTTAAGGCTGATATGGGATGATGACAACACTGAGTTTGATAGTCAAGATGTTGGCCAAGACTGAGCCAGATGGAAATAATTTGTGACTGCCTGCACTTCCACAGCTGACTGATGATGTTAATGGAACTGGCTTAATGGCCTGGGTTGGAAGAGCTACTGAGCCAGACAATGTGAGGGCGCTGAATTAACAATAGTTGAGATACAGTCATTAAGATGATGTGGTGATGCTGTGGTTGGGGCAACAATGTGCAGATATAGGAATCTTCCCGCAGTAGGATGACCACTATATTTTCAGAGCGGAGTAACATACCCTTTAAATAAGATGCAATTGTTAACCTAGACTACACCAGTGATTATGTAATTTTAGCTGTGTATCTTATTGTTACTGTGTATGTTTCCTTACGCTGCTGGGCTCAGTAACATCTTTCTGCTTGTACCCTTGATGATAGCAAGAGTAGTGTTGGTGAGATTCCCTCTTTAAGACATAGCACTAAGGGGGAAAAATTCGGTTGCTTAGCGCCTCTCGTTAGCGCCCTAAGAGGGCGCTAATGGGGCACAACGCAACTAGCGCCAGGGCGCGGCGATGTTTGCGCTGCTCGCGAAATTGACCAGTGTTTTTGCGGCAGCGCTAAACTCTACCGCCCCGATCTCCTGCGCCGGCAGATTGTGACGTCAGTCGAGCGTGCAACGCCCCGGTGCCGCCCCGAATCGGATATTGAGTGGTGCCCCCTTCCTTTCCGCCTGCCGCAATCAACGACAGGGAGAGTGGAACGTTTTCCAGTCGGTAAGGGGCTGGGGGAGCGCTATTTAAAAGCGCCCTCTTCTTGCCTTTTTTTGCGGGAGACATTTTTGCACCACTCATTCTGACAGAGAGAGAGAGATTCTGAGAGAGAGAGACTTCTGCAGAGAGTCAACGCTGTGTGAAGTAGTTTTGGCTACTGAGCAGCACTTTTCAGGTTCTTTTGGATTTGACCTTCATTACTTCGATTGTCAAGAGACTGTGGGGGCTGCACTGATTCGGGGCGTCGTCCTGCGCTTGCAGAATCAGAGGCAGCAGAGACGCAGAGAGAGAGTGGCAATCATGGCCAGAGGGAGGAGGGCCAACAGGCCTGTACACAGGAGAACTTACCCTCCCTGGGTATTCCGGGAACAATTCTCCTACATTCATTTGTCTGAGGAGCAGTGTTTGCGCAGGCTGTGCTTCAGCAAGGAGGTAGTCACTGAGCTCTGCCACCTGCTGCAGCCAGATCTGCAGCCTCTATTGAGGACCAGGACGTCTCTGTCAGTGGCAGTGAAGGTCACAGTGGCTCTGAACTTTTATGCCACCGGCTCCTTTCAAGCAGCTACTGGGGACATCGCCAATATCTCCCAGTTCGCGGTCCATTGCTGCATCCATCAGGTCACAAATGCCCTCTATAAAAGGAGATGCCAGTACATCTGTTTCCCGATGACCCGGGCCAAACAGCATGAACGCGCATTGGGCTTTGCGACGATAGCGGGCTTCCCCATGGTGCAGGGCGCCATTGACTGCATGCATGTGGCATTGAGTGCACCGCATGAGAATGCAGAGGTTTTCCGCAACCGCAAGGGGTTACACTCCTTAAACGTCCAGTTGGTCTGTGACCACAGACAGCTGATACTCGCTGTTAATGCCCGCTATCCTGGCAGCAGCCACGATGCATTCATCCTGCACCAGACTGCTGTGGCAGAACTTTTCCAGGCACCGCATCAGCCAAATGGTTGGCTCCTCGGGGACAAGGGTTATCCACTGTGCACCTGGCTGTGACACCGCTCCGTAACCCCAACACCCCTGCTGAGCTGCGGTACAATGAGAGCCATCTCGCCACCAGGAACATCGTTGAGCAGACGATCGGCGTGCTCAAGCAACGGTTCCGCTATCTGGACCACTCAGGAGGAGCCCTGCAGTACTCGCCTGAGCAGTGTCCCTCTTCATAGTTGTGTGCTGCATGCTGCATAACCTGGCAATCCTCAGGACCCAGCCAATGCCACCAGGCCTTGGAGCACCACCGGAGGAGGAGGAGGAAGAGGAGGAGGAAGAGGAGGAGGATGATCATCAGCAGCACCAAGGCGGGAGGGAGGCCCACAATGTTGAAACAGCAAGGGCCATCCGTCAACTGCTGATAGCAAGCCGCTTCTAGGCCCCTGCTGAGGAAATGCCTTCTGCCATGGAGAACAACATGAATGAAACCAACCCGCAACCCCTAAGCTGGCCAAGGCAGCAATGAGTCCAAAGATCAAACATGTACATTTTGAATACAAAAACATTTTTATTTTACAAACTCTGTGTGTGTCATTTCTTCATGACAAAATAATAGAAACAAACACAAAAAATCATTCATTAACATAACTGGTTCTCACAACCTGGAGATAATGTCCAAAACACTAAACAAAAGTTTGAACGCGAACCTCGGCCTTTAATAAAAAATTAACCAACATTTCGTCACACCTCCTACTTTTTGCCCTTCGAGGGTGATCTCCTTCCCTTGCGCACTTCCCCCCTTCCCACCCTACTGCTCCTCCGTAATGGGACCTCAGTGGCTGCAGCAGGGCTGGTGGAAGGCTGCTGATTGTCAGAACCTGAGACTGCAGATGCCCTTGAAGGACGGCCTCGACCAGCTCTGGGCCTGGAGGGCCCGGCTGCAGACTGCACCAACTCTGCATGGGCGGCAGCAGTCTGGGCTACAGGCGGTGGCAAGTGCAATGGGGAAGTGACAGTGGTGGCAACAGGAATGCTGTCATCTTGAGAGAGGACAGCACCTCCCTGCTCGACCGACACTGTGGCACTCCCACGGGGCAGCACATCAGCATCCGGAGCAATCTGCTGGAGCACAGATTGCTGGCCTGCTGCGGCGCCGTGAGAGCCCCAGGGCATTGTGGCCGAACCAGCGATGATGGCAGCAGTCAGTGCTTGCGTGGCCTCAATCTGAGACTGCATGAGAGCAGTCTGAGATTGGATCATGGCAGCCAGTGACTGAATTGCAGCACTAAGCATTTGCGTCACATCCGCCTGTGCTGCAGCGTAGTGCTCCACACTCCTTGCCAGTGTATCAATGCTTTCGGGCACCCTTCCCACTGCACCCATGAGCTGAGTGTGCATGTCCACTGCCTGGGTGTTCATTTCAGCGATGAGCTGCTCCTCCTCTGCGTCCAGTGCAGCAGGACTCGCTGGCCTATTCTCCCTCCAGGGAGAAGGCCCCTGAGCTTCCCTACCCCCATCGCGTTGCTGCAGCCCGCTGGGTCCTGGAGCTTCACCCTCATCAAACTCTTCCCCCCTGCTCCCCTCCAGGGAAGACGTGGTCCCAGTGTGGGTGTGGGCTTCCTCGGGAGACGCTGGCGCTGAGGCTCCGGCTTCCTCTTCTTCCTCGCTTGCGGCGTCGCTCCCATTGGCTGCTTGAGGGTCCGTCTCCTCAGCTGGTGAATCACCATCTGAAAGCAGGGAGGTACAAGAGTGGCTTTAGCGTGTGGACAGGGGGGCAGTAAGGGAGGAAGGAGTGGAGCGATTTAGTAAGTTGGATTGAAAGTGTAAAAGGCTGGTGTTGTGAGGGACAAGTGGAATGAGAGAGGAGAGAAAGCTGATGACCGTACCATTGCTGTCCCGAACGGGGTCGGCCTCTCCAGGGGCGACGGGACCGATCACCTGGCTTGCCACAATCCTGTGGACGCGCGCCTCAAGATCGCTGAGGGGTTGCAGCTGAGGCAGCCCTCCACTCGTCCGTTGCTGCTGTCTCCTGTTATGAGATAGTTGGCCTGCAAGAAAAAGGATGGCGTCTGAGTAAATATGCAGCCATGGTCTTGCCTGATGTGCCTCCCATATTTGAATAGCCCTTAATGTATGCAGCCATGGTCTTGCCTGATGTGCCTCCCATAGTTGAATAGTCCTTAATGTATGCAAGGTGTGGAATGTGCGTGTGTGTTTTATGAGATGGCCATAGGTCTTGGATGAGTGTTGGGCATTGGGGTTTTAAGACCCTCTGGCCATAGAGTGAGGTTGAGATGGAGGGATGGAGAGGTATTGAAAAACAGCCACTCACCCTGATGACCCGAGTGAGGTCGTTGAACCTTTTGCAACATTGCGTATGGGTCCTGGGCACCATGTTCCTGGAGGAGACATGATGAGCCATCTCCCTCCACACTCTTCTGTAGTCGCACGGCAAAGGCCTCCTGCCACTCTCAGGGTACAGTATAGCTCTTTGGCGCTCCACCGCGCCAACCAGAGCCTCCAAGGCCCGGTTGCTGAAGTGCTGAGCTCGTTCCCTGACCCTCTCCATAGTCCTTGGCTGAAGATTTCAGGCACAGGTCTGTCCACGACGCGATTCAAGGCTGCAATGAGCAGGGTTGTAGCTGGAGAGCAAGATCGACCCTCCCCTTTAAGAACTGGCCGGCGCCAGTGTGTCTGTGTTCCATTGCTAACTGACATCACCTGAGCTTCGCCCGCGCTCTGAATTAGCGCCTCGCTCCTCGGCCTTTGCGCCTTAAGACAGGTGTGTAGCACCTGATTTAGCGCTCCAATCACCTCCAGGGGCGATAAAAGCCAAGTTTGCAGTCGGAGGCGATAATTAGCGCCAGGCGCTAAACTTTGCGCCCGGCCGATAATTGCGCCCCAAACGGGGCGATACTGAATTTCTCCCCCTATATTTCTTAGTAGGACTCACACATTTGGTTATAGTTGATTTTAGATTAATCTATGCCTAATCCAGGCAAACAGAGCCAAACCATATCTCAGTCACTTCCATATGGCGGTCAGAATATTAAAAATGTATTCTCTTGTTTCAGCATAAAATGTACCTCATTACTTGTGTTCACTTTGCTTATCATATTGAATATTGTCTGTCCACCTTATCAGTCATCTTTCAGACATTTTCAGCATACTTTGTACATTAAAGCACTTTTATTTAGACCCATTTTCGGTACGAGTGACTAAATGAGCTGGGATACAAATATTACAAATTGGCCATTCAAAACAAAAGTAAACAGTCTATTAAAACCCTGTTTCAAACATCTTTGCAAAACCAGTTACACGTTTGTCAGGACTCAACTGCATTAATTAATTTAACACGCTGCAGCTGCATTCCAGACAGCAAGAGCTGCTGCTGGAATAATCAGAAATCCGTATTTAAATAGGTTATGAAAGTGATCAGCAGACTTTAGAGCAAGGATAAACAATTCTGCTATAGAGATTAGAGTGACGCACTTTGGCCATTTGCACTATTATACTACTGCTGGGTACACTACAAGATGTGCGCAAGTTTGTCTGGAATGATTTCCTGCTGCATTTGAATCAATTGACTTCGAAAGATCTGTTGTAGTAGCTTCATTGTGTGTTTATTTCTTTCATCCATTGCTAGGTTGATATTGGGCCACTGCTATCAGGTACAAAATTGCTCTTAGACATGTACACATGCATGGATGCCTACGCTCCCACTGGGAAAAGGTTTGTTGAGGTGAGAGGCTAATTTGTGCACTTTGGAATTAATGAGACGCTAGATCAGGATGGGTGGCGCCATGGCTGCCTCCCATTGGACCTCGGATGAGGAGCAGCAACAGCAATAGACTACTGTGGAGCGACATACAGGGGTGCAGCAGGGTGGTTGAGTTCACAGGAGGCACCGCCCGCGTAACAGGGTGTACAGGCAGAGGCTCAGCTTCCTTGACATCTCAGAAGAGCAATGCTTCCGAAGGCTGTGACTGTTGCGTCAGGTGGTGGCAGACTCCAAGAAGGCGACCTGCTCCCTGTTGGACCTGGTGGCCACGCATTACCAGCAGCTGTGAAAGTGACCACCGCCCTCAACTTTTTAGCCTCCGGATCCTCCCAGGGCACTGCTGGAGGAATATCCAGGATCTCCCAGTCAGCTGCACATAAATGCATAAGGGAGCAGGAGGAGGAGGAGGATGGAGGAGAATGAAGGAGGATGGAGGAGGAAGATGGTGACCCCCAATGTATCACCAGCTGTTCACAGTGCAGCCCGGGATGCCAGGGATTCCCTTCTAGCTGTAAGGTTCAGTTAGTTAATACCACTGGACCGATGTAACAATCACATCCAACGGCCACTCTTCCCCCTCCCCCCCACCCGCCACCAATCCCACTGACACAAAGCAGTCTTGCAACCAACCATCCACCCATTGCACATCCCCCCATTGGTCCACATCAATTCATGTCTTCCTATTCATCAACAAGCAACTGAAAAGGCGAGTTGCCACCCAGCAGCCAAGATTGGCAACACGGGAACGTGGTGCAAAGTAATACATTTTACATGATTGTACTAAACAATGGAAACCTAACAACATTCCATTTTCTCATACACCCATGTACATAACCTTGTGCAACTACAAAGCTTTACTCTTCCTTTTCCTGCCGCTCCTACATGGTGCAACCCCTGTGGCTTCAGCAGAGGTAGAGGCAGGCTGCTCAGATCCCTGCTCTGACTATTGAGATGCTCTTGGCAGGTGACCTCTTGTTGTTGGAGCCCATGAGGGCCCCGCCAAATATTGCTCCACCTGCACCTGTGTAAGGGCAGACTCGGCCATCGGGAGAGGAGGCAGCAAGTTGGATACTGGCTATGGGCGGGTGGGGGCGGGGGTGAGGAAAGGTAAGAAGTGAGAAGCGCTTTGAATTAAGTTCCCACTTCCACGTTCCCTTTCGCCATCATTCCTCTCATGGGCCAGCTGCACTTCACTTCTATCACTCTGCTGGAGAGCAGCTTAGACATAAGACATAAGACATAGGAGCAGGAGTAGGTCATTTGGCCCCTCGAGCATGCTCCGCCATTCAATAAGATCATGGCTGATCTGATCTTGGCCTAAACTCCACTTCCCTGCCCGCTCCCCATAACCCTTGACTCCCTTAACTTTCAAAAATCTGTCTATCTCCACCTTAAATATATTTAATGACCCAGCCTCCACAGGTCTCTGGGAAGAGAATTCCAACGATTAACGACCCTCTGAGAGAAGAAATTCCTCCTCATTTCCGATTTAAAAGGGTGCCCCCTTATTCTGAAATTATGCCCCCTAGTTCTAGATTCCCCCACGAGGGGAAACATCCTCTCTGCATCTACCCTGTCAAGCCCCTTCAGAATCTTATATGTTTCAATAAGATCCCCTCTCATTCTTCTAAACTCCAATGAGTATAGGCCCAACCTGCTCAACCTTTCTTCATAAGACAACCACTTCATCTCCGGAATCAACCTCGTGAACCTTCTCTGAACTGCCTCCAATGCAAGTATATCCTTCCTTAAATAAGGAGACCAAAACTGTACGCAGTACTCCAGGTGTGGTCTCACCAACGCCCTGTACAGTTGTAACAGGACTTCCCTGCTTTTATACTCCATTCCCTTTGCAATAAAGGCCAACATTCCATTTGCCTTCCTAATTACTTGCTGTACCTGCATGCTAACTTTTTGTGATTCATGTACAAGGACCCCCAGATCCCTCTGTACCTCAGCATTTTATAATCTCTCCCCATTTAAATAATAATTTGCTTTTTTATTTTTCCTACCAAAGTGGATAACCTCGCATTTTCCTACATTAAACTCCATCTGCCAGATTTTTGCCCACTCACTTAGCCTATCTATATCCCTTTGGAGATTCTTTGCGTACTCCACACAATTTGCTTTCCCACCTATCTTTGTATCATCAGCAAATTTGGCTACATTACACTCAGTCCCTTCATCCAAGTCATTAATATAGATTGTAAATAGTTGAGGCCCCAGCACTGATCCCTGCGGCACCACACTAGTTACAGTTTGCCAACCTGAAAATGATCCATTTATCCCGACTCTCTGTTTTCTGTTAGCCAATCCTCTATCCATGCTAATATATTACCCCCAACTCTCCACAGCTGACACTGCCACCACTGTCTGCTCTTGCTCACTTGTGAACTGTAAGTCACCAGGTGAAATCCTAACTAACTGCCTAGCTGGACCCACCGATGTGCGAGTATCCGCGCTGGTGCATAGTAAGTGTGGGTCCTGTGATGGTGCACCCGCAGTAGGAATCAGCTCCTCTGAGGATTCATCATCCTGGAGCTCCACCGACTGCTGCTGTACATGTGAAGGCCCTGGGGGAGAGGAGAGATATGAATTAGTATGACAAGATAAGAATGTCGCAAGTTAACATTATGAAGATGATCATATTTCACTCGCTGCTGAAATCAAGTCAACATGACTGTTGTATGACATGTGGGTGAATGTGCAATTGTACTCACCTTTCCTGACCTGGTTAGGTCATTAAACAGATTCCTGCACTGAACCCAGGAGCGTGGCACAATGCTCCTGCTGCTGACCTCCTCGGCCACCTTCAGCCATGCCTTCTTTGTTGCAGCAGCAGGTTTCTTCCTCCCATTTCTGGGGAAGAGTATCTCTCTTTGGCTCATCGCTGCACCCGGCAGTACATCAAGCGATGCTTCGGTAAATCAAGGCTTGACCGTTCTGAATGCAGGATGAAACTTCTCCCTCTCTTTGCTCAAACTCCTAACTCCTCCAAATTCCATCTTTGAATAGGCCCTTTAAATACTCCAGTTGAGATTGCGTCATGTGGGTCTGCACCACGCCTGCTGTCGCGCATTCAACGCCAAACCCGGAAGTAATATTATAATTAGATGGCTGCTTTAAAATGTCACAGACCGACATGCTGAAGGTCCACACAGAACGTGCCTCCAAGTTATTATTGGGGCCTAGTGTGGGACTGGAGTTACATATAGGCCAGACTGGGTAAGGTGGCAGGTTCCCTTCTCTGATGGCCATTAACAAACCAGTTGGATTCTTATGACAATCCAACAACTTTCATGACTACTTTTTCTGGTGCTACCCCATAAATGACCAAATTTATTGAAATCAGCTTCACAATTTGCCATGGTGAGATTTGAACTCTTGGTTGCTATTCCAGTACCAACAACAACAACTTGCATTTATGTAGTACCCTTACTGTAAGAAAAACTCTCAAGAGGCTGATAGAGGCATAATCAGAAAATAAAATAGACGAAGAAGGAGCTGTTATGAGAGTCCAACAGCTTCTTCAAAGAGGTAGGTTTTAAGGAGTGTCTTAAAGGAGAAGGGGGAAAGGAGAGGTGGAAAGTTTACAGAGAGAATTCCAGATCATGGAGCCTACCTGGCTAAAGGCGTAGTTATCAATGGTGGAACGTAGGAAGATAAGAACAGGAATAGGCCACAACAGTACTGCAACTCCATTTACCCACCTTTGCCCCATATCCCTTGATATCCTTACCTAACAAAAATCTATCGTTCTCAAACTTGAAAGCTTCAATTGAAAATAAATATCTGCGTCTTTGGAAAGCACTGCCAGGCAAGCTACATGGCCAACAAGGGGTGAAGAGAAGGGGTGAATGCACAAGGGGCCAGAGTTGGAGGAGTTGTGAGTTCTGGGGCGGAGGGGGATTACATAAGAACATAAGAAATAGGAGCAAGAGCAGGCCATTTGGCCCTTCGAACCTGCTCCGCTATTCAATAAGATCATGTGAGAAGTCGCACAACACCAGGTTATAGTCCAACAGTTTTATTTGAAATCACAAGCTTTCGGAGCGCTGCTCCTTCGTCAGGTGAAGTCATGGCTGATCTTCTACCTCATCTCCACTTTCCTGCACTATCCCCATATCCCTTGATTCCCTTATTATTCAAAAATCTATCGATCTCTGTCTTGAATATACTCAACGACTGAGCCTCTACAACCCTCTGGGGTAGAGAATTCCAAAGATTCACCACCCTCTGAGTGAAGAAATTTCTCCTCATCTCAGTCCTAAATGGCCGACCCCTTATTCTGAGACTGACCCCTGGTTCTAGACTCCCCAGCCAGGGGAAACATCCTCCCTGCATCTACCCTGTCAAGCCCTGTAAGAATTTTGTATGTTTCAATGAGATCACCTCTCATTCTTCTAAACTCTAGAGAATATAGGCCTAGTCTACTCAATCTCTCCTCATAGGATAATCCCCCCATCCCAGGAACCAGTCTGGTGAACCTTCGTTGCATTCCCTCTATGGCAAGTATATCCTTCCTTAGGTAAGGAGACCAAAACTGTACACAATACTCCAGGTGTGGTCTCACCAGGGCCCTATATAATTGCAGTTAAGACGTCTTTACTCTTATACTCAAATCCTCTTGTAATGAAGGCCAACATACTATTTGCTTTCCTAATTGCTTGCTGTACCTGCATGTTAACTTTCAGTGATTCGTGTACAAGGACACCGAGGTCCCTCGGAACACCAACATTTCCCAATCTCTCACCATTTAAAAAATACTCTGCTTTTCTATTTTTCCTACCAAAGTGGTTAACTTCACATTTCTCCACATTATATTCCATTTGCCATGTTCTTGCCCACTCACTTAGCCTGTCTATATCCCCTTGAAGCCTCCTTGCATCCTCCTCACAACTTGCATCCTCCTCACAACTTACCTTCCCACCCAGCTTTGTATCATCAGCAAACTTGGATATATTACATTTGGTCCCCTCATCCAAATCATTGATGTAGATTGTAAATAGCTGAAGCCCAAGCACTGATCCTTGTGGTACCCCACTAGTTACAGCCTGCCAACCCAAAAATGACCCGTTTATTCCTACTCTCTGTTTTCTGTTCGTTAACCAATCCTCCATCCATGCTAGTATATTACCCCCAATCCCATGAGCCCTAATTTTGTTTAATAACCTCTTGTGTGGCACCTTATCGAATGCCTTCTGAAAATCCAAATACACCACTTATCTATTCTGCATTGTCAACCTACTCCTGCACATCCCAACTTACCCTTACATCCCTTGCATCCTTAACCATCCCTCTCTCTCTATGTACAGAATCACTCCACCATTCTACTATGCAGCCCTCACACTCGCTCTCACTGTTATGCAATGACAACAACTAACAACGTACAGGGATGGCCCTTGGTATTGGAACCTCACTCCATCTTTGTTTCCCTCTAAGCATCTATGCTATGGATTCTCTACACTCACTCCAACATTCTCGCTCAAACTCCACTTGCCTCCCTCATTGCAGGAAAAGAGAGCCCACAATAAGAGGGGGAGGGGGAGGACAGGAGGAGGGCCACCTTCTATGGCGCATTTAACCAACACTGAGGAAGCTGCTCTCGAGATCGTCGGAGCTGCAGAGGAGCTGGAAATGGGGGACGGAGAGACGGGCGCAGTAGAGCAAGCTGGTGACAGAATAGATTTGCAACCCTCTCATTTAGATTGCATGAGTGACTGATATCTGATGTTCATACAGATTGAGTTCTGATCAGTTGCACAATGGGATGTGTCTGTTACCTAACTATCACATGTCTAACTCATGCCTTTACTCCCCCACAGGACCATCAAGAGCCCCCCTCCCCACTGTCCAGGAGGAAGAGCCGGATGACTCCTCAGAGGAAGCTGCAGCCTCTGAGGGAGCAGCGTCAGCAGAAATGAGCGCACCCTGCACCAGCGCAGAGACGCGCACCTCGGTGGGTCATTCGCGAGATAGAGTAGTGTTGTCACCTGGTGTATCACAGCTCACAAGTGAGCATCAGCAGATGGTGGAGACAGGGACAGCAGAGGAGAGTCCTCGTCGGAGGGCGCTGGACACTCCTAGCTCTGCCAGCTGCATGTAGACGCTGTGCCTCTGGGGCCATCCAGAAAGAGAGTGGTGCTGGAGCTTCAGGAACAAGTGCAGGAGGCTCTGACAGGGTTTGCAATTACTGTAACTGCAAGTGTGCAGAGAATGGAGGAGTCCATGTCAAACATGAGCAATGCTGTGGTGCACGCAATGGCGAATGTAGGTGCTGCCGTGGAAAGGATGGCAACCTCCATGAGGACATAAGTCGCCAGACACAGCAGAACATGGTAACACATCTAAATAGATGGCCATCTATGGAAGATAGATGGGCATCTATTGAGGAGAGAAACCAGTGGTACATGGACGTCCTTGTTATGAGGAATGTCAGCACAGAAATGGGTCCTCATGGCCCCACTGATGTGCAGCAAGGTGCTCTCCAGCTACTTGCTAGCAGTGAAGTGCGGGTGACCCATGAGAGGGATGTTGGCGGTTGACAACAAGGAAGTGTGGGCTCTTCTCCAAGCGCTCACACTCCCATGCCACTGCGGAGCCCTCAGTCCGAGCCCCAGATTCCTCACCCAACTGAGATGGCCGTCTCAGCCCCTGCCCAGCCGCAGGAGGAGCAGACTGTTGGGGAGCCCTTCCAGGCTCCCAAACCCAGAGGACGCCTGCCAAAGGCATCTAAGCAGGCGCAGCAGAGAAGTGAGCAAGCTGCCTCTACATCTGCTGAAGCCACAGGGGAAGCACCACGTAGAAACACGCGTAAGAGAAAGTTAACACACAAATAGTCACAAGGGTAGTCACTTGGGTGTTTTGATATAATACAAAGTTACGTTTCGCATCGTTATTTCAATTGTATTAAAGAAATGCGATTTCAAAGATTCAAAGAGTTGGCATATGTGTGCTCAGAAATGGAAGTGGCACAGTGAGGGGTCAGGGCGCCTTTCATCTGTAGCAATGGTGGGGAGAGTGATAGGATAGCACAGTTTATTGTATAGATGCTGTATGGTGTGTTAAGAAGGTCGTGTAGACACTCATTTCTATGTGCCAGCCACATGTGTTTGCTGCGTAAAGTTACGCGAATCTGGCATGGATTTGTGTATCCCTTGCCTCACGGCCAACAATGTGCTCGCGTGCTGATGGAACTGGCACAGCCGCCTCCGCAAGGTCTTCCTCATCTGCCACCTTCTCCTCCTCCTCCTCTTCCTCCTCCTCCTCTTCCGAAGAGGCTGTGCGCTGAGCCACTTGTTCCTCAGGCAGCGCTAAGCCACGCTGCTGTGCGATGTTGTGCAAGGCACAGCAGACCACGATGATTCTGGAGACCCTGGCTGGTGCGTACTGTAGGGCTCCACCAGATCTGGGATGAGGAGGAATTTCTTCACCCAGAGAGTGGTGAACCTGTGGAATTCTCTACCACAGAAGGCAGTTGAGGCCAATTCATTAAATATATTCAAGAAGGAGTTAGATATATTTCTTAAGGCTAAGGGGATCAAGGGATATGGGGAGAAAGCAGGGACAGGGTACTGAATTTGGATGATCAGCCATGATCGCATTGAATGGCGGAGCAGGCTCGAGGGGCCAAATGGCCTACTCCTGCTCCTATCTTCTATGTTTCTATGTTTCTATCTGTCGAGGCATCTGAATCGCATTTTGAGCAAGCCGATGGTTTGCTCTATGATGTTTCTGGTGCAAATGTGGCTCTCATTGTAGCGCTCCTCAGCTTCGTTTGATGGCCTTTTCATCGGTGTCATGAGCCACATCTTCAGGGGATAGCCCTTGTCTTCAAGGAGCCATCCAGAGAGTTGGGCTGGCGGATTGAACAGCTGAGGCACAGTGGACTGCTGCAGGATGAACGAGTCATGGCAACTGCCAGGGAACTTGGCGCAACATGCATAATGTTCTTCCTGTAGTTACACACCAGCTGGACGTTAAGGGAATGGAAGCCCTTGTGGTTCACAAATACAGCTGGGTTGTGATGGGGTGCCCTAATGGCCACATGTGTGCAGTCTACGACGCCCTGCACCATTGGGAAGCCTGCCATATTTGCAAAGCCAACCGCATGCATGGTAACACTTGCTTCATCCGTGGAGAAGTGGATGTAATTGTGCGACTTGGCAAAGAGGTCATTGGTAACCTGCGTGATGCAACTCTCTGCGTCCGACTGGGAGATGCCGCTGATGTCTGCTGCTGATCCCTGGAAGGACCCTGAAGCAAAGATGTTGAGGGCGGTGGTGACTTTGACAGCCACTGGTAAGGAGTGTCTGCCCGCTCCTCTGGGCTGCAGGTGTTGGTGCAGCATTGTGCAGATGTCAGCGACTACCTCTCGCGAAAGTCTCAGCCTCCTTTGGCACTGCTGCTCACTCATGTTGAGGAAGCTTATCCTCTGCCTGTAAACCCTGTGTTGGGGGTTTCTCCTGCGGTGAGGTGCAGCCCTGCGCTGACGCCCTCTGCCCTGTGCAGCATCAGTGGCTGAGGAGAAGGTTGGCGCTCCTGTTGTTGGTGTTGCTGGTGTACCTGGTTCTGCTGCTGCCACGGCTGCTCTTCCTCCGATTCTGAGGACCAGGATGATAGGATATAAATGGTTCCCATTCCGCTGGTATATATCTCAGTTGAGGAAGAGATGTTACAAGCGCTCAGTCAATGTGGAGAGAGGGTATTCCAAGGAGGTCACAGTGCATATGGATCTCAGATTAAACACTTACAACCTCAGTACACCTGCAACATGTGTTCCAAAACCTCAAAACAGAAAGTTCTGGCATCTGAAAGTGAACTCATGTTGCAGGTCAGCTTTTATGCTGCAGGAGCAGCTGTCAACTATTCAGCTTATTGCTGAACCCAGCACAATCAGCTGGCGTGTTTGTCGCACGACGTGGAACACGCTGAAAATGTTACAAAATGGGAAGAGCCTGTCAAAATAGGATTATCCAGGCTGTTAACTGCCTTAAGTGGCTCTCCCGCTGCTTGGTGTCGGGTCTGATCGCAGACCCAACACTTTGCAAAGTTGCGTGGAGGCGGGATGGCGGCGGGTTCGCAACCCGCCATCAATCATTTTGATTTTAACCCTGGACCTGCCTCCAAACTCGCCCTCTGAGCACCGGCAAAATCGCGGCCAAAGTATTTGTTTAATTTCCCTGTCATTTCCTTATTCCCCATTATAACTTCTCCTGTCTCAACCTGTAAGGGACCCACATTTACTTTAGCTAATCTTTTCCTTTTTACATACCTGTAGAAGCTTTTACAGTCTGTTTTTATGTCTCTCACTAGTTTACTCTCATATTCTATTTTCCCTTTCTTTATCAATTTCTTGGTCCTCCTTTGCTGAATTCTAAAATCCTCAGGCTTACTACTCTTTTTGGTAACATTATAAGCCTCTTCCTTTGATCTAATACTATCTTTAAATTCTTGTGGGGCTAGAGGAGGTTACAGAGATCGGGAAGGGAATGCCATGAAGGGATTTAAACATGAAGATAATAATTTTAAATTTGGAGGCACTGGGGGAGTGCGAGCTGATGTCAGCAAGGACAGGAGAGATGGGTGAACGGGACTTGGTGTGGGATAGAATAAGGCCAGCAGAGCATTGGTTGAGTGTGGAGGATGTGTGGCCGATCAGGAGAGCACTGGAATAGTCGAGTCTGAAGTTGGCAAAGGATGTGGGTTTCAGCAGCAGATGGGCTAAGGCAGCGTTGAGGCAGGTGACGTCGGCAGTCTTTGTGATGGAGAGGATATGGGGTCAGAGCCTAAACTTAGGATCGAACACCGTAACCAGTACATTACAAATATTATGTAACAAATAAATCTACATGTTAATCAGTATCTGAAAGAGAAAGATAGGTTAAAATTTTGGGTGGGTCCCTTTGATTAGCAAAATAGCAGCTTCAACACTCTATCCCAATTATTTATATTTCTTACTACAGAATTCCTTAATTTGAGTAAAATCAACACTCTGATGAGATAGAACACAAATAGAGCAACTTCTTGTGGTGCCCCTAGTGATATCTATAAATGTCAAGCTAACAGATCTCCGACAGAATTAGAATTAGTTTTCATTCTTCATCTTCTGCTATCATATTTGTACTCAATGAACGGGAAAAATTTTCAACCGCAGCTTCTCTATTTCTACCCTCATTTCTTTATGTACTCTTGGATATATTCCATCTAGTCCTGGTACCCTATGAATATTCAAGTACTCAGACGCTGCTAGCCTCCATTTTCTCCATGAACTTTGATATGTCCCCACCTCTCCAATTACCAGAAAGAGAACAGTATTCCAATTTTATAAAGCAAAATCTGCATTAAAAAGTTATAAAAAAATTCCATCATAATATTGCCTCTTTCACTATCTCTCCTCCCTCATCTTTAAATGTTCCCACTTATTTGTTAATACCTTGCCTCCTACAAACATGGCCAAAAAAATCGGCTTTTATTTTTCCCTGATGTCCATCTTCTGTTCTCAAAATTGTTTCTTGCATTTTCTCTTTTCTTTCCAGATTTTCTATTTAACAGTTTTTCTTTTATAGACCTTAACATTTTTCCTTAATTTTTTTTTTCTTTCTGTAAGAAAGGTGAGGGATGTTAACAGTGTGGAATAGAACACATATCCATTGCAGCAATGCAGTGGCTGCATCAAGCACCCTCATATCAGGTATAGCATCAGTTAGATGCAGAGGAAAGCTCCTTGTTTCTTGTCCCAATAATGCCTTAATTATAATGTCAGAAAAGCATGTGCTATCCTGTCCTCATCTGACATCTATTCCTGTGCACTTCCAGCAGGAATCACTGGATAGCAGTCAGGAGGGAAATCATTGACTGATCTTTCCGTCCCTAACCCGGGGGAACAAAGGTAAATTGTAGCACCTCCACTGTTGCCATGGTTGAGATTAGCTAATTCAGTGTAGACTAGAGGTCAAACCTAGGACTATTCTGACCTGTATGGCTCAGCTATTCAATGGATAAATTTATTGAGCTATATGGGAAACTACCCATTGGGGGAGCCACTACTCCATCTATTTTAATAACGTCACCATTGAATCGCTTTATTCTTTAGCTCCTTAGTCATGTTAGTTTCTTACCTATCTAACCTCATCATAGTATTTGGGATTAGATAATAATCCCTTCGCTTCTCATAATCCTCATAACACCACATAAAAAGTTCGAGGAACCGGAAAGGTCATTAAGCTCCACAATACGTCAATCCCATCAACTATCTTCTCGCTATATCCTTCAATCTCTTTCTCTCCAGAAATGCATCTAATTGTCCGTTAATCCATACTTTCTGCTCAGTGGCCTTTCTTGGTAACTCATTCCATAACTCTATTACCCTTTGGCTGCAAAGGCATCTTTCTTACTCCTAACTTTCTACAGTAATTTTTAACTTCAGCTGTTATACTTTTTTTTCCTGGGTTCAATATAATTCTTTGAAACGCAGAGATTTCAGTTTGGGGAAGTGCCGTGTGGTTCTCCCTCTAACTGTGCCAGCAATATCAAGCATTGTTTTGCAGGTGGCCAATGATTCAGTTTGCAGCTTTAAATAGAGTGTATCAGCCAATTTTCTGTTGTTGTCTCCAATGGCAGAACATTTCCCTGCAATGATATTGGTCTTCTCTGCAATTACATTTGAGTCAGTTGACTCCTGGAGCTAGGCTTCATTCATTTTTATGTAATATTCTCTCCTTTTCCCCCCTGCAGTGTCTTGGCACCCCATTGTTGCCACCACTTATCATGTTGCTGAACAAATCCCAACGCACACCCACACACATTGACTGTCTTTGACAGCTTTCATCTAAGCCAATCACTTTTACCATATGCAGCCTTACCCTTAGATTTAACAGCATAATAACATTCCATAACTTTCCATTCCAGCTGCTTAAATACTCAACTGCTGAATCCACAAGTTCAGGAAGGAACATATGAACATAGGAACAGGAGTAGACCATTCAGCCCCTCGAGCATGTTCCGCCATTCAATTAGCTTATAGGCTGTTCTGTATCTTAACTCCATCTACCCGCCTTGGTTCTGTAACCACTGAAGAGATCGCAACGTCTCTGTTTGAAGAATGGACTCAGTCGAGAATATTTTGTGGACTTCATGGGATTTTTCTGAGGGTATTTTCCCTGTGATGGGATCGCACTGTGCAGATACGTGAAAAACTGGTTTGTTAAAACTCCAGAGAATGCATGGCAGTTGGCTGTGACAAAAGAACTGTCAGTCATCCAGAATGTATGGGTTCACCCGACAGTCCCGGAAAAAGGAAGTGGGGGGGGCATTGACGAAGGGGCTGAGGACCCTGAGGCACCCGTTAACTTGAACGTATTAGAAAGCCACTCTAATATGCAAAAGCACTTCTCACCTCCATCTCAGAAGAGAAGCAGAACAATGAACCCACTAGCCTAGCCAGCCGAAGAGGAGCCAGTTTTTACCAACACAAAGAGCGAGATATGTCCCAGACTTAGGGCCATTAGTCCAATCACAGAATACTCATGGGTCTGATGATGGCCCATCACTGACTAAGCACCAGAGTGCTTAGAAACAAAAGGATTTTAAAGATTGGCGGGAAAGATAGGGGTAGCAAGACTCCTATAAAGATAGATCCTTTCCCACCATTCTCTCTCTCTCTTGCTCTCGCTCCACCAAGATCGACCTAACAAGAAGAAGTACCAGGGGAAGAAGCCGCTGAGACTGAGAATCGCATACCCCTCACAGGGAACGGCCTCCAGGCAGTGACTTCCCACAGCTGAGCAGAGCGATCGAGACCGACTGTGTGTGGTGGTAAGCATGGTCTCGAGTGTCCCAAGCCGGTAACCAGATATCCCAGGCGAGCTGGGTGAGGTGTAAGGGCTCAGGGTTTTTCTCAGAAGTGAAGTTTTTTTGGGCTATTCCGGGGTGGAAGCTTCGTTTGGTTCAGCCAGGCGAAGGGGCTTATGCGACTGGGTAATTCGTTGGTAGGGGTGGAGTTAGAGTCCACCATAGCAACAAGGGAATTACTGCATGTTACAGTCCCCAGTTGGGTACTGTATGTATATTGTTTGTAACCTGGATCTTAATCTCCACAGAGACAGTGATTTCGTTTAGTAGTGCATGTTTTAGCCAGTGTATGTTAGACCAAATAAATATAAGTATGATTTTTCACCGAAGCATTCCTGTCCGTGACTTATTCCATTTACACTCTGAATAATAATTCCCGGGTATAGAACTTTCGTAAGGCGGGGGCGATTCGAACCGTCCGTCTAGCAATTGGGCTAGGATCAAAACCGCTTACATCCTTAATACCCTTGCCTAACAAAAATCTATCAATTGACCTAGCCTTAACAGCTTTTTGGGTGGGAGTTTCAGATTTCCACTACCCTTTGTGTGAAGAAGTGCTTCCTGACATCACTCCTGAACAACCTAGCTCTAACTTTAAGGTTATGCCCCCTTGTTCTTGACTCCCCCACCAGAAGAAATAGGTTCTCTCTATCTACCCAATCAACTTCTTTGATCATCTTAAACACCTCAATTAGACCACCCTTTAATCTTTTTTACTCAAGGGTATACAAGCCTAGTCTATGCAACCTGTCCTCATAATTTAAGCCTTTTAACCCCGGTATCATTCTGGTGAATCTTTCCAATCCAAGGGGACAATTCCTCAAGCGAGAGAGTTCCATACTTGGAGGCATTAGTACAAGTGCTACAATAAGCAATTTCATGCAGCAAGTTACAGAATTGCAGTTATCATTATCGCGACAAATGTGTCTTTTGTAGTTAACATAGGCATTAGATCAGGTGCTAACACGCACTGCTTTGCTGATTGCCAGGGCAATGAAAAAATATGTAGGTGTATATTTCTTTTCTTAAATTTCAATACTTTTTTTCCTCTCCAAATTTCTCTCTTGCTTTCCTGAAGCTACTGACTCATGCTAGGCTACCATTCCATGTTCTCATGATCCAATACATCACTAAAATAGCTATGCTTCATCTGTGAGCCTTGACGGTGAAGATTGGAAGGCTATTCTACCACAGGTGGCATCACCATTAAACTGCATCCTGTCCTCACCCGACATCGGCAGGTGAGGACTTTCCAGCAGAAATTGCCAGATAGTGATCAAAAGCAGGCGAGCTTTACTTTCTCCAGTCAAGGATTCTGAAAATATTTGTTGTGGACAACTGTTATTCTGGCTGAGATCAGTAAACTCTGGACATATTTCTATACTTTTGCTTGATAGCCACTTAAAGCTGCCCCTCTAGTGGCACTAAATTTGCAATACCCTTCAGAGATGCCACAGCATGCCTAGGGGGGTGAAATTGGGTATCGCCCCATTTGGGGCACTAACTTTTGAAATTTTGAAAATTTAGCACCAGGCGCTAAGGATTCTGAACTTCTACTAAATTGGGTCTTGGCGCCCCAGGAAGGAAGTGGGGCGCTAAATCAAGCACTAATGACCTTAGTGGGGCACTACAGGGGCTCTACCAGCAGAGTGCTAATGAATTTCAGGTGCAATGCATTCAGCAATGATCCTTCACACTGGTTCCTTCCAGCTCTTTAAGGGGAGGTTGCATCAGTGTGCAGTCCACGGAGCCCATCATTTCCACTGTGCAGAGGATGGTGGACACCCAGAGAAACTGTGCAGATCCAGACCTCATGACGCGTGTCATGGGCGATGTGGCAGCTTCCATTGCAGCACAGGCGGGAATGACACAACGTCTTAGTGCTGTAATGCAGTCAATGGTTGCTGCCATCGAGTCTCAGACTGCTCTCATGCAGTCTCAGCTTGATGCCAGGAAAGATATGACTGCTGCCATCGTCACTGGGTCCACCACCCTCCATCGGGGATCTCACGGTGTCGCAGCAGGCCAGCAATCTGTGCTCCAGCAGATTGGTAGGGATGCTGAGGTGCTGCCCCGGGGGAGTGGGAGTGGGTCAGTGGAGCAGGAACCTGCTGTCCTCTCTCAGGATGACAGCATTCCTGATCCCACCACTGCCACTCCACCATTGCACTTGTCGCTGCCTGTCATCCAGCCAGCCCAAACTGCCGCCGCCCAGCCTGAGGTGGTGCAGTCTACAGCCAGGCCTTCCAGGCCCAGAGCTGATCGAGGGCGTCCTGCAAGGCCATCTGTAGTCTCTGGCACCGACAGTCAGCAGCCTTCCACCAGCCCTGCTGCAGACACTGGGGAGACACTACGTAGGAGCACTAGATTAGGAAAGGGGACTGTAAAAAGGGGAGGCAAGGGTTTGCACAAGGGTGATTAGTCAATATTGTTGTATATATGTGGTTAATGGTTTTTGATAAATTTATTACTGGAATGTTGCAGATTTGCTGCAGTGTCTCATCTCAGTTCCGGGGTGTGGTGTGGAATCACAAAGTGATGGAATGATGGTGACGTGCTCAGCAACCGGAAAGATGACTCGAAGTCACTGGAAACGATGTCTGATGAGGCAGTCACGGACTGACCTTGCAGGACGCCGATTGAGTGGCTGCCTCCTCCGTCACTGCTGTTCATCCTCCTGTACCTCCTGCTTCTCTTCTTCCTCCTCCTCCTCCTCCTGAGGTGGTGGAGTTATGCCTGGTGGCAATGGCTGTGCCCTCATAATGGCCAAGTTGTGCAGCAGATGATGACGAAAAGTGACACCCGCTCAGCCGAGTACTGGAGGGCTCTTCCCGAACGGTCAAGGCACCCCGATGGTCTGCTCAATGAAAGCATGGCTCTCGTTATATGAGTGCTGGCCAGGAGTGTTGGGGTTGCGGAGATGAGTCATGAGCCAGGTGGAGAGCGGATAGCCCTTGTCTCCCAGCAACCAGCCGCAAGCTTGATGTGGTGGCTGGAATAGGTCTGGCGCACCGGTCTGGCGCAGGATGAAGGCATCGTGGTTGCTGCCAGGATAGCGGGCATTGACGGTGAGGATTCGCCGTGTGTGGGCGCACACCAACTGCACATTAAGTGAGTGGTAGCCTTTGCGGTTACAGAATACCTCAGGATTGTTATGAGGTAGCTGCAAAGCAACGTGGGTGCAGTCAATGGTGCCCTGCACCATGGGGAAGCCCGCTATCCTGGCAAAGCCACATGTACGCTCGCGCTGCTTCTCTCTGGTTATGTGGGAGGAAATGTAGTCCCTTCTCCTTCTGTACAGAGCATCTGTGACCTGGCGGATGGAGCAATGGACGGAAAACTGGGAGATGTTGGAGATGTCACCTGTCGCACACAGGAAGGATCTGCTGGCATAGAAATTGACCTTGACGGTGACCTTGACTGCCACTGAGAGAGCCATGGTGGTCCTGATCTGAGGCTCAAGGTCTGGCTGCAGGAGATGGCAGAGCTCTGTGACCACGTCCTTGCTGAAGCGGAGCCTTCTAACACACTGGTCCTCAGTGAAATTCATGTCGAAGAACTGCTGCCGGAATACCCTGGGTGGGTAAGGCCTCCTGTTGAGAGCCCTGTTGGCCCTCCTACCTCTTACCACATTTTGCACTCTTTCTCTGTGCCTCAGTTGCTCCTGATGCTGATGCTGGAGGGCGAGGTCCAGTGCCAGTACAGCCCCCATGAAAGGATCCAAATATTGCACTTTCAAATCTCCCCTCAATGAAACTGAATATTCTTTATGTGCCAGAACACTCGTTAAAATGCAAAATGCTCAAATCGGTCAAAAGGCCTCTTTGCTGGTGTGAAACTAACAACGCAGCATTGTTGGCTGACGAAAACTAAACCGGATGTGGACGCCTTTACATCACGCTCCTCCAAGGGACATCTGAGTGAAAGCTGCCTCCTCTACCTGTCGTTGTTAACGGCAGGCGCACAAGCAGGGAGCGAGAGGGAATTTTTCATCCGGGGCGCTGCGCACGGCAATGACGTCACGATCACCGGGCGCAGGAGATCGGAGCGCAACGTCTTACCGCCGCTGCAAAAGACCCGCCGAATTTAGCGGGAGGCGTTGTTATTGCCACGCCCGGTCGCAAACCCATTTGCGCCCCATTAGCGCCCCCCGGAGGCGCTAACGGGAGGCGCAAAGGAGCCCAATTTCTAGCCCCTAGTGTTCGAAATGTAAAAATGTGACTCTGGTACACTCAGAGTGTTCTTCTGAAGCTGGGCTTGAGGCACATGGTTAGGGCAGAGTATAGGAAGCTTTATTTTGCATCTAACCACTATATCTCACCTGCAGTGCTTGATGCTGACAGTAGGTGCTCAAAAATGCACGTGTTCCAATCCCTAGCACTAATAATCTTCACCTCGATGAGCACAAAATGAAATTTTATTTATTAAACTGCCCTGGTGCAAGTGCTATTGTTATGATTTTCCCTAATGTCTGGGTAATATTACAAAATTGCACTCCCACTGTAGAGCCATGGCTACCAGAAGCTCCTATTGGAGTTTGGATGTGTGCTCCTGAGTTTTGATTTTCTGATGGACGGAAAACCCAAATCCAAAAATGCATTCCTGGCTGGTGAGGCTGTGCTTCAAGAGCACGATTTTGTAAAAAGGACCCCTATAATTTAACTGTAGCCCAAGATTAACTGAAAATAGGTGATCAAATAATGAATGGGTTCCCCTTCTCGTTGCTGAACAGTTCACATGTTTTTTGAAGAATTTTGAGGAATTAATTTGCTTTGAGCAACCTTTTATTATTGTATTACAAAGGAATGATTCCAGCACTGTGCTGTAGAATCTTGTATCTCTTTTGTATACAGCAAAAGAAGGAAAAGATGAATGATATAATAAAGAAGAGAATGAAAAGATAGATTCAAACACAATGGAAGAAAAAGAGCCAGCAATAAATATGAAATACAATTAATTTACAGCAGAGAATGGAAACTTAATCAGAAAGCACAGAGAGAGGAAATAAGAAAAAAGGAAAATGTAAAGAAGAAAATGACTGCTAATTAGATTTTCTTTCACTTAATAATCAAGGTTGGGAATTTGACATAATTATGGCTACAGTGTTGGAGCCAGCATGCTCTGTGCCGGAATAGAGGGCAGAGAGTTGATTAAAGCAATAGCTTTGTGCTTTAATCATCTCCAGCTACTCTGTTCCAGCGCAGAAGGTAATGACTTCTGCAATATTGCCAATTATTAGTTTGATTTTTTTTTAAATATAGGGGAAAATTTGGATGGTTAGCGCCTCCTGTTAGCGCCTGCAGAGGGCAGTAACGGGGCGCTGATGCAGTAGCGCCGGGGCCAGGCGAGTCCAGTGACGCAGGGCAAATTCGCCCCCCGCCCCCCCACCGTTGCGCAGCCGGTACAAGTTATCGCCGGGGACTTCAACGTCAGGCAGATCGTGATGTCAGTGAGCATGCAACACTCACTGGGCGCCCGAACTGCAAATTTGATTTTTGCCACCTACCTTAGCGCCTCGCCCTGACAGCGACAGGGGGAGGTGGCATCAAGCAGGCGGAATCCGGCTCCGGGAACGTTATTTAAAGGGATCATGAGTAATGAGTCGCAGCTGTCAGGTTAGTCGAGTTTCATTGCTTTCTTGTCAGTTTGACATTGTGAAACAGTTTAATTCAGTAATTTAAAGGTTCTTTTGTATCAGACGTGCTGTGGTAACTAAAAAGTAGTTACATTTATTCTTACAGAATATCAAGCTGCTACACTTGGTTACATTAATGGGGGGCTGTACTGGCAGTCGACCTCGCCCTCCAGGAGGGAGCGGAGGCAGCGAGAAAGAGTGGAACATGTGGCCAGAGGGAGGAGGAGGGCCATCAGGGCCCTCAACAGGAGGCCTTACCCTCTAAGGGTATTCCGAGAGCACTTCTCCTACCTCCAATTAAACAAGAAGCAGTGTATTAGAAGGCTCTGCTTCACCAAGGAGGTGGTCACAGAACTCTGCCACCTCCTGCAACCAGACCTCTAGCCTCAGATCAGGGTGACCACGGCTCTCTCAGTGGCAATCAAGGTCACCGTCGCCCTCAATTTCTTCGCCAGTGGATCCTTCCAGTCTGCAACAGGAGACATAGCTAACATCTCGCAGTTCACTGTCCATCGCTGCATCTGGGAGGTCACAGAGGCTCTACAGTAGGAGAAGGGACTACCTTTCCTTTCACATCACCAGAGAGAAACAGGACGAGTGTGCAAGTGGCTTTGCCAGGATAGCGGGATTCCCTATGTTGCAGGACGCCATTGACTGCACCCACGTGGCTTTGTGGGCACCGCATAACAATCCTGACATCTTCCGTAACCGCAAAGGCTACCACTCACTTAATGTGCAGTTGGTGTGCGACCACACACAGTGAATCCTGAATGTGAATGCCCGCTATCCTGGCAGCAGCCACGATGCCTTCATCCTGTGCCAGCACTCTTCCAGTCACCACATCAAGCTCGAGGGTGGCTGCTCGGAGACAAGGGCTATCCGCTCTCCACCTGGCTCATGACTCCCCTCCGCAACCCCAACAGTCCTGCACAGCATTCATATAATGAGAGCCAGGCCGCCACCAGGAACATCATTGAGCAGACCATCGGGGTGCTCAAGCAACAGTTCCGCTGACTTGACCGCTCGGGAGGAGCCCTCCAGTACTCGGCTGAGCGGGTGTCCCATTTCGTGGTGGTCTGCTGCATGCTCCACAACTTGGCCATCATGAGGGCCCAGCCCTTGCCACCAGGAATTGAGGGACCACCGTAGGAGGAGGAAGAGGGAGAGGAGGAGGAGGAGGAGGCCGAGGAGGAGAAGTAGGATCAGGAGCGAGGGAGGAGGCAGCCACTCAATCGGCCTTCCGGAAGGTTGGTCCGTGACCGCCTCATCAGACTGTGGTTCCAATAAATTAAACCCCAGATCCCCGTTGCTCACCACATCTTCATCATTCCATCCCTGTCGCACGGGATACCACAGCGCAAAGCTGAAATGAGAGACTCCATAAAAGAATCCAAACTGAATTAATAAATTTATCAATAATCAGTAAGCACATATTTACAACAACAATATTACCTATTCACCCTTGTACAATCCCTTAGTGCCTCTCGTTACTGTGCCTTTGCCTACTCTAGTGCTCCTACGAAGTGTTGGCCCAGTGGCTGCAGCAGGGCTGGTGGAAGGCTGCTGAGTGTCCGTGCGGGAGACTTCAGATGGCCTTGCAGGACACCCTTCATCAGCTCTGGGCCTCGAAGGCCCGGCTGTAGACTGCACCACCTCAGCATGGGCGGCAGCAGTCTGAGCCGGCTGGATGACAGGCAGCGACAAGGGCAATGGCGGAGGGGCAACGATGGGAGCAGGAATGCTGTCATCCTGAGAGAGGACAGCAGGTTCCTGCTCCACTGACCTACTGCCGCTCCCCCAGGGCAGCATCTCAGCATCCCTAGCAATCGGTAGGAGCACAGATTGCTGGCCTGCTGCGACACCGTGAAAGCCCCAGTCGACGGTGGTAGACCCAGCCATGGTGGCAGCAGTCAGAGCTTGTGAAGCATCAAGCTGAGATTGCATTCGGATGCGGCGCAAATTAAAGGCCATTTTTTTTGGGCTGCCTGCCAGCACCTGACCCCTTTCGCCTCCTCCTGCGGGGTGCCGGCCACGATCGGTCAGCCCGGCACTTCTCTTGAGTGCCGGGCTGTTTTCCCGGCACCCCACTCCCCGGTGGTCCAGCAGGGCCCTGGTGCGCGCTGCGCTAGGCCCCTCCCCTTTAATCAGGGGAGGGAGGTCTGTAATACTATATGGCGCTATGTACCAACGCGCGTGGCGCTGTTGCACGTAGCACCGCGGTATTGAATGGTAGCTCCCCAAGAGGGAGGGGGAGCGCTTCCAGTAGCGCCCCGCCTCCTGCTTGGGGCGCTACCATTCAATTTTCCAACTGTAGCGCCCCGTGAAGTTAGCGCCCCAAAGGGGGCGTGACCCAATTTTTCCCCCTTAAACTTTGTACGAGGAAGGGAAAACCGATGGCAAATTTTTAGAACTGATTGGGACCTAAATTCAACACCGTTGTGCAACAATAACCAACTTAGCAGGGCAGTGGTCCATGACTGATCTGCACAGGCATTCTGGAAAGCTGCTAAATTGCTTGGGGCCTTTTTTTTAGGCGGCCCCAGCAGCCTCCTGTAATGAGAAGAGGCCTCATTCAATATTGCAAGGAGGCTCCTGCATCCAATTCAAACTGGGACTCCAAAATTCATTTAGATTATCCGGATCTTGTTTTGCGCAAGCTCTGACTAGTATTTCCGGTTCTTGAGCTGCCTATTCATCGGTCCTTAAAGGCACTACTGGAGGCTGCTCAAGATAAAGGCCCCAAAACTTTGCAAAATTCTGTTTTTTATGGAGTCAGCAGGAGGGAGAGAGCGGGAATATGGTATTGAGAGAGAGGATCAGCCATGATCATATTGAATGCCGGAGCAGGCTCGAGGGGCTGAATGGCCTACTCCTGTTCCAATTTTTCTATGTTCTATGTTTCTATGAACCAAATGATCCTCCTAGCTCCACAAAACAAGTGCGGATTGCTGATTACCCGTCTTCGCTCAGCTCCTGATTGCACCGCCCCCCGCCACCCCCCCACCACCCCTCCCCCCGACTTACCTATGGGCCTCGGCGCCATTGAAATTGGTTAAGCCCCTACAGGCGAGCTGGGTCGGGGTGCCTGATTGGTGTCTGCAGCTCAGCTGAATTATGATGATGAGACCCGGGGTTCTCAGATCTCTCTGTTCCGGCCCACCGTCGCTGTGCGCCACCGGAATTGCGCCCGGTTTGGAGTGCTAAAGAATTTAGGCCCCATTGTGAGGCTGCTTTGCTTTGTAAATTAGGATATTAGAACAAAGAATTGTTTGAGATTAATGATCATCCACCAGTCAGTTATATTCTATCAATTAATTTTAATTCCGCTAGCTGGTCTCCCCTGGTGTTGCTCTTGGTAAGTTGGAGGATACACTGTTTTTTATATGAACATTACACGATGTGATGCATTTTTTTTATTTTGTTGCTAAGGTGTGTGTAACTGGTGTGTTTCTTTAAAGTAACATGGCCTGATTGCTGTAAATTTGTTCTTTCATCCCCTCTCCCTTTTCCCAGCATTATACTTGCTTTAAATCTATTTCATTTCTTGCTTTTTTCCAGTTCTGACGAAAGGTCTTCGACCTGAAACGTTAACTCTGTTTCTCTCTCCACGGATGCTGCCTGGCCTGCTGAGTTTTTCCAGCGTTTTCTGTTGTTATTTCGGATTTCCAGCATCCGCAGTATTTTGCTATCGCTGTAAATAGCTCTTAGGTAGATCCTGAGGTCAATTAGAGTATACTTTCTGTTGTTCAGGAAACCTCTCTGTAGATTGGCAGGTGCTTGTAAATCCACGGCTCCTCCTGAAGGTTAGAAATAACTAGCAGGAAATAATTGGCTATCTTTCTCTTTTTAATATTTTTTGATACAAAATTTTGCATGTCTAAAGAAGTGTGTTGCCTGAAGTGTGACAGACGCATCTCAACATTTTATACATAGACATAAATAAAATAGAATTGTGGAGTAAGAAAGGTTGAACGATTTTAAACCAGTAATGATTTTAACACAGTTCATATTCTGCTAATAAAACTTTGAGATGCTATCTTATTTGAAACATTTTCCATTAATTCATGGAATTTAAAATGCTAAAAAAAAACCTCCACTAAATTAAACATCTGAGGGCCACAATAGATTTCTTTAACTAACAACTTGTGTGGAGCAACATTTTGTTGGCAGTTTCATGCTCATTACTTTAGCCTCAAGAGGTATTTGGCAAAAAACAAAACAGAAGCCATGTTGGTTCTGCTCCAGCTAATCAATCATGGGAAAGTAATCGTGCATTATTAGCACTGTGTGAAATTTCCTGAATTCACTATTATGAATATGAAAAAAAACTAATATGGAAACAGCTGTGTGGTATCTTAGCAATCTGATTTTCTTCTTGAATGTATATATCCATCTTTCTGCTCGTATAGCTATACATTTCGCTGCAGAATATCTGCAACAGCTAGAATACTCTCATCAGCTGTTATTAACAGTTGGAGGTGATCCATTTTCTCCGAGGTAGCATTTTGTTTTAACTCTTTGGGTACTGAATCATTTTCCTGTCACTCTGAGCAGCATCAACCTACGCGTTGCTGCATAATATCTGGAAGAATGATTAGTGATGAAACACAATTTCTGCATTTGTGGAGCATAAAGCTTCTCATGTATGCGAAGCTCTAGTTAAAGAAACAGAAGACATTTCCTGGCAATTTGGTGGAATCAACAGAAATACAAATATTTATTTTTTAAAGAAGCCATCTTTTTAAGAACAGTGCTGTTCAGGTCTTTTAAAAAAAAATTGTATTTATTTTCTCTGTTTTTTTCTCCCCTCCCTTGCCTGCTTTTGCTGTGGTACAATTATACAGTCACCAACATTTCTCTAATTCCTCACTCAAGTGCTCATTCTTCACATGTGAGCATAGATAGTGGGGTGGATTTTTACTTTCAGCGTGAGCAGAAAGCTGACGGTAGCAGATCAGCTGCCCATTATACACCCTGCCTGATTTTCTTTTCGATTGAAGCCATGGTCCTCAGTTTCACATCTCATCTGAAAGATGCACCTCTGACAGTGCAGTACTCCTTCAGTACTGCACTGACGAGGCAGCATACATTATGTGCTCTGGAGTGGGTTTGAACCCACAACCTTCTGACTCAGAGGCCAGAGTGCTACCACTGAGCCAAGGCTAACAATGAAGACATTTTGGCCACGATTTTCCTGACCTCGGCGGGTCCGTGGTGGGCGATGTCAGCGGCGGGTCCCAATCCCGCTGCTGGCTCCATCCCGGCCTCTGAAATGAAATTCCCTTGATTGGGCTTGTTAAGCCTGCCCAGTGAGTTTCCCGGTCCAATTAGAGGAAGCGGGTCTGGTGATGTCATTTGATGACGCGTCATCAGCCGGTTTCCTTAAAGGGACCATGCCCAAATTTAGTTTGACATTTGTGCTGTCAGTGTTCTATAGTATTGAGGTGCTGCAAACACTGACAAGCACTGCACAGAAGTGCAGGGCTGCACCCAGGTTCTCCCATGACTCCCTCCATATGCTTATGGAGGGAGTCACAGCACGCAGGGAGGTCCTCTTCCCTTCCGATGGGTGGAAGAGACCTCCCCAGGAGACTAACACAGCCTGGTTGCACATTGCACAGGAGGGCACAAGAAGGAATGTGGTCAGGAGGACCTGGGTGTAGTGCCGCAAACATTTCAATTATCTCAGTAGATCATGAAATGTTAGTACAAAGCCACACTCAACTGCATCCTGCTGTGCCTCTCATCACATTCCCATCACTCTGCCTTCCCTAACCTACTCCTGCACATCCTTACGCACACCAACTTACTTTGCACCTTCATCCATCCCTCTCTCTCTATCTATATCATCACATCCCCATCTCACTAGCCACCCCTCACACTCACCCTCATCCTAGTGCAATCATACCAACTAACAACACACAAGGGTAGCCACTTGGGTGTTTTAGGCAATGTCCATGTAAAGTTTCTGTAAATGTGGTGTCAAACATTGAAACCTTTATTTTCAACACTTTGCATTCTTGGACAGATTTGTGTGAACCTTTGGAAGTGGCTTAGTGAGTTGCAGTGAATGGTGAGACATAACGGTATGCCCAGCAATGGTGATAAGTGTGAAAGGAATGGCTTGGGCATTGCAGGGATGCTTTATGGTGTTGGTGTGGGGTGGTGCCAACCTGGCACATCATGTGGCAGCCAGGGTGTACAGCATCAAGTGAAGTAAATCTGGCCATGGTGAGGCTCCCGGGCAGCAATGTGGTCGGGTGCTGATGCCTTGTGTCCTGTGCAGCATCAGTTGATTGCGGAGAAGGTTGGTGTTGTTGTTGGTGCTGCTGGTGTGCCTGGTGCTGCTGGTGTTGGGGCTGATCATGGTGGGATTCTGAGGACCAAGGTGAGGGAATATAAAGGGCACCCATGCTGATGGAATAGATGGCAGGTGAAGTAGAGATGACAGAAGCGATCTGTCAACAGTGAGAGAGGTAATGAGGTCAGACTGGATCAAGACTTGTGTAAAGACTTGCAGCATCCTGAATCTGTTGTGGAAATACAGTGAGGAAGAGTTTGTGGCTGAGGGCAGATATCTCTGTAAGGTGGGAGCTTTTACTGTACATTTGAAGCTGTCAACTCATCAGCTGATTCAATGGCCACTGACCTCCCACCTCAGCTTCACAGATGTGGTCTAGCAACAGTGTGAAACCCATGGGTTTGAATCAAAGTGAGATTGAGAGAGACTGACTTACTCCCAACAATAGCAGACTTTCTAAAATAGGGTGAATATGAGCTTCCCTTAAAAAATCAGAAATAGGTAGATTCTTGATTCAATGATGTGGGACTTCAGTTATGTGGAGAGACTAGAGAAACTGGGGTTGTTCTTCATAGAGAAGAATAAGGGGAGATTTAATAGAGGTGTTCAAAATCTTGAAGGGTTTTGATAAAGTAAATAAGGAGGAACTGTTTTCAGTGGCAGCGCATTGGATACAGCAAAGGTTATGGGCCCCGACAACATCCCGGCTATCGCTCTGAAGACTTGTGCTGAAGACATGTGCTCCAGAACTAGCCGCACCTCTAGCCAAGCTGTTCCAGTACAGCTACAACACTGGCATCTATCCGACAATGTGGAAAACTGCCCAGGTATGTCCTGTTCACAAAAAGCAGGACAAATCCAACCCAGCCAATTACCGCCCCATCAGTCTACTCTCAATCATCAGCAAAGTGATGGAAGGTGTCATCGACAGTGCTATCAAGCGGCACTTACTCACCAAAAACCTGCTTACTGATGCCCAGTTTGGGTTCCGCCATACCACTCGGCTCCCGACCTCATTACAGCCTTGGTCCAAACATGGACAAAGGAGCTGAATTCCAGAGGTGAGGTGAGAGTGACTGCCCTTGACATCAAGGCAGCATTTGACCGAGTGTGGCATGAAGGAGCCCTAGTAAAACTGAAGTCAATGGGAATCGGGGGGAAAACGCTCCACTGGCTGGAGTCATACCTAGCACAAAGGAAGATGGTTTTGGTGGTTGAAGGTCAATCATCACAGCCCCAGGACATCGCTGCAGGAGTTCCTCAGGGCAGTGTCCTAAGCCCAACCATCTTCAACTGCTTCATCAATGACTTTCCCTCCGACATAAGGTCAGAAATGGGGATGTTCGCTGATGACTGCACAGTGTTCAGCGCCAGTCACAACTCCTCAGATAATGAAGAGTCCATGCCAGCATGCAACAAGACCTGGATGACGTTCAGGCTTGGGCTGATAAGTGGCAGGTAACATTCGCGCCACAGAAGTGCCAGGCAATGACTATCTCCAACAAGCGAGACTTGAACCACCTCCCCTTGACATTGAACGGCATTACCATCGCTGAATCCCCCACCATCAACATCCTGGGGGTCACCATTGACCAGAAACTTAACTGGACCAGCCACATAAATACGGTGGCAACAAGAGCAGGTCAGAGGCTAGGTATTCTGTGGCGAATATCTCACCTCCTGACTCCCCAAAGCCTTTCCACCATCTACAAGGCACAAGTAAGGAGTGTGATGGAATACTCTCCACTTGCCTGGATGATTGCAGCTCCAACAACACTCAAGAAGCTCAACACCATCCAGGACAAAGCAGCCCGCTTGATTGGCACCCCATCCACCACCTTAAACATTCACTCCCTCCGTACCGTGGCTGCAGTGTACCATCTACAAGATGCACTGCATCAACTCGCCAAGGCTTCTTCGGCAGCACCTCCCAAACCCGCGACCTCTTCCACTTAGAAGGACAAGGGCAGCAGGTGCATGGGAACACCACCACCTCCAAGTTCCCCTCCAAGTCACACACCATCCTGACTTAGAAGTATATCGCCGATCCTTCATCGTCGCTGGTTCAAAATCCTGGAGCTCCCTCCCGAACAGCACTGTGGGAGTACCTTCACCACACGGACTGCAGCGGTTCAAGATGGCGGCTCACCACCACCTTCTCAAGGGCAATTAGGGATGGGCAATAAATGCTGGCCTTGCCAGCGACGCCCACATCCCATAAAAACAAATAAAAAAAAGGGTTGGTAACCAGAGGACACAGATTTAAGTTAATTGGGAAAAGAACTAGCAGCATATTTTTGTACATAGAGCTATGGGGACAGGGCAGGGGAGTGGGACTAATTAGATAGTTCTTTCAAAGAACCGGCACAGGCACGATGGACCGAATGGCCTCCTTCTATGCTTCTGTGAACAATGAAAATATAAGGGCTAATTTTCCTCTGTCCTGCTCCCAGATAGCGCCAGAAAACGGGTGTAATGTAGAGGAAGAATGACTACTAATACTTTGCTCCCACTTTACCCCTTGAATAGTGTTGTACATGAAATTCCTCTGTGGCTTTTCTGGTGTCTGTACCTGACAGCACCTGAAGTGGCCGCAGCAATGTAAATTTCACGTGAATGAATGTCAAAGACCCCTGTGCTTGAACTTGCTTGACAGCTGCTGAAGTCATTCGCTCGGTCGTTTCCTGGGCCACAAACACCTACTTCTCTCTCAGAGTAGAAAAACCATACCCTTCCTGATCGTACAACTGACCCATACCAGCTGGAATAAAGAGAGAAGCCTCAAAGTAAATCGAGCACCCTCCTTCTATTCCTGCAGCATCATTCTTCATTCCCAGACCTGACATCCTGGTTCCTCCACCATGACCTCCTTCCAAAAAAGACTGCAGGGGCATCTGGACTGCCACTCGGGGTGCTGCTAGCATCTCAGCCATGGCACAATAACATCCTCTCATTCGCAGGGGTTGGAAGTTTTAACCAATGTGCAAATCACAGTTTCTGGCACACACACGCGGTAATTTAAATACTTACCATTCTTCTTCCGATGGTGGGAAAAATATCTTTATGGCTCTCCTGCCCCTTTAACGGTGCTGATGACTTTAAGGGCCAGGAATGTGCACTGACTTCCTCAAGTTTGAGCGCTGAGCTCCTGGTTCCAACACAGCACAGTAGTGCACTCAACACAAATTTTTCCTGGACAGCGCCGAGAGAAGAAGATAGACCCTCTACAGGCTTGGCACCAAACTAAGAGGCAATTAAAATAGAGTGTATGTGCGTGTGCACGTGTGTGGGGGCAGACTGCGGGGTAATGACAAATGATAGAGCAACGGTCATGGTAGCCTAAGAGTTGTGGTACTGGACACAAGTAACACAGAGGCCAAGAATTGCCACTGGCCTCTGATCTCCCCTGGCCTCCGATCTCCCCTGGCCTCCGATCTCCCCTGACCTCCGATCTCCCCTGGCCTACGATCTCCCCTGGCCTCCGATCTCCCCTGACCTCCGATCTCCCCTGGCCTACGATCTCCACTGGCCTCTGATCTCCCCTGGCCTACGATCTCCCCTGGCCTACGATCTCCCCTGGCCTTCGATCTCCCCTGGCCTCCGATCTCCCCTGGCCTCCGATCTCCACTGGCCTCCGATCTCCCCTGGCCTCCGATCTCCCCTGGCCTCCGATCTCCCCTGGCCTCCGATCTCCCCTGGCCTCCGATCTCCCCTGGCCTCCGATCTCCCCTGGCCTCCGATCTCCCCTGGCCTCCGATCTCCCCTGGCCTCCGATTTCCCCTGGCCTCCGATTTCCCCTGGCCTCCGATCTCCCCTGGCCTCCGATCTCCCCTGGCCTCCGATCTCCCCTGGCCTCCGATCTCCCCTGGCCTACGATCTCCCCTGGCCTACGATCTCCCCTGGCCTACGATCTCCCCTGGCCTCCGATCTCCCCTGGCCTCCGATCTCCCCTGGCCTCCGATCTCCCCTGGCCTACGATCTCCCCTGGCCTACGATCTCCCCTGGCCTCCGATCTCCCCTGGCCTCTGATTTCCCCTGGCCTACGATCTCCCCTGGCCTGCGATCTCCCCTGGCCTCCGATCTCCCCTGGCCTCCGATTTCCCCTGGCCTCCGATCTCCCCTGGCCTACGATTTCCCCTGGCCTATGATCTCCCCTGACCTACGATCTCCACTGGCCTACGATCTCCCCTGGCCTACGATCTCCCCTGGCCTACGATCTCCACTGGCCTCCGATCTCCCCTGGCCTACGATCTCCACTGGCCTCCGATCTCCCCTGGCCTAAAATCCCCCAGACCTGGCCCCTGCTTACCTGAGGGACACTGTGACGCTGGCAGTGGTCTGCTCTTCAACCACTTTTCACCAGCGGGCTCTTCACACCTTCTTGACTTGATGGAAATGAGGTCTGAGGCCCAATATCAAGGGCACCTCGGGCCTCACCATTCAGGCGCTGGGATCGTTCCATGCGTCCACTGCATGCTTGAATTTCTCCCCTTTTATCTCTGTATAAAAGAATTGTCATATATTTACTTTAAAAGAATAACTGCAGCAAAACTCAGAGTTGTTGGACTTGAGCCAAATTCAGTTGTGGACAAAAAAAAACATAAAATGTCCATTTCAGGGCACTTTGGGTTGTCAGATTGATATGGAACTCCATCCCTAATTATAAACACAAGCATAAGGATTGGATCCTGTTGGTTTACTGAAAGAGATGGTGACATTTATTAGAACACTATCATTTCACCTTTGGGACCTGGCTTTTAGTCCACATCAAACAGATGGGATCAAAGACTTCTCTTTCTAGTAGCTGTTAAGGGTCCTAAGTGAAAAATGAGTTTGGACAGTGCCTTTCCAGTTCCCAGTAGCGGCAAGACCACAGCACAATCTGCTCGTAAATTAGTAGTACTTGGCCAGTCTTACTTGGAGAGACCATAAGGACAGATGGTGTGGGAAATGGAAATGTCACACACGTGTAGTCGGAGATGCTTTTCTTAGGTTGGGGGTGAAGACTTACTGTTGAGCTGTGTTGGGGAGGCCTACATTAAATTTAACCTGTGGGCAATAGCTGATTGAAATTTGTTTTGTTGCTTTCATTTGCTACAAAGAAAAAAAAGAAATAATTGATTTCCCAGCACTGTCATCTCTCACCTTGATAAGCACAATAACATTTACTTCAAATGCAATTAAAGATGGTATTCATAAAGAAAATTGTTTATTCATCTTTTTATTACCTCAAACCTTTTTGCTAATGCCGTATTCGACTTCATAATTAAACTTCCTGCTGGGAGTTTTAAGGAGGTTGTCAGAGTTGTTTGTTCATCATTACACTTTTTATGGTTTCCTGTCTTGCTGTTGACAGTTTGGAGGCAAAGACAGCAGCGATTAATTGACTGAATATTGAGAAAATAAAATTAATTAAAGTTGAAGATCCATAAATTTGGAAATGCTAAAAGTGATACAGCAAGTGAAGAATTCCTCGAGATCTCCACGCATTGAAAGTTGGAAATTGTAGTTGTGGCTGACATCTTTGTCCTACTACACTCCCAGACCCAGAGAAGGTCAGGAAGTGACCAAAATCTGATTCCAAACGTGCTGTGAGTACTGTAGCCCAGCTATTATGGTACTGGACTAGCAACCTAGAGATTGTGAGCTTAAAAAAAATCAGGCAATTTGTGGGCTAGCATCAGAAAATGACCATGAAAGCTGCCAGATTGTAGTAAAAACCTAGCGGGTTCACTAAAGTCCTTCAAGGGAAGGGACCTTGCAACCCCTACCTGGTCGAGTCTTTGTGGTTGACTCTTAATGCCCTCAGATCAATCAGGGATGGACAATAAACCTACCTCGCCCACATCCCAAGAACAAACAAATAAAATAATATATAAATACTTATGTTTGCTGTAGAACTACATGCCAATTATCCAGTCATCTGGCAGCAGTATAAATGCAACTGGTTCCGTTTTCAAGCTGCCTCCTTACAAGGTATTTTAGCTAGTTAAATTGAATTTATTAATCGTGGATAATCGATCTTTATGGCCCTGAAAATCTTCTAACCTTTGACCTGGGACTTCCCTGCTGCCTCTTTATTACTAGAGTTGTGCGTCTCAGAGGAGATGTGGGTCTTTTCTGCTGCCGAGCTGAGGGAGAAATTAATCCCCAACATGCCCGTTTTTTGACCAAAAATTAGAGTTGAGAGGACCAATTTTTCGATCGTAAGCGATCACGCCCAATCTCCCCAGATGTACGCCAACTACCAAATTGGCAGCTGGTGACTTCCTAGTATCCGGGGCGCCCACCTAAAGCAGGCATTAGGCCTTTTGAGCCTATCGCTTGTTTCAGGATTCTGCTCAATTTTCCACGTTCACAGCAGCCCATTCCCGCCCCCCCGCGCCCCCCCCTCCCCCGCCAACAGGACTTACCTGGGGGGCTGGCTCTGCATTGGAGCCAGCAGAATTTTCTCCAGCCCTGACTGGTGAGCTGTATTGGGACGCTCGATTGGTGTCCGCAGCTTGCCGGTTTTATGTACATGAGGCTGAAGGCCCAATTTGCAGTGAACCTTGGGACGCTGTCTTTGGGCATATGTTCCAGGCGTGCTACCCACTGCCCCGGTTTCCAGCGCTAGACCAATTTCTCACTCGCTGTCTCCAGCATAACTTTAAAAATAATCTATTTTTTGTGAAAACCCTGCACAATGGCTGACTTATGCTGGGGGTACAGCTGCACGAGTACCAGCCACCCTCCAGTGACTCACTCAAATAGCCATGCTTCATATGTGATCCTATACATTGAGTGTGGGAGGCTATTTTAACATGGGAGCGGGCATCACAGCCCAGCCCAATTCTGGCCTCACCCAACATCCATACAGATGCACACAGTATCCTGTAGGAGTCACTAAAAGGCTGATTTTTCTCTCTTCCCTACCTCAGGAAAGCTGAGGCTAATTGTTGTCTCTACCACTGTCCTGGATAAGATTCACTATCTCAGCACAAACTAGCATTTGAAACTGAGACCTTCTTAGCCTGCATGGTTTAGTTCCACATTAGACTATGCATGTACTAATAGGGTCATCAGGGGAAATTCCGCATTTGTCTAACCTTACATCAAGCAGATGTATAACGAAGTACTGACTTTTCAGGCAGTGAAAAGGTTAAGGTAATTTGTGATCAAAATCATTCTGCTGTGCTGCAAGCTGTGAACAAAGTTAATTGCTAGCAGGTTTACCAGCATTACATGCATTCTTCCCAAATGCCTGTCTTCCCACTGACAAGTTTTTAAAGCAATATGTCAGCTTTAGATGGTCAAAAAAGACAAGGTCAAAGCCATAAAACAATGATAACAGCTTGAACTCTGTGTACATCTGATGTCATGTTCCTGCATTGTAGAAAATTAAGAGGGGGCTGTGCGGTTAGCTTCTAGTTGGTATAAATCCAGGGGCGACTTAATAATCCGATCACACAGTTATTAAAGTGGCCAACCAAATACTTTTCTGAAATGCCATTACACGTAGTGTGCTGCCTTGCTTACCTGTCACCAGCTGAACCTCCCCCACCACCACTGGCTTTTGACAAAGGAGGTAAATTTTACACTGTTGATGGAGTCCGGGAATGAAACCATCATGGGTTCTGACAGCTGTCACGCCAGGCAGTGCGAAACCCCACTCTCCATGCCTAATGGCCCCCTGATAGTCAAAATAAAGGATTGAAAAGTATCAGTATTTTTTATTACACAAGAGCTGTTTTCCATTCATTTATTTGAATTGAGGTTTTAATGCAAAAAGGAGGAGCGGTACTCAATGCAGTCATACGATGAGGTCAGACTGTGGGGGTGAAATTGGACATGGCCAGGGATGCAAACCGGGCAGAATCGCATTTGCCGTCTGTTATATGACACGGCCAATATTCAGTTCTATTGACGTCAACCGCACTGTATATCAGGCAGGGCGTATAACAGGCGCCCGATGCAATTCCGCTTATTTTGCGTCCCTGGCCATGTCCAATTTCACCCCCTGTGTATTTCCGGGAATGCTTTGTGGCCTAGTGAGATGTCACATTTGAATTATGTGTTTGTGTGGCTCAAGAGGTGATCTCAAAAATACTGATTGGAGAAAACCAAAGACCTGTATCCCAATTATTGATTCATATCTGTACCTGAGAGTACTGTCGGGAGTGCCAATTTTATCCAGGTCACACTTATGTAACCTAATAATTAGGTAACATTCGTGCCACACAAGTGCCAGGCAATGACTATCTCCAACAAGTGAGAGTCTAACCACCGCCCCTTGACATTCAACGGCATTACCATCGCCGAATCCCCACCATCAACATTCTGGAGGTCACCATTGACCAGAAACTTAACTGGACCAGCCACATAAATACTATGGCAACAAGAGCAGGTCAGAGGCTAAGTATTCTGCAGTGAGTGTCTCACCTCCTGACTCCCCAAAGCTTTTCCACAATCTACAAGGCACAAGTAAGGAGTGTGATGGAAAACTCTCCACTTGCCTGGATGAGTGCAGCTTCAACAACACTCAAGAAGCTCTACACCATCCAGGACAAAGCAGCCCGCTTGATTGGCACCCCATCCACCACCTTAAACATTCACTCCCTCCACCACCGGCGCACCATGGCTGCAGCATGTACCATCTACAAGATGCACTGCAGCATAGAAACATAGAAAAATAGGAGTAGGAGTAGGCCATTCGGTCCTTCGAGCCTGCTCCGCCATTCAATATGATCATGGCTGGTCCTCCATCTCAATACCATATTCCAGCTCTCTCCCCATACCCCTTGATGCCTTTAGTGTCTAGAAAACTATCTATCTCCTTCATAAATATATTCAGTGACTTGGCATCCACAGCCTTCTGTGGTAGAGAATTCCACAGGTTCACCACCCTCTGGGTGAAGAAATTTCTCCTCATCTCAGTCCTAAATGTCCTACCCCATATCCTGAGATTATAACCCCTCATTCTAGACCCCCAGCCAGGGGAAACATCCTCCCTGCATCCAGTCTGTCTAGCCCTGTCAGAATTTTATACGTTTCAATGAGGTCCCCTCTCATTCTTCTAAACTCTAGTGAATACAGGCCTAGTCGACCCAATCTCTCCTCATACGACAGTCCTACCATCCCAGGAATCAGTCTGGTGAACCTTCGCTGCACTCCGTCTATGGCAAGTATATCTTTTCTTAGGTAAGGAGACCAAAACTGCACACAGTACTCCAGGTGTGGTCTCACCAAGGCCCTGTACAACTGTAGTAAGACATCCTTGCTCCTGTACTCAAATCCTCTTGCCATGAAGGCCAACATACCATTTGCCTTCCTAAGTGCTTGCTGCACCTGCATGTTTGCTTTCAGTGACTGGTGCACAAGGACACCCAGGTCCCTCTGTACATCAACATTTCCCAATCTAGCCCCATTTAAATAATACTCTACCTTTCTGTTTTTCCTACCAAAGTGGATAACTTCACATTTATCTACATTATACTGCATCTGCCATATATTTGCCCACTCACTCAACTTGTCTAAATCGCCTTGAAGCCTCTTTGATTGTCCTCAGAACTTACAATCCCACCTAGTTTCATGTCGTCAGCAAACTTGGAAATATTACATTTGGTTCCCTCATCCAAATCATTGATATATATTGTGAATAGCTGGGGCCCAAGCACTGATTCCTGCGGTACCCCACTAGTCACCGCCTGCCACCCCGAAAAAGACCCATTTATTCCTACTCTCTGTTTCCTGTCTGTTAACCAATTTTCAATCCATGCCAGTATATTACCCCCATCCCATGTGCTTTAATTTTGCACACTAACCTCTTATGTGGGACTTTATCAAAGGCCTTCTAAAAATCCAAATACACCACATCCACTGGTTCTCCCTTATCTATTCTACCATCCTCAAAAAACTCCAGTAGGTTTGTCAAACACGATTTCCCTTTCATAAATCCATGTTGACTTTGTCTAATCCCGTTGATATTTTCTAAGTGTCCTGTTATCACATCCTTTATAATAGACTCTAGCATTTTCCCTACTACTGATGTTGGTCTGTAGATCCCTGTTTTCTCTCGCCCTCCTTTTTTAAATAGTGGGGTTACATTTGCCACCCTCCAATCTGCAGGAACTGTTCCATAATCTATAGAATTTTGGAAGATGACAACCAGTGCATCCACTATTTCCATTGCTACCTCTTTTAGTATTCTGGGATGCAGATTATCAGGCCCTGGGGATTTATCAGCTTTCCGTCCCATTAATTTCTCCAGCACTATTTTTTTACTAATACTAATTTCCTTTAATTCCTCCTTCTCACTAGACCCTTGGTTCCCTAGCATTTCTGGGAAGTTATTTGTGTCCTCTTCCGTGAAGACAGAACCAAAGTATTTATTTAATTGCTCAGCCATTTCCCTGTTCCCCATTATAAATTCTCCTGTTTCTGACTGAAAGGGACCTACATTTGTCTTCACTAATCTTTTTCTTTTTACATACTTGTAGAAGCTTTTAGAATCCACTTTTATGTTCCTTGCAAGTTTACTCTCAGACTCTATTTTTCCCCTCTTAATCAATCTCTTGGTCCTTTTTTGCTGAACTCGAAACTGTTCCCAATCCTCAGGCTTGCTACTTTTTCTGGCAACTTTATATGACTCCTCTTTGGATCTAATACTATCCTTAATTTCTTTTGTTTGCCATGGTTGGGCTGCTTTTCCTTTTGTGTTTTTGCGCCAGAAAGGAATGTATAACTGTTGCAATTCATGCATTCGTCCCTTAAATGTTAGCCATTGCCGATCCACCATCATACCTTTTAATGAAGCTCCCCAATCTATCACAGCCAACTCACTCCTCATACCATCGTAGTTTCCTTTGTTTAGATTTAGGACCCTAGTTTCGGATTTGACATCTTCACTTTCCATTTTAATGAAGAATTCTATCATGTTATCATCACTCTTCCCTAAAGGACCCCGCACAACAAGATTATTAATTAACCCCTTCTCATTGCACAATACCCAATCTAGGATAGCCTGTTCCCTAGTTGGCTCCTCAACATACTGGTCTAAAAAACCATCTCATACACACTCCAGGAATTCATCCTCCACAGTATTATTGCTAATTTTGTTTGGCCAGTCTATATGTAGATTAAAGTCACCCATGATTACTGTAGTACCCTTGTTGCATGCATCTCTAATTTCCTGTTTGATGCCATCCCCTACATTACCACTACTGTTTGGAGGCCTATAGACAACTCCCACCAATGTTTTCTGCCCCTTGGTGCTTCTTAGCTTCACCCAGACTGATTCTACATCTTGATTTTCTGAGCCAATATCCTTTCTCACTATTGCTCTGATTTCATCCTTTACTAACAACCCCACCCCACATCCTTTTCCTTTTTGCCTGTCCTTCCTAAATATCGAATATCCTTGTATATTCAGCTCCTAGCCTTGGTCACTCTGCAGCCATGTCTCCGTAATCGCAATTATATCGTATCCGTTTATATCTATTTGTGCTGTTAATTCATCTACCTTATTACGAATGCTTCATGCATTCAGATACAGTGCCTTTAGATTTGTCTTTTCAACATTTTTAGACATCTTAACATTTTTTTGTACTGTACTATGGCCCTATTTGTCTTTTTACCATTTTTTCTTACCCGGACCCTATTTGTTCGTGCACTCCTTTGTTTGTACGCTCTGTCCCTTCCTGACACAATCTGGTTATCCTTACCCCAATCACTTTCCTGCACTGCTTCCTTGTCTTTTCTCTTTAGCATTCTAGATTTCTCTCCACCAGGACCCTCCCCCCCTTATTTAGTTTAAAGCCCTATCTACCTCCCTAGTTATTCGATTCACTAGAACTCTGGTCCCAGCATGGTTCAGGTGTAGTCTGTCCCAATGGAACAGCTCTCTCTTTCCCCAGTACTGGTGCCAGTGCCCCATGAATCAAAACCCACTTCTCCCACACCAATCTTTGAGCCACGCATTCATCTCCCTGATCCTATTGACCCTATGCCAATTTGCTCGTGGCTCCGGTAATAATCCAGAGATTATTACCTTTGTGGTTCTACTTTTTAATTTAGTGCCTAGTTGCTCAAACTCTCTCAGCAGAACCTCTTTCTTTGTCCTACCTATGTCATTGGTCCCTACGTGGACAACGACAACTGGATCCACCCCCTCCCACTCCAAGTTTTTCTCCAGCCTGGAGGAGATGTCCTTTACCCTGGCACTGGGTAGGCAACATAGCCTTCGGGACTCACGCTCCTGGCTGCAGAGAACAGTGTCTATACCCCCAACTATACTGTCATCTACTACAACCACCTTCCTTTTTACTCCCCCCACTCGCCAAGGCTTCTTCGGCAGGCACCTCCCAAACCTGCGACCTCTTCCACCTAGAAGGACAAGGGCAGCAGGTGCATCGGAACACCACCACCTCCAAGTTCCCCTCCAAGTCGCACACCATCCTGACTTAGAAGTATATGGCCGATCCTTCATCGTCGCTGGGTCAAAAAGTACCTTCACCACACGGACTGCAGTGGTTGAAGAAAGTGGTTCCCCAGCACCTTCTTAAGGGCAATTAGGGATGGGCAATGTATCTGAATGCACGAAGCATTCGTAATAAGGTAGACGAATTAACAGCGCAAATAGATGTAAACGGATATGATATAATTGCAATTACGGAGACATGGCTGCAAGGATATTCGATTTTTAGGAAGGACAGGCAAAAAGGAAAAGGAGGTGGGGTGGTGTTGTTAGTAAAGGATGAAATCAAAACAATAGTGAGAAAGGATATTGGCTCAGAAAATCAAGATGTAGAATCAGTCTGGGTGAAACTAAGAAGCACCAAGGGGCAGAAAACATTGGTGGGAGTTGTCTATTGGCCTCCAAACAATAGTGGTAATGTAGGGGATGGCATTAAACAGGAAATTAGAGATGCATGTAACAAGGGTACTACAGTAATCATGGGTGACTTTAACCTACATATAGACTGGTCAAACCAAATTAGCAATAATACTGTGGAGGATGAATTCCTGGAGTGTGTATGAGATGGTTTTTTAGACCAACACTTTGAGGAGCCAACTAGGGAACAGGCTATCCTAGATTGGGTATTGTGCAATGAGAAGGGGTTAATTAATAATCTTGTTGTGCGGGGTCCTTCAGGGAAGAGTGACCATAACATGATAGAATTCTTCATTAAGATGGAAAGTGAAGTAGTCCAATCCGAAACTAGGATCCTAAATCTAAACAAAGGAAGCTACGAAGGTATGAGGAGTGAGTTGGCTATGATAGATTGGGGAGCTTCATTAAAAGGCTTGAGGGTAGATAGGCAATAGCTAACATTTAAGGAATGAATGCATTAATTTCAACAGTTATACATTCTTTTCTGGCGCAAAACCACAAAAGGAAAAGTGGCCCAACCATGGCTAACAAACGAAATTAAGGATAGTATTAGATCCAAAGAGGAGTCATATAAAGTTGCCAGAAAAAGTAGCAAGCCTGAGGATTGGGAATAGTTTAGAATTCAGCAAAAGAGGACCAAGAGATTGATTAAGAGGGGAAAAATAGAATATGAGAGTAAACTTGCAAGGAACATAAAAGCGGACTGTAAAAGCTTCTACACATATGTAATAAGAAAAAGATTAGTGAAAACAAATATAGGCCCCTTACAGTCAGAAACAGGAGAATTTATAATGGGGAAGAAGGAAATGGCTGAGCAATTAAACAAATACTTTGGTTCTGTCTTCATGGAAGAGGACAGAAATAACTTCCCAGAGATGCTAGGGAACCAAGGGTCTAGTGAGAAGGAGGAATTAAAGGAAATTAGTATTAGTAAAAAAAATAGTGCTGGAGAAATTAATGGGACGGAAAGCTGATAAATCCCCAGGGCCTGATAATCTGCATCCCAGAATATTAAAAGAGGTAGCCATGGAAATAATGGATGCATTGGTTGTCATCTTCCAAAATTCTACAGATTATGGAACAGTTCCTGCAGATTGGAGGGTGGCAAATGTAACCCCACTATTTAATAAAGAATGGAGAGAGAAAACAGGGAACTACAGACCGGTTAGCCAAACATCAGTAGTTGGGAAAATGCTAGAGTCTATTATAAAGGATGGCCTACTCCTGCTCCTATCTTCTATGTTTCCTATCTTCTATGTGATATCAGGACACTTAGAAAATATCAACGGGATTAGACAAAGTCAACATGGATTTATGAAAGGGAAATCGTGTTTGACAAACCTCCTGGAGTTTTTTGAGGATGTAACTGGTAGAATAGATAAGGGAGAACCAGTGGATGTGGTGTATTTGGAATTTTAGAAGGCCTTTGATAAAGTCCCACATAAGAGGTTAGTGTGCAAAATTAAAGCACATGGGATGGGGGTAATATACTGGCATGGATTGAAAATTGGTTAACAGACAGGAAACAGAGAGTAGGAATAAATGGGTCTTTTTCAGGATGGCAGGTGGTGACTAGTAGGGTACCGCAGGGATCAGTGCTTGGGCCCCAGCTATTCACAATATATATCAATGATTTGGATGAGGGAACCAAATGTAATATTTCCAAATTTGCTGACGACATGAAACTAGGTGGGATTGTAAGTTGTGAGGAGGATACAAAGAGGCTTCAAGGCGATTTAGACGAGTTGAGTGAGTGGGCAAATACATGGCAGATGAAGTATAACATGGATAAATGTGAAGTTATCCACCTCGGTGGGAAAAACAGAAAGGCAGAGTATTATTTAAATAGTGATAGATTGGGAAATGTTGAAGTACAAAGGGGCCTGGGTGTTCTTGCACATCAGTCACTGAAAGCAAACATGCAGGTGCAGCAAGCAGTTAGGAAGGCAAATGGTATGTTGGCCTTCATGGCAAGAGGATTTGAGTACAGGAGCGAGGATGTCTTACTACAGTTATATAGGGCCTTGGTGAGACCACACCTGGAGTACTGTGTGCAGTTTTGGTCTCCTTACCTAAGAAAAGATATACTTGCCATAGACGGAGTGCAGCGAAGGTTCACCAGACTGATTCCTGGGATGGTAGGACTGTCGTATGAGGAGAGATTGGGTCGACTAGGCCTGTATTCACTAGAGTTTAGAAGAATGAGAGGGGATCTCATTGAAACGTATAAAATTCTGACAGGGCTAGACAGACTGGATGCAGGGAGGATGTTTCCCCTGGCTGGGGGATCTAGAACGAGGGGTCACAGTCTCAGGTTACGGGGTAGGACATTTAGGACTGAGATGAGGAGAAATTTCTTCAATCAGAGGGTGGTGAACCTGTGGAATTCTCTACCACAGACGGCTGTGGAGGCTGTAACTGGTTTCTGCGGTGGCCAATTTCCTATAGGCCCTGCCGCAATCGCTAATTATTGTAAGTGGTTTTGCCCCACCCGTAGCGAGCACGCAAACCCCCTTACTACTAGTTCTGGACGATAGGGATTACTGAGGACAGATTGGAACACGGACAGCGTTTTCGGGCTCACCCCTGCAGTGTTTATTAAGGTTGACAAAACCACTCCACTCGCATACAGTACGAGCGGTGTGAACACAACCGTACAGTTTAAAACAGTGCAACCCTGACTTGTCCAACAAGCCCCTGCCGTGCTGACTTACCATGGCCTAAAAACACCCTCCCGTGAACTAAACTATCACAGGACCCTTCCAACGCTAAACCCCCTCTGGTTTGGTAGGAACATACTGGCACCCCCTCACACAGCTAAGTGATTTTGTGAAATAACAACAGAAAACGCTGGAAAAACTCAGCAGGCGAGGCAGCATCCGTGGAGAGAGAAACAGAGTTAACGTTTCAGGTCGAAGACCTTTCGTCAGAAGTGATTTTGTGGGTGTGCAGGCTTGTCAATGCTCACCTAGATTGCCCTCTGATCTTGCTTGCAGCTTTCTCCCGTACATCTTGTCTACCTGGTTCCGTGCCGGCCTAGCGGCATGCGAGTCCCAGTCTGAGTCGAAGTCCGTCTCGGTTGGAAGAGCAAGGCTCAGCTCCTCTTGACGTTCTGTTGTGGGGAGGGCAGGAGAGAGAGAGAGAGCTATCCAAAACGGCTCTCTGATATACCCGCCCAATACACAGACCGCGGTCTGTGGTTTTAATGGACACATGGCCTCAGGGAAATGGTTTCCAGGCCTCCTCCCAGGTTTGGATGGTTTAGATCTCGTTTCGATCTCCCAGCCGATTTAACTTAACGAGCTCATCTTCTTCAGAAACAATGAGTCGCCAGCCTCATTATTCATGACTTTGGAGTGGGCCTCTCGGGCCATTGTTACCAAGGACAGCCCGTTACCATACGAATGCAACCTGGTTACGTCAGCCACCTTCAGCTTGAGTGTTTTTCCACAGCTTCCCCCCCAAACAGCCTGTCCAGTTTTTAATAAGGTTATATGTTCATAATCTAAAAATCCATGGAGTCTGCGCCGACTGCTACAAGGTCAAGTCACTGAATATAGTTAAGAAGGAGATAGATAGATTTCGAGACACAAAAGGCATCAAGGGGTATGGGGAGAGAGCGGGAATATGGTATTGAGATAGAGTATCAGCCATGATCATATTGAATGGCAGAGCAGGCTCGAAGGGCCGAATGGCCTACTCCTGCTCCTATTTTTCTATGTTTCCATGTTTCTAAATGCTGGCCTTGCCAGTGACGTCCACATCCCATAGAACGAATTAAAAAAAAACTCCAGCAGTGCCCTTACTCACACTTAGGAGTCCGTATACTTGACTGTTGTAAATGCATGCCTAAGCTCTCTGAATTTAGGAAAGTGGTTGTATCCCTTTGGGAAGAGAATGTTTTATAGGCAAACAGAAACTCTACCTGTGTGCATTTCTCAATAGTTTTCTTTACAGTTACTGTTAAAACATGGTGATGGGTTTCTGTGTATGGCAGAAATTTGGTTAACCAAAAAAAAAACAATTTGCCCAGCTGTCACAGTATAAAACAACAGTAATAGAAACAGAAAAAGCTGGAACTACTCAGCAGGTCAGGCAGCATCTGTGGAGAGAGAAACAGAGTTAACGTTTCAGGCTGATGACCTTGTTCTGGCGAGAGGTCACCGACCTGAAACGTTAACTCTGCTTCTCTCTCCAGAGATGCTGCCTGACCTGCTGAGTATTTCCAGCATTTTCTGTTTCTATTTCAGATTTCCAGCATCCGCAGTATTTTGATTTTGTATAAAACAACAGTATTTGACTGTTGAAATGTTCATTGCAAAGCTTGTTTCATTGCTCAAAAATGAAGATTCAGGTCTCATATGTTTTAATAATATAGATATCACAATATAATACAGTAATGGATTTAAATACAGGAAACTCTTTATTAACCGGCACCGACGGGACCGGCGTGGTGCCGGTTTATCGAAAGTACCGGATAACGGAGAGTTATATCTACCGAGGCTATTTTTAACAAAGAAAAATAAATAAATCAAGAAATGTGCAGTATACTTCCGACAGCGCCAGGAGGCCGAGTAGTGGCACTTTTGAAAACTACCCCTACTGACTAAATTGGCGTTCGCGGACTCGGACTTGGACTCAGGATCAGCAACATTGCCGGTTATTTGAGAGGAGTTTTCAGAGTACTCGGCGTTCGCGGAGACTCGACTGCGACTCGGCAACATTGCCGGTTATTTGAGAGGAGTTTTCGGAGGATGATTTTTGCCGGTTAAGCGAGAATTCCGGATATTTGGGTGCCGGATAAACAAAAGTTTCCTGTAAATGGAAAATCAAGTGGGCTTCATTATGGGTGTGCAATCCCTCCCACCCAAATTTCCTCTATGCACTCAACCTCGGCACATGACATAAGCATCTCATTTGCATGGTATCATAATATACCAGCCCCCAAAACTTACAGGATTTCTGTTGCAAACGGGGTGGAGACGTGGCATAATTGAGTCTGGCCTTAAATTTCACCCCCATCCATCCAGATAACAATGGCTTTGTGCCCACAGGCCCAAGGAATCTTTAGGAAAATAAAATGCCAGCAGGCTGAACAAACCTGTTGTTTTAGGTAGACTGCCACTGTCCAACATTATTACTATATTCCTCAATCCCGTCTCTCTCCAAAAGCACATCTAATTGTCTCTTGGACCCATTTATATCATCTGCATCATTGGCCTGGCCTAGAATGAACTTGCTATCATGCAATGCAGTCTTTGAAATTAAAATTAGGCTGAAGACAATAAAAGAGTTCCAACTCCTCAAGGAAACGAATGCTGCCGATTACTCTGCTGTAATGAACGCTGCCGGTTACTCTGCTGTAATGAATGCTGCCGATTACTCTGCTGTAATGAACGCTGCCGGTTACTCTGCTGTAATGAACGCTGTCGGTTACTCTGCTGTAATGAACGCTGTCGGTTACTCTGCTGTAATGAACGCTGCCGATTACTCTGCTGTAATGAACGCTGCCGGTTACTCTGCTGTAATGAACGCTGTCGGTTACTCTGCTGTAATGAACGCTGTCGGTTACTCTGCTGTAATGAACGCTGTCGGTTACTCTGCTGTAATGAATGCTGCCGATTACTCTGCTGTAATGAACGCTGCCGATTACTCTGCTGTAATGAATGCTGCCGGTTACTCTGCTGTAATGAACACTGCCGGTTACTCTGCTGTAATGAACGCTGCCGGTTACTCTGCTGTAATGAACGCTGCCGGTTACTCTGCTGTAATGAACGCTGCCGATTACTCTGCTGTAATGAACGCTGTCGGTTACTCTGCTGTAATGAACGCTGCCGGTTACTCTGCTGTAATGCAACTTTAAACTTGAAGAGAGTTGCACATTTTTCCTCAGTTTTCTCCCACTTTCCTTTTTCTTACTTCCCTCCAAATTTCTCGCCTCCTTTCCTAAAAGTCTCCGACTCTTGCTGGGGTATAGTTCACGGTGCTGGCAGGCGTAATGGTAAATCATGCAAGTGGCTATTCTAAAATTGTGAGCATAGACAGTGAATGGTGACGGACACTTGACCACGGGGAACATCACAATTGAGCCTAATCCTGTCCTCACTTATGTGCCTTCCATTAGGGCTCGCTGGGAAGAACCCTGGCTGATTTTTGCCATCTCTAACCCAGGGTCGTTGATGCCAATTGTGGCGACCCCACTCCGGCTGAGGCTGAGGCTGAGGCTCTGTTAACTCAATACAGACTATGGATTGAAGTTGGCACGTTCTGGCCTGCGTGGTGGCTCAGGCCTTCGATGAATGTTTGTTGTGAGCCGTTATGCTAAAAAAAATGTAAGTGGAAATTTGATATATTGTTTTACCAATACAAACAGTTCGGCTTTCCTGAGGTGTGGTCTTTTGTGTGACATCCTTTTGACTCCGCTTTCTGTCACAAGTGCACATTCATCCCCACGGGCAAAGTGAATGAGTTCCACTCATCAGAGCAGGAAATTTGAATACTTTCAACTGGCAGTGACCTAAACTGCAGTGCATTGGAATATGTGGTGTTAATGTCTTCACAGCAAATGTATGTGGTTACTAGCAAAGAATGGTCTAAAGTCTCTTTATGCCCAACAGTCTGAATATAATATTTACAGTGTATTCAAATGATTGCAATTTGAATATGCATAATGAAAATCCTCACAATCTTATTTTAAATGCAAATTGAGTTGTATTTAATATGAGCGTTCTGGGTTTTCTAATTAAATCGTTTATTGTTAAATTAATTTATTAGCAAATTGAATTATCTTCATAAACACATGGCTATTGTACACTTTATTTTAGTAATGGTAGGTTGTAAATTAATTGGATATTTAATTAGCTATCCAGAATGAAAAACTATTGTTGCAAAGTACATAGCTAGAGTGATACTTCTGCAGCCTTATCTAGAGGTCCAAGATACTCGGGTTACCAATTCATCGTTGTACCTGGCCATATATACGCAGTGGGCAACAACTGGTTTTTAGCATAAAAATGTCCAACTTCTGAATTAATCTGAGTTTTAAAGTTGTAAATTCCCTTCTGAATAAAAGGGGGGGGGGGGGTGTATTTTAACATGGACTTTGGGTGCGGGTGAGTGGTGAAATCCAGGATAAATGAGAGCGTGTTGAGAAGCCGGCTCCAACCCGCCGACTTCCGTATTTAATTCCAACGCGTTAGGCTGCGTGCGTGCAACCCACTCGGGAGAGACAAGTTGTCAATTTCAATATGTTAATCGCTCAATTAGAGCGATAGTAACGTGGCTTTTGCAGTTTAACTTTGGCTTCGCGGGTTTCCCAGGCTTCCTGGAACTCGCCAGTGAAAGCAAGGTGAGAAGGGTGAAGCGGCAATTGAGAGGGGTGAAGCCATGACAGGGAAATATGCCAATAAGTACTCAGTACTCACAGCTGCTTTCTTACCTGCTTGTGTGAAAAGGTTTGTTCACAGTACTTGTGCTGAGAGGTTACTTTACACACTTTGGAGGTGACTTTATATAGTTTGGATTTGTCATCTATACAGAGGTCTGGTCTGCACTTTGGAGCTCTGATCTATCAGATCAGCATGGGTGCTACTTACGCTGTGTTACTTTGGACCTCAGAGGAGGACCAAGGTGACCACCAGCAGCAGCAGGAGCAGCAATACCTGTACCAGCAGCACCAGCAGCAGCAGGAGCAGGAGCACATGTACCAGCAGCACCAGCAGCAGCAGGAGCAGGAGCAACAGGACATGTACCAGCAGCACCAGCAGCAGCAGGAGCAGGAGCAGCAGGACATGTACCAGCAGCACCAGCAGCAGCAGGAGCAGGAGCAGCAGGACATGTACCAGCAGCACCAGCAGCAGCAGGAGCAGGAGCAGCAGGACATGTACCAGCAGCACCAGCAGCAGCAGGAGCAGGAACAGCAGGACATGTACCAGCAGCAGCAGCAGCAGCAGGAGCAGGAACAGCAGGACATGTACCAGCAGCAGCAGCAGCAGGAGCAGGAGCAGCAGGACATGTACCAGCAGCACCAGCAGGAGCAGGAACAGCAGGACATGTACCAGCAGCACCAGCACCAGCAGGAGCAGGAGCAGCAGGACGTGCACCAGCAACAGGCTGCTGCTCAGAGACCTGTAGCTCCAAAGGAGAGAGGGGAGCAGCAGAGAGGTGCAGCTCACAGGAGGCCACACCCGGCACACATAGTGTACAGGCAGAGGATAAGATTACTCGACATGTCAGAACACCAGTGTCTGAGGAGGTTCAAGGTTTCACATCAGGTGGTGGCAGACATTTGCAGCCTGCTGGAACAAGACCTGCTGCCAACTGGATCTGGTGACCACGCTTTACCAGTGGCTGTCAAAGTCACCTACCGCCCTCAACTTTTTTGCCTCTATATCCTTCCAGGGCTCTGCCGGATACATTTGCAGAATCTCGCAGTCGGTGGCACACAAATGCATAAGACAGGTGGCTGATTGCTTGTTTGCCAGGGCTGGCAATTATGTGAACTATGCCGGCAATGTGCGCCAGTCAGAATGAGCGGGCGCTCAGGTTTGCAGCTCTGGCTGGCTTCCCACAGGTGCGTGGCGTCATCAACTGCACACATGTGGCAATTAAGGCACCCATAGATCACCCAGGCGTGTTCGTCCACTGCAAGGCCTTCCACTCCATCAATATGCAGCTGGTGTGCAACCACAAAAAGATCTTTATGCAGGTATGTGCAAGATTCCGAGCAGCTGCCGTGATGCTTTCGACCTGCGGCAGTCCACCCTCCCTGATCTCTTCGTACCTCGAAGCAGAGTTACCGGCTGGCTGCTCGGTGACAAGGGATACCCATATAAAATATGGCTGATGACACCGCTCAGAAACCCAAGGAATGAGGCCTAGGACCGATACAATGAATGCCTTATCACCACCAGATGTGTCATTGAACAAACCAACGGCATGCTAAAGATGCGATTCAGGTACCTGGACAGATCTGGAGGCTCCCTTCAGTACGCACCAGCCAGGGTCTCCAGAATGGTTGTGGTGTGCACAACATTGAGCAGCAGTGAGTTTTGGACCTACAGGAGGAACAAGGCACAGAGCACAGAGCCTCTTCAGACGATTCCGAGGAGAGGAAGAGGAAGATGAAGAGGAGGGGAGGAAGAGGAGGAGGCAGAAGTTGATGTGGGCAATGCACCACCAGCGGCACACATTGCTGCCTGGGATGCCTCATTATTGCAAGGTTGACTTAAGTTCCACCAGTGCACCCATCTAACAACCACATGCAAAAGCCACTTTGGCCCCCCCTCCCCCCATTCCCCCCCAATTCCACTAACACAAAGCAGTCCTGCAAACAACCAAGACTCCCTTTCACATCCCCCCATTCCTCGTCGTCAATTCATGTCTTCCCATTCACCATCAAAGAACTGAAAAGGTCACTTGCCAGCCAGCAACCAAGAATGGACAAGATGGGAAAGTGGTGCAAAAGAATAATACTTATGTGTCTCACAGATAAAACAGAAACTCAACATTCTAACAAAATCTAAGACACTTATGTGCATGCCCTTGTGCAACTACAAATCTTTACTCTTCCTTTTTTCTAGCACGTCTACGTGGTGCAACCCCTATGGCATCAGCAGAGGTAGAGGCAGGATGCTCACATGCCTACTCTGACTGCTGAGATGCTCTTGGCTGACGTCCTCTGAGTTTTGGTGCCTGTGAGGGCCCCGCCAAAGACTGCTCCACCTGCACCTGTGCAGACTTGACCATCGGGACAGGAGGCAGCATGTGAGGTACTGACTGGGGGTGGGGGGAGAGGGCAATGGTTGAGAGGTGGAAGAGTTTTGAGCGAGTCCCCACCTCCATGTCCCCTTTCAACATCATGGTCCACCCGCATTTCCTTGCTAGCAATAAGCTGGAGAACACTTTGCTGCAGATCAGTGGGGCGATGAATGGCCAAGGCTAGGGTACCATTCATCCTATTTAAGGTGGCATTCATAATGTGCAAGCCATTGGGGAAGGCCTGCATGCACGCATCTGATGCTCCATGCAGGTGGCCCATCTTTCCATGGACGAAGATATAATCGCAAAGGTCTGTGACATCATGCTTGAGAAGGACTCCTCCAATCTCTCTGCAAGTGTGCAGAGGGTGGCTGGAACACCTGACAGTACATCGCACATTCTCTGCTACTGCTCCAGAGGTATCCAGTTTGTCGATGGCCCCTGAGGTACAGCTTCTGCATCCAGCTGAGCAGAGCTTGGAGCGTCCTGTGGCCCTCCGATGCGGACCCTCTACTGCTGTCCCTGTCTCCACCATCTGCTCTTGCTCACTTGTGATGTGTGAGTCACCAGGTGAAAACCCAACTATCTGCCTTACTGGTCCCACCAAAGTGTGAGTATCTGAGCTGGTGCATGGTCTGCATGAGTTCTGTGACGGTGCACCCTCTAGAGCGAGTAACCTCTTCTGAGGAGTAACCTCTCCCTGTGGGACGGGTGAAGGCCCTGTGGGAAATAAAAGACATGAATGAGATCTGTCAGGGTAAGAATGTTTGAACTTATCATTATGCAGATGATCATATTTCACTCGCTGTTGACATCAAGTCAACATGAGTGTGTGTTGTATGCCAGGTAGCTGGGAGGCCCCCATATTCCCATCTCCGATGGCCCAGCATGCCGAGTCTCCGCTGATTTCCAGTGCCTACTCCTCTGCACTTGTTAGTTGTGAGATGGCTGGAGGGCCACCTCCGGTTCTCTGCCTCTCCCTCTGAAGGGGAACACAGACTGTATAGAACCTTCACACATTCGTGTCAGATGCTCATGAGAATGTATCTCAGGAGCAACTATCTGGATATGGCTGCAGAGCAATGCATGCAATGCCTGTGGTGACCCAGAGAAAAAGTTACTGTGTTGTGCCATCGTATTGCCTCCCAGCTGGAAGGACGATCCACGATGCGATAACTCAGCCTGAGGTTCTTAAAATAACCACATTTCTGAATTTTTCACGCTTCAGGATCCTTTCAAGCTGCCAGGGAAAATTTGACAAGAGTGAACCATCCCTCGGTGCGCTGATGCATCCAAAATGTCACCAAGGCTCTGCTCAGGCACACACCCTGCTATGGGCACGTTGGCACTGAGCCACAGCAGCAGCGATCCTGTCAGCAAAGCTTCTTTAATACTGATAGTTTTCCAAGGGTTAAAGGCATTATTGATCGCACATATATGTTATTCGGGGTCCATCAGGCCAGGTGGTGCCATACACGAAATAGAAAAGGATACTATTCTGTCAGTGTGCAGATAGTGTGTAGTGACAGCCTGAGCAGCCTCCGCATGAATGACAGTCATCCTGGGAGCTGCCATAACTCTTATATTCCAACATTCCAATGTTCAAGAGCTGTTCCAGGAAGATAGCAGGCTGGTTGGATGGCTCCTACAGCATCCTGGCTACATATTCCGACCTTGGCTGATGCTTCCAGTTGCCAAGACAACGAATTGGATTGAGGAACACTGCAATAAGGCCCTTGAAAGAATCAGGGTGCTTGCTGAGCAGTGTGTTGGACTTTCTAAGCATCAACTATATTGTCCAGATCACTTAGGAGATCACTTTGCAATGTTGCCCAACAAAGATGCCCAAAATAGAAAGATGGTGTGCTGAATGTTTCAAAATTTCGCAGTCGAGAGAGGCATCAGCATGCAGGAGAACAATGGGCTACAGCCTTCAGCTGATGTATACGATGAAGTGGGGATGTTGGTGGCGTGAATGAGGTTTTATTGCCTTGCAGCCAGCAGCATCAGCTGATCACAGACACATTCTTCAGCTGAGGTTCAACACAGCTACTGTTGAAATGCCACTGGGGCAATGATGACTGTCCCTTCTGCTTGTGTTTTGCAATGCTGGTGCTGCCCTGCACCTCACAGGAAACAAATGGTCCCTTGCAGGAGCTGCTAGCTACTAAATATTTTCTAACAATTGAAGGCAACATTCCTCTGGAATGGCACTGATCTCATTGTCTCCTGGCTGCTGGTAAGAGGCTATCCATCTTGTGCTCTATCAGAATCAGTGTGTGCCTACTGTTGTTGGCCATAAAAATACTATACAGTGTATCACACACGGTGACTATAGAGGTGCTAGCAAGGAGAGGGGCACCGAGTTCTTAAGAACATAAGAGCATAAGAAATAGGAGCAGGAGTAGGCCATACGGCCCCTCAAGCCTGCTCCGCCATTCAATAAGATCATGGCTGATCATCCACCTCAACTCCACTTTCCCACCCGATTTCCATATTCCTTGATTACCCTCGAGTCCAAAAATCTATCTATCTCAGCCTTGAATATACTCAAAGACTCAGCATCTTCAGCCCTCTGGGGCAGAGAATTCCAAAGATTCACAACCCTCTGAGTGAAGAAATTCCTCCTCATCTCAGTCTTAAATGGCCGACCCCTTATCCTGAGACTATGCCCCCTAGTTCTAGACACTCCAGCCAGGGGAAACAACCTCTCAGCATCTACCCTGTCAATTCCCCTCAGAATCTTATATATTTCAATGAGATCACCTCTCATTCTTCCAAATTCCAGAGAGCATAGGCCTATTCTCTCCTCATAGGACAGCCCTCTCATCCCAGGAATCAATCTAGTGAACCTTCGTTGCACTGCCTCCAAGGCAAGTATATCCTTCCTTAGATAAGGAGAGCAAAACTGTGCACAGTACTCCAGGTGTGGTCTCACCAAGGCCCTGTACAATTGTAGCAAGACTTCCTTACTCTTATACTCCAACCCCCTTGCAATAAAGGCCAACATGCCATTTGCCTTCCTTATTGCTTGTGGTATCTGAATGCGAGCTTTCTGTGTTTCTTGCATGAGGACACCCAAATCTCTCTGAACACCAACATTTAAAAGTTTCTCACAATTTAAAAAATATTCTGTTTTTCTACTCTTCCTACCAAAGTGAATAACCTCACATTTCCCTACATTATACTCCATCTGACACCTTACTGCCCACTCATTAACCTGTCGATATCCCTTTGCAGACTCTTTGTGTCTGCCTCACAGCTTACTGTTCCACCTAGCTTTGTATCGTCAGCAAGCTTGGATACATTACACTCGGCCCCAGCACTGATCCTTGCGTCACCCCATTAGTTACAGCCTGCCAACCTGAAAAAGACCCATTTATCCCTACTCTCTGTTTTCTGTCCGTTAACCAATCCTCTATCCATGCTTCTATATTACCCCCAACCCCATGAGCCCTTATCTTGTGTAATAACCTTTTATGTGGCACCTTATCGAATGCCTTTTGGAAATCCAAATATACTACATCCACTGGTTCTCCTTTATCTACCCTGCTAGCTACATCCTCAATAAACTCTAATGAATTTGTTAAACACGATTTACCTTTCATGAAACCAGGTTGACTCTGTCTAATCATATTATGATTTTCTCAGTGCCCTGACAACACTTGCTTAATAATGGATTCCAGCATTTTCCCAATGACTGATACAATGCACCTTTAATATGAAGGGTCACCCTGTGCTCACCTTCTATGGCATGTGTTATCTTCCTTTGGGTGTTCCACTAGATCTACTCCTCTGTCTGAGTATTTACCAGCTCAGGATTTTCTACAACAGCTGTGATATATGATGCAGACTGAGGGCTGCTGATTGAAGTAGGCCAACAACTGGCCTGGGATGTTTTTAACCTCTCCTTCCAGGAATTCAGAATTGTATAAACTAGACAGTAGCTTAGACCTCTGTGGCTGAACAGGTGATAGGGCTTAAGCAATGCTTGGACCTGTGTCAGGAAGGATCTTTGCCATTGCACAAGTTCCTGCATATCCTCCAGAATCTTTCCAGTGTTTCCCCTAAAGAGTCAAAGCTAGGTTTTATAGCTTCTTGCACTCTGGCACCCAATGCACGCAGAGCAGCTCTGCATGCATGCACTAAGCTTGCTCATGCTATAACTATGCTCTCAGAGATTGAGGATGTAACATGCACCATGTCAGGAAGCATCTGGAAAAACCTTTGCTCTCGGGATCTAGCCTATTTTGTTGGGCACCTGGGTCATGCACTTACGCATAGCACCTAGACTTGCCCTCAAACATTGGTCCAGGGAGCCAAGCGACCATTTAAAGTACACAACATGTTCCAACCTCTTCCATTACAAGGGATCTGTGCCGAGGCCTTCATCTCTCAGTAACACAGGAGTGGCAGCATGTGACAAATCCCGTTCTGTGCTACCATCACTGGATGAAGCGTGCTCTTCTTAAGAAGATGAGGTATGGGTGTTCCTCAGACTATGACAGTTCTCTGTGAAAGTTCTAGTGTAGTTGAATGTGGTTGTTTGGTTGTGCCCATCTCTATCTTCCTGACATCCTGTACCACCAGGGTGCTGTTTTCATCTGTTGAAAGTATATGGAAAAAATAAGCTGTGGCATACATGGTACAATGTGATCACAGCAATCCTATTGGTGTAGGAGGATGGCCTGCATTCTTCTGAGCCCTGACGACATTTAACATTCCCTTATGAAACAGCATTGCTACATCCCACCTCTGGGCAGGAGGTGGTGTGTGTGTGTTGGGGTGGCGGGGGGGGGGGGGGGGGGGCGGGGGGGTGGGTGTGGGGGGAGGGTGGAAGGGAAAACTTTAGTTAGAATCATAGAAACATAGAATCATAGAAAGTTACAGCATGGAAGGAGGCCATTTCGGCCCATCATGTCCGCGCCGGCCAACAAAGAGCTATCCAGCCTAATCCCACTTCCCAGTTCTTGGTCCGTAGCCCTGCAGGTTACAGCATCCCAAGTGCACATCCAAGTACTTTTTAAATGTGGTTAGGGTTCCTGCCTCTACCACCCTTTCAGGCAGTGAGTTCCAGACCCCCACAACCCTCTGGGTGCAGAAATTTCCCCTCAAATCCCCTCTAAACCTTCCACCAATTACTTTAAATCTGTGCCCCCTGGTTTTTGACCCCTCTGCTAAGGGAAATAGGTCCTTTCTAGCCACTTTATCTATGCCTCTCATAATTTTATACACCTCAATAAGGTCTCCCCTCAGTTAGCATTGCATGTCTAATAAAGTCAAACATGCAATCTTCCCAAAGGTGCAGGGGTTTCACATGGTTACAGTCACCACCAGTTCTTGCCCACAATCTTCTACTGAGTGTCACCTTGGCCTGCAACAAGCAGAATGATAGCAACATCACTATAATGTATATTATTTATAACATTTCCTACATTACAACAGTGACCACACTTCAAAAAAAAGTAATTAATTGACAGTAAAGCATTTTGGGACGTCCTGAGGATGTGAAAGATGCTATATAAATGCAGGTCTTTCTTTCTTTACAACACACACTTTGCATATCTTTAGTCATTACAAAGTATTACAAAGTATTTACAGCACAGCAACAGGCCATTCGGCCCAACTGGTCCATGCCAGTGTTTATGCTCCACACGAGCCTCCTCCCACCGTTCTTTATCTATCCCCATCAACATATCCTTCTATTCCTTTCTCCTCATGTGTTTATCTAGCTTCCCCTTAAATGCATCTATACTATTCGCCTCAACTGCTCTTTGTGGTAGTGAGTTCCACATTCTAACCACTCTCTGGGGAAAGAACGTTCTCCTGAATTCCCTACTGGATTTATTAGTTAATATCTTATATTTATGGCCCCCAGTTCTGGTGTCGTCCGCAAGTGGAACTTAAAAACAACAAGGAAAGCAAAATGACAAATGTGTGTGGTGCACCTCCTAAATATCTTGCAACTGCTCTTGTGGTTCTTTTTGCCACTTACAATTGTGGACTTACCACACAGGAATGAAAAGGTGAGCTGGCATTCATTAAATTTATGATTACATTTTCTTCCCAAATATGCACCAAGTGTGCAGCTATTTTATGCCGCGCATTGCCCATGGGGTATATTTTCAATTTTACTGCTCCCAGCCCAGAGCTTGGCATCCCAGGAGTTCAGCATGTTGGGAATTCAGGCGAGCGTCTGATCTGCAGGCCCACAGGTTGCTGTACTTTAAAATAACGGACGGAAATTCGGGACCTGTGGATTGGGTATGTGCCCGAATTCCCAATATCTGCTCCTGAATCTCTGCACCAGGATCAACAAAAACAAAAACTTACCCCTGTGTGGCACGCCTTTGAGATGACAGCTTAACTCAATTTTTACATGTGAAAACATACCGGCCTAGAAATTCATCTCGGGCAGTGGCGCAAAACAGGCCGCCCGTTACACGCAGTGCCTGATATTCAGCTCCATTGCAGTCAGTGGAACAGAATATCAGGCGCTGCGTATAACAGGCGGCCGATCCGATACCGCCCGTTTAGTGCCACCGTCCGAACATGAATTTCTAGGCCATCATATTTGTCATCAGTGGCTCTATTGGCTGAACAAAATATGATGCTGTACAGTTGTATGTTTCACAAACAGCATTGTAAGGGGTTTTGGCGTGCTTGTATCGCAGACGGTGCTGGTGTGGGGTTAGGCCTTCGTTGCCTAATACTATTGCTTGCTCTGGTCTCCGGCCAGCCTTGTTGCAATAAGCACCTGTGAGTGGTTTGACCCACTCGCCCTTACGGTTCTAACACTGGACTTAGGTGCGAGAGCAGTAATGCAGAGAAAAACTCAAATAGACCCAGTTGAATAGTACGAAATGGAAATCTTTATTGCGTAGCGTCCAAAATCATGAAGTACATGTCATAGGCGCAAATTAACGAGAGTACAAGTATACATACATTCATAAAGCTTGGTCTATGGTAATGAAGAACGCACGGCACATCGTAAAAAGGGGAACACATTATACTTTATCCTTAATAAAACCACCCTCCCTTATCAATACCTAGACTACATCTAGATTTGTAGGATCGGGAAACATGCTCACCACTCGTGATACTTCGGAGAATTTTAAAGTGAGGCACTCGGCTCGTTTCGCTGCAGCGCATGACTGTCACGTGTTTTGAGGGGTCTCTGTACCCCACTTGTTTATCTTCGCTGCTGCGGCAAGCAGGCTGGGCTCCCCGTTGTCATGAAGAACTCGACAGAACTCGGACATGGTTCGAAGAAGAGTCTTCCTGTGTCCGACACCGGTTGCCGGTAGAATTCGAAAAAGAGTCTTTGGCCAGTTCGTGCAGTAACCTGTAGAGTTCAAGAAATGGGTCGTATATTTTCGGGCACGGTCGGGGTTTACTGACCGCGGCGGCACGTGGATTCTTCTCCTCTTCTTCTCGTCTCGTCTCGTCTCGTCTCTTCGGGCCTTCGGGTCCAAACACCGTTTACCGACTCTCGGGATGGTGCACCCGGTCACTGGCCTTCGTCGAGGCGACTCGTTCCAATTGAGCCCCACCCAACATTCGAATAACCGTCCAGTGCGGCTAAAGTCCAGAGTCAACAGAGTCCAGAGAAAACACAGAAGGCTGCTCGTCCAGCAGAGCGATACCCGAGGATCAGAATAGGAGAATAAAAGTTCAGCCCGAGTCAAGAGTCCGCAGAGTTAAGAGAGTCAAGCGACCGATGGACATTTGTTCACGATAGTTATAGTGCTGTGTTCCCTTATCTCCCGCCCAAATCTTAATGTTTGTCCTTTGTGAAATATTGCCGCTCAAAACTCCCAGCATGGGGTGACTCTTGTCTTTAACGGGTTTTGGTAGCACCTGAGACTGGCCATTGTTGGCCCAGCCAGGATCGTATGAATCGTCTCCCTGACTGGTTTTGGGGGCCCCCGAATACTTGTTTAATCACCCGAAAATGGCTCTCTCATTGTAGAGCCGTGGGGGTATTTGTGTATTGATGTGTCTGGATGGGCCTTCGATTGCCCAGCACAATGGTCCTTACTTGTGCATGGAAAACGATTCCAGCACTTATATCTTTTGCTATTGTCACAAATGCAAACAGGTTGCATCCTGTCTTATATTTGAAATGTATATTCGAACGCCATCTTGTCTCCCCACTGAAATTCTGGAAGCTTCTGCCACGATGCGCGGCAGCCATTTTACAGGCTTCTGTGTCCTTTATATCATGACAGCATTTCGTTTAAATAAACTGATCAAACGAATCTGCTTCTATCTTGTTATTTCGAATCGCGATAATTGCGAAACTTTACAGCATTGAGAAGCTGGGTTTTATTTTAAATCCCCCCCCTCCCCCACCACCCTCTCTCATCCCCAACCTAGCAGAACCAGATGGGGGAGCAGTCAAAATTTAGCCGGGGACTTACCCACTCCTTGCCCAGCCCAAGCTGGCCAACTGCAATTTTAAATTTCAGGCGGCTGGGATAGCCGCCCCAGGCGCCAGGTTGTTCTTTGAATTTGTAGATTGGGCTCCGATGATGTCATAATGGCCTGCTCTGCTCTTATAACCTGAGGCCTGAACGGAGGAGCAGTGGTGACTTTCCGAACAGGTCAAAGCTACCGGGAAACAGCAGCCAGGGCCAGAAGAAGCCCAAGCAAAGTAAGTCCTTCATTTTTTTTAAGTTTGTGGGCCAAGAGGAGCAAGAGTACTCCTATGAGCCCCACAAGGAAACCTTGAGGACCCCGGGCTTCCTCCCCGCTTGCCTGACCAGGATTCTCCTCCCGGAGCAATGAACTTGTACCGAGGACCGTACTCCCGTCTTCCCGCTGGTGGCCTCCTGCCGCCCGGTTGGGGATCCGCTTCCCGGCGACATCCCGGGCTTTTTGGTCGTGAAGTCAGCTAGCAGGTAATGATGCCCAGCTGTTAAGATCGGCCGAGCCTGCCTGCACATCGCCCACTTTGCTGTGCTCCCACCCAAGAGTTAAAATCGAGCCCGCTGTGCCACTTTCTCCCTTGTATAAGTCAGTGGGGTTTAGTTGTTGCATTGCCAGTAAACCATTCCTTCCTTGTATGACATCAGTCAAGTATAATCTCTCTTCTTCCTGGTTATAGTCCAACAGTTTTATTTGAAATCACAAGCTTTCAGAGTGCTGCTCCTTCGTCAGGTGATGAAGGAGCAGCGCTCTGAAAGCTTGTGATTTCAAATAAAACTGTTGGACTATAACCTGGTGTTGTGCGACTTCTCACATTTGTCCACCCCAGTCCAACACCGGCATCTCCACATCATCTCTTCTTCCTGGCCACCCCCCTCCACTCTTTGCACCTGAAGTGTGCTGCTCCTGTCCAGGCCCAGGAGGGCTCTTTTTTCCTGTCCTGGGCTATGAACATGGCCTAGGGACATCTCTGATGCAGGCCCGCCCTCTGGCAAGGCCTACACCAACAGAATGGGAGGGAAATGTGAGGTCATTCACTGTGGACCTAAAAAGGATGGAACAGGGTATTTTCTAAATGGTGAAAAGCTAAAAACAGTGGATGTCCAAAGAGACTTGGGGGTCGAGGTACGTAGATCATGAAAATGTCATGAACAGGTACAGAAAATAATCAAAAAGGCTAGTGGAATGCTGGCCTTTATATCTAGAGGACTAGAATACAAGGGGTTAGAAGTTATGCTGCAGCTATACAAAGCCCAGGTTAGACCACACCTGGAGTACTGTGAGCAGTTCTGGGCACCACACCTTAGGAAGGATATATTGGCCTTGGAGGGAGTGCAGCGTAGGTTTACCAGGATGATACCCGGACTTCAAGGGTTATGTTACGAGGAGAGATTACACAAATTAGGGTTGCATTCCCTAGAATTTAGAAGGTTAATTTAGAAGGTCTGATCAAAGTTTTCAAGATATTAAGGGGAACAGATAGGGTAGATAGAGAGAAATGTTTTCAGCTGGTTGGGGATTCTAGGACTAGGGGCATAGTCTAAAAATTAGAGCCAGACCTTTCAGGAGTGAAATTAGGAAACACTTCTACACACAAAGGGTGGTAGAAGTTTGGAACTCTCTTCTGCAAATGGCAACTGATGCTAGATCAATTGTTAATTTTAAATCTGAGATTGATAGCTTTTTGTTAACCAAAGGTATTAAGGGATATGGAGTTAGGTCGCAGACCAGCCATGATCTCATTGAATGGCGGAACAGGCTCGAGGGGCTGAATGGCCTACTCCTGTTCCTTTGTTCCTATGGAATTTGAGCGTAGCAGAGGCTTCTCAGTTGCTTGTTGTGTCTCCAAGATTGGGGTTGTTGTTTACTGATAGAGAGCAACAACTATTGGTCCCAATTGCTTGTAAACATCCTGTGCGGAGGGAGCACTAAAAAGAAGAAAGGAGAGTTATCCTTACGTTTTCAGCCTGCCCCAGGATTCCCACTGATCTTTCAGCCATCAGAGGTCAATAGCGCCATGTTTCACTGAGCACCTCTGTGTTAGGACACTCAGTGAGCATTGCGGCAGGAAATTAGGTGGGAGGATGGGAATGCATCTCAGCATTGGGACAGTGCTTACTGGAGGTGCAGATCCAGCACTGCTCACCTCTCTCCCAGGAAGCAGCAGAAATCCTGGGGCAGCATAAAGGAGGTGGAGATCCAACTGGGCCTCTGCCCCTTTCCCTTTTTTGCTAACCTTTGTGCCTGAGAAAATAAGCATTAGCCAGGAGCAAAGGTCAGGAAAATTGGCCCCTTGAAGTCTTCCCGAGCTAAATATTCAACAGCTGATAAAATATGAAAATTTACCCGCAAAATTAATTCTGCAACTTGTATCCAAATATTTTTTTTAGATCTCAGCAAGAAACTGAGAAATCTTTTTTTCACCGTGAGGATATCTTTCCAGTTGTGGATGTCACTTGCCCTGACAGAATCTGACTGATACATGGTGGGAAATTCTGCACATGTTCAGATTGGCACCATCTCCCTGCAGTGTGTGATAGCCAAACTAAGTTTTTGTGAGAGGCTGAGGCCCTCATGTAAAAACACTGATGTGGCTATTCAGACATACAAAACACATAGGTATGTTTAATCCTTCTTATAAAATTTGTAATTTTTTATGTTTTTACCATTAGAAACCTAAATCTGTGGCCATTGTGGTGTAATCACATCACACTAAGGTATGGTAGTGCAGTGGTTATGTTATTGGACTAGTAATTCAGAGGCCTGGACTAATATTCCAGATAACATGTGAGTTTAAATCTCTCCCATGGAAATAAAAAGAAGCTGGAATCAGTAAATAAAAGTGACCATGAAGCTGTCGGATTGTCGTAAAAACCCAACTGATTCACTAATCGCTTTTCGGGAAGGAAACCCACCGACTTTATCTGGTCTGGCCTATATGTGACTCCAGTCCCACATTAAAGTGGTTGATTTTTAACTGCCCTCTGAAGTGGCCTAGTAAGCTGCTCTCTTTATCAAATTGCTGGCGGTTCAAGAAGGCGGCCCACCACCACCTTCTCAATGAGTAATGGGCAATTAATGCCAGTCTTGCACATCCCAAGGGGGAAAAATTCAGTTGGTTGCGCCTCCCGTTAGCGCCTTAAGAGGGCGCTAATGGGGCGCAAAGCCGCTAGCGCCCGGGCGCAGCGATGTTTGCGCCGCTCGGGAACTTAACTAGACATTGTGCGGCGGCGCTAAACTTTACCGCCGCGACCACCTGCGCGCGCAGATTGTGACGTCATTCCATGGTGCAACGCCCTTGTGGCGCCCCGGAGCGGAAATTGAGTGGCGCCCCCCTGCCTTACCGCCTGGCGCATCCAACGACCGGAAGACTGGAACGCTATCAATCGCTGTGGGGCTGGGGGGGGGTGCTATTTAAAGGGGGCCTCTTCCTGTCTTTTACTGTGGTTGACATTTTTGCACTACTCGTTCTGAGAGAGAGAGAGAGATTCGGAGAGAGAGAAAGAGAGACTTCTGCATTGACTCAACGCTTTGTGAGGTAGTTTTGCCTACTGATCCTAACTTCGCTGCTACTTTGGTTGCTGTCCTTCATAACTTTGCTTGCAAAGAGACTATGGGGGCTGCACTGATTGGGGGCGTCGTCCTGCTCCAGCTGAATCGGAGGACACAGAGACGCAGAGAGAGAGTGGCAATGATGGCCAGACGGAGGAGGGCCAACAGGCGTATGTACAGGAGAGCTTACCCTCCCAGGGTATATCGTGAACAGCTCTCCTACATTCATATGTCTGAGGAGCTGTGTTTGCGAAGGCTGCGATTCAGCAAGGAGGTGGTCACTGAGCTCTGCCACCTGCTGCAGCCAGATCTGCAGCCTCAACTGAGGTCCAGGACGTCTCTGTCGGTGGCAGTGAAGGTCACAGTGGCTCTCAACTTCTATGCTACTGGCTCATTTCAAGCTGCTGCTGGGGACCTCGCCAATATCTCCCAGTTCGCGGTGCATTGCTGCATCCGGCAGGTCACAAATGCCCTCTTTAAAAGGAGACGAGAGTTCATCTCTTTCCCCATGACCCCAGACAAGCAGCGTGACCGCGCTCTGGGCTTTGCGAGGATAGCGGGCTTCCCCATGGTGCAGGGCGCCATTGACTGCACGCATGTGGCTTTGCGTGCTCCACATGAGAATGCCGAGGATTTCCGGAACAGAAAGGGGTTCCATTCCTTGAATGTTCAGTTGGTCTGTGACCACAGACAGCTGATACTCGCTGTCAATGCCCACTATCCTGGCAGCTGCCACGATGCTTTCATCCTGCGCCAGACTACTGTGGCAGAACTTTTCGAGGCACCGCATCAGCCAGTTGGTTGGCTTCTCGGGGACAAGGGGTATCCATTGAGCACCTGGCTGATGACACCGCTCCGTACGCCCAACACCCCTGCTGAGCTGCGGTACAACGAGAGCCATCAAGCTACCAGGAACATCATTGAGCGCACAATCGGTGTGCTGAAGCAACGGTTCCGCTCTCTTGACCATTCTGGAGGAGCCCTGCAGTACTCGCCTGAGCGAGTATCCAACTTCGTAGTTGTGTGCTGCATGTTGCATAACATGGCAATCGTCAGGACCCAGCCAATGCCACCAGGCCTTGGAGCACCACCAGAGGAGGAGGAGGAGGAAGAGGACGAGGAGGATGATCATCAGCAGCACCAAGGCGGGAGGGCGGCCCACAATGGTGAAACTGCAAGGGCCGTCCGTCAACGGCTGATAGCAAGCCGCTTCTAGGGCCCCTGCTGTGGAAATGGCTTCTGCCATTGCTAACAACATCAATGAACCCAGCACGCAACCCCTAAGCCGGCCAAGGCACCAATGATTCCAAACACCAAACATGTATATTTTGAATACAAAAACTTATTTATTTTACAAACTCTGTGTGTGTCATTTCCTCATGACAAACTCATAGAAATAAACACAAAAAAACAGTCATTAACATAACTAGTTCTCACAACCTGGAGATAATGTCCAAAACACTAGACAAAAGTTGGACCACGAACCTCGGCCTTTAATAAAAAATGACCAGCATTTTGTCACACCTCCTACTTTTTGCCCTTCGAGGGTGATCTCCTTCCCTTGCGCACTTCCCCCCTTCTAACCCTACTGCTCCTCCGTAATGGGACCTCAGTGGCTGCAGCAAGGCTGGTGGAAGGCTGCTGATTGTCAGACCCTGACACTGCAGATGCCCCTGAAGGACGGCCTCGACCAGTTCTGGGCCTGGAGGGCCCGGCTGCAGACTGCACCAACTCTGCATGGGCGGCAGCAGTCTGTCCTACAGGCGGTGGCAAGTGCAGTGGAGAAGTGACAGTGTTGGCAGCAGGAATGCTGTCATCGTGAGAGAGGACAGCAACTCCCTGCTCGCCCGACACACTGGCACTCCCACGGGGCAGCACTTCAGCATCCGGAGCAATCTGCTGGAGCACAGATTGCTGGCCTGCTGCGGTGCGGTGAGAGCCCCGGGGACATGTGAACGAACCATCGAGGTTGGCAGCAGTCAGTGCTCGCGTGGCCTCAATCTGAGTCTGCATGAGAGCAGTCAGAGATGGGATCACGGCAGTCAGTGACTGAATTGCAGCACTAAGCAGTTAGTGTGGCATCCGCCTGTGCTACAGCGAAGTGCTCCACACTCCTTGCCAGTGACTCAATGCATTCGGGCACCCTTCCCACTGCACCCATGAGCTCAGTGTGCATGCCCACCGCCTGGGTGTTCATTTCTGCGATCAGCCGCTCCTCCTCTGCGTCCATTGCAGTAGGAGTCGCTGGCATACTCTCCCTCTGGGGAGAAGGCCCCCGTTCTTCCCTACCCCCATGGCGTTGCTGCAGCCTGCTGGGTCCTGGAGCTTCACCCTCATCAGACCCTTCCCCCCTGCTCCCCTCCAGGGAAGGCGTGTTCCCAGTGTGGGCATGGGCTTCCTCGGGAGAGGGTGGCACTGATGCTCCGGCTTCCTCTTCCTCCTCGGCTGCAGCTTCACTCCCACTGGCAGCTTCAGGGCCCGTCTCCTCAGCTGGTGAATCACCATCTGAAAGCAGGGAGGTACAAGAGTGGCTTTAGCGTGAGGACAGGGTGGCAGTAAGGGAGGAATAAGTGCAGCGAGTTAGCAAGTTGGATTGAAAGTGTCAAAGGCTGGTGTTGTGAGGGACAAGTGGAAGGACAGAGGACAAAAAGGTGATGACCTTACCATTGCTGTCCAGAACGGGGTCGGCGTCTCCAGTGGCGAAGGGACCGATCACCCGGCTTGCCACAATCCTGTGGACGCGCTCCTCAAGATCGCTGAGGGGTTGCAGCTGAGGCCGCCCTCCACCTGTCCGTTGCTGCTGTCTCCTATTATGCGCCAGCTTGGCCTGCAAGTAAAAGGACAGCATCTGAGTAAATATACAGCCATGGTCTTGCCTGATGTGCCTCCCATAGGTGAATAGCCCTTACTGTATGCAGCCATGGTCTTGTCTGATGTGCCTCCCATAGGTGAATAGCCCTTACTGTATGCAAAGTGTGGAATGTGTGTGTGTGTTTCATGAAAGGGCCATAGGTGTTGGATGAGTGTTGTGCATTGGGGTTTTAAGACCCTCTGGCCATAGAGTGAGGTTGAGATGGAGGGATGGAGAGGTATTGAGAAAAAGCCACTCACCCTGACGACCCGAGTGAGGTCGTTGAACTTTTTGCGGCATTGAACATGGGTCCTGGGCACCATGCTCCTGGAGGAGACGCTCTGAGCCACCTCCCTCCACACTCTTCTGTACTCGCGTGGCAAAGGCCTCCTGCCAGTCTCAGGGAAGAGTATACATCTTCTGCGCTCCACCGCGCCAACCAGAGCATCCAAGGCCCGCTCGGTGAAGCGCTGAGCTCGTTCTCTCACCCTCTCCATCCTTGGCAGCAAAATGGATTCACAGGTCTCTCCAGGCCGAGATTCAAGGCTGCAATGAGCAGGGTGTGGCTGGGGAGCAAGTTGGCCCCCCCGCTTTAAGAACTGGCCGGCGCCAGTGTGTCTGTGTTCCCTCGCTAACTGGCAGCACCTGCGCTGCGCTCGCGCGCTGAGTTAGCGCCTCACTGCTCGGCCTTTGCGCCTTAAGACAGGTGTGCAGCGCCTGATTTAGCGCTCCACTCACCTCCCGGGGCGGTAAAAGTGAAGTTTCCAGTCAGTGGCGATAATTAGCGCCAGGCGCTAATTTTTGCGTCCAGACGATATTTGCGCCCCAAACGGGGCGCGACCTAATTTTTTCCCCCAAGAATGAGCTAAAAAAAATTTGGGGGTGGGGGGGGAGGGGGGGGGGGGGGGGTTGGTGCGGGAAACAGGATCTTGCAGGGCAGGAGTTGGTATTGGGCCCTGTTCTGCCGGGTCTCTGCCCTGTTGTGTGTCCAATGCCATTTCTGCCAGAAGTGGGAGTGGATGCTTCTTTTAAGCATCCCAACTCCTAACGTCGGTGAAAGATTGAGACTGACGGGGTGACATCATCTGGCAGTACTCCTGGCAGTTCCGCCTCCATTGCTCCCAACGCTCTGTATGTATTGAAGAGGCAGGCATGGTTGCATGCCAGGCACTATTGGTATATTCTCTTGACTAGTCATTCTGGGTTGATTGTTTTCCTTAGTAGTTGCTCAATGGCAATTTTCGAGCTGCTATCCTGTTTTTGTTTTGTGCATTCACTATCTGCTTAGTTCTGATTTGTTGCTGTTTCACTTTGAGCCAATGAATATAGTGTGATAGAAAAGTGTGACAGAAAAACTGTGATAGAAAGAAGGTGTTACACTTACAGGAAACATAGAAACATAGAATCTAGGAGCAGGAGTAGGCCATTCGGCCCGTCGAGCCTGCTCCGCCATTCAATACGATCATGGCTGATCATCCAAATCCAGTACCCTGTCCCTGCTTTAATCCCCACAGTACACATATCCCACCCTACCCCCGTAACCCCACGTATTTAATTCCCCCTAACATATCCCATCCTATCACCATAACCCCACATATTTAATCCCCCCTAACACTAAGGGTCAATTTATCATAGCCAAATCAACCTAACCCACACATTTTTGGACTGTGGGAGGAAACCGGAGCACCCGGAGGAAACCCACGCAGACATGGGGAGAATGTGCAAACTCCACACAGGAAGTGTGTGCTGTTGCCATAATTTTAATATTGATCTCTCCATGGCATTGATCACGGAATGTGAGAGGATATGCAGGTTCCTTGACCGATGTACTCAAGTTTTAGCTCTTACCCTTATTAAGGTACAAGATCCACAGGCAAAATGTGCCAGGCTGGCATTTAGAACCATGGGGGTGTGGGGGTTAATGGGCAATAATCGCACTGTCGGAGGGGGTTCCTGAGAGCAGTGCCTGGACTGCAATAGCACTGGAGAGCAATCAACCAATATTCCAAAGGTTGTGGGATCTGTCAGGAATGGGGAGAGTACCTGGGGTTGGTAGGACTGGAAATTTGGTTCCAGGGTCTGTCAACATGATGGTGTAGATGCAAAAGTCTGGCAGCACTGATTGGGACTTAGCTTCCCCCCTTCCCTGGTCTGATCTCTTCACCTACCCCTTTGCTCCCCTCTGACCTCCCCCCTCCTACCGTTATCCTCCTTTGCACTCACTGGTTCAACAGGAGGGTGGGCAGCTGTTAGCTGAGTGAAGGCCAGGAGGAAGAAGGCTATGGCGGAGAAGGTGGGAGGTTGGGGGGGAAGAGAGAGAGATGGGTAGGGAGATCAAACCAGTGGGGGGGTTTGGCAGTTGTGGGATTAAAGGAAAATCAGGAGCAAGCAGGTAGGTAGGTGCATGAGGGCTTGGATTTGCCAGTATATTGGGGAATGGAGTGGAGAAAATGGAGGCTAGCAACTTTCACCCGATCTTAACTCCTTTCATAGGACCCCAAGGCCTGAAGATCAGACAGGATCAGTGACGCATCTCTGTGAAGGGCAGAATCCCATCCCTTTGGAGCTATGCCCCAATTCCGTGGAAAATCTCAGTCGATATTTTTATATTTTACCACAAAACTGTATGGGGGAAAAATTCGGTTGCTTTGCGCCTCCCGTTAGCGCCCTTAGAGGGCGCTAATGGGGCGCAAAGCAACTAGCGCCCGGGCGCGGCACTGCCAGCACCTCCTGCGAAATTCAGCGGGAGGTTAGCGGCGGCGGTAACCGTTAGCGCCCCGCAACGCTGCGCTGCCAGCGACGACGTCATCGCCGTGCGCAGCGCCCCGCTCGCACCCCGGCCGCGATCTTCGGTAGCGCCGCCTGACTTACCGCCGGACGCGATGTTCGACGGGGTCAGGGGGGCCTACTTGCGGCCGGGGCGTCGCTAATTAAAGGCGAGGTGCCGGGCGGCCATTTTTGTTGCTGGCCACCTGCCAGCACCTGTTCCCGTTGCCGTCCCCACTCCGTGAGCCCGGCACTTCTCTTGAGTGCCGGACTCTTTTGCCGGCACTCTGATCCCTGGTGGCCCAGCTGGGCCTCGGGTCACACTGCGCAAGGCCCCTCCCCTTTAAGAAGGGGAGGTAGGCCTGCAGTACTGTGGCGCGACATGCCGCAGCGCCATGGTGCCGCAATATTTTCTCGCCGCGCACCAAGAGGGAGGCGGGGTGCTTCCAGTAGCGCCCCGCTTCCCTCTTGGGGCACTACCAATGAATTTCGGCTGCGGGCGCTAATTTCTTCGGGGCGCTAAAAGTAGCGCCCCGGCGAAGTTAGCGCCCCAAAGGGGGCGCGACTCAATTTTTACCCCTATATACCTATATAAGTGTAACCTCTCTCATTCAATCTATATCTATCTCTAAGATTGAATGAGAGGGGCTTATTAATGATGGAATTTATTAAAGAAACCCTAAAAAGCAAAGCAGTAAAGCACCTGTGTCACCGGACATGACGACCAGCTGTAAAGCAAAACAAGGAGAATTGTGACAGCTGTCAGGGTCAGTGCCCAATCGAGATCAGCATTAAAGTTATAAATAAATAGGTATTGGTGCACAGGTTAGCTAGTGTTTGGACTGCTGCCCACGGCAGAACTCCCATGAGAGGACACTGCGCTCTGAGCAAAATGCCTTTAAATGTGTTAATATGTGGCTAGAAAGCATTCACTGGAGTTATAAAGGTTTGGTTGTTGGTGGCAGTGTCCTGCAGTGTATAGTTTTGAAGCAGACTTGTAAAAATAATTTCCTGTTCTCTTTCCTGGAACATCAAGGTACCTAACACACATCGGAATCTGGCAAGTTCCTCTTCTATCATCCTCTGCATCTCTTCACACCATCTGTCTCAATGTATCCGAATGCAGTGAAATGACTTTACAAGGTGTCAAACCCTGGGAACACGGCTCCACTTGGCAGCTTGAATGAGAAAAATAAAGTCATCACTGAAGTCCTCATTACAAAGCATTCTGGGACCTGTCCATCAGAACACAAAGGGGCTAGATTGTATGATCCTTTACTCTGGCTCTGATGTTGTCAAGCTTCTGGAGACAAGAAACACTGCAAGGCAATGTAAAATTCAGTCACTGAAATTTTAAAGAATGGAGGGATAATTTGATATTCAAATAATTTCACTACTTAGACTGGGAGACCAAGGGGCACAAGTTGGTATGTGTTGTGCCCATTCTTTGAGCGTCAAACAGGCACAAAGCATATCGATTTAACAGTGGGATGGCCTGCACACAATCTGCGTTTGCGTTGGTCCCACTGCTAAATTCACGGGACCCACTTTTAAGGCATCTCGCTTGCTGCCTAAAACAGGCGTCGGCCCTGTGAATATGTTAATGAGGAACCTAACGTCTGTTGAAGGACCAGTCTAAAAATTAGTTACCGATGAGTGGGGCAGGGCGACAGTCCTACTGCTCAGGATTCTTCAGTGGCCCCTGGTTAAACTGGTCAACCAAAGATAAATGTTTTTAATACTTCAAAAAATACCTTTTTGTGGAGCCAGGAAGAGCAGGATTGCTCCCCCCGATTACAACATCCCAGCAATTGGACCCCCACCAATCCCCGCTGCCCGCTTCAACCCCCCTCTATAAAACTTACCTGATGGCCACTGTCAGCGAGGCAGGCGGCACCAAATTGACTCTTCATGTGGGGAGAGCTGCCAGTGGAGGCGTGCCACAAATATGTAGATGAGGCCCAAGGACCAATTAGCAAGTTTGGAATAGTTCCATAGATTCAGCTGATCTGGTAGCAGAGGCATAATTCGCTTACAACCGGATGCCCTGAAGGTCAGATACCTGAGAAGCTCCTATCGCTTAATTGTATTTCCTATGATTTGTTTAGCTGGAAAAATGCACAAAAAAGCATTTCACTGGGGAGGAGGGGAAGAAAAAAACACTATCCAACCTGTCTTGCTTTCTGCCAACTGCAGTGATGGCTGTCATAAAGCAGTCCAGGGCATCCCTACTGGACGAATATATGTTTTAGTGCATGAGGCATCAGCCTGTGCTAGAGGAAGGGAAACGTTAATTCAAAAAATGGAAAAGTGTAGTCCTGGGTCAGTCCATGGGCCCACAGCACAAAACTACTCCTAAATTGGAACTTAATTATTTATTTCACCCAGAGATGGTTGATCTGGGAAGTGGAAAATGTCACATTGGTGCAGTAGGGGCTGATCGGAAATTGGGATTCAATTTTCCTCTGTGCACTATGTGTACCAAAATCATAAAACCATTTCTTTAGAAACATATTTACAACTGTGCGGCACCTAATGCACAGAAAAAATCTTTTCCCTTTGTTGAGGCATATCAGAAAGAGTTTTATCCGAATCCAACCCATGTTGTGCCTAGCATAGTGTTGTTAGCGAATCGTGTCTCTAAATATAATTTGAATTCAGGCCTTTAAATCCGACACGACTACACACGCAGATATATAAATAAATTAAATCTTTATTTATAATAGACTTCAAGTATTCTAGCAAAACAGCAACATTACTATAGCAGCCAGAGTGGAAAATACTGGGCAGCTCTATCTTTCCAGACCATCGATGTGCTTCCTGGGAGCTTGGCCAGTGAAGCTTCTTTCTCCCCTGTGCAGGATTCACAGGGTTCCCAGCCTAGGTGCAGATCCTTCCCCTTTTATACCCTTCATTATCACTGCTACGTCACAGCTCAGGCCACACTCCCCTTTGTTTCCCTTTATATGTCTGTCCAGATGGCACCCTTTGGCTAAATTAACCCTCTGGTGTCTAACTATTTGACCATTGGGAGTCTGACAATTCTCAGGTCTTCAGACCTTTCTAATCCTCCCAACCTCAGCACTTACCACAAGGGCATTTATATACTATCTTGTCTATTCTCACCAATTTTGCTCCCTTATCCATTCCTCATGCAGGGCCACCTGCTCAAGCCATACAGAACAGTCCAGACATTGATTTCAAAATATTGTGGCTTAAAACTATGTTATCGTGTTTCTCTGGTAAAAGGTTAGAATCTCACACTGCTACAATGTGCACAGTAACATTATTAGTTAAAAAAGATCAAAGCATAGCTTACTACACTAGAAGATTTGATCAATTCAGCCTGGATTAACCCTTTCCATTTTGATCTATTACAGTCACTCAGTTATTATCCAAAAGTGTGTGAAATGGAAAAGTGTCCCAGTCCCCTGCACTAACATCACTAACTTGGATAAGCATAAAGAATTAAATAAAAAATAATTTTAAAAATAGACCGTTTCTTTGTCCAACCCATTAAGTTCTAACACTATTTTGACCTGGCTATAATTTGTTACAACAACCTGCGTTTATATAGTGCCTTTAATATGAAAAATGTTTGTGATGGAAAGGATGTGGGGGTCAGAAGCTCAGCTTGGGGTTGAATAGAATGCCAAAGTTGCGAACAGTCTGGTTCAACCTGAGACAGGTGCCGGAGAGGAGGCTGGAATTGGTGGCAGGGGCCAAAGATAATGGTTTTGGTCTTCCCAACTGGAGGAAATTGATGTTCATCCAAGACTGTATGTCGGACAAGCAGTTAGAGATGGATAGCACTAAAGTAAGAAGTAGTAAGGTATTAGTTGGGGTCAGAATAAGAGCGAACACAGGATGGTCTAAGATAGGTTTACAGTGTATGAATGTGAACGCACGAAGCATAGTAAACAAGGTTGGTGAACTGCAGGCGCAAATAACCACATGGGAATATGATGTTGTGGCAATAACAGAGACCTGGCTCAAAAAAGGGCAGGATTGGGTATTAAATATTCCTGGTTATAAGGTATTCAGGAAAGATAAGGAAGGGAAGATAGGAGGTGGTGTGGCAGTATTGGTTAAGGAGAATGTTACAGTGCTGGAGAGAGAGGATGTCCTGGAGAGGTCAAGGACAGAACCAATATGGCAAGAGTTAAGAAATAATAGAGGTGCCATTACACTACTAGGTGTATTCTATAGGCCACCAACTAGTGGGAAAAATATAGAGGAGCAAATTTGCAGAGAAATTACAGAGAAATGCAAGAACTATAGAGTAGTGATAATGGGGGACTTCAACTATCCTAATATAGACTGGGATAGTAATAGTGTAAAGGGCAGAGATGGGGAAGAATTTCTGAAGTGTGTTCAGGAGAACTTTCTTGATTTGTATGTTTGTGGCCCAATGAAGAAGGATCTGGTTCTGGGGAATGAGGTAGGTCAAGTGGAGCAAGTGTCAGTAGGTGAACATTTAAGGAACAGAAGGCTGGTAACTATAGACCGGTTAGCCTAACATCTGTGGTAGGTAAAATTTTGGAGTCCATTATTAAGGAAACAGTAACAGGACATTTGGATAATCATAATTTAATAGGACAAAGTCAGCATGGTTTTACGAAGGGGAAGTCATGTTTGACAAATTTGCTGGAGTTCTTTGAGGAAGTAACATATAGAGTGGATAAAGGGGAACCAGTGGACGTAGTGTATTTAGACTTCCAAAAGGCATTTGACAAGGTGCCACACAAAAGATTATTGCTTAAGGTAAAAAATCACGGGATTGGGGGTAATATTCTGGCATGGATAGAGGATTGGCTATCTAACAGAAAGCAAAGAGTTGGGATAAATGGTTCATTCTCAGACTGGCAATCAGTAACTAGTGGTGTTCCACAGGGGTCAGTGCTGGGTCCCCAACTCTTCACAATCTATATTAACGATTTGGAGGAAGGGACCAAGTGTAACATATCAAAATTTGCAGATGATACAAAGATGGGAGGGAAAGTAGTGAGTGAGGAGGACATAAAAAACCTGCAAGGGGACATAGACAGGCTAAGTAAGTGGGCAGAGATTTGGCAGATGGAATACAACACTGGAAAGTGTGAGGTGATGCACTTTGGCAGGAAAAATCCTAGAGCAATTTATTATCTTAATGGCAAGAAACTGGAGAGTACTGAAGTGCAAAGGGATCTGGGGGTCCTGGTGCACGAAACTCAAAAGGTTAGTATGCAGGTGCAGCAAGTGATTAAGAAGGCAAATGGAATGTTGGCTTTCATTGCTAGGGGGATAGAATATAAAAATAGGGAGGTATTGCTTCAGTTGTACAAGGTATTGGTGAGACCGCACCTGGAATACTGCATACAGTTTTGGTGTCCTTACTTAAGGAAAGACATCCTTGCTCTCGAAGCAGTGCAAAAAAGGTTCACTCGGTTAATCCCGGGGATGAGGGGGTGGTCATATGAGGAGAGGTTGGGTAGATTGGGACTCTACTCATTGGAGTTCAGAAGAATGAGAGGCGATCTTATTGAAACATATAAGATTGTGAAGGGGTTGGATCGGGTGGATGCGGGGAGGATGTTCCCGATGACGGGTGAGACGAGAACTAGGGGACATAGTCTTAGAATAAGGGGCTGCTCTTTCAAAACTGAGATGAGGAGGAACTACTTCACTCAGAGGGTGGTAGGTCCATGGAATATGCTGCCACAAAAAGCTGTAGAAGCTACAACATTAATTAAATTTAAAACAGAAATAGACAGTTTCCTAGAAGTAAAGGGCATTAAGGGTTACGGGGAGCGGGCAGGAATTTGGACATGAGTCTAGGTTCGGATCGGTCATGGCCCTGTGGGTAGTGGAGCGGGCCCAGGGACTGTGTAGCCTGATTCTGCTCCTATTTCGTGTGTGCAATTCTGTTAGATGCAGGAGATGGTTCTGTGATAGATAGTAGATTGGCGGTTAGGATCAGATCAGCCATGATCTTATTGAATGGCGGAGCAGGCTCGAGGGGCCGATTGGCCTACTCCTGCTCCTATTTCTTATGTTCTTATGTTCTTATGAACAGTGATCATAGTATCATAAGGTTTAGATTAGCTATGGAAAAGGACAGGGAGCAATCTAGAGTAAAAATACTTAATTGAAGGAAGGCCAATTTCAGTGGGATGAGAACGGATCTGGCCCGGGTAAACTGGAATCAAAGATTGTCAGGCAAAACTGTAATGGAACAATGGGCTGCATTTAAAGAGGAAATAGTTCGGGTACAGTCGAGGTACATTCCCACTAGAGGGAAAGGTAGGGCAACTAAAGTCAGAGCTCCCTGGATGACGAAAGAGATAGAGAGTAAGATGAAGCAGAAAAAGAGCGTGTATGACAGATGTCAGATCGAGAATACATCTGAGAATCCGGCTAAATATAGAAAGCTCAGAGGAGAAGTGAAAAAGAAAATAAGAGGGGCAAAGAGAGGGTATGAGAATAGAATGGCAGCTAACGTAAAAGGTAATCCAAAAGTCTTCTATAGGCATATAAATAGTAAGCGGGTAGTAAGAGGAGGGGTAGGGCCAATTAGGTACCAAAAAGGAGACCTACGCATGGAGGCAGAGGGTATGGATGAGGTGCTAAATGAGTACTTTGCATCTGTCTTCACCAAGGAAGAAGATGTTGCCATAGACATAGTGAAGGAGGAGGTAAAAGAGATACTGGATGGGATAAAAATTGATAGAGAGGAGGCACTAGAAAGGCTGGCTGTACTTAAAGTAAATAAGTCACCAGGACCAGATGGGATGTATCCTAGGATGCTGAGGGAAGTGAAGGAAGAAATTGCAGAGGTACTGGCCATAATCTCCCAATCCTCCTTAGAAACGGGTGTGGTGCCAGAGGACTGGAGAATTGCAAATGTTACACCCTTGTTCAAAAAAGGGTGTAATGATAAACCCAGCAACTACAGGCCAGTTAGTTTAATCTTGGTAGTGGGGAAGCTTTTAGAAACAATAATCAGGGAAAAAATTAACAGTCACTTGGACAAGCGTGGATTAATTAAGGAAAGCCAGCATGGATTTGTTAAAGGCAAATCGTGTTTAACCAATTTGATCGAGTTTTTTGATGAGGTAAAAGAGAGGGTTGATGAGGGCAATGCGGTTGACGTAGTGTACATGGATTTCCAAAAGGCGTTCGATAAAGTGCCACATAATAGGCTTGCCAGCAAAGCTGAAGCCCATGGAATAAAAGGGACAGTGGCAGCATGGATACGAAATTGGCTAAGTGACAAGAAACAGAGAGTAGTTGTGAACGGTTGTATTTCGGACTGGAGAAAGGTGTTCCCCAGGGGTCGGTTCTAGGACCACTGCTTTTCTTAATATATATTAATGGCCCAGAAATTAAAGACGGAGCCTTCCTGCGGGGGTAAGGCTTCCCCGCGATATCTCACTGCGCGCCTGCCTTTTCCTTCCGAGCTCGCACGAACTTGAGTTTCTAGACAGCAGCTGTGCAGTGTGTGCATATCCCACAGACGCAGTTAATTCGTGCGAGCTGTGGGATCATGTGATTCAGTTAGAGCCAATGGCAGCACACCATCTTTCATTCATAGTTTTCACAGCAAGGGCTGTGAAAGCTATGAATACTATACCCCCCCAAAAGAACAGCTGAACCTCAATTAAATTTAAAAAAAAAACCATTACATTAATAAAATAAGTATAGTTAAATAAATTAACCACTTTAAACAAAAAATTTAATTTTTGAAAAAATTTAAAATCTTTTTAAAAGTTATAAAAATAAACTTACCTTTCTTTAAAGTCTCTAAAAAAGATATACCTGTTGAAAAAAATTCAAAATAATACTTAATTAACTACTTACCTTGTTAAAAGAGGGTCTTACGCCTCCTTTCTTTATGTGCAAAATCTTCCATGCTTACCTGCGCGTTCAAAGCACTAAGTGCATTGCATGCGCACAGCCTGTAGCGCGCACGCGGTTCACCTAGGAACCGCCCCCTTTTGAAATCACCAAGTGCCGGTTTTCAGTGCATGCGCAGTGCATGCTGGAAACCGGCAATTGGAGACAGAATACGCGAGAGTACACAGTGCGTACTCTCGCGTACTGATACTAATTTTTGGGCCATTGACTTGGATGTGGGTGTAGAGGGCACAATTTCAAAATTTGCAGATGACACAAAACTTGGAAGTATAGTGAACAGTGAGGAGGATAGTGATAGACTTCAAGAGGACATAGACAGGCTGGTGGAATAGGCAGACATGTGGCAGATGAAATTTAACGCAGAAAAGTGTGACCTGATACATTTTGGTAGAAATAATGAAGAGAGGAAATATAAACTAAAGGGTACAATCCTAAAGGGTGGTGCATGAACAGAGAGACTTAGGGGTATATGTGCACGGATTTAAGGTGATTGGCAGAAGAACCAAAGGCGACATGAGGAAAAGCTTTTTTACGCAGCGAGTGATTAGGATTTGGAATGCACTGCCTGAAAGGGTGGTGGAGGCAGACTCAATCATGGCTTTCAAAAGGGAATTGGATAAGTAGCTGAAGGAAAAATACTTGCAGGGCTAAGGGGAAAGGGCGGGGAAGTGGGACTAGCTGAAGTGCTCTTGCAGATAGCTGGAATGGGCTCGACGGGCTGAATGGCCTTCTTCCATGCTGTAACCGTTCTATGATTCTATGACAACACAAAGGCAGTAGAGGGGTTGAGAGAGGTGTTGAAGAGGTAGAGCCGGGTGTCGTCAGCGCACATGTGGAAGCTGACCCCATGTCTTCGGATGATGTCGCCAAGAGACAGCATGTAGATGAAGAAGAAGAGGGCCATAGATAGATCCCTAGGGGTCTCCAGAGGTAATGGTATAGGTGACAAGAAGTGAAACTATTTCTGGAGATGCTCTGTCTTCGTTTGGATAGGTAAGAGTTGAACCAAGCAAGGGCAGTCCTACTAAGCTGAACAATCGATGAGAGGTGTTGGAGGATGGTGTGGTCAACTGTGTCAAAGGCTGCAGAGAGGTTGAGGAGGGATAGTGCACCATACTCATGGTCGCTGTTACTTGTAACTTTGATTAGAACTGTTTCATTGCTGTGGCAGGGCCAGAAACCTGACTGGAGAGATTCAAACATGGAGCTGCAGGAAAGATGGACACAGATTTGGGAGGCGACAGCACGATCAATGACTTTGGAGAGGAAAGAGCAGTTGGAAATGGGGCAGTAGACTTTAAAAAGCTAGGCGCATGAAGCCTGCATACTTCAGCAGCAGACTAGGAGACCATCAGATAAGGAAGGAACAGTGCTTGACTCATTCACTTGACTCTCAGATATCTTCACTGCATGTCTCATCAATCTTTTTCTCATACTGCTGAAGAATGCTGACAGCAGGACCCTCTTGAGCAAGCAGCCAGTGGCATAATTTGGACATGTGGGACTGGGGAATTACATTGCGGATGAGTTTTAGACTGGCTCTTTCGGTTGACCTAAAGTGCTCTCACATAAAATGGCAAAATTAATGTTAATAAAATGTGTGCTTATTGTATTCCCTAATCTTATCACCGGGAATATTTTATGTGCTCAAATCAGCCCTATAAAATCAACAATAAAAGCCAGTATGCTCTGACCTATCAGGAAGTAAGTTCTTAAATATGTATTTTTAATTGCTACAAACTAAATTCTGAATATGAAAATTGCTATGGATGTTCCTTTTGGTTGAGCTTTTTGGAGGCAATAAGAGGATAAAGGATGAGGGGGATCTGAGGCAAGTTTTCTTGTACCAGCGTTGGACGACTCCTACTTTCCTTTACTCACATAGCCATGTTTGCAGACCCAGGCACACCAACCAGGGAACTACCTTTGCAGGCTCTGCTTCACCAGGATGGTAGTGACTGTGGCTCAGTTGGTAGCACCCTCACCTCTGAGTCAGAAGGTTATGGGTCCAAGTCCCACTCCAGAGTCTTGAGCACAAAAAAAATCTAGGCTGACATGCCAGTGCAGTACTCACAGAATCACAGAATCCCCACAGTGCAGATAGAGGCCATTTCGGCCCATCGAGCCTGCACCGACACATATCCCACCCTATCCCTGTAACCCCACGTATTTAATCCCCCCTAACACTAAGGGTCAATTTATCATAGCCAAATCAACCTAACCCACACATCTTTGGACTGTGGGAGGAAACTGGAGCACCCAGAGGAAACCCACGCAGACACGGGGAGAATGTGAAAACTTCACACAGACAGTCACGCGAGGCCGGATTCAAACCCGGGTCCCTGGCGCTGTGAGGTAACAGTGCTAACCACTATGCTGAGGGAGCGCTGCACTATTGGAGGTGTTAGAAATCAGGGGTGTTCAAAATGTATATGGTTTTGCGGATAAAACTGTGACACGAGTAATGCTGTATTCACATGATTGTAATAGAACTAGAGACAGAAAGTCTCTCAGACTAGTATTAGAATAATTAGATAGATGCGTAGAATCTGCCTGTGTTTTGGTTCTCTGCGGATGTTATAGCATTCGGCAGTGTGATGGTCATAAATAATCTTGTTTCCAAGTTAGGATTTCAACCTTGTTTATGTTTCTCTAATTTGACCAACCAAGGCCCAATGTTATATTTCTTCCAGTACTGCTGATAACCATATTATAATGCTAAGTTAAGATTTTAACAAAACTGCTTTAAAATGCGCAAGTTAACCAGTGTATGAGAATAGAATAGAAGATATCTTTGAGAATTTAATGATTCATTCCATGGTACAATAGTCTGAGAATGAAATAGTTAGTTTTGCATAGCTAAAACTACATGAACAGCATGAACATAAATAACTGATAACAAGCAGTTACGAACATCTGATGGCCAAGAATGGCATGTCCGACTCCAAACTAGGAACAAGAGAGATAAGACACAAATTCCAAAGGAAGCACCTTCAGAAAGATTAAATAATAAGACAAATTGAATGAGGTAATGAGAACCCCCTTTTGGGGAGGGCTTTCATCCAAGAACCAAGACAAAGAACTTGAGCTGTCATTGGTTGAAGAGGTTTTAGAGAAACCTCTATAGGTTAAATGGTCTTGTCAATAACTTGGCCTCAGGCCCACCCCTAAAAAGAGAATAAAAGTGACACCCAGAGTGCTTGTCCACACAGACGGTGGAGGGGAGAGCCAGACAGAAGTTGGGCTGATCGAACGCTCTTTTGAGAGTGATCCCACGTTCACCAACTCGAAGGCCCTAGAGAGAGAGAGAGAGAGGCCGGAAGCCAGAGAACTGTTCACGCACGCCAGCCGTCTGTCCGATCGGAACTGGTACCAGCTGCTTGTCACAGTCGTATGTTTTTGCTGTATAACTAGCATGATATATTCCGTCTTAAACTCCAATTAAACACAATGGCCCAGAAATTCGCCTCTCCGGCTTGCCGCGGGGGTAAGGATCACGCGCGCACTTACCTACCGCGCCTGCCGTTGTGTTTTGGGCCCACGGAAACTTCAGCTCCTGGTCCTGCTCCAAGAGCCGGTGCGCAGTGCTTGCGTGTCCCAGGGGCGTAGTTAGTGCGATGCGTCCCCTGGGATCACGTGGGCCATGGAGAGCCAATGGCAGCAGACCATCTTTCATTCATAAGAACATAAGAACATAAGAAATAGGAGCAGGAGTAGGCCAATTGGCCCCTCGAGCCTGCTCCGCCATTCAATAAGATCATGGCTGATCTGATCCTAACCGCCAATCTACTATCACAGAACCATCTCCTGAACCTAACAGAATTGGACACACGAAATAGGAGCAGGATCAGGCTACACGGCCCCTGGGCCCGCTACGCAACCCACAGGGCCATGACCGATCCGAACCTAGACTCATGTCCAAATTCCTGCCCGCTCCCCGTAACCCTTAATTCCCTTTACTTCTAGGAAACTGTCTATTTCTGTTTTAAAATTATGTAATGATGTAGCTTCTACAGCTTTTTGGGGCAGCATATTCCATGGACCTACCACCCTCTGAGTGAAGTAGTTCCTTCTCATCTCAGTTTTGAAAGAGCAGCCCCTTATTCTAAGACTATGCCCCCTAGTTCAAGTTTCACCCATCATCGGGAACATCCTCCCCGCATCCACCCGATCCAACCCCTTCACAATCTTATATGTTTCAATAAGATCGCCTCTCATTCTTCTGAACTCCAATGAGTAGAGTCCCAATCTACCCAACCTCTCCTCATATGTCCATCCCCTCATCCCCGGGATTAACCGAGTGAACCTTCTTTGTACTGACTCGAGAGCAAGTATGTCTTTTCTTAAGTATGGACACCAAAACTGTATGCAGTATTCCAGGTGCGGTCTCACCAATACCTTGTACAACTGAAGCAATACCTCCCTATTTTTATATTCTATCCCCCTAGCAATGAAAGCCAACATTCCATTGGCCTTCTTAATCACTTGCTGCACCTGCATACTAACCTTTTGAGTTTCATGCACCAGGACCCCCAGATCCCTTTGCACTTCAGTACTTTCCAGTTTCTTGCCATTAAGATTTGACAGGAAGACCTGTCAAATCTGTGAATTGAAATCGGCCCCAAAAGAACAGCTAAACTTAAAATAATTTTTTTTTAAAACCATCACATTTATAAAATAACTATAGTTAAATAAATTAACCACTTTAAACAAAAATTTAAATTTTTGAAAAAATTAAAATACTTTTTAAAAGTGATAAAAATAAACTTACCTTTCTTTAAAGTATCTAAAAAAGATAAACCTGTTGAATTTTTTTAAAATTATACTTAATTAACCACTTACCTTGTTGAAAACGGGTCCTGCGCCTCCTTTTAATAGCGTAGTTTCTTCACTACTTACCCTCCCGTAGAAACCTGAAAAAAAATCTAAGTTTGCTGCGTGCGCGCAGCCTCTAGCGCGCACGCGGTTCACCTAGGAACCGCCCCCTTCACCATACCGTAAGTTCCGGTTTCCCGCGCATGCGCAGTGCATGCAGGAAACCGGCACTTCGAGACGCATTACGGGTGAGTACGGACTGTGTACTCACCCGGGAAGGGCCGAATTTTTGGTTTGCAGTCGATCCTGATTTTTTGAAAGACTAGAGATAAGCTACCAATTGGCCTAATCTCTACAGAGGTGCCGTCTTTCAGATGAGGTGTTAAACCAAGGTTCCATCTGCTCTCTCAGGTGGATGTAAAAGATCCCATGGCACTATTTCAAAGAAGAGCAGGGGAGTTATCCCCAGTGTCCTGGCCAATATTTATCCCTCAATCAACATAACAAAAACAGATTATCTGGTCATCATCACATTGCTGTTTGTGGGAGCTTGCTGTGTGCAAATTGGCTGCCACGTTTCCTACATTACAACAGTGACTACATTTCAAAAAGTACTTCATTGGCTGTAAAGTGCTTTGGGACGGTCAGTGGTTGTGAAAGACGCTATATAAATGCAAGTCTTTCTTTCTTTTGGTCATTGTATGACTGCTTTGTGGTGTTGTTGCGGGGTGGGGGAAGTTGGTACAGCATCTGGGAGCCATATGGGTGCCCTGGTGCAAGTTAAGTAAATCAGGCCATTATGAGGCCATCCTGGGTCTCCTGGGCAGCAATGTGCGCTGCTGCTGGTGCCCTCTGCACCTCAGGTTCCTCCTCCGCCTCCTCGTGTTCCACTGTTCCTCCTCCTCCTCCGCTGAAGAGGCTGTGTGCTCTGCGCCTTGCTCCTCCTGCAGCTCCAATCCTCGCTGCTGCGCTATGTCGTGCAGCGCGCAGCATACGACGATCATTCTGGAGATACTGGCTGGTGCGTACTGAAGGGCTCCTCCAGATCTATCAAGGCATCTGAAGTGCATCTTCAGCATGCCGATTGTTTGCTGTATGACACATCTGGTGGACATGTGGCTGTCATTATAGCGCTCCTCGGCCTCATTGCTTGGTCTCCTCAACGGTGTCATCAGCCATGTCTTCAGTGGATAGCCCTTGTCTCCAAGCAGCCTGCCGATAAGTCTGTTTGGAGGTGCGAAGAGCTGAGGAGGGTGGACTGGTGCAGCACGAAATAGTCATGACAGCTGCCAGGGAATCTGGCACATACATGCATGATGATCTTTTTATGGTTGCAGATGAGCTGCACATTAAGGGAGTGGAAGCCCTTGCGGTTGACAAACACTCCTGGGTGATGATGGGATGCCCTGATGGCCACATATGTGCAGTCAATGATGCCCTGCACCTGTGGGAAGCCAGCCAGAGCTGCAAAGCCGAGCGCCCGTTCAGTAACACTGGCTTCATCAGTGGCAAAGTTCACATAATTGGCTGACTTATGAAACATGGCATCGGTCATCTGGGTGATGCATCTGTGGGCGGCCGACTGTGAGATCCTGCAAATGTTTGCTGCAGATCCCTGGAAGGAGCCTGAGGTGAAGAAGTTGAGGGTGGTGGTGACTTTGACAGCCACTGGTAAGGTGTGTCCACCAGGTCCTCTGGGCAGCAGGTCTTGTTGCAGCAAGCTACAAATGTCTGCGACGACCTGGCGTGATAGCCTGAGCTGCCTGAAGCACTGCTGCTCAGTCATGTCCAGGAAGCTCATCCTCTATTGCCTCCGGCGCGGTGCAGCCCTGCGCTGATCCCCTCTCTCCTGTGGAGCATCAGGTCAGTGGGGAGAAGGCTGCTGTTGTTGTTGCTGCTGCTGCTGGTGTGGCTGGTGTTGTTGGTGCTGGGGCTCACCTTAGTCCGATTCTGAAGTCCAAGGTGAGACAGCATAAGTGGCACCCATGCTGATCTAATACATGGCAGGTAAAGTGGAGATCAGAGGCACAATCCTCCAATGTACTGAGAGTGACCAGAAATGACCTGCAAACTCCTGAAAGCTAAATTTCTGCACAAAATGGTGTCAGCCAGAGCTTTTCCCTTAGGAAAGAAAGCAGGTGTAAGCTGTGAGTAATTATGTGCTTTTCCCAGCTGTCACTTAATGAACGTGCACAATGGCCACTGAGCTTCCACCTCCCCTTCACAGGCGAGGCTCCCGAGGTGTGTGAATCCTGTGCGCAACCAGTTAAAGTCCAAACCTGATGTTAAAAAGATAGTTAAGGGTCTGTAAACGAGCAGTTAAGTACCTCAATGAGGTCATAGAAACATAGAAACATAGAAAATAGGTGCAGGAGTAGACCATTCGGTCCTTCGAGCCTGCACCGCCATTCAATGCGTTCATGGCTGAACATGCTACCTCAGTGCCCCATTCCTGCTTTCTCGCCATACCCCTTGATCCCCCTAGTTGTGAGTATTATATCTAACTCCCTTTTGAATATATTTAGCGAACTGGCCTCAACAACCTTCTGTGGTAGAGAATTCCACAGATTCACCACTCTCTGGGTGAAGAAGTTCCTCCTCATCTCAGTCTTAAATGGCTTCCCCTTTATCCTTAGACTGTGACCCTTGGTTTTAGTTTTCCCTAACATTGGAAACATTCTGCCCGCATCTAATTTGTCTAAACCAGTCAGGATTTTAAACGTCTCTATAAGATCCCCCCTCATTCTTCTGAACTCCAGAGGATACAAGTTCAGTTGATCCAGTCTTTCTTGATATGTCAGTCTGGCCATCCCAGGAATCAATCTAGTGAACCTTCGTTGTACTCCCTCAATAGCAAGAATGTCCTTCCTCAAGTTAGGAGACCAAAACTGCACACAATACTCCAGGTGTGGCCTCACCAAGGCCCTGTACAACTGTAGCATCACCTCCCTACTCCTGTACTCAAATCCCCTTGCTATGAAGGCCATCATGCCATTTGCTTTCTTGACTGCCTGCTGCACTTGCCTTCCCACCTTCAGTGACTGATGTACCATGACGCCCAGGTCTCGTTGCACCTCCCCTTTCCCTAATCTGCCACCATTCAGGTAATAGTCTGCCTCCCTATTTTTACCACCAAAGTGGATAACCTCACATTTATCCACATTGTACTTCATCTGCCATACATTTGCCCATTCACCCAACCTGTCCAAGTCACTCTGTAGCCTCCTAGCATCCTCCTCATTGTTCACACTGCCTCCCAATTTAGTGTCATCCGCAAATTTGGAGATATTACAATTAATCCCTTCGTCCAAATCATTAATATATAATGTAAACAGCTGGGGCCCCAGCACCGAACCCTGCGGTACCCCGCTGGTCACTGCCTGCCATTCTGAAAAGTACCCATTTACTCCTACTCTTTGTTTCCTGTGTGCCAACCAGTTCTCAATCCACGTCAACACATTACCCCCAATCCCATGTGCTTTAACTTTGCACACCAATCTCTTGTGTGGGACCTTGTCGAAGGCCTTCTGAAAGTCCAAATACACCACATCTACTGGTTTCCCCCCGTCCACCCTATTGGAAACATCCTCAAAAAATTCCAGAAGATTTGTCAAGCATGATTTCCCTTTCACAAATCCATGCTGACTTGGACCTATCATGTCGTCACTTTCCAAATGGTCTGTTATGACATCTTTAATAATTGATTCCATCATTTTACCCACCACCGATGTCAGGCTGACCGGTCTATAATTCCCTGCTTTCTCCCTCCCTCCTTTTTTAAAAAGAGGGGTTACATTAGCCACCCTCCACTCCTTCGGAACTGATCCAGAGTCTAAGGAATGTTGGAAAATGATCGTCAATGCATCCACTATTTCCAAGGCCACCTCCTTAAGTACTCTGGGATGCAGACCATCAGGCCCTGGGGATTTATCAGCCTTCAGTCCCATCAATTTCCCCAACACCTTTTCCCGACTGATAAGGATTTCCCTCAGCTCCTCCGTCTTACCAGATCCTTTGATCTCTTTTATTTCCGGAAGGTTGTTTGTGTCCTCCACAGTAAACACCGAACCAAAGTACTTGTTCAATTGATCTGCCATTTCTTTGTTCCCCATTATGACTTCCCCTGTTTCTGACTGCAGGGGACCTACATTTGTTTTTACTAACCTCTTTCTTTTTACATATTTATAGAAGCTTTTGCAGTCCGTTTTAATGTTCTCTGCAAGCTTCCTTTCATATTTTATTTTCCCTGCCGTAATCAAACCCTTCGTCCTCCTCTGCTGAGTTTTAAAGTTCTCCCAGTCCCCGGGTTTGCTGCTACTTCTGGCCAATTTGTATGCCACTTCCTTGCTTTTAATACTATCCCTGATTTCCCTTGTTAGCCATGGTTGAGCCACCTTCCCTTTTTTATTTTTACGCCAGACAGGGATGTACAATTGCTGTAGTTCATCCATGCGATCTCTAAATGTCTGCCATTGCCCTTCCACTGATAACCCCTTAAATATCGCTTGCCAATCTAACCTCGCCAATTCACGCCTCATACCCTCAAAGTTGCCCTTATTTAAGTTCTGGACCATGGTCTCTGAATTAACTGTTTCCTTCTCCATCCTAATGTAGAACTCCACCATACTATGGTCACTCTTCCCCAAGGGGCCTCGCACCACAAGATTGCTGATTAGTCCTTCCTCATTACACAACACCCAGTCCAGGATGGCCTCCCCTCTAGTTGGTTCCTCAACATATTGGTTTAGGAAACCATCCCTTAAACACTCCAGGAAATCCTCCTCCACCGTATTGCTTCCAGTTTGAGTAGCCCAATCTATATGCATATTAAAGTCACCCATGATAACTGCTGCGCCTTTTTTGCATGCACCTCTGATTTCCTGTTTCATACCCTCCCCCACCTCACTACTACTGTTTGGAGGTCTGTACACAACCCCCACTAACGTTTTCTGCCCTTTGGTGTTCTGCAGCTCAACCCATATTGATTCCACATCCTCCAAGCTAATGTCCTTCCTAGCTATTGCATTAATCTCCTTTTTAACCAGCAATGCTACCCCACCCCCTTTTCCTTTTATTCTATCCTTCCTGAATGTTGAATACCCCTGGATATTCAGTTCCCAGCCTTGATTGTTCTGGAGCCACGTCTCTGTAATCCCAATCACATCATATCCGTTAACATCAATTTGCACAGTCAATTCATCCACCTTATTACGGATACTCCTTGCATTAAGACACAGAGCCTTTAGGCTTGTTTTATTAACACCCTTTGTCCTTTTAGACTTATGATTTAGTATGGCCCTTTGTGTTTCTTGCCTTTGTTTACTCGGATTTCCCTTATTGTTTCTCACCCTTCTAACATTTGTTTCTGACTGCATATTACTTCTCCCTGTTTCGCTACATAGGTTCCCATTCCCCTGCCATATTAGTTTAAATCCTCCCGAACTGCCTTAGCAAATATTACCCCGAGGACATCGGTTCCAGTCCTGCCCAAGTGCAGACCGTCCCTTTTGTACAGGTCCCACTTCCCCCAGAACTGGTTCCAATGCCTCAGGTATTTGAATCCCTCCCTCCTGCACCACTGCTCAAGCCACGTATTTAATCTCGCTATCCTGTTCATGCTACTCTGATTAGCACGTGGCACTGGTAGCAACCCAGAGATTACTACCTTTGAGGTCCTACTTTTCAATTTAGCTCCTAGCTCCGCCTTTCCCGAGTGGGTCCGTGGCGTGCCTCAAAACGCGCCCCAGTGAAAGGTGGAAGGGCTGGATTTAACATTACCATAAAAGACCACAGCCTCAGTTGGGCTTCTGCCAGCCATACCCTTCCTACTGGATACTACCACAACATATCTAGTCATCTGCATTAGAGCAGACGTTTTGGCAGTAATGAGGTTTATGAAGCCCTCCATAATAGCTTTCTTAATCTAATCGCCCAGCAAGTTGAAGTCAGATAAGAGACCCTGCTGAATATTAGAGCCCAAAGCCTCTATAAAAGCAATGTGATCGTTCAAGAGAGATAGGCCCATTGTGTGAAGGAATTCTGTCATTGAAGGCACTGCTGTGGGTGTCCCTCGCTTAGCCATGCACTCCATGACAGACTGTAGTTCTGATAAGCGGTCACGCATGATTGCACAAATGTAGGTAGTTGACTCATCCTCACTCAGTGCCTGTTTTTTCAGACTGCTTTGTACGCTCTCAAATGACTGCATAGTCAGATAGCAACCTTCCTTTATATGGAAGCACCATGATGTCTGAATCGTGGGCTCTGCAACTGAAAACTAAATTGACCTGGCTCTCTGACCACTAGGTTCCTGCTCTCCACTGCCACTCTGCATGCTCCTGCTCACTTGTGCTCTATGATTCATCCAGTGCTCCCTCTTCAAAACTGACTAACTCCCTTGGGGTAGATGAACCTGTTCTGGTGCTTGTGGTGGATGGAATTAGTGATGTAGGGTGTTAGTTTCTTTCATTTTATTGGGAGCGCAGGATGATTCTTGTGGGTAACCTAGAGAAAGAAAAAGAAAAGAATGAAAAAAGTTACATTTATACAGATGCATTTTGGCAGAAGGAACAGGGAGAGGCAATATACACTTAATGGCACGGTTTTAAAGAGTGTGCAGGGACAGAGGGACCTGGGAGTTAATGTGCATAAGTCCCTGAAGGTGGCAGGACATATTGAGAGAGTGGTTAACAAAACATATGGGATCTTGGGCTTCATAAATAGAGGTATTGAGTTAAAAAGTAGAGAAGTTATGCTGAACCTTTATAAAGCGCTGGTTAGGCCACAACTGGAGTATTGTGTCCAGTTCTGGTCACCACACTTTAGGATGGATGTCAAGGCCCTTGAGAGGGTGCAGAGGAGATTTACCAGAATGGTTCCGGTAATGGGGGATCTTAGCTACAAGGACAGGTTGGAGAAGCTGGATTTGTTTTCATTAGCGCAAAGGAGGTTGAGGGGTGATTTGATGGAGGTGTACAAGATTATGACGGGTTTGGATAGGCTAGACGGGGAAAGGCTGTTCCCACTAGTTGATGGTACAAGGACTAGGGGACACAGATTTAAGGTTTTGGGCAAGAGATACAGGGGGGATGTGAGGAAAACTTTTTTACGCAGCGAGTGGTGAGGACCTGGAACTCGCTGCCGACGGAAGTGGTGGAAGCAGAGACACTCAATGTTTTCATGGGGAGACTGGATAGGCACTTGAGGGAAATAAACTTGCAGGGCTACGGGGATAGAGCGGGGGAATGGGACTGACTGGATTGCTCTACAGAGAGCCGGCATGGACTCGATGGGCCGAATGGCCTCCTTCTGTGCCGTTATGACTCTATGGGCTTGATTTTCTCAATGGGAAGCTTTTGGAGGCGGCTTGCCAGCTTTCAATCCCACCTCCATCAGCTTCTGGCCAACCAGAGGGATTTTCCCCTGATTGACCTTGTTAAACCCGCCCAGCGGGCTCAGCAGGCCAATTAGGGGGAAGTCAGTGACAGAGCATGTCAACGTATGACATGCCATCTGTCAAGAACTCTTGAAAGAAGAAATGTCAGTGTTTGACAGCTCTGTGAAGCTGTCAAACACTGACATTCTGCGTAGTTTGATGAGTCCTTGTGTTCAGGACTCATCAAACCTTTCAACTTTGCAGAAATCACCTGGCTGTTGTTTCGGAGGATCCAACAGCCAATCTGTGATCTCTACAATGGAGATGTCGGGACTTCGGCTCCACAGCGGCTGAAGGCTGTAGGCAGAAACAAAGGTAAGTGAACATATTCTAACACTTTACACTCACCTTACATACTTACCACTCCACACTTGCACCCATCACTCACCTCTACATTGCACTTTCAGACCCCTCCGACCCCCTGGCGGGGTTCCCGGAGGTCGGAAAGCCTGCACTTCGTAGCGAAAAATGGGGTAATCCTATTTTCTGCCTGTTAATTACCTGTTAACTACCGGGGCAGGACGGCTTCCTGCCCCCAAATTCTGCAACTTTACCGGCAGTCACGCCTCCATACCCGCCTCCTCGGGGCTGACAAAATCCAACCCTATGACTCTATAAGCTTTCATGACCTCAGGATGTTCCTAAGTGCTCATGGCCAAAAAAGAGTTTTTGAAGTGTAGTCATCTTTGTAATGTGGCAGCCAATTTGCGCACAGCAAGGTCTTGTTAATAGCAACAAAATAAATGACCAGATAATCTGTTTTAGTGATGTTAGTTGAGGCATAAATATAAGATAAAAATTAAAATCCCTCTAATCTCTTTGTCCCTATCATTTTGAGAGTAGCTTCTTCAAGGGAACTCAGGGGCTTGAAATTATCATGGTTTCCACTTGTACGGTTTTGCTCCCTCCTGTTATGTGATGCTTTCTCCTGCAAGCAGAGAAGTAGTGTTGAGATGCTGGAAATCGGATGAGCAACACCCAAGTGCCCATTTCCTTTCAGGTACCTGTGAGTAAACGAAGATGCATCTCGTGCTTTGTACGGATTATGCATGTGGAGCTATGAAGGAGTTGTAAGGTTGACTGAGTGCTTTACATGTGGCCACAGTCATGGTGTAGCAGGTTGCGACGAAACGTTTTGTGGCACGTGTTTTTCTCATCTATTTGAAATACAAAAATATTGGGTGCCTTTTCCTTGGCAGATTTTCTCAGGTTGAAAAACTTGTTTCTCACCCAGGTGCTCTGAGCGTTGGACACCCTTTGTGCCACCTCCTCCCATGTGGTCTGCACTTATTTTCCTGTAGGAGGGGTGTCACCCACTTCATGAAGGAGCAACTCTACAGTTGAATCAGTGAAATGTGGGGTTCTTGCCTGGCAGTGTTCCATTGAGGCTATTTCCAGATTCTGGTGAATTTTTGGCAAACAAAAATAAATTGAATGAGCTCACACTGGCAGGCTCAATCCAGGCCAAGAGCTCGCTGTGATTATATAATGTATAATTATTGCCAACCCTGGAAGGCCTGGCAGAGTCTACCGTACGCTGTTTGTATGGGCTTCACATGTGTTCCTGTTATTAGAACTATTTATGTAATTTCAGATAGAAAATCTTATTAATATTTATTGTGCTCTCTTCCTACTGTTAGGTAGGCACAATAAATCATTGGTTTTCTTTGAATAGATGTCTGTATTGCCATGTTTGGACCTCTCTTCTATATAGGATTCAATTAAATGGTGTGACAATAGTCATAATCTAGAGTTGGCACACTTCATTCTTCCATTACATCAACCAGCATGTACGTAGGTGTAGTTCTCTATATTCACATAGTATTGTTTCAATATTACATTCACACTATCTCCAAATTTATCGGCTAATTTCACCTAAAAAGTGACTTATTGTGGTTTCAAAAGCTTGTGTGTATCTTAAAATAGTATTATTAAGGAACAGTGGGTTAGAACACTATCCTTTTCCTTCAGCAGTCTCAGTTTGAATCTGGTTCAGATTGGTGTGCTGAAATTTCCTCATTCTTAGTTGAAAGTCTCTTCAGCAAAATTAGTTTGGGTGATCGTAATCTACTTCAAAGTGTGTATGAGTCTTAAGAGGGTGCTAATGGGGTGCAAAGCAACTAGCGCCCGGGCGCGGCGATGTTTGCGCCCCTCGCGAAATTAACTAGACATTTTGCGGCGGCGCTAAACACTACCGCCACGATCTCCTGCGCCGGCAGATCGTGACGTCAGTCGAGTGCACAACGCAACGGTAGCGCCCTGGAGCGGATATTGAGTAGCGCCCCCTGCCTTACCGCCTGCCACTAGCAACGACAGGTTGAGGGGAGCGTTTTGCAGTCAGGAAGGGACTGAGGGAGCGCTATTTAAAGGCAACCGCTTCCTGCCTTTTATTGTTGTTGATATTTTGGAACCACGCATTCTGAGAGAGTGAGAGAGAGACTTCTGGAGAGATTCAACGCTGTGTGAAGAGTTTTGGGTACTGAGCAGCACTTTGCAGGTTCATTTTGATTTGCCCTTCCTTGTATCGATTTAGAAGAGACTGTGGGGGCTGCACTCTGAGCTCTTTCCCTGGGTCTCTCCATTGTTCTTTCCAGCAGATTTGATGTACAGTTCTCTCCAGCCCGAGATTCAAGTTTGCAATGAGCAGGATGTGGATGGAAAGCAAGATCAACCCTCCCCTTTAAGAACTGGCTGGCGCCATTGTGTGTGTGTTCCATTGCTGACTGACATTACATGAGCTTCGTCAGCGCTCGGCCTTTGCGCCTTAAGACAGTTGTGAAGCGCCTGATTTAGCGCTCCAATCACCTCCAGGGGCGATAAAAGTCAAGTTTGCAGTCGGAGGCGATAATTAGCGTCAGGCGCTAATCTTTGTGCCCGGCTGATAATTGCGCCCCAAATGGGGCGATACTGAATTTCTCCCCCTATGACTCAAGGCCAGGCATAATTCAGCACAAAACTAAGTTTCACTAAGAGATAATGGACTATAGGAATTTAATATATCACAGTGGTGCAGTAGGAGATATTGTTCTCAGGGTGAGAATGGTGTACTAATGGGACAGTGTAGGGGCAGCTTTGCCGTGTACCGACTCTGTGTTTTATCTGATCTGGGAACACGACAGAGCGATAAATTTAGCAACACTGGAAACACAGTTCCTCAGTACAGAAACCCTGAACAAATAAAAATATTTAAAATAGCTTCATCCTAATAAGGGATTGTAAGCAATTTGGGTGTGGCAAAATTAATTCAATTGAACTTTAATCTGCCACACTCAATTCTTTCCTAAAAATAAGATGAAAAAGCTTCTAGGAGTCTTACGTTATTTATTTACTATCAATTTATTATTTGTATCAAATATCTATTAAATGCATTCATGCAAACACATGGGAACACCACCACCTCCAGGTTCTCCTCCAAGTCACACACCATCCTGACTTGGAAATATATCGCCGATCCTTCATCGTCGCTGCGACAAAATCCTGGAACTCCCTCCCTGACAGCACTATGGGAGTACCTTCACCACACGGACTGCAGCGGTTCAAGAAGGTGGCTTACCACCACCTTCTCAAGGGCAACTAGGGATGGGCAATAAATGCTGGCCTTGCCAGCGACGCCCACATCCCATGAACGAATAAAAAAAAATTGTGAATTTGGAGTGTTATCTTTATTTCTTGTTCGCAGTAAATTTATTTGGGGTGCAATTCTTTCTGGGTTGGAATGTAAACTCAACAACAACAACTTGCATTTATATAGCGCTTCCAATGTAGTGAAATGTCCCAAGGCACTTCACAGGAGCGTTATCAAACAAAATTTGACACCAAGCCACATAAGGAAATATTAGGACAGGTGACCAAAATCTTGAAAAAAGAGGTAGGTTTTAAGGAGTGTTTTAAAGAAGGAGAGAGAGATAGTGAGGCAAAGAGGCTTAGGGAGGGAGCTCCAGAGCTGAAGAGTTGGGGTAGGGAATTGGTGGGGGAGGGGGGAAGAGTACCTGAGAGGGGGGAAATGAAGAGGGTATTATGACAGGAGAAGGGGTAAAGAGTAAAGAAGACGAAAAGGGGAAATAGAAGTAATGGGCTCGAGTCTGGCGCGGCAGCTAAAATGTGCACGTTAATGGACTCTACATAATTGTACTGCTAAAGATGAGTTCCTACACTTCTACTCTCTTATTTCCCAGAGGCACAAATGCATTTCTACTTCTGCGTTACTCAGCTTCCCTTGCCTCTAGCTCTAATCCTGCCGTTTAATTTAAAATGATATTCTGGGTTAATTTTTTCTATACCCTTAACTATCTTATATACCTTATATAAGATCAACTCTGAGACTTAAAAAGTCCAATCTTTCCTCATAATTCAGACCTCTGACGCTGGGGATCAGCCTTTTTGCTCTTCCCTGCACTGTCTCCAGAGCTTGAAGTCACTCATTACTTGTCAACTAGAACTAGAACTAGAGAACACAGGTTCAAATTAGAGAAGGGTACTTTCAGGACAGATACCAGAAAATTTTTCTTAACAAAAAGAATGATCAACATGTGAAATAAACTTTCAGTATTCAAGATATGGTCTGACTGGAACACTTTTTCAGTTTGATGATTACCTCCTGAGACTTATATTCTACTGTTTTGGCTATGTTGTTCAACATTCTATTGGCTTTATTGATTGCCGCTTTATATTGGTTGGACATGTTTGGCGTCAAATCTACTAAGCCTCCTAGGTCTATTTCCACTTCACCCTTAGCTATTTCGACACCAGTCATGTCTTTTTCTTCCTGTGCGTAGTATTTTACATTTGTCTGCGTTAAATTTCAATTCGCTATTGTTCTGCCCACTTACTTATCACGTCCAACTCATTCTGTGAATTCTGAGCTGCCTCTCCCAATTCCACTGCCTCTCCTAGTTTGGTATCATATGCAAATTTGACCGCTTTGCATCGAGTCTCTGAATACAGGTCATGTATGTAAATTCGAAATTGTAGTGGTCCCAGTCATGAGCCCTGGGACAGTGCAGTCACAAAATACACAATAATGCTGTTGAGAATGCAAATTGAAAGCTCTTAGCAGGTACCAGGTTCTCTTACACATGATTAATTGACTCATTCAAAAGGTGTGAAGGTGAGAAAGTAAGGGGTAATTGCTGTAGACAGCTTAATCAAAGGCAACATTTTCAAGTTTTATTTAAGAAGAAAAATGACTGAATAAAAGTTATGAAACCAGTCTATGTTACATTTAACAGAATGGAGAATCAACTGATTCATACCAAACATGACAGCTCTATGACAAATTATTACAGATATTGCAGAGACGCTATTACAACCTTGTCAGCGATGTGCCAGCAAATGTCAGAAGAATATTTCACAAAACTCAAGAAAGTGACATCAGCAGGATGTTGGCTCATCAGTATTATAACGTCTTCTTTAACCAGAAACACTTCAGAACATTTTTTCCCCCCAAACTTCAATAAAATTCTGGGTTGGTTGGTACCAAGCATCAGTAATTTTTTCCCCCTCTCAAATTTAATCTTCCTCTCCTGAGGGTGTTGACTCAAGCTGTGGTACAGTTTCATGAATAACAATTGCCCTTCAGACCTTGCCCAGGTGGCTAATATTCACGTGTGAGTCCATACAGTAGTTTTGGCAGCCTTTTCGGTTAGGGATGTGATCACAGTTGAGCCGGATTAGGTTCTCATCTGACATATGCACACACATGTACTTTTCCAGTAGGGGTCACTGGATAGTGATTGGGAATGAAAACCATGATTAATTGTCTCCCTCCCTAGAGCTAAGTATGGAGGTCAATTGTTCTGACAGAGCTGTAATGGGATAGCTTTCACTTCAATATCCTCAAATAATAACAAAATGAGAAGTTCAGTTGATGAAGGGTCTCACCCAAAACTGAAACTTATCTTTCAGATGTTAACTGACCTGATGTGCATTTCCAGAATATTTCTGTTTTTATTGCAGATTTACAACAATTACAATGACCAGAATTTTCGGGGGATCAACGGGCGGGATCGATGGTGGGTCGGATGGGAAATTAGATTTTTTTTGACAGCAGGTCGGGACCCCGCTGTCAACCCGCCTTTCCCAATGTCGGGTCTGTCAGCGCTGAGCAGACCCGACAGGCAGCAGTGGGCGACCCAATTAAACTCATTAACATCTAGCTTTTTTAACTTACCTTTTCACTTTAACTTCATGGCCATGGGAACCACGCTGTTTGGGGACCATGTCTGTCAACCTAAGGCAGGAGTTCAGTGGCCATTGCTCCAGCTGATTACCTGATAGCTTCAAATGTACAGTAAAAGCTCCCTCCTGACAGATCATCACTTTCCTCAGCCACAAGCTGTTTCTCAGACCATTTCCAGCACAGATTCTGCAGGCTTTCCACTTTCCACTCATTGGAAGAACTCTCTTACCATTGACAGAATGCTTCTGTCATCTCTACTTCACCTGCCATCTATTCCATCAACATGGGTGCCCTTTATACTGTCTCACCTTGGTCCTCAGAATCTGACCATGAACAGCCCCAACACCAGCAGCACCAGGCACACCAGCAGCACCAACAACAACACCAACCTTCTCCGCAATCACCTGATGCTGCACAGGACAGAGGGCATCAGCACCCGAGCACGTTGCTGCCCGGGAGGCCAGGGATGGCCTCACCATGGCCAGATTTACTTCACTTGACGCTGAACACCCTGACTGCCACATGATGCGCCAGGTTGGCATCACCCCAGATCAACACCAGAAAGCATCCCTACAATGTCCAAGCCATTCTTTTCACACTCACCACCATTGCGGGGGGTACCGTTATGTCTCACCATTCACTGCAACTCACTAAGCCAATTCCAAAGGTGCACACAAATCTGTCCAAGAACGGAAAGTGTTGAAAATAAAGGTTTCAATGTTTGACACCACATTAACAGAAACTTTACATGGACATTCGATAAAACACCCAAGTGGTTACCCTTGTGTGTTGTTAGTTGGTATGATTGCACTAGGATGAGGGTGAATGTGAGGGGTGGCAAGTGAGATGGGGATGTGATAATGTAGATAGAGAAGGATGGGTGAAGGTGCAAAGTAAGTTGGTGTGAGTAAGGATGTGCAGGAGTAGGGTAGGGAAGGTAGAGTGATGGGGATGTGATGAGAGGCACAGCAGGATGAAGGTGAGTGTGGCTTTGTACTAACATTTCGTGATCTAATGAGATCATTGAAACGTTTGTGGCACCGCACCCAGGTCCTCCTGACCACATCCCTGCTTGTGACCTCCTCTGTAATGTGCAACCAGGCTGTGTTGGTCTCCTGGCGAGGTCTCTTCCACCCATGGGAAAGGAAGAGGACCTCCCTGTGTGATGTGACTCCCTTCATAAGCATATGGAGGGAGTCATGGGAGAACCTGGGTGCAGCCCTGCACATCTATGCATTGATTGTCAGTGTTTGCGGCACTTCAATGCTGTAGAACACTGACAGCACAAATGTTAAAAGAAAGTTGGCCATGGTCCCTTTAAGGAAACCGGCTGATGACGCATCATGAATGATGTCACCAGATCCGCTTCCTCTAATTGGACCGGGAAACGCGCTGGGCGGGCTTAACAAGCCCTATCAACGTAAAATCATTTTCCAGAGCGGGATGGAGCCAGCAGCGGGGTCAGGACCCACCACCGACATTGCCCGCCCTGGACCCGCTGAGGTAAGGAAAGTCTCGGCCTATGTTTTATTTATCTCAAGTTTGATAATGTGTTTGCCTAAACTTGAAATTAACCTCGACTTCATGACTATTTGACTAGGACCCAACCCAACAAACAAACATGATGCTAGAGACCTTTGAATCCACAGCTACAGTGGGCCATGAAATTTTGGCTTCCCCCCTACACCCCATCAAAAGCCTGACTGATGTACGTCAAAGACCAAAATTGGGCCAATGTCCTTATATATAAAACCCAGAATCTCATACAGGGGCTACAAATTTGACAGTTTCTAGAACTGTTAGTAACATGAAAACTATAAGATAAGCATACCTCAATCTTGTCTTAAAAGACCACCTGCATGTACAGAATACCTGAGGGGCAATCTTAATTGACTCCACCTGTAGTAGCCTGAAAATGGTGTTGTGACACATACTGCCCCATTTACACTGACACCCCAGCTGCTACCATCTTGGGTAGGGTCCTGAGAAGTGCGGCCAGAGGACCTGCCTGTTTCAGTAGGGAGGCCACCTGTACTATGCAAGCTTATGCCGTACATAGGATGCCAATTGCAATTTTGAGGTATAACGAGGCGCTGCTGACACTCTGCTCATTTGATTCGCGTGGTTAACCAACGGTACTTAAAGGGGCTGCTGGAGGGTGTTCAGAAAGTAGGTCAAGTTTCTTGTCAACATTTATTTTTGTGCGGCCAGGAGGAGCAGGAATTACTCTGGCCTGCTGCCAGCCCATGGGCATGCCCCCTTCCCTGGGATCGCCTCCTGCTCCCAGGCTCTGACTGCCGGCCGGAACCACGGAGGAGCCAGCTGATTTTCCCGCCCACCCCAAATTGCAATCTGCCTCGGAGCCTGATAGGTATACCCTCATACATCTTCTCTGCACCCTCTCCAGTGCCTCTATATCCTTTTTATAATATGGCGACCAGAACTGTACACAGTGCGAATAGTATATATGGGCTCAGGGGACAATTCGGTGAGTTTCATGGGAGAGAAAGGATTGAAGGGTATGGTGAGCAGGTAGAAATCTGTCAAAAAGGGATAGGCCTAATGACAGAAAGATAGTGCAGGTGAATGTGTGGATGGAGAAGTGGTGCAGGAGGGAGGGCTTCAAATTCCTGGGGGATTGGGACCAGTTCTGGGGCAGGAGGGATCTGTACAAGATGGACGGGTTGCACCTAAACAGGGCTCGCGCGGAGGTTAACCAGTGCTGTGGAGGAGGGGTTAAACTAATTTGGCAGGGGTGGGGCACCAGAACATAACAGCAGAGAGGAGAGGCAAAGTGCATAGAACACTAGGAGGGACAAACAGCAACAGAACAAAAAATAGGGTAGAAAGAGCAGGAATTAGATGGAGGAAAAACCAAAGCTGACTAGCATGGCGTTGGAATGCATGTGTGTTAATGCGAGGAGCGTTCCAAATCAGGTTGGTGAGCTGAAGGAGCAAGTCGCCACATGGGGTTATGATATAGTGGCTGTGACAGAGACCTGGCTTGAACATGGGCAGGAATGGGAACTAAACATTCCTGGCTACAATGTATTCAGGAGGGATAGGGAAGGAAAAAAAAACCAGGGGTTGGGGCGGGGCGGGGGTGGCAGTATTGATCAAGGATAATATTACAGTTCTACAGAGGGGCGATATACTAGAGGGTTCAAAGACTGAATATATTTGGTTAGAGTTAAGGAACAGAAAAGGAGCTATTACATTGCTGGGTGTTTACTATATACCCCCAAAATAGTGAGAAGGAGATAGAGGAGCCAATCTGTCGGCAAATTTCAGAGAAATGTAAAAATAATAGAGCATAATAGTAGGGGACATCAATTACCTCAATATAGACTGGGAAGGAAACAGTAAAGGGCAAGGAGGGTGAAGAATTCCTAAAATGTGTACAGGAGAACTTCCTTAATCGGTATGTTTCTAGCCCAACGAGGAAGGAAGCAGTGCTGGATCTAGTTTTGGTGAATGAAGTATGGCAAGTGGAGTGTGTTGTCTGGGTAATAGTGATCATTATATAATTAGGTTTAAAGTAGTTATGGAAAGGGACAAAGAAAAATCAAAGATGAAAATACCCAACTGGAAGAGAGTCAATTTCAGAGATTTGAGAAGGGATTTAGCATAGGTGGACTGGAAAGAAAGATTGGTCAGGGTAACAGTAAATGAGCTTTGGTAGACCTTCAAGGCGGAGATAGTTCAGGTACAAACCAAACATATTCCCATAAGGAGGAAAGATGGGGCATCCAAAGCTAGAGGTCCCTGGATGACAAAGGAAATAGAGGTTAAAATAAAACAGAAAAAGGAGGTTTAAGACAAATGTCAGATACAGAATACAATCAAAGACGATGGCCGAATGGCCTTCTTCTGTGCTATAAAATTCTATGATTCTAGGTCCTAGGATCTGAGAATCGCTGATAGAGGGATTGCACAATCTGGGAGGTCTTGATCTGGGAGCAGTTATGAGATTAGCCGAATGGCCTCCATCTATGCTATAAGGTTCTATGATTCTATGACTTTTTACTATTCTAAAAATGCTTAACTGTGCTGTACTATAACTGATCATATCCTCATATGAAAATGTGCAATGAGCCAATGATAAGAATTATTAGCATTTCCTCTTTTCATTGCTTTTGTGGTGCCTTGAGTAAAAATCTGATTGGGAACCTTCTGTTTCTGTCCTTTATCAATTAATCATATGCGATTAAAAAAATTGCCTAAACAAGGATGAGTTGAAATGTTGTAGGGGTGGGTGGGGTGGAGGGGGGAATGGGGTTCATGTCCTCATTCTTCAGAGACTTAAAGCAATTTAACCATAGCAAAAGTACATATCTTGAACTTTATCTTGCCACTGAAATAAGACCGTGACATTTTTTAATGATTCTAAAAATCTTTTTTGAACATGTTCTAAGGCCCTTCACTTGTTGGAATATATTATAGAACTTCGACTTCATGGAAGAATATTCCGAAAAATGACTAAACATTAGGTCACGTAGCTGTCAGTCACATTAAGAAAAATGGGTCGTTTGGTACCTTTTCCACCAGTAATTAGTCTCTCTGTGATCTCTTACTTTCTGTCATCATGTAGGTGTATAATGTATGAGACAGGCTACCTGCTGAGCAGATCCCTCTGCTGGATAAGAAACAAACATCATTCTCATGCTAGACTCAGTGAACACTCTCTCATTAACTCTTTTGAGAAGTGAACATGTTGAAATGGGAACTCATTCATTTCTATCAACATGTTGCACACAATCAAACATGGACATTGTGGGGATGAAACTGGTCTTCACCAGTAGCGTGAAACGGGCTCATAGCGAATCGATAGCCCGTTTTACACCGCGCCCGATTGTCTTTTCCATTAAAGACCAATGTCACTCCTTGTTTCTTTAATGTTACTTTTGGTTAAATCCCAAGAATTTACTTGGAATTGATTTACTGGGATCAGGGAATTTCATCTTGTGTTAGTGGGGTGGAGAATATGCACACACACATTTGGGTTGACTTGATTAGTTGTCTCACTACATTACCCTGGCAATATTTCTGAATGACTACCTCAGATGGGTGCTTTACCGTCTCCCTGACTGCACTGATGTGACTTTTGCATTCCCAGATGGCCTTGTTGAGTAGACTTTACTAAATTAGTGCTAAGTGCCACAAATGAAGGGTAATTTTGAACTGCATCCTCACATATGCAAACTCATTTCACTTACTTCCCTTAAAAGCCAACAGAAAAAGGAACTAGCTTATTAGACAAGAAACTTAGATTTGAATAATTACCCTCAAGTACAAAGAAGAAACAGGAAAAGTAGGAAATTTGGCTGGGTGGGCAGGGGAGAAATCAAAAATGCAACAGAAGAGAAGTTTTAGTTAGACTGGCCTATAATATACTGTGCCCACTCAAGCATAACCTTCTTATACAAGAACTTCAACATGAATAGCTGTCTATACAGACAGCCAATGATGATAATTTATCTCTTATTAATTGTCAGTAATCATTGTGTAGTCAAAACTTGCCTGTCTGTTTGGGCAGGTACATCTGCTCAAAATTGAAAGCTATCTTTCACAGGCCAGTGGACAAGGTATTCTTGGTCCCACTTTTGACATTTTGTCTTGAAATATATCTGTCTGTTGACAGCCTCAGGGTATTTTGTAAGAGAGCTGAACCATCTGTTTGGATAGAAACAATCAGTGGGCAGAAGCTAATGTCTGCCGATGATGGACCAGCAAAGAGATTATGCCCAGTATTTTATTTTAACTATTGTAAGTTTTCTTTTCTTTGTATACCTTCCTATACTTTTTCCATTTACTGGACAAAATGTTACTTTAAAAAAAAAAAATCAAGTCAGATGTTTTCTTTTCTTGAACAAGGGTTTGTCTTGATCCCTGATCTATAGTGATGTAACTGATTTCAGCCAAATGGTTGACATACCACAAGGCTTCAGTGCCCTGGTTTAGGGAATGGAATAATCTTCCAGGATTCCCGCTGTCCGGTGATCTCTACTGGAAAAGCCATGTCTATGGATTTCAGATGAGTATTCCACCTGCATTTGTTGGCTTCTCACAAGCTCCTCTTTATCATCTCAATTATGCAGTGTGTTCAGAACCTTTAAAGGACTTCCCATTCATACCTCTTCGTGAGTTACGGGGCTTATGACGGCGTACGCACACAGCAATCTAGGGTGGGATTTTTCTAGTGTCAGGTCATCATTTCCTTATTGTCATTGTCAACAACACCAGATCTTCTCTACTCCAGTAGTTAGCTGAAGTGGTTAGTCATTGCATTTTTAGGTAAGGATAAGTCCTGCAGCACATGGACGTTTTCTGTTTATTGCTCAATTTTTGAATGTGGGTCAATCAACACAATTTCTTCATTACCAGCCTTTCTGGCTCTGCTGAGGATGCCCTTGCCTCTCTTGTAAAATTCCCTAGATTCTAGAATGGTCCCAGCCGATTTGGAAGGTTGCAAATGTAACCCCGCTATTCAAGAAAGGAGAGAGAAAACAGGGAACTACAGGCCAGTTAGCCTGTCATCAGTTGTCGGGAAAATGATGGAATTCATTATTAAGGAAGTGGTGACAGGGCACTTAGAAAATCATAATATGGTTAGGCAGAGTCAGCTTGGTTGTATGAAAGGGAAATTGTTTTTAACAGATTTATTAGAGTTTTTTGAGGATGTAACTAGCAGGGTAGATAAAGGGGAACCAGTGGATGTAGTTTATTTGGATTTCCAAAGGGCATTCGATAAGATGCCACATAAAAGGTTGCTATGGAAGATAAGGGTTCATGGGGTGGGGGTAATATATTAGCATGGATAGAGAATTGGTTAACGGGCAGAAAACAGAGAGTAGGAATAAACGGGTCATTTTCAGGTTGGTAGGCTGTAACTTGTGGGGTGCCGCAAGGATCAGTGCTTGGGCTTCAGCTATTTACAATCTATATTAATGACTTAGATGAAGGGACCGAGTGCAATGTATCCAAGTTTGCTGATGATGCAAAGGTAGGCGTGAAAGTAAGCTGTGAGGCAGACTCAAAGAGCCTGCAAAGAGATATAGACAGGTTTTGGTGTCCTTACTTAAGGAAAGACATCCTTGCTCTCGAGGCAGTGCAAAAAAGGTTCACTCAGTTAATCCCGGGGATGAGGGGGTGGTCATATGAGGAGAGGTTGGGTAGATTGGGACTCTACTCATTGGAGTTCAGAAGAATGAGAGGCGATCTTATTGAAACATATAAGATTGTGAAGGGGTTGGATCAGGTGGATGCGGGGAGGATGTTCCCGATGACGGGTGAGACTAGAACTAGGGGACATAGTCTTAGAATAAGGGGCTGCTCTTTCAAAACTGAGATGAGGAGGAACTACTTCACTCAGAGGGTGGTAGGTCCATGGAATATGCTGCCACAAAAAGCTGTAGAAGCTACATCATTAAATAAATTTAAAACAGAAATAGACAGTTTCCTAGAAGTAAAGGGCATTAAGGGTTACGGGGAGCGGGCAGGAATTTGGACATGAGTCTAGGTTCGGATCGGTCATGGCCCTGTGGGTAGTGGAGCGGGCCCAGGGACCGTGTAGGCTGATTCTGCTCCTATTTCGTGTGTGCAATTCTGTTAGATGCAGGAGATGGTTCTGTGATAGATAGTAGATTGGCGGTTAGGATCAGATCAGCCATGATCTTATTGAATGGCGGAGCAGGCTCGAGGGGCCGATTGGCCTACTCCTGCTCCTTTTTCTTATGTTCTTATGTTCTTATGTTAAGTGAGTGGGCAATAAGGTGGCGGATGGAATAACATGTGGGGAAATACGAGGTTATTCATTTTGGTAAGAAGAATAGAAAAACAGAATATTTTTAAATGGTGAGAAACAATTAAATGTTGATGTTCAGAGAGATTTAGGTGCCCTCGTACAGGAAACACAGAAAGTTAGCATGCAAGTACAGCAAGCAATTAGGAAGGCAAATGGCATGTTGGCCTTTATTGCAAGACGGTTGGAGTACAAGAGTAAGGAAGTCTTATTACAATTGTACAGGGCTTTGGTGAGACCACACCTGGAGTACTGTGCACAATTTTGGTCGCCTTATCTGAGAAAGGACATACATGCCTCAGAGGCGGTGCAATGAAGGTTTACGAGATTGATCCCTGGGATGAGAGGGTTGTCCTATGAGGAAAGATTGTGTAGAATGGGCCGATACTCTTTGAAGTTTAGAAGAATGAGTGGTGATCTCATTGAAACATATAGGATTCTGAGGGGGGTTGACAGGGTAGATGCTGAGAGGTTGTTTCCCCTGGCTGGAGAGTCTAGAACTAGGGGGCATAGACTCAAGATAAGGGATCGGCCATTTAAGACTGAAATGAGGAGGAATTTCGTCACTCAGATGGTTGTGAATCTTTGGAATTCTCTACTCCAAAGGGCTGTGGTTGCTGAATCATTGAGTATATTCAAGGCTGAAATAGATAGATTTTTGGAATCAAGGGATGTGGGGATCGGGCAGAAAGTGGAGTTGAGGTCGAATGAGTTGAGCCATAATCTTATTGAATGGTAGAGCAGGCTCGAGGGGCCGTATGGCCTACTCCTTATGTTCTTGCGTTGTAGACGTCAAATTCATATTTTTTGAAAACATAAGCATACTAACCGTTTGGGTGCACTGATTGGATAGAGGTAAGAATATGTCTCAAGGGCAATTAGCCTTGCCAGCGAAGCCCATATCCCAGGAACGAATAAAGAAAAAGTACAGAGGCACACTACATACAGTTCTATTATTTTATAAGGATCTTGGTCCTATTCTTGAAAATACAGAGGGGAATTTTAACATGGTGGAGCATGTGGCTTTGGGTATGGGTGGAGAGTTAAATCCGGGAAGCTGGCTCCAACAGGCTGACTTCTGCATTTAACTCCAGCACATTAGCTGCATGCGCGCAACCCCCTCGGGAGAGGCGAGCTGCCAATTAACATATGTTAATCGCTCAATTAGAGCGATATTTACACACACCTTCAAGTTTAACGTTGGGTCCACGGGTTTCCTGGGCTTTCTGTAAGTCGCCAGTGAAGGCAAGGCAAGAGAACAGCGGCAATTGGCGGGGTCATAAGAACATAAGAACATAAGAAATAGGAGCAGGAGTAGGCCATTCGGCTCTTCGAGCCTGTTTCGCCATTCGATGATATCATGGCTGATCTTCTGCCTCAACTCCATTCACCGGCCCCATCGCCATATCCCTTGATGCCCTTACTAGTCAGAAATCTATCGACTTCTGTTTTGAATATACCCAATGACTGAGCCTCCACAGCCCTCTGGGGTAGAGAAATCCAAAGATTCACCACCCTCTGTGTGAAGAAATTTCTTCTCATCTCAGTCCTGAATGGCCTACCCTTTATCTTGAGGCTGTGGCCCCTGGTTCTAGACTCCCCAGCCAAGAGAAACATTCTCCCAGCATCCATCCTATCAAGCCCTGTAATAATTTTGTATGCTTCGATGAGATCCCCTCTCATTCTTCTGAATTCAAGAGAATACAGGCCTAGTTTACTCAATCTCTTCTCATACGACAGTCCCGCCATCCCAGGAATCAATCTCGTGAACCTTCGTTGCACTCCCTCTATGGCAAGTATATCCTTCCTTAGGTAAGGAGACCAAAATTGTACACAGTACTCCAGATGTGGTCTCACCAAGGCCCTATATAATTGGAGTAAGACTTCTTTACTCCTGTACTCAAATCCTCAATCAAATTCAAGGAAATATTACAATAAATACTCAGTACTCACAGCTGCATTCTTACATGTTTGTGGGAAAGGGTTTGTTCACAGTACTTTTGCTGAGAGGATACTTTCTACATCTGGAGGTTTTCTCAAACATATCAGGATGGGTGATGCTATGGCTGCCTTAGATTGGACCTTGGATGAGGACTAATATAACCACCATTAGTACCAGCAACAACCTGTTGTTTAGAGACCTGTTACTGGACAGCAGAGAGGGGAGCTGCAGAGAGGGGAACTGCAGAAGGAACAAGGTGAATAGCTCATATCCTCCTCGTACGATACGGAGGGGGAGGGGGAGGAGGAGGAAGACGAGGAGGAGGAAGGTGATGAGGCAATGGACCCCCAGCTGCTCACATTGATGTCTGGGATGCCAGGGATGCCCATATTAATGCAAGGTTCACTTAGGTTACACCAGTGGACCTACTCCTACATGGCGCAACCCCTGTAGCTTGATGCTATTGGCCGACGACCTCTGGGTTGTGGAGCCCATGAGGGCTCCGCCAAAGACTGCTCCACCTGCACCTGTGCAGGGGCAGACTCGGCCATTGGGAGAGGGGGCAGCATGTCGGGTACTGACTGGAGGTGTGGGCAATGGGTAAGAAGTGGAAGAGCTTTAAGTGGAGTCCCCACTTCCATGCCCCCTTTTGCCATCATCTCTCTCATGGCCCAGCCGCATTACACTGCTACCACTGTGCTGGAGAACACTTTGGTGCAGATCAGGGCGGCGCTGTTAGGCCAAGGCCAAGGTATCAGAAGGATTCCGCTGCCTGAGGAATCATCGTCAGCGACCTCCACTGACTTCTGCTGCACAGGTGAAGGCCCTGTTGGAGATAAAAGACACGAATGAGTACTGGGAAGGTAAGAATATGTTGCAAGTTATCATTAGGAAGATGATCATATTTCACTCCCTGTTGAAATCAAGTCAACATGACTGAGTGTCGTATCACACGTGGGTCGCTGATAATTAATTGTGTCACCAGGTAGCTGGGAGCTCCCCATCTCCCCATCTTCGATGGCCAGGGACACCGAAACTCCACTGATTTACAGCACCTCCTCCTCTGTGCTTGTCAGTTGAGAGATGTTTGCAGGGCCACCTCTGGGTCTCTCCCTCTCCCTCATGTTCTGTGCTCTCTTCTCCTGCAACGAGAGAAAGAACAGACCTATGAGTGGGTGTAATGGCATGTGTTCACCCAATAGATGGAGCGCATTTAGTTAGGATGAGTATCAGGGAGAGGCATGAAATTGCATAAGGGTGAGGGTGAGTGGGAGTGGTGGATGGATAGATGGGGATGTGAGGAAGGGCATTGACAGCGAAGGATGGGTGCGTTCGCAAGGTAAGTGGGTGTAAGGAGTGATGTGATTGAATAGGCTTGACAAGGCAGAGTGAGGGGGTTGGGATGATGTGCACAGCAGGATGTAGGTGAATGTGCCACTGTACTCACCTTTCCTGACTTGGTTAGGTCATTAAACCGCTTCCAGCACTGCATCCAGGATTGTGGAACTACGCTCCTGTTGCTTACCTCCTGGGCAACCTCTAACCATGCCTTCTTTGTTTCTGGCACGGGATTCTTTCTCCCATTGCTGGGGACTAGTATGTCCCTTTGGCTCCTCACAGCCCCCAGCAGCACATCAAGGGAGGCATCAGTCAACTGGGGCACAGCCTTTGAACATCTCAAATCCATTCTGGAGCTTCCTCTTCTCTTCTTCCCAACTCCAACTCCTCCAAATTGCATCTTTGGACTGGCCCTTTGAATACTGGAGTTGAGATCGCGTCATGCGGGTCCTCATCACGCCCGCTGCCGCGATTGGACAGCAAACCCTGAAGTAAAATTGTAACGAGGTGGCTGAGTTAAAAAGCCACTGACAGACCGCGCTGAATATACTTCTGGGTTTCCTATGCGATATCGGATCCACCCCCCACCGCTCTGAGCGTGTCTCCCAGTTAATATTAGGGCCATTGTGTTCATGGCCCTGATGTTTACGGGGAGGTGGGGAGGGAGCGGGAGGAAACTCTGCACTGTGGGAGCCTGATTTAAATAATATAATGAGGTGTCACGCCTCGCGAGCAGGACACAGACGCACCACGTATCCCGCGTTACACAAATTTTTATTTTTACCCCCCGACCCTCCCGTCCATAGTGAGGGGAGTTAAAATTGCTCCCATGGATTTGATTAGTTTTTTGAACACAGAATTGTTCCACCTTAGTACGAATAAGCTCTGTATCAATCCTTATCTTCTGCCGTCTCAAACTCGAGATCAAATACTTTCAATGTCACCAAGTCAATACTGATAATTAGAGTAGAGGTTTTGACATCTTTTGGCTGCATAATGAGATGTGGGCCTATCTTATAGCTGTCCCATCTTCTCCTAATGCTTTTCCAATTTCTTTTTTATCTCAACATATTTAGTTTAAAAAAAAATTACAGTCAGACAGAGCAAATTACAGTCCATTAAAAATAATGCAGGTTCAGTACTGAATAAATCACATGCAGATGAAGTACAGTATCAACTTAGCTAGAAAGCACATGGAAGGTGGCTTTCTGGTTTTAAATGTTCTCCCCCACTCCCACCCTGTATTCCTCCATGAAATACTCTAGTAGAAGCAGAGCGAGTTGCTCCCAATTCTGACACAATGTTTGTTATTATTTATTATAGGCCGATCAGTAACAAATGACAAGGGGGTGAAATTCAATAACGCAGAAAAACGAGCGCGGTCGCCGCGATGCGTGATATGTCTGTTGAAAGGTGTTCAGGCAGCACGTCAAATTCGTGCTGCCTGCTAATTATAATGATTGCACTGCCCAGCGCTGAACGCACTGCTGACAGGCTGTGCGCTCAGCAGGGGGTCAAAGTTCTCGATGTTCGAGCGAGGCTAGCTTTACTTAAAGCTACCCTGCGCCTCTTGAAGGCAGTCTGCACCTCTTAAAGGTGAGCTGCCTTCTGATGATGAAAAATTTTAAAAGTGCTTCAGCACAAACCCAAATGGGTCAACAGGCCAGGGAAAGGGCACCCTGGGTCTCGGCCTTTGTGCACGGGGTGAACACTGGAAGAGAGGTCCTCTACCCACAGGGGGGCCAGGAGGCCCGGCAGAAAGAAGGATGTGGGACCAGATCGGCGAGGTGGTCACTGCCAGCAGTGTCGCCACCACCTCCCCCCTCCCCCCCAACCCCAGGACATGGCGCCAGTGCCCAAAGAAGTTTCATGACCTCAGACGAGTGGACAGGTCAGTGAATGCATCTTCAAAGGCTATCTCCTACCAATGGCACCACTAGCCTCACACGCTGCTCAATGCACGACGCTGCCCCCCACCCCCATCACTCCCCTACCAACAATCTCCACCAAACACGAGGCACACCTCACATTCCCAGCTTCACCTCACCTCTTTGGAGGAGACGGTACTGGCCATTCTTGGCAGGGGCATGGCTGAGCCCTTGGGCAGCGGCGGGGCTGAAAGAATACAAGATGCCGGTATCCTCATAAGTTGTCCTTCTCACATCCCACTTCCCCCTCATCCCACAATATCTTCTGATTTACAAGCTGCACATGGTGTAAACATGCACCTCTTGCTTTACCTCCCCTCCCCTAACCACAACCCTACCCTTGTGCCTTCCTCATTTGAGACACCCAAGAAATCCAGCCTGCCCAGCAAATGGTTGACCAAGAAGAGGGAGAGGAGAGTGAAGAAGAAGAAGAAAGACTGTCACTCGATTTCACACTCCCAGCCACCAGCTCCTCGAAGTCGTCCTGCAAGACCATCTGCAGTGTTGAAGGGATTATTACTAGTCTTAGCCCCTTTAGGGCTACCCCAGATCAGGCGTATTCCCCAGACGTTCACTTTCAACTAAAGTTTGAGGTAGCCGAATCCTAAAGACAGTCTAAAGGTCCAGACTATCTCTCCCTAAAGGAAAGGAACAACCTGAAAATGTTACCGCCCTCCAGATAGCACTTTTAATAAGTTTAGCTAGACTGTAACGTTCTGGATATTATGAGGGTCTGGAAAACTCCCCCAGAATTCTGCAACTCCTCACCAAAGAGCTTACAGAGATTGAGTTCACGAGTTTGATACAGAACTATTATGTGAGACAATTCTAAAAATATGTAGATTTATTAAAGAACCGACATGTAATTACAGTAGGTGTTTCAATCACAACATTAACAGTTCCAAAAAGAGAAAGCTTTTACAATCTTATTATCAGAGATCCTTATTCTCAAATCTTAACTTCGTTACAGTTTTACAGTTCTTAGTCTTATTCAGGATATCCACCAAAATCAAATACAGTACCTTGATCCCCGAGATACAAAGAGTTGTAGACTTACAGAGCCACCTCTGAAGCCTGAGAATCGCTTTTCCCCTTTACAGCAAATCTATTATCCATTTGAAAGTTCAATATTTATACTCTTTTCCAGTGGTATTCCCTTTGAAGTTTTCTGCTGATGTAAGCTAATTATCTCTAGTCATTTTTCTGCTGACCCCTGCTATTCATACAGTCACCTCAGCTGGTAGCAATACAGACTCATGTCTCTCCTCTAGGTGTTCGAAGCTTACCATAAAAAACGGTGTAACAGCAGGTGCATTTCATTTGATGTCATTCTTACTAAGGCCTTCTGTTTGTGCCTCTTTAAGTGTAAATTAGAACACCTTAACCAGGGTGATCTATGCAATTCTTAGTCACCTCAGCTGGTAATAATGCAGAATCGTGTCTCTCCTCTCCTCTAGGTTATCCAATGTAACAGCAGGTGCATTTTATTTGATGTCATTTTTACTAAGGCCTTCTGTTTGTGCCTTTTTACGAAGTGTAAATTAGAACACCTTAACAGGTTGAACCTTTGTCTTGTTCCGAAAGATTCAGACTGTTGGGAGTCTTTAACCTTCTGTTTCAATAAGGTTATTGATTCAGTGTCAACAACTATCTTATCTCTATAGCCAGAAAGCTGTAACAGTTTTTCATAGCCAGATTTCTAGATTTCCAGACCTAGTTTGTCATGTTTTAATAAGGCCAGAATTCTTTCATAGAATGGTGTATTTTTCTGAATAGGTTATATGGCTTATTCCTTCACAGCGTCCCCCACTGAAAGTCAGAAGCCTTCCACCAACCATGCTGCAGCCACTGGGGTAGCAGTGCACAAGGGCACTAGGATAGGCAAAGGCACATGCAAGACAATCACTAAGGGAATGCACAAGGGTGATTAGTTGATTTTTCTGATGTAATATTGGATGCATATATGGATAAAGTTGGATTGGAAAGTTTGCTTTGTGGTGGCTTTTATGTCAGCATTGTGGCCAAGATGGTCAGTAACAGAGGGAAAATAAGATGTAGGACAAATGTTGAAAGAGGAATTGGGGTTGTGTTCACTGGTACCTCAGGCAGATGATTCGATCCTGGATATCCCGGCCAGAAAGGGTCTGTCTGTGTTGCCTCCTCTTCCCGCTTCCTCCTCTTCTGCTTCCTCCTCTTCTGCTTCTTCCTCCTCCTCCTCCTCCTCTTCCTCCTCCTCCTCTCTCTGTGAGCAGCTTGTCCCCTTTGCTGCCTCTGCTCCATCTCCATGTGATGCTGCAGCCCAAGGGGGATTGCAACTAGATCCCGCAAGCCTTCCTTTAAGAGCCAAAGCCTTGCAAATGTCCAGCAGCACTCCCTGCACTCCCTTCACACTTTAACAACTTTTTAAATACCTTACACCAAGCCACTGCTCAAATAAAATGAAAAGAAACCAGTACAAAAGCAAAAATCTAAACTTAGCTCAAAGTTGCGTGTGTCCCTTTAAGAAGCGCTGCTGGAGAGTCCATTGTACAGCTGAACACACGTTTAGCTGTGCATGCTTTGCAGAGGGCGGTCCAAAATAGCAGGTCATGTGTCAATTGAGCGTTGTGCACTGACGTCACAATCTGATTAATTACCATATTTGTAGCGAGCGCAGGCAACGGCAGCACTGCCGCCCTGCCCAAAATGGCGGCGGCCGTCTTCTGCGCTGGAAGTGGGCGAAAGCGAGGCAGCTGCCATTTTTATCAGCCGGCACTAAGGTGCCGAATTTCATGGCCAAAGATTTCAAAGCTGAAGACTTCTCTTTTGACTGTTTAGCCATGTTAACTAACCAGAGGCAGCTGCCAAACAGCTTCCAGATACGAGGAAGCTCCTGTACTTGACTATGGATCCAAAATGACAACAATATCAACACAGGCCCCCCAAGTAATTTTTGGAGCCTTGCTTCCACTCAAGGATCACAGACAAAGATTTGCAAGGCATCTTTTGATTGTTCATAAGGTAGCTGGCAAGTGAAAGAGCTGGCAAAGCAGCAGCAAGTCCAGATTTTATATTAACAGACTGAAACCATGAATGCATTGGGTAGGAAATGTTTCTCCCATAAATGTGAAAATGTTCTGTTGCAATGTAAAGCCTGTGATCGTGTTATTGAAAGTGGTGCCAAATCGTAATTCTACCCAACCCATTGGCAATTTAATCATTCACCACGTGTGGCCGTTGGGTCCAGCCCCTGCTTGAAAAGGTCGGACACCTCTGCCCCACATATTCTTTTTGATTCAGTCTTCTGACGAATTCTAAGGTGCTCCATTAAAGAAGGCACAGAGAGGATCATCTGTATGTGGAAAAAAAAATCGATTCTATTTTCCTTCTTACCCTGTCCAAAGTTTATCACCTGTGTAATTGTTCTGAAATAAGATGACAGCTGCACTGCAGAAATCATCCTGGCTCTTTGGCTGGGTTTGCTGCCGATCCTGGTTATTACACGAGAACGTGTTTGGACAGTTGCCTTGGGGACGATGTCTTCTCTGTTCTAATGCTCCTGGGCATCTAGTATTTCCACAGAGCTGCTCTTCAGCATTCCTCTTCTAATTAATTTCTATGTAAGTGGTCTTGAATCTTTAGGTTGGCTTAAGCCCCGTGTGGCCCATAAGCAGGCTGTTACATAGGAGAGCTTTTTGGAACAAACAACCCATTCCACAAGGTAACATTTTGGATCAATATATGGATTAACAAAAAAGCTCCATGGGCCGAGAATTCCACTACCTTGGGAAGACATCTGCCGATGAATGATTTACAGTTTTATGCAGAATAGCCCAAAATCTCTATTGAAATATTCATAAAATTGCTTTTTATAAAAAAATTCCAGCCCGCCCCACCCCAGTTTTCTCCTGTCCTCTCCTAGAGACATGGGAGGGGACATTTTAACTTTCAGCGTGTGTGTAAAACATGCGATATCGGATGGGCCTTCCATTATGCACCCTGCCCAATTTGAAGTCAATGGAAAGAAAACTTGGGCAGGGTGCATAATGGTCTACCCATCCTATATTGCCTGTTTTATGACCGAAAGTTAAAATTACTCCCACTGAATTTTGCTGTGGTATGGTTCCATCAGCACCAACAGGCCTCTGGTACCTGGCCAATCTTGTCAAATTGCTAATCACCATCCGTTAACGAAGACATTTGGCAGGATATTTGATCATGGAAGCTGTCACAACTGAGCCTGATCCTGTTCTCACTTTCCAACAGAAGCCACTAGATGGTGATAGAACTGGAAACACCAATTAATCTTCCCTTCCCTAGCCCATGAGTGCTGAAGCAGTTGTAGCACCTCAGCTGATGTCCCAGCTGATTAACTAATGCTGCACAGGCCAGATAACCTGGGACTGTTTGATCTGCGTGGCTTGGTACCACAAGGACCAGTACATTTATCTATATTTATATATTTTCTTGTGGACAAAATCAGTTAAAATGACTACAGAAACGTACAAAATTATGACCAAAGATCAATGACGCAGTAACGTGAAGCACAGCATGCTCACCATTTCGGCACAGCTTCTCTGACTAACCTTATAAGTTAACTGCTTCATCACCACGAGTGTCCTTAGTTTCCAGCTGTACTACTGATGGGATCAAGGTCTACACCCTCAAAGGTTTACTGACAGCTTCTGCTTCTCTCTGCTGGACAATATATAATACGATATGAAGGTTGTGCATTAGCCCACAGCCTTGTAGGACACCGTTGTGTCATCTATTTCTCATCTTATAAGTAAGAAAATTAAAGTTAGTGAATGGTCTGACATTATGGCGTTATTGCTGAGTGCTGCAGTCTTCTTTTTTTTTATTCGTTTATGGGATGTGGCCGTCGCTGGCAAGGCCAGCATTTATTGCCCATCCCTAATTGCCCTTGAGAAGGTGGTGGTGAGCCACCTTCTTGAACCGCTGCAGTACATGTGGTGAAGATACTCCCACAGTGCTGTTAGGTAGGGATTTCCAGGATTTTGATCCAGTGACGATGAAGGATAGGCGATATACTTCTAAGTCAGGATGGTGTGTGACTTGGAGGGGGTGGTGTACCCATGCGCCTGCTGCCCTTGTCCTTCTAGGTGGAAGAGGCCGTGGATTTGGGAGGTACTGCCGAAGAAGCCTTGGCGAGTTGCTGCAGTGCATCTTGTAGATGGTACGCACTGCAGCCATGGTACGCCAGTGGTGGAGGGAGTGAATGTTTAAGGTGGTGGATGGGGTGCCAATCAAGCGGGCTGCTTTATCCTGAATGGTGTCGAGCTTCTTGAGTATTGTTGGAGCTGCACTAATCCAGGCAAGTGAAGAGTATTCCATCACACTCCTTACTTGTGCCTTGTAGATGGTGGAAAGGCTTTGGGGAGTCAGAAGGTGAGACACTTGATGCAGAATACCTAGCCTCTGACCTAATCTTGTTGCCACAGTATTTATGTGGCTGGTCCAGTCAAGTTTCTGGTCAATGCTGACCCCCAGGATGTTGATGGTGGGGATTCGGCGATGGTAATGCCGTTGAATGTCAAGAGGCGGTGGTTAGACTGTCGCTTGTTGGAGATAGTCATTGCCTGGCACTTCTGGGGCGCGAATGTTACCTGCCACTTATCAGAGCAAGCCTGAACGTCGTCCAGGTCTTGTTGCATGTAGGCATGGACTGCTTCATTATCTGAGGAGTTGTGAATGGCACTGAACACTCATCAGCGAACATTCCCATTTCTGACCTTATGTTGGAGGGAAGGTCATTGATGAAGCAGCTGAAGATGGTTGGGCCTAGGACACTGCCCTGAGGAACTTCTGCAGCGGCTAGTACTGGAGCACAAGTCTCCAGCACGACAGCTGGGATAATGTCGGTGCCCATAGCCTTTGCTGTATCCAGTGCGCTCAGCTGTTTCTTGATATCATGTGGAGTGAATCGAATTGGCTGAAGACTGGCTTCTGTGATGGTGGGGACCTCAGGAGTAGGCCGATATGGATCATCCCCTCGGCACTTCTGGCTGCAAACGCGTCAGCCTAGTCTTTTGCACTCACGTGCTGGGCTCCACCATCATTGAGGATGGAGATATTCATGAAGCCTCCTCCCCCCGTTAGTTGTTTAATGGTCCACCACCATTCACGACTGGATGTGGCAGGACTGCAGAGCTTTGATCTGATCCGTTGATTGTGGGATCGCTTAGCTCTCTCTATAGCATACTGCTTCCATTTGTTTTGCATGCATGTAGTCCTGTGTTGCAGCTTTCCCAGGTATGCTCTTCTACACTCCTTATTGAACCAGGGTTGGTCCCCTGGCTTGATGGTAAATGGTAGAGCGAGGGATATGCCAGGCCACGAGGTTACAGATTGTCGTGGAATACAATTCTGCTGCTGACGGCCCACAGCACCTCATGAATGCCCAGTTTTGAGCTGCTAGATCTATCCCATTTAGCACAGTGGTAGTACCACACAACACGATGGTGTCCTCAGTGTGAAGACAGGACTGCATCTCCACAATGGCCACTGCTATCATGGACAGATGCATCTGCAACAGGTAGATTGGTGAGGACAAGGTCAAGGTCAAGTAGGTTTTTTCCCCTTGTGTTGGTTCTCTCACCACCTGTTGCAGGCCTAGACTGGCAGCTATGTCCTTCAGGACTCAGCCAGCTTGGTCCCACGCAGAGTATATCCAAGTGGTGTTCAACATGGAGGAGTACTGATTCATCAGCTGAGGTAGGGCGGTAGGTGGTAATCAGCAGGAGGTTTCCTTGCCCATGGGGTCCAGAATCAATGTTGAGGACTCCCAGGGCCACTCCTTCCCAACTATATACCCCGGTGGGTCAGAACATACCCAGGGATGGTGATGGAGGAGTTCGGGACATTGGCTGAAAGGTATGATTCTGTGAATATGACTATGTCTGGCTGTCGCTTAACTAGTCTGTGGGTCAGCTCTCCTAATTTTGGCATAAGTCTCCAGATATTGGTTTGCAAGATTGACTGGGCTGGGTGTGCCGTTGCCAGGTGGTCCGTCCGGTTTCATTATTATTGTGTTTCGTAACAGTTTCCATTTCAGAGGGCAGTTAGGAGTCAACCACATTGCTGTGGGTCTGGAGTCATATATAGGCAAGACCAGGTAAGGACAGCAGATTTCCTTCCCTAGTGAACCAGATGGGTTTTTCAATACAATACAATACAATACAATACAATACAATACAATCCATTACTGATACTAGCTTTTTAAATTAACTGTATTTAAATTCCCCAGTTGCCGTGGAGGGATTTGAATTCACGTCTATAGATCATTAGTCCAGGCCTCGGGATTACAAGCCCAGTGACATTACCAGTATGCTACCATTCTTGCACATAAGATTATGAGATTATGCGGGTCAGTTAATTTGATTTTTTCAAGTCAGTGCAGTGGCTGTATTGCCATCTATCAACACTCTCCAAGAAAGACCTTTCCACAATGAAATTAGTATTTGTGCTAATGATAACATGAGGGTGTAATATGAAGATGGAATCACAAATGCACGCTTTAAGCCAATAAAATTCCTGCCTATAAATTGATCAATCTGGCCAACTCACATTCAGACTGCAACGGCTTTGCATGTGATGTTAATTGCTGATTTTATAGCAATGTCTGTGGCCCTTGCTTAGTGTCCAAACTGTGCTTTTCTGTATTTGTTTCTGGGAAGTGGGCCACATTTGCTGCCCATCCCCGGATGCCAGGAAAAGGCAGAGGGGCCATTCCTCTTGAATTGCTGCAGTCCTTGTGGTGATGGTGTTCCCAAGTTGATGGTCTGATCAATGATATTCCTGGTGGCAGCATGGCTCTCATTGTAGGCACGCTCTGCGTCTGTGCCCGGGTTCCTGACAGAAGCCATGAGCCATATCCGGAGGCGATATCCCTTGTCGCCAAGTAGCCAGCCCTGTCCTGGTTGGAATAAAGGCAACACAGAGGACTGGCGCAGAACGAATGAATCATGACTGCTGCCAGGAAACCAGGCACAGACCTGCATGATGTACTGCCTGTGGTCGCAAACAAGCTGGACATTCAGGAAGTGGAATCCCTTTCTATTGAAAGGGTGTCAGGATGGTGATGTGGAGCACACAAGGCAACGTGGGTACAGTCTATGGCACCTTGGTCCTTGGGAAAGCTGGCAATGCAGGCGAAGCCTAGGACTCTCTTGTCCTGCTTGAAAGATTTCAGGACAAGTAATGTTTAAATAAAACCTACTTCTGTGTTGTTTCTACAGTATCAACAGCAATGAGAAACTCCAAGTAGATATGACTGATGTGTCAGCTGTGGCTCAGTGGGTAGCACACTTGTCTCTGAGTCAGAAGGTTGTGTGGTTCTCAGTCCCACTCCAGGGACTTGAGCACATAAAGCTAGGCTGACACTCCAGTGCAGTGCTGAGGGAGTGCTGCACTGTCGGAGGTGCCGTCTTTCGGATGAGACATTAAACCAAGGCCCCGTCTACTCTCTCAGGTCAACGTAAAAAATCCCATGGCACTATTTCAAAGAAGAGCAGGGGAGTTATCCCCGGTGTCCTAGCCAATATTTATCCCTCAACCAACATAACAAAAACAGATTATCTGGTCATTATCACATTGCTGTTTGTGGGATCTTGCTGTGCGCAAATTGGTTGCCACATTTCCTACATCACAACAGTGACTACACTTCAAAAGTACTTCATTGGCTGTAAAGCGCTTTGAGACGTCCAGTGGTCGTGAAAGGCGCTATATAAATGCAAGCTTTTCTTTCTGATTCAACAAAAACATCATCGATATAAATAACTTCTAACTAAAGTTTTTGTACAATTTTATGACTTTTTACAATACATTGTAAGTTATAAAGATATGAAACCAAACCAAATTGAATTCACTGACTCCCACACCCCACACTGAAGCCCAGCTTCAGGGAGGTAAGGCTCAGGGAGAAGCACCAAAGCTGCCTGACTCTTGTAATAAAACATATTATACAACAGCGCACAAGACAGGCCAACATGAACTCTATCTCCCTCCTTCAGTTTGTGTTGCTCTCTCTCCCTCCCCAGCTTGTGTTGTTCTCTCTTCCTCCCTCCCTCCCTCCCTCCCTCCAGTTTGTATTGCTCTCTCTCTCCTTCCCCCAGTTGCTCTCTCAGAACTCACGGAGGTTCCAGGTGATTTCTCTTGGCCCCGATGCCATCATCCTCACAACCGACAATGAAGCAGTGTTTCCAAATAACGGGGGGACAACATGGTTTGATTGCAAGCCACGACACCCGGGGTACTGCGCATGCACAAACCGCACAAACAAGGACCGTTTCTCCTGAGTCATCAGTAGCAGCGCTCGGGAGGCCAATCACCCATTCCGGTAGACTGCCGCCCAAAGCGGGAAAGTTGGGAACCCTACTGCAGGAGGTGGCATAGCTTGGTGATAGCCTCCTTGGTGAAGTGCAGGTGCCTCACACATTGCTCTTTAGTTAAGTTAAGGAAGGAGAAGTGCTCCCTGAAGACCCACTGTGGCTATGGCCTACTGTGCAGTGTCCTCCTCCACCCTCTTCTCCCAGTTGCTCCTGCTCTCTCCCGTCTTCTTTGTTGATTCCCCTGGTCCTCTAGCCCTAGAGGGAGTCCTACCAGACCACCAAAACCAGACCCACAATAGCACAAAGTTGTTACCAGAACTCACTTGGAGAATGCAGAAAATAGCCGAATAAAGGCCCAGCAGTTAACTAGCAGTCTAAGAGGACAAACCAGAAACTAGCCTGTATGGAGGGGGTGAGATCTTTAAATAGCACTCTTGCAGGTCCTTACTGACAGAAATGAGAAGTCGCACAACACCAGTTTATAGTCCAAGGGGTAGAAATTAGGTCGCGCCCCATTTGGGGCGCAAATATCGTCTGGACGCAAATATTAGCGCCTGGCGCTAATTATCGGCACTGACTGGAAACTTCACTTTTACCGCCCCGGGAGGTGAGTGGAGCGCTAAATCAGGCGCTGCACACCTGTCTTAAGGCGCAAAGGCCAAGGAGTGAGACGCTAACTCAGAGCGCTGGCGAAGCTCATGTAATGTCAGTCAGCAATGGAACACACACACAATGGCACGGGCCAGTTCTTAAAGGGGATGGTTAATCTTGCTTTCCATCCACATCCTGTTCATTGCAGCCTTGAATCTCGGCCTGGAGAGACTTGCACATCAAATGTGCTGGAAAGAACAATGGAGAGTACCAGGCAAAGAGCTCAGAGTGCAGCTCCCACAGTCTCTGCTAAATTGATACAAGGAATGGCAAATCAAAATGAACCTGCAAAGTGCTGCTCAGTACCCAAAACTCCTTCACACAACGTTGAATCTCTCCAGAAGTCTCTCCCTCTCTCTCTCAGAATGACAAGTTCAAAAATGCCACCAACAATAAAAGACAGGAAGAGGCCCCCTTTAAATAGCGCCCCCCCCCCAGCCCCACAGCGATTGATAGCATTCCAGTCTTCTGGTCGTTGGATGCGCCAGGCGGTAAGGCAGGGAGCACCACTCAATTTCCGCTCCGGGGCGCCACAAGGGCGTTGCACCATGGAATGACGTCACAATCTGCGTGCGCAGGTGGTCGCAGCGGTAAAGTTTAGCGCCGCCGCACAATCTCTAGTTAAGTTCCCGAGCGGCGCAAACATCGCTGCACCCGGGCGTTAGCGGCTTTGCGCCCCATTAGCGCCCTCTTAAGGCGCTAACGGGAGGCGCAACCAACTGAATTTTTACCCCCAACAGTTTTATTTAAAATTACAAGCTTTCGGAGCTGTTGCCCCTTCCTCAGGTAAAGGTACAATGAGGGAATCTATTACACAGTATATAAACACAGAAAGCAATTTGTCTGCAGAGATACAATCTTTTAGGGAGGCATTACATCAAAGACACAGCAGAGTACAGCTAAGACAATGAGGTGGGTCACAGGGGGTCCAACGTGTCAAATCCTGCCGTCTGCAGTTGAGCTTTTAACTTTTTTTTTAATTAAAAACTGGAAAGACAGACAACGATGTTGAGTCACGTTCTGTAGCGTGACATGAACCCGAGATCCCTATTGAGGCCGTCCTCATGGGTGCGGAACTTGGCTATCAGTTTCTGCTCGATGATTTTGCGTTGTCGTGTGTCTCGAAGGCCGCCTTGGAGAACGCTAACCCACAGATCCGAGGCTGAATGTCCTTGACTGCTGAAGTGTTCCCCGACTGGGAGGTAACAATCCTGCCTGGCGATTGTTACACGGTGTCCATTCATACGTTGTCTCAGTGTCTGCATGGTCTCGCCGATGTACCATGCTCCGGGGCATCCTTTCCTGCAACGCTTACTGACAGTACCATGAGTTGTTGAGCGACCAATTTCACAAAAGGGTCCTACAACAAATATAAGACTCTTATCTAAATAGGTTTTTTGAATGGTTTCAGCATGCACCTTGGACACCTATGGGCAATGTTACCTGTCATTTCTTTTTGGGTCGCGCGGCCCCTTTAACGGGCTCTGCGGCCCGTTCAAATTTCCGCATATGTGCAGCTTTTTCAATTTAAAAGCCGGCTTGCCGGCTGCGCGGGACCTGCAGAGCGCTGCGTGGCTGCGCAGCTTAAAGGGAACTTTGCCTACGGGGCTCCTAATCCGATGTGGCAGGCAGCGCAATTCCAGTGGGGGATGTGTCCAAGTGCCATCCAATATACTGGATCCGTAGGCACCTGTTTTACGCCTGAAAAAACAGGTGCGGCGCGATCCAATTTCTAGGCCTAAATTATAAAAGCAAAATGAGCGAGACTCATTCTAAGTCTGCAATAGCCGACTGGTTTGGTTCGGCTCTCGTCGCCTGCCACTCAATGGGCTAGTGGGATGACTGTCTCTTTAGCATCTTTGTTCAACTGTATCAGATACTCATTCTTAGTCTTACTGTGCACCATTTACAATGAGGTTTTTTAAAAATTAGTAAGGATATTAGCTTATTTAAGATAGAATTTAAATTAGAATTGTCCAAGTCAACAGTGCTATGTAATGTTTTTTAAACTGAAACAGGCATAACATAATCTTAGTGCTACCCTTTCCTAGCCCGTTGGGGTAGGTCTGCTGCCTTCCTGATGACAATAAACAAATCTGGCTGTGAGCAGTCCTGGCAATTCCCACATCACCACTTAATTGTAGATAATAGCAGTGGCACGATTGCTGCTTTCAGATAAGGGCATGATTTATCATGCCGTGTTTGGCACAGCATGAGACAGGCATCCCTGTGCTTTGCTTCTGTTATTACCAGCAAGATTTTTTTTTACTGAAAAGGGCTGTATTGCCTGACTTCCACACCAGAAATTCCTGGTGTATGCAGACCAAACCCTCGGCAGTATCCAAACCTTGCAGCGGACGTCAAAGTTTACTCAAGAGCCTAAAGCGTAAGTGTTGTCAGGCTACTTGATTGCGGGCATCACCGTAGCTAAGCCTGATTCTGTCCTTACCTGACATTCACACGTGCACGCACCGAGCAGGGGTCACACTCACTGGGTAACAATCTGAAGCAGGAACTCTAACTCACACAACCCGGGGTGCTGAGGCTAACTTTACTGCTCCTAACTCCACATTGGCTTTGATCAGCTTACTTAACACAAACCAAAGGTTGAGCCCAAGATCTTCCTGGTCTGTACATCTCAGCTACTGACTGGACAAACTCACTGACCCATCAAAGGAGCCCAAAGTCTGAAGACTATAAACTACATTTTGAAGTTTCTGTAAAAAGATCACATTTCCAGAAACAGTAAAGAGTAGAGTGGATCTAGAAACCATATTTTATGTTGTAACGTAAGGGAGGTAGCATATATATATATATCCCTGGGGGCACCAAGACCAATCTCACTGGCTCCATATGAGGGAAGCGCAGGTATAATTGAGGACACAATTTCAAACTGTGCTTCTTTCTTTCCTAGTTCAGCTGTGGCACAGAAGTTTCTGGAGGCAAAGCACTGTAGAGGAGGCAAACATAAATGGGTGTTTTCAGCCATACTGGATGCTGCTGGTACCATCCATTCCAGCCACAGATGAGCAGACTATACAAGGCACCAATTTGATTTTATACTGGAAAAGAAACTTTAGAATCTCAGCTGCAACTTTTTAACATTGCACATGCACAATATTGCCATTGCTTGAATCTGCTTTGTGATGTTACCATGGCAATTTCAGAGCACCAGCAATCTCTCCACATTGAAAAACCACTTAATACAAATATACCATTAAATATTCCACTTCTTAAAATGTGAATATTTATAATGTGACCTTAAAGAAATGACAGAGAATAAGTTATTCAATATTATACGCTAGATAATGGCAATCATGAAGTATGGGATGGGGGTGGGATGAGGACACTTCCAAAGTGTCCAAATAAATATTGTGAAGACCAAAGCTATTGTCTTCGGTCCCCGCCACAAACTCTGTTTCCCTAGCCACTGACTCCATCCTCTCCCTGGTAACTGTCCGAAGCTGACCCAGACTATTCACAACCTTAGTGTCATATTTGACCCCGAGATGAGCATCCGACCACATATCCAGTTCATCACTAAGACTGTCTATTTCCACCTCCGTAACATCGCCCGACTCCGCCCCTGCCTCAGCTCAACTGCTGCTGAAGCCCCCAACTATGCCTTTGTCAACTCTAGACTTGATTATTCAAATGGACTTTCTGCCCTCTGTAAACTTGAGGTTATCCAAAATTCTGCTGCCCGTGTCCTAACTCGCACCAAGTCCCATTCACCCATCACCCCTGTGCTTGTTGACCTACATTGGCTCCCGGTTAAGCAACGCCTCGATTTCAAAATTCTCATCCTTGTTTTTCAAATCCCTCCATGGCCTCGCCCCTCCCTGTCCCTGTAATCTCCTCCAGCCCTACAACCCTCCGAGATATCTGCGCTCCTCCAATTCTGGCCTCTTGAGCATCCCCGATTTTAATCGCTCCACCATTGGTGGCCGTGCCTTCAGCTGCTAAGGCCCTAAGCTCTGGAATTCCCTCCCTAAACCTCTCCGCATCTCTACCTCTCTTTCCTCCTTTAAGATGCTCTTTAAAACCTGTCTCTTTAGCCAAGCTTTTGGTTATCTGCCCTAATATCTCGTTATGTGGCTCAGTGTCAAATTTAGTTTGATAACGCTCCAGTGAAGTGCCTTGGGACATTTTACTATGTTAAAGGTACTATATAAATACAAGTTGTTGTTGTTGTTGTTGTGTCAATAATGCCTAAAGTTCTAGTCAAGTGGGGAAGCCATTGGGTTCTATTATTCCCAGCACTCATTTGTCTGAAGCTTGTTTGCCTTGAAGAACCCCCACCATTATTATTTTTTATGTTTTTTATTCGTTTATGGGATGTAGACGTCGCTGGCAATGCCAGCATTTATTGCCCATCCCGAATTGGCCTTGAGGAGGTGGTGGTGAGCCACCTTCTTGAACCGCTGCAGCGCGTGTGGTGAAGGTACTCCAACAGTGCTGTTAGGGAGTTCCAGGATTTTGATTCGATGATGAAGGATCGGCGATATACTTCTAAGTCAGGATGGTGTGTGACTTGGAGGGGAACTTGGAGGTGGTGGTGTTCCCATGCGCCTGCTGCCCTTGTCCTTCTAGATGGAAGAGGTCACGAGTTTGGGAGGTGCTGCTGAAGAAGCCTTGGCGAGTTGCTGCAGTGGTACACACTGCAGCCACGGTACGCCAGTGATGGAGGGAGTGAATGTTTAAGGTGGTGGATGGGGTGCCAATCAAGCAGGCTGCTTTGTCCTGGATGGTGTCGAGTTTCCTGAGTGTTGTTGGAACTGCACTCATCTAGGCAAGTGGAGAGTATCCCATCACACTCCTTACTTGTGCCTTGTAGATGGTGGAAAGGCTTTGGGGAGTCACGAGGTGAGACACTCAACGCAGAATACCTAGCCTCTGACCTGCTCTTGTTGCCACAGTATTTATGTGGATGGTTCAGTTAAGTTTCTGGTCAATGGTGACCCCCCAGGATGTTGATGGTGGGGGATTCGGCAATGGTAATGCCGTTGAATGTCAAGGGGCGGTGGTTAGACTCTCGTTTGTTGGAGATAGTCATTGCCTGGCACTTCTGTGGCGTGAATGTTACCTGCCACTTAACAGCCCAAGCCTGAATGTCGTCCAGGTCTTGTTGCATGCGGGCATGGACTGCTTCATTATCTGAGGAGTTGTGAATGGCGCTGAACACTGTGCAGCCATCAGCGAACATCCCCATTTCTGACCTTATGTTGGAGGGAAGGTCATTGATGAAGCAGCTGAAGATGGTTAGGCCTAGGACACTGCCCTGAGGAACTCCTGCAGCGATTATAGCAGTATAACTGCCAAAAAGCTGAGTAGCAAATCGTTGGAGAGGAACTGCCTGAGAAAGAGAGATTGCTGGCTAGCTAGAAAGGCAACCGATGTTTCTGGGTGGCTCCACATGGGGGAAATTCAGGCATAATTGTGGGCACAATTTCAAAATCTCTCTTCCTTTTCTACTTCAGCTACGGCACATAGCATAAAACAGCTCAGCATGAACAAGATACTCCATGTGTAGTAACTCCAAAATTACATGTATGACTTCAACATTTCTAGCTATGGATCTTCTCCAATCTAAAAACCTCATTAGTGCATTGTAATCTGTTGAGTTGTTGGCAGTAAGAGTAATACTTAGCATGAAGGAAGGGTTAGCTTTAGCCCCGAGACTCTGAGGCTCTAATACTGCATGAAGTCTCGCTTGACCAGAGCACAAATTGAAGAATTAAAATCAATGGCTGGTAAATTGGGAGTGCAGAAAATCATATATGCTGGCCTCTGTGTCCGACTGTCTGATCTGTGGTCCCGTTGAGCAAGATTCCATGGTGGGAGTGAAGTTCCACAATTTCAGGACTATTCTTGACTTTTCATTATGAACACCTGATCTTACTGGGACCAGGCTGTTGTATTTTCTGATACTTTCCTACTTTTTTCCATAATGGACATTGGCCCGAAAATTAGACCTAATGCGGGAGAGTACGCACTGTGTACTCTCGCGTATTAGGTCCCGAAGTGCCGGTTTCCTGCATGCACTGCGCATGCGCGGGAAACCGGCACTTTGGGTATTGCGAAGGGGGTGGTTCCTAAGTGAACCGCGTGCGCGCTACAGGTTGTGCGCACGCAGCGCACTTAGTTTTTTTTTCAGGTTTGAACGCGCAGGTAAGTGTTGAAGATTTTACACATAAAGAAAGCAGGCGTAAGACCCCCTTTTAACAAGGTAAGTAGTTAATTAAGTATTATTTTAAATTTTTTTCAACAGGTTTATCTTTTTTAGAGACTTTAAAGAAAGGTAAGTTTATTTTTATAACTTTTAAAAAGAATTTAAATTTTTTCAAAAATTTAAATTTTTGTTTAAAGTGGTTAATTTATTTAACGATAGTTATTTTATTAATGTGATGGCTTTTTTAAAAATTTAATTGAGGTTTAGCTGTTCTTTTGGGGGCTTGTTGTATTCATAGTTTTGACAGCTTTTGCTGTCAAAACTATGAATGAAAGATGGTGTGCTGCCATTGGCTCTAACTGGCCCACGTGATCCCAGAGGTCGCATCGAATTAACTGCGCCTCTGGGACACGCACACACTGCGCGCCGGCACCAGGGAGAGGCCCAGGAACTGAAGTTCGTGTGGGCCAAAACCATAAAGGTAGGCGCGGAGTGCGATATCGCGGGGGATCCTTACCCCCGCGGCAACCATCGAACTCCAATTTCTGGGCCATTATTCTTTGACTTTTGTAATTTGTGTGATGTTTCTTGTTCTGTGCCTTAATTTTCTTTTTTTTTAAATCTTGTCCTTTGACACTTTTATTTCACATCTTAATTTATTTTTTCATTTCTTTCCCGTGTAAAATGTAAGCTTAGAACTCTGAGTTTTTGGAATATTTCTTGAATTGTTGTACCCTAGTTTGATTTTTGTTATTTCGATGCATTAGCTCCCTTGAGGGCTCACTTGGTAAATGTGCCATCTAGACTGGTACAGAGCCATACAAATCAGAAGTTCCCAGGTTTAATTTGCTATCCAGAGACAAAGCAGGAGTAGCAGCTGAATTAAAAGTGTCTGCGCTTGAACTGTATTGTGTCACAGCAATTGACCTCTAAAGGATGAGGGAAGTGCAGTCTGAGGAGTGAATTGAAAATGTCTTCAAGATAGGAGTTTGTTTTTATTAGAAAGAAGAAAGAAAGAAAGTCTTGCATTTATATAGCGCCTTGCACGAGCTCAGGATGTCAGAAAGTGCTTTACACCCAATGAAGTACTTTGAAGTCACTGTTGTAATGTAGAAAACGTGGTAGACAATTTGCACACAGCAAGGTCCCGCAAGCAGCACTGGGATAATGACCAGATAATCTGTTTTAGTGATGGTAGTTGAAGGATAAATATTGGCCAGGACACTGGTGAACTCCCTGTTCTTCTTCAAAAATTTCTATGGGATCTTTTACATCCACCCGAGAGGGCAGACAGGACCCTGGTTTAATGTCTCATCCAAAAGACAGCACCCCCGACAGTGCAGCACTCCCTCGGTAGTGCATTCAAGTGTCAGCCTAGCTTATGTGCTCAAGACTTTGGAATGGGACTTGAACCCACGATCTTCTGACTCAGAGGCGAGAGTGCTACCACGGAGCCACAGCGGACATCTATTATTATTATTGTAGTTATTATTCAAATTATTACACAAGTAATTCAAAAACTTAGGTGAACTGCCCAGAGTGTAGGAAAGCACCAAGCTTGACAGAAGTAAGAAAAATGATAAAATAATATTAGAAGCTGTGGTCAGGTAAAAGTTAAGCTTGAGTTTTTAAGTATGAGACAGAGGGGTAGATGGGGGAAGAGTACATAATAGGATCTGCCACCAACCTCAAGATAATTCAATATCTTTTAGGACTTAGTGATATTGTCCCAGGGTGTGGTTGATAAACTTTGCTGTTGCAGGTTTCAACAAGATAAGCATATACTGTAGATCTTGAACCCCCTTAAACAAATGTCTCCAAACACCAGTAAGGTGTCCTAGTTACACAGGACTGCAAAATACTATGCTGACTGACAGCTTATATCCCATCTGGTGTGGTGTTATCTTGCTTTCCACCTCCTTTGCTCCCTGCTGCTTGACTTTGATACATATACATGAAACCAGTGATCAATATTCTGTGGAGCAGCCGATTTTTTTTAGGCACGTATACGCATTAAAAAGTGAACCTGCATGACATTTTCATGCATCTCGGTCCGTATTAGTATTAAATCGTTGCCGTGGACATTTCAGTTCACCTTCGTCTGAACTCTAATTTTTCTCATTTCTACGATTGTAAACTAAAACAACAACAACTTACATAGAATTACACAGAAACAGGACATTCGCCTGCAGGGAATAGGGGACAAGGAGAAGGCCATTGTCAGAGGAGGGGGAAAGCATATGCAGGATGTAAAGCAGGAGGAGATCACCAAAGTAGGGTGGGGTGAGGCTGTGGAAAATTTGAAAGCAAGGATGAGAATGTTGAAGTCAGCTTGCTGGGGCACTTGAAGCAAGTGGAGCTTAGAGAAGATGAGGCTGAATGTGGAATTTTGTGCAGGTGAAGGACTCGGGTTACTGAATTATTTCAATGAGTGGCATCTCCCCTCCCTCTGTTATATTATCAGTAGCAGAGTCTTGGGTGTTCTCTCTGGAACTTCCTCTCCGAACCCCTCCAACTCTCTTCCTCCCTCCCTGCCTTTAAAGGCCTTCCCAAAGCCTATTTAATCAATCCTATCATCAGTTCTCCTAACTCTACCACCTATCTTCGATTTCCATTTTTACTCCTCTGTAAAGCATATTGGCACACTTTCTGAGTTAAAGATGCCACATAAATGCAAATTTGTCTTTCTTGTTGAAGCTTGTGGAGGGTTGAGGCAGGGAAGCTGGCTGGGAAAATATTAGATAAGTCGAACCAGCACATGGTGAAGGCATAAACTAGGGTTTTGGTGGGAGAGGGAGAAGTAAGGGTGAAAGTGGGAATTATTACAGAGATAGATGAAGGCAATATTGGTAACAAAAAACAGTTATGGGGAGGAAAATAAGCTGGGGTTGAGCAGTACACCAAGAGGTAGTAGCAGGGAAATTCATGGAATCAAGTCAAGTGGCATCGTTATCAACAGGCTTTGTATTGATGGACGAGGCAGAGGGTAGGGAGACAACCTCAACAGTAACTATTAGTACAGGTGCATTGGCATCATTTTTGTTACCACTAAAGAAATCACATTGTCAGGAATCATACGTTTTAAAACTATACATTCCTGCCCTCTTGTTAGTGGATTGTAAATTCTGGCACCTCTCTCGTTTTTCAAAAAGAGGAAAGTATAATCCACGGTTTCTTTTCATCTCCTACAAATCTAATCAGTTACTACCACTTCTCACCTTTAATGGCTCTACCCCTTAGTTCTTCGAATGTCCATGTTACTACCATCCCTGACCTCGTAGTGGTTATTTGATGCTGGGATTATGTTTTAAAAACCTAAAGAAAATAATGGAATTCTCACATCTCCACCATACTAAAGCTGTCTCTGACAAACTTGTTTTCCTCTTTTATATCAAATGCTTCTCATCTCCTTGACTTAACTTTCTAGAAAACCCAAGTCCATCCAAGCCTTAAATAATGCTGCCCTGTCTGAAAAGGCTCTTCTAACCCATTTCCTGCACGGGATACAGTGAAATGCTTGTCATCTGATAGGTGATCCCTCTCTCACCGCTAGCCTCCAATTTCCCTCTCTTCATTACAACCTTTCTGCTCGCTCTGTGTTATTAATATTATTTTGGTTAATGCTCTTTTGAATGTTTTTCCCGTTTTTCTAAGTTCCAAGTATATCATTCTACATGTTCCTCCTCTCCCTATTACTTAATTTTATTGAAATCAAGATTCATCACACAGTTTCCCGTACTAACTCATTCTTCAAACTGTGAAGCTTTTTATTTTCTTTAGGTTTTTAAAACATAAACCCAGCATCAAATAACCACTACTTCCTGATTTACCTCGCCTTTTTATTTACTTTTACCAACCCCAGTGCTGCCCTGCACTATGGGCCTAGGCTTTTTTGGTTTCTCAGTTGAAAAATTGTGTAGGACTAAAGATGCCGCATTGGACACTCTTCAGGGATTACGGCATGTTGAGAGGGGAAGTGTAGAAGGAATTTTATTGTATTTAAGGTGTGCCATAATCTGCCTGTAACTTTGGTAATGCTTGATGCTGCCACTTGGTGACCTTTGACATGAATCTGTCATTCATGACTTATGAAATAATACTGAGTGGCCTGCGGGTGGCGCTGTCCAGGGAGAGTATAAATACTCGGGCACGGGCCCAGCTTGCGCAGGACATTCTTAACAGGAACTAGAGAAGGACACAACTGGACCTCCATGTTGTAAAACAGTTGATTAAAGCTTTGTTTAACGCTTAGACCAAGTGCCTAGTAGTTTTCTTACGTCAACCATTGACAAATGCAAAACCAAAAAACCCCCCCCAGAAAAATATAAATGTAATTAATTTTTAAAAAGGTCCATTCACAAATAGTACACGATCAAATGGTAACAGGCTCTCATATGTTTGGGAAGCAGAGACTACATTTTGTGGAAGATTGATGAACATACTGCCCCTGAAATTCCTGGGGGTCTGCTCCGCTGGCATTGTGAAACAGAGCGGAACTCCTAATTGCCCTAGATCCAGGCAAAAGAGATCCCATCCCAAGTCTCAGGGATGAGATGTCCTGGAATATCGCTGGGATTAGCCATCAGTGCCTGCAAGGGCGCATTAGCAGTGCCACCCCTGGCCCGACCCGATCGGTGCTTCTAAGGATGAGTGGCACCATGCCACTATGCTAGAGCTCCGCCCAAAGCCCAATCAAGCCAAATAATATATATTTTTTCAGTCTTCGGCTCCCATTGGAGCCATTCTGCCTCTAGACAAGGCAATCAATTCCTTCTGGGATTATTGACCTTATTCTAGTAAACGTTTTGGGCCTTTGGACGGCCTCAGAAGGACTCACGCCAGCTCTCAACAGGTGCAAGTTTCACTGAGGCCTTTTCAAGGGCATAAAGGGAAGAATTTACCAGAAAAGCCCAGGAACTCCTTCATTACATGGGGAAGGATTGCAAGAAGATCTGCCCTTGGCCCCCGCTGCATATAAATTGAAGGGCTGGTCTAAAAGCAGCAGAATTCCAGCGGAACCAGGGTTAGCACCATATTCTGGGTTCTCCTGGGTAGAAATCAGACCTCTGCCCTCTCTTGCCTCAGGAATTTTGGGTATAATCTAGACATCTGAACTTGCAGTGAGACTCTTACATGGTCAGCAAGACTTCCTCTGATTCTGCTGAGATTAGTTGGAGGCTAAGCTCATCTTAGACTGAGGTAACTGGCTACAATTGGCCTTGGTTCTCCTGAGCTAGGGAGGAGGACAAACAGCCAGGGTTTCCACCTCCAGATCATTACCCTGTGATCTCTGCTGCAAAGCATGTTTGTGTGGATGACTTTGGTCCCCACCACAAACAGGACTGGGTGTAGCTGTAATGCTCCCCATGTCAAACAGTTTGCTGACACTCATGTTCTATGCTTACATGTGAAGAATAAGTGAGGTAACTAAGTGCTGCCACTACCACTAAAACTGTGCTTCAACAAAGTGAAGAAAAAATTGAAAAAAGGCAGTTGCTATTTGTCAGTGGTCATAAATTAGATCTCTTAATTTGCAGCTACTATCATTCAGTCACAGTGACATGCCTTATGCAAATAGTTGCCATTTTAATCACTGCAGACGCTTCTAATTGGAGTTACGTTTCTTCACATCCTGAGAAGTAATTTGAATGTACTCTGCTGGTAATTTTTCATGCTGATCTTTTCTTTATCTTTAGATTTACCAATTTGGTGAATTCTGAGACCCATCGAAGACAAATGACTCCATAAAAAGGACACCCACCTTGGAGGAGTTGCACAGCCAGCAACTGAATTACTATTTAAACCGGCATGTTTCAATGACCCCAGGAGGGTCATTTCAGCTTCCGACGAAGTTAGGACAGTGGAGCAGGAGCAGCCCTGAGGAAATTCCTAGCCAATAAATTTACAAAGAGACACTGAAAGATTAAGGGGTAGAAATTAGGTCGCGCCCCATTTGGGGCGCAAATATCGTCCGGACGCAAATATTAGCGCCTGGCGCTAATTATCGGCACTGACGGGAAACTTCACTTTTACCGCCCCGGGAGGTGAGTGGAGCGCTAAAGCAGGCGCTGCACACCTCTCTTAAGGCGCAAAGGCCGAGCAGTGAGGCGCTAACTCGGAGCGCTGGCGAAGCTCATGTAATGTCAGTCAGCAATGGAACACACACACAATGGCACGGGCCAGTTCTTAAAGGGGATGGTTAATCTTGCTTTCCATCCACATCCTGTTCATTGCTGCCTTGAATCTCGGCCTGGAGAGACTTGCACATCAAATGTGCTGGAAAGAACAATGGAGAGCACCAGGCAAAGAGCTCAGAGTGCAGCTCCCACGGTCTCTGCTAAATCGATACAAGGAATGGCAAATCAAAATGAACCTGCAAAGTGCTGCTCAGTACCCAAAACTCCTTCACACAACGTTGAATCTCTCCAGAAGTCTCTCCCTCTCTCTCTCAGAATGCGTAGTTCAAAAATGCCACCAACAATAAAAGACAGGAAGAGGCCCCCTTTAAATAGCGCCCCCCCCCAGCCCCACAGCGATTGATAGCGTTCCAGTCTTCTGGTCGTTGGAAGCGCCAGGCGGTAAGGCAGGGGGCGCCACTCAATTTCCGCTACGGGGCGCCCCAAGGGCGTTGCACCATGGAATGACGTCACAATCTGCGCGCGCAGGTGGTCGCAGCGGTAAGTTTTAGCGCCGCCGCACAATCTCAAGTTAAGTTCTCGAGCGGCGCAAACATCGCTGCGCCCGGGCGTTAGCGGCTTTGCGCCCCATTAGCGCCCTCTTAAGGCGCTAACGGGTGGCGCAACCAAGTGAATTTTTACCCCTAAGTGCGTGGGCAAAACTGTAGCAGATGAATTTCAACGCAGGTACGTGTGAGGTCGTCCATTTTGGACCAAAAAAGGATAGATTTGAGTATTTTTAAAATGGTGTAAAGCTAGGAACAGTGGCAATCCAAAGAGATTTAGGGGTCCAGATCACTAAAATGTAGTAGTCAGGTACAGAAATAATCAAAAAGGCTAATGGAATGTTAGCCTTTATATCTAGAGGACTAAAATATAATAGGGAAGAAGTTTTACTACAGCTATACAAGCTCTTGTTAGACCACATCTTAGAAAGGATATATTGGCCTTGGAAGGAGTGCAGCACAGATTCACTGGAATGTTACCAGGGCTCCAAAGGTTAGATTACGAGGAGAGATTACATAAACTAGGCTTGTATTCCCTGGAATATAGAAGGTTAAGGGGTGATTTAATTGAGGTTTTTAGGATTTTGAAATGAATTGATAGGGTAGATAGAGAGAAAGTTTTTCCGTTGGTAGAAGAGTCTAGGACAAGGGGACATAACCTTAAATAAAAACAGAAAATGCTGGAAATACTCAGCAGGTCAGGCAGCATCTGTGGAGAGAGAAACAGAGTTAACATTTCAGGTCGAAGACCTGTTGTCAGAACTGGAAAAAGTTAGAGATGTAACAGATTTTAAGCAAGTGCAGGGGCAGGGAAAGGTTGGAGGGGAGGAAAGAACAAAAGGGAAGGTCTGTGATAGGGTGGAAGGCAGGAGAGATTGAATGACAAAAGGTATGATTGTACAAAATTGTGCAAAAGAAGATGGTAATGGGACAAGTAAAAAAAAACAAAAGCTGAGTCTAGAAGAGGCGTAAATAGGAATGGCAGAATCATCAACAGCTGCCATCTGAAAAAATAGGGGCAGAGGTTATGGTCTGAAATTGTTGAACTCAATGTTGAGTCTAAAAGGCTGTAAAGTGCCTAATCGAATGAAGAGGTGCTGTTCCTCGAGCTTCCGTTGAGCTTCATTGGAACAGTGTAAGAGGCCGAGGTCAGAGTGGGAGTGGAGTGGAGAATTAAAGTGACAGGCGACCGGAAGCTCGGGATCACGCTTGTGGACTGAACGGAGATGCTCCATAAAGTGGTCACCCAATTTGGTCTCCCGCATCATGAGCAGCGAATACAGTAGCGGGGAATCTACATGGAGTTAATGCAGTAGAGGAGGGGGAGTAGAGTTATTGGATAGGATGAGAATAGATCGAAAGGAGGTGCTAAATAGGTTGGCATCGCTCAAATTTAACAAGTTACCCGGTCCAGAAGGAATGTATCCTAGGTTACTGAGGGAAGCAAGGGTGGAGATAGCAGAAGCTCTGACCAGAATCTTTCAATCCTTCTTGGATATGGGAGTGGTGCCAGAGGACTGGAGGATTGCAAATGTTACACCCCTGTTCAAAAAAGAAGAGGGGGATAAACCTGGTAACTACAGGCCAATCAGTCTAATGTCAGTGGTAGGAAAACTACTAGAGACCATTGTCAAGGACAAAATTAATTCTCACCTGGAGAAGCAAGGTTAATAAGGGACAGCCAGCATGGATTTGTTAAATGTAAATCATGTCTGATTAACCTAATTAACTTAAGTTATTTGATGAAGTAACAGAGAGGGTTGATGAAGGTAGTGCAGTAGATGTTGTATATATGGACTCTCAAAAGGCATTTAATCAAGTACCACATAACAGACTTATTTGGCAAATAGAAGCACAAGGGATTAAAGGGACAGTGGTAACTTGGGTAAGCAATTAACTAAAGGGTAGGAGGCAGAGAGTACTGGTGAACGGCAGATGTTTATCTGACTGGAGAGAAGTATGCAATGGAGTCCCTTATCAAGATCATTGTTTTTCTTGTTATATATAAATGACCTGGACTTGGCTAAGATTTCAAAGTTTGCGGATGATACAAAAGTTGCCAACATAGTAAATAGTAAACAAGATAGTAGCAGACTTCAGGAGGATATAGTGAAATGGGCAGACACATGGCAGATGCAATTTAATGCAGATGAGTTTGAAGTGATGCTCTTTGGGAGGAACAACATGGAGAGGCAGTACAATCTAAATGGTACCATTTTGAGAGGGGTGCAAGAACAGAGGGACCTAGGGGTGCATATTCACAAATCTTTGAAGGTGGCAGGGCAAGTTGATGAGGCAGTTAAGAAAGTGTATGGGATACTTGGCTTTGTAAATAGTGGCATTGAATGCAAAAACAAGGAAGTCCATACTAAACGTTTACAAATCACTGGTTAGGCCTCAGCTGGAGTATTGTGTCTAATTCTGGGCACCACTCTTTAGGAAGGATGTCAAGACCTTGGAGAGGGTACAGAGGAGGTTTAGCAGGTTGATACCAGGAATGAGGGAGTTCAGTTATGTGGAAATATTGGAGAAGCTGGGGTTGTTCTCCTTAGAGTAGAGAAGGTTAAGGGAGACCTAATAGAGGTATTCAAAATTATGAGGGAATTTGATAGAGCGAGTAGGGAGAAATAGTTTCCTCTGGCAAGTGAGTTAGCAAACATAGGTCACAGATTTAAAATAATTGGCAAAAGAACTAGAGGGTACATGAAGAGAAATTATTTCGCACAGAGGGTTGTTATGGTCTGGAATGCACTACCTGAAAAAGTGGTGGAAGCACACTCCATAGGAACTTTCAAGAAGCAATTGGTCATGTACTTGAAGAGGACTAATTTGCAGCATTATGGGGACAAAGCTGGGCTGTGGGACTAAATTGGACAGCTTTTTCAAAGAGCCGGCACAGGCACGACGAGCCGAACGGCCTCCTTCTGTGCTGTAAGATTCTATGCTAGATTTTTACTAGCCAAGGGTATTAAAGGTTATGGAGCCAAGGCAGGTGGATGGAGTTAGGATACAGATCAGCCATGATCTCATTGAATGGCAGAACAGACTCAAGGACCTGAATGGCCTTCTCCTGTTCCTATGTTCTGTTATTTAGCATGGAGTGATGCAGGCCTATAAAGGGAGAGTAGCACTGCTTATAAGAACATAAGAAATAAGAGCAGGAGTAGGCCATACGGCCCCTCGAGCCTGCTCCGCCATTCAATAAGATCATGGCTGATCATCGACCTCAACTCCACTTTCCCGCCCAATCTCCATATTACTTGATTCCCCTAGAGTCCAAAAATATATCTATCTCAACGTTGAATATACTCAAAGATTCAGCATTCACAGCCCTCTGGGACAGAGAATTCCAAAGATTCACAACCCTCTGAGTGAAGAAATTCCTCCTCATCTCGGTCTTAAATGGTCTACCCCTTATCCTGAGACTATGCCCCCTAGTTCTAGACACTCCAGCCAGGGGAAACAACCTCTCAGCATCTACCATGTCAATCCCCTTCAGAATCTTGTATGTTTCAATAAGATCACCTCTCATTCTTCTAAACTCCAGAGAGTATAGGCCCAATCTACTCAATCTCTTATCATAGGACAGCCCTCCCATCCCAGGAATCAATCTAGTGAACCTTTGTTGCACCGCCTCCAAGGCAAGTATATCCTTCCTTAGATAAGGAGAGCAAAATTGTGCACAGTACTCCAGGTGTGGTCTCACCAAGGCCCTGTACAATTGTAGCAAGACTTCCTTACTCTTATACTCCAACCCCCTTGCAATAAAGGCCAACATGCCATTTGCCTTCCTTATTGCTTGCTGTACCTGCGTGCTAGATTTCTGTGTTTTTTGCACAAGGACACCCAAATCTCTCTGAACACCAACATTTGAAAGTTTCTCATCATTTAAAAAATATTCTGTTTTTCTATTCTTCCTACCAAAGTGAATAACCTCACATTTCCCTACATTATACTCCATCTGCCACCTTACTGCCCACTCACTTAGTCTATCTATATCCTTTTACAGACTCTTTGGGCTGGATTTTGTCATTGGGGGCGGGCTGGGGGCGTGTCAGGTGATCAGCGTGTCAGGACCCCGCCTCCGATGTGAGGTGGGATAGAAGTGCGATTTTGCCCCAATTGGGCACTTGATTTCCAGCGTGTGGGAACCCCTGGCCCAATGAGTCTTTTGATACTGAAGCTCGCCTCCGATGACATCATCAATGCAGCTGGATTTAAGGCCTGCAAGCAGCCTTGGTTCTTTTTCAGCCTTACAACTTTATGACCATACTTCTGAGGGATTACTACTGCTAATGGCCCAGAAATTCGGGTCCAACGAAAATGCCGGTTTCGCGCATGCACTGCGCATGCGCTGGAAACCGGAACTTCCGTTCCCTTGAAGGAAGGGGTTCACAGGTCAAACGCATGCGCCGGAGAGGCAGCGCGTAGACCTGGAACTTCCGCTTTTTTTTTACAGGTTTCTCCGTGCGGTTAAGTCCCTAGCAGCTGCGCGTGGAAAAAGCAGGTGCAAGGCCTGCTTTTAACAAGGTAAGAGGTGAATTAAGTAAAATTGAAACATTTTTTCCACAGGTTTATCATTTATAAATACTTTAAAGAAAGGTAAGTTTATTTTTAGCCCTGTTAAAAACTTTAATAAATTTTTTCAAAAATTTTAATTTTTGTTTAAAATAGTTAATTTATGTAATTTATAGTTATTTTAAAAATGTGATGTTTTTTCTAAAATTTATTTGAAGATTTGCTTATGTTTTGGGGCCGATCTCTATTCATAGATTTGACAGGTCTTCCTGTCAAATCTATGAATGGAGATTCCCTGCTCCGATTGGCTCCCCATGGCCCATGTGATCCCAGGGGACGGTGCGAACTAGTTGCGCCCCTGAGATACGCGTGCACTGCACACCGGCAGCTGGAGTAGGCCCAGGATCGGAATCCCACGCGGGTCCACAGCACAACGGCAGGCGCGCTATGTAAGTGCAGGTCGGGGGCTTGCGCCCGCGGGAAGCCTCCGACCCGAATTTCTGGGCCATTATGTCCAGCACCAGGCCAAAGTGTGCACCCAGATTTGATGAGGCCTTCCTCCAAGCTCTGGTGGAGGGAGCAAGAGCAAACAAGGAAGTGCTCTTTCCTTCCTCAGGGAGGAAAAGGCCTCCACAGCAGACCAAAGCTGTGTGGCTGCAATTAGCACAGGAGGTGAATGCGATTTAAATGTGCAGCAGAACCTGGCTGCATTGCCGAAAGAGGTTTCATGACCTTCTCTGCACAGGAAAAGTGAGTATTCCATCCCCATGACCCTCAATCTGATCCCCATCGCCTCTCATCACCAGCACTTTGCTTTGTCAACCTCCTCCTCCACATCCCACTTCACCCTTACATCCCTGCACCCTTACCCATTCCCTCTCTCTGTATGTTCACATTCACTTAACTATTCGACTATGCAGCCCTCACACTCCCTATCACTGTGATGCTATGAAAACAACTTACAACACACAGGGAGGGCCCTTGGTCTTGGCACCTCACTCCATCTTTGTGTCCCTCTAAGCATGTATGCTATGGATTCTCTACACTCACTCCTTCATTCTCACTCAAACTCCACTTGTCTCCCTCATTGCAGGAAAAGAGAGCCCACGATAAGAGGAAGAGGGCGAGGACAGGAGGAGGGCCACCCTCAATAGCCCAGCTCACCACTTCGAAGGAGGCAGCCCTGGAGATCATGGGAGTGGAGCAGGATGCGCAAGTGGGGGACGGACAGTCGGGCGCATCAGAGCAAGCTGGTGACAGAATAGATTTTCATCTCTCTCATTGACATTGCATGAGTGACTGATCTTGATTCTGATGCTCTAACAGATTGACTTATGATCATCTGCACAATTCAATGTGCATGCAATGTTTATCTCACATGTCTAACTCTTTCCTTTACTCCCCCACAGGACCATCGACAGCCCCCCTCCCCACTGTCCAGGAGGAACAGCCTGAGCCCCCAGACTCCTCAGAGGAAGCTGCAACCTTCAGAATTAAGCGCACCCAGCACCAACGCAGACACTCACACCTCGGTGGGACCTTTGGGACATAGAGTAGAGTCGTCACCTGGTGCATCACAGCTCAGAAGTGAGCATCAGCTGATGGTGGAGACAGGGACAGCAGTGGAGAGTCCTCGTCGGAGGGCGCAGGACTCTCCCAGCTTGGCTCCGCTGCATGTCGACCCTGTGCTTCCGGGTCCATCCAGAAGGAGAGCGGTGCTGGAACTCCAGGAACAGGTGCAGGAGTCTCTGGCAGGTTTTGTCTCCAGGGTTGCTGCGAGTATGGAGCGAATGGAGGAGTCCATCGCTAACATGAGCAGAGCCTTTGTGGAGGCGTTGGTGCATGAACGCATCACCACGGAAAGGATGGCAACCTCCGTGGTAAGGCTGGCTACCGTAGAGGAGAGGATGGCCATGGAAGAGCTTAGTCGCCAGGGTCTTGAAAACATGGCAATTGTTCAGAATAGACTGACATCTCTTGAGGAGTGATGGTCAGCTATTGAGCAGAGAAACCAGACCTTCATGGAAGTCCTCTGGAGTAGGACTTCCAGTGCAGAAACAGGTCCCCATGGCTCCCCTGAACTGCAGCAAAGTGCTGTCAAGCGACTTGCTAGCTCTGAAATGGGGCTGACCCATGAGAGGGATGTTGGTGGAACAAGGAAGTGGGGGCTCCTCTCCAAGCGCTCACACGACCATGCCACTGCAGAGCCCTCTGTCAGAGCCCCACCAGAGTCCTCACCCAACTGAGATCGGCGTCTCAGCCCCTGCACAGCCACAGGAGCAGCAGACTGTTGCCGAGCCTGCACAGGCTCGTAGCCCCAGAGGACGCCCGCCAAAGGTGTCGAGGCAGGAGCAGCAAGAAAGTGAGCAAGGGGCCTCACATCTGCTGAAGCCACAGGGGAAGCACCACGTAGGAGCACGCATAAGAGGAAGATAATGCACAAGTAGTCACAAGGGTAGTCACTTGGGTGTTATATTGTGTTTATTTCTGAAATGCCATCAGTTGCTTGTTGTGATAAAAAATTCTGATGGCAAACTGTTGAAGTTGTGGCCTGTGTCATTTCACAAATGGGACTTCCACATTGAGGGCTTAGGGCAACTTGCAATTGTTAGTATGGTGGTCAGAGTGATAGGAACCTGCAGGTTCTTGGCCATTGTCGATGCTCTGGTAAGAAGGTGCGAGGCAAAAGTGTTTGATTGGCTAGGCTAAGCAAATCTGACCAGGATGAGTGCGTCCCTTGCATCCCGGGCAGCAATGTGCTCGCGTGCTGCTGCCGCTGATTGATGCGCCTTTGCAAGCTGTTTGTTGTCGCCTCCTCCTCCTCCTCCTCATCTGAGGAGGCTATGCGATGAGCCACTTGCTCCTCAGGCATCTGCAAGCCACGATACTGTGCCATGTTGTGAAGTGCACAGCAGACTATGACGATTCTGGAGACCCTGGCTGCTGAGTACTGATCTATCAAGGCATCTGAAGCACATCTTCAGCAAGCTGATGGTTTGCTCGATTATAGATCTGGTGGAAATGTGGCTGGAGTTGTAGCGCTCCTCAGCTTCGTTGGATGGCCTCCTCAACGGCGTCAATAGCCGCGTCTTCAGGGGTTGACAAAAATACCTGGATTGTGATGGGGTGCCTTAAGGGCCACATGTGTGCAGTCAACGGCGCCCTGCACCCTTGGAAAGCCTGCCAGATTAGCGAATCCAACCGCATGCGCACTTACACTTGCTTGATCCTTGGAGAAGTTGATGTAATTGTGCGCGATGGCAAAGAGGACATTGGTTACCTGCATGATACAAGTGTGTGCGGCCTCCTGGGAGACGCCGCTGATGTCTGCTGCTGATCCCTGGAATGAGCCTGAAGCAAAAAAGTTGAGTGCGGTGGTGACTTTGACGGTAAGGGGTGTCCACCCGCTCCTCTGGGCTCCAGGTCTTGCTGCAGCATTGCGCAGATGTCACCCACTACCTCTCGCGAAAGTCTGAGCCTCCTTTGGCACTGCTGCTCAGTCATGTTGAGGTAGCTCATCCTCTGTCTGTAAACCCTGTTTTGGGGGTATCACCTGCATTGATGTGCTTCCATGCGCTGGCGCCTTCTTGCCTGTACAGCTTCAGGTGGGTGTGCAGCAGCTTGGCGCTCCTGTTGTTGCTGCTGCTGTTGGTGCTGCTGTTGTTCAGGGTTCTGCTGCTGCCATGGCTGGTCTTCGTCCGAATCTGATGTCCAGAAGGAAAGGAAATAAATGGTTCCCATTCTTCTGGTATATACCTCAGTTGAGGAGGCGCTCAGTCAAGGTGGGGAGAGGGATTTCCCAGGAGGTCACACTGGAGATGGGTCTCAGGCTCCAAACTTCCACAACAATGAGTAGGCCTGCTAAAAGTTCCCCCAGACCTGAGACAACAAAGTTCTGCCACCTGCAAATGATGATTGCTGAAAACTCCTTTTTAATGGTGGAGCTGCAGCTGTTAGTAAGCAATCCACTTGTGAGGCCGCCAGGATTAACTGGCGTGTTCCAGAGGAGACGTGCAGCACGGGAGAAAAGTGTTAAATTCAGAAAGGACTCTAAAAATGGGATTATAGAGGCACTTAACTGGTTGTTAGGGGCCTTAAGGGCCTATCCCGCCTCTTGGAGGTGGGATGGAAACAGGGTCTAAAACCCCGATTCTGGGAAAATTGCTCAGAGGCGGGCTGGAGGCTGGATCGGAGCTGCCCGACATTTTTTGCGATTTTAACACCTCACATGCCTCCAACCCCGCCTCCTCGGGCCTGGCGAAATCGATCTCTTTGTGTTCTCCTCACAGCTTACGGTCCCACCTAGCTTTGTATCATCAGCAAATTTGGATACATTACACTTGGTCCCTTCATCTAGTTCATTATTCTGTCTTCCACTTGAATTAACAGAAGAAAAAACTTGTTAATAAGAGTTTTTCATTATCATTAGGAATTTAGACTGATGCATTTCAGTGAGGGAAACCTATACATGGAGATGTGCTTTGCAATGGAACTTGCTCTCATCAGAATTGCTTTTAAGTAGAGTATATGCATGCAACAAGAAAAGGCTATTCAGTCTATCCAGCCTGTTCCTTCCACACACCATGCACCATCCACTTTATCAGGAACTCTGCTCAACCCATTTAAGCTTTTGAGGAAATGTTTGGCAGAGTTTAATCATCCAAAACTAAATCAAGGAAAATGCATGGATAACTATTACTTCCTATAGTCTACATCCTAATTAAGTTGCCTTTCTTGGCATGACATTTTTCCATGGTCCCACCTCAGGAAGTCAGGAACCAACATGTTCCACACAGCATTCATCTCTATGTGTACTTAGCCTCAATCATATTTCTTATTTTTTTAAGGTGTAATTGCTACAGAACTAACTTCTTTAGCTGGAAGTCTAGTCCACATATACATAACTCTGAAGGGGGTAACAATCCTTCTGATCTCAAGTCTTCCTTTTGGCTTGTTCATTTTATACTATATCCTCTAGTTCTGCTCTTATGGTCCAAGTTATATAGGAGCTTATTTTAATTTTTGCCAGACATCAGGCAGATGGTGGCCGGAACAATTGGGCCGCCTGCCCAATGTCATCAGCGAGAACCATTTTGATGGTTGGACATCATTTAAATCTGATTGGTGAGCTGTCCGCATGTTTTCAGTGATGATTGATAGCTCACCGATTTGGAGGGTGGGTCTGGCGCCTATTTAAAGTGTGCTTCCATCTCTTAAAGTGAGGTGTCATTTAATTCTCTTCAAATTGTTGCAGCAATTTTGCAATTTGTAGTAAGAACATAAGAACAGGAGTAGGCCATTCAGCCCCTGTTCCGCCATTTAATGAGATCACGGCTGATCTGTTTAGAAAGGTCTCCTGCTAAATCTCGAAGGTTCAGAGCCACAGTCGTGGAGGTTTTGGTGGAGCACATGAGGGCCTCTTCCTCTCCGATGGCAGGAAGGTGCTCAGACAGATGCTGCAGCAGGCCTGGAGGGAGGTGGAAGAGAACATAACTGCACGAAGCATCATCCCCAGAACATGGGTGCAGTGCCGCAAGAAGTTCAACATCTTTACCTGAACAGCCAGGGTGAAAATGATGTCTTGCTGTCTCTATTTCTCAGTATGAGACCTTGCTATAGCACTTTCCCACCCCAGCACACCAAGTATTTCTCTCCCTCACTGCACATGCTTCTTCTCCAATTCCAAGAGGACACTACATTAACCCTCCCTCTCAGTATAATCACAGCATCTGCTGCGGATGCTGTCACAACAGGCACAAGGAGCGTTCTACGTTTGTCTGGTAGCAACTGGAAAGCATTTCACTTTTCTGCCAACTGCCTTCACATAGGAACAGGAGTAGGCCATTCAGCTGCTCGAGCCTGTTCCGCCATTCAATGAGATCATGGCTGATCTGCGACCTAACTCCATACACCCCACCTTTGCCCATATCCCTTAATACCTTTGGTTAACAAAATGCTATCAATCTCAGATTTAAAATTAACAATTGATTTAGCATCAATTGCCATTTGTGTAAGAGAATTCCAAACTTCTACCACCCTTTGTGTGTAGAAGTGTTTCCTAATTTCACTCCTGAAAGGGCTGGTCAAATTTTTAGACTATGCCCCCTAGTCCTAGAATCCCCAACCAGCGGAAATAGTTTCTCTCTATCTACCGTATCTGTTCCCCTTAATATCTTGAAAACTTCGATCAGATCACCCCTTAACATTCTAAATTCTAGGGAATACAACCCTAATTTGTATAATCTCTCCTCGTAACAACCCTTGAGGTCCGGGTCCAGGTATCATTCTGGTAAACCTACGCTGCACTCCCTCCAAGGCCAATATAACCTTCCTAAGATGTGGTGCCCAGAACTGCTCGCAGTGCTCCAGGTGTGGTCTAGCCAGGGTTTTGTACAGCTACAGCATAGCTTCTACCCCCTTGTATTCTACATTTCACACTGGAGCCGCATTCTTGCGCATGACCACCTCCCCATCCTGCCCACATTGTTCTGCTTCTCCCACTCAGCATGCACACTGCATGAAGCAGCCTCATTCATCTGCACAGCCTTTTACAAGAACTGCACACTAACTCACTCCCACTCTTTCTGCAGGACAAGCTGATGGAAAGCAGCCGGGAGAGGACCAGAACCCGGGGAGGGCCAGCCTCCATCAAGCCCAAACCCGGATGGAGAAGGAAGCTCTTCTGATCCTTGGTGCAGGCAGCACAAGGAGTGTCGGGGATGGCGAGGGTGAAGATACTAGCTTGGATCCAAGTCCAAATGCATTTTTAAAGCCATTGCAGTTCCGCGGAGACTCATTCATGTGCAGTTTTATTGTCTATTCCCACTGTAATTCTCAGGATTACACGGTCTTTACTTCTGCTGCTATTATGGAAATGTTTGTACCAGCCACACAGAACAGCAACCAGCCACTCCCATACTTTGGACTGTTGATGGCATATAGTGACCCTGTGTAACAATCGGTCTTGTTTCATGCGCTGGCAAGAACCAATAATGTATAGTCATGAACAGAAAGGAACTGTCGCTATCTATCTTTGTTTTTCAAAACTATAAAGGCCTCTATTGCGCTTTCAGCAAACTTGTGTTTTCTTTTCTTGCAGTCCTCAAGGGGTTGGCAACAAACCTGCGAGTGGCGTTGGGAAGTACGATGATTTGTGCCTTGATGTGGACATGGAGTTTGGGAACACGGAGTTGGGACAGGATCTGAGAACTCTGTTTCACATGCATTTCTCGCTTTGTTTTGCACTTTTTGAAATAGTACGTGCTTCCTCTTTTTACAATGACTGATCATTTATCTGAAGGCTAACTTTTCCTGATTAGTCACAAGGGTGCTATTATTTAAAAAAATAAAATACAGCTATTGAATAATAAAAAGTTCAAAGACACAGTTAACATGTCAACACTGGAAGAAAAATATACCCAGGGAAGTGTGTAAGAGAACACATGTAAGTACTCCCCACTCAGTTGGTTAAGCTAATAGCTGGGCCACGCAGGTTGGGTTTTCCCCGGTCGGTGCTGATTTAGCTGATCTGGCAGCAGTGCGGGGAAAAGTGGGGAGGCGAGGGTGAAGAGGGCTACAATTAGGCTGAGCACAACAGGTTAGGGAGGGGATCCACTTTCTGACTGTTATCCAGCAACCCCTGCTGGAAGTGTAATTGCATGGATGTTGTTTGAAGGCAGGACAGACTTGACTGTGATACTGCCTGCATTTGAATCGCCTGTCAGTCGTCACTGTTTTGGGCTCATGAAGAATAATTACTTAGGTGAAGTACTACAGGGTCCTCAGCAAGGAGTCAATGCCTTCAAAACAGGCGGGGGGGAATTCTGGATAAAGCTAGAAAGGAAAAAAAACCAAATACAAAACAAAGATGATTTTGGAATGTTATACTTGCACAATCTTGTGTGTACTAATGTTACAAACTTGTTTCCCATGGATAAGATTGGAGAAGGACATGATCCATCTCCTTAAATTACACAGATATGTAGACATTAGCAGATTAATTGACTTAGACTGTATGCACAGAACTAGAGGACACAGCTTCAGAATTAAAACGCCTCAAACACAGCTAGAGAGTTCTTTCTTCTTCTTTAGGGTAGTTGATATATGGAACTGACAACTAGAGAAAGCTTTAATGTCGTGTCTTTCAAGAAAAAAAGCTGGATAAATATCTGGTTAGAACAGGACTCAAAAGTTGTAGAGATAGATTCAGGGTTAATCAAATGGTGAATAGGGCTCGATAGCTCCTGGACTACTGAATGGTGGTGGGGGAAGTCATTTATAGGACATCTGATCAGGGTTGAATAGAAGAGATGTTGGTTCAGGGTATATTCTGGAATTCTGGTTGATTACTTTTGGAGATCAAGGAATATTTATGCAGCATCTTGCTTCACAAATTAAATAGGATGGGTAGATTCCATGATAGGGCAGATTGTACATCAAAAAGAAAAACATTGGGTCAAATGGTCTTTTCTTCACGCTATTTATTGCTAATTGTGATATGTTACCATTGGTGGTAATCTAACTCTTACGCCAACTCGTACTCTGTATTAATCATCTAATACTAAGCACAAATTTCACGAATCAGCCAAACAACCCTGACACACCAACTAAAAGAATTATTAGTTATGGATCTCATTTAAATTAGGGAGGGAGGGCGCTGTGCTATGCAAGCCTAATTGGAAGCAGTCATTAATATCAGCCACCGTCTGACCTTGATGCTTGCTTACAGATATTTGGGGGATAAATATTGACCTGCAAGAAGTTGGAGGGGTCATGTTATGTGATGCACTTGATTTAAAGGGGGAATAACAATATTAATAAATGTTTACATTTTACATTTTCTAATGAATTAATTGGCACTAGGAAAGCTACCGTGGCTATGAGTATATTAAGAAAGCTAGGATCATGCGCAAAACAACAGGACAAAGCTTAAAAGTGCTGGCCATGAGGGATGAAATTCAGCTTGGTTTTTTTTATTTGTTCTCGGGATATATGTGTCGCTGGCAAGGACAGAATTTTATGTGCATTCCTAGTTGCCACAAATGAGTGGCTTGCTAGGGCCTGTTAAGAGTCAATTGCATTGATATGGGACTGGAGTCACATATGGGCCAGACGGGGCAAAGATGGCAGGTTTCCTTCCCTAAAGGACATTAGTGAACACGTTGGGTACATGGCAGCTTTTTCTTATAATTAGAGGAGACCAACACCATGTTTTATTTAAATATCTTCAACATGATAAGTAAATATGAATTGTGAATTTGGATTATGTAATTTTAAAGTACAAATAAAGCTGATGAGCAAGTGGAGAATCAGGAAATCTGAAAAGCACCATTATAACAACCGTCAGTGAAGGGTTCAAGCGCAAACCTATCATTAGGCCATCGCAAAATACGAATCCATACCAAAGACCACTTTGTAAATAAAGCAGATGCAATGGATTGGTAGGAGCTTTATCCTGTTCATCTCACAACAGTGTTCCCAAATATCTGTAGTTTAGCCCAAGATGGCTCACTTTGGATTCAAATTTCAGATGCAATGATCAACTCAATACTTTGACTGATAGAGACAAAGACAGCTTTGGGTATTTGAGCACAGACAGGGGTTGAAAACAATATTTAGTTCCTAATTATGCATAAATCAGTTAAACAATGTACTAAGTGATCAAGTTTTCTTCTTAAATTAGCAAGACCATTCAGCAGCCAGCAGTATGTGGAGAGGATTTTTCCTCTGTCATTGCTGTCATTTGAAAGTCTTTTGAAGTTTTGAAGATCAATGAAACATTAAAAATTTGAAGTGCAGAATATGAACACACCAGTTTAAGCCTTTCTCTGACTGAACCTTTAAGATCAGAAAGGTCCTCCAGTTTGATTTCAAGGGCGGAACTTAATGGCAAGGAAAATCGGGCTGGTTGCAGAACGGGTGGCCGCTCCGATTTACCCCTCAGCCGGAAGTCGAAAGTTCCGGCGTAAGTCTGTGCTCTGCTAGCTGATTTCAGAAATGCTACAACTGACCCAGAGAGGGGGAAAAAAATCAACTCGAGCTTCTGCTTCCTATCTGGTGACCACTGGTACAAAAGTACACTTATGTGGGATTGATGACTAGGCTGCCCCTAGTCACATACACTGCCTGTATGGGTTCATACATGAGGATAGGCCACTTAGGTGAGGTGCCAGAAAGCTGGTGGTGGAACTGTACTCAAGCAAGAACGCCTTCAAATAAAGAGACATGAAAAAAGAGGGGAAGAAATTAATTATAAACAAATAAAGCAATCACTGCAATATTTTTCAATTAACTTTTAAGCATTTGAATGCAATAAAAGTCCAGACTCAACACTGAGTGGATGTCTGATACATTACTTTGCTTGGAACTTACTTGGCAAATCGGATATGTAACGTCCTGCCCTTAATAATTACATTTCCGTGTGTTTCCTATTTCTGTCAGTTAGTTAAGTGTCGATGGTTCATTTATTGTTGTCCAAAACAGATGTTGTTGATAGTGGACCCTGCAGGTATCTGTTTGGAATTTAGTGATGCTTCACATCAGAAGAAGTGTATGTGGAATTACATTTAACATGCTTGATTTGCTCATAGTTGTTGCCTTTACCATGGTATATAAACATTAAATCGTACAGATACGTTTTCTTAATGTCTCTTCATCCAATAGTTCAATACCTGAATCCTGCAATTCAAATTCCAATCATCTGCTAAATTCGGATCCGTTATAAATTAACAACAAATGTAAAGGCAAATAACTACAGGGATATTATATATTAATGATCTAGACGAGGGAACTAGATGTAATATCTCCAAGTTTGCAGACGACACAAAGCTGGGTGGGCGTGTGTGCTGTGAGGAGGATGCAGAGAAACTCCAGTATGATTTGGACAGGTTGGGTGATTGGGCAGATGCATGGCAGATGCAGTATAATGTGGATAAATGCGAGGTTATCCACTTTGGTGGCAAAAACAGAAAGGCAGATTATTATCTGAACGGCAATAGATTGGGAAAAGGGGAAGTGCAACGAGACCTGGGTGTCCTTGTGCACCAGTCGCTGAAGGTAAGCATGCAGGTGCAGCAGGCGGTTAAGAAGGCAAATGGTATGTTGGCCTTCATAGCGAGAGGATTCGAGTACAGGAGCAAGGATGTCTTGCTGCAGTTGTACAGGGCCTTGGTGAGACCACACCTTGAGTATTGTGTGCAGTTTTGGTCACCTTATCTGAGGAAGGATGTTCTTGCCATGGAGGGAGTGCAGCGAAGATTCACCAGAGTGATACCTGGGATGGCAGGAATGACGTATGAAGAGAGATTGGGTCGATTAGGCTTATATTTGCTAGAGTTTAGAAGAATGAGAGGGGATCTCATTGAAACTTATAAAATTCTAACAGGACTAGACAGACTAGATGCAGAGGATGTTTCCGATGGCGGGGGAGTCCAGAACCAAGGGTCACAGTCTAAAGATAAGGGGTAAGCCATTTAGGACTGAGATGAGGAGGAATTTCTTCACCCAGAGAGCGATGAACCTGTGGAATTCTCTACCACAGAAGGCAGTTGAGGCCAATTCATTAAATATATTCAAGAAGGAGTTAGATATATTTCTTAAGGCTAAGGGGATCAAGGGATATTTCTTACGTTCTTATGTTCTGACATGTGCTGCAGTCCTAAGAGATGTCAGTATCAGGCAGGTGGGCTTCAGTCATCACCATTCCTCAGATCTCTGGATCTCCTCTGATCAATGGGATGGCTATGCATGCTACATTCCATTCTGTCCTTTATTACTTCCAGAGCAGCAATCTGTGCTTTTGTGGTGGTGGAGTCACCGACTGGTCCCTGGCTGTCGTCGTCCTCATCATCATTATCACCTTGTATTTATATAGCACCTCTAACGTAGTACAATGTCCCAAGGAGCTTCAGAGGAGTATTATAAGACAAAACATTTGACACCGAGCCACATAAGGAGCATTTAAACTAGTATGGCAGGGGGCTAGAAACCTATGTAGTGAAATAGAGGAAAGTGAAAGGCAGACAGAAATAAATGGTAAAAGGGTGAGGAACAAAAAACAAAGGGCCAAACTAATTCATAAAAAATGTGAGCATAAAAAAAGCCTGAGGGTTTTATACCTTAATGCGAGAAGCATCAGGAACAAGGTAGATGAATTAGCTGTGGAAATAGAGGTTAATAATTATGATCTAATTGGGATTACGGAAACATGGTTGCAGGGTGAGCAGGGCTGGGAGCTTAACATACAGGGGTATTCAGTATTTAGGAAGGATCGACAAAAAAGAAAGGGAGGAGGGGTAGCATTGCTGGTAAAAGAGGGGATAAATGCAATTGAAAGGAAGGATATTAACTCAGTTAATACAGAATCTATATGGGTGGAGCTAAGAAATAGCGAGGGGCGAAAAACATTAATAGGAGTGGTATATAGGCCTCCAAATAGTAAAATAGAGGTTGGGGAGGGCATCACGAGGGAAATTAGAGAAGCGTGCAATAACAGCACAGCTGTCATCATAGGTGACTTTAACTTACATATAGATTGGACTAGCCTAATCAGTAAAAATAATGAGGAGGAGGAATTCCTTGAGTGTTTAAGGGATGGTTATCTGGATCAATATGTCGAGGAACCAACTCGGGAACAGGCTATATTGGACTGGGTACTGTGCAATGAGAAGGGACTAATTAGTAATCTTGTTGTACGGGGACCCTTGGGTCAGAGCGATCATAACATGATCGATTTCTCACTCGAAATGGAGAGCGAAGAAATTGACTCAGAGACTAAGGTCCTGAATTTAAACAAGGGGAATTATGATGCCATTAGACGGGAACTGAGTAGGTCTGATTGGACAACGTTCCTGGGAGGACTGGAGGTAGATAAACAATGGCAAGCATTTAAAGATAGAATGACAAAATTGCAAAAATTGTTTATACCAATCTGGCATAAAAGGAAATCTAAAAAGGTGACTCAACCGTGGATAACAGGGGAAATTAGAGACAGCATAAAATCCAAAGATAGGGCGTATAAAATAGCCAAAAAAAGCGCCAGAGCGGAAGATTGGGAACAGTTTAAGATAGAGCAAAGGAGGACAAAGGGCTTAATCAAGAGGGGCAAAATAGCTTACGAAAGCAAGCTGGCGGAAAATATAAAAACTAACTCCAAAAGCTTTTATAAGTATATCAAGAGGAAAAGACTGGTGAAAACCAAAGTTGGTCCATTGCAGTCAGATACGGGGGAATATATAACGGGAAATAAGGAAATGGCAGACCAACTAAATGCATACTTTGGGTCAGTCTTTACGAAGGAAGACACAAAAAACCTCCCTGGGATATCGGGAAAAATAGGGACATTGGCAAAGGAGGAACTGACGCAAATCAATATCTCTAAGGATATGGTGTTAAGGAAGCTAAAGGGATTGAAGGCGGACAAATCCCCAGGGCCTGATAACATGCATCCTAGGGTACTGAAGGAGGTGGCCCTAGAGATAGCGGATGCACTAAGTATGATTTTTCAGAATTCATTAGACTCGGGAACAGTGCCCATGGATTGGAGGGTAGCTAACGTTACCCCACTATTCAAAAAGGGGGGTAGGGAAAAAGCAGGTAATTACAGACCTGTAAGCCTTACATCAGTTGTGGGCAAAATGCTGGAGTCCATCATTAAGGATGAAATAGCGGAGCACTTAGCAAATGGGGACAGGATAGGACAGAGTCAACATGGATTTACAAAGGGTAAATCGTGCTTGACTAATCTATTGGAATTTTTTGAGGGAGTAACTGGTAAAATAGATGGGGGAGAGCCAGTAGATGTGGTGTACCTGGACTTCCAAAAGGCCTTTGACAAGGTCCCACATAAAAGATTAGCATGGAAAATTGAAGCTCATGGGATAAAGGGGAAAGTATTGACGTGGATAGAGAACTGGCTGTCAGATAGAAAACAGAGAGTTGGAATAAACGGCTCATTTTCTGAATGGCAGGCAGTAACAAGTGGGGTACCACAGGGATCTGTCCTGGGTCCCCAGCTGTTCACAATTTACATTAATGACCTGGATCAGGGAGTCGGATGCAGCATTTCCAAATTTGCAGACGACACTAAACTAGGAGGGGGGGTGGGCTCAGAGGAGGAGACCAGGAAGCTCCAGAGCGATTTGGACAGACTGGGTGATTGGGCGGATAAATGGCAGATGCACTATAATGTGGACAAGTGCGAAGTTATCCACCTTGGGTGCAGGAACGGGAGGGCAAATTATTATTTAAATGGCAATAAATTGGGAGAGGGGGAAGTACAGAGAGACCTGGGTTCTTGTACACCAGTCACTGAAGGCGAGCATGCAGGTGCAACAGGCGGTCAAGAAGGCAAACGGTATGCTGGCCTTCATAGCAAAAGGGTTGGAATACAGGAACAGGGATACCTTGCTGCAGCTGTACAGGGCACTGGTGAGACCACACCTCGAGTACTGTGTACAGTTTTGGTCGCCTCATCTGAGGAAAGATGTTCTTGCCATGGAGGGGGTGCAGCGGCGATTCACCAGGCTGATACCAGGAATAGCGGGATTGACCTATGAGGAGAGACTATGTAGTTTAGGGATGTACACACTGGAGTTTAGAAGATTGAGAGGGGACCTCATAGAAGTGTATAAAATTCTGACAGGTCTAGACAGACTAGATGCAGAAGGAATGTTTCCCTTGGTGGGTGAGAACAGAACTAGAGGACATAATTTAAGGATAAGGGCTAAACCATTTAGGACAGAAATGAGGGGGAATTTCTTCACTCAGAGGGTGGTGAACCTGTGGAACTCATTGCCACAGAGGGCAGTGTACACCAGCTCATTAAATATATTTAAGAGGGAATTAGATATATTTCTACAGGCAAAAGGGGTTAAGGGTTACGGAGAGAAGGCGGGGACGGGATACTGAATTGGAGGATCAGCCATGATCTCATTAAATGGCGGAGCAGGCTCGAAGGGCCGGATGGCCTACTCCTGCTCCTATCTTCTATGTATCTATGTATCTATGTATAAATTAGGGCAGGTCACCAAAAGCTTGGTCAAAGAGATAGGTTTTAAGGAGTGTCTTAAAGGAGGAAAGCGAGGCAGAGAAGCGGAGAGGTTTAGTTCAGAAAAATACACCATCCTATGAACAGAATTCTGACTTTATTAAAATATGACAAACTGGGTTTAAAAATCTAAAAGCCTCAATGACACAAAGCTGTAAATACAGGCTTCTGAGATAAGATGAGTCACAAAGCTGTAAACACCATACAAGCTTTTGAAATGGGAATTGGTTGTTAACACTGAGACAATGGCCCTATTGAAGAAGCAAAGAGTTGGTTCCAAGAAGTCTGCAGTTTGGAACCAACACAATAGTGTTAAAAACTAACACTTCGAACAGTAACACAGAACATAAAAAAAAACATGTGTCTTTGTAAAAAGTAACATCAAATGAAAGACAGGAAAAATAAGTTTGTAATATAACCACTGTAGAGTTCGCAATTATCGTGATTCAAAATAACATGAGAGAAGCAGATTCAATTGATCAGTTTTATTAAACGAAATGCTGTCCTGATAATAAAGGACACAGAAGCCTGTAAAATGGCCGCCGCGCATCGTGGCAGAAGCTTCCAGAGGCACAGTGGGCAGACAAGATGGAGTCGAATATACATTCAGTATGAGATTGGATCGTACTCGGTACACATTGATAAAGACAGGATGCAACCCGTTTGCATTTTTGAACAATAGCAATGATATGAGTGCTGGAATCGTTTTCCTATGCACAGTAAGGATCATTGAACTGGGCAATCGAAGGCCCATCCAGACACATCAATACACAAATACCCCCCCGGCTCAACAATGAGAGAGACATTGGCGGTTGATTAAGCAAGTATTCGGGGGGCCCCAAAACCAGTCAAGGAGACGATTCATACACATCCTGGCTGGCTCTACAATGGGGAAAACATTAACGGATAGTTGGCCAGTTTCAGGTGCTACCGAAACCCGTTAAGAAGAGAATCGCCCCATGCTGGGAGTTTAAGCGCCAAAATCACACAAAGGATAAACATTTAGATTTGAGCGGGAGATAAAGCGGACACAACAGTATAACTATAGAGAACAAATGTCCATCGGTCTCTTATCTCTCTCTGGTGACCCTTGCTGAAGCTCTTCCTGAACTGATTTGACTTTTGGGCTTTTGATTTTCTCTCTGGACTCTGTTGACTCTTGACTCTTAGCCGTACTGATCGGTTATTCGAGTGTTGGGTGGAGCTCAATCGGAACGAGCCGCCTCGACAAGGGCAAGTAACAGGGTATACCATCCCGAGTGTCGGTAAACGGTGTCTGGACCCGAAGGCCCGAGAAGACGAGAAGAGAAGAAGACGAGAAGAAATTCCACGTGCCGCCACGGTCAGTAAACCCCGACCGTGCCCGAAAATATAACTAAAAGAACTTTCCTTTGAGTTCTACCGACTTCTACATGTGCCGCAACACAGGAAGACCCTTCTTTGAATTCTAAGACGGTTTGAGTCCATCGACTGCTTCATGACAACAGGGAGTCTGGCCTGCTTGTCGCAGCAGCAAAAGTAAACAAGTGGGATGCAGAAACCCTTCCAAACACGTGACAGTCAGGCGCTGCAGCGAAACGAGCTGAGTGCCTCACTTTAAAATCTCCGAAGTAAAACGAGTGGTGAGCATGATTTCCGATCCTACAAATCCAGACGTAGTTTAGGTATTGTTAAGGGAGGGTGTTTTTTTTTATATAAGGTTAAGATATAATTGTTCCCCTTTTTACGATGTGCCGTGTGTTCTCCATTTCCATAGACCAAGCTTTATAAATGTGTGTATACTTGTACTCTCTTTGATTTGCGCCTATGACATGTATTTCATGATTTTAGACGCCATGCAATAAAGATTTTCATTTTGTGCCATTCAACCGGGTCTATTTGAGTTTTTCTCTGCATTACTGCTCCTTGCATCTAAGTCCAGGTGTCAGAACCGTAAGGGCGAGTGGGTCGAACCACTCACAGGTGCTTATTGCAAAAAGGCTGGCCGGAGACCAGAGCAAGCAATAGTATAGGCAACAAAGGCCTAACCTCGCACCAGCACCGTTTGAAACCCCTTACACCAACTACGGTGGCTGGGGAAACAATCAAGTACTCAGTTGAAGTGTTTTTGATTTACATATTGTAAAAGGTACAAACAGAAGACTTTGTAAATATTACATCAATAGATGCACCAAGCAATCACATTGTTTATGTGTTGAACTTGGAAAACACGGAGATGCGAAGTCTGGCTTACAAGCAGCTAAACTGATTTAAGAATTCAATAGAAGACCTCGTAAGAATGGCATCAAATAGATAAATCTGTAATAACCATATTTTATGCTAGTTTCGAACATCTAAAGGTAGAGACAGAATTCTGCAAGTTAGCAGCTGAATTGACAGTAAGAATAGAAAGAAGTCAACAGAAAGATGACTGGAGATGATTAGCTTACATTAGCAGAAAACTTCAAAGAATATGCCACTGCAAAAAGGGTATAAAATATAGAGCTTTCAGATAGCAAGTCAGAAGTCGCTGGAACTGGCAGGCGATTCTCAGCTTCAGAGGCAGGCTCTGTAAGTTTTTAACTCTTTGAGTCTCAGGGATCAAAAGGTACTTTTATTTGATTTTGGTGGATATTCTGGATTAAGAATAAGTAGAAATGTAAAAATGTAACGAAGTTAAGATTTGAGAATAAGGATCTCTGAGAATAGAATTGTAAGCTATTTGTATTTTGAACTGTTAAGGTTGCGATTGACTCACTAACTGTTAACGACATGTCGGTTCTTGAATAAATCTATATATTTTTAGAATTGTCTCACAGAGTACTTCTGTATCAAACTCACGAACTCAATCTCTGTACACTCTTTTGTGAGGAGTTGCAGAATTCTGGGGGGGTTTCCGGACCCTCATAATATCCGGAAGGTTACAGTCTAGTTAAACTTATTAAAAGTGCTATCTGGAGGACGGTAACATCTTCAAGTCATTCCTTTCCTTTAGGGAGAGATAGTCTGACCTTTAGACCCAATTAAGCGTCTTATAGGATTCAGCTATCTCTAACTTTAGTTGAAGGTGAACGTCTGGGGAATATGCCTGATCTGGGGTGGCCTGAAAAGGGCTAGGACTAGTAATTATCCCTTCACTAATACCAACCCCTGGGGGACCCCACTGCGTACTTCTCTCCAATCAGGAAAACATCGGTTCACCACCACTTTTTGCCTCTTATCCCTTAGCCAATTATATATCCAAGTTACCACCGTCCCTTTAACACCATGTGCTTCTATTTTCTGAATAAGTCTGTTATGTGGTACTTTATCGGATGCTTTTTGAAAGTCCATAAATACAACATCTACTGCACAACCTTCATCAACCCTCTCTGTTACTTCATCAAAGAACTAAGCTGAGGATCTGCTGCAGATTCCAATGAAGCTGCCAGCCACATGTCTCATTGGCAGTGCCTGCAAGGAAAAGAAAGCTTCAATGATGTTGCTGCCAGGGACCAGTTGTACATTTGAGAGTCACACCAATTGCCACAAATCATTGGAGACTGACCTCAGAGCCTGCACATAGGTATGATGTTCCTCAAACATCACTTCTTTTCAGGTGAACGCCAATCTTTAACCAATACTTAACTGGACTTCTCTTTAGAACAAAGCTCATTTTGATGGTTGAGCCAGTAGAGATAATGAACAGTCTGTAAGACTGCATTCTTTCACATCTGTTCTTAATGGAAACTATTGCCCTGTCTGATTGGAATCTACAAATAAGGGCATGGAGATTCCAATAGGGCCGCAATCGGCAAAATGGTCCCAGAATGCGCCGGTCTTGCTGAGGTGAAGTTACGCTGAAGTTTCCATGCAAACTCATTAGCATAAGCCTGAACATAAAATTTCCCATGAATCAGCCCAATCAAGCAGTGTAATCATTAGTAATTGATTAGTGATTGTGATGCTGGCAAATGCCCTGTTCCAAAGAGGAGTGGGATTGCCAGGAAGTGAGTCATTCTTCAACTGACTGATTTAATGTTCTTGCTCTTACTTTTTAAATTGGCTTCAATTGACTGCTTTGACCTACCCTTAGTACACAAGACCTGTGACCAACAGTCAATTGAAGCCACACAGGCGTGTCCTTCTCTGCTGTAATTGACTGAATTTAGACTAATTTAAAGTAATTTAAAGTAATGGCCGTAGCAGCAGGAGAAACGGACCATGGCCAGGCTTAAATTGACTGCTGGCGACTGCAGGTAGAGGTGATTAACGCTGGAATCATGTGACCACGGGTGGCTGTGCACCCAAGCGTCCGGGCACAATGTGCTGAAAACCTCCGAACGGACGCGATCGGCGGAAACTCACCATTCTGATCTGAGGGCGTGGCCAGTTTTGTGGGCAGGGACTGCTTCGGGCAAATGGACTTCGGAACCAATGTAAAAGATCGCAGATGCTCCAGTGCAAAGTGGTTATGGGTGTAACTCACTCACGTTTAAAACCCTGTGATCTTTAGTGCGATTTCATTTGATTCCACACAGATTACGCTGATATTTGGGCGGAAATCAAAAGATTAAGATACTAGGACGTCAGTCGAGCCAACCTGATTTATTACCCGAGGGTACACATACAATGAGCTTCCCTGAAGGATCTTTAAAGTCATTTTTTATGACCAGTTCAAAAATCCATGATTTTTTCAGGAGAAAATCAATGGGAAAAAATGTGACACCCACCCCCCCCCCCCCCCCCGAAAATACCTGGGTAAATTTGGTGAAAAATCAGCAAAAATATTTTTAATTTCAACATTGCTAAAATTGAAGAAAACAGGCAAGGGGACCTATAATTAAAAGAAAAAGTCAAACTAAGTGATAATCCACGAATATTTACACAATTCACAGACACTACTTTTAAGGAGGTCACTATCATTTCACGCCTAGATAGTTTAAAAAAAAATAAGTGTAAAGTTGCCGAACTTCTGTTTATTATTGTGGGTCTAGCTACTTATCTGTAGTTTTACAGGTTTAAGTCAGGCAGGCGTGCACGCACTCAGTTTGCGGCGGAAGTGCACTGCCCGCCATATTGAGTCAGACTCCTTCACGGGCGTTCAGGGCGCATGCCGGAAGCACGTGAAAAACTCATTATAATATTTAAATAAGGGTTGTTATCGGACCCTTTTCTGAGATTGAGCTGTTCTAGCACCACGTGATAGCACCTTGATTTGCTGAGCAAGTAGAACAGGCAGCAAGGACCCTGCCACAGCGCTATTGAAAGGGCTCATTCCCCTCCTTACATGTTAGTTGCTGGTTTGTCCTTTTAGGCTGCTGGTTAACTTCTGGCGTTTAAAAAAACAATTACGATAAATGCAATAACATTTGCAAACGGTAAGACGTGCGGAAATCGCCCCTCGCCCCGTCAAACAGTTTCCAAAGTTCAGACCCGTCGAACAGACAACACACAACCCAATGAATCTGTGAAACTTCGTTTACTTAAAAATCAGCAAGAGATTACAAGCAAGCATCCGATAGTTAAGTAGCGTATAATAATTCTCAATTACTCTAGCTCAGCATAGATGTGGAGATGCCGGTGTTGGACGGGGGTGGACAAATGTGAGAAGTCGCACAACACCAGGTTATAGTCCAACAGTTTTATTTGAAATCACAAGCTTTCGGAGCGCTGCTCCTTCGTCAGGTGAAGTGAAGAGATGTATATAGGCTGTGCCCATATACATCTCTTCACTTCACCTGACGAAGGAGCAGCGCTCCGAAAGCTTGTGATTTCAAATAAAACTGTTGGACTATAACCTGGTGTTGTGCGATTTCTCACATTTACCTCAGCATACACAGAGCTATCCCTTTGCTTTAAGCTCAAGCAAAACTCCACATACGTACCAACACCAGTGAGTGGTCAGTCCGGCAGTGACGAGACGTATGATTTATGGTAACTGACCAAGTCGCCCGGCTGCAGCCCCGAGTATCTTGAAACAGTACCTTTTATACCCCCAAAATTTGGCAACCCTCCCACTCCGTACGTGTCCCTAACTATACGGCATAATGGTCATTAATTGTTTCTCAGACCCTCTTATCACTAGTCCATTCGGCATCCATGGGCCTTCAACGTTACATTCCAAAGTCTGAAGATGATTCCACAGTTCAATAGTCTGTTCCCACAGGACTCTCAAAGCATGCTTTCCTTATCTTGGTAAAAGGCAGCTGGCAGCCTTTCGCAGCTTACAAGTGAAACAGTTTATTTTTGCAAAGTTCTCACAGCAACCAGTCTTTGTCCCCGCGAAGCATGATGGTAAAATTTGGTCAACTTTTACAGCAAATAGTGTGCTCTACAGTGTCCATGGTTTTTAAAATACGATAAATGCAATATAACATTTGCAAACTCCGGGCACATGTTACGTGAGCAAACCTCCAGGAATACGATGAAGTTGGTGCATGCATTTCCAGACTCAATTTTTAATTGATAAAATAATGGGAAATATTGTTTTTTCTTCTCAGTTGAATCAGGAAAGAATGATTTTCTGATTCAACTACCTGAAAAAAACCTGGGAACTTATCTGTGGAAATTGGTAAAACCTTACTTTAATGAGTTTCCCTACAGATATTGCTGGCTGGTGTCCATTCTAAATTCACAGTATAATGGCCTGCCTAAGATTTCATAGGAAACAGATATAATACAGACAGTTTATGATATGAAGCAGGAAGGAACTCTGTTTCCATCACAGTTAACTCTAATGCATGTCATCAAGTCATGAAATTGAGAACAATCTTTGCATAATTTTCAGCTGCATAATATACTGAAATACGGCGGCAATTTACTTCATAATGGGGGAAAAATTCAGTCGCGCCCCATTTGGGGCGCAAATATCGTCCGGGCGCAAAAATTAGCGCCTGCCGCTAATTATCGCCACTGACTGGAAACTTCACTTTTAACGCCCCGGGAGGTGAGTGGAGCGCTAAATCAGGCGCTGCACACCTGTCTTAAGGCGCAAAGGCTGAGGAGTGAGGCGCTACCTCAGAGCGCTGGCGAAGCTCATGTAATGTCAGTCAGCAATGGAACACACACACAATGGCACGGGCCAGTTCTTAAAGGGGATGGTTAATCTTGCTTTCCATCCACATCCTACTCATTGCAGCCTTGAATCTCGGCCTGGAGAGTCTTGCACATCAAATGTGCTGGAAAGAACAATTGAGAGTACCAGGCAAAGAGCTCAGAGTGCAGCCCCCACAGTCTCTGCTAAATCAATACAAGGAATGGAAAATCAAAATGAACCTGCAAAGTGCTGCTCAGTACCCAAAACTCCTTCACACAACGTTGAATCTCTCCAGAAGTCTCTCCCTCTCTCTCTCAGAATGCGTAGTTCAAAAATGGCACCAACAATAAAAGGCAGGAAGCGGTCACCTTTAAATAGCGCTCCCCCTTTCCCTTCATGACTGCAGAACGCTCCCCTCAACCTGTCGTTGCTAGCGTCAGGCGGTAAGGCAGGGGGCGCCACTCAATATCCGCTCCGGGGCGATACCGGGGCGTTGCACACTCGAGTGATGTCATGATCTGCCGGCGCAGGAGATCGTGGCGGTAGTGTTTAGCACCGCCGCAAAATGTCTAGTTAATTTCGCGAGCGGCGCAAACTTCGCCGCGCCCGGGCGCTAGATGCTTTGCGCCCCATTAGCGCCCTCTTAAGGCGCTAACGGGAGGCGCAACCAACTGAATTTTTCCCCCAATGTGTTGCTCAAGAAAGATTTGTTTGGGTAACTGTTTTTGTTCATTTCTAATATTTCCTGGGATATGGGATAAGAATCTCTTCAAATTCAAAGCCAAATTTTAATTGCTGCAACAGCTGATTGGCCTCCCGATAGATCTTATTCTTTATCTGTAAAAATCAAAATACTTCAGATGCAGGAAATGAGAAATAAAAGCAGAAGATTCTGGGAAACACTCAACAGTCCTCCTTGTCTGCCCTAATGTTAGCCTTGATCCTATTAAACAGACCAATTTATTCACAATTCACATTTCACAAATTGTGCTCTTTTCTAAATGTTTTATATCATTACAGGGTGTGGCTTCTAAGGAGGTTTCAGAACAGTGACGACCCACACTCACATTTTGAATTTATAACTCACTGCTAGCACTGAACTACTGAAAGCACAATCCTGAACCTGGTTGTCGAACCAACCACACACATGCCGATTGCAGTGAAAGATCAGCAATCAGTCACCTTTCTTTGGTTCTCAGTAACATCAGTCTCAGGGATGAAATGGATAATAGCGACATGCTTATTAACACCCAACAGCCTGCAGCAGTGCAATTCTCCAAAATGTAACCTCATTAAATCTGCAGCTGACAACTTTAAAGGCTATTTGTACTTTTCACACCAGTACAAGTTATTTTGCTCAGCCTCTCAGTTTGCCGCCCATGGTTAACAAAATGAAGACATTCGCGAACACTTTGCGTTGCCTGTCTATGCTGATGACTAAAAAATGAAATGTCCTCATTACTGGTCATAATGTACTACGCTTTGAAGAGCCACAAACAGCAAAGAACAGAACTGTACAGTAGATCACAAAAGAATCGAAGTCTAGTCAACCAAATGTATGTAATTCTGAGGGGACTTTTAACCTGGAGGAGCGCGTGGGTTTGGGTGCAGGTGGGGGGTTAAAACCGGCAAAAATGCCAGCGCATCGGGAAGCCAATTCCAACCCACCGACTTCCGCGTTTAACTGTAGTGTGTTTGGCTGCTTGTGTGTAATCCCCTCGGTAGAGGTGGGTTGCCTATTAACATATGCTAATCACTCAATTGCAGTGATATTTCAACTGACTTTTAAATTTAACACGCATCCATGGGTTTCCCGGGCTTCCTGAGCCTCACCAGTGAAAGCAAGCCGAGAACACAGCGGCAACTGAGGGGGCTGAATCAATCTCATGGACATACTGCAATAAAGACTCAGCACTCACAGCTGCTTTCTTACCTGCTAGTGGGAAAGGCTTTGTTCACAGTACTTTTGCTGAGAGGTTACTTTACACACTTTGGAGGTTTCCTCAATCACACGAGGGTGGCGCTTTGGCTGCCTTAAATTGGACCTCGGACGAGGAGTGGCGGAGAGGGCAGCGGCAGGGAGGGGGCAGCGGCAGGAAGGGGGCAGCGGCAGGGAGGGGGCAGCGGCAGGGAGGGGGCAGCGGCAGGGAGGGGGCAGCGGCAGGGAGGGGGCAGCGGCAGAGAGGGGGCAGCGGCAGAGAGGGCAGCGGCAGGGAGGGGGCAGCGGCAGGGAGGGGGCAGCGGCAGGGAGGGGGCAGCGGCAGGGAGGGGCGCTGCTGGGAGGGGCGCGGCAGGGAGGGGGCAGTGGCAGGGCGAGACGCTGCAGGGAGGGGCACTGCAGGGAGGGGGCAGCGGTGGGGAGGGGGCAGCGGTGGGGAGGGGGCAGTGGCAGAGAGGGCAGCGGCAGGGAGGGGGCAGCGGCAGGGAGGGGCACGGCAGGGAGGGGCGCGGCAGGGAGGGGCGCGGCAGGGAGGGGGCAGTGGCAGGGCGAGACGCTGCAGGGAGGGGCGCTGCAGGGAGGGGGCAGCGGTGGGGAGGGTGCAGTGGCAGGGCGAGGCGGAGCAGAGGGGAACAGCTCGCAGAAGGCACTACCCATGACACAGGGTCTACAGGCAGAGGCTGAGTTTCCTTGACTCAGTATCTCAGGAGGCTCAGGCTGTCGCGTCAGGTGATGTCAGACATCTGCAGCCTCCTGGGAGAAGACCTGCTGCCTGCTGGACCTGGTGGTCACACATTACCAGTGGCTGTCAAAGTCACCACCACCCTCAACTTTTTTGCCTTCGGATCCTTCCAGGGCTCTGTTGGAGACATATCCAGGATCTCCCAGTCAGTGGCCTAAAATGCATAAGACAAGTGACTGATGGCTTGTTTGCCAGGGCCGGCAATCATGTGAACTTTGCCTGTGTTGACGCCAGTGAGAATGAGCGGGCGCTCGGGTTTGCATCTCTGGCTGGCTTCCCACATGTGCAGGGTGTCATCGACTGCACACATGTGGCAATACGGGCACCCCCAGATCACACAGGAGTATTTATCAACTGCAAGGGCTTCCACTTCATCAATGTGCAACCACAAAAGGATATTTCTGCAGGTTTACGAATGATTCCTGTGGAGCTGCCATGATGCTTTTGTCCTGCGGCAGTCCAATCTCCCTGACGTCTTTGGACCTGCAAGCAGACATAAGGGGTGGCTGCTGGGAGACAAGGGATACCCACTTCAAACTTGGCTGATGACACCCATCAGAAACCCGATCAATGAATTCCAACAGTGCTACAATGAATGCCATATGACCACCAGATGTGTGATCGAACAAACCATCGGCATGCTGAAGATGCACTTCAGGTGCCTAGACAGAACGGGAGGTGCCCTTCAGTACACACCAGCCAGGGTTTCCGGAATAGTCGTGGTTTGCTGCGCTCTGCACAACATTGCACAAGGTTGAGTTTTGGACCTGCAGGAGCAACAAGGTGCAGAGCTCAGAACCTCTTTGGACGATTCCGAGGAGGAGGGTAATGAGGGCAATGCACCACCAGCTGCTCACATTGCTGCCTGGGATGCCAGGATGCAACGTTCATTTAGGTTTCATCAGTGGACCCATGTCACAACGGACACTCTTCCCGCACCCTCCTCCCCCCCACCAATGTCACTGACACAAAGCAGTCCCGCAAACCACCAACCACCCCTTGAACATCCCCCATCGGTTTCCGTCAATTCGTGTCTTCCCAAACAACTTAAAAGGCGACTTGCTACCCAGCAATCAAGAATGGGCAAGACGGGAAAGTGGTGGAAAAGAAAAATATTTATGTGCTTAAACTAAACAACAGAAACTTAACAACATTACATTTTCTCATACACCCATGTGCATGCCTTTGTGCAACTACAAAGCCTTACTCTTTTTCCTACTGCTCCTACGTGATGCAACCCCTGTGGCTTGAGCCCAGGTATAGGCAGGCTGCTCAGATCCCTGCTCTGACTGTTGAAATGTTCTTGACCGACGTCCTCTGGGTTTTGGAGCCCGTGAGGGACCCGCCAAAGACTTCTCCATTTGCACCTCTGTAGGGACAGACTCGGCCATTGGGAGATGAGGCAGCATGTGGGCTACTGATTGAGAGAGGGACAGTGGGTGAGAAGTGGAAGTGCTTTGAGTGGAGTCCCCACTTCCATGTCCCCTTTTGCCATCATACCTCTCCTGGCCTAGCTGCATTTCTCTGCTACCACTGTGCTTGAGAACACTTTGGTGCAGATCAGGGCATCATTATAAGGCCAAGGTTAAGGTATCTGTCATCCTATTTAAGGTGGCAGACATGTTGTCATCCAGAGTCTGCATGGCTGTGGTCAAGGCGTGCATGGACTCATCTGATAGCCATGTTTGATGTTCCACGGCGCTGGCCACTCTATCCATTCATCGCAATGTCCTGCGACATCAACCCACTCCTGATTGAGGCGGACTCCTCCATTCTCCCTGCAATCATGGTCAGTTTGTTTGGAAGGCCCGTCAGCAATGTTCCTGCTAAGCTGCGTGGCCACACAGCGGTCTGGACATTCCGTGCAGGCTGCGCACGGGCTTTTCAACGTAAATAATCGCGTATGTGCGAAAAATTGAAAGGGCCGCGCAAGCAATTAAAGGGCACGTACACCAAAAAATAAATAAAGGAACATTGTGCGATGCACTGACAGGCATTCTCTTCCACACTTAATGATTCTCCTTTTCATCGACGCCCCCCTGGGGTCCAGCATCTGTGTCCATCTGAGCAGAGCTTGGAGAGGGCTGTGCCCTCCGACACGGACTCTCCACTGCTGTACCTGTCGCCACCATCTGCTCTTGCTCACTTGTGACGTGTGAGTCACCAGGTGAAAACCCAGCTATCTCTCTAACTAGTCCCACCGAAGTGTGAGTAGCTGAGCTGGTGCATGGTCTGCATGAGTCCTGTGATGGTGCACCCTCAGAAGGATTCAACTCCTCTGAGGAATCGGCGGCGGCGTCCTCCACTGACTTCTGCTACACGCGTGAAGGCCCTGTCGGAGATAAAAGACATGAATGAGTCTTGGCAAGGTAAGAATGTTGCAACTTATCATTATGAATATGATCATATTTCACTCGCTGTTGAATTCAAGTCAACATGACTGAGTGCTGTATGACATGTGGGTGACTGATATTTAACTGTGTCACCAGGTAGCTGGGAGCCCTCCGTATCCCCATCACCAACGGCCAAGCACACCGAAACTCCACTGATTTCCAGCGCCTCCTCCTCTGCGCTTGTGAGCTGGGAAATGTGTGGAGGCCCACTTCCGGTTCTCTCCCTCTGCCTCATGATCTGTGTTCTCTTCTCCTGCAAAGAGGGAAAGAACAGACCTATGAGTGAGTGTAATGGCGTGTGTTCAGCTGATGGACGCAGTGCATTTGGTGAGGGTGACTATGAGGGAAAGGCATGACATTGCACAAGGATGAGGGTGAGTGGCAATGGTGGATGGATTGATGGGGATGTGAGGAAGTGCATAGAATAGAAGGATGGGTGCACATGCAAGGTAAATGGACGTGAGGAGTGATGTGACAGCATAGGCTTGACATGGCAGAGAGAGGGGTTGATGTGCACAACAGGACGTAGGAGAATATGCAACTGTATTCACCTTTCCTGACCTTGTTTGGTCATTAAACCGTTTCCCGCACTGCATCCAGGAGCGCGACACTACGCTCCTGCTGCTCACGTCCTGGGCCACCTCCAGCCACGCCTTCTTGGTATCACCAGCAGGTTTTTTGCTCCCATTGATGGGGAAGAGTATCTCCGTCCCGCTCCTCACAGCCCTCAGCAGCACATTAAGGGCGATGTCACTGAAACACGGTGCAGCCTTTGCCCATCTCAAATCCATTCTTGAACTTCCTCTTCCTTTCTTTCTAACTCCAACTCCTCCAAATTCCATCTTTGGATTGTCCCTTTAAATACTGGAGTTGAGATTGCGTCGAGCGGATCCTCATCATGCCGCTGCCGCACATTGGACGCCAAAGTCGGAAGTAGAATGATAATGAGCTGGCTCAGTAAAAAAGCCACTGACAGATGAGCTGAACTTACCTCCGGGTTTCCTGCACGATATCGCTCCCAACATGTCCCCGAATATATATCAGGGTCTCTATGTAACCATTTAAATTGTACAAGAAACTCATAGACTAAATCATCGAAGTGTCTTCCTATGATACCATCTGGTAAGCTCTGTTCTAAAACCACAGTCTATGTTCGCATGACAATACTTCTTCCATTTAACAATATACTTCAGCTGAAACCAGGGGAGAATGGTGCAAGGCTACCACCTCACACTCCATGCCGGAATTCAATTAGGTCAATGCCCCTCTCGAATTATAATGCATGTTTGTATTTGTGCAAAGCCAAAACAACTTTTCATTTAAGTAAACTGCTCAGTAACATTGGCCAGTTATTGTCTTTAGCAATTAGCTCACAGTACAAGCAAACAAACTTGCTTGTATGTAGTGTCTCATCACATCCTCAGGATGTCTCAAAGGTTGCTGCAAGGTTAAGTGAAATCCCACTTTTATTAAGTGAAGTTGGCTGGTATATGTAAATGAAAAAGTGGCACCTCAGAGCTTAATACACAGGATTTTATTTATGCTAATTATTACAACAGGATTTATAGTGTCAATAATCTCCAGGTTCTAAAGCAGAGTTCTCTTTCGAAGAACTGCATCTGTTACATTGAATTCTTAGGAGAAAGTGTGTAAAATTGGTGGGTCCCACTAGATTGTAAGCCTCACTTCACTATAACAATGGACCAGATTTTACGGGGCCTACGACCGCATACGCACAACGTACGCGGTCGTAAGTGCCCCGCAGGTTCTGGGTTTCCGCATGCGCTGTGCATGCACGAAAACCCAGAACTTACGATCTGTCAAGTTTCAGCTGGACATAGAAACATAGAAGATAGGAGCAGGAGTAGGCCATTCACCCACTCGAGCCTGTTCCGCCATTTAATGAGATCATGGCTGATCATCCAAATTCAGTGCCCTGTCCCTGCTTTCTCCCCATATCCCTTGATCCCTTTAGCCTCGAGAAATATATCTCACTCCTTCTTGAATATATTTCATGAATTGGCCTCAACTGTCTTGTGTGGTAGAGAATTCCACAGGTTCACCACTCTCTGGGTGAAGAAATTCCTCCTCATCTCAGTCCTAAATGGCTTACCCCTTATCCTTAGACTGTGACCCCTGGTTCTGGACTCCCCCGCCATCGGGAACATCCTTCCTGCATCTAGTCTGTCTAGTCCTGTTAGAATTTTATAAGTTTCAATGAGATCTCCTCTCATTCTTCTAAACTCTAGCGAATACAAGCCTAATCGACCCAATCTCTCCTCATACATCATTCCTGCCATCCCAGGTATCAATCTGGTGAATCTTCGCTGCACTCCCTCCATGGCAAGAACATCCTTCCTCAGATAAGGTGACCAAAACTGCACACAATACTCAAGGTGTGGTCTCACCAAGGCCCTGTACAACTGCAGCAAGACATCCTTGCTCGTGTACTCGAATCCTCTCGCTATGAAGGCCAACATACCATTTGCCTTCTTAACCGCCTGCTGCACCTGCATGCTTACCTTCAGTGACTGATGCACAAGGACACCCAGGTCTCGTTGCACTTCCCCTTTTCCCAATCTATTGCCGTTCAGATAATAATCTGTCTTCCTGTTTTTGCCACCAAAGTGGATAACCTCGCATTTATCCACATTATACTGCATTTGCCATGCATCTGCCCAATCACCCAACCTGTCCAAATCATATTGGAGTTTCTCTGCATCCTCCTCACAGCACACACGCCCACCCAGCTTTGTGTCGTCTACAAACATGGAGATATTACATCTAGTTCCCTCGTCTAGATCATTAATATATATTGTGAATAGCTGGAGTCCGAGCACCGATCCCTGTGGTACCCCACTAGTCACTGCCTGCCACTCGGAAAAAGACCCATTTATTCCAACTCTTTGCTTCCTGTCTGCCAACCAGTTTTCTATCCAAGACAGTACCTTATCCACAATCCCATGTGCTTTAACTTTACACGCTAATCTCTTATGCGGGACCTTATTGAAAGCCTTCTGAAAGTCCAAATACACCACATCCACTGGTTCTCCCTTATCTATTCTACCAGTTACATCCTTAAAAAATTCCAGATCATCCGCATGTGCAGGAAACGGACATTCGCTGGTGGAGAGTTGGGCTGCTCACGAAACTCTTACACCTGGTAAAAGCAGGCATAGGGCTTTCTTTTACCAGCGTAAGGGTGAAAATAAATATTAAAATAATTTTAAAATATCATTTAAACATTTAAAAATCTTTAAAATTAGTTCAGGTTATTTTCGGCCCCGTTTAAAAATGTTTAAATTTATTTTTCAAAAATTTAAATTTTTGTTTTAAATGTTTAATTAAATTGTATTTTTATTACTTTTAAATGTGTGGTGATTTATTTTTATTTAATTGCTGTGAAAGTGTGTTTTTTAGGAGTTTCCTATTCATGCTTATGGGGATTCCGCACGTAAATGGAATCTCCATAAGCATTTGATTGGTTGGGCCGGCCCACATGATCCCAACAACAACAACAACTTGTATTTATATAGCACCTTTAACATAGTAAAATGCCCCAAGGCGCTTCACAGGTGTATTATAAGACAAAAAATTTGACACCGAGCCACATAAGGAGAAATTAGGGCAGGTGACCAAAAGCTTGGTCAAAGAGGTAGATTTTAAGGAACGTCTTAAAGGAGGAAAGAGAGGTAGCGAGGCGGAGAGGTTTAGGCAGGGAATTCCAGAGCTTAGGGCCGAGGCAACAGAAGGCACGGCCACCAAAGGTTGAGCGATTATAATCAGTGATGCTTAAGAGGGCAGAATTAGAGGAGCGCAGATATCTCGGGGGGGTTGTGGGGCTGAAGGAGATTACAGAGATAGGAAGGGGCGAGGCCATGGAGGGATTTGAAAACAAAGATGAGAATTTTGAAATCGAGGCGCTGCTTAACCGGGAGCCAATGTAGGTCAGCGAGCACAGGGGAGATGGGCTGAACGGGACTTGGTGCGAGTTAGGACACGGGCAGCTGAGCTTTACGTTTACGTAGGGTAGAATGTGGGAGGCCAGCCAGGAGTGCATTGGAATAGTCAAATCAACCGCCTGCACTGCTGGGATGCGTGGGCCTTTACGCAGGCGTACGCCTGCAGGCCCAGGAGCGCAAGAGTCCGAAGCTAAGGAGGTAGGTGTGCACTTTTCTTGCAGATCGGAGGCATTCGTCCGCAGGAAGCCTCCGACTGCAATTTCAGGTCCATTAGTGCTACTCTACAAATGCACATACATTTTTGAGAAAGAATTCATGAGATTTCCTAGGATTCAGAAGAGTGAGTATAAACAAATAGAAAGGTTCAATGTTATCAAAAATTTGCTCAGGTAAATCTTACTGAAGGGCTGAAATAACAAGGGCGATTTTTAACTCTATCCGCCTGGTGGAAATTGCCCAAGTTACTTCCATACCATGAAGCCGCCAGGAGCTGACAGGCTCCGATTTTCACCTGCTCTCCTGAGCAGGTGGCAAATACAGCCACCTGATGCCGGCGGGGTCCTTGTTAACATATGCATGGCGGGTCCTGATGATGTCATCGGCAGCCGACTGCAATTTTCACTAAGGCGGCCTTCACCAGGCTAACCCAGAAGAGGCCCAAAAAGGTAAGTTTAAAATATTCTCTTTTTACTTTACTTGTCGGAGCCAAGAGGAGCAGGAGTGGACTCGCCCCCCTTGCCCCACCGTGGGACCCCTGCGGGACAGCCCAGCAGCTGATCCCACCACTTACCGGCTGTCGGTGGGCGTCCTCTGGGCCGGGTAGGATGTCGGCAAGTGGCATTTAAATGAGACCCAGATTTAAAAATCGCCCAGGTCCCACTCTACCACGGGCGGGCTGGAAATTAACTCACCCAGCGCGGTTACCCACTGGAAAACCACCAGCAGTTAAAATCCAGGCCGTTAGTTGAGGTTCAGTTTTTGGGCACCACAAAAAGTCCAGAATTTTTTTGGGAGTTTTTTTTTGTGGGGCTTCCTGGCTCTACAAAATTACTGCCGCCTGCAGTCAAACCGTGCTCATCCCGCCTCTTGCTAGGTTGCTCCCCTCCCTCCCACACCCCACAGGCCCGACCTCCAGCCAGCTCAGTGAAAGAAAGAAAGACTTGCATTTATATAGCGCCTTTCATGACCACCAGATGTCCCAAAGCGCTTTACAGCCAATGAAGTACTTTTGAAGTGTAGTCACTGCTGCAATGTAGGAAACGCGGCAGCCAATATGTGCACAGCAAGCTCCCACAAACAGCAATGTGATAAGGACCAGATAATCTGTTTCAGTGATTTTGATTGAGGGATAAATATTGGCCAGGACACCGCGGATAACTCCACCTGCTCTTCTTCGAAATAGTGTCATGGGATCTTTTACATCCATCTGAGAGAGCAGACAGGGCCTTGGTTTAACGTCTCATCCGAAAGACGGCACCTCCAACAGTGCAGCACTCCCTCCGTACTGCACTGGAGTGTCAGCCTAGATTTTTGTGCTCAAGTCTCTGGAGTGGGACTTGAACCCACAACCTTCTGGCTCAGAGCTCAGCCTAGGAGCCGACCAATTTCCCGACCTTCAGAACTGGCCAGCTGCAGTGGCGCACCCGTTTAAAAGTGGTTCAGGCCTCCTGATGCCAGCTTCGAACAGGCGGCGTGGCCGCTCTGCTGGCTTCAGCCCCATTTTGGGCAGACCTGGAAATTGCCCCCACCCCCGTTATGATCGAGTATCAATAATGTTCTTCTGCATTACTATCACGACAACTGAACAGAATCGGCTTTGTCTGAGAACGTGACCTGCAGTCTTGTCCTTCAATTGCACGACACATTGACACCTATACATTAATAGTTAATATAAGATTGATGAACACAGTGTAAGTACTATGCATTCATAATGCTCGTATAATAATAATATTCACTAGTCAGAAAGATCAGCAAAAGTACACTTCTTTGCAGTTTTTTCTGCAATACTGTTTGTATCTTTTTTGTCGATGGGACCTAATCACAAACTGGTATTATGGAGGTAATCTCCGGCTGGGGAATTTTCGCTGAATACCAACTTTAACTTTCATTTTAAGGTCTTCCACTATAAATTAGTATGCAGGAGCTACTTTAAACTTTGTTGATCTGCAAATTGCCACTTAGCAGAGAATTGAATTACAGGGGCCTCCAGGCACTATTAATTCCCTGCAAATGGTATAAATGCCACACTGCATTTGCAGAGAGGTGGAAGGGAGGAGAGTGTGAAAGCACTTTGATATTTGTGGTTACACTTCATCCAGTTTCAGAGAGCAGTACATGAACATTGCTCTCTCGCTTTTACTCTTGCAATGGGGAGCTGGTCTCTGTCGTACATTTTTATATGCGGAGATGCCGGTGTTGGACTGGGGTGGACAAAAATGAGAAGTCGCACAACACCAGGTTATAGTCCAACAGTTTTATTTGAAATTACGAGCTTTCGGAGCTCTGCTCCTTCGTCAGGTACAGTGAGGGAATACAAATCAGATACAAAGTATATATAGACAGAGAACAATGTGTCTGCAGAGATACAATCCGTCAGGGAGGCATTACATCAAAGACACAGCAGAATACAGCTAAGACAATGAGGTGGGTCACAGGGGGTCCAATGTGTCAAATATTTGACACGTTGGACCCCCTGTGACCCACCTCATTGTCTTAGCTGTACTCTGTTGTGTCTTTGATGTAATGCCTCCCTGACAGATTGTATCTCTGCAGACACATTGTTCTCTGTCTATATATACTTTGTATCTGATTTGTAAAATTGTAAAATTGTAAGATTGTAAAATTAAATAAATCTGTTGGACTATAACCTGGTGTTGTGCGACTTCTCATTTTTATATATACTTTGTATCTGATTTGTATTCCCTCACTGTACCTGACGAAGGAGCAGAGCTCCGAAAGCTCGTAATTTCAAATAAAACTGTTGGACTATAACCTGGTGTTGTGCGACTTCTCATTTTTGTACATTTTTATAGGGAGTCCCACAGAGAGTGAATGGAGGGCTACATGTAGTGACACCACCAGAATGGAGATGATTGGGTCCATCAATTGCACCTAGAGACCTCACTACTGTAAGTGACTGGGATTCATTTTATGCACATCATTTGTACGAACTATCCTCCACACAATGCATTTTGCTGGAGTTTCTTTTTGAGTAGACCCTGTAGACGGTTTGCTGTAGTACACTGTTTAAATAGACTCTTCATGCTGAGTAAGCAGGCTTTGTTTGCTGTAAAATAGATTGTTTGCTGTGAGTCTTGCCATAAATCCCGCCCGCCTCATTGGCTGACACAGTGCTGTCAATAGTCACTCTGCAAATGGAGGGAAAGACTAATCTTTACATTACTGAAGCTGGCTCCTTTATCCTGACAGCAGAATCTCAGTCTCACATTTTAGTTGGTTTACAAGGTTGTTACCTGGGATTGTTTATATTACAATAGGGAGCAAAAGAGTAATGAGAATTTCATAACAGGCAATGGTTAAAGTACTGTGTGCAGTTTTGGATGCCCCATTATAGAAGGGCATTAAAATCACAGAGAATGTACATCATGGATTCACCAGGATGCTATCATAGAATGGTTACAGCATAGAAGAAGGCTATTCGGCCTGTCGAGCCCATGCCGGCTCTCTGCAAGAGCACCTCAGCTAGTCCCACTCCCCCGCCCTTTCCCCGTAGCCCTGCAAATGTTTTTCTTTCAGGTACTTACCTAACTCCCTTTTGAAAGCCGTGATTGAGTCTGCCTCCACCACCCTTTCAGGCTGTGCATTCCAGATCCTATCCACTCGCTGTGTAAAAATGTTTTTTCTTATGTTGCCTTTGGTTCTTTTGCCAATCACCTTAAATCTGTGTCCTCTGGTTCTCGACCCTTCTGCCATTGGAAACAGTTTCTCTCTATCTACTCTGTCAAGACCCCTCATGATTTTGGACACCCCTATCAAATCTCCTCTCAACCTTCTCTGCTCTAAGGAGAACAACCCCAGCTTCTCCAGTCTATCAACGTAACTGAAGTCCCTCATCCCTGGAATCATTCTCGTAAATCATTTCTGCACCCTCTCTAAGGCCTTCACATCCTTCCTAAAGTGCGGTGCCCAGAATTGGACACAATACTCCAGTTGAGACCGAGCCAGTGTTTTATACAGGCTCATCATAATTTCCATGCTTTTGTACTCTATACCTCTATTCATGAAGTCCAGGATCCCGTAAAGCTTTTTTAACCGCTTTCTTAACCTACCCTGCCACCTTCAAAGATTTGTGCTCATATACCCCTAGGTCTCTCTGTTCATTTACCCCCTTTAGGATTGTACCCTTTAATTTATATTTCCTCTCCTCATTCTTTCTACCAAAATGTACCACTTCACACTTTTCTGCATTAAATTTCATCTGCCAGGTTGTCATGTTTTAATAAGGCCAGAATTCTTTCATAGAATGGTATATTTTTCTGAATAGGTTATATCGCTTATTCCTTCACACCCTCATCAACCCATCTGTTACCTCATCAAAAAACTCGATCAAGTTGGTTAAACATGTTTTGCCTTTAACAAATACATGCTGACTTTCCTTAATTAATCCACACTTGTCCAAGTGACTGTTAATTTTGTCCCTGATTATTGTTTCTAAAATCTTCCCCACTACTGAGGTTAAACTGACCGGCCTATAGTTACTGGGTTTATCTTTACACCCTTTTTTGAACAAGGGTGTAACATTTGCAATTCTCCACCCCTGTTTCTAAGGAGGATTGGAAGATTAAGGTCAGTACCTCCGTGATTTCTTCCTTCACTTCCCTCAGCATCCTAGGATGCATCCCATCCGGTCCTGGTGACTTATCTACTTTAAGTACAGCCAGCCTTTCTAGTACCTTGACTTTATCAATTCTTATCCCATCCAGTATCTCCTCTACCTCCTCCATTACTAACTCTATGGCAGCATCCTCTTCCTTGGTGAAGACAGATGCAATGTACTCATTTAGTACCTCAGCCATACCCTCTGCCTCCATGCATAGGTCTCCTTTTTGGTATCTCATCGCCCCCCTCGCCACCCCCCCCCACCCCTTACTACCCGTTTACTATTTATATGCCTATAGAAGACTTTTGGATTACCTTTTATGTTAGCTGCCATTCTATTCTCATACCCTCTCTTTGCCCCTCTTATTTTCTTTTTCACTTCTCCTCTGAACTTTCTATATTTAGCCTGATTCTCGGATGTATTCTCAACCTGACATCTGTCTTTTTTTTTTATTCGTTCATGGGATGTTGGCGTCGCTGGCAAGGCCAGCATTTATTGCCCATCCCTAATTGCCCTTGAGAAGGTGGTGGTGAGCTGCCTTCTTGAACTGCTGCAGTCCGTGTGGTGAAGCTACTCCCACAGTGCTGTTAGGTAGGGAGTTCCAGGGTTTTGACCCAGTGACGATGAAAGATCGGCGATATACTTCTAAGTCAGGATGGTGTGTGACTTGGAGGGGAACTTGGAGGTGATGGTGTTCCCATGCGCCTGCTGCCCTTGTCCTTCTAGGTGGAAGAGGTCGCGGGTTTGGGAGGTGCTGCTGAAGAAGCCTTGGCGAGTTGCTGCAGTGCATCTTGTAGATGGTACACACTGCAGCCACAGTACGCCGGTGGTGCAGGAGGAAGTGAATGTTTAAGGTGGTAGATGGAGTGCCAAATAAGCGGGCTGCTTTGTCCTGGATGGTGTCGAGCTTCTTGAGTGTTGTTGGAGCTGTACTCATCCAGGCAAGTGGAAAGTATTCCATCACACTTATAGAGATTCACGTATCTCTGGTAAACAGGATCGAGTGCAAACCAATATGGTGGGTATATTGTGTTTAATCGGAGTTTAGGACGGAATATAACACACCAGTAATAAAGCAAAAACATACGACCGTGACAAGCAGCTGGTACCGGACCCGATCAGACAGACGGCTGGCATGCGTGAACAGTTCTCTGGCTTCTGGCCTCTCTCTCTCTCTCTCACCTCTGATGGTGAGCATGGGATCACTCTCAAAAGAGCGTTCGACCAGCCCAACTTCTCTTTGCATCCTCTCTGCATCTACCTTGTCGAGCCCCCTCAGTATCTCATATGTTTCAATAAGATCACCTCTCATTCTTCTAAATTTCAATGAGTATAGGCCCAGCCTGCTCAACCTTTCCTCATAAGTCAACCCCTTCATCTCTGGAATTAACCTAGTGAATCGTCTCTGAACTGCCTCCAATGCAAGTACTGTATCCTTCCTTAAATAAGGAGACCAAAACTGTACGCAGTACTCAAGGTGTGGTCTCACCAATACCCTGTACAGTTGTAGTAGGACTTCCCTGCTTTTATACTCCAACCCCCTTGCAATAAAGGCCAACATTCCATTTGCCTTTTTGATTACTTGCTGTACCTGCATGCTAACTTTTTGTGTTTCATGCACAAGGACCCCCAGGTCCCTCTGAACTGTAGCATTTTGTAATCTCTCTCCATTTAAATAATAATTTGCTTTTTTATTTTTCCTGCCAAAGTGGATAACCTCGCACTTTCCCACATTATACTCCATCTGCCAAATGTTTGCCCACTCACTTAGCCTGTCTATATTCCTTTGCAGGTTCTTTGGGTCCTCTGCACAACTTGCTTTCCCACCCATCTTTGTATCATCCGCAAACTTGGCTACATTACACTCAGTCCCTTCATCCAAGTCATTAATGTAGATTGTAAATAGTTGAGGCCCCAGCACCGATCCCTGTGGCACCCCACTAGTTACCGTTTGCCAACCGGAAAATGACCCATTTATCCCAACTCTCTGCTTTCTGTTAGTTAGCCAATTCTCTATCCATGCTAATATATTACCCCCAACTCCGTAAGCTCTTATCTTATGCAGTAACCTTAAGGTAACGTTATCTCACCATTCACTCCAACTCACTAAGCCACTGCCAAAGGTGCACACAAATTTGTCCAAGACTGGAAAGTGGTGAAAATAAAGATTTTTATGTGTGAGCGGACCTGCGAGAGGAACGGAGTCGGAAACCAGGGATAAAGGGAACGTGGAGCAGAGACCTGGGAGTCTGAGTGAGCAGACCTGTGGGAGGAACGGAGTCGGAGACCGGGGATAAAGGCAGCGCGGAGCAGAGACCTGGGAGTATGAGTGAACCGACTACCTGTGAGGGAGACAGTCGGCAAGCGACACAACAAAGGAGTGACGTCAGAATTCAAAGGTGTCGCTGGCACAAGGGAGCTGAGAGGTGAGTATAGGGTGAGTATTTGTGGTAAGTTTTTTTTTGTTCTGTTTGAGTATATTTCTGGTAAGTAGTTCATAGCCTATCTAATAGAGGGAATTGCTAATTGGTGGGTAGCTGTTGAGTGTTTCTTGTTAAGTTTTAAGTTTATTTCTGCTAAATTACCTCCATAGTCTGGTAAATAGAGGCATGGCAGGGCAGCTCAGTCCCATGATTTGCACATCCTGTGCCATGTAGGAAATCCTGGACACTTCTTGCGGCCTGGCCGACCACGTGTGCAGGAAGTGTCGCCAACTGTAGTAACTCAAGCTCCGGGATTTGGAGTTTGAGTGGCAGCTGGAGTCACTACAGTGCATCTGCGAGGCTGAGAAATACTTGGAAAACACGTTTCTAGAAGTGGTCACCCCACAGCCTCAGAATGTGCTGGCAGAGAGGGAATGGGTGACCGCCAGACAGAAAAGGAGGACCAGGCAGGTAGGGCAGGAATCCTCAGAGTGCATCTCGCTCGCTAACCAGTTCACAGTTCTGGAAACTGGTGGGGGTGATGGTTCCTCTGGGGACAGCAGCCAGAGCCAAGGCCACGGTACCACGGGTGGCTCAGTTGCACAGGGGTGGGGAGGAAGAAGAGTGGAAGAGCAATAGTGATGGGGGATTCATTGGTTAGGGGAACAGATAGGCGTTTCTGTGGACACAGACGTGACTCCAGGATGATATGTTGCCTCCCTGGTGCCAGGGTCAAGGATGTCACTGAGCGGCTGCAGGACATTCTGAGGGGGGAGGGTGAACAGCCAGAGGTCGTTGTCCATATCGGTACCAACGACATAGGCAGAAAGAGGGATGAGGTCCTGCAGGCAGACTATAGGGAGCTAGGAGAGAGATTAAAAAGCAGGACCTCAAAGGTAGTAATCTCCGAATTACTCCCAGTGACATGTGCTAGTGAGTACAGGAATAGGAAGACAGAACAGATGAATGAGTGGCTGGAGAGATGGTGCAGGAGGGAGGGCTTTAGATTCCTAAGGCAGTGGGACCATTTCTGGGGAAGGTGGGACCTGTACAAGCCGGACGGGTTACACCTCAACAGAGCCGGGACCAATATTCTCGCGGGGTGGTTTGCTAGTGCTGTTGGGGAGGGTTTAAACTAGCTTGGTAGGAGGATGGGAACCAGCATATAGGAGTAGAAAAGAGGAATAAGGTGCATAAGGAGGTAGAGGAGCAAATCTGCAGGGAAATCGCAAAAATATGCAAGAGCTATAGAGTGGTGATATTGGGGGACTTTAATTACCCAAATATCAATTGGGATAATGCTAGGTAAAGGGAAAGGAGGGGGAGGAATTTCTGAAATGTGTTCAGGAGAATTTCCATGACCAGTATGTTCTTGGCCCAACTAGGAAGGAGACATTGCTGGATCTGGTGCTGGGGAATGAGGTGGGCCAGGTCGACCAAGTGTCTGTGGGAGTACACTTGGGTACGAGTGATCATCGTATCATAAGATTTAGATTAGCAATGGAGAGGAGCAAGGAACAATCTAGAGTGGAACTTCTAAACTGGAATAGGGCTAACTTCAATGGGATGCGAAAGGATCTAGCCAGGGTAAAATGGAACCAAAGACTGACAGCAGAAACTGTAACGGAACAATGGGTGACCTTTAAGGAGGAGATGTTCCAAGTACAGGCTAGGTACATTCCAACAAGAGGGAAGGGTAAGGGAACCAAAGCAAGGGCTCCTTGGATGACGAGGGAGATAGAAAAGATGATGAAACAAAACAAAAAGAGGATGTATGATGAATATCAGGTAAATTCTTCAAGGGAGAACCAGACCAAATACAATAAGTTGACAGGGAAAGTGAAGATAAAAATAAGATTGGCAAGGAGAGAATATGAGAGTAGAATGGTGCTTACCATAAAAGGGAACCCAAAAATCTTCTACCTGCATGTAAACAGTAAGCGGGTAGTAAGAGGCGGGGTGGGGCCTATTAGGGACAAAGAAGGTGATATATGTTTAGAGGTGCAGGGCAAGGCTAGAATACTCAATGAGTACTTTGTATTGGTGTTTACTAGGAGGTGGATGCTGACAAAATATCGGTAGAAGTGGAAAAGGTAGAAGCAATGGAAGGGGTGAAAATTGATTGACAGGAATTACTAGAAAGGCTGGGTATGCTTAGAGTGGATAAGTCACCTGCTCCAGATGGCTTGCATCCCAGGTTGCGAAGGGAATTGGGGGAGAAGATAGCGGAAGGGCTTGCCATAATTTTCCAATCTTCCCTGGATGCGGGGGAGGTGTCTGAGGATTGGAAAGTGGTAAATGTGACACCATTGTTTAAGAAAGGGTGTAAGGACAATCTTAGTAACTACAGGCCGATGAGTTTAACATCAGTGGTGGGTAAAGTTTTAGAAACAATAATCAAGGAAAAATTAACGGGCACTTGGAGAGGTTTAAGCTAATTAAGAAGCGCCAACACGGATTTGTAAAAGGCAGATCATGTTTGACTAATCTAATTGAATTTTTTGATGAAGTAACAGAGAGGATTGATGAAGGGAATGCAATGGATGTTGTCTACATGGATTTTCGGAAGGCATTTGACAAAGTACCACATAGAAGGCTGCTTAACAAAATTGAGGCTCATGGAATAGGTGGATCAGTGGCAGCTTGGATAAGGAATTGGCATAAAGACAGAAAACAGCGAGTTGTGGTAAATGGCTGCTTTTCAGACTGGAGGATGGTAGACAGTGGTGTTCCCCAAGTGTCAGTGCTGGGGCCACTGCTTTTTTTGATATATATATATAAATGACCTGGATATTGGAATACAGAGTAGAATTTCTAAATTTGCCGATGACACCAAACTTGGGGGTGTGGCAAACAGTGATGATGATACCAATCAACTGCAACAGGACATAGAAAGGCTAGCAGAATGGGCAGACAAGTGGCAGATGGAATTTAATACAGAGAAGTGTGAGGTGATGCATTTTGGCAGAAGGAACAGGGAGAGGCAATATACACTTAATGGCACAGTTTTAGAGTGAGCAAGGACAGAGGGACCTGGGAGTTAATGTGCATAGGTCCCTGAAGGTGCCGGGACATATTGAAAGAGTGGTTAGCAAAGCATATGGGATCTTGGGCTTCATAAATAGAGGTATTGAGTACAAAAGTAGAGAAGTTATGCTGAACCTTTATAAAGCACTGGTTAGGCCACAACTGGAGTATTGCGTCCAGTTCTGATCACCACACTTTAGGAAGGATGTGAAGGCACTTGAGAGGGTGCAGAGGAGATTTACCAGAATGGTTCTGGGGATGGGGGATTTTTAGCTACAAGGACAGGTTGGAGAAGCTGGATTTGTTTTCATTAGAGCAAAGGAGGTTGCGGGGTGATTTGATAGAGGTGTACAAGATTATGACGGGTTTGGATAGGCTAGACGGAGAAAGGCTGTTCCCACTAGTTAGTGGTACAGGGACTAAGGAACACAGATTTAAGGTGTTGGGCAAGAGATACAGGGGGGATGTGAGGAAAACTTTTTTACGCAGTGAGTGGTGATGACCTGGAATTCGCTGCCGACGGAAGTGGTGGAAACGGACACACTCCATGTTTTCATGGGGAGACTGGATAGGCACTTGAGGGAAATAAACTTGCAGGGCTATGGGGATAGAGCGGGGGAATGGGACTGACTGGATTGCACTACAGAGAGCCGGCATGGACTCGATGGGCTGAATGGCCTCCTTCTGTGCTGTTATGACTCTATGACATTACACTAACGGAAACTTTATAGAAACGTTGAATAAAACACCCAAGTGGCTACCCCTGTGAATCTACTTGTGTGTCATCTTTCTCTTACGCATGCTTCTACAAGGTGCTACCCCTGTGGCTTCAGCAGAGGTAGAGGCAGCCTGCTCACTTCCCTGCTGTGACTGCTTAGACACTCTTGGTGGACGTCCTCTGGGTTTTGGAGTCTCTGATGGACCCGCCATAGTCTGCTCCTCCTGCGACAGTGCAGGGAAAGACTTGGCTACCGCTTTCCAAGGAGGCATCTGGGGCTTTGACTGAGGGGGTGGCAGTGGGGGAGAAATGTGAGCGCTTTAAGAGGAGCCCCCACTTCCATGTGCCCTCTCACCACCATCCCTCTCATGGGCCACCAGCACTTCCCTACTAGCAAGGAGCTGGAGAGCACCTTGCTGCACATCAGTGGGGCCATGAGGACCCACGTCTATGTTGACATCCCTCCTAGAGAGGAGGTCTATGAGCCTCTGCCACCTATCCTCCATAGATAGCCATCTATTCTCCATAGAGACCATGTGCTCCTGTGAGTAGCACATTATCTGCTTTATGCAGGTGGCCATCCTATCCATGGAAGAGCCTACAGTCGCCATTGCCTGCGACACGGTGGTGCCCATGTTGGAGATGGACTCTGCCATTCTCTGAACATTTGCAGACATCACGATCACAAAACCTGTCAAAGCCCCCTGCACTTCTTTCTGGATGGCCCCTGAGGCTCAGCATCTGCATGCAGCTGAGCAGAGCTGGGAGTGTCCTGTGCCCTCTGGCAAGGAGTCCCACTGCTGTCCACCATCTGCTCTTGCTCACTTGTGAGTCGTGAGACACCAGATGACAACACTACTCTGTCTTATGTGGGACCCACCGAGGTGTGCGTATCTGCGCTGGTGCTGGGTGCGCTTATGTCTGGTGACAGTGCGCCCTCAGAGGCTGGAGGCTCCTCTGAGGAGTCATCTTCCTCTTCTTCCTGGACAATGGGGGGGTGGGGGGGTGCTCTTGATGGAGATAAGAGTTGAGTTACATATGTCATATGAAGAATGGGTACAGATACCATTATACACATGATGACCATTCACTGGCTGCTGACATCAGTCCCCATATGAGTGACTGCTGTATGCCATGTAGCTGTATGATATATAATTTCTCCACCAGGTTGCTGAGATGTCCCCCTCTCTCCGGCTCCCACACCCAGCTGCTCGGCGACTCTCGAAACTACTAAGGCAGCCTCCTCTGCTGTTGTTAGGGTCGCCAATAATGGCAGGTCACCTCTGGTTTTCTCACTCTCCCTCTTATTTTGGGTCTCTTTTCCTGCAAGGAGGAAAAGAAGAGAAGGTTGAGTGAGAGTGATGGAATGAGTGTAAGGAATGGCTGGGTACATCTTTAGAGGGAGACTATGATGGAGTGAGGTGCCAAAGCCAAGTGGCCTCCTTGTATGTTGTTAGTTGGTATGATTTCATTAGGTTGAGGGTGAGTGTGTGGGGTGGCTAGTCAGATGGGGATGTGATGATGTAGATAGATTGAGAGGGATGGGTGGACGTGCAAGGTATGTTGGTGTGAGTAATGATGTGCAACAGCAGGGTTGGGAAGGCAGAGTGCTGGGGATGTGATGAGAGGCGCAGCAGGATGAAATTGATTGTGACTTTGTACTCACCTTTCCTAATCTAATGAGATTATGGAAACATTTCCGACACTGCACCCAGGTCCTCCTCACAACGTCCCTGCTGTTTACCTCCTCAGCTATTTGGAACCAGGCTCTTTTGGTCTCCTGAGGAGGTCTCTGCCGCCCATTAGAAGGGAAGAGGACCTCCCTGCGTGCTCTTACTCCCTCCACAAGCATATGGGGGGAGTCAACGGAGAACTTGGGTGCAGCCCTCTGTCTCTGTGCAGTCATCTCTGGAAATGTTTGCAACACTCCAATGGTGCAGTGTGCTGCCTGCACACTCCTAGATGAACCTTCAAATGCAATGTGGCCATGGCTCCTTTAAATATCCCGGCTGAAAACGCGTCATCGATGATGACATCAGACCCGCACCATTTATTAGGGCCCGGTAATGCTCAGGGCGGGCTTACTAGGCCCCATTAAAGCAAAGTCGATTTCAGGAGCAGAATGGAATCAACAACGAGGTTGTGACCCTCCACAGCGATCGCCCTCACCCGAACTGCCCAGGTAAACAAAATTCCGGCCAAAGAGTTTTGATAGGATAAACAGAGAAAACATAAATAAATTGTATTTATTAAACGCCTTCAACATAGTAAAACATCCCAAGGCACTTCACAGGAGTGTTATCAAACAAAATTTGATATCGAGCCACATAAGGAGATATTAGGACAGGTAACCAAAAGCTTTAAGTGCCTTGGGATGTTTGGATGCTATATAAATGCACGTTCTAGTTGTTGTTGGTCAAAGAGGTAGGTTTTAAGGAGCATCTTAAAACAGAAGAGGGAGGTAGAGGCGGATAGGTTTAGAGAAGGAATTCCAGAGCTTAGGCTTAAATAACAGTCGCCTATGGAGTAGCGAAGGAAATTGGGGATACACAAGAGGCCAGAATTGGAGGAACGCCGAGCTCTCGGAGGGTTGTAGGGCTGGAGGAGGTTACAGAGAGAGGGACGGGCAAGGTAAGTGGGGCAGATGGGAGGAAATTCCCTTGGGGACCTGGGCCCTGCAAGCCTGCTGCCACTTGCATGTGGAAGGCAGGGAAGCAGTGGCCAGCGGTGGGTGCGGAGGCAGGGAGAGTTGTGGTGTTGATTTTGGGTGGGATTGCGGAGGAGCATTCCCCCACTACCTTTAATAGAAAAAGTTAATCAGAGCAGAATATCAAGTTAAACAATGCCTGTTGTACAAGGGGACAGAGGCACAAACTGTCAAAAGGCAAGTTCGGGACTGATGGCAGGAGGCACTCGTTCTGTAGGAATGGTGAATTTACCCTAAAGAGTTTCAAAACCTAGCATGGTCTTCTGGGTAGAGTAATGGAGCCAAATACTCTGAAATTATTCAAGCGGTTGTTCGATGCTGTGATGCCAGGATCATAGGTTTCTATGGAAGGATGAAATTGATGGGCAGAGTGGCCTCTGTCATTTGTACTTACCTTTGTGTGCACCTGAGCCTCCAGTGGAGCTGACTTATTACAAACCAATAAGTTTGATAATGCAGTTGACTGCATGGGATCTATGCAGCAAAAGTCAACAGCACGACGGTAATTTAAAAGCACCTTCAGGATAATAACAAATGAAACATTAGGCAGCGACGAGCTCTGTGAACATTTAAATTATAATCTTGAAGCCAACGCTTCCATTTACGCCAAGGCATTTGTTTGTAGCGAATTTTATGCCTTGGGTAATTTCCACTGTTTCATGGGTTGAATTAATTTTTTTTCCAACTTTTATTTTTGAACAAAAATGATTTTAGACCTCTGGAGAGAATATTGTACAAATTAATAAGTTATCTGTAGGCCACTCTCTTTCCCAGGTAACCACTGACGATCACTAACCACCTGTACATTTGAACTGACCTTCAGGAATTGGCATCCTTCAAGAGGGAGAAATTCGGTATCGCCCCGTTTGGGGCGCAATTATCGGCCGGGCGCAAAGTTTAGTGCCTGGCGCTAATTATTGTCTCCGACGGCAAACTTGGCTTCTATAGCCCCTGGAGGTGATTGGAGCGCTAGATCAGGCGCTACACACCTCTCTTAAGGCGCTAACGCCGAGGAGCGAGGCGCTACCTCAGAGCGCTGGCGAAGCTCATGTGATGTCAGTCAGCAATGGAACACACACACAATGGCGCCGGCCAGTTCTTAAAGGGGAGGGTCGATCTTGCTCTCCATCCACACCCTGCTCATTGCAGCCTTGAAACTCGGCCTGGAGAGACCTGTACATCAAATCTGCTGGAAAGAACAATGGAGAGGCCCAGGAAAGAACTCAGAGTGCAGCCCCCATAGTCTCTTCTAAATTGATACAAGGAAGGTTAAATCAAAATGAACCTGCAAAGTGCTGCTCAGTACCCAAAACTCCTTCACACAGTGTTGAATCTCTCCAGAAGTCTCTCTCTCTCTCTCTCAGAATGCGTGGTGCAAAAATATCGCCGAAAAAAAGGCAGGAAGCGGTCGTCTTTAAATAGCGCTCCCCCAGTCCCTTCCTGACTGCAAAACACTCCCCTCAACCTGTCGTTGCTAACGGCAGGCGGTAAGGCAGGGGGCAAAACCCCATCCACCACCTTAAACATTCACTCCCTCCACCACCGGTGTACCGTGGCTGCAGTGTGTACCATCTACAAGATGTACGGCAGCAACTCGCCAAGGCTTCGTCGGCAGCACCTCCCAAACCCGCGACCTCTTCCACCTAGAAGGACAAGGGCAGCAGGCGCATGGGAACACCACCACCTCCAAGTTCCCCTCCAAGTCACACACCATCCTGACTGAGTAGTATATCGCCGATCCTTCTTCATCGCTGGGTCAAAATCCTGGAACTCCCTCCCTAACAGCACTGTGGGAGTACCTTCACCAGGCGGACTGCAGCGGTTCAAGAAAGCGGCTCACCACCACCTTCTCAAGGGCAATTAGGGATGGGCAATAAATGCTGGCCTTGCCAGCGACGTCCACATCACATAAACGAATAAAATTAAAATTAAAAGATGTGGTGTAACCAACTGGTTAAAATAACTTTTAAGATAAATGGGATAACACTTCTGCTAAAATAGTAGATAGAGGAATTCAATTAAACGTGCTAAGTATTCATACATTAGTATTACATGGTGTAATTTCAGGGCGATTTTCACAAAAATCCAAGGAGGTCATTTGATGTAGTCTCTGTGTATGGCTGTGCCATGCAGTGATGAGCAATCTGTGTGTGTGGCTGGGTCATGGACTGATGAGCAAGCCTAGGTTTGATTCCCACTCCACTCAGTCCTAATTTGAGCTGGTGCCTGTTCCTGTTATTCTATTGGTGGCTGGCTACAGGGTCATTGGCAGCAATTTTGGAACAGTCTGTGCTCTAAAATTCGATGATTCTAGGCCGCCCACCTGCCTTCTTTGCACTGGAGATCCAGGAAAAATAGTTTAAAATGGTTAAAAAGAATTTTAAAAAAAAAGCTAACCCTCTTTTTAAGAACAATGATAAAAATAGCATTAATTCCTCCCCCCATTATCCCCCTAAATAATTAGAAGTAAAAAATTTGAAAAGTAAGCCTTATACTTGTAATAGAATAAAATCCCTGTGAAAATTGGCACATGCATACTTTGTCCTCGGTCCAGATAGCTTTTATTGCTGAAGTCTTTGAGTCCTTTCTAACTTGTTTTGCCTGGGGATTCCACTCCAGATGGCGGAGTATCCTCAGCCTGGAGAGTTAGAGTGATGATGTTGACCTGTGAATATGCCTCAGGATATGAGCGTTTAGGCACAAGCATCATCAATGCAGGCTTTTCAGATTGATGGGAGAGTTTCTGCTCCATAAACAGATTAAAAAATATTGAACCACGGTCTTGGGTATACCAGCATCTTAAGGGGATGGACATTTACTCAAACTAATCCCTACGAGTTTTGAGAGTTGGTATTAAATTATTTTCCTTTTTGACTACAAGTATTTAAAATTTTTTAATTAGGATAGTTTAAAAAAAACTCACGGCAGGGTTATATTTAATACCCCCCTAACACTAAGGGTCAATTTATCATAGCCAAATCAACCTAACCCACACATTTTTTGGACAGTGGGAGGAAACCGGAGCACCCGGAGGAAACCCACGCAGACACGGGGAGAATGTGCAAACTCCACACAGACAGTCACCCGAGGTCAGATTCGAACCCGGGTCTCTGGCGCTGTGAGGCACCAGTGCTAACCACTATGCCACCGTGTTGCGTTCTGCTTTAAACTAACTATTGTTGACTAAATTGGGTTTCTCATTGTATTGTTTTGGCACATATATCCCATTAGTGATTCTACCCTGCTTAAGTATCCTGATTGGCAAAATTAGCTAGAGGTTCTTCAACATCAACTCACTCTGGTATTCTCACCTTTGCCTTGAGTATTTTCATCCGACTATGGATGCACCAAACTACCAGGTTAGTTTCTAGAGCCAACCTATGGATTGCTTCTCTCGGTTCCCTGAAAATCCAACACAGTGCTGGTTCCGAGAACTCAACTGCAGCATTGCAAGCAGAGTTTTTACCCTAACTGTGTTTTATACTGAATGGGCTGAGACCTAAGTTGTATGAGAAGTGGGTACAGGAATGTGAAATATAGCATCTGATGGTGGTGTCACTCTTTTTGATCTTTTCTCTCAGCTGATGGTGCATGTTGGACCAGGCTTCTCTGAGGTTTCCTAGTCTTACGCATAAAAAGGATTCAGTTAGACTGGTAAATATTAAAAAGTGATCTTAAGTGAATATTAAGAAGAGATTCCATTGCCATTAGCATCTAATTACAGATATATTCAATAAAAACAATTAGCTGCTCTCCATGGCATACAGTCCACGTACCAGTTAAGGACAGGTAGACTATCATGCTGATAATTCTTAGTGTTAAGTCTATGCTGGTTGGATACGGGGCACTTTCTGTGCAGTAATCTCTTTCAAGCCTTACAGTGATCTCCTGGAAAGCATTTTAGGAACATCGGATTATAAGAACAGGAGTAGGCCATTTAGCCCCTCGAGCCTGTTCCGCCATTCAATGAGATCATGGCTGATCTGCAACCTAACTTCCTATACCCGCCTTTGTCCCATGTCCCAATATATCTTTGGTTAACAAAAAACTATCAATCTCAGATTTAAAATTAACAATTGATCTAGCATCAAATGCCGTTTGCGGAAGAGAGTTCCAAACTTCTGCCACCCTTTGTGTGTAGAAGTGTTTCCTAATTTCACTCCTGAAGGGTCTGGCTCTAATTTTTAGACTATATGCCCCCTAGTCCTAGAGTCCCCAACCAGCAGAAATAATTTACCTCTGTCTACCCTATATGTTCCCCTTAATATCTTGAAAACGTTGATTAAATCGCCCCTTAACCTTTTAATTCTAGGGAAGACAACACTAGTTTGTGTAATCTCTCCTCGTAATTTAACCCTTGGAGTCCTTGTATCATTCTGGTAAATCTATACTGCACTCCCTCCAAGGCCAATATATCCTTCCTAAGGTGTGGTGCCCAGAACTGCTTACAGTACTCCAGGTGTGGTCTAACCAGGGTTTTGTATAGCTGCAGCATAACTTCTACCCCCTTGTATTATTGTCCTCTATATATAAAGGCCAGCATTCTATTAGTCTTTTTGATTATTTTCTGTATCTGTTCTTGAAATTTTAATGATCTATGTACCTGGACTCCCAAGTCTCTTTGGACCTCCACTGGTTTTAGCTTTTCATCATTTAGAAAGTATCCTGTTCTATCCTTTTTAGGTCCAAAGTGGATGACCTCACATTTGCCTACATTGAAATCCATTTGCCACAGTTTTGCCCATTCACTTAATCTATTAATATCTCTTCGTAATTTTATGCTTTCATCTACACTGCTACAATGCCGCCTACCTTTGTGGCATCAGCAAATTTGGATATGAGGCTTTCTGTGCCATCATCTAAGTTGTTAATAAATACAGTGAATAGTTAAGGCCTCAACACTGATCCCTGCAGGACACCACTAGTCACATCCTGACAATTAGAGCATCTGCCCATTATCCCTACTCTCTGTCTCCTGCCGCTCAGCCAATTTCCTAACCAGGTCAATAATTTGTCTTCAATTCGATGGGCTTCAACCTTAGTTAACAGTCTCTTATGAGGGACTTTATCAAATGCCTTCTGGAAGTCCGTATAAATAACCTCCATAGACAGTCCCTTGTCCACTACTTTAGTCACCTCTTCAAAAAATTCAATCAGGTTCGTCAGGCACGACCTACCCTTTACAAATCTATGCTGGCTCTCTCTGATCAGCTGAAAATTTTCAAGGTGTTCAGTCACCCTATCCTTAATTATAGACTCTAGCAATTTCCCGACAATGGATATTAGGCTAACTGGTCTAGAATTCCCTGGTTTCCCTCTCTCGCCATTCTTAAATAGCAGAGTGACATGCGCAATTTTCCAATCTAAAGGAACGGTTCCTGAATTGAGAAAACTTTGGAAGATTATAGTTAAGGCATCTGCAATGTGCTCACCTACTTCCTTTAAAACCCTGGGATGGAAACCATCTGGTCCTGGGGATTTGTCACTCTTTAGTGCCATTATTTTCTTCATTACTGTTATTTTGCTTACGTTAATTTTGTTGAGTCACTGTCCCTGATTCAATATTAGTTTCCTTGGGATTTCTGGCATGCTAGCCTCTTCCTCTACTGTAAATACTGACGCAAAGTAATTATTCAACATGTCCGCCATTTCCTTATTATCATTGACCATTACTTTTACGCTGCCTAGATGGGTACTGAGAATGCGACACTCAAATGGAGACGAATTATCTTAGTACATGGCTCCACCATGTTTACTTGGTCCCGCCCTCCAGGCAAGCCTCACCAGAGATCTACAATTGTCATAGGTAAAAGGGAGGGAATCCAGCTCACCGGTTTTATGTTTATGTGGAGACCAGGTGGCAGCTTGTAAGATACACAAAAATGTGTGCCTGCATTGCTGTTGGCCCTTCAGATTTCTTGCTTTACACTAGAGTGCCATTGATTGTAGATGTGCAATAGTCCTGCAGTCAAAGGAAGTCACCCAAGGTAAACGTGCCTATATGCATGCATAAATCTGAGCTGTCTTTGATGTCTGTCTGATTACCTCAGCAATGAGCATTTTCAGCACATCTGAGATAGATCTTGTCCCACATAGCCGGCATGGACTGGTTGGGCCGAATGGTCTGTTTCTGTGCTGTGTATCCTATGTAATTCTGAAATTTGCAAACTCTTTATAATGCCTGGAGAAACACTATATTTGAATTATTTTAGAATAGCCATTGTTGGATGATTTCCATTTGTCTGCCGATATGCAGATATATCAGCAAAAGTTTAGGCAATAACAGTACTTGCGCAGATCTTTCTGAATGCAAACTACGATTGTGAAAAAGGTTATTAAAATACTGGATTGAATCATACTCACAGAAAACTCTATCACTCTGAAGGTTACTTGTCTGTTTTACCCATGATGATTCACAATCTATGTTAAATGTCATCTCATGATGTGCAAGTGCACGCGTTTCTTGAAACTTGCTGTCTGTCTCTGTGTATCTTTCCATGACTGAATCCTGAGCATGGCCAAGCTTGAACTATGGCTTGAGACTTAATTCTGCTTCCAGTAATGGAACATTGCTTGCGCTCTGAGAATCTCAGCTGCCAAATAGTAAGAGACCATGGAGGGATTTGATGAAAACAGCCTCCCAGTACTGAAAAATAAGCGGCCAAATGCTAATGCAGAGATTCAGTGTGCCCATATCCCCAATAACATCTTTTTTCCTGAATTAAGTGCAGATCTAAAGTGAGCCTTGGATCAGTGGTAACATTTCCACCAATGCCCTCCTGGACGGCCTCCCATCTTCCACCCTCCATAAACTTGAGCTCATCCAAAACTCTGCTGCCCGTATCCTAATTCATACCAAATCTCATTCATCCATCACCCCTGTGTTTGCTGACCTACATTGGTTCCTAGTTCGGCAACACCTCAATTTTAAAATTCTCATCCTTGCTTTCAAATCCCTCTATGGTCTCGCCCCTCCCTATCTCTGTTACCTCCTACAGCCCCACAACCCTCCGAGATCTCAGCACTCCTCCAATTCTGGCCTCTTGCGCATCCCTGATTTTAATCACTCCACCATTGCCAGCTGTGCTTTCAGCTGCCTAGGCCCTAAGATCTGAAATTCCCTCTCGAAACCTCTCTACCTCTCTCTCCTCCTTTTAAGATGCTCCTTAAAACCTACCTCTTTGACTAAGCTTTTGGTCATCTGTCCTAATTTCTCCTTATGTGGCTCAGTGTCAAATTTTGTTTGATTACACTCCTGTGAAGTGCCTTGGGAAATTTTACTATGTTAAAGATGCTATATAAATGCAAGTTGTTGTTGTTGAGTTGGAAGGCTATGGATTTGAGCCCCACTCCACACAGCCCCAGTGAGCAGAGATGAAATACTGGGTTGGCATCCAGTGGGTTAAATGTGCCTGATGAGAACAATATTGCAACCCTCCCAAGCGGTATATGTCCAAGTCAGAATGGTGTGTGACTTGGAGGGGATCTTGGAGGTGATAGTGTTCCTATACACCTGCTGCTCTTGTCCTTCTAGGAGGTGGAGGTCACGGGTTTGGGAGGTGCTATCAAAGAAGCCTTGGCGACCTGGTGCAGTGCATCCTGTAGATAGTACAGACTGCAGTTAAGGTATGCCGGTGATGGAGGGAGTAGATGTTTAAGCTAGTGGACGGGGAGCCAATCAAATGGACTGCTTTGTCCTGGATATCGTTGAGCTTCTTGAGTGCTGTTGCAGCTGCATTCATCCAGGCATGTGGAGAGTATTCCATAGGTCGGATATTCCAGGATATTGACCCAGTGGCAATGAACCAGTCACTTGCATGTTGATAGAGGGGAGCTCACAAGATAAAGGATTTCTTCCATTTAGTGCTTTGTAAATAGAAAATGTTCTAGCTATCGTGAATGTTTCCTCCTTTTAAGTATTCTCTTTCGAAACCAAGCCATGAAATAGAAGCCTGCTGAGTGCAGGTGGAGGATTTACAGATAACAGATCCCTGCATAATCCATTGCCTCATTTATGTCATGTAATTAATAATGTCATGATCTGACAGAAAATATGACAGTTACTCAAAGCAGAAAACCTTATTGATTGTTTCATTGGCTGTGATTGCAGGGACCATTCTAGTTGGTTAGCTTAAGTCTCTATTCATTGGAGGCAGTGTGGCTGCTAGGAGAGCCATTTTATTTGTGTGTGTGGTTTTCATTACCGTGTGGTTTTCATTACCGTGTGGGTGGTGGGAAAGTCGTTACTTAAGGAGTGAACAGATTCTTGTGGCCTTACATGAAATGTAAACAATTCTGAAAAATATCATTTCTCGTACTGAACTGTGCCACCTCAGTTACAACTGAAAACAATGGCCTGTTTTGGCATAACTAGGCCCAAGAGTGGCTTTGTGATGTTTCTTTCCATGGAAATTCACATGTAACTTATTTATGCCGATTTTACGCTGAAACATCACCACGCACAATTTTCCTGAATCGTTTGTGCCACCTTCCCAGATACATCTGCCGAAACCCTCTGCCTCTTAGTAATATAGCCGCTCCCCCATGCGCTGGCGTAGATTTATGCCCCAAAATGTAGGCGCAGCACCAGCCAAGGTCACCTGATATCCGCGCAACTGAGATTTCTGGAGTTTGATAACGATTTTTTTCGCAACTTTATTTTACTGAGACCTGCACTATACTTAACCAAAGTGCTGTCAGTATCAGTGTACCAGGCCCCTGCCCCCCCAACATGTACAGAAGGACAAAGCAGCTGGAATGGCCTTCCCAAATGGACAAAGCCGTGAATAATAATGGAAGAGGAGCAGAGGCAAGAAGCTCCGAGAATGAGGTGCCATAGCAGAACTCAGCAGCCTATTTGCTATTAACCCCTATTGGTGGCACTGCATTTATGCTTGGTTTACATTGGTTCTTATGCTCTGATGTAGGAATAGAGCTCCGCAGAAAATGTTGCCGTACATTCATTGGTAAGACGGGCACAGAAACCCGGGCATAATTTCTGCTAAGTGCAACCCAGGAAACTCAGGGCCAATTGGTGACTAGAAGCATGAATCCTCGCTAATTTTTCCCCATTAATAGCCAGGTTTCCTCTGTGGCTGAATTAGTTGATCCCAGGCAGTAAGAAAGGATTGCTACATTTTTAAAAATTCATTCATGGGATGTGGGTGTCGCTGGCAAGGCCGGCATTTATTGCCCATCCCTAATTGCCGCTGCAGTCCATGAGGTGAAGGTTTTTCCTAATGGTTTGATACAACTGAGTGGCTTGCTAGGCCATTTCAGAGGGCAGTTAAGAGTCAACCACGATTGCTGTGGGTCTGGAGTCACATGTAGACCAAACCAGGTGAGGACGGCAGATTTACTTCCCTGAAGGACATTAGTAAACCAGATGGGTTTTTACAACAATTTGGTTGTTTCATGGTCATCATTACTGATACTAGCTTTTATTCCAGATTTATTTAATTAACTAAACTTAAATTCCTCAGCTGCTATGGTGGGATTTGAACTTCTAGTCATCTGGATCATTAGTCCAGGCCTACTGGATTACTAGTCCAGTAACATAACCACTATGCTACCGTTCCCTCAGTTGGCCTAAGCACCCCCCCCCGGTTAGGAGGGAAGAAATGAATCCGAGTTCATGCTCCTTGATGATTTCCAATGACCTTTACAGGAAGTGTGCATGGGTGGACGCCAGTTTGGGACCGGACTGAGCTCAGCTGCAGTGCCATTGAAGAAGAATGTCCTATTGACAGTCACCACCAAGGCTCACCCATGAATAATGGCCACTTTAGTACCTGGCACCAGTGGAACTGTAAAGCAGCAGGGAGTCAATGCCTTTGGAATAAGAAGAGGGTGAGAGTGAATATGTGATGGAAAAAAATACTTAGCCAAGTGGAAAAAAAAACCCAAACATCAATCAGAGAGAGTTTTCTAATTTATTTGAAGAGCTTCTGCACAATAAGAACTGGCCATTGAAAGGGTTAAAAAACTGACAGTCTTTTCCAATTGAAACATCTTTAACCATTTAGATAGACCACAATAATAAGAAAAAATTCTGCCTAAAATCAACATTTAGTCATCAATGCATTGCAGTTGATGGTATTTTCCACTGCATTAGTTCAAACAATGATGTCTCTTTAACAGATGCACTTAACCAGGATCTTTCTTCATCACTGGTTCAATAGGTTTTGCAATTAGGAATGACTGAAAAGCACAGAGAGTCAGTTTTCCAACCATTTTCCTCAATTAAATAGATTCTAAAATGTCAACACACTGTTCTCTATTATGCCCTTTCTCTATTATCTGCCATAGAAAGAAAATACATTTTAATTTATATTGTGGATTAGTACTTAGAGTATGAAGAAGCAGTTAAGTGCTAATGATAATGAGCTTTATTTTTTATAACAGTTTTATTGATTAACTGCATTCATGGGAACGTTAGCATAGCGGTAATGTCACTGGGCTAGTAATCCAGCAGGCCTGGACTAATGATCCAGAGACGTGAGTTCAAATCCCACCACAGCAGCTGGGGAATTTAAATTCAGTTAATTAAATAAATCTGGAATAAAAAGCTAGTATTAGTAATGGTAACCATGAAACTATCAGATTGTTGTAAAAACTCATCTGGTTCAATAATGCCCTTTACGGAAGGAAATCTGCCGTCCTTACCTGGTCTGGCCTATATGTGACTCCAGACCCACAGCAATGTGGTTGACTCTTAACTGCCCTCTGAAATAGCCCAGCAAGCCACTCAGTTGTAACAAACTGCTATGAAACACAATAATAAGAATGAAACTGGACGGACCACCCGGCACCGGCTACGGACATGGCAACAGCACACCCAGCCCAGTCGACCCTGCAAAGTCCTCCTCACCAACATCTGGGGACTTGTGCCAAAATTTGGAAAGCTGTCCCACAGACTAGTCAAGCAACAGCCTGACATAGTCATACTCACAGAATCATACCTTTCAGCCAATGTCCCAAACTCCTCCATCACCATCCCTGGGTATGTCCTGTCCCACCGGCAGGACAGACCCACCAGGGGAGGTGGCACAGTGGTATATAGTCGGGAAGGAGTGTCCCTGGGAGTCCTCAACATTGACTCCGGACCCCATGAAGTCTCATGGCGTCAGGTCAAGCATGGGCAAGGAAACCTCCTGCTGATTACCACCTACCGCCCTCCCTCAGCTGATGAATCAGTACTCCTCCATGTTAAACACCACTTGGAAGAAGCACTGAGAGTAGCAAGGGCACAGAATGTACTCTGGGTGGGGGATTTCAATGTCCATCACCAAGAGTGGCTCGGTAGCACCACTACTGACCAAGCTGGCTGAGTCCTGAAGGACATAGCTGCCGGTCTGGGCCTGCGACAGGTGGTGAGAGAACCAACACGAGGGAAAAACCTCGTCCTCACTCGTCCTCACCAATCTACCTGTCGCAGATGCAACTGTCCATGACAGTATTGGTAGCAGTGACAGTCACTGCGGAGACGAAGTCCCGTCTTCACACTGAGGACACCCTCCATCATGTTGTGTGGCACTACCACCGTGCTAAATGGGATAGATTCAGAACAGATCAAGCAGATCAAAACTGGGTATCCATGAGGTGCTGTGGGCCAGCAGCAGAATTGTATTCCACCACAACCTGTTACCTCATGGCCCGGCATATCCGTCACTCTACCATTACCATCAAGCCAGGGGAGCAACCATGGTTCAATGAAGAGCATGCCAGGAGTAGCACCAGGCGTACCTGAAAATGAAGCTGCAACACAGGACTACATGCATGCTAAAAAGCGGAAGCAGCATGCTATAGACAGAGCTATGTGATCCCACAATCAACAGATCAGATCAAAGTCCTGCCACATCCAGCCGTGAATGGTGGTGGACCATTAAACAACTAACGGGAGGAGGAGGCTAGACATCAAGGCAGCATTTGACCTAGTGTGGCATTAAGGAGCCCTAGTAAAACTGAAGTCGGGGGGAAAACTCTCCACTGGCTGGAGTTGTACCTCGCACAAAGGAAGATGGTTGTGGTGGTTGAAGGTCGGCCATCGCTGCAGGAGTTCCTCAGGGCAGTGTCCTAGGCCCAACCATCTTAAGCTGCTTCATCAATGACCTTCCCTCCAACATAAGGTCAGAAATGGGGATGTTCGCTGATGACTGCAGTGTTCAGTGTCATTCACATCTCCTCAGATAATGAAGCAGTCCATGCCCGCATGCAACAAGACCTGGACGATGTTCAGTCTTGGGCTGATAAGTGGCAGCTAACATTCGCGCCACACAACTGCCAGGCAATCACTATCTCCAACAAGCGACAGTCTAACCACCACCCCTTGATATTCAATGGCATTACCATCACCGAATCCCCCACCATAAATATCCTGGGGGTCAGCATTGACCAGAAAATTAACTGGACCAGCCACACAAATACTGTGGCAACAAGAGCAGGGCAGAGGCTAGGTATTCTGTGGCGAGTGTCTCACCTCCTGACTCCCCAAAGCCTTTCCACCATCTACAAGGCACAAGTAAGGAGTGTGATGGAATACTCTCCGCTTGCCTGGATGAGTGCAGCTCCAACAACACTCAGGAAGCTCAACACCATCCAGGACAAAGCAGCCCGCTTGATTGGCACCTTAAACATTCACTCCCTCCACCACCGGCGTACCGTGGCTGCAGTGTGTACCATCTACAAGATGCACTGCAGCAACTCGCCAAGGCTTCTTCGGCAGCACCTCTTCCACCTAGAAGGACAAGGGCAGCAGGCGCATGGGAACACCACCACCTCCAAGTTCCCCTCCAAGCCACACACCATCCTGACTTAGAAGTATATCGCCGATCCTTCATTGTCGCTGGGTCAAAATCCTGGAACTCCCTCCCTAACAGCACTGTGGGAGTAGCTTCACCACATGGACTGCAGTGGTTCAAGAAGGCGGCTCACCACCACCTTCTCAAGGGCAGTGAGGGATGGGCAATAAATGCTGGCCTTGCCAGCGATGCACACATCCCATAAACGAATAAAAAGAAAATGTACTTCTTACTGGAAAGCCATGTACAATGGTTGAGGCAACGAAACACTTATAGGTTGGTTGTTATTTTGGGGGAGCCTTAGAATGGAGACAACTTGTGCGACTGACTTAAGTAATCTAGGCTGGGAAGGGAGGGGCAGGAATGAGAACCGCACTTCAGAGAGACTAGCAAAGAAAATGTTATTTAAAACCAAGTATTCTGCGATGAGTAGCTCAACCTTTGACCTCTCAAAGCTTCTCTTACCAATCTACAAGTCTCAAATCGGGAGTGTGATGGAATACTCACCACTCGCCTGGATGCAGCCACAACAACACTCAAAAACTTAACACCAACCAGGACAGAGCAGACCAATTGATCAGTGCCCCTACCACTGGACTCCATATTCATCCTGTCCACCACCAGCACACTGTGGCTGCAGTATGTACTATCTATAGAATGCAGTGCAGCAACTCCCAAGCTCTCTGTGACAGCACCTCTCACAACCTCTACCAATGAAAAGGACAAGAGTAGCAAGATCATGGGAACAGTGCCACCTCCAAGGTATCCTCCAAGTCACACAGCATTCTGACTTGGGCATATATTGCCTTTCCTTCGTTGTTGCTGGGTCAAAATCTTGGAATACCCTGCCTAATATAATTGTAGAAGTGTCATCAGCAGTGATTCAAGAATAGTGTCCTCCACTACCTTCTCGGGTATTAGGGATGGGTAATAAATGTGGCCTTGCCAGAGTCAATCACATTCTGAGAACAGAGCTGCCTAGGGCCTAAGCTCTGGAATTCAATCTCTAAACCTCTTCGACTCTCTAACTTTCTTTGTTCCTTTAAGATGCTCCTTAGAAACTACCTCTGTGACCAAACTGTCCTAATAATTATGTGGCTCGGTGTCAAACTTTGTTTGATAACGCTCCTGTGAAGCGCCTTGGGATGTTTTACTATGTTAAAAATGCTATATAAATACAAGTTATTGTTGTAAATAAAAACTAAGAGATAAAAAGAAAAAATCTAAATGTTGTAAATCTGAAATAAAAAGAGAAAATACTTGTTGTCAATCAGCATCTGAAAGAGAAAGATGAATATTTTGGGAAATATCTTTTGTGAAAAGTGGCATGATGAAGCTGAAGAAATACCTTTTATAGGATTAACAAGTAAAGTCAGGACATCCCCTCCCCTCCACTTCCCTCTTTGCTTTCTTCAGCATGTTCCAAATTGTCATTGGCAGTGTTGTAAAAAGCACTAATCCAGTCTAACCATGTCACTTCTCATGAAGGGTTACACTGAAATGCTAACCTATTTCAGATGCTGATCAACCTGCTATACATTACCAGCATTTTATGTTTTTGTTTTATTTAAAGCTACAATGCATCACAATTCATTTCCTGTGATGTTCAGAAAGTATGCTACCTTGCTATTGTCATTTGTAATGAAAATATTCAGATTTTAGTAAATCTAACAAGTAATTTATAATCATAGAGGATACACCAACAACAGTGGCACATCATCCACAATGCTACGCACAGTAAGTGCCTGATCTCGGCTTGTCTGTCAGCAAGGCAAGACCAGAAGCACAGGAAGGTGCATTTGATCTAAGTAAATACATATACCTTTATTTCAGAGTCTGGGGAGAAATTAAAGTGTTGCTTATTCATCACAATTTAGTCTATAGGACAGAATGTCTGCAAGGCCAGTGTCTGCATTTGAAACCCAGGTGTGCATGGAGGTGGGGGTTAATAATTCAAATTCAAAATGGCCAGCTACACCACTGCGGGATATTGGAAGGTGGGCAGGGGGAGACTGGATTCTCACACATTACACTTGCTCCAGACTGGCAAAGGAAGAGGCCTGTAAGTAAGTCACTTGCCTACCCTCTAAATCAGTGAATGCTGCATGCCACTGAGAGGGAACCAAAGATAGGGAAAATTAAATAAAGGCTATGAAATATGTCACATTTGTCTATCATGTATTCACTAATAAATCCAATGAGGAATTCAGGAGACACTTCTTTACCCAGAGAGTGCTGAGATTGTGGAACTTGCTACCACATGGAGTAGTTGAGGCAAATAGCATAGATTCATTTAAGGGGGAGCTAGATAAGTACTTAAGGGAGAAAGGAATTTAGGGTAATGCCGACAGATTTAGATGAAGTAGGGTGGGAGGAGGCTTGTGTGGAGCATGTTGAGCCGAATGGCCTGTTTCTCTGCTGTAAATTCTATGTATGCATCTGTACCTGGGAATGGACATTTGTCTTCCTTGATGGTTCCATAGATGACCTGCCTGGTGTGATACTGAGCCTTACAGACCAGGTAGGTTTCAGATTTGACCTCAGTCTTTGCTGAGTTGATTTCAGATAAAGCAACAGTGGGAGCTCTACAGTTGGCCTCATAATGCCTGGACAAAGGAGAGCAAAAATCAGATGGGCTTCCTACTCCTCATCACTGTCCAGTGACCCCTGTTGGAAAGTGGATGTGTTTAGACGCAGAGTGACAACAGGATTGGACTCAAATGTGTTGCCTTCCATGGAAAATAGTCTGTCAATATATATTGTCTGGGCTCACCCATGAAGAATGGCCATTTGGGCAACATAGTGCTTGGTAGTTAACGTTTGTGGAACCATACACTTGTAAGAGTCAGCGCTTTCAGGTGAGGAGACCAACAAAGATAATTGGAACAGAAAAAGCTTTCCAAAGTCTAAAATTCACCCTCCTAAACTCTAATTGTTCCATAATTTCAGTTGCATCAAAATAGCATTGTATTGTATGCCTGAGGATAGTATTAACAAACTTATAGCGCTAAACATTTCAGATTCAATGTAAAAAATCTTTTGAAAATCACTGATCTTGGTCTCTGTCAGCCATTTTCAAACTTCTGTATGTGGGGCAACCCTTGGAAAATGTTGACGTACTCCCTGGCTCCCTGGGAAGCCTGTTTTAGTTTCCAAAAAATGGGGCCAGCTTTCCGAAGGAAAAATCAGTACTTCATTATAGAAAACCATTTGTATTAGTATATAGTAACAGAAATAGTAGGTCAGAAAAATACAAATATCTGTTAATGGATGGTTAGAAAACTAATGTCCTTGGGGATCCCCTTATGAACTCACTCGGGTCTTGGAGGCCATAAGTGTTGTGTTAGAGATTATGGAACATAGCTTTTTTGTGGTTATTCTTTTCTAACCAGTCTATTTGACCCAGCTGGCCCTTGAATAGTGAAGTTCAAATAATTAATCTTATTGAGCGTATCCTTACCAGCAATTTCCGTCGTCTTTCACCTAGTTGCTGTTTTCACAGATTAATCATCTATTTTGATGGGCTGGAATTTGCGGTCAGAGACGTACCTCCGGAGTGCACCTCCTGATCCGATTTAAAAAAAATCCACACTACCTTCAGGCTCCCGGGCTTGGGAGACTTCGGGTCCTGAGCCTGCAGGCGTCGCCTGCATGAAGCCTCACGGATCCCAGGGATGCGGGCGGTTTGGAAGCGTCCCTGATCATGTGGGCCAGGTCCTCCAATCAGAAAGGAGGATTCCTAATATGCTTATGGGGATTCCATTTACGAACGGAATCCCCATAAGCATTTGAGGAATGCCCAAATAATTAAATAATTTATACAACTGCAATAAAAATAAATGTTCCCATTTTCACATTTAATTCAAAGGGGGAAAAATTCAGTTGGTTGTGCCTCCCGTTAGCGCCTTAATAGTGCGCTAATGGGGCGCAAAGCATCTAGCGCCCAGGCGCGGCGAAGTTTGCGCTGCTCGCGAAATTAACTAGACATTTTGCGGCGGCGCTAAACACTATCGCCACGATCTCCTGCGCCGGCAGATCGTGACGTCAGTCGAGTGCGCAACGCCCCGGTATCGCCCCAGAGCGGATATTGAGTGGCGCCCCCTGCCTTACCGCCTGACGCTAGCAACGACAGTTTGAGTGGAGCGTTCTGCAGTCATGAAGGGAAAGGGGGAGCGCTATTTAAAGGTGACCGCTTCCTGCCTTTTATTGTTGGTGCCATTTTTGAACTATGCATCTGAGAGAGAGAGAGAGAGGCTTCTGGAGAGTTTCAACGTTGTGTGAAGGAGTTTTGGGTACTGAGCAGCACTTTGCAGGTTCATTTTGATTTGCCATTCCTTGTATCGATTTAGAAGAGACTGTGGGGGCTGCACTCTGAGCTCTTTGCCTGGTACTCTCCATTGTTCTTTCCAGCAGATTTGATGTGCAGGTCTCTCCAGGCCGAGATTCAAGGCTGCAATGAGAAGGATGTGGATGGAAAGCAAGATCAACCCGCCCCTTTAAGAACTGGCCCGCGCCATTGTGTCTGTGTTCCATTGCTGACTGACATCACATGAGCTTCGCCAGCGCTCTGAGGTAGTGCCTCGCTCCTCGGCCTTTGCGCCTTAAGACAGGTGTGAAGCGCCTGATTTAGCGCTCCAATCACCTCCAGGGGCGATAAAAGTCAAGTTTGCAGTCGGTGGCGATAATTAGTGCCAGGCGCTAATCTTTGCGCCCGGCCGATAATTGCGCCCCAAATGGGGCGATACTGAATTTCTCCCCCAAAGTCCCTTCAATATAGTATTTCCAATAAAAAAAATTAAATTATTTGATAAATAATTTTAAACATTATAACCCAGACCAAAATTTACATAAACTAATTTCAAATATTTGTGCCTGATTTTTAATTTTTTAATTTTTAATTTAAAATTGATATTAACCCTTACACTGGTGAAAGCAGACCCTATGCCTGCTTTTACCAGGCGTAAAGGTTTCGTGGGCATTTGCTGGGCAGTAGTTGGGCAAATAGCCCAACTCTGCGCCAGCGAAAGTGATTTTTGGGTCGGTTCGGTAGATCAGTCAAGACGAACCTTGACAGATCGCAAGTTCCGGGTTTTCACGCATTCACAGCGCATGCTGAAACCCGGAACTTGCGGGGCCTTTTACAAGGCTTACGACGACCTACGCTGTGTGTACTCCGTCATCGGCACCACAAAATCCGGGCCAATATTTCAACACTTACAATGTAATAATATAATGCAATAATAATACAATGCAACTATATAAATGCAAGACTATTTTTTACTTAATTATAGAACCACTACAAAATCACTCTAATACTCAACCTGATAGAGTGGATGTGAAAGACAATTACAAAAGAAAAGCGCATGGCTTTTCGAATGGTCCAGTGGATGCGTAGTGTCGAACTGAGTCTTAGAGATCAGAAAGGTTGCAATTTGAGTTCCACTTTTGTGCTTTGTTAGCTAATCTCATGCATGGTAAAAGTAGGGATGCTACAGTTGGTCTCATTTTTTCAGAACTAGAGAGGGGAATAATGAACTAGAATTTCCATTCCTGATCTCTGCAGTGATCCCTGCTGGAAAGAAAGAAAGAATATAGCGCCCTTCATGGTCACAGGATGTCCCAAAGCGTTTTACAGCCAATGAAGTACTTTTTGAATTGTCGTCACTGTTGTAATATGGGAAACGCGGCAGCCAATTTGCAGTCAGCAAGCTCCCGCAAACAACAATGTGATCATGACCAGATAATCTGTTTTAGATGTTGTTTGAGGGATAAATATTGGCCAGGACAACGGGGATAACTCCCCTGCCCTTCTTCAAAATAGTGCCGTGGGATCTTTTCCGTCCACCTGAGAGAGCAGATGGGGCCTCGGTTTAACGTCTCATCCGAAAGACGGCACCTCCGACAGTGCAGCACTCCCTCGGCACTGCACTGGAGTGTCAGCCTAGCTCAAGTCCCTGGAGTGGGACTTGAATCCACAATCTTCTGACTCAGAGGCGAGAGTGCGACCCACTGAGCCACGGCTGACAAAATCCTGGAACAGTCAACCACTCCACCACTCCATGGTGGGGTCTCTCCTCTGTGGTTCATCTCTTCGGGACCACTAACACTTCATCCAATCCTGTTGAGGATGTCATGCGAGGATGCGATCAAACTTGGCTGCCATACCTATCACATTAAAAATCCGGCTAACACTCACTATTTAGGCTCACAGAGGAAGACTGGACTCGCCGGCGGTACTGGAGGGTGGCCATTACCTGTGGAAAAGTGCCCCAGCACAAATCTGCAACTTCTAGAGAGAAGGGAGAATTGGGAAGGGAAAAAGACATAAAAAAGTAGCTTATAAACTTATTATATGATGAAAAGAGGGAAATACAAAAAATGCTTCAATATGATCTTTGAATTTAAGTTAACTTTACTGAATAATTATTAACGTGAAAGAAGGCAGAAAGTGACACAGCGGGGAGTATTGTGGCAGTAGAAATGCCTGTTTATGGTCACATTCATCTTTTGGCAACCAGTATCAAAAGATTTTTTCCCCCAATGGAATCGTAGATGTGTGAAGTAGACTTGCATTGAAAGCAGTTATAATGTTATGTTGATCAACTCCTTTATATATCTAAAAAAAGGATGGATCTTTCAGACCCTCTCTGGGGATTGAGACTTAGGAGAAGAAGAGCTATAGCTTTGCCTCCTCTGCAAGGGTTTTGTTATCCCTCCCTGTATTCCCCCATGATTGGTGCTTTTTAGGCTTGACTGGTATATGAGTAATTTTTCTTTTCCTGTAAAACACACTGCCCCAGGCCTCAGATAAGCCCAATAATTGGGAGGAGCCCAGCTTGGTTACTGTGATTGGTCAGCTTTTACCTAAGGCCCTATTTATTCAATCCTTGTAAGTTTGATGCATTATATTGTTGTGATTCCATCCGCATGTAGCACTCCTATTATTGCTGTTTCATTGTTATTTAGGATTCAATTTAAACATAAAGAAGTAGTATGAAATATACAGATGACTATCTGGTTAAGAATAGGATTGATTGCATTTTGTGTTAGCCTTGGCTCAATGGTAGTACTCTCGCATCTGAGTCAGAAGGTTGTGTGTTCACGGCCCACTCCAGAAACTTCAGTACGTAACCTCGGCTGACACTTCTGTGCAGCACTGAGGGGGTACTGCACTGTCGGTGTTGCCATCTTTTGGAAGACACATTAGACCAAGGCCCCATCTGCTCCCTCAAGCAAACATATAAGATCCCATGACACTATTTTGAAGGAGAGATGGGGAGTTCTTCCAGTGTCCTGGCCAATACATATCCCACAACCCTAACCAATATCATTGAAATAGATTATCTGATCATTATCACATTGCTGTTTGTGGGACCTTGCTGTGTGCACCACGGCTGCTGAGTTTTCCTACATTACAACAGTGACTACACTTCACTGTATTGGCTGTGAAGCACTTTGGGATGTCCTGAGGTTGTGAAAGATGCTAGTCCTTCCTTCCAAGTATATGTAACAATATTGCATGAACATTTGTAGACACTTTAATTGCTTCAGTGAGTGCCCATTTTTGTACAAATACAGATTGGTAGGATTGGATGGAGAGTGAGTGGTCCTGAAGAGATGAACCATAGAGGAGTGATCCCCCCATGGAGTATTTGACTGTTCAAGGTTAAAGACAAGGAAGGATAGTGCGCCATAGTCATAATCAATGTTCCTACTAAGCTGCGCGAATGCGTGGCCACGCAATAATCTGCAAGGTCCCGCGCAGGCCGCTCACAAGCTTTTATATTGGAAATACTGCGCGTGCGCAGAAATTTAAAGGGACCGTGCTTTGAAATAAACAGGCCGCGCAGAACAAAGCGCAGTTTACAGGGAACATTGGTCATAGTCACAGAGTATGTCATTGGTACCTAGCAGGGGTCTCCGAGGTGATCAGGCCCTAAATTCTCCTCCCATTGGCAGATTTGCGATGGCAAGGTCCTAACACCCACCAATGTGAAGCTGCTGCCAGCCCACTGAGTTTTTTCCCCCCAGAATCCTCAGTACCATTCAGGACGGTTTGGAGGCGGGAAAACCATCCTTCATTGACTTACCACTGCTGAGAGGGAAGGAAAACATTCCTGGTGCGGCATTTAAAAGGATGCAACCAGTTAAAGGACGGCATTACTTCTCGGCAAGATGGCAGAAGGAACAGCAGCCTTGGGGTTGTCCCAGCTGGAATGGCCCCAGATGTTCCGATGAGTCAGTGGAGGTGCTGCTGGCAGAAGTGCTGGCCCAGGAGGCATCTGATCCCGTCAGGTTCCTCCTGGGCGGGTTAACTTAAAATGACCCCATTAGACTTTTGTCTTATGAAGGACTTATCAGTCAGAAGAGAACCCAGACCCAGATATCTACTTTTCTACAGTTGAATTATCAGCTTGTTACTTTTTTTGCCATGTAACTCTATCTAAATATCCAGCAGTGCGGGCATTGTTTTCCTTTAGGCTGCTGACACTAATTTTGGAAGTTAGAACACCCAGACTGTGTCAATATCGACGGGGAGTCTAAACAAGAAAAAGTTTGAAAACTATTGATGTATATGTAGAAACTCTTGGACTCCTGCTTTATTCCATCTGCTTTTTTGGTGCCAAGTACAACACTGCAATAAGAGAGTAACGTGTATAATGATTCATATATATACACCACAAGTGCACCAACAACCTTTCTATATAAATTTACGCTCTGATATTTGTAAAAATCTTCAGAGTACAAAACAGCGGCTTTCTAGCAAGACATACAGCATCTGAAAACGCCCACGAATTTTATGTTGCAACTCGAGACTAAACAGTTGAGCATTTCACACGCCACCTTGTGGCAGCTTGAAAGCAGCTCACACGCTCTTTGTGGGTCTGATGTGACCATGTTTAATATTTGGAACTCACAGCAGACGTGTTCTGAGCAGGAAAGCGTAAACAAGCCAACAAGGTCCTTCTGCATTGCACCTGAGGCCTCCAATATTTGATAGGTCAATAACCTTTTCATTACAAAGCCATGTTTATCTCATTTAATTATCACAGTACAACATCAGAAGGGGTTTCAGTGCTCACTGGGAATAGCTCTGCATGAAAATAAAATCAGTTATACAAACAGAGCAATAACGTTCAGAACAATTTAAAAATGTATTCACGTTATCCTCATGGTACCTGAAGCACATCAATTTTTCATGGTGCAAGTAAACTCGCTGGAGCTGTGAAAGGTAAAGAGGATATATAATAACACATGACCCTTATTGACTGCAATTTTCTTTTGGCTTATGGGAAGTGTATGTCTTATTTTGTATGTCTGCGTATGCCCAGCTTTCCACCTCTTCGCCCCGAGGTGGTAGATTACAGAAGAGATTCCAGCCCAGGATGCCACCCTGGCCTAAACCCATCACTTGCATGGCTGCACCATAGCTAGGATGGGCGCATCTTACACCCATCCTCACTTCTGATGGAATTTGGGGAAGAACTTAAATGGGGTGTAAACCCACCGATCCTCTCTCTTCCCTAAATTCTGCCCTCCCCCAGATACGTTTATGCCCTACCAAACCATCGGAACTTCAGGGCCTGAGAGTTTGCCCATAACTGACATTAGACTAGGGTTAACTGGGTTATTTTCCTCTCCTTTCATGAACAAAGGTATTGCATTGGCTACTCTCCAGTCCCACTTGCATGTCGGCATATTGAAAGAGGATTAAAAATTGTGACCAGAGTTTCTGCTTTCGCCTCTCTGACTTCTTTCAACAGACATGGACAGTCACATGAATCACACCGACAGGTGTGCGTGCACACATACAAACCTGCCACAGCACAGGAAATAGGCTTGTGTTTTATCTTTCAGGAGTATTGGATTTACAGGAAAGGCTGTGCAACATTAATCCGGTCACGTGTGGACGGATGTGACTGCAATGCTGAATGTCTGGAAAAGAAGGAGCTGACTGGAGGGGGGCCATAAATCTTTTCAAATCTCTAATTTTCCAAAGAAAGCCAAAAAAGGATAAATTTATAGTTCTGCAATTTATAATGACTTTCTGTCCATTACCTGAAGTTGTTTGAAGAAGTTATACTTAGAACAGTTTAGTGCTATTTTATTTTAATTTCTAGTATGCCTTTGGTGAGAATTCTTCCTTGAATATATTCTGTTATATTGACCTTGACTATGTATATCCCTCACATCCATCCCTGCTGTAATGAATCTAACATCATGAGAAATAGAAATGTTGTTAATAGGTATTTTATATTAATTAACTGCTCCTTTCTTACCCTTTTGCTCATTATAATGCCATTTTATGCAGCTTTCAAAAGTAATTAGTCTTAAAATAAAAAAATATATTGCATGCCTGCTAACTAAACACTCTGTCACACAATGATATTTTGAAAATGCGCAGTATCACTCATTAATGTTTTGTCAAGCACTTCAGTCCCAACCAGGGTCTTGCACAAGAACGCTCTTGGGAATGGTGCAATGGGCTGCACCACAATGGATGGGGGTCTGCGCCTGCAATTCTCCTCACAGTGACTCCTGATTTTGATGACCCCGATCAGCCATTCTAACCTGAGGCCTGAGCGAGGGAGCAGCAGCAGCTTCCCCGACAGGACAAGCTGGCTGGGAACAGCGGCCAGGGCCAGGAGAGACCCAGCATAGCAGGTTTACAATTTCTTTTTTGGTTTCCTTGTAGGCTAAGAGGAGCAGGAATGCCTCTTCTGTTCTGGGCTTCCTCCCCCATCCCACGACCGGGATTTCACTCCCGGAGCGCTTATTTTATGCCGGGGACCGTACCCCTGGGCCGCCGGCGACGGCCTCCTGCCGCTCGATTTTTAACGGACGGGCAGCTGCTGCCCCGGTGACTTGCTGGTCGTTTGTGGCTGGCGAGCGGTGTGCTAATGCTGCCGCTCCTGGACAGGCACACACCGCTCGCTTTGCCGCATTCCCGCCCCGGGAGTTAAAATCGAGCCCTAAATGCTGAGCCCAAGAGAGTATCTAGTGGAGACTCTATCAGAATTTAGGAATTGTTTTCAGCAGCCCTTCCAAGCCAAGGGAAAAATGCAACTCTGTGACAGCCGAGTACAAAGTTCAGGGCCAGCTGAAGGATCCAAGGTTCTCGGGAACCCTTGGCAGGGACAATCCCACAAGTTCACAGGTAACTAGGCTAACAACTGAACTGTTTAACAGTCAAGAACGCTTTATACTATTCAAAGTAACTTTTTTGTTCCCATTGCTCACTTGATGCTGTGTGATCTTTCAAAGTTTTTGAAAAATGTCGTCATCGAACAGCTAAATAAAAGGTCTCACAGTTACCGACACAAAGCTTCACTACAGTACTGTCAGCTAATACTGCAGTGTCGGTTACTTCAAAAGATTTAAAAGGCACAGGCATGTATGTTCGATGCTCATAGGATCAAAGAGGCTGGTACGGCAGAATTGATATCGCTTTCCATCCAGAGCCAGGCATGCTGCATGTCAGCAGAAATGCCAGACAACCCCAGGAACACTCTGACATTGGTCCCGCTCCTGGGAACAGCCCTTTAGTGCACCACAGAACAATACATTTATTGACATTTTCAGTCCAGCTGAATCAATCTGCTAAACTGGGAGCAATGCTGCAGGCTGACTTTCACTTGGGACCGGATAGAAGGCGAAATGACTTTGTCCCTTAACAGGAGCATGTAAAATTCAAGCCTTCTGTTTGTCCCTGCTCACTCATTCTTCAAATGTCACTAACAGTAAACTTCTCCTGAATCATTCATTTTCTTTCCTTGGATCTAAGCACTGAGGCAACAGCGCACACTGCTGCACGTAAGTCAGAAAGTGGTAGCGGACAGAACACGTTGCTAATTTTTTTTCTTCTAAACTAAATTTTTCTGAAAGTACGGTAACGGAGTCCTCGTGTATTTGCTGTAAACAACCCACAATTAATAATGGCTCTGAAAATCCATGGTCCGCAGTCCTGGCCCACACACCAGGGTCGTGCCTGCCAGTGCCCTCTCGCGTTGACCTTGCTGGAGTTTGCGGGGTTAGTAGTAGAACATGTCATTTGCATGTGCTGACACCGCCATAGGCACATTACCAGCACCCACTTTCCCCATGCTGCTGGAAAAGCTGTCACCTGCCCACCATTGCCCACCAACTCCCCCCCCCACCCCCGCCAAGACCACAGCTATCACTCCTCCCGTCCCTTGTGCAAAGGGCCCGATCCAATAATAATTGAAACACCTACCCTTTCTTCGAAGTCCAGACCGCTCCCCTCACCTGGACCCGCCTCCTCCCCCATCCCCCCCACTTGTGCCCATCTGATGGCCTCATCTCGCTCAGTGTAGTGGACAGCAGACCAACATCGGGTCCCAACTGAGCCAGAGAAGCAAGGAATCCCAGTGTAGGCAGGCAGGCATCATTTACGTTGTAAAAGGAGAGCAGAGATTTAAAGGCTGGCCGGGAAATCCCAGAAACAGCGAAGACCCAAGTTGCTGCCATCTTGTGGTGGGTTCCGCCAGACTCCTGCTGGAGTTACTGCGGGAGTCCAGCACAACACCTATGGATTTTCAGTGTCTGAGGTTCCTCCCTTCTACTGGCTTAAACTGCATCTATTATGCTGATTGGTGATTTCACCCACAGATGGGAGAGAAAGGTTTCTGCAATGGCAGAGAAAAATCATGGCTCACCTGCCTTCCATTTTCCTATTTCTTTCCCACCTTGTCCTTCAAAACCTTTATAAGTTACCGATTAGGCCTCAGCTGGAATATTGTGTCCAATTCTGGCACCAAACTTTACGAAGGATGTCAAGGCCTTAGAGAGGGTGCAGAGAAGAGTTACTAGAATGGTACCAGGAATGAGGAACTTCAGTTATGCGGAGAGACTAGTGAAGCTGGGGTTTGCACTGGCAGAAGGGCCGGTAATCTGGAGGACACAGATTTAAGGTAATTGGCAAAAGAGCCGGAGGCGAGATGAGGAGAATTTTTTTTATGCAGCGAGTTATTATGATCTAGAATGCGCTGTCTGAAAGGGTATTGGAAGCAGATTCAATAGTAACTTTCAAAAGGGAATTGGATAAATACTTAAAGTGGAGAAAATTGCAGGGCTATGGGGAAAGAGCAGGGGAGTGGGACTAATTGGATAGCTCTTTCGAAGAGCCAGCACAGGCACGATGGGCCGAATGGCCTCTTTCTGTGATGCAAGATTCTATGGCCCTGATATTGAAAGGCGGATTCTGTAAGCGAGGAGGAGGAGTAGTTATGGTCGGGCCCCGCATGTTGTGGAGTTTCTCCACAGCGTGCGTCTTTATTTTTCAATAGGATCCCCGCCCGGAAGTCCGCCTGATTGACAAGCTTGGCTCCCTGTCGGGCGGAGAGCACTCCAGAGCAGGCCACAGGAGCAGGTAAGCAACCTCCTGCTACGTTCGTGGGAGAGGCCTGATTGCCGACTCCAGGGGTGTCTGATCCCCAACCCCGGGGTGGGGGGAGATGGGGGAAGGGGGTTCTGATCGTGGGGTGTGGGTCTTTGGATGGGGGGTTCCAATGACGGGGTGCGGAGGCGGAAGGGTCCGATAGCAGGGAAGCAGGTAACCTTGGTGGGCCGGGAGGTAGCACTCCTGCTCCTCCTGGCCCACAAGCAGTGCTGTAAGGCCACTTACCTCCTCTCCGAAGCTGTCCTCGCCTCCCTTGAGCTGGCGGGTTTCCCGAGGCCCGGGAAGCCAGGCCGGCCAGGGTTAAACCTGTAAGACGAGTTAAATGTGAGGCTTCCAGCTTCATTATAATATTTAAATGGCCAACCCGCCTTCTGGGAGCGGGTTGGCTGCCCGCACTCCCCTTGGCGGCTCTGTTAAAACTTGAAGTGGGCGGGTTCCAGGCGGGTTGGGTTTGGGTTTGAGATTTAAAAAATTTTAACATGCCAACGGACCTAAAAAAAAACCTGACATTTATTTCAGAAAATATCTGTGGATACGGCAAGGCACTGCATGTGCATGCAAGGTGCTGATGCGTGAACGGTTTTTAAAAGAAAACATTTTTTTTTACTTTCAATTTTTAACACCAATTTTGAACAGATGTTTTCAAACTGGGATCCCTGCAGGAGTATCCCAGGGGTTTGCAAGGTCATCAGATTTCTATTCTTGGTGACTTACTAGCAGGTTATTTCTTTTGCTGTATTCTTACAAAAAAATATTTTCTTGTGCCATATTCCTTTGAGTAGCTGACATTGCCTTTCAGGGTGGGGGGGGAGCGGGAGGGGATCCCTTTAGCCAATATTTACTGGTGGTCCCTGGAACTGTGTCAATAATTGCAGGAGGTCCGGGAATGTGCCAGTATTTGCAGGAGGTCCCCAGCAATTTGCCAATATTTGCAGGAGGTTCCTGGGAGTGAGCCAGTATTTGCAGGTGGTCCCCAGAAATGTGTCAATATTTGTAGGGGGTCCGCAGGAGTGTGCCAGCATTTTGCAGGCCGCTCCCCCTCCTATACGGGGGGGGCGGGGGCGGGGGGGGGAGGGGAAATGAAAACCACTGATTTTGAGGACAGGGCAACAGAATGTAATTATACCCTGGAGAAAGCAGGTTAAGATAGAGGTCTTCAAAATGAGGAACAGTTTGGATAATGTGGATGCGAGAAAGTTATTGCACTTCAAGTTTAATTGCAGGGCTAGGGGACGCAGGTACAAATTTGACAAGGATTAAACAAGATTAAAGATTAGAAGAAATTTTCCACATCAAAAATATTTAATCCTGCATTATGCTGTTTGTTTCATTTAAAAGAGGAGCTGTACAAACATCTAATTTTGAAAGGAACTAATATTAAACAGGGACATACAGACATACCCTTTAAATGGAGAGAGATTACAAAATGCTACAGTTCAGAGGGACCTGGGGGTCCTTGTGCATGAAACACAAAAAGTTAGCATGCAGGTACAGCAAGTAATCAAAAAGACAAATGGAATGTTGGCCTTTATTGCAAGGGGGTTGGAGTATAAAAGCAGGGAAGTCCTGCTACAACTGTACAGGGTATTGGTGAGACCACACCTTGAGTACTGCGTACAGTTTTGGTCTCCTTATTTAAGGAAGGATATGCTTGCATTGGAGGCAGTACAGAGACGATTCACACGGTTGATTCCTGAGATGAGGGGGTTGACTTATGAAGAAAGGTTGAACAGGTTGGGCCTATACACATTGGAATTTAGAAGAATGAGGGGGGATCTTATTAAAACATATAAGATACTGAGGGGGCTCGACAAGGTGGAGCGTTTGCCTGAGTCTGACGGTGGGCTCTTTAAATATACAAATTGTACATCGGGCCCCATTTGCCATTTGAGGATGGTGCTGGATGGAACATGCGCCGTGCTCGCCCTGCCCATGATCGGCCGGCGGTCCAGCAGAAGAGGAACCCAGCCGGGAAGAGCAGAACTGCTTCTCCGGGCTTCATAAAAACAACATGGGCTGTTGCCGCACCGGGTCCCCACGCCCCCGGACCCGCCCCCCCCCAACCTACCTTTTTCTGAGCCCACAGGGCAGCCAGCCAGGCTGCCTGATATTGCAGTGTGCCAGAACTGCAATTTGCAGTCTGCACAATGGGAATGAACAATGGAAATTCTGGCAGAGAAGTCACTGAAAAGCTTTCATCCAACGAGAAAATTGTGCAGACAGCAAATTGGTGGTATTGATCCTGCTGCCTGAATTCCTAATATAGAAGTAGTTTCCCACCCCACCGTCTCCCCGAGCAGTGTTCAGGAGCCGGCGGAATGTACGCGAGGATAGCCAGCCACTGCTGTAATCCCCAAGCTCTCTCCTGTTGACTGCTGAGTTCAATGACGAAGGGGTACTACTCATCTGTGGTGAATAGCTGTGTACTGCAGATTGTGATGTGCGGCTGATGTCCCCTGTAGCAGACTGTAAGAAGCCAGTGGCAAAGAAATTTAAGGACTGTGGTGACTTTGGGCCACTAGCAAAGCCCCTGGGTCCAGCAGGTCGCAAGTCCTGCTGCAGGAGGCTGGACATGAAGCGTACTGAGGGTGATAAAGCACAAAAAGAGTGAGAAAGAAGCTATCTGGAAGCTCTCCTGGTAAACAAGACAGCACATAGATCCTATGATCTACTGAGCAGCAGCCGAGAGCCCCTTTAAGCTACTGAAGCTTCAGCAGCTCTCGCACGCCAATTTTGCTAGCGGCGTTGGTTGGCCACTCAATCCAGCGGCAAAGAGGTCCCTGTCATTTTGAGGCTGCGGCCTAATTTAAATTCAACAGGCGAGCTGCAGCTAAACATTGGAAATCAGGCCGCCAGCAAGATGAGTTGTGGTAGGGGTCGCAATCCGGGAGGGTGGGGGTCTGGGGCGACAGCAGGCCAGATTATTTTTGTGGGCACTGGAGGAGCACTCCTGCTCCTCTGGTGCCCACAAAAATAATTAAATACTTACCACAGAGGGTTGCTTCTCTTCCATCGTCCATGGAACTGATCAGAGCTTGCACGGCACAGGCGCCGACCAGTTCCTACTTAAAATGGCGACTGCAATCCTGTTCATGTCACGGGAGCCCGATTTCCAGGTCTATCGCCTGAATCAGGCGTGCGCTTTGGACAGCCAACGGTAGGCCCCTTTTAAAATGGAGCAGTCCACGTCGCGGTGTTAATGGGGCGTTGGGTTACCATCGACACTTTGAGGCCGTCACCGCCCTGCTAATGCCAGGCGAGGGCAGTGAAAATCGACCCCCGTGTCTGTAGAAGAGGCGAGGAGGAGACTGGAGAGGAAGGCAAGACAAAGAAAATAAAACTAAAAAAAAAATGCACAGAAATTTCCTGACATGGAAAGGCTCATTTCAATGATCATTCCAATAACACTGTGTTATGGTTTATAATTAGCCATTCAGACATACCTTAAATTAAACACTGCACCCTCACTAATAATGTCAGTGAACCAGTGCATGTGTTGTGTGGCAATTGTACAACACACCACTGGTGTTTTTCATCTGAGGCTGAGCCTCTGCATCTCTGCTGCTTATGAGTGCAACCAAGTATCTGCTGACTGCAACATTTCTATTATAAAAATTATGCTAAATGTGCATATCTTAATTACATCATTTAAATCATTGGCTAGTATACATTTTGAATAATGACTAAGTAAGCAAACACAATCATGGTAGAGTGGCTCTTGCCTCAGTTGGTTTGTAAACTTTAATAAAGTCCCAATTTCCCAATTATCCTTATTTCTTGCTTTTGTGACCCCAGTCACTATATTTTCCTATACTCTTGAGTAAATTCTAATTAAAAATTTTTGTCCCATGGAATTTCTCCAACACCTGGGCTCTCTGCACCGAATGTTAAGACTTTTAAAAACCCACCATTGTTCTGAAGTTAACAGTATCAAAAATCTTCCATGCTTAACCCTCTCCCTGGCACAAATCCATGTTAGCAAATTCCAGTTTTGTCACTCGCAGCTAATGGATTCAGTGCAATCCAAATGAAAGGCTATGTCCTTCTGCCATGCAAACACCCAAAAACATATATATCTTCTGGTTACTAATATGACCGGAAAGGTAGGTGGGACCCATTTCATACTTGCAATAGTTTTTTGCTCACACTAGCTGCTAGTGGCAAACATGCTCACAAATAAATGTGTTTCTAAACAGTTGCTTCTTATTATTGAGAAATCCTGGTAAGGTCCATAGTACAGGACACCACCAAGATTAATCAAAAGAGTAGGACAAAGTAAACCAGGAAGCCATTTTGAGATGGCACCAAATTTGGATTTTAAAATTTTGAGGATTGCAGATGAAAGGAAAGACTGAAGCAGGTAAGGAGTTTGCAGTTTTGAGGCCACGGTGAAGAATGCGTCACATTTGTAACTTAGAAAGCACCGCTGAGAAAGATTCTAAGGAGTTGCCATTGATCTGCTGCTTTTATATGACTGGTGGAAGAAGGAACAGGAAAAGGCCATTTTGCCTATCGAGCCTGTCCTTGTTGGTCTGGGCGTAAACAATGCCTGGGTCTCACGTCGGCAAGCCGGGCCAAGCTTGACACTCGCCACGCCAGCCTCATGCTCACTTTTTGTCCCATGTTAGAACTGGTGCTATTGTGCCCATTTTTGGGTGCCCTACTTTAGGAAGGATTTCAAGACCATGGAACTGGTGCAGAAGAGAAACATTACATTCTAATAAATAAGTTTAAGAGGCGATCTATTAGAGGCATTCAACATTATGAGAGGTTTTGATAAGGTATATCAGTAACAACTATTTTCACTGGTCAGTGAGTAGGTAACTGGCAGATATAAATTTAAGATCATAGAAACATCGAAACATAGAAGATAGGAGCAGGAGTAGGCCATTCGGCCCCTCGAGCCTGTTCCGCCATTTAATGAGATCATGGCTGATCATCCAAATTCAGTACCCTGTCCCTGCTTTCTCCCCATATCCCTTGATCCCTTTAGCCTTAAGAAATATATCTAACTCCTTCTTGAATATATTTAATGATATTGGCCTCAACTGCCTTGAGTGGTAGAGAATTCCACAGGTTCACCACTCTCTGGGTGAAGAAATTCCTCCTCATCTCAGTCCTAAATGGCTTACCCCTTATCCTTAGACTGTGACCCCTGGTTCTGGACTCCCCCGCCATCGGGAACATCCTTCCCGCCTCTAGTCTGTCTAGTCCTGTTAGAATTTTATAAGTTTCAATGAGATCCCCTCTCATTCTTCTAAACTCTAGCGAATATAAGCCTAATCAACCCAATCTCTCTTCATACGTCATTCCTGCCATCCCAGGTATCAGTCTGGTGAATCTTCGCTGCACTCTCTCCATGGCAAGAACATCCTTCCTCAGATAAGGTGACCAAAACTGCACACAATACTCAAAGTGTGGTCTCACCAAGGCCCTGTACAACTGCAGCAAGACATCCTTGCTCCTGTACAAATAATGATGCGGAGATGCCGGTGTTGGACTGGGGTGGACAAAACTGAGACGTCGCACAACACCAGGTTATAGTCCAACAGTTTTATTTGAAATCACAAGCTTTCGGAGCTGTTGCTCCTTCGTCGGGTGAAGTAAAGAGATACTGTATCTCTTTACTTCACCTGACGAAGGAGCAACAGCTCCGAAAGCTTGTGATTTCAAATAAAACTGTTGGACTATAACCTGGTGTTGTGCGACTTCTCATTTCTGTACAAATAACAAAGGGAAAAGTTAGCAGATTTTTTTTATGTGGAGGATTGTTAGGACATGTAGGGGTAAAAATTCGGTAGCGCCTCCTTTGGGGTGCTACCTTCGCCGGGGCACTAACTTTAGCGCCCCGAAAAAGTTAGCACCCCCCACGGCTGATTTTCCCATGTAGCGCCCCTGAGAGGGAGGAGGGGCGCTACTGGAAGTGCCTCGTGTCCCTCTTGGGGTGCTACGAGCCAAAACCACGGCGCTACGTGCCGCAGCGCCACGGTACTGCAGGCCTTCCTCCCCTTAAGAACATATGAACATAAGAAATAGGAGCAGGAGTAGGGCTTCTTAAAGGGGAGGGGCCTGGCGCAGCGTGTCCCAGCGCCCAGCTGGGCCACCAGGGATCGGGAGTGCCAACAAACGAGACCGGCACTCAAGAGTTTAGGACGGAATATAACACACTAGTAATACAGCAAAAACATACGCCCGTGACAAGCAGCTGGTACTGGACCCGATCAGACAGGCGGCTGGCGTGCGTGAACAGTTCTCTGGCTTCCGGCCTCTCTCTCTATCTCTCTCTCTAGGGCTTTCAATGGTGAGCGTGGAATCACTCTCAAAAGAGTGTTCGACCAGCCCAACTTCTCTTTGCAACTTCTGTTCGGCTCTCCCTTCCACCGTCTGTGTGGGCAAGCCCTTGGGGTGTCACTTTTATTCTCTTTTTAAGGGTGGGCCTGAGGCCAAGTTATTGACAACACCATTTAACCTATAGAGGTTCCTCTAAAACCTCATCACCTCAAGTTCTTTGTCTTGGTTCTTGGATGAAAGCACTCCCCTAAAAGGGGTCTCATTACTTCATCCAATTTGTCTTGTTGTTTAATCTTTCTAAAGGTTCTTCCTTTGGAATTTGTGTCTTATCTCTCTTGTCTCTATCCTCCTTGACCCAGCAAGTACAAGGCCCGGCCCTATCCCTCTTAATCATGGCCCCAGCCAGAGCTGTCGCACTTTAGCCAGTCGCTATCTCACCTTCATCTAGCAAATGGCCCATTCTAAGATGGATACCTTAGCCTCCTCAAATTCCTTTCATTCTATGTCTTTTCCTAATTAACTTTGAATTATCTTCGCAAGCAGTTCTGCTAAACAAACTCCAAATTCTATCTGTAGAGATTAAAATATGGTTATCAGTAATAATGGCAGAAACATAGGTTGGGCCTTTACTGGCCAAATTAAAGATACATTAACAAAGTCAAAACCCTAACTTACAAACAGATAACTAGCCTGGCAGGGCCATCCTATGGGCCCCCGTGTGGAATGTTTATGCCTCACCTAATCTAACTGATTAAAAAGACTGTCTCAAATTCTAATGCAAGTTTTCCAGGAAAACAAAACATAATCAATCCCCTTACTTGTCTCGAGCCGAAACATACAATCATTTAAACACAATATTATTCGTGTAGCCATATACATTTTTAGGCACCCCTAGTTTCTAACAGTATTTAAAGTAGAGGAAGAGGATAGCATGCAGGACATCCCAAGGAAACTAATATTGAATCAGGGATAGGGACTCACCAAAATTAATTAGCTGAAGTTGAAGCTCATGGAATTGAAGGCAAATTATTGACCTGATTAGGAAATTGTCTGAGCGGCAGGAGACAGAGAGTAGGGACAATGGGCAGGTACTCTAATTGTCAGGGTGTTACTAGTGGTGTCCTGCAAGGATCTGTGTTGGGGCCTCAAATATTGACCATATTTATTAACGACTTAGATGATGGGATAGAAAGCCACATATCCAAGTTTGCCAATGACACAAAGATAGGTGGCATTGTAAGCAATGTAGATGGAAGCATAAAATTACAAAGTAGGCAAATGTGAGATCATCCACTTTGGACCTAAAAAGGATAGAACAGAGTACTTTCTAAATGGTGAAAAGCTAGAAACAGTGGAGGTCCAAAGAGACTTGGGGTGAAGGGATAATTACTAGTCCTAGCCCCTTTAGGGCTACCCCAGATCAAGTGTATTCCTCAGATGTTCACTTTCAACTAAAGTTTGAGGTAGCCGAATCCTAAAGACGCTTAATTGGGTCTAAAGGTCCGGACTATCTCTCCCTAAAGGAAAGGAACAACCTGAAAATGTTACTGTCCTCCAGATAGCACTTTTAATAAATTTAGCTAGACTGTAATGTTCCGGATATTATGAGGGTCCGGAAAACTCCCCCAGAATTCTGCAACTCCTCACCAAAGAGTGTACAGAGATTGAGTTTGCGAGTTTGATACAGAAGTATTATGTGAGACAATTCTAAAAATATATAGATTTATTAAAGAACCGACATGTAAGTTACAGTTGGTGAGTCAATCGCAACATTAACAGTTCCAAAAACAGAAAGCTTACAATTCTATTATCAGAGATCCTTACTCTCAAATCTTAACTTCGCTACAGTTTTACAGTTATTAAAGTTTTGTACAGGATATCCACCAAAATCAAATACAGTACCTTTGGTCCCCGAGGTACAAAGAGTTGTAGATTTACAGAGCCACCTCTGAAGCCTGAGAATTGCTTTGCCCCTTTACAACGAATCTACTATCCCATTTGAGAGTTCAATATTTATACCCTTTTTCACTGGTATTTCCTTTAAGGTTTTCTGCTGATGTAAGCTAATTATCTCTAGTCATTTTTCTGCTGACCCCTGCAATTCGTAGTCACCTCAGCTGGTAACAATACAGAATTGTGTCTCATCTCTAGGTGTTCTAAGTTTACCATAAAAAACGGTGTAACAGCAGGTGCGTTTTTTACTTGATGTCATTTTTACGAAGGCACATGTTTGTGCTTCTTTACGAAGTGTAAATTAGAACACCTTATACAGGGTGAACTATTGTCTTGTTCCCAAAGATTCAGACTGTCAGGAGCCTTTAACCTTCTGTTTCAATAAGGTTATTGATTCAGTGTCAACAACTATCTTATCTCAATAGCCAGAATGCTGTCACAGTTTTTCCATAGTTTGGGTTTCCCAGTTTGTCATGTTTCTAATAAGGCCAGAATTCTCTCATAGAATGGTGTATTTTCCTGAATAGGTTATATGGCTTATTCCTTCACAGGGGATCCATGTACATAGATCATTAAATGTCATGGATAGGTACAGAAAATAATCAAAAAGGCTAATGGAATGCTGGCCTTTATATCTAGAGGATGAGAATACAAGGGGGGTAGAAGGTATGCTGCAGCTATACAAAGCCCTGGTTAGACCACATCTGGAGTACTGTGAGCAGTTCTGGGCCCCACACCTTAGGAAGGATATATTGGCCTTGGAGGGAGTGCAGCGTAGATTTACCAGAATGATTCCTGGACTCCAAGGGTTAAATTGTGAGGAGCGATTACACAAACTAGAGCTGTATTCCTAGAATTTAGAAGGTTAAGGGGTGATTTGAGCAAAGTTTTCAAGATATTAAGGGGAACTGATAGAGTAAATAGAGGGAAACTATTTCCACTGGTTGGGGTATCTAGGACTAGAGAGCAGAGTCTAAAAATTAGAGCCAGACCTTTCGGGGGTGAAGTAAGGAAACACTTCTGCACACAAAGGGCGGTAGAGGTTTTGAACTCTCTTCCGCAAACGGCAATTGTTGCGAGATCAATTGTTAATTTTAAATCTGAGAATAATAGATTTTTGTTAACCAAAGGTATTAAGGGATATGGAGAAAAGGGATATATGTAGTTAGGTTACAGGTTAGCCATGATCTCATTGAATGGCGGAACAGACTTGAGGGGCTAAATGGCCTACTCTTGTTTCTATGTTCCTATGTATCTGTTACTTTTGGTGTAGGAATGAACTGCTCACTGGCTGATATGACTGGTGTCTCCTAATGGTGCCTGGGCGGACCCAATGGTGTAGAAGTTTAATGTGCTGGTCACTCTCACTTCCATTGAGCATGGCAGATGGATATTGCTTTTTGACTATTGGTCTGGTTCTAGGAATTGACATAGGTTAGAGATTAAGAACATAAGTAATAGCAGCAGGAGTAGGCCATTTGGCCCTTCGAGCCTGCTCCACCATTCAGTAAGGTCATGGCTGATCTTCTACCTCATCTCCACTTTCCTGCACTATCCCCATATCCCTTGATTCCCTTATTATTCAAAAATCTATTGATCTCTATCTTGACTATACTCAACGACTGAGCCTCCACAGCCCTCTGGGGTAGAGAATTCCAAAGATTCACCACCCTCTGAGTGAAGAAATTTCTCCTCATCTCAGTCCTAAATGGCCAACCCCTTATTCTGAGACTGTGACCCCTGGTTCTAGACTCCCCAGCCAGGGGAAACATCCTCCCTGTATCTACCCTGTCAAGCCCTGTAAGAATTTTGTATGTTTCAATAAGATCACCTCTCATTCTTCTAAACTCCAGAGAATATAGGCCTAGTCTACTCAATCTCTCCTTATAGGACAATCCCCCCATCCCAGGAACCAGTCTGGTGAACCTTCGTTGCACTCCCTCTATGGCAAGTATATCCTTCCTTAGGTAAGGAGACCAAAAATGTACACAATATTCCAGGTGTGGTCTCACCAGGGCCCTATATAATTGCAGTAAGACGTCTTTACTCTTATGCTCAAATCCTCTTGTAATAAAGGCCAACATACCATTTGCTTTCCTAATTGCTTGCTGTACCTGCATATTAATTTTCAGTGATTCATGTACAAGGACACCCAGGTCCCTCTGAACACCAACATTTCCCAATCTCTCATCCTTGCGTTACCCCACTAGTTACAGCCTGCCAACCCGAAAATGACCCGTTTATTCCTACTCTCTGTTTTCTGTCCGTTAACCAATCTTCAATCCATGCGAGTATATTACCCCCAATCCCATGAGCCCTAATTTTGTTTAACAACCTCTTGTGTGGCACCTTATCGAATGCCTTCTGAAAATCCAAACACACCACATCCACTGGTTCCCCCTTATCTATTCTGCTAGTTACAAACTCAAAAAACTCTAACAGATTTGTCAAACATGATTTCCCTTTCATAAATCCGTGCTGACTCTGCCCAATCATATTATTATTTTCTAAGTGCCCTGTTACCAAGTCCTCAATAATAGCATTTTCCCTATTACTGATGTTAGGCTAACTGGTCTGTAGTTCCCCGTTTTCTCTATGCCTCCTTTCTTAAATAGATTGCATCCTTTAAGGGACAGTTTCCTTATACACTGTTCCTCACTCAAATCTAAATAGGTGGCATTACTGATGATACTCATACAGCATTGATTAATATCCAGCTTGGAAGGTATGGCCTCATGTGCCCTTGAACCTACCAGAATGTGGTCTCCTGCTTCTCATCCAGATCATCTAGGTAATATAAAGAGTTGACGCTCCTGTGCTCACTGAAAGTCTCCTGTTTATCAAGTTCTATAAGCTATCTCCTGTTATGCTCACCTCTCAAACGCTGCCTGCTCTCTCTGGTGCTTTTACAGCAGCTTCAAATGTACAAATATTAATGCAGCGTGCATATCAAGTAAATCCTGAGTTAATCTGCATGCTTTCCATTAATTGTTGCTTAACAAGCCGCAAAAAAGCCCCTGAATACTGGGTCACTATGTTAATGTTTCCACCCGCAGGAGCAATTTTGGGTTAAAAGTTAGTCCCCAGTCTATTAGTGCTAACTAGAAAAATTACTACGCCTCAATGCACAATTATTGCGTGGCTAGCTCTAACACTCAGTCCAAGTTAAATTATCAAGTCTTTTAGTCTTATACCATACCTGTGGCAGCATAGCTCATTGATACGCCAGTGTGTCCTTGGTTCCTCAGTCCTTTCGCCCGAAAGTCAGGTGCTTTTCCATTGGGAGCCAGAGAAGAATCAGTTCCAGAGCAAGATTAGATTGAGAACCTTACATCTGCACATGGCTACACAACTTTATTTCCTGTTGTCACGTTTTTGTCACTAACTGTTTTCTAACGTCCAACATCAGGGGCTTAAATACATTTTAAAAATTCAAAAAATTATGTATTTCACAATAACGTGATTAAATTTATCCATTTCATTATTTTTATGCTTCTTAGTGTCAGGTGTGGCTCAGTTGGTCGCACACGCGCCTCTGAGTCAGAAGGTTGTGGGTTCAAGTCTCACTCCAGGGACTTGAGCACAGAAAGCTAGGCTGACATTCCAGTGCAGTGTTGAGGGAGTGCAGCACTGTCGGAGGTGCCGTCTTTCGGATGAGATGTTAAACCGAGGCTCTTTCAGGTGGACATAAAAGATCCCATGGCACTATTTCAAAGGAGAGCAGGGGAGTTATCCCTGGTGTCCTGGCCAATATTTATCCCTCAACCAACATAACAAAAACAGATTATTTGGTCATTATCACATTGCTGTTTGTGGGACATTGCTGTGCCCAAATTGGCTGCCGCGTTTCCTATATATATTTTTTTTATTCGTTTATGGGATATGGGCATTGCTGGCAATGCCAGCATTTATTGCCTGTCCCTCGTTGCCCTTGAGAAGGTGGTGATGAGCCGCTGCCTTGAACCGCTGCAGTCCGTGTGGTGAAGGTACTCCCACAGTGCTGTTAGGTAGGGAGTTCCAGGATTTTGACCCAGCGACGATGAAGGATCGGCGATATACTTCTAAGTCAGGATGGTTTGTGACTTGGAGGGGAACTTGGAGGTGGTGGTGTTCCCATGCGCCTGCTGCCCTTGTCCTTCCAGGTGGAAGAGGTCGCGGGTTTAGGAGATGGTGCCGAAGAAGCCTTGGCGAGTTGCTGCAGTGCATCTTGTAGATGGTACACACTGCAGCCACGGTATGCCGGTGGTGGAGGGAGTGAATGTTTAAGATGGTGGATGGGGTGCCAATCAAGCGGGCTGCTTTGTCCTGGATGGTGTCGAGCTTCTTGAGTGTTGTTGGAGCTGCATTCATCCAGGCAAGTGGAGAGTATTCCATCACACTCCTTACTTGTGCCTTGTAGATGGTGGAAAGGCTTTGGGGAGTCAGGAGGTGAGACACTCACCGCAGAATACCTAGCCTCTGACCTGCTCTTGTTGCCACAGTATTGATGTCATAGAGTTATACAGCACAGAAAGAGGCCCTTCGGCCCATCGTGTCCGCGCCGGCCATCAAGCCCTATCTATTCTAATCCCATTTTCCAGCACTTGGTCCGTAGCCTTGTATGCTATGGCATTTCAAGTGCTCATCTAAATGCTTCTTGAATGTTGTGAGGGTTCCTGCCTCTACCACCCTTTCAGGCAGTGAGTTCCAGATTCCAACCACCCTCTGGGTGAAAAAGTTTTTCCTCAAATCCCCTCTAAACCTCCTGCCCCTTACTTTGAAACTATGCCCCCTGGTTATTGACCCCTCTACTAAGGGGAAAAGTTCCTTTCTATCTACCCTCTCTATGCCCCTCATAATTTTGTACACCTCAATCAGTCTCCCCTCAACCTTCTCTGTTCTAAGGAAAACACCCCCAGCCTGTCCAGTCTCTCTTCATAGCTGAAGCGCTGCAGCCCAGGTAACATCCTGGTGAATCTCCTCTGCACCCTCTCCAATGCAATCACATCCTTCCTATAGTGTGGCGACCAGAACTGCACACAGTATTCCAGCTGTGGCCTAACCAACGTTTTGTACAGCTCCATCATAACCTCCCTGCTCTTATATTCTATGCCTCGGCTAATGAAGGCAAGTATCCCATATGCCTTTTTAACCACCTTATCTACCTGTCCTGCTGCCTTCAGGAATCTATGTACATGCACACCAAGGTCCCTCTGATCCTCTGTCCTTACTAGGGTCCTACCATTCATTGTTTATTCCCTTGCCTTGTTAGTCCTCCCAAAATGCATCACCTCACACTTTTCAGGGTTAAATTCCATTTGCCACTGTTCTGCCCATCTGACCAACCCGTCTATATCATCCTGTAGCCTGAGGCTTCCCTCCTCACTATTTACCACCCCACCAATTTTCTTGTCATCTGCGAACTTACTGATCATACCTCCTACATTCATATCTAAATTTCCTTTGAAGTTTTCTGCTATGTAAACTAATTATCTCTAGTCATTTTTCTGCTGACTTCTGCTATTCTTACAGTCAGTTCAGCTGGTAGCATTAAGAATCGTGTCTCTACCTTTAGGTGTTCGAAGCTTATCATAAAAATGGTGTGACAGCAGATGCATCTATTTGATGTCATTTTTACCGAGGTCTTCTATTTGTGTCTTTTTACGATGTGTATATTAAAAACACCTCAACCGGGTGCACCATTGTCTTCTTAGTTACCTCAGCTGGTTGCAACACAGAATCATGTCTCCTGTGTTTCATTTGATGTCATTTTTATGAAGGCATATGTTTCTTAATTTTCTGTGTTTCTTTCCTCAGTGTAATTTAAGACACCTTAACAGGGTGTACCATTGTGTTCTTTCCAAAGCTTCAGACTATCAGGAACCTCCAACCTCCTGTTTCAATAAGGTTATTGATTCAGTGTCAACAACTTATCTTATCTCAATAGCCTGTATGCTGTTTACAGCTTCTCCATTGTTAGGTTTTTAGATTTTCAAGCCCAGTTTGTCATGTTACAATAAGGCCAGAATTATTTCATAGAATGGTGTATTTTTCTGAATATGGCTTATTCCTTCACAGCTGAGCTGCCCTGCCATGTCCTACCCTTAATTTACTCCCTCTACTTCCTTTAAATTAAAGAGTATTAAATACACTAGGGACCTTTAAACACTACTTACTCTAAACTAGAGACTTTACTTTTACTTCAACGACTGGACTGTAGAAATACTCACCAGGTCTTACTTACCAATCAGCTCCTTCCCTGGTTGTGACGTCACTTTAGCGGTTTCGCAGTTGTTGTTGTTTGCCTGCTCCCGCTCTTGGACTCTTTCCTTGGTGTAAAGTAAGAACCAATTCCCAACTCGCAGCACTCTGTTTAAACCGCAGTCAGGGCTCCACCCAGGGCCGCTGCTGCTGCCGGTGTGTCTGGGCCTCGTTCGCTCTCCCGCTGCTTAAATCCTCGGTGTCCTCGCTCAGGCTCCACCAAGGGCCGCTGCTGCTGCCAGTGAAGTCCTTGTGGTTTTGTGGTTGGTCCAGTTAAGTTTCTGGTTACTGGTGTCCCCCATGATGTTGATAGTGGGGGAGTCGGCGATGGTAATGTCATTGAATGTCAAGGGGAGGTGGTTAGACTCTCGCTTGTTGGAGATAGTCATTGCCTGGCACTTCTGTGGCGCGAATGTTACCTGCCACTTATCAGCCCAAGCCTGAACGTCGTCCAGGTCTTGTTGCATGTGGGCATGGACTGCTTCATTATCTGTGGAGTTGCGAATGGCGCTGAACACTGTGCAGTCATCAGCGAACATCCCCATTTCTGACCTTATGTTGGAGGGAAGGTCATTGATGAAGCAGCTGAAGATGGTTGGGCCTAAGGACACTGCCCTGAGGAACTCCTGCAGCGATGTCCTGAGGCTGTGATGATTGACCTTCAACCACCACAACCATCTTCCTTTGTGCTAGGTATGACTCCAGCCAGTGGAGCGTTTTCCCCCTGATTCCCATTGACTTCAGTTTTACTAGGGCTCCTTGATGCAAGACTCGGTCAAATGCTGCCTTGATGTCAAGGGCAGTCACTTTCACCTCACCTCTGCAATTCAGCTCCTTTGTCCATGTTTGGACCAAGGCTGTAATGAGGTCAGGAGCCAAGTGATCTTGGCGGAACCCAAACTAGGCATCAGTGAGCAGGTTATTGGTGAGTAAGTGCCACTTGATAGCACTGTCGATGACACCTTCCATCACTTTGCTGATGATTGAGAGTAGACTGATGGAGCGGTAATTGGCCGGGTTGGATTTGTCCTGCTTTTTGTGGACAGGACATACCTGGGCAGTTTTCCACATTTTCAGATAGATGCCAGTGTTGTAGCTGTACTGGAACAGCTTGGCTAGAGGCGCGGCTAGTTCTGGAGCACAAGTCTTCAGCACGATAGCCGGGATGTTGTCGGGGCCCATAGCCTTTGCTGTATCCAGTGCGCTCAGCCATTTCTTGATATCACATGGAGTGAATCGAATTGGCTGAAGAATGGCTTCTGTGATGGTGGGGACCTCGGGAGTAGGCCACTCGGCACTTCTGGCTGAAGTTGGTTGCAAACGCTTCAGCCTTGTCTTTTGCACTCACGTGCTGGGCTCCACCATCATTGAGGATGGGGATATTCTTGGAGCCTCCTCCTCCCGTTAGTTGTTTAATGGTACACCACCATTCACGACTGGATGTGGCAGGACTGCAGAGCTTTGATCTGATCCGCTGATTGTGGGATCGCTTAGCCCTGTCTATAGCATGCTGCTTCTGCTTTTTAGCATGCATGTAGTCCTGTGTTGCAGCTTACCAAGGTTGGCACCTCATTTTTAGGTACGCCTGGTGCTGCTCCTGGCATGCTCTTCTACACTTGTCGTTGAACCAGGGTTGGTCCCCTGGCTTGGTGGTAATGGTAGAGTGAGGGATATGCCGGACCATGAGGTTACAGATTGTGATGGAATACAATTCTGCTGCTGCTGATGGCCCACAGCTCCTCATGGATGCCCAGTTTTGAGCTGCTAGATCTGTTCTGAATCTATCCCATTTAGCACGGTGGTAGTGCCACACAACACGATGGAGGGTGTTCTCAGTGTAATTTGCATACAGCAAGCTCCCACAAACAACAATGTGACAATGACAGTATAATCTGTTTTAGTGATGTTGATTGAGGGATAAATATTGGCCAGGACACCGGGGATAACTCCCCTGCTCTTCTTCAAAATAGTGCCATGGGATCTTTTATGTCCACCTGAGAGAGCAGACAGAGCCTCGGTTTAACGTATCGTCCGAAAGATGCACCTCCGACAGTGCAGCACTCCCTCAGTACTGCACTGGCGTGTCAGCCTAGCTTTTTGTGCTCAAGTCTCTGGAGTGGGACTTGAACCCAGAACCTGCTGACTCAGAGGCAAGAATGCAACAGTACAACAGTGACTCCACTTCAAAAGTACTTCATTGGCTGTAAAGCGCTTTGAGATGTCCGGTGGTTGTCAAAAGCGCTATATAAATGCAAGTCTTTCTTTCTTTCTTTCTTAAAGCCTTCATTAAAACTTTTACGTAAAGGCCTCAGCCTATCCCAAAAGTCTGGGCTTAGATTTAATGGGGGAAATTTTCATCTGTTTAGTGTCCCGCTTTGGCACAAATACAGGAGAGTAATGGGCAGAAATTAAAATGTCTGATCCTCTTTCGTACAATACTGCTGCTTTTACAGCTAGTCTGATTTTCATGGGAACATTAATCCTGGCACCCAAAACTTCTGTCTGAAACAGATGGGAATCTCATAAATAAATCTAAACCGGGGTCAAGTGATGTCATTACGGTGCTAACCCCACTTTCCAACCTCACTGTCAGACTAATGCTGTTTCCTGCTCCTGCGCACCAACCACGGGTGGTACAAGTCCTGAGGTGGCTATTTTATACACTATTCAAAGGGATCCACAGATGCTCCCAAGTAAAGTTGTAAAGTGCTTTTGGAAACATTTTTCTTGCAGTAACTTGTGGATTTTTTGACCTTAAAGGATTTGAAAGTGCTTGTAGTTGCTAATGTATGTTTTGAACTGTTAAGGAGCTTCTGACATTGCCGTTTTTCTTGATGGGGGTCCTTCTTGGAATTCCACTCTGAGAGAAGGAGGAGGACGAGGAGGAGCAGGAAGAAGGAGTAAACAGCTGCAGCTGCAGGAAGAGCAAATAAAAAGAGGCGTGCTCAGAGGAATCCTTACCCTCCCAACAGAATTTACATGTCCAGACAGCGTACCTTCTGTTTTCTGCATGAGAGGGCTTTGATTCTTAGGATAGGCATTGACAGAGTTGTATTGCATCCTTCAAGAAGAGCTGCAACCAACTGCTGCAGACGGCACAGCATTGCTCGGAGACAAGGGCCATCCACTGCACATTTGGATCATGAATCATCTTAGGAACCCACGCCCGGCTGTGGAACTCCACTGCAGTCAGATCCATGGAACAGCTGGATTGCTTGTTGCAGTAAAGGTCATGGTAGCCCCGAACTTCTTTGCCTTTGGTTCCTTCCAGGCTGCCACACAGGATATCAGCAACATCGGTAAGTCTGCAGTCCATGCTTTCCTTAAACAGAAGTGAGAAGTCGCACAACACCAGGTTATAGTCCAACAGTTTTATTTGAAATCACAAGCTTTCGGAGCTGCTGCCCCTTCGTCAGGTGAAGTGAAGGAATACGAATCGGCAAAGCATATATAGACAGAGAACAATGCCTGTGTAGCGTACAATGTCAGACGACTACATTTAATCTTTCTGACTGCCTTTTATCACACCTCGGCAGAGAAACAATCAGGTCAGCCAGGAAGGCACCACATCAAAGACATAGCAAGATACAACTGAGACAATGAGGTGGGGTCACAGGGGGTCTAATGTGTCAAATGCAGTCTGTATGGAAAATCATAAACTTTAACATTCCTTAAACAGGTAGCTGATGCCTTTTTTGCTGCAGCAAAGATTTTCATCACTTTTCCCCGTGGACATCTAGACGCAGCAGGATCTTGCTCTGGGGTTTTCACAAATTGCAGAATTTCTTCAAATCCAGGGCCTCATTGACTGCACCCTTACCACTCTGTGGGTTCCTTCACACAGTATGACCACCTTCATAAATCACAAGGGCTTCCACTGTATTAATGTGCAACTAGTGTGTGATGACCAACATTGCATTAGGCAGGTCTCCTTACAGTTGACATGATGCTTTTATATTGTGTCAATCGTCCAGCCTCCACTGTTTGCACAGCAAGTTAAAGGCTGGCTACTTGGAGACAAGGGCTATCTACTGCACATTTGGATCATGAATCATCTTAGGATCCCATTCCCAGCTGTGGAACTCAACTACAATCAGATCCATGGGTCAACTAGAGTTGACCCATGGATCATCGAGCAGAAAATTGGAGTCCTCAAATACCTGGATAGGACCGGTAGCTTCCTCCAATACAGCTGAGAAAGAGTATCCTGTACCATTGTGGTTTGCTCTATGCTACATAATTTTGTACTGCAACAGGGACAACTCTTGGAGCCACCCTTGGTCGAGAACCTTCAGCATGATGAGGGGAAGGACGCTGATGACAGAGGATTGCAGGATTGGTCCAACCGTTGCCTACAGTCAAAGACTTTTTGGACAGCAGCTCATTGGAGAACTTCAGCTGAACAATCTGTGCTCCCATGCATTAACAGTCATGTCCAATATGCCTCAGTCCTTCCACCCTAAAGAAAAACCAGCATCAACCCCAAAATTGATATATGTGAACTAACATTGTAAGAACACCAGTTACTACAGGAATACTCTCTGCACACAAAAATTTAAGGTGTCGATAGTGGTCATGATGCGGAGATGCCGGTGTTGGACTGGGGTGGACAAAAGTGAGAAGTCGCACAACACCAGGTTATAGTCCAACAACTTTATTTGAAATCACAAGCTTTCAGAGCGGCTGCTCCTTCGTCAGCTGACTTCACCTGACGAAGGAGCAGCGCTCCGAAAGCTTGTGATTTCAAATAAAGCTGTTGGACTATAACCTGGTGTTGTGCGACTTCTCACAAAAATTTAAGATAGCATTGTGGTTTTACTGGGTTACAGAAAGGCCTACACGTTATTGTTCACACCGTGGGAGCCCCTAGTACCTGTCTGAAATGCTCTTTTGCCTACTCTAGTGGTTCTATGTGGTGCTCCCACAGTGGCTACAACATAGGAAGTAGGAAGGTGCTGTGGCTCATTCAAGGGTTCATGAGATGCTTGTGGTCAGCGACCCCTAGGAGCTTAGGCTGAGAATGTGCAGCTGCAGACTGCAACCACAGTGTCTATCAGGTCAGTCTGGCCCAGCTGGCTTTCTGGTGCCAAGGCAGGCACCAGACGTGCTGTTAACAAGTGTCAGCTGTCACTCAGTTGGTAGCATTCTCGCCTCTGAGTCAGCAGGTTGTGGGTTCATAATCCCACTCCAGAGACTTGAGCACAAAAAGCTAGGCTGACACTCCAGTGCAGTGCTGAGGGAGTGCTGCACTGTCAGAGGTGCATCTTTCGGACGAGACGTTAAACCGAGGCCCCGTCTGCTCTCTCAGGTGGACGTAAAAGATCCCATGGCACTATTTTGAAGAAGAGCAGGGGAGTTATCCCCGGTGTCCTGGCCAATATTTATCCCTCAGTCAGCATCACTAAAACAGATTATATTGTCATTGTCACATTGTTGTTTGTGGGAGCTTGCTGTATGCAAATTAACTGCTGCGTTTCCTACATTACAACTGTGACAACACTTCAAAAGTACATCATTGGCTGTAAAGCACTTTGGGACATCCTGAGGTCGTGAAAGGTGTTATATAAATGTAAGTGTTCTTTCTTATGAAAGATGGCATCATGTTCCATTCCCATTCCACCACTGCCCCTGCTCCTGGACTGCAGCTCCAAACTACTGATCTGCAGGAGAGCAGACTCTAGGACATCTGGGACCTGATTAAAGCCCCTATCCATTCACTTTCCCAGCCTGTTCAAGGTAGAGGAGATGGTTGAGCCCAGAGCCTGCATGACCCCGGTGACATGAATCTTGTCATTCATGTGGAAATGACTTATGAAATAATACTGGGCGGCCTGCTGGTGGCGCTGTCCAGGGAGAGTATAAATACTCGGGCATGGGCCCAGCTTGCTCAGGACATTCTTAACAGGAACTAATGAAGGACACAACTAGACCTCCATGTTGTAAAACAGTTGATTAAAGCTTTGTTTAACGCTTAGACCAAGTGCCTAGTAGTTTTCTTACGTCACCTGGTATGTGCATCCCTGAGAAATGCTATTACTGGTGTCAGTGATCCCTGCGGGGAAGGGGAAGAGGGGCTCAGCTGCCAGATGGTCCATCAGTCCATGGTTGACTGCAGAGCTATTTGCAGGAGTCTTACACAAGTTAGTAGTGGAATTCAACATAATATCTGACATGTTTTGGAAGTTCCCTGGCAGATAATCTACTGCATTCAGCAATTGCTGGTGACCAGAAATCATCTTTAAAGTCTGCATTTCTGTCCTGTTCAGCAAACCTAGGACATGAGTTGGCCCTCCAGTTAGTTCTTTTCTGGGTCTTCCTTGCCACCTCCCACTACAATTGCTCACTCATGCTCAGTGAATCCCTCATGAAGACCCCTGGAACTTACTATCTAGGTCATGTAGGATGTTGATTCCTGTGCTGGTGCTTGGCAGGGTCAGAGCGAGTGATGGTGCATTGTCTTTTGGGTGATCCTCATCAGTCTGTCTGACTGTCATGACCAAGTTGTCCGATTGACCTAGAAAAAAGCTCTCTTGGGCACTAATCTGAAAAGAAGAATATTTGAGCATCATCACACCTACGTGGAGGCTCTGAGGTTAGTGTCCGAAAATGTGTGGCAACTGACAGGAATATCTCAGGAGTGCCAATCCTTCATTTGCAGCAACATCATAGAAAGTTTTACTTCCTGGAGGCACCTTTGAAGTGTGTAGTAGCTTCATTGGAATCTATGACATTGCCCCATCTCACAAGTGGCCCAGCACGAATAGGTGCCTCATCCTTTACGGAAGCATAGCAGAGGCCCTGGGAGTCCTCAACATTGACTCCAGACCCCAAGACGTCTCATGGCTTCAGGTCAAGCATGAGCAAGGAAACCTCCTGCTGATTACCACTTACTGCCATCCCTCAGCTGATGAATCAGTATTCCTCCATGTTGAACACCACTTGGAAAAAGCACTGAGGGTAGCAAGGGCACAGAATGTATTCTGGGTGGGGGGACTTCAACATCCATCACCAAGAGTGGCTCGGTAGCACCAGTACTGACCGAGCTGGCCGAGTCCTGAAGGATATGACTGCCAGACTGGGCCTGCGGCAGGTGGTAAGGGAACCAACATGAGGGAAAAACCTACTTGACCTCGTCCTTACCAATTACCTGTCGCAGATGCATCTGTCCATGACAGTATTGGTAGCAGTGGAGACAGAGATAGACTGTGCTAAACAGAAAACAAGACTTCTGTGATCAGTTGTGCTCTGATGCCCTTGCAGCTGTCACTGAATAATCCTCTGAGTGATTGTCCTGATGCTCTCCTCAATATACTTCTGTTTCCATTGCAGCTAGGGCCACCTCCCCAAGAATGTACATGTTAAGGCCTTTTTGGATGCCAAGGTTGTGCAGGGCACAGCAGGCTATAACTATGCAGGGCACATGAACTGGAACACATTGCAGAGTCCATCATGACATTTTAAGACAGTGTGACAACTTTAATGGTCCTCTCAGTGATAGAGGGATGTGTCTTTTTATAGCACTCCTCTGCTACTGTTTAGGCAACCCTGATTGAAACAGCCAGAAACCAGCTTGTGACCTCGATAGGCCAAGTCGCAGTCTTGTGCCCAAGTTTCTAAGATGATTTTGTGGTGGTGGAGACTTCACCCACACCTTATAAGGCCATTTACATAAGAGGGGCAGGAACTCAAAAGTTCTATACCCTGGGCCTTCTTTTGGGACCTGGGATATGGTTGGTGCAGGTACACCTGATCAGACCAGGCACACCAACCAAGCAAGGAGTGGATGTTGGGCATATCTGGAGGTCCAGCCTTGGGGCTGAGGCCTGGACCCCCTGAAGATCTGGAAATGTATTTATTTTTAAACGTGAAGTGTCCTCTTTTGTAAGGGAATAATGGGGGCACCTGCAGTTTTCTTCCAGGGAGAGGACCCATTAACCCCTCCCAGCCTGAGCGTCCTTGGCCGGACATTCCAGCCTCTTCAATGAAGTGGGGAGGGGGGCATTAGATGCCAAAGAAATATAAATCACAGGATCGTTCCCTGACTCCACAAACTTTGGCAGGGCTAGTGGTGGACCTCTGAGGTAGGCGATTCTCAGCACTTTTGTCAAGACGTGCCACACGGCAGATTTTTTTCTATGCCCTCCTGAAGTGGCTTATAGTTATCTTCACGGTTAACCATGCTTCCTATGTTTGTGTCAACTGAAAATATTGATATGGTGCCCGCCAAACTCAGGTGCAGATCATTTATATATATTGAGAAGAACAATGGTCCCAACTCTGATCCCGGGGTGGGGGAGGGAGCGGGTGGATGGCGGGGGGTGGGGGCGGTATCAGACTCAGAACATAAAGCTGAAAATGAACAGCGGGAATTTCCCCTGTTCACTAACTTTGGCAGTATCCCTGGCGAGGTTTCCGGCAATTTTCTGCCCAAGTTACGACGGCTGATTGGGGAACCCCCGCGGAAGTTCCGAGCGTGAGATTGTTTATCATGATTATATGGCTGCTGCTGCTCATTAATTTTGAAATATACAAGATTCTGAAGGGGAATTGACAGGGTAGATGCTGAGAGGTTGTTTCCCCTGGCTGGAGTGTCTAGAACTAGGGGGCATGGTCTCAGGATAAGGGGTAGGCCATTTAAGACTGAGATGAGGAGGAATTTCTTCACTCAGAGGGTTGTGAATCTTTGGAATTCTCTGCCCCAGGGGGCTGTGAATGCTGAGTCTTTGAGTATATTCAAGGCTGAGATAGATAGATTTTTGGACTCTAGGGGAATCAAGAGATATGGAGATCGGGCGGGAAAGTGGAGTTGAGGTCGATGATCAGCCATGATCTTATTGAATGGCGGAGCAGGCTCGAGGGGCCGTATGGCCTACTCCTGCTCTTATTTTTTATGTTCTTATGTAGTGTGTTGAAATGTAACCCAACCGATGGAAACATGTACTTTTCCTCCATTCTGTGAGAAAAAGAATTCCAGTAAAAAACCTTTTATTTGAAATTCAGATGGAATGACCTTTTTATGGTAATGAAAAATGAAGGAAACTGTTAAATTAGTTGGGGAAGAATGGTGGATCATTTAAAATGCAAATAACTTTGTTTCTGTAAATTTGCATTTTTAAGGCTTAGCTGACAGTGAGAATAAATTTATTGAAAAATAGCTTATCTCAGGTGTTGTGTCCTGCCTCAAAATTCAGCGGAAATGACTCCTGCTAATAGGTTGCACAGTGCAGGCTGCCATTATTTTCAGCGCTCTTCTTAGCTAGTGTGCCAGAAAATATGGCCCCTGGAGTATTCAATTAATTAACAGTTCAGAGTTTTTAAAGTTGCTGTTTTTTCAGATTCGGTTTTGTTTTAAAGCGCCACCTTTAATGAAACCTTTCCTGTTGTAATGCGTGCTGATTTTTTTTTAATTACTTATTAAAATAATCAACTTTTAAGCATCGTTATTTCGATGCGAATTACCTTATGCGACTGATTTAACAAGTTTTAGAAAAGTTAAGTACAAGAAATAGAAACAAAACCGGATTTGGTTTAAATTTTGTGTTTTGTGCCAACTGAAATTCCTATACCGTCCATTTCTTTACTTTCAAAAATAAAAACAGAGATGGAAGTGAGCACGCTGATATGATGGCTGGGGCCATTTTTTCTCTTTATCTCCTGAAGACACTGATTATTGCAATGCTGCAGTTTCATAAGCACTGGTGGCTCTCTCTGTGGTACCTCACCCAAGTGACCCTTCTTCATGTGTGAGCTTAGACAACAAAGTGTGGACTTTATAATTGCCGTTATATTAATGCTGATGGTAACCCACTTATTTTAAATTGGTTACTGCTGGCATTGCAATAACATTGATTGGATAATTCAGGCCTGAGTGTTGGCAAGCTATTTGGATGTAGAAAGAATAAACGGAAATTTATATAACACCTTATTACATCGCTTAGAAATACCCCAAAGTGCTTTTATTTAAAATTGTGATGAATACTATAAGTTAAATATAGATACATCCAGCGACCTGCATACCTGGAAACGTTTCCAGCCCCAGTTTGTGTGGGGGCCCTGGAAACAATTAAATCTCCCCACAATATCTTGCTCCAAATGGCTCTTCTCCAGATGTGCTGAAACACTGTGCATGTACAGAAGAGATATTTTGCACCAGGTCTTCTGTGCGATTTGATGTTCACGAGCACTTAAAGGGCTCCACAAATTGTAAGTGACCACTGAAACAGCTGATGCTCACACACAATGTGAATGGTTGGCAACTATACACTGAAAGGAATCCAACTTCTGTGCCAGATAGCTCGAGTCAAACCTGTGACGCTCCTGGGATGGATGGTTTCAGGCAATACATGTAACCCACTGGACCACTGGGAAGATAGAATCTAAATACTTTTAAAGCAAACTAAGGCTATGGCCCCAAATTCTTATTTGTTCAGTAGAAATTGAGACCAGACAAAACCGTTCTCTTTCATCCTTCTCCAAATACACTTTCAGTCATCAATTTCTGGCTAATGGGAAATGTGCAAGAGGACAGACTGGGGGAACTGTAAAAGAAATGTGACCTAACCATTAAATTATCTCTGCAAGCTCCAATTTAAGAAAGAAAAGAAAGAACTTGCAATTTATATAGCGCCTTTCACAACCTCAGATCATCCTCTAGCACTTTACAACCAATGAAGTACTTTTTTTTGCAGTGTAGTTGGCCAGGACACCGGGAGAAATCCCCAGCTCTTCTTTAAATAGTGTTGTGGGTCTTTAATGTCCACCTGAGAGGGAAGACGGGGGCCTCAATTTAACATCTCATCTGAAAGACGGCGCGTACAACAGTACAGCACTCCCTCAGTACAGCACTGAAATGTCAGCAGAGATTCTGTGCTCAAGACTTTGATTTATGGACACATGTGCAGTCCAGTCTTGACAGACTTTATAGAGTTGCTTTAAAAGGTTTATTAACTGGTTACGTGTATCAATATAAAATCAGTTAAATTTTATAAAATGATCTGCTGTGAGTGGAACTAATAGCTTCCTAACCAGACTGACTCCCCTAGGAAACTCTCTGCTAAATGGCAGCTGTTTTCTAATGGCACCTGATGCCTTTTCTAGCTGTTCCTTCAGTTTATATTTTATAACTTCAATTTTCTCCTTTTCTTTCTTTAAAGTGCTAACACATGCTGGACGAAGGTTCCACAGGGAGTCACTAGTACCTCATTCAATTCTTCATTCTTCTTGCACGAATATTATCAGCAAGTAATTCCACTGTGGAAGGTATCACTGCTGAGCCCAATCTTTTCCTCACCTGCAATCCACACAGTAGGGCCTAGAAGCACTTGCTCGACAGACCAGGTAGCAATAGGGCTGGGGAAGCACCTCAGCACGCAGGCTGACAAGCACCCAGGTGGGTAGGCAGGTGACTCGAGCTGCAACGGATCCCGGGAAACTTGTGGGGAGTTGGGAACAACATTGGGTGGGCCAGACTGTAGGAGACTCTAGTTAGGTTGGAGTAAGAGCAGTTCTGAAAACTACTCTGAACAAGTCTGGGCAGGCGAGGCAAGATTGCAGTTGATTTGAGCCAGACTGCAAGGGACTCCAGGTGGGCAGCATGACTCTGGATAGCTTAGGCTGCTGAATGGATCGTGTGAAGTGAAGAGAAAGGGAGCAGGAAGCATGGGAAGTGGGTCAGGTCATCAGAACTCAGCAGACATGGTGGGTGAGGCCACAATGAAGAGGGAAGAGCTATACCATGATTGACGTGGACTGCAGCCAATTAGGAGGAATCAAGGCATGGGCAACAATGCCTAATTCAATAATTCAATCTCCAGCCAAGTAGTCAAATTGAGGCACCGGCTCTCAACTGACGAATACACCTCTTTGAGAAATCATTTTCCAAGGATTTACAATTCCATACAATAACTTTATGATTAAGAATAAATGTTTGTTTAATTATGTATGGGTTTCTTATGCTGTAAATTATACTTTTACCCAGTAAATTTCAGGTGAAGGATTAATTCATGATGGCAGCTCCAATCAACCAAACATTTTTTTTGGTCATTTTTTTTTGTATTTGCTCTCGGGATGTGGCAAATATTGACAAGGCTGCATTTATTGCCCATCCCTTGGGTGGTGGAGGGAGTGGGGGAGGGCGTGGGGGCAGAACTTGCAGGTTATGATACGCCCATGATGTTGCTATGTTTGTCCTGCTCTGAGATAGAGGTTGTGGGTTTGGGAGGTGGTGTTGAAAAAAACCTTGGTGAATTGATGCAGTACATTTTGTAGATTGTACAAACTGCAGCCACAGTGCATTGGTGATATGGGTTTGCGGGGGGCGGGGTGGGTTGTTAATGAGTTTAGTACCAGGGACGCATATAAAGTGGATTTCTCCAGCCTGAATGCTTCTTGAATGTTACATAGAATTCATTGAATTACATAGAATATACAGCACCGAAACAGGCCATTCAGCCCATGCCAGCATTTATGGTCCACTCAAGCCTCCTCCCATCCTTCCTCATCTAATTCTATTAGCATAACCCTCTATTCCCTTCTCCTTCATATGCTTATTGAGATTCCCCTGAAATGCATCTATACTATCTGCCTCAACTACTCCCTGTGGTAGCAAGTTCCATATTCTCACCACTATCTGGGTAAAGAGGTTTCTTCTGAATTCCCTATTTGATTTCTTGGTGACTATCTTATATTGATGGCCTCTAGTTTTGTTCTTTCCCACAAATGGAAACACTCTCACTGTGTCTGCTCTATCAAAACTTTTCATAATTTTAAAGACCTCGATTAGGTCACCCCTCAGCCTTCTCTTTTCAAGAGAAAAGAGACCCAGCCTGTCCATCCTTCCCTGATAGGTATAACCTCGCAGTTCTGGTATCATCCTTGTAAATCTTTTTTTCACCCTCTCCAGTGCCTCTACATCCTTTTTATAATATGGCGACCAGAACTGTGCACAGTACTCCAAGAATGTTGTTGTGACTGCCTCCTTGTAAGTGAATGGTAAGTATTCCATCACACTTCTGACTGGTGTTCCTTTAACCTGCAGGGTAAGAGGCTAAGGGGAACCATGGTAATGAAGTGGGGTGGGGGTGGGGGGTTGCCAGGCCTCCCATCTCATTTTCCATTGCAGGAGGGACAGGTCACCCATTTTGAGAGGTGCTCAGAAGATGTGCGCCTTAGGCCCTGCGCTCAGCTCCTCTCCAACTGGAGGATAAGAGAGACTTAGGACTCAAGGACTGCACCATTTTTTCAAGGAGGTGATCGGATCCCTTCAGGTTGCTGCTTTTGGAAAGCAGCCAGAAGGCACAGGCACTGGTGGCCATTTCTGTAGCCGCAGAAATTAAATGAACGGATGGAAAATCGGCCAGGCTCCGTTAGGGGCTTACATTCCTCCCTGTCCAATTTTCTTGTATTCGCTGTGCCCATGTGATCCAATAGCCCGTGGCACAGGAAGAGGAAATCTGCCACGATCACTCAAAAGCAGCAGTCACAAATGAGTTTTGATCAGTCTCCCAAGCGGAAATATTTATCTGGTTGTATCGCTGACCGTGACCTATTCTATGTGTCCCATATGTTTAAAATAGAAATTTTAAACAAAGGTTTTTTTTTTATATACCGCAGTTGCAGAGCTATGAAAAACATCCTGCACAGTTCCCAAGCCACACATGTGGTATGAATTAAAATCATCATTTTGTTTTGTCTGATTACCCTTTGTGCACGCCTGTGTGCTGGATTGAGGGGGAGGTAAGAGGAAAACTGGGAGAACTGGAAAAAGAGAAACATTTGTTCGGTGAAAATGCTAAACCACAGGCTCATCTCTTTGATCTGAACAAGAGGGTTTGTTCTACTGGATGATATAAAACGTTAATGATAGCCATTTGTTGATTTCTTGATCCATTTTACTTACTCAGGAACTGAAGAATAGAAGTTTGTGGTCCATGTCCCTTCTCAAGTTTCATTTTACAAGGCCTTTACTCCAGAGAGATATTTCTGGTTCAATAAATATGGGTGTAAGCCTTCATCAGGTTTGTTCTACTGAAAGGTCTTCAGCCAAAAATGTCTTTTCTCTTTCAGATGCTGACAGGACTATTGTGTTTTCCAGCATTTTTTTTGTTTTTACTTTAGACTTCCAGCATTTAAAGAAAGAAAGAGAAAGAACTTGCATTCATATGGCATCCTTGACAACTTCAGGATGTTCTGAAGCACGTCCACAGCCAATTAATTACTTCCAAAGTATAGTCGCTGTTGTTATGTAAGTAAACGTGGCAGCCAATCCCAGTAGCCCAGCACATTCAACAAACGCTCCCTTACTGTAAAATGAATGACCAGTCAATCTGTTTTATTTTTGGTGGTGTTCGGTGGGGGCCAGCTGCCAGAGGAACTCAATGGTTTTCACCGAATAGTGCCATGGAGTCTTTTGCATTCACCTGAAAAGGCAGACAGGGCTTCAGTTTAAAGTCGCGTCTGAAAGACGGGAGCTCGACAATACATCACTTTCTCCAGTACTGCACTGAAAGTAGATTTTTTTTTAATCGAGACTTCCCTAGTCGTCAGGGACATTTTTCAACTGGTTGTAAAGCGAAGACTGAGAGGGGTTATGACAGAGGTGTTTTAAATTATGAAAGGTTTGGACAAATTGGATTCAAGTAAACTTTTCTGCTCTGTACACAGTTTAATCACAAGTGTCATATTTACCAATTAAGGGCAACAAAAGAAAGTAGGAAACGCAGGAGAAAAGTTTTTACTAAAATGCTGGTAAGTATGTCGAACGGGTGGTGGAACAAGAAACCTTAATAGTTTCAAGAAGGAATTAGACAGGCTCTTGTCAACCAATAGGATTCAGGGTTATTAGGAATGCACCAAGGGCATTCTGTGGATAGGTGGGAGAGATGAACCAAAGATCTTGACCTGCCTTTAACTGTTACTATGGCCCTGATTTAAACTGGGGACTAGTTTTCAGTGGGCAAGTCCTGATGTTAGTTCAAAACTCACCCGCTCTGAAAAGGACAGAGGCCCGGGGTATTTTAACTCCCAGGCCTCATTTAATTGCCGCCAGCCGATTTCCCACCGATTTCGGACAGGAAGTCAGCAAGAAGCAGCCTGGAGACCGCTCACCGAGCACCTAAGTCCGTGGATTGGCTGCCAGGGATCGGGAGGATGGGGCGAGACTGTGGCGGTGGGAAGCCTCGGATTTTCTTGTGGGGCACTCGGAAGAGCACTCCTGCTCCCTCTGGCCCCACACAGAAATTAAACGGGCCTCTTTTGCTCCCCAATCCAGTCCCGCGCTGGGTTGGTGTGTCGGGAAACTGACAGCCGTTTCCCACTCGGGCCTCCGATTAAATATAGCAGTTGGGTCCAGGGCGGTTAAGAGACTGGGGGAATTTTAATTGTTCACCGCCTGGAGGAAAGCCTCGGGTGCCCTGGGCAGCAAAGGGCGGGTAATCTGAAAATCACCTCCTGTGTTGCTGAAGTGCATAAACAACCGTTTCTCCGGGGTTTCTGCCGATGTTTCACTGAAGTTACGGTGGGAGATTGGGAGAACGGCTGCGGAAATGCCAGGCGCAAGTATAATGGTAGCCTAGTGGTCATGGTGGTTGGTCCTGAGTTCAAAAATCAGGTAATTTCTTGGCAAGCACCATAAAATGACCATGAAAGCTGCTGGATTGTCATCAAAACACAAATGAATTCCCCAGCTTAGTCAATGTCCTGAGGAATACATGTTCGGATGGGTCCCTAGCCAATATTGCACAGAACCTTCTGTTGTTGCCCAAAATTAATCTAATTCCATCAAAGTTGAATGCGGTCATTGCCTCAATAGGCACAAACATCTGTTCAGGCACAAAACCTTGGTTACAAGTGTTCATTTAATACCTGCCACTGCTCCCCTATTGCCGCTTTGGTAAAGGGCACCCTTCTAACAGAGGTCCTCACTTAGCTCTTCATAGAACTTGCATTGCTTACATATTTTCTGGGTGGAGCTAATATCCTGAAAGGCGCATCCTCCTCAAAATTCTGCCTCACTTTCATATCCTTCACCCTCTCCTGCTCTTCCTTCTCCTCCAGTGCAATGGCAAACAAAGGTCTGCCTATTAAGAATGCCACACCTGCTTCGAGAAATTCTCACGTTGGGTGGGGGCCAACATTTCTCAGGGGGTCTCCCAGTCCGACCAGCAGTCAGAGGCTGTCTGCAGGCGCAAACAAAATCGCCGAAAACTGTTTCCAACTCAATCGGGAGTGAAAGCTTTTGTCAATCTTCAGGCTCAAAAGTTCATCACTTCCGCCAGTCTCAGCAAATTCTGGCAACAGGCGGGCCTTACGTTTCCCGTTCTAAGTTACTCCTAGTGCATTGTGAGCATAACCTCTGGGAAATTGGGGCGTCAGTCCCACTGGCCCTCACATAAAGAGAATTAAATCAGTTCTGTTGGGACTCGGCACGTGAATTGCAGGAAGGCTCCAGCTTGCAATCATAAATCCGCGCGCATCGTTCATGGGGCAGAAAACTAGCGGAGATGGCCTCCACACCAATTTGCTGATCAGTGAACGCCAAAAGCACCACAGAATAATCAGGGCCCGTATAATTACTCAGCTCAACTCGTGCTTTCTTTATTCAATAATCCATACAAATTACATAAAGCACAACAAGCTTAGTTTTGGATGCTGTGAACCTTTAATGGTATGACTCATAACTCAGGACTTCATTCCATTATGTTTTATTTCCTAATGTTGTTATTTCTTTGACCCTGTGCTTTATCTTGTGCCAGCTTTTAGTCGGAGCTTTGATTCCTGCAGTGCTCATGTAGTTCCACCTCACAAACAACTGGAGGCAATTGTAAAGTATTTGATTGAAGTGGCACATTCAATCACGCTCAGATCATAATTTTAATTCCTCTCGCCCCCCAATCAGTGCGATTAATACTTTTCAAGCACCATTGCTTGCACAAGCCCTACTTCTTTGCAAAGAACTCTTGCGTACGCTACAGAGTTAACACATAAACTGTCTGTTAATGCTATGAAGCCACTGTCTTAAAGTTATACATATTTTACAACATTCAATGATTTGGGAATCCGTGAGCTTATTCAATATGAATAATAGTACGATAAGCTGCACTGATGATTCTGTAAACTCACTGTACAGTGTGATACTGAAAAGTGTACATCAGGGAGGTCCCCGGTTTGGTTCTCAATCTGCACTGAGTTAGATGGTCATCGCCATAGTGGTTCTGGTTGCTTCTCCACCTCAAGGATTTGGAGGGCAAGAAACCCAATCAAGATTCCTGCTCCTTAGCACAATCCAGTATCCCATGCTGAAAAGTATGTGTCTGTTGATGGCAAGATTGGGCTTGTCTGTGATGCCTCCTATGATTGAATAGCTTTCAGTATTCACCACATAAAAGAAAGACTTGCGTTTATACGGCGCCTTTTATGACCACCGGACGTCCCAAAGCACTTTACAGCAAATGAAGTACTTTTTGAAGTGCAGTCACTGTTGTCATGTCGGAAACACGGCAGCTAATTTGCGCACAGCAAGCTCCCACAAACACTAATGTGATAATGACCAGATAATCTGTTTTAGTGATGTTGAGTGAGGGATAAATATTGGCTAGGACACCAGGGATAACTCCCCTGCTCTTCCTCAAAATAGTGCCATAGGATCTTTTACATCCACCTGAGAGGGAAGACGGGGCCTCGGTTTAATGTCTCATCGGAAAGACAGCATCGCTGACAGTGCAGCACTCCCTCAGAGTGTCATCCTAGATTTTTGTGCTCAAAGTCTCTGGAGTGGGACTATGAACCCACAACCTTCTGACTCAGAGGCGAGGGTGCTACCCACTGAGCCACAGCTGACACAGTTCACATGTGAAGGATGATTTTAACTTAACCTGCCCAGCAGGAAGGAGGTGCTTTGGGTCAGATGCCCGTTTTACACCTCGCCCGATTTTACGTTCTATTGACTTCAATGGTGTGTAAAGTTGGGAGGGGGTGAAACGGATGTCCCACCCAAACTCGCTCCATTCTCGCTGGGCAAGTAAGGTTAAAATGATCCCCGAGTGTGTGAAGCACTGGGGGCTGCTGGCATCGATTGAACCATACCCCAGCAGGACACAGTGATTCAGGAGAAGAGGGGCAAAAGGAATAATAGCAGGGCATTTTCTCAACATGTGGGGTCTTAAAATAAAGATATTGGGCCAGAAATTCGGCCCTTGCCGGGTGAGTACGCGCTGTGTACTCACCCGTAAGGCCACCTGAAGTGCCGGTTTCCTGCATGCACTGCGCATGCGCGGGAAACCGGAACTTCCGTTCCCCTGAAGGGAGGGGTTCAGAGGTGAACCGCGTGCGTGGGCGAGGCTGCGTGCACGCAGCGAACTTCGGGTTTTTTTCAGGTTTCTCCGGGAAGGTAAGTATGGAAGAAGCTGCACTTTTAAAAAGGAGGCGCAAGACCCGTTTTTAACAAGGTAAGTGGTTAATTAATTACAATTAAAAAAATTTTTCAACAGGTTTATCTTTTTTAGATACTTTAAAGAAAGGTAAGTTTATTTTTAGCACTGTTAAAAAGAATTTAAATTTTTTCAAAAATTAAAATTTTTGTTTAAAGTAGTTAATTTATTTAACTTATAGTTATTTTAAAAATGTGATGTTTTTTTTTAATTTATTTGAAGTTTAGGTGTTGTTTTGGGGCCGATTTCAATTCATAGATTTGACAGGTCTTCCTGTCAAATCTATGAATGAAAGATGGTCTGCTGCCATTGGCTCTCCATGGCCCACGTGATCCCAGGGGACGCATCGCACTAACTACGCCCCTGGGATACACAAGCACTGCGCGCCGGCAGCTGCAGGAGGCCCAGGAGCTGAAGTCCCCGTGGGCGCAGAGGTCAACAGCAGGCGCGGTAGGTAGGTGCGCGCGCGATCCTTACTCCTGCGGGAAGCCAGGGAGCCGAATTTCTGGCCCAATAGCCTAAAAATGCCATGGATCCATTTAAGGGAGTGGAAGTTGGAAGGCAATACTGTCGCTGTGTCCTGCCGTTGACTCATCCCAAATCCCAAGGGCGGAGTCATTTAAATATTCAAGGCAGGCATCTGTGCCTGCAGCGGTGCAACAGAGACGTAAGTTAGAGAGTGGCACTCTGCTGTTCTGAAAGGGGGGACCTGAGGCCTAAGAGTGTCAAAAAAGAGCTTCTGAACATTAACCTCACTTGTTAACCATCTGTGCTGGAGTCTAAGGGCCTTCAGGTAGCCCAGAACAGAACCCATGCCTGCTCTCAGGTTCAGGGGATCCTACCCCTGCTATCAGGAGCAAGCTGGGCACGATTCCAGGGGTAGCCTTAGAACACCTCCAAACACACCCCTGAAGACGGATTTTACGGTAATGGGGATGGGCCTAGGGAATGTCCGTGCCTCCGGAGCACAATCTGCCAGAGAATTCCTGAGGGGTGGAAACCTGGCTTATGTGACTTTCCCCCCCAAAGATCATGCCATTGCTCCATTGCCCCCGACTGGAATTTCTAACTTATTTAAATATTTTCAGTTTTATATTCTTATTATAGTGACTGCACCTCCCAAACCCCCAACCACTAGAAGGACAAAGACAGCAGGTGTATCACCTGCAAGTTCCTTTCCAAGTTACACACCATCCTGACTTGGAAATATATCACCGTTCCTTCATCGTCGCTGGGTCAAAATCCTGGAAGTCCCTCCCTAACAGCACTGTGGGAGTACCTTCACCAGGCGGACTGCTGCAGTTCAAGAAGGCAGCTCACCACCACCTTCTCAAAGGGCAATTAGGGATGGGCAATAAATGCTGGCCTTGCCAGCGACGCCCACATCCCATGAACAATTTTTTAAAAAGTATCATTAGAATTTGTCTATAGAGTACTCTCTTGTATATGGGGGGAAAATTCAGTTGGTTCGCGCCTCCCGTTAGTGCCTTAAGAGGGCGCTAATGTGGCGCAAAGCAACTAGCGCCCGTGCGCGGCGATGTTTGCGCCGCTCACGAAATTAACTAGACATTTTGCGGCAGCGCTAAACACTACAGCCACGATCTCCTGCGCCGGCAGATCGTGACGTCAGTCGACTGCGCAACGCCCCGGTAGCGCCCCGGACCGGATATTGAGTGGCGCCCCCTGCCTTACCGCCTGCCGCTAGCAACGACAGGTTGAGGGGAGCGTTTTGCAGTCAGGAAGGGACTGGGGGAGCGCTATTTAAAGGCGACCACTTCCTGCCTTTTCTTGTTGGTGACATTCTTGCACCACGCATTCTGAGAGAGAGAGACTTCTGGAGAGATTCAACGCTGTATGAAGGAGTTTTGGGTACTGAGCAGCACTTTGCAGGTTCATTTTGATTTGCCCTTCCTTGTATCGATTTAGAAGAGACTGTGGGGGCTGCACTCTGAACTCTTTCCCTGGGACTCTCCATTGTTCTTTCCAGCAGATTTGATGTACAGGTCTCTCCAGGCCGAGATTCAAGGCTGCAATGAATAGGATGTGGATGGAGAGCAAGATCAACCCTCCCCTTTAAGAACTGGCCGGCGCCATTGTGTCTGTGTTCCATTGCTGACTGACATCACATGAGCTTCGTCAGTGCTCTGAATTAGCGCCTCGCTCCTCAGCCTTTGCGCCTTAAGACAGTTGTGATGCGCCTGATTTAGCGCTCCACTCACCTCCCGGGGCGATAGAAGCCAAGTTCGCAGTCGGAGGCGATAATTAGTGCCAGGCGCTAATCTTTGCGCCCGGCCGATAATTGCGGCCCAAATGGGGTGATACTGAATTTCTCCCCCTATATTTCCTTGTTTCTCTTCATATGTGTTAATGAGAACACACCAAGTTAATTATGAATAACATTGAAATATTAACGTTTGTTGAGCCCTATGCCTGAATACAGGGCGATTATAAAGGAAATGCAGACGATGGGTATAGGGTGAGTAAATTATATATTCTCTTTTAATGTACCTTTGTTTTCTGTTTCCATTGTTTGATTTTCTCTCTTATTTCTTTGGTTTTGCCCTGATGGCTTTGATTAGGATAAAGCAAAACTTTTGCACCAAATTCAGTCCATCTGAGTTTGGATAAGAATTTCTTTGCCCACCTAAGAAATATGTAGTGAAATATTTGGGGGGAGAAATTCGGTATCGCCCCGTTTGGGGTGCAATTATCGGCCGGGCGCAAAGTTTAGCGCCTGGCGCTAATTATCGTCTCCGACTGCAAATTTGGCTTCCATCACCCCTGGAGGTGATTGGAGCGCTACATCAGGTGCTACACACCTCTCTTAAGGCGCTAACGCCGAGGAGCGAGGCGCTACCTCAGAGCACTGGCGAAGCTCATGTGATGTCAGTCAGCAAGGGAACACAGACACACTGGCGCCGGCCAGTTTTTAAAGGGGAGGGTCGATCTTGCTCTCCATCCACACCATGCTCATTGCAGCCTTGAACCTCGGCCTGGAGAGACCTGTACATCAAATCTGCTGGAAAGAACAATGGAGAAGCCCAGGGAAAGAGCTCAGAGTGCAGCCCCCACAGTCTCTTCTAAATCGATGCAAGTAAGGTCAAATCAAAATGAACCTGCAAAGTGCTTCTCAGTACCCAAAACTCCTTCACACAGCGTTGAATCTCTCCAGAGGTCTCTCTCTCTCTCTCTCTCAGAATGTGTGGTGCAAAAATGTCGCCGACAAAAAAAGGTAGGAAGCGGTCGCCTTTAAATAGCACTCCCCCAGTCCCTTCCCGACTGCAAAACGTTCCCCTCTACCTGTCGTTGCTAGCAGCAGGCGGAAAGGCAGGGGACGCCACTCAATATCTGGTCCGGGGCGCTACCGGGGCGTTGCACGCTCGACTGACGTCACGATCTGCAGGGCGCAGGAGATCGTGGAGGTAGTGTTTAGTGCCGCCGCAAAATGTCTGGTCAATTTCGCGAGCGGCGCAAACATCGCCGCGCCCGGTCGCTAGTTGCTTTGCGCCCCATTAGCGCCCTCTTAGGGTGCTAAAGGGAGGCACAAAGCAACCGAATTTTTCCCCCTTGGTTACATTTGTACAGATTCAGTTTCAAATGTTGAAGTTGCCCAAATCTTTGCATTCTTCCCCATCCGGTAGCCCAAGCAATTGAAAGCTTGAGTCCCAACAAAGGGGTGCTGAGTTCCAGGGACTGTGTGGTGCTTTAGGCAAGAACATTCTACTGTCATCTATGGGACTTAATTCAAATCCAGCCCAGACTAATGGATGGAAGTCTCCTGCATAGAATTACATAGAATGTACAGCACAGAAACAGGCCATTCGGCCCAACTTGTCCATGCCGGTGTTAATGCTCCACATGTGCCTTCTTCCACCCTTCTTCCTCCTTATAAAAAGAAAAGAATGCTGGAAATACTCAGCAAGTCAGACAGTATCTGTGGAGAGCGAAACAGAGTGAACGGCTGCGATTTTGCCGGTGCTCAGAGGGCGGTTTCAGAGGCGGGTCAGCTGTTAAATTTGATTTGGTTGACGGCGGGTTGGGAACCCGTCGCGATCCCGCTTCTCTGGGCGTTTCCAAAGTGTTGGGTCTGCAATTTCAGAACAGACCTGACACCAGGCGACGGGTGAGGGATTTAAGATACTTAACTCCTTGTTAAGTGCTTGTTAACCACTATTTTGACCGCCTTTTCCTATTTTCGCACATTTTCAACGGGTTTCATGATGTTCGGAGATCCCGTCAGTTGAGTATGCCGGGAGTACCAACGAGCTGATTAGTTCACAGATGCAACTGCAGTATAAAAGCTGAACTCTCACATCTGTTCACGTTCAGGATTTGGAAGACACATTTGATCTGTCTTGAGGCTGTCAGTGTGTGGTGCTAATCTATATACACCATCACCTACTTGAAATAACCTCTCTCCCCATTGACTGAATGCTTATAACATCTCATCCTCAACTGCCAAATATAACAGCAGAATGGGAACGCTTTATACTCGCTCATCCTGGTCCTCACAATCGGAAGAGGATCAGCCGCACCATCAGCAGAGCCAGGCACAGCAGCGGCACCAACAACAAGAACGCCAACCTTCTCCTCAACCACCTGATGCTGCGCAGAGCAGAGGCCATTAGCGCAGGGCTGCACCACGTCGCAGAAGATACCCCCAATACAGGGTTTACAGGCAGAGGATGAGCTTCCTCAACATGACTGAGCAACAGTGCCAAAGGAGGCTGAGACCTTCGCGAGAGGTAGTCGAATACATTTGCGCAATGCTAGATTAAGACCTGCAGCTCAGAGGAGCAGGTGGACACGCCTTATCAGTGGCTGTCAAAGTCACCACCGCCCTCAACTTCTTTGCGTCAGGGTCCTTCCAGGGATCAGCAGCAAACATTAGCTGCATCTCGTAGTCGGCTGCCCACATATGCATCACGCGGGTTAACGATGCCCTCTTTGCCAAGTCCGCCAATTACATCCACTTTTCCACTGATGAGGCAAGTGTTAACGCACGGGCGCTAGGCTTTGTCAATCTGGCTGGCTTCCTATGGGTGCAGGACGTCATCGACTGCATACATGTGGTCATCAGGGCAACCCATCAGAACCCAGCCTTATTTGTCAACCGCAAGGGCTTCCACTCCCTTAACGTGCAGCTGGTGTGCAACCATAGGTAGAGCATCATGCATGTGTGCGCCAAGTTCCCTGGCAACTGCCATGACTCTTACGTCCAGCACCAGTCCACTGTCCCTCAGCTCTTCGCTCCGCCAAATGAACTTTCTGGCTGGCTCCTTGAAGACAAGGGCTATCCCCTGAAGACGTGCCTAATGATACCGTTTAGGAGGCCATCAAACGAGTCTGAGGAGCTTTACAATCAACGCCACATTTCCATCAGAAGTCTCAAAGACCAAACAATAGGGTTGCTCAAAAAGTGCTTCAGTTGCCTGGATAGAGCTGGTGGAGCCCTACAGTATGCACCAACCAGGGTCTCGAGAACCATCGTTGTCTGCTGTGCCCTGCACAACATCGTACTGCAGCAAGGATTAGCGCTGGATGAGGAACAAGGTGCAGAGCGCACAGCCTCTTCAGAGGAGGAGGAAGAGGAGCAGAATGAGGTCCCAGATGAGGAATACCTGGAGGAGGCGCCTGACCCATTGCGACCAACATGCGAGCACATTGCTGCCCGTGATGCCAAGGATGGCCTGATCAATGCCAGATTCACATACATTTATGCAGCACAGACATGTGGTTGCCACATGCACATGAAGGTTGCCATGACCACACTTCAACACCATAGAGCATCTCTACAATGATCTGTGCATTCCTTGCACTGTTATCACCATTGCTGGACATAAAAGGCGCCCTCACCCTTCACTGTTCCAATTCAAACTGTGACCACAAATATGGCAACAAGTTCAAACATTCACAGAGCAGTCATTTATTACAACAGAATAAAAGAACATAAACTTAACATTGATTTCTAACAGAACACCCAAGTGAGTACCCTTGTGACTATTTATGTGGCAGCTTTCTCTTATGTATGCTTCTACGTGGTGCTACCCCTGTGGCTTCAGCAGATGTAGAGACAGCCTGCTCACTTCCCTGTTGCGCTTGCTTAGATGCCTTTGGCGGTCGTCCTCTGGGTTCTGGAGCCTGTGAGGGCCCCACCAAAGTCTGCGCCTCCTGCGGCTGCACAGGAACAGAGTCAACCATCACTGTTCGGGGAGGCATCTGGGACTCTGACCGAGGGGTTGGCAAGGGGATGGCAGTTTGAGTGCTTGGAGAGGAGCGCCCACTTGCATGTCCCCTCCCACCATCATCCCTCTCATGGACCACCCGCAATTCTCTGCTAGCAAGTAGCTGGAGAGCATCTTGCTGCACATCAGTGGGGCCATGAGGACCCGTCTCTGTACTGACAGTCCTCATAACGGGGACGTCCATGAACCTCTGGTTTCTCTCCTCGATAGATGCCCATCTATCCTCCATAGCTGACCATCTATTTAGAAGTGTTACCATGTTGTTCTGAGTCTGGCGATTTATGTCCTCCATGGAGTTTGCCATCCTTTCCATGGCAGTACTTACATTTGCCATTGCGTGCGCCATGGCCGTTGCTCATATTTGACAAGGACTCCTCCATTCTCTGCACACTCGCAGTCACCGTGGTTGAAAACCCAGTCAGAGCCTCCTGCATTTGTTCCTGAAGCTCCAGCACTGCTCTCTTTCTGGATGGCCCCAGAGCTGGTACCATCCTGCAACCTCCGATGAGGACTCTCCACTGCTATCCCTGTCTCCACCATCTGCTCTTGCTCACTCATGAGTTGTGATACACCAGGTGACAACTCTACTCTATCTTGCATATGATTCACCGAGGTGTGCGTCTCTGAGCTGGTGCAGGGTGCACTCATTTCTGCTGATGCTGCTCCTCAGAGGATGCAACATCCTCTGAGGAGTCCTCCTGCTCTTCCTCCTAGACAATAGGGAGGGGGGCTCTTGATGGTCCCGTGGGAGAGTAAAGACATGAGCTAGACATGTGATATATAGATTGCAGACACATCCCATTGTGCACATGATGAACATTCAATTTCCATTGACATCCGATCCCATATGAGTCACTCATGAATGCCAATTAAGATGGATGGAGAATGATTCTGTCACCAGGTTGTTCTACTGAGCCCCTCTCTCCATCCCCCACTTCGAGCTCTTCAACTGTTCCCGTAATGTCGAGAGCGGCCTCCTCAGTGTGGGTGAACTGTGAGAACGATGGTGGTTCTCCTCCTGTTCTCCCCCTCTCCCTCTTATTGTGGGCTCTCTTTTCCTGCAATGAGGGAAAGAGGTGGAGTTTCAGTGAGAGTGATGGAATGAGTGTAAAGAATGGATAGGATAGATGTTTAGAGGGAGACTATGATGGAGTGGGTTCCCATTACCGAGTTTCCTCCTTTTGATATGTTAGTTGTTGTCATTGCATAACATTGAGGGTGGGTGTGAAGGGTGCATTGTAAGATGGGAAAGTGATTCTGTACATAGGGAGAGAGGGATGGGTGATGGTGCAAGGGATGTTTGGGTGAGTTAGGATATGCAGGAGTAGGGTTGTCAATGCAGAGTGATGGGGATGTGCTGACAGGCACAGCAGAATTAAGGTAAGTGCTTTTATTCTCACTTTTCCAGAAGGCAGGAGATCATTGAACCTCTTCCTACATTGGATCCAGGTGCGACTGAACAGACACCTTGCAGTTACCTCCTCAGCTATTTGCAGCCAGGCTGCCTTTGTCTGCTGAGGAGGTTTCCTTCCCTGGGAATAGTACCTCCCTACGTCCTCTGACTCCCTCCACAAGAACATGGAGGGAGTCATCGTTGAAGCGGGGAGCAGCCTTTGGTCTCTCTGCAGACATCGTGGAGAGCACCAGCACTCAGGAGCATCAGAAACGAAGTGAGAGCTCATGGGGACACGGCCCCCTTAAATACACCGGCTGCAAACTCGTCATCGGAGCAGCTCAGCAGATCCGCACCCTGTGATCAGGCCGGGGTAACGCGCACGGCGGGCTTAAAGAGCCCAATCAACAGAAAATTGTGTCAGCAGCCGGGAGTGGGACCGGAACCCGCCAACTAAAAGTCCCGCTGCCAACCCGCCTCCACTCGGAAAATCCAGCCCAAACATTCCTTTCTCTCCACAGATGCTGCCTGACCTGCTGAGTGTTGCCGGCATTTTCTGTTTTTATTTCCGATTTCCAGCATCCGCAGTGTTTGGTTTTAGTTGATGAAAGTCTCCTGTTTCTCTGCTGGTTGTGAGGCTTCTATAACCTTGTTTGGGTTCGTGTTAATCCTGCCCCTAATGTGCATGAGTCCACAGTGAAAAATTTCACAAATTATCACTAATCTCACTCAGGGTGGCTGCTGTGGGAAACAAAAGTGTCACACTGTTACCATTGGATGGGGTGGGGGAGGGGTGGGGCGGTGGGGGGTGGAGGGGTGGGGGGGCGGTTGTTCTGAGATTGGAATCTCAGTGTAGAAGAAGAGTCATCCTACATCTAACCCGCACATGTTTTTAGTAATGATGTGGTGCTAAATATAAATCAAGCATCTTCAATTGTTTGACAATATCTCTCACCTTTAAAAACGAGTCTGAGTAACTTGTCACTCATCTGGCTCATTCGGGGAGTGATTTATCATTTAGAAACATAGAAAAATAGGAGCAGGAGTAGGCGAGCGTGATGTCTGCAAATGTGCAGAGAATGGAGAAGTCCATCTTCAACATGAGCATCACCATGTCACAGGCGATGTTGACTGTAGGCTCTTCCATGGATAGGATGGCCACCTGCATGGAGCAGCTAATGCGCCACTCACAGGAGCACATGCTATCTATGGAGAATAGATGGCAGAGGCTCATAGACCTCCTCTCTAGGAGGGATGTCAACATAGAAATATAGAAAAATTGGAGCAGGAGTAGGCCATTCGGCCCTTCGAGCCTGCTCCGTCATTCAATATGACCATGGCTGATCCTCTATCTCAATACCATATTCCCACTCTCTCCCCATACCCCTTGATGCCTTTTGTGTCTAGAAATCTATCTATCTCCTTCCTAAATATATTCAGTGACTTGGCCTCCACAGCCTTCTGTGGTGGAGAATTTCACAGGTTCACCACCCTCTGAGTGAAGAAATTTCTCCTCATCTCAGTCCTAAATGTCCTACCCCGTATCCTGAGACTGTGACCCCTTGTTCTAGACCCCCCAGCCAGGGGAAACATCCTCCCTGCATCCAGTCTGTCTTGCCCTGTCAGAATTTTATACGTTTCAATGAGATCCCCTCTCATTCTTCTAATCTCTAGTGAATACAGGCCTAGTCGACCCAATCTCTCCTCATATGACAGTCCTGCCCATCCCAGGAATCAGTCTGGTGAACCTTCGCTGCACTCCCTCTATGGCAAGTATATCCTTTCTTAGGTAAGGAGACCAAAACTGCACACTGTACTCCAGGTGTGGTCTCACCAAGGCCCTGTACAACTGTAGTAAGACATCCTTGCTCCTGTACTCAGTTGAGCGATGCAAAATCAAACAGTTCCATCTCCGGTTGGGAAGACGGGTGAAAGAAACAATAACATGATGCAATTCAGCCCACTCGAATCACATCTACTTTTGGTGATTGGGGCAGTTCCAGAACTGGAGGACGATAATTGTTGATGAAAGCCTGGAAATGGAGACAAGTAGGGGAAATTTTTTAAAAGCTGCAATAAAAATCGTGACGTTTTGATCTCAGTCAGGGTAACAAGATGAGAGCATAGGAATTGCTTGATGAAAAAAGTCGAAGGTCCATCTTGTTCACCTTCTACCTTCCTGTTAGTCGCATGATATAACAATTTGGAGTTGTTGACTAATCATGGCAATCAATCTCTATTAATTAATCTGCAACAGACCCAGGCATGAAGCAAGCTACAATGGGGTGAGAATGCGGTGCTTGACTTTGATGGCATCATTGTGCTTCGCTGTTTAGTTTCATATGTGATGGATGGCCAATTAGATGACGTACCAGAGGTTGGCCAGTGCTTTTACAACCATCCTCCAGCCAGGATCAGCACTAATAAAAGAGGAGAAAAGAAGATGCAAAATTGCCCCTGAAGCTAAGTGACAAAATTAAAATAAAGGTGACAACAGTAAATTCTTAACAATGGTGATTCCATTTTTTTCTTTTCGCTGCTGTCCTCCTCTGTTGAAGGCATCGATTCTTACTTGGGTGTGGTTCCACAGAGGCCTGGCACGTTCAGGTCCTTGCCCAAGTGAGCGTTATTCAAGCATGAGCTTTAGCAGTGAGGTGTAGAATTCCTGCAGGAATTCTCGTGATCCAATGCAAACCCCAAAGAAATGGCACAAACAGCCATTTATGCCATTTCTCCAGGGTTTCTCCTGATCATCTGCTGAAGTTACAGCCGAGAATCACGAGAACCCCAGCAAAATTCCAGATGAGAGTGTTGATAAGCTATTTGACCTCCAAGTTCCATCCTGTCCTCATCTGGCAAACGCGCACACTCACACGTGCAGGCACACGTGTTCACACTTCCATCAGGAATCCATATTTAATAATCAGGGGCGGAAACCCAGGAGACTATTTTCCCCATTTCTAACCTTGGAACACTGACACCAAGGGGGGAATTTTGCCGGTGCTCAGGGGGCGGGTTTGGAGGCGGGACATCCGGCAAAATCGCAAAGATTGACAGCGGGTTCAACCCGCCTCCAGCAATCTTCCCAAGTGTCGGGTCCCCGATTTGCGCAGGGACCCGACACCCAACGGCGGGAAGAGGATTATAGGCACTTAACAGGTTGTTAACAGGCAGTTAAGAGGCTTTTTGCAATTTTGACAGGTCTACTGCGGGCTTCCCGACGTCCGGACACCACGCCAGGTAAGTGTGGCGTGCTGTGGGTCTACTGTAATGTTTGTACATTGATGACAGCTGCAGAAGTGGTGTGAAGGATCCAATGGGTATATATCAACGATCTTGATTTGAATATAGGGGGTATGATTAAGAAGTTTGCAGATGATACTAAAATCGGCTGTGTGGTTGATACTGAAGAAGGAAGCTGTAGACTGCAGGAAGATATCAATAAATTGGTCAGGTGGGCAGAACAGTGGCAAATGGAATTCAATCCGGAGAAGTGTGAGGTAATGCATTTGGGGAGGGCTAACAAGGAAAGGGAATACACATTAAATGGTAGGACACTGAGTAGTGTAGAGGAACAAAGGGACCTTGAAGTGCATGTCCACAGATCCCTGAAGGTAGCAGGCCAAGTAGATAAGGTGGTTAAGAAGGCATACGGAATGCTTGCCTTTATTAGCCATGGCATAGAATACAAGAGCAGGGGGGTTATGCTTCAACTGTATAAAACACTAGTTAGGCCTCAGCTAGAGTACTGCATGCAATTCTGGTCACCACATTACAGGAAAGATGTGATTGCACTAGAGAGGGTACAGAGGAGATTTACAAGGATGTTGCTGGGAGTAGAGAATCTTAGCTATGAGGAAAGACTGGATAGGCTGGGTTTGTTTTCCTTGGAACAGAGGAGGCTGAGGGGAGACCTCATTGAGGTGTATAAAATTATGAGGGGCACAGATAAAGTGGATAGAAAGGACCTATTTCCCTTAGCAGAGGGGTCAAAAGCCATTTAAAGTAATTGGGGGAAGGTTTAGAGGAGATTTGAGGGGAAATTTCTTCACCCAGAGGGTTGTAGGGGTCTGAAACTCACTGCCTGAAAGGGTGGTAGAGGCAGGAACCCTAACCACATTTAAAAAGTACTTGGATGTACACTTGGGATGCTCTAACCTGCAGGGCTACAGACCAAAAGCTGGGAAGTGGGATTAGGCTGGATAGCTCTTTGTTGGCCGGCGCGGACACGATGGGCTGAAATGGCTTCCTTCCGTGCTGTAACTTTCTATGATTCTCTATGGTGAGTTTCAGAAGTATGAAAATGTTGGGAAAATCATTTTTAATGTCTTTAGACTTTTCTGTAGGTGACAAGTTTTGAATTGTTTGTGTAGTCCCACCTCATTGGGAGAACCTCTCTCACCAGTGACAGATCGCTTCTGTAACCTCACCTGCAGCTGCCATCTGCTCTAGCCTAAGGAGGGAGTCACTGGAGAGCCTGGGTGCAAGGGCTCACCTTTGTACAGTGATTGTCAGTGTTTGCAGCACCTCAATGCTGTCAAACACTGAAAAATCAGCTGTCAAAAAAGATTGTGTGTGGCCCCTTTAAGATAACCGGCAGATGATGCGTCATCAACTGACATCATCTGACACCGGCTTCCTCTTAATTGGCCGGCAAGCCCGCAGGGCGGGCTTAACAAGGCCAATTGATGCAAAATCGCGTCTGTGCGTCAGACGTCGTTGGGGGCGGGATTGGAACCCGGAAGGCAGCTGTCCCGCCCCAAGCCGCATCGACCGGAAAAATCGAGCCCCAAGTGTATCGCTCTTAACAAAGCTCCAGCTGAGATCAGTGAACTCAGCACATACTGGAGATCAAACTTGAGCCTTTCTGTCAACTTAGATGTCAGCTTGACTTAGCTGATAACGCTCTCCTCTCTGAATCAGAAAGTCATAGTTTCAAGCCCCACTACTAACTTGAGCACATAATCTAAACCAACATTCAGTGAAGTGCTGAGGGAATGCTGTATTGTTGAAGGTGCTGCCTTTCAGGTGCGATGTTAAAATAAGGCTCTAACTACCCATGTGAAATTCCATAGCATTATTTGAAGAAGATCAGGGAGTTGTCTGGGACAACCGTCCATCCCGCAAACAGCACCACCCATTTTCTGCTTGTGGGACCGTGCTGTGTGTAATTTGGCTGCCGCGTTTACCTACATAACAACGGTGACTGCACTTCAAAAGCAATCCATGAGTTGCAATGTGCTTTTTGAGGTCCTGAAGCGTGATAAGGCATTATAAATACATGTTCTTTCTTCATATGGATCAGCTATTCGCTCGATAAACTCGTTGAGCCATCAGTGCAGCTGGTCCATTCTTGTGCCATATTTTATAGAAACACCAGCCCTGAAGTATTTAAAGGATATGCTGTAAGAGAACACCTCTTTTAGCCTCACAAAGTTAGGTTTTCATATTTTGCGATAGGATCTCTTTGTTTTCCCTTCCTACCTAATCTTATTTGACTATGATAAATGAGTATTCTATTACAAAATATGAATTTTTTTGCACTCCTATTATCTAAACATCTTACTGAATTTTATAAACTTATGGAGGCCTGTACAGGGCGCAATGCTATTGTAACTGTACTTAGACTTAAAATATTAGCTAGAAGTACACTAATTTATCACCAAAGATAATGAATAATTTTATTAGCGGGAAAACTATTGAACACTAATCTTGCTCGTGAAGATAAAATAGCTCTTTCTTATAGTACGTTATTAATTTGTTCGCTATTTTACATTTTGCAGAGAAACTCATTTTCCAGTAAATAATAATCATTGTAATTAATAGAGTAGCTATTTTATCTCTCTAAATCTGGTAAGGACAATTAATCAGAACTATGTTAATAGATGCTTTGGCAAGCAGTTCATGACTGCTTTGCTTTAAAATGCTGAGCATGCTTAGAGCGAGAATTCACTAAGCTTTTTGTGCTGTAATTAAGACCGCGCTTAATAAATAAAGCACAGACATTCATCTACTCGAGTTTGGGTTCTGCAAAAGGTTTTACTAATTTTGCCTGAAACTCTCTCTGTAAAAGAACATTTTTCGTAATATAATGGACTGTTCTGGGAATTGCTGACTGTAATGGGTTGCAGTAGGGAATAATTAATAGATGCTGTGAATTAAGTTTTACGGGTGACCCTAAAGGAATATTTCATCTTTTTTTTTTCTTCATTTCATTTTTAAACCTTTAATTAAAAGTTATTCTCCAATGTCTCCTTTCCTGCGTCTGAAAGATTAAAAAAAAATACTATAAATGCAAGCCTAGAAAGAAATACAATACTGCACATACCTGAGTTAGTTAAAGGTGTAAGGTTCAGATTCTCGAATGCAGAATGGGCTCCGAGTGTAAAATTCTTCCATTCAGTCTCTGCACAATCCAATAGTAAATTTTAGATGATTTCCAGAAACCCCAAATAGATAACGTAGGAGAATGGAAGCATGTATTTTAATCTGGAGCTAGGTAGGGCCAAGAAAGCTGGCTATTTCTATTTAAATTTCTACCTATTTTCACTTCTCTTTTCAGATTTATTTTGGCTTGAGCCTGATGTCAAGACGTCATCATGGTCAATAGCAACATTAATTAATCGCTATGGTCTAGAGGCAGAATTTCTAGAACTATGTGGCAGGGCAGGTTGAGAAAGCGGTTAAAAAAAACACACAGGATCCTGGGCTTCATAAATAGAGACATTGAGTACAAAAGCAAGGAAGTTATGATGAACCTTTATAAAACACTGGTCCAGCCTCAACTGGAGTACTGTGTCCAATTCTGGGCACTGCACTTTAGGAAGGATGTGAAGGCCTTAGAGAGGGTGCAGAAAAGTTTTACAAGAATGGTTCCAGGGATGAGGGATTTCAGTTACGTGGATAGACTGGAGAAGCTGGGCTTGTTCTCCTCAGAGCAGAGAAGGTTGAGAGGAGATTTGATAGAGGTGTTCAAAATCATGAGGGGTCTGGACAGAGTAGATAGAGAGAAACTGTTCCCATTGGCAGAAGGGTCGAGAACCAGAGGACACAGATTTAAGGTGATTGGCAGAAGAACCAAAGGCGATATGAGGAAAAACTTTTTTACGCAAGTGGTTATGATCTGGAATTCACTGCCTGAAAGGGTGGTGGAGGCAGATTCCATCGTGGCTTTCAAAAGGGAATTGGATAAGTACCTGAAGGAAATTTTTTTGCAGGACTACGGGGAAAATGCAGTGGAGTGGGACTAGCTGACGTGCTCTCGCAGAGAGCCGGCACGGGCTCGACGGGCCGAATGGCCTCCTTCTTTGCTGTAACCATTCTATGATTCTATGATATAGGCAAAGATTTAAAACAAAAACCAAGTTGGCTAGGGACAGAGGCGCTAGCAGTTCAGTTGCTTGCATCTTAATTAATAACTGTAGTTAATTTTTTCTCTGTTTATATCCAAATGAGCAAAGATTCAGTAAATACATGTAATTCAGTTGAGAGTTTTCATGGCTTGGCTGATTCCATTGATCGTTCTTCTTCATGCTAAATAAGATGGCTATGTCTAGATTATTTTGGGCAATCCTTAGGTCGCACAATTAACACAGCGTAAAGGTTATAATCAAACATGATGATTTTTTCCCCTTCCTAACCTACGACTTCTGTGGTCATTTTTGGTGCCTCACCTGCTATACCCAACTCAGTAAAGACAGAGGGTCCTGGTCTGTATGACTCAGTAACATACCGTGTTGTACACCTGCCCACTAGGTCATCAGTGGAACTCTGTGAATTTTTGTGTTCATTAAGTCTCCTGGATCAATCCTGCTTCGTTCTTCTGCTGGCTCTTGGAGTGGACCTGCTCCTGGTTTCTTGGGCATAATTCCATTCCTCTTCTGCATTACACTCCTTTGCTGGTCTCCCGAATCATTTTCAACGTCTCTGTACATAAGAACATAAGAACATAAGAAATAGGAGCAGGAGTAGGCCAATCGGCCCATCGAGCCTGCTCCGCCATTCAATAAGATCATGGCTGATCTGATCCTAACCGCCAATCTACTATCTATCACAGAAACATCTCCTGCATCTAACAGAATTGCACACACGAAATAGGAGCAGAATCAGGCTACACAGTCCCTGGGCCCGCTCCACTACCCACAGGGCCATGACCGATCCGAACCTAGACTCATGTCCAAATTCCTGCCCGCTCCCCGTAACCCTTAATGCCCTTTACTTCTAGGAAACTGTCTATTTCTGTTTTAAATTTAATTAATGTTGTAGCTTCTACAGCTTTTTGTGGCAGCATATTCCATGGACCTACCACCCTCTGAGTGAAGTAGTTCCTCCTCATCTCAGTTTTGAAAGAGCAGCCCCTTATTCTAAGACTATGTCCCCTAGTTCTCGTCTCACCCGTCATCGGGAACATCCTCCCCGCATCCACCCGATCCAACCCCTTCACAATCTTATATGTTTCAATAAGATCGCCTCTCATTCTTCTGAACTCCAATGAGTAGAGTCCCAATCTACCCAACCTCTCCTCATATGACCACCCCCTCATCTCCGGGATTAACCGAGTGAACCTTTTTTGCACTGCCTCGAGAGCAAGGATGTCTTTCCTTAAGTAAGGACACCAAAACTGTATGCAGTATTCCAGGTGCGGTCTCACCAATACCTTGTACAACTGAAGCAATACCTCCCTATTTTTATATTCTATCCCCCTAGCAATGAAAGCCAACATTCCATTTGCCTTCTTAATCACTTGCTGCACCTGCATACTAACCTTTTGAGTTTCGTGCACCAGGACCCCCAGATCCCTTTGCACTTCAGTACTCTCCAGTTTCTTGCCATTAAGATAATAAATTGCTCTAGGATTTTTCCTGCCAAAGTGCATCACCTCACACTTTCCAGTGCTGTATTCCATCTGCCAAATCTCTGCCCACTTACTTAGCCTGTCTATGTCCCCTTGCAGGTTTTTTATGTCCTCCTCACTCACTACTTTCCCTCCCATCTTTGTATCATCTGCAAATTTTGATATGTTACACTTGGTCCCTTCCTCCAAATCGTTAATATAGATTGTGAAGAGTTGGGGACCCAGCACTGACCCCTGTGGAACACCACTAGTTACTGATTGCCAGTCTGAGAATGAACCATTTATCCCAACTCTTTGCTTTCTGTTAGATAGCCAATCCTCTATCCATGCCAGAATATTACCCCCAATCCCGTGATTTTTTACCTTAAGCAATAATCTTTTGTGTGGCACCTTGTCAAATGCCTTTTGGAAGTCTAAATACACTACGTCCACTGGTTCCCCTTTATCCACTCTATATGTTACTTCCTCAATATGTATATATTGTATATGTATATGTATATGTATATGTACCCTTGGATAAACCTGATTGATTCTTCCCTGCTCCCCTGTTTCTCTCAATCAATCTCTGTTAGCACCTTGACCAATATTCTACTCCTGGATCTTGGCGTAATTCCGGTTTAATTTATGCCATTTTTCCAGGGTTTCCGCAGCTTGGTACAGGGCCTTGGTGAGACCACACCTTGAGTATTGTGTGCAGTTTTGGTCGCCTTATCTGAGGAAGGATGTTCTTGCCATGGAGGGAGTGCAGCGAAGATTCACCAGGCTGATACCTGGGATGGCAGGAATGACGTATGAGGAGAGATTGGGTCGATTGGGCTTATACTCGCTGGAGTTTAGAAGAATGAGAGGGGGTCTCATTGAAACTTATAAAATTCTAACAGGACTAGACAGACTAGTTGCAGGAAGGATGTTCCTGATGGCCGGGGAGTCCAGAACCAGAGGTCACAGTCTAAGGATAAGGGGTAAGCCATTTAGGACTGAGATGAGGAGGAATTTCTTCACCCAGAGAGTGGTGAACCTGTGGAATTCTCTACCACAGAAGGCAGTAGAGGCCAATTCATTAAATATATTCAAGAAGGAGTTAGATATATTTCTTAAAGCTAAAGGGATCAAGGGATATGGAGAGAAGGCAGGGACAGGGTACTGAATTTGGATGATCAGCCATGATCTCATTGAATGGCGGAGCAGGCTCGAGGGGCTAAATGGCCTGCTCCTGCTCCTATCTTCTATGTTTCTATGTTTCTTTAATCCACATCCTTCTGACTCAGAGGTGAGAGCGTTACTATTGGGCCACGGCTGACACAGAGCATTTTCCTCTCCCTGTGCCCCCATTGCTGTGCTGGATCTGGGTAGAAGTTAAGATTGGATGAGCATTACCCCCTTGGAATTAAAGAACCAGGGAAGTGAGCGGAAGCTTGTGGCTGTGTAGTGCTGCACAGGGATGCCAGGAGACATTTTAAGTGTTCAATCACTAACCTGGCACCAGCAATATGCCCGCCAATCTCACCGTCTCCAATGACAACAGCAGAGTTCCTTCCCATGAGTTACTTGGCCTTCTCTTCATATGACATAAGTTATGTAAGGTTGAGGATTCCCCCTCTAGGAGCCTGTATGAGCATTGTGTGATAATTTCTCCTGCAACAAGATTGAATAAATGTGAGGAAGGCTAGCAGTTGAGGAGAGTGTGCCAAGTGTTATGGGAGAGCTGATATGAGAGATGTGGGGGGTATCAGTCTGCCAAAGTGTAGGAAAGGGATTTAGGGCTGTGCATGTAAGTAATTGCTGTTAGGGGAACTGGGTAGCCATAGTGCATGATCTTAATTTAGTGACCCCTCTTAACCCAAGTGCATTGTGAAGGATTAGTTGTACAAATGTTGCTTTTAAAGTGTGAAGAGCATGCTGGTGGCCAGGTTAGACAAGATAGAAAAATCACTCGTATGTTACCTTGCCTGTCCTAGTGAGGTCATTGAGTTTCTTGCGGCACTGGTCTGCGGTCCTGTGGGTGAGCGAGTTGGCAGTTGTTTTTAGTGCCACCAGGTGGCACAAGGGACATTTCTGGCAGGTTTGCTGCCTCAGACACCCAGCAGTCTGTGTCTCCTGATTTCTATTTCCTCGAGGAGGACTTGTAGGTCTGTGAAATTGTGCTATCTTCTTCTCTGCCTGTGTACTATGCCCTAGTCCCTTGTTTGGCTGCTTGTGCCAGCTGCTCCTGTGTTGGACATTCTTGAAAAGTGGTAGAAAAAGATTCATGATATGTAGTCAAGCTAGCTGACAGTCATGTGAGTGAGCCGAGACTGGTCCCTACTCACTTGCTGATCCACCAGCCTGCTGCTGCAATCTTCAGCAGGACTGTATTTTTAAAAGCTGCACTTCAATTTCCATGCACTCCAGCACATTACACCCATTTTACATGGGTTTTAAGGCAATGATTCCTTCAATGGGTATGCAAATGAGCTGACCCAGGAAACTGTCATGTAAATACTTCTCCAGATCTGTGCAAATCTTTTTCTACGGGCATAAAAGCAGTAAAACTCACTGCGTGGAAATTCAAGGCCTCCTTATGAATGCAAGCTATTGTTTCTGTTGTTGCATACTCTTCTTCTTAGGCAGTCCCCCGGAGTCGAGGATGACTTGCTTCCACTCCAATATTGTGGGTTCTAAGGTGACTAGTGAGTCCTATGCAGGATCTACAGACTATGCCACAGGTGGGGCAGGTGGTGGTTGAAGGGACGAATGGGTGGAGTGATTGGTTTGTCATATACTCCTTTCACTGTTTGTACTTGGCCTCCGCGTGCTCCAGACGAAGAAACTCAAAGTGTTCGGCGCCTTCTCGAATGCTTCTCCTCCAATTTGAGCGGTCCTGGGCCAAGAGTCGATGAGGATGTTACATTTTTTCAAGGAGGCTTTGAGGACGTCCTTGAAGCGTTTTCTCTGCCCTCCTGGAAATCGCTTGCCGTGATGGAGCTCTGAGTAGAGCGCTTGTTTCGGGAGTCTTGTATCAGGCATGCAGACAATGTGACCCATCCATCGGAGCTGATTGGGTGTGATCAATGCCTCAATGCTGGGGATGTTGGCCTGAGAGAGAACACTGACATTGGTACGCCTATCCTGCCATTGGATTTACAGGATTTCGCGGAGGCAATGTTGGTGATAATTCTCCAGTGCTTTGAGGTGCCTACTGTACATTGTCCATGTCTCTGAAGCATACAGGAGGGCGGGTATCACTGCTGCTCTGTAGACCATGAGCTTGGTACCAGGTTTGAGGTCTTGGTCTTCAAACACTCTTTTCCTCAGGCGTCCGAAGGCTGCACTGGCACACTGAAGGCGGTGTTGGATTTCTTAATCGATATCCGTCCTCACTGACCGAAGGCTCTCAAGGTATGGAAAGTGGTGCACACTGTCCAAGGTCTCGTCATGGATTCTGATAGTCGGGGGTCAGTGTTGTGTGGCGGAGGCAGGTTGGTTAAGAACCTTTGTCTTTCGGATGTTTAATGTAAGGCCCAGTCTCTTGTACACTTCAGTGAAAGAGTCAATGATGGTTTGGAGTTCGGCCTCCTAGTATGCACAAACACAAGCGTTGCCTGCATACTGTAATTCAATAACAGAGGTTGGGACAATCTTGGTTCTGGACTGAAGGCGACAGAGATTGAACAATTTCCTGTTTGTCCTGTAGATTAACTCCACTCCGGCAGGAAGCTTGTTAGAGGTGAGATGAGGTATTGCAGCGAGAATGATTGAGAAAAGCATTGGTGCAATGACACAGCCTTGCTTGACCCCGGTCTTCACTTGTATTGGGTCTGTTGCATACTAGTGCTGGGCAGTGGAATACTTTCCCCATTTCATGCAGCCGGTGTCAGCACCAAACATTGCCAAGTCAGGAAAAGCAAAGCCAACTGTAGAATAAAGCTTACCCTCCCTTAATCCAACAATGTGAGAATGGTGACATTATTTTAAAAGCTTAAAGAAAGGGGGAAAAAAAGATTCTGAAACGGCTTTTGTACCTGAAGGAACAAAGACAATAAAGGCATCTGTGTTTGTTTTTGTTTTCTTTTAACTGGCTTTTCATTATCACAAGAATCAAGGAGATGGCCCTGAACTTACTAACACTTTGAACAGCTATTCCTCTCTAGTGCTCAGCTACAAACACGACAGCAGTGCGTGAGCATGTCCAAAGTACACTGTACCTCTCAGGCATTTTCAGATGATGCTGCTTATTGGCAGGGTGCGCCAGCAAATGAAATGACAATCACCACTATCGTCATGTTATTGCTGGCCCTAGTAGTGATGATAAAGTTCTGACCCGTGTTTCTTAGTATAGGAGTGATAGTCCATTCATACTATATTGTATGTTCCCATTAAGAGCTAGAGGCTTTGAAGTTTCAGAAGCACCAAAGAAAGTCTTCAAAGCCTCCCAATCCAGAATAGAACAAGGGTTTTGCATTAACAGACCAAAGCTTCAAGAGCTTTGTATGACATTGAACCGCATTCAAAAGCAATTTCAGACTCCTTGAACACAAACTCTCATTCCAGTTCTGATGAACATAAAGGCCGATAAAACTTAGTTAAATGAGAAAGAGGAAGTAAAGAATGGAACTATTATCCTCAAGTGTTTCAATCCTATTATAAGTAGGCAGAGCTCATTTTTCCCGATTGCATGAAACAAACAAGTCTTGCTGCATAAGACAGTCACAGGAAGGGCACTAGAAACCTTTTTCAGTACATCAAGATCTTTTTGAAGGTACAGTGCTCATAATTACATACAATATTTAGAATATGACCTCGCCAATAAGTTAGATCGAGTTAAAATAATCCTGTTTGTGCTCAGACTTGGGGAAGCAGCGAAACCAAAATGGAGCGGCTGCGCATCGTGTTGACTTACTGCTGGTTTGACGTCTTTCCGATTTCCGAGCGGAATTGAGCCCTGGCGCCAGAAACAGGTGGGAGCCTCATGTGAATGCCTGCAAATGGGGTCAAATATCATCCTTTAGACCCAAATGGCATTTCCATCTCTGCCCCTCTGACTACCACCAGTTCCTGCTCCTGTCCACCAATCATGGGCGGTACAAGGCAGAAGGCGGCTATTTCCAGTGATACTTAAAGGGATCCTTGGCTACTGTCAGGTAAAGCTGAATGGAGCTTTTCGGAGACATTTTCCTGGCAATTGCTTGTGGGTTTTCCACCTTAATGGATTTGAAAGCTTATGTAGTTGCTGCTGTAGTTTCTGAACTCATTTTGCCTGCTGCCCCACACTGTCACTTTATTCTACTCCTGATGAAAAGAACACCTCCCCTTTAAGCTGCTGCTGCAGTCCCTTGTCAAAGTAACTGCACTGCCTGATTCCCCAGCTCCAAATTGGCGAGCTGCAGCTCACTGATCGCATGACAATGAGGGCCAACCACGAAAATTGCACGTGTCAAATGCTGACTCCTCCAGCAGGCTGCCAACCACGCCTCACCCACCGCCCGCCTGTTTACCAAGCACAGCCGAAAATCAGTTTTAACTTCTAATGACATGCTTTGGAGGTGCATCCTGTTACTGAAATTCATGGTGAGTTGCACCAGGTTTGTGCCAATGAGCGTGAAGTTGCACTCACTGAAGCTCTGCGGAGCTGAATCTGTCAAAACTTGTTGGGTCAGGGCATTTCAATATCCATTGGCGGTTCTCTAATGCAAATCTTGTGTAAAACAGGAGTAATGTGCTTAGGAATTCGAGTTCAGCCTTTAAAAAAAACAAATCTGGCTGAAGATTTCAGCAGCACACTGGGGGTTCGGCAGAAAAGTAGAAAAATATTTGGTTTGCTGAGTTCACTGTCAGATAGCTGCACTGAATGACTCATGTATCATTTTGTTCCACGTTTCAAGAATATCATCCACTGGAGGATCAGGCGCTGACACACCCGACAATGTGGAAAACTGCCCAGGTGTGTCCTTTCCACAAAAAGCAGGACAAGTCCAATTCGGCCAATTACTGCCCCATAAGTCTACTCTCAATCATCAGCAAAGTAATGAAAGGTGTCATCGACAGTGCTATCAAGCAGCACTTACTCACCAATAACCTGCTCACCGGTGCTCAGTTTGGGTTCCGCCAGGACCACTTGGCTCCAGACCTCATTACAGCCTTGGCCCAAACATGGACAAAAGAGCTGAATTCCAGAGGTGAGGTGAGAGTGACTGCCCTTGACATCAAGGCAGCATTTGACCGAGTGTGGCATCAAGGAGCCCTAGTACAATTGAAGTCAATGGGAATCGGGGGGAAAACTCTCCACTGGCTGGAGTCATACCTAGCACAAAGGTGGTTGTGGTTGTTGGACGTCAATCATCTCAGCCCCAGAACATCGCTGCAGGAGTTCCTCAGGGCAGTGTCCTGGGCCCAACCATCTTCAGCTGCTTCATCAATGACCTTCCCTCCATCATAAGGTCAGAAATGGGGATGTTCGCTGATGACTGCACAGTGTTCAGTTGCATTTGCAACTCCTCAGATAATGATGCAGTCAATGCCCGAATGCAGCAAGACCTGGATGACATTCAGGCTTGGGCTGATAAGTGGCAAGTAACATTCACGCCACACAAGTGCCAGCCAATGACTATCTCCAACAAGTGAGAGTCTAACCATCGCCCCTTGACATTCAATGGCATTACCATCGCCGAATCCCCCACCATCAACATCCTGGGGGTCACCATTGACCAGAAACTTAACTGGACCACCCACATAAATAATGTGGCTACAAGAGCAGGTCAGAGGCTGGGTATTCTATGGCGAGTGTCTCACCTCCTGACTCCCCAAATCCTTTCCACCATCTACAAGGCACAAGTCAGGAGTGTGATGGAATACTCTCCACTTATCTGGATGAGTGCAGCTCCAACAACACTCAAGAAGCTCGACATTATCAAGGACAAAGCATCCCACTAATTGGCACCCCATCCGCCACTTTACACATTCATTCCCTCCACCACCGACGCAATGTGTCTGCAGTGTGTACCGATGCACTGCAGCAACTCGCCAAGGCTTCTTCGACAGCACCTCCCAAACCCGTGACCTCTACCAGCTAGAAGGACAAGGGCAGCAGATGCATGGGAACATCATCACCTGCAAGTTCCCCTCCAAGTTACACACCATCCTGACTTGGAAATATATTGTCGATCCTTCATCGTTGCTGGGTCAAAATCCTGGAACTCCCTCCACTGTGGGAGTACCTTCACCACAAGGACTGCAGAGGTTCAAGAAGGTGGCTCACCACCACCTTCTCAAGGGCTATTAGAGATGGTCAATAAATGCTGGCCTTGCCAGTGACGCCCACATCCCAGTAACGAATAAAAAAAAAACCAGACCGCTGAAGATGGGGGAAGAGCTTTGTAAAGAGGAGGAAAAGAACAACTTCAGTGAGACTGACCTCCCAACCCTCCTCTAGTAGATTGAGCAGAGGAGAGAGACTGTCGGATCTCCATGGGAGGAAGCTGCAAAAAATTTCCCTCATGCCATGTGGAGAAAGGTGACTTGGACATATATCACTGTTCCTTCATCGTTGCTGGGTCAATATCCTGGAGCTCCCTACCTAACAGCACTGCGGGAATACCTTCACCACACGGACTTCAACGTTTAAGAAGATGGCTCACCACCACCTTCTCAAGGGCAACTAGGATTTCCTCCTGGACACCCACTGGCAGTTAAAATCCAGGACTATTGTTTAGTTCATTTTCATTAGAGTCGTTCATCAGACATCATTTCCCAAAAGGCAGGGTGATGAGGGAACCTTTCCCTCTCTACCACAAGTAGTTAATATGGAAATTAATATGCTGTGGAAATTCAAACCTAAACAATGTTGATTAGGCTCTGTAAAAGTGTCAGAAGGCAGAGACCACAGTTTACCCTGTTTTAGGTAATCGGGTGGTATTGCTCACTAAAGCACCAACATACTGTGCCACAGAGCTCTCCACCATGCTGACATGGGGAGGGAAAATCAAGGAAGCAGCATCACTGGACTATAGCTGGATACGCCTGGAACAGCTGGCTGCAGAGTCATTTATATTATATAATGATAGAGGGTTAGGAACAGGACGAGTGCCCAACCTTTCAGCTGTAGGATGTGCATGGCCTGGCAAAGCAGAAAGGAAATGGGGAGAAAATGAAGGAATCCATGCATTCAGAAATAAGTCAATGGAAAAAGCTCCTTTGTTTTCACATTTTATTCCCTTAGTCTCTGAAAATACAAATTTCTTGCCTTCCTGCAGCCACAATCACTCAAGACGTCAGTCAACTGCGGACGGGGAAGTGGCTTTGAGCTCAAGATCAGCCATGATCTTATTGAATGGCGGAGCAGGCTCGAGGGGCCAAGTGGCCTATTCCTGCTCCTATTTCTTATGTTCTTATGTTCTAAGGACTCCACCAAGATTATTTGGAGTAAAAATTAGTTCCAAAAATAGTCCTTCAGAGTTACAATTATTTATAACATAATTTCCCGAATGCAGTTAATTCATTGCCTAAACTCCGCTGTAGACAGCAGCACGTTCCACAAGTCTAATCATTCAAACATTTACAATGTCAGAGTGTTCCTGATGGCTCAGTTGGTACATACACTGCCTATTGTGGAACCAAAGCATAGAGACCAAGATAGGATTGGGCCGAACTGTGATGCATTCTGCAATCAAAAAACCTGCTGACACTTAGGCCAGGATTTTCTGCTTTGGTGGAATCCCTGGAATCCTGGCATATATCAATTTAGGTAGGAATTCTGCCTCTAACCCCAGGTGATTTTCCAGGATTAGGCTATTTCACATATTTTAAGTGGGCTGTAGCTTAGTTACCTTGGTTACCTGCTACAGTATAGCGCAGTCAGACAAAAATGTAGAACGTTTTTAAATAAAAGCCTTAGCTTATGCAATCTGTTGTATTGTAACTAGGCCTGTATTCTCTTGAATTCAGAAGAATGAGAGGGGATCTCATTGAAGCATACAAAATTATTACAGGGCTTGTTAGGGTGGATGCTGGGAGAATGTTTCCCTTGGCTGGGGAGTCTAGAACCAGGGGCCACAGCCTCAGGATAAAGGGTAGGCCATTCAGGACTGAGATGAGAAGAAATTTCTTCACACAGAGGGTGGTGAATCTTTAGAATTCCATACCTCAGAGGGCTGTGGAGGCCCAGTCATTGGGTATATTCAAAACAGAAGTCGAAAGATTTTTGACTAGTAAGGGCATCAAGGAATATGGCGATAGGGCCGGTGAATGGAGTTGAGGCAGAAGATCAGCCATGATCTCATTGAATGGCAGAGCAGGCTCGAAGGGCCGAATGGCCTACTCCTGCTCCTATTTCTTATGTTCTTATGTTGTCACAGGGAATTGTTAGGCCACAAATAATAGAAAATACATTGGATGATATATGTACTCCCCTCATTTGTGTGTCATTATAATATGCCGGCCGTAATTGGGTGGGTATATAGTTCATTTCCCACCACTTCTGGCAGAACAGCTCCCAAAGAATTTCTCACTGCATTGCACTGGAGTTATACTGGGGAGCCATCTTAACTCCAGTGGAAAATCTCGCCCATCTTGGCTCAGACATGAAGAAAAGCCGTTTGAGTGAGCAAAAGCTGACAGCTGTGGCATTCTCCCCAGCAAGAGTGGAGGGCAGAACATTAAAAAAAATTAATATTTGCTTGAAATTTATTTTTTTAATGTTTATATCTGGTAAAGTGTTTTGTCATTTGACTGCATTTTCAGAATTAGTTGCCGTAACGACTGAGCCAAGAAAGATGCAGAGCAGATTGCCAGTACAATTTGTAAACAAATATGTGTGTGCTTGAGGATCTCTTTCAAACCAATTGCATTGTTTTTCTGGTAAGTAAACCACTTCAAATTATAAACTGTAATCTGCCAAATTGAACATGCGGGGCATTGGAGATTTATTATAAATGGGCTTCTTTTTAATACTGTCAATTGAAATTCTGATTGAAGCATGTAATAACTTGGCACAGCACAGGGCAGTGGTGAAGTGCCTTGTTATGGGCCACAAAATGGTACGGTGTGGGTTTCGCCTGCAGTTCTCCACACAGTAAATCAGAGTCATGACGTCAGTGGATGACATTGAGTGCAGGCTGGCTGTTTATTAAACAGTCAGGGAGGTTATAATCTGATGGCCAGTTTTTCTAGGCTGCCGTTGAGCTGCCTCAAGAGAAAGGTATTGGCAGAGGATTGGAAGCAGCTTGCCAATCTGACCACTCTGACAAAAATGATAAGCTGTGTGTGTGTGTGTGTGTGTGTGTGTGGGGGGGGGGGGGGGGGGGGGGAGGGAGGGAGGGGGTGGTGGGTTTGCGGGATAGTGGGGTAGAGGGAGGGGGGGAAGCATAAAATGTGACAGAAACTAATCAAAAGATGTTTTTAAACAGTTTATCAAAATGTAGCCATTTTTCTAATAAAGTTACCACGGTGGACAGAATATAATCTTTTCATCTTCGGTTGCATGTAGCACTATTTTGGAAGTTAAGTTGTCAGAAAAATAGTGTCCTGGATGCAGGAACACTGGGGCTGAAATTCTCCTCCCGCGCTCTCGTGGCACAGATGCCTCTTGGGGGCGACGAGGGCAGAATTTGCAGAACACAGGGCTTCTGCTGGGATTGCCATGAAAAAGTGCCAACTGGGGTTTTCCGACCAGATAGTGCTTGGGGGTTGTTGGATCCTCGCACTGTTCCATGGCACGGGCCTTATTAGCCTCCGAAAATTATTTAAATTAAGTCGGGGCCTCCTTGCCCCGCAAATCCCAGTGGCTTGTGCTAGAAATATGAGGTCTTTGCCGTGCACCTGCAAAAACAGCACCGACATGCCCGGGTAATGGTGGGCAACTCTTAAGTTGTATCTCCCAGGGATTGGTCATTTTGTGTGTGGGTTTAAGTTGAGTGAGGAGTACATGTGGAATGGGCAACACTTTGCAGGAAGCAATCCTTTGAGCCACCATGAGATAGATGGTACTGCTGGGCACTGCTCCATTATTTCCATTAGATGTTGGTTGGAGTGGGATAGAGTTGCATTAATCAAATCTCTGTGAATGAGATGTTTGCACCTTCAATGGTTATTTTGTAATCTGTGAGTGAGGAAATGTATGCTTCTTATAGGAAAAGTAAAATTAGGAAGAAATATTGTTTGCACCATGATTTGGCATTTAGTGGCACAGAATTGGCAATCTCGCTCAGAGAGTATGCAAGATTGGCTGCTGTGGAAAATGAAAATGTTGCAATGGTGCAGCAGCCGATGCTTTTCTGAGTTTGGGATTGGAGCATGTGTTTGTTCAGAGTAGAGGGAGCTTTCTATTATTCCAGTAACTCCTTTAAATTGAATCCTGGATCCATTCAATTGTCAACAGTTCAATTTCACTTCTTCCCTCTTGTACTCTGACTTTCCTTCTGATCCCAGCACACTAAAATGAAAAGCAAAGAGCCCAAGTATTTCTTCAGAACATGTGCACACATAAATAATTCTTGTGTTCTTTTTAATTTTAGTCTCATAGTAGGAGATTATACAGGCAGGAGTCCACCTGCTTTGAATGGCCTAGGGATAAAACCCGGCCCTCAGATGGACGTTGTTTACTGGATGCAATATTTTGGGTAGTCCATAAGAGCAAAATAAACCTCGATGATGTATAAATTTCTCCTCCTTTTGCTTCCATAAATAAGATATAACTCATGCTGTATTTCACCTGGGACTGAATACAAAAAGGGGGTAAATGTTTCATCCACCAGCACTGACATTCCTCGCTTCAATTAATGCAAACGTTTAACTCGCCCTCTTCCCAAAAACGTAAAGAAAATAACTAAATGAGAATTTATTTCCTATTTATTTACATCCTAATTAGTAACTTACTGCAACAACCAAAAATTGCTTTCAAAACTGGACTGTTTAACATCAGAGGATCCCACTTGCCCTAAGGAATTCTGCTGGAAGAATGCACTGATAAATCGGGCTGTTTAACATCAGAGGATGCTTCATTGCTTAAGAAGGATCCAAAGTTTTGTGGAGCAGAAAGAGACCGCAGTCATCCAACATTTATATAGCCTTGAATCCTACTCGTGAAGCAAGGGTCTGAAATAATGAAATAAATCACTGAAACTGAGATTGACAAGAGGAGTTTACACATGTACAATTCATTCAGTGTTCTTCCTCCCCTGTTTCCCTCTACTCCTCTGAAGGCACTGATTCATGTTGAGGTACAGTTTCATTGATGCCAGCAACTCTAAGTGAATGTTCTTTGTATGTGGGCCTGGATGATGAGTGTCATCAAGGAAGCTCCAATATTTATTCTTTAATAACATTTGTTTAAAGTTGAAGTAAAAATATGATTATAAAAACAGAAAATGCTGGAAATACTCAGCAGGTCAGACTTTCAGCATCCGCAGTATTTTACTTTTGGTAAAAATACGCCTACTTTTTTTTTCACAAATACTGTTATTATTCTGATTCTGCTTAAACAAAGATGTATCAGTGCCATTGATGTGCAATGTACACAACACACATTAAATAAATGCTTGTGATTTGAAGCAGAGTTGATTGTTCACACAGTGTACATGTTAAACAGTCAAAGAAGTTGCTTGGGTCTAACAACAGGAAAAAACACACATCCTCTGCAAAAGCTTGTATTCTTTTTGTTCCTTTTAGTTTATCCTTTAACATTTTTTCTTTGTATTTTCTCACCTCTACCAATTGTCTTCTTTCTCCTGGAAATCAGAATGGTTTCAATTGGGAATATCTTTATGTTTGCCAACCCTGCGGTTCTGTAAGAGCGGGAGGTATGTTTTATGACGAGAATTGGTTTTTTTTTTGCGGGGGCGGTTATTTTCTAATATATATTATCAATGTAAAAGTATGTCAGTGCCAGAGAAAATAACACTTTTCAACTCTTTCTCAACCAGTATATAACTCAGTTGTAACATAAAGATAGTTGCTTTAGCCCCAAATCCCAGAGGGAGCATCTTCTACGAAAGTACTGTGAAGTTTTAAATTATCATACCAGCAAATTTCTATGGCTTATGTCAGTGAAATTGTCAATCCTGTAAAAGTTGTGCTTATAATTGCTATGATGATGCTCGAGGGTGCATTCCCCATGATTTTTCGATCCACCCTCACTGGTGTGCCTGGGATCCTACCTTGGGTGAGGAGCAAATATCTAACGTTCTCCAATCTTCTGGAATCGCTGTGGCAATAAAATGGCACATTTACCTCAGGATTGCAGATGGACAGTCAGGGAAGGTACTGAGTGGAGGTGAGGCATTTCTCCAGGGACAAGGGTGGAGAATGAGCGAGACAGTCACGTCAGGTTTTTCTTGCAAATCTCTGAGAAGCTGGTTACATTGTGTGGGAGTGTCAGTCCCTGACCTCGCTTTAATGAGAGGGAGAAAATAAAATGGTGCCTAAAAAAATGTTAAAACTAAAATTTGAGGGAGGATATATATATATATACACACAATTATAACATTAACAAATATAAAATACTAATTTCAATTATTTGTGTCAACACAACCTGTATGCATGAAATAAGGTTCAAAATGTTAACTTTTTTGCCTACAGTGATATCTGGCCTAAAGGTAGATATTTTCTTTATTTTTAATACATAAAAATCTAGGAATTTAATAAAATGTTTCAGATGATCTGGAGACAAGAAAAGCAAAGACGTTTTTCAATATTTCTTTGGAGAGAGTGGCAGGTGCATGTCAAGGGGCATGCCCCTCAGGAGGGCCCAAGGGTAGGCCAAAATAGTGCCAGTTAATCATCCAACAAAATGCATATGACAGATGGGAATAGAAGCTTAGCGTTATTTTCTCATGATTGCTCTGCTAATTTTGCCTTTTAAATTTGCTAACAACATGTCACACCATAGCCCATCTCCCTAAGGTTCATAATGTTTCTGTCACCCAACATTCAAGAAAAATTTTGTGGTAAAGAGCTATTATTTTGTTTGAATTGTTGAAAATTGTATTCAATTAACTATAATAGAAATGTAAATTAAAAGATCAAATTCTCTTGAAAGCAGAACAGTATTTATTTAATAGAACCAGTTGTCCTTAATTAATTATTTGCCATATTGGAAGTATATTTAATGATTAGGTCAGGGGAAATTACTCTCTCCCTTAAGCGGGTCAGTTCTGCTGGTTTTTCTTTCATGCCCAGCAATGCTGTTACAAACACTAATATATTTTCCCCTACTCTTTTTTCTCTAATCTCCTTTTTTAACTTTGACTTTACTTCCCCTCCTCCCGATCTGACCTATAATGTCTTTTTTTTAATGATTTTTTTTCCTGAAAAGAATTAACTGTAACATTTTAATTTTTTTGTGAACAAGTACATAAAAAAGTTTGTGTTGGCTTAAAAACAGCGCCTTAAAACAGAAGAGCAGCTTTAAAGAACCAGTTTTTCAGCCAATGAAAAGTCTAGACATTGAAAATTTACCTGGTCGTGGCCAACAAACAAGACCATTGGATAAGTAAACCTGCCTGGACCACCTGGAGCCCAACAGCAGCCACATGCAAAGCCAGACACATTCACTTTATTCATTTTAAATTTGCTTTATAATCTCCCAAATCTGTTCTTTTTGTGGTGGCAATATTCAAAAAGGGCAACAAGGCAGAATGAGGAATTTACGGGCCCATTAGCTTGACTTCAATTGTAGGGAAGTTGCTAGAACCGATCATTAAGGATACTCTGTCTGAGCACCTTGACAAAGAAAGGGTTATTAGAGACATTCAACATGGCTACTGGAAAAGTTGGGCATGTCTTTTCAACGAGGCTAAATATTTTGAGGAAGTTATTAGGTTGATGGATGTAGATAGTCTGGTTGATAGAGAGAAACCATTTTGTCTGATGGGGGAGACCAGAACAAGGAGCATAATCTTACAATTAGAGCTGGGCCATTCAGGAGTGAAGTCAGGAAGCACTTCTTCACACAAAGGATAGCAGAAATCTGGAACACTCTCACCCCAAAAAAGCTGTTGAGGCTAGGTCAATTGAAAATGTCAAAATTGAGACTGATAGGTTTTTATTTGGTAAGGGTATTAAGAGATATATGGAACCAAGGCGGGTAAATAGACTTAAGATACAGATCAGTCATGATCAAATTGAATGGCGGATCAGGCTGGAGGGGCTGAATGACTTACTCCTGTTCCTATGTTCCTCGAGCAGTGGTTGGAGTGCAGAAAGCAAGCAGTATGGATAAAAAGAAGTTTCTTGGACTGGAATGATGTGGTAGTGGTGCTACACAGGGATTTCTATTGAGGTTACTCTAATTTACTAAATATGTAAATGATTTAGACGTAGGAATTTGCTGATGGCCCCAAATGGTGTCTATGACAAATTGTGACAAGGGCTATGAAAGACTGAGAGGTCAGTGGGATCTGCCAAATAGACCGTATTAAATTTCACCTTTCATTTCTGCTTATCTATGTCCTATCACGCTCCCTATTTTTGTATTGTCTTCAAATTTTGATATTGTGCCCCTTATACATAAGTTGGGGTCATTTACATATATATATATAGAAACAAGTAATGGCTCCAACAATGACCCCTGGGGGACACTACATTTTGCATCACTCTAGTCTGAATAACATCCATTAACCACTATTCTCTGTTTTCTGTCCTTTAACCAACTTTCTACCCCTGCAGCCAAATTTCTCTTTGCTACCATAGGGCTGATTTTCATCCATGTTTTCGAGTGGTAGCAGGCCAAAAATCTTGGTGCACTACTTACCGCCCCATTCCAGCGATGTTCGGCCTGCCACGATTTTGGAGCAGGCTGGGAAACAAGTGGGAGTCTACTTAAATATGCACATCAGAGTCTTACGCCATCTGTAGCACCCCAATGTCATTTTGGTGTTCCACTGGGAGGAAAATGTGCTTTGCACACTCCTCCTAATGGAACTGAGCGTTGAGCGACTGAACTAGTGGTTCTTCAAGGGACCACTGCAGACCACTCCGAAAACAGGGAGAACAGGGGTGAGGTGCTGATGTTTGAATGCCTGAATGCTCCTCCTGTCCCACAAAAATCTTCCCACCTGCTGCCAGTCCTTCTGTGCCCCCAGCCTGAATTGCCTAACCCTCCTTTAACGGGCCCACATCCAGCTCGGCTCTGTGGAGGAGCCGTCGGATTTCTCGCTCCTCCGAGTAGCGAGCTTCTCATTGGCGCTCATTCAGTGCTGGCAGCTTGCTGAAAATATTCTAACGAGGTCCAACCCTGAAAATGGTTTGGGCCCTTCGCTGGCGGGCGGTGCCATCGGTCTGCCCACCTCCACCATGTGCTACCAAAACGAAGGTCAGCCGCTATGTGTCTTAATTTTGTCAGCATGCCTCCTTTGCCGTACCTTAATATAAAGGTAAATGTTCCTCTGCCCTGCTTACAAATAGTGGCTCTATTACAAGTGTAATGCAGGGGGAAAATAGACACTGAACTTTTGCCCTAGTACTATGCTTGTAAAGCGTTGTCCCTGAACTTATTCTTCTGTCTGCACCTGACTGCACCTGTAGAGGGTGCAAGAATGTAAATTACATGCAAATAAACTGAATGGGTTTGCACCCGGATTACCTCTAATAACACCAGGTGCTGATCAAAGGCAGACTGCCCCCATAAAAACCTATCGCGACTACATACTGGGTTGCTGTCTAGCTGCTTTCAGTCTTAGTGACAGGTTGGCATTGCCAAGAATCATAGAATCATACAGCACAGAAGGAAGTCATTCGGCCCATCATGCCTATTCCGGCTCTTTGAAAGAGCTATCCAATTAGTCCCACTCGCCTGCTCTTTCTCCATAACCCTGCAATTTTTTTTCTTTTCAAGTATTTATCCAATTCCCTTTTGAAAATTACTATTGAATCTGCTTCCACCGCCCTTTCAGGTAGTGCATTCCAGATTATAACAACTCGCTGCGTAAAAAGTCTCCTTATCTGCCCCTTGATTCTTTTGGCAATTATCTTAAATCTGTGTCCTCTGGTAACCGAACCTCATGCCAGTGGAAACAGTTTCTGCAGAATGAAAGGGAGAGCTTTATCTTTGGCTTTACGCAATAAAAATGGTTTTGCTGCTTCGGAACTTGTTGCTGAAAGCTGCTAGTCCCATATACCCATTGAAGGAGGCAGTGTTCGGTACCTCCCTTGTGTGGTATGGCTTATTTGGAGGCAGAAGAATCAACCACAAGCCCCCTTAACAGCTGCTGAAGAAATTTGCCTGGCCCACTCTTGAGCAGCACTCCCTGCACTCCCTGCGCACTTAAAAACTTTTAACATCTATTGCAACAAGCCACTACTTCAATAAAATATAAATAAAAACAGTCCTTAAAGCTTTAAATCAAACATACCTGAAAGATGTGTGTGTCCCTTTAAGAAGCGCTGACAGCGTCTCTGGAGGGCTGCTTCACGCACGGTTTTCTGAGCATGCTTAGGACCCGGCGTTAAACAGAGCGGCATCAAGTTGGCTTTGCGCATTGCATTGACCTACATAACAACACTTTAAAAGTAATTCATTGGCTGTAGAGCATTTCGGGACATCCTGAGAGCATGTAATTGTAAAGTCCTATTTAAATGCAAGTTCGCTCCCTCTCTCTCTCTCGATGGTAAAACTTTAAAAGCAGTAGAGGAGCAGACAGACAGATATACAAATCTTTAATGCTGGGAAGACAAGTTGATAAACTGTAACAAAAGTGGGCTCCTGGGTTTTGTAAATAGGGGCATACAGCACATAAGCAAAGAAACCTACACAAATCATTGGTTAAGCTGCGGATAAAATATTGCAACCAGTTTTGAGAAGTGAATAAATATTTTGAAAAAGAAAATTTAAAAGGGTACAGGAAAAACACAGAGGAATGGAACATGTGGCTAGTTCTTGCAGAGAGCTGGCGCCGGTGCGATGGGCTGAACGGCCTCTTGCTATGACATAAAATTCTCTGACTTTATGACTGCGATGACTGCCTTCCAATTTACAGCCAATGATAAAGCACCTCTGTTGTGATACAGTCTTCCAGCAGAGTCACATCCAAATCCAATGCTGGTTTAGTGTTCCCTATACCCCAAGTTCAGATCATTTATATATAAATCTGAACTGATCACAAATCCTGCAGCTAAATCACAAAGGCCAATTTACTTACTGGTAATCAGGGAGACTGTGCTCATCAAATTCAATTGTGAAGCCTTTGTGCATTTCAAAAGTCTTGACATCTGTCTCTATTTTCTGCATTCTTGATTCAGTAATTCTGTAAATCCCTCTGAGATGAAAACTGATGTATTGTGTGCCAAATTTAGACCAGTTTTTAAATGGAGAGTTAAGTCTACTGGAGTGGGCACTCAATTATTTAAGCTGAAATTTACTGTGAACTTTCATAATAAACGGCATCAGCAATTTTTTTCTCCTGCAGTTTCTATGCCGGGTCCAAGCCTCGGTCTACAGAATTTAAGGACAGTCACTTTGGGGGTAATTTTGAATTTGGGCGCTATCGATTCGGCAGCCTGCTGTGCATCTCTCCCGATCTTCATTTCCATTGACTTCAAGCTGTCTTAAGTGCTTCAATAGTACAATATATCGGGCTAAAACTTAGTGGTCTCAAAAGGTTTTCAACCCTGCTGGCACTTACCTATCGGAACAATAGATCTGGGATGATATATCACTAAAATACAGTCCTTAATACACAAAGAAAATTCTCCTGAAAGCTGGAATCTGTTGCAGTCATAGGCCTCTGTTCAAATAAATTCTGGGAATTACATTATACATGTTCCCATGGGAAATAGTACACATAAGGGGCAATTTTAAACCTGCACCCTTAGCAGAAACTGGGCCGGTGGGCAGTTAAATCTGCCCATGGGACTCATCTATTGATCTCGTAGGCTGCTATTCTAATCTGCAATTCTGAGCAGGCGACAGGGACACCCATCGGAATCTGGCGGGGTCCTTCCTTAAGCATGCAGATCAGGTTCCAGTGACGGGGCCTGACTGCATTTTAACTGTGGGCCTGAGCAGGGAAGCAGTCGTGGCTTTCCCGCCACGTCCACCTAGCAGGAGGAAGAGTTGGGGCCAGACCAGAAGAGGCCCAAAAACTTAAGTCCTTTTACTTTTTTTTTTGGCTTTCCTTGTGGGGCCAGGAGAAGCCCCACAAGGAAAGTTTAGGCCTCACCCCGAGCACTGCCCCTGCCTCCTCCCCCACCCCCCTCAACAACCGATCGACTTACCTGAGTACTGGGGACGGTTTGTTTGGACCCTGGTGGTGGCCTCTGGCAGCCTGACATTGCACAGCTGCCTGCCGACCAGCTGCCATTTCCTGCCAGATTCAGGCGGGATCTGGCCGGGGGCATGCAGGTGAGGCCTGGGAGTTAAAATCTCCCATGCTTCATTCAAGGCTTCTTCGGCAGCACCTCCCAAACCCGCGACCTCCACCACCTAGAAGGACAAGGGCAGCAGGCGCATGGGAATACCATCACCTCCAAGTTCCCCTCCAAGTCCCACAACAGCCTGACTTAGAAGTATATCGCCGATCCTTCATCGTCACTGGGTCAAAATCCTGGAACTCCCTCCCGAACAGCACTGTGGGAGTACCTTCACCACACGGACTGCAGCGGTTCAAGAAGGCGGCTCACCACCACCTTCTCAAGGGCAATTAGGGATGGGCAATAAATGCTGGCCCTGCCAGAGATGCCCGCATCCCATAAACAAATTTTTTTTTAAAATTCTGCCACGGTCAGGGATGGTTTACCGCCCAATTCGGCCCCTGCCTGCCCGATTCCCGCCCCAAGTTAAACCGTTAAGAGTTACTCTAAACTCTCACTGCAGCACAAGTCGGGCATTTGAAATTCATAATAGCCAATAGTTCCAGGATACAAACATACTAAATTTCTACAATCTTCACGTAACCAAAATATGTAAATGAGCACTATTCGATGCTCCAGCCTGCACCAAGCTGCAGTAATTGGATTGGATTGCCAAATCTGACAAAGCGATTGGCTACCAATGAAACAATTATGAAGCACTCCTGCATGCAGTAAGCCAATCTAAACACAAATGGAATATTAGGTGCATCGGAAATAGAGCATATAAGATTGAGAGCAGGGCTGAACCACTGTGAGAATGTTTTGACTTTAATGTACTTTTACAGTCTGGATTAACATGCTTTACTCTCCCAGTCAGGAAGCGTCTTACTATAGCACAACAACAACAACTTGTATTTATATAGCGCCTTTAACATAGTAAAACGTACCAAGGTGCTGCACAGTAGTATTTTAAGACAAAAAATTTGACACCAAGCCACATTAGGATAAATTAGGGCAGGTGACCAAAAGCTTGGTCAAAGAGGTAGGTTTTAAGGAGCATCTTAAAGGAGGAAAGAGAGGTAGCGAGGCGGAGAGGTTTAGGCAGGGAATTCCAGAGCTTAGGGCCTAGGCAACAGAAGGCACGGCCCCAATGGTTGAGCGATTATAATCAGGGATGCTCAAGAGGGCAGAATTAGAGGAGCACAGTTATCTCCGGGGGTTGTGGGGCTGAAGGAGATTATAGAGATGGGAAGGGGTGAGGCCGTGGAGGGATCTGAAAACAAGGATGAGAATTTTGAAATCGAGGCGCTGTTTAACCGGGGGCCAATGTAGGTCAGCGAGCACAGGGGTGATGGGTGAACGGGACTTGGTGCGAGTTAGGGCACGGGCAGCCAAGTTTTGGATGACCTCAAGTTTACGTAGGGTGGAATGTGAACACATTGGATATATACAGTACTTATTGTCAAGCAGTGGACCATAGCAAGCTCCTATAGTCAACAAGCATCGCCAGACCAGATATAACATGAGCCTGGTGCAAGTTAAAATTCCATCCACTCTGCTGCAACAAAAAGCCTAACCTCAAATCTCATCAGAACAACACTTGATTATCAAAGTGATAGCTTTTATTTCCTACACCAATTTCTGAGTCTACCTGATAATTTTATACTTGGTTTGGTATTACATTTTGCACTGTGGACTCGAACTGAGCCTGCCCAAACTACTTGCTCTTCTGCCTCCCTATATCTTCACCATGATAATATAGGGGGCAGTTTTAACTTAACCCGCCCAGCGGAACATGAGGGTCACAGGTCGGACGCCTATTTTACACCCCACCCGATTTCACTCTCCATTGAGTGTAAAATCGAGCGAAATGTACAACGGGCATTCAACTTGAACCCACCCCGTTCCTATTGGGCAGGTAAGGTTAAAATGACTGCCTGAGACTTGCCAAGGTGTCTTCTATTTTATTTTTCTAGCACCTCAAAAAAGTAAAATTCGTTACATCCCTCAGTCTTCTGTGTCTTTGAAATCCACAGGTTTTTTAAACGTAGGCTTGGCATTAACTAATGACTACTTGTTGATTTAGCCCGTCTTCTCCCTTAAGAGCTAGTTTGAGAGGCTGGCGGGCTGTCATGAGGGAAAGCCTGGCCGGGTAGGCTGCAGCCGGGGAACAGAGAGGAGGGAGAGAGCGGGAGGGGCATCGTGGAGGTGATCGGAGGCCGGGGAGGGGACATCGTGTCGGGGGAGGGGGTCCGATCGTGGAGGGAGGGAGTCCGATCATGGGGGTGGGGTCCAAACGCGGGAGCAGTGTCCGATCGTGGGTACGAATCCGGTTTGCTTGGGGGGGGGGGGGGCCGGGGGCAAGAACTCCTGCTCCTCCTGGCCCACAAGGAGTGCTGTAAAGACACTTACCTGATGGACCGGCCTTACTCACCTCCCTTCAGCTGCCGGGTTACCTGAGCCCTGGGAAACCCGGCCTTCAGGCGTTAAATCTAAAAGTCTGTGAAAGTTTGAGGCACGTAGCCTTATTAACATAGTTAAATGATGGACCGACCTCTGGAGAGCAGGTTAGTCACCCGCCCTGCAACCTGTCTCCATTAAAACCGGAATTGGAGGCGGGTTGGGGTTGTGTTTCCGATTTTTGAAATTTTGGCCCCCTCTGCCCCAGTACCACCTATCCTGAGGGGTTAAAATTCCCCCCTATCAATCAACACCTCCTGAAATACCATTCTGTACACTATTTAAGGTCACGTATCAATTGGTAAATATAAAATGATGTTATTCTGACTCATTGCTATTTGAATTTATTTTTGGCTTAGGTACAGACATGCTTTCTTCATTTGCTTTTCTTTCTGCTTTCAGTAAAAACTAGTAACTGTCACCACCCTTAAAACAAATATTTAAACACGGGCATTTGGTTCCCCATGCTAAATATTTCCATAGTTTCCACACGTTAGCTGCGTACCTACCTGATGACTGATGACATGGTATCAGTCTGAAAGCGTTTCATTGTGTTGATTTACGTTTCTGGATAATGACAAAACAAATCGCTAGACGATTTGAAAAACGATCAGGGTCATGCACAGTTTCAAAGGGTTCAGAAATGGGACAATGTGCGGGGGTGGTGTAAGAGTTGTTTCAGACGCTTAAACGTGGAAGCGTACTGATACTAGGTCAGGTCTGGCAACTCAACATTTTCATGTATGTTCAACAGAAACCATTCCAAAGAGAAAAACAGTCCCACTGGGATGTTTTAAAGTAGAGGATGTGCGTTTCAAATCACAGACAAATGATGAAGTCTTGAGCCAGCTCTAGTAGCTGTGGGCCTTTGTACTATATAGAGTATAAATACTGAGATATTGCTGTGCTTTTATTATACATAATAGTATTTTAATAGTTCTTTTTATTTGAGTCGGTACTGGATGGTTTGATGGAGATGGGCAATTTCCAGTAGAATCCAACAAAGCAATCTGATGCTCGCCCCTGTATTGGCACATTACTAAGATTCCGTGTAGTCCCTTAAAATGGGGTACCATGCTGATATAACAAAAAAATCATTCTGGGGATATGAGCGTCGCTAGCCAGGCCAGCATTTATTGCCCGTTCCCTAGTTGCCTTTGAGAAGGTGGTGGTGAGCCTTCTTCTTGAACCACTACAGTCCATGTGGTGAAGGTACTCCCACAATGCTGTCAGGTAGGGAGTTCCAGGATTTTTACCTAGTGATCATGAAGAAACAGTGATATATGGGGCCCTTTTTCATATAAATTCTAAATTCCTGTTTTGACAGGTAATGGAACAAATTATCTTTCTGCCCCCACTAAGCCACACAGGCAAAGGGTCTCAAGCAATGTTTCAGGTCTGTGTTGAATTAACTAATCTCAACCCGGGAAGCAATTGCAGCACTAGACTTGTCCTACAGTCTGCTGGGCTAAGAAGGAAACAATCACCATCCATTCATTCCTCCAGGAAGACGTGAATGTGGAGACGTTGGTGGAGAACAGGATTGCGCTTGACGGTGATAGTTGCATAAGAACATAAGAACATAAGAAATAGGAGCAGGAATAGGCCACTTGGCCCCTCGAGCCTGCTCCGCCATTCAATAAGATCACGGCTGATCTTGGGCTCAAAGCCACTTCCCTGCCTGCTCCCCATAACCCTTCACCCCCTTATCTTGCAAAAATCTGTCTATCTCCACCTTAAATGTATTTAATGACCCAGCCTCCACGGCTCTCTGGGGCAGAGAATTCCACAGATTTACGACCCTCTGAGAGAAGAAATTCCTCCTCATCTCAGTTCTAAAAGGGCGCCCCTTTATTCTGAAATTATGCCCCCGAGTTCTATGTTTCCCCACGAGGGGAAACATCGGGCTGGATTTTCAATGACCCGTGGAGTCGGGTTTGGAGGCGGGGGGGGTTAAAGTTGCAGATTCGGGGGTCCCGACCCCATCCCGCCTCCAACCCGCCTCCATGCCAGTTTCGCTGGCGGCGGGTACCCGACCTGTTCTGAGACCCGACTCCCCGAGGTGGGAAGGGATTAGTGACAATTAACTGCCTGTTAACAGGTAGTTAACAGGCAGTTTTTTGCATAATCCCTATTTTAAAAAGAAAAGTGTGGGCTTCCTGACAGGTGGCAACCACGCCAAGTAATCGGGGCGGACCGTGGGTCTGCAGGGTTGGAGGGGTCGATATGTCCGGTGGGCAGGTGAGTGATGGGTGCATGTGTGCAGAGGTAAGTGTGTAAGGTAAGTGTTAAGTGTGGGAAAAAGTTTTACTTACCTTAACTTCCTCCTGCAGGTGTCAGCCCTTCAGTTCTCGGGAGTCAGAAATCTCACCGGCACAGAAAGCAGGAAAGCCGTGGTTCTGTCAAAAACTGCAGCCTTCTGTTTTCTGTGGTGGAATGATTTCTAACTCAGCCTGAGAGGAAGGACTGAAGTTAGAAATCATATTATCAGTGTTTGACAGCTTCACAGAGCTGTCAAACGCTGATATTTCATCTGTCAAAAGCTCTTGACAGATGAAATGTCAATCTGTGACGTCATCTGTTGCCGGGTGGCCCTTAATTGGCCTGCTGAGCCCACTGGGCGGGCTCAACAAGGTCAATCAAGGGAAAAGTGGGTTGGCCACATCTCGATGGAGGCGGGTTCACAAGCCAGAATGTGTGATTCACGACACCAACCCGACCCCAGATTCAAAATCCAGCCCATCCTCTCTGCATCTACCTTGTCATGCCCCCTTTGTATCTTATATGTTTCAACAAGATCACCTCTCATTCTTCTAAATTCCTTAGTAAAATATCCTGGCAACATTCACCACACACACAAATGAAGAATGCCACTTGGTCATAGTACCAGAAGAACCTCGGCTATCTGAAAACAGGCAGTCTCGGTGACGAATAGGATGTGGGGTTTGAAGCTCAGCTCAGGGTCGAACCAGATGCTAAATTTTCGTACGGTCTGTTTTAACCTGAGCAAGTGGGTGGAGAGTACGTCGTAGTGAGTGGCAAAGGAGTAGAGTTTGTGGTAACACAATACAGCTTCCTGTGACTTGAACTTTATTGCATCACTTCCTGTGATTAGTCCAGGATAAATACTGGACTGATCAGTTGGGTCCTGGAGAGGCATAGAGTAAGACCTCTTTTGTATGTAGCACCTTTTTAGTTGATTAAAGCTTACTTTAAGTTCACCACGCGTAAGGCTCATTCTTACGACAATTTAATCAACTTTGGAAAACTTCGCACTCAAACTTTTTGGACGAACTCGGAACTAAGGATCCAGGGAATCACCCATCATGGAAAACATCCTTAAACCATCGCGTCTTGACTTGGACCCAAACACCCCAGCAGCCGGTAAGGTGTGGAAACACTGGTATCGCACGTTTGACAATTTCCTTGAATATTGCAAGGCTGATGATGACTCAAAGTTGCGGATACTCATCAACTGTGTCACCCCGAATGTATTTCAGTATGTGGAGGAATGGGGCAGTTACGAGGAGGCAATTCGGACGCTTAAGAGACTATATACTAAGACACCGAATGAGGTCTATGCCAGACATCTACTAGCTACAGCCCAACAAGGGCCGGAGGAATCCATTGATAAATTCCTCCAAGAGCTTCGCAGACTTAGTATGGACTGTAACTTTCAGGCGGCCTCAGCTGAGCTGTACCGTGAAGAAATGATCCGTGATGCTTTCATCTGCGGGCTTGCCTCCCCATTTATACGCCAGCGTCTACTGGAAAGTAAGACACTTGAGCTTCAGAGAGCTTATGACATGGCTTGCTCTCTAGATCTGGCAAAAAGAAATGCAGACCTTTATACAGTGCCCAGACCTCGGTCTACTGCCTTAACTACAGTCAGGCAATTTAAGAGGCCACAGGTGAACTCTATTAGGGAGGTCTTTATCCCTGACGATCAATCTGCTGACTTCACTGATGAAGAGGATGATGACCCCACTGTGGCAGCCTCTTGGCAATCTAAGAAATGCTTCTTTTGTGGTGATGAGTTTCACCCTCGGAAATTCTGCCCTGCTCGCAATGCGTTTTGCAGTCATTGCAACAAAAAGGGTCATTTTGCAAAGGTTTGCCTATCAAGAGCCTCTACGAGGGCTTATCAAGCTAAGTCCTACCGAACTGCCCCGGTAAGGGCCTATCAAGATGTTCCGGCTAACATCTATCGTGCTTCCTCTCGGGTTTCCTCTTGAAGAAACACACCTAGAGTTTCAGCCACTCTTTGTGCAACGACACCAATTACAGCTGCTTGTCCTCAGAACCTATTCCATGCAGCTACAAAAGCATCAATTAATGGACATACTTTAGATGCCTTAATTGACTCAGGTAGCACTGATAGTTTCATTAGGGAACAGATTGTTGCAGAGTTAAAGCTACATGTTTTCCCATCGGACCAGGCAGTTGCGATGGCTCAGTCATCACTTAATACCAGAATTTCTGGCTTTTGTATGGTTGAAATAACACTTAATGGTCACAGGTATCCCTCCACCTGGCTTTCGGTGCTCAAGGACTTATGTAGTGATCTTATCTTAGGGCTGGATTTTCAAAAGCAGCATAAGAAGCTCACCATTGAGTTCGGCGGATCCAAACCTGAACTCACTATTTCTAATATACGACCTCGATTACCGTTCTGTGCATTGTCAGCAGCTTCACTGGATGAACCCTCACTGTTTACCAGTATCCCTCCTCGATGCAAACCGATTATAACAAAGTCACGACGTTTCAGTCAGGAAGACCAGTCTTTTATTGCGGCTGAGATTTCTCGGCTTTTAGCAGAGGATATCATCGAGCCTTGTTCGTCGCCATGGCGCGCCCAGGTCATTATTGTTAAGAACCCTCTACAACCTCACAAGAAACGGCTGTGCATTGACTATTCACAGACCATCAATCAATATACGGACTTGGACGCATACCCATTGCCGCGCATCGATGATATGGTTAATAAACTGGCTGAGTACACGGTGTTCTCAACATATGATCTGAAAAGTGCCTATCATCAGGTACCCTTGAAGGTCTCAGACAAGCAGTATACGGCCTTTGAAGCCAATGGACGGCTGTATCAATTTCGTCGCCTCCCCTTTGGGGTCACTAATGGAGTGGCTGTCTTCCAGCGAGCAATGGATGACCTGGTCAAACAGGAAGACTTGAAGGATACGTTTCCTTATCTGGATAATATTACTGTCGCAGGTCGCAATCAGCGGGAACATGATGCCAATCTCCAACGATTTTGGGATGCACTCCAGCACCGTAATTTGACATTAAATGCGGCTAAATCCATTGAGTCACAACCAACCATCAACATCCTTGGCTATTGTGTGGGCAATGGCATCATTAAACCTGACCCTGAAAGGCTTCGCCCACTCCAAGAACTCCCGCCACCTAAGAATCCGGCCTCCTTGCGCCGGGCCCTCGGCCTGTTTGCATACTATGCTAAATGGATTCCTAACTTCTCGGACCGAATCCAACCTCTACTGAAGGCCAGCACATTCCCACTAGACACAGCGGCTGTTGCAGCCTTTAACCTCCTGAAAAAACAGTTGGAGAAAGCGGCTCTTCACTCCATCGATGAGAGTCTTTCTTTTGTTGTGGAGTGTGATGCCTCGGAGGTGGCGATCTCGGCCACTCTGAATCAGGAAGGTCGTCCGGTGGCATTTTTGTCCAGGACTTTTCAAGGGGCTGAGCTACATTATCCTCCAGTCGAGAAAGAAGCTACAGCCATCATAGAGGCAGTACGGAAGTGGAGTCATCTCCTAGCTCGCCAGCACTTTACCTTAATCACGGACCAGCGATCGGTCGCCTTCATGCTCGATAATCGAAAACGGACCAAAATTAAAAATAATAAAATCCAGCTTTGGCGGCTGGAATTGGCCTCTTTTGGTTACACCATCCACTATCGACCTGGCAAGGAGAATGTGGCTCCGGATACCCTCACACGAGCATTCTGCTCCGCCATGGCACCCTCTACGCTCGTAGACATCCATGATGGGTTGTGTCATCCGGGCGTTACTCGCATGCTACACTTCGTGCGGTCCCGAAATCTCCCATTCTCTACCGGGGATGTAAAGAAGATGTGCTCGGACTGCAGAGTCTGTGCGGAATTGAAACCTCAGTTTTTCCGCCCCTCGGGTGGTATACTCATACATGCGACCCAGCCAATGCAACGGCTTAGCATCGATTTTAAGGGGCCGTTGCCCTCTTCAACTCGCAACACTTATCTGTTGACCATGGTCGATGAGTATTCCCGTTTTCCGTTTGCCTTTCCCTGCCCCAATATGCTGACGACCACGGTTATCAGCTGCCTTGAGCAGGTTTTTGCTTTCTGTGGCATGGCATCCTATGTTCATTCGGATCGGGGCCCTTCTTTTATGTCAGGAGAACTCAAGGCCTATCTCTCGGAACGGGGTATTGCTGCCAGCAGAACGACGCCTTATCATCCGGTCGGGAATGGGCAAGTCGAGCGTTTTAACGCTATCATCTGGAATGCGGTACGTCTGGCTTTGAGATCTCGGGGCCTACCCAACCAGCAATGGGAAGCAGTACTTCCAAACGCATTACACTCCACACGGTCCCTCCTTTCGACCGCCACAAATACGACGCCTCATGAACGGTTCTTCCGATTTCAGCGTCGCTCATCCTATGGGATATCTCTCCCGTCGTGGCTGACTACACCGGGACCAGTGCTACTCCGAAGATATGTCCGGGCGTCTAAGAATGACCCCCTGGTAGATGAAGTTGAGCTCACTGACGTCAACCCTACCTACGCCTATATTCGGTATCCTGACGGTCGGGAATCTACCGTGTCATTGTGGGATCTGGCTCCCTGCCCGCCGAAACATAGAGGGACACCAGGGGATGATATTGTACTAGGCACATCTCTGGGCTCGCCAGGTGCCTTTCATCACGATCTGGATCTGACGCCGGCTGGTACCTCACTCCAGCGTGCCGACCTGGGGCAGACTGACTATGAGCCCGTCGGGGCTCGCACGCGCAGCCACGATCCACCCCGTACCGTACGCTCGGAAACGGATCTGCCACAGCCCTGCCCGACACCCGTTCGGGCACCAGTACACAGTCAGGATCGTCCTGACCCCTCACAGAGCGGGCTGGATCACTCGGACTCTGGTCCACGGCCCGCGGCGGGTAAACGGGCTAGGGGCCCTCCACCGCTACGAGAACCCAAACGGGTGCGGCTCTCCCTCGTCCAGCGGCTACGAAATGGAGGGAGCATCCCGGCCTCCTAATCTTTTGGGGGGGGAGAATGTGGTAACACAATACAGCTTCCTGTGACTTGAACTTTATTGCATCACTTCCTGTGATTAGTCCAGGATAAATACTGGACTGATCAGTTGGGTCCTGGAGAGGCATAGAGTAAGACCTCTTTTGTATGTAGCACCTTTTTAGTTGATTAAAGCTTACTTTAAGTTCACCACGTGTAAGGCTCATTCTTACGACAGAGTTTATGAAAAGGATGAAAATAATGGCTTCAACCTTCCTGATTTTAAATTGGAGGAATTTGTTGCTCATTCATGATTTGATGTGGGACACATATTATAACATCATCTCCCCACCCCCCCTCCCCACCCCCCACCTCCACCCCCACAGGAATACTTTCTCGGCCCCCACGATCTTAACTTAGGTTGGGCATGGGAGGCCCACCCACCCACCCCAAAGAAGTAGGGGCCTAGTTTAAATGGCAAAATTTCATCCCAATTAGATCATCGGGTCAAGCACGCCATTTTAACGGCAGGCCATCTAAGGGCCGCACAGTCTCTGACCCGCCAGTGAAAGCTGGTGGCAGGCAGCATCCTGGCCACAGGAGGCCCAGGTAAGTTTATTTTTTTAATTTTTTGAAGGTTCCTTTTGGGCCTGTGTCTACAAAAGGTGCAGGCCAAGCATTCTCTGAAGCTTCTTCACTGCCTCCCCTCAACAGCACTTTAGGCCAACCAAAAGCGCTAGTCAGAAAATTTAACGTGGTTTGATTTGAGTGTATAATATCTAGCATCTGAGGGTTAATTTTTCCAAATGGTTGGACAAGGCTCCCCATTGGCAGGACAGATTTGTAAAATTACCCTTCTAGTCTCTTACAATGTAGAAGGATTAGTTATTAAGGATTACAATGATTTGGCATCAGCAGAAAAGTAAACATCAAAGGGCCGAAAGTCCATGAAGGCTACATCCAGAAGTAAGTGTGAGGAACCTCCACTGCTGATCCAGGCAGACATTGTGGGCTCGGGGAGGTTCCTTGCTTTGTCTACCAATGATGTTTCATCACACCACTAGGGGCACATCTTAGGGACTGCCAAAGAAGATCTGAAACTGTAACGTAAGTGTGCAAAGTTGGGATTGTGCGTTGATGTCACGACCCCTCCTCTGGAAAGCAGCCACCAATGTCCCCTTGGCCCTCTTTGTAAGGGGGCCGATAACGAAAAAGATTTCTGCTCCTGTCTCTGGGGGTTCTGGTTACAACTCCAGCCTGGACCTTCAGGTAGCTCCACACTTGGCAGGCTGCCAATGATCTGCCCAGCTACTGCGAGGCCGAGGACATGGGACCTCCTGGTGTTGGGAGTCAGTGCCCTTCACTCTATCTCCTCCTACAGCTGATGGCCTTGTTTGGGGGCAGGTAGAGGCTCCGCCCCTTACAAGGCCACCAGGAAATTGCCATAAGGCTGGGACCTGGACATGTCTAATTTGCAACTGTTCTACTGCACAGCCGGGTAGGGCTGCAGATTTTTGGCCCCCAGAACTCAAGCCATGATTCTATCTCCTTGCTGCTCTGTTCTACCATCTGTTCAATTTTGAACTTGGCAAAAGGTGGCCATCCTAAACTGGAAATGCCTCTTCGTAGATGGACAGGAATCTAGAAGCTTTTCTTTGCTGTTTCAGAATCTAAAGCCATTTTAATTCATGCAGCATTCTACAACTGAGATGAAGCAGGTTTAAAACTTTGGTATTGTGCATTTGATTCACACTGAGACTGGCAATCTCCCCAGTCCCTATAACCTGATGGCAGTCCTGTATCCAGCAGGAATAATCCTCGTAAAGGGTCACTCGTGTTTAAGTATTCCATCAGTTTCTGTGTAACATATTCCTTCTTATTTTCTCATTTGTGAAACCCTGTGTATGTGCTTCTCTGTTATCACATTACTGACAAGACTATGATTACTTTCTCTTCTTTATATTAAACTTGGGAAGAACAGCTGATCCTGAAAAAGCCAGACTGTAGTCTCTCACAACAATATTCAGAAGTGATTAGTGGCTGCGTTGACATGAGCCCTGGGTCACCACCTCTCTTGGAGATCAGAAAGAACATTTAATTTTCAAACATGAATTCCATCAGTCTCCTCTCCTCTCTCTCTCTCTCTCTGTCTCCCCCACCTACCAGTGCACTGCGATCTATGTTCTTTCATTAGGTCAGTCTGTGCTATCAGTTGAAGTATTACAGTAAGCAGACACGAGTGTTTGAAGGGTATTTGACCATGAGGAGATACTGAAGTGAATCTCAGTCCTATCCTCACTCCACATACATGCAGTTTTCAGAGACTGCGGGGTGATAGGTCAGTGGATTGTGATCCAGAGCAGGAACCCTGGTTGTTTTTTCCTCCTTTCCTCATCTAGGGATTATGAAGCCATTTGTAGCCCTCTACTGACGCCGTGGCTGAGGTGAACCAACTCAGTACAATCAAATGATTGATCCTGGAACTTTGCTGGTCTTTATGTCTCACAGTTACAACAGGCAATGTATTTATTCTGTGAGCTGGCAGGGAAGCAGTATTGGGGGTGATATCCCTCTCCCAGCTCTGCCTGAGCATGAGTTGCTTGGAACGCCACAGAAGTGAGGTTCACCTGAATCAACCATATTTCTGGGTTCATGTGATTTACACCTTGTAGCTAGGCACACAAAGCACCTAGGAAATGACCATCAAAGGGTGGAACTTGCTGTGCTGTTGCATTAGATGAAAGTGCATTGCTCCTTTGGAAAGCTGCCTGAGATGTCTGACAGCAGTGTTGGAAAAAGTAGGACCCAGACTTTTGATGACGAGGCTATTGAAATCTTGCTGCAGCAGGTGCGGCTGAAGATGGGATACACATTTCCTGGAGATAGCGATAGAAGTCCCGACTTTCCTTGAGATATTTGGTGGAACCAACTGGAAAAAAATCAAGGAACAAAAATCAAATACAGATGCTGGAAATCTGGGGGAAAAAAAGCAAAAAAATAAATGCTGGCAAAAAGGCAGGGACTCACTTATGTTGGATTCTCACCAATTCTGGGATTTCCTGTCTGGCCTTGTCAGGGGATGGAACCTATGCCCACTCCTTACTAAGCTAACGACTCCATGGGTGCAGAGCCATGGTAGGGGAGGGGGAAACTCCCTATGCTAGGAGTTCCTGCTTCCCTGGTTCAGAAGGAAACTGATGTAGGACTGGAGGTCAGTATGTTGAGAGAGATAAGGCATACCAGTCTCCAGAAGAGTGTAAGTGAGCCTCCTGCAACCCCCACCCCCACCCCTTGGCTAGGCTATCCAGGCCAGGGAAGTGGTTTGGACTCGAGTACAGGAGCAAGGATGTCTTGCTGCAGTTGTACAGGGCCTTGGTGAGACCACACCTTGAGTATTGTGTGCAGTTTTGGGCACCTTATCTGAGGAAGGATGTTCTTGCCATGGAGGGAGTGCAGCGAAGATTCACCAGACTGATACCTGGGATGGCAGGAATGACGTATGAAGAGAGATTGGGTCGATTGGGCTTGTATTCGCTAGAGTCTAGAAGAATGAGAGGGGATCTCATTGAAACTTATAAAATTCTAACAGGACTAGACACACTAGATGAGGAAGGATGTTCCCGATGGCAGGGAAGTCCAGAACCAGGGGTCAGAGTCTAAAGATAAGGGGTAAGCCATTTAGGACTGAGATGAGGAGGAATTTCTTCACCCAGAGAGTGGTGAACCTGTGGAATTCTCTACCACAGAAGACAGTTGAGTCCAATTCATTAAATATATTCAAGAAGGAGTTAGATATATTTCTTAAGGCTAAGGGGATCAAGGGATATGGGGAGAAAGCAGGGACAGGGTACTGAATTTGGATGATCAGCCATGATCTCATTAAATGGCGGAGCAGGCTAGAGGAGCCGAATGGCCTACTCCTGCTCCTATCTTCTATGTTTCTATGTTTCCTGAAAAATAGGAACTTTTTTTGGACAGGGAGCTGAGGTGCAGCTGGATAGGGCTGGATGGGTTCTTGGGGGACAACTCCTCGTCCCAAATCTTGTGTAGGTGCTGGATTTTCCAGCAGCATGGGGCAGACAGGCATCAGCGATGTGCCAGCATTGACATTATTGCCCACCAGCCCCATGTAACTTACGTGCATTCCCACTGACCCCCAAAATCCAGCAGAGGGCACCACTGGGAATGCAGCTCGTGGATTTTCAGGGCCAGGGTGTCTAAGACCATGGGCCAGAGGTGGCAAACTGTATCAATACCATCAGCACTGTCCGGAGGATGTGCAAAAATTCAATGGCCTTCCTACAAGGGGCAAGGGCAGCTCATATATATGTATTGTACCAACTATTACTACCATGGGGTCTTCTTTCCTACTCATAAATCCTTCACCTTCTCTCAACCTTCCCATGGGTTCCCACAACACTGCACTTTGCATTTTCTAGCATCTCCCTTGTGCAGCACCACTTTGTTCAGCAGAAGGATGCACATGGCAACCTGCTGCCAACTCCATCCATGACCAGCACTTGCACCCTTCTGTCCTCTGAATACCCGTGGGGAGCATCTTTACAAATGGGAAGTAGGAGATTGCATGCCTCTAAGATTACAGAATTAATGCATGTTCCTGTAGGAGAAGGCAGTACACAACAGGAGACCGCTGCCCACAATTGGAGGGGCAGCATCAATATTGCATGATCTGATCTCATCCCTCCAAATTTGGACCAAGGACTTGAAGGAGTAGGCAAAAGATGGAGAAGCAGAAAGCATGGCTGCAGGTCAGGTTCGGTACAGTACTTATCCTTTCTCGACATTAATTCCTATTTACTCACTCAAGCACTTGTCTATATCAACAGCTCCATGCCCACTACTTGGTGAAGGCTGCTGTGCAATAAGTTGTTCTAAGGACATGCTCCTAACTTTTCCCCCTCTCTGTCACTGCAGGAATGGCAGAAGAAAGTGTTGCAGGCCTTCACACAGGAGTCACCCAGCATCTCACTGCACTCTGTCATCCACTTTCTCTTGGCCAGCACCAGCTCAGAACTATCTACACTAGGGGACTTAGATAGTCAGTTTGAGGACAGTCCGCTGGGTGAACCACCGAGTGCAAGTGAGCAGGAGGAGTGAGAGGTGGCCGGGGGGTGGGGGGGTGATGTTGCCTCTGTCAACAGCTGAGGAAGCCAGGAATCCTGATCTCCAGGGTCCAGCTTCTATAAGAAGGATGCTTTCAGAGAAAAGGGGCCGGAAAATTCCTCGGAGCTGCTCCCGCTCCGCTGGCATTATTTCACCGGAAGTGCAGCCGAAACCCCATTTACAGGAGTCAATGAGGTTTCCACCGCACATCTGACGAGTGACACCTGCAGAGTGGGAGGAGCTCGGAGGAATTTCCCATCCAGGATATTTTTGGAGTCATTATGGGATATGAATAACAGCTTCCAACACATGGTTACGAGTGCAGAGTTCTATGGATGAGATGAAAAGCATGAAGCCTTGGAACGAACAGCAGCTACAGGGCCATCTGCAGCTCCATTATGTTTGATTGAATGGAGAAAGCCATGAATAGAGTTTCAATAATACCAATAATGTTACAGAGTGGTCTATTGGCTTATGGCAGGCACAATGACACGGAAACCTGGAGCAAGGGCAAATTAGACCAGTTAATGGACAGTGTTGTTGTCTCTCACAGTGACAATACATCACCCTCAGTCTGCCACTCCCCCTCCAATGATTTCACAGGTACCAGAAATCAGGCAGGACCAGACTGCCACACTCCTGAGGAAGAGCAGTAGCCTGAAGCAGGCCCATCTCAGGCTCATGATCATAGAGTTTGAGAGCCATCTTGACCCCAGCTGCTTCATGATTGTGCCTGGTAATCGAACATTGACCTGCTGTATTCAGAGCAGATAGGCACGGAAAAGGAACATAGGAACATAGGAACAGGAGTGGGGCATTCAGCCCCTCGAGCCTGTTCCGCCATTCAATGAGATCATGGTTGATCTGTGACCTAACTCCATATACCTGCCTTTGCCCCATATCCCTTAATACCTTTGATTATCAAAAATCTATGAATCTCAGATTTAAAATTAACAATTGATCTAGCATCAATTGCCATTGCGGAAGAGAGTTCCAAACTTCTACCACCCTTTGTGTGTAAAGATGTTTCCTAATTTCATGCCTGAAAGGTCTGGCTCTAATTTTTAGACTATGCCCCCTAGTCCTAGACTCCCCAACTAGCAGAAATAGTTTCTCTTAATATCTTGAAAACTTTGTTCAAATCACTCCTTAACCTTCTAAATTCCAGGGAATACAACCCTAATTTGTGTAATCTCTCCTCGTAACATAACCCTTGAAGTCCGGGTATCATTCCGGTAAACCTACGCAGCACTCCCTCCAAGGCCAATATATCCTTCCTACGTTGTGGTGCCCAGAACTGCTCACAGTACTCCAGGTGTGGTCTAACCAGGGTTTTGTACAGCTGCAACATAACTTCTAACCCCTTGTATTCTAGTCCTCCGGATATAAAGGCCAGCATTCCATTAGCCTTTTTGATTATTTTCTGTACCTGTTCATGATATTTTAATGATCTATGTACCTGGGGCCCCGAAGTCTCTTTGGACCTCCACTGTTTTTAGCTTTTCACCATTTAGAAAGCTGAACGTTTATTTAGTTGATATTCTTGCGGATTAAATGTGGAGCACAAAGGGCTACATGGGTCAGATCAATGACACCCTGGACTTTTGGGAATCCTGTAATTTGATAGAAACCTGAGACTCGGGCCTGTTGCTCTCTGGTTTCTATGGGGAAAATCATATCGTCATTATCTCTGGCAAACAAGGCATCAATCACTTGTGTTATGGAGAGACGCACTGCAGACTGACTGATGATATCCCCTGGAATGAGCCCTAGGAAAAAACGTTCCTGCCACTAGCAGTGCCATTATTCAGCCTGGAGCGTGGCTGCAGGTCCTCCTGCAGCATGTTGCATAGCTGTTTGACTACCTCCAATGAATCAAAGCCTCTGAAGACATTGCTCCTCTGTGAGGTCGCGTGGCAGGGTAATGTGGGAAGGCGCCTGCCTCCTCTCATGATGCCTAACTAGTAGTTGGAATGTGGAACTCGCTACCACAGGGAGTAGTTGAGGCGGGTAGCATAGATGCATTCAAGGGGAAGCTAGATAAAGAATAAAGACTTGCATTTATATTTTCATGACCACCTGACGCCTCAAAGCGCTTTACAGCCAATGAAGTACTTTTGGAGTGTAGTCACTGTTGTAATATGGGAAACGCAGCAGCCAATTAGCACACAGCAAGCTCCCACAAACAGCAATGTGATCATGACCAGATAATCTGTTTTTGTTATGTTGATTGAGGGATAAATATTGGCCAGGACACCGGGGATAACTCCCCTGCTCTTCTTCAAAATAGTGCCATGGGATCTTTTGCGTCCACCTGAGAGAGCGGACGGGGCCTCGGTTTAACGTCTCATCCGAAAGACGGCACCTCCGACAGCCTATATTTTTGTGCTCAAGTCCCTGGAGTGGGACTTGAACCCACAACATTCTGACTCAGAGGCGAGTTGTGCTACCCACTGAGCCACAGCTGACACATGAGGGAGAAAGGAATAGAAGGCTCTGTTGATGGGGTTAGATGAAGAGGGGTGGCAGGACACTCGTGTGGAGCATAAACACCGGCATGGACCTGTTGAGCCGAATGGCCTGTTTCTGTGGTGTAAGTACTTTGTAATACTTTGTAACTTCCCTGGTATCCAAATGTGCTTCTTCTTCCTCCTCCTCTTTCTTCAAATAGCACAGTATAAAGGTAAGCCGAGTGGGACACCCCCCACCCCCACACCCACATTGTGCTAAGGGGTTGCTGGAAGGTCCAGTCTTGGAAACTCCTGCCCAATTGTAGCCTCACTTTACAAGTTGCATCCGTGAACACAAATTGATTTCTCGCTCTGTTTTCCAATTGTTACCTGTCTCTTTAATTTTCTGTGATAGATAGTAGATTGGCGGTTAGGATCAGATCAGCCATGATCTTATTGAATGGCGGAGCAGGCTCGAGGGGCCGATTGGCCTACTCCTGCTCCTATTTCTTATGTTCTTATGTTCTTATGATTTGGAATGCAGCAGAAAGAAACTGACTGCCCAGTTTATTTAGGAGCAGCCTGCACATGACAAGCGCCCAGCGGAAATAAAGGAAACCAACACGCAGGCCACAATGACATAATTTCTGCCTCATTAAAATAAAATTTAAATAGCAACATCTGTTTCAGACACAGTGGAGCAGTCCCCTCCCGACCAGCAGCCAGAAGTGCGCATGACGTGCAAGCAGGCAGAGGCCTAGCGTAATGGCTCTCTGCCCCTTTTCACTTTGAGTTGCATTCCAGAAATAGGCACACTAGGGCACCATGCAGTGGAAAATCAGCCCTGTTCTCTCTTTACTGGCCTTTAATATTCCTGCTTACATTATAGGAAGATCAAAGTTAGATTTGTCCTGTATGCCAGTAATGAGTGTTGCCTTGATCCTTGTATAGTAATGGGAGCTTCCTTATTGCCTACATATATGTAGGTTTAACTCCCTCCATATGCTATTTTTTACCACAACTCTTAATGCATTTATTTTAAATGTGTTAGAGCCTCTGTTAAAACAGCATAGGTAGGAATTTGTGAAAGCGCGTTGATGGCTGATGTACTAAACGACAGAGTCCAATAGAATCTGTGCTTTTCAGTGACACGATTCTCTTTTTTTCCCCAGTTCCCCCGTCTCCCCTCTTCTCCTGAAGGAGCTGACACCTGCCTGGGGTACTTATCCACGAGTACCAGCAGCCGTCCTACATCTCACCATCAAGTCGCCATCAAAGCCTAGAAATTACTGAATGGTTGCGAAGTGGGTTTAAACAGTGTGTGATGCGAGTGCTTCCACTGCCTGCGTTTTGCATGGTTAGTTACTCCTGATACTTGGGATTTGAATAAATTACATATTCTGTGCAAGCTCCCACCTGCACAGTGGGCTCCTTGAGGGAGAATTTGCTCAAGGAACACAGCTGACAGGAATTTAAGGGGCTCCAGCAGTGTTTTAAACAGCTGCATTCTCACCTTCAACACAATTGCCAAGTTCCTGTACTGTGTTCCCACAAATGCCAGATTCACTGATGTGACAACAACAACAACAACAGCCGCTTCTATTTATATAGCACCTTTAACGTAGTAAAATGTCCCACGGCACTTCACAGGAGTGTTAGAAGACAAAAAAATTGACAGCGAGCCACATAAGAAATTTGGGCAGAAGTGGTAGGTTTTAAGGAGCGTCTTAAAGGAGGAAAGAGAGGTAGAGAGGTGGAGAGGTTTAGGGAAGGAATTCCAGAGCTTAGGGCCTAGGCAGCTGAAAGCACGGCCACCGATGGTTGAGCGATTATAATCAGGGATGCTCAAGAGGGCAGAATTTGAGGAGCGCAGACATCTCGGGGGTGGGGGGCTGAAGGAGATTATAGAGATAGGGAGGGGCGAGGCCATGGAGGGATTTAAAAACAAGGATGAGAATTTTGAAATCAAGGCGTTGCTTAACCGGGAGCCAATGTAGGTCAGCGAGCACAGGGGTGATGGGCGAACGGGACTTGGTGCGAGTTAGATCACGGGCAGCCGAGTTTTGGATGACACTGAAACACATGCAGTTTGAAGTAGGGAAAAGATGAAGTGCCCTACACCCTCCACAGAAAAAACAGGTGCAACAAACCTGGTAGCAGATAGTTGACAGGGTGAATGTTGTCAAGGACACCTAGAAGACCTGGATGTAAAAGTATAAGGGCCTAGATTTTGCGGTAGAAATAATGGTGAGGCTAACAGTGCTCACCATTATTAAAGTGTAAATCCAACAGCAACTTCCGGCGACCACACATGCGGAGTTAAACGTGGAAATCAGGAAGTTGCTGTCTGAGTTGCCCTGCTCCTCCAGAAGCTTCGCTATAACAATATCTCACCAAAAGACTCGACATGGAATGGCGTGAATTTGCAGTACTTACATACTAGATACCCACTAAACACACCAGAATAAGTTAGGGCTTGTCCATTCCAGTGAAGTAAATTTTTAATGGCATGATAAGTCTTAATTACTGCCAAATAACCTCTCTGGCATTGAAAATTAACTTATATAAGTGTGGAGTCTCATTCCTTCAGATTTTAATGTATTGTTGGAAATTTTTGTTTAATTAATTAATTTTTATTAACTTTTTCTTTCTGTCTCTTTTATATCTCTCTCTTAATCCCATCTCTCTTTCCCTCTCTTTATTTCACTTTCTGTACATGATTGAATTCCTATTCTAACTTACACTTCCTGGTTCAGACTCTGTACTGCTCATTTACCATTCTTCATTTTGATTGGTTAAGGAGATACACAGTTGCTTGCCCTGTTCACACAGGTCCCAGATCCCCTGTAGAGAGTGTTGCGCTGAAATGTATTTCTAATCACAGCAAGTTCCAGTGCACAATCTCGTGGAAAGTCTGTGGGCAAGTTTAAATGTGATGAACGGCACCGTTCATCTGCCGCTGACCGTAAAATCCGCCCCAGTGTGATGGCAAATCGGAATTAAGCTGCCAGCGTAAAGGTGCCAAGTAGCTGTGCCAGTGGTAAGTTAGAATAGGAATTCAATCATGTAAAGGAAGAGAAATAAAGAGAGGGAAAGAAAGATGGGATTAAGAGAGAGAGATAAAGGGACAGAAAGAAAAAGTTAAAAAACATAAATAATGAATCTGTTTTTTTAAGTCTCAGCATGTAAGGAACTCCAGCAAGGCACATTTATTGTCCATCTCTGGTTGTCCCTTGGAAGGTGGGTCTTCTTCCTGAAGTGATTGTTTTTACAACTTAGAGCTTGCTAGACTATTTCTGAGTGCATTGAGCATCAACTTCACAGGGGGTAATTTTGACTTTGGGTGATAGCATAATGGGCGATATGGATTTGGCCGCTCGTTATACACCTCTCCCGATTGTCATTTCCATTGACTTCAGTAGCCTTCATAAGCAGCAAATCATGAAGCCAGCAGTATCTGGAAACTCATATGGATTAAATGGATGGCTGCTGGGAGACCAGGGCTATCCTTTGCAGCAAGGGCTCATGGCCACATTGAAAAACTCTGAACAGTAGAGGAACATGGATACATGAATGAGGTGCATGCCTCACCCAGAATTGTTGCAGAGTACACTGTTGGGAGGTTAAAGTAAAGATTCTACTGTTTGCACACTCAAGCAAAGCATTCTTCTCCAGCCCAACAAAGATAAGAACATAAGAAACAGAAGCAGGAGTAGGCCAATCGGCCCCTCGAGCCTGCTCCGCCATTCAATAAGATCATGGCTGATCCAATCTTGGCCTCAACACCACTTTCCCGCTCTTTCCCCATACCCCTTGACTCCCTTGTAGTTCAAATGTCTGCCAATCTCTGCTTTGAATATATTCAATGACTCCGCCTCCACAGCTCTCTCGGGGTAGAGAATTCCAAAGATTCACGACCCTCTGAGAGAAGAAATTCCTCCTCATCTCGGTCTTAAATGGGCTACCCCTTATTCTGAAACTATGCCCCCTGGTTCTAGATACCCCCACTATGGGAAACATCCTCTCAGCATCTACTCTGTCAATCCCCCTCAGAATCTTATGGGGGAAAAATTCAGTTGGTTGCGCCTCCCGTTAGCGCCTTAAGAGGGCGCTAATGGGGCGCAAAGCATCTAGCGCCCAGGCGTGGCGAAGTTTGCGCCACTCGCGAAATTAACTAGACATTTTGCGGCGGCACTAAACACTACCACCATGATCTCCTGCGCCGGCAGATCATGACATCACTCGAGTGCGCAACGCCCCGGTATCGCCCCGGAGCGGATATTGAGTGGCGCCCCCTGCCTTACCGCCTGACGCTAGCAACGACAGGTTGAGGGGAGCGTTCTGCAGTCATGAAGGGAAAGGGGGAGCGCTATTTAAAGGTGACCGCTTCCTGCCTTTTATTGTTGGTGCCATTTTTGAACTACGCATTCTGAGAGAGAGAGGGAGAGACTTCTGGAGAGATTCAATGTTGTGTGAAGGAGTTTTGGGTACTGAGCAGCACTTTGCAGGTTCATTTTGATTTGCCATTCCTTGTATCGATTTAGCAGAGACTGTGGGGGCTGCACTCTGAGCTCTTTGCCTGGTACTCTCCATTGTTCTTTCCAGCACATTTGATGTGCAGGTCTCTCCAGGCCGAGATTCAAGGCTGCAATGAGCAGGATGTGGATGGAAAGCAAGATTAACCATCCCCTTTAAGAACTGGCCCGTGCCATTGTGTGTGTGTTCCATTGCTGACTGACATTACATGAGCTTCGCCAGCGCTCTGAGGTAGCGCCTCGCTCCTCGGCCTTTGCGCCTTAAGACAGGTGTGAAGCGCCTATGTTTCAATAAGATCACCTCTCATTCTTCTAAACTCCAATGAGTATAGGCCCAACCTGCTCAACCTTTCATCATACATCAACCCCCTTCATCCCAGGAATCAACCTAGTGAACCTTCCCTACACTGCCTCCAATACAAGTATATCCTTCCTTAAATATGGAGACCAAAACTGTACGCAGTACTCCAGGTGCAGTCTCACCAGCGCCCTGTAAAGTTGCATCAAAACTTCCCTACTTTTATACTCCAGAATAATCATTTCTGTTACATGCTGCATATCTATGCAATTCAAAGGGGAATCAGGATGCAGCAGGGTGAGAAGGAAGTTTTACCTATCTGAAATTAAGGCATTGCATATGATCAAAGTTAGGAACTGCTTCCGAGATCAGTATATTTCTAGCCCATAAAGAAAGAAGCACTGCTTGATTAAGTTCTGGGAAATGAAGTGGGGCAAATAACTAATGTGCAAGGAGGAGAACAACTGGGAAACAGATTGTCAGAGATTTTTATAATACGTTTGTTAAAAAAGTAGTCTCATATTAAATAATTTTGAAAGAAATAATAAACTTTAAAGCTGTCAGGGTGTGTTTGTGGCGGATCGCCACCTAAACGGGCATTATCCACTTTTCCGTCCATGGACAATATATCGAGCACCTTGCCTTTAAGGCACCTTGCCTTTAAGGCAGGAGAAAAGAAGTGGGCGGGGCCTCAGGGTTTTTCCAGAGAATTCTGGGAGCAGTCTGTTTTCAGCCATTTTGGACCATGCAGTTGTATTAAAAAGCCTTTGTTTTCCCACACATGGATTCAGTCTTAATTCGTGTTTCGTGGCAGCCTCAACATGTTTGCAATTTCCATTGCAGAGAGATGGACACTTCAGTGATCATGTTTGCCTTCTGATGTGTTGTACTTTTAAGGACAAGGGCCTAGAGTTTCATCTTTGGACATAACTCTAAGTTAGACCTGAAAATGTGCCCATTGTTCCGCCCATTTTGCCAATGTCCAGTTACACCCAAGTATCCTCCCAATCTCATTAGAATACTCCCGAACTTAAAATGGGCAGAAATCAGGGTAAGTAATCTGGGCCCGAGGAAATGCTGAACCTACGCCAGTATATTTCTTCTTTGAGTCTTAAAATTTAAGTTTCAGCTCATTTACCCATCATTCATTCACATCAGGTGTAGCATGATTAAGAACCTGCAATTGGGGAAGCTTTTCAATTTTTAATGTGACTTATACTGATGCCATAAAAATGCACTAAAAGAAGCAGAAAATATAGAGCAGTTAGGATAATTTTTTTTTCAAAACACTCAAAAAATTGCAGTTAAAAGACCAGTAAAATGACTTTGTTTTCTGCGGTGCCTGAAAATCTGATCATAAATTGAAGAGACCCTACCAGCAAGTGCAATTGGAGGATACTCACATTTGCGAGTCGGGGCGTGGCCAGTTTTGTGGGCGGATAGTCGTTCGGACTGAGGATTTGATGGACGGACGGGAAAGGTTGAGGAGACTTGGGTGTGTGGTAGTTACATGGGTAATTCACTTACGCCCAAAATTCCACGATCTTTAAAGCCACGTAATTTGTTTGCGTCCAGATTATGCCCAAGATAATTGACAAAAGAACCAGAGGGGAGATGAGGAGAACTGTTTTGTTGTTGTGATCCGGACTGCGCTGCCTGAAAGGATGGTGGAAGCAGATTCAATAATAACTTCCAAAAGGGAATTGGATACAAGAACATAACATAAGAAATAAGAGCAGGAGTCGGCCGTACGGCCCCTCGAGCCTGCTCCCCCATTCAAAAAAATCATGGCTGATCTTCTACCTCAACTCCACTTTCCCGCCCTATCCTTTGATTCCCTTAGTCTCCAAAAATTTAGCGATATCTGTCTTGAATATACTCAATGACTGAGCATCCACAGCCCTCTGGGGTAGAGAATTCCAAAGAATCACAACCATCTGAGTGAAGAAATTTCTTCTCATCGCAGTCCTAATTGGCCGACCCCTTATCCTGAGACTGTGATCCCTCGTTCTCGACTCTCCAACCAGGGGAAACAGCCTCTCAGCATCTACCCTGCCAAGCCCTCTATATATACATGGAAAGGGAAAAAAAGGGCTATGGAGAAAGAGCAGGGGAGTGGGACTAATTGGATAGCTCTTTCAAAAAGCCACACAGGCACGATGGCCTCTTTCTGTGCTGTATGATTTTATGATTCTTAAGTGGCACTAGTTAGCTGGTAGTTTTCTAGGTTGAATAGGAAACACAGCTTTTATTCTGCAGTATTTTTATTATCGCCAATCCTTAAAAACCTATATCCAAATTTAGGATAAAAGAGATTACCTTACTAAAAAAAAAACTTTTATTATTTTGCAATGATACCTTGTCTGTTAAAACATTTTCTACAGTAATCCCTGTAGTGTAGTTATACAAATCTATTCTATGCTTCCTGACATGTACAGCTTGCTAAGTGATTGGTACAGGCATGGTGCGAGCTAGGAGCACTTGACTAAAGAAGAACATGTCATGAATGGTATATGTAAAACAGATGAGTTTTTTAAACAGACACACTTCCTGTGAATGATTGCATTCCACCAAGAAATTAGACGGAATTACTTCATGTCCTCAAGATTCTTAACTCTATCGATTGAGCCCCTGGGAATGGCTGTAAGAATGAATTGAGATGCCCATAGTGGCCATATGCAGGCTGGGGGTGGTGAACAAAGCAGACCACTGTCTCTGAAAACATATCTGTATCTGCCATTTCCCAACATTTTCCAAAATGAGCGTGGTGCCTGTCAGGATACAAGCTCAAGTTCTCCTAAACAGAGGGCCTGGATAACCCTTTGCACGTTGCTCATTGTGATCTGCAGCAGGATTTACATACCTGGGCAGAACTGTACCACCCAAACATGTATCCATATGTTTACGCACGCTCCTCTGACATGGGCAGGGGAAAAGGTCGCTCACATCCACCCTAGGAGGAGTCAGCACAATAAAGATGAACATATTTTCCTCATCTCCTCGGCCTCGAGCAGATGTAGTTCACAGCATTTAAAGGAATTAAAGAAAAATTCTCAAATTATACTCTGCTGAGTTAGGAAGGTAAATTGAATCTTCATTCAAAAACAACTTTTAAATAAACAAATTACACCGACAATTGTTTAAATGACTAAAAGTTAGACATTTAATGGTTACAAAATGGTAATTAGTAAATAATGAGGCGATAAACTGACTTGTTTAGATGAAAAATGAGAAATTGCCATTTGGGAAGCTGTAAATGTTGGGGAGGAGCTACACTGTTTATGTATGGTAGACCTCTTAAAAAATTATTCTTATTATTTTGGGCTTCGCGGAAGTTAACAGAGAAGGGGGGTTTTCAGTTTCTTTTGAAAATTAATATATATACTTGAATAGAATTAGTTGTGCATGTCTGTACAATTTATGCATATATAATGATAAACTTAAAAAAGCACAACTGAATTTCATTAACAAATATGAGTGCATTCATTGACAAGTATAATGAATGTACTGAACGCCTGCATTTAAGAGGTTAAAAGTTCGAGGTGCGAAAAAAGAATCCAACCAGAACCTGCCAGCCAGTTTGGACCAAAGTCCCGAATCAGTGAACTGCTCTTCCTAGATGCACCAGGTAATCAATTTGACAGATTGGTGTTGATGTAAACACTCTAAGCCTGTGGCACGGCACTGGAACAGATCTTCTCCTACATTCCTCCGAAAGCATTCTCTGGGGGTTGACGAACTCCTAACACTGCCTATCAAAGACAATCGTTAATTACTGAAGGATAAAAGGTACAAATTCATTAAAACAATGCACTGACCTGTGAGTCTGACATCCTTCTCCACAGAGGAGAACGTTACAATAACTGACAGACAATTTGGTTTCAGACACTTTAAAATAATATATGAGCTAACATCTTGACAATCATTTACCCCCTAAAGAACTAGTGGAGATATTTATAAGCCCAGTCATCACAGCAAGAACCATTTAAGTCGCTGAAAGGTAGCTTCTGTGGGGGTAGAGAGGGAAGGGGCAATGAAGGGAGGTTAAAGACAAAAAGGAATCCAGTCAGAACTGAACCAAACCACACTGGATTAAAATTAATAAAAAAGCAGCTGATTTTTTTTAATGAACATATATGGAGATTAAGTGATCCATGAAAAAGAAATGGGTTGTTGAGCCTAATGACCTTTACCTACACCTAAAAATTCTTGGCCCCAAAATCGCACAAGGGTTCTACCAATTCCCCACTGTAACTTCGGCAGGAGACTGGTGGAACCCCCGAGGAAACAGGGAAGACTCAGTTACGGAACTTCCGTCCACTCCATACTAGACAAGTGACAGGCTAGGGAGGAGGGGCGAGAGACATCAACTCCCTAATCCGGGAATTCCTGGTCCTAGCCACGGAAGCGGATCCAAAGTAGTAGCAACAGTCTGCACCCCGAAAATGAAAAATTAAAAAGAAAACATGGTTGCAGGTTCTGGGAGGAGCCATGAGTAAATTTCACCCTTCATACAAGTCTGCATGGGTTTCCTCCGGGTGCTCCGGTTTCCTCCCACAGTCCAAAAATGTGCGGGTTAGGTTGATTTGGCTATGATAAATTGACCCTTAGTGTTAGGGGGGGATTAAATATGTGGGGTTACGGGGATAGGATGGGATATGTTAGGGGGAATTAAATACGTGGGGTTACGGGGGTAGGGTGGGATATGTGTCGGTGCAGGCTCGATGGGCCGAGATGGCCTCTATCTGTACTGTGGGGATTCTGTGTGAGAAAGCAGGGATAGGGTACTGGATTTGGATGATCAGCCATGATCGTATTGAATGGTGGAGCAGGCTCGACGGGCCGAATGGCCTACTCCTGCTCCTAGTTTCTATGTTTCTATGTTTCTATGTGCAGCAATCCAAGTACTGGGCACATGCGAAAGGAATGCACCAAAGATGGGCCCGAAATGTCATTTGCGCCTGCCTGCCCCATGCCACTGGAAAGATTTTCCAGTTGCATCTCCATGTACTGCTCGCCCTTTCAAATCCACCCGTTCTTACCTGCGAAAATTCCGGCCAATGACTTTTGGTCTTCTCAATGTTAACTAAAGGAAATTTCGGCTCTTTCAAGTCTTGATGCTGGACATGCAGTCTGACAAAACTTAGCGGTAGTGGACAGGTCGAGAGAGATGGCGGAGAGGTATAGATGGGCGTTGTCAGCGTACATATGGAGGCTGACCCCATGTCTGCAGATGATGTTGCCAAGGGGTAGTTCGGAATTAGGTCAGAGATCAGCCATGATCTCAGTGAATGATGGAATAGGCTCGAAGGCTAAATGGCCTACGCCTGTTCCAATGTTCCTGAGGGGCAGCATGTAGATGAGGAAAAGAAGGCAGCCAAGGTTAGATCCATAGGGGACTCCAGGGGGCAGGAAGAAAAGCCATTTTAATTGTTCCATTATTTCTACTTACTGTTTAGCCCAGATTTTTTGCATTGTGAAGCTTTAATCCCACTCCTTTTATTACCGCAGCCTTACTTCCAGCTGCTAATTCAGTTGCAGGAAGCAATTTTCTCAGCATGGAGACTCCTTCAAGGATGCCAGATTTGGACGATCAAGAGGGCATGGATTCTCCTCTTTCAACCAGAGGTACGTTGGTGCAGGACATCTGCCTGCTCCCCTATCCTGCCTACCCCTCCATGAGCCTAACCCATTTTCCTGGGATAGTGCTCATTAATCATGCAGGGCAGGCTTCCGGCAGAATCCATGATAGCAAGATGGAGCCTGCCACGCTCCCCATCCGAGGAAAATGTTGACAGTACTACGGCAGGACTGGTGCTGTAGAATCCTGAGAAGTGAACCTTTTAAACGAGGCAGAAAAGTCTCGAGGGCTAAAGAGAGGCTGGCGGTTTTGAGTTCTGCTGAAAGGTCATCGACCTGAAACGTTAACTGTTTCTCTCTCTACAGATGCTGCCTGACCTGCTGAGTATTTCCAGCATTTTCTGTTTTTATTTCAGATTTCCAGCATTCGCAGTATTTTGCTTTTGTGAAAATAGAAGGTTCTTTGGTGCATGAGAGAATCTACAATCTCAGATTAGCGTAGTGGTAATGTCACTGGGCTAGTTAATCCAGAGACCTGGCCTAATGATCCAGTGAGTTCAAGTGTCACCACGGCAGCTGGGGAATTTAAATTCAGTTCATTAAATAAATCTGGTAATGGTAACCATGAAACTATCGAATTGTCGTAAAAACCCATCTGGTTCACTAATGTCCTTTAGGGAAGGAAATCTGCTGTCCTTACCTGGTCTGGCCTATATGTGACTCCAGACCCACAGCAACGTGGTTGACTCTTAACTGCCCTAGCAAGCCACAAACCTGCTACGAAACACAATAATAAGAATGAAACCGGACGAACCACCCAGCATCGACCTCGGCACCAGCTACGGACAAGACAATGGCACAGCCAGCCCAGTCAACCCTGCAAAGTCCTCCTCACCAACATCTGGGGACTTGTGCCAAAATTGGGAGAGCTGTCTCACAGACTAGCCAAGCAACAGCCTGACATAGTCATACTCACAGAATCATACCTTTCAGCCAATGTCCCAAACTCGTCCATCACCATCCCTGGGTATGTCCTGTCCCACCGCAGGACAAACCCACCAGGGGCGACTATACAGTCGGGAAGAAGTGGCCCCAGGAGTCCTCAACAGTGACTCCGGACCCCATGAAGTCTCATGGCTGCAGGTCCAGCATGGGCAAGGAAACCTCCTGCTAATTACCACCTACCACCCTCTCTCAGCTGATGAATCAGTACTCCTCCATGTTGAACACCACTTGGAAGAAGCACTGAGAGTAGCGAAGTAGCAAGGGCACAGAATGTACTCTGGGTGGGGGACTTCAATGTCCATCACCAAGAGTGGCTCGGTAGCACCACTACTGGCCGAGTCCTGAAGGATATAACTGCCAGTCTGGGCCTGCGACAGGTGGTGAGAGAACCAACATGAGGGAAAAACCTACTTGACCTCGTCCTCACCAATCTACCTGTCGCAGATGCATCTGTCCATGACAGTATTGGTAGCAGGGGCCACTGCACAGTAATTGTGGAGACGAAGGCCCATCTTCACTCTCCATCGTGTTGTATGGCAATACCACTGTGCTAAATGGGATAGATTCAGAACAGATCTAGCAGCTCAAAACTGGGCATCCATGAAGTGCAGTGGGCCATCAGCAACAGCTGAATTGTATTCCACCACAATCTGTAACCTCATGGCTCAGCATATCCCTCACTCTACCATTACCACCAAGCCAGGGAACCAACCCTGGTTCAATAAGAAATGTAGAAGAGCATGCCAGGAGCAGCACCAGGCGTACCTAAAAATGAAATGCCAACCTGGGGAAGCTGCAACACAGGACTACATGCATGCTAAAAAGCAGAAGCAGCATGCTATAGACAGGGCTAAGTGATCCCACAATCAATGGATCAGATCAAAGCTCTGCCATCCTGTCACATCCAGTCATGAATGGTGGTGGACAATTAAACAACTAACGGGAGGAGGAGGCTCCATGAATATCCCCATCCTCAATGATGGTGGAGCCCAGCACGTGAGTGCAAAAGACAAGGCTGAAGCATTTGCAACCATCTTCAGCCAGAAGTCAGTCCTCAGCCAATTCGATTCACTCCATGTGATATCAAGAAATGGCTGAGCGCACTGGATACAGTGAAGGCTATGGGCCCCGACAACATCCCGACTATCGTGCTGAAGACTTGTGCTCCAGAACTAGCCGCGCCTCTAGCCAAGCTGTTCCAGTACAGCTACAACACTAGCAGCTATCCGACAATGTGGAAAACTGCCCAGGTATGTCCTGTCCACAAAAAGCAGGACAAATCCAACCCGGCCAATTACCGTCCCAACAGTCTACTCTCAATCATCAGCAAAGTGATGGAAGGTGTCATCGACAGTGCTATCAAGTGGCACTTACTCACCAATAACCTGCTCACTGATGCCCAGTTTGGGTTCCGCCAAGACCACTCGGCTCCTGACCTCATTACAGCCTTGGTCCAAACATGGACAAAGGAGCTGAATTGCAGAGGTGAGGTGAGAGTGACTGCCCTTGACATCAAGGCAGCATTTGACCGAGTGTGGCATCAAGGAGCCCTAGTAAAACTGAAGTCAATGGGAATCGGGGTGGGGGGGGGGGGAAACGCTCCACTGGCTAGAGTCATACCTAGCACAAAGGAAGATGGTTGTGGTAGTTGAAGGTCAATCATCCCAGCCCCAGGAAATTGCTGCAGGAGTTCCTCAGGGCAGTGTCCTAGGCCCAACCATCTTCAGCTGCTTCATCAATGACCTTCCCTCCAACATAAGGTCAGAAATGGGGATGTTCGCTGATGACTGCACAGTGTTCAGCACCATTCACAACTCCTCAGATAATGAAGCAGTCCATGCCCGCATGCAACAAGACCTGGACGACATTCCGGCTTGGGCTGATAAGTGGCAGGTAACATTCGTGCCACAGAAGTGCCAGGCAATGACTATCTCCAACAAGCGAGAGTCTAACCACCTCCCCTTGAAATTCAATGGCATTACCATCGCCGAATCCACCACCATCAACATCCTGGGGGTCACCGTTGACCAGAAACTTAACTGGACCAGCCACATAAATACTGTGGCAACAAGAGCAGGTCAGAGGCTAGGTATTCTGCGGCGAGTGTCTCACCTCCTGACTCCCCAAAGCCTTTCCACAAGGCACAAGTAAGGAGGGTGATGGAATACTCTCTACTTGCCTGGATGAGTGCAGCTCCAACAACACTCAAGGGTATCCTATCCTGTAAGACTGCCAAGGTTAGCAGGATCATAGCCATGTGTTGCACCTTGCACAACTTTGCTATCCAGAGAGGAGGTACCACTGAGCTGGAGAACTAGGGGACTTGGGCAGAACCATTGGCAAAAGAGGATGAAGAGGAAGAGGAGAATGAAACAGATAAAGTATATTTGTAGGCACAACAAAACATTTACGTAATTGACTATGCTGCCCCCCTCCTTTACTTCACCTGACGAAGGGGCAGCAGCTCCGAAAGCTTGTGATTTCAAATAAAACAGTTGGACTATAACCTGGTGTTGTGCGACTTCTCACTTTTGCCCCTCAAATAGTTCAGTCCTACTGTGCGCAAAACTGTGGGCAAGTGCACAACATGCCCTCTGTTACATACTCTACCTCAACTACTGTGCATGCCAATCCCTCCATCTGTTGCTACATTAATATGCCCCTCCTCTAATAGTGGATTTTGGAATGTGCAACTAATGTTTCGCACCCTGGTGCTTCCCCTTGGTGACAATGGATGGTCTGTGTCTTCTAGTATCAAATCAATTGATGTCTCAGTGGGAGGAGTAAGTGTGATGGCATCACAGAATGTAACTCATACTTCTGGGTCATTAGATGACCCTGATACGGGTGGTAGCACACATCTGAAAGTGCACTGGCTGCCTGCCACCTTTCCAGGCCATATGTGGCATTACCGTGAGGGACTCCTTAAAGTGTGCTGTCCTCTGCATCTGATCCCAATATCCTGCTGACAGGAATGATGCACTGCTGTCCTCTGGGATGGGCACCCTGAAGTGCCAAATAGACCAACCCGCCTCACACCAACCTCACGCACCAGTACACCTACTGTGCCAGCCATGAAACAAAGGGTCAGATGCCTTCCACTCCGACATTTGCCAACAAAACAGACAAGGTATCAGCCGTGGCTCAGAGGGAGCACTCTCACCCCTGAGTCTGAGGTTTGTGTGTTCAAGTCCACTCGAGACTTAAGCACATAAGCCAGACTGACACTTCAGTGCAGTATTGAGGGAGAGCTGCCAATCACTTAGCAAACCCTCTCAGATGGATGTAAAGGATCCCAAGGCACAATTCAAAGCAGAGCAGGTGAGTCTTTCTTTCTGTCTGTCTTTCTGCCTGTCTGTCTATCTTTCTCTCTCTTCATATTTGACTGGCATTTCCTTCCCCCCAAACCTTGTCAAATGCTGATCAATATCTAAAATTAATTTTGAAGCTTTATAAAGGTTGAAATAATATTTGTCTCCATATGTAACCACTTACCTTTAAGTGTGTACTTGTCGTTAAAAATGGATCAGATTCTGCACAAGCCAAAAGCTGCACATACAGCTATGAACTGTGTGCAATCAGCTCACTGCGCTATTGATCAGCTTTGCCGCAGAAACAGGGCAGGAGAAACTAAACTTAGCCTTGATCGCAGAATTGGTCTTTTTGTGCCGTGTTGCTGTCATGTGCAGTAGCCCCGATTTAGTGAGGTGTAGGGCGGAAAATGCATGGCGCAAAATGCAGCAAAATTATAAATGCAAAAAAAGGGGTCTTGCACGCAGAGGGTGGCCAATCCTTGGTGCACTGCCCACATTAACATCAATGGATGGAAAATCACAGACAATGCAGCTGGGATTTTACAATAACCTACAGGCAGCATGCAAGGTCGCTCAGATGGCATAGAGTAATGGAAAATTTTGCTTTAATAATTTTGCTACCAACTGAAACGGGCATCTCCCTTTAAAGAAAGCTACTTGTGCAGGCTAGGTCCCAGGACTCCCATGCTCCCATTTTGTATGGATGTGGTACATGCCATGGGCAGTGCCTCATCGATAGTCGCAACATTCAGCTTGGGGCCTGTCATTCGATATGTTATCCATTTAAATGAGGCCAATGCCCAATTTACTGGTCTCCATGCAGCCAGCAGAGCCTTGCAAAATTGGACCACGGATGTGCAAAATTCAGACAAAATGGCTGACTTCTGCGATGTGCCCTGTAAGTGCCTGTGACATAAACGTTGAGGGCATTAGTGACCTTCACTGTCACTTGAAGTACATGCCAGATAGTTGACTCTCCCAGAAGGCGAACATGATCCAACTGGCACACTTCACTCACAGCCTCCCTGATCAGAGAGAGTCTTCTCTTGTTCTGCTCCTCCACCATGCCCTGGCACCAAACTTTGATGCGATAAACCTGCTGTCTGGGTTAGTGCCCGGGCTTCCTAATCCTGAGCTTCTCTCTTCTCCCCCTCTTCTTATTCCATTGCGATATACCTACCCAGTGGTCACTAGACTATGTTCTCAGTGAGACAACTCCTCTGTGCTATTCACTTTTTTGACCACTTCAGAATCATTAATCTCCAGCTCTAACCTGGAGTAATGTGAGAAGTCGCACAACACCAGGTTATAGTCCAACAGCTTTATTTGAAATCACAAGCTTTCGGAGCGCTGCTCCTTCGTCAGGTGAAGTGAAGAGATGCATATAGGCACAGCATATATAGTCAGAGAACCTGGAGTAAAGTTAGCACTTTTCAACGTGACTGTGCAGCTAATGACATGAGAGTTTCAGAGCAGCACTCTCTGCTTACATTACACTACTTTTTATTCGCCTCTGCTTTTCAATTAAAATTAGCAAAGAGCAGAAAATATAAACCTTAAATATTTGGTATTTTGTTGCTCCAAAAGTTGAGTTGTGTTCTGTTTGGTTTAGGGGAAGGCTGTCGTTATTTCAATAATGCATTTCTCATTTTCAGCCAATGAGAATTAAAACTCATCTCGGGCACAATCTGAGGCTCACTGCAATAGTGCACCGAGCATACCATTACTGTCGTAGCCCATTTGTCATTAAGAACATGAGTCGTGCGTAGTATCTGAACAAATCCTGGCGGCAAAGCTAACTAAAAGCACGTAAAAGTCACAAAACAAAAGACAAGAAAAGTAAGGATTAATATGCATTTTTCCCGCCCCTCAAGATTCAGTAAATTTTTAAAATGCAGAATCCTTTCCAAAATGTGCTTTCTCCTCAGTAGGGTGAAACTTATGGGACTCAGCTGCCTTAAATGGAGGATTACATTGAAATTGAATGAAGTAAGCCAATTTAGGACAGCTGAGTACTGAGTCAGATTAGAACTGGAACCCTGGAGGATATGGCTTTAATGAGTGGAAATGTGGGTATTTATATATCATCAGTTTTAGTCCAAATGATAATTCTTTTGGGGATTGAAGCAAAGCAGACTGCTCAAGTATTAAAATCAGGCCAACTTTCAGTTCATTACTGCTTTTAGATTACAAGTACCTTTGGACAATACTTCCAGTCGTTTACATACTGCTGGAGCTGTACATTCCTCTTGCACAATATTGACAGGAGTCTGCATGAATACAATAAGTCTGTTAGCATAGTTATACATACTGTTCTGATTGATATCTGGAATGAATGGCTATAGCTGTGGAGCAAACCTCAAAAAATTGGGGATTTTTCCACTGGAACCAGGACGGTTGAATGACATAGAATTTTACAACATAGAAACAGGCCATTCGGCCCAACAGGTCTGTGCCGGTGTTTATGCTCGACATGAGCCTGCTCCCTATCTTCTTACTTCATCTCACCCTATCAATATATCCTTCTATTTCTTTCTCCCTCATGTACTTATCTAGCTGCCCCTTAAATGCATCTATGCTAATCGCCTCAACCACTCAACGTAATAGCGAGTTCCACATTCTCATCACTCTCCGAGTAAAGCAGTCTTTCCTGAATTCCTTATTAGATAGTGACTATCTTATACTTATAGCCTTTAATTTGGGCTCCACCACAAGTGGAAACCTCTTCTCGATGTCTATCCTATCGAACCCCTTCATAATTTTAATGGTATCTATCAGGTCACCACCTAGACTTCCCTTTTCTAGAGAAAGGAACCCCAGCCTGTTCAGTCTTTCCTGATAGTTGTACCCTTTCAGTTCTGGTATCATCCTTATATATCTGTTTTGCACTTTCACCAGTGCTTCTATATCATTTTTGTAATATGGAGGCCAGAAACAATAATCCAGGAGAAAGTTAACAGCCACTTGGACAAGCATGAACTAATAAAGGAGAGCCAGCATGGATTTGTTAAGGGCAAATCGTGTTTGACTAACTTGATTGAGTTTTTTGATGAGGTAACATAGAGGATGGATGAGGGCAGTGCAGTTGATGTTGTGTATATGGACTTTCAAAAGGCATTTGATAAAGTACCACATATTAGGATTGTTAGAAAAATTGAAGCCCATGAGATAAAAGGGGCAGTAGCAGCATGGATACAAAATTGGCTAAGGGATAGAAAACAGAGTTGTGGTGAATGGCTTTTTTTCAGACTGAAGGAAGGTAGACAGTGGCGTTTCCCCAAGGTTCTGTACTAGGACCGCTGCTGTTTCTGACATACATTAATGACTTGGACTTGGGGGTATAGGGCACAATTTCAAAATTTGCAAATGACACAGAACTTGGAAATGTAATAAAAGGTGAGGAAGATAGTAATAGACTACAAGAAGACACATGGCAGATGAAATTCAACGCAGATAAGTGTGAGGTGATACATTTTGGTAGGAAAAATGAGGAGCGACCATACATACTAAATGGTACAATTTTAAAGGGGGTGCAAGAACAGAGAGACCTGGGGGTGCTTGTGCACAAATCTTTGAAGGTGGCAGGACAGGTTAACAAAGCAGTTAATAAAACATATGGGACCCTGGGCTTTATAAATAGAGGTCATGATGTGGCCTTCGGGATACACGACAACGCAAAATCATCGAGCAGAAACTGATAGCCAAGTTCCGCACTCATGAGGAAGGCCTCAATCGGGATATCGGGTTCATGTCACGCTATAGAACGTGACTTGACATCGTTGCCGGTCTTTCCAGTTTTTTTTTAAAAAAGCAAACACAAGAAACAAACCCAAATGGAGAGGATATGCAGCCAGCAGGTGTTTTGACGCGTTGGACCCCCTGGGACACATCTCATTGTCTTGGCTGTGCTCTTAGTGTGTCTTTGATGTAGGGAAAGATTTAATCTATGCATTTTCTCTGTGTTTATATTCTGTGAATTCTGATAGATTCTCTCACAGTAACTTTACCTGACGAAGGGGCGACAGCTCCGAAAGCTTGTAATTTTAAATAAATCTGTTGGACTATAACCTGGTGTTGTGCGACTTCTCATTTTTATAAATAGAGGCATAGAGTACAAAAGCCAGGAAGTCATGCTAAACCTATATAAAACATTAGTTCGGCCCCAGCTGGAGTATTGTGTCCAATTCTGGGCACCACACTTTAGGAAGGATGCTAAAGCTTTGGAGAGGGTGCAGAAGAGACTTACTAGAATGGTTCCAGGGATGAGGGATTACAGTTGCTTGGATAGATTAGAGAAGCTGGGGTTGTTTTCCTTAGAGCAGAGAAGGCTAAGAGAAGATTTGATAGAGGTGTTTAAAATCATGAAGGATTTAGACAGAGTAAATAAAGAGAAACTGTTTCCAATGGCTGATGGGTCGATAACCAGAGGGTACAGATTTAAGGTGATTGGCAAAATGCGACATAAGGAAAAACTTTTTTATGCAACGAGTGGTTAGTATAGGGAATGCACTGCCTGATAGGGTGGTGGATTCAGATTCAATAGTAGTCTTCAAAAGGGAATTGGATAAATACCTGAAGATGAAAAAAATGCAGGGATATGTGGAAAGAGCGGGGAGTGGGACTAACTGGATTGCTCTTCAAAAGAGCCGCTCAGACTTGATGGGCCAAATGGTCTCCTTCTGTGCTGTACTATTCTATGATTCTATGATTCTATGATAGAATTGTGCATAGTGCTCCAAGTGTGCTTCTATAAGGGAGATTTAATAGAAGATTTCAAAGTTATGATCGTTTTTGAAAGGGTAAATAGTGAAAGATTTCCATTGGTTGAATCAGCATTAAGGGGGCGCAGATTTTGGATTATCCCTAGAAAATGAAGTGGGGAGTTAGAATTTTTTTTTTTACACAGTGTTCTCTTGAACATGAATGTTGAACCACAATTGCCTATTGAGGCAGAGATTATGGGTGTAATTTTCTGAGACTCCATACCACTGGAGGGACCTCGTAAGCAAAAGATGACAGATAAGAAAATCAGACGAGCATTGTCCATGATATTCTATCCATTGATTACAAAAGGAGTTCGGTAACTAACTAAAAAAGAATATAAAAGAATACAGGAAAGGGTCTGGGAAAAAGAATACAGCAGTTAGCTCCAGGTATTTTTTTAATTCATTCTTGGATGTGGGCATTGCTGGCAAAGCCAACATTTATTGCCCATTCCTAGCTTCCCCTGAGAAGGTGATGGTAGACCTTCTTCTTGAACCGGGGTTGTTCTCCTTAGAACAGAGAAGATTGCGAGGAGATTTGATAGAGGTGTTCAAAATCATGAGGGGTCTGGACAGAGTAGATAGAGAGAAACTGTTCCCATTGGCAGAAGGGTCGCAAACCAGAGGACACAGATTTAAGGTGATTGGCAGAAGAACCAAAGGCGACATGAGGAAAAACCTTTTAACTTAGCGAGTGGTTAGGATCTGGAATGCAATGCCTGAAAGGGTGCTGGAGACAGACTCAATCACGGCTTTCAAAAGGGAGTTGGATAAGTACCTGAAGGAAAAAAAATTGCAGGGCTTCGGGGAAAGGGTGGGGGAGTGGGACTAGCTGAAGTACTCTTGCAGAGAGCTGGCACGGGCTCGACGGGCCGAATGGCCTTCTTTCGTGCTGTAACCATTCTATGATTCTAACTGCTGCAGTGCATGTGGTGAAGGTGCTCCCACAATGCTGTTAGGTAGGGAATTCCAAGATTCTGACCCAGTGACAATGAAGGAACGATGACATATGTTCAAGTCACGATGGCGGGAAACTTGGAGGTGATAGTGTTACCATGCATCTGCTGCCCTTGTCCTTCTAGGTGGTGGACGTAGCGGGTTCAGGAGGTGCTGCCGAAGAAGCCTTGGCAAGTTGCTGCAGTGCATGCTGTAGATAGTACACACTGCAGGCAATATTCCTTCTCATTTTTTTTCGTCCTGCGCGGCCCCTTTAACAGGCTGCGAGGGCCATTCAAAATTCAGTGCATGCGCAGTTTTTCTATTCAAAAGCCGGCTCACCAGCTGCGCGGGAAACTGCAGAGTGCTGCATGGCCATGCAACCGCGCAGCTTAAAGGGAACATTGACTGCAGGTGTGATAGGTCAAATAGCTCCTTCTGTACTATAATTTCTATGAATGTAAAGAATAGAACTTCTGCTCCGTGAAGGTCAAATGTGAATACTTAAAACGCTTGCACCACAATCATCTCTGCAATATTTTTACACAGGTGTAACCCATTTACTTTAAGTGAGTTAAGTGCTACGTAAAGATAGTGCAGACAGGAATGTGGTACAAGCACATTAAGTACTCACATGTGGTCTTCACTGATCAGAAGTTCTACCACTATAATTTTATATTGTAATGTCGTACATGTTTCAAGATCAGAATTTTTTTGGTGATTGCCATAAGGAGAAGGCATAGCTGGGCTTGGGTGCAAAGTGACGACCTTACTTTTTCCACTGCAGTCATTACATTAGGTTAGTATTTTTACAATGCCTAGACCGAGTGTGTTGTTCTGCCGTTTTCCATCTTGTATCAGCCTATGTGGAGAGACTAGAGAAGTTTGAATTATTCTCCTTAGAACAGTGAAGGTTAAGGAGAGATTTAGTAGAAGTGTGCAAAACTATGGTCGGAGATTGGAAGAACCCTTGCAGCATTTTAGAGTCAGCAGTTTAGGATAGTGTATTTGGAGCTGAGGAGAGAGGAAAGTTCAAAGGAACTAATTACTCTTGCTGTGATGAAGATTATTTATTTAGATAAAATCCAATAGGATCATAGTGTAGCAGTGGAACATTTTTACCAACTTGCAGAGGAAGATCTCATCAAGCAATCCCAAGCCAATCATGATGCAATAGAGAGCCCCTTCCTCATTCTTCTATAAAATGTAGGTCAACTTCAACCACATTGGACTTCCAGAGACTCTTCCCTAACTACTTAATTTCAACATTCTGTAGCTTTATGACTGCTGAAATTCACTTTGCCATCTGCTGCCCATTCAATGATTTCCGGGCTAGTTACTTAGGGCTAAAAATTGAGTCGCGCCCCATTTGGGGCGCTAACCTCGCTGGGGCGCTACTTTTAGCGCCCCGAAAAAATTAGCGGCCCCGCGCCGGAACTTCAGTGGTTGCGCCCCAAGAGGGAAGCGGGGCGCCACTGGAAGCACCCGGCATCCCTCTTGGGGCACTGCGAGGGAATATCCTGGCGCTACGTGCCGCGGTATTGCAGGCCTTCCTCCCCTTCTTAAAGGGGAGGGACCCTGCGCAGCGCGAACCGGGGCCCAGCTGGGCCCCCGGGGATCGGGAGTGCCGGCAAAAGAGCCCGGCACTCAAGAGAAGTGCCGGGCTCTTGGAGCGCAGCCGGCACTTCACGGTGGGGGGGCTTCACGGGGGCCGGGGACAGCAACGGGGGCAGGTGCTGGCAGGCGGCCAGCAACAAAAATGGCCGCCTGCCACCTCCCCTTTAAATATCGCCGCCCCGGCCGCACGTACGCCTCCCTGAACCCGTCGGACATAGCGTCTGGCGGTAAATCAGGGGGCGCGACTGAAGATCGCGGCTGGAGCGCGAGCGGGGTGCTGCGCACGGCGATGACGTCATCGCCGGCGGCGCAGCGCCACAGGGCGCTACCGGCTGGCGCCGCCGCTAACCTCCCGCTGAATTTTGCGGGAGGCGTGGGCGGCGCTGCGCCCGGGCGTTAGCTGCTTTACGCCCCATTAGCGCCCTCTTAAGGCGCTAACGGGAGGCGCAAGCAGCTGAATTTTTCCCCCTTAGAATCATAGAATCATAAAGCACAGAAGGAGGCCATTCGGCCCATCGTGCCTTTTACCGGCTCTTTGGAATAGCTATCCAATTAGTTCCACTCCCCTGCTCTTTGCCACTAGCTCTGAAAATCTTTGTTTTAAGAATAGATCCACTTCACTTTGGAAGTTACCATTGAATACACTTCCACTGTCCTCTCAGGCCATACATACCAGATCATAAAAACTCGCTGAGTAAAATAGTCTCTCAACTCCCCTATGGCGTTTTAGTCAATTATCTTAAAATCTGTGTCCTCTGGTTACCAACCCCATGGAGTAAATAACCAGGAAAGGCAATGCAAATGTGTCCTGAAGCAATTAGATGCATTAGTGGAGAGTGAAAAGATTGAAGAATATAAAGTTAAATTAATGATGGGCCAATCGTGCAGGCGCACCCCAGTGCAGGGAGGACAGATAATCTTGTGTCTGCTCGGTGCAGGGACTAATGCAGCCAGTTTTTTCTTCAGCTAGGCCTTGCTGCTATCAGTTGTGCTTCTTGAGTGACTCTTTCGGGTATAAAAAATTATGTTAATGAGGGTATCCAGTAATTTATACAGCAGCATTGCTAATGGTCGATATCAAATGGATGTAATTTCAAACTTCCTACATGGCCTTTAAGAGTTAGTTTCTTAAAGGTGTGCTTAGTGAATCTGATATAATACATTTTTTGCTTTTTTAGGATGCTTTTGTTGCACTTAGTTTGGCGCCTTTTTTGATAGTTTTACTTTCTTTATTGTTTCACTTCCTAACATTAGAGGGAGTTTAATTATTTAATTATGTACCGTGATCTGGTAGGATGGGCAACCCCCTGAGAATTACTCGCCCTCATGGAGTTAGATAATGCGGAGGAATTCCACAGGTACATGAGGAGGCAGGTCTGCTTCATCTGAGGCAGTATGCCCCAACCTGCCATTATCCAAGAAGTCAGATCTATAGACCCCCACCAGATATACTTGGGCATGTCCATGGAGATCTACCTCATTGCCTAGGCAACATCTAGTAGTCTCAGAATTTTGTCAACTCCTACAGTCCAAACTGCAAATTTCGCCCAGGAGTGGGACAACTCTGCCCTAGCCGTGAAAGTCATCACTGCCTTGAACTCTTACCCAACTGGTTTCTTTCAAGCTGTCTCAGGTGACATCTGCCGGATGAACCAGTCTGTAGTGTGCTGCTGCTCACATCAGGTCACCAGTCCTTTGTTTGCCAGGTAATAAATTTATCAACTTTTCAATGAGAAGCTGCCAGATGAAGAGATAGCTGTGCACTTTGCCAGCGTTCTAAAGAGTGCAGGGCCTCATCAAATAAACACATGTGGCATAACAGGCTCTTTCAACAAACTTATGGTTTTTATGAATAGGAAGGAACACCAATCAATGAATGTACAGGTTGTGTGTGACCAACAGCACCACATCATGCAAGTGGATGCCAGTATCCTGGAAGCTGCCACAATCCACTTATCCTACAGCCGTCAACAGTAGCACCATTGTTTCACAGAATATCTCGACTGGATGGACGGATACTGTGGGACCAGGGCTACCCTACTGAACCATGACTCAAGATATCTGTCCAAATCCCAAAAGTCTGAACAGAAAGAAAATATAATGAGCCACATGCCTCCGCACCAATATAAATAAAGCATACCATAGGCATGCCGACGCAAAGATTTTGCTGCTTGGACAGGTCTGGGTTTATCCTACTGTACTGCCCTGTAAAGGTGTACAAAATGATAGAGGTGTGCTGAATGTTGCACAATTTTGCTCTCAGAAGAAGAGCCACCTTTCAGCAGGTGGCAGAGAAAGGTCAAGTGGGCCCTGAAGAGGATAATAACAATGAGCCCAAGATGGAAGGGTTGGCTGTTACACTAGAGCTGCAGCCAGGAGGACAAATCCAGCAACATCTAAAAGACAAAATTAAGTTTGCAATTAAAATTCAAACTTATCCCAGTTTCAGTAGTCCTGATATATGTCCAAAAAGCATCATGCATGCTCATCCATTTATATCCTATTTAAGAAATCCATTCCATTATAAATGGCCTCTCGGGACAATGTAGAAGTAGAATTCAAGTAATTGATTAGCCTCACTGTGTTTGATGGGTTCTATAGGGGGAAAAATTCAGTTGGTATGCGCCTCCCGTTAGCGCCTTAAGAGGGCGTTAATGGGGCGCAAAGCAACTAGCGACCGGGCGCGGCGATATCTGCGCCTCTCACGAAATTGACCAGACATTGTGCGGCGGCGCCAAACACTACCGCCATGATCTCCTGCGCTGGCAGATCGTGACGTCAGTCGAGTGCGCAACGCCCCGGTAGAGCCCCGGACCGGATATTGAGTGGCGCCCCCTGCCTTACTGCCTGCCGCTAGCAACGACAGGTTGAGGGGAGCGTTTTGCAGTCAGGAAGGGACTGGGAGAGCGCTATTTAAAGGCGAACGCTTCCTGCCTTTTTTTGTTGGTGACATTTTTGCACCATGCATTCTGAGAGAGAGAGAGAGAGACTTCTGGAGAGATTCAACGCTGTGTGAAGGAGTTTTGGGTACTGAGCAGCACTTTGCAGGTTCATTTTGATTTGCCCTTCCTTGCATCTATTTAGAAGAGACTGTGGGGGCTGTACTCTGAGCTCTTTCCCTGGTACTCTCCATTGTTCTTTCCAGCAGATTTGATGTACAGGTCTCTCCAGGCCGAGATTCAAGGCTGCAATAAGCAGGATGTGGATGGAGAGCAAGATCAACCCTCCCCTTTAAGAACTGGCCGGCGCCATTGTGTCTGTGTTCCATTGCAGACTGACATCACATGAGCTTCGCCAGCGCTCTGAGGTAGCGCCTCGCTCCTCGGCCTTTGCGCTTTAAGACAGGTGTGTAGCGCCTGATTTAGTGCTCCAATCACCTCCAGGGGCGATAAAAGCCAAGTTTGCAGTCGGAGGCGATAATTAGTGCCAGGCGCTAAACTTTGCGCACAGCCGATAATTGCGCCCCAAATGGGGCGATACTGAATTTTTCCCCCATAGTGTTTTTCCCTAGTGCTTCCCCTTGGTGGCTGTGTATGGTTAGTAATACCTAATTTAGTGCTCTTTCTAGATGCTACCCAAGTGGGAGGAAGAAATGAGGTAGCCAGATGTTCAATTTGAAAAGATGGTTCTTGAGATAGTGGTAGCCCTGAATCTCCTTGTACAGGCTAATGAGATGTTCCTGCAACTGATAGTCCCACATCTGAGGTGTAGTGACTGCCTGTCTCTTCCCTTTTTTTGGGTCAAATTGGTAAATGCGAGTCTGTGCAGACCATCTCAGATATAGGCAGTCGTCATCTGACCAATCTTCTTGGAACACCTCCTCATGAAAAAAACAATCTAATTCAAAAAATAAAAACAAAAGATAATCAAAAAGTAAACAGTAAACAAGTGTTCTCAATGAAATGCAAAAGGACCAAAGAAAGTAAAAATTAAATTGTGCATTAAACAATCCAGCAAACCCTATCTTTAAGAAGAAAAAAACTCAAAGGATAGGAAGGACCTTGGACATTGACCACTTTCTGCAGCCAGGCAAACCTCAGAGAATCACAGGCCAAGTACATTTAAACTTTATGGGGTAAAAATTCAGTTGGTTGCGCCTCCCGTTAGCGCCTTAAATGGGCGCTAATGGGGCGTTAAGGCGCTAACGCCCGGGCGCAGCGCTGTTTGCGCCGCTCGAGAACTTAACTTGAGATTGTGCGGCGGCGCTAAAACTTACCGCTGCGACCACCTGCGCGCGCAGATTGTGACGTCAGTCCGTGGTGCAACGCCCTTGGGGCGCCCCGGAGCGGAAATTGAGTGGCGCCCCCTGCCTTACCGCCTGGCGCTTCCAACGACCGGAAGACTGGAACGTTATCAATCGGTCTGGGGCTGGGGGGGGCGCTATTTAAAGGGGGCCTCTTCCTGTCTTTTTCTGTGGTCGACATTTATGCACCACTCGTTCTGAGAGAGAGAGAGAGATTCGGAGAGAGAGAGAGAGAGACTTCTACATTGACTCAACGCTTTGTGAGGTAGTTTTGCCTAGTTCATCCTAACTTTGCTGCTACTTTCGTTGCTGTACCTCATTACTTTTCTGGCAAAGAGAAGATGGGGGCTGCAATGATTGGGGGCGTCGTCCTGCTCCAGCTCAATCGGAGCAGAGTGAGACGCAGACAGAGAGTGGCAATGATGGCCAGACGGAGGAGGCCCATCAGGCGCATGTACAGGAGAGCTTACCCTCCCAGGGTATATCGTGAACAGCTCTCCTACATCCACATGTCCGAGGAGCTGTGTTTGCGAAGGCTGCGATTCAGCAAGGAGGTGGTCACTGAGCTCTGCCACCTGCTGCAGCCAGATCTGCAGCCTCAGCTGAGGTCCAGGACGTCTCTGTCGGTGGCAGTGAAGGTCACAGTGGCCTTGAACTTCTACGCCACTGGCTCATTCCAAGCTGCTGTTGGGGACCTCGCCAATATCTCCCAGTTTGCGGTGCATCGCTGCATCCGGCAGGTCACCAATGCCCTCTTCACAAGGAGACGAGACTTCATCTCCTTCCCTATGACCCCAGACAAGCAGCATGACCGTGCTATGGGCTTTGCGAGGGTAGCGGGCTTCCCCATGGTGCAGGGCGCCATTGACTGCACGCATGTGGCTTTGCGTGCTCCGCGAGAGAATGCAGAGGAGTTCCGGAACAGAAAGGGGTTCCATTCCTTGAATGTGCAGTTGGTCTGTGACCACAGACAGGTGATTCTCGCTGTCAATGCCCACTATCCGGGCAGCTGCCACGATGCTTTCATCCTGCGCCAGAGTACTGTGGCAGAAATTTTCGAGGCACCGCATCAGCCAGTTGGTTGGCTTCTGGGGGACAAGGGGTACGCATTGAGCACCTGGCTGATGACACCGCTCCGTGCGCCAAACACCCCTGCTGAGCTGCGGTACCAGGAAAGCCAACAAGCAACGAGGAACATTATTGAGCGCACAATCGGCGTGCTCAAACAACGATTCCGCTGTCTGGACCATTCCGGAGGAGCCCTGCAGTACTCGCCTGAGCAAGTTTCCAAATTCGTAGTGGTGTGCTGCATGTTGCACAACATGGCAATCCTCAGGACGCAGCCAATGCCACCAGGCCTTGCAGCACCACAAGAGGAGGAGGAGGAAGAGGAGGAACAGGCCGAGGACGATGATCAGCAGCAGCACCAAGGCAGGAGGGCGGCCCACAATGGTCAAACTGCAAGGGCCGTCCGTCAACGACTAATAGCAAGCCGCTTCTAGGACCCCTGCCAGTGCTACAAACACGAATCAACCCAGCACGCAACCCCTAAGCCGGCCAAGGCACCAATAATTCCAACCACCAGCCATGTATATTTTGAATACAGAAACTTATTTATTGTACAAACTCTGTGTGTGTCAATTCCTCATGACAAACTCATAGAAATAAACACAAAAAAACAGTCAATAACATAACTGGTTCTCACAACCTGGAGATAATGTCCAAAACACTAAACAAAAGTTGGGCCATGAACCTCGGCCTTTAATAAAAAAATGACCAGCATTTTGGCACACCTCCTACTTTTTGCCCTTCGAGGGTGATCTCCTTCCCTTGCGCACTTCCCCCCTTCTAACCCTACTGCTCCTCCGTAATGGGACCTCAGTGGCTGCAGCAAGGCTGGTGGAAGGCTGCTGCTTGTCAGACCCTGACACTGCAGATGCCCCTGAAGGACGGCCTCGACCACTTCTGGGCCTGGAGGGCCCGGTTGCAGACTGCACCAACTCTGCATGGGCGGCAGCAGTCTGTCCTACAGGCGGTGGCAAGTGCAGTGGAGAAGTGACAGTGTTGGCAGCAGGAATGCTGTCATCGTGAGAGAGGACAGCAACTCCCTGCTCGCCCGACACACTGGCACTCCCACGGGGCAGCACTTCAGCATCCGGAGCAATTTGCCTGAGAACAGATTGCTGGCCTGCTGCGGCGCGGTGACAGCCCCGGGGACATGTGCACGAACCATCGAGGATGGCAGCAGTCAGTGCTCGCGTGGCCTCAATCTGAGTCTGCATGAGAGCAGGCTCAGATGGGTTCCTGGCAGCCAGTGACTGAATTGCAGCAGTAAGCTTTAGTGTGGCATCCGCCTGTGCTACAGCGAAGTGCTCCACACTCCTTGCCAGTGCCTCAATGCATTCGGGCACCCTTCCCACTGCACCCATGAGCTCAGTGTGCATGACCACCGCCTGGCTGTTCATTTCTGCAATCAGCCGCTCCTCCTCTGCGTCCATTGCATTAGGAGTGTCTGGCATACTCTCCCTCTGGGGAGAAGGCTCCCGTTCTTCCCTCCCCCCCCCATGGCGTTGCTGCAGCCCGCTGGGTCCTGGAACTTCACCATCATCAGCCCCTTCCCCCCTGCTCCCCCGTTCTTCCCTCCCCCCCCCATGGCGTTGCTGCAGCCCGCTGGGTCCTGGAACTTCACCATCATCAGCCCCTTCCCCCCTGCTCCCCCGTTCTTCCCTCCCCCCCCAATGGCGTTGCTGCAGCCCGCTGGGTCCTGGAACTTCACCATCATCAGCCCCTTCCCCCCTACTCCCCTCCGGGGAAGGCGTGTTCCCAGTGTGGCCATGGGCTTCCTCGGGAGAGGGTGGCACTGATGCTCCGGCTTCCTCTTCCTCCTCAGCTGCAGCATCACTCCCAGTGGCAGCTTCAGGGACCATCTCCTCAGCTGGTGAATCACCATCTGAAAGCAGGGAGGTACAAGAGTGGCTTTAGCGTGAGGACAGGGTGGCAGTAAGGGAGGAATAAGTGCAGCGAGTTAGCAAGTTGGATTGAAAGTGTCAAAGGCTGGTATTGTGAGGGACAAGTGGAAGGACAGAGGACAAAAAGGTGATGACCTTACCATTGCTGTCCACAACGGGGTCGGCGTCTCCAGTGGCGACGGGACCGATCACCCGGCTTGCCACAATCCTGTGGACGCGCTCCTCCAGATCGCTGAGGGGTTGCAGCTGAAGCCGCCCTCCACCCGTCCGTTGCTGCTGTCTCCGATTATGAGCCAGCTTAGCCTGCAAGAAAAAGGACAGCATCTGAGTCAATATACAGCCATGGTCTTGCCTGATGTGCCTCCCATAGGTGAATAGCCCTTACTGTATGCAGCCATGGTCTTGCCTGATGTGCCTCCCATAGGTGAATAGCCCTTACTGTATGCAAAGTGTGGAATGTGTGTGTGTGTTTGATGAAAGGGCCATAGGTGTTGGATGAGTGTTGTGCATTGGGGTTTTAAGACCCTCTGGCCATAGAGTGAGGTTGAGATGGAGGGATGGAGAGGTATTGAGAAAAAGCCACTCACCCTGACGACCCGAGTGAGGTCGTTGAACTTTTTGCGGCACTGGACATGGGTCCTGGGCACCATGCTCCTGGAGGAGACGCTCTGAGCCACCTCCCTCCACACTCTTCTGAACTCGCGTGGCAAAGGCCTCCTGCCACTCTCTGGGAACAGCATGCATCGTCTGCGCTCCACTGCGTCAACCAGAGCATCCAAGGCCCGCTCGGTGAAGCGATGAGCGCGTTCTCTCACCCTCTCCATGCTTGGCAGCAAAATGGATTACAGGTCTCTCCAGGCTGAGATTCAAGGCTGCAATGAGCAGGGTGTGGCTGGGGAGCAAGTGGCCCCCCCCGCTTTAAGAAGTGTCCGGCGCCAGTGTGTCTGTGTTCCCGCGCTAACTGGCAGCAGCTGCGCTGCGCTCGTGCGCTGAGTTAGCGCCTCACTCCTAGGCCTTTGCGCCTTAAGAGAGGTGTGCAGCGCCTAATTTAGCGCTCCACTCACCTCCCGGGGCGGTAAAAGTGAAGTTTCCTGTCAGTGCCGATAATTAGCGCCAGGCGCTAATATTTGCGCGCGGACGATATTTGCGCCCCAAATGGGGCGCGACCTAATTTCTACCCCTATGGGTTTAATGAAACCTTGCCTGCTGTCAATGAGAGCCTCTAACAATCCTAATTCTGCTTGGCCATGATCTAGGTACAAGGCCTACTCCTGAGATTTTCTATTCCCCCTCCCCCCACCCAACTTACACTCTGGGTGCTGGTCATGCACATGCAACAGAAAAATTACCTCAGTAGTTCTTTTATCACATTTAAACACCACCACAATTTATATAAGAATATTCAGAGAGTAAAAACAAAAAAATACTGCAAATGATGGAAATCAGAAACAGAAGCAATAATTGTTGGACATGCACAGTGTGCCAGTCAGCATATATAGAGAATATTCCAATGTCTGGTTGACAAATCTCATACAGCAGTTAACATGGCTGGAAGTACAACAGAGCATTGAGTCCTGGAGACGTTACTGTAACTGTAAGATCACTCAGTCCTGATAGTACAGGCCATTGCCTTCCACCCCAGTCCAACACCGGCATCTCCGCATCATGATCACTAGTAACGACACAGTGTACGCATTTTCTGCAGTGATTCATGTAAATGCGATCGCTGATGCTTTGAAATTAGCCCAGGTAGCCTGACAAAAATATGTATTTCTGCTTCCATCATAAACCCTGGTATCCAATCAGAGATAATGAGCCAACCTACGAACAAGAACAATCCCTCATATGAACATATCTCTTCCTGTACATTTCATTACAATAGGGGCTTGCTATAATGAAATGGTATTAGCTTGTTGATTAGTTTTCACTGTATGAGACAACTTAATTGAATAGTTTGCCTCATAATTACATTGCAAATTAATAACATGATCTTCCATTATACGTTTCGCTGATAGCCTGTTCAATGCATTATGTGCTTACTGCAGCTTAACTATGATATACCGATTGAGGAGAAAGTTAAGCAATATGTGACACTATTAATATATCTGCACAAAATAACAAGTGACGGATAGGTTGAGAGGTGCAATAAATGTCCATCGTTGTGTGAAAATTCATGCAACATTTTCAGATTGATGATAGATGCATAATTTTTTAAAGAATACATATTTTGTTAGTTTTTACAATGTTGACCTCAAGCACCTTTTAAGACTAGGGGCACATTAATATTGATCAGGATGCAGATTACACTTGCATAGCACCAACACTATACTCAGTACAAATATGTTATATTTGGATTACGATGGAAAGTTAAACATTTGTCAACCTGACTCCTAGCTCCAGCTAGGAATTTTTCTGAAGAAAGAAGAAAGAACTCGCATTTACATAGCGCCTTTCATGACTTTAGGATGTCCCAAAGGGCTTTACAGATAATTAAGTACTTTTAAAGTGTAGTCACTGTTGTAATGTAGGGCAATGCGACAATCAATTTTGCATACAGCAAGGTCCCACAAAAACAGCAATTAAATAAATTACCAAATAATCTGTTTTAATGATGTTGGTTGGAAGATAAATGTTGACATCCGGGGGGTTGTGGTGTAACCGATAGGGATCGGATTGGCCTCTTGTTTTACACCACACCCTATTTTACTTTCTATTGACTTCAATGGTAGGTTAAAATTACCCCTAGTCTGTCTGCAATTTCAGAAGAGATTAAATGGAGGTAGATAACTCCCATTGTTAATAACTAAAAGGGAAAAAAAATCACTGCATAAGAAATGATGAAACGGAATTTCCTGGAACCTTTCGGCAGAACTATGGTGCAGTGTTTTTGTCAGAGGAAATTTGCACGTGTTTGATTATGCTAGTCATAGAGTCATAGTCATAGAGTCACAACAGCACAGAAGGAGGCCATTCGGCCCATCGAGTCCGTGCCGGCTCTCTGTAGAGCAATCTAAGACAGTCCCATTCCCCCGCTCTATCCCCGTAGCCCTGCAAGTTTATTTCCCTCAAGTGCCTATCCAGTCTCCCCTTGAAAACATTGAGTGTCTCCGCTTCCACCACTTCCATCGGCAGCGAGTTCCAGGTCCTCACCACTCGCTGCGTAAAAAAGTTTTTCCTCACGTCCCCCCTGTATCTCTTGCCCAAAACCTTAAATCTGTGTCCCCTAGTCCTTGTACCATCAACTAGTGGGAACAGCCTTTTCCCGTCTAGCCTATCCAAACCCATCATAATCTTGTACACCTCTATCAAATCACCCCTCAACCTCCTTTGCTCTATGAAAACAAATCCAGCTTCTCCAACCTGCCTTGTAGCTAAGATCCCCCATCCCCGGAACCATTCTAGTAAATCTCCTCTGCACCCTCTCAAGTGCCTTCACATCCTTCCTAAAGTGTGGTGACCAGAACTGGATGCAATACTCCAGTTGTGGCCTAACCAGCGTAAGGTTCAGCTTAACTTCTCTACTTTTGTACTCAATACCTCTATTTATTAAGCCCAAGATCCCATATGCTTTGCTAACCACTCTCTCAATATGTCCCGTCACCTTCAGGGACCTATGCGCAATAATTCCCAGGTCCCTCTGTCCCTGCACACTCTTAAAAACTTTGCCATTAAGTGTATATTGCCTCTCCCTGTTCCTTCTGCCAAAATGCATCACCTGACACTTCTCTGTATTAAATTCCATCTGCCACTTGTCTACCCATTCTGCTAGCCTTTCTATGTCCTGTTGCAGTCGATTGGTATCATCATCGCTGTTTGCCACACCCCCAAGTTCGGTGTCATCGGCAAATTTAGAAATTCTGCTCTGTATTCCAATATCCTGGTCATTTATATATATCAAAAAAAGCAGTGGCCCCAGCACTGACCCTTGGGGAACGCCACTGTCTACCATCCTCCAGTCTGAAAAACAGCCATTTACCACAACTTGCTGTTTTCTGTCTTTAAGTCAATTCCTTATCCAAGCTGCCACTGACCCACCTATTCCATGAGCCTCAATTTTGTTAACCAGCCTTCTATGTGGTACTTTGTCAAACGCCTTCCCAAAATCCATGTAGACAACATCCATTGCATTCCCTTCATCAATCCTCCCTGTTACTTCATCAAAAAATTAAATTAGATTAGTCAAACACGATCTGCCTTTTACAAATCCGTGTTGGCTCTCCTTAATTAGCTTAAACCTCTCCAAGTGCCCATTAATTTTTTCCTTGATTATTGCTTCTAAAACTTTACTCACCACTGATGTTAAACCTATAGTTACTAGGATTGTCCTTACACCCTTTCTTGAACAATTGTGTCACATTTGCCGCTATCCAATCCTCAGGCACTTCCCCCGCATCTGGGGAAGATTGGAAAATTATGGCAAGCCCTTCTGCTATCTCATCCCCCCAATTCCCTTAGCAACCTGGGATGCAAGCCATCTGGACCAGCGACTCATCCACTCTAAGCATACCCAGCCTTTCTAGTACATCCTGTCTATCAATTTTCACCTCTTTCATTGCTTCTATCTTTTCTACTTCTACCGATATTTTGTCAGCATCCACCTCCTTAGTAAACACCGATACAAAGTACTCATTGAGTATTCTAGCCTTGCCCTGCGCCTCTAAGCATATATCACCTTCTTTGTCCCTAATAGGCTCACCCCACCTCTTACTACCCGCTTACTGTTTACATGCCGGTAGAAGATTTTTGGGTTCCCTTTTATGTTAACTGCCATTCTACTCTCATATTCTCTCTTTGCCAGTCTTATTTTCATCTTCACTTCCCCTCTCAACTTATTGTATTTGGTCTGGTTCTCCCTTGAAGAATTCACCTCACATTCATCATACACCCTCTTGTTTTGTTTCATCATCTTTCTATCTCCTTCGTCATCAAGGAGCCCTTGCTTTGGTTCCCTTACCCTTCCCTCTTGTTGGAATGTACCTAGCCTGTACTTGGAACATCTCCTCCTTAAAGATCACCCATTGTTCCATTACAGTTTTTCCTGTCAGTCTTTGGTTCCATTTTACCCTGGCTAGATCCTTTCGCATACCATTGAAGTTAGCCCTATTCCAGCTTAGAAGTTCCACTCTAGATTGTTCCTTGCTCCTCTCCATTGCTATTCTAAATCTTATGATTCGATGATCACTCGTACCCAAGTGTTCTCCCACAGACACTTGGTCGACCTGGCCCACCTCATTCCCCAGCACCAGATCCAGCAATGCCTCCTTCCTAGTTGGGCCAAGAACATACTGGTCAAGGAAATTCTCCTGAACACATTTCAGAAATTCTCTCCCTCCTTTCCCTTTATCCTAGCATTATCCCAATCGATATTTGAGTAATTAAAGTCCCCCAATATCACCATGCTATAGCTCTTGCATATCTCTGCGATTTCCCTGCAGATTTGCTCCTCTACCTCCCTTTCACTATTTGGAGGCCTATAGAATACCCGCAATAGCGTGATCATACCCTTTTTGCTCCTCAACTCTAACCAAATGCATTCTGTCCTTGTCCCCTCAGGAACATCCTCCCTTTCCAACACTACAATGTCTTCCCTAATCAGCACTGCCACCCCACCTCCCTTTTTTCCTTCCTATCTTTTCTGAACACCTTGTACCCTTGAATATTAAGTGCCCAGTCCTCACCTTTTCTAAGCCACGTTTCCGTTATTGCCACAACATCATATTGCCACACGGCTAATTGTGCTTGTAGCTCACCAACCTTATTCACCACACTTTGTGCGTTTACGTACATGCATTCTAAACCCATTTTTGTATTATGTCAAAACATCGGTACTCACAAATGTCCTTGATTGTTTGCACCACTTCTGCAATACGTCCCTTTGCTGCTGATTTACATAGCACTGCTCCCCCTGTAAAAGCCAGCTGGTAAATTGCTGCTGGCTGGCACAGATTAACGCCCATATATCTAGGTGCAGCAGAGCCCAAGGTCACCTGATATCGGTGCAACTCCAATTTCTGGAGTTTGATAGCGATTTTCTGCGCGTTTTTAAAAACAATTCTTACTGAGACCTGCACTTAACCGAAGTGCTGTCAGTCTCAGTGCATCTGAAATGTTTCAGACCCCTGCCCTCCCAACACACATTCAGAAGGACTAAGCAGCTGGAATGGCCTTCTCAATGGACAAACCCCTGTTCTGCATAATAATGGAAGAGGAAGAAAAGCAGCAGAGGCAATAGGCTCTGAGAGTGAGGTGTCATAGCAGACGACCACAGCCCACTCGCTATTACCCCTATTGGTGGTGCTGCCTTTGTGCTTGGCTTACACCGATTTTTACGTTCCATCATAGACAGATGAGCTCTGCAGAAAATTTGGTGTAAGTTCCCATTGGCAAGATCGACATAAAAACCAGCGTAACTTTCTGTGTAATTTCCACGTAAATGGAATCCAGGAAATTTGGGGCCATTACGGTAGGTTTTCCTCTCAGGGCCTTTGCTGCATGCCCAAATGGCACAGCATATTGGAGGCGTGCTGTGCTTGTTAGAGCAGCACTGCCTACATACTTCCTGTCCTAGGCTATTTGCACAGCCAGAAGAGCCCAAGGCCCAAAGCTCTTCGAGGGGGAGGGGAAATGTAAAAATTGACTTGCCTGAATTCATCTTCAGGTTGCCCTGGGAACCCCTGCAGACCATCTACCAGATTTCTTCAGACACCCCTCTGCTTGGATGCCCAACAGACCAAAGAGGTCGAAAGTGAGGTGGGAAATCAGCCCCTTCCCACTTAATTACCACACTGACACTGGCCCTGCACCTAATCCAGTCATAAACTGGAATATGTTTCATGAGGGTAGTGCAGGAAATTCCTTTGCCAACATAGTGGCGACAGAGACCTGATGTAATGGGTCTCCAACCAAAGTGGAAAATCCATCCTATTCATTTTAGTCATCGTCTTAGACTGACAGTTGCAAATTTATATTATTTATGACTACACGAGGTGCTAGCAAAGCTTAACTTCTACCATAAACAGATATATTTTGTTATTGCTGCTACTTGCTTTTTTATTTACTACTTAATAAATTTGTTTACAATTTAAAGCCCAAAACAAAAGCTAGTAATGCATTATTCTGCCACTTTTGAAGGCAAGGAGGCTCGGGATAGAACTAATAGTTGAGGTAAATTAAAAGACAAAAATGTTTCCAGTTCATTCCCCTGGGCATGCTATAATATTAGACCGAGACATCAGGGCAAGGGAAAACACTCTGGAGGATGCAGAAGTGAGGGTTCACCTATGGCAATATTCTGAAATACAGAAGCCAAAAATAGCTAGAGTGAAAGAGATAAATGAAGCCAGAAACACAACGGTCACTTGCACTTCAGTAACTTCCGACTGCAGGACTGTAGTGGTCTCGGTGGCCTCAAAAGATATGAAAAATGTCCTGCTCGCTCATTAACTGCTGTCCAAAGGCAGACCCAGTAGGATATTACACCCATGTTGGCAAACAGTGTGGGCTCACAGCTCAGCCAGATCTTTCTTCATCCTCTCTCGCCACCTCCACTTGCTCCTCTTGACTTGTGCATTATACTTCACCCAGTGACAATTCCTCACACCCGCTAACCACATTTCCTGGGTTGCTAATATCTGGGCTGCTGCTTGGAATCGGAGGAGTGCTTGATGCAAGGTGCTGAGATGTGCCTGGGGCTGTGCTGCCTCTTTCTCAGTGCCGTACAAATGCAGGTTGTTCTTTTTTCTTCATTGTATGGAGCGCCTTGGGATTTTTTTTTTTACATTGAAGGAAGTTAGAAACATTTCAGAACCTTTCTTCCTGAGGTTAAATGGATAGAGTAGAGTCAATCATATGGCAGATTGTACATAGTTTTTGGAATGAATGAGCAACGAAAGATCTTTTCTTCTTCTGTGCGTTCTTATGTTCTCAGGGGTTTGTGTTATCAAAGTTTCAATTCCCTTATCTATTATAAGGGACCTTCTGCAGGAACCAGGTGAAGGCATGTTCGAACAAGAATTAACAGAGTTTTTTATACACAGAGCCATACAGACTTGAAATTGTAAAATGTCCATTAAAAGCCAGTCTCCAGTCAGCGTAAATGACAGGCTTTCCAATATTTGTTCCCTTAAAATCTATAGTTACCTAAAGCACCTATATTTTGATTAGGTAGCCAGCTTTAAAGCCTGTAATTAGTATAACAAAGATCTTCAAATTGTTCAATTAGTTTCATTAAGACGTATATAACAGAATAATAAACTAAAACAAATGATTTAGAAGTGTCTTCCTAATTAGCTGCATATGATTGATAGATCCCTGCACAAGTTATTTGATCTTCAACAAATGCAGTTCCTTGTTGAGAGGGTTTTTAATTGATGCCAAAAGTGGTATTAGCTGATGTTGAAAATAATTGCTCCAAAATTATTCATGCGTTCAGATGAACATAACAAATGGAAGTCCGACATCGTATCTGGTACAGTGGACGTGAGCTAATTAATAAAGAAGAAAAACATCTATCACAAAAATTTAACTCAGTGTTTGCTAGGGGATATCAGAGTAATTATAAACTGTAATGAGCTTATTAGCCAATCAGAATAAACGCCAATCAGAATGCAGCAGCATTTCACCAGTCAAGAAAGGCACTTTAACCCTTGCGGTGCTGAATTTCATTTTTAGCTGGACAAAAGCATAAGAAAAAGGTAGGAATGAGGGGGGGGGAGGCATTCAGCCCATCTGGTTACCTAGCAGATAAGCATATGTAGAGGATCATTTCCTTCTCCTTCTGGTTTTGAAGCTAAATTATTGAATGCTTCAACCTAGTTTACATTCACTTCTGAGATTTCCATTTTTAAAACTTGGAGGAGTTTGTTTTCGTGCGTTTATTTTTCTTATATAATGTTGAGGCACTGTTCAGCCCATCCTGAGGGCAGTTAGAACCCCAGCCTCCGTGGACATGCAAACTCTCATGCCTAGGCCAAGAGATAGAGCATTCCATGAGTACATGTCGTATGAGAAGAGATTGAGTAAACTAGGCCTGTATTCTCTTGAATTCAGAAGAATAAGAGGGGATCTCATTGAAGCATACAAAATGATTACAGGGCTTGATAGGGTGGATGCTGGGAGAATGTTTCCCTTGGCTGGGGAGTCTAGAACCAGGGGCCACAGCTTCAGGATAAAGGGTAGGCCATTCAGGACTGAGATGAGAAGAAATTTCTTCACACAGAGGGTGGTGAATCTTTGGAATTCTCTACCCCAGAGGGCTGTGGAGGCTCAGTCATTGGGTATATTCAAAACAGAAGTCGATAGATTTCTGACTAGTAAAGGCATCAAGGGATATGGCAATAAGGCTGGTGAATGGAGTTGAGGCAGAAGATCAGCCATGATCCATTGAATGGCGGAGCAGGCTCGAACGGCCGAATAGCCTACTCCTGCTCCTATTTCTTATGTTCTTATGTTCTTACTGGTACAGTAGTGTAGTGGTGAAGTTACTACACTAATAATCCAGAAGCCTGGCTTAAATGTAAATTCAACTCCCACATGCCAGTTTGAGTATCAGTAAAGGTGATCAGATTTTTGTAAAAACTCAACTGGTTCACTAATGTCCATCAGGGAAGGAAACCTGCTATCCTCACCTGGTCTGGCCTATAAGTGACTCCAGTCCCAAACCAATGTGGATGACTCTTAACTGCCCTCTGAAGTGGCCTAGCAAGCCACACAGTTGTTTCAAACCGCTAGAAAGAATAGCGTCGTGGGAGCCTCTTCACCAAACATGGACTGCAGCAGTTCGAGAAGAAGGCCCACCACCACCTTCTCAGGCCAACTAGGGATGGGCAATAAATGTTGGCTTTGCCAGCGATGCCCACATCCCAAGAAGGAATATTAAAAAGATGACAGTGGAGTGCTCCATCAAACACTGACAGAACCAATTCCATCCTGTAGAAGGGCACCTCTTTTTATCAGTTAACGTTTCAGGTCTGTGACCCTTCATCAGAACTGGAAAATGTTAGAGATGTAACAGGTTTTAAGCAGGTGCAGAAGCAGGGAAAGGGGGAAGGGAGGGGAGGAAGGAACTGAAGGAACATTCTGTGCTTGGGTAGGAGATCCGGAGATCTTCCCTCCATAGCCGCCAACCTCATAGTCCCCCAACCCCGCACAGCCCGCTTCTACCTCCTTCCCAAGATCCACAAACAGGACTGCCCTGGTAGACCCATCGTTTCAGCCTGCTCTTGCCCCACGGAACTTATCTCTTCCTATCTCGACTCTATTTTTTCTCCCCTTGTCAAGTCTCTTCCCACCTACATTCGCGACTCTTCCGACGCCCTCCGCCACTTTAACAGTTTCCAGTTTCCTGGCCCCAACCGTCTCCTTTTCACTATGGACGTCCAATCCCTCTACACCTCCATCCCCCACCAGGACGGCCTGAAGGTGCTCCGCTTCTTCCTTGAACAGAGGCCCAACCAGTCCCCATCCACCACCACCCTCCTCCGCCTGGCAGAACTTGTTCTCACATTGAACAACTTCTCCTTTGACTCCACTCACTTCCTCCAAATTAAAGGTGGGAACCCGCATAGGCCCTAGCTATGCCTGCCTTTTCATGGGATATGTGGAACATTCTTTGTTCCAGCCCTACTCAGGTCCCCTCCCTCACCTCTTTTTCCAGTACATCGATGACTGTATTGGTGCCGTTTCCTGCTCTCACCCTGAACTAGAAAATTTCATTCACTTTACTTCCAATTTCCACTCTTCCCTCACCTTCACATGGTCCATCTCCGACTTTTCACTTCCCTTCCTTGACTTCCCTGTCTCCATTTCTGGCGATAGGCTATCGACAAATATCCACTACAAGCCCACTGACTCCCACAGCTACCTGGACTACACTTCCTCCCACCCCGCTTCCTGTAAGGACTCTATTCCATTCTCCCAGTTTCTCCCAGTTTCTCCGTCTCCGCCGCATCTGTTCTGACGATGCCACCTTCCATACCAGTGCTTCCGATATGTCTTCCTTTTTCCTCAACCGAGGATTCCCCTCTACTATGGTTGACATGGCCCTTGACCATGTCCGTTCCATTTCCCGCAATTCTGCTCTCACCCCTTCCCCTCCCTCCCAGAACCACGATAGGGTTCCCCTTGTCCTTACCTTTCACCCCACCAGCCTCCACATTCAACGGATCATCCTCCGCTATTTCCGCCACCTCCAACATGATCCCACCACCAAATGCATCTTCCTCTCACCTCCCTTTTCAACATTCCGAAGGGACCACTCCCTTCGTGACACCGTGGTCCACTCCTCAATCACCCCCAACAGCCCTTCCCCTTCGCCCGGCACCTTCCCGTGCAAGCGTAGGAGATGCAACACCTGCTCTTTTACCTCCTCCCTTCCCACTGTCCAGGGCCCCAAACACCCCTTCCAGGTGAAACAGCGATTTACTTGTACTTCATGCAATTTAGTATACTGTATTCGCTGCTCACGATGCGGTCTCCTCTACATTGGGGAGACCAAACGCAGATTGTGCAACCGCTTTGCGGAACACCTCCGTTCAGTCTGTAAGGGTGACCCCGAGCTTCCGGTCGCTTGTCACTTTAATTCGCTGCTTCACTCCCACTCTGATCTCTCTGTCCTCGGCCTCTTACATTGTTCCAATGAAGCTCAACGTAAGCTCGAGGAACAGCACCTCATCTTTCGATTAGGCACTTTACAGCCTTCTGGACTCAACATAGAGTTCAACAATTTCAGACTATAACCCCCATTTTTCAGGCTGTTTATGATTCTGCCATTCCCATTTGTAACATTTAATCTCTCCTGCCTCAGCACAGAATGTTCCTTCAGTTTCTTCCTCCCCTTTCCCCTCCCCCTTTCCCTGCCTCTGCACCTGCTTAAAACCTGTTACATCTCTAACCTTTTCCAGTTCTGGTGAAGGGTCACAGACCTGAAACGTTAACTGTTTCTCTCTCCTCGATGCTGCCTGGCCTGCTGAGTGCTTCCAGCATTTTCTGTTGTTATTTCAGATTGTCAGCATCCGCAGTATTTTGCTATTACACCTCTTTTTATCAGTCATTAAGCATCAGTGACTCAACAGTGGGGGACATCAACCAAAAAAGGAGGCAATCCAGCAAAAGCATGGCAGTAGTCTGGCACTTTTCTAACTATTTTCTATAAATGTGACAACCCTTGACAAGTATTGTCACTCTTTCATTTTTAAAGCAATCCCTTCTGCTTCTTTGGTGAATCTTATCTGTCAATTTAAACTAGGTTCTTGTTTCTATTAGAATTTTATCATTAGAGCTTCTTCTTAGGTAATATGACCCAACCAAACACAGGAATAACAAGGGAAGCATCAGGAGAGAGAAAAGAGTGTCCAAAGCAACTTTTGCTAAGCTTAATTCGTTCAATAGAAGTTTTCATGCATTTTCTATTGTACGTTGTATTTTGTTTTACCTGCCAGTGAAAAATATAACCAACATTTTGTTTCCATTCCCCCATTTTCCTTAATGAGTTTTGAGGTGTGAATAGAAGTTAAGCAAGCTGAATCTGCTCGCTGTTGACAAAGGATTCAGAGGAGATGTTTGAAATAATGAAGGAATTGAGAAGTTGGAGTTTTACAAAATCAGTATAGAAGCAACCAGAGGACATGATTACAAACCGAGGAACCCATGAGGTAAACTTCACTAAAGTAATAATTCCATCCAGCTTAAAGTTGCCAATGTAAGAAGCATGCTGGCATCCATTGCAGTAAATAGCATTTCAGCTGAATAGTTCAAAGGGAATGAGATCAATTCCTGATTCAGTAAAGTCTGGGGGAGTTCTAAATTTGTGGTAGGATTTTTTAATGAAGAAAACAGCCCTGATCAGTATTGACCTAAGTGATGAAGCAAAGCCAGATGGGCTGAACAGCCTTTGATCATCCCGACATTCTTAGTATCTTAAAACACCTCTATGTTAAAGTTTGATTGTTTTCTCCTTTTCGATGATTGTCGTGAGTAAAGGGTTTGTGTCACTCAAAAATGAGACAACACCAGAAGATACTTTGGATCCTCGAAAGCTGAACATTCTCACATGTCATGCATGGCAACATGCGATTGAATAAAGCTATCAGGTTAATTAATGTTGAATGTAGTGATTCAAAAGAGAAGCTCCTCGAGATGTATACACCCCGATGTGCTTAATTATTTTTGCAACACCTGTACTGTCAAGTGAGACTTTTAAAAAATACATCTGGAGTCAAACGTCTGCATAAATCACGTTTTGGAAAGTACCGAAATATCTTTAATAGCTATAAATGACCCCTCCGCTGAATGAATGCATTTCACTATTACAGTATTGCACCAATGTCTTTATAAGATGCCACAGTCAGGAGTCATATTTAAAAAATCACCCTTGTAATTTCCATATTCTGATGTCACATCAAGCACTAACAATCTTGTAATTGATGCCCTTTGCTATTGTTCACCCGTTTATCTTTAATTACAAACAGTATTACTGTCTGCTCATTCAATAGTGTGCGAATGTTTCATTATATGTAAATATTGATGAGCTATTCTTATAAATTGAATCATGCTGCTGTTATGCTAGTTTCTGTTTCTATTTTTAACGTTGTTTTTATTAAGAATTTTTCACGATCATCACAGTTATCTATCCAGTTGAGGTACACAGTTAAAAGCAAACAAATCCATCTCACCAAATGACTTAGTGAGTAAAGGCACCAAGTGGTGTGGTGCTATTCCATACAGGTCAGAAGGTCCCAATTTGACTCACTTGGTCTGTGTTGAATTAACTGATCTCAGTTAGGGCAGGATTTAGGCTGCTACAATTGACCTCACCTTACCTGGATTAAAGAGAGGTCAAATTAGCCAGGGTTTCCACTCCTAACTGCTACTCTGTGATATCTACCAGAAAACACAGATTTTGAAGACGGAGAAACATTCCACAGGAAAGGAAGGGGTTGATGTTATAGGCAAGCAAAGGGACAAAGAGAGATAGTTAAGTAGTAAGGAGCTAGGCTTGGCGGTGGAGTCAGGGAATAGGTGATGTTTCCCATGGAGATAATGGGGGGAAAATTCAGTTGATTGCGCCTCCAGTTAGCGCCTTAAGAGGGCGCTAATGGGGCGCAAAGCAACTAGCGCCCGTGCGCGGTGATCTTTGCGCCGCTCACGAAATTAAATAGACATTTTGCGGCGGCACTAAACACTACCGCCACGATCTCCTGCGCCAGCCGATCGTGTCGTCAGTCGAGAGTGCAACGCCCCGGTAGCGCCCCGGACCGGATATTGAGTGGCACCCCCTGTCTTACCGCCTGCCGCTAGCAACGACAGGTTGAGGGGAGCGTTTTGCAGTCAGGAAGGGACTGGGGGAGCACTATTTAAAGGCGACCACTTCCTGCCTTTTTTTCTCGGTGAAATTTTTGCACCACGCATTCTGAGTGAGAGAGAGAGACTGCAGGAGATATTCAACGCTGTGTTGAGGAGTTTTGGGTACTGAGCAGCACTTTGCAGGTTCTTTCTGATTTGACCTTCCTTGCATCGATTTAGAAGAGACTCTGGGGGTTGCACTCTGAGCTCTTTCCCTGGGCCTCTCAATTGTTCTTTCCAACAGATTTGATGTACAGGTCTCTCCAGGCCGAGATTCAAGGCTGCAATGAGCAGGGTGTGGATGTAGAGCAAGATAGACCCTCCCCTTTAAGAACTGGCCAGCGCCAGTGTGTCTGTGTTCCATTGCTGACTGACATCACATGAGCTTCGCCAGCGTTCTGAGGTAGCGCCTCGCTCCTCGGCCTTTGCGCCTTAAGACAGGTGTGTAGCACCTGATTTAGCACTCCAATCACCTCCAGGGGCCCGGCCGATAATGGCGCCCCAAACGGGGTGATACTGAATTTTCCCCCCGATGAGTCTGATGAGGCTGCGGGGGGGCGGGGGGGGGGGGGGGGGATACTGCAGAGCATAGTAGTAAGGGAGCTTGGAGAGGTGGAGAGGCAGAAGGAGAAAGACGCAAGCTGAGCAGAGGCTCAAGTTTGGACATGAAGACATGAACTACTCATACTCTAGGGAGGGATGAGAGAGGGTGAAATGCTCAAATGAGGAAAAAGTGGCAGAGTAAGAGACAGGTGAAGATGGGAAGTGGAGATGAGAGCCACACTGCCACAGATAGGGTGGGAGTGTGGTGGATACTTATAGTATGATGGGGCAGCCAAAATGAGATGGAAAGAGTTACCATTAATGATATGGGTTTCATCAGGTTCAGGATGTCAGTGCACTCATCCAGGATGTAGTAAGATTGGGGATGTATGGATGACAGGGACCAGGAATGGAAGGGGGAAGACAGAAAGCTGAGAGATTTTTCCTTTTCGACTATATATCCAGTTCCCTTTTGAAAGTTGCTAATAAATTATTTTTCACCAGCCTTTCAGGCAGTGCATTCCAGTGTGGCAGTGACATCGGAAATATTTGGATTTCAGAAAGCTTTTGACAAGTTTTCACGTAGATGATTAATGGCTAAAATAAAGAATCAAAGATAAAGGATTAAAATGTGATCTTAGATTGATATTTGGTTTAAAAACAGGAAACCGAGGGTGCATACAGGATATTCCAGAGAGCAATTTTAGGATCCTTCTATTTTTACTATTGACCAGTTGCAGGGACACTCGTATTGTAAGAAAAATCTCCAGGTTCCCTGCTAATACTAAAACAAAGGTAGGCCAAAAGTAACTCGAATCAAGTGACGTATCCCATCAGATAGTCAACATCACTGCAGTTATCTTTAACTTTGTGATCCTGGGCACAGACTCCAGTCTGCAAAGTGGGCATATCCATTTCTATATGCTGGTCTATGAAAAAAAATATTTAAGTGTTTACCCCACTCCAACAGACCATGGACCTCAGTCATCATATTTCATGTAGCCAGAATCCATTTGTGTGCCTGATGTGAGTCTAAGGTTTCTTACTACAATTAGTATTGATTGAATCCAATATTCGTTTTTAAGGGATGTGGGCATCGCTGGCAAAGCCAGCATTTATTGCCCATCCCTAATTGGCCTTGAGAAGGTGGTAGTGAGCTGCCTTCTTGAACCGCTGCAGTCTGTATGGTGAAGGTACTCCCACAATGCTGTTAGGTAGGGAGTTCCAGGATTTTGACCCAGCGACGATGAAGGATCAGCGATATACTTCTAAGTCAGGATGGTGTGTGACTTGGAGGGGAACTTGGAAGTGGTGGTGTTCCCATGTGCCTGCTGCCCTTGTCCTTCTAGGTGGAAGAGGTCGTGGGTTTAGGAGGTGCTGCCGAAGAAGGGAATGTGAAACACACTCATCACCATGTGTACCTGGAAGTGCCCACATCTTCTATTACCTTTGAGAAATGTTGTCATTTCGAACAAGACAGTACAACTTTTTTTTTAATAACTCTTCACTATGAAAGTGGATGCATTGTTTCTCAAATCCCAGATTAAACTCTTAGGCCTAGAAAATCGGCTGCTTACCACCACCCGTTACCAACAGATTCCTGAAAAAAATGGCGGGCGCCATTCTTCCACCCACCTCTGTCGCGAGACTTGGCGGCTGCCATTTTGGTCAGGGTCATAACGCTGCTGTTAGCAGAGCTGGCAATGGACATGCAAATCTGGAGAGCGTGACGCGCACGGCAACTTAACGCCAGGCTCTGCGAACTTGGACCTTTGCATTAAGTTTAGTGCTGGGACCTAAGCTCGCTCTGAAAAGCGAGCGTGCAGCAGACCGACAGAGACACTGTCAGCATTTTTTAAAGGGACACACACATTTTCAGGTAAGTTTGTATTTAAGCTTTTGGACTGGATTTTTTATGTTTTATTGAAGTAGTGGCTTGGTGCAATAGATGTTAAAAGTTTTAAAGTGTGCAGGGAATGCAGGGAGTGCTGCTGGATGCTTGCAAGGCCTTGGATGGTAAAGGAAGGCCTCTGAGAAGACAGAAAATGCAGGAAATACTCAGCAGTCAGGTAGCATCTGTGGAGAGAGAAACAGAGTTCACGTCTGACTGCTGAGTATTTCCAGCATTTTCTGCTTTTATTTCAGCTTTCCAGCATTCGCTTGCAGAGGGAAGAGGAAGATGCAGAAGAGGAAAAAGCAGAAGAGGAGGAAGCAGAAGAGGAGGAAGCAGAAGGAAGGATGCAAAACAGACAGCCCCTTTCTGGCCCGGATGGAATCATCCACCTGCAGTACCAGTGACCACAACCCCAATTCCCATTTCAACATTTGTCCCACACCTTACCTTCCCTCTGTTACTGACCATCACAGCGTCCTCTTGGCCACAATGCTGAAATAAAAGCCATCACAAAGCAAACTTTCCAATCCAACTTTATACATCTACCCACCCAATATGACATCAAGAACTCAACTCATCACCCTTATGCATTCCCTTAGTGACTGTCTTTTGTGTGCCTTTGCCTATCCTACTGATGTCATGCAGTGCTACCCCAGTGGCTGCAGCATGGCTGGTGGAAGGCTGTTGACTTTCAGTGGGGGACACTGCAAATTGCCTTGCTGGTCAACCTTGAGTTGCTAGAGGCTGGGAGTGTGAAATCGAGTGACTGTGTTTCTTCTTCTTCTTCTTCTTCTTCACTCTCCTCTCTCTCTTCTTGGTCAACCACTGGCTGGGCAGGCTGCATTTCTTAGGTGTGTGAAATGAGGAAGGCACAAGGGTGGAGTTATGGTGAGGAGAGAGCGGGAAAGCAAGAGGTGCATACGAGAAGGAGGATAACATATGATGATACCAGCATCTTGTATCCTTTCAGTCACTGGCCAAGGGCTCAGCCATGCCCCTGCTAAGAATGGCCAGCACCGTCTCCTTCAAGGGGTTGAGGTGAAGCTAGGATTGGGAGTTGTGCCTCGTATAGATTGTTGGTAGGTGAGTGATTGGGTGGGGGGGGGGGGGGGGGGGGGGTGGCTCATGCAATGAGCAGTGTGTGAGGCTGGTGGTGCAGTTGGTAGGAGACGGCTTCTGAAGATGCATTCACTGATCTTGACCACTGGTTTGAGGTCATGAAGCTTCTTTGGGTACTGGAGCCAGGTCATGGAGCAGACACTGCTGGTAGTGATGGCCTTGGTCCTCTGGCTCCACATCGTTCTTTCTGGAGCGCCTCCTGGCCCCTGTGGGTAGAGGGCCTGTCTTGCAATGTTGACCCCTGCACAAAGCAGAATGCTGCGTGCGAGAACCTGGGTGCTCTTCCCTGGCTCGCTGAGCCATTTGTGTTAGTGCTGAGGCAGTTTTCCCATATTTTTAGGTGCAGAAGGCAATTCAGCTTTAAGATCTGAAGACTGCCATTTGGGAATTCTTCTTAATGTTTATTGTTTTTCCAGAAGGCAATTGAGTTGTAAGGGCTAATAACTTATTTTTTGAAGAGGTGACTAAAGTAGTGGACAGGGGAATGTCTATGGATGTTATTTATATAGACTTCCAGAAGGCACTTGATAAAGTCCCACATAAGAGACTGTTATCTAAGGTAGAAGCCCATGGAATTGAGGGCAAGTTATTGACCTGGTTAGGAAATTGGCTGAGCGGCAGGAGACAGAGAGTATGGATATTGGATAGGTACTCAAATTGGCAGGATGTGACTAGTGGTGTCCCACAGGGATCTGTGTTGGGGCCTCAACGATTCACAATATTTATTAACGACTTAGATGATGGCATAGAAAGTCATGTATCCAAATTTGCCGATGACACAAAGATAGGCGGCATTGTAGGCAGTGTAGATGAAAGCATAAAATTACAAAAGGATATTGATAGATTAAGTGAATGGGAAAAAATGTGGCAAATGGATTTCAATGTAAGCAAATGTGAGGTCATCCACTTTGGACCTAAAAAGGATAGAACAGGGTACTTTGTAAATGGTGAAAAGCTAAAAACAGTGGATGTCCAAAGAGACTTGGAGGGTTAGGTACATAGATCATTAAAATGTCATGAACAGGTACAGGCAATAATCAAAAAGGCTAATGGAATGCTGGCCTTTATATCCAGAGGACTAGGGTACAAGGGGGTAGAAGTTATGCTTCAGCTGTACAAAACCCTGGTTAGACCACACATGGAGTACTGTGAGCAGTTCTGGGCACCACAAAGATATATTGGCCTTGGAGGGAGTGCAGCGTAGGTATACCAGAATGATACCCGGACTTCATGGGTTAAGTTACGAGGAGAGGTTACACAAATTAGGGTTGTATTCCCTAGAATTTAGAAGGTTAAGGGGAGGTCTGATCGAAGTTTTTAGGATATTAAGGGGAACAGATAGAGTTGATAGAGAGAAACTATTTCCGCTGGTTGGGAATTCTAGGACTAGGGGGCATAGTCTAAAAATTAGAGCCAGACCTTTCAGGAATGAAATTAGGAAACACTTCTACACACAAAGGTGATAGAAGTTTGGAACTCTCTTCCGCAAATGGCAATTGATGCTGGATCAATTGTTAATTTTAAGTCGGAGACTGATAACTTTTTGTTAACCAAAGTTATTAAGGGATATGAGCCAAAGGCGGGTATATGGAGTTAGATTGCAGATCAGCCATGATCTCACTGAATGGTGGAACAGGCTCGAGGGGCTGAATGGCCTACTCCTGTTCCTATGTTCCTAACTGCCTATTTTTAAATGATTTTCTTTTCATTTTAGAAGGCAGTTCCCCTTTAAGGGACCAACACTGCTTTCTAAAATGACATCCTTGCTTTAAGAGAAGGTTGTTCTTGCTACAGTAACGCTATGGCCACGCTACATTGGGTCTCCTGCTGAGACTACCACCTGAAAACCGGCCTTGAACAGTAAGTTTAGCGCTGCGCTAATGTTAATTAGCAAGCAGCACCAATATACCAGTGCTGCCAGCGCTGTTAATTTCGGTGGCTGTTAACTGCGGCCCGCGGTGCCACCGGCAGGTTTCCAGCACTCTGGAGTTTTTAGTCCTTAATATTTTGCTGCCGATCTTTAATGCTTTAGTAAAAGCCACTTTTCAAAGTTTTTAAAAACTGTAAACTAGGTACTATGTAATGTAACCCGTCTATAGCCTGATATAAACTGATACCTAGTGTGGAACGAGTATGAGAAAATCAACCATCTTCATACTTTGGTTCTGATATACCATCACTGCAGGACATCGATAAATATTTATTTAAATCAGACATTAGGAACTCACTTTTAATTCATTAAAATTAATAAAGGAGTCCCGCTTGCTAATCAACAACGAGAGAGGCTGTTATAAACAGCTGTTCTCCATACATATTTTATGTTACAATTAGATAAAGTGTCACTGCATTGTTTTAATTATATAAAAAATAAACATTTCAGGATAAATCTACATGACTGTCTACAATTAGTTTGCTATGCACAATACTTAATCGTATGTTTGCATTATTCTGTGCTGTTATATATATTACAAAATTAAACTTTCAGAATGGCAGGCTTGGTTACACATCATTTCAAACTCATCGTACCTAAACACGCCATTTTCCCGTTAAATAGCTTGTATTTCCTTATTAGTTGATTTTTTTTATCAGCTTTGTATGTGTTTAACCACCACCACTACTTTTAAATCCCCACCTGTCCTCTCAACCAACTCATCTCTGCTACAAAAGCAAAATACTGCAGATGCTGGAAATCTGAAATAAAAACAGAAAATGCTGGAAATACTCAGCAGGTCAGGCAGCATCTGCGGAGAGTGAAGCAGAGTTAACGTTAACTCTGTTCCTCTCTCCACGGATGCTGCCTAGCCAGCTGAGTATTTCCAGCATTTTCAGTTTTTAACTCATCTCTGCTGTTAGTATCTTTTGCTCATCAACTTTTCTCATGTTCCAGCACTCAGATCCGGATAATAATGTGGGGATAATTAGCGCCTCGTAAACTCTTCCCTTCGTTTTTATCAAAATATCTTTAGCCTTCCATATCCTGTTTAATCTTCCAAAAGCAGCAGAAGCCAGTCCAATCCTTCTTTTGATGTCTTCTTCACAACTCCCATTCTCTGACACTAACCCACCAAGGTATACAAACTTTTCCACCTGTTCAACAGCATCCCCTCCACTGTAATATGTGCATCTTCCGGATACTCCCAAATGACATGACCTTTGTCTTCCTTGTGTTAATCTGTGATCCACATTTTCTACTCTCCATGTGCACCTTATCAGTCAGTCTCTGGACATCTGTTTTAGATATTGCTATCAGCTCAATGTCATCAGCAAATCTGAGATTGTTTAAAATCTTGCCACATAAGCAGACTGCTCCAATATCATCTTTTCGTGCAAGATTCATTACTGCTTCCAGTACTAGATTAAATAAATCAAGCAACAGTGTGCATCCTTGTCTCACCCTAACTGTTGATCTGAACCATTGGGTCAGTTTCCTGTTCACTCTAACAGCACTCAGGGGCTTGTTATAGATTCTTTCTATTAGTCTGACAGGTTTCTCAGGAATGCCATTCATCCTCAAGAAATGCCATATCCCTTCTCGCCATACATCGTCAAAGGCTTGCTTAAAATGTATGGGCCTAGAAATGCGAGGTTGCCCAAAAATTGCACATGCCTTTAAGTGTTGCCCCAGGTAGCACATAATATTCGTACTGCATGCTAATTATCATGACGCAGGCGTGCAGCCAACGCTACCTACGCTATTCCCTGGCTGCACGCCTGTTTGCGGGGGGGGGGGGGCAGATATCAGCTGTCTCTGGCACCACTTAAAGGCAGCCAGCACCTTTTAAAGGGAAGGTGCATTCTAGCTGCAAACACTTGGGAAACACTTGGAAGGAGAGAAATGGCTGCAGAATGTACTGAGACAGCACCAACATTCTCTGATGCTGCCTTGGAGGGTTAGGTGCAGACAGTCGACAGGAGAAGGGAGATCCTCTTCCCCGCAGGGGGCAGAAAGCCCTCCAGGCAACAACTCTGCCACCAGTGGGAAGACGTCAGTGAAGAGGTCAACGCCAGGAACTTAGCTCCAAGGACAAGGCTCCAATTCCGAGAGAAGTTCAATGACCTCACCCGAGTTGTTCAGGTAACAATCCTGCCCTCTTAATCTCTGCTCACACCTCCAGCCTCACTATTCACAATAATCCCCTCCTCCACTTCCCTTCCTTACAATCATTGCATCACACTTGCATGTAAAAGTCCAGCTCCAACTTGTGTCAAGGCTTTGCGCAAAATATAAAGACCATTTCGTTCAACATGGACCGAGCGGTCAGCTCCATCAACACGACAGTGGCGCCTACCGTCATAGGGCTTCTGCTGACAGCTGTAATTGCTGCATTCGCTGCTCTCCTTTTTTTGCCTTTCCCCAGTCTTCAGCCATTTGCTCGTCTTCACGAATTTCGTTAAACAGCCTTTGCATCACTTTTACAGTATGTTCTTCACCCGCCTGCAACAACTCTGCATTTACATTATCGATACCAGGAGCTCTGTTCTTTTTCAAACTATCAATAGAAATCTTTATTTCATCTTCCAAGAAATCCGCATCAACTGCCCTCCATTTGCACAGGGGGGGCTTCTCCAGAACTGACTGATCCACCGTGCTCTGTACATTTTATATGCTTCACTCTAATTTCCTTGCACTCCTGTAAATTACACTCTGTTTACGTGGGATTTATACCAATCGCTATGCCAATGGGTATGCAAATGAGCTGACCCAGGAAACCTGTCCAGATCACTGGCTGGCGCAAATCATTTTCCATTGGCGTAAAAGTGACACAGCTCACCATGAGGAAATTCAGCCCCTACTTCTTGATTTATCTCATCTCTCTACTCATTTCAACCTTGATGGTGCCTTCCACTCGAACCTTAAATACTTCACCTAGGCATCCTCATAAAATTAGTATGAACCCTTAATTAAATGAATTCCTTATAACTGCTCCTTGGCATCCATTGTTTTACATATAAATCATCTGAAGTTCTCAATTAGAACACTGCCTTGCAATTACTCCCAATTTATATGTTCCACAAACAATTGCTACCAAAAGAATAAATGCTATACACTTTATAACTTTTTAAAATATTAGCTAAGTGTGGAAAACCATATCAGGCTTTCCCTCACACAGCCTGCTGGGATATTGTGGGTCACATGATGGTGGAGTGGTGCATTCTGACCCAGGTTTTCAGTTGAGTTGCCAGGGAGGATTGTTGTCCTACCATCACCTTTCACAGGAACGTTACTTTATACAGAAGCAAAGTGGAGATCGCCTCGACATAAAGTACTTCCCAGTGCACTCCTCGTCGCTAATTTGCATATTTACAGACAAGGCAGATTTAAGTATGGAACATGGGTTTTGTTCTGCGATGGAATATTTGATGGAAAGTTATGAATGGGAGTATAAAACAAATCACATTAATGCTAATAATGTATAAAAGCAATGCATTTGCATGAAATTCCTGCAGATTTTAGTAGGAAAGTGTGAAGGAAGTAAGAGTTTCCACAATTTCGAGGTCCTGGCAAAGAGTGAGCATGAGTAGGAGATGGTGCAATGAGTGTTGCTTCGCTGAGTTTTCTTTCAAAAGGGTCCAAAAACCTTGGGCCGTCACTGTTTCTATTCACTTTCATTTGCTTTGGGGTTGACATGGTGTCAAAGAGCTGCTGGCGTTTGGGCAGGTCAATAAAGTTCTCAAGAGCCATTTTTTTGTTACAGGTGGATCTGTAAAGTTTTAACAGATCTATCTGCTGTTGTGTCAGGAATGGGCCCCTGAGGATTTACGGTGAATGGCTGTAGAAGCTATTTGGAAATGTACCAACTCAAAGCTATAAATGTCAGGAAAATTGAGTGGGGTCAGGAAGATCAGGCTTTTGAACCAACTGATTTGTTTTACACTGACCAGTGCAGACAACCTGTCTGTCAGCAATTTAAAAACAGATGTTTATTTAAATGGCAGAGAGCTTGTTTGAAGAAAAATATTGAATTCTGGGCACATTGCTGAATGACTTCATCTAAAAGCCATAATGTCAGGACTCAGGGAAAGTATTCACCTGGTAACTTTATATAGGCCGTAAAGCCAAAGGAAATGGATTGCAGACACTTTTTTCTGCCTGATTTCTTTGATGTTTTAAATTTAGCCCGATGGTTTCGATCAGGTGAAAACAGGTGAAATTAGTCATAGAAGAAAAGACCTTTCAAATGCTCACTCTGGTGCACTATTTACTACCTTCTCTAAACTGGCTACTTTGTTATTTTTGGGTCTAATCCATATAATTCAGAATAAAGAGTAACTAGTTGAAAGACATTTTTATTATTTGGCAGAATCGGGTTTTTTTTACAGTGCGTTCAAAGAGCTAGCTGGAGGTTATAAGTACTTCTTGGTGTTTGTTAAACAATGAACAAACCATCTTTGGTGAAGTATTGCATCAGTGCATTGGTGTGTCATTCCACAGAGTGATACAAACTCTTACAATATTTCGGAAGTGTTACAGCCAAATCACGAATTGTCTCACAACCGTCTCCTCCTTTCCTCTCCAAATCTTGAACTCTTCTCCACCCTTCAGCTCGTTTTCTCTCATCTTACTTTTTGCCTTGATCCTTTATTTAAAATGATTTCCTTTTTTCCTCCATTCTCTTTTTCCATGTAAGCTTCCATTCACCTTTGGCAATTTTTCAATTTCATTTCCAATTTTTGAAAAGTTTCTTTAACCAGTGCTTACTTACACATGCATTGAATGATGCAGCAAACTTCAGTGACCGCCCCTTTAAATAGTCCTCATTTACTTCCTCTACTGCCCACTTTCCTAAGCGGGTCTTTCACCGAGTGGCTGCCTCGATTTTTCCTGTAAGAAATTGCAGTACGGTCCTATCTTCACGATAGGACCCCTATTTAAATAATTAAATACCGTTGCCGCTTGATACACGTGGAAGCCTGAACCGCTCGGGTCCTGCCGGAAATCAAAATGGCCGCAGAGCCAACGGGAATGCTATCGGGGCGGTAGATGCTGCACCACCATTTTCAGTCTCGAAGCACCTCGTTAGTTTTGGGGAAGTAGGTCAAAATTGATGCCTATACAGCTGATAACTACAGTGTTTTCAGTTTGCTCTCATTCATTCCCACAAACCTCCTGTCGGCAACTTACCTCACACTCGGCTTCACTGAGATGCTGCAGCAACTGTGATGGTTTGCAGCCACTAAACTGGCACCGGCACTGAGTTCCAACCCCATCATCTCCCATGGCAAGAGCAGAGTGTTTCCCCATCAGCTTCATAGACTGCTCCTCATAGGGATAAGCTTCTTGATGTTGGGGATGCTCCTTCTGGTGCCCTGCCTCTCATGGGCAATGTGCACAAGTTTGCCCTGCAACAACATTGAGTGAATTGAGTGAAACATGGCATATGAGGAATACCTCCCATGTGGCATCAAGCAGCTGATGTAAACGATGTGGTGATATCACCCTGTTAAAGTGGAAGAAGGGGTTTTAATGTTGTACATGCCAAGTAAGTGCTGTTAGGGGAGATGGCTACACATAGAGTCAGTCATAACGGCACAGGGGAGGCCATTCGGCCCATCAAGTCCGTGCCGGCTCTCTGTAGAGCAATCCAGTCAGTCCCATTCCCCCTCTCTATCCCCGTCGCCCTGCAAGTTTATTTCCTTCGAGTGCCTATCCAGTCTCCCCTTGAAAACATTGAATGTCTCCGCTTCCACCACTTCCATCGGCAGCGAGTTCCAGGTCCTCACCACTCACTGCATAAAAAGGTTTTTCCTCACGCCCCCCTGTATCTCTTGCCCAAAACCTTAAATCTGTGTCCCCTAGTCCTTGTACCATCAACTAGTGGGAACAGCCTTTCCCCGTCTAGCCTATCCAAACCTGTCATAATCTTGTACACCTCTATCAAATCACCCCGCAATCTCCTTTGCTCTAATGAAAACAAATCCAGCTTCTCCAACCTGTCCTTGTAACTAAGATCCCCCATCCCCAGAACCATTCTGGTAAATCTCCTCTGCGCCCTCTCAAGGGCCTTCACCTCCTGTAAGATCTCTGCTTAGTGTCACCCCCCTTAACCAGAATGCAATTAGTTGTTAGCTATTAATCAGCTCAGTCTCACTGAAATTGTGAGCTCTTCTTCTCCTCCTCTTTGAAATGCCGTTGTCCCATTTTGACTGTCTGTACCAAATCCTCCAGTGGAAGAGATTCATGAAAAGTGCGGCAAAATGACATATGAGCCATCCAGTGCAGCTATCTGGCAATGGACTCAGTAATCAAAACACTTTCCTACTTACCCGCTGCTCCCCTAAGTCTGCTGCTGCAATCTTCGGCCAGACTTGGCGTTTAAAGGCTGCCCTCTAATTTCCAAGCATCCGTCACATATTACTCCCATTTAGCATGGGATTTGCGCTGGAGATCCTCCAATGGATATGCAAATGAGAGAACACGTAAAATTCTGTCAGATTCCGCTCTGTAGAGCATCAGTGGGTGCAATTCCAGACACGGTGCGCGAATCCGGCACAACTCACCGCATAGGATTTCGAGACCTTGACATTTGACTGAAAATTAAACTGCTACATCAGGTGGCTGTGCTTTTTCAGTAAACCACAAAATTCTCTCATGATCTTTTGCACAAATAAAACACTGGTTGACATTTATTTCGATTTTATTTATTCATGCCCCTCAAAATCGTACGTGTTCCTTAAAGTCTATCTCCATATAATATAAATCGCTCCTTTGCAAAGAAATGGGAACACCTGCTAAACATACCAAGTGGATACATGAAGGGAAAAAATAACAAAGAACTCAATTAAAGTGCCTGCTCCTTTAACAGTCTGCCGCTGCCTGTTTGTTTCTTGTGCAAGATGTACCTAGAAGGTGTCCAATGTATTTTCGCATTTTGATGACAGGCATTGTTCTTGGGTAATGAGTTTAAGAAAATTGTGGTTTATTTTGGTATTGGCAGTGGCAATACTTTTGTAGTAATCAAAATTGTTATGTTCATTGGCTGAATAGTTTTTAGTTTTATTTGTTACTATGGAAATGGCTCTATTTGCGCTACCCCCGTATTCATCTCTTACAAAAAAATGGCGTTTTGCCAGTTGACTGCAGTGGAAATTATTTTTTTTTGTGAGGATCCAAACAGAGTAAATGAAGGGGACAGCTGTGAAAATGAAAACTACCAAAAAAAAGGAGAAAAGTGAAATTACCTAGAATTACTCGGCATAATTGTGACTTTTGAGAAAGCTGTTTGTTGTTGTAATCTCCTTCAGCCCCACAACCCCCCCGAGATATCTGCGCTCCTCTAATTCTGCCCTCTTGAGCATCCCTGATTATAATCGCTTAACCATTGGTGACCGTGCCTTCTGTTGCCTAGGCCCTAAGCTCTGGAATTCCCTGCCTAAACCTGTCCGCCTCGCTACCTCTCTTTCCTAGAGAGAAAACGAGGAATTATAGACCGGTAAGCCTGACATCGGTAGTGGGGAAAATGCTAGAGTCCATTATAAAAGATGTAATAGCAGAGTACTTGGAAAACAGTGACAGGATCGGACAAAGTCAACATGGATTTACAAAAGGTAAATCATGCTTGACTAATCTACTGGAATTTTTTGAGGATGTAACTGGTAGAATAGATAATGGAGAACCAGTGGATGTGGTGCATTTGGACTTTCAGAAGGCTTTCGATAAGGTCCCGCATAAGAGATTAGCGTGCAAAGTTAAAGCACATGGGATTGTGGATAAGGTACTGTCTTGGATAGAGAACTGGTTGGCAGACAGGAAGCAAAGAGTTGGAATAAACGGGTCTTTTTCCGAGTGGCAGGCAGTGACTAGTGGGCTACCGCAGGGATCGGTGCTAGGACCCCAGTTATTCACAATATATATTAATGATCTAGACGAGGGAACTAGATGTAATATCTCCAAGTTTGCAGATGACACAAAGCTGGGTGGGCGTGTGTGCTGTGAGGAGGATACAGAGAAATTCCAGTATGATTTGGACAGGTTGGGTGATTGGGAAGATGCATGGCAAATGCAGTATAATGTGGATAAATACGAGGTTATCCACTTTGGTGGCAAAAACAGGAAGACAGATTATTATCTGAACGGCAATAGATTGGGAAAAGGGGAAGTGCAACGAGACCTGGGTGTCCTTGTGCACCAGTCGCTGAAGGTAAGCATGCAGGTGCAGCAGGCGGTTAAGAAGGCAAATGGTATGTTGGCCTTCATAGCGTGAGGATTCGAGTACAGGAGCAAGGAGGTCTTGCTGCTGTTGTACAGGGCCTTGGTGAGACCACACCTTGAGTATTGTGTGCAGTTTTGGTCACCTTATCTGAGGAAGGATGTTCTTGCCATGGAGAGAGTGCAGCGAAGATTCACCAGACTGATACCTGGGATGGCAGGAATGACGTATGAAGAGAGATTGGGTCGATTAGGCTTATATTCGCTAGAGTTTAGAAGAATAGAAGAATGAGAGGGGATCTCATTGAAACTTATAAAATTCTAACAGGACTAGACAGACTAGATGCAGGAAGGATGTTCCCGATGGCGGGGGAGTCCAGAACCAGGGGTCACAGTCTAAGGATAAGGGGTAAGCTATTTACGACTGAGATGAGGAGGAATTTCTTCACCCAGAGAGTGGTGAACCTGTGGAATTCTCTACCACACAAGGCAGTTGAGGCCAATTCATTAAATATATTCACGAAGGAGTTAGATATATTTCTTAAGGCTAAAGGGATCAAGGGATATGGGGAGAAAGCAGGACAGGGTACTGAATTTGGATGATCAGCCATGATCTTATTAAATGGCGGAGCAGGCTCAAGGGGCCGAATGGCCTACTCTTGCTCCTATCTCTTATGTTTCTATGTTTCTATGTTTTCCTCCTTTAAGACGCTCCTTAAAACCTACCTCTTTGACCAAGCTTTTGGCCACCTGTCCTAACTTCTCCTTATGTGGCTCGGTGTCAAATTTTTTGTCTTATAATACTCCTGTGAAGCGCCTTGGGACGTTTTACTACATTAAAGGCGCTATATAAATACAAGGAGCCGTATTTTCCAATCGGAGGCTTCCCGCGTGTGGAGGCCTCCGATCTGGAAAAAATCTACGCACTTACCTGAGGGCTCCCGAGGTGCGTATGGTTCTGATGCTGCGCCTCTCCAACTCCATGTCTGCAGGACTCACGTATCCCAGAGGCGCATGCAGTTTGCAATCGTCCCTGGAATCACATGGGCCATGGGGAGCCAATCAAAGAAGGGAATCTCCCTTCATACACTTGACAAATAGACCTGTCAAATATATGAATGGAGATCACCCCAAAAACACTTTAAAACATTAAATAATTTTTTTTAAATCACATTTTTAAAATTAGTTGAAAAATTATTTTTTTTTACTTTATTTTCAAATCTTATGCTGGTAAAAGCAGGCCTTACGCCTGCTTTTACCGGGTGTAAGAATTCTAAGGGTTTTCTGCGGGCGGAGGTGCTCCAGAAAGCGGAACTATCCGCCCGCAGAGCCCCTTCTCTAGGGCATTCTTAACAGATCGGAAATGCCGGTTTTTAGCGCATGCGCTTCGCATGCCTGAAACCAGCATTTCCGATGTCCCTACGGGTGTGTACACAGCCCGTACCCACCCGTAGGCATTGGAATATCCGGCCCTATATGTTTTTGTTGTTGTTGAAATGAATTTCAGGAATCAAAAGCAGAGAGCAGAAAGAAACCTCAAGAGAACTCTTGTCACATGAATTTTATTTTAGGGAAGTAATCAGGAACTACTGAGAAAAGCCTGAAAAGGAAAAGATCAAACAGTGGAAGATGGATGCAAAGAAAAGGCAGCCTTTTAGTTTCAGCTTGTGAGGAGGATGAGGCACTAATGGCAATCCAAAACTAATTCCACTGCTCTGCTATCTCTCCACAGCCCTGTATTGTTTTCTGCTTCAAATGATTTACTGACTCTTCCCTTAAAGTATACCATGGGCCTAGAAATTTGAATGCTCCATGTGAGGACCCCTCCTCTAGTTTACCCTCTAAAATACACGTGGTGTCAATCTCTGAGCTGGTCCTTGCTAAGAAAGAAAAAGAAAGAACTGCATTTATATAGCACCTTTCATGACCTCAAGACGTCCCAAAATGCTTTACAACCAATAAAGTAGTAAGGATGATATCAAGTGGAGCGGCATCTTCAGGAAATCTGGCCTCCTCTTCCTGAAATTCAGACGTATTTCCACATTTGCAGCACAGAGAGGGTTGTTGATTAGCTTTTAGTGTGAAGGGAGATCAGATAGTGACGTGGCTTCTGAAAGCAGCTGCAGTTTGTCATGCAGAGAGTGTAGGCTGATATTGAAGTAAGAGGAGACAAAGAAGATAAGGTGTGAAGAAACCCTACTTCTCCAATGTTGCCACTTGTCATGGCCATGACCCTCCCACTTGACGGCCAGCACGTTTTCTTCAACAGGAGACAGGATGTGCAGCTGGGCTCGGTCTCCTCAGGTCTCGGACACCTACTGCAAGTTGTGCGTGACCATTTCCTGGAAGAAAGGAGAGAGTGTGTTGGTGACATCCCTCTGAGGTGTTTAGAGAATGTGCCTGTCATGGTCGAATATAGTGTGTAAGATTTGAGGTGTGGGGAAGTGAGGGTTGCAATAGTAGTGAGAGTGAAATGTGTGAGTAGGAGGAGAAGGGGCTGTAGTGAAGTGTGGTACAGTGGTTGTAGGAGAGTGAAGGGAAGCGGGACAGGGTATTATTGTGAGTAGTGAGGCTGGAGGTGGTGGAGGTGTGAGCAGAGAGTAAGAGAGCAGGATTGTTAACTTAACAACTCAAGTGAGGTCATTGAACTTCTTTCAGCATTGTAGCCATGTCCTTTGGTGGCAGAGTTGTTGCCTGGAGGGTTTTCTGCCCTCCCTCCCTCCCCTCCCGGGGGGAATAGGATCTCCCTCATCCTGTCCATTACCTGGATCAGGGCCTCCAACATTGCATCAGAGAACCTGGGGTTCCCCCCTGACTCTCTTGCAGACATTTTTCCACTTGTGAAGTTTTCCTGCTGTCTGCAGCCAGAGTGCACCTTCCCTTTAAGAGGTATTAGTTGCCTTTAAGTGGCATCAATCAAGCCCAATATCCCACCCCTCCAAACAGACGCTCAGCCAATGAATAGTGCAGGTAGCACTGGCTGCACGCCTGATAATGAGCTAGCAGCACCAATTTCACGTGGTTAGAAGATCATTATCATAAACCTGCTGACCATTACAATCAGTGGCGATCATAAATTTCCTGCTGCCACCCGATGTCCCACCCCCTCAACCTTGGTGCTTTTCCAGCTCATCTTGTGCTACTTGATGGGTGCGTTGCTGGAATAGTTAAATGAGCTGACCTTGCGTTGCATGGGGTGAGGGCAGCTTGTAGCCCCACACTTCTAGCCAGCACCCAATGAGCAGTAGTGCTAGCACGTTTATCTACCCCATAGAGGAATAGGCTGCAGTTATACTGCCACTTTCATATCAACGCGAAGCAGATCTCTGCAAATATCAAGGCTAAGTGACAGTATAACTGAAGAATCATGTTTCAATCTGACTCTGGAGTACACCAAAGCTAAGCAGTGTGAGTACCTCTCCAGCAGGTCAGCTCTCACTGGGGCTCTGCACTGGATGAAGTATAAGTTCTGCTCAGCATTCAGACAGGTTTGATAGGTGTACAGTCGCATAGTGGTTATGTTACTGGTCCAATAATCCAGAGGTCTGGACTGAATGGTCCAAGAGGTATGAGTTCAAATCTCACCACAGCAGCTAGATTTAAATTCAGTTAATTAAATAAATCTGGAATTTAAAAAAAGCTAGCATTAGTAATGGTGACCATGAAACTATCAGATTGTCGTAAAAACCCACCTAGTTCACTAATGTCCTTTAGGGAAGGAAATCTGCCGTCCTTACCCGGTCTGGTCTATATGTGACTCCAGACCCACAGCAATGTGGTTGACTCTTAACTGCCCTCTGAAATGGCCTAGCAAGCCACTCAGTTGTCAAGAAGGCGGCTCACCATCACCTTCTCGAGGGCAATTAGGGATGGGCAATAAATGCTGGCCTTGCTAGCGACGCCCACATCCCGTGAATGAATAAAAAAACTAGGAGCTCAGGCTGTTTGTTGGATCTCCTGAGCACTTTATACTTAAGTGCTAATTTTCTGAATTTGTGCGGGGATCCTCACCCACTGATTTAAATTAATGCTCGGAAAAGCGTGCACATTTTTAATATGCGCTACTGGTGGATGAAGCTTCCCACTGAAACAGCTAACTCCCCAAATGGGGAATGACCCTCGCCTTCTTCAGGAGAGGAGCAGTGGAGGACATTGATTAGGGCTCGTTTGGAGGCATGCTGGAGACCATACATCTGATTATTTGAACACATCATTCATTAATTGATTTTCCTCTATGTGACTGCCCAATTTTAAACGGATTTAGGGCGATGGGGTCAGGCAGTGACACATAACACCATGTCCCCATCCCTAACAATGCCAGTATGCTAAGTAGGGATGGTGGTAAAGAAAGAACTTGCATTTATATGGCGCCTTTCATATCCTCAGAATCCCTGCTCTAGCATCGCCAGTGTTTCCTGGGTGGCACTGGCAGGCTCCCTCTTGATGATGGGATCATTTATGTCCACATGAGAGAGCAGACATTACAGGATTTAGCATCTCATCCGAAAGATGGCATCTCCCTCAGTACTGCACCAAAGTGCCAGCCTAGATTATTTGGTCAAGTCTCTAGAGAAGGGCTTGCACCCATGACCTTTTGACTCAGGTGAGAGCGATACCACTGAGCCAAGGCTGACACCTGAAAAATAAACCAATTCCTCAAGTATAAAGCCATAGTTAGACCAGAGAACAGGAATGAGTATAAGAATAAGTCTAGTGAGGTTTAGGGAGCCAAAATAGACCACAAGATCAGGATTGATGGGAATATAAAACACAGTGGGATAAATGTCTTGTCTTCACCGCATGGGTGACAGTGTGGCAGAGCAATAACCTGCCAATCATAGAATCCGTCCAATTTTTATTCCATTTATTCGGGCCAGCAATCTGCTCTACCCATGCGATGAAGCTGAAAATTTACTCCAATGTGAAAGGCTTTTGATAAATATATTCATTGAAAACAAGTAGTCAGGGAAACAATGGGCTCCTAAAGGACCCCATAAGATTTGCATTTACATAGCAACCTAAATTTTAATAGTCCACACTAGTGTTGAGGTCCTTCACCTAGACTAGCAGCCGACGTGGACTTGGTAAATGTATCCGAGTGAGTGCCTTATATCTCTTAGGATCATCTCAAATCTTTTGACATAGAATGAATTACTCTGAAATGCAGTGACTGTTGTTATGTAGGCAAACACAGCAATCATTTTGCACACAAACAGCAATGAGACGAATGACTAGTTGATGTGTGTTTGTTGTATTTGCTGAGAGAGGATTGCTGGCAGTGCAGATTCCTGCTCTTCTTCAGGGACTTACAATCTTTAACATCCACCAGAACGGTCAGACAGGATCTCAATTTAGCATTAATCTGAAAGACAAGACCTCCAACACTCCCTCAGTAGTGCACTGAGGTATCCGCCTACATTATGCATTCAAGTCCGGGTGCTGGGGCTCGCATCCTCTGAGTCAGTGCTGCATCCAAATGAGCCGCGTTAACACACTGACAGTGATGTCGTGAATAATTAAACTTAGACTCCAAAAACATTTGACAACATGTCATTACATTTTAATCCTGTAATAAGAAATAACTAGCCATATGAGACCCACATCAACTTTTTGGATATTTAAAATCAAGCCTGCCGTTTCCACACTGGCCAGGTAATACGCAATATTGTTAAAGCTTTTAAATATGAGCTTTGGGTAAATGAGATGAAATCTCAGCATCATTTGAAAGGTCCTTCTTAACTTGTCTCAGTTATTAATAGCACATGATCTAGCAGCAAACAAAATTTGATTCTTACTATCAAGGAAAATTGAGGACTGTGAGCTTTATCTCGTGGGTGAATAAAAATCTCATGATAATAATATACTTTTATTGAATTAATAAGGTTTCCTTGTAAACTATCTTCTTCTTAGGCAGTCCCTCGGAACCGATATGGTAAACTAAAGGCCCTGAATTTTCACGTTGTCCTAATCCCCTGTCATAACTTCAATGGGAGATTGGCGCGAAATACCTGGAGAAACGACAAAAACGGCTGAAAACGGCCATTTCTCTGGGGTTCCGCTGATCTCCAGCCACGAGCTACAGAAGGAGATCAGGGCAGCCTCTGCGGAAATTCAGGACCACGTTTCAGGACTGCGCATTTTCTAGCTGCGCAAATAATTTTGACTTTATTTCAACACAACATGATGTACAATATAACTAGGTGCGCAGTTAACAAACGGACATCACTTTGTGCTTTGGCAAGTGGTGTGCTCTAGCATTGCACCGGCTACAGCATAATTGCAACTGGTGCGAAACAAAGTTTAAACTTTTAGGGGTAGAAATTAGGTCGCGCCCCATTTGGGGCGCAAATATCGTCCGGACGCAAATATTAGCGCCTGGCGCTAATTATCGGTACTGACAGGAAACTTCACTTTTACCGCCCCGGGAGGTGAGTGGAGCGCTAAAGCAGGCGCTGCACACCTCTCTTAAGGCGCAAAGGCCGAGCAGTGAGGCGCTAACTCGGAGCGCTGGCGAAGCTCATGTAATGTCAGTCAGCAATGGAACACACACACAATGGCACGGGCCAGTTCTTAAAGGGGATGGTTAATCTTGCTTTCCATCCACATCCTGTTCATTGCTGCCTTGAATCTCGGCCTGGAGAGACTTGCACATCAAATGTGCTGGAAAGAACAATGGAGCGTACCAGGCAAAGAGCTCAGAGTGCAGCTCCCACAGTCTCTGCTAAATCGATACAAGGAATGGCAAATCAAAATGAACCTGCAAAGTGCTGCTCAGTACCCAAAACTCCTTCACACAACGTTGAATCTCTCCAGAAGTCTCTCCCTCTCTCTCTCAGAATGCGTAGTTCAAAAATGCCACCAACAATAAAAGACAGGAAGAGGCCCCCTTTAAATAGCGCCCCCCCCAGCCCCACAGCGATTGATAGCGTTCCAGTCTTCTGGTCGTTGGAAGCGCCAGGCGGTAAGGCAGGGGGCGCCACTCAATTTCCGCTACGGGGCGCCACAAGGGCGTTGCACCATGGAATGACGTCACAATCTGCGCGCGCAGGTGGTCGCAGCGGTAAGTTTTAGCGCCGCCGCACAATCTCAAGTTAAGTTCTCGAGCGGCGCAAACATCGCTGCGCCCGGGCGTTAGCGGCTTTGCGCCCCATTAGCGCCCTCTTGAGGCGCTAACGGGAGGCGCAACCAAGTGAATTTTTACCCCTTATAATATTAGGAGAGCGCAAACTGTCCCACCAGCTTCTTGTTAACATGAAAATTTCACCAGCATTTGCTTGCTTGAAAGTGGAGGTCTGCCCATGTATCTGAGTATATATGCACCAAATTCTGTTTTCCAGGCCATAGACTGATACATAGGCAGCTGTATAACTCTGATCTGCTGACCACGTATCTATCTGACTAGCTACTGTCTCAAACTAAGAACTGCAGTATGATTGCACATTTAAGACATGTTTCCCAACAAAGAAATTCTCATCTACAAAAGGTCACGGTGAAAATTATATCGGGGTGTTCTCCCAATCTCCCACCATAACCACGGCGGAAGATAGGAGGAACCCCGAGAGAGCCAGCTAAAATGGCTGTTGATGCGGATTCTCCGAGGTATCCGCCAGAGATCGGGAGAACCCCTGCGGAAATTGTATCCCCATTTGTAATCAATTCTTTTGGGATCTTGGGCTCCAGTGATCCAGTCAATGTTAGGGACCATTTCAGATTGCAGTGTTGATTCAAATTGCAAACTGAACAATCCTGCTCTGAAAAAGCAGAATCAAATATGCTTGTGGCATGTTGCGCTGGTTGTTTTTTTTTTGCAGCTAAATGTATTGACACATTCATTGAGTTTTCGCTGCAGTAAAAAAAGTGTGATTTTAATTTTTGTGCAAAATATACGCAGTGCTAACGTGATTAGTGCCTAATTTACACAAAACCTGGCATTATTAAAGGGGCAGTGTTGATGTGCTGGGGAATATTCAGGCAGACTCAGCTCTTGAAATATCAAGTAACAGTCTAGACCAAAATTCCACTCAAACTTCACACCAGCTGCCACTGTACAAGTTTCTCCTTCCATAATTTTCTTCTCTTTATCTCACCTCCTCTCCTGAAGGCATTAATATGTACTGGTCTATGGTTCACAGGTGCTTGGCATCTTCCAGTACCTCACCTTCGTGGCTGTTTTCCATGTCTTAGTCTAGACAATGAGCGTTGACAGTGGAGGGCAAGAAAGTTGTTCCTGATCTGTCCACTCACGCACCCAGACATACACACTCACACATACACGCACACATGCATACACACACACACAGTCCAGCACAGATCCCGAGATAACAGTCAGGATGTGAACTCTGGCTGATTCACCAACTCTACCCCAGGGTGGCTGAGACCAATGCTGGTGCCTGTACTGCTGCCCAGACTGATATCAGCTAACTCAGCACGGAACAGAATGAGGGCGGGGACTGTGGCCAAACCTGAGCCCTCCTGGTATAGTCTGGTTCCATGCTATGGGGTGAATTTTGACCTTCAGTGCTCACGATACAGAGTGTTGCCTGCTGGCAGGATATATCGGGAACTTGGTTGCCTGCCCCCTCCCCCACCATGGACAGAGAATTGAAAATTTACACCCATATATGCTGGCGTGTACGTTTTCTGTTTCTATATTTTTGTTGATTTAAAACTTTACGTGGGCGATGCAATTACAACATTTGTCGCATCATTGTTCTTTTTGTTCCAAACCCATTTGTATTCCATTTCCACACAATCACTTTCTATGCATGCAGCATACATTGCTCAATTTTTGTTGTTTGATTAATATGTGTGCAGTAAAATATTACAATACCCCTCAGTTTATTCAGCAAAATAAATCCGTTTATAGGTGTGCCATTTTCAGGAAAAGGTATTTGACAATACTTATTTTTCCCTCAGGGAGGGAGAAGAGCCAGAACAGCTGTGGTTAATTTTTGTCATGATAGGGTCACACACAAATGGTGTGTGATGGTGCATTTTGACTTCAGTCATGTCTTTGCAAAGCAAATGCAAAGATTTGCTGAACTTTTTGTGGAGATGGTGCCCCTTTAATAAGTAATCTTACTCAAGAGCAAAGTTCCCTCTAAGCTGCGCGTTGTGCGCGGGCTGTTTATTTCAATGCGCGGTCCCTTTAAATTTCTGCGCAGGTGCTGTATTTCCAGTGGAAAAGCTTGTGAGTGGCCGGCGTGGTACCTGGCAGATTACTGCGCGGCCACGCATGCACGCAGCTTCGAGGGAACATAGCTCAAGAGAGTTGTCACTGAAAGCAAACATGCAGGTGCAGCAAGCAGTTAGGAAGGCAAATGGTATGTTGGCGTTCATTGCAAGAGGATTTGCGTACAGGAGCAAGGATGTCTTACTACAGTTATTCTTCTTCGTCTTCTTCTTCTTCTTAGGCAGTCCCTCGGAACCGAGGATGACTTGCTTCCACATTAAAAATGAGTTCTCAGGTGACTGATGAGTCCAATGCGGGCCCTACAGTCTTTGTCACAGGTGGGGCAGACAGTGGTTGAAGGGACGGGTGGGTGGGGTGCTTGGGTTGACGTGCGCTCTTTCCACTGTTTGCGCTTGGCTTCCGCTTGCTCCCGGCGAAGAGACTTGAGGTGTTCGGCGCCTTCCTGGATGCTTCTCCTCCACTTTGTGCGGTCTTGGGCCAGGGATTCCCAGGTGTCGGTGGGGATGTTGCACTTTTTCAAGGAGGCTTTGAGGGTGTCCTTGAAGCGTTTCCTCTGCCCACCTGGGGCTCTCTTGCCATGTCGGAGCTCCGAGTAGAGCGCTTGTTTTGGAAGTCTCGTATCGGGCATGCGGACGATGTGGCCCGTCCATCGGAGCTGATCGAGCGTGGTCAAAGCTTCGATGCTGGTGATGCTGGCCTGAGCGAGAACACTGACGTTGGTGCGTCTATCCTACCAATGAATTTGTAGGATCTTGCGGAGGCAGCATTGGTGGTACATCTCCAGTGCTTTGAGGTGCCTGCTGTACATGGTCCATGTTTCTGAAGCATACAGGAGGGCCAGTATCACTACTGCTCTGTAGACCATGAGCTTGGTGCTGGGTTTGAGGTCCTGGTCTTCAAACACTCTCTCTTCCTCAGGCGACCGAAGGCTGAACTGGCACACTGAAGTTATACAGGACCTTGGTGAGACCACACCTGGAGTACTGGGCCTCACAGGATTTTTGATCTATTGAAAACCTTCTGACCGCCGTGCCACAGACCTACAGTTATACAGGGCCTTGGTGAGACCACACCTGGAGTACTGTGTGCAGTTTTGGTCTCCTTACCTAAGAAAGGATATACTTGCCATAGAGGGAGTGTAGCAAAGGTTCATCAGACTGATTCCTGGGATGGCAGGACTGTCGTATGAGGAGTGATAGGGTCGACTAGGCCTGTATTCACTAGAGTTTAGAAGAATGAGTGGGGATCTCATTGACATGTATAAAATTCTGACAGGGCTAGACAGACTGGATGCAGGGAGGATGTTTCCCCTGGCTGGGGGGTCTAGAACGAGGGGTCACAGTCTCAGGATACGGGGTAGGACATTTAGGATTGAGATGAGGAGAAATTTCTTCACTCAGAGGGTGGTGAACCTGTGGAATTCTCTACCACAGAAGGCTGTGGAGGCCAAGTCACTGAATATACTTATGAAGGAGATAGATAGATTTCTAGACACAAAAGGCATCAAGGGGTATGGGGAGAGAGCGGGAATATGGTATTGAGATAGAGGATCAGCCATGATCATTATTGAATGGCGGAGCAGGCTCGAAGGGCCGAATGGCCTACTCCTGCTCCTATGTTTCTATGTTTCTAAAATTTAGTCATTTATGCTCCCGATGCAGAGCTTCGCCAGCCGGGAGCGCTTATTGGGAATTAAGGCACGGCGGTCAGAAGGTTTTCAATAGATCAAAAACCCTGTGAGGCCCATGGACCTCCTCCTCCGAATTCCTGACATTCACTCCCACCGGCCCAAGTCCTGCACCAGGTGCGCAAATGAATCAAACTTACCCAAAGATGTTAGCAAATTTATCTTGAAATAGTTCATTTATCAGGTCTGCAATATGATGTCAGTGAATTTCTATGAAGTGGAAGAAATATAGAAGGAGGAAAAGAGAGGATTTAGGAAAATGCAAATCCATAAAGATCCAGACTTACCTCAGTACCGAATGTTAATAGAGATTAGAGCTGACTGTTTATGTAAAAAATGACCTTCATCAAGTTATTTTTTGTAATTCCTCTGATATTTACATTCCTTATTTTCCTAAGGTGTCTCTGCAAATCATGCATCTACATTCACTGTATTAATAAAACAGCTGTAAAAATATTAACAGTCCAAGGGTAATTGTTAGTACTGAGTCTGGGCCAAATTTATCCCTGAACGGATGTGGAGCTCAGGAGTTAGGCCAAGCTCCAAACTTGACCTTGCAGATAACAGCACACACAGCTGATGCTCATCACGTTTAACTCTAACTAAACCAGGATTCGGTTTTGGGGATCTCTCTTGTTTTTTGGAATGTGCTTTCTCACCTTGTTTTACTTTTTCCTTCTTAGTGTTCTCTTTCAACTGGGAAAGAGGTCAACTGTCGCAGACTCTTCCCACGTGCCTGTGCCTTGTTCATTGCAGGGAAAAGAAACAGGCTACGCTAAAATAGAGTGGAAATAGAAAGTGAGTTCTGATGAAGGGTTGTGCCTGAAACATCAGGATTTTCCCTTTCTTCAAAGATGCTGCCTGACTTGCTGAGTGTTTTCAGCAATTCCTGTTTTTGTTTTAGATTTCCAGCATCTGCTGTATTTTCTTTTTTTGAAAATGCAGTTTTTACCAGAAGTTCACTCTCAAGCTAGGTGAGCACCATATCAGATAGGGTAAAATGTGCAATATTGGCTTGGCCACCCATTGGCTTCAATGGAAACGAAAAAGAAAGACTTGCATTTATATAGCACCTTTCACGACATCCCAAAGCATTTTACAGCCAATGAAGTACAGTCATTGTTGCAATGCAGGAAACGCGGCAGCCAATTTGCACACAGCAAACTCCCACAAACAGCAATGTGATAATCATCAGATAACCTGTTTTTTATGATGTTGGTGGAGGGTAAACATTGACCAGGACACCGGGGATAACTCCCCTGCTCTTCTTCGAAATGGTGCCATGGGATCTTTTACGTCCACCTGAGAAAGCATCTCATCCGAAAGACAGCACCTCCGACAATGCAGCAACCCCTCAGTACTGCACTGGAGTGTCAGCCTAGATTATTTGCTCAAGTCTCTGGTGTGGGACTTGAACCCACAACCTTCTGACTCAGAGGCGAGAGTGCTACCAACTGAACCACAGCTGACACAAAAATGCGGAGAAGTGTTTAACAGGTAGCCTAGCCATTATCGTTTGTTTTACACTATCGCCCGATGTCAAAATTACCTCCAAAGAGGGGGCTCTCCTCTCAGCTAATGCCCAACGCTACATACTGGCAGGACGGAGCAAAGTCTTTCTGTGGTGGCTCTTGGGCTCAGATGATAGAAGGGTTAATTGCCCAATGGTACATCCAGAGAGCCAATAATTCTGCAACTGAATTGGGCAAACGCTCCAGCTCCTCCTGGTCTCACAAACAGAAGTCATTTTTTCTTTTAAACTTACCAGTTTGGGACTCTTCTGGCTTTGAAATGTCGACTCTTGTCCTCTCCACAGAAACAGCCTGATCTACTAAGGGGGAAAAATTCAGTTACTTAGCGCCTTCCAATAGCGCCCGGGCGCGGCGATGTTTGTGCCGCTCGTGAAATTGACCAGAGTTTTTGCGGCGGCGCTAAACCATACCGCCCCGATCTCCTGCGCCCGCAGATCGTGACGTCAGTCCAGCGTGCAACGCCCCGGTGGCGCCCCGGACCGGATATTGAGTGGCGCCCCCTCCTTTCCGCCTGCCGCAATCAACGACAGGGGGACTGGAACGTTTTCCAGTCGGTGAGGGGCTGGGGGAGTGCGATTTAAAGGCGCCCTCTTCCTGCCTTTTTTTGTGGGAGATATTTTTACACCACTCATTCTGACAGAGAGAGAGAGATTCTGAGAGAGAGAGAGAGAGAGAGAGAGACTTCTGCAGAGAGTCAATGCTGTGTGAAGTAGTTTTGGCTACTGAGCAACACTTTGCAGGTTCTTTTGGATTTGACCTTCATTACTTCGATTGTCAAGAGACTTTGGGGGCTGCACTGATTCGGGGTGTCGTCCTGCGCCTGCAGAATCGGAGGCATCAGAGACACAGAGAGAGAGTGGCAATCATGGCCAGAGGGAGGAGGGCTAACAGGCCTCTGCTCAGGAGACCTTACCCTCCCAGGGTATTCCGGGAACAATTCTCCTACATTCATTTGTCTGAGGAGCAGTGTTTGCGCAGGCTGCGCTTCAGCAAGGAGGTGGTCACTGAGCTCTGCCACCTGCTGCAGCCAGATCTGCAGCCTCAACTGAGGACCAGGACGTCTCTGTCCATGGCAGTGAAGGTCACAGTGGCTCTGAATTTTTATGCCACCAACTCTGCATGGGTGGCAGCAATCTGGGCTACAGGCGGTAGCAAGTGCAATGGGGAAGTGACAGTGGTGGCAGCAGGAATGCTGTCATCTTGAGAGAGGACTGCAACTCCCTGCTCGACTGACACACTGGCACTCCCATGGGGCAGCACCTCAGCATCCGGAGCAATCTGCTGGAGCACAGATTGCTGGCCTGCTGTGGCGCCGTGAGAGCCCCGGGGCAATGTGTCTGAACCAGCGACGATGGCAGCAGTCATTGCTTGCGTGGCCTCAATCTGAGACTGCATGAGAGCAGTCTGAGATTGGATCACGGCAGCCAGTGACTGAATTGCAGCACTAAGCATTTGCGTGGCATCCGCCTGTGCTGCAGTGTAGTGCTCCACACTCCTTGCCAGTGCATCAATGCGATCAGACACCCTTCCCACTTCACCCATGAGCTGAGTGTGCATGTCCACCACCTGGGTGTTCATTTCAGCAATGAGCCGCTCCTCCTCTGCGTCCAGTGCAGCAGGACTCGCTGGCCTACTCTCCCTCCGGGGAAAAAGCTCCCAAGCTTCCCTACCCCCATCGCATTGCTGCAGCCCGCTGGGTCCCGGAGCTTCACCCTCATCAGACCCTACCCCCCTGCTCCCCTTCAGGGAAGACGTGGTCCCAGTGTGGGCATGGGCTTCCTCGGGAGACGCTGGCGCTGAGGCTCCGGCTTCCTCTTCTTCCTCGCCTGCGGCGTCGCTCCCACTGGCTGCTTGAGGGCCCGTCTCCTCAGCTGGTGAATCACCATCTGAAAGCAGGGAGGTAAAAGAGTGGCTTTAGCGTGTGGACAGGGGGGCAGTAAGGGAGGAAGGAGTGGAGCGATTTAGTAAGTTGGATTGAAAGTGTAAAAGGCTGGTGTTGTGAGGGACAAGTGGAATGAGAGAGGAGAGAAAGCTGATGACCTTACCATTGCTGTCCCGAATGGGGTCGGCCTCTCCAGGGGCGACGGGACCGATCACCTGGCTTGCCACAATCCTGTGGACGCGCGCCTCAAGATCGCTGCGGGGTTGCAGCTGAGGCGGCCCTCCACTCGTCCGTTGCTGCTGTCTCCTGTTTTGAGATAGTTGGCCTGCAAGAAAAAGGACGGCGTCTGAGTAAATATGCAGCCATGGTCTTGCCTGATGTGCCTCCCATAGTTGAATAACCCTTAATGTATGCAGCCATGGTCTTGCCTGATGTGCCTCCCATAGTTGAATAGTCCTTAATGTATGCAAGGTGTGGAATGTGCATGTGTGTTTTATGAAATGGCCACAGGTCTTGGATGAGTGTTGGGCATTGGGGTTTTAAGACCCTCTGGCCATAGAATGAGGTTGAGATGGAGGGATGGAGAGGTATTGAAAAACAGCCACTCACCCTGACGACCCGAGTGAGGTCGTTGAACTTTTTGCGACATTGTATATGGGTCCTGGGCACCATGTTCCTGGAGGAGACGTGCTGAGCCACCTCCCTCCACACTCTTCTGTAGTTGCACGGCAATGGCCTCCTGCCACTCTCAGGGTACAGTATAGCTCTTCTGCGCTCTACCGCGCCAACCAGAGCATCCAAGGCCCGGTCGCTGAAGCGCTGAGCTCATTCCCTCACCCTCTCCATAGTCCTTGGCTGGAAATTTCAGGCACAGGTCTGTCCACGACGAGATTCAAACCTGCAATGAGCAGGGTGTGGCTGGACAGCAAGATCGACCCTCCCCTTTAAGAACTGGCCGGCGCCACTGTGTCTGTGTTCACTTGCTAACTGACATCACCTGCACTTCTCCCGCGCTCTGAGGTAGCGCCTCGCTCCTCGGCATTTGTGCCCTAAGACAGGTGTGTAGCGCCTGATTTAGCGCTCCAATCACCTCCGGGGGTGATAAAAGCCAAGTTTGCAGTCGGAGGCGATAAACAGCACCAGGCGCTAAACTTTGTGCCCGGCCAAGAATTGCGCCCCAAACGGGGCGAGACCGACTTTCTCCCCCTAAGTGTTTACAGCTTTTTCTATTTTTGTTTTAGATTTCCAGCATCTGCAGTATTTAATTTTTGTTCCTCCTACAGTTTATGTACATGTCTACATTGTGCGGCTCCTCCTGACTCCAACAAGAAAAGTAAAAGTAATAATACAAAAGCAAGTTTTGGGCTCTCCTGGTCCAAGACCTTTTTCCTGCTGTCTTCACATGGCAGGAGAGCCATGACGGCTTTCCTCGCTCAGGCCATAGTTTAAATTGCCGCCAGGGTTTGACGATGTTATAGTGATTATATTACCTGACTAGTAATCCAGAGGCCTGGACTAATGATCCAGAGACATGAGTTCAAATCCCACGACGGCAGCTGGGAATTTAAATTCAGTTAATTAAATAAACCTGGAATAAAAAGCTAGTGTCAGTAATGGTAACCATGAAACTATCGGATTGTCGTAAAAACTCATCTGTTTCACTAATGTCCTTTAGGGAAGGAAATCTGCCGTCCTTACCTGGTCTGGCCTATATGTAACTCCAGACCCACAGCAATGTGGTTGACTCTTAACTGCTCTCTGAAATGGCCCAGCAAGCCACTCAGTTATACCAAACCGCTACGGAAAAGCATGAAAGGAATAAAACCGGACAGACCATCCGGCATCAACCTAAGCATCGGATTCATATATGACAAAGGCACACTCAGCCCAGTCGACCCTGCAAAGTCCTCCTCACTAACATCTGGGGACTTGTGCCAAAAGTGGGAGCGCTGTCCCACAGACTAGTCAAGCACCAGCCTATCATAGTCATACTCACAGAATCATACCTTTCAGCCAATGCCCCAAACTCCTCCATCACCATCCCTGGGTATGTCCTGTCCCATCAGCAGGACAGACATGCCAGAAGTGGTGGCACAGTGGTATACAGTCAGGAGGGAGAGGCCATGGGAGTCCTCAACATTAACTCTGGACCCCATGAAGTCTCATGGTATCAGGTCGAACATGGGCAAGGAAACCACCTGCTGATTACCATGTACCGCTCACCCTCAGCTGATGAATCAGTACTCCTCCATGTTGAACACCACTTGGAAGAGAACACTGAGGGCAGCAAGGGCACAGAATGTACTCTGGGTGGGGGACTTCAAGAAGAGTGGCTCGGTCGCACCACTACTGACTGAGCTGGCCGAGTCCTGAAGGATATGACTGGGCCTGCGACAGGTGATGAGAGAACCAACATGAGGGTTAAACCTACCTGACCTTATCCTCACCAATCTACCTGTCGCAGATGCATTTGTCCATGTCAGTATTGGTAGGAGTAACCACCGCACAGTCCTTGTGGAAATGAAGTCCCGTCTTCACACTCCATCGTGTTGTGTGGCACTATGACGGTGCTAAATGGGATAGATTCACAACAGATCTAACAGCTCAATACTGGATATCCATGTGCCACTGTGGACCATCAGCAGCAGCAGAATTGTATTTCACCACAATCTGTAACCTCATGGCTCGACATATCCCTCACTCTACCATTACCATCAAGCCAGGGGACCAGCCCTGGTTCAATGAGGAATGTAGAAGAGCATGCCAGGAGCAGCACCAGGCGTACCTAAAAATTAAGTGCCAGCCTGGTGAAGTTACAGCACAGAAGTACATGCATGCTGAACAGCAGAAGCAGCACGCTACAGACAGCTAAGCGATCCCTCAACCAATGGATCAGATCAAAGCTCTGCAGTCCTACGCATATAGTCGTGAATGGTGGTGGAAAATTAAGCAACTAACGGGAGGAGGAGGCTCCATGAATATCCCCATTCTCAATGATGGTGGAGCCCAGCACGTGAGTGCAAAAGACAAGGCTGAAGCGTTTGCAACCATCTTCAGCCAGAACTGCTGAGTAGATGAACCATATCGGCCTACTCCTGAGGTCCCCATCATCACAGCAGACAGACTTTGGCCAATTTGATTCACTCCACATGATATCAAGAAACGGCTGAGTACACTGGATACAGCAAAGGCTATGGGCCCCGACAACATCCCGGCTGTCGTGCTGAAAACTTGCACTCCAGAACTAGCCGCGCCTCTAGCCAAGCTGTTCCAGTACAGCTACAACACTGGCATCTACCCAAAAAAATGGCAAATTGCCCAGGTATGTCCTGTCCACAAAAAGCAGGACAAATCCAGTCCAGCAAATCACCGGCCCATCAGTCTACTCTCAATCATCAGCAAATTGATGGAAGGTGTCGTCGACAGTGCTATCAAGCGGCACTTACTCACCAATAACATGCTCGCCGTTGCTCAGTTTGGGTTCTGCCAGGACCACTCGGCTCTGGACCCAATTACAGACTTGATCCAAACCTGGACAAAAGAGCTGAATTCTGGAGATCAGATGAGAATGACTGTCCTTGACATCAAGGCAGCATTTGACAGATTGTGGCATCAAGGAGCCCTAGTAAAATTGAACTCAATGGGACTCAGGGGAAAACTCTCCACTGGCTGGAGTCATACCTAGCACAAAGGAAGATGGTTGAGGTTGTTGGAGACCAATCAACTCAGTCCCAGGACATCGCTGCAGGAGTTCCTCAAGGCTGTGTCCTAGGCCCAACCATCTTCAGCTGCTTCATCAATGACCTTCCCTCCATCATAAGGTCAGAAGTGTGGATGTTCCCTGATGATTGCGCAGTGTTCAGTTCCATTCGCAACTCCTCAGATAATGAAGCGTCCGTGCCTGCATGCAACAAGATCTGGAAGAAATTCAGGCTTCAGCTGAATATTGGCAGGTAACATTCGCGCCACACAAGTGCCAGGCAAAGACTATCTCCAACATGTGGAGATGCCGGCGTTGGACTGGGGTGGACAAGAGAGAGTCTAACCACTGCCCCTTGACATTCAATGGCATAACCATTGCCAAATCCCCCACCATCAATATCCTGGGGTTCTCCATTGACGAGAAACTTAACTGGACCAGTCACATAAATACTGTGGTTACAAGAGCGGATCAGAGGCTGGGTATTCTGCAGCGAGTATCTCACCTCCTGAATCCCCAAAGCCTTTCCACGAGGCACAAGTCAGGAGTGTGATGGATACTCTCCACTTGCCTGGATGAGTGCAGCTCCAACAACACTCAAGAAGCTCGACACCATCCAGGACAAAGCAGCCCGCTTGATCGGCACCCCATCCACCACCTTAAACATTCACTCCCTCCACCACCGGCGTACCGTGGCTGCAGTGTGTACCATCTACAAGATGCACTGCAACAACTTGCCAAGGCTTCTTCGGCAGCACCTTCCAAACCCGCAACCTCTACCACCTAGAAGGACGAGGGCAGCAGGCGCATCACCTGTAAGTTCCCCTCCAAGTCACACACCATCCTGACTTGGAAGTAGATCACCGTTCCTTCATTGTCACTGGGTCAAAATCCTGGAACTCCCTCCCTAACAGCACTGTGGGAGTACCTTCACCACACGGACTGCAGCAGTTCAAGAAGGCGGCTCACCACTACCTTCTCAAGGGCAATTAGGGATGGGCAATAAACGCTGGCCTTGCCAGTGACGCCCACATCCCAGGAACGAATTTTTTTTAAATGGGATCGGACCACGTGGGGAATCTCAGCTCATCCCAAACTTGTCCTTCACACGCATACTTTTCATCAAGGGTCACGAGAAAACTATCAAAAGTGAGAATCCTAGCTGATAATAGTTCCTCCCTAGTCTGGGCCACTGGGGTAAACAGCAGTGCCCCTACTGTTTCCCCAGATGAGATCTTCTTGCTCAGCACAGATTCGGGATTAAATCTAATGAATTGTTGGCCTATATGGACAGTGGCTTGAGCAACTGAGTCGTTGTGGGAATCTGTAAACTCGGATACTGTCCCACCAAGCTGTGGAGGCTGTGACTTTGTGAATAATGCAATCACACAGTAACGCTACTTTCAGCTCTGGCTCTTTGGTTGCACAAACTGGTGGAGAATATCAGAGAAACAGGTGCAATTAAATCACAAGTCACAGATGAGTCCATGTACCATTTGTCCATTCTCCCGGCTAAATAAAGGAAAGGTGGAGTTAAGCTGCTATTAGAAGGCAAAATGAAACAGGACAAAACCACCCTTATTGCAATTAATATTACTTTCAATTCTTCAAATACTTACCTTTGCTCACAATGGAAAGAAAAAGGTTAAAACAACGACTAAGACTGGTAGATTGCAATAACATTTATTAATGCAAGTAAAGGGGCAGCAATGGTATCATTAGTAATTAGCATGCAGCGCAGTAAGCCATGTCACATGCACTTTTAGACAAGAACTACATCTGTCAGCCCAAATACAAAATGTGTACACAATACCCAGTCGAGAATCTAGTTAGACAGCTAACCGAATTAAAAACAAAAATCTACAGATGCATGATAAATGCACAGGATGTAGTGTCACACATGAATGACTCCTGCAAGCCAAATGACAGATGTACTTCCTCAACTCCAGGCCAAACTCTAGCATAAACCAGTGTTCATTTATCAATAATTGTGACTTAATTTCATTTGGCAGTGGTGCAGGATGCTCAACTTCCTTTCCAATGGACTAACACTAATTAAGCTTTGGACACTGGCTTTCCGATTACTATAGCCATCTCTGAATGTCTTGATTATGTCTTATCTTTAATAGATATATAGTTTCTTTGTGTTTTAAATATGCAAAACATCATTTTCAGAAGGGAAATGCAAATATTGTTATAAGAATGGAAAACATTGATTCTTTTCATTAAAAGTAACGATTACCTCAGTGGTAACACATTGGTCTCTCAAGAAAGGAGCTCAAGATTAAATCCTAGCTTTAAAATGACCCCAACTGCCAGTTCTTAGTGAGGATTCTGTTTGAAAATCTTAATAATGATCAAGGCAACAAACTAAGAATTGGCAACTGGCATCAAACATTAGTTTAGGCTGACTCGGTAGCTGAAGACCTATTTAAGGCAGTAAGAGCAGTTGCATGGAATTATAACCTGATAATCATGGAGAATTTAAGAACTGGGAAAACCAGGAGGGAGGGATGAAAGTATAAACAAATACAAAGATATAAACAGTGACTGCTTCTTAAACACAATGGGGGTAATTTTGACGTTGTGTGATAGTGTAAAACGAGCGATATCGATTCAGCCGCCCGTTATATGAATTTTCATTTTTATTGACTTCATGGAGAGATGTATAATGGAGAGAGGTATAGTGTAAAACGGCCAATTTCGATTCAGCCGCCCGTTATACATCTCTCCATGAAGTCAATAAAAATGAAAATTTATATAACGGGCGGTTGACTCGTTAGCGCTCGTTTTACAATATCACCCAATGTCAAAATTACCCCCAATATGTGAAGCAGAAGACATACTAATGGTTAGAATTAACCTGGAAGTGGGTGAACGCATGAGGGGGTGAAATCGGGTGCCTTTGTGGGGGGCGCTTATGGGGCACAAATGGCTTTGTGACCGGGCGCGGCGCTGACATCAACTCCCGTCATATTCGGCGGGAGTTTTGCGGCGGCGATACGGCGTTGCATCCCAATCTCCTTCGTCCGGAGATTGTGACATCATCGCCGTGCGCATCGCCCTGGTAGCGCCTCGGACCCGAAATTGACTTCCGCCCCCTGCAGCAGCGCCGGTCGAAAACACCAACAGCTGCAGGAGGCGTGCATCTGGTAGCCGGCCGCTTCAGGGGCGATGATTAAAGGCGAGGTGGCCGAGGTAAGTAAAAAAAAAAGTACCTTCCTTGTTACCGTTTTTTTCGCGGGTTCCTGCCCGCGATCGATCAGCCTGGCACTCTGCTTGAGTGTCGGGTTGATCGCGCAGGATCGTGGCTGCCTTGGTGGTCCAGGTAGGTACTTTTTATACTGCAGAGCCTGCAGTGATGGCCCTTCCCTTTAAATGAGGGAAGGAGCCTTTGAGCACGGCAGCGCTGCACGGCCCAGTGTGCAGCGCTGTTGAAGTGTCCGCCCCGCCTGCTGCCAATTGCGCTCCAAGAAGGAAGTGGAGACGCTTGATTTAGCACTCTACTTCCTTCCTGGAGCGCAAAACTGAATTTTTTTTAAGTTTAGAAACATTAGCGCCTGGCACTAATTTTCTCAACTTTTAATAGTTAGCGCCCCAAACGGAGCTATAATGAATTTCTCCCCAAGGTCTCTAGTGATCACCGTAGAGTCGCCAATTCTTAATCAAGGGCTTCAGGTAAGTGGACTTTGGCAAGGAGAGGTGCTTTCTTTTACATTTTACATTTTTTTATTTCATCTCGGGATGTGGGCAGTGCTGGCAAGGTCGTATTTGTTGCCCACCCTCAGAAGCTGGTGGTGGGACTTTTCCTAGAACTACTGCAGTCCTTGTACTGATAGTGTTCCCACAATGGTGTTAAGTAAGGAATTCCAGGATTTGAGCCCCAAAACAATGAAGGGATGAAGATATATTTCCACGTCAGCATGGTGTATGACTTAGAGGGGAACTTGGAGTTGATGGCAACAAGAGCAGGTCAGAGGCTAGGTATCCTGCGGCGAGTGTCTCACCTCCTGACTCCCTCTACAAGGCACAAGTAAGGAGTGTGATGGAATACTCTCCACTTGCCTGGATGAGTGCAGCTGCAACAACACTCAAGAAGTTCGACACCATCCAGGACAAAGTAGCCCGTTTGATTGGCACCCCATCCACCACCTTAAACATTCACTCCCTCCACCACCGGCGTACCGTGGCTGCAGTGTGTACCATCTACAAGATGCACTACAGAAACTTGCCAAGGCTTCTTCGGCAGCACCTTCCAAACCTGCAACCTCTTCCACCTAGAAGGACAAGGGCAGCAAGCGCATGGGAACACCACCACCTCCAAGTTTCCCTCCAAGTCACACACCATCCTGACTTAGAAGTATATCGCCGATCCATCATCGTCGCTGGGTCAAAATCATGGAACTCCCTACCTAACAGCACTGTGGGAGTACCTTCACCACACGGACTGCAGTGGTTCAAGAAGGCGGCTCACCACCACCTTCTCAAGGGCAACTAGGGATGGGCAATAAATGCTGGCATTGCCAGCGATTCCCACATCCCATAAGCGAATACATTTTTTAAAAAATTCCCATGACATGAGGCCAACTCAAAGGAACATATAGAAATCTCAATCTCCTAACGGAGGCAAAGATCAGAAAAAAAAACTGAGGCCAATTTAGGAAAAACTCTGGGAAATTCTCTCCCTAAGGCAATTAAACAAGGCTCCAGAAGACTACCTCATAACTCTCACTATTCTCAGCTAGCTCACAACATACCCTATATAATTGAAAACATCCTCCGTTCTCTGGAACTTGTCCAGCTCCCTTGAGAAGGACTGCAAAGAATCATTTCTTCCCCTTCTTAAATATGGAGACTGCTTGATTCCCTCTGTCCAATCTATTCAGATTGGTTTAACCCAAACCTTGATATTTCCTTCCTCCTATTAATTTCAGGCTTTTAAAACCCAAACTCGATGTTACCTTACCACCACTTCTTGATTTATCTCAACTTCTCTCTACTCTTTTGAACCTTGGTGTTATTCTTCATTTGAGGTTCTCAATACATGTTTATTAAATTAAATTTTGAAAAAGTTTTGTATTCAGCAGTAGAGTACAGGCATGTCTCCTATTCCAACTCTAAGTTTCAATATCTTAAAACTCTTTTTGAGCACAATGAGAAATTCTAATTGCACTTTCTATCATAACACCTTTTAATAACTTTTCAAATATATGTGCACTTCGACAAAAATGTCAAATCAGAACATCAAGTATTATAGGCTGTGTTGAAGTTCTGAGGTATGGTGATGACATTTCTGCCTCATGCCCGATGGTAACACCTCAATCCTGGTGGAAGACAAGGGAATGCAATACCCTACCATCTGCTGGAGTTCAAATTATGATGTGCATCAAAAATTATTTAGCATCACATTACATGCTGTACAAGTCCTGTTGGAGTGACTTTGAGTGTGCAGTTATTGTTTGTCACCAGTGTTATTCACTAATGTTTTGTTGAGGGCTGTAATCTCGATGGTGACCCTCAGGAATGTTTCAACATGGGATGTGGCTCTAAGTCTGTAATTTCTCACACAGTGAGTTTCTGATTATAAGAGTGCTGTACTGGGCAGTTACCAAGTAGAGGCCACACACTTTCCCACTGGAACAGGGAAGAAAAAGCGACAGGACCAAAATTTCTATTAAAACTACAGGTTGTATTGATTTAATTAAAGCCTTTCACTGCTTTATAGACAGCAAGGAGAGTGTGAACATCACTGAATTCCAGCTCTGGCAACATCCCACATCTGGGTGGGATGTGAATGGAGACTCAGAGACATCTGAGGACCACAGATGAAGAAGTTGGCCATATTATGAGTACCACTGTATTATTACACTGTAGACTATTTGAGATGGTCTGTGGTCAACACCTGCTTTTATATGTCCCACACTTGTTATTTTCCTCCTCTTTTTAAGTCCCCTCTCCCAAGCACCAAATGTTGTTGCCTTATGCCCGTGTATCTCTATAAGAAGACAGTTGGAATGCTGTAATTAATCATGGCATCGCTGGACTAGGGAGGGGAAAATCAGCTGGGATTTCCACTCCTGCTTACTATCTAGTGACTACTGCTGGAAAATGTTTGTGATAAGATTGGGCTTGTCTGTATTTCCAGTCACAGTCAAATAACCTGCTAACATTCACCATCTAGGCTCATCCATAAAGAATGTCCCCTTGTTTGAGGTAGTGTCAGCCGTGGCTCAGTTGGTAGTTCTCTTGCATTCTGAGTCAGAATGATATGGGTTCATAGTCCCACTCCAGAGACTTGAGCACATAATCTAGGCTGACATCTGAGTGTAGTACTGAGGGAATTCTGCATTGTTGAAGGTGCTGTCTTGCAGATGAGATGTTAAACTGAGACCCTGCCTGCTCTCTCAGGTGGATGTAAAAGATCCCAAAGCACTGTTACAAAGAAGTACACGGGAGTTCTCCTTGGTTTCCTGTCTAACATTTATCCCTCAACTAACATTCAAACAGATTGTTCCGTCTTTATCACATTGCTGTTTGTGGGGCCTTGCTGTGCACAAATTGGCTGCTGTGTTTCCTATATTACAACAGTGAATACACTTCAAAAGTACTTAATTGGCTGTAAAGTGCTTTGGGACGTCCTGAGGCCGTGAAAGGTGCTATTTAAATGCAAGTTAATGAGTAGTTAAGGAGGAGGAGTATGAAATATTAGATGAGATAAACATAGTGAGAGAGGAAATATTAATGGATTTAGTATCTTTGAAAGTAGATAAATTGCCAGGCCCAGATGAAATGTATCCCAGACTGTTAAGAGAAGCAAGGGAGGAAATAGTGAAGGCTCTGACCATTATTTTCCAATCCTCTCTGGCTACAGGTGTGGTGCCAGAGGACTGGAGGACTGCTAAAGAACATAAGAACATAAGAAATAAGAACAGCAGTAGGCCATACGGCCCCTCGAGCCTGCTTCGCCATTCAATAAGATCATGGCTGATCATCGACCTCAGCTCCACTTTCCTGCCCGATCTCCATATTCCTTGAGTCCCCTAGAGTCCAAAAATCTATCTATCTCAGCCTTGAATATACTCAAAGACTCAGCATTCACAGCCCTCTGGGGCAGAGAATTCCAAAGATCCACAACCCTCTGAGTGAAGAAATTCCTCCTCATCTCGGTCTTAAATGGTCGACCCCTTATCCTGAGACTATGCCCCCTAGTTCTAAACACTCCAGCCAGGGTAAACAATCTCTCAGCATCTACCCTGTCAATCCCCTTCAGAATCTTGTATGTTTCAATGAGATCACCTCTCATTCTTCTAAACTCCAGAGAGTATGGGCCCATTCTACACAACCTCTCATCATAGGACAACCCTCTCATCCCAGGAATCAATCTAGTGAACCTTCGTTGCACCGCCTCCAAGGCAAGTATATCCTTCCTTAGATAAGGAGACCAAAACTGTGCACAGTACTCCAGGTGTGGTCTCACCAAGGCCCTGTACAATTGTAGCAAGACTTCCTTACTCTTATACTCCAACCCCCTTGCAATAAAGGCCAACATGCCATTTGCCTTTCTTATTGCTTGCTTTACCTGCATGCTAGCTTTCTGTGTTTCTTGCACGAGGACACCCAAATCTCTCTGAACACCAACATTTGGAAGTTTCTCACCATTTCAAAAGTATTCTGTTTTTCTATTCTTCTTACCAAAGTGAACAACCTCACATTTCCTTACATTATACTCCATCTGCCACCTTACTGCTCACTTACTTAGTCTATCAATATCCCTTTGCAGACTCTTTGTGTTCTCCTCACAGCTTACTGTCCCACCTATCTTTGTATCATCAGCAAATTTGGCTACAGTGCACTTGGTCACATCATCCAAGTCATTAATATAGATTGTAAATAGTTGAGGCCCCAGCACTGATCCCTGTTGCACCCCACTAGTTACAGTTTGCCAACCTGAAAATGACCCATTTATCCCGACTCTCTGTTTTCTGTTAGTTTGTATCATCAGCAAACTTGGATACATTACACTCGGTCACTTCATCCAGGTCATTAATATAGATTGTAAATAGCTGAGGCCCCAACACTGATCCTTGCGACACCCCGCCTGCCAACCTGAAAAAGATCCGTTTATCCCTACTCTCTGTTTTCTGTCCGTTAACCAATCCTCTATCCATGCTACTATATTACCCCCAACCCCATGAGCCCTAATCTTGTGTAATAACCTTTTATGTGGCACCTTATCGAATGCCTTTTGGAAATCCAAATATACTACATCCACTGGTTCCCCTTTATCTACCCTGCTAGTTACATCCTCAAAAAACTCTAATAAATTTGTCAAACACGATTTCCCTTTCATAAAACCATGTTGACTCTGCCTAATCATATTATGATTTTCTAAGTGACTTGATACCACTTCCTTAACAATGGATTCCAGCATTTTCCCGACGAGTGATGTCAGGCTAACTGGTCTGTAGTTCCCTGTTTTTTCTCTCCCTCCTTTCTTGAATAGCGGTGTTACATTTGCGACCTTCCAATCTGCTGGGACCATTCCAGAATCTAGGGAATTTTGGAAGATCAAAACCAAGGGATCCACTATCTCTTCAGCCACCTCTTTTAGAAACCTAGGATATAGGCCGTCAGGTCCAGGGGATTTGTCGGCTTTTAGTCCCATTAGTTTCTCTAGTAATTTTTCTCTACTTATATTAATTACGTTAAGTTCCTCACCCTCATTAGACCCTTGGTTCCCCACTATTTTTGGTATGCTTACTGTGTCTTCTACTGTAAAGACAGATACAAAATATTTGTTTAACATTTCTAAAGTTGTACCATTGTTTAAGAAGGGAGAAAGGATAGACCGAGTAATTACAGGCCAGTCAGCCTAACCTCGGTGGTCGGCAAATTATTGGAAAAATTCTGAGCAATAATATTAATCATCATTTAGAAAGGCACGGATTAATCAAGGACAATCAGCATGGATTTATTAAGGGAAGGTCGTGTCTGACTAACTTGATTTCATTTTTTGAGGAGGTAACTAGGATAGTCAATGATGGTAGCGCATTTGATGCAGTCTACATGGATTTTAGCAAGGCTTTTGACAAGGTCCCACATGGCAGACTGGTCAGAAAAGTATAAGTCCATGGGAGCCAAGAGTAAGTGGCAAGTTGGATCCAAAATTGGCTCAGTGGCAGGAAGCAAACGGTAATGGTCGATGGGTGTTTTTTGACTGGAAGGCTGTTTCATAAGAACATAAGATAAGAAGTAAGAGCAGGAGTAGGCCATACGGCCCCTCGAGCCTGCTCCGCCATTCAATAAGATCATGGCTGATCATCGACCTCAACTCCACTTTCCCGCCCGATCTCCATATCCCTTGATTCCCCTAGAGTCCAAAAATCTATCTATCTCAGCCTTGAATATACTCAAAGACTCAGCATTCACAGCCCTCTGGGGCAGAGAATTCCAAAGATTCACAACCCTCTGAGTGAAGAAATTCCTCCTCATCTCAGTCTTAAATCCTGAGACTATGCCCCCTAGTTCTAGACACTCCAGCCAGGTGAAACAATCTCTCAGCACCTACCCTGTCAATCCCCTTCAGAATCTAGTGGGGTTCCACAAGGCTCCGTACTAGGTCCCTTGCTTTTCGTGGTACATATCAATGATTTAGACTTCAATGTAGGGGACATAATTAAGAAGTTTGCAGATGATACAAAAATTGGCCGTGTGGTTGATAGTGAGGAAGAAAGCTGTAGACTGTAGGAAGATATCAGGTGGGTAGAAAAGTGTCAAATGGAATTCAATACAGAGAAGTGTGAGGTAATGTATTTGGGGAGGGCTAACAAGGCAAGGGAATACACAATAAATGGTAGGATAGTGACACGTGTAGACGAACAGAGGGACCTTGGAGTGCATGTTCACAGATCCCTGAATGTATCAGGACAGGTAGCTAAGGTGGTTAAGAAGGCATACGAGATACTTTTCTTTATTAGTTGAGGCATAGAATATAAGAGCAGTGAGGTTATACTTGAACTGTAGATAAAACATTAGTTAGGCCACAGCTAGAGTATTGCGTACAGTTCTGGTCACCACATTACAGGAAAGATGTGATTGCACTAGAGAGGGTACAGAGGAGATTTACAAGGATGTTGCCAGGACTGGAAATTTTAGCTATGACGCAAGATTGGATAGGCTGGGGTTGTTTTCTTTGGAACAGAGGAGGCTGAGGGAAAACTTAATTGAGGTGTATAAAATTATGAGGGACCTAGATAGAGTGGCTAGGAAGGATCTATTTTCCTTAGCAGAGAGGTCAATAACCAGGGGGCATAGATTTAAAGTAATTGGTCGAAGGATTGGAGGGGAGTTGAGGAGAACTTTTTTCACCCAGAGGGTGGTGGTCTGGAACTCACTGCCTGAAAGGGTGGTAGAGGCAGAAATTGTCATCACATTTAAAAATACTTGGATATGCACTTGAAGTGCCGTAACCTACAAGGCTACGGAACAAGAGCTGGAAAGTGGAATTGGGCTGGATAGCGCTTTTTTGGTCGGAACAGACACAATGTCCTCCGACTGTGCCATAAATTTCTATGATTCTATGAAGTCTTTTTTTTCTGAAGGGCATCTGCTGTCTCCAAGCATGAGTTGGTGTGTTACAGTAATAAATATAGAATTGTAATTACTATGAGCCTCATGACATGATATCTTAGGCAAGCATTTAGCACTTTGACTCACATGTGGAGGTGTGTATAAGTTTGCTGGTATCATGGGCATTACTTTGCATCAGGATTACAAGACAAAATAACAAACTATAAACACATTTTTCTTATGTATAGTTACAACTTATCAGTGTATTTTTAGTCAGAGATGGAAAATTGCTCTGGCACAAGGTTCAGGGCTTCTTTACTGCATAGTCTGGACTTGCATAAAATATAATTTAGACGTGAAAACAATATTGAAAGTAACCTGCAATACTGCAGTAGTCGAACTTTACCAGTAGGTGCTGCTAGAGTTATTACATTGATCAGTATCACTCTCTAGTGGTAACTATGCCCGATAACAATTTAACCCAATAAGTCCTTTCTAAAGACTTTAAATTGGTGTCTTCAATCCAACAGTCACAACCAAAATTCTAGCTGTCCAATTGGATCTTTTCAATCTGTTTGGGAGATTCCCCATTGTCAGGGTAAACAGTTACGATGTTACATTGTCAGCCCGTGGATCATTGGGGCCACAACAAAATGGCAACACCTGCTTTTGAGAGTTGAGCTTGCTTTGAATAAATAAAGGCATTTTACCATGGGAAATTGGATCAGCCTCCATAAGCTGCTTTGTAAAACAATTATCCTCAGTACAAGAACAGCCCTAAGGGCAAGAAGACATTTGAATGAAAGGTACTACAATACACAATTATGAAAGATACTACAATACACAATTACGGCGGAATCCTATTATACGCTGATACTCTGCAATGGCCAGATTTATGTAAAACAGGATTACTTACAGTAATATCAACCAACACCCTAAATCAGGGAGCATAGTCAGGGACAAAAGGAACTCTGTTTAAGCTTTGCTTTAACTAACGATTACCACAGAAATTGCTTCTATTTGAGTTTTTTTCCCTTTGTAAATGCACAAACGATGTACCTATAATCTAAAAATTACTGATATCGATATTAGTGGACAAATGTTTGATATGATCATCTGACATTCCTCTGACCACTAATTTAACGCAGGCATTAACCATTTATTTTAAATCAGTCAATGGCTCCACTATAATAGTGGATGGAGGAATTCCATATGAATGTTTATGGTGGAGACCTGGTGTAGCCATTCATCACCAGATCTGGCTGGTCCACATAAAGCGCTATCGGGACCTGCTCTCCTCTGCCAAAACTGCTCACTATTCCAAAATGATCCTGGAATGCAAAGATTATCCTCGGCTTCTCTTCTACAAACCGTCTCCTTAAGCCCCTCTCTCCTGCCACCTCCACCCTCACTTCCAACAATGTGCGGGGAGCTCATGGACTTCTTTGTCACTAAGATTTAGACCATCCGTTCAGCTGCCTCTGCTGCTTCCCTCCCTTCCTCAGCTCACCAAGCCAAACTTCCTCTAAGGTTTCCCCCCTGCCCTAGCCCTGAACTCGCATCTTTCTCTAGTTTCACTCCTATCTCCTCTCATGCCTGTTCCAAGCTTATCTTGTCCATGAGACCCATCTCCTGCTCCCTCGACCCTATTCCCACCAAACTGCTGGACACCCAACATCTAGCTGATATTGTTAGCTGATATTGTTAACAGATCTCTCTCCTCAGGTACTGACCCCTCCCCTTCATATCTGCCATCATTCACCTCCCCTTAAAAAACCCACCCTTGGCCCCTCTGTCCTTGCAAACTACACCCCCGCACACCCCCCCCGCCACCCGCCCCCCCACCCCCACCACCCTCCATCCCCGGCTCCCATATCCAGCCTCCCTTTCCTGTCCAAAGTCTTTGAACCTGTTGTCACCTCTCAAATCCATGCCCATCGTTCATGCAACGCCATGCTTGTACCCCCTAAAATCAGGTTTCTGCCCCTGCCACAGCACTTAAACGGCCCTTATCAAAATCACAAATCACATCCTATGTGACTGTGACCATGGTAAACTACCCGCCCTCATCCTTCTTGACCTATCTGCAGCCTTTGACATGGTTGACCACACCATCCTCCTCCAACATCTCTCCTCTGTCGTCCAGCTGGGTGGGACTGCCCTCACCTAGTTCCATTTCTAGCTATCCAGTCCTAGCCAGAGAATCACCTGCAATGGCCTCTCTTGCCGTTCCTGCACTGTTACCTCTGGAGTCCCCCAAGGATCTATCCTTGGACCCCACCTATTTCTCATCTACATGCTGACCCTCAGCAACATGATCCAAAAATACGTCAGGTTCCACATGTACACTGACGACACCCAGCTATACCTCAGCGCCACCTCTCCCAACCCCTCCACTGCTTCTAACTTGTCACACTGCTTGTCCGACATCCAATATTGGTTGAGCAGAAATTTCCTTCAACTAAATATTGGGAATACTGAAGCCACTGTCTTCAGTCCCTGCCACAAATTTTGTTCCCTAGCCACTGACTCCATCCCTCTCCGTGGCCACTGTCTGATGCTGAACCAGATGGTTCGCAACCTTGACATTGAATTTGACCTTGAGCTAAGCTTCCGGCCCCATATCCTCTCCATCACCAAGACCGCTTACTTCCACCTCCATAAGAGCAGAAGAAATAGGAGCAAGAGTAGGCCATACGGCCCCTTCTGCCATTCAACAAGATCATGGCTGATCTTCAAACTCATCTCCACTTTCCTGCCCGATCCCCATATCCCTTGATTCCCCTAGAGTCCAAAAAATGTATCGATCTCAGCCTTGAACATACTCAAAGACTGAGCATCCACAGCCCTCTGGGGTAGAGAATTCCAAAGATTCACCACCCTCTGAGTGAAGAAATTTCTCCTTATCTCAGTCTTAAATAGACAACCCCTTATCCTGAGACTATGCCCCCTAGTTGTAGACTCTCCAGCCAGGGGAAACAGCCTCTCAGCATCTACCCTGTCAAGCCCTCTCAGAATCTTGTATGTTTCAATGAGATCACCTATCATTCTTCTAAACTCCAGAGAGTATAGGCCCAATCTATTCAATCTCTCCTCATAGGACAACCCTCTCATCCCAGGAATCAATCTAGTGAATCTTTGTTTCACCCCCCTCTAAGGCAAGTATATCCTTCCTTAGATAAGATGACCAAAACTGTACACAGTAGTCCAAGTGTGGTCTCGCCAAAGCCCTGTACATTGCAGCAAGACTTCCTTACTCTTGTACTCCAACCCCCTTGATTGAAGGCCGATAAATCCCCAGGGCCTGATAATCTGCATCCTAGCGGACTTAAGGAAGTGGCCCAAGAAATAGTAGATGCATTGCTGGTCATCTTCCAAAATTCTATAGACTCTGGAACAGTCCCCATGGATTGGAGGGTAGCTAATGTAACCCCACTATTTAAAAAAGGTGGTAGAGAGAAAACGGGGAATTATAGACCGGTAAGCCTGACATCGGTAGTGGGGAAGATGCTAGAGTCCATTATAAAAGATGTAATAGCAGAGCACTTGGAAAACAGTGACAGGATCGGACAAAGTCAACATGGATTTACAAAAGGTAAATCATGCTTGACTAATCTACTGGAATTTTTTGAGGATGTAACTGGTAGAATAGATAAGGGAGAACCAGTGGATGTGGTGCATTTGGACTTTCAGAAGGCTTTCGATAAGGTCCCGCATAAGAGATTAGTGTGCAAAGTTAAAGCACATGGCATTGGGGGTAAGGTACTGACTTGGATAGAGAACTGGTTGGCAGACAGGAAGCAAAGATTTGGAATAAACGGGTCTTTTTCCGAGTGGCAGGCAGTGACTAGTGGGGTACCACAGGGATCGGTGCTAGGACCCCAGTTATTCACAATATATATTAATGATCTAGACAAGGGAACTAGATGTAATATCTCCAAGTTTGCAGATGACACAAAGCTGGGTGGGCGTGTGTGCTGTGAGGAAGATGCAGAGAAGCTCCAGCATGATTTGGACAGGTTGGGTGATTGGGCAGATGCATGGCAGATGCAGTATAATGTGGATAAATGCGAGGTTATCCACTTTGGTGGCAAAAACAGGAAGGCAGATTATTATCTGAATGGCAATAGGTTGGGAAAAGGGGAAGTGCAACGAGACCTGGATGTCCTTGTGCACCAGCCACTGAAGGTAAGCATGTAGGAGCAGCAGGTGGTTAAGAAGGCAAATGGTATGTTGGCCTTCATAGCGAGAGGATTCGAGTACAGGAGCAAGGATGTCTTGCTGCAGTTGTACAGGGCCTTGGTGAGACCACACCTTGAGTATTGTGTGCAGTTTTGGTCGCCTTATCTGAGGAAGGATGTTCTTGCCATGGAGGGAGTGCAGCGAAGATTCACCAGACTGATACCTGGGATGACAGGAATGACGTATGAAGAGAGATTGGGTTGATTGGGCTTGTATTCGCTAGAGTTTAGAAGAATGAGAGGGGATCTCATTGAAACTTATAAAATTCTAACAGGACTAGACAGACTAGATGCAGGAAGGATGTTCCCGATGACGGGGGTGTCCAGAACCAGGGGTCACAGTCTAAGGATAAGGGGTAAGCCATTTAGGACTGAGATGAGGAGGAATCTCTTCACCCAGAGAGTGGTGAACCTGTGGAATTCTCTACCACAGAAGGCAGTTGAGTCCAATTCATTAAATATATTCAAGAAGGAGTTAAATATATTTCTTAAGGCTAAAAGGATCAAGGGATATGGGGAGAAAGCAGGGACAGGGTACTGAATTTGGATGATCAGCCATGATCTCATTGAATGGCGGAGCAGGCTCGAGGGGCCGAATGGCCTACTCCTGCTCCTATCTTCTATGTTTCTATGTTTTAATAAAGGCCAACATGCCATTTGCCTTCCTAATTGCTTACTGTACCTGCATGTCAACTTTCAGTGTTTTATGTACAAGGACACCCAAATCCCTCTGAACACCAACATTTAATAGTTTCTCAGCTTTTAAAAAATATTCCGTTTTTCTATTCTTCCTAACAAAGTGAATAACATCACATTTCCCAACATTATACTCCATCTGCCACCTTCCATAACATCTCATGTCTCTGCCCCTGCCTCAACTCATCTGCTGCTGAAACCTTCATCCATGCCTTTTTTACCTCTAGACTAGACTATTCCAATGCTCTCCTGGCCGGCCTCCCATCTTCCACTCTACATAAACTTGAGCTCATTCAAAACTCTGTTGCCCGTGTCCTAACTCACACCAAGTCCTATTCACCCATCACCCCTGTGCTCACTGACCTACATTTACTCCAAGTTCGGCAATGCTTCAGTTTTAAAATTCTCATCCTTGTTTCCAAATCCCTCCATGGCCTCAACTCTCCCTATCTCTGTAACTTCCTCTATCCCTACAATCCTCCGAGATCTCTGCACTCCTCTAATTTTGGCCTTTTGTGTATCCCTGATTTTAATCATTCCACCATTGGCAGCCGTACCTTCAGCTGCCGAGGCCCTAAGCTCTGGAATTTCCTCCCTCTCCACCACTCTACCTCTCTGTGCTCCTTTAAGACGCTCTTTAAAACCTACCTATATGACCAAGCTTTTGGTCATCTGTCCTAATATCTCCTTATGTGGCTCGGTGTCCAAAACTTTTTGGTAACGCTCCTGTGAAGCGCCTTGGGACATTTGTTAAAGGTGCTATGTAAATGTAAGTTGTTGTTGTTAAAGAAAGAAAGACTTACATTTATATCGCGCCTTTCACGACCTCAGTACGTCCCAAAGCGCTTTACAGCCAATGAAGTATATTTTTGAAGTGTAGTCACTATTGTAATGTAGGAAACGCGGCAGCCAATTTGTGCATAGCAAGCTCCCACAAACAGCAATGTTGTTGTTGAAGGCAAATGCATAACTGATGAAAAAACCCTGAAATGTGAGATGACAGCTACTGAAAGGGGTCACCTGGAGCCCAGTTATGAGAACATATTCAAAACACACTCCCATGTATCACATATTGTTAGGTTTCCATGTGGGCCAGGTACACAGCTGACTAAAAAACACTTGTGTACAGACAGTGACAATTGAATGCAATTCTGTTATTCAGCAATCTTTTATTGGCCTCCTTCAGTTGTGGGAATAATTGCTAATTTTCTATATGTTCAGTGCTAAGACAATGTCAATCAACCCTATTTTCGGACTTGTTAATTAAACCTTAAACTGGGCATTGACCTTGTTGGGTTCCCACTAAGCTGCTAGCACACAATATTCAGCTCCATTGCTTCTCATCTTACTGCCACTGTTAAGCTATTCAGCAAGAAATGGGTTAAAATTATTCAGATTTGCTTCTTCAATTGCTGGAGGAGTATCATTTCACAATGGAAATGAATGTACATCATAATGCTCTGGCAGTAATGAGAGAAAGGTATGATGAAGACCTGTTGCTGAGACTGAATAGTGAAGGAATGTACAAAATCAAAAGATGCAACTTTTAGCGTCAAAACTAAAATGTCCAGAACAGAGGGCTGGCAAAAAGGCCTAGAGGAAAGAGATGCCCCATAGCACTTCACAGCCAATGGATTAGTTTTGAAGTGTAGTCCTTGTAATGTGGGCAAATGTGGCAGCTAATTTGTGTCCTAAAATCCTGCAAGCAGCAATAATGTGAATGGTCATTTAATCGGTTTTGGCACTCTTTTAACATCCACCTAGGCAATTACTGTGACAAAAATCATCGTGAAAAATATCAAGTTTCAAACTATTGTGTGGTGCAGACAAAAGCACGAGAATTAAAGAGATAAAACTTGCAGCTAGATACAGAATTGCACATCCTAATTTAAAAGAGAATGATTATTAATGGATAAAACATAGACACCAGAACACCTTGATACAGCGCTGCACTTAAATGGAAGTTTTTTTAAAAAAATGTAATTCGTTTTATGGGATCAGGGCGTCGCTGGCAATGCCAGCATTTATTGCCCATCCCTAGTTGCTCTTGAGAAGGTGGTGGTGAGCCGCCTTCTTGAACCGCTGCAGTCCGTATGGTGATGGTACTCCCACAGTGCTGTTAGGTAGGGAGTTCCAGGATTTTGACCCAGCGACGATGAAGGATTGGCGATATACTTCTAAGTCAGGATGGTGTGTGACTTGGAGGGGAACTTGGAGGTGGTGATGTTCCCATGCGCCTGCTGCCCTTGTCCTTCTAGGTGGAAGAGGCCGCGGGTTTGGGAGGTGCTGCCGAAGAAGCCTTGGCGAGTTGCTGCAGTGCATCTTGTAGATGGTACACACTGCAGCCACGGTACGCCGGTGGTGGAGGGAGTGAATGTTTAAGGTGGTGGATGGGGTGCCAATCAAGCAGGCTGCTTTGTCCTGGATGGTGTCGAGCTTCTTGAGTGTTGTTGCAGCTGCACTCATCCAGGCAAGTGGAGAGTATTCCATCACACTCCTTACTTGTGCCTTGTAGATATTGGAAAGGCTTTGGGGAGTCAGGAGGTGAGACACTCACCGCTTGACCTGCTCTTGTTGCCACAGTATTTATGTGGCTGGTCCAGATAAGTTTCTGGTTAATGGTGACCCCTAGGATGTTGATAGTGGGGGATTCGGTGATGGTAATGCCATTGAATGTCAAGGGGAGGTGGTTAGACTCTCGCTTGTTGGAGATAGTCATTGCCTGGCACTTCTGTGGCGCGAATGTTACCTGCCACTTATCAGCCCAAGCCTGAACGTCGTCCAGGTCTTGTTGCATGCAGGTATGGACTGCTTCATTATCTGAGGAGTTGCGAATGGCGCTGAACACTGTGCAGTCATCAGCGAACATCCCCATTTCTGACCTTATGTTGAAGGGAAGGTCATTGATGAAGCAGCTGAAGATGGTTGGGCCTAGGACACTGCCCTGAGGAACTCCTGCAGCGATGTCCTGGGGCTGTGATGATTGACCTTCAACCACCACAACCATCTTCCTTTGTGCTAGGTATGACTCCAGCCAGTGGAGCGTTTTCCCCCTGATTCCCATTGACTTCAGTTTTACTAGTTGATGTTGTTGAAACTGTTCTTGGATCTGGAAGCCATATAGGCACAGGGAAAAATGGATTAAAATGTTGTTTTTGGGTTATTATTATAGGTACCTATCAATCTGATCCCCCACTTAGAGGGTGTAAGCTGAGAGTTGAGAAAACTGAGGGGGCATGCCATTCAGTGGCTGGGAATTTCCCTCAAATAGTACTTGTAATTAAGTAATAATTCTTGTCAATTTTTAAAACTTCTTTTATGATATGCTTGTCAATAATAGTTAGTAAATTCATAGAAAACTCATCAATCATATTCATTGCCTATGATGATTTATTATAAGTCAAGTGATTAAAAACAATTCTATAAACCTACTGTTAATTCTTTCACATCTACGTCCTAGGAGACTTCATTAAACACCATCAACACCACTTTGGAGGAAGTGGGAAAGATAACAACGATGAAAAGTGAAGAGGAACGGACTGCAGCCCCTGAAGAGATGAGATGCACAAATCAATTCATTGACCTAGCACTCTCACAGCTGCAAAGAATAAAGCTCCAAGAGATATAATGCATCCTAATATGGGACCCTTAATGTATTGAAATGGCCGATGGCATTGCGAAGAAAAAAAAGGATCAGACAACAAGCAGGAGTTGGGAGTAGATTTAGACGAGGTGACTAAAACTGATGGAAAAACAGGCTTTTGAAGGTGAGGAAGGATGTGACCTGGCAGAAGGTTTTAGAAATAGAATTCCAGAATGGAAAGACATGCTGGCTGAAAGCTTCGCCACCACAGGAGGAGAAGAGAGAAAGAGGAATGCACCTGAAACTTTTCCTTCTTTCTGAATTAAAAAGTTTTATTGGGTAATTTAGGACTTGAGCGCCGTATCTAAGCTGATATTTCAGCGCAGTACTGAGGGAGTGTTGCATTGTTGAGGCGCCATCCTTCGGCTAGCTGTTAAACTGAGGCCTGTCCTGTAGAAGGTCCCATGGCACTATTTGAAATAGACCAATAGTATCCTGGACAACATTCCTCCCTCAACCAACACCGCCAAAAATAGATTAGCAGCTTATTCATCTCACTGCGACTTTGCTGTGCACAAATTGGCTGCTTCATTTGTCTACAGAACAACAGGGAATGTGCTTCAAATGAATTTGTGTGACGTACTTTGAGACATTTCTCAGCAACATGTCAAAGCCCAATATAAATATATTTCTTTTTATTATCCATTAAAGGATTCCAGTGTCATACAGAGGCTATGATTTCCAAATTTAAATCAAAATATTAACACATTCCTGCGCAGGAGGAAGACATGTCTTATAAGCCCCACCCATAACAATTTCTGCTGATACAGGTGTTGTGTTTGTGAACAATCCTCTTATTTTCGCTCACTGTATGTGTGGAAGCCCCTCAGCTTTTTCCTCCATACAGCTTAGCTGCGATTGTGAAGTGACACATGAAGAATTGTGGCTAATAAGTCAGTATTTCTGAACAAATAAAGATGAGTCATGATGGCCATTTTCATTCAACCCCTAGTGTTCAGCCACAAGGTCAGTTGGCCATCCTTTTGGGCAGTGAAAGGTACATTCTGTGTGTGTGGATGCTGGAGAATGTGAATTATATACAGGAAACTCTCGTTTAAACGGCACCTAAATATCCAGAATTCTCTATTAACCGGCAAAATTCATACTCCGAAAACTCCTCTCAAATAACCGGCAATGTTTCCGAGTCAGAGTCCGAGTCTCCCGCGAACGCCAAGTTAGTCAGTGGGGGTAGTTCTCCAAAGTGCCACTACTCGGCTTCCTGGCGCTGTCGGAAGTCCGAACACTGCAATAACAGGAGTCTGATTCTCCCGCGCTGCCGGGAGTCTCTTCTGATCCGCCATTTTACTGTGTGTCTCCCGCGCTGCTGGTAGTCTCTTCTGATACACCATTTTACTGTGTGTCTCCCGCGTTGACGGTAGTCTCTTCTGATCCACCATTTTACTGTGTGTCTCCCGCGCTGCTGGTAGTCTCTTCCTAGCCACCATTGTTCTGTGTGTCTCTCCATCTTTATCGGGAATTATCTCCCCCATCTTACATTATGGAATTCCCAAAAGCTGGTCCAAGCAAAAGGAAGAGAGTGGTCTTAACTTTAAATAAGAAAATCGAGATATGCCAACGACTAGAAAGGGGAGAGAAGCGTATCAACATTATGAATGAATTCAAAATTGGTTCGTCAACAATCTACGACATCAAATCGCAGAAGGATAAGCTGCTCAAGTTTTATTCAAGCTCGGAGACATCTAAGAGTGTAGAGAAACGGCGTACGCTTCGTAAGCCTAAGCTTGAAGAGCTGGATACCGTGCTTTATGAATGGTTTTCTCTTAAGCGTTCAGAGGGTGTTCCAATTTCCGGACCCATGCTAATCAAGAAAGCGAAGGATTTCTACGAAAGGATGGAGCTCACTGACAAGTGTGCTTTCTCCGAGGGATGGCTAACGTGTTTCAAGTTACGGCACGGGATACGACGACTCGATATTTCCGGGGAGAAAAAATCAGCTGATCACGACGCCGCAGAAGAATACTGCGATTACTTCAATCGGATTGTGCAGCAACATGATTTGTCGCCAGCACAGATATATAATGCCGATGAAACTGGCTTGTTTTGGAGGTTTTTGCCAGAATCAACGCTTGCTGGGGCTAGTGAGGCTAATGCTTCAGGTTACAAGAAAAATAAAGATCGTGTAACCGTGCTAACATGTGCGAACGCTGCTGGATCACACCGGGTTAAACTTCTTGTTATTGGGAAGTATAAAAATCCCCGTGCATTTAAAAATGTGAGACACTTACCTGTTGAGTACAAAGCTCAAAAAATTGCTTGGATGGATAAGGAAATCTTCTCCGATTGGTTCCATCATATTTTTGTTCCATCTGTGAGGGAACATTTCCGTAAAATAGGGAAACCTGAAGATAGCAAATGCATTTTATTGCTTGATAATTGTAGAGCCCATCCGCATGAATCCGAGTTGGTTTCGGGAAATATTTTCACCATTTATTTGCCACCAAATGTAACTTCTCTCATACAACCCATGGACCAGGGCGTTATCCAAAATCTGAAGTGCCATTACAAGAAAGACTTCCTACGTAAACTGATAAGCCAAGATGACAATATTCACGCATTTCAGAAGGAATACAATATTAAAGATGCCATCTATAATGTTGCATGTTCCTGGAACTTTGTGAAAGGTCACACTCTGAGGCAAGCCTGGCGCAAATTGTGGCCTTCTGTAATGTTTGCTGAAGGTTCTTCTTCAGAGGAGGAATTTCATGGGTTCAATGTTCGTCCCAAGAAGAGTACAATAATGGAAATGGCTGGCATGGTGAAAAATGTAGGCCCAGCAAACCCTCTACGTCACCTCAGTGAAAGTGATATCGAGCAGTGGGTTGATGCAGATGGAGAAGTTGGTGTTGTGCATATGCTAAGTGATGATGAAATAATTGAGAATGTTTTGAATCCAAAGAAAGAAAAGGAAAGTGAGATGGAAAGTGAAGAGGATGATATTTCTGAAGAGAACAAGATTTCTTGGGCTAAAGCTGCAGAAGGATTTTCTTCAATCCTCCAATTTGCTGAAAGGCAGACTTGCTACTCTGCCCAAGAAGTTATGCAACTCCATATTCTGCATTCCACGTTTCTACAGAAAAGGCAAGAGTCCACTAAGCAAACCGACATCCGCAACATGTTTAAGAAAGCTTCCAAAAGAGTCGAAGCAGCGGAAGTGCCTGAAGAATCTGTGGAATCTGTGGAAATGCTTGATCCTGATGACCCAGCTGGCACGGATATTCCTGATGAACCAGCTGACTTGGAATAAGTGTACAGTCAACTACAGTACTGTATACAGTCGTTTATAAGTTTTGTTTTACTGTTAAGTAATTAAAGAGTTATGGATTACCCTCAACTGGCAGTACTGTACTTAATCAAGCATCTTCCACCATCCATTTAACACAACATTCTATAAGTGAGTACCCAAATACTGTATACTGCACATTTCTTGATTTTTTTATTTTTGTTTGTTAAAAATAGCCTCGGTAGATATAACTCTCCGTTATCCGGAATTTTTATTCAACCGGCACCACCCCGGTCCCGTCGGTGCCGGATACCAAAGAGTTTCCTGTATATCCAAAATAAACTCTCCCATGTAAAACCAATAGTACTCCAAATGACTATGCTATTGGTCCAGCTCTGGGCCCAATAATTAATAAAACATCATACTCATAATGTTGTTATAGACATAATGATCATTGCTTATCAGTAAAATAAGAAAAGAAGTAAAGGTTGTTGGTTCAATACAATACTTGAGCACATATTTCAGGCTGACACTTCAGTGCATTACTGAGGGAGTCTTTTGGATGTGATGTTAAGCTGAGGCCCCATCTGTCCTCTCAGGTGGATATAAAAGATCCCACTGTACTATTCTAAGACAAGCAGGGGAGTTTCTCTGGTGTCCGGGACAATATGTATCCATCAACCGACATCACCAAACCAGAAAAACTGGTCATTTATCTCATTGCTATCTGTGGGACTTTGTTGTGTGTGCAAATTGGCTGCTGTGTTTGTCTAGAAAACAATGAGCACACATCAAAGGTAATTAATTAATTGGCTGTTACGTGCTTTTAGATACTCTGAGGACATGAAAGGCACAATATAAATGTAAGTTCTTTCTTTTAAATCTGAAATAAATAAGTGATTGCAGATAGATTTTGGAACATTTGGGATGATGCTGGGTGAGAAACTATAGATATGAAGAGAGATTTGAGATACTGGGACCATTTCCACTGGAGCAGAGAAAGCTAAGAGGAGATTTAACTGGGTTTGTTTTAAAGTTATGAAGGGCTTTGATAGGTGACTAGGTAAAAACGATTTCCTCTGGGAAGTCAGTGATGAGGGGTGATCAATTTAAACTTCTCACTAAGAGAATGTGAAGAGAAGGCAGGAGAAATGTCTTTGCATTGAAGATTGTTGGAGCATGGAAAGCTTTGTCATCGGGAATAGTTGAGGCAAAGACTATTGCATCTTTTAAGGGAAAATTGGATTAATATTTGCAGCAAAGGAAAATACATGGCTATGAGGAGAGAGCAAAGCAGTGGGATTAATTTTGGGTTGCGCTAGCAAAGAGCTAGCATAAACACAATAAGTTACCTACGCACCTCTTTCTGTGCTGCAAGAGGCCGGAGTCAGAAGGAGCAGAGAGTGGCAGTTCAAGGCTTACCAATCTCACAGACCGGCGGTGGCATTCCAGAGCCACGTCACGATTCAAAAAGTGACGCGGGCAAGAGGAAGCAGCTGATTGGGTGAGTACGGCCAGGTGAGTATTTATACTACTCCATAGTTGACAGTTAAGGTTAATAGTTTATAAAGTTTAGAAGGTCTTAATTTTGTGGTTATAGTTTCTAAGGTCTCTGTTGTGTAACGGGGAGTGCTAGTAAACAAGGGCCCTTGAGTATAACATTTAATTGTAGTGTAATTGATGGTATTGATTTGATTTAATTTAATTTAAATTAATTAAAGGGTAAGTCATGGCAGCACAGCTCGGCCCCGTGGTATGCTCCTCCTGCGCTATGTGGGAAATCAGGGACACTTCCTGTGTCGCTGACGACCATGTGTGCGGGAAGTGTATCCAGCTGCAGCTACTGGCAGACCGCATTGCAGCGCTGGAGCTGCGAATGGATGCATACTGGAGAATTTTCGATGCTGAGGACGTCGTGGATATCACGTTTAATGAGTTGGTCACACCGCAGGTAAAGGCTGCACAGGCAGGAAGGGAATGGGTGACCGCCAGGCAGAGTAGTAGGCACAGGCAGGTACTGCAGGGGTCCCCTGTGGCCATCCCCCTCTCAAACAGATATACCACTTTGGATATTGTTGAGGGGGATGGCTTATCGGGGGAAGGCAGCAGCAACCAACTTCCTGGCATCATGGGTGTTTCTGCTGCACAGGAGGGGAGGAAAAAGAACGGGAGAGCTATAGTGATAGGGGATTCTATTATAAGGGGAATAGATCGGCATTTCTGTGGCCGCAAACGAGACTCCAGGATGGTATGTTGCCTCCCTGGTGCAAGGATCAAGGATGTCTCGGAGCGGCTGCAGGGCATTCTGGAGGGGGAGGGTGAACAGCCAGTTGTTGTGGTGCATATAGGTACCAACGATATAGCTAAAAAATGGGATGAAGGTGTTAAAAGCTGAATATAGGGAGTTAGGAGGTAAATTAAAAAATAGGACCTCAAAGGTAGTAATCTCAGGATTGCTACCAGTGCCACGTACTAGTCAGAGTAGAAATAGAAGGATATTTCAGATGAATACGTGGCTAGAAGAATGGTGCAAGGGGGAGGGATTCAAATTCCTGGGACATTGGAACCGGTTCTGGGGGAGGTGGGACCAGTACAAACTGGACGGTTTGCACCTGGGCAGGACCAGGACCGATGTCCTACGGGAAGTGTTTGCGAGTGCTGTTGGGGAGGGTTTAAACTAAAATGGCAGGGGGTTGAAAACCTGTGGAGGGAGACAGAGGAATGGGAAGCAAGGATAGAAACACAAGACAGGAAGGAGAAAAGCAAAAGTGGAAGGCAGAGAAATGAAGGATGTAAATCAAACATGGTCACAATAAACAATAACAAGCCTGAAGGCTTTGTGTCTTAATGCGAGGAACATTCGTAATAAGGTGGATGAATTAGCTGCGCAAATAGATGTAAACGGATATGATATCATTGGGATTACGGAGACATGGCTCCAGGGCGATCAAGGCTGGGAATTCAACATCCAGGGGTATTCAATATTCAGGAAGGACAGGCAAAAAGGAAAAGGAGGTGGGGTAGCATTGCTGGTTAAAGAGGAGATTAACACAATAGTAAGGAAGGATATTAGCTCTGATGATGTGGAATCTGTATGGGTAGAGCTGAGAAATACCAAGGGGCAGAAAACGTTAGTGGGAGTTGTATACAGACCCCCAAACAATAATGCTAAGGTTGGGGATGGTATTAAACGGGAAATTAGGGACATGTGCAATAAGGGCACAGCAGTTATCATGGGTGACTTTAATCTACATATAGATTGGGCTAATCAAATTAGTAACAATACTGTGGAGGAGGAATTCTTTGAGTGTATACGGGATGGTTTCCTGGACAAATATGTCGAGGAACCAACTAGCGATCAGGCCATCTTAGACTGGGTATTATGTAATGTGAAAGGATTAATTGGCAATCTTGTTGTGTGAGGCCCCTTGGGGAGGAGCGATCATAATATGATAGAATTCTTCATTAAGATGGAGAGTGAAGTAGTTGACTCAGAGACTAGGGTCCTGAATTTAAATAAAGGAAACTACGATGGTATGAGGCGCGAGTTGGCTAGGATGGATTGGGGAACATTACTTAAAGGGTTGACGGTGGATAGGCAATGGCAAACAATTAAAGATCGCATGGATGAACTACAGATTTTGTTCATCCCTGTTTGGCACAAAAATAAAACAAAAAAGGTGACTCAACCGTGGCTAACAAGGGAAATTAGGGATAGCATAAGATCCAAGGAGAGGACATATAAATTGGCCAGAAAAAGCAGCAAACCTGAGGATTGGGAGCAGTTTAGGATTCAGCAAAGGAGGACAAAGGGATTAATTAAGAGGGGGAAAATAGAGTATGAGAGTAAGCTTGTAGGGAACATAAAAACTGACTGTAAAAGCTTCTATAGATATGTGAAGAGAAAAAGATTGGTGAAGTCAAGCGTAGGTCCCTTGCAGTCAGAATCAGGGGAATTTATAATGGGGAACAAAGAAATGGCAGGCCAATTAAATACATACTTTGGTTCTGTCTTCACATAGGAGGACACAAATAACCTCCCAGAGATGTTGGGGAACATAGGGTCTAATGAGTGGGAGGAACTGAATGAAATCAGTATTTGTAGGGAAATGGTGTTAGGAAAATTGATGGGATTGAAGGCCGATAAATACCCAGGGCCTGATAATCTACATCCTAGGGTACTTAAGGAAGTGGCCCTAGAAATAGTAGATGCATTGCTGGTCATCTTCCAAAATTCTATAGACTCTGGAACAGTTCCCATGGATTGGAGGGTAGCTAATGTAACCCCACTATTTAAAAAAGGTGGTAGAGAAAAAACGGGGAATTATAGACCGGTAAGCCTGACATCGTAGTGGGGAAAATGCTAGAGTCCATTATAAAAGATGTAATAGCAGAGCACTTAGAAAACAGTGACAGGATCGGACAAAGTCAACATGGATTTACAAAAGGGAAATCATGCCTGACTAATCTACTGGAATTTTTTGAGGATGTAACTGGTAAAATAGATAAGGGAGAACCAGTGGATGTGGTGTATTTGGACTTTCAGAAGGCTTTCGATAAGGTCCCGCACAAGAGATTAGCGTGCAAAGTTAAAGCATATGGGATTGGGGGTAAGGTACTGACTTGGAATGAAAACTGGTTGGCAGACAGGAAGCAAAGAGTTGGAATAAACAAGTCTTTTTCTGAGTGGCAGGCAGTGACTAGTGGGGTACTGAAGGGATTGGTGCTAGGACCCCAGTTATTCACAATATATATTAATGATCTAGACGAGGGAACTAGATGTAAAATCTCCAAGTTTGCAGACGACACAAAGCTGGGTGGGTGCGTGTGCTGTGAGGAGGATGCAGAGAAACTCCAGTATGATTTGGACAGGTTGGGTGATTGGGCAGATGCATGGCAGATGCAGTATAATGTGGATAAATGCGAGGTTATCCACTTTGGTGGCAAAAACAGGAAGGCAGATTATTATCTGAACGGCAATAGATTGGGAAAATGGGAAGTGCAATGAGACCTGGGTGTCCTTGTGCACCAGTCTCTGAAGGTAAGCATGCAGGTGCAGCAGGCGGTTAAGAAGGCAAATGGTATGTTGGCCTTCATAGCGAGAGGATTCGAGTACAGGAGCAAGGATGTCTTGCTGCAGTTGTACAGGGGCTTGGTGAGACCACACCTTGAGTATTGTGTGCAGTTTTGGTCGCCTTATCTGAGGAAGGATGTTCTTGCCATGGAGGGAGTGCAGCGAAGATTCACCAGACTGATACCTGGGATGGCAGGAATGACATATGAAGAGAGATTACACATAGATACATAGATACATAGAAGATAGGAGCAGGAGTAGGCCAACCGGCCCTTCGAGCCTGCTCCGCCATTTAATGAGATCATGGCTGATCCTCCAATTCAGTATCCCGTCCCCGCCTTCTCTCCGTAACCCTTAACCCCTTTTGCCTGTAGAAATATATCTAATTCCCTCTTAAATATATTTAATGAGCTGGCGTACACTGCCCTCTGTGGCAATGAGTTCCACAGGTTCACCACCCTCTGAGTGAAGAAATTCCCCCTCATTTCTGTCCTAAATGGTTTAGCCCTTATCCTTAAATTATGTCCTCTAGTTCTGTTCTCACCCGCCAAGGGAAACATTCCTTCTGCATCTAGTCTGTCTAGACCTGTCAGAATTCTATACACTTCTATGAGGTCCCCTCTCAATCTTCTAAACTCCAGTGTGTACATCCCTAAACTACATAGTCTCTCCTCATAGGTCAATCCCGCCATTCCTGGTATCAGCCTGGTGAATCGCCGCTGCACCCCCTCCATGGCAAGAACATCTTTCCTCAGATGAGGCGACCAAAACTGTACACAGTACTCGAGGTGTGGTCTCACCAGTGCCCTGTACAGCTGCAGCAAGGTATCCCTGTTCCTGTATTCCAACCCTTTTGCTATGAAGGCCAGCATACCGTTTGCCTTCTTGACCGCCTGTTGCACCTGCATGCTCGCCTTCAGTGACTGGTGTACAAGAACACCCAGGTCTCTCTGTACTTCCCCCTCTCCCAATTTATTGCCATTTAAATAATAATTTGCCCTCCCGTTCCTGCACCCAAGGTGGATAACTTCGCACTTGTCCACATTATAGTGCATCTGCCATTTATCCGCCCAATCACCCAGTCTGTCCAAATCGCTCTGGAGCTTCCTGGTCTCCTCCTCTGAGCCCACCCCCCCTCCTAGTTTAGTGTCGTCTGCAAATTTGGAAATGCTGCATCCGACTCCCTGATCCAGGTCATTAATGTAAATTGTGAACAGCTGGGGACCCAGGACAGATCCCTGTGGTACCCCACTTGTTACTGCCTGCCATTCAGAAAATGAGCCGTTTATTCCAACTCTCTGTTTTCTATCTGACAGCCAGTTCTCTATCCACGTCAATACTTTCCCCTTTATCCCATGAGCTTCAATTTTCCATGCTAATCTTTTATGTGGGACCTTGTCGAAGGCCTTTTGGAAGTCCAGGTACACCACATCTACTGGCTCTCCCCCATCTATTTTACCAGTTACTCCCTCAAAAAATTCCAATAGATTAGTCAAGCGCGATTTACCCTTTGTAAATCCATGTTGACTCTGTCCTATCCTGTCCCCATTTGCTAAGTGCTCCGCTATTTCATCCTTAATGATGGACTCCAGCATTTTGCCCACAACTGATGTAAGGCTTACAGGTCTGTAATTACCTGCTTTTTCCCTACCCCGCTTTTTGAATAGTGGGGTAACGTTAGCTACCCTCCAATCCATGTGCACTGTTCCCGAGTCTAATGAATTCTGAAAAATCATACTTAGTGCATCCGCTATCTCTAGGGCCACCTCCTTCAGTACCCTAGGATGCATGTTATCAGGCCCTGGGGATTTGTCCGCCTTCAATCCCTTTAGCTTCCTTAACACCATATCCTTAGAGATATTGATTTGCGTCAGTTCCTCCTTTGCCAATGTCCCTATTTTTCCCGATATCCCAGGGAGGTTTTTTGTGTCTTCCTTCGTAAAGACTGACCCAAAGTATGCATTTAGTTGGTCTGCCATTTCCTTATTTCCCGTTATATATTCCCCCGTATCTGACTGCAGTGGACCAACTTTGGTTTTCACCAGTCTTTTCCTCTTGATATACTTATAAAAGCTTTTGGAGTTAGTTTTTATATTTTCCGCCAGCTTGCTTTCGTAAGCTATTTTGCCCCTCTTGATTAAGCCCTTTGTCCTCCTTTGCTCTATCTTAAACTGTTCCCAATCTTCCGCTCTGGCGCTTTTTTTGGCTATTTTATACGCCCTATCTTTGGATTTTATGCTGTCTCTAATTTTCCCTGTTATCCACGGTTGAGTCACCTTTTTAGATTTCCTTTTATGCCAGATTGGTATAAACAATTTTTGCAATTTTGTCATTCTATCTTTAAATGCTTGCCATTGTTTATCTACCTCCAGTCCTCCCAGGAACGTTGTCCAATCCGACCTACTCAGTTCCCGTCTAATTGGGTCTATTGGGCTTGTATTCGCTAGAGTTTAGAAGAATGAGAGGGGATCTCATTGAAACTTATAAAATTCTAACAGGACTAGACAGACTAGATGCAGGAAGGATGTTCTCATTGGCGGGGGAGTCCAGAACCAGGGGTCACAATCTAAAGATAAGGGGTAAGCCATTTAGGACTGAGATGAGGAGGAATTTCTTCACCCAGAGAGTGGTGAACCTGTGGAATTTTCTACCACAGAAGACAGTTGAGTCCAATTCATTAAATATATTCAAGAAGGAGTTAGATATATTTCTTAAGGCTAAAGGGATCAAGGGATATGGGGAGAAAGCAGGGACAGGGTACTGAATTTGGATGATCAGCCATGATCTCATTAAATGGCGGAGCAGGCTCGAGGGGCCGAATGGCCTACTCCTGCTCCTATCTTCTATGTTTCTATGTTTCTAATCTTTATGGTTCTATGATTACACCATATTTGAATTTGCCAGTATTATTCAAAAAGCAACATTGTCCAAGATCTGCTAACAAGTGCAATTGAAATCAAAAGAAAAATGCAAATCCTAGAAATCTGCAATAAAAACAGAAAAGCTGAACGTGCACAATGAGTTGGTCAACAGTCCTCAGAAAACAGTGGAAGAAGGCAGAAAATCGTGAGTCTCCAGAAAACTTACATGTATAATAGAATAGCAATACCCTAGGCACGGGAGTCAATGCAAATATATTATGTGATTTTATTCACCAATAAAAGATTAAATACAAACAACAAAAGGTGCACAAATGAGTCAATATCTTACACAAGGCTTCATAAATGAATATTTTGACAGATAATTTGGATGGTGGATAATACAAGTGCGGGCACTGAAGGCTTCACTGTACTCTAATAAAAATAGTGAGTGACAGTTACCAAGCAAGCGATAACCATTATTGAGCAATTCAAATAATTATGAGAATAGCTTATAAGTGTTAGTGTTGTTTTTTATCTGATAACAGGGAGTTTTGAGGTCAATATGATTTTGTTTTTTCTGCAGGTACCATGTGTCAATATGTGCTTGATGTTTCACGACAGCCTCACTGAAGGATTGCCAGTTGTGATCTGCCCCAGTTTTTTAACAAACCTAAATGAAAGGCCAAGCCCATAGTGCAGGACACACCGACACTGAAAACAGTCGGAGAAAATATAAAGTAATCAAGAAGGAGCAGCTAGGTCATGCCAAGCTTGGGATTTGAAAGTCCATAGCTTGCATGATGAATGGAAGATTGAAGAGCATAAGGAGCTCAGCAGTTGTGAGGCCTTGGGAAAGAGTGAATTCGAGTCAGAAACAGTACAATGAATCTTGATTTCAACACAGCAATGATGTAGGGAGGAAGATCACGTTGGACTGAAAAGTATTGAGTGTTATGCAAAATTTAAATACCTATTACCTATTTGAAAATCTTGGCTTTTGTAACTTCTAATACAGAGCATCCCTTCAGTTTAATTGATTTCCATAATTTTATGTATATTTATCTGAAGTGAAGTATAAAGTATTCAGTAGTACAAAAACTAATTTATTTATGAAAAAATTACATTTTACTAAACACTGAATTAAAAAATAATTTAAATAATTAGAGCATCCACACTGACTAAATCGTGGCTGTTGGTGAATAATGAGGTGTTAAACTGACCCATTTAGATGAACAAGCAACAGATTAACATTCATAAAGGTGAGAATTGGACGATTAATGTGCTGAAGACATGTGCATTGCAAAACTCTAATGTACATGAAACAAAAAATGCATGATAAATGTTATAGACTTAACTGAACTAGCTTCCACAGATGTCGAGAGAAACACTAACTTTTAATTAGGGAACACTTGATCCAGGATTTTAGGTGGCACCATTAGCTGAAATTACAGTATTGAGGAAGGGAGTGTTTGAAGACCAGGACCTCAAACCTAGCACCAAGCTCATGGTCTACAGAGCAGTAGTGATACCTGCCCTCCTGTATGCTTCAGAGACATGGACCATGTACAGCAAGCACCTCAAAGCACTGGAGAGGTACCACCAACGCTGCCACCACAAGATCCTGCAAATTCATTGGCAGGATAGGCGCAGCAACGTCAGTGTTCTTGCTCGGGCCAACATCACCAGCATCGAAGCTTTGACCACGCTCAATCAGTTCCGATGGATGGGCCACATCGTCCACATGCCCAATACGAGACTCCCAAAACAAGCGTTCTACTCGGAGCTCCGACACGGCAAGAGAGCCCCAGGCGGGCAGAGGAAATGCTTCAAGGACACCCTCAAAGCCTCCTTGAAAAAGTGCAACATCCCCACCGACACCTGGGAATCCCTGGCCCAAGACCGCACAAAGTGGAGGAGAAGCATCCGGGAAGGCGCCGAACACCTCGAGTCTCTTCGCTGGGAGAAAGTGGAAGCCAAGCGCAGGCAGCGCAAGGAGCGCACGTAAACCCAAGCACCCCACCCATCCGCCCCTTCAACCACCGTCTGCCCCACCTGTGACAGAGACTGTAGGTGGGCTCATCAGTCACCTGAGAACTCATTTTTAGTGTGGAAGCAAGTCATCCTTGGTTCCGAGGGACTGCCGAAGAAGAAGAAGATTGCTGATGATGACAGTCCAACTTTTGCCTGCATCATTGTAATATAAACATGGCCCTTAGCTCCACGATTCAGAACCTGCAATAATAGCTGCAGAGCCTGCCACAGATTTCCCTGCTGCTATTCCATGCTTGCCTTGCCCAAACAGCTTTCCCCGTTGTAATTGTATTGGACCCAATGCCTGTTGTGACGATATCTAGTGTCCTGAATGCAAAAGGTTTCAGGTGACGTCAGTCTGCTAATCTCCATTCATTTGCAGGTCTCTAATTTCCCTGATTTCACACCTTGCACGGTTCGCTTGCAGCTGAAATGTGCAAAGGTGTGAAATGCAAGTTAATTATGCAACTTTTGTTTGAAACTCTTTAATCAGCTGATTTAACAGAAACTCGAGGACAACATTTCAGAAAATTGAGGACTAGGTGGCCAGGAGCACTGGCTTGCGGAATCACCCATTTGGTGCTCATCTGGACACAAAAGGCATCAAGGGGTATGGGGAGAGAGCGGGAATATGGTCTTGAGATAGAGGATCAGCCATGATCATATTGAATGGCGGAGCAGGCTCGAAGGGCCGAATGGCCTACTCCTGCTCCTATTTTTCTATGTTCTATGTTTCTATGTAAGTGCGCAAAGGTACGAACTACTGAGTCTAAATACATCAATAGAGATTAGAAATTTGGTAGAAGAACAGAAAATGCTGGAAACACTCAGCAGGTCAGGCAGCATCTGTGGAAAGAGAGAGAGAGAGATAGACAATCATCTTGTCATCTTCAGATGACCTTATGAGGATTTCCAGCATCTGCAGTATTTTTCTTTTTATTAGTAATTTGGTGTCAGATTAGATTTTAAATGCCAAAACAAAAGCAAAATACTGCAGATGCTGGGAATCTGAAAAAACAAACCAGAAAATGTTGGAAAACACTCAGCAGGTCAGGCAGCAGCTGTGGGGAGAGAAACAAGAGTTAACGTTTCAGGTCGATGACCGTTCATCTTCTTCTTCTTCTTAGGCAGTCCCTCGGAACTGAGGATGACTTGCTTCCACATTAAAAATGAGTTCTCAGGTGACTGATAAGTCCAATGCGGGACCTACAGTCTCTGTCACAGGTGGGGCAGACGGTGTGCTTGGGTTGACGTGCGCTCCTTGCACTGCCTGCGCTTGACTTCCGCTTGCTCCCAGCGAAGAGACTCGAGGTGTTCGGCGCCTTCCCGGATGCTTCTCCTCCACTTTGTGCGGTCTTGGGCCAGGGATTCCCAGGTGTCAGTGGGAATTTGCACTTTATCAAGGAGGCTTTGAGGGTGTCCTTGAAGCATTTCCTCTGCCCACATGGGGCTCTCTTGCCATGTTGGAGCTCCGAGTAGAGCGCTGGTTTTGGGAGTTTCGTATCGGGCATGCGGACTATGTGACCCATCCATCAGAATGCTATTGAAAGGCCATCGATCTGAAACGTTAACTCTGCCTGCTGAGTACTACCTGCATTTTCTGTTTTTATTATTGCTATACATAATATTGGTTGCTGCTTAATATTTAGCTCATGATGTGGAGATGCCGGCGTTGGACTGGGGTGGACAAAAATGAGAAGTCGCACAACACCAGGTTATAGTCCAACAGATTTATTTAATTTTACAAGCTTTCGGAGCTGTCGCTCCTTCCTCAGGTAAGTTAGCAGTGAGAGAATCTCCCAGAATTCACAATTTAAACACAGACAAAATCTATTCAAATATTTCCCTACATCAAAGACACACTAAGAGCACAGCCAAGACAATGAGATGTGTCCCAGGGGGTCCAACGTGTCAAACCACCTGCTGGCTGCATATCCTGTCAATTTGTGTTGGTTTCTTGTGTTAGACTTTTTTTTAAAAAAACACCTGGGAAGACCGGCCATGATGTCAAGTCACGTTCTGTATCGTGACATGAACCCGATATCGCGATTGAGGCCATCCTCATGAGTGCGGAACTTGGCTATCAGTTTCTGCTCTATGATTTTGCGCTGTCGTGTATCCCGAAGGCCGCCTTGGAGGACGCTTACCCGCAGATCCGAGGCTGAATGCCCCTGGCTGCTGAAGTGTATTTTTATTTAGCTGCCACTGAACACTTGGCTGTTTCACCTGGTTCGATGAAAAGTCAGGTGGAACAGTTGGGTGTTGAAGTGGCAGCTATTATTGTAAGCAGATATGCAGCACCTGGGGGCTCAGACACTAAGCAAGGAAACTGAACCAAAAGCAGAAAATGCTGGTGTCACTCAACAAGTCAGGCAGTATCTGTAAAGAAAGGGAAGTGTTGACATTTTGGGCATAGCCCTTCATCAGAACAGTATTGCTTATAAGAAGGTACAGACAGAAGGAAAGGGGTGGGAACAAACATAGGCAAGAAAAGAAAAAGAATGAGCTGTAACAGGATTAGGTGGAGAAACATAAGACAAAAGGAACCATGATGAGCAAGTAAAACATTACATGCACAATTTTGCTGAACAAAAGACACCAGTTTCTCACTGTTTTATTACGCTGAGATTGAGGTGTCCCAAGCCTGCGGAAAAATGTATATTCTTATGCTGCAGAACTTGGTTACGTTGCCACAGAAATTATCCTTAAGGTGATGTAAAATACTAATGGTTTTGTACATAGATGAGGTAGTGCCTGTGCTCTTGGTTTTCCTGGGCTCTTCTCAAGACATCAATGATACTGGCAGCAAATATAAACAGCAATCAGGAGCAGGATAGCTATTTGTGCTAATTAGCTGTGTTTGGAGTGAGCTCTCAGTCTCTCTGATTCTTTCCATATTGCTGGTTTAAATAAACTATCTCTGAACATCAGAGAAGGTTCAAGCCAGAAAATAAATGACTGCATCTATGGAAACTTGAAGACATATAGGCCTAGAAATTCGAGCCTTTATTGCCGGCCGTTAAGGCTGGTCATAAGAATATAAGAAATAGGAGCAGGAGTAGGCTAGTCGGCCCCTCGAGCCTGCTCCACCATTCAATAAGATCATGGCTGATCTGATCTTGGCCTCAACTCCACTTTCCTGCCTGTTCCCCATAACCCTTGAATCCCCTGTAGCTCAAATATCTGTCTATCTCCACCTTGAATATATTCACTGACCCAGCCTCCACAGCTCTCTGGGGTAGAGAATTCAAAGATTCACGACCCTCTGAGAGAAGAAATTCCTCCTCATCTCCGTCTTAAATGGGCGACTCCTTATCCTGAAACTATGCCCCCTAGTTCTAGAGTCCCCCATGAGGGGAAACATCCTCTCGGCATCTACCCTGTCAAACCCCCTCAGAATCTTATGGGGGAAAAATTCAGTTGGTTGCGCCTCCTGTTAGCGCCTTAAGAGGGCGCTAATGGGGCGCAAAGCAACTAGCGCCCGGGTGCGGCGATGTTTGAGCCGCTCGTGAAATTAACTAGACATTTTGCGGCGGCGCTAAACACTACCGCCATGATCTCCTGCGCCGGCAGATCGTGACGTCAGTCGAGTGCGCAACGCACCGGTAGCGCCCCGGAGCGGATATTGAGTGGCGCCCCCTGCCTTACCGCCTGCCGCTAGCAACGACAGGTTGAGGGAGCGTTTTGCAGTCAGGAAGGGACTGGGGGAGTGCTATTTCAAGGCGACCACTTCCTGCCTTTTATTGTTGGTGACATTTTTGAACCACGCATTCTGAGAGAGAGAGAGAGAGAGAGACTTATGGAGAGATTCAACGCTGTGTGAAGGAGTTTTGGGTACTGAGCAGCACTTTGCAGGTTCATTTTGATTTGCCCTTCCTTGTATCGATTTAGAAGAGACTGTGGGGGCTGCACTCTGAGCTCTTTCCCTGGTACTCTCCATTGTTCTTTCCAGCAGATGTGATGTACAGGTCTCTCCAGGCCGAGATTCAAGGCTGAAATGAGCAGGATGTGGATGGAAAACAAGATCAACCCTCCCCTTTAAGAACTGGCCGGCGCCATTGTGTCTGTGTTCCATTGCTGACTGACATCACATGAGCTTCGCCAGCGCTCTGAGGTAGCGCCTCGCTCCTCGGCCTTTGCGCCTTAAGACAGGTGTGAAGCGCCTGATTTAGCGCTCCAATCACCTCCAGGGGCGATAAAAGTCAAGTTTGCAGTCGGAGGCGATAATTAGTGCCAGGCGCTAATCTTTGCGCCCGGCCGATAATTGCGCCCCAAATGGGGTGATACTGAATTTCTCCCCCTTTGTGTCCTCCTCACAACTTGCTAACCCATCAGCAAATTTGGCTACAGTACACTCGGTCCCTTTATCCAAGTCATTAATATAGATTGTAAATAGTTGAGGCCCCAGCACTGATCCCTGTGGCACCCCACTAGTTACTGATTGCCAACTGGAAATGACCCATTTATCCCGACTCTCTGTTTTCTGTTAGTTAGCCAATCCCCTATCCATGCCAATATATTACCCCCAACCCCGTGCGCTCTTATCTTGTGCAGTAACCTTTTATGTGGCATCTTATCGAATGCCTTCTGGAAATCCAAATACACTACATCTACTGGTTCCCCTTTATCCACCCTGTTTGTTACATCCTCAAAGAACTTCCCTACTTTTATACGCCATCCACCTTGCAATAAAGGCCAACATTCCATTTGCCTTCCTAATTACTTGCTGTACCTGCATGCTAACTTTTTGTGTTTCATGTATGAGGATACCCAAATCCTTCTGTACTGCAGCATTCTGTAGTCTCTCTCCATTTAAATAATATTTTGCTTTTCTATTCTTCCTACCAAAGTGGATAAGCTCACATGTTCCCACATTATACCCCATGGGCCAAATTTTTGCCCACTCACTTAACCTCTCTATATCCCTTTGCAGACTCCCTGGCCGCAATTTTAATTGCCCCGAAGGGGTGGGTTTGGAGGCAGATCTGGCGCGAAAATCACAGATCTTCGGGGTGGGCTGTGAACCCGCCTCCATCCTGCCCGCACGCAACTTTCGGAAGGATCGGGTCAGCCGCTCCGGAACTGACCCAACACCAAACAGCGGGACAGCTTGTTAAGGCAGTTGACAGGTCGTTAACTGCCTGGTTAATCCTATTTTAAAAGGCTGATGATATTTATGTGGTTTTTCAAGATGCTGCCCGCCTTCATCAAAAGACGCCTGGTGAATGGAAGCGTGTTCACCCCGGAGCTCAATAGTTGACAGCTGCACAAGCAGCTTTAAAGCGATCCTGCAATGTCTCATTCTTTCACATGCCACAACTTAGTGGCTTGAGGTTTGGGAGACATTTTGGTGCTCAACTAATCTTGTGAGGTTAGAGTCTGACACCCATCTGCCGTGTCAGCTCCTTGGAACACCCTCTGGCCACTTTGTCTGAGCGCTCACAACCTCCATTCCTTGACTGAGATATCTACCAGTGGTATGGGCTCCATTTATTTCCTCTCATCCTAGTCGTCATAATCGGAGGAGCAGCAGCTGTGTGGCTCAGTGCAGAGCTTCCTCAGAAGAAGAGAAGGAGGATGAGGAAGAAGAGGAAGAGGACGAGGAAGAAGAAGAAGAGGAGGAGGCGGGTCTTGCGGGCCCTGTTGTGACCAATGCAGCATCCCTCCAGTTCACTGCTGCCCGTCAAGCAAGGGATGCACTCTTCCATACCACATTCACATAAGCTTACTCTTCAACCATAGGTGGCTACCATATGGCTCTCTAATTGTCGGCGACCTTCCTCCAATGTCATCCATCATCTCTGCTATAACCGGTTCTTTCCTATCACTTTCACCATCATCATTACAAATGCAAGTTGCCCTGAGCCCTGAATGCGCATTTGCCATTTCCCAGAACACATAGGCCACACATTCAACTGTTTGCCATCACTTTCGTTTACAACATTGACAAAAGGATCACAATGCAAACTCTTAAGTAGAAGCAGAAAAATCATGACAAAACACCCTTGTGACTATTTGTGTTTTATCTTCCTCTTACATAGAAACATAGAAGATAGGAGCAGGAGTAGGCCATTCGGCCCCTCGAACCTGCTCCGCCATTCGATGAGATCATGGCTGATCATCCAAATTCAGTACCCTGTCCCTGCTTTCTCCCCATATCGCTTGATCCCCTTAGCCTTAAGAAATATATCTAACAATCTTCTTGAATATATTTAATGAATTGGATTCAACTGTCTTCTGTGGTAGAGAATTCCACAGGTTCACCACTCTCTGGGTGAAGAAATTCCTCCTCATCTCAGTCCTAAATGGCTTACCCGTTATCCTTAGACTTTGACCCCTGGTTCTGGACTCCCCCGCCATCGGGAACATCCTTCCTGCATCTAGTCTGTCTAGTCCTGTTAGAATTTGATAAGTTTCAATGAGATCCCCTTTCATTCTTCTAAACTTTAGCGAATACAAGCCCAATCGACCCAATCTCTCTTCATACGTCATTCCTGCCATCCCAGGTATCAGTCTGGTGAATCTTCGCTGCACTCCCTCCATGGCAAGAACATCCTTCCTCAGAAAAGGCGACCAAAACTGCACACAATACTCAAGGTGTGGTCTCACCAAAGCCCTGTACAACTGCAGCAAGACCTCCTTGCTCCTGTACTTGAATCCTCTCGCTATGAAGGCCAACAGACCATTTCCTTCTTAACCGCCTGCTGCACCTGCATGCTTACCTTCAGCGATTGGTGCACAAGGACACCCAGGTCTCGTTGCACTTCCCCTTTTCCCAATCTATTGCCATTCAGATAATAATCTGCCTTCCTGTTTTTGCCACCAAAGTGGATAATCTCGCATTTATCCACGTTATACTGCATCTGCCATGCATCTTCCCAATCACCCAACCTGTCCAAATCATACTGGAGTTTCTCTGCATCCTCCTCACAGCACACCCAGCTTTGTGTCGTCTGCAAACTTGGAGATATTACATCTAGTTCCCTCGTCTAGATCATTAATATATATTGGCCCAAAAATTCGGCTGAATACGGGAGAGTACGAACTGTGTACTCTCGCGTATTCGGTCCCGAAGTGCCGGTTTCCTGCATGCACTGCGCATGCGCGGGAAACCGGCACTTCCGGTATGGCGAAGGGGGCGGTTCCTAAGTGAACCGCGTGCGCACTGCAGGCTGTGCGCACGCAGCGCACTTAGTTTTTTTTTCAGGTTTCAACGCGAAGGTAAGTATGGAAGATTTTACACATGAAGAAAGGAGGCGTAAGACCCCCTTTTAACAAGGTAAGTAGTTAATTAAGTATTATTTAAAAAAAATTTCAACAGGTTTATCTTTTTTAGAGGCTTTAAAGAAAGGTAAGTTTATTTTTATAACTTTTAAAAAGAATTAAAATTTTTCCAAAAATTTAAATTTTTGTTTAAAGTGGTTAATTTATTTAACTATAGTTATTTTATTAATGTGATGGTTTTTTTTAATTTATTTGAGGTTTAGCTGTTCTTTTGGGGGCAATTTGTATTCATAGTTTTGACAGGTCTCCTGTCAAATCTATGAATGAAAGATGGTGTGTTGCCATTGGCTCTCCATGGCCCACGTGATCCCAGAGGTCGCATCGAACTAACTGCGCCTTTGGGACACGCACACACTGCGCGCCGGCACCAGGGAGAGGCCCAGGACCAGAAGTTCCTGTGGGCCCAAAACACAACGGCCGGTGCGGAGTGCGATATCGCGCAAGATCCTTACCCCCGCGGCAAGCCTCCGAGTCAAATTTCTGGGCCATTGTGAATAGCTGGGGTCCTAGCACCGATCGCTGCGGTACCCCTCTAGTCACTGCCTGCCACTCGGAAAAAGACCCGTTTATTCCAACTCTTTGCTTCCTGTCTGCCAACCAGTTTTCAATCCAAGTCAGTACCTCACCCCCAATCCCATGTGCTTTAACTTTGCACGCTAATCTCTTATGCGGGACCTTATCGAAAGCCTTCTGAAAGTCCAAATACACCACATCCACTGGTTCTCCCTTATCTATTCTACGAGTTACATCCTCAAAAACTTCCAGTAGATTAATCAAGCATGATTTACCTTTTGTAAATCCATGATGACTTTGTCCGATCCTGTCACTGTTTTCCAAGTGCTCTGCTATTACATCTTTTATAATGGACTCTAGCATTTTCCCCACTACCAATGTCAGGCTTACAGGTGTATAATTCCCCGTTTTCTCTCTACCACCTTTTTAAATAATGGGGTTACATTAGCCACCCTCCAATCCATGGGAACTGTTCCAGAATCTATAGAATTTTGGAAGATGACCAGCAATGCATCTACTATTTCTAGGGCCACTTCCTTAAGTACCCTAGGATGTAGATTATCAGGCCCTGGGGATTTATCAGCCTTCAAGCCCGTCAATTTCCCTAACACCATTTCCCTACAAATACTGATTTCATTCAGTTCCTCCCTCTCATTAGACCCTATGTTCCTCGACATCTCTGGGAGGTTATTTGTGTCCTCCTTTTGAAGACAGAACCAAAGTATGTATTTAATTGGCCTGCCATTTCTTTGTTCCCCATTATAAATTCCCCTGATTCTGACTGCAAGGGACCTATGCTTGACTTCACCAATCTTTTTCTCTTCACATATCTATAGAAGCTTTTACAGTCAGTTTTTATGTTCCCTGCAAGCTTAATCTCATACTCTATTTTCCCCCTCTTAATTAATCCCTTTGTCCTCCTTTGCTGAATCCTAAACTGCTCCCAATCCTCAGGTTTGCTGCTTTTTCTGGCCAATTTATAAGTCCTCTCCTTGGATCTTATGCTATCCCTAATTTCCCTTGTTGCCACAGTTGAGTCACCTTTTTTGTTTTATTTTTATGCCAAACAGGGATGAACAAATTCTGTAGTTCATCCATGCGATCTTTAAATGTTTGCAATTGTCTATCCACCATCAACCCTTTAAGTAATGTTCCCCAATCCATCCTAGCCAACTCGCGCCTCATACCATCGTAGTTTCTTTTATTTAAATTCAGGACCCTAGTCTCTGAGTCAACTACTTCACTCTCCATTTTAATGAAGAATTCTATCATATTATGATTGCTCCTCCCCAAGGGGCCTCGCACAACAAGATTGCTAATTAATCCTTTCTCATTATATAATACCCAGTCTAAGATGGCCTGATCTCTAGTTGGTTCCTTGCCATATTGGTCCAGGAAACCATCCCGTATACACTCTAGGAATTCCTCCTCCACTGTATTGTTACTAATTTGGTTAGCCCAATCTACATGTCGATTAAAGTCACCCATGATAATTGCTGTGCCCTTATTGCATGCATCTCTAATTTCCCATTTAATGCCATCCCCTACCTCAGCATTACTGTTTGGGGGTCTGTATACAACTCCCACTAACATTTTCTGCCCCTTGGTATTTCTCAGCTCTACCCATACAGATTCCATATCATCAGAGCTAATATCCTTCCTTACTATTGTGTTAATCTCTTCTTTAACCAGCAATGCTACCCCACCTCCTTTTCCTTTTTGCCTGTCCTTCCTGAATATTGAATACCCCTGGATGTTGAATTCCCAGCCTTGGTCACCCTGGAGCCATGTCTCCGTCATCTCAATTATATCATATCCGTTTACATCTATTTGCGCAGCTAATTCATCCACCTTATTACGAATGTGCCTTGCATTAAGACACAAAGCCTTCAGGCTTGTTTTTTTAACACTCTTAGGGGTAAAAATTCAGTTGGTTGCGCCTCCCGTTAGCGCCTTAAGAGGGCGCTAATGGGGTGCAAAGCCGCTAACGCCCGGGCGCAGCGAAGTTTGCGCCGCTCGGGAACTTAACTTGACATTGTGCGGCGGCGCTAAAACTTACCGCTGCGACCACCTGCGCGCGCAGATTGTGACGTCATTCCATGGTGCAACGCCCTTGTGGCGCCCCGGAGCGGAAATTGAGTGGTGCCCCCTGCCTTACCGCCTGGCGCTTCCAACGACCAGAAGACTGGAACGCTATCAATCGCTGTGGGGCTGGGGGGGGCGCTATTTAAAGGGTGCCTCTCCCTGTCTTTTATTGTTGGTGGCATTTTTGAACTACGCATTCTGAGAGAGAGAGGGAGAGACTTCTGGAGAGATTCAACGTTGTGTGAAGGAGTTTTGGGTACTGAGCAGCACTTTGCAGGTTCATTTTGATTTGCCATTCCTTGTATCGATTTAGCAGAGACTGTGGGAGCTGCACTCTGAGCTCTTTGCGTGGTACTCTCCATTGTTCTTTCCAGCACATTTGATGTGCAAGTCTCTCCAGGCCGAGATTCAAGGCTGCAATGAACAGGATGTGGATGGAAAGCAAGATTAACCATCCCCTTTAAGAACTGGCCCGTGCCATTGTGTGTGTGTTCCATTGCTGACTGACATTACATGAGCTTCGCCAGCGCTCTGAGTTAGCGCCTCACTCCTTGGCCTTTGCGCCTTAAGACAGGTGTGCAGCGCCTGCTTTAGCGCTCCACTCACCTCCCGGGGCGGTAAAAGTGAAGTTTCCAGTCAGTGCCGATAATTAGCGTCAGGCGCTAATATTTGCGTCCAGACGATATTTGCGCCCCAAATGGGGCGCGACCTAATTTCTACCCCTTAGACTTTTTAGAATTATTGTCTACTGTGGCCATGTTTGATTTACACCCTTGATTTCTCTGACTTCCACTTTTGCTTTTCTCCTTCCTGTCTTTTTCTTCTATCCTTGCTTCCCTTTCCTCTGTCTCCCTGCACAGGTTCCCAACCCCCTGCCATTTTAGTTTAAACCCTCCCCAACAGCACTAGCAAACACTCCCCCTCGGACATCGGTCCTGGCCCTGCCCAGGTGCAAACCGTCCAATTTGTACTGGTCCCACCTCACCCAGAACCGGTTCCAATGTCCCAGGAATTTGAATCCCTCCCCCTTGCACCATTCTTCTAGCCACGTATTCATCTGAAATATCCTTCTATTTCTACTCTGACTAGTATGTGGCACTGGTAGCAGTCCTGAGATTACTACCTTTGAGGTCCTATTTTTTAATTTACCTCCTAACTCCCTATATTCAACTTTTAGGACCTCATCCCATTTTTTACCTATATTGTTGGTACCTATATGCACCACGACAACTGGCTGTTCACCCTTCCCCTCCAAAATGCCCTGCAGCCGCTCCGAGACATCCTTGACCCTTGCACCAGGGAGGCAACATACCATCCTGGAGTCTCGTTTGCGGCCACAGAAACGCCTATCTGTTCCCCTTACAATAGAATCCCCTATCACGATAGCTCTCCCGCTCTCCCGCTCTTTTTCCTCCCGTCCTGTGCAGCAGAACCACCCATGGTGCCAGGAAGTTAGTTGCTGCTGCCTTCCCCCGATAAGCCATCCCCCTCAACAATATCCAAAGTGGTATATCTGTTTGAGAGGGGGATGGCCACAGGGGACCCCTGCACTACCTGCCTGTGCCTACTACTCTGCCTGGCGGTCACCCATTCCCTTCCTGCCTGTGCAGCCGTTACCTGCGGTGTGACCAACTCATTAAACGTGATATCCACGACGTCCTCAGCATCGCGTGCTTCTATGTGGTGCTTCCCCTGTGGCTTCAGCAGATGTAGAGGCACCTTGCTCACTTGGATGCTGCGCCTACTTAGACGCCTTTGGTGTCCGTCGCTGGGTTTGGGAGCCTGGGAGGACTCTAAAACAGTCTGCTCTTCGTACGGCTGTGCAGGTGCTGAAACGGCCATCTCAGTTGGGTCTGCAAAGTGGGTTTCTGACCAAGGGCTCCACAGTGGCATGGTCGTGTGAGCGCTTGGAGAGGAGCCCACACTTCTTTGTTGGCTGCCACCAACATCCCTCTCATGGGTCAGCCGCACTTCAGTGCTAGCAAGTGGCTGGAGAGCACCTTGCTGCACATCAGGGGGGCCATGAGGACCCGTATCTGTACTGGCAGTCCTCATAACAAGGACGTCCATGAAGCTCTGGTGTCTCTGCTCAATAGCTGCCCATCTCTCCTCCAGAGATGACAACCTTTTTTGAACAGTCACTATGTTTTCGTTACTCTGGCGACTTATGTCCTCCATGGCGGTTGCCAACCTATCCATGGAGGTTGTCATCCTATCCATGGAGGTTGCCATCCTATCCATGGAGGTTGCCATCCTATCCATGGAGGTACATTCATGTGCCATTGCCACCACAAAGGCAGTGCTCATGTTAGAGATAAACTCCTCCATTCTCTGCACACTCGCACTTACCCTGGAGGCAAACCCTTCCAGAGACTCTTGCACTTGTTCCTGGAGTTCCAGAATGGCTCTCTTTCTGGATGGCCCCAGAGGCACAGCGTCTGTCTGCAGCTGAGCAGAGCTAGGAGATCCTGCGACCTCCGACGAGGACTCTCCACTGCTGTCACTGTCTCCACCATTTGCTGATGCTCACTTGTGAGCTGTGATACACCAGGTGACAACACTACTCTAAGTCGCGAGGGCCCCACCGAGATGTGCGTTTCTGCGCTGGTGCTGGGTGCGCTGAGTCCTGGTGATGCTGCTCCCTCAGAGGCTGCAGGTTCTGCTGAGGAGTCATCTGGCTGTTCCTCCTGGACAGTGGGGAGGGGGGGGCGCTCGATGGTCCTGTGGGAGAGTAAAGGCATGAGTTAGACATCTGATTTTGATGTAGCAGACACATCCTTTTGTGTAGATGATACAAAGCGAATCTCTATGAACCTCGTATGCCATTGCAGTCAATCATTAAATGTCAATGAGAGGGATGAAACTCTATTCTGTCACCAGCTTCGTCTAGTGCTCCCGTCTCTCCATCGCCCACTTCCAGATCCTCGCCACCTCCGACGATTTTGTGCGCAGCTTCCCCAGCACTTGTCAATGTTGCAAGGGTTGGTGTGCCTCCTCCTGTCTGTGCTCTCTCCCTCTTATTGTCGGCTATCTTTTCCTGCAAGGAGGGACACAAGCAGAGTTTCAACCACAGTGATGGAGTGAATGTGAAGAATCCCTAATATAGAAGCTTAGAGGGAGACCAAGATGGAGTTAAGTGCCAAGAGGAAGCTAGCTCCCTGTGTTTTGTTTGTTGTTGTCAATGCATAACAGTGAGAGTGAGTCTAAGGGGTGCATAGGCAGGATTTTGAAGTGATTCAGTACAGAGAGAGAGATGGATAGGTAAGGGTGCAAGGGAAGTAAGGGTAAGGTGGGATGTGGAGGAGCAGGCTTACTAAGCAGAGTGCTGGTGATGAGAAGAGAAGGGAAGCAGATTGAAGGTAAGTGTGATGGGATGCTCACTTTTGATGATTGCAGAAGATCATTAAAGTGTTTCCTGTACAGGATCCATGTGCATGAACAAACGGACCTTGCGCTGACCTCCTCAGCAATGCGCAGCCAGGCTGCCTTGGTTTGGTGAGGAGGCTTCCTCCGGCCATCCGCAGGGAACAGAATCTCCCTGCGCCCTCTAACTCCCTCCACAAGAGCTTGGAGGGAGTCCTCAGTAAAGCGTGGTGCTGCCTTAGCTTTCGATGAACTCATTGTGGCCTTCCCAATTCCAGACTCCAGCAGAATCAATAAATTAAAGGCTGAGCCTGCATAGGGCCCTTAAAAACATCCGCTCTAATGACGTCATCAGAGGTGACTAACAGACCCGATCCCAGTCATTGGACCAGCCAACGCGCACCACTCAACTTAAGGGGCCAATTAAACTAAAATCTCAACTGGGGATCGGATGCAGCCGGCAGTGGGTCTGGACTCACCACGCAACCCGACTCCAAGCCGCCTCCTGAAATAAAATCGTGGCCTTTGTGTCCTCCTCACAACTTGCTTTCCCACCTATCTTTGTATAGTCAGCAAATTTGGCTACAGTACACTCGGTCACTTCAGCCAAGTCATTAATATAGATTGTAAATAGTTGAGGCCCCCGCACTGATCCCTGTGGCACCCCACTAGTTAAAGTTTGCCAACCTGAAAATGACCCATTTATCCCGACTCTCTGTTTTCTGTTAGTTAGCTAATCCTCTATCCATGCTAATATATTACCCCCAACACCGTGAGCTCTTATCTTGTGGCACCTTATCGAATGCCTTTTGGAAATCCAAATACACTACATCTACTGGTTCCCCTTGATCCACCCTGCTCGTTACATCCTCAAAGAACTCTAAGAAATTTGTTTCGAAAAAAATGGCAGCTGCCTCACTTCTGCCCACTTCCAGCGCGAAACACAGCGGCCGCTACATTGGGAAGGTCGGCAGCGCTGTCATTGTCTGCGCTAGCCGCAAGTATTGTAGAATCATAGAATCATAGAATGGTTACAGCACAGAAGGAGGCCATTCGGCCTGTCGAGCCCATGCTGGCTCTCTGCAAGAGCACTTCAGATAGTCCCACTCCCCCGCCCTTTCCCTGTAACCCTGCAAAATATTTTCCTTCAGGTACTTATCCAATTCCTTTTTGAAAGCCAGAATTGAGTCTGCCTCCCCCACCCTCTCAGGCAGTGAATTCCAGATCATAACCACTCGCTGCGTAAAAAAGTTTTTCCTTATGTCGCCTTTGGTTCTTCTGCCAATCAGCTTAAATCTGTGTCCTCTGGTTCTCGACCCTTCCGCCAATGGGAACAGTTTCTCTCTATCTACTCTGTCCAGACCCCTCATGATTTTGAACACCTCTATCAAATCTCCTCTCAACCTTCTCTGCTTTAAAGAGAACAACCCCAACTTCTCCAGTCTATCCACATAACTGACGTCCCTCATCCCTGGAACCATTCTTGTAAATCTTTTCTGCACCCTCTCTAAGGCCTTCACATCCTTCCGAAAGTGCGATGCCCAGAATTAGGCACAATACTCCCGTTGAGGCCGAACCAGTATTTTATAAAGGTTCATCATAACTTCCTTGCTTTTGTACTCTATGGGCTCGATTTTGCCAGTGTGGGCGGGCTGGGGCATGTCAGGTGGGATTCGTGTCAGGACCCCGACTCTGAAGTGAAGTGTTGAAAAATTGCGATTTTCCCCTAATTAGGCAATTGATTTCCAGCGTGTGGGAACCCCTGGCCCAATGAGTCTTTTCATACAGAAAGTCGCCTCCGATGATGTCATCAATGCTGCTGGATTTAAGGCCTGCAAGCAGCCTTGCTTCTTCTGGAGACTGGAAATGCTTTGGACATTGTATGAAGGACTTAATTTACCGACCATGTCCACCAGCAAGCAAAAGTGTGCACCTCGCTTTGATGAGCCCTCCCTCCAAGCTCTGGTGCAGGGTGCAAGATCTAATAAGGAGGTGTTCTTCCCTTCCTTAGGGAGAAAAAAGCCACCCCAGCAGACTAAAGCTGTGTGGCTGCAAGTGGTCGAGGAGGTCAACTCCATATCAATGAGCCACAGAACCTGGCTGCAATGCAGGAAGAGGTTTCATGACCTTCTCTGCACAGGAAAACTGAGTATGACTTTCCCATCACCCTCAATCTGTTCCCCATCGCCTCTCCTCACCAGCACTCTGCTTTGCCAACCTCTTCCTCCACATCCCACTTGACACTTACATCCCTGCACCCTTACCCATTCCCTCTCTATGGTCACATTCACTTAAATATTCGACCATGCAGCCCTCACACTCTCTATCACTGTGATACAATGACAACAACTTACAACACACAGGGAGGGTCCTTTGTCTCCTTCTAAGCATCTATGCTATGGATCTCTACACTCACTCCTTCATTCTCACTCAAACTCCACTTGTGTCCCTCATTGCAGGAAAAGAGAGCCCACAATAAGAGGGAAAGAGACATGACAGGAGGAGGGCCACCCTCAGTAGCCCAGCTCACCGCCTGGGAGGAGGTGGCCCTGGAAATCGCCGGGATCGAGGAGGATTCCCAAGTGGGGGACGGACAGTTGGGCACATCAGAGCAAGCTGGTGACAGAATAGTTTGACATCTCTCTCATTGACATTGCATGAGTCACTGATAATGAATCTGATGTTCTAACAGATTGACTTATGATCATCTGCACTATTCAATGTGCATGTAACCTTGACCTCACATCTCTAACCCTTTCCTTTACTCCCCCACAGGACCATCGAGAGCCCCCGTCCCTACTGTCCAGGAGGAAGAGCCTGAGCTTCCAGACTCCTCAGAGGAAGCTGCAACCTCTGAGGGCGCAGCGTGAGCAGAATTCACGCACCCAGCACCAGCGCAGACACTCACACCTCGGTGGGACCTTCGCGAGATAGAGTAGTGTTGGCACCTGGTGTATCACAGCTTACAAGTGAGCATCAGCAGATGGTGGAGACAGGGTCAGCAGTGGAGAGTCCGGGTCCATCCAGAAGGAGAGCGGTGCTGGAACTCCAGGAATAGGTGCAGGAGTCTCTGGCAGGTTTTGTCTCCAGGGTCGCTGCGAGTGTGGAGCGAATGGAGGAGTCCATCGCGAACATGAGCAGAGCCTTTGTGGAGGCATTGACGCATGAAAGGATGGCAACCTCCGTGGAAAGGATAGCTAACTCCGTGGTAAGGCTGGCTACTGTAGAGGAGAGGATAGCTACGGTAGAGGAGAGGATGGCTACGGCCATGGAGGAGCTTAGTCGCCAGGGTATGGAAAACATGGTAATTGTTCAGAATAGAATGACATCTCTTGGGGAGCGATGGTCAGCTATTGAGCATACAAACCAGACCTTCATGGAAGTCCTCTGGAGTAGGACTTCCAGTGCAGAAGCGGGTCCTCATGGCCCCCCTGAAGTGCAGCAAGGTGCTGTCAAGCCATTTGCTAGCTCTGAAGTGGGGCTGACCCATGAGAGGGATGTTGGTGGCAGAGAACAAGGAAGTGGGGGCTCCTCTCCAAGTGCTCACATGACTATGCCACTGCAGAGCCCTCGGTCAGAGCCTGACCAGAGTCCTCACCCAACTGAGATGGGTGTCTCAGCCCCTACACAGCCGCAGGAGCAGCAGACAGTTGGCGAGCCCTCACAGGTTCGCCACCCCAGAGGACGCCCGCCAAAGGCGTCGAGAAGGGAGCAGCAAGAAAGTGAGCAAGGGGCCTCCACATCTGCTGAAGCCACAGGGGAAGCACCACGTAGAAGCACGCGTAAGAGGAAGATAAAGCACAAGTAGTCACAAGGGTAGTCACTTGGGTGCTGTGATGTTTTGTATTTGGACCAGCCATCATTGTCATTGTATTATAAACAGATTTGATGGCAAACTGTTGAAGTTGTGGCCTGTGTCATTTGGCAAATGGAACTTTCACATTGAGGGCTTAGGGCGCCTTGCAATTGTCAGTATGGTGGTCAGGGTGATAGGAATCCGTAGGTTCTTGTCCATTGTGGATGCTCTGGTAAGAAGGTGCGAGACAAAAGTGTTTGATTGTGCAGGCTCACCAAATCTGGCCAAGATGAGTGCGTCCCTTGCATCCCAGGCAGCAATGTTGTCGCGCGCTGGCGCCTTCTGGCCTGTGCAGCTTCAGGTGGGTGAGCAGCAGCTTGGCGTTCCTGTTGATGCTCCTGCTGTTGGTGCTGCTGTTGCTCATGGGTCTGCTGCTGCCGCGGCTGGTCTTCGTCCGAATCTGATATCCAGGAGGAAAGGAATTAAATGGTCGCCATGCTTCTGGTATATGCCTCAGTTGAGGAAGCGCTCAGTCAAGGTGGGGAGAGGGGTTTCCCAGGACATCACACTAGAGATGGGTGACAGGCTCCAAAGTTCCACAACAATGAGTAGGCCTGCTAAAAGTTCCCCCAGACCTGAGACAACAAAGTTCTGCCACCTGCAAATGATCATCGGTGAAAACTCCTTTGTAATGATGGAGCTGCAGCTGTTAGTAAGCAATCCAATTGTGAGGCCTCCAGGATTACCTGGCGTGTTCCAGAGGAGGCGTGTAGGATGGGGTAAATGTCTAAAAATCGGAAAGGCCTCTCAAAATGGGATTATAGAGGCAATTAAGTGGTTGTTAAAGGCCTTAAGGGCCTGTCCCACCTCTTGGAGGTGGGATGGAAACGGGGTCAGAAAACACGCATGTGGGAAAATTGCTCGGAGGTGGGATGGAGGCGGGATCGGGCCCGCCCACCATTTTTTGCGATTTTACCATCTCACACGCCTCCAAACCCGCCTCCTCGGGCCTGGCAAAATCGAGCCCTATGCCTCTATTTTTAAACCCAGGATCCCATGTGCTTTTTTAACCGCTATTTCAACCTGATTTACCACCTTCAACGATTTGTGCACATATACCCCTAGGTCTCTCTGTTCATGCACCCACTTTAGAATTGTACCCTTTAGTTTATATTGCCTCTCCTCGTTCTTCCTCCAAAATGTATCATTTCGCACTTTTCTGCGTTAAATTTCATCTGCCACGTGTCCGCGCATTCCACCAGCCTGTCTATATCCTCTTGAAGTCTATCACTATCCTCCTCACTGTTCACTATACTTCCAAGTTTTGTGTCATCTGCAAATTTTGAAATTGTGCCCTTTACACCCACATCCAAGTCATTAATATATATCAAGAAAAGCAGTGGTCCTAGAACCGACCCCTAGGGAACACCATTGTATACCTTCCTCCAGTCTGAAAAACAACTGTTCACCACTACTGTCTGTTTCCTGTCAATTTCGTATCCATGCTGCCACTGTCCCTTTTATTCCATGGGATTCAACTTTGCTGGCAAGCCTATTATGTGGCACTTTATCAAATGCCTTTTGGAAATTCATGTACACCATGTCAACCACATTGCCCTCATCAACCCTCTCTGTTACCTCATCAAAAAACTCGATCAAGTTTGTTAAACACGATTTGCCTTTAACAAATCCGTGCTGGCTTTTCTTAATTAATCCACACGTATCCAAGTGACTATTAATTTTGTCCCTGATTATTGTTTCTAAAAGCTTCCTCACTACTGAGGTTAAACTGACTGGCCTATAATTGCTGGGTTTATCTTTACACACTTTTTTGAACAATAGTGTAACATTTGCAATTTCCAGTCCTCTAGCACCACCCCCGTTTCTAAGGAAAGGTTGGAAGATTATGGCCAGTACCTCCAAGATTTCTTCCTTCACTTCCCTCAGCGTCCTAGGATGCATCCTATCTGGTCCTGGTGACTTATCTACTTTAAGTACAGCCAGACTTTCGAGTACCTCCCCTTTTTCAAATTTTTATCCCATCCAGTATCTCCTCTACCTTCTCCTTCACTATGTCTATGGCAGCATCTTCTTCCTTGGTGAAGACAGATGCAAAGTATTAATTTAGCACCTCAGCCATACCCTCCGCCTCCATGCGTAGGTCTCCTTTTTGGCCCCTAATTGGCCCCACCCCTCCTCTTACTACCTGTTTACTATTGATATGCCTATAGAAGACTTTTGGATTTCATTTTATGTTAGCTGCTATTCTATTCTCATACCCTCTCTTTGCCCCTCTTATTTCCTTTTTCACTTCTCCTTAGAACTTTCTATATTTAGCCTGATTCTCAGATGTATTCTCGACCTGACATCTGTCATACGCGCTCTTTTTCAGCTTCATCTTGCTCTCTATCTCTTTCATCATCCAGGGAGCTCTGACTTTAGTTGCCTTCCCTTTCCCCCTAGTGGGAATGTACCTCGATTGTACCCAAACTATTTTCTCTTTAATGGCAGCCCATTGTTTTATTACAGTTTTGCCGGCCAATCTTTGTTTCCCATTTACCCGGGCCAGATCTGTTCTCATCCCACTGAAATTGGTCTTTCTCCAATTAAGTATTTTTACTCTAGATTACTCCCTGTCCTTTTCCATAGCTAATCTAAACCTTATGATACTGTGATCACTGTTCCCTAAATGTTCACCTACTGACACTTGCTCCACTTGACCTACCTCATTCCCCAGAACCAGATCTAGCAATGCCTCCTTCCTCATTGGGCCGGAAACATACTGATCAAGAAAGTTGTATTATTATATTATTGGCCCCTCCAGGACATCCTTTCTCTCTAGCACTGCAACATTCTCCTTAACCAATATTGCCACACCACCTGCTTTCTTCCCTGAACAGCTTATATCCAAGAATATTTAATACCCAATCCTGCCCTTTTTTGAGCCAGATCTCCTTTATTGCCACAACATCATATTCCCATGTGGCTATTTGTGCATGCAGCTCACCAGCCTTGTTTACTATGCTTCGTGTGTTCACACAGCCCTCCCTCCTGCACCCTCTCTCCAGCCACGCATTCATCTGCTCATAAGAACATAAGAAATAGGAGCAGGAGTAGGCCAATTGGCCCCTCGAGCCTGCTCCGCCATTCAATAAGATCATGGCTGATCTGATCCTAACCGCCAATCTACTATCACAGAACCATCTCCTGAACCTAACAGAATTGGACACACGAAATAGGAGCAGGATCAGGCTACACGGCCCCTATCCTCCTATTTCTATACTCACTCACGTGTGGCACCGGGAGTAATCCAGAGATTACTACCTTTGAGGTCCTGCTTTTTAATCTCTCTCCTAGCTCCCTGAAATCTGCCTGCAGGACCTCATCCCTCTTTCTACCTATGTCGTTGGTACTAATATGGGCCACAAACTCTAGCTGTTCACCCTCCCCACCTCAGAATGTTCTGCAGCTGCTCGGTGACATCCTCAACCCTGGCACCAGGGAGGCAACATACCATCCTGGAGTCACGTCTGTGGCCACAGAAATGCCTGTCCGATCCCCTAACTATCGAATCCCCTACCACTATTGCTTTCCCTATCTTCCTCCTCCACCCACCCCGCCCCACCCCCCCGTACATCTGAGCCACCTGTGGTGCCGTGGACTTGGCTCTGGCTGTACTCCCCAGCGGAACCATCGCCCTCACCAGTACTCAGAACAGAATACTGGTTGGAGAGCAAGATGCACTCGGGACTCCTACACTACCTGCCTTGTCCTCCTCTTCTGTCTGGCAGTCACCCCTTTCCTCTCTGCCTGCACACTACTTAGCTGCGGGGTGACCACCTCCTGAAACGTGCTGTCCACGTAGCTCTCAGCCTCGCGGATACACCGCAGTGACGCCAGCTGCTGCTCAATTTCGGAGCTCGAGCTCCTCCAGCTGACGACAGTTCCTGCACACGTGGTTGTCCAGGACATGGGAAGCCTCCTGGATTTCCCACATGGCACAGGATGTGCATTCTGCAGGACTGAGCTGCCCTGCCATACCTTTATTTATTCGACTATTAACTAACTTTACAGAAACTTAAGACTAAGATGTACCTAATTCAAGTTATTAATATAATATTTTATCATTAGTTACTAATTTAATATAGTATTAACAGTTACTAATTTAATATAGTATTAACAGTTACTAATTTAATATAGTATTAACAGTTACTAATTTAATATAGTATTAACAGTTACTAATTTAATATAGTATTAACAGTTACTAATCTTCAAGCTCCTGCTTTACATAGAAACATAGAAACATAGAAGATAGGAGCAGGAGTAGGCCATTTGGCCCCTCGAGCCAATCACCCAACTTGTCCAAATCATACTGGAGTTTCTCTGCATCCTCCTCACAACACACACGCCCACCCAGTTTTGTGTCGTCTGCAAACTTGCCTAACCAGCTATTTAACCCTGGCCCCTAACTTGAAGAGCCCTTCTCCGACTTTAGCAGAAATTAGCAGAAATAAACATAAAACTTTAAAAAAAACTCACCAGCTACTCCCCAATCAGCTCCTTCCCTTGTGCTGATGTCACTTTAGGTTTTTTTACTCTAACGTCACTCTTTCAAATTCTGCCTGTGTTGAGTTGCTCCGCTCTCGCCGCGCTCTTTATCCCCGCTCAGCTTCCGATTCGCTCTCGCTCAGGTCAGAGAATCATAGAAGATAGGAGCAGGAGTAGGCCATTCGGCCCCTCGAGCCTGCTCCGCCATTTAATGAGATCATGGCTGATCATCCAAATTCAGTACCCTGTCCCTGCTTTCTCCCCATGTCCCTTGATCCCTTTAGCCTTAAGAAATATATCTATCTCCTTCTTGAATATATTTAATGAACTGGCCTCAACTGCCTTCTGTGGTAGAGAATTCCACAGGTTCACCACTCTCTGGGTGAAGAAATTCCTCCTCATCTCAGTCCTAAATGGCTTACCCCTTATCCTTAGACTGTGATCTCTGGTTCTGGACTCCCCCGCCATCGGGAACATCCTTCCTGCATCTAGTCTGTCTAGTCCTGTTAGAATTTTATAAGTTTCAATGAGATCCCCTCTCATTCTTCTAAACTCTAGCGAATATAAGCCTAATCGACCCAATCTCTCTTCATATGTAATTCCTGCCATCCCAGGTATCAGTCTGGTAAATCTTCGCTGCACTCCCTCCATGGCAAGAACATCCTTCCTCAGATAAGGTGACCAAAACTGCACACAATACTCAAGGTGTGGTCTCACCAAGGCCCAGTACAACTGCAGCAAGACATCCTTGCTCCTGTACTCGAATCCTCTCGCTATGAAAGCCAACATACCATTTGCCTTCTTAACCGCCTGCTGCACCTGCATGCTTAACTTCAGCGACTGGTGGACAAGGACTCCCATATCTCGTTGCACTTCCCCTTTTCCCAATCTATTGCCGTTCAGATAATAATCTGCCTTCCTGTTTTTGCCACCAAAGTGGATAACCTCACATTTATCCACATTATACTGCATCTGCCATGCATCTGCCCAATCACCCAACTTGTCCAAATCATATTGGAGTTTCTCTGCATCCTCCTCACAGCACACCCGCCCACCCAGCTTTGTGTCATCTGCAAACTTAGAGATATTACATCTAGGTCGCTCGTCTAGATCATTAATATATATTGTGAATAGCTGGGGTCCTAGCACCGATCCCTGCAGTACCCCACTAGTCACTGCCTGCCACTCAGAAAAAGACCTGTTTATTCCAACTCTTTGCTTCCTGTCTGCCAACCAGTTCTCTATCCAAGTCAGTACCTTACCCCCAATACCATGTGCTTTAACTTTGCACGCTAATCTCTTATGCGGGACCTTATCGAAAGCCTTCTGAAAGTCTAAATACACCACATCCACTGGTTCTCCCTTATCTATTCTATCAGTTACATCCTCAAAAATACACCACATCCACTGGTTCTCCCTTATCTATTCTACCAGTTACATCCTCAAAAAATTCCAGTAGATTAGTCAGGCATGATTTACCTTTTGTAAATCCATGTTGACTTTGTCCGATCCTGTCACTGTTTTCCAAGTGCTCTGCTATTGCATCTTTTATAATGGACTCTAGCATTTTGCCCACTACCGATGTCAGGTCTATAATTCCCCATTTTTTCTCTACCAACTTTTTTAAATAATGGGGTTATATTAGCCACCCTCCAGTCCATGGGAACTGTTCCACAGTTTATAGAATTTTGAAAGATGACCAGCAATGCATCTACTATTTCTAGGGACACTTCCTTAAGTACCCTAGGGTGTAGATTATCAGGCCCTGGGGATTTATTGGCCTTCAATCCCATCAATTTCCCTAACACCATTTCCCTACAAATATTGATTTCATTCAATTCCTCCCTCTCATTAGACCCTATGTTCCCCGACATCTCTGGGAGTTTATTTGTGTCCTCCTTTGTGAAGACAGAAACAAAGTATGTATTTAATTGGTCTGCCATTTCTTTGTTCCCCATTATAAATTCCCCTGATTCTGACTGCATGGGACCTACACTTGACTTCACCAATCCTTTTCTCTTCACATATCTATAGAAGCTTTTACAGTCAGGTTTTATGTTCCCTCCAAGCTTACTCTCATATTCTATTTTCCCCCTCTTAATTAATCCCTTTTTCCTCCTTTGCTGAATCCTAAACTGCTCCCAATCCTCAGGTTTGCTGCTTTTTCTGGCCAATTTATATGTCCTCTCCTTGGATCTTTTGCTATCCCTAATTTCCCTTGTTAGCCACGGTTGAGTCACCTTTTTTGTTTTATTTTTATGCCAAACAGGGATGAACAAATTCTGTAGTTTATCCATGCGATCTTTAAATGTTTGCCATTGCCTATCCACCATCAACCCTTTAAGTAATGCTCCCCAATCCATCCTAGCCAACTCGCGCCTCATACCATCGTAGTTTCCTTTATTTAAATTCAGGACCCTAGTCTCTGAGTCAACTACTTCACTCTCCTTCTTAATGAAGAATTCTATCATATTATGATTGCTCCTCCCCAAGGGGCCTCGCACAACAAGATTGCTAATTAATCCTTTCTCATTACATAATATCCAGTCTAAGATGGCCTGATCTCCAGTTGGTTCCTCGACATATTGGTCCAAGAAACCATCCCATATACACTTGTTATACTTGTTACTAATTTGGTTAGCCCAATCTATATGTAGATTAAAGTCATTCATGATAACTGCTGTGCCCTTATTGCACGCATCTCTAATTTCCCATTTAATGCCATCCCCAACCTCAGCATTACTGTTTGGGGGTCTGTATACAACCCCCACTAACGTTTTCTGCCCCTTGGTATTTCTCAGCTCTACCCATACAGATTCCACATCATCAGAGCTGATATCCTTCCTTACTATTGTGTTAATCTCCTCTTTAACCAGCAATGCTACCCCACTTCCTTTTCCTTTTTGTCTGTCCTTCCTGAATATTGAATACCCCTGGATGTTGAATTCCCAGCCTTGGTCACCCTGGAGCCATGTCTCCGTAATCCCAATTATATCATATCAGTTTACATCTATTTGCACAGCTAATTCATCCACCTTATTACGAATGCTCCTCGCATTAAGACACAAAGGGGTAGAAATTAGGTCGCGCCCCATTTGGGGCGCAAATATCGTCCGCGCGCAAATATTAGCGCCTGGCGCTAATTATCGGCACTGACAGGAAACTTCACTTTTACCGCCCCGGGAGGTGAGTGGAGCGCTAAATTAGGCGCTGCACACCTCTCTTAAGGCGCAAAGGCCTAGGAGTGAGGCGCTACCTCAGCGCACGAGCGCAGCGCAGCTGCTGCCAGTTAGCGAGGGAACACAGACACACTGGCGCCGGACACTTCTTAAAGTGGGGGGGGCCACTTGCTCCCCAGCCACACCCTGCTCATTGCAGCCTTGAATCTCAGCCTGGAGAGACCTGTAATCCATTTTGCTGCCAAGCATGGAGAGGGTGAGAGAACGCGCTCATCGCTTCACCGAGCGGGCCTTGGATGCTCTGGTTGACGCAGTGGAGCGCAGACGATGCATGCTGTTCCCGGAGAGTGGCAGGAGGCCTTTGCCACGCGAGTTCAGAAGAGTGTGGAGGGAGGTGGCTCAGAGCGTCTCCTCCAGGAGCATGGTGCCCAGGACCCATGTCCAGTGCCGCAAAAAGTTCAACGACCTCACTCGGGTCGTCAGGGTGAGTGGCTTTTTCTCAATACCTCTCCATCCCTCCATCTCAACCTCACTCTATGGCCAGAGGGTCTTAAAACCCCAATGCACAACACTCATGCAACACCTATGGCCCTTTCATCAAACACACACACACATTCCACACTTTGCATACAGTAAGGGCTATTCACCTATGGGAGGCACATCAGGCAAGACCATGGCTGCATATTGTAAGGGCTATTCACCTATGGGAGGCACATCAGGCAAGACCATGGCTGTATATTGACTCAGATGCTGTCCTTTTTCTTGCAGGCTAAGCTGGCTCATAATCGGAGACAGCAGCAACGGACGGGTGGAGGGCGGCTTCAGCTGCAACCCTTCAGCGATCTGGAGGAGCGCGTCCACAGGATTGTGGCAAGCCGGGTGATCGGTCCCGTCGCCACTGGAGACGCCGACCCCGTTGTGGACAGCAATGGTAAGGTCATCACCTTTTTGTCCTCTGTCCTTCCACTTGTCCCTCACAATACCAGCCTTTGACACTTTCAATCCAACTTGCTAACTCGCTGCACTTATTCCTCCCTTACTGCCACCCTGTCCTCACGCTAAAGCCACTCTTGTACCTCCCTGCTTTCAGATGGTGATTCACCAGCTGAGGAGACGGTCCCTGAAGCTGCCACTGGGAGTGATGCTGCAGCTGAGGAGGAAGAGGAAGCCGGAGCATCAGTGCCACCCTCTCCCGAGGAAGCCCATGGCCACACTGGGAACACGCCTTCCCCGGAGGGGAGCAGGGGGGAAGGGGCTGATGATGGTGAAGTTCCAGGACCCAGCGGGCTGCAGCAACGCCATTGGGGGGGGAGGGAAGAACGGGGGAGCAGGGGGGAAGGGGCTGATGATGGTGAAGTTCCAGGACCCAGCGGGCTGCAGCCACGCCATGGGGGGGGGAGGGAAGAACAGGAGCCTTCTCCCCAGAGGGAGAGTATGCCAGACACTCCTAATGCAATGGACGCAGAGGAGGAGCGGCTGATTGCAGAAATGAACAGCCAGGCGGTGGTCATGCACACTGAGCTCATGGGTGCAGTGGGAAGGGTGCCCGAATGCATTGAGGCACTGGCAAGGAGTGTGGAGCACTTCGCTGTAGCACAGGCGGATGCCACACTAAAGCTTACTGCTGCAATTCAGTCACTGGCTGCCAGGAATCCATCTGAGACTGCTCTCATGCAGACTCAGATTGAGGCCACGCGAGCACTGACTGCTGCCATCCTCGATGGTTCGTGCACATGTCCCCGGGGCTGTCACCGCGCCGCAGCAGGCCAGCAATCTGTTCTCCGGCAAATTGCTCCGGATGCTGAAGTGCTGCCCCGTGGGAGTGCCAGTGTGTCGGGCGAGCAGGGAGTTGCTGTCCTCTCTCACGATGACAGCATTCCTGCTGCCAACACTGTCACTTCTCCACTGCACTTGCCACCGCCTGTAGGACAGACTGCTGCCGCCCATGCAGAGTTGGTGCAGTCTGCAGCCGGGCCCTCCAGGCCCAGAAGTGGTCGAGGCCGTCCTTCAGGGGCATCTGCAGTGTCAGGGTCTGACAAGCAGCAGCCTTCCACCAGCCTTGCTGCAGCCACTGAGGTCCCATTACGGAGGAGCAGTAGGGTTAGAAGGGGGGAAGTGCGCAAGGGAAGGAGATCACCCTCGAAGGGCAAAAAGTAGGAGGTGTGCCAAAATGCTGGTCATTTTTTTATTAAAGGCCGAGGTTCATGGCCCAACTTTTGTTTAGTGTTTTGGACATTATCTCCAGGTTGTGAGAACCAGTTATGTTATTGACTGTTTTTTTGTGTTTATTTCTATGAGTTTGTCATGAGGAATTGACACACACAGAGTTTGTACAATAAATAAGTTTCTGTATTCAAAATATACATGGCTGGTGGTTGGAATTATTGGTGCCTTGGCCGGCTTAGGGGTTGCGTGCTGGGTTGATTCGTGTTTGTAGCACTGGCAGGGGCCCTAGAAGCGGCTTGCTATTAGTCGTTGACGGACGGCCCTTGCAGTTTGACCATTGTGGGCCGCCCTCCTGCCTTGGTGCTGCTGCTGATCATCGTCCTCGGCCTGTTCCTCCTCTTCCTCCTCCTCCTCTTGTGGTGCTGCAAGGCCTGGTGGCATTGGCTGCGTCCTGAGGATTGCCATGTTGTGCAACATGCAGCACACCACTACGAATTTGGAAACTTGCTCAGGCGAGTACTGCAGGGCTCCTCCGGAATGGTCCAGACAGCGGAATCGTTGTTTGAGCACGCCGATTGTGCGCTCAATAATGTTCCTGGTTGCTTGTTGGCTTTCCTGGTACCGCAGCTCAGCAGGGGTGTTTGGCGCACGGAGCGGTGTCATCAGCCAGGTGCTCAATGCGTACCCCTTGTCCCCCAGAAGCCAACCAACTGGCTGATGCGGTGCCTCGAAAATTTCTGCCACAGTACTCTGGCGCAGGATGAAAGCATCGTGGCAGCTGCCCGGATAGTGGGCATTGACAGCGAGAATCACCTGTCTGTGGTCACAGACCAACTGCACATTCAAGGAATGGAACCCCTTTCTGTTCCGGAACTCCTCTGCATTCTCTCGCGGAGCACGCAAAGCCACATGCGTGCAGTCAATGGCGCCCTGCACCATGGGGAAGCCCGCTACCCTCGCAAAGCCCATAGCACGGTCATGCTGCTTGTCTGGGGTCATAGGGAAGGAGATGAAGTCTCGTCTCCTTGTGAAGAGGGCATTGGTGACCTGCCGGATGCAGCGATGCACCGCAAACTGGGAGATATTGGCGAGGTCCCCAACAGCAGCTTGGAATGAGCCAGTGGCGTAGAAGTTCAAAGCCACTGTGACCTTCACTGCCACCGACAGAGACGTCCTGGACCTCAGCTGAGGCTGCAGATCTGGCTGCAGCAGGTGGCAGAGCTCAGTGACCACCTCCTTGCTGAATCGCAGCCTTCGCAAACACAGCTCCTCGGACATGTGGATGTAGGAGAGCTGTTCACGATATACCCTGGGAGGGTAAGCTCTCCTGTACATGCGCCTGATGGCCCTCCTCCGTCTGGCCATCATTGCCACTCTCTGTCTGCGTCTCACTATCCTCCGATTGAGCTGGAGCAGGACGACGCCCCCAATCATTGCAGCCCCCATATTCTCTTTGCCAGAAAAGTAATGAGGTACAGCAACGAAAGTAGCAGCAAAGTTAGGATGAACTAGGCAAAACTACCTCACAAAGCGTTGAGTCAATGTAGAAGTCTCTCTCTCTCTCTCTCCGAATCTCTCTCTCTCTCTCAGAACGAGTGGTGCATAAATGTCGACCACAGAAAAAGACAGGAAGAGGCCCCCTTTAAATAGCGCCCCCCCCCAGCCCCAGACCGATTGATAACGTTCCAGTCTTCCGGTCGTTGGAAGCGCCAGGCGGTAAGGCAGGGGGCGCCACTCAATTTCCGCTCCGGGGCGCCCCAAGGGCGTTGCACCACGGAATGACGTCACAATCTGCGCGCGCAGGTGGTCGCAGTGGTAAGTTTTAGCGCCGCCGCACAATCTCAAGTTAAGTTCTCGAGCGGCGCAAACAGCGCTGCGCCCGGGCGTTAGCGCCTTAACGCCCCATTAGCGCCCATTTAAGGCGCTAACGGGAGGCGCAACCAACTGAATTTTTACCCCAAAGCCTTCAGGCTTGTTATTGTTTATTGTGGCCATGTTTGATTTACACCCTTCATTTCTCTGCCTTCCACTTTTGCTTTTCTCCTTCCTGTCTTGTGTTTCTATCCTTGCTTCCCATTCCTCTGTCTCCCTGCACAGGTTCCCAACCCCCTGCCATTTTAGTTTAAACCCTCCCCAACAGCACTAGCAAACACTCCCCCAAGGACATCGGTCCCGGTCCTGCCCAGGTGCAAACCGTCCAGTTTGTACTGGTCCTACCTCCCCCAGAACCGGTTCCAATGTCACAGGAATTTGAATCCCTTCCCCTTGCACCATTCCTCTAGCCACATATTCATCTGATATATCCTTTTATTTCTACTCTGACTAGCACATGGCACTGGTAGCAATCCTGAGATTACTACCTTTGAGGTCCTATTTTTTAATTTACCTCCTAACTCCCTATATTCAGCTTTTAGGACCTCATCCCGTTTTTTACCTATATCGTTGGTACCTATATGCACCATGACAACTGGCTGTTCACCCTCCCCCTCCAGAATGCCCTGCAGCCGCTCCGAGACATCCTTGACCCTTGCACCAAGTGCCATTTATACTCTTTCACCTTAGTCCTCAGAATCGGACCACGATGAGCCGCAACACCAGCAGCACCAGCCACACCAGCAGCACCAATAACAACACCAACCTTCTCTGCAATCACCTGATGCTGCACAGGACAGAGGGCATCAGCACCTGACCACATTGCTGCCCGGGAGGCCAGGGATGGCCATATCTTGGCCAGATTTACTTCACTTTACACTGTACACCCTAATGGCTGCCACATGATGCGCCAGGTTGGCACCACCCCACGCCAACACCATAAATCATCCCTACAATGACCAAGCCATTCCTTTCACACTTATCACCATTGCGGGGGATACCATTATGTCTCACCATTCACTGCAACTCACTAAGCCACTTCCAAAGGTGCACACAAATCTGTCCAAGACTGGAAAGTGTTGAAAATAAAGATTTTTATGTTTAACACCACATTAACAGAAACTTTATATAAACATTGGATAAAAGACCCAACCGGCTGCCTTTGTGTGTTGTTAGTTGGTATGATTGCACTCGGATGCTACCTTCAGGGAGCAGGGATCCACAGATCCCTGAAGGTAGCACGACAGGTAGATAAGGTGGTTAAGAAGGCATACTGAAAGTTGCCTTTCTTAGCCAAGGCATAGAGTATAAGAGCAGGAAGGTTATTCTTGAACTGTATAAAACACTAGTTAGGCCACAGCTAGAATACTGCGTGCAGTTCTGGTCACCACATTACAGGAAGGATGTGATTGCACTAGAGGGGGTGTAGAGGAGATTTACGAGGATGTTGCCTGCGTTGAGGAAATTTAGCTATGAGGAAAGATTGGATAGGCTGGGGTTGTTTTCTTTGGAACAGAGGAGGCTGAGGGGAGACCTAATTGATGTGTATAAAATTATGAGGGGCCTAGATAGAATGGATAGGAAGGACCTATTTGCCTTCGCAGAAGGGTCAATAACCAGGGGGCATAGATTTAAAGAAATTAGTCAGAGGTTTAGAGGGGATTTGAGGAGGTTTTTTTACCCAGAGGGTGGTGCGGGGCTGGAACTCACTGCCTGAAAGGGTGGTAGAGGCAGAAACACTCATCACATTTAAAAAGTACTTCGATATGCACTTGAAGTGCCGTAACCTACAAGGCTACGGACCAAGTGCTGGAAACTGGGATTAGGGTGGATAGCCCTTTGTCAGCCGGCATGGACAAGATGGGCCGAATGGCCTCCTTCTGCACTGTAAATTTCTAAGATTCTATGATGATGAGGTTGAGTGTGAGGGCTGGCTAGTGAGCTGGGATGTAATAATGTAGATAGAGAGGGATGGATGGACATGCAAGTTATGTTGGTGTGAGTTAGGATGTGCAGGAGTAGGGTAGGGAAGGCAGAGTGATGGGGATGTGATGAGAGGCACAGCAGGATGAAGTTGAGTATGGTTTTGTACTAACGTTTCCTGATCTAATGAGATCATTCAAAGATTTGCGGCACTGCACCCAGGTCTCCCTGAACACATCCCTGCTTGTGCCTTCCTCTGCAATCTGCAACCAGGCTGTCTTGATCTCCTGGGGAAGTCTCTTGCGCCCATCGGAATAGAAGAGGACCTTCCTGCGTGCTCTGACTCCCTCCATAAGCATATGAAGGGAGTCAACGGAGAACCTGGGTGCAGCCCTCTGCCTCTGTGCAGTCATTGTCAGTGTTTGCAGCACTTCAATGCTGTAGTGCACTGACAGCACAATGTTAGATGAAACTTCAAATGTAATGTGGCCATGGTCCCTTTAAAGATCCCGGCTGAAAACACGTCATGAATGATGTCACCAGACCCGCTCCCTCTAATTGGGCCAGGTAAAGCGCTGGGCGGGCTTAATAGGCCCCATTAAGGTAAGTTCATTTTCAACAGCGGGATGGAGCCAGCAGCGGGGTCGTGACCCAACATGGCCACTGCCTGCACCGGAGCCCCCAAGGTAAAGAAAATTCCAGCCTACATTTCAAAAGCACTACATTGGCTGTGAAGTGTTTTACGATGTCCTGAGGTCATGAAAGGCACGATATAAATCCAAGTTCTTTCTTTCCTACACTTTGTTACGCAGATGTTTTCCTATTGCCAATGAGTATGAAATGGGAATCGTATTCGGTGGTTTTAATACAATGGATAAGTTGCATCAAGGAAGGACTCTCAGTTTTCTGATGCAGAAACCTGAGGAATGTCTATTTTCTGATCTTACATGAACTGACGGGGGTGTGGTAATGTAATTGTTATGTTACTGGACCAGTAATCCAGCGGCGTGGACTAATAATACCGAGATATAAGTTAAAATCCCACCATGGTAGTTTGTGAATTTGAATTCAGTTAAAATAAATAAATAAATAAATCAGGAATAAAAAGCTAGTATCAGTAATAATGATCATGAAGCTATTGGATTGTTGTAAAAACCCAACTGGTTCTTTTAGGGAAGAAAACCTGCTGTCCTTATCCAGTCTGGCCTATCCAGATCCATAATACTCTTAACTGCCCTCAGGAATGGCCTAGCAAGCCACTCAGTCGTATCAAACTGCTGCAAAGAAGTGTAATAAGATTTTTTTTTAACTCCCTGCCTAAACTTCAGGAGTACCTTCACCCCACGGATTGCAGTGGTTCAAGAGGCGGCCTTCTCCACAAATGCTGGCCTTGAGGGGTTGTTTTATTCTGAAGGTTAGTTTATCTAAGACTGATTGGCTGTAGTTGTGATTGTGCGGCTAGTCGAGTCTGTAGACCACTGTCCAACTACAGATTGATTGGTGCAGATGGAGGTCCCTCTTTTGCAGTCAGCAGTCGCATAATAGCATTTACTTTAGACCCCTTGTGCTGTGAAATGTTCCGTAAATATGTGCAGGATCAACCGTTAACTTCGGACGGTCAGTTCCAGCACCGCCCACATCCTATGAATAAGAAACAACTACAGACAATTGATCATCACATCAACAGCAGCCATTTTGTCACACATTCTATGTCACATCATATTTTTTATTGCAAATCTCTTGTGGCTGATTGGCTTAAATTTCATATAGATAATAGAGCAGCCGATCAGACCTCTGCAACAATGAGAATTAGTAGTGGTTGTAGTGGTTGGAGGCCAATCATCTCAGCCCCAGGACATCGCTGCAGGAGTTCCTCAGGGCACTGTCCTAGGCCCAACCATCTTCAGCTGCTTCATCAATAACCTTCCCTCCATCATAAGGTCAGAAGTGGGGATGTTTGCTGATGATTGCACAGTGTTCAGTTCCGTTCGCAACTCCTCAGATAATGAAGCAGTCCATGCTCGCATGCAGCAAGACCTGGGCGACATTCAGGCATAGACTGATAAGTGGCAGGTAACATTCGCGCCACACAAGTGTCAGGCAATGACTATCTCAACCAAGAGATAGTCTAACCACCGCCCCTTGACATTCAATGGCATTACCACCGCCGAGTCCCCCACCATCAACATCCTGGGGGTCACCATTGACCAGAAACTTAACTGGACCAGCCACATAAATACTGTGGCAACAAGAGCAGGTCAGAGGCTGGGTATTCTGCGGTGAGTGTCTCACCTCCTGACTCCCCAAAGCTTTTCCACCATCTACAAGGCACAAGTAAGGAGTGTGATGGAATACTCTCCACTTGCCTGGATGAGTGCAGCTCCAACAACACTCAAGAAGCTCAACACCATCCAGGACAAAGCAGCTCGCTTGATTGGCACCTCATCCACCACCTTAAGCATTCACTCTCTCCACCACCAGTGCACTGTGGCTGCAGATGCATTGCAGCAACTCGCCAAGGCTTCATCGGCAGCACCTCCCAAACCTGCAACCTCTACCAGCTAGAAGGACAAGGGCAGCAGGTGCATGGGAACACCATCCAAGTCACACACCATCCTGACTTGGAAATATATCGTCGATCCTTCATCGTTGCTGGGTCAAAATCCTGGAACTCCCTCCCTAACAGCACTGTTGGAGTACTTTCACCACACGGGCTGCAGCGGTTCAAGAAGGCAGCTCACCACCACCTTCTCAAGGGCAATTAGGGATGGGCAATAAATACTGGCCTTGCCAGTGACACCCACATCCTATGAACGAAATTTAAAAAAAAGTAAATATCTACCAATAAAAAGCAACAACTGAATGAATTAAATCGCTGCAAAAAAAATCTTTTGGCGGGAACAGCTGAAAAGTGTGCAGCTATAAGAAGTGACAAAACTCTACCAATCAGGAAAAAAGCAGAAGCTGCACCTTCCAAATCACTCCGAATGCCTTTTCAAACCGTTTAGGTTGCCGTTTTTTACTTTCCTCACAAACATAAATATTTAGCATTCCAAATAAGGTTTCTAACAATAATAAAATATTAGCTGTTTCACCATTACAAGATTAAACTTACCTACATCTTCTTTTGTATTTTTGAGTGCATTTATTAACAATTCACTTGGAAGTCTACGCTTCTCTCAATATCCTGAGCTTGCAGTTGATATTTTTCCCAGAGCTGTCACTCTATCACCTGAAGGGAGTTAATAACTTCACCTGTGCTTGTATTTCAGTGTGATTCTCTGTGTACAACTTGAAGTATGACTTCCTTCATGTTTTAACAGGATTTCTGAGTTTCTTTCTTCCCCAAATGATTTGAAAACAAGTTGGAGAATAATTTTAAAAGCAAACTTTCAAATTTAAACTATTATCAAGTTGATTTGTAACTTTACAACAAGAGTCTTCAGAGAGAGAAAGAGAGACAGGCAGACTGAGACAAAGGGGGACCAGATAGCACCTGGGCTTCCTTTTGTTTATTTTCTTTTGATTTTCCTTTTGCTCCCCTGGCACTTTCTCCTGCTTTGAAGCACTCAGCCTTTACCATTCCACCCATCTCTGTTTCATGACCGTCTTTATTCCCATTCTCCCAAGCCCACTGATATCTGAGTGCGGTTTGAACAGAGTGCTGCGAGTTGGGTGAGTCAGGGAGTTAGGTGAGGAGTGGAAGGAGGAGCTCCCTTGCTTCGCGTTTGTTTTTCCTAACTTTTCACCCTGTTGGAAGAGGCCGGTGTTGGGAGCAGCAGGAGAGTACAGTGAGTATTTAAACTTACTTTCGCGGGCTTTTTTTTCAAAGGCCGGTCAATCTCGCAGACCGGCGGCGGCGTTCCAGAGCCATGCCACGATTCAAAAAGTGACGCAGGCAAGAGGAAGCAGCTGATTGGGTGAGTACGGCCAGGTGAGTATTTATACTACTCTATAGTTTGACAGTTAAGGTTAATAGTTTATAAAGTTTAGAAGGTCTTATTTTTTGTGGTTATAGTTTCTAAGGTCTCTGTTGTGTAGCGGGGAGTGCTAGTAAACAAGGGCCCTTGAGTATATCATTTAATTGTAGTGTAATTAGTGGCATTGATTTGATTTAATTTAATTTAAATTAATTAAAGGGTAAGTCATGGCAGCACAGCTCGACCCTGTGGCATGCTCCTCCTGCACTATGTGGGAAATCAGGGACACTTCCTGTGTCCCTCACGACCATGTGTGCGGCGCTGGAGCTGCGAATGGATACATACTGGAGCATTCGCGATGCTGAGGACGTCGTGGATATCACGTTTAATCAGTTGGTCACACCGCAGGTAAAGGCTGCACAGGCAGGAAGGGAATGGGTGACCGCCAGGCAGAGTAGTAGGCGCAGGCAGGTAGTGCAGGGGTCCCCTGTGGCCATCCCCCTCTCAAACAGATATACCGCTTTGGATGTTGTTCAGGGAGATGGCTTATCGGGGGAAGGCAGCAGCAGCCAACTTCCTGGCACCATGGGTGGTTCTGCTGCACAGGGCAGGAGGAAAAAGAGCGGGAGAGCTATAGTGATAGGGGATTCTATTGTAAGGGGAATAGATAGGCGTTTCTGCAGCCGCAAATGAGACTCCAGGATGGTATGTTGCCTCCCTGGTGCAAGGGTCAAGGATGTCTCGGAGCGGCTGCAGGGCATTCTGGAGGGGGAGGGTGAACAGCCAGTTGTCGTGGTGCATATAGGTACCAACAATATAGGTAAAAACCGGGATGAGGTCCTAAAAGCTGAATATAGGGAGTTAGGAGGTAAATTAAAAAATAGGACCTCAAAGGTAGTAATCTCAGGATTGCTACCAGTTGTAAGATTCTCAAAATTCACAGATCCCCCAAAGCTAGAAGAAAACCCTAAGGAAAATGACTTTGGACTCTTTGTAACAAGCTTCAGGATGATAAAACACGCATTGGGCTAACAGAGGGAGATTCAAGGTCGGAAACCAAGATTTGGCATTTTTAAAAGGCATGTTGGGCCTGTAAAGGGAGAAAAGGCTGCAACAGGGAATGGGATCAACCTCTGTAAAGACAGTTTGGGTATTGGAGTAAATCAAATTGTCTGGGGAACTGTGTGACCTCACTCAGCCCCTATCAGACATTAGCATCCTAACAATCGACCCACGGAGGAGCAGTCCCCACCCAAAACACAGGACCCATCCAAAACATGCATAACGTAAATCACCTCGCCAACCTACATAGAAATCTCGGGCTCAGACAGGAGACTCGAAACCTGAGTATAACTATGACAATTAACTAGGAGCTCAACAGCTCATTGAATAATCAGTACAGCATCCCAAACCATTTTACACATTTCTAATCAAGTTACCGTTAACGAGCCCGCCCAAATCAAACAATAAACCGGGTCTGATTTGGCGCACAGATTAGAAGGCCCCTCAAAGTATAATTGAAGGCCTGTTTTCTCAAGAAGACAGTTCTGTCTAGAAGCAACACACAAGAAGAAACCGGAGCATCGAGACGGGGCAGCATTCTACCGTACACCCAAGTTCAACAGCTTCAGTGACCCAGGACATCATCGGACACATCGCGGCAACAAGAGCCTTACGAAACTACCAACAAAATATTACCACCAACCAACCTGGTAATATCGAGCCACCGCGACCAAAGAAAAACAATTCAGGAGAAAACCGAAGATTCAAAAGTTTTCCACTCTACAATCTATTCCTCACTTACCCCCGGGTAAGATTTTTTACTTAAAAGGAACTCTAAACCCTATCTCTACAGAAGGAAATGAGTACTCACCCCATAAATCCAAAATGCACCCGACCGCATCAGCGGACTCGCGAAGACTGACCAGCAGTCGAAGTCCTCTACCGCGTCCGGGGTACGGCAGACACCGACCAACACATCCAGCGAACCCCGAAACCGCGAACCAGCTCAACAGTCAAGGATTCGTTTGGTGAACATTATCCCTGGTCCTCTAGAGTTCAACTTAGCGAGGAAGTGGGATCGGGAGGGGTGAGGTATTCTCTACTGTATTTCCCTCGTATGTATTAAAATGTTCCCCATTTTTATTAGAGTATAAGATTGTTGTGTTGTATTTTCTTTCTTGAATAAAGATCACAGTTTCTTGCACCAAAACCAGTTGTCTACTGCACTTTTGTCACAACTCCCAAATAAGCCCAAGGTCTAAAATCAAGGGAGTGGGAGCGATTCAAACCGCTCATAAGTCAGTGGTGAGGCTGACCCACACCACCATCCCCTACACAGTGCCACGTGCTGGTCAGAGTAGAAATAGAAGGATATTTCAGATGAATACGTGGCTAGAGGAATGGTGCAAGGGGGAGGGATTCAAATTCCTGGGACATTGGAACTGGTTCTGGGGGAGGTGGGACCAGTACAAACTGGACGGTTTGCACCTGGGCAGGACCGGGACCGATGTCCCAGGGGGAGTGTTTGCTGGTGCTGTTGGGGAGGGTTTAAACTACATATAGATTGGGCTAACCAAATTAGTAACAATACTGTGGAGGAGGAATTCCTAGAGTGTATATGGGATGGTTTCCTGGACCAACTAAAGATCAGGCCATCTTAGACTCGGTATTATGTAATGAGTTAGGATTAATTAGCAATCTTGTTGTGTGAGGCCCCTTGGGAGGAGCAATCATAATATGATAGAATTCTTCATTAAGATGGAGTGGAAGTATTTGACTCAGAGACTGGGGTCCTGAATTTAAATAAAGGAAACTACGATGGTATGAGGCGCGAGTTGGCTAGGATGGATTGGGGAACATTACTTAAAGGGTTGACGGTGGATAGGCAATGGCAAACATTTAAAGATCGCATGCTGAACTACAGAATTTGTTCATCCCTGTATGGCATAAAAATAAAAAAAAAGGTGACTCAACCGTGGCTAACAAGGGAAATTAGGGATAGCAAAAGATCCAAGGAGAGGACATATAAATTGGCCAGAAAAAGCAGCAAACCTGAGGATTGGGAACAGTTTAGGATTCAGCAAAGGAGGACAAAGGGATTAATTAAGAGGGGGAAAATAGAGTATGAGAGTAAGCTTGAGGGAACATAAAAACTGACTGTAAAACCTTCTAAAGATATGTGAAGAGAAAAAGATTGGTGAAGTCAAGTGTAGGTCCCTTGCAGTCAGAATCAGGGGAATTTATAATGGGGAACAAAGAAATGGCAGACCAATTAAATACATACTTTGGTTCTGTCTTCACAAAGGAGGACACAAATAAACTCCCAGAGATGTCGGGGAACATAGGGTCTAATGAGAGGGAGGAACTGAATGAAATCAGTATTTGTAGGGAAATGGTGTTAGGGAAATTGATGGGATTGAAGGCCGATAAATCCCCAGGGCCTGATAATCTACATGCTATGGTACTTAAGGAAGTGGCCCTAGAAATAGTAGATGCATTGCTGGTCATCTTCCAAAATTCTATTGTCTCTGGAACAGTTCCCATGGATTGGAGGGTAGCTAATGTAACCCCACTATTTAAAAAAGTTGGTAGAGAGAAAACGGGGAATTATAGACCGGTAAGCCTGACATCGGTAGTGGGGAAAATGCTAGAGTCCATTATAAAAGATGTAATAGCAGAGCACTTGGAAAACAGTGACAGGATCGAACAAAGTCAACATGGATTTACAAAAGGTAAATCATGCTTGACTAATCTACTGGAATTTTTTGAGGATGTAACTGGTAGAATAGATAAGGGAGAACCAGTGGATGTGGTGTATTTGGACTTTCAGAAGGCTTTCGATAAGGTCCCGCATAAGAGATTAGCATGCAAAGTTAAAGCACGTGGGTTTGGGGATAAGGTACTGACTTGGATAGAGAACTGGTTGGCAGACAGAAAGCAAAGAGTTGGAATAAATGGGTCTTTTTCCGAGTGGCAGGCAGTGACTAGTGGGGTACCACAGGGATCGGTGCTCGGACCCCAGTTATTCACAATATATATTAGTGATCTAGACGAGGGAACTAGATGTAATATCTCTAAGTTTGCAGATGACACAAAGCTGGGTGGGCGTGTGTGCTGTGAGGAGGATGCAGTGAAACTCCAGTATGATTTGGACAGGTTGGGTGATTGGGCAGATGCATGGCAGATGCAGTATAATGTGGGTAAATGCGAGGTTATCCACTTTGGTGGCAAAAACAGGAAGGCAGATTATTATCTGAACAGCAATCGATTGGGAAAAGGGGCAATGCAACGAGGCCTGGGTGTCCTTGTGCACCAGTCGCTGAAGGTAAGCATGCAGGTGCAGCAGGCGGTTAAGAAGGCAAATGGTATGTTGGCCTTCATAGCGAGAGGATTCGAGTACAGAAGCAAGGATGTCTTGCTGCAGTTGTACAGGGCCTTGGTGAGACCACACCTTGAGTATTGTGTGCAGTTTTGGTCGCCTTATCTGAGGAAGGATGTTCTTGCCATGGAGGGAGTGCAGCAAAGATTCACCAGACTGATACCTGGGATGGTAGGAATGACATATGAAGAGAGATTGGGTCGATTGGGCTTGTATTCGCTGGAGTTTAGAAGAATGAGAGGGGATCTCATTGAAACTTATAAAATTCTAACAGGACTAGACAGACTAGATGCAGGAAGGCTGTTCCCGATGGCGGGGGAGTCCAGAACCAGGGGTCACAGTCTAAGGATAAGGGGTAAGCCATTTAGGACTGAGATAAGGAGGAATTTCTTCACCCAGAGAGTGGTGAACCTGTGGAATTCTTTACCACAGAAGGCAGTTGAGGCCAATTCATTAAATATATTCAAGAAGGAGTTAGATACATTACTTAAGGCTAAAGGGATCAAGGAATATGGGGAGAAAGCAGGGACAGGGTACTGATTTTGGATGATAGCCATGATCTCATTAAATGGCGGAACAGGCTCGAGGGGCCAAATGGCTTACTCCTGCTCCTATCTTCTATGTTTCTATGTCTATGTTGCTATGTTTCTATGGTCAAAATCTCTTGCCTTCTCTCCTCACGTAGCTTTTGTGCTCAGCAATTCCTCAACCTAGTCCTAAACTTTCCCTGTCCCCAGACCTTCAACCTCTCTGCTCTCCCAATTTATTTCAACCTTGCCCTATGCAGTAACTCTTGCACACATCCATTGCCACCCTAACAATATCACCATCATATGAGGTCTTGATGGCCAGCAGGGCCGCCTTTGATCATTTGCTCACTATTCACATAGCCCTGCCAGCCCCCAACCCCTCTACCCTTACCCTCCATTCTGGGAATTAACGATTCCCCAGCTCTCACAGCACCCTCTCTTAATTCAAACTTCCTCTGGTCAGACCTCCATGTCACCACCTCAAAGGCTACCTTGTTTCCACTTTCAACACCATTGTCCTGCCAAATTCCTCATGATCTCCCATCCTCTACATTCCCAACTAACTCAACACCTGCACTTTGAACACCATTGCCCCTGCCAGAACACCGCATGATTTCCCACCTTCGTTGTTCACCCTCTTTGTGACTTCAAATCAGGGGACTGCATGTTTGTGAGCACATGAGACACAATTGGCTTGGTTATCCATCATCACATCGGCCTTGCTTATGTCCAGCTATATTATCACTCTCTCTCTGCTGCTTAATGCCCTTACTACTCCAGGATCATCCTAAACGATATGGAGAATCCTGAACATCTCTTCTCCACCATAAACACATGGATTTCTTAATTTCCAAAACTAAGACATCTGCCTCAGTCTTCTGTTGGCCCACTGCTTCCAACACCACTGATCCCCTCTCTCAAGAGTTCTATTTCCATTTCCCCTCCCACCTCTCATCAGACACATCTCCTCCATGTGATCCAAGACCTGATCTCTTCATTTCCTTCCAGTCTAGTTCCTGACCAGTCAACGCCTTCACCTCAGCCACTGTTCCTGGTCCTCATCAACAGCTGCCTTTTTATCAGTAATTGTTTCCCCTTCCTGAAAACTGCTATTATCATCCCTTCTTAAAAACATGTCCTTGAACCCCCACCTTCTCTCTAAATATCTCTTATCCACCCTCCCCTTTTAAAGTCCTCAAACGTGTCATCACCACCCAACTCCATGCCAGGCCACAGAGGAAAGAAGAATTGCATATCATGGGGAAGGAGATAGGCCACAGTGGAGAAAGAACTTCTACTACTGGAGATACTTGTAGTCAAGTGACTTGGAGATGGAGAAGTGGGAGGGCAAGTGCCAGATGTAAGTTTGTCCTCACACTCTGCTCCTCTTCTGTCTCTTGGTGCAGGACATGAATTGTTCCTGCAAGCAGCCTCACATTACTGCTTCATCAGTTCCTCTACCACCCATTATATGGGGCAGGCTTGATGGACCAGCTGCACAGCACCAACAAGCAGAGAGGCAGCTAGAAGATCACGTGGACCCTGCAGGTACTGCCTCTACACACCGTCATTCACCCTGTCTCTTCAAGCACCAACCCGGAGAAAGCATCTGGGGTGCTTCAGATAGTGAGCATTACAACACTGCACAGCTTAATGCAAACAAGCACGACTGGGCAGGAGGAGTGGGGGATGAAAAATGAAGTGCCTCACGTTCCTGAGTGGAGGGTCAGGAGGCGTCAGCCCATCAGCTGAAAAGCCTGTGACCTCTATTGCAACTATGTGTAGGCATTGCTAATAGTCTCCCACTATGCGCAGCACCTATCTAGCCAACTAGAGGAGTCCACAGCTAGCATGTGCGGCACCATCGGGGGTACCACGTCACTGCATGGCAGGCCATTCTGGAGCATTTAGTAGCTCCAGGCAGTATGGCAGCAGATGCCTCAAATGCAGAAAACAAACCTTACTGGCAACTCATACTCCTGCCATGAAGGCCTTGGGTGACTATTTCAAGACAGCTAGCTCGTCCAGTTTGACCCTTTGGAGACAACTATCAAGCAGTCGCCACTGCTTCCATTGGTTCCATATGATCTATGTTCCTGCTGATAAGTGGCCATTCAGCGCCTGTGTCCAGTGTCAGTAGCCTGGCAGGAAGGTGCTCACATGATCCCGCTGTCTCTTGCGATAACAAGGCAAGTAGGTCTCTGACAGCCCCCTGCCTGCCTAAGACCTGCCCAGGGAACAGTACTGGAGATGCAGCTGATCCTTCTCAGGATGTGGATGTCACGAGAGGAAGGCCACCATAGTCGCATGAGGTCCATGCAGACAGCCAGCCACGTCACACATTCCAGCCTCTCAGATCGCAATTTAGAGGAGCACCAGTTCAGGCATAGTTCGAAGAGCACACATTGGTACCTCAGGGAAATGTGGTGGTGCTGAGATGTGATATTGTGCACAGCTTCTGAGGGAAATAAAAACATTATTTGTTACTCAATGTTTTCTCAGTTTTTTTTACAGGTTAGGAGTTGGTGCGTTAAAATGTGATGAATTGAAAATGTGTGTTTGGATGTTTACCCACATGATAGTGGGCATAGTTGAATGATGGAATAGATAATGCTGTCTGGATTTCCTCCTTAATTGCTGTACCATACCAACAGGGCACACCTCTTTTATACAGGGGTCCCTATGTCAGGAGTAAATGAAGGTGCAATGACTGTAATGCACAATGACACTACGGGCTGAATTTTCTGGGGTGGTAGCGGGCGTGATCAGTGGCGGGTCGGGTGGGAAAGTTGTTATTTTTGAAGGCAGGTCGGGAACCCGCTGTCATCTTGCTCTCACGTGCCTTTCCCATGGGCATGTCTGTCATCGTAGAGCCGACATGACCTGCAGCGGTGCGGGGCTCAATTGAAATCATTATGAGGCAGTTGACAGGCACTTAAAAGCCTTTTTCTCCCTGCTTTTTAAAATTTCCCTGCATGGCCACAGGATTCACGCAACTCAGGAACCACGTCTGTCAACCTGAGGCGTGAGTTCTGTGGCCATCGTTCCAGCTGATTACTTGACAGCATGGAAAACAAACCAAAATAGTTGATCACATCAGCTAAAAGATTGTTGGAGATTCTGTTCTACTTGGAAAGCTACTGGTAAATGTTAATTCAGAAATTCCTGAAAGGATGTAAGTGCTACCCTGGATGGTGAGGGAAATACATTTTTCACTGGCCGTTCTCGGCTGTTGCCTTCCAACTCAACAGTAATTGCAGTGAATTGATCTGCACTATAAAAATTGACATATACCATTTAAATACACTCTTGTGTTGTTTCTGGTCAGATTTTTCTCACAGTATACTGTGATTGTCCAGTTACACATTAAATCAAGTCATCAACCGTAACAATTTCATTCTCATCACTCATTCCACTGGTTCAATTTGCTTTCAGCCCCTGAATATGACTAATTTAATTTTTCAGTCTGAGACTTTGGGGGTGAATTTCTGCGGAGGTTCTCTCACTTGTCCATTGTTAACTTCAATGGAAGAGCTGCAGAAATCCCAGAAACACACTGTAAGCACCACTTACACTGTTTGTCAGGGATTCTGCAGCTCTTCCGCTGAACTTGCATAAGATTGTAAATCCACCCCTTTACAATTACATTTAAAATCTGCTTAATTTTTATGTATTACCGATACACACACATTTTTTATTTGTACCAGTTACTGATACAAAAGTCTATAGACTTGTGACTAAAGCACCAATAACTTCCCAATTAATGTACTTTTTTAATTATGTTCTTGATCGTATTTGTAGATGGCGTCATATTACTTAATGATAATATTTAAATATTTCTTTGTCACTCATATATAACTTTTATTACATTATTGTACAGTAAAGATTCAACACCCTTTATTTTAGATTAAACTTAACATTTAATGTGGCCAGGGTCCCTTTAAGGATCCCGGCTTAAAATGCACCATAAATGACATCACCAGACCCGCTCCATCTCATTGGCCCGGGTAACGCGCTGGACGGGCTTAATAGGCCCCATTAAGGTATGTTCATTTTCTACAGCGGGATGGAGCCAGCAGCGGGGTCGCGACCCCCCCCCCACTGACACCGCCCACATCGGACCCGCCCAGGTAAGGAAAACTCCGGCCTACGTCATTATAACCTCATTTACATCGGCAGGTGGACAAACACTTCTTTCACCCAACAGGCTTGTGGCAGAAATTATCACAGACACAAAAATGGGTGCGGACACAGGGCAGCGTGCCTCCGATCCATTTCCTGCCCTTGCCACCCCCACCCCTCAATTATGTAAAATAAATCGGTGGACAGTGGGTAATCCAGGTTTACCAGTTTTATTTTCTATGGATGGAGTTAGATTCAGGGTTAAGGCAACCAGATACTTCCCAGGTCTGTTCTCTGCCAACAGTAGTGGCCAGTTTTAGGGTGACATTTTTAACTGTTTGTAGATTTTTTTAAATAAAATATTTACAATAGAAGTGAATAAGCTTTAAATAGAAAGAGGATACAAGATTTAACAATTAACAATTAAAAGGCAAGTTACAGTCAATATAACAGCAGACTGTAAGATTCAACAGTAATCAGTCCAGTGTGTTGTAGTTGGGCAAAAGAACACCACGGAGCCCAGCAGATAGGAAGAGGGCCACAAGGGGTAGAGAGAAGGACACAGGAAAAAAGAGGAGGAAGGAGTACAAAAGCAAAGAAGATGGGAAAAGGAATCGGTGCAGGCATCATCTGATGAATTGAAAAATAGGAAAAATGGAAAGCATGGGGGAAGGGTGCGGGGCGGGGGGGAGAGAAATGCGGAAAGATGAGGTGGCGAAAGGGACAATAGGACAACCTTGCCGTAAGCCAATAAAGAGAGGATAGGGAAAGCTTTACTTTTGTACTCCAGGGATCGAGGAAGCAACAAAATCCTGTTTAAAAGCCTCGGTGTAAATGAATGATTATCAAGCAAGGAAGAGAAGGAGAGGAAAGGGAAGAGAAGGAGATGGAATGGGGGAAGGGAGGAAGGAGGTTGCAACTGCATCAATGTGTGGAGGTGACAGACCTAAAGGTGTTTCTTTTAACATAAGGCCACCTTTCCAAGTGAGTACACATCTGATCCAGTCACCAAGAACATTTACACATTAATTACTACGGGTGTTTTTGTAGCTTGTGCCATAGCAACACAATTTCCACTGCATAATAACTGCAAAATGACACTGTGTAATATTATCAGTCATTATGGATATTGTAAAGGCAAGAACAAATGCCGTAGCCATACACACAGCTTTATTAATAATATTCTGTCATTAAAATGGAAATTGCTGTAGATACTGTATATTACTGGCTGAAAGTAAAAGATTAGCTTGTAATATGCTAATTAGGGACAATTATCTGTTAAATATAAACAAATGACATTCAAATAATACACTGTTCTACCACAATAATCGATTTTGGGCAACTGAGGAGAATAAAATTGTGATGCTTTTCTGACTGTAGTTAAAAGCTGCAATGAATGGAATATAATTATACAAAAAAGTTGCTTAAAATTGCATTTCCAGCCCCTGTCTGTGAAATGTAATTGGTCAGGTGGAGTAATCCAGATTGTATTGTGAGATTGATAATGTGGACTTTCACTTAACGGTCATGAGAAATCAGAACTTTTCAGGGTCTTTATCCTCTGAGGTTTTGCTGTGGTTAATCACCTTTCTCAGGAGATTAAGTGCATTTGGGAGACTCCCCTGCAGTGCTGATTAGTCTGTTGGAAGCAAGAGGTTGTAGGACAAAATAGCTTTATTTTATTTATTGAACAGCAAGCACCCCAAATCACTGGAGTGGTACGACCAATGCTGCCTCCACAAGATCCTGCAAATCCATTGGCAGGATAGGCGCACCAACGTTAGTGTTCTCGCTCAGGCCAACATCCCCAGCATCCAAGCTTTGACCACGCTCGATCAGCTCCGATGGACGGGCCACATCATCCACATGCCCGATACGAGACTCCCAAAACAAGCGCTCTACTCGGAGCTCCGACACGGCAAGAGAGCCCCAGGTGGGCAGAGGAAACGCTTCAAGGACACCCTCAAAGCCTCCTTGAAAAAGTGCAACATCCCCACCGACACCTGGGAATCCCTGGCCCAAGACCGCACAAAGTGGAGTAGAAGCATCCGGGAAGGCACCGAACACCTCGAGTCTCTTCGCCGGGAGCAAGCGGAAGCCAAGTGCAAACAGCGGAAGGAGCGCACATCAACCCAAGCACCCCACCCACCCGCCCCTTCAACCACCGTCTGCCCCACCTGTGACAGAGACTGTAGGTCCCGCATTGGACTCATCAGTCACCTGAGAACTCATTTTTAGTGTGGAAGCAAGTCATCCTCGATTCCAAGGGACTGCCTAAGAAGTAAGAAGAAGAAGATTTTATTTGTTCTATTACTTAAAAACAATACATTTCAGCAATTAGTGATTAACACATTGGCTAACTGTAAGACTTCAACTCAAACACGTTTTAACTAACATCAAACCATAGGGCTAACTCGCTAATTGTGCACTCTGTGAATGCACCCCTTCATTCAGAGAGTATGCCTTGCAGAACCCGATCGATAGGCTTGAATACCTGATGCCTAAGGCACTTTATTCAGTGCTGTAAAATAACGTCTCTCCTAAAAATTACACATCGTTACTGAAAAAGCCATGGCTCTGTACCAGGAGCAGAATGTTGGCTACATCTGAGGAGTGTGAGCCCTACCATCGGTGTTCTGTAAAGCTGATCCCCCTAGCCTTCCCAATAGGGAAGGGAGTGCCTCCTGTAATTTGGAGCCCCAGGTCTCACAGTGTTCACGAGTGCTTTAAAACATTGGGTCAACATTTGCGATCGGAGGCGTCCGACCTGCAAAATGTTTCCAAAAGTACCTGGTGGCCCGGGAGGTACGGAGGCTTGCAATCCTGGGCCTCTCCGGGTCCGCGCGGGCAGAGCCCCACGGATCCCAGGGGCGCAAGCGGTGGGCCAGCCCAACCAATCAAAGAATGGAATCCCCATTCATACTTTTGACAGTTCTGTACGTACGGAACTGTCATAAGTATGAATGGGGATCACTTAAAAAATACACCAACACATGAAATAAAAAAATTTTAAATTACATATTTAAAATGAATTAAAATGCCATTTAATTAAATATTTTAAACAAAATTTTAATTTTTTGAAATAAGAAATTAATGTTTTTACTGGGCTAAAAATAAACTTACCTTTTTGAATAGTATTTTAAATTTATAAATGAGTGATAACATTTTATTTTTCTATTTTTTAAAACTCTTATGCTGGTAAAATCAGGCCTTATGCCTGCTTTTACCAGGCATAAGAACTTGACAAGCTTTCAGCGGGCGGAAGTTGTGCAAATCGCGCAACTCTCCACCCGCAGAGGACCATCTCCTAGGGATGCGGAGGATCTGCCAAGTGGATTCTTGACAGATCGCAAGTGCCGGGTTTCAGCGCATGCGCTTCGCATGCCTAAACCCAGAACTTGCGCGGCCCCTACGGGCGCGTACACACCTCGTACGCACCCATGGGGGTTGCAAAATACGGCCCATTGTCTACTGAAGTTCCCCTGGAGTTGTCGTTTGCTCCATGACGAATTGCAGGAGTATGACCCACTAACACGTTGCTGTAGGAATGTCAGTGCTGCACATCTGCAGTCTCCAACATGCCATGCAGGATGCTCTCAACATTCTCAAAAGATTGAGCAAGTATCGTGCTCCAAACATTTAAAAAGTACTTGGATATGCACTTAAAGTGCCGTAACCTACAAGACTACGGACCAAGAGCTGGAAAGTGGGATGAGGCTGGATAGCTCTTTTTCGACCGACACAAACACAATGGGCCGAATGGCCTCCTTCTGTGCCATAAATTTCTATGATTCTATGAAACACAATGCAGTGTCAACACAACCTTTCAGATCTCTCTCACTTTCACTTTCATGTACCTAATGCTGCAGGTTAACTTTGGTGACTGACACTTATAAATGCTTCTAATGTCACACCCAACTCTTGCATGCTTAAGCACCAATTCAAAATGCCACCTACGTGTATGCTGTTTCATCACGTATTTGTGCTTTTTCTCATTAAGAAGCTTCCCTGTAAGATAAAAAATCTGGGCCCCTCCAGCAGAGGAGAGTGTAGGTGTGGGCCTCCAGTCAGCTGGTTCTCGCTCCATCTGCTGCTCCTCATTTGCTCTGGGTGCTTCAGCATGTGCTCCGTCCTGATCCTGACTCAGTGAATCCCTTGGTGTGCATGTATCTGAATTGGTGTTAGTATGAGCAGAAGTGTGTGATAGCTGCTCATTTTAAGACGGAGATGAGGAGGAATTTCTTCTCTCAGAGGGTCGTGAATCTTTGGAATTCTCTTCCCCAGAGAGCTGTGGAGGCAGAGTCATTGAATATATTCAAGGCGGAGATTGACAGACATTTGAACTACAAGGGAGTCAAGGGGTATGGGGAGAGAGCGGGAAAGTGGTGTTGAGGCCAAGACTGGATCAGCCATGATCTTATTGAATGGCGGAGCAGGCTCGAGGGGCCGATTGGCCTATTCCTGCTCCTGTTTCTTATGCTCTTATGTTCTTATGTTCTCATGTAATGATCCGGCTTCCTGATGTACCCTGGTGCCAGGTGTCCCTGTAAAAAAAGAGAAAAAGAGCATGTTATCATAGTGCCTGTTTTAATGACTCGGCACAGAGTTCCAAGGCTGATAAATTGATTCCCCTCCAAGTCACGTACCATCCTGACTTGGACATGTATTGCCATTCCTTCATTGTCTCATAGAAGATAGGAGTAGGAGTAGGCCATTCGGCCCCTCGAGCCTGCTCCGCCATTCAATGCGATCATGGCTGATCATCCAAATTCAGTACCCTGTCCCTGCTTTCTCCCCATATCCCTTGATCCCCTTAGCCTTAAGAAATATATCTAACTCCTTCTTGAATATATTTAATGAATTGGACTCAACTGTCTTCTGTGGTAGAGAATTCCACAGGTTCACCACTCTCTGGGTGAAGAAATTCCTCCTCATCTCAGTCCTAAATGGCTTACCCCTTATCTTTAGACTGTGACCCTTGGTTCTGTACTCCCCCGCCATCGGGAACATCCTTCCTGCATCTAGTCTGTCTAGTCCTGTTAGAATTTGATAAGTTTCAATGAGATCCCCTCTCATTCTTCTAAACTCTAGCGAATACAAGCCCAATCGACCCAATCTCTCTTCATATGTCATTCCTGCCATCCCAGGTATCAGTCTGGTGAATCTTCGCTGCACTCCCTCCATGGCAAGAACTTCCTTCCTCAGATAAGGCGACCAAAACTGCACACAATACTCAAGGTGTGGTCTCACCAAGGCCCTGTACAACTGCAGCAAGACATCCTTGCTCCTGTACTCGAATCCTCTCGCTATGAAGGCCAACATACCATTTGCCTTCTTAACCGCCTGCTGCACCTGCATGCTTACCTTCAGCGACTGGTGCACAAGGACACCCAGGTCTCGTTGCACTTCCCCTTTTCCCAATCTATTGCCGTTCAGATAATAATCTGCCTTCCTGTTTTTGCCACCAAAGTGGATAACCTCGCATTTATCCACATTATATGCATCTGCCATGCATCTGCCCAATCACCCAACCTGTCCAAATCATACTGGAGTTTCTCTGCATCTACCTCACAGCACACACGCCCACCCAGCTTTGTGTCGTCTGCAAACTTGGAGATATTGGCCCAGAAATTGATCTCGCTCTGTTCCCGCGGGGGTAAGCCTTCCCCGCGATGTCTCACCTCGCTTATGCTTTTTCTGATCCAGCTCGCACGAACTTGATGTTCCAGACAGCTGCTGTGCTGGGCTTGCGTATCCCAGCGGCGTAGTGAATTCGTGCGAGCTGTGGGATCACGTGACTCAGTTAGAGCCAATGGCAGCACACCATCTTCCATTCATAAGTCTCACAGGCTGTGAGACTTATGAATCTTACAACCCCCCAAAATAACAGCTAAACCTCAATTAAATTAAAAAAAAAACCCATCACATTAATAAAATAAGTATAGTTAATTAAATTAACCATTTTAAATAAAAAATTAAATTTTTGAAAAAATTTAAAATCTTTTAAAAAGTTATAAAAATAAACTTACCTGTCTTTAAAGTCTATAAAAAAGATATACCTGTAAAAAAAATTCAAAAAAATACTTAATTCACTACTTACCTTCTTAAAAGCGGGTCTTACTCCTCCTTTTTACATTTCCAAAATCTTCCCTACTTACCTGCGCGTCCAAAGCATGAAGTGCACAGCGTGCGCGCAGCCTGTAGCGCGCACGCGATGCACCCAGGCCCCGCCCCCTTTTCGGAAGAGCAATTGCCGGTTTTCAGCGCATGCGCAGGGCATGCAGAAAACCGGCAATTGGAGTGGGAATACGCGAGAGTATGCAGTGCGTACTCTCGCGTCCCGGGATCAATTTTCGGCCCATTACTTCTAGTTCTCTCGTCTAGATCATTAATATATATTGTGAATAACTGGGGTTCTAGCACTGATCCCTGCGGTACCCCACTAGTCACTGCCTGCCAGTCGGAAAAAGACCCATTTATTCCAACTCTTTGCTTTCTGTCTGCCAACCAGTTCTCTATCCAAGTCAGTACCTTACCCCCAATCCCATGTGCTTTAACTTTGCACGCTAATCTCTTATGCGGGACCTTACCGAAAGCCTTCTGAAAGTCCAAATACACCACATCCACTGGTTCTCCCTTATCTATTCTACCAGTTACATCCTCAAAAAATTCCAGTAGATTAGTCAAGCATGATTTACCTTTCGTAAATCCATGTTGACTTTGTCCGATCCTGTCACTGTTTTCCAAGTGCTCTGCTATTACATCTTTTATAATGGACTTTAGCATTTTCCCCATTACCGATGTCAGGCTTACCGGTCTATAATTCCCCGTTTTCTCTCTACCACCTTTTTTAAATAGTGGGGTTACATTAGCTACCCTCCAACCCATGGGAACTGTTCCAGAGTCTATAGAATTTTGGAAGATGACCAGGAATGCATCTACTATTTCTAGGGCCACTTCCTTAAGTACCCTAGGATGTAGATTATCAGGCCCTGGGGATTTATCGGCCTTCAATCCCGTCAATTTCCCTAACACCATTTCCCCACAAAAACTGATTTCATTCAGTTCCTGCCTCTCATTAGAAACATCGAAAAACATAGAAACATAGAAAATAGGTACAGGAGTAGACCATTCGGTCCTTCGAGCCTGCACCGCCATTCAATGCGTTCATGGCTGAACATGCTACCTCAGTACCCCATTCCTGCTTTCGCGCCATACCCCTTGATCCCCCTAGTTGTGAGTGTTATATCTAACTCCCTTTTGAATATATTTAGCGAACTGGCCTCAACAACCTTCTGTGGAAGAGAATTCCATAGATTCACCACTCTCTGGGTGAAGAAGTTCCTCCTCAGCTCAGTCTTAAATGGCTTCCCCTTAATCCTTAGACTGTGACCCCTGGTTCTAGTTTTCCCTAACATTGGGAACATTCTGCCTGCATCTAATTTGTCTAAACCAGTCAGGATTTTAAATGTCTCTATAAGATCCCCCCTCATTCTTCTGAACTCCAGAGGATACAAGTTCAGTTGACCCAATCTTTCTTGATATGTCAGTCCGGCCATCCCAGGAATCAATCTAGTGAACCTTCGCTGCACTCCCTCAATAGCAAGAATGTCCTTCCTTAAGTTAGGAGACCAAAACTGCGCACAATACTCCAGGTGTGGCCTCACCAAGGCCCTGTACAACTGTAGCATCACCTCCCTACTCCTGTACTCAAATCCCCTTACTATGAAGGCCATCATTCCGTTTGCTTTCTTGACTGCCTGCTGCACTTGCATTCCCACCTTCAGTGACTGATGTACCATGACGCCCAGGTCTCGTTGCACCTCCCCTTTCCCTAATCTGCCACCATTCAGGTAATAGTCCACCTCTCTATTTTTACCACCAAAGTGGATAACCTCACATTTATCCACATTGTACTTCATCTGCCATACATTTGCCCATTCACCCAACCTGTCCAAGTCACTCTGTAGCCTCCTAGCATCCTCCTCATTGTTCACACTGCCTCCCAATTTAGTGTCATCCGCAAATTTGGAGATATTACATTTAATCCCTTCGTCCAAATCATTAATATATAATGTAAACAGCTGGGGTCCCAGCACCGAACCCTGCGGTACCCCGCTGGTCACTGCCTGCCATTCTGAAAAGTACCCATTTACTCCTACTCTTTGTTTCCTGTGTGCCAACCAGTTCTCAATCCACGTCAACACATTACCCCCAATCCCATGTGCTTTAACTTTGCTCACCAATCTCTTGTGTGGGACCTTGTCGAAGGCCTTCTGAAAGTCCAAATACACCACATCTACTGGTTCCCCCCTGTCCACCCTATTGGAAACATCCTCAAAAAATTCCAGAAGATTTGTCAAGCATGATTTCCCTTTCACAAATCCATGCTGACTTGGACCTATCATGTCGCCCCTTTCCAAATGGTCTGTTATGACATCTTTAATAATTGCTTCCATCATTTTACCCACGACCGATGTCAGGCTGACCGGTCTATAATTCGCTGCTTTCTCCCTCCCTCCTTTTTTAAAAAGAGGGGTTACATTGGCCACCCTCCACTCCATCAGAACTGATCCAGAGTCTAAGGAATGTTGGAAAATGATCGTCAATGCATCCACTATTTCCAAGGCCACCTCCTTAAGTACTCTGGGATGCAGACCATCAGGCCCTGGGGATTTTTCAGCCTTCAGTCCCATCAATTTCCCCAATACCTTTTCCCGACTAATAAGGATTTCCCTCAGCTCCTCCCTCTTACCAGATCCTCTGACCCCTTTTATTTCCAGCAGGTTGTGTGTGTCCTCCACAGTAAACACCGAACCAAAGTACTTGTTCAATTGATCTGCCATTTCCTTGTTCCCCATTACGACTTCCCCTGTTTCTGACTGCAGGGGACCTACATTTGTTTTTACTAACCTCTTTCTTTTTACATATTTATAGAAGCTTTTGCAGTCCATTTTAATGTTCTCTGCAAGCTTCCTTTCATATTTTATTTTCCCTGCCCTAATCAAACCCTTCGTCCTCCTCTGCTGAGTTTTGAAGTTCTCCCAGTCCCCGGGTTTGCTGCTACTTCTGGCCAATTTGTATGCAACTTCCTTGGTTTTAATTCTATCCCTGATTTCCCTTGTTAGCCATGGTTGAGCCACCTTCCCTTTTTTATTTTTATGCCAGACCGGGATGTACAATTGTTGTAGTTCATCCATGCGATCTCTAAATGTCTGCCATTGCCCTTCCACTGATAGCCCCTTAAATATCGCTTGCCAATTTAACCTCGCCAATTCACGCCTCATACCCTCAAAGTTGCCCTTATTTAAGTTCTGGACCATGGTCTCTGACTTAACTGTTTCCTTCTCCATCCTAATGTAGAACTCCACCATACTATGGTCACTCTTCCCCAGGGGGCCTCGTACCACAAGATTGCTGATTAGTCCTTCCTCATTACACAACACCCAGTCCAGGATGGCCTCCCCTCGAGTTGGTTCCTCAACATATTGGTTTAGGAAACCATCCCTTAAACACTCCAGGAAATCCTCCTCCACCGTATTGCTTCCAGTTTGAGTAGCCCAATCTATATGCATATTAAAGTCACCCATGATAACTGCCGTGCCTTTTTTGCACGCACCTCTGATTTCCTGTTTCATACCCTCCCCCACCTCACTACTGCTGTTTGGAGGTCTGTACACAACTCCCACTAACGTTTTCTGCCCTTTGGTGTTCTGCAGCTCAACCCATATTGATGCCACATCCTCCAAGTTGATGTCCTTCTAGCTATTGCATTAATCTCCTCTTTAACCAGCAATGCTACCCCACCCCCTTTTCCTTTTATTCTATCCTTTCTGAATGTTGAATACCCCTGGATGTTCAGTTCCCAGCCTTGATTGTTCTGGAGCCACGTCTCTGTAATCCCAATCACATCGTATCCGTTAACATCTATTTGCACAGTCAATTCATCCACCTTATTACGGATACTCCTTGCATTAAGACACAGAGGGCTAAAAATTGAGTCGCGCCCCATTTGGGGCGCTAACCTCGCCGGGGCGCTACTTTTAGCGCCCCGAAAAAATTAGCGGCCCCGCGCCGGAACTTCAGTGGTTGCGCCCCAAGAGGGAAGCGGGGCGCCACTGGAAGCACCCCGCATCCCTCTTGGGGCGCTGCGAGGGAATATCCTGGCGCCAGGCGCTGCGGCACGTCGCGCCGCGGTATTGCAGGCCTTCCTCCCCTTCTTAAAGGGGAGGGACCCTGCGCAGCGCGAACCGGGGCCCAGCTGGGCCCCCAGGGATCGGGAGTGCCGGCAAAAGAGCCCGGCACTCAAGAGAAGTGCCGGGCTCTTGGAGCGCAGCCGGCACTTCACGGTGGGGGGGCTTCACGGGGGCCGGGGACAGCAACGGGGGCAGGTGCTGGCAGGCGGCCAGCAACAAAAATGGCCGCCTGCCACCTCCCCTTTAAATATCGCCGCCCCGGCCGCACGTACGCCTCCCTGAACCCGTCGGACATAGCGTCTGGCGGTAAATCAGGGGGCGCGACTGAAGATCGCGGCTGGAGCGCGAGCGGGGTGCTGCGCACGGCGATGACATCATCGCCGGCGGCGCAGCGCCACAGGGCGCTACCGGCTGGCGCCGCCGCTAACCTCCCGCTGAATTTTACGGGAGGCGTGGGCGGCGCTGCGCCCGGGCGTTAGCTGCTTTACGCCCCATTAGCGCCCTCTTAAGGCGCTAACGGGAGGCGCAAGCAGCTGAATTTTTCCCCCAGAGCCTTTAGGCTTGTTTTGTTAACATCCTTTGTCCTTTTAGACTTATGATTTAGTATGGCCCTTTGTGTTTCTTGCCTTTGTTTACTCGGCCTTCCCCTATTGTTTCTCACCCTTCTAACATTTGTTTCTGACTGCATATTACTTCCCCCTGTTTCGCTACATAGGTTCCCATTCCCCTGCCATATTAGTTTAAATCCTCCCGAACTGCTTTAGCAAATATTACCCCGAGGACATCGGTTCCAGTCCTGCCCAAGTGCAGACCATCCCTTTTGTACAGGTCCCACTTCCCCCAGAACTGGTTCCAATGCCTCAGGAATTTGAATCCCTCCCTCCTGCACCACTGCTCAAGCCACGTATTCAATCTCACTATCCTGTGACCCTATGTTCCCCGACATCTCTGGGAGGTTATTTGTGTCCTCCTTTGTGAAGACAGAACCAAAGTATGTATTTAATTGGTCTGCCATTTCTTTGTTCCCCATTATAAATTCCCCTGATTCTGACTGCAAGGGACCTACGTTTGACTTCACCAATCTTTTTCTCTTCACATATCTATAGAAGCTTTTACAGTCAGTTTTTATGTTCCCTACAAGCTTACTCTCATACTCTATTTTCCCCCTCTTAATTAATCCCTTTGTCCTCCTTTGCTGAATCCTAAACTGCTCCCAATCCTCAGGTTTGCTGCTTTTTCTGGCCAATTTATATGTCCTCTCCTTGGATCTTATGCTATCCCTAATTTCCCTTGTTAGCCATGGTTGAGTCACCTTTTTCGTTTTATTTTTATGCCAAACAGGGATGAACAAATTCTGTAGTTCATCCATGCGATCTTTAAATGTTTGCCATTGCCTATGCACCGTCAACCCTTTAAGTAACGTTCCCCAATCCATCCTAGCCAACTCGCGCCTCATACCATCGTAGTTTCCTTTATTTAAATTCAGGACCCTAGTCTCTGAGTCAACTACTTCACTCTCCATCTTAATGTAGAATTCTATCATATTATGAACGCTCCTCCCCAAGGGGCCTCACACAACAAGATTGCTAATTAATCCTTTCTCATTACATAATACCCAGTCTAAGATGGCCTGATCTCTAGTTGGTTCCTCGACATATTGGTCCAGGAAACCATCCCGTATACACTCTAGGAATTCCTCCTCCACAGTATTGTTACTAATTTGATTAGCCCAATCTGGTCAAAATTCTGGAACTCCTTACCTAACACCATTGTAGGACACCATCGACACAAGAATTGCAGTAGTTTAAGGATAAGGCCCTCTACCACTTTCTCAAGGCAACTAAGGATTGGCCTTTATCCCCAAAAACAAAAGGATAAATGCTGCACTTGTGTAGAATGAGTCTGGGTTCTAGGGAGCAAGTGAGTGAGCTTGAAGGTGGAACAAATAGATAAAGTAAAAGAAGACATTTGTCTTGTCAGACTGGCATGGATCTGCCAAGCTCTCCCTCACACTCTCAATTTCTTCCGTTCCATTTACAGTTTTGCCTCCTGATGTCGAGAGGATTTTTTCCAACTGGCAGGTCTGCCACCCATCCTTGTTGTCACCCAATGCTTGAGGGTAATTTTCTCCTGTAAAACTAGACAAAAGATACAACTGTTAGCACGTGGAAGCACATAGAGTACCACCTCAGTGCCGAGCCTGCATCCTACCTTATGTGAATGCATGATAAAGCAGCATTAAAGTAATTGCAGGTGCCATTCTGAATTGATGCCTCAACATTCAAAAGTTAGGAGCGACATTCGATATATTTTTAAGTACCAGTCACAAAGATTAACCTGCAGCAGTAGGGACTTAAAAGTTCAGATCTGAAAGATCTGAAAGATTGTGTCAGTGCTTCCCATTCTCCATTCCTGATACTGACTATGTTTGGAGCACAGTACTTGTGGCATACATGTTGTGGCCAGAAATTTTATTCAGTTTGGTAAACTGTGGCCAGAATTACCTTGGCACTCTTTTTGTTATCTAATCCTGTAACTCTGTATCGGATATACTGATGACCCAATAAACCCATGTCTTCTGCACACTGTAGCACAATAGGCAAATTCTCCTCCACCACAAGTATGGCTACCCTCCTCTGTCATACCTCTTCCAGCAGAATAAGCCTAAGTTCGAGCCACATTCCCTTGCTTGTCCTCCCATTGCTGAACTGAAATTTCCTAGTGCCAATAGAAAGCTGTTTTGAAGTGAGAGCAGCAGCCTATTAAGAGCTGCTGCTCTCTAGATAACCCACCCACTGACAATCATAGTGCTCTCTGCACATGGGAAAAATGCACAGGGAGCATATTTAAATTATATGCACTGAGTTCACTGAATCCTGTGAGGTCAGCTGCCTACTCCAGTAGCATGTAGACTTGTAGAAATGCAGCAGTCCCAGCACCAGCTCAGCTGGGAATTAACCCTTATAGTTAATGAAGGCTTTCACACGAAAACTTAATCTATCTTTGCTCATTGACCTGCTGCAAGCAACTCAGGAAAAAAAAATCCAAAAGTATAGTTTGCACGTCGCCTTCTGATTTTTGGAACTTCTCACGCGAGGCGCGACAGCTTCTGGCACCAAACCCTTCCCATCCACAGTCTCATGAAAATTGCTGTGGTGCTGCAGTGATATGGATTTATTCCTCCTCTTCCTCCTCCCTTGCCTCAGGGAAGTAACTTTTCTTGTGAAGTAAAGTGGATATAACTTACTTGGTGTTTTGTAGGTCACCATCCAGGACAAAGCAGCCCGCTTGACTGGCAACCCATCCACCACCATAAACATTCACTCCCTGCACCACCGGCGTACCGTGGCTGCAGTGTGTACCATCTACAAGATGCACTGCAGCAACTCGCCAAGGCTTCTTCGACAGCACCTCCCAAGCCCGCGATCTCTACCACCTAGAAGGACAAGGGCAGCAGGCGCATGGGAACACCACCACCTCCAAGTTCCCCTCCAAGTCACACACCATCCTGACTTGGAAATATATCGCTGATCCTTCATCATCGCTGGGTCAAAATCCTGGAACTCCCTCCCTAACAGCACTGTGGGAGTACCACCTTCTCAAGGGAAACGCCCACATCCCATGGATGAATAATTAAAAAAAATGAATTCTGGTTTACACTTTGATAGGTTAATGTAAGGATGCTGGCTGTAACAAGTTAAACTGAGAATATAGATATTCAGATTAAACTCTGTGGCAAGGGATAATATAGAGCAGCAAACTACCAATTCTAACTACACAGGGTATTAACTCTAAGGCTCTTACTTTGAGATTGGGTAACATTCTCCCTTAATGCTCAGGATAGGAGGTACTGCCAATCAACAGAAGGATACAGCTTCTTCCCTTACTTTTGGTGAACTGAACCCCATCCTTTCACTATGGTCCTCTTCTCCAGAAACAGACCCAGCTGATCCTTGTACCCATTTCCTGGACACCCACCTTCATGGGGCCTCTGGTTGTTAGGGGAAGATATCACGCTGTGGCGTTGCTCCTTTGTGTCTAGAACGTCCCTGTAAAACCTGTGTGATTATAGGTTCCTCCAGTGACTGCCATTATCTAAGTGGGAGTGCTAAGTGAAAACAGAAACAAGGAAAGAAATATGAAAGAAGTGGCTTTGCTGGGGGAACATCCTAAAAATAAATGAATACTTCAAGGAGCCGGAAGAAGCAACGTTTTTTTGAAGCGACAAAGACCACAACGAACCTGCCCCGGCAATTCAGTGGGGATAATAGTTGAATGACTCATTGGATTTGAGCCACTGGAGAACCGTACGGGTGCAAGCCTGGCTAATTCTGTGCTTTATATGGAAAATAACTTGAGTTTGGACATCTCTAACTGCTGTGGACAATCCTATAACAATGCCAGCAATATGTCGGACCGATACGATGGACTATAGGCACATCTAACTCGAGTAAAACTACTTACTCACTATGTTTCTTGCGCTGCATGTTCATTAAACTTAGTGTGAGTCAACAATATTAACAACAGCTGCTCGAATGTTATTAATTTCTTTTGGTTTCTGCAGTCGCTATATGATTTCTGCTCAGTGCCAACATATCGCTGAAAATGAGTCTTCACCAATATCAACTTTGATGACAGATTGTTGACACTCAAAAGTCTGTCAGACGTGAGCTGGAGTAGCCATTCAGATTCTACGAAAGCTTTGTGTCAGAACCATGATAGAATTTAGCAAGCCCTAGGAGACAGTTCAAAAGGTAGGAACCAGTCATCTGACACCCGACGAGAAGCAGCTTCCCTTCAGAACAAAATGGAGCAGTTGGAAGCAGCCTTCAAAGCACAATTTTGCGACACTGTGCTTCAGTGGTTTAAAATGATCAGCATGTAGCTACAGAAAATGAACATCAATCTCAGTGCAGATTCAATCACTGTGTTCACTGGAATCATTGGTTGCTGCCCTGCGAGATCAACTTGAGAATTCTGAATACGCTCCGAAGAACACATGCAAGGCTGTTTCACAAAAATCTCACAGTAATCTCTACGGTACTCGACAGAGAAAGCAGTTTGAAGATGAAGTGGGACAGCCTGAGACCTTGCTTGAAAGAAGCCAAAAATTTTGCATTGAGACATTCTGTGTCATAACTGACAAATTGTTAGCTTGTCTTCATCATCGACTCAATGTCTATAAGATGCTGTATGACCACTTTGGAGTCCTGTATGAACTCGTCTCATTGGACATCACTGATAGTCGCAAGCATACTGCTAAACTTGCTGCAGTTCACCCTAGGATTTGGATCAAGCCTTCCCTGATGAACTCATACACTTCAAATTCTTTGTACAGGATGAGACAGATAAGTCTCCAACCAAATTGCTGCCACTTTTACAGCATGGTAGCCTTTAGTCAAAGTTTCATAACGTGGACATTGCCCGTAGAATTTTTCCAGATGTGCCAATGACAATCTGTGAAGGAGAATGTACATTTTCAAAAATGGCAAGGACAAACAATGCAACAGAGGCATTTGAATTCCTTGTCTCCCATGACAGTCAAAAGCTGGTACGAGAAATTTACTTCAATGACCTTATACACGATTTTCCCTCCCTGAAAACTTGGATGAAACATTTAAAAGGTAAGACATACATTTTCATGTTATTTTGTGTTTGGCCACACATTTTTGGGGGTATTGTGTGGGGTTGCGGTGGGGTCCTGAATGTTCTTCGTGCCCAGGGATTGGTCCCCAAGAATTCCTAATCTGGCTCTGACTGGAAGTGACAGTGGCCATTGATAATGCCTGCCCAAATATGGGCATACATATTCTAAAGGTAGTAATGGTGGAGTAATGTCAGAACAGTAGTTCGAGGGACTTTTATAATTGGGAGGATATTTCCGTTGTTTCCTATGTAATGGAACAGGTGTGGCATTGCTGAGGAAGGCTCAGCACTTAAATGACCCCAACATTGAGGACAATCGATGTGGAGATGATCAATCCACAAATCCATAGCAGAAGATTTTCACAGCATTGCCGGAGGCACTTACATTTTTATTCGAGGCTGCCCCAGTGCTGAGCTCTCAAACACAAAGGGGAATACTGCCAAGGCCACTCCTAAACATTAAATGCCCAGTAACTTGATTGGGGTCCAAGAAGGGGTCAGACAGGCTGCTGGAAGTCCCACTCCATTTCTGGTAGCTGAAGCAGCAGATTGTGGCTATTGTCTCTACTGATGCTGAAATGCCACATTTCAGCTCCCTTCTAACACTTCTACATCTATAACCCTACTCAACAAACATCGCCCCCACGAAGGAAAAATAAAAAGATCAATATTTATTGACTTCTATTTACATGAGGTTTTGTGCTTTAAATCCTTTGGTGGCCTTTAAGGTGTGCTTGTCCTATCACATAGAGTAAGCATGTATACAAAGGTGGGTGAACTTAACTTGGCAAGTCTCCTGATGCTGCTGAACTTCTTATGTATTTGCTCCCAGGTAATGACAGATCTAGGGCACTGTATTCACTCACTCAGCTACCTCCACCCACCCAGATCGGTTTAACAGAACGTAGGCTATCTGCCCCAAGGAAAGCCATCTCCCTTTGCTGCATACCCATGTACTTTTGCCAAATGAGGGAGTCTTCCCTACTGGTATGCATCCACCCAGATGCCACACTCCTTCATGGTAATGCAGAAAAGTGCTATAGAGCTCCCCTTTAAGAGTTGCCGGCTTGCTCAATTTTGTGAGTCCCAGCCAATCCTAGCCAACTGTCATGCCGACCTTGTTTGCTATGTGCTTTTCCCATGCATTAGGGAGCATATTGACATTAAGGTGAAGGGCTTGCATCACAAATTTTGGTGAGGACAACATTCTCCAGTGTTGACACAGGTCCCATGGCATGGGTCAGCATAACCGTGATTTTGCCATTCTTGGCAAATTGAGTTTATTGTGTAGCAAGTGTCCTTCATCTCACCAGTAATTTTAATAAGTCAGGGAAATTCACAGATTTCCAATTCACAGGTAACCTTGTTGTGCAGCCTAAAGGGTAGATTTTACCTTTCATGGTCAGACGGTAAAGTCGGCATTGTGGGTCAGCCATCCATTATACACCCTGCCTGATTCACCTTTCCACTAAAGCTCGGCAGTGAAAGTTAAAACTTACCCTCAAATCGGATTGCCAGAGTAAGCAATATATGACAGGCATCTTTGTGACTGAAAACAGTAAAGGCCCTGGGACAGAAGTCACTGTAATTGTCCAAGTGTAGACATTACATTGAACGACAGAATGGAAACAATGGGGCTTCTTTGCATTGGACAGAGTGCTTAATAGGACAATGGTTAATTGGCCCATTTTCTCTTTCTGGCAAACATTGAAGCCAATGGTAACGCTCCCACTGCTACCCTAGCTGAAATAAGCCAACTCAACATGAACCAGGACTGAACCTGGGATTTTCCTGGTCTGTATGGTACTGTACTGTAGAGTTTCTGTCCACTGAGCCATCAGAAAGCACCAAACCAACTATGAAAAATTGCATAAAAACTGTTGTGGGTACTCAGAGGAGAGACTTGTCATTCACTGCCAAATATCAAGTTACAGAAATAAATGAGGAATTGGTAAAGAACACCACTTTCAATGACAGGCATTAAAGTGTCATATTAGCAAAGTCTTGTTTTTAAATGCAGGAGGGTGGGATGACAAAACTAACATTTCATGATGACTCGCATCCCTAATCGCATCCCCTGCTATTAATTTATTGTTTTATTGAATTAATATCAAGTTGAATTAATGAAGAGCTATGGTAAGAATTCATTCACTCATGATGAAAACCCTGCAACTTGAGCCTGCTAATGCTTGTGAGTTAGTCAACCCTGTCTTTTGAGAGATAAATATTGATGATGGACAGCCTGGAGTGTAGTATATCACAGACATTTGAATCAATGTTATTTGCATCCCTGAATATAATACATCTTAGAATCGTTCCACACTGTGTTATTCCATTCTTATGGGGCAAGATTTCCTCTGTGTGCCAGATGTAGCAAATTCATCAATCCATTCTTGACAAATAGCTTTAATGTTTTGTGACACCTGAAACACAGATTAAAGATACCCTCAGTATAATCAGGTGGGTTTCCTGGATGGGACAAAAGAAAAGAAAATAAGAACTTGCATTTATATAGCGCCTTTCACAATCTCAAGACATTGCAAAGCGCTTTACAACCATAGAAGTACTTTTGAAGTGTAGTCACTGTTGTAATGTAGGGAAAGTGGCTGGCAATTTGTGCATAGCAAGGTCCCACAAACAATAATGTGATAATGACCAGCTAATCTCTTTTAGTGATGTTCGTTAGGGATAAATATTGGCCAGGGCACCAAGGAGAACTCCCCTTGCTCTTCTTCGAAAATTTCCATGGGATCTCTTACATCCACCTGAGAGGACAGACGGGACCTCGGCTTAATGTCTCATCTGAAAGATGGCACCTCTGACAGTGTAGCCCTCCCTCAGTGCTGCACTAGAGTGTCAGCCTAGATGTTGTGATCAAGTCTCTGGAGTGGGACTTGAACCCACAACCCTTCAGACTCAGAAACGAGAGTGCTTCCACTGAGCCGCATCTGTGACAGTTTCATTTTGATTTAATTTTCATTTTTAGTCTGTTTTGTTTTTGTTGCCAGTGTCAATTGTCCTGGTGGACAGTAATCTACGGACAAGTTTCACAACTTCAGGATGCTTACAATGGAAGAATTGTATATTTTGTGCACATTATAAAAAGCCATTGGTTCCACCAAGCCCAGTCCTTCACAGACCATGTATAATTAGCTCTTATCACGGACTCCACCCACCCACTTAATATCCCGTGAAAAAGTTCTGCAATGTTTCTACCTGTCACCAAATATAAATCAAGCAGTCCTCCAGAATATCTGTCCAACTTTATTTATTACATTATTCATCCTGGACCAGTTTCCTTCCTTAGAATGATATTTCCATAGTCCCTGCAGCTCAGGAACCATCACGTTCCACACAGCATTCAATTATCTCCATCTGCACTTTCCTTCTAACCCCAATCCTTTTTCTTACCAGCCGGCTCTTTTTTTTTAAAAGGTGTTAATTGACGCAGCATTAGCTGGGAACCTGTTCCAAATAAATCCTTCTAACCTCAAATCCTGCAATTTTAGACTCACGTCCTCCAGCTCTGCACTCACAAGCCAAGTTAAATAATTTGCTTCCATCTATGTTATTCGTTTCTCTCGGCGTTTGAAAGATTAGATCATGAGAACTTCCAATATTCTCACACCATCATTGTTAACAACCGGAATCCACATATGCTATTGCGGATTTTCCATAAATGTCTGTTGTTGAATAAGAATTGTATGTGACCCGTTGCCACAATCGTCTTAATTCACCAAATTCTCAGACTGAACACAAATCTACAAATGTGACAGGGTTTTGACTTTGCCGTGTAGGCTCCTTGAAGAGAGTTAAATGAATTCCATCTACTTTGAATCTCCAGCCCCATTTGCACAAATTTAGATGCGTCTGAGCCGGGAGATATTGGCTTGGTATCTGTGGTACATCTGTTCCTGAGGTAGATGCACTGTGGGGTGCCAACTCCAAGATAGATTCAGATTAACACTTTGGACCCCCCAGTAATGAAAAACCTTCTCTTTGTAAAATCTTCAGTGCATTTTTATAAAATCGTCCTCCTGGCATTCTCAAAGTCTTACTTTCAAAGCTTGTCACACTAACTTATTCTTTCCCAGCTCCACTCCTTACCTCGCTCAATCTCTCTTTTCTCTTACAATTTGCCGGCTTCTAAAACCCAAGCTAGGTTTCATCTAATCACTGCGTGTTGAATTTTCTTCCACTCTCACAAACTTTGTTGGGCAGTGGCCCTTCAACTAGGTTTTTCAATAATAAAATCTAGATTTAAAACAACACTATATCACATCGATGTGATAGCCTGTGATTTGATATAAACACAAACCGGATGCAGATCAACAGGAATTTTAGCAAAAAAATTAAAATGCAAAAATTAGTGAGGGAGCCTTCGTGCGGGGGTAAGGCTTCCCCGCGATATCTCACTGCGCGCCGGCTTTTTCATTCCCAGCTCGCACGAACTTGATGTTCTAGACAGCAGCTGGGCAGTGCTTGCGTATCCCACAGGCGCAGTTAATTCGTGCGAGCTGTGGGATCACGTGATTCAGTTAGAGCCAATGGCAGCACACCATCTTTCATTCATAGTTTTCACATAAGTGCTGTGAAAGCTATGAATCTATACCCCCCAAAAGAACAGCTAAACCTCAATTAAATTTTTAAAAAAGACATCACATTAATAAAATAAGTATAGTTAAATAAATTAACCACTTTAAACAAAAAATTAAATTTTTGAAAAAATTTAAAATCTTTTAAAAAGTTATAAAAATAAACTTACCTTTCTTTAAAGTCTCTAAAATGATATACCTGTTGAAAAAAATTCAAAATAATACTTAATTAACTACTTACCTTGTTAAAAGAGGGTCTTACGCCTCCTTTCTTTATGTGCAAAATCTTCCATGCTTACCTGCGCGTTCAAAGCACTAAGTGCACTGCGTGCGCGCAGCCTGTAGCGCGCACGTGGTTCACTTAGGAACCGCCCCCTTTTGAAATCACCAAGTGCCGGTTTTCAGCGCATGCGCAGTGCATGCAGAAAACCGGCAATTGGAGACAGAATACGCGAGAGTACACAGTGCGTACTCTCGCGTAGAGGCACTAATTTTTGGGCCAATATCTTATTGGGAGCTTCTGCGACATCACAGATATCTGGTGAAGAATTTAAACAGTATAGGTGAAGCTCCTTCAATGGTTCAGCTAGTTCAGGCAGTGAGTGAGGGCTTGATAGGGTGGATGCTGGGAGAATGTTTCCCTTGGCTGGGGAGTCTAGAACCAGGGGCCACAGCCTCAGGATAAAGGGTAGGCCATTCAGGACTGAGATGAGAAGAAATTTCTTCACACAGAGGGTGGTGAATCTTTGGAATTCTCTACCCCAGAGGGCTGTGGAGGCTTCGTCATTGGGTATATTCAAAACAGAAGTCAATAGATTTCTGACTAGTAAGGGCATCAAGGGATATGGCGATAGGGCCGGTGAATGGAGTTGAGGCAGAATATCAGCCATGATCTCATTGAATGGCGGAGCAGGCTTGAAGGGCCGAATGGCCTACTCCTGCTCCTAATTCTTATGTTCCTATTCTACTATTCCCATTTACTCCTCATCTAGACCCATCTTTTGTTTCTTTACTTGTCCCATTACCATCTCCTTTTGCCTTGCACCATCATCCCTTTTGTCATTTAATCACTCCTGCCTTCCACCCTATCACAGACCTTCCCTTTTGTTCATTCCTCCCCTTTCCCCTTTCCCTGCCTCTACATTTGCTTAAAACCTGTTATAACTCGAACATTTTTCCAGTTCTAACGAAAGGTCATTGACCTGAAACGTTAACTCTGTTTCTCTCTCCACAGATGTTGCCTGACCTGCTGAATATTCCCAGCATTTTCTGTTTTTTTTATTTCAGATTTCCAGCATCCGCAGTATTTTGCTTTTGGATGAATTGTTAGCAGTTTGGTGATGGGGACGAGAGTGTTTCCATTCACCACATCATCTAGTCTCTCCTTGGAATTTACACAGTAAAAGCTAATGGTGAATAAAGGATCGAAAACACCTATCCATATATGTTCTAGAATCAATCCAGAATGAATCCATCCTCAGACGAGGTTAGCTCTTCAAACTGCTTCGGTTATATGGATTCCCAGATTCTGAATACAAGCTTGACCTGATTCCATTTTCATAAGTTCACAGCTGTTATATTGAGGGCAATTTCATGGAATTCACATTTCAGGGTCTCTGATCTCTGAGACACACGAAAACTAGGCACGAAATGGTTAATTTTGTCCAAGTTACATTTGATCCTCCGAATTTGTTGCTGGGTTGAATTCAGTCTGAATGGATTTGTATTCAGTTTGAATGGATAGTCCCAGCAGTAATTAAGCTAAGGATAAACAAAATGAAACTCAAATCGGTTTATTTCTTCATAATCAACCTATGTGCACCTTCCTGCATTGGGCTTTTCTTTTTATTGTATTTTACGTCTTAGTACACTCGTCTAGAGCCAACCAGCATCAAATCTTTCATCTTCATTTATTTCTGTTGTAATTCAGGCTGTTTAGTGTCAGGTGTTTTCCGAAGTGAAAGGAGAGAATTTTAACTCTTCCTGCTGGGCGGGAATGGAGTGAGTGAGATATTAAAATGGCGTGCCTCCATTTCCCACTCCATTCACGCTGATCTCCAATTTGAATGCTGTCGGTTTTGGCAACGGATGGGACGCCCGCCAAACTCAATGCGGGAACCTTATGAATACTAATCGGGGTCTTATGTCGTCAATACAACCCAAATGAAACTTTAACTTGGGCCTGAGCGGGGAAACCGCCAGGCGGAAGCAGGTCAGCAGCTGGCGGGAAGGATGTAAGTGTAAAGAATTTCCTCCAGCCCCACAAGGAAAGAACGCAGCAACTCGTGCCCCGGACTCTCCCCCACCTCCTTCCCGGGATACCTCCTGAAACTCCATCCCCGTCACTGAAGGGGTGGGTGCCAAGGGCAGCCTGATCTTTACAAGTTAAATATATTTTTATATTCATTCTCGCGATGTGGGCTTTGCTGGCAAGGCTAGCATTTATTGCCCATCCCTTGTTGCTCGTGACAAGGTGGTGTTGGGCCTTTGTCATGAACCACTGCAGTCTGTGTGGTGAAGGTACTCCCACAGTGCTGTTGGGTAGGGAGTTCCAGGATTTTGACCCGGCAATGATGAAGGACTGATGATATATTTCCAAGTCGGGATTTTAAAAAAGAAAATGTATTCGTTTTTATGGGATGTGGGCGTCGCTGGCAAGGCCAGCATTTATTGCCCATCCCTAATTGCCCTTGAGAAGGTGGTGGTGAGCCGCCTTCTTGAACCGCTGCAGTCCGTGTGGTGAAAGTACTGTTTGGGAAGGAGTTCCAGGATTTTGACCCAGTGACGATGAAGGATCAGCGATATACTTCTAAGCCAGGATGATGTGTGACTTGGAGGGGAACTTGGAGGTAGTGGTGTTCCCATGCGTCTGCTGCCCTTGTCCTGGTAGAGGTCGCGGGTTTAGGACATGCTGCCAATGAAGTCTTGGTGACTTGCTGCAGTGCAGCCTGTAGATAAACACACTGCAGCTAGAGTTCGCCAATGATGGAGGGAGAGGATATTTAAGCTAGTGGATTGGGTGCTAATGAAGCGGACTGCTTTGTCCTGGATGGTGTCGAGCTTCTTGAGTGTTGTTGGAGCTGTACCCAGCCAGGCAAGTGGAGAGAATAGAATTACATGGTATCTACAGCACAGAGACAGGCATTTCAGCCCAACTGGTCTGTGCTGCTGTTTATACTCCACACAAGCTTCTTCCCATCCGGCCCCCATGTCCCTCTAGCATAGAAACATAGAAGATAAGAGCAGGAGTAGGCCATTCGGCCCCTCGAGCCTGCTCCGCCATTTAATGAGATCATGGCTGATCATCCAAATTCAGTACCCTGTCCCTGTTTTCTCCCCATATCCCTTGATCCCTTTAGCCTTAAGAAATATATCTATCTCCTTCTTGAATATATTTAATGAATTGGCCTCAACTGCCTTCTGTGGTAGAGAATTCCACAGGTTCACCACTCTCTGGGTGAAGAAATTCCTCCTCATCTCAGTCCTAAATGGCTTACCCCTTATCCTTAGACTGTGACCTCTGGTTCTGGACTCCCCCACCATCGGGAACATCCTTCCTGCATCTAGTCTGTCTAGTCCTGTTAGAATTTTATAAGTTTCAATGAGATCTCCTCTCATTCTTCGAAACTCTAGCGAATATAAGCCTAATCGACCCAATCTCTCTTCATACGTCATTCCTGCCATCCCAGGTATCAGTCTGGTAAATCTTCGCTGCACGCTCTCCATGGCTAGAACATCCTTCCTCAGATAAGGTGACCAAAACTGCACACAATACTCAAGGTGTGGTCTCACCAAGGCCTTGTACAACTGCAGCAAGACATCCTTGCTCCTGTACTCGAATCCTCTCGCTATGAAGGCCAACATACAATTTGCCTTCTTAACCGCCTGCTGCACCTGCATGCTTACCTTCAGCGACTGGTGTACAAGGACTCCCAGATCTCGCTGCCCTTCCCCTTTTCCCAATCTATTGCCATTCAGATAATAATCTGTCTTCCTGTTTTTGCCACCAAAGTGGATAACCTCGCATTTATCCACATTACACTGCATCTGCCATGCATCTGCCCAATCACCCAACCTGTCCAAATCATACTGGAGTTTCTCAGCATCCTCCTCACAGCACACACACCCACCCAGCTTTGTGTCATCTGCAAACTTAGAGATATTACATCTAGTTCCCTCGTCTAGATCATTAATATATATTGTGAATAGCTGGGGTCCTAGCACCGATCCCTGCGGTACCCCACTAATCACTGCCTGCCACTCGGAAAAAGACCCGTTTATTCCAACTCTTTGCTTCCTGTCTGCCAACCAGTTCTCTATCCAAATCAGTACCTCACCCCCAATCCCATGTGCTTTAACTTTGCACGCTAATCTCTTATGCGGGACCTTATCGAAAGCCTTCTGAAAGTCCAAATACATCACATCCACTGGTTCTCCCTTATCTATTCTACCACTTGCATCCTCAAAAATACACCACATCCACTGGTTCTCCCTTATCTATTCTACCAGTTACATCCTCAAAAAATTCCAGTAGATTAGTCAGGCATGATTTACCTTTTGTAAATCCATGTTGACTTTGTCCGATCCTGTCATTGTTTTCCAAGTGCTCTGCTATTACATCTTTTATAATGGACTCTAGCATTTTCCTCACTACCAATGTCAGGCTTACCGGTCTATAATTCCCTGTTTTTTCTCTACCACCTTTTTTAAATAGTGGGGTTACATTAGCTACCCTCCAATCCATGGGAACTGTTCCAGAGTCTATAGAATTTTGAAAGATGACCAGCAATGCATCTACTATTTCTAGGGCCACTTCCTTAAGTACCCTAGGATGTAGATTATCAGGCCCTGGGGATTTATCGGCCTTCAATCCCATCAATTTCCCTAACACCATTTCCGTACAAATACTGGTTTCATTCAGTTCCTCCCTCTCATTAGACCCTATGTTCCCCGACATCTCTGGGAGTTTATTTGTGTCCTCCTTTGTGAAGAGTGAACCAAAGTATGTATTTAATTGATCTGCCATTTCTTTGTTCCCCATTATAAATTCCCCTGATTCTGACTGCAAGGGAGCTACGCTTGATTTCACCAATCTTTTTCTCTTCACATATCTATAGAAGCTTTTACAGTCAGTTTTTATGTTCCCTGCAAGCTTACTCTCATATTCTATTTTCCCCCTCTTAATTAATCCCTTTGTCCTCCTTTGCTGAATCCTAAACTGCTCCCAATCCTCAGGTTTGCTGCTTTTTCTGGCCAATTTATATGTCCTCTCCTTGGATCTTATGCTATCCCTAATTTCCCTTGTTAGCCATGGTTGAGTCACCTTTTTTGTTTTATTTTTATGCCAAACAGGGATGAACAAATTCGATTCCCTTCTCCCTCATGTATGCATCAAGTCTCCCCTTAAATGGGTCAACACTATCTTCCACATTCTCACCACTTTCAGTTTAAAGAAAATTCTGCCAAAATTATTTATTTGATCTATTAGTAGCTATCTTATATTAATGCCCTCTTGATCTGAACTCAACCACATGGAAACAGTTTCTCCATATCCACCCGATTGAAACTTTTCCAAATTTTTAAGACCTCTATCGGGTCTGCACTTATTCTTTTCTTTTCCAGAAATAAAATCCCCAGCTTGCTCAATCTTTCCTGATAGCTGCATCCTCTCAATTCTGGTAACATCTTAGTAAATCTTTTCTACATTTTCTCCAGTGCATCAATATTATTTTTATAATGTGGAAACGAGAACTGCACACAGTACTCCAAGTAAGGTCTAACCAAGGTTCGATATAAATTTATCCTGACCTCTCTGCTTTTGTATTCTATTGCTCTAGAAATGAATCTCAGTACTTTGGCTTTATTATCTTGCGTTGCTACTTTCAATAATTTATCTATGTGTATTCCCAGATCTCTTTGCTCCTCTACCCCGTTTCATTTTATACCTTCCAAAGAGTAAGTGACCTCCTTATTCCTCCTACCAAACGGAACAACCTCACAATTTGCTATATTAAATTGTACTGGCCATTTATCTGCCCACTCTGCAAGCCCCCACCCCACTGGCAGCTGCTCTGTGCCCTCTTCCTACCCGGAATAGGCGGGAAATGGTTCGGTGGCAATTAAATGAGACCCGAGAGCTAAAATACCCCAGGCCTGAAACTTTGGCCAACGTTTTGCACTCGCCCCCACCTCCGCCCACCTAAAACACCAGAACCACAATGGTAGGATTTCAATTCACTCCTGTGATCACAGTGTGATGCTTATCCTACCCAGGCCATCTGGACTGATCGCAATTGGATTTTCAGTGTTTCCCTCGTGAGATAGTGAAAGAAAGGGAAATACTGAGAAAAACTCCATTTATTATCATCCCTATGTGCTCGTCTGGTTATGAAGGGTCATTGGCTGAGGCCTAGGAACAAGGAAATTCTGCATGACACAGCAAGCAAGGGAGGGAAGTTTACGTATAACACGGGGAAAATGATAAAAATGAAAAGTATGTAGCTTACTACAACTGAAATGGATATGCAAATGCACCTAGATTCTTCCACACCTAGCAGAGGTGTGAACAAGAAAGCATCGAGCAGCATGCAAACCTGCCACCTACATACAGTGTTTCTGAAGTGTGTATGCTTGTTTTGAATGGTAATATTTCTTCCATAATTTCCGCCGATTACATTTGTTAAAACAGAAGCTTGTTAACGAGGTCACCTCATTGAAAAATGAGGACCCGAGCATGCTTTGACATCATGTAGGCTGTAATATAACAACTGTAGCCAACACAGAGTTAATGACCTCTGATTGACCTGATTATTGGCATGAGTCTGAGCGGTATTGGAGTTGATGTGTGTATGGTCAGGAGAAGTGAGCTACCCGCAGTGAGCAGTCTGGTTCATTCACTCAATCGTTCATTCTCAGACACTCAGACATAGATTGCACTTTAGTAGCATAGCACACGACAGGCTGGGTTCTCCTCCGCATTCCCATCTAAAACGGGGTGGGATAACGGCAAAAAATGAGGTATCCATGGTACTTGATTTAAGGTTGAAATCAATTGTATGGACCCATTTATTGGGCACATTTGCAGCTAACTTGTTTGCATTGTTAGTACCGGCACTTAAAAATCAAGTACCATCAATGAGTGCCTGCTTAAGATGCTTCGGGGCGATTTTCCCTGGATACTTTAGTTGCTAAACAGTCTCCGAGGAGGCCAAGATGGGGTCTTAAGCTGCAACGCTGGTTTAGCCCAAGTTTAGCGCAAGACGCCATCTTGGTAAAGCAGTTGAATCGCGCACTAAGAATAGCCGCCCGGAGGATCATTAAGGGGCTGATTGAGAATTAACGTGCCTGCTAGCGCTCATTAAAGAGACTGCACACCATTTTGGTGGCTAGCACTTGACCTAACGCCCTCTCCTAACAGCGACCAGCGATTGGGAGCAAACTAGTCACTGGATTAGTCTAATCGAGGATTTTGAGCGCTACTTAAAGGTATGTCAAAGGGTAATGGTCGACGGGTGTTTTTTGTGACTGGAAGGCTGTTTCCAGTGGGGTTCCATAGGGCTCAGTACTGGGTCCCTTGCTTTTTGTGGTATATATCAATGATTTGGACTTCAATGTAGGAAGTATGATTAAGAGGTTTGCAGATGATACAAAAATTAGCCATATGGTTGATAGTGAGGAAGAAAGCTGTAGACTGCAGGAAGATATCAAGGGACTGGTCAGGTGCGCAGAAAAGTGTCAAATGGAATTTAATGTGGAGAAGTGTGAGGTAATGCATTTGGGGAGCGCCAACAAGGCAAGAGAATACACAATAAATGGTAGGATACTGAGAAATGTAGAGGAACAGAGGGACCTTGGAGTGCATGTCCACAGATCCCTGAAGGTAGCAGGACAGGTAGATAAGGTGGTTAAGAAGGCATACGGGATACTTTCTTTATTAGCCAAGGCATAGAATATAAGAGCAGGGAGGTTATGCTTGAACTGTATAAAACACTAGTTAGGCCACAGCTAGAGTACTGCGTACAGTTCTGGTCACTGAATTACTGGAAAGATGTGATTACACTAGAGAGGGTACAGAGGAGATTTACGAGGATGTTGCCAGGACTGGGGAATTTTAGCCATAAGGAAAGATTGGATAGGCTGGGGTTGTTTTCCTTGGAACAGAGCTGAGGGGAGACTTAATTGAGGTGTATAAAATTATGAGGAGCCTAGGTAGAGTGGAGAGGAAGGATCTATTTCCCTTAGCAGAGAGGTCAATAACCAGGGGGCTTAGATTTAAATGAATTGGTAGGAGGATTAGAGGGGAGTTGAGGAGAAATGTTTTCACCCAGAGGGTGCTGGGAGTCTGGAACGCACTGTCTGAAAGGGTGGTAGAGGCAGAAACCCTCATCACATTTAAAAAGTACTTGGATATGCACGTAACCTGCAAGGCTAAGGACCAAGAGCTGGAAAGTGGAATTAGGCTGGATAGCTCTTTTTCAACCAGTGCAGACATGATCGGCTGAATGGCCTCCTTCTGTGTCATAAATTTCTATGATTCTATGATTACAGTTTACTGTTCGCTTGCTGCTGGCGGTTTGAAGGGGACTTTTGGAACTCATCGGGAGACTTTCTAGGGAACTTTGTCAAGACGTCAACAACAGTCTATCAATATTTATTCCAGAAATTATCTGAGGACCTAAAAAGAATAAGTGCTGTGCTACTCTACCTTATTGGATAACTTATAGGAGTCACCAGGAGAAAGGGAGCACTTGGTCATCGGCATCTTGCTCGAGGACCCCCTTGGTCTGCAGGAGGAATGGGAGGAGGACATGAGGCCAGGCAGAGCAGCACCAGCTGCTGCAGGAGAGAGGGACAGGAGGGACAGGAGGGTGAGGTGGACTCCATCCCCCCTGCGGGTACAGGACATCCCTCCTCCTCTGGACCTCCTCCACCAGGACCTCCAGTGCCATGTCCGAGAACCTGTGCGCCCTCTCCCTCGTTCCCTGAGCCATCTTGAAACCTGCCACTGTGTGTCAGCAAGCGCACTCCACACCTTCACTGGAAGTTGAAAATTGCTTCTAATCAGCGCTTGAGGTTTAGCACATCCAGGCAAGTTCAAATTATGGTAATCAGCAATTAGGCCCAAAATTGCATGCTGGGCCAGACTTTCAAACAGGCGTGTCTTATTTGCACAGCACCCATTTAGCGCCTGTTTTCACCCTTCCACCAAAATATAACCTTTCCTGTTTGTGAGTTTAGTTCTGCACACATGTCCTGTGGGTTGATGTGATCTTCTGACACTGGTTGTGGCTGACCTCCTCTTCCACCTGCTCCATGGTAAAGCAGCAGAGCGCAATCAGCTTGGAGACCTCTGCTAGACTGTTCTCCCCGTGACCTCTATTTCAACATCTATTATAATTCTGTTGGCATCCTCCTTGAAAAAGTGCAACATCCCCACCGACACCTGGGAATCCCTGGCCCAAGACCGCACAAAGTGGAGGAGAAGCATCCGGGAAGGCGCCGAATACCTCGAGTCTCTTCGCCGGGAGCAAGCGGAAGTCAAGCGCAAGCAGTGCAAGGAGCGCACGTCAACCCAAGCACCCCACCCAACTGCCCCTTCAACCACCGTCTGCCCCACCTGTGACAGAAACTGTAGGTCCCGCATTGGACTCATCAGTCACCTGAGAACTCATTTTTAGTGTGGAAGCAATCATCCTCAGTTCTGAGGGACTGCCTAAGAAGAAGAAGAAGACATCCTGAGCCAGTACTTGTTTGTGGCTGCTTCAAGGGGGTCATGAACCAGAGCAAAAGAGACTAACCTAGGCCCAAAAGCAGCCACCTGCCCAGTTTTCCTGTCCCTTTAAATAATGGTGACAACATTTATTGGTGTAAAGTAAAGGAAGCATAGTTTCTAACAAGGTAGCAGGCATTTATGTAAATCATTCTGTACCTATTGGGTAGAATAGGCCTATATTCTCTAGAGTTTAGAAGAATGGGATGTGATCTCATTGAAACGTATAAAATGTTTAGAGGGCTTGACAGGGTAGATGCTGAGCGGCTTTTTTTCCCCCTGGCTGGAGAGTCTAGAACTAGGGTTCACAGTCTCAGAATAAGGGTCGGCCATTTAGGACTGAGATGAGGAGAAATTTCTTCACCCAGAGGGTTGTGAATCTTTGAAATTCTCTACCTCAGAGGGCTGTGGATGCTCAGTCAATGAGTATATTCAAGACTGAGATCGATAGATTTTTGGACACTAAGGGAATCAAGGGATATGGAGATAGGGCGAGAAAGTGAAGTTGATGTAGAAGATCAGCCATGATCTTATTGAATGGTGGAGCAGGCTTGATGGGCCACATGGCCTACTCCTGCTCTTATTTCTTATATTCTTATGGGAGGGCTCCTCAGATGGCTCAGTTGGTAAATGCACTGCCCAGTGTGGATTTGAGACATTACAGACCATAAAGATCTCCAGGCAGTTTTGATCAATTGCTCTTAACCAGAGTGCCAATAGGGATGTTGTAATTGGCTTTTTTTTAAATTCGTTTATAGGATGTGGGCGTCGCTGGCAAGGCCAGCAATTATTGCCCATTCCTAATTGCCCTTGAGAAGGTGGTGGTGGTGAGCCACCTTCTTGAACCGCTGCAGTCCGTGTGGTGAAGGTACTCCCACAATGCTGTTAGGGATGGAGTTCCAGGATTTTGACCCAGCGACGATGAAGGATCGGCGATATACTTCTACGTCAGGATGGTGTGTGATTTGGAGGGGAACTTGGAATTGGTGGTGTTCCCATGCGCCTGCTGCCCTTGTCCTTCTAGGTGGAAGAGGTCGCGGGTTTGGGAGATGCTGCCGAAGAAGCCTTGTCGAGTTGCTGCAGTGCATCTTGTAGATGGTACACACTGCAGCCACGGTACGCCGGTGGTGGAGGGAGTGAATGTTTAACATGGTGGATGGGGTGCCAATCAACTGGGCTGCTTTGTCCTGGATGGTGTCGAGCTTCTTGAGTGTTGTTGGAGCTGCACTCATCCAGGCAAGTGAAGAGTATTCCATCACACTCCTGACTTATGCCTTGTAGATGGTGGAAAGGCTTTGTGGAGTCAGGAGTGAGACACTCGCCACAGAATACCCAGCCTCTGACCTGCTCTTGTTGCCACAGTATTTATGTGGCTGGTCCAGTTAAGTGTCTGGTTAATGGTGACCCCCCAGGATGTTGATGGTGGGGGATTCGGCGATGGTAATGCCGTTGAATGTCAAGGGGAGGTGGTTAGGCTCTCGCTTGTTGGAGTCTGTGTCCCTTGATTAAGGAGGGGAAAAATCCATCAGTTCCTGATTACTGAGTGTCTCCTGGGTATGGAGGTTGGATGAAGATAGCTGTTGGTGCGACACTGATGCCTATCACTGTCAAATAACCTGCTGTACACTTACTTCTAGGCTCACACATGAAGAATGGCCATTTGGGCTCCCATGGAACCATACCCCAACTAAATTAACTTCAGGAGAGGAAAGATGACATTTTCAGGGGGTAAGGTATCATAGTGGTTATGTTACTGGACTATTAATCCAGAGGCCTAGACTAATTATCCAGAGTTCAAATCCCACCACAGCAGCTGGGGAATTTAATTTCAGTTAATAAATAAATCTGGAATTAAAAAGCTAGTATCAGTAATGGTGACCATGAATCTATCGGATTGTTGTAAAAACTCATCTGGTTCACTAATGTCCTTTAGGGAAGGAAATCTGCCGTCCTTACCTGGTGTGGCCTATACGTGACTCCAGACCCACAGCAATGTGGTTGACTCTTAACTGCCCCCTGAAATGGTGGCTCACCGCTACCTTCTCAATGGCAATTAGGGATGGGCAAAAAATGCTGGCTTTACCAGCAACACCCACATCCCATGAACGAAAAAAATTTTCAGAGGAAAAAATGAAAGATACAGTATATAAAACAAGTGATTAACGCCCCACCTTAAATATCAGGAGACTCAATGCAAAGTAAGAAGACATACCATCATGTGGATGACTTAACTTGGCTATGTTTAAATCCAGTGGGCTCTCACCAAAAAGAGAGCCTTTAGGAATGACCAAAGTAGCATACAGAAGGACTGCTTTTCTGGGATTTGATCCTGTGACCGTAAAGGTATTGTCTGAGCCTTTTACAGCTGTGCCACTGAGTCATGTGTCAAATAACATTTGCAGAAGTGATGTGACGATGAGCTCCTATGTGCTGGCGTGAAGAGAGCAGGTGAGGCAGGCAATTCTTATAGAAGACAAATGGATGCCCAGACTGTAACAGCCTGCATCCCCTCCTGGACCTTATTTTTCTCCAAACCATTTATATGTTGCTCACTGGGTACAGGTGCAGCTGTTACCTACACTGGCTCCTCTCCACACGAACACATACAGCAGACACAATAAAGCCTTTTCTACATAAAAGTCAGCCATGTTCATCACCTTAACCCTATACCACCTGGTGATTTTCTATTATTGCTACCTTTCTTCCTGTAACATAAATTGGCCATCGCTCAGTACTTTCTTGCAATGGTGCTGGAAGATATTTTGCATTGCAACACATACCATTAACAAAAAGCTTGTTGTAAAACATATACAGTCATTGGGGATTTTAATCTATCCTTGACAGAGAAAGGCTGGGCATATTACAAATGACTTTATCCTGATAGAACTACCAATTGTATAACTTTGAGGGCAAAGTGAAACCTATTTCTTTGAACCAGACTAAGGGCATGTTTATACTGCAGCAAGTTTATAATGCACAATAGGCTACTGGTGCTCCAAACTTACATTGTGCAATGGAGACAGAGAACCACAGTTATGCTGAAGCAACATAGGCTATGCAAGTTTCACATGTGCCATTGCTCAACAGTCGTATTTTGAATCTTTAATGTTGTGGCTGCAGACTTTCTCCGATACCTCCAGAGGCAGCACTGTGATATAAACAGAACATTACACATCTGTCGCTTGGTGGGATAACATTGCTTGAAAGCATTTGTACCTATTGTTTTGCAAAATAATTGCAATTTGTAAATATTTATAATACAGGTGAGAGATGGAGTAACGTTGCTGGACGTTCTTTTCTCTGCCATTGTTACATTATAAAATCTAGGTGGTACCATAATACAGACTGTAAGTTCAATCAGATTTGAATATTAAATGGTGGCATAGATTGCTGTAGTGCACTGTGTCACACAAAACACTTATCAAAATGCACGAGCGCTGGTACAAATTAGGGTTGTAAAGTTCTGTCAAGTGTAGCAAATCCAAATTAATTGCAATGCCAAGTAAACAAGAGCTCCCTAAATATCTCGTTGCAGTGGCCAGTAATGAGATGTATTTGGAATGATGTCATGTCGAAATTTGGCTAATTGCTTGACTGACTCACAGTGAAATGCTGGTTTGTAAAGCAAAAATGTAAGGGGAAAATGTATGGTGCAGCAGGTTGCACACATTGATCTTTCATTGCTAGAAGCTGGAACTTGAAGCCAGCCCAAACTGCTGGGATGAAAGTCTTCTAATTCAGTTACCTGCATGGGTGCTGCATGAAATGAGCTTGGATAGTTTCAATCCAATTCAGAGTGGGCTTAGGCCCACATCATTGCCCCTTAATTTGGAACTGATTTGGCAGTCTTCAGGGAGGCTGCAACTTAGCTGGTGCGGGACAGAATAGAAGGAAGATCTAACTGTGGCATATCTGACCTCTGAGTGCTTGAAGTTGACATTGGATGCCTGAAATGAAAGCATGTTCCATTTCCTAGGCCTAACATGCCCCACCTTCATGAGCACAAAATTCACCTGAAGCAAAGCTTTAAATAAAATAAAGGAAGGTTTATTATTTTAGGTACGACTCACGTGCCAGTGGTTGCCAATGCTACAGCTGGCATAATCTTTAATTCCTAACAACATTTGGAGGGATTTGTGCTTCTTTGGTTTTCCTGTACCGTTTAACATCCATATCCAAGATGACATCACTTGCCATCAGAGATTTGTCAATGTTGGCCTTTAGAAGATGAACAACAGCTTTGCATAACTTGGTCAGAAGTGCAGCGTAAACCCCGTTTAAACTTCCGACTAAGTTACGGCGGCGAAGCGGCAGAAAATCCAAGCAAATTAATACAAATCATACAACTGAAAACTGGATATTTAACAAATGATACATCTGGCTTGTAAGGTTATAGAGGGTTCATGGCTTCTTCACAGATACAGCAGAGTTCCTGAAGTGAATATTCTGGTAATGCACTGCAGAAAGTGACTCTCTCTCTCTCTCTCTCTCTCCTTCTCTCCCTGATGCAGGAAGTGCACAGCAAACAGGATCTGTCTCAGCTGTTCCTCCTAACAGATGATACTTTTCCACGTGTGAACTGAAACAGCAAAATGATGTGGGGATTGCAGAGGAAGCAAACCTAATCTGGAATTATTTATACTGCTTAAAATAAAAGAACTCACTTGGGTTGTGTGTTTTGAAAAAAACTTTACCAAGTCGCAGCTTTCAGACACATCAATAACCCACACAAGCTGTACTATGGCACCATGTGTAAAGACTAAAAAGAAAGCTTCTACCTTCCTGTTGCATAAGTGACATAACTGTCAGTTCTGTCAAAGACATTGACTGCGATTTGAACCAAGGATATCCTGGTTATGAAACAGGAACCAAGAAGTTCTGCTCCTTCTTGGGGTTGGAGTCAGGTGCAGTGGCAGTGGAAGGACCAGAGGTCAGGGCGAAGCTAATCTCCGCAGAACTTGCATCCCTTTGAGGCAGCCATAGCCAACACTGACTGGGGCGGTGAGGGGGCTTGGGGGGGGAGGGTGGGGGGTGGGCACTTCTTTCACCCATCTTCCTCTGTCCCAGTGTCAATTTGGGGGGTGACTGAGGGGGTTCTCTGGATATCCCACCAGATATATTCCTTTTACAGTTAGTCGTACATACACCTGCAGGGAGTAGGCATACTTTCCCTACAAGGGTATGTGGGCTGACCAAACGAAAATCAAATAGCAATCAATCCCAGAGTGAAGGGGTCGATTGCCATTTAATTTTGAGCCCACCAGCGAGGGAGCAAGGAAGAATGAAAGTAGTGAAGCTCTGAGTCTTTGCCCCAACCGGCAATTGGTCTAAAATTACAGCAGCTCCACTGGGTGATCACCTCTGTAGCACTGCTACTGGTACAGCTGCCAGTCCCAATATGGTAATGACCCCATCCCCAGAGGCCATGGCATGATCAAAGTGGCAGATAGAAGTTCCACCTCGCAGTAGTAGCAACAAAATTCCTATCCTATGATCATTTAGGCTACTATATTACAAGCCAAGCCCATCAACTAGCAACTATTTCTGGGGTCTCCACCAATAACTTAGTAATTGGGCCGTACGGAGCAGGTAGGCCCCACGTTCAATATGTGACCTTTGCTGAGATAGCTGATCTTACCCATATGAACAATTGGGCTGTTAGAATTGTTCCTGCACAGGAGAATTTCCTACTCCTGATCACTGTCCAGAGGCCTCTGAATGTGTGGATGTCGAGTGAGGACAGGATCAGTCTTGGTTGTAAGCTGAATACATCACCAATATTTGCTGTCTGTGCTCTAACATGAAGAATGAGGTAGTGTAGATCTTCCAAGCATGTGCTGATGGAACTGAACTCAAGGAAGAGTTAGCACCTTCAGGAGTCATGGGGAGACAATTGGGGGAAAAGGAGTCCCATGGCACTATGAAGCACTATGTTACAACACACACAGCAATTCCCATCTTCATGAAGAGAATTCAACCCAAATTTAAAAAGTAATTCAATTATTCATATTGTCTAATTTGCATCAAACACATGTTTCCTGTAACATGAAAGCAACAAACCGTGAGAGAATGAAATGTGAATTGTGCTATCTGCAGCAGAGTGTAAAGGTGCAGTCAAGATAAATGCTTCCATGATGTTAAAGTGAGAGGATTTTCTCACATTACTAATTGCCAGACAGCTGCAAGTCTGTTATATTTTATTTATGGGGACCATGGTAACAAAGTTGGAGTCATTAAAAAAATCCTCTATAATTTTGTCCATTAGACTTTGACATTTATCCGAGCGTAATTTTATTTTGCTTTTCAGTGCATGAGCATTTAACAGAGTGAGGAATGATGCTGCCGGAAAATGGAACGCATCAGGCAAAGATAGCTGAGCATTCCCTCCAGTACAGTATGAGCTTGATAGAATGCAGGCTCTTCATTCCCCAGCCACTCCCAAATACTGATAATAGAGGAACCAAGAGTGAGATACACAAAGTTCCACCTTTTCCACGATGTCAAATCATTTTTTTTTTTAATTGTGAAGCGTAAGTAAAGAACCAAGGCCTTTGCTCAAGGAAATCAACAATGTTGAAAAGAATAAGAGAAAAGACAAGGTAAGTCAACAAGATCGTTATTAGGCAATTGTTGAGGGAAAGGGTAAGACTAAGGGAGGTAAGGAGTATCATAGTTTTGATGTCCTGGGGAAGAATGAGTTAAAAAAGATTTGCAATTATTCTTGACTTTAGCATAGTGAGGGTGCAGGAAGGAAGAAAGGCATGTAAGAAAATGTATCATTTTTCTATTTCATTAAAGTCTTTTCTATAACAATTGTTCTTTTTCTAAAAATTAGTTTCTTTCTTCTAACTATAAAAAAGGAAGCTTTCTACAGACAATTTTTAACTAGGAAACTGTTTACAGTTTCTAACAGAGTGGCTTAAAGCATTAACCATTCACCTCTGGAACCTAGTTTTGACACCATAACAGACTAATGGGGATGTTCGCTGATGATTGCACAGTGTTCAGTTCCATTTGCAACTCCTCAGATAATGAAGCAGTCCGGGTCCACATGCAGCAAGACCTGGACAACATCCAGGCTTTGGCTGATAAGTGGCAAGTAACATTCGCGCCACACAAGGGCCAGGCAATGACTATCTCCAACAAGAGAGAGTCTAACCACCGCCCCTTGACATTCAACAGCATTACCATCACCGAATCCCCCACCATCAACATCCTGGGGGTCACCATTGACCAGAAACTTAACTGGACCAGTCACATAAATACTGTGGCAACAAGAACAGGTCAGAGGCTGAGTATTCTGCGGCAAGTGATTCACCTCCTGACTCCCCAAAGCCTTTCCACAATCTACAAGGCATAAGTCAGGAGTGTGATGGAATACTCTCCACTTGCCTGGATGAGTGCAGCCCACATGATTGGCACCCCATCCACCACCTTAAACATTCACTCCCTTCACCACTGGCGCACCGTGACTGCAGTGTGCACCATCTACAAGATGCACTGCAGCAACTTGCTAAAGCTTCTTCAACAGCACCTCCCATACACACGACCTCTTCTATCTAGAAGGACAAGGGCAGTAGGTGCATGGGAACACCATCCCCTCCCAGTTCCCCTCCAAGTCACACACCTTCCTGGCCTGGAAATATATCGCCGTTCCTTCATCGTCGCTGGGTTAAAATCCTGGAACTCCCTCCCGAACAGCACTGTGGGAGTACCTTCACCACACAGACTACAACAGTTCAAGAAGGTGGCTCACCACCATCATATCAAGGGCAATTAGGGACAGGCAATAAATGATGGCCTTGCCAGCGACGCCCACATCTCATAAATGTATAATTAAAAAATACAATCCTAATCCAATTTGATGTGAAGAATAAATGTAATGTATCTTTGTAGTAGTTTAGTACAACTGAGTGGCTTGCTCGGCCATTTCAGAGGGCAGTTAAGAGTCAACCACATTGCTGTGGGTCTGGAATCACATGTAAGCCAGACCGGGTAATGACTGCAGGGGGGAAAAATTTGGTTGCTTTGCACCTCCCATTAGCGCCATAAGTGGGCGCTAATGGGGCACAAAGCAACTAGCACCCGGGCGCGGCAATGTTTGCGCCGCTCGTGATATTGACCAGACATTTTGCGGCAGCACTAAACACTACCGCCACGATCTCCTGCGCCCGCAGATCATGACTTCAATCGAACGTGCAACGTTCCGGTCACGCCCCAGACTAGATATTGAGTGGCGCCCCCTCCCTTACCACCTGCCACCAGCAACGACAGGTTGAGGGGAGCGTTTTGCAGTCAGGAAGGGACTGGGGGAGCGCTATTTAAAGGCGACCGCTTCCTGCCTTTTTTTGTCGGTGACATTTTTGCATCACGCATTCTGAGAGAGAGAGAGACTTCTGAAGAGATTCAACGCTGTGTGAAGGAGTTGTGGGTACTGAGCAGCACTTTGCAGGTTCATTTTGATTTGACCTTCCTTGCATCGATTTAGAAGAGACTGTGGGGGCTGTACTCTGAGCTCTTTCCCTGGGCCTATCCATTGTTCTTTCCAGCAGATTTGATGTACAGGTTTCTCCACGCCGAGATTCAAGGCTGCAATGAGCAGGGTATGGATGGAGAGCAAGATCGACCCTCCCCTTTAGGAACTGGCCGGCGCCAGTGTGTCTGTGTTCCATTGCTGACTGACATCACATGAGCTTCGCCAGCGCTCTGAGGTAGCGCCTCGCTCCTTGGCATTAGTGCCTTAAGAGAGGAGTGTAGTGCCTGATTTAGCGCTCCAATCACCTCCAGGGGCAATAGAAGTCAAGTTTGTAGTCGGAGGCGATAATTAGCGCCAGGCACTAAACTTTGTGCCCGGCCGATAATTGCGCCCCAAACGGGGCGATACCGCATTTCTCCCCCCAGATTTCCTTCCCTAGAGGATATTAGTGAACCAAATTTTTTACAACAATCTGGTAGTTTCATGGTCACCACATTACTGATACTAGCTTTTTATTCCAATCAGCCTTCTGGAAGGGTGGTCTGTGACTGCCTCATCAGACTGTGGTTCCAATAAATTAAACCCCAGATCCCCGTTGCTCACCACATCCCCATCATTCCATCCCTGTCGCAGGCCATATCACAGTGCAAAGCTGAAGTGAGAGACACCACACAATCATCCAAAGCCAATTCATAAATTTATCAATAATCAGTGAACACATATTTACAACAACAATATTACCTATTCACCCTTGTACAATCCCTTAGTGCCCCTCGTTACTGTGCCTTTGCCTGCTCTAGTGCTCCTACGAAGTGTTGGCCCAGTTGCTGCAGCAGGGCTGGTGGAAAGCTGCTGAGTGTCCGTGAGGGAGACTTCAGATGGCCTTGCAGGATGCCCTTGACCAGCTTTGGGCCTGGAAGGCCCGGCTGTAGACTGCACCACCTCAAGCTGGGCGACAGCAGTTTGGGCTGACTGGATGACAGGCAGCGACAAGGACAATGGCGGAGTGCTAGTGGTGGGAGCAGGAATGCTGTCATCCTGACAGAGGACAGCAGGTTCCTGCTCCACTGACCCACGGCCACTCCCCCGGGGCAGCACCTCAGCATCACTACCAATCTGCTGGAGCACAGATTACTGGCCTGCTGCGACACTGTGAGATCCCCGGTGGACGGTGGTAGACCCAGCCATGATGGCAGCAGTCAGAGCTTGCGTTGCATCAAGCTGAGACTGCATGAGAGCAGTCTGAGAATCGATGGCACCAAGCATAGATTGCATTACAGCACCGAGACGTTGCGTGGCTCCCGCCTGTGCTGCAATGGAAGCTGCGACATCGCCCATCACACACGGCATGAGGTCTGGGTCGCCACGGTCTCTCTGGGAGTCCACCATCCTTTACAGACTGCAAATGATGGGCTCCATGGTGTGCGCAGAGCTCTGTGCAATGTTGGAGGCAGACTCCTCCACGCTGCTTACCATTGCCAAGACGCTCTCAGGAACCCTTGCCATTGCACCTATCATCTCCGTGTGCATGTCCATCAACCTTCTTCTAAAGGCCTCCCCATCGAGGTCCTCATCTGAGTCCTGTGCAGCAGAACTCGCGCGCGAACTCACCCTCTGGGGAGCTGACTCCCGAACTACCCTTGGCCTTACTGCAGCACGCTCGTCCCCGGTGCATCACCCTGTGCAGATCCCATTACTATACAAGCCACTAAAGAACACGTAGTGCCAGTATCTGAGCTGGTGCCTGCGGGTGAGACATACAGTGACGCGGTGTGTTCTTCCTCCTCCTCTTCACCCGCCTCGCTCTCTACGGTGCCCTCAGGGACAGGCTGCTCAGCTGCTTGCTCATTATCTGAAAGCATAAAGGCACAAGAGTCGGGTTAAGATGAGGGGAGTGGGGCAGGAAGGGAGAAAGGCATGCATACAGCATGATTAGTTGGAAAGTGGGTAAGGTTTGTGGGGTGAGGGGGAAGTGAGAAGGAGAAGTAGGGATGAACATACCGTTGTTGTCCCCAAGGGGGTCAACGTCGCCGGTGGCCATGGTGCCCACCACCTGGCGCTCAATGATTTGCAGCACTCTTTCATCCAGCTCTGAAAGTGGGTAGGTGTCAGGTTGTCCCCCGTCTGTGCACTCCTGCTGTCTCCTGTTGTGAGCGAGCTTGGCCTGCAAGAGAAAGGTAAGTGTGTGAGTGAGTGTGGAGCAAGGTGTTTGGGTGATGTGCCTGCCATAGTTGAATAGCTGTCATTTTGTGCAATGTGTGAGATGTGGGTGTGAGTGTTGGTAGGTGGAGATTGTTGGTGGGTGAGTGCTGGGGGTGTGGTGCTTTGGGCAGTGTGTGCAGACTATGGTTCAGATGGTGGTATGTAGCATTTGTTGAAGCATTGACTCACCCTGACCACCCGAGTGAGGTCGTTAAATTTCTTCCTGCACTGTGTGTGGGTCCTGGGGACCACAGTGCTGCCCGAGACCTGCTGGGCTACCTCCCTCCACATGGCGTGGGAGACTTGCGGCTAGGGCCTCCTGCCCCATGCCGGGTAGAGCACTGCCCTCCGTCTCGCCACAGCGAACACCAATGCCTCAATGCTTGGTGGCAGAATCTGCGAGCTCTCTCCCTGGGCCGTTGATCTGCCATAATGACACCTCCTTCAGTGGTCCGGTTCCTTCTCCTTGGTCTTCTGCTGCTGGCTGAGACAGCTGCAGAACCAGCAATGCTGAGAATGAGGTTCTGCAGCATGATTGAACCTCCCCTTTAAGAACTGGGAAGAGCCTGTGGCAATGATGACTAGTGATTAGACTGCACCTGAAATTGCTTAGCGCTTTGAGTCAAACGCCACTGAGCTAGGTCATTAGTGTTTGATTTAGCACTCCCATCCTTTCTTTGAACGATGACACTGAATTTTGTGTGCAGCCAGATTCATTATCGCCTGGTGCTAAACCTCAAACTTTTCCAAAGTTATCACCCATTCCTGGGCTGTAATGAATTTCTCCCCAAAGCATTTATGTATGAGGCATTTGTCCTGGGTAGGATACATCCTAGAATTTTTAAGCATGAAAGTAAGGGGTAAAAATTCACTTGGTTGCGCCTCCCGTTAGCGCCTTAAGAGGGCGCTAATGGGGCGCAAAGCCGCTAACGCCCGGGCGCAGCGATGTTTGCGCCGCTCGAGAACTTAACTTGAGATTGTGCGGCAGCGCTAAAACTTACCGCTGCGACCACCTGCGCGCGCAGATTGTGACGTCATTCCATGGTGCAACGCCCTTGGGGCGCCCCGGAGCGGAAATTGAGTGGCGCCCCCTGCCTTACCGCCTGGCGCTTCCAACGACTGGAAGACTGGAACGCTATCAATCGGTGTGGGGCTGGGGGGGGCGCTATTTAAAGGGGGCCTCTTCCTGTCTTTTTCTCTGGTCGACATTTATGCACCACTCGTTCTGAGAGAGAGAGAGAGATTCGGAGAGAGAGAGAGAGAGACTTCTACATTGACTCAATGCTTTGTGAGGTAGTTTTGCCTATTCATCCTAACTTTGTTGCTACTTTAGTTGCTGTCCCTCATTACTTTTCTGGCAAAGAGAATATGGGGGCTGCACTGATTGGGGGCGTCGTCCTGCTCCAGCTGAATCGGAGGATACAGAGACGCAGACAGAGAGTGGCAATGATGGCCAGACGGAGGAGGACCATCAGGCGCATGTACAGGAGAGCTTACCCTCCCAGGGTATATCGTGAACAGCTCTCCTACATCCATATGTCCGAGGAGCTGTGTTTGCGAAGGCTGCGATTCAGCAAGGAGGTGGTCACTGAGCTCTGCCACCTGCTGCAGCCAGATCTGCAGCCTCAGCTGAGGTCCAGGACGTCTCTGTCGGTGGCAGTGAAGGTCACAGTGGCTTTGAACTTCTACGCCACTGGCTCATTCCAAGCTGCTGTTGGGGACCTCGCCAATATCTCCCAGTTCGCGGTGCATCGCTGCATCCGGCAGGTCACCAATGCCCTCTTCAGAAGGAGACGAGAGTTCATCTCTTTCCCTATGACCCCAGACAAGCAGCGTGACCGTGCTCTGGGCTTTGCGAGGGTAGCGGGCTTCCCCATGGTGCAGGGCGCCATTGACTGCACGCATGTGGCTTTGCGTGCTCCGCGTGAGAATGCAGAGGAATTCAGGAACAGAAAGGGGTTCCATTCCTTGAATGTCCAGTTGGTCTGTGACCACAGACAGGTGATACTCGCTGTCAATGCCCACTATCCTGGCAGCTGCCACGATGCTTTCATCCTGCGCCAGACTACTGTGGCAGAAGTTTTCGAGGCACCGCATCAGCCAGTTGGTTGGCTTCTCGGGGACAAGGGGTACGCATTGAGCACCTGGCTGATGACACCGCTCCGTACGCCAAACACCCCTGCTGAGCTGCGGTACAATGAAAGCCATCAAGCAACCAGGAACATTATTGAGCGCACAATCGGCGTGCTGAAACAACGGTTCCGCTGTCTGGACCATTCCGGAGGAGCCCTGCAGTACTCGCCTGAGCAAGTATCGAACTTCGTAGTCGTGTGCTGCATGTTGCACAACATGGCAATCCTCAGGACCCAGCCAATGCCACCAGGCCTTGTAGCACCACCAGAGGAGGAGGAGGAAGAGGAGGAAGAGGACGAGGACGATGATCATCAGCAGCACCAAGGCGGGAGGGCGGCCCACAATGGTCAAACTGCAAGGGCCGTCCGTCAACGGCTAATAGCAAGCCGCTTCTAGGGGCCCTGCCATTGCTACCAACATTAATCAACCCAGCACGCAACCCCTAAGCCGGCCAAGGCACCAATAATTCCAACCACCAGCCATGTATATTTTGAATACAGAAACTTATTTATTTTACAAACTCTGTGTGTGTCAATTCCTCATGACAAACTCATAGAAATAAACACAAAAAAACAGTCAATAACATAACTGGTTCTCACAACCTGGAGATAATGTCCAAAACACTAAACAAAAGTTGGACCATGAACCTCGGCCTTTAATAAAAAAATGACCAGCATTTTGTCACACCTCCTACTTTTTGCCCTTCGAGGGTGATCTCCTTCCCTTGCGCACTTCCCCCCTTCTAACCCTACTGCTCCTCCGTAATGGGACCTCAGTGGCTGCAGCAAGGCTGGTGGAAGGCTGCTGCTCGTCAGACCCTGACACTGCACATGCCCCTGAAGGACGGCCTCGACCACTTCTGGGCCTGGAGGGCCCGGCTGCAGACTGCACCAACTCTGCATGGGCGGCAGCAGTCTGTCCTACAGGCGGTGGCAAGTGCAGTGGAGAAGTGACAGTGTTGGCAGCAGGAATGCTGTCATCGTGAGAGAGGCCAGCAACTCCCTGCTCGCCCGACACACTGGCACTCCCACGGGGCAGCACTTCAGCATCCGGAGCAATCTGCCGGAGAACAGATTGCTGGCCTGCTGCGGCGTGGTGACAGCCCCGGGGACATGTGCACGAACCATCGAGGTTGGCAGCAGTCTGTGCTCGCGTGGCCTCCATCTGAGTCTGTATGAGAGCAGTCAGAGGTGGGATCACGGCAGCCAGTGACTGAATTGCAGCACTAAGCGTTAGTGTGGCATCCGCCTGTGCTACAGCGAAGTGCTCCACACTCCTTGCCAGTGACTCAATGCATTCGGGCACCCTTCCCACTGCACCCATGAGCTCAGTGTGCATGCCCACCGCCTGGGTGTTCATTTCTGCAATCAGCCGCTCCTCCTCTGCGTCCATTGCAGTAGGAGTGTCTGGCATACTCTCCCTCTGGGGAGAAGGCCCCCGTTCTTCCCTACCCCCCCCATGGCGTTGCTGCAGCCCGCTGGGTCCTGGAGCTTCACCCTCATCAGCCCCTTCCCCCCTGCTCCCCTCCGGGGAAGGCGTGTTCCCAGTGTGGGCATGGGCTTCCTCGGGAGAGGGTGGCACTGATGCTCTGGCTTCCTCTTCCTCCTCAGCTGCAGCATCACTCCCAGTGGCAGCTTCAGGGCCCGTCTCCTCAGCTGGTGAATCACCATCTGAAAGCAGGGAGGTACAAGAGTGGCTTTAGCGTGAGGACAGGGTGGCAGTAAGGGAGGAATAAGTGCAGCGAGTTAGCAAGTTGGATTGAAAGTGTCAAAGGCTGGTGTTGTGAGGGACAAGTGGAAGGACAGAGGACAAAAAGGTGATGACCTTACCATTGCTGTCCAGAACGGGGTCGGCGTCTCCAGTGGCGACGGGACCGATCACCCAGCTTGCCACAATCCTGTGGACGCGCTCCTCCAGATCGCTGAGGGGTTGCAGCTGAGGCCGCCCTCCACCTGTCCGTTGCTGCTGTCTCCTATTATGAGCCAGCTTAGCCTGCAAGAAAAAGGACAGCATCTGAGTAAATATACAGCCATGGTCTTGCCTGATGTGCCTCCCATAGGTGAATAGCCCTTACAATATACAGCCATGGTGTTGCCTGATGTGCCTCCCATAGGTGAATAGCCCTTACTGTATGCAAAGTGCGGAATGTGTGTGTGTGTTTGATGAAAGGGCCATAGGTGTTGGATGAGTGTTGTGCATTGGGGTTTTAAGACCCTCTGGCCATAGAGTGAGGTTGAGATGGAGGGATGGAGAGGTATTGAGAAAAAGCCACTCACCCTGACGACCCGAGTGAGGTCGTTGAACTTTTTGCGGCATTGAGTATGGGTCCTGGGCACCATGCTCCTGGAGGAGACGCTCTGAGCCACCTCCCTCCACACTCTTCTGAACTCGCGTGGCAAAGGCCTCCTGCCACTCTCAGGGAACAGCATACATCGTCTGCGCTCCACTGCGCCAACCAGAGCATCCAAGGCCCGCTCGGTGAAGCGATGAGCGCGTTCTCTCACCCTCTCCATGCTTGGCAGCAAAATGGATTCACAGGTCTCTCCAGGCTGAGATTCAAGGCTGCAATGAGCAGGGTGTGGCTGGGGAGCAAGTGGCCCCCCCCGCTTTAAGAAGTGTCCGGCGCCAGTGTGTCTGTGTTCCCTCGCTAACTGGCAGCAGCTGCGCTGCGCTCGCGCGCTGAGTTAGCGCCTCACTCCTTGGCCTTTGCGCCTTAAGACAGGTGTGCAGCGCCTGCTTTAGCGCTCCACTCACCTCCCGGGGCGGTAAAAGTGAAGTTTCCTGTCAGTGCCGATAATTAGCGCCAGGCGCTAATATTTGCGTCCGGACGATATTTGCGCCCCAAATGGGGCGCGACCTAATTTCTACCCCTAAGGAACTAAATTCTGGTTAATATTTTGCAAGCTCCATTAATACAGACTGTGTACCTGAGGACAGAGAACCTGAGAATAAATAAAGGTTTCAATTCCGTATCCAATTATTTTGATTCACGAATATCTGACACAAACAAATATCAATGCAACAAGTATTTTGAAGAAACTCAAATAAATAAATAAATGTCTACAGGAATCTAGGCTAGATGTGATAAACCCTAGAATCTTCAAGGGAATGAGAGAGGAAAAACATGGACCCGTGGTTCTAATGATCCTTTAGCACTTCTCCACCAGCATTATGAGCTATTTAACTGATATAAATGACAGGAGGTTCTGGCTGTGGATACTTTTATCAAATGATACGGTCGTACAAATTGTTTTACAGACCAGGCCTGAATTGTTCTAATGACTTTTTAGCTGCAGAACAACACCCCACCAGGTGGCAGATGGAGTATAATGTGGGGAAACATGAGGTTATTCACTTTGGTAGGAAGAATAGAAAAACAGAATGGGCCAAAAATTCATCCCGGTGCGCGAGAGTACGCACTGCGTACTCTCGCATATTCCCTCTGCAATTGCCGGTTTTCTGCATGCCCTGCGCATGCGCTGAAAACCGGCAATTGCTCTTTTGAAAAGGGGGCGGTTCCTCGGTGCATCGCGTGCGCGCTACAGGCTGCGCGCACGCTGTGCACTTCATGCTTTGGACGCGCAGGTAAGTACTGAAGATTTTAGAAATGGAAAAAGGAGGAGTAAGACCCACTTTTAACAAGGTAAGTAGTGAATTAAGTATTTTTTTGAATTTTTTTTAACAGGTATATCTTTTTTAGAGACTTTAAAGACAGGTAAGTTTATTTTTATAACTTTTTAAAAGATTTTAAATTTTTTCAAAAATTTAATTTTTTATTTAAAATGGTTAATTTATTTAACTATACTTATTTTATTAATGTGATGGGTTTTTTTTAATTTAATTGAGGTTTAGCTGTTATTTTGGGGTGTGTAAGATTCATAGATTTCACAGCACGTATGTGAAACTTATGAATGGAAGATGGTGTGCTGCCATTGGCTCTAACTGAGTCACGTGATCCCACAGCTCACACGAATTCACTACGCCGGTGGGATACGCAAGCACTGCCCGGCTGATGTCTGGGACATCAAGTTCGTGCGAGCTGGATCTGAAAAAGCACAAGCGGAGTGAGAGATCGCGGGGAAGGCTTACCCCCGCGGGAACAGAGCGAGATCAATTTCTGGGCCAAAATTTTTTAAATGGTGAGAAACTATTAAATGTTGGTGTTCAGAGAGATTTGGGGGTCCTCATACAGGAAACACAGTGAGTTAGCATGCAGCAACAGCAAGCAATTAGGAAGGCAAATGGCATGTTGGCCTTTCTTGCAAGGGGGTTGGAGTACAAGAGTAAGGAAGTCTTGCTACAATTGTACAGGGCTTTGGTGAGACCACACCTAGAGTACTGTGCATAGTTTTGGTCTCCTTATCTGAGGAAGGATATACTTACCTTAGAGGCGGTGCAACAAAGTTTCATTAGATTGACTCCCGGGATGAGAGTGTTGTCCTATGAGGAGAGATTGAGTAAGTTGGGCCTATACTCTCTGGAGTTTAGAAGAATGAGAGGTGATCTCATCGAAACATATAAGATTCTGAGGGGGATTGACAGGGTAGATGCTGAGAGGTTGTTTCCCCTGGCTGGAGAGTCTAGAACTAGGGGACATAGTCTCAGGATAAGGGGTCAACCATTTAAGACTGAGATGAGGAAGAATTTCTTCACTCAGAGGATTGTGAATCTTTGGAATTCTCTACCCCAAAGGGCTGTGGATGCTGAGTCATTGAGTATATTCAAGGCTGAGATAGATAGGTTTTTGGACTCTAGGGGAATCAAGGGATATGCAGATTGGGCAGGAAAGTGGAGTTGAGGTCGAAGATCAGCCATGACCTTATTGAATAACGGAGCAGGCTCGAGGGCCTGTATGGCCTACACGTGCTCTTAATTCTTATGTTCTTATCAAGGGGTCCTTTTCAACTGCTGGCCATCCATTTCGCACCTAAAAAAAAGGTAACCAGTATTTGAAAATCAGGATGGGAGTGGGGCAGGATGGGGGTGGGAGTGGGCGGGGGTGCAGGGGGGTAACCTCAGCCACCACATTGATGCCCAATGCTCCCTGATGCAATTTTCAAGTGGACCTGTAAGTAGGTGAGCGCCCCATCTGCTTAAACGAATTTACATGAAAAACTGCAAAAGGGTATAATAATAAAGTATTAAAGAGATATATTAAGTCCACAGTACTCACAGAAAGAAATGATAACAGGAATGAAGCAAGGAAGATGGTGAGAATAGCACAGAAATTACATTGCACATGCTGTGATGGCAAAAAGAATGCACTAAAGGAAGGAATTTCCAATAGCCAAATCATTCTTTATTAATCCCCACTGCTCTTATGCTTAAATCAGAACTCAGATATAATGAAAAAGAAAAGAAAGACTTGCATTTATATAGCGCCTTTCACGGCCACCGGACGTCCCAAAGCGCTTTACTACCAATGAAGTACTTTTGAAGTGTAGTCACTGTTGAAATGAAGGAAACGCAGCAACCAATTTGCACACAGCAAGCTCCCACAAACAGCAATGTAATAATGACCAGATAATTTGTTTTTGTAATGTTGATGGAGGGATAAATATTGGCCAGGACACCGGTGATAACTCCCCTGCTCTTCTTCAAAATAGTGCCACGGGATCTTTTGCATTCACCTGAGAGAGAGCAGACTGGGTCTCAGTTTAACATCTCATCCAAAAGACAGCAGCTCCAACAGTGCGGCACTCCCTCAGTACTGCACTGGAGTGTCCGCCTAGATTTTTGTATTGAAGTGGGACTTGAACCAACAAACCTTCTAGAGTCAGAGGCAAGAGTGCTACAACTGAGCCACCGCTGACACTGAATAGCAGGGAATTCACGCAGTTGGATAACCTGCTAACAGTCTCACACATGAATAATGGCCGGTTGGAATCACACCTCGACAAGTGTCAACTCCTTCACCAAGAACAGATGAGAAAGAATAATGATTTTTGAACAGTTTTGAAATACAAATACCAACCAGTAAAAATATCCTTTCACATTTGGATATGATTAACTTTATTTGAGAGGAAAAAAATCAGCGCTTGGTTTATGAACATGTGACCACATCTTGAAACCACAGGAATGATCACTCCTTAGCTTTCACCAAGTCCTGTTATTAATTGGAGAGCTATCAAAGACCTTTGGCTGATAGCTGTGACCATTGCTTGCAAAAGATCAAAATTTGCCAAACACGGTATCTGTTTGTCATTGTTCCTCTGGAGACTGTGACAGTGTGTCTACAAATCTGGCCAACAATGATCTTGTGTCATTAGTTCTGTCTCCAGGACTGGGAATTACTGGTGTTGCACAATAACCCAACCTGTAAACATTCACATATGACATAAATCAGGCTTAAAAAAAACAAAGATACTTACGAACAAAATGTACTTGTTCGGAGAGGAGGTGATACAAGCTGTCTGAACTCTTGTACTTTCAAGAAAAGGACTGCAACTGGGGGATGTAGCAGTTTAACATATCTCTCTCTACTTATGACATTTTATTCAGCAGTTTAGTTTATTCCATGCCATGCACCAGCTCTCTCTCATACATACCAACCATCAGAGATATGTGGATAATCAGAGTTTCGGACTTAGTTCTACTTGTCTGCATTTGTGGATGATAAATCAGTGCCACTCGGCCCCTCACCCCTACCTGAGGCTGCTGCTCTGTGGGAGTCAAAGCGCTGCTACAAACAGCGATAGTTTCATGAGATCAAAAATTCCTGTCCACAGCATGTAGCAATGTTTCAGTCTCCTGGAGCAGCAGCCTCAGCTAGTGGTGAGAGGGAAATCAGCAAGGAAAAGTGCCAACACGAACCGGGGGGAAAGGGGAAAGCAGAAAGCACTATCAGCATCAACCTGAGGGAGTGGGAAATTAGAGCATCAACTGGGGGAAGGGGGGATTCAGAGAACAGTCCCACCATTAATGCCACTCAATGGAGACTTCCAGCAAACATTTCCACGGGCCTTCTGGTGCACTACTGCCATAAGTCGAGCAGGAGTCTAGTGGCAGGCCTGGGCAGTAGGCTGAACCCAGTTTATATGGATCCCGGCCTTTGCTTCCATTTTCTGTGGGCCTGTTTCGGTGGAACCTCTGACCGCCCCAGCAAGGTTGCTTGCATCACAGCAGGCTAGCCGAGAGGAGGAGGATCCACCGACAGGCCAATATGCCAGGTAAGAAGAGGTGTATCAGCCTTGCGGCTAGCTGTGTTTCCTACACTACAACAGTGACTACACTTCAAAAAAAGTATTTCATCGGCTGCAAAGCACTTTGGGTTGTGCTGAGGTCCCAAGTCTTTCTTTCTTTAGTAAAGTACAGCCTATCCAAGATTTTGGATAATTGTTTTTGGTCCCCTTATAAAGGGGGCGGATGGGGGCGAACCTTTGCCCTCTTTTGTGACACTGCTGCTGGTGGATGGCGAGAGGCTGGCCAGTGCCGCATTTCCTGGCCTTCTCCTTCTGGCAGGCACCCCAGCTGTGCCCAGAGTGGCTTGGGTGGCTACCATTGAAATGCTAACGCAGGAACCTCTCCCTGACCCTGGAAAGTCCAGCAGAGTCAGCACTAGAGGTTCCCAGCAGGCATGTTACGGCACTTTACACTGGGATGTCGGTTCTGCAAATGTTCGTGCTTGTGATCTAAGTGTCATAAGTGGGACAATTTCTGTTCACTCCCCCCCCCCCAACCGAATCTGAAATTAAGCACTTTGTTTGCATATACCACTCAACATAATGGCCTCAACATGGAGAACATTTACTCAGCTACTACAAATCAACTTGAGTGTTAGCCAAAACTAGGTTTGATTCTAGCCGAGGATAATGGAATCAAAGGCTAAGTAGAATAGGTCAGCTGAGCACTGGTTAAACTTGTCAAGCTGCATCAAGCCAGAGCAGACAGATAGGTATGATTCAAGCTCAACTGGTGTAACGAGTATAACCTCAAACTTGAAATCGTGACCTTCCAGTTATAAGTCAAGAGTTGAGTGGTTTATGTGAGCGAGCAACCTTAGAATGAGTCCATTGTAAAATTCAGGCAGGCTTGATTTATACTAACCTTAATGTTGCCTGAACAATCAAATAGAGTGGAATTGCTTTGTTTACATTGCTGGCTCTCGATAGTACAGCTCAATTGGCGTAATGATCCTTTACTTACAGCTCTGTGAACTTCCATTAGTCAGACATTATGCATTGTGCATCAGATGGTGCATGTGTCAGTATGTCAGACACTTCTCATGTGCAAATATTCTCGAAAACCTGTTTCCATTTATTACGTAAGTCGGGCAATTAAAATAGTCAACAAAATGGAATACACTCAACAAGAGAAATGGGGCAGATGAAGCGACTGTAATATAGTAAATATGGCATATAGAGCAGTGGCACATTATGAGATTACTTATATTCTATTGCTTTCAAATTGATCCTGAGATGAAATCTACCTCAGAAGGGAATTTCCTTTATGTCAAGATGAATTCGGAATAAGAACATAAGAAATAGGAGCAGGAGTAGGCCATATGGCCCCTCGAGCCTGCTCCGCCATTCAATAAGATCATGGCTGATCATCGACCTCAACTCCACTTTCCCGCCCAATCTCCATATCCCTTGATTCCCCTAGAGTCCAAAAATCTATCAATCTCAGCCTTGAATATACTCAACGACTCAACATTCACAGCCCTCTGAGGCAGAGAATTCCAAATATTCACAAACCTCTGAGTGAAGAAATTCCTCCTCATCTTGGTCTTAAATGGCCTGCCCCTTATCCCAAGATTATGTCCCCTAGTTCTAGACACTCCAGCCAGGGGAAACAACCTCTCAGCATCTACCCTGTAAATCCCCTTCAGAATCTTGTATGTTTCATTCTTCTAAACTCCAGAGAGTATCGGCCCATTCTACACAATCTCTCATCATAGGACAGCCCTCTCATCCCAGGAATCAATTTAGTGAACCTTCAGTTGGTAGGGAATGCACACATTTTTGGCTCATGTACACTGGCAATTTTGGCTCAGATTCTGGTGGATGTAGAGACTTCTTAGTTCTCCAACTGCCAGTGTATCGCTGATTGGATGTTCATAATCTGACACTGTTTTGTATTAATAACCTTTTTTTAATGTCATACTACAGGGACAGTGAGTGGGCTTCATCTGATTAAGGGTGCCTTTACACAATAACATCAGCAATGATGTGAAGCACAAACCACTTTGCCCCCAGTGCTACAGTTATACTATGAATGCATCCTAAATTGTTCTTTCCTCCTTCATTTCAGGCTCTCTACACTTTCTAATCTCTTCTATCTTCTTCATTTTAGTATATCTCTCTCTGCCTTCACATAAATCATCTCTTTCCACTCTCACTTCAGTGTCTCTCTCTCTCTCTCTTCCTTCATTGCCTTTCCTCTTTGTGTCTGCCGTGGCTCGGTCGGTAGCACTCTCGCCTCTGCGACAGAAGGTTGTGAGTTCAAGTCCCACTCCATGAGACATGAGCACAAAAATCTAGGCTGACAGTACAGTACTGAGGGGGTGCTGTCTTTTGAATGAGAAATTAAACTGAGGCCCCATCTGCTCTCTCAGGTGAACGTAAAAGATCCCATGGCACTATTTTGAAGAAGAGCAGGGGAGTTCTCCCCGGTGTCCTGGCCAATATTTATCCCTCAATCAATATCACTAAAACAGATTATCTTGTCATTATTACATTGCTGTTTGTGGGAGCTTGCTGTGCCCAAATTGGCTGCCATAGGCTCCTACATTACAACAGTGAATACACTTCAAAAGTACGTAATTAGCTGCAAAGCACTTTGGGACGTCCTGAGGTGGTGAGAGGTGCTATATAAATGCAAGTCTTTCTTTACCTTCAATTCTATCTATCTCTCTCTCTCCCAAACAGTGACAAGATCGGACAAAGTCAACATGGATTTACAAAAGGTAAATCATGCTTGACTAATCTACTGGAATTTTTTGAGGGTGTAACTGGTAAAATAGATAACAGAGAACCAGTGGATGTGGTGTATTTGGACTTCCAAAAGGCTTTTGATAAGGTCCCGCATAAGAGATTAGCGTGTAAAGTTAAAGCACATGGGATTGGGGGTAAGGTACTGACTTGGATAGAGAACTGGTTGGCAGACAGGAAAGCAAAGAGTTGGAATAAACGGGTCTTTTTCCGAGTGGCAGGCAGTGACTAGTGGGGTACCGCAGGGATCGGTCCTTGGACCCCAGCTATTCACAATATACATTAATGATCTAGACAAGGGAACTAGATGTAATATCTCCAAGTTTGCAGACGACACAAAACTGGGTGGGCGTGTGTGCTGCGAGGAGGATGCCGAGAAACTCCAGGATGATTTGGACAGGTTGGGTGATTGGGCAGAAGCGTGGCAGATGCAATATAACGTGGATAAATGCGAGGTTATCCACTTTGGTGTCAAAAACAGAAAGGCAGATTATTATCTGAATGGCAATAGATTGGGAGAAGGGGAAGTGCAACGAGACCTGGGTGTCCTTGTGCACCAGTCGCTGAAGGTAAGCATGCAGGTGCAGCAGGCGGTTAAGAAGGCAAATGGTATGTTGGCCTTCATAGCGAGAGGGTTTGAGTACAGGAACAAGGATGTCTTGCTGCAGTTGTACAGGGCCTTGGTGAGACCACACCTTGAGTACTGTGTGCAGTTTTGGTCGCCTTATCTGAGGAAGGATGTTCTTGCCATGGAAGGAGTTCAGCGAAGATTCACAAGGCTGATACCTGGGATGGCAGGAATGACGTATGAAGAGAGATTGGGTCGATTGGGCTTATACTCGCTGGAGTTTAGAAGAATGAGAGGGGATCTCATTGAAACTTATAAAATTCTGACAGGACAGGACAAACTAGATGCAGGAAGGATGTTCCCGATGGTCGGGGAGTCCAGAACCAGGGGTCACAGTCTAAGGATAAGGGGTAAGCCATTTAGGACTGAGATGAGGAGGAATTTCTTCACCCAGAGAGTGGTGAACCTGTGGAATTCTCTGCCACAGAAGGCAATAGAGGCCAATTCATTAAATAGATTCAAGAAGGAGTTGGATATATTTCTTAAGGCTAAAGGGATCAAGGGATATGGGGAGAAAGCAGGGACAGGGTACTGAATTTGGATGATCAGCCATGATCGCATTGAACGGCGGAGCAGGCTAGAGGGGCCGAATGGCCTACTCCTGCTCCTATCTTCTATGATTCTATGAATTAATTTCTACTTCTTTTTTTTTATTCGTTTGTGGGATGTGGGCATCGCTGGCAAGGCCAGCATTTATTGCCCATCCCTAATTGCCCTTGAGAAGGTGGTGGTGAGCCGCCTTCTTGAACCGCTGCAGTCCGTGTGGTGAAGGTACTCCCACAGTGCTGTTAGGCAGGGAGTTCCAGGATTTTGACCCAGCAACGATGAAGGATCGATGATATATTTCCAAGTCAGGATGGAGGGGAACTTGCAGGTGATGGTGTTCCCATGCACCTGCTGCCCTTGTCCTTCTAGGTAGTAGAGGTTGCAGGTTTGGGAGGTGCTGCCGAAGAAGCCTTGGTGAGCTGCTGCAGTGCATCTTGTAGATGGTACACACTGTAGCCACGGTACGCCGGTGGTGGAGGGAGTGAATGTTTAAGGTGGTGGATGGGGTGCCAATCAAGCGGATTGCTTTGTCCTGGATGGCTGTTGAGCTTCTTGAGTGTTGTTGGAGCTGCACTCATCCAGGCAAGTGGAGAGTATTCCATCACGCTCCTTTCTACCTTCATTACTGTCTCTCTCCCCTTTAATACTTCTTTGTTCTTAAGTCTTTCTCCTTGTCTTTGTAGCTATGAGATCCAGTCACATTGAGACTCAGGTGTGTGGGGAAGGTTCAGGATAGTAACTGTGGGAAGGATGCCATATAATGTGGGGGATGGTGAGGTAGATATGAGAGTCTTTTAGCTAGTGCCTAACTATAGGGGACAGGGTTGCCCTGCAACCTCAGGCTGAGCATTTGTGAGTCTGGGTCAGTCAGCTGATGCAAGATAAAATATCCTCCTTCCACTCCCACAACCAGAGCAGAGCCGTAATTACGTCAGGTGATCATCACGCATAAGAAAAATCGCTAGACTCTGAAAAACCCTCCAGTAGAAATAACTGGTCTGCTGGTGGGTTCATGAGAGCTAAGAAAAATCTCAGCCACCACTATGGGCTTCATCAGCCGGAGTCGACTGGACTGAGATACATCTCCCACTCCCAGCAGTGCTGCTCTTCTCCTCCTGCCTCAGAAACCCACGGCACTGGAGGTCACTACTGAAAGAGACCGGTGCTGCTGGGAGCCAGAGTTGACAAAGCCCAAGAGGTTGTGATATATTCACACAATCCCACTATAGATCAGCTGTTTCTACCAGTGGGAAGAATGGAGCACATGTGCCGAATAAGAGCGGAAAGTGGGTAGATTTGGCCTGCTGTTGGTCAGCCCCATCATTATATACATGATATTGTTGTTCTGAAGGAAAATATACTTGCACTAGTCTACTGAAAAGCAATCGTGCTAACTCTTTACTAACAATGGGCACAATGATGTAATTGTAAGATTTTTATATGAAAAAGTACCGATGGTAATGCTGATTTACAGGTGACTATTCCCAAGCTGGTTTGGGGCTAATATGTGCATAACTAACAAGAATACTCAGTTAGAGCACAAAGCTATGCAAGACTTTTTATGCACTTATATCCTTTGACTTTTTTTTGTATAATAGATCTGTATAAAAGTGTTCAAAGTATCCTTCACACTATGGATATCATACTTTTGATGGATGCAAAAACAACCTTTAAGGAAAAGAGAAAGGCTCTGATTTTCCTCGGACATGCTGCCACTGTGCCTCTGTAATTTTGCGCTGAAGTGCTGCTGGAACTCCATTTACCTGTAACCTGTAACCCGGTGCATATCCGGCGAAGTTACGGATGCAGTTGCAGAAAGTCAGGGCCAAAGTTATTTCCCTCTCCCCTCTCTCTCTTCACCATCCCCCTCCCCTCTCTCTCTTCACCATCCCCTCAAGCATCAAGTGCAAAATCTACATGAATTTCTTTGTCACCAGGATTGAGACTGTCCATGCAACTGCCAATGAAATGTCCTCACCTTCTCCTTTCTCCCAAGCCCAGCCCCTGCCCAGTCTCCCATCCACTCTAGCCCTAAACCTTTGTCTCTCTGCAGCTTCTTCCCCATATTCCCCCTCCAAACTCATCACTTCTATGAGGCCCACCTCCTGCTCTCCCACTTAACCTCTGACAATTCAACTCTGACTCAGGTTGAACCAGACTGTTCACAACATTGGCATCCTGCTCAATCCTAAGCATCTCTCCATCACAAAGACCATTTACTTGCACTTCTGCAACATTGCCTACCTCCACCAACCTCAGCCTCTCCACCATTGAAACTGTTATACTTACCTTTAACATCGCCGGATTAACCACTCCAGTGCTCTCCTTGTTCACCTTCCATCCTTCATAAACTCCAACTTCTCCAAAACTCTTCCACCTGTAACCTGTCCACATTAAGTCCTGCTCACCCATAACCCCAGTTCTCACGAACCTACATTAACTCGGAAATCCCCCAATGCCTCAAGTTGAAGGTCTTCATCCTCGGCTTTAAACACCTCATGGCCCTAGCCTACCCTAACTCTGCAATTTCCTCCAGTCCTATATATTCCCCCTCAATTTCCATTTCAATTCCCTTTGCCCTCTTTCTCATCTGATTTCACTGTCTTCCTGTCCTCGTTAAACCCCTCCCTCCATATAAACTCTCTTACCCATATTCACAGTCAATCCCTTGACTTTGCCATATCCTATGGCCTCTCTCTCCCATGCGCTTGATCACTGAGAAGGCCATCTCTGACCACTACCTTGTATCCCTCACCATCCACATCCCCTTACCCACTACCATTCCCAGTTACTTCTGCTTCTGCACTTGGAAAAGAATTCGCCCCCAAGTCTGTTTCAAACTCCCAAATGCCTAGCCTTTGGCGACCTATTTGCCATAATATTCTGCAGACATTGATTTTCTCAATAATTCCCTCACCTGCACCTTTGATGCCCTTATCCACAGCAAAGATGTTACTATCTCATATCCTCATTGTTCCCCTTGATATGGCCCCATTTTCATTCCCTCAAGTCTAAGAGGTGCAGTACTTGGCACACAACTGGTTTAGCCATCCATTACCAGATCTTGAAGGGATAATTACTAGTCCTAGCCCCTTTAGGGCTACCCCGGATCAAGCGTATTCCCCAGACGTTCACTTTCAACTAAAGTTTGAGGTAGCCGATTCCTAAAGATGCTTAATTGGGTCTAAAGGTCCAGACTATCTCTCCCTAAAGGAAAGGAACAACCTGAAGATGTTACCGTCCTCCAGATAGCACTTTTAATAAGTTTAGCTAGACTGTAACCTTCTGGATATTATGAGGGTCTGGAAAACTCCCCCAGAATTCTGCAACTCCTCACCAAAAAGTGTACAGAGATTGAGTTTGTGAGTTTGATACAGAAGTACTATGTGAGACAATTCTAAAAATATATAGATTTATTAAAGAACCGACATGTAATTTACAGTTGGTGTTTCAATCGCAACATTAACAGTTCCAAATACAAAAGGCTTTCAATTCTATTATCAGAGATCCTTATTGTCAAATCTTAACTTCGCTAGTTTTACATTTCTTAGTCTTATTCCAGGATATCCACCAAAATCAAATACAAGTACCTTGATCCCCGAGATACAAAGAGTTGTAGACTTACAGAGCTTGCCTCTGAAGCCAAGAATCACTTTGCCCCTTTACAGCGAATCTGTCTTCCCATTTGAAAGTTCAATTTTTATACCCTTTCTCAGTGGTATATCCTTTGAAGTTTTCTGCTGATGTAAGCTAATTATCTCTAGTTATTTTTCTGTTGACCCCTGCTATTCTTACAGTCAGTTCAGCTGGTAGCATTAAGAATTATGTCTCCTGTGTAGGTGTCTCAAGCTTAATACAAAAACAATGTGATGGCTGGTGCATCTATTTGATGTCATTCTTACCAAGGTCTTCTGTTTGTATCTTTTTACGACATGTAAATTAAAAACACCTCAACTAGGGTGATCTATGCAATTCTTATTTACCTCAGCTGGTTGTAACACAGACTCGTGTCTCCTGTCTTTCATTTGATGTCATTTTTACGATGGCATATGTTTCTTCTTCCATGTTTACAAAATGTACTTTAAAACACCTTAACTGGGTGTACCATTGTGTTCTTTCCAATGCTTCAGACTTTCAGGAACCTCCAACCTCCTGTTTCAATAAGGCTATTGATTCAGTGTCAACAACTTATCTTATCTCAATAGCCTGTATGCTGTTCACAGCTTTTCCATTGTTAGGTTTTTAGATTTTCAAACCTAGTATGTCATGTTTTAATAAAGTCAGAATTCTTTTATAGGATGGTGTATTTTTCTGAATAGGTATATTGCTTATTCCTTCACAATCTGGCTGGACTGCTTCAAGCAATCTTCTCTGCCAAAACTACTCCCTACAGGATCATCCTGGAGAGCAAAGACAATGCCTGGCTTCTTTGCTCCACTACCAACTCCCTTCTCAGACTCCTCTCCCCTGCCCCCTCCAGCCTCACTCCCTGCAACAAGTACGAGAAGCTCATAGATTTCTTTGTCACCAGCTGTTTGTTCTGTGGCCCTCAGAAGTGTAAGTCCTGCTGTTTCTCCACTTTTTTGCAGCATCTGCAGAATGTTGAGGGCAAGAGCTCCATGCTTCAGTGATGTAGCGGTGGAGGTATTGTTGGAGCAGGTGCGGGACAAGAGGCATGTCCTGTTGGCTCAATGTCTTGCCTCCATTTCAAGGCGAGGCGATGCAGGATCCAGCAGACAAAGGTGATATGGGACATGCGATGGGGTCGCTATTGAAGGAAGCCACCAGATTTATCCAGGTGCCTGAAGAGCTATTTCATGCGCTATGGCTTGCTTGATTAGTGCCCTGGTCTCTAGCCTCTCATGCATCCCTGATTTCCTTCGCCCCACCATTGGTGGTCATGTCTTCAGCTGCCTAGGCCCTAAGCTCTGGAATTCCCTCCCTAAACTCTCCATTTCACCACCTCCCTCCTCCTTTAAGATGCTCCTTAAAACCTACCTCTTCGATCAAACATTTGGTCACCTGTCCTAACATCTCCTAATGTGGCTCGGTATCAATCTTTGTCTGATTACGCTCCTGTGAAGTACCTTGGTATGTTTTACTAAGTTAAAGGCACTATATAAATGCAAGTTATTGTTGTTGTTGGTCGTCCCATGGCTATCATTGTACCGCCTTTCAGCTGGGGTTCATGGATGCCAGACAGGTGTCATCAACCATGGCAATAACAGGTATCCCTTGTCCCCTAGTAGCCACACTTGGACCTGCTGCTCTTCCTCAAAAAGGGTTGGAGTGTCATAGGATGAACGCATCATGGCTGCTATCAGGGTACTGTGCACACACCTGCATAATTTGCAGACAGCTGCACTTTGAGAGATTGGTACCCCTTCCGATTGATAAAAGGTCCTGGCTCATGTGGTGGTGCCTTAATAAGCACATGAATACAGTCAAGAGCAGCCTGGAGCAATTGCTGCAAATCCCACTGTTCTGTCATGTTGACTGGCGGTGTCCATGGTGAATTCAATGTACTGGTTTACTTTCTCAAACAGAGCATCTGTCACTTGCTTTATGCAGGTATGTGCAACTGACTGGCTAACATGTGCCATGTCCACCATTGCAGCCTAGAAGAACACTGAGGTAAAAAAATTGAGAGCAACCGTCACTTTGACTGTCACTGGCAGGGATTGACCAGATGGCACAGACGGTCTGTAGCTTCTCCCCCAGTTTGCAACTGTCTGCTGGAGTAACCTGAGCCTCTTTACACATTGCTCCTCAGTGAGCTCCTGGTAACTCATTCTGGGACTATAGACCTTATGTGGAGGCAACACCACCACCACCCCCACCCCCCCCACCCTCCTTCTCTGTAGGGCTCCGATAACAACTGCTGTAGCTCCAGCATGCTCTCCTCGCTGTTTCAAAATCATGAGGGGTCGAGACAGAGTAGATAGAGACTGTTCCCATTGGCGGAAGGGTCGAGAACCAGAGGACACAGAATTAAAGTGATTGGCAGAAGAACCAAAGGCGACATGAGGAAAACGTTTTTACACAGGGAGTGGTTAGGATCTGGAATGCACTGCCTGAAAGGGTGGTGGAGGCAGATTCAATCGTGGCTTTCAAAAGGGAATTGGATAAGTACCTGAAGGAAAAGAATTTGCAGGGCTACGGGGAAAGGCCGGGGGGAGTGGGACTAGCTGAGGTGCTCTTGCAGAGAGCCGGCACGGGCTCGATGGGCCGAATGGCCTTCTTCTGTGCTGTAACCATTCTATGATGCTGCTGCTGCTGCTGCTGCTCATCTTCCTCACCCTCCTCCTCCTCTTCTACTCAAAATTGGGTTACTAGAATGACTCCCAATACTCCTCTCCTTACCCACCCTCTCTGAAGGTAAAAAATTAACTGAGCCAATAATTGCCACAAAACGTTAGCTTTACCAGTTGTTTGTGTATCCATTTCTATCTGCCTTATCCCCCACTGTCTCAAACATCTCAGAACTGTCTTTAATTTCTCTCATTATGCCTCCTATTGTTTCAGGTTAATATAATTTCAGCCATTTAACCATCTTCAGTTTTCCACTAAGCTCTTTACACGTCATTCTACTTCCTTCCCAGGTGTGGTTGTGTCTTCCTCCTTTTTTAAATGCTGTTCATCATTAATATCTTCCAGTTCTGACGCGAGGTCCACACCTGAAGCATTAACTCTCATCTGTTCTCTCCACAGATGCCGACTGACCTGCTGAGTGTTTCCAGCATTTTCTGTGTTTTGCTATCACTTCATAGTGTGCTACATTGATACTTGTATGTACTAAAAATACACGACAAACCTTCTTCCTTTTTTCTCAGAGTGGGAATATTTTTGAGGCCTAATAAGCTCAGCTGGTGATCAAATGTATTGTTTGTCAATGAAAGAATTTACCCTCAAATATTTTAATGCTTACGCCACATAGGCTAAAAAAAGTTTCCGTTTTTAATGGCAGATTGTAATAATTACTGATCTTAATGCCAGGAAATAATACTGTCAAGACTGGAATGCTAATTACCAATTACTATAAAAATAAATATTCCAGCAGCAGGCTTGAAGCTACAAAAAAACTGAAAGGAATTAAGCTTCAGTGAGAAATTTCTTTCATCACATTACTTACTCATCTCTTCACGTTATATTTCTCAGCTGTTTCTTTTTCCTCTGGTCAAAATACGCTGTGCTCGAGCTTTTTTTCCAGCTAGGGGCTATATTATTTTCTGATTGCTAATTTTAGAGAAAAGCTGGACGTGAGTAAAGAGTGGCAGTATGTTGGTACAAAGCGGCAACAGATTATTCCCAATTGCTTACAGTTGATCTAAGTGGGATTGAATATCCTCGAGCCCACTGTCGGGATAGTCTTCTTCGGCAGCACCTTCCAAACCCACGACCTCTACCACCTAGAAGGACAAGGGCAGCAGGCGCATGGGAACACCACCACCTCCAAGTACCCCTCCAAGTCACACACCATCCTGACTTGGAAATATATCGCCGATCTTCATCGTCGCTCGGTCAAAATCCTGGAACTCCCTCCCTAACAGCACTGTGGGAGTACCTTCACCACACGGACTGCAGCGGTTCAAGAAGGCGGCTCACCACCACCTTCTCAAGGGCAATTAGGGATGGGCAATAAATGCTGGCCATCCCAGGAATGAATTAAAAAAACAGTCGGGTGTCGAAGGCTCAGCTGAAATGCTGGGTCTTCGCCCAGAAGGCTCATGGCAGCCAACTTGCACAGCTGCCTGGGGCAAACTGAGCTTCTATGTGCCTCAAAAATCTCCCCTGATATCAGAGGTGGCAGGGTCAAGTGAAAGGCTTTCCCACGCAAGGAATTTACTCAGCTCCTGCATTGCTTCCACCCACTGATTTGGAAGCCGGGAAGAACCCTTAGAGAGGGAAGTGGGACTACCTGGGAATATAGGCCTAGATCTTGGCCGGGACACCGCTAAAATCTTCCAGCACAGTGAATAATGTCAGGAGCTTTATAAAGAGGGCTAACTGACCAAAAGTTGAAAACAAACCTCTGAGCCAGCAGCGCCAAATTTCCTGCGCTCCTCATCCAGCCAGCACCAAGATGCGCTCACTGAAGATATGCTTATCAGGTGACCCCACCTAGACCTCAGATAGTCTAGTGACTAAGACATCAGGAGAGCTGCTCTTCTTTGATTCGTGCCACAGGACCTTTTATCTTCACTTAAACAGGCAGACAGGGCCTCGCTTTAACATGTCATCCAAAAGGACAGCAACTGCGACAATGCAGCACCCCCGAAGTGTTAGCCTAGATTATGTACTCAAGTCCCTGGAATGGACTTGAATCTATAGCCTTTTCACTCAGAGTTAAGAGTGTTTCTATTGAATGAAGCTGGCACTATTGTCAACAATCTTGGATTCTTAAAGATGTCACTGGCAGTTTACTATTGCGTCATCAATCTTTTGGACTTTGCATAAAGCAGTATCTGTAATACCTTTGGAGCATTTCTTTCTGCTGCTGTTTGTTGCTGCATTTTGGCATTTCAAGACTCCTTTTGAAAAGATCTTTTAGCACAGCACTTTTGCTGACAGCAGCTGCTTCCTCACAAATAAACACAGTGCTCAGAATTGGACCTTCCAATGGCAGTGATGGATGGAGTACAGGCAGAGGAAACAAAGGCAGGTTCGCTTGCAGCTTAAATGCCTGGCACCCAGGACACAAGATGTGCATGTTTTGTCAGTGCCTCCTTCTGCATGGCATGACCACTGGGTGTCGCTTGCAGATGATAAGCAATCCGTGTGCAAACAGAGCCTTGGCCACCACTTAAAGAATTGTGAAACCTGCTAATTTTTGAGCATGTCAAATCCAGAAGTGAGAACCTCCTGTAAACTGGAGCCATGGATCTCAATAGCCAGTCACAGCGTTCACAAGACAAACTGTGTCTGCACTTTGGACCTCTGTCCTTGGGGGCACTCCTGCAGATGACAGTGGCGATGCCACTCACTCCATGGTGGACTCCGAACAGCTTGACTGCACAGATGTCAGAGCTGCACTTCTACATAGTCTCTGACATACCAAACAATGATCCTAGGAGCCCAGCAGCAGAGGAATGTCTGGTGCATGCCTTCCCTTCAGCTTGTTGCTGCTCTTCTGCTGCCATCTCAAGTTGATCCTCCTCACGTGTTCTATGTATTTCAGCAGGTGTGCTCTCTTGGGCCTCTCTTTCTGATTCCCCTGAGGTGAATCCTCCACAAAAAGGAAGTCTCCTCAATGAAGGGAACAATTCTGACCCTTGGTGAGAGTCCATATTGCAGCACCTCTCAGCAGCAAAACATTCATACGATAATTATAGATGAGGAAGGCCATTCAGCCCATCTTAATTTATACATTCAAAATGATTGAAGGGTTTTCGCCTCCACTACTATATCTGGGAGTCCATTCCATGCATTGATAACTTTTTGTGTGAAGAAGAACTTCTTAAGATCAATTCTAAATTTGCCTTTAACTAGTTTGAACTCTCTTACTCTCACAATTCCATTTAAAGTAATATTCCGGATTTATCTTTTCCATACAATTTACAACCTTATATATCTCAACAAGATCACCACTTAGATACTTCTTCTCAAGGTCGAAAAGCCCAGGTTTATCCAGTCTATCCTTATTACTCAGATTTCTAACACTCTGTACAGCTTCCAACCCTTGAATATCTCTATTGTTCCACAGTGACGAGAACTGGACACAGAATTCTTGGTGTGGTCTGAGGAGAGCACTATGCATTGCATCAGGACTTCTTCTGACTTGTATTCTACTGTTTTGATGATGTAGTTCAACGTTGTTTTGCATTGGTTGGACATGTTGAGTATCAAGACTACTAAGTCTCCTAGGTCATTGAGTCATAGAGTTATACAGCACAGAAAGAGGCCCTTCAGCCCATCGTGTCCGCGCCGGCCATCAAGCCCTATCTATTCTAATCCCATTTTCCAGCACTTGGTCCGTAGCCTTGTATGCTATGGCGTTTCAAGTGCCATCTAAATGCTTCTTGAATGTTGTGAGGGTTCCTGCCTCTACCATCCTTTCAGGCAGTGAGTTCCAGGTTCTAACCACCCTCTGGGTGAAAAAGTTTTTCCTCAAATCCCCTCTAAACCTCCTGCCCCTTACCTTGAAACTATGCCCCCCGGTTATTGACCCCTCTACTAAGGGGAAATGTTCCTTTCTATCTACCCTATCTATGCCCCTCATAATTTTGTACACCTCAATCAGGTCCCCCCTCAGCCTTCTCTGCTCTAAGGAAAACAACCCCAGCCTGTCCAGTCTCTCTTCATAGCTGAAACGCTCCAGCCCAGGTAACATCAGGTGAATCTCCTCTGCACCCTCTCCAATGCAATCACATCCTTCCTATAGTGTGGCGACCAGAACTACACACAGTATTCCAGCTGTAGCCTAATTAGCGTTTTGTACAGCTCCATCATAACCTCCCTGCTTTTATATTCTATGCCTCGGCTAATGAAGGCAAGTATCCCATATGCCTTCTTAACCACCTTATCTACCTGTCCTACATGGACGAAGGGATTAAATGTAATATCTCCAAATTTGCGGATGACACTAAATTGGGAGGCAGTGTGAACAATGAGGAGGATGCTAGGAGGCTACAGAGTGACTTGGACAGGTTGGGTGAATGGGCAAATGTATGGCAGATGAAGTACAATGTGGATAAATGTGAGGTTATCCACTTTGGTGGTAAAAATAGAGAGGCGGACTATTACCTGAATGGTGGCAGATTAGGGAAAGGGGAGGTGCAACGAGACCTGGGCGTCATGGTACATCAGTCACTGAAGGTGGGAATGCAAGTGCAGCAGGCAGTCAAGAAAGCAAACGGAATGATGGCCTTCATAGCAAGGGGATTTGAGTACAGGAGTAGGGAGGTGATGCTGCAGTTGTACAGGGCCTTGGTGAGGCCACACCTGGAGTATTGTGCGCAGTTTTGGTCTCCTAACTTAAGGAAGGACATTCTTGCTATTGAGGGAGTGCAGCGAAGGTTCACTAGATTGATTCCTGGGATGGCCGGACTGACATATCAAGAAAGATTGGGTCAACTGAACTTGTATCCTCTGGAGTTCAGAAGAATGAGGGGGGATCTTATAGAGACATTTAAAATCCTGACTGGTTTAGACAAATTAGATGCGGGCAGAATGTTCCCAATGTTAGGGAAAACTAGAACCAGGGGTCACAGTCTAAGGATTAAGGGGAAGCCATTTAAGACTGAGCTGAGGAGGAACTTCTTCACCCAGAGAGTGGTGAATCTATGGAATTCTCTTCCACAGAAGGTTGTTGAGGCCAGTTCGCTAAATATATTCAAAAGGGAGTTAGATATAACACTCACAACTAGGGGGATCAAGGGGTATGGCGAGAAAGCAGGAATGGGGTACTGAGGTAGCATGTTCAGCCATGAACGCATTGAATGGCGGTGCAGGCTCGAAGGACCGAATGGTCTACTCCTGTACCTATTTTCTATGTTTCTATGTTTCTATGTACATGCACACCAAGGTCCCTCTGATCCTCTGTCCTTCCTAGGGTTCTACCATTCATTGTGTATTCCCTTGCCTTGTTAGTCCTCCCAAAATGCATCACCTCACACTTTTCAGGGTTAAATTCTATTTGCCACTGTTCTGCCCATCTGACCAACCCGTCTATATCGTCCTGTAGCCTAAGGCTTCTCTCCTCGCTATTTACCACTCCACCAATTTTCGTGTCATCTGCGAACTTACTGATCATACCTCCGACATTCATATCTAAATCATTAATGTACACTACAAACAGCAAGGGACCCAGCACCGATCCCCACTGGACACAGGCTTCCAATCACAAAAACAACCTTCGACCATCACCCTCTGCCTCCTGCCACTAAGCCAATTTTGGATCCAATGAGCCAAATTGCCCTGGATCCCATGGGCTCTTACCTTCTTGACCAGTCTCCCATGCGGGACTTTGTCAAAAGCCTTACTGAAGTCCATGTAGACTACATCAACTGCACTACCCTCATCCACACACCTAGTCACCCCCTCGAAAAATTCAATCAAATTGGTTAGACATGATCTCCCCCTGACAAAGCCATGCTGACTATCCTTGATTAATCCTTGCCTCTCCAAGTGGAGACTAATTCTACCCATCAGAATTTTTTCCAATAATTTCCCTACCACTGATGTTAGGCTCACTGGCCTGTAATTCCCTGGTTTATCCCTACTACCCTTCTTGAATAATGGTACTACATTATCTGTCCTCCAGTCCTCTGGCACCTCCCCTGTGGCCAGAGAGGTTCTGAAAATTTGTGTCAGAGCCCCTGCAATCTCCTCCCTTGCCTCACACAGCAGCCTGGGATACATCTCGTCTGGGCCTGGGGATTTATCCACTTTTAAGCCCGCTAAAACTGCTAGTACCTCCTCCCTCTCAATCCTAATTTGTTCAAGTGTATCACAATCCCCCTGCCTGATTTCTATGCCTACATCGTCCTTCTCCATAGTGAACACAGATGCAAAATATTCATTTAAAACCTCACCTACATCTTCTGGCTCTACACACAGATTGCCACTTTGGTCCCTAATGGGCCCTACTCTTTCCCTGGTTATCCTCTTGCCCTTAATATACTTATAAAACACCTTGGGATTTTCCTTTATTTTGCCCGCCAGTGTTTTTTCATGCCCCCTCTTCGCTCTCCTAATTTCTTTTTTAAGTACCCCCCTGCACTTTCTATACACCTCTAGGGCTTCCACTGTTTTTAGTCCTTTGTATCTGCCAAAAGCCTCCCTTTTTTTCCTAATCCATTCTTGTATATCCCTTGACATCCAGGGTTCCCTGGGCTTGTTCGTCCCACCCTTGACCTTTACGGGAACATGTCAGCGCTGTACTCTCTCTATTTCCTTTCTGAAAGACTCCCACTGCTCTGATGTGGATTTTCCTACAAGTAGCTGATCCCAGTCCACTTTGGCCAGATCCTGCCTTACCATATTAAAATCGTCCTTCCCCCAATTTAGAACCTTTATTTCCGGTCCATCTTTTTTTCCTTTTCCATGACTACCTTAAATCTCACTGAATTATGGTCACTGTCACCAAAATGCTCTCCTACTGACACTTCTATCACTTGCCCAGCTACATTCCCTAGAATTAGATCCAGTACCGCCCCCTCTCTTGTAGGACTTTCTACATGCTGGCTCAAAAAGCTCTCCTGGATGCACTTTAAGAATTCCGCACCCTCTAAGCCTTTCACACTCTGACTATCCCAGTTAATATTGGGGAAGTTGAAATCCCCTATTATTATTACCCTATTATTTCTACACTTCTCTGAGATTTGCCTACATATCTGTTCCTCTATCTCCCCCTGACTGTTTGGGGGCCTATAGTACACTCCCAGCAAAGTGCTTGCCCCCTCTTTGTTTTTAAGTTCTACCCATATGGCCTCATTAGAGGAACCTGCTAAGATATCATCCTTCCTTACTGCAGTATTTGACTCCTTAATTAATATTGCGACACCCCCTCCTCTTTTACACCCCCCTCTGTCTCGCCTGAAGATTCTATACCCCGGAATATTGAGCTGCCAGTCCTGCCCCTCCCTCAACCATGTCTCTGTGATAGCAACAATATCATACTCCCATGTGTTCATCAACACCTTCAATTCATCTGCCTTAGTCGCAAGACTCCTTGCATTAAAATAAATGTCATCCAGCCTTGCCATACTCCCTTGTGCCGTTACATATTTGCTCTGCCTTCCAGACTGACTTGTTTTTTCCTCTATATTTGGCTGTGCATCACCCCCTACTATAGCTCCACTCCGTATTCCCATCCCCCTGCCAAATTAGTTTAAACCCCCCCCCCCCCCAACAGCACTAGCAAACCTCCCCGCAAGGATGTTGGTCTCTTTCGACACCATTCACGGGGTACATTTGTGAGTCATTTTCCTTCCTATGTGGAATACCTTACACTTGTCTGTGTTAAATTTCATCTGCAATTGTTCTGCCCACTTACATATTTTGTCCAACTCATTCTGTAATTTCTGAACTGCCTCCTTCAATTCCACCGATTTGTATCATCTGAAAATTTGACCAGTTTGCATTATTTCTGAGTCCAAATCGTTGGCGTAAATTAGAACCAGTAGTTCTCCGAACACTGATCCTTGGCCACATCAACAACAATGTTTCAACGCAGTACCATTCCCCACCTACCTTTGACCATAGTGTTCCCCGCACTTGGGGAAAATGAACAGCGAGTACATGACAGTTACCAAAATAAGCTGATACTGCTGAATCCGCTGGATATTTCCTGACTGTGCAGCAATCATGGTCCATGACTGTGAAATGGACCCTATTTTTAAATATATTTTTAAGTGTTTATCTTGATAATATCAATTTATGTGATAGAAATAAAGTCACTTCTGACATCCAACTATTTATATAATAATAAGGTTTGTTTCAATGTCACTGTGGCTGCACTGAAAACCTGGAATTCCTTGGAGCTGCTAACATCTAAAGGTTAAAAGGACCTGGCATGATGCAAACACAAGACATTCACATCAGCCAAATTGTTAGGAAACTACGGCTGTACCTGTGCCAAAAGGCAACTATACAGACAGAATGTAATGGAGGCATAGATTTTTGTGACAAGCTGTCAGAAACGCAATCTTCTACAATATGAAATCTAAATAAGATTAAAGATGTGGTTGGCATAGTACCTTGAGCAATTTGAGAGCTAAATGCCCAGCTGTAATTTCATGAGGCATGTTGGGGAATTATGATTTTTTTTGAAAGAGCATTTGAAAAATATTCACCTCAAAGTATATCTGACAGCCAGGATCCTAAGCTGGGGGACACAAGGCGGGTAGACAGAACAAACGGGAAACTGTTCAACCTCCGTTGCCTCCAGTCCAGACCCAAGTTTGCCCCATCCTCTGTCGTCGAATTATAGTATGCAGATGACGCTTGCGTCTGCGCACACTTGGAGGTCGAACTCCAAACCATCGTCAACACCTTCACCGACGCGTACAAGAGCCTGAGCCTTACACTAAACATCCGTAAGACAAAGGTCCTCTGCCAACCTGCCCCCGCCACACAGTACTGCCCCCCGATTATCAAAATCCATGACAAGGCCTTGGACAACGTGGACCACTTTCCATACCTCGGGAGCCTACTGTCAATAAGGGCAGACATCGATGACAAGGTCCAACACCGCCTTCAGTGTGCCAGTGCAGCCTTCGGTCGACTGAGGAAGAGACTGCTTGAAGACCAGGACCTCAAACCCGGCACCAAGCTCATGGTCTACAGAGCATTAGTGATACCTGCCCTCCTGTATGCCTCAGAGACATGGACCATGTACAGCAGGCACCTCAAAGCACTGGAGAGATACCACCAATGCTGCCTCCGCAAGATCCTGCAAATCCATTGGCAGGATAGGCACACCAACGTCAATGTTCTCGCTCAGGCCAACATCCCCAGCATCGAAGCTTTGACCATGCTCTATCAGCTCCGATGGATATAGGAAACGAGACTCCCAAAACAAGCGTTCTACTTGGAGCTCCGACACAGCAAGAGAGCCCCATGTGGGCAGAGGAAACGCTTCAAGGACACCCTCAAAGCCTCCTTGAAAAAGTGCAACATCCCCACCGACACCTGGGAATCCCTGGCCCAAGACCGCACAAAGTGGAGGAGAAGCATCCGGGAAGGTGCCAAACACCTCAAGTCTCTTCGCTGGGAGCAAGCGGAAGCCAAGCGCAAGCAGTGCAAGGAGCGCACGTCAACTCAAGCACCCCACCCACCCGCCCCTTCAACCACCGTCTGCCCCACCTGTGACAGAGACTGCATTGGACTCATCAGTCACCTGAGAACTCATTTTTAATGTGGAAGCAAGTCATCCTCGGCTCTGAGGGACTGCCTAAGAAGAAGAGATTTTCAACTTGCTTACCAGGGTTAAATGAACATTGAGGACCAGCCACCAGTTATCAAAACCGCCTGAGATTCCTTTCCATTGATTCGAATGGAAAAGAAAATCGGACAGGTTCTATAATGGGCAGCTGATCCAAAATGCCAGTTGTACTCCTAGTCGGCAAGTTGAAAATCTACCAAATGTATGTGGTATTATCTCTTAAATTAGCCAACTCGATCATTAATGTGGATTATGAGAAGTAGAAGGTCCCTCAATCAAAATTTCACAGTAACATGTTGCACTGAAGCCTGTTTATGTCTTTTTGTAGACCCTGGCATTTGCTGCTCCATTGGTGTCATTAGCAAACTTTGATATTCAATCGACGAAGGGTTTCGACCTGAAACGTTAACTCTGTTTCTCTCTCCACGATGTTGCCTGGCCTGCTGAGTTTTTCCAGCGTTTTCTGTTGTTGTTTCAATTTTCCAGCATCCGCAGTATTTTGCTATTGTTTTGATATTCAATTGTTTATGTCTAAGTCCAAATCATTTATATAATTTAGGATACAGTAATCTAGTGGCTATGATACTGGACTAGCAGCCCAGTGATGGTGAGTTCATAATCCCACCATGGCACGATGTAAAACTGAATTCAATAAATCTGATAATTTGTGGCCTAGCACTAAATAAAATGACCATGAAAAGCTGTTAGATTGTTGTAACAACCCAGCTGGTTCACTGATGCCCTTCAGGGAAGGAAACCTGCAACCCCTTCCCAATCTGCCCTACATGTGACTCCAGTGCCATACTACATGGTTGACTCTTAATGTGCTCAGGGCAAGTAGAAATGAGCAATAAAACTGGCTTGCTAGTGTGACCCATATCCAAAGAACAACTAAAAACCAGCAGAGCTCCTGTGGGGTTGCTCATAGTGAGTTGCAAGGGGACCCAGGGTCTGGCAGTACTGGAATGGGGTTTCAGGGTTAAACAGTATTTTTGAAGGAGATCCAAAATCTGCAAGCACCGGGAGGGGTCCCAGAGTTCCAGGAAGATAGGAGAGCGAAGTATCTGGGAACACTGGAGCAGGTTCTGAGATCTGGAATCATTGGGAGAGAGGTCTTGAGAGGAAGCATTGGGGAGGAGCGCAAAGGTTCTGTGAGCATTCGCAATGGTTCTGGGAATGTGTTCTAGCGGCTTATGAGTGCTGAAGGGGGGATTTGGGATTGGAGGGGAAGAGTGGGTTCAGCAGGGCTGGGTAGAGTTTTAGAGCATTGGGATGCTAGTGTGTGGGAGTATTGAAGGTTCCTTGAATCTGCCAGTACTGGGGTGAACAGGGTCTAGCAATATTGTGGGGGTAGGGGTGTGGGGCACAGGGCACAAACTGCCCTGGCCCCTTTTAAAAAATCAGGTTGCAGCCTTCCATTGGATTGCCATCCATTGTCCTCGTCCCAATCCAATTGTTGTCCCTTTTGCACTCTCAGGTACCCACCATCACTTTTCCAATTTATGTCCCTGCTTTAAAGCATTTAGGGTAAACTTTCTGCATCTTAAAATGAATGGACAGAAAATAACAGACTGCGGATGTACAACTTCCTGATATGCACTTCCAGTGTGTGCCAGGGGCACAGAAGTGGAAAATTTACTGTTTAGTTCTTTATTAATGAGTTTGCTGACTTATATGGTCTTTAATAAACATAAATTTCCATAAATAAATTACCATAAAACACTCAAACATTATGCAGTTTCTAATCCTTTATGTAAAATAATTCCTTAAGCCTCAAAGATGTTTCAGAAGATAATTTTTTAACTGAATATACAAGCAAAATAGAGGTGAATGGCTCAAAAAGAAATATGAATAATCTCCTCGTTTTCTTTTCTATCCATCAACAAGGAAACCACACTCACAGGTGCTGCTGATCATAGGTGTTATATGTCAGAGCAGTTTATAATCAAAAATAACATTTGTTAATATAGGCCATCACTTGACTGAAATAAAACTTTGAGAATTCAATCTCCAGTTTCTTTAAAGTCTTTTGGAAAAATACAAATGAACTCTCAAATCCTCACAGGATGAGGGATATACCCTTCTCCCCTTCAACTGCTGTTGAAGCACATATTGCATACTGGGCAATTCAGCAAACTGTACGTGTTTATAAGAACATAAGAACATAAGAAATAGGAGCAGGAGTAGGCCAATCGGCCCCTCGAGCCTGCTCCGCCATTCAATAAGATCATGGCTGATCTGATCCTAACCGCCAATCTACTATCTATCACAGAACCATCTCCTGCATCTAACAGAATTGCACACACAAAATAGGAGCAGAATCAGGCTACACGGTCCCTGGGCCCGCTCCACTACCCACAGGGCCATGACCGGATCCGAACCTAGACTCATGTCCAAATTCCTGCCCGTTCCCCGTAACCCTTAATGCCCTTTACTTCTAGGAAACTGTCTATTTCTGTTTTAAATTTATTTAATGATGTAGCTTCTACAGCTTTTTGTGGCAGCATATTCCATGGACCTACCACCCTCTGAGTGAAGTAGTTCCTCCTCATCTCAGTTTTGAAAGAGCAGCCCCTTATTCTAAGACTATGTCCCCTAGTTCTAGTCTCACCCGTCATCGGGAACATCCTCCCCGCATCCACCTGATCCAACCCCTTCACAATCTTATATGTTTCAATAAGATCGCCTCTCATTCTTCTGAACTCCAATGAGTAGAGTCCCAATCTACCCAACCTCTCCTCATATGACCACCCCCTCATCCCCGGGATTAACCGAGTGAACCTTTTTTGCACTGCCTCGATGTGGTTGAAAGCTCTCTCCATCCGTTGTGAGGTAAAAGTATCTGGTTGAAGCCCAGGCTTATGAGACAGGCTGAGGCTGATCATGTTATCATGAAATATGTATTTTTTTAAATGTTGTTTAAAATCTTATTTTGGACATTAGGGGCTGGATTTTCCTGCTTGGGGTGGAGCAATGATAGGGTGGGACTTCTGCCCACCCTTCCAACCCGACCCCAACTCTGGCCCCTTTCCCTAGATCATGGATTATTGGCCGTGTAGCATAGGCTCCCAGCAGGATTCCTGCCACCAACAGGGAACCCACTGCTGGGGAAGAGGATAATTCAGCAGGTCTGCAGCCGTTCCACCACTGAAGCACACAAAGAACTGATGAGGGACATTAAAGGGGCAGAGAAGTCCAACAGAGCTGCAGTTTTTGTAAGCCTCAGCAAGGCCTACAAAGGTAGGTGCATGAAGGCCAAATTTGAGGGACAGGAGGCCTCTACTTGACCCTCTCCTTCCATTAACGGTCCTCAGGCCTACTGCCACGACTCTGGACCAGGTGGTCCCGGTGAGCAGTGGTAAGAAGGGTGGATAAGAGTGAAATGGGATGGGAAGTTGGGTTGTGCTGCCTCACTGACATTGCATACAAAAAGTGGGGAAGAGGTTGCTAGAGGCAGGGTGGGGAGACAGTGGTAGGCCTCATTGCACCATTTTCCCACCATTCCCATTGCCATCCCACTTGAATAGTGGAGGAAAATTCAGCCCTGGAAATTTCGATTACTGAGAAATAAATGGCAAATCAAATTTTTCAAAAACCATTTTGAGTGATTCTGTTGGTTCATGAACAAATCCCAACCATGGAACGAACGTTAATATTTTCCTACAGGGATTTTCCCACGTTTACATAGGCAGTTTCAATGTTAAATTTTGTGACACAAAATGCGTGTTCCAAAATTGTGGCGGCAGAAGTATAGGAAATGTGTGCCACATGCAAGAATTTAAATTACATATAGATGGAAAGTAAAAGTAGTCTCAACAATGATCCTTGCCAGGAACTTTTTCCATTACTCAAAGAACCTTTGGGGGAAAGTTTCATTGGACTTCCCTTCTTACTCTCAATCTTCTCATTTCTAACTACTGTTCTCTGATATTTGAATCCTTCACCATTGTGAACAATTTGCCTGGATGAATTTTGTCACTTCCTTTCATAATCTTGAAAATTAGGCTATTGCAAAGTCTCTTTTCCACAGAAAACAAATTTTACTCCGTTAACCTTTCCGGAAAAAATCCTTTTTTGCTTGCCTCTCAGGGGCAATACTATCCTTTCCCTGATTAGCTGATCAGAATTGCAGACGGCACTCCAGGTGTAGTGTGATCAATGTTTTATCTAGCAGAATTCTAAGCTCACTTGATTTGTACTCGGTCCCTGGGGTAATGCAACCCAGTGCTCCTTTCTGACATTTTTTGTTGTACCTTGGTTTGAATAAGTGTATTGTATATTTGTGCTTACTTCTGCTGCCAGAGAATGTTTTGTGAGGCACCAGTGTTGAAAACAACGTGCCACATTTCATAATAATTGTGCATCAGTGCTGCAATAAAGTATTTAGACAGCAAAAGAGAAACATTTATTTAAGCTGTTAATCATGGGTCAGTTCAATCACTTATTTCAGAATTGCTAATGATTTCCTCTTCTGTGTTTTTTCGTCTTCTTCCCTGCCAACAGTACCGACTACACAGCATTAACCTCAGTCAGTGCATCATGCATGAATGGCGAGTGCTGAAGCTTATGGGTTATTCATAGCACAAGCTTGTTTTAAGATCATGAGATAATTATACCCCTATGGTTTCTTCATTACTCAACAACACCAGAAGCAATCAACTATCGGGTTATTGAGGTAGTACTTCCAGCAACTTGTAATGGACTCAACTGAGAGTGACATTCACAACCAACATAATTATAGCAAATCGCATTCAGGCATTCAACTGTTTGGCAAGTTGGCAATCTTGGCTGAATTGTCAGGTGCAGCACAGGGCTTGGCACTTAGGATCTGCTTATCTTAGCACTGCAACAACAGCCCCCACTGGTCAAACCAAGAGTACTACTGAAGTTGCGGGGCAAGTACACTATACATTTCATCCTCCCCTACCCTCCCAGTTCGGGAACATCAGCTTGGACTGCAGTCCAAGAGTAAAAAGGAAGAGAAGTAGAAATATTCTAGCTGTGGTTTTCCACTGTGCAGTCATTAGCCCATGGTTTTCCGGTCCATTGAGATTAATTTGGGGGAGGAGTGGGTGGGGGGTGTGAACGGGGGACGGGGGGACGGGGTGTGAACGCAGGCTGGTGAGCTCACCAGCAGAAAACCCTGGCCTCTATTTACCAGAAAATGTTTTTTCCTTCCCATTCAATTTCCTCCCCTCCTGTCCTGAAACTATTAACTCATGCCATGCTGGAGCACCGTTCCACATATGCCAGTTGCTCTCTAATACCTCACCCAAGTGACCATTCTCCATTGTGTGAGTCTAGACATTGACCGTTGAGACTCAATTCAATCATCACAATAAGGTGCTTTTGTACTGCACCAGGACTCGGGCTAGTGGGGCTGGCTCCCAACAAGCACAGCTGACTGCAAACCGGAAGCAAACTTGCTGTGATTCACTAAGGCTGACGGCTGGGAAGTCCGCTAAAATTAGATCTTCTCAGCCGCCAGCCATTGCGAATCCTGGTAAGTATACATTCGGGTCGCAATGGCGGCACAGCACCTGTCTTAATGCAGCCATAGCCAAACCTGATCCTCTCCTCTCACACTGAACACACTCTCCAGCAACAGTCACAGAATAGAGATCCGCTCCTAGCCTATGGGTATTGAGGCTAATTGTAGTACCCAGCTGACACCAGGTAACTCAGCACAGGATAGGGATCAAAGCCACGAGGGAGGAGAAAATCAAACAAGGTGCTCATTGCTGATCGCTGTCTGCTGGAAGGTGCAAGGAATCAGATAAGTCTAGGACCAGGCTTGGCTGTGATGTCCTCAGTCACTGCCTACGCTCACGTGTGAAGAATGGCCACTTGAGTGAGGTACCAAAAGATGGCCAGTGTCGATGGAACCATACCATGGCATGTCATCGCCTTCAAGAAACGCAAAACTTGGAAGAATAGTGAACAGTGAGGAGGACAGTGATAGACTTTAAGAGGACATAGACAGGCTGGTGGAATGGGCGGACATGTGGCAGATGAAATTTAACGCAGAAAAGTGCGAAGTGATACATTTTGGAAGGAAGAACAAGGAGAGGCAACATAAACTAAAGGGTACAATTCTAAAGGGGGTGCAGGAAAAGAGAGACCTGGGGGGTATATGTGCACCTGGTGAAGATGGCAGGGCAGGTTGAGAAAGCAGTTAAAAAAAATATACAGGATCCTGGGCTTCATAAACAGAGGCATAGAGTACAAAAGCAAGAAAGTTATGATGAACCTGTATAAAACACTGGTCTGACCTCAACTGGAGTATTGTGTCCAATTCTGGGCACCGCACTTTCGGAAGGATGTGAAGGCCTTAGAGAGGGTGCAGAAAAGATTTACAAGAATGGTTCCAGGGATGAGGAACTTCAGTTACATGGATAGACTGGAGCATCTGGGATTGTTCTCCTAGAGCAGAGAAGTTTGAGAGGAGATTTGATAGAGGTATTCAAAATCATGAGGGGTCTGGACAGAGTAGATAGAGAGAAATTGTTCCCATTAGCGGAAGGGTTGAGAACTCGAGGACACAGATTTAAGGTGATTGGTAGAAGAACCAAAGGCGACATGAGGAAAAACTTTTTTACTCAGCGAGTGGTTATGATCTGGAATGCACTGCCTGAAAGGGTGGTGGAGGCAGACTCAATTGTGGTTTTCAAAAGGGAATTGGATGAGTACCTGAAGGAAAAAACATTGCAGGGCTATGGGGAAAGGGCGGGGGAGTGGGACTAGCTGAAGTGCTCTCTCAGAGAGCCAGCACGGGCTCGACAGGCTGAATGGCCTCCTTCTGTGCTGTAACCATTCTATGATTCTATTCTATTCTAAGACAGGAAGAGAGAAAACTAGAAAGGAAAAAAATACCTTGGCTAAATCTCAAAATGGCAACAAGTTTAGGTCCCTCAACTTCTTTTCATAACTCAGTGATCCAATTGAAACCATCATGAGCTGTCTCCCTTTGAATATTTTTTCTCTACCTCTATTTCATAATTACAGTGGCCAAAGCTGACATGTGCAGTCTCACCAATGCTTTATAAGTGTCAGTATCACTTCCTTCACTCTGTTTTTCGGAGACCCTACCGTTTACACTATTGTATAATTGCATAACAAAGTGAGAGGTGACCTGTGGTCGCCAATGTTTCATTTCTAGTTTTTTTTTAAATTACACAAATTCCAGGTTTTTAAAACAGGGCCCACAAAATAGGGTAAGCCTCAGTAACCAATCTCATGAAAAGGGAAGTGATCACATTGATTTTTTTTTCTGTTAATTTGTTCCTTGCTACTGTTGACCTCCATTCACCAGAACTTGTCAGAAGGAGAAGTAAAACATGAATAAAGCATAATGAGAGATTTCTAACCAGATGTCATTCTTTTCCCCCAATTTTGTCTCCCTTTTCTCTCTATCCTCTCCTGCTGGAGTAATGTCCCACAGGTGCTGGCAGCCCATCACTGGCCCCATGTGTCATCTTCAATTGGGGACCTTGCCAGTTGGCTTGGGCAGGCTTTTCGACCATGGAGGCCATCACTCCTGAGGTGGATCTTGTCCTCATCCGACATCCACATATACACACTTGCCAGCAGTGGTCACCTGATAGCATTCTGGAGACCCTGATAGATTTTTCCCTCCCAGACTAGCAATGCTGTGGCTAATTATAGTACCCTTGCTCCACCCCAGCTAAGATTAACTAATGCAGCAAAGACTGGGCATGACAACCTAGGGCCTTTGCTCAGCTCAGTTTAGCTCAGTCATACCTAGCACAAAGGAAGATGGTTGTGGTGGTTGGAGTTCAATCATCTCAGCCCGAGGACATCGCTTCAAAAATTCCTCAGGGCAGTGTCCTAGGCCCAACCATCTTCAGCTGCTTCAACAATGACCTTCCCTCCATTATAAGGTCAAAAGTGGGGATGTTCATTGATGACTGCACAGTGTTCAGTGCCATTCGCAACTCCTCAGATAATGAAGCAGTCCATTCTCGCATGCAACAAGACCTGGATGACATTCAGGCTTGGGCTGCTAAGTGGCAGGTAACATTCGTGCCACACAAGTGCCAGGTAATGAATATCTCCAACAAGTGAATGTCTAACCACCACCCCTTGACATTCAACGGCATTACCATTGCCGAATCCCCCACCATCAACATCCTGGGAGGTCACCATTGACCAGAAACTTAACAGGGCCAGCTACATAAATACTGTGGCAACAAGAGCAGGTCAGAGGCTGGGTATTCTGCAGTGAGTGTCTCACCTCCTGACTCCCCAAAGCCTTTACACCATCTACAAGGCACAAGTCAGGAGTGTGATGAAATACTCTCCACTTGCCTGGATGAGTGCAGCTCCAACAACACTCAAGAAGCTCGACACCATCCAAGACAAAGCAGCCCGCTTGATTGGCACCCCATCCACCATCTTAAACATTCACTCCCTCCACCACTGGCGTACTGTGGCTGCGGTTGGTACCATCTACAAGATGCACTGCAGCAACTCGCCAAGGCTTCTTCGGCAGCACTTCCCAAACCTCCAACCTCTTCCATCTAGAAGGACAAGGGCAGCAAGCGCATGGGAACATCATCACCTGCAAGTTCTCCTCCAAGTCACGCATCATCCTGACTTGGAAGTATATCGCCGATCCTTCATCGTCGCTGGGTCAAAATCCTGAAACTCCCTCCCTAACAGCACTGTGGGAGTACCTTCATGGACTGCAGTGGTTCAAGAAGGCAGCTCACCACCACCTTCTCAAAGGCAACTAGGGATGGGCAATAAATGCTGGCCTTGCCAGCGACGCCCACATCCCATGAACACATTAAAAAAAAGTTCCACAACGAATCTTTACCCACTGAGTAAACAGGAGAGCTGCAAATACCATTTTTTGAGTTAGCTTTCTTTCCTTTATGGAACATTCTGGCCTAGAAATTCATTTGCCCCCGAAAACGGGTGCAGGGATCACGATGCGCCAGCAACCTGTGCCCATTTGGAGGACTGCAGGCAGCACGCAAACTTTGTGCTGCCTGCTCATTTTCCTGATTTTGTCGTTCAGCCCAGTGCTGAATGCACTGCTAAGTGGCTAAACGCTCAGCAGGGGGCCCAAGTTCGTGTGAGGCTAGAACCAATTAAAGCTGGCCTGTACTTCTTAAAGGCAGTCTGCACCTCTTAAAGGGGCGGTGCATTCTGCCTGCAGCAGATCATTGAACTGGCTGCAGAAGACAGCGTGCACCAAGGTTCTCCGATGCAGCACTGGAGGCCTTGGTGCAGGAGGTCAACTCGAGGAGAGAGGTCCTCTTTCCACAGTGGGCCAGGAGGCCCTCCAGGCAACAGAGCAAAGTACAGTGGGAGCAGATTGCCACTGTGGTGAATGCCAGTAGTGTAGCCCCCAGGACCTGGCGCAGTGCAGGAAGACCTCACATGAGTGGTCATGGTCAGTGAATTCATCTTCAAATGCCATATCCCATAAACTTCACCACTAGCCTCACACACTGCTCAATTCACCACACCCCCATCATTCACCTACCAACAATCTCTCAATCACGACGCATACCTTATATTTACATGCTCCGTTTCACCCTCACACATTTACCACTGCTACATGCCTCACACCCACAGCTCACAGCTTGCACACACTGTCAGCTATTCAACCATGACAGGCACATCACCCAAACATGCACCACACTCACTGGCACACTTCCCTTTCTCTTGCAGGAGCAGTGGCACATAACCGGCGCCAGCAGAACCTAACCGGCGGGGGACAGGCTCGCCGACATCACCTTACCCCCATAGAGGAGATGGTGCTGGCCATTCTTGGGAGGGGCATGGCTGAGCCCGTGGCCAGTGGCGGAGCTGAAAGAGTACAAGATGCCCGTATCCTCATAGGCTATCCTCCTTCTCACATCCCAATTCCCCCTTATCCCACTTCTGATTTACAAGCTGCACATGGTGCAAGCATGCACCTCTTGCTTTCCCCCCTCCTTTCACCACAACCTTACTCATTTCTCATTTCAGATACCCAAGATATCCAACCTGTCCAGCCAATGGTTGAAGAAGAAGAGGGAGAAGAGAGTGAACAACGGGCACTACACAATCGAATTTGTAGCCCTCTGGCTTTTATGGAAATAATGAGGCCGAAATTCTGCCACTTCTTATTTTCATCTACCTTATCGCCGAATTTAGCAAAGACAGGAGGAGTGGATGAGTCTTCCACCTGCACCCCCGCCCCCCCACATCAAAAGACTGTTTTAGGGGTGTGTCTTGGGGGGACTACTTGGGTTACCCATGGAATTCTAGCCAGCACCCCCTCCATGGATGATGACAGCAGTTTTGAAAGGAGCAGATAGTACCCGAGGAGAGAGAACTATTTACAATATCAGCTCGCATGGGGGCCAGGTGTGGAAGATGTGTGTTCAGCAGTTCAGTGGGAATAGGTTGGAGAGTCCAGGAGGTGGGTCTCATGGGCAAGATGAGCTCAAAGAGGGCATGAGAGAAAAATAAGAGGAAAACTAGAGAAAGATGTGGGTTTAGGGCCATGGCATGGGAACCTTGGTGGTAGTTTGACTTGGTGGGAAAGGGGAAGGCGGTGATGTGGCTGGACGGATGGTCTCACTCTTAGTGACAAAGAGGTCCATGAGCTCCTCATATTTCTTGTTGGAGATGAGGGTGGAGTAGCCAGGGGACAGGGGGTTTAAGGAGACAGTTGGTAGTGGAGAAAAGAAGCTGGGGGTTATCTCTGCATTTCAAGATGGTGCTGGAGCAGTGAGCAGTTTGACTGAGGAGAGCAAGGCCCGATAGCGCGTGATGTGTCCAGTCATGTCTGCCGATGAATGTCTAAACCATTTGTGCATCGGATATGGTCAAATCTGCCGCCTTGGTCTTGAAGAAGGGAAGATAGGGATCATAGCATCTCGAACAGCAACTTCCTGATTTACGCATTTAACTGCGCATGTGCGGTCACTGGAAGTTGCTGTCCGATTAGGTGGGAATGTAAGCTGTGAGGAGGATGCAAAGAGGCTGCAAAGGGATATAGACAGGTTAAGTGAATGGGCAAGAACATGCAGATGGAATATAATGTGGAGAAGTGTGAAGTTATCTACTTTGGTAGGAAAAATAGAAAATAGAATGAGAGGTGATCTCATTGAAACATATAAAATTCTTAAAAGGGCTTGAGAGGGTAGATGCAGGGAGGATGTTTCCCCCGGCTGGGGAGTCTAGTACCAAGGGTCACAATCTCAGAATAAGGGGTCGGCCATTTAGGACTGAGATGAGGAGAAATGTCTTCACTCAAAGGGTTGTGAATCTTTGAAATTCTCTACCCCAGAAGGCTGTGGATGCTCAGTCGTTGAGTATATTCAAGACAGAGAGCGATAGATTTTTGGATTCTAAGGGACTCAAGGGATTATGGGGATAGTGCGGGAAGGTGGAGTTGAGGTTGAAGATCAGCCATGGTCTTATTGAATGGCGGAGCAGGCTCGAAGGGATGAATGGTCTATTCCTGCTTCAATTTCTTATGTCCTTACCTTCTTATGCCGGTGAGCACTTTTGGCCTCACCATTATTTCTACCGGAAAATCCGGCCCAATGTGGTGAATGGAGGGGCAAAGTGCCATTGTAAACAACGTGCAGCAGAGTTTTTTTTTCAAGCGGCGGATGCAGAAGGAAGTGGGGTTGAAATGAGAGCGATCAGAGATGGCCTTGTTTGTGATTAAGACAATGGGAATAGAGAGGCCACATGAGATGGCAAGGTCAAAGGGGGGTGCTATGAATATGGGTGGGTGATAGACTCGCAACTGGTCTTCACATTTACCGAGTGTGAAAATAGGTAGATACTATTTGTGCCGTTACTTTCTATGTCCAAGTCAGACAGGCGACAGAACACTGGCACAACGGGGAGTAGGATCATGATTTGAATTCTGATGTTTGCTTTGCTCCTGATGAAAACTCCTTGAATACATTAGTGCATCAAAAACTAATGCCTCCAGATCACAGGCACAGAAGTTAGAAAAAATAGATCTTTTGATGTGAGCAGTTAAGGCAGTCGTGCCAAATTCTCAGCAGTATTATTTTAAGGCAATGCTGGCGGGAATTTGTTGCAATTGCCTTAAGCACTCACACCAGAAAATTGTATGTTAGAAATTTGCCCCATCAGACATTTAGTATCTTACAGTTTAGAAATTTTCAGCCCCCCCCCACTCAAAAAAACCAGGTTGCTTGATCCAAAAGCAGACAGCTGGCAACCCTAGGACAATGGGAAATAAACACTATAAACAACACTGCATAGCGGTTTTTTTTTCCCCTAGCTCTAACACAGACAGCCAATGCTGCCAGTGCTGTCTATATGTAAGCAGACAATAGTGGATCTTTGCCAGGTTTTCCAAGCTGATTTGCTGAGAGGCTCGCAGCAAACATTTGCAGTGAAGATGAACAGTGCCCTCACCTTCTACGACATGGGCATGCTCCAATCGCCGTGAGTAATACCACAGGAATGAGTCAGTTGGCAATGTGTAATTGTATCAGCCAGGTGACTAGCGTGTTGGTCAGCATGTCAGATCACTCGAGTCCACGAGCAGCGAGGGAACATACAACTGAAATACTACAGTAAATCGAGCTTCCCCAGGGTCCTAGGCGCCACAGTCTATGCGGAATTACATGTTTCTGTAGAGAATCTGTGCATTTTCATCAACCAAAACAAAAATCATTATTCTCTGAACATGCAGGTAGCTTGTGATGTTCCAAATATCGTTCCCTATGTGCTTGGCAGTTACCCAAGATTTTGCCATGGTTCCTTTGTTCTGTCACAATCAAGCCTACCCTATTTAGCTGAGGCAGAAGTAAATCTACATGGGTAGCTGTTGGATGACAACAATTATGACATAAAGGCTTGATTGATCACCTCCTCTCCCAAATCCCAGTTCCCCTGCTGAATAATTATACAGTCAGATGCTCCTGTCCACACATAACATCAGCAAGAAAATCTTTGGGATGTTAAGAATGTGTCTGAGATGTCTAAGCAATTCAGAAGGGATGCTACCTACCATGCACTCCTCAGAAATGTTCCCAGTTGCTTGTCGCTGTTGGGCATCCTTCCTACTCAACAAGAGTGCTGTGTAGCTCCTTCTGGTGAGGTGTTGAATGCTTACAAACCAGTATATATCCCGGCTCCCGCAGAGGCTGCAAGTATAGTGTGTTTATATTGAAGGACCGCTTCCTCTGATAGCTCTTCCACGGTGTTGTATAGCTGCTGATGCTCTGTATTTGCCCTGTTTACATTGTGGGGTCGAATTCAAATCACCAGCAGCAACACTGAAGCAACAGGGGTAACACATGCAAGATGTGTCAGCTGTGGCTCAGTTGCTAGCACACTCGCCTCTGAGGCAGAAGGTTGTGGGTTCATAGTCCCACTCCAGGGACTTGAGCACATAAAGCTAGGCTGACATTCCAGTGCAGTACTGAGGGAGTGCTGCACTGTTGGAGGTGCCGTCTTCCAGATGAGACGTTAAACCGAGGCCCCGTCTGCTCTCTCAAGCGGACGTAAAAGACCCCATGGCACTATTTCGAAGAAGAGCAGGGGAGTTATTCCCAGTGTCCTGGCCAATATTTATCCCTCAACCAACAGAACAAAAACAGATTATCTGGTCATGATCACATTGCTGTTTGTGGGACCTTGCTGTGCGCAATTTGGCTGCCGCGTTTCCCACATTACAACAGTGACCACACTTCATTGGCTGCAAGGCGCTTTGAGACGTCCGGTGGTCGTGAAAGGCGCTATATAAATGCAAGTCTTTCTTTTCTCTTTAAGATCACAGACACGACAATAACTGTTGGTCATGGAGCTGATATTTTGTTAACTTCCAACAATTGTGGTGATTGCTTTATCAAAACTGACAAAAGGTCTGAAACATTAACCTGTCTTCTCTTTTTACAGATGCTGACAGACCCATTTTGAATTTCCAGCATTTTCTATTTTTAGTTCCGATTTCCAGTATTTTTTTAAATCAAAATCGGACCAGGTTAACCGGGCCGGCTGCATTCTGGGCAACGCAATATTGCAGAGACGACCTCATACAGATGTTAGGCCCCTTATTTGAATATGCAAATTCTGTTTCAGGCGTGTGCCCTGGACGCCTATCCTTTTGCTCACACCAATATAGCGGGTGGCACACTTTTGGCTCATAATGAGCGCGCGCTTCCCGTCCGCCATATTGGAGGCTTAGGCGCCAGTTCAGCACCTGAAAAGCTGACGCGCGCCCTTGAATTTCTAGGTCTATATATTTACTAGTGACGTAAATAAATCAGAAAAAAGAGTATGATTTTTAAAGAGAGAGAAAGGAAAAATGAAAAAAATAAAGTCTTAAAAGCCACCACTGCAAATAACTGGGAATGCTATGCTTCGGGAAGGGAAAAAACAAAGTTTCTCGCATCTGAAGCAATTTCTGTAAAATACAAATGACATTTATACATGTGAGGCCTGTATCTTTCAGCAACATTTGAAATTTTTATCTTGAATCGTGTAAAATATTGCTTCAGTCAATCTCTTGTCTTACAGTATGGGTAAACCCGTTGTTGCATTTAGATTGGAATGGGATAGCAGTTAACAGCAAAATCCACATTTCAGGTCACAGCATACACATATGAGCAAAACTGGGCCACATCAAGGCAAGGATTGGAGCACCAGTGGAAGCTGGGGCCAGATCAGGAATATCAGGAATATCAAGCCCTTTGGGGGAAAAATTGGGTATCGCCCATTTTGGGGCGCTAATATCGGCCGGGCGCAAAGTTAGGGCCCGACGCTAATTATCGCCTCCGACTGCAAAATTCACCTCTATCGCCCCTGGAGGTGACTTGAGCGCTAAAGCAGGCGCTACACACCTCTATTATGGCGCAGACGTCAGGGAGCGAGGCGCCACCTCAGAACGCTACCGAAGCTCAGGCGATGCCAGTTACCATGGAAGCCAGACAGACTGGCGCCGTCCAGTTCTTAAAGGGGAGGGGCCATCTTGTTGTCCAGCCACTCCCTGCTCATTGCAGCCTTGAATCTCGGCCTGGAGAGACCTCAAAAGCAATTGTGTTGGAAGCAGTAATGGATGGCTGAGGGCCAAAACTCCCTAGGACAGCGTTAAAACCAAAAATTTTGCCGACAAGAAAAGGCAGGAAGTGCCCGCCTATAAATAGCGCTCCCCCAGCCCCTTCCCGACTTGAAAACGTTCCCATCTACCTGTTCCTAGCGGCAGGCACTAAGGCAGGGGGCGCGACTCAATATCCAGTCCGGGGCGCTACCTGGGCGTTAAACGCTCGACTGACGTCACGATCTGCGGGCGCAGGAGATCGTGGTGGTAGTGTTTAGTGCCGCCGCAAAACAACTGGTCAATTTAGCGAGCGGTGCAAAAATCGCCGTGCTCGGGCGCTAAGTTCCTAGTGGCCCGTTAGCGCCCCCCGGAGGCACTAACGGGAGGCGCTAACCAACCGAATTTTTCCCCCATATGTTTTCCAAGCACATGAAAAGCAAATGGCTAGACATTTTGGCATGAGGTGGTTGTCTCCTCTTCCAATTTGCAGGGTCTGTGTGGACTAAGAAAAAGGTATTTGCAAAATTCAAGTGGCCAGGTCAGTAATTAATGTGTCAAATGTAAATTATCATAGTGCTTGGTGTCTTATTTCCCCATTTGTGGAAATGTTTGATGTCATTGTGGTGGATAATCTCCTTCAGAACATAGCTCCCTTGAATTATCTGCATAAACCATAAAGTACCTTTCTTCCCTTCAAGAAAATGCTTCCCTTGGCTATCAGGTTGTATGAATTATATAAGGGCTTATTTGCATCATGAAAATATTGGGATGAATTTCCAATATGGTCACTGGAGTGGCAAAAACAGTGCAGTACTTGATTTGCACCGGTCCAAAATAGGCACATCACATTGAGCCCCACTCTTGGGCCACGGCAGATTATGGATGCATAGTCAACCTCCAGCATGGTTTGAACCTACCACCGGGAACTCGCACAGTTTGGGGGCCAGGATTTCCCGTGCAGATACAGCAATTTAAAGGGCGGCAGTACGCACTTGAAGCTAAGTTCACAGGCTGCAGAATTAAAGGAGATATGGGCTGCAACATTTAAAATGAAGCTGTGATGGAGGCACATTGAGAAAAGGCACCGCACTTGGAGTACTGTGCACCGTTCTGTTCTCGATATTACAAAAGGAATATAGAGGCACTGGAGAAGGCGCTAAACAGATTGACAAGGATGACATGAGAACTGAGAGGGTATAACTATCAGGAAAGACTGAACAGGCAGGTCCTCTTTTCTCCAGAAGAGAAGGCTGATGGGTGACCTAATAGAGATCTTTAAAATTATGAAGGGGTTCAATAGGGTAGACGTAGAGAAAAATTTCCACTTGTGGGGAGTCCAAAACTAAGGGTCATAACAACAACAACAACTTGCATTTATATAGCGCCTTTAATGTAGTAAAACGTCCCAAGGTGCTTCACAGGAGCGTTATCAAACAAAATTTGACACCGAGCCACATGGTATAAGATAGTCACTAATAAATCCAATAAAGAATTCAGGAGAAACCTCTTTACCCAGAGAGTGGTTAGAATGTGGAACTCGCTACCACAAGGAGTAGTTGAAGCGAATAGCATAGATGCATTTAAGGGAAAGCTAGTTAAACACATGAAGCAGAAAGGGATAGAAGGATAGGCTGATAGTGTTAGATGAAGTAGGATGGGAGGAGGTTCATGTGGAGCATAAACACTGACATGGACCAGTTGGGCCGACTGACCTGTTTCTGTGCTACGTAAAAGTTTACAGGTTCAGAACTGGAGCTACTGGTGCAAGTGGTCCACCAAAGCAAGGTGGCCCTGTTCAGCAGTCCAGGGCATCTTCACCACAGAAGAGGAGTGCACAGTGCTTGGGAGGGGTTGGCAGCCATCGTGAATACTAACAGCACTATGCAATGCACAATATTTGCCAAGGTAAGGCTACCCAGCATTTCCCTATACCAAGCAGATGGGCAAAGTATGCAAGCCAGAAAGAGTTTCTACTCAACCTGTTACATACTTACTCAGACTGCATGCAAACCACTCAGAAAACTGTACAGCTCTTTCATTGCTTAACATGCATGCCCATACATAGGACAGACTTTGCACCTCCAAATTACAACTGGAAATCATGCTTACATCTTTAAAGATGTGCCCTAAAAAGTTCTCAAACAAAACCTAGCTGCATCATGCATTTTCATTTATACACACACACACACACACACATATATGATGGGCTGCAAGATTGGGCACTTGAGTTTCACTGTATGATGTTGTACAATTTTTGGTTCCTTTCTATCCTTCTTACTCTAGATGTTTCAGCTTCCATATTTTACTCTTGTAGGTGAGGCCCAACTCGCTATGTCTTTGAGAGCACCTTTACTAGCCTTGGTCATTAAAACCCAACATCATGGAAAACAGATTTAGTGAAGAAAAAGGGAAGAAGGCTCACCACCACCTTCTCAAGGGCAACTAGGGATGGCCAATAACTGCTGGTCTTGTCATCGACACCCATGTCATGAGAATGACTATTAAAAAAAGATTATCTGGTCATTATTTTATTGTTGTTTGTGGCACCTTGCTGCCGTTTTTCCTTACATAACAATCTTCAAAAGAAGTACTTCATTGGTTGTGAAGTGCTTTTAAGACATCCTGAGACCATGAAAGGTGTTATATAAATGCAAGTTCTTTCTTGATATCTAGGTAAGCTTCTGGCCACATGGCCAGGAAATGAACAGAACAAACTATTGAGCATTAAAACATTAGGCCTTGTTTTACTTTGAAACTACTAAGCAAATTTATTTCGCAAAAGCTGCCAAGCAAATAAGTACTAGCGATATAATAGTACCAGTCAGAACATTCAAGAGAAAAATTGTAACTGGGCTTGTGACCTCTGCCACTTGGGGCTTCACTGCAGGTGGCCAAGGAGATAGCATAAATTCCAAATTGGCTTGTATTTCTGTAGGACTGTATATTCTGTACACACCACCGTACAGGTGCAGGTAGTAAAATCTTGCCACCAGAAATTTCAGGGTCTTTTACACATCCTCAAATGAATGCATGAAGCTTTGGTGCTTCGATGTCAGCTTTCCTCTATGTGCAGGCCCAGTGAGGTACCAATCCTGACCTCACCGGCTAAAGAAAGGCTCCAGCTGTCCCTCTGCCAGCTGGTTCCTCTGCTGCCACTTTCACTTGTTCCAGCTCAATCGTGTTCAGAGCTTCACCCAGTGCTCCCTCGCCCTAACTTGCTAACTCCCCTGGGATGGATGCACCTGAGCTGGTGCCTGCACCAGGTTGAGTGAGTGATGTGGGCCACGACGCTGTCAGCCCATCTAATTTCCAGTTAAAAACAACTTGCTAAAAGTGTAATTGGTAATCCTTTGCACCCTATTCCCTTCTACGACATGCATAAGGTGTACATTTCAGATCACAGGGGACATGGTTTATGAAACTGCAACTTGCTGTGAGCGTGAATTAACAAGAGTTGGGAGACAGACAAAATCCCAAAGTGCTTCACAGCCAATGAATTATTTTTGAAGTGTAATACTTATTATGCAGTCATTTTGAGCACAGCAAGGTCCTCCGAATGGCAAATTAACCTGTTTTGCTGGTGTTGCTTGAAGAATGACTGTTAGCCAGGACAGTAGGAAAATTCCTTAGTCTTCTTCAACTAGTATTACAGAATCTTTTCAATCCACCGGGACAGATGAGGCAGGGCCTCAGTTTAACAACTCATCCAAAAGATGGCACCTCTGTCAGTACTGCACTCCCTCAGTACTACACTAAAATATCAACCTAGGTTATGTGCTCAAGCCTTGGAGTGGAGTTTGAACCCATAACCTTTGGACTCAAAGATAAAATGCTGCAAAATGAACCAAGCTGACTCTTATGGACGGATTCCTTTTTGATGATGAGAATCTTACAATTAATCCTTAATGGGGTAAGGGAAGTCAATGGAGATCGGCAAAGTTAGGGGTGATGGGAGTGTGAGACTTGGGAAGGGACACAGGCCATGCCATGACAAATAAACAGAAGAGAGTTTGATTTATTTCTTAAACATTATTCACCTGACAAGTCACCATTGACCTCTCCAGGGATGACATTGATACCAGTCTCTGATTGACCACTTAGGAGTTAGTGGGGGTGTCATAGAGTCATAGGGGGAAAAATGTGGTTGCTTTGCACCTCCCGTTAGCACCCTAAGAGGGCGCTAATGGGGTGCAAAGCAACTAGCGCCCGGGCACGGCGATGTTTACGCCGCTCGCGAAATTGACCAGACATTTTGTGGTGGCGCTAAACACTACCGCCACGATCTCCTGCGCCCGCAGATCGTGACGTCAGTCGATCGTACAACGCCCCGGTAGTGCCCTGGACCGGATATTGAGTGGCGCCCCCTGCCTTACCGCCTGCCACTAGCAACGACAGGCTGAGGAGAGCATTTTGCAGTGGGGAAGGGACTGGGGGAGCGCTATTTAAAGGCGATCGCTTCTTGCCTTTTTTTGTCGGCGACATTTTTGCACCACGCATTCTGAGAGAGAGCGACTTCTGGAGAGATTCAACGCTGTGTGAAAGAGTTTTGGGTACTGAGCAGCACTTTGCAGGTTCATTTTGATTTGACCTTCCTTGCATCGATTTAGAAGAGACTATGGGGGCTGCACGCTGAACTCTTTCCCTGGGCCTCTCCATTGTTCTTTCCAGCAGATTTGATGTACAGGTCTCTCCAGGCCGAGATTCAAGGCTGCAATGAGCAGGGTGTGGATGGAAAGCAAGATCGACCCTCCCCTTTAAGAACTGGCCGGCGCCAGTGTGTCTGTGTTCTATTGCTGACTGACATCACATGAGCTTCGCCAGTGCTCTGAGGTAGCGCCTCGCTCCTCGGTGTTAGCGCCTTAAGAGAGGTGTGTAGTGCCTGATTTAGCGCTCCAATCACCTCCAGGGGCGATAGAAGCCAAGTTTGCAGTCGGAGGCGATAATTAGCGGCAGGTGCGAAACTTTGCGCCCGGCCGATAATTGCGCCCCAAATGGGGCGATACCGAATTTCTCCCCCACAGAGTCATAACGGCACAGAAGGAGGCCATTCGGCCCATCGAGTCCCTGCCGGCTCTCTGTAGAGCAATCCAGTCAGTCCCATTTCCCCGCTCTATCCCCATAGCCCTGCACGTTTATTTCCCTCAAGTGCCTATCCCTTGAAAACATTGAGTGTCTCCGCTTCCACCACTTCCGTCAGCAGCGAGTTCCAGGTCCTCACCACTCGCTGCGTAAAAAAGTTTATCCTCACGTCCCCCCTGTATCTCTTGCCCAAAACCTTAAATCTGTGCCCCCTAGTCCTTATACCATCAACTAGTGGGAACAGCCTTTCCCCATCTAGCCTATCCAAACCCGTCATAATCTTGTACACCTCTATCAAATCACCTCTCAACCTCCTTTGCTCTAATGAAAACAAATCCAGCTTCTCCAACCTGTCCTTGTAGCTAAGATCATCCATCCCCGGAACCATTCTGGTAAATCTCCTCTGCACCCTCTCAAGGGCCTTCACATCCTTCCTAAAGTGTGGTGACCAGAACTGGTCGCAATACTCCAGTTGTGGCCTAACCAGTGCTTTATAAAGGTTCAGCATAACTTCTCTGCTTTTGTACTCAATACCTCTATTTATGAAGCCCAAGATCCCATATGCTTTGCTAACCACTCTCTCAATATGTCCTGCCACCTTCAGGGACCTATGCACATTAACTCCCAGGTCCCTCTGTCCCTGCACACTCTTTAAAACTGTGCCATTAAGTATATATTGCCTTCTCTATTCCTTCTGCTAAAATGCATCACCTGACACTTCTCCGTATTAAATTCCATCTGCCACTTGTCTGCCCATTCTGCTAGCCTATCTATGTCCTGTTGCAGTCGATTGGTATCATCTTCACTGTTTGCTACACCCCCAAGTTTGGTGTCATCGGCAAATTTACAAATTCTACTCTGTATTCCAATATCCAAGTCATTTATATATATCAAAAAAGTGATTTTCACTTTATGCATGACAAGATACCTGAGCCATTTTGAGAACTGGGCCTCATTTCCATTTAATATAAAAACAGAAAATGCTGGAAATACTCAGCAGGTCAGGCAGTATCTGTGGAGAGAGAAACAGAGCTAACGTTTCAGGTCGAGATGACCCTTCGTCAGAACTGTAAAAAGCTGGAGATGGAACAGGTTTTTAAGCAAGTGTAGGGGCAGGGAAAGGGGGGAGGGGAGGAAAGAAAGATATGTGGCTGTGAAAGCGAGTTTTGGTAGATACCTGATCAAACACGAGAAGGCAAACAGAAAGCAAATGAAGATGAACAAGGTAAAAGAGACAAACGGAAATCCCATCGGAGAGAAGAGCAGAACTTCTTCAAGGTGGGCATTCCTAGAAGATTTTCATTTGATTGGCGAGCTGCTAGCATTAAACCAACGCTCACAAGACAGCTTGCACATCAGGGTAGGTTGGCAATCGGCCTGCTCCTTCACAGATCCGAGCCGGAAGTAATGGGTTAAATGGGGAGGGAAAGAGTGGGGGGGGGGTGGTGGTGGGAATGGGCAGGCCAGCAGCCAGGTTATAAGATGTCTGTAGGCCCAGAAAGAAAATGTATGTGGTCCCACAAAAAAATCAGTGCTACTGTGTTTCACGCCATGTTTACTGAGCAGTCTGTTGCGGCTCCTTTAAGTACCACTGGTTAGGCTTCTCAATGCCTTACACTGGGGTCCGACAAACAGCGTAGGACCCCGATCAGCATTTTAAATGAGCCTCCCGCCTGAACAGGCGGACGCTCCAGCTGCCCATTTCAATGGCTTTTGGAGCACTATCTCGGGGTGGAGACCTTGAAAATCACCTGCAGCTTGTTTGAGAAATATGGGTCGAACTTTACCCTTTACTTGCTGACAACATGGTCAAAATTCGGCAAAGTCACACTTTCTGCAATTCCTGGAAGAATCCCAGGAGTGAATTACAGTCAAGACTGGGATTTGAAGTTGAAACTCCTAGTCACAATCCAACATTCTAGTTTTGTAGTTCGTAGATCACCCCCTTGAGTGTATTTTTGGGGGGATATAGGCATATAAAAATTACACCTTTAAACTCTAGTATTCACTGAGGTATCATACTTTCTGAAACAGTGCTAGTAAAATAGTCCTTGAGAGTCTCATTTATAATGGAGAATCAGATGTTATACACATTAACTATGGTAGTTCCACATTGCTTGATTTTTGTTTTTAAATTGTTTAGAAGTGAGAACTACAGCTATCTCCTCCCTCCCAGCCACAACAAAATATGAATCAAAATGATTGTTGATATAATTGCATTAACAGCTGTTCTTTGTCTGTCTGTCTCTCATCCACCAACTCTCACTTATTGTCATTCAATCTCATGCACTCTCCTTCTTTCTTGTATTCCCTCTCAGTTTGCCTACCCTTTCTTAGTGTTGCCATCTACGGCAAGTCCAAAAGCAAGTGACGGGCATGATTAGCCAAGAGTCGGGTACCACCCACCAGCGTTGACCAGCCCAGCCGTGCTTTTACATACGTACATATGAATTAGGAGCAGGAGTAGGCCACTCGGTCCTTCGAGCCTGCGCCGCCATTCAATAAGATCATGGCTGATCCGATTGCTCCACATTCCCGCCTACCCCCGATAACTTTTCACCCCCTTGCTTACCAAGAATCCATCTACCTCTGCCTTAAAAATATTCAAAGACTCTGCTTCCACCGCCCTCTGAGGAAGAGAGTTCCAAAGACTCACGACCCTCTGTGAGAAAAAATTTCTCCTCATCTCTGTCTTAAATGGGCGACCCCTTATTTTTAAACAGTGACCCCTAGTTCTAGATTCCCCCACAAGAGGAAACATCCTCTCCACATCAGCCCTGTCCAGACCCCTCAGGATCTTATATGTTTCAATCAAGTCACCTCTTATTCTTCTAAGCTCCAGCGGATACAAGCCTAGCCTGTCCAACCTTTCCTCATAATTGCCGCCAGTGGATAGTTTAATTAGCAAAAGGGTGGCCCTTATTCTTGCATATTAAAGATTTCAAAATGGCTCGAGTTCTGATTTTTGCCTTGCTGATCATAAAAGTTAATTAAAATGTAATAACTAATAATGCCTCCACTCCATAAAACAAGAGAAGTAAGTGGAAATGGGGGACTTTTTGTGTCTGATTTATATTTTAGAAATTTACAGCCAACCCATTCAAAAACTGGACGATCCAATCTAAAAACAGGTGGATTCCAACACCATTCTCTTACTCTCCCTCTTTGTTCAACTTTCACACCGTCATCCTGTCTCTCATTGTCGTTGTCTCTCTCTCATTTTATCTTCCGTTCTCGCCTCATGTTCTCTCTCTTCCTCTTATCACTCTCTCTCGCACCACCCCACCTCATTTCTCTATTTTTGCTCTCCCCATCCCTCTCATACTATTGTTGCCATTTTAAAATATTTTTCCTCATCTGGCTTACTCGCCACTTTTCTTTCCCTGAGCTTATTATAAAACAGGTTGCTGCTTCAGCGGGAAGGGGAATGGAACTGGGAATCGACACTTGCACCTGTGTGTCCATAGCGGGACCTGTATGTAGGAACTAAATGCAGTATTAAGGCGGTATAATTACTTAAGTTTTGCAGGTATGTGAATGGAACTAGGCACTGGGAAAACACCTGTGTGTATATTCATCTGATATGAACTGATGTATAAATTATAAAAGTAATTAATTAAAATGAATTAATAACACATTTCTGCAGGTGATTTACAGAAAATGAAAAACAAAATGCCTGCATACGTGCAAAATGGGAATTTACTTAAGGTACAAAGTCATTATATAAACACTGCATTGATGCTAAATAATTAGGAGGCACTTAGAATTCTGTGCTGTGATATGTGGAAAACTGTTAGTTTGCTACAGTACTCATATTCCTGAATATATTAGCATTATCTCCATTTCAATTTCACTTTTCGGAATGTCAGGAGAAGTTTAACTTACTTGAATATAAAAGTTTGGCATCATTTTAAAATTGACAAACTTACATGATGGGCTAACCTCCACTATCTAAGGTCATACATTAAGAATGGCCATCAAAGGATACAGTGCCAATTAGTCAACACCTTCAGGACAAGAGGAAAAATGCATTTGTACACATGCATATTTTATTGCACTGGATACAGCAAAGGCAATGGGCCCCAACAACATTCCGGCTATCGTGCTGAAGACCTGTGCTCCAGAGCTAGCCGCGCCTCTAGCCAAGCTGTTCCAGTACAACTACAACACTAGCATCTATCCGACAATGTGGAAAACTGCCCAGGTATGTCCGGTCCACAAAAAGCAGGACAAATCCAACCCAGCCAATTACCGCCCCATCAGTCTACTCTCAATCATCAGCAAAGTGATGGAAGGTGTCATCGACAGTGCTATCAAGCGGAACTTACTCACCAATAATCTGCTCATTGATGCTCAGTTTGGGTTCCGCCAAGACCACTCGGCTCCCGACCTCATTACAGCCTTGGTTAAACGTGGACAAAGGAGCTGAATTCCAGAGGTGAGATGAGAGTGACTGCCCTTGACATCAAGGCAGCATTTGACCGAGTGTGGCATCAAGGAGCCCTAGTAAAACTGAAGTCAATGGGAATCGGGGGTAAACGTTCCATTGGCTGGAGTCATACCTAGCACAAAGGAAGATGGTTGTGGTGGTTGAAGGTCAATAATCACAGCCCCAGGACATCACTGCAGGAGTTCCTCAGGGCAGTGTCCTAGGCCCAACCATCTTCATCTGCTTCATCAATGACCTTCACTACAACATAAGGTCAGAAATGGGGATGTTTGCTGATGACTGCACAGTGTTCAGCGCCATTCACAACTCCTCAGATAATAAAGCAGTCCATACCCGCATGCAACAAGACCTGGATGACGTTCAGGCTTGGGCTGATAAGTGGCAGGAAACATTCGCACCACAGAAGTGCCAGGCAATGACTATCTCCAACAAACGAGAGTCTAACCACCTCCCTTTGACATTCAACAGCATTACCGTCGTTGAATCCCCCACCATCAACATCCTGGGGGTCACTATTGACCAGCCACATAAATACTGTGGCAACAAGAGCAGGTCAGAGGCTAGGTATTCTGCGGCGAGTGTCTCACCTCCTGACTCCCCAAAGCTTTTCCACCATCTACAAGGCACAAGTAAGGAGTGTGATTGAATACTCTCCACTTGCCTGGATGAGTGCAGCTCCAACAACACTCAAGAAGCTCGACACCATCCAGGACAAAGCAGCCCGCTTGATTAGCACCCCATCCACCACCTTAACCATTCACTCCCTCCACCATCGGCGTACCGTGAATGCAGTGTGTACCATCTACAAGATGCACTGCAGCAACTCGCCAAGGCTTCTTCGGCAGCACCTCCCAGACCCGCGACCTCTTCCACCTAGAAGGACAAGGGCAGCAGGCGCATGGGAACACCATCACCTCCAAGTTCCCCTCCAAGTCACACACCATCCTGACTTAGAAATATATCGGCGTTCCTTCATCGTCGCTGGGTCAAAATCCTGGAACTCCCTCCCTAACAGCACTGTGGGAGTACCTTCACCACGTGGACTGCAGCGGTTCAAGAAGGCGGCTTACCACCACCTTCTCAAGGGCAATTAGGGATGGGCAATAAATGCTGGCCTTGCCAGTGACGCCCACATCCCTTAAAAACGAATAAAATTTTTTTTTTAAATATTGATTCACATATGGAATATTACAGTGTACCCTGTACATCTTACCAATCAATTGATTAGGTGTTAGCCGTGTCCCAGTGGTAGCACTCTTGCCTCTGTCCAAAGCTTGTGGGTTCAAAACCCACTCCAGAGACTTGAGCACAAAGTCTTGGCTGACACTTCAGCACAGTACTGAAGGGGTGCTGCACTGTCTTTTGGATGAGGCGTTAAATCGAGGCCCCGTCTGCCCTCTCAGGTGAACATAAAATATCCCACGGCAATAGTCAAAGAAGAGCAGTGGATTTCTCCCAGTGTGCTGACCAATATTTATCCCTCAACCAACATCACTAAAATAGATTATCACAATGCTGTTTGTGGGAGCTTGCTGTACGCGAATTGGCTGCTGCGTTTCCTACAGTACAACAGTGACTACACTTCAAAAGTACTTCATTAGCTGTAAAGTGCTGTAGGATGTTCTGAGGTTGTGAAAGGCGCTATATAAATAACAACAACAACAGCCACTGACCTACAGGTCGGCCATTTAGGACTGAGATGAGGAGAAATTTCTTCACTCAGAGGGTGGTGAATCTTTGGAATTCTCTACTCCAGAGGGCTGTGGAGGCTCAGTCGTTGAATATATTCAAGACAGAGATCGATAGATTTTTGAATATTAAGGGAATCAAGGGATATGGGGATAGTGCAGGAAAGTGGAGAAGAGGTAGAAGATCAGCCATGATCTAATTGAATGGCGGAGCAGGCTCGAAGGGCCAAATGGCCTACTCCTCCCTATCTCTGTAATCTCCTCCAGCCCTACAACCCCCCGAGATAGCTGTGTTCCTCTAATTATGCCCTCTTGAGCGTCCCTGATTTTAATCGCTCAACCATTGGTGGCCGTGCCTTCTGTTGCCTAGGCCCTAAGCTCTGGAATTCCCTGCCTAAAGCTGTCTGCCTCGCGACCTCTCTTTCCTCCTTTAAGACGCTCCTTAAAACCTACCTCATTGACCAAGCTTTTGGTCATCTGCCCTAATTTCTCCTTATGTGACTCGGTGTCAAATATTTTTGTGTCTTTTAACACCCCTGTGAAGTGCCTTGGGACATTTTACTATGATAAAAGCGCTATATAAATACAAGTTGTTGTTGTTATATAAATGCAAGAAAGATGGCACCTCCAACAGTGCAGCACTCCCTCAGTATTGCACTGACGTGTCAACCTGGATTATGTGCTCAAGTCACACAGAAAATTCCCCCTCCCCCCAGCTGATAAGATCATTGTAAGCTTTGAACAGATGTCTGGCACTTTTGTGATACGCATAAGGGTAAATTTTACAAGGCCTCCCAGCACCACCGGGGGCCTTGCACGCAGCCAGTGCATATTGGAAAATCAACGCTACCTTTCCTGTGATTTTCCGCTGATAATAGCACACCTGTGATTTGCCTATATTTACCAATAAGTATGATGCATTGTCAACAGTACACTTCAAAAAAAACTTCAAAATAAATGGTAGAAATTCCACTTCTGCACTTTAAACATGTTGGGGAATGCACACCGCAAAATTCTGCCCTCCCACCCATGATTTTCTGACCATTCATTTTAATGGAGTGCAGCCCTTGAACTTTAACCCCCAAGTTACAAAAATCATGCACGATTTAAAAAGTTAGAAAATCTCATCACAGCACTTGAAAGGTTAACCTGACTGCCTCTCACCTGTGTCATATTACTGGAAATAAAGTTGTTGATCCCTAAAGTATAACTGTTGTTAATGAAAATATACTTTAAAATTTGCACAACATTTCCTTTTAAGTGGAGCCCAAGCAGAAATGGCACTTTATTGATTTAGTCTGTCTTTCTGCATAAAAACATATGTCTTTGTGAGTCATTTTGTGGTTTAGACTTAAATCTGGTTCTGTAGGAATATATTCATTAAGTTTACTGAAGGAATGTTTTATTAACCTAATTATTGCTCTTCATATCTTTGGAGTGACCATTTAACCTTTAATAATTTAGGTAGGATGTAGAATTCTCTGGTTATATACTGTGGGTTAGTAGGGACTGAAAACTAGTGGATCCAAGTTCCAGCTCAAATTCCTCCCTCAGCACAGCCATGGCCAGTGCTGTCCATGCCCTGGTTTGGGACTCCAGAGTTTGCCGCAACAGCTCTGTGACTGTTTCCCTTGTGAGGCGGAAGTGCCTGATGCACTGTTCCTCAGTGAGGTTGAGGTGTGATACTTGGTTCTTGAAGACCCGTGTGGTGTCGGACTTTTTTTTAATTCGTTCATGGGATCTGGGCGTCTCTGGCAAGGCCAGCATTTATTGCCCATCCCTAATTGCTTTTGAGAAGACGGTGGTGAGCCGCCTTCTTGAACTGCTGCCGTCCGTGTGGTGAAGGAACTCCCACAGTGCTGTTAGGGAGGGAGTTCCAGGATTTTGACCCAGCAACGATGAAGGATCGGCAATATACTTCCAAGTCAGGATGGTGTGTGACTTGGAGGGGAACTTGGAGGTGGTGGTGTTCTCATGCGCCTGCTGCCCTTGTCCTTCTAGGTGGAAGAGGTCACAGGTTTGGGAGGTGCTGCCGAAGAAGCCTTGGCGAGTTGCTGCAGTGCATCTTGTAGATGGTACACACTGCAGCCACGGTACGCCGGTGGTGGAGGGAGTGAATGTTTAAGGTGGTGGATGGGGTGCCAATCAAACGGGCTGCTTTGTCCTGGATGGTGGCGAGCCTCTTGAGTGTTGTTGGAGCTGCGCTTCCTGCGACCTTCTCATCTATTCTCCATTCTTGCAGCGACTGCAGGTTTCCATTGCTGGTGCTGCTTCTCCTCATCCAGCAGCCCCAATGGCAGACCCAACAGAATACTCATGACAGCAGCAACAGTGCAGAATTGTAAAGACAGTCTAGGGGCTGCCCCTTCAAAAAGTAAATTAAAAACCTTTTAAAGCATTGCTGCTACAGCCAAAACTGGCCCAACAAGCACTCTAGCAGCTTGAAAGGACTAACCAGAAACTTACCTTAATTGAAATGAGGATGGCTTTAAATATCACTTATGAAGGTGGCTTCCTGGCTGTTCCCGCCATGATTTATTAGGTGGGCTTAAGAACTGATGAATCAGGCTCTGGCACAAACCATTGAACCAAATGGGACCTAAATCAGTCCAAGAACCCTCATTATAATATTACAATTATCTCTGCGTTTATTTTAGGCGCCCACGACAATATGGCGACCAATGCATTTTTGGTGCATTTCAGTTGCATACGATCCACATTAGAAATCGGTATGTTGTGGACCCGCCTTGAACCCGAAAAATGGGCGAAGCGAGCTCCAATTTTGCCCCCAAAATGTCCCGCCTACTTATTTTTTAAAATTTAGATTTAATTTTTAACTGGCCAACCCTTATACCTTCACTAACAGATTATCTGGACATTTAAATCATTACTGTTTGTGGGGGCCTTGCTGTGTGCAAATTGGCTGCCGCACTTGACTACATTTTTCATTAAAAGCCCTGCCCCCCCCTCCCCCGCATGCACACGCCATATAGGCGTTAGATTTCTTCTGTGCACTACTGTAATAAACATGTTTACAATTTCCTTACAGAAAGCACACAGAAGGAATCTTGCCCATGGTATGTAAACACAGCCATTGTGCTCGAGGCCATATATGTATCCCATGCCGATCCCAATAAGAAGGATGAGGCTGGGGCCAGTAGCTGGTCCCTGGTTCCCCCATTACTTTGCCACATTCTCACAGCGATAAGCTATTCCACAATTGTTTCATATCCCCTCTATGTTGCAAGTCCACATCTTGCTGCTGCGGATGAAAGAGTCAATTTTTTACAAAAAAATTCCATTTCAGTTGAGTGCTTGCATGGAAAGGATTCTTGCTCTTTGCTCAAAGACACTTCAAAGGTATCCTACGTAGTTTGTGCTTGTCTCTCCGTAACCACTACAGAACAGACATAGGCACTAAAAGCGCTGTAAAGTATTGGAACCACTAATGTGTCCTGTTTACAAAACCACTTTCAAATTAAACTGCACAATTAATAGTTTTATATTTCAAGAGGGAGTCTTATCATCTTTGCAAAAAAAAAAAATCAACCAGCTAAAATGAATGAGGATCAACTTTGGTTTTAATGTTCTTATTTTTTCCCCCTGCCATTTCTGTTTCCTTTTAAATGATTATTTTTATTTAGACAGGGAGTGAATCACTGAGGGAATAATTTGGAGGAGTTACAGAGCACTATGATATGAGAAAACTGAATTAACATATACACAGCTGATGTGCCGTCTGGGTTAATGGTGTTGTGTATTGATGTTCACTTACATCATTGGCACTTGTAATGAAGGCCTTGGCAAATTTTCTGCTCCATTTGACTCCATTCATGTTGACGCTGATGTATTCAAATCTCTCTTTTTCTTGCACTCTACCAAAAAGAAGGCAAGGGAGTTCTACTACAAGGCAGGGCTGTGCCAACTCCCAGACTGGGAGTGGAAGGGTTCTTATAAAAATAGACCAGTTACAGAACTATTGGTTTTAGGCATTTGTGTTTTCTTTCTTCTCACGGAGCAATGCTTGGCCTCCCTGCTCAGTGTGTTTAGCAACCTCCTACAGTGGTGTGATTAAAATCAGGAGCACCCTGAGTAAGGAATTACAGGCACAGATCGGTTTCCCATCACTGCATGGTGCCACATGCTGCAGCATTCCAGAGCCTGGTCCTCAAGTGAGAGATTGCTTGAGATTTCTGGCCTCTACAAAGCATTAGTAACACTGCCTTGCCTGTCAAAATCAGTAAATGCTCCAAAGTAGTATCCCGATGATGTTGGCACAAATAATTCTTTGAATAATAATGTGCATACAAATGAGCAGAAATAGATACAAAAGCAGTGTGCAAATTAACCACATTCTTTGCAATGGATTGCTTTACTTTTGAAGCCCCTCTCTTTAAAAACAATTTTCCTGTGCAAACTTTGTTGCACAGAAGACAAGTTTACTCATTTTTACTGATATTATGTGGCACACGGTCTGCTTAAATCTGGGTTCAAGTCCCACTCCAGATCTAGAACATGTAGGGGTAGAAATTGGTCCTCATCGCATCCATTTTACAGGCATAAAACGGGTACAAAAAGGACCAGTTTCAGGGTGCAATGTTCTGTGCCCCAAGGACGCCTGAAAAAACGTCCGACCCAAATTGGGTGCCTAAAACAGAGGCGACATGCGTATGCTAATGAGGGGTCGAATGCCTGTTTAAAGACCCTTACAAGAAATTTTACATTTCTACGGAAACCCAGCTCTACAGTACCTCCGACAGCACCTGCCGGCCACGATTGCCCCCCTTCCACTGTCCTTACCCCCACCCCCCCCACCCCGGCACTTACCTGAGGGTCGCTGGCGATGAGAAAGGCAGCCCGAAACTGCATAATATTGAATGAAGGCCCCACCTGACTGTTCTGGTGATTCAGGTGGATGCTAAAGACTCCGTGGTACTATTCAATGAACAGCAGGGAAACTCCTTGCATCTCAGCTAATGTTCTTCCTTCAACTTAACACTCAGCTCAGTTTGTGAGAACTGGCTGGGGTTAATTTTGACTTTGTGCGACAGTATTATCGGGTGATGGTGAATCGCCAGCCCATTTTACATCCCTCCCCATTCTTAACTCCATTGAAGTCATCACGAGAGAGGTGTAAAATGGGCTGTCGATTCACTATCACTCATTTTACACCATTGCAGAAAGTCTAATTTACCCCCACAGTATCCAAAACAGTCACTGCACTTCAAAGTAATTCCTTGTATGTGAAGCATTTTGAAATGTTTTTGAGTCATGATAAGGTGCTATGTAAGTCAAAAGCCCTGAAATTCTATGGGGGTTCTACCAGTCTCCCATCATAACTCCCAAAGACCCTCCCCTCAGAGGAATGGTGTAAATATATGAGAATTGCCTTTTAAGCTGTTTCTTTTCGATTTCCACTGATCTTCCACCTTAGAAACATAGAAACAGAAAAATAGGAGCAGGAGTAGGCCATTCGGCCCTTCGAGCCTGCTCCGCCATTCAATAGGATCATGGCTGATCCTCTATCTCAATACCATATTCCCGCTCTCTCCCCATACCCCTTGAGTTATGAAGTAGTTCTGCTGCAACCATTATATCATAGATGGATCACTTGTTTTTGCCTTTTTGATGATTTACCTTTGTGCCTTCCACTGTAGGGCCCCCATTCTCCCCTCCCACCCTTTCCATCACCCACTCCATCTATTGCCTGTGACCACAGGAGCCCCAAAGCTTCCTCCTCATAGGCGTGAGAGGGTGGGGTTTGGGAGTTCAAGCACCTGTTGCCAATCTTTCTCTGCCGTTATGGGCAGTCGTATTCTTTAAAATTAACACAAAATGTGATGAAGACCTCTTGTTACCACGAGATGCAGTCAAACCCAGGCATCAGCTTGAAGACCATAATGTGTGTGATGATAGATGCATGAACCAAGCAATTATATACCATGTGAGACTTTTAGAGGGGTGCACGCATGTGAGGCTGTGTGTGAAGGAACACTTCCAGGTGACGGCTGGGGTTATAAAGGACCTCACGCTATCTCCTGGACATTGATGGCAAGCTCTTCAAGCATCTTAGCACAGTGCAGAGGTTGTTGTAAGTGGCAGACATGCATAGCACATTCTTGGAAGGTGTGGCTGGCTCCTTTACCTTGCCTGACCTGGTAAGGTCATTAAACCTTTTGCAACATTAAGTTGCCTTGTATGTGGTCATAGATTTGGCACTCACTACCCTGGCCTCCTCCTTCCACTGAGCCTAAGCAGAACCCTTGGGACCTGCACCACACTGTCCTCTGCCTCACTTGGTCCAGCTGCACTTCTTTTGCTGCCTGAGAGAACCTAGGGGCTCTATGGCCCTCATTCAGAACTGACAGACATTTCTCAGCTACACAAACTTTCAGCCTCTGCTGCTAAGCATGTTTTCAGTTTGCCTGGCCCTTTGAGCTGCTGTAGGCATAAGGCTGATACCTGGGATGGCAGGAATGACATATGAGGAGAGATTGGGTCGATTGGGCTTATACTCGCTGGAGTATAGAAGAATGAGAGGAGATCTCATCGAAACATATAAAATTCTGACAGGTCTGGACAAACTAGATGCAGGAAGAATGTTCCCGATGGTCTGAGAGTCCAGAACCAGGGGTCATAATCTAAGGATAAGGGGTAAGCCATTTAGGACAGAAATGAGGAAGAATTTCTTCACCCAGAGAGTGGTGAACCTGTGGAATTCTCTACCAAAGATGGTAGTTGAGGCCAAGTCATTAAATATATTCAAGAATGAGTTAGATATATTTCTTAAAGCTAAAGGTTTCAAGGGATATGGGGAGAAGGCAGGTACAGGGTACTGAGTTTGGATGATCAGCCATGATCTCATCGAATGGCGGAGCAGGCTCAAGGGGCCAAATGGCCTACTCCTGCTCCTATCTTCTATGTTTCTATGTTTCTAAATCCTGCAGCTTCACGCTATTACCCGTGAGCTCCCAATGAGTGGCAGTTTCAATGCCAAGCACTCACTCTCAATATTATAATTAAACCGACCCCATGAACTTCAGCGAGGTCAGTGGGTAGGAGGGTGAACCTTGCCAAACTTCCTGAGGAGGTCACACCAGTAAAAGAAAATCTGGTTTTGAGTGTTGGCAATCTATTCAACTGTGTGTGCATCACAGCTGAGGGTGAACCTGTTCTTACCTGATGTCTACACACATGCATTTTTCAATAAGGATAACTGGGTAATGATCAGGAGTGTGAACCATTTTTTCCCCCTATCCCTGGGCCACACTTGTTCATTTTTACTGTTTTAAGGGAGAAAAATAAATCCTGATCCTACAATTCTGCACTCACAATGGGGATCGGAGCTTACAGGAAGAGCACGGATGCACGGCCGGTGATTTTCCCCCCCATTAAGATTACCAAAAAGGAAAATCACAGGCTGTGCGACTGCAATGTCCTGTGGCGCTCCCTATGAGGGTAAAATCAGTCCCGTACCTCTTTTCAGCGAATGTGCCAAATGAGACTTTTATCTCCAGGTAAGATCCACAAAAAGTTTCCGGAAAAAAAAAATTTTTTAAATTGTGTCCACACATGTTTGTCTTTGTCAAAGGATTTGACGTCAATTGTGTTATTAGAGTAATTGACATTTCCCAGTGGCAATCTGGAAAACATGACTTAACTGGTCGTGTGGGCGTTTTCAAAGTCAATTGGGGTGTTATTTCACTGTGTATTTAACCATTCCCATATTTATGGAGCGGATGAGAAAATATGAAAGTAGTGAAACCAATATGTGAGATCTGATTACTCTTTCCTTCTCCAATTAGGCTGCAAGTATTGGAAAGAGATGAAAGTAATCTGCTAATGTTGCTAGCTATACACATCTTAATTAAACAGTGCACAAAAAAAATGGAACTGCTTGCTGTCATCCCCACGTAGTCAATAAAACTTTGTTTTTTATCAGTTTCCAAAACTTTTATACTGCAAAGTTGTCATGCCTTTTAAAAAATTAAGAGACACATCTTCTTTGGTGAAATTTTGGACCTCAAAAAGTCTTAAAAGTGTCTCAGGTTGTTGCAGTCATTGATAATATGATAGAAATGTCAATCAGAGAGAGAGACATACTTCCCCAGATCATGGGAGGGAAAGTAAACCATCATTAAAGCTCTGTTTAATTACAGTAGTCTTGTAGTTAGAATTAGTTTAATGCTTGTTGATTTTGTTATATGCATGCTCACAGCATGAAACAGCCCAAATCACAAATCACATCCTTTGTCACTGTGACTGTGGTGCACTATCCCTCCTCGTCCTTTTCAATCCCTCTGCAGCCTTTGACACAGTCGACCACACTATCCTCCTCCAATGCCTCTCCTCCATTGTTCAGCTCAGTGGGCCTGTCCTTGCTTGGTTCCACTCTTACCTATCCATTCGTAGCCAGAGCATCTCCAGCAATGGCTTCTCTTCCCACTCCTGCACTGTTACCTCTGGAGTCCCCCAAGGATCGAAGCTTGATTGCCTCCTCTTCCTCAGTCACATGCTGCCACTTGGTGACATCATATCTAGACATAGGGTAAGCTTCCACATGTATGCTGACGACCTCGCCACCACTTGTCTTGAACTCCTCTCCACTAACCAGTGTTCCCTTTGAGCTGTGCGGTCGCGTGGCTGCACTGCGCTCCAGGGATCCCACGCAGTCGGCTTGCCGGCTTTTCAATGCAAATACCGTGCGGCACATTGCCACTAACCCTGTTTTTAAAAATATATTCAATCTCAAGATGTGGGCATTGCTGGTAAGGCCAACATTTATTGCCCATCCCTAATTACCCTGGTAACAATTTGATATAACTGAGTGGCTGGCTAGGCCACTTCAGAGGGCAGTTAAGAGTTAACCAAGTTAGTGTGGGACTGGAGTCACCTATAGGCCAGACCAGGTAAGGACAGCAGGTTTCCTTCCCTGAAGGACATTAGTGAACCAGTTAGTTTTTTACGACAATCCAGCAGCTTCATGGTCACTCTTACTGATACAGCTTGGCTTTCCAGATTAAACAGAATTTAAATTCTCACACTGCTATGGTTGATTTGAACTCACATTCTCTGGATTACTAGTCCAGTGAAATAATCACTGCACTACTGTACCCCAGTTGCAACTGAGCTGCAATTTCCTCCAGTTAAACATTAAGAAGACCAAAGCCGCTACAAACTCCATACCTTCACCACCGATTCACCAGCTGTCTCTGCTCGAAGCTGCATCTTCTCAATCTCAGCATTCCATTTGACTCTGAGCAGAGCTTTCAAATCCAGATCCTCCCCATCACAAAGACTGACTACTTCCTCCTCCATAATAGCGCCTGTTGCATGCCCCGCCTCAGCCCATCTGCTGCAGAAACCTGCGTCCATGCCTTTGTGACCTCCAGGCTCAACTATTCCAATGATCTTCTGGCTGACCTCCTATCCACCACCCTTCGTAAACCTCAGCTCATATCCCGCACCTTTCTGCCCACCCATCACCCTTGTTCTCACTGACCTACATTAGCTACTGTACATCCCCACTTCCTTCACCCCACCATTAGTGGAAGTGCTAACCTGGTGGTGCATCATCTACTACAGCTTACCTTTGCCACTACGTGCTAACCCTTCTCCCTCTCCCCTTTTTCTAGGTCCTTTAGATGACTCTCGTCTGGCAACTGCACAGACTCAAGGGAAGAACCTTGCTGAAGGTCATTTGCTATGACCCAAGCACCAGGACAGAAAGTAGCAGCCCATGTGGAGTAGATAGTGAATTAGAAGTAGTTTGCACTGGGTGATTCATTGAGCACAGGTGAGCAGGAGCAAGTGCAGGTGAAAAGGAAGGCCCAAGAAACAGTTCATAGTTTACACTGTTTCTCCAGGGTTTCTGCCAAATGTACAGCAGGAGATTAGGGCATCCCGCAGAAATTCAACCCCAATATCTTGGCATGTAAGCTCTGTTTGAAGCAAAACCTCATTGACAGTATTCTAACATATGTTTTTCTTCTGATCCTATAGTAATACTAAGGAGGAGAACCAAAGGCCAATGTCGACCCTGTCCCCAGCAGCTACAGAAACCTTCATCACTCACTTCAACAGTGGCAAGCACCAGAGCAGGTACATCGGGGTGAAGTTGGTCAATGGCAGTAGTGTAAAACGGGCTGATAGCCAATCGGCAGCTCATTTTACGCCGCACCTGATTTTGTTTTCCATCAACCTTCTCTGTGGGATTGAGAGATACGGCCCATATGGCCATCAATAATACCCTACACTTCGGGGAAACCTGTGATATGTATAAAGTATTGTGCTGCTGCCTCCTTTGCATAGAAAGAGAAAGTATGAATGAAATAGTCCTGGCAAACAAGGCATCTGTCACTTGTTGATGCGTCAGTGCACAGTTGGTTGCAAAATTTGGCACATATCCCCTGCTGAAAGGATCCAGTGGCACACCTGACCCCACAATCCTTCTTTATCTGACCAAACTGGTGACATACCAGCTGAAGATATTGTGGAAATCAAAGACAGGATAAACCAATCCTCTCGTAGCAGCTGTGTTCAAGAATCTGATCTTCTCAGTTCAGGTCATTCAAGAGTGTTCAGCAGATACTTCTATCCAAAGCGCAGGAGACTTGAACTAAAGTTCCATTAATCCAATTAAAATCTATTTCTTTCTCAGATGACTGCCATTAAAACACTTTTTGATTCAATCAGAAAAATATTTAAACACATCCATCACCTCTTCAGCAGGACTTTTTCTGAAGCTATCCACCATCTGCTGAAGAATCCATATCACTGGATAGTTGGCCAGATATCCCCAAGTGACTTGTTCAAATGGTTTCGGTAATCTAATGAGCTCCTCCTCTAGTCTTTTTTTTTATAGCCATGGAGTGTTTTCTGCTCTAATTATCATGAAGCATGTGGAGAACCATCTCTTGCCCAGTGGTGGCAGCATACTAAATGTTTCTTCACTGCTTTTTCCTGCATTTTCCTTTTGGCCTCTCAAAAAGTTGCCTTTACAATATACTCACACTGTTTTTAATAATTGCAGCAGTCCATGTTAACTGCTCTACCTCACTAGCTCGGTGCTGTATGAATTATGTCTTCCTTCAGATGAAATTTTCTTTTGTTGTACGTGTGCGCTGCTGCCTTCATTGTCCTCATTTCCACCTCCGTGTCAGCTGAAGACTTCACCAAGGCATTAGAATTGTTACTCAGTATCGGTTAAGAAAAGCCACATTTTGAGGCAAAGGATTTCTCCCTGCTGATTTGTGCCACCAACAAATGCTTTATCTAACAGTTCTGATGAGGCCAGGTAAACCAGTGACACCTATTTGGTGTCATTTGAAGTTGGGATTTGCCTCACGCCCTCTAAATGGGAGTTTTATGATCTACTACCAGAGCTACTGCACCATCCTTCATATGAGATGTGGTACACAGTAAAAGGAATGCTTCAACATACTATACTGCAGCTGTAATAGGGTCTGTGTTTATACTCTCTATTTGTTGTACAGCAAGTTCCTGATTCCTGACGGGAGGAGGCTCGAGTGGAGCATAAACGCCGGCATGGACTGGTTGGGCCGAAAGGTCTGTTTCTGAGCTGTATATCTTATGTAATCCTGTGTAATCCTAAAATCTCTTCTGACGAAAGGTCATCGACCTGAAATGTCAACTCTGTTTCTCTCTCCACAAATGCTGCGTGACCTGCTCAAAATTTCCAGCATTTTTTCTGTTTTTATTATCGATGATCTCTTCTGTGCTTTCAGGAGGAGATGCAGAGCATGCGCCTGGTGCAAAAGGCTAATGAATTAGGCACCTTCGAGCAGCCGGCCAAAGAACATCACAGTCCTGATAAACTAGCAAGTAATGGGCTGGAACCTTGAGTATGAACAAGATTGGACTCGGCGATGATGCCTACAATTAAATAGCCTGCAGAAGCTCACTGTCTAGGCGTTTAGGCTAACACAGGAAGGATGACTATTTGAGGTACCAGAAAGCTGGCAGCATCCAATTCCCAGATGTTGCAGTTAGAGAATATGCATTCTACGAGCTTGCCTCGTAGAATCAGGCAAATAGGCCTCAGACAGCTCTAACTTTTTCCAGTTCTGATGAAAGGTCATCGACCTGAAACATTAACTCTGTTTCTCCCTCCACAGATGCTGCCTGACCTGCTGAGTATTGCCAGCATTTTCTGTTTTTATTTTAAACAGACCTGAGCACCCAATTTGACGGTAGAACACATTTGCAGATTTTTAAGGCTAAACACAAAATGTGCGTGGGTCTTATTATACTTCCTAAGTATCGGCAATCATATGCAAATTGGTCCCAAGACAATTTCACAATTTTTCTCACCAGCTTTATCAGGGCTTTAAAATGTGCTTGCTTCTGTTCCTTGTTTTCTGTATCAATGATAGATGAAACTTGAGCATAAAATCTGGGCTGACACTCCAATGCAGTACTGAGGCAACGCTGCACTGCCGGACGTGCCGTCTTTCAGATGAGACGTTAATACAAGGCCCCATCTTCCCTCTCAGGTGGACATTAAAGATCCCATGGCACTATTCAAAGAAGAGCAGGGGAGTTCCAGGTTCCAGGCACTCAGAGAGAACAATAGTAAGATCAATTTCTATACACGCAGTACTAGAAGAGCAATATCCCATCTAGATCCTGTCAGCTTCCATTTTATTCTGCTGTTCTGCACAGGTGGCAAAGGCACCCACAAGAAGGTCCTTGCTTAAATATACAGCTCAACGCCCAATGACATCATTAGGCCCCGGCTGCAATTTTAACTCTAGCCTGAGCAGGGAAGCCAGGTGAAGACAGCAGGAAGAGGATCCAGGATGAGAACAGGCCATTTCAAGTAAAGTTTTTTTAACTTTCCTTGTAGGGCCTGGAGGAGCAGGAGTGCTCCTCTGGGCCCCACAAGGAAAGTTTAGACTTTTCCTGTCACAGGCTCCCTCCCTTTGATTCTCGTGAGACCCTCCCAAAATCCCCTCCCTGCGACTTACCTTCCGGCCAGCAAGTCTTCCTTTCGTGCCGGCCAGCGGCCTTCTGCCACCTGATCTCACAATCCCACCCACCAGCCAGATGCCACTTCAGGAAGGCAGTTGGCCAGTGACATGCAGGTGAGGCCCGGGAGATAAAATCGCCCGAGCTTCATGCTGCCAAGGTTAGGCGCATTTGGCTCTTGCCCTACGTCATCCCCCACCCCCAAATCCCACTCCTAGTTAAAATTCGCCCTTGAGTTCCAGGTCAGTCATCGCTGAATAGCAAAGTTGTGACGTACACAGTAATGAACCATAATGCGAGAGACCTGCTTGGGAGCATAGAGCAAATAACCTCCAGAAAGGTCAAGATAGCGAATCCTTGCCTCCAGGATCCCTATGATGGATGCATGGGCTTTATTGTAGCAATGTTCTGCTGCTAAGTTTGGCAATCAAAGAGGGGTCAGGAACCACGGAAGCTAGGTCTGATCCTTGTCTCCCAGAAGCCTTCCTGGCACTCCACTGTCTGAATAGGGATGGGAGGCTGGAGTGCCTCATGACAAAAGCATCTTGACAACTACCTACAAATTTGGCTTGACATGCAGGATTCATTGTAGCTGGTCACAGACAATTTGAACATTGATGGAATGAAACCATTTTCTACTCAGGAAGTCCAATAGATCCAGAGTAGGAGCCCACAGTGCAACGTGGGTGCCATCTATTGACCCTGAAACTCTGAGGAAGCCAGCAATGTGACTGCACTGAATAGTCCTGTTTTGCTGTTGCCTAGGAGTCATCCCAAAACAGATGAATTCCCTAGCTCTCCTGAAGATGATATAGGTAACTTAGCATATGTGGACTCAGAAGGCTCCCTGGCTGATGTTGCAAAAGTCTCCCGGTTGCAGCTTGCAAGGTGCCTGTGGCGTAAGAGTTGAAACTTTGACAGCCACAGACAGAGCTGCTCTGTTACTTGACCAAGGCTGCAGGTCATAATGCAGAAACTGGCATAGCTCATCTCGGGCTTCCTTAGTGAAGCAAAATCACCGAAAGCAGGGATCTGCACTCAGTCCCTCAGAGGATCTGTGGCCCTATATACACACTTTGGGGGTAATAACAGGCTCACATCAACAACAACAACAACTTGCATTTATATAGCACCTTTAATGTAGTAAAACATCCCAAGGCGCTTCACAGGAGCGTTAGCAAATAAAATAAGGAGATATTAGGACAGATTGGTCAAAGAGGTAGGTTTTAAGCAGTGTCTTAAAGGAGGAGAGAGATGTAGAGAGGCAGAGAGGTTTAGGGAGAGAAATTCCAGAGTTTAGGACCTTGGCAGCTGAAGGCACGGCCGCCAATGGTGCAGCAATTCAAATTGGGGATGTGCAAGAGGCCAGAATTAGAGGAATGCGGAGATCTCGAAGGGTTGTAGAGCTGAAGGAGATTACAGAGATAGGGAGCGGTGAGGCAATGGAGAGATTTGGACGGACATTCTGGAGGGGTATGCGGAGAGTGGCGGTGATAGCCAATCCGCTGGCAGAGTCCACAGGGCTTCTCAAGGGCAATTAGGAATGGGCAATAAATGCTGGCCTTGCCAGCGACGCCCACATCCCGTAAATGAATTTTTAAAAAGGGACAGCTTGTTGCTGCCTTACTCTCCTTTGCACTCTTCCATTCTTCTCCTCCTCCTTCTCCTTGAGCAAGATAGCAAAAATGGAATTCCCATGGGAAACTTATGTTGCTCAATTGTATTCTTTACTGTGGGTTATGGGTCAAAAATGTGTTGGTGACCAGAGAGTCCCTCACTCTAGCAGTTTGAAGTGCAGCTAAGCAGCTCCCCAAAGCCAAATGAAAATCAGAAAGTACACATGTGAAATGGGCAAAAGTTTGCCAGGCAGTAAGCAATTTATGTGAATTGCTTCTGCCAAGCAAGTCTGCTCATGATTAGGCTACACATAAGAACATAAGAAATTGGAGCAGGAGTAGGCCATATGGCCCATCGAGTCTGCACTGCCATTCAATAAGATCATGGCTGAACTTCTACATCAATTCCACTTTCCCGCCCTATCCCCATATCCCTTGATTCCCTTAGTGCCCAAAAATCTATGAATCTCTGTCTTGAATATACACATAGACTGAGTCTCCACAGCCCTCTGGGGTAGAGAATTCCAAAGATTCACAACCCTCTGAGTGAAGAAATTTCTCCTCACCTTACTCTTATATTCTAACCCCCTTGCAATAAAGGCTAACATACCATTTGCTTTCCTAATTGCTTGCTGTACCTGCATGTTAACATTCTGTGATTCATGTACATTGACTCGCCAAATCCCTCTGAATACCAACATTAACTAGACTCTCACCTTTTAAAATATATTCTGCTTTTCCATTCTTCCTATCAAAGTGGATAACTTCACATGTCTCCACATTATACTCCATCTGCCACCTTCTTGCCCAATCATTTTACCGGTCTATATCCCTTTGCAGCCCCTTTACATCCTCCTTATTAAATTCTAACAGGACTAGACAGACTAATGCAGGAAGGATGTTCCCAATGGCGGGGGAGTCCAGAACCAGAGGTCACAATCTAAGGATAAGGGGTAAGCCATTTAGGACTGAGATGAGGAGAATATCTTCACCCAGAGAGTGGTGAACCTGTGGAATTCTCTACCACAGAAGGCAGTTGAGGCCAATTCATTAAATATATTCAAGAAGGAGATAAATATATTTCTTAAGACTAAAGGGATCAAGGGATATGGGGAGAAAGCAGGGACAGGGTACTGAATTTGGATGATCAGCCATGATCTCATTAAATGGTGGAGCAGGCTCGAGGGGCCGAATGGCCTACTCCTGCTCCTATCTTCTATGCTTCTATGCTTCCTCACAGCTTATTTTCCCACCTAGCTTTGTATCGTCAGCAAACTTGGATATATTACACTCGGTCCCCTCATCTAAGTTATCCACATTGTTATGGATTGAGAATTGGTTAACAGACAGAAAACAAAGAGTAGGGATAAACGGGTCTTTTTCAGGATGGCAGGCTGTGATTAGTGGGGTACCACAAGGATCGGTGCTTGGGCCCCAGCTATTCACAATCTATATCAATGATTTGGATGAGGGGACTAAATGTAACATTTCCAAATTTGCTGATGATACAAAGCTAGGTGGCAGTGTCAGTTGTGAAGAGGATGTGAAGAGGCTTCAAGGGGATCTCGACAGGCTCAGTGAGTGGGCGAGAACATGGCAGATGGAATATAGTATGGATAAATGTGAAGTTATCCACTTTTCAGAAAAAACAGAAAGGCAGAGTATTTCCTAAATGGTGAAAGATTGGGGAATGCAGATGCTCAAAGGGACCTGGGTGTCCTTGTACATGAGTCACTGAAAGTGAATATGCAGGTGCAGCAAGCCATTAGGAAGGCAAATGGTATGCTGGCCTTCATTACAAGAGGATTTGAGTACAGGAGTAAAGAAGTCTTACTCCAATTATATAGGGCCTTGGTGAGACCACACCTGGAGTACTGTGTACAATTTTGGTCTCTTTACCTAAGGAAGGATATACTTGCCATAGAGGTAGTGCAACGAAGATTCATGAGATTGATTCCTGGGATGGCGGGACTGTCGTATGAGAAGAGATTGAGTAAACTAAGCCTGTATTCTCTTGAATTCAGAAGAATGAGAGGGGATCTCATTGAAGCGTACAAAATTATTACAGGGCTTGATAGGGTGGATGTTGGGAGAATGTTTCCCTTGGCTGGGGAGTCTAGAACCAGGGGCCACAGCCTCAGGATAAAGGGTAGGCCATTCAGGACTGAGATGAGAAGAAATTTCTTCACACAGAGGGTGGTGAATCTTTGGAATTCTCTACCCCAGAGGGCTGTGGAGGCTTAGACATTGGGTATATTCAAAACAGAAGTCGATAGATTTCTGACTAGTAAGGGCATCAAGGGATATGGTGATAGGGCCGGTGAATGGAGTTGAGGCAGAAGATCAGCCATGATCTCATTGAATGGTGGAGCAGGCTCGAAGGGCCAAATGGCCTACTCCTGCTCCTATTTCTTATGTTCTTATGTTCTTATGATATAGATTGTAACTAGCTGAGGCCCAAAGCACTGATCCTTGTGGCACTCCACCAGTTACACCTTGCCATCCCGAAAATGAACCATTTATTCCTACTCTCTGTTTTCTGTCCATTAACCAATTCTCAATCCATGCTACTATATTACCCAAATCCCATGGGCCCTGATCTTGTATAACAAACTCTTATGTGGCACCTTATCGAATGTCTTCTGAAAATCCAAATATACTACACCACTGGATCCCTTTTATCTACCCTGCTAGTTACACCCGCAAAAAACTCTAATAGATTTATCAAACACGATTTCCCTTTCATAAAACCATGTTGACACTGCCTAATCATAATGGCCTGAAAATTAGACCTAATGCGGGAGAGTACGCACTGTGTACTCTCGCGTATTAGGTCCCGACGTTCCGGTTTCCTGCATGCACTGCGCATGCGCGGGAAACCGGCACTTTGGGTATTGCGAAGGGGGCGGTTCCTAAGTGAACCGCGTGCGCGCTACAGGTTGTGCGCACGCAGCGCACTTAGTTTTTTTTTCAGGTTTGAACGCGCAGGTAAGTGTTTAAGATTTTACACATAAAGAAAGCAGGCGTAAGACCCCCTTTTAACAAGGTAAGTAGTTAATTAAGTATTATTTTAAATTTTTTTCAACAGGTTTATCTTTTTTAGAGACTTTAAAGAAAGGTAAGTTTATTTTTATAACTTTTAAAAAGAATTTAAATTTTTTCAAAAATTTAAATTTTTGTTTAAAGTGGTTAATTTATTTAACTATAGTTATTTTATTAATGTGATGGCTTTTTTTTTAAATTTAATTGAGGTTTAGCTGTTCTTTTGGGGGCTTGTTGTATTCATAGTTTTGACAGCACTTGCTGTCAAAACTATGAATGAAAGATGGTGTGCTGCCATTGGCTCTAACTGGCCCACGTGATCCCAGAGGTCGCATCGAATTAACTGCGCCTCTGGGACACGCACACACTGCGCGCCGGCACCAGGGAGAGGCCCAGGACCAGAAGTTCGTGTGGGCCAAAACCATAAAGGTAGGCGCGGAGTGCGATATCGCGGGGGATCCTTACCCCCGCGGCAACCATCGAACTCCAATTTCTGGGCCATTGTGATTTTCCAAGTGTCCTGTTACCACGTCCTTAATAACCTAATTTATCTGTGCATAAGTTACATTAATATCAATTCTGTGTAGTGGGAGTGGAATTGCTGAGAACTCAGAGTACTAGCACTATCTAATTTACTCGTGTGCAATGGTGAAAGATAAGACAGAAGAATCGCACCCTCCCCCAAACACACACAGCTGGAAATTTCAGCTGAATAAAAAATGAGAGTAATATTGGTGGAAACAACACCTACCCAAAAATCTGATCCTCAAAATATTTCTGGCATTATGTTCCTTTCTCAACAAAACCAACGTAGATTTTCAGCCCATGCTTTCAGCATTTGAATCAAACAGTGCCCAGTCGATATTCCACTTTGTGTGATTGGAGGACTACACAACATGAGGTAATATGACATACAACAGTTCTTTGTGACATTAGAAGCCTTTCTCTGTGCAACCACAAACTTCACGCTCAGGACTATAAACATGGATGTCTTGGTGTGTAATATGTGAGAGGTTATTCAAGTGCATCTCATGCACCATTGCTTGTGCTGCATCATGCTGGGGACACCATAGTGCTTGTGGCATGCATACAATTGGATAGACTTCATTTGAGTGGTCAACCTGTAGGTATTCTTACCTTGGCATTCTTCTTCATACCGATGAACGTGGCAAACAGCATTCGCTCTTTCAGCAACCGCTTGTCATGCATGCTTCACTTTTGGTCACAGTGGAGGGTATCCCTCTGCCCAAAATATCATAACTCTCTGTCTATCAGAAGAACATCCAAAATCTTATTGAAGGGGGAAGTTCTATCCCCTCGCCCCGGGCAAGCGCCCATTCTTGTAGCGCCATTCAGCCGCAGCAAATACCCATTCTCAGAAGAGCAGCAACCCTTTAAAAGCTATTGCTCGCCTTATTCCTGCCCACTGTCGACCATAGTGCACCCTGTGCTCACGGAAAACATGCAGCGAGCACATGATAATTATTTAAATTAGCTCATCGTGCTGAGCCTGCTGAGGTCATCTCCCCCTGCATAATGTTCCCTGTGCACACAGTGATACCGGGACATTTTTCCCAGGGTGGAAAGTTGGCCCTCATACCCCAGCATGAGTCAGAGTATTATAGGAAAAAGGGCAGAGCATTGGAACATACAAGATCAGAAAAGACCCGGCAGCCCATTTTGCTGATCCCAAATTGTACTACTCCTTGATCACCCACTACCTCAAATATGCAGGGGAGAGCAAACAAGAGAGATAAAATAGGCAAAGGCTTTGAAAAATGCTACCTGTCCCTTTTCAACCTCTATTACAATGCACTGCCCAGGAAGACCTAAAAAGTGTGGGGATATAATAAAAATAAAATAAATTAAAATCAGAGTTCACAAATGAGTTCAGCACAATGTGATATATTTTAAGAAATTTCTTTTAACATCAGTATTTTTGCGTTCAACAGTAAAGAATGCTTTAACTTTGACATAACCTTTCTGTTTATTACTCTAATTATTATTCAATCAATGCATTTAATGATTCATTTTTAGTAAATTTCTAATGGCCCACCTGTTTGAACATAAACATATGGGCATTTATTCCCAGGAACTCACAATTCCAACAGTGTGTTACATACATCTGTTTGGGGGGAAACAGAACACCCACAGTTTTATATAGTGTGTGCAGAGAACTACATTCCAAGATTCCCTTGTGTGTTACAGGTGCACCTGTTTTTAAAATCATCAGACCAGTTGGAAACATTGGTGTAAAACTCAGGAATTATGGAATCTCCAACAGCAAAAAGAGAGTAGTTCATTCCCGTTTCACCTATTATTAGAAGGACTGAAAAGGGCAGCTTGTTAACCTGCAGAGACTGTGTAAACACTGTCAAAATTTAATTATTTGTATATATTTCTGACATGATGATAGTATAGTACTTTGCAGCTATTTTGTCACTACAAAGCACAGTGGGACCACAATTCTGATCTGGCCCCGGACATAGCTCTGGCATAAGAGGGGAGTCAGCAAATTGGACAGAGCCTGGTTCCTCTGGGATTCAGAAGAGGCGGGGAAATTCTGATGGGTGGGAGGGACGTGCGTGGATTTTCTGCCAAACCCTCCCTCGTCAAAGGGTTGTGTCTGGGGAGTTCTCGTACTTCCTCAGGAAATTTTGCCCAGTTCACTTCCCGAGAGGTCCATTTTAACTCACACCTCAGCCTTCCAAAGGTCCCAAAATGCAGGATAAAACAATCAGTCCTGGAGATGGCCTGACAACTCCCTTGACAGCATAGTGCCGCTCTGACTTTCCGGCCCTCTGTCAGGATGGGTGCGGCTGATGTACCCTCACGGGTGCTGGAGGCCCCGCCTTGAGTATGTTAATGAACCCATCCGTACAATTTAATACAGGCTTCATGTACAGCTGGGACCACCCAAAAGGTTAATTTTACTTATTTAAAAAAAAATCTTGATTGGCCTCCTTAGACATGGGGCTCAGGGATATGGCTGGGGTCTGGGAGAAGGGCCCCACCCAATGACAAACAGGTGCCAGATTTTCCAGCTGCATGGGGCAAGTTGGTGAAGGAGATGCATCTGCAATGGTGCTTGTGTCTGCCTGGCCATGCAAATTAGGTGTCCTTCCACTGACTCCTGTGGACCGGTGGAGTTTAGCGTTTGAGTACATCAGCAGGCGTGATCCCTGACGAGGTCTTTTGCCCCTCGTGTTATTGCATCTCCTTTGTTTTCTTCCATATTATGTACCTTACATACCTAACTGGCAAGAACCACTGGGAACTGTCTTCACGTGGTCTGAGTTAGTAGATACATGCAAAGCTGGGTCATATGCAATACAATCCCCTCCTACTAACATGCACCACAGGGCTGACACAGCTCGTGACTATGCCATTGAATTCAATAAATCTGGGAATTTATGGGTCAGTATCGGAAAAAATTGCCATGAAAACTGTCGGATCTTGTAAAAGCACAACTATTTGACTAATGCCCTTCAGAGAATTCCTAGTCTGACCTACATGTGACTCCAGTCCCAAATTACGTAGTTGACTCTTAATGCCCTCAGGGCAACTAGAGGCAGGCAATAAATTCTACCTTGCTGGCATCACCCACATCCCAAGAGCCTGTTTTAAAAAAAGCAAAGACTGGATCCTGGGTATTCAGCCAGCACATGGGCAATTAGATTTTTAGCATCAAAGACTACCTGTATCTTTATTGAATTATATCCTTTTCATATTGCAATAAGCAACTCATTCAATGAAAAAGCATATAGCTCTTGTGTGGAGCCAATGGCTCCCAGGACCCTGGGGAATCTAGCAATATTGTACAACTGCTGTGCCTTCCTCCTGCTGTTGCTGGTTTTTACTGAAGCAGATGTATTTATCTGTGACCTGCTGGATAGATTTGAACATGGTGGACTCACTGATACCTACAAACTCACTGGATGGAGCTAGAGTGTCAGCTGTGGCTCAGTGGGTAGCACTCTCGCCTCTGAGTCAGAAGGTTGTGGGTTCACAGTCCCACTCCAGGGACTTGAGCACAAGAATCTAGGCTGACACTCCAGTGCAGTAATGTGGGAATGCTGCACTGTCAGAGGTGCCGTCTTTCAGATGAGATGTTAAACTGAGGCCCTGTCTGCTCTCTCAAGTAGATGTAAAAGATCCTATGGCATTATTTTGACGAAGAGCTGGGAAGTTATCCCTGGTGCCCTGGCTAATGTTTATCCTTCAATCAACATAACAAAAAAAAATTATCTGTTCATTATTGCATTGCTATTTGTGGGAGCTTGCTGTGTGCAAATTGGCTGCTGTGTTTCCTACATTACAACAGTGACTACACTTCAAAAAGTATGTCATTGGCTGTAAAGCACTTTGGGATGTCTGGTGGTCATTAAAGGCACTATGTAAATCCAAGTCTTTCTTTAGAAGGCAGCTGTGACATAAATAAAGTGACCTTTCACAGACACTAATAGCTATAGCAAGGATTCTGAACCAAATCCACGTGGTGGGAACCAGCTGTGATGACCTGAATGCTGAGCCCAACACCCCAATACAACATGTCCTCTTGAACCACTGCAAATAATGTTTGATGCAACTGACTGGCTTGCTCGGCCAACTCAGGGGCAGTTAAGAGTCAACCATGTTGGTGTGGAACTGGAGTCACATGTAGGCCAGACTGGGTCAGATTTTTTAGAAAAACTGAATTCAAATTCTCAACTGCTATTGTGGGATTTGAACTCATGTTGTGTGGAATATTAGTCCAGGCCTCTGGATTACTAGTCTAATGACATATCATTACCATACCCATATATATATATATCATTATACTCTCATCTCAACCCCTCAGTCCCATTTCCACTCCAAGAAGTAGATAACTCACAGTTACAGTTTCGTTCTGCCATTGTCAGTGGGGATAAGGTCGGTGTGCTTCAGCTAGCGGCTTTTTAACACTGTGATGCTATTAAAGTCAAGTAAAGGCATCATTGAACTGCACTGAAATTAGAGTGGGAAAAGTTCACATGTAGCATAATTAAGGGCAATAGCACTGCCTTTGACCTGTGTAATTTATTGAAAACATAGATTCATTTTTAATTATATGTGTATTTCTACCTTATGAGGGCATTTTGTCCTGCAATGTAATGGTGCAGTACACTAGAGCACAAACATAGAAACATAGAAACATAGAAGATAGGAGCAGGAGTAGGCCATTCAGCCCCTCGAGCCTGCTCCGCCATTCAATGAGATCATGGCTGATCATCCAAATTCAGTACCCTGTCCCTGCTTTCTCCCCATATCCCTTGATCCCTTTAGTTTTAAGAAATATATCTAACTCCTTCTCGAATATATTTAATGAATTGACCTCTACTGCCTTCTGTGGTAGAGAATTCCACAGGTTCACCACTCTCTGGGTGAAGAAATTCCTCCTCATCTCAGTCCTAAATGGCTTACCCCTTATCCTTAGACTGTGACCTCTGGTTCTGGACTCCCCGCCATCGGGAACATCCTTCCTGCATCTAGTCTGTCTAGTCCTGTTAGTATGTTACCGAGATGTGAGACACAGACTTACTCATCCTACTCCACTAAGTTCCCAATTCACAAGTGGGTAGGGACCACATGGAGGCCAAATACCATCCCTTAGAGGAGTGGGAGAAGGAGGAAATGAAAAATGAGGGGGAGAGAGAGGATGTTATCCCAACCTCCTAGTGGTTGGCTCAGGGCAACACTGCAGAAGCCTGTGAGCAGGTTAGCCACTATACAGATGGAACATAGACTACTGCTATCTAACCTGGACAGCCCCAAAGTTTAAAAAATATCAACATATCTTTATGGTAAATTTCAGGATTTAGCAGTCCCAGTGCAGAGCTCCACTTTACAGGGCAGGTTTTGGTTTTTGGCCATGGAGATCAGTACACCAGTGTTGCAGCCCAAACAATTTTCTGTCCTTTAGTTAATAGGCAGAAAATTGACCCAAGCACAAGGTATTCCTGATCTGGAAACAGCAACAGAACTCGAGAGCAAGAAAGCAGCTCTCCAGACGCCTGAAGGCCAAGGTCCAACAAAAAACTCGCGACCTAAAGAACAGATGGTGGGTGGAGAAAGCGCAGGAGATCCAGCAGCTAGCCGACAACCACGACGTGCGTGGATTCTTTAGCGCAGTCAAGACCACCTACGGCCCAAGCACCCAAGGTCCTACCCCACTGCAGGCCAAAAACGGAGAGGTACTCATCAAGGACAGAGAGGCAGTCAGTGCCCGCTGGAAGGAACACTTCGAAGATCTCCTTAACCGAGACTCTGTCTTCAATGCGAGTGTCCTCAACTCCATCCCGCAGCATGCTACCCGCCACCACCTCAGTACAACCCCAGCCCGGCATGAGGTTGAAAAGGCCATCCAACAACTGAAGAACAACAAGGCCTCAGGAGCAGATGGAATCCCCGCCAAGGCGCTAAAACATGGTGGAGAAGCACTATTGGCGCGAATACATGAACTCATTTCTCCTTTTTGGAAGGAGGAGAGCATGCCAGGGGATCTCAGAGACACCGTAATCGTGACCATCTTCAAGAAAGGTGACAAGTCCGATTGAGGTAATTACAGAGGAGTCTCCCTGCTGTCTGCCACAGGGAAAGTTATCGCAAGAATCCTCCTCAATCACCTTCTCCCAGTGACTGAAGAGCTCCTCCCAGCGTTGCAATGCGGATTCCGCCCACTAAGGGACACAATGGACATGATCTTCACCGCACATCAACAACAAGAGAAAAGCAGGGAACAGCACCAACCGCTGTACATGGCCTTCTTTGACCTCACAAAGGCCTTCGACACTGTCAACCATGAGGGATTATGGAGTGTCCTCCTCAAATTCGGCTGCCCTCAAAAGTTTGTCACCATCCTCCGCCTGCTTCACGACGACATGCAAGCCATGATCCTGACCAACGGATCCACCACAGACCCAATTCACATACGGACCGGGGTCAAGCAAGGCTGTGTCATCACACCAACACTCTACTTGATCTTCCTGGCTGCAATGCTCCATCTCACCCTCAGTAAGCTCCGCGCTGAAGTGGAGCTAATCTACAGAACAAACTGGAAACTGTTCAACCTCCAGTCCAGATCCAAGGTCGTCCCATCCTCTGTCATCGAATTACAGTATGCAGACGACGCTTGCGTCTGCACTCACTCAGAGGCCGAACTCCAAACCATCGTCAACACCTTCACCGAAGCGTACGAGAGCATGCGCCTTACACTAAACATCCGTAAGACAAAGGTCCTCTACCAACCTGCCGCCGCCACACAGTAGAGCCCCCCAATTATCAAAATCCACGACGAGGCCTTGGACAACGTGGACCACTTTCCATACCTCGGGAGCCTACTGTCAACAAGGGCAGACATCAATGACGAAGTCCAACACCGCCTTCAGTGTGCCGGTGCAGCCTTCGGTCACCTGAGGAAGAGAGTGTTTGAAGACCAGGACCTCAAACCCAGCACCAAGCTCATGGTCTACAGAGCAGTAGTGATACCCGCCCTCCTGTATGCTGGGCTGGATTTTGATACTGGGGCGGGTTGGGGTCGTGTCATCCACTTTTCATGTTATCCACCCGACTGCAATTGGATGTGGGAGATTGATGCAATTTTCACCTAATTGGGCAATTGAGTTCCAGCATATGGGAACCCATGAACTTAGTGTTTTCAGTCTGAAAGTCGCCTCTGATGATGTCATCATTGCTGCTGCATTGAAGGTCTTCAGAGACTGCCTGGCCTTTGCTGTGAGAGGACCTGGATGCAAATTGAGCAGCAGCAGTCCTAAGTCTGCTCCCAGATATTTTTACACCACCACTCCGAGAGACAGAGAGAGAGAGAGAGAGATAGAGAGAGAGAGAGCGAGAGAGAGAGATCCAGCCAAATGTGCTCCCGCCAGGTTTCACAATCGTGGTTCAGAACAGGCGTGCTTCACGTAAAACAAGGGTTAAAATCACAAAGGCCTTTCAAAATGGCATTATGGAGCCAATTTAGTGCTTGTTAAGGGCCTTAACAGCCTATCCCGTCTCCTAGAAGCGGGACGGAGTCAGGACCAGCAGACACGATTTCATGAAAATTGCGTGGAGGCGGGATGGAGGCGGACTTGTGCCCGCCCGCCAGTTTATGCAATTTTAACCCCCCACACGCCTCCAAACCCGCCTCCACGGGTCAATGAAAATCCAGCCCAAAGCCCATGTACAACAGGCACCTCAAAGCACTGGAGAGGTACCACCAACGCTGCCTCCGCAAGATCCTGCTAATCCATTGGCAGGATAGGCGCACCAACATCAGTGTTCTCGCTCAGGCCAACATCCCCATCATCGAAGCTTTGACCACGCTCGATCAGCTCCGATGGATGGGCCACATCGTCCGCATGCCCGATACGAGACTCCCAAAACAAGCGCTCTACTCGGAGCTCCGACACGGCAAGAGAGCCCCAGGTGGGCAGAGGAAGTGCTTCAAGGACACCCTCAAAGCCTCCTTGAAAAAGTGCAACATCCCTACCGACACCTGGGAATCCCTGGCCCAAGACCGTACAAAGTGGAGAAGAAGCATCCGGGAAGGCGCCGAACACCTCGAGTCTCTTCACCGGGAGCAAGCGGAAGCCAAGCGCAAACAGCAGAAGGAGCGCATGTCAACCCAAGCACCCCACCCACCCACCCCTTCAACCACCATCTGCCCCACCTGTGACAGAGACTGTAGGTCCCGCATTGGACTCATCAGTCACTTGAGAACTCATTTTTAGTGTGGAAGCAAGTCATCCTCGGTTCCGAGGGACTGCCTAAGAAGAAGAAGAGAATAAAATCGAGCAGACCACAAATCAGTGCTCTGCCGTGAATGGTATATTGAAAAATGTATTCCTCTATAACTTATATCCCTCAATCACTTCTTTCGCCAAGAAACTAACCCAACTTCCTACTGTTCCGACGAAGGGTCATCGACCTGAAACGTTAACTCTGTTTCTCTCTCTACAGATGCTGCCTGACCTGCTGAGTATTTCCAGCATTTTCTGTTTTTATTTCAACTTCCTACTGAATTGGTTGACATTATCTTCCCTGGGCAGTCTATTCCCTGGCAGTGTTCACCACCTACTGTGTGAAAGAGTTGAACAAAAACCGTTCAGTGTCATTTTCTGAGTTTGAGTCTGTGCCCACAGTTACAGAGTTTGGGGTTACATCAAACAATTTCATTATTGGGGTTCATAAAATCTATAATAACAACAGAAAACGCTGGAAAAACTCAGCAGGCGAGGCAGCATCCGTGGAGAGAGAAACAGAGTTAACGTTTCAGGTCGAGACCTTTCGTCAGAACTGGAAACAGCAGGAAATCAAATAGATTTAAGGCAAGGATAAAGCTGGGAAAAGGGGGAGGGGATGAAAGAACAAAAGGAGAGATTAAGAGACATTAAGAGATATTCAAGGCAAGAGGTGGTGTAAAATCTATGCTCCCTTAGAATCTTGAAAATGTTGCTAAGAGTGTAAACTGTGTAAACAATCCTAGTTTCTTAGTCGCTCCTCTAGTTCATGTGTCAGCACGCTCATCTCTGAGTCAGGAAGTTATTGGTTCAAGATCCACTTCAGGATTTATGCACATTATCTAGACAGGAGTGCTCCTTCTGGCTGCAGAAAATATTGTGGGCCACTGCTGGCCTGGGCTCACCCACATCCGCTTTACTTTCCCCCTCCCAGGATCTACCTGCGAGCCCGCTAAGCTTTGGAACCGGCGGAAAGTCCTCGAGCCCCGACCGTTGAGCTGCCCGATTGCCATCCACAGCTTACTGGATTCATTCAAATGAGGCCTGATGCCAAATTTAGTTCTGGCCTCTTTCCGACATCCGCTTATACCGCCCATTTCACGTTGGAAATCGGCGCGAGTTGAATTTCTCCTCCACTGTCTTTTGTATGAGACGTTAAACCGAGGCCCCATCCATCTGATCAGGTGTCTGTAAAAGATCCCATGGCACTATTTGAATAAGAGTATCTAGTTGTCCTGGCTGACATTCTTCCCTCAACCAAAACCACCAAAAACTAATTTTTTTGATTATTTATTCAGTTGCTGTTTGTGGGCAGAAATTAGCTGCCAGATTTGCCTGCACAGCAGCAATGCCTACATTGGGATATCCTGAGGATTTGAAAAGTCCTACATAAATGCAAATTATTTTCTTTCTTTTTTCAGGTAGTTAATCTTCAGTATTAGTTGAGTTGCCCTCCTCTATACTCTCCCCAAGACCATGATATTCCAACTGTAATCTGCTGACCAGGCTTACACCGTATATAGTATTCCAAGTGGAGCCAGCCAGTACACAAGCTCACAATTAACCATTGGGATTTATGCTTTATTGTAATGGATTGTAAACCCTATGAATGCATTTGCTTCGTTATTGCTGTTACAAACTGCGCTAAAGGTTAAATGAGCCACCACCAGAGCCAGAGATCCCTCTCCCATACTGTTTTCAGTAGTCTACCACTGTTTATCATATATTCCCTCTGCTACTCCATCTCCTCGGTCTCAGTACCTTGCATTTGCCCACATTAAACAAAATCTGCCACTCATCAGTCTATTCTATCTAGATCCCTCCGTATTTGCTCTGCTTGTTCTTTATTATTTATAACCCACCTCCACCCCCAGTTTTGAATCATTTTTGCACTGCTCACTGTGGTAAGCCCTGGCTTTGATCCATGGTCTATTCTGAGTTCACTGATCACAGCGAGGCTGCAGTAGAGGCACTATAATTAGCATGTGTCCCCAGGTTATGGAAGGGAAAAATCAACTAGGGTTCCTACTCTTTGCTCACATCCAGTGACCCCTGCTATAGAAACAGGGCTCAGTTGTAATACCCACTACCACATTCAAATAGCTGGTGACACTAACTGTTTTGATTCATACATGAAAAATGGTCACTTAGACAAGGCGCTATAGAGGTTTCCTGGTGCCCATGGAATCATATCCCAACATGAGTCGGCCCTTTCTGGAGAGAAGAATAGAAACCTGGAACAAATGTTAGGGAATTAATCAGGACACTGCAACAGGACATAGACGGGACGTAGGTTCAGTCCTCCATATTATCCTGTTCCTAATCTCAGCCACATCAGTGTATTAGATGCTAATCCCAGGCTAGGTACCTAACCATAGAAAAGGATAAAGGAAAACATCATTCTCCAGCTTCTCTCATTCCCACCTAGCAGCCATCTTAGAGAAGCACTGTGGAGGCCAGTGGGAGTCGGTCTACTAAATGCTGCATAAGTTGGTGAGGAAAAGAAAGAAAACTGCTAGATGGGGTGGGTAGAGAATACAAAAATAATATTTTTGCATCCCCCAGCATTTTAATCATGTCTGCACCAAATTTAATATTAGCGTCACAAAAGTGTAAAATTCGGTGCTGTGCGATACAATGACTTCTGCAGCCTCCTGTGCCCAGACAGATCCAACAGCATCCTCCCAATCAACTAGAAGTGGCTTTTATTTCTGTGATAAAAAGGATCTGCATCTTTCAGTAGGAGAAACACACACATATGTGCACACATGCACACACTCTCTCTCTCACACACACACACACACAGAGGAAGCATTTTTTTTACTGCTGTCAAGTCCAGATAAACACGTACCTGATGCAAGCATAATTCAAGTCCAAGTGTAAAACTCCAATGTAGCATTCCAATTCACTACCAATATATAGAATTCCCCAGTCAGCCATCAATTGCCTTCAAGTTTTTGGCAAACTAGATGTATGTTTATTAGGGTTCAACTGCAAATGGTTGCCGGTCTGCGCACATGAAGCCTGATTCCTTTGAAAAAGTCCAGGACATGGAATGTGTTAAACATATGGATTAGAAATGTGTGCATTTTAAATATTACAACAACTCTGTTACATTCAATGATGCTCAATGCCATTGTTATATTGGAGATTTTTTTAAAAAAAATTAAATACTAATTAGTTGGATCTAAAATATGGAGGAACATTAACAGAATTTTGGTTTTAATCATCTGAAATATTACTTCTTACAGAAGCTTTGAAAAAAATAAATAAAATATGTGGTGCCACAAAAAAATCCCTGCTGTTTTCAGCCTGGGTTTGATTAATGATTTTCTGCTTAATAAAAGGTTCACAAACCATCTGTTTTTTTCTCCCTAATGCCTTGCCCAAAGGTTTTTTCTTCCCCACTTTAGGCTCTGGGCCAGCCGACATTCTGCTTCCTTCATCCTTGTAAACAAAACCCCTTGTTTTTAATCTTCTAGTGCCGTTTCATACTCACCGTAATGCATATTCATCGCTAGTACACATTTTCATCGACTACATTTAATCCCTTCCACTACCAGCAATTACTGTAGAATGCTATTTGTAATGCAGGAGGCCAGCATTCCCTTCTATAACAGCTGGGTTGCAGATGGGACCTGCAATCATTGTACAAAATAAAAATTTACAAGATGCCAGTGGAATTTATTTCGTCTTTTTTTTTATGGAGTCAAGGAGGAACCTTTCTGTTAGCTGCTTTCTATGGAGTTACTTCTTCTCAGGCACAGACAAGGCTTTGACATTTAATCAAAGGGGTCAGATAGACCTGAAGTAACACAAAGGGGGAAATCGCGTAGTGCACACGGTCAATTTACTGAAATGTGATTGCCTGAGAAGTGCAGGTTATTGGAAAACAGAGGTTCCATCAGGAAACAGCGCGCACAAAAAAAAATCTTAACGGAAGTGTTACGCAATAGCCATAATCAATTGGAATGTATGCTTTGTTGGTTAATAATGCCCCTTCAGGGTTAGATTTGGGCATTATTCTTGTTGCCATAACAACACTAATCCTAAAGAGTATTATTCAATGATAATGCAATCCTTCTTTGTCAGTGTTGCTTAATAATAATTATTAGCTTTGACAGTTTCCTTTTCTTTTAAAATCAGCATTAAATATTTGTAAATATCATCCTTAGCTTAAAAACAGTTAATAATCCAATGGTTATGCAGGTTGGGTAATTATTTGCTATCATCTAATCACTACTAAATGATCTACTTCGCTTTTTCTGATATAGTTTTCAGCCTTCCTATTGTCTTGCAATGCGGCTCTTCACCTTGGTTTCTCAATTTTTAAAAAACATATTTAGTGTCCTTTACTTTTAACCCTTTGTGTTATTATTTATTCCTCTTTATCTTCCACTTTCTGCCCCCATCGCACACCATCCCCTGGCTGGGAGTGGACTGCTGACATTCTCCTAACCTCCTGTAACTGTGAGCCACAATGGCCCAGAGTGACTTGTTTTTATAGGAAAACATCGCCGATGCTTGGTGCCAACACCCCTGAAGAGCTCAGGTACTTAACATGTAGGGAATCAGAGGAGCAAAGAGACATTCTCCCACTCTATGCAAAATGATCTCCTCCTCTTCTGAAGCAGGTAACTTGTGCTAGCTTAGAATTCCAGAAAGAGCAGCAAGCCCAGGTATCTTGTCCAAGTGATCTGTGAGCCCAAGCAATGTCAGCAGGCTATTCAATCATGAGGGGGAGTGGCAAAGCCAAACCCAATCTTGTCTTCATTTGACGTCTATACACAAATGTACAGATGCACCCCCATTGATCAGGAGCAGCACCCTGTCTCATTTCCCTCCTCTCTAATCCAGGAATACTGGTGCCAATTGTAATACTCCCATTATTGCTCATTCTGAAATCATCAAATTTAGCACATTCATTTACTGCAAACAATAGCTTATTTTGTTTTGCTTACATATTGATTCTTCAATGCATTAAAAAGTACATACATTATAATCAACAATAAAGTTTGAATTTCAAAGCAAAAATGCAGAATGATCTGGAATACCAATTACTGTGACATAAGTTGAAGAATTATAAAGAGCCAAACAAGCACATTCTTCTTCAGTTTTCTCCCCTCCTCTCCTTAAGGTGTTGACTCATCCTGAGGTACAGATTCCCAGATGCATGAAGCCCACTGGCACCTCACCAGCAGGGTGGCTATACCAGGGTTTAACAATGCCCTGACAGCCTATGGCGCACTGGCATTATTTAAACAGGGAACAGGCAGCGCTTTTAACACAACTCAAAAAGCAAACAGAATTTTCCTATACCAATACCCTTCCTCTAATTTCCCATTCATTATTTTTTTCTCCCCATAGTTCCCACATAGCTCTGTTCATTCACATTCACTAATCCTCATAAAGAGTAATTTTTCAGCTGGGCAGGCACACAAACGGGTCATTGAATGAAAGAAGATAGCAGCCATCCTCCATCACAAGCCTACATGAATCACTGAATTCAACAAAAAAAGGTCTTAGGTTTGATCCCTGAGTTAGCTAATCTCAACAGGGCAGCAGTTGGGTGTTAACTATAGTCTACAGTGCCCAAGGCTAAGGAGGGGGAAAATAATCCATGGTTCCCACTCCAGATCACAATCCAGTAACCCTGTTAGAAAATCTGCACAGATGGATATCAGGTAAAGACACGGACAGGCTCAGCTGCGATGTCTCCTGTGGTCAATTAGCCCGTCAATGTTCACATATGAAGAATGCCGTTTGGGTGAAGTACCAGAAGTTTGCTGGTGCAATTTAACCATACCGAACTGAGAGTCAGCATCTTCAGGAGAAGAAGAAAAGAAATGATAAAGAGCCGAAAGAAATAATAATGATCTAATCATTTCTATCAGTTGTTTTGCCAGAGCACAGGAATCCCATAGGTGAGAAATGAAATAAATGCATTAAGCTTTCTCAGTAAACTCATCTTTGGGAAACTGTAGAATTGGTTTATCGAGTGGATGTTGAAGCACAGTTCTGGTATTAACAGCTACCCATTTGGTGCGCACAGTGGAACTGGGAAGGATTTATCCAGGGTGTGGTCACTTTGTGAACAAAACTACTGGCTAAAAAGAGGCAGTAACAACTAAGAAAGAAATGTCGAGAAAAAAAGAACAATTACGGATCAGTTTTACAGGAACTTGTGTAAATTAAATCCCAGTTCTTTTGTGGGAGATCCTGTAGAACTGAGTATTATCACAGACAAATAAATATGTGTTTATCATGGAGAAAATATACTTACTACTACTATATAGCTGTATGGAATAATGGGGTTGGAGCGTGAATCTCTTGGCAGCAGTTTTAAAGAGTTCTGTGTATATGTGGCTACATGGTACAGCTGGCAAAGAGACTAATCTTACCCGGTGTATTGCACCACTAAAGTTCAAATCTCATTCAAGGAAATAGTCATGAAAATGGTATTTCATTTTCTCTTTACATTGCCCCTGACAGTGGCACTACCGAGAAGGTGCAGCACACACACACGTATTGTGCGGGTCCTTGTCGTGGCTGATTGATAGAAGCCAGCAGGATGGCCAGTAATCTAACTCCATGCTGGGACTGAGATACCAGCTTCAAATCAACTGCCTGTTTCCACAGCAGCAACTCGAATGTTATATGAATGCAAACCCCCTTGAGAGGTGAGTTTTCTTGCCGCTATACTTCTGGAGCACAGTTCAACAGTGTGTACACTACCAGCTCGCTTCAGAGTGCTGCCCATAGCAGAGGCACAGTGTAAATCACCAGTGAATAGGAATCCGTAGCTGGAGTAAAAATTCTTCATAGCTCCAGGCTGCTCAGTTATGAGTTGAATTTCCAGTGTTAGATCTGTGGATTGCTTTTTGCTTTGTGACATGTGCAGGTCCTCACTGTAACAGTTAATGTCCACTGCAATATCTCTACATCATGGGAAAATGCCTTAGACTGCATCATGCCTGCCTGAGCCGTTACAGAGCACAATTGAATGTGCTTGCATGGAATCATACACCCACTCTACAAATATTCCCAAGAGAATTGATATGTAGGTAGACCAAGTGGCTTTCAAGCTAAATTCTAAATCCAGTTGAGTGACAACTGAAGAGCTCTACAATTGACAGTGAGGGAAATGCAGTTGTTTTTCTGGCACTTGGAGTGACACGCCAAGGATGGGACTTTTGGAGCAACTTGAAGGCAGCCTATACTGATATTGGCTCCTACCACACTTGGCCAGGGTGTGCCAAGTGCTGTCACAAGACTCAGATTGTAAATCTGTTTATTCACCAGCACACACATTAATGAGTTTTAAAAAATAATTAATTAAAATGAGACTGAGTGGCACAGTGTGCTAAAACACCTCTGGGACTTGGGTTTAAATTCAGTCCAGACAGACTGGATGAAGATCTTTGTCTGATGGATGTTGAGGGTCTTAAGTGAAATGAGTTTAGGCAGTCTCCATCCAGTTCCCGGTGTCCTTAAATTTGGCACTAATTGGCACTAATTCGACAAACTTCCCCAGAGAAGCCATAAGGATAGAGAGTGTGGGAAATGGGAATGTCAAAGTGATGCTCTTAATTGCATGTGATGTGTGCCATACCTGACTTTGGAGTGCTGGATGCTGTCACTGGGAGCAGGATATTCCTTTCGTGACACTGTCATCACTCAACTTGATGAGCACGGGTACCAGAAAATAAATGACAAAAATGCCATCCTTGAAGCACTGAGGTGACCTTGGGGAAAATAAAGAGAGTAGACTTTCTGGGGGTAAACCCAGTGGTGTTATCAGCTGTGGCGTTAGCACTGAAGTAAGGAGTAAGGGTGCAGAAAACTGCTTGGCTGCAAAAGTGATTAGTCCCATGCTGTGCACTATGGGACGCTGCTTATTCGTGCATTTTGACAAAAGAGCAAAGCAAGTTAATCAGATCCAGAGAAAGCAGACAAGCAGTTACATAGTGGATCTACATCTGTTGTGTTCCACTCCAGTGGATGAAGAATTATCTAAATTCTGATGTAACATCCTTTTTGCAGTTCATTTAAACTCGTATTTAACAGGAATGCAAATACCACAGCAGCGGCCAACAAAGGCAAAGTGAAACATTTTTTTTAAAACATGAATCAAAACAGTTATGAAAAATCACTTTCAATACAAGTTATATTGACCATACGTTCATTTCATAAATGCTATATAACAAAATAAATTTCCTCGATTGGGGATTTTGCCTTTCCAGTTGACCCATCTATTTGACTAAACAATTGATACATTGATGGAAACTGCTTGCTGGAGTAATAGCCCAGGGTTATGTGTTTTTTTTTTACCCTGGTAAGAAACCTTTTTTTTAGATCTGTTGCTGACAAAACCTACTTTATTGGTGATAGTATTAGTTTGTGCCATGACAAGGTGGGCAGGAGCGATACTGGTGAGAGTCGGCGTGGTCAACATTCAACATGCGTCAGTACTATTTTAGTTTTTTTGCATAGTGTCACAAAAGTGCTTTAAGTATAATAACGGCCCTGTTACATGGCAGTGTTTGCATTGATATGATGTAGTTTTCCAGTTGCATAGAAACAAAAATTACAGCATAACTAAGGAGTAAAATTATTGATATGTCAGCACATCAAACTCAGGTAAGTAGTATGAGACTACTTCACGGAGCTTGGGGGCCCAGAGTTGTAGCCAGGTGTATGCAGCTACATTTTTTTAGGTTTCTCCAAGGAATCTTCCCAGGAAATTGTTCCATGATGAGCTTTTCACCGTCAGTCCCATCTGTAGCTCCTACCTGATCATCAAGGAGAGAGAGTATCTGTGTGAAATAGGGAGAAGGTTTGGGGGATGTAAATTACATCTGTGAGCTGGGGAGAGGTTGTTGGAGGGGGCAGAGTGTCTCTGTGAACTAGAAGAATAGAGAGGAAGATTGCCCCTGGTGTCCCCCAAGGATCTATCCTTGGCCTTCTCCTATTTCTCATCTACATGGTCCTCCTCAGCGGCATTATCCAAAAGCACAGCGTCAGTTTCCACATGTACGCTGACAATGCCCAGCTCTATCTCACCACCACCTTTCTCTACCCCTCCACTGTCTCTGAATTATCAGAATGCTTGTCCGACTTCCAGTCCTGGGTGAGCAGAAATTTCCTCCAACTAAATATGGGGAAGACTGAAGCCATTGTCTTCGGTCCCCACCACAAACTCCATTCCCTAGCCACTGACTCCGCCCTCTCCCTGGCAACTGTCTGAGGCTGAACCAGACTGTTCGCAACCTTGGTGTCATATTTGACCCTGAGATGAGTTTTCGACCACATATCTGCACCATCACTAAGACCGCCTATTTCCACCTCCATTACATCGCCTGACTCTGGCTCTGCCTCAGCTCATCTGCTGCTGAAACCCTCATCGATGCCTTTGTTACCTCTAGACTTGACTATTCCCATGCACACCAGGCCGACCTCCCACGTTCTACCCTCGGTAAACTTGAGGTCGTCCAAAACTCTGCTGCCCGTGTCCTAACTCGCACCAAATCCCGTTCACCCGTCACCCCTGTGCTCTCTGACCTACATTGGCTCCCGATTAAGTAACGCCTCAATTTTAAAATTTCCATCTTTGTTTTCAAATCCCTCCATGGCATCGCCCCTCCCTATCTCTGTAATCTCCTTCAGGCCTATTGCGCTCCACCAATTCTGGCCTCTTGAACATCACTGATTATAATCACTCAACCATTGGTGGCTGTGCCTTCAGCTTCCTAGGCCCTAAGCTCTGGAATTCCCTCTCTAAACCTCTCCGCCTCTCTACCTCTCTTTCCTTCTTCAAGACGCTCCTTAAAACCTACCAAGCTTTTGGCCTATTGCTCGAATATTTCCTTATGTGGCTCGGTGTCAAATTTTGTTTGATAACACTCCTGTGAAGCACCTTGGGACGTTTTACTACGTTAAAAGTGCTATATAAATGCAAGTTGTTGTTGTTGCCTGTGTGAACTGGGGAGATTAGAGGGGGGAGAGTAGCTTTTGCAGAAGTGATGGTTTGGCTGATCAGTTGAATACGGATGAACCCAAGTGTCACTTACTTTCCAATTTTTGAGATTAAAAATCTATTAGTTGTGAAGTTAAAAAATGTTTAAGTTAACAGAAGTCAACATTTTCAATGTAATCCAAATTTACTTTTACTAATATTTTACCCCCAGCCACCCTAGCCTCAGGTCAGAGACCAGATTCCAAATCCCACGGAGAGATGCATCTCCATGGCCAGGGCACAGCCGCCCACGCCTGTAAGTGTGCATCAGCCCACCTCAAACCACCAGTCGGACTGATTATATTTCCCTCGTAAAGCTTTGAGGTCTTTATTTAGAGGCCTCAGGCGAACTCATGCCAGTTCTCAGTTGTTATGAGTTCCGCTGAGGCCTATGATGGGTGTAAAGGGCAGGATTTGCAGGGTAGTGCAGGAACTCCCCCAAACACCTCCCCCGCACACCCCCCGTCACTCCTTAGGTTGGGATGGACAGAAGATTCATCCACCCGCCAGAAGATGGCACAATGGAAAGTATGATACAGAATCCCAGCGGAATCAGGTTCCGCGCCATTTTTCAGTGCCTCCTGGGCCAATCTGCCCAAAAATCTAATCTGTTGCTGTCAAAACCCTTCATCATTATAAAAACTACTTTTAGATCTCGTCTTCCAATGCATTGTGTTCATTGCTATTACATCCCACTGTGGTCGTGGGCTGGAGCTCCTGAGGGGCTAAATGGTGAATTCACTAACTGATATAATTAATGATTTTCTTTACTTTTTAGCAGGGATAATAGATGAAGCATTCCACTTGGGGAAACCTGATGCACTGCTATTGTCCCAGTAAAAGAATATCTCCTGCTGTTCCAGCTGCTAGCCAAGCCAAGGAGCATTGGTAGTGGGTGTACTGGAAAATCCCAGCTTCCCTTCCTGGCCCCTATGCTAGCTCATATTGTAAACAGTTCCCTCTCCTCAGGTACTGACCCTTCCCCTTTCAAACCTGCTGTCATCACCCCCCACCTCAAAAAGCCCACCCCTGACCCCTCTGTCTTTGTAAACTACTGCCCCATCGCCAACCTCCCTTTCCTTTCCAAAATCCTTGAACGTGTTGCTGCCTCCCAAATTCGTGCCCATCTTTCCCGCAACTCCATGCTTGAACCTCTCAGGTCAGGTTCCCACCCCTGCGACAGCACTAAAAAGGCCCTAATCAAATCACAAATGACATTGTATATGACTGTGACTATGGTGCATTATCTTTCCTTATTCTTCCCGACCTCACTGCAGTCGTTGACAGGGTTGACCACGCCATCCTCCTTCAATGCCTCTCCTCCATTGTACAGCGGGTTAGGACTGCCCCTTGTCTGGTTCCACTCTGACACTGACTTCGGGCATTTTTTACGGCTGCTCACAAAACAGGTGTGAAGTCGGCGGAGCGGCCGCAGCACCTGCCCAAAGCGAGCATCAGAAGGCCCGAGCCATTTTCAGGTTTGGGCCTCATCAGCATAATTCATACCACGCTCCACAAAAAATACCCCTGAAAAATGTTTGGGCCTGTTCTGGAGCCGTCTCTTTAAAGACCATTGGTTAGACCGGTCACCGAGCGATACACATGGGGAAAGCTTGCAAATGGGTTCCTCCAACCAGCACAGGACCTTGATTTGCATATGTAAGCAGCCTCCTGCCGTGCAGAAGTTCAAAATAGCACCCAGTATTTCCTCTGGTTGGCGAGTCAATGGTGAGGGGATTTGGATTTAAAATTGATCCTAAGCGAGTGACGAGAGAGCTTAGGAAAACTTTCTTTGCACTGAGAGTTGTTGAAGCATAGAATTACGTAGAAATTACAAACCGGAAACAGGCCATTTGGCCCAACCAGTCAGTATTGGTGTTTACCCTCCACATGAGGAGTAGGTTTAATCCCAGGTGCCAACTCTCTTTATTCGCCTTCCCTTCAACTACCTACCCAATCTATTCTTAAATGTTAACATGAGCCGGGACTTTTCTCAGAGCTGCTCCCCCTCAGCTGCCGTAACGTTACCAGAAATGTGGTGAAAACCCCGTTTATGCACTGCCGGTGAAGTTAGGGGGGCCAAACAGGAGAGCTCTGAGGAATTTCCTAGCTATAGTTTCTGCTTCAATCACCAATTCCAGTAGTGCATTCCACAGCCTCACAACCCTCTGTAAAATAGTTTCCACTGCTCTTAGTTCTAAATTTCTTACATTTACTCTGATATCTATGTACCTTTGTTCTAGATCCCTCACCCACTGGAAACAGTCTGTTGCTATCTAGTCCATTCCGTCATAATTTTAAACATCTCTGTCAAATTGGCTGCCGCATTTCCTACATTACAACAGTAACTACACTTCAAAATTACTCCATTGGTTGTAAAGCGCTTTGGGACATCCTGATACCGTGAAAGGCACTATATAAATGCACGTTCTTTCTTTCTTTATCAAATCACCCCATAATCTCCTCATGGGACATGGAAGAGAGCAGGATAATGGCATTAGGTTTAGATTGGGTGTGGATGTTAGAAGAGGGCAGGATCAGGCTTGGCTTTAGTGCACCCCATGATGTAACGGTTTGCCAATACTTGCTACCTAGGCTCATGTATGAAGAATAGCGCGGTACTGGTAGCCTGTGGATCCATACCCCAGCATGAATGGAGGAAAGAAAGTGGGCAATAATTAAAAACAAAAATTAAACACAATCCCAAGGCATATGAAAACTAAAAGTGCAGGCAGGTATAAAATGAAAGTGCAGAATAAACCTCTGTGGAGTTTAGGCAGGGTGACAAGTTAAACTGATGACTTCTTGGTTTCATTGTTTTGAAATTAGGGATGGAAGCAGAGTAAAGGGACTGCTTTAAAAGATATACTCCAGTGATTTTTATTCACGGATTTAGCTAGATTTATTGTTTAGTCAACAGTTGGGCCAAAGGTCGATGCTTCCAATTCCCACTATAATCTCAACACAAGCCAAGCAAATTGCTGATAAGTCTATATAGTTAATGTGGCATGAAAGAGCATGGCAGGATATGTAAAATTGCATTAATGGTAGTCTTTGCTTTGTTCCTACTGATGATACTTTAGGTTTTTGCTTTTGTTATGAGTATCATAGTTATTTAATGGAGGGATGATATGACTTTTTTTTCAATTTTATATGTCAAAAGAGTTATATTTTCATAAACTAGGACAGCTGTGCTTTTTTGCCATACAGTTCTTGGTCTTGTTCAACATCTCATCCTTTCATTTTGAAACATAACGACGCCCATATTTAGATAACTTGTTTGCATTATTCATATTTTGTGGTCTCCCTGCCTCAGACTTGGACCTCTGAGTGGAAATCGCAGCATCTCCGTATAAACACGGCATTTTTTACTTAATTAAGTAATGTTGTAATAAATAAATAATAAATGGAATGGAAAGATTTTGTCACTGAAAAAAACATTTCTTTTTGCTTTATTCCTCTTTCTCTTTCCCAGTGTAACTCACTTATGCCAGGCAAACAAGGGTGTTCTTTTGCAAAACATGAAAGGCCCATTACTCACAAGCACTGCAGGTGCAAGTGAATTATGTGGGTCTTTCATATGAGTGAAACAGCACCTGCATTCATAAGAAACAGTGAGCTAGTCTGTTTACCCTATGGGTTACTTAAAGTAAAACATCACTGGAAAGTTATTTTTTTTTTAAATAGGAATTTTAATTGAAAAGTGTCAGGTTATAACTGCACATTTTTCTACTCCCCATTCACCTTCCCACCTCCAATAAAAAAATATGCCCCTCTATCGGTAACCACCCTTTCCTGAGATCATACCACCACTGAGAGGGCAGGCACGACCTTCTGTCAGGCCTCTGGCAATTCTACTGTGTTACAATGTGCTGCAGAGTTCACAAGAGGGTGACCCATGAGGTTCTCCCTCTCATTTTCCTTCTCTCTCTCTCTGCACCAGTGTCTTGGCTCCAACTGCCACCACCCTCCCGAAGGACCTTGACCAAGACCAAGAATGTGACGTAGTGGGCCCATCTTTAACTCTGGGCAGGATTGGGCGTGTGGATAGTGAGGTGAGTGTGAAACTCTCCCGCTACCATATAAATGAGACCTAGGCTATTTTAACTCCTGGGTCTCATTTAAATCCCGCTGGCCGACTTCACCAAGGTGGTGGAAAGTTGCGTGGCCTGGAAGCCACCCTCCAACGCAAAGTAGGTGGCGGGATTCAAGGGGAATCAAGGGATATGGAGATCGGCGGGAAAGTGGAGTTGAGGTCGATGGTCAGCCATGATCTTATTGAATGGCGGAGCAGGCTCGAGGGGCCGTATGGCCTACTCCTGCTCCTATTTCTTTCTTATGTTCTTATGATTGGATTCTAGGCATTCAGGAAGGGGAGGGAGTCCAGGGCAGCGGAGTCATAAGCTTTCCTTGTGGGTCCCAGAGGAGCACTCCTGCTTTACCTGCTTATATTTATCGACCTCTTCATCCCGGCAGGTCCTGGTGGAAAGCCGCGGTGGCTTCCCCGCTCAGGCCTCAGTTAACATTGCAGTCGGGTCCCAATGACATTAGCGGGACCAGAATTCTAAAGCAGGACACCATCGACTTTGGGTGGGTGTCTTTGCCGCCTGCTCAGGAGAATCGATTAAAATCCTGGACTGGTGATCCTCTCGGATTTCCAGCAGGCAAGTAACCTGGGCGATTTTAACTGCCCGCCCACCTGGTTTCCACTGAGCAGGTGGGGTTAAAATTGTTTGATTCTGAATTACATTCGTGAAGTGATGTTCTACCCAATGTTCCCTGTAATTTTTTTTTCAGGCCACACGGCCCCTTTATCGGGGTGCGCGGTTCTTTCAATTTAAAAGCAGGCTCACCTGCAGCATGGGACCCCTGGAGCGCCGCGCAGCTTAGAGGGAACATTGGTTCTACCAGTCTGTGGCAAACACGTACAAAAAACATTAACCTGGCGCGTAGCTACGATAAACTGATACAGTAATTCATTCCAGCCCATTATTACGTTTATTTCTTTGCACTCCAGTGAATTATCACTTGTTTGGGCAATGACAATAATGTTCACTCCCATAGGATTAAATATGTTTTACATTAGAGAAAATAATTATCCTACTCAAAGGCAGCCCAAAAATACAGAAGAAGACAAGGGAATTATAGTGTAAGGTTAGTATATTGTGTCCCATCCTGCAGTACTTCACGTGTTCTCTTTGTTCATGCTGTATGGATACATGGGTAAGCAGTTCAAGCCCGTGCCCATAACATTCGGGATTTATCTGAGGTTATTAGGAGTGTTCTTGAAAGGTATGTACATAGAATTGCACTTAAAGAGCCTTATTTGCGGTTTATATTCTCACGATTGCCGGTTGCTGTGGGCGTTCATGAGGGCAGTATCACCAGGCTTGTATTTATTATTCTTTGTCAAGTACAGTCCTGAAAGAAAGTCTGAAAATGGTATTATATTTTTATTAATCACCTGTCATAGCTCGCCATTGTTTTCCCTTCATGCTGCAGCAGCATTATTTTACAGGTGCTCGACAAAATCTAGGAAGATGCAGATTTGAATTTCATTTAGCAGAGCTTTTTTTTTTCCAGTGGGGAGGTTAGTGTGTGTATGGCACAATCTGTTTGGTTAATTTTTTTTTGCTGAAACGAATTCAATTTTAAACGATGCCTTTTTTTTTTTATTTTTGCAAACAAAGTAACTTCCACATAAATAGAGGACACTGGAGATGAACCTGCAGTATCTCTCACCCATACATCCCACAGGAGACTGTTGGAAGATATGTCACATTCTGCAGCTTCCATATCATTCTTACAAGATCCTAGAGAAAAATGTACAGAATTGTCCTGATCTAAATAATAATTCATCTCCCGTTCCATCCAAAACGGACAAAACTATTAATTCCCACTGGAAATAATGGAAATTTCAGAAAGGTCAGGGAAGGTTAAATCAGACTTTTTGCTCTTGTCTATTGTTATCGCAGTTTGGCACCATTATCCAGGTCTAGTGTAGATCATGATGCGGAGATGCCGGTGTTGGACTGGGGTGGACAAAAATGAGAAGTCGCACAACACCAGGTTATAGTCCAACAGTTTTATTTAAAATTACGAGCTTTCGGAGCTGTTGCCCCTTCGTCAGGTAAAGGTACAAGTGTAGATCAGTTGGAGCTGCCTGATTATACTGCTGTCGCTAAATGGGGGAGCTCCAGGGTTTCTTTTTTACATATCGGGCCCAATTTTCCTGACCACCTCTGCCCCCAGTGCTTGGACAGGTGCAGCATATATGTCTGAAGTGTGCAACACCTGTCCAAGCTGTGTCCAAATTTGGTGGTCACACTTGACTGCAGGCCTGCCCCCCCCCCTGCCAGGATCGAGCTCTGGGAAATTGGACTGTGGCTGCAGGGCTTGCTGCCAACCAGGGGAGCTTCATGCTGCTGTTGGAGAGCATAAGCCAGCTTGCCCCAAGGCCTGAAGATCCAGGCAGTCACTAGAAACGAGTTTGCAGCATACTTTGTTACTGGCAGACCCTTTCAGACCATCCCATCTGAGGGGAGGGGGTGGGGCAAGGTGCTAAAGAACGAAGCCCACCACTAGCTTCTTGGGGAGTCCCTGTATGTGGGAGCATCCCCACCTACCTCATTAACCATGAGCATATGGAGGGATCTGCAAATGATGCTACGTGGTGTTTTTGTTTCCAACACAAATTCTACAACCGATTATTTAGGGAAATGCACTTGAGCAGATCAGCAAAGCTCTGTGAATAGGGGCCTTAATAGGTTTAATCATCAATAAAACAGAACAACTTGTTTCTCATTTAGACAGGAAGGTCATGGGAGCGCCTGGGTGCAGCCGTGCACCTCTGTGCAGTGCTTGTCAGTGTTTGCAGCACCTCAATGCTGTAGAACACTGACAGCACAAATGTCAAAATCTATTTGCGCGTGGTCCCTTTAAGGAAACCGGCTGATGACGCGGCATCAAGTGACGTCATCAGACCCGCTTCCTTTAATTGGCCGGGAAATGCGCTGGGCGGGTTTAACAAGCCCAATCAGCGTAAGATCACTTTGGACAGCAGGCTGGAGCCAGCAGTGGGGAAGGGCTGCCGAGGTAGGGGAAATCGCAGCCAATGTGCTTACTCCCAAAAGGGCCATCTAGTGTTGAGTTAACAATATGCAAGTACCATACATGCCAGGTGTATCAGACATCCTAGGGGAGATTTCCCATTTTGTTATGCCTTGAGAACGTTCAGCAAATCTGGATTAGAAAGAGGAAAACTTAAGCAGGGTTCCTGCTCCTAACCACTGTCCAATGACTCCTGTTGGAAAGTACACGTGTAGATGTTGGATGAGGACAGGATCAGGCTTCAAGTGTTGTCCTCCACAGTTGAATAGTCGGCTAACCATCTAAGATCACACACAGAGAACGGGTAGTTAAGTGAGATACTGATGGCTGCTGGTGCCCATGGAATTTTCCACCACCAGGAATCAGCATATTCAAGAGAGTAGGATGGAAATTGGCAGGAAACAATTCTTATAAAAACAACCTGTGGCCTAAAATCACCTTTAATGGCTGATTTTCAGTTTGGGTTGTTTTTTAATGATGCTCATATTTATCTTACATTTTTGACCATGAGGAGGACCTCAAAGGTCAGGGCTGCAGGCTCTGAAAATCTCTGAACCTGCCCCGCTGGATGGCTGATGAAACAATCAAACATTTTCATGAAGGGATTCCTAGAAGTCCTCATAAAGCCCTTATTTATGGGTCGAAAAGCACAACTTTTCAGCAGTTTTGTGGTCAGCTAGGTAAGGTATATGACGGTTTTGGAAGCTGTATCAGACTTCACAAACTAACTCTAGCCCTGCTTTAGATGTAAGTAAAAGCATAGTTTTGTTAGTTTACAGACCGTACATGTGTCATTGACTATTCGAGGCCCTTTACCAACTGATGCCAATGCTAATCTGCAAATGATGCTACGTGGTGTTTTTGTTTCCAACACAAATTCTACAAGCGATTATTTAGAGAAATGCTTTTGAGCAGATCAGCAAAGCTCTGTGAATAGGGGCCTTAATAGGTTTAATCATCAATAAAACAGAACAACTTGTTTCTCATTTAGACAGGAAGGTCATCATCGCATCATCAGTATGAAGAGTGAGTCCCAGTACACGTTTCTTATTTTCCATCTGGAACAGTTATCCATTAGAGCTGACAAACTTTTCTTCCTTTTACACCATATGTTCAAATAAACAGTTTGGCTTCCACCTAGGTTTATCTATTATTGATCTTTAACTTTCAATTATATCAGCATTGAGTAAGTGTTTTATCTTATTTTCCTTTTGTGGTACTTAAACGCATCTCCCCTCCCCCCACTCCCCGGCCCCTCGCCCTCGACCCTCACCTCCAACAACAAAAACGAGGACCTCATGGACTTCTTTGTCACTAAGATTGAGACCATCCGTTCAGCTGCCTCTGATACATTCCCCCACGCCTCCCCCCTCCCCCCCCCGCCTCCCCCCCCCCCCCCCCCCCCCCCCGCCCACTCTCTGTTCTCTCAACCCTATTCCTACAAAACTGCTGAGCACCCAACTTCCCTTCCTGGACCCCCATGCTAGCTGACATTGTAAACGTTCCCTTTCCCCCATGCACTCCCTTTCGAAGCTGCTGCCATCACGCTATCCTAGAAAAACTCACGTTCGACCCATCTCCAACCTTCCATTCCCCTCTGAAGTCCTTGAATGTATTGTCGCCTCCCACATCCATGTCCATCGTTCCCGCAACACAATATTTGAACCTGTCCAATCAGATTTCTGCCTAGCCACAGAACCGAAATGGCCCTAATCAAAATCGCAAATGTGATCCTCTGTGACTGTGACCGTGGTGCACTATCCCTCCTCATCCTTCCCTTTCCTCTTTGTAGCCTTTGACACAGTCAACTACACCATCCTCCTCCAATGCCTCTCCTCCATTGTTTTGTGGTAATTGTTCTCTTAACTTTCCACAACTTTCCAGCTCCACCCTCAAAGTAACCCTCCATATCTACATAATGGGGCTGGCTATAAGATTGGGGGAGCTGGCAGAGTTGGTTGAGTGGAGAGCATGTTAAAACAAGACAAGAAAGCCCAAGGCTATTTTTTTCAATTGACGAACACAGAGCTGTACTCTGTAGTCAGGCTGCAATTTAAGAGCAAAGAGCAATCTCATGTTTCATGTGTTGCTTTCATTAAGACTTTAAAAATGAGGCAAATAGATTTAAAGTACGTGCTAACATCATTTTGCATGTTCAGCACCAAGAAGGTACTGAAGTTTTTTTAGTGCCAGTTAAAATGGGCATTGCTTTGAAGACCCCCAGCCATTTTATAAATAGTGCTCTTGAAGGAGAGTGCCATTATTAGCTGCGTAGCTGCAGTATTTTGTATGATTATCATCGCATTTGTTACTAGTTTTCATTTGTAGCCTACTTTTTGCAACTTTGGATCTTTCTGAGCTAGACCATTGTTAGGCCACAGTTGTAGTATTGCGTGCAGTTCTGGGTATCCCTGTGTAGGAATGCCATTAGAGCCATGGGAGATTCACGTGAAGCATACCAGGAATGAATGGTTATAGTTATGAAGAAAGGCTAAAAATAAATGGGTCTTTTTCACTGGAACAGAGAAGATTAAGGGGAATCTATTAGGATTTTAAAAAATTATGAAAGATTTTGAGAGGGTAAATAGTGAATGAGTGTTTCCACTGGTTGGGGGCATAGACTCAGGATAAAAACAAAAGGGGAAGGCAGAACTAATTTTTTCACACAGAGGGTTATTAGAACGTGGAATGCTTTATCGCAAGTTACTATTGAGAAAGAGATTGTAACATGATTTAAAAGGGAAGGCATTAAGTATTTGGAAAGGAGGGATATAAAAGGATGTGCAGAAAAGGGTAGGGAAGTAGGATTAGAGCAAACACCTCCAGCTGAACAACTCAGGCACATGCTGGGCTGCATTGCCTCCTTCTATTCTATAAATTATATAACCCTAAAATTCTGATTATTTCAGCACAAAGTCATCACAGCATAAATTGGTGAGTAAGGACTGCTGTGAATTGCAGCTGATGACGCAGGCATCATTACTGCCATGATTCGACCTATTACTATGTTGAAGAGTTCTAAATCATCCTTAACAAATGCCTGACTTGCTGCCTGACTTAGTTTGCAATGTAGGTTTTGCTAGTTGTGTCACAGTACAACAACTGTAACATTGCAAATCTTTTGCTGGCACACCCAAGTTGACCAGCAGCCACCACAAAAGCCTGCAAGTTGACAGAATCAAAGGGCTTTTCGAAATAAAAAAAAAAGGGTAAATAAAATGGTCTGTTGAACTCCCATTGTTTGTCAGCCAGAAGCTTGACAACGAAAATTGGATCGATGGTGCCAGCGGGCCACCGTGAAACTGAACTGCTTTCAGCACCATGGAGCAGAGATATTGTATGTTTCAGCTAATCAGGACTGATGCGAGGATTTGGACAGGGACTGATAATAGCGGGACCTCACGACATGTGGAGAAATCAAAATGGCCTCTTTTTGCTTCCAAAAGAGATATTTATTGTTTGTTGCCGAGCAGGTGGGGTTTGCTCCACGCTACAGATGGAATACATTCTACCCGACTGGCAGGATGGAACAATGGCCCCCATTTGGAGGCAGAAACGGAACTGCTTTAATTGTTCAATATATCACCGGATATAGCTGTTAGAAAAGTGTAAACGATAGAAACTTAAAGCTGGATAGTGCCCTAGTTTTAAGTTTGTCTTCTACTTCCTACTTCAATAAAATTCCATCAAGCTGCCTCGGCATAAATCAGCAGACTCAGAGTTTACTGCACTAGGTGGCAGCTTATTCCACAAGTCTGCACAGCCCTATGTAAGAAGTTCCTTCTCCAAATCCTGTCATGGTTTTCGGATTTTAAACCATGCCTAATTGTCCTGTGCTTTTAATTCAGTTTGAAGAATTTATATTAGCCCCTAATTTATCTGTTCTCCTCAGAACTAGAATGGCTTAATAGGCGTAGAAGTCAATGGGGAAAACCATTCCCAACTAGTAAAATCTTCAAAATTATGACAAACAAAATGTTAGAGGATGGTAAGTCAGTCACACTGAAGCGAGTACCTAATCTTCTTCTTAGGCAGTCCCTCGGAACCGAGGATGACTTGCTTCCACATTAAAAATGAGTTTGCAGGTGACTGATGAGCCTGATGCGGGACCTACAGTCTCTGTCACAGGTGGGGCAGACGGTGGTTGAAGGGGCAGGTGGGTGGGGTGCTTGGGTTGATGTGCGCTCCTTGCGCTGCCTGTGCTTGGCTTCCGCTTGCTCCCGGCGAAGAGACTCGAGGTGTTCGGCGCCTTCCCGGATGCTTCTCCTCCACTTTGTGCGGTCTTGGGCCAGGGATTCCCAGGTGTCGGTGGGGATGTTACACTTTTTCAAGGAGGCTTTGAGGGTGTCCTTGAAACATTTCCTCTGCCCACCTGGGGCTCTCTTGCCGTGCTGGAGCTCCGAGTAGAGCGCTTGTTTTGGGAGTCTCGTATCGGGCATGCGGACAATGTGACCCGTCCATCGGAGCTGATTGAGCGTGGTCAAAGCTTCGATGCTGGGGATGTTGGCCTGAGCAAGAACACTGACGTTGGTGCGCCTATCCTGCCAATGGATTTGCAGGATCTAGCGGAGGCAGCGTTGGTGGTACCTCTCCAGTGCTTTGAGGTGCCTGCTGTACATGGTCCATGTCTCTGAGGCATACAGCAGGGCGGGTATCACTGCTGCTCTGTAGACCATGAGCTTAGTGCCGGGTTTGAGGTCCTGGTCTTCAAACACTCTCTTCCTCAGGCTGCACTGGCACACTGAAGGCGGTGTTGGACTTCATCGTCGACGTCAGCCCTTGTTGACAGTAGGCTCCCGAGGTATGGAAAGTGGTCCACGTTGTCCAAGGCCTTGTCGTGGATTTTGATAATCAGGGGGCAGTACTGTGTGGCGGGGGCAGGTTGGTAGAGGACCTTTGTCTTACGGATGTTTAGTGTAAGGCCCATGCTCTCGTACGCTTCAGTGAAGGTGTTGTTAACAAGTTAATGTTTCTATTAATTTGATTAAAACCGAGAATCCAAAACTGATCTCGATGTGTCCCCATTGTAAACATTCCTCTCAGCATAATGATGTTTTTTGTAAATTTCTGTTAAGTGAACACATTTTTACACACATTACAGATTTAATCAAATTTACAGCAGAGTTCCAACTCCACAAAACACGTTATATAACTTGGGGTAAATTGGTTCAAGATTTGGGTGGTAATCTGCCAGGCTGGCTTGCACGCCCTTTATAGAATCCATCTGATTTTCGTTCTACTGATTCAATGGAATGATCTTCAGGCGGGTTATATAAAGGGAGTGCGATCTGTCCCACCAGATTACAGCCCCAGCAGCGAAGACAAAATGCCACTCCCTTGTGTTATTTCCGCAATCTACAGCAACTAAAAGTTACAAGAATATGAAAAGGTTTACAATTTCATTACAAAATAAGGAAAGAGTCACATATAAAAATATGAAGGAATATCCTTGGTAATATTTGACTCTGCCTTCACCAAAAAGGAACATGCCTCGTGAGTAAGTGAATAATTATTTAATGCCATATACAGTTTAGGTGCAATGCCAGAAATATTTTTTTTTTTATTCGTCCATGGGGTCTGGGCATTGCTGGCAAGGCCAGCATTTATTGCCCATCCCTAATTGCCCTTGAGAAGGTGGTGGTGAGCCGCCTTCTTGAACCGCTGCAGCCCTTGTGGTGAAGATACTCACACAGTGCTGTTAGGGAGGAGTTCCAGGATTTTGACCCAGCGACGATGAAGGTGGTGGTATTCCCATGCGCCTGCTGTCCTTGTCCATCTAGGCGGAAGAGGTCATGGGTTTGGGAGGTGCTGTCGAAGAAGTCTTGGCGAGTTGCTACAGTGCATCTTGTAGATGGTACACACTGCAGCCATGGTGCGCCAGTGGTGGAGGGAGTGAATGTTTAAGGTGGTGGTTACTGTATTTAGTCTGTGCATTAAAATATTTTGACTGTTCACAGAAATGTTTTTAAGTGTTTTCATTGAACAAGCTACAATTCTATGCCATTGTATATCCAGTTTGTTTCACATCTGCTATACTTTTGTAAGATCATTTTCAGTTCAGATCATTGGACTAAATAAAACATAAAGCTGAAATTGAGAACCGATAAATTTTCAGGAGTGTACTATATCTAATTTCTTTTTGGTCGGGAGGATTTCATTCTTCGGGAGGGTACAACACCTCTGGGAATAAATGTGTACAAGCAGAGGATATAGACACGGTGGGGAGAAATTGGTTACCTTAGCACTTCCTGTTAGCACCTCGGGGGGGGTGGGGGGGCGGGCGATAACGGGGCGCTAACGACTTACCGCCCAGGCGCGGCAATAATACCGCTGCCCACGAAATTCACCTGGAGGTTTGCGGCGGCGGTAACCCCTAGCGCCACGCTCTCCTGCGCCTGGAGATCGTGACGTCATCTGGTTGCGCAGTGCCCCGGACCCAAAATTCGGTTCCGCCCCCTGCAGCATCGCCGGGCGATAACACCGACAGATGCAGGAGGCATTGTTCGGGAGGCCGGGCGCTTTGCGAGCAGAAAAAAATTGTTTCCATCCCTTAGGTTGCTGTTTGAAAATGTTTAACTGCCGCGATTTATTAAACCTGCACTCTGTTAGACGACGAGGGACATCGTTGAAATGCAGAGCCTGCAGCAATGGCCCTTCCCTTTAAGGGAGGGAAGGAGCCCTCGGATCCCGGCAGCGCTGCACCTCTACCGTCCCTCCTGCGTGGTTTAGCGCTCCAGAAGGGAAGTGGTAGCGCTAACGCCCAATTTAGAGAAAGCTGAGAAATCATTAGCGCCTGGCGCTAATTTTTCCAGCTTTCAAAACTTAGCGCCCCAAACGGAGCGATACCGAATTTCTCCCCCAAGGTTTTCTGCTTCTGCGCTGACCAGCCCGTGATTTTCCCACTACTAATATTAATGGGCAGGAAAATCACGGGTTCATGAGTGCACAAGTGGAAAACCCGAATCAGAATCTACCAACCTAGTGCCGCATTTTTAATATTGAAACACCAAGGCAAATAATTACTTCTTTCTGATTAACCTTATCTTTTCTACTACCCATCTTAGCCTTGGTGGTGGCCTGCGTTATGGAACAGGCTATTGTTATTCCTCAATTTAAAGTAAAAATCTTTGAACTATCATAGTGCTTTGCATTGCATCATGGTAGTATACTCGTAATAGTAACTTCAGCAACGGTAAATTTGGAGAAATTGTACTAATTTACTGGCATTACCGCTAATAAGCAATTTAACATTTGCTAACAACTGTGGTTTATAACAAAAAAAAAATCAAAAGACTAAACACTGTACTTTGCAGAGAAAGAACAGGTACAAGAATTCACAAAAGAGAAACTGGGAGATTCTCCCAACAAAATAGAATCACCTTCTGTGGATTCAAATGACTGGGACAAATTAAAAGGAGTTTTACTCTGCATTTAAGAGCAACGCTAACACTGGTGCCTGTAATGGGGAAGTGTTTCATTCCCTGTGTCTAACATCTATCCCCTTGATGAAAACGAAATTTCACAAAAAATGTTTCCTCATGATTGGTGCTGCTATGGCTTGCGAAGTTTTAGTGACAGGAGAAGAGAGCATTTTTATTTCCATCTGTCAGCACACTGACCTGGACCGTGAGCAAGTCTAATTTTGATGGTCAAGTTGACCTCTGACTCTCTCGTTGCATATGATTAATTTAGTCAGAGATTTAATTCCAACATTTAGCCCTCAACCAATATCATTTAAAAAAAAACAGATTTACTGGTCATTTATCACATTGCTGTTTGTGGGATCTTGCTGTGTGCAAATTCGTTCCCACGATTCCCTAAATTACAACAATAACTGCATTTCAAAAGTACTTCATCACAGGTTCCTTGGACCTCCCCATTTGAGCACGGGCTGTTAGCACTCTGCCCTACAAGGAGGTAAATTTGATGCCTATCTACCCAGTCAATTCCCATCATTATTTTCAAACATATATTAATGCCCTTTATATTTCTTCCAAAAAGTCTTTGAAGTGATTCTTCCAGTCGCACTCCTCCACTGGAGCTGCAGCAGGGCAGGACTGCTTGCTGCCCATCAGTTGCAATCCTTGCCTCGTCCCCCGTCCTGAGTCAGAATCATTAGCATTTTATAGGGGGCTGCTGGGGCATGGGGGTAAACACCTCAAGGGCGGGGTGGGGCGTGGGGGGTAGAAAATTGCTGATGCATCTTAGTTGCCACAGATTTTGAAATTGATGCTTTGCTCAATGTAATCAGTCATTATGTGATCAATTGCACTGGGCAAACTGGCTACTTAAACTTTAACCTGGCAGAAAATTCCTGAAGTGGTGTCAGACAGTGGAAGCTGGCAGTATGGCTTCTTTTGTCCTCCTGTCCATGCCCAGATTACACCAGCTTCCAGGTTCAATAGCACAGAAAATTTCCAGCCAAGCTCTTAAAGTACATTTTTCTCAGATGATGCACAGTACAAGGCAATAAATCACAATTTGTATTTTATTATCTTCAAAAATGTTTCACCTACATGTCAACCAACAACACCATCACCTCCAAGTTCCCCTCCAAGTCACACACCATCCTAACTTGGGACATATATCACCATTCCCTCATCATCGTTGGGTCAATATCCTGGAGTTCCCTGCCTCACCCCATTATGGGAGCACCATTACCACAAGGACTGTGGTGGTTCAAGGGGCATGCCCAGGCCCACCTTCTCAGGACAACTAGGGAGGGACAATAAATGCGGCCTTGCCAGCATTGCCCACATCCCGAAAACATATGTTAAAATACAGCAGTCAGATAAAGAACTGTCTGCCTTGCCTGGGGAGGGAATGGAATATTCCAACAGTAGCCTGCCTCAATGGCTCAGTGGGTAAATCCATCACATATGGTACATTCTCCATTTATTAATGTTAGTAAAAGAAAAGTCAGCTTTTTCCTACTTTATATTCACGCTCACTTTTTAACTAAATGTAACAAATGGGGCAAAATATACCAGATAGTGCGATACTGAGTAATTAAGATAAGGATAGTTCCAGCTTTGATCCCTGATTAGCAGCAAAGATATAATTAGCTTTAGCATTCCAAGCAAAATTGGATTAAAAGAAATCAACCAGCATTCCCATTCCTGACTATTGTCCAGGGACCCATTCTGGAAAGTGCCTGTGGTATCCCTAATGATCAAATAGGTACTAAGCCATATAGAACTGGAAAGTCCCAGCGTTCAATCGCTGGTCTGCGTGGGCTAGCACGCTATAATGCTATAATTGGCCTTGGCGCATAATCCACCACCATTCTAATCTGACTTCCATCCAAGGACCATTTCTGAAAAGTGTGCATGCATGAATGTCAGAGGTGATTGGAATCTGGTTGGAAGTGATATCGCCACAATTAAATAGCCCATCAATATTATCTGCCCTGTTTCACACATAACAAATAGTAACTTTAACAAAGTAAACTGGCATTGGTGGAACTGGATCCCAGAAAGAAGGCAGTACCTTCAAGAGGGGAGGGAGAAAAATTTGCAAAAAAAAAAACAAAACATGTGTCTAAAACCAGCAGTGCTTGCCAATGTCAAGTAAATTCATCAGTAGTCTCCATAAACCTGACTGTGCTCAAATGAGTCAACTTGTTAGCAGAGTTCTAAGGTTTAAAGCTGTCTTTAATAGTACGTGAATAGTAAAGAAATATTGTATAGTACAGAATGTGTGTTGTATTAATGCTAAATGCAATGTAGCACATTCAAGGGGTAGTGTTGTCTCCACTAGGATAATCCATACACTTTCGATTACAGCTTCAAAATGCGTTCGATGGTGATATTTTATACTGTATTTACTATTAAAGGATCCATTAAATATTTCATATTGGTTTTGTGTAGGAGACATGAGGAATTACAGTATTTAACCTATCGCAACAAAGCTTTTAATGCTTTCTTCAATTATACTCACTCTCCAAATCCAACTTCACACCATCTTGTTTTGGTCAGCTGGGTGTCTGGCATGCATGGAAAGCCATCACCATGTTTAATGGTCTCAAAACCAAGCTGCAAAGAAATCTACACACAGCTACAGAATTCCTGTATGCCCAATACCAATTGCACACACTCTGCTACTTAAGTCCAAGGAGCTTAAGCGCATGTTGGCAGAGCCAAGGCTTAGAGACCCCCCAAGTGTGCAGAGGCTTTGGAGTTTAACCAACTAGAATCGCACCGCTTAACCAACACAGAACACCGGCCAGCTTCCCAAATGCTTGTCCAACTAGGATCACCCTACCCATTAGGTCAATGGCTTACATGGTAGCCTGGAACCAAATGGGAAGAATCTTGGCCCTCAACAACAAGTCTACCCTTCCCGGTTTCAATAGTAAGCCAGGGTGCCTGGTTCATCATCAACAGTGCCCAGCAACAACACTATATATAACGTATCAATAAAAGAAATCAAATTCAGCTGTATATGGTTCTTTTAACCCCCTGAGTGCACTGAAATAATTTACGTGCCCATGTGTTCTTGGTCTGCAGGGGCTGCAATGGGTTTACTCATTAACAGCAAGCACTTTTATGCTTGGATTTGTTTAATGTCTCATAGACTGACCTGATGGAAACTGTCAGGTTTCTTGATTTAGGTTTCTCATTGTCCAGAAAACCAGTATTTAAGGCTGACTTTCACTCAGTGAAAACTCTTTTCTCCAAGATGGATAGTGGGAGCAGCGAGGCAGGAGATTATAGCCAAGTTAAAAATGTAAAATGAAGAGAGCTTTGTTTGAATAAGTAGAACAGACAGAGAAGAGTAAAATTAAAGTTCAAATTTTAAAAATAGGACGAGGAAATGGGGAAGAAGAGAGAATAGGAGGGGGGAAAAGACAGCGCACCTTTTTGCAAGGGGGATGGAGTATAAAAGTAGGGAAGCCTTGCTACAACTTTACAGGGCACTGGTGAGACCACATCTGGAGTACTGCGTGCAGTTTTGGTCTCCTTATTTAAGGAGGGATATACTTGCATTGGAGGCAGTTCAGAGAAGGTTCACTCAGTTGATTCCTGAGATGAGGGGGTTGTCTTATGAAGAAAGGTTGAGCAGGTTGGGCCTATACTCATTGGAGTTTAGAAGAATGAGAGGTGATCTGATTGAACCATATAAGATTCTGAGGGGGCTTGACAGGGTAGATGCAGGGAGGATGTTTCCCCTCGTGGGGGAATCTAGAACTAGGGGGCATAGCTTCAGAATAAGGGGTCAGCCATTTAAGACCGAGATGAGGAGGAATTTCTTCTCTCAGAGGGTCGTGAATCTTTGGAATTCTCTACCCCAGGGAGCTGTGGAGGCGGAGTCATTGAACATATTCAAGGTGGAGATAAACAGATATTTGAGCTACAGGGGAGTCAAGGGTTATGGGGAACAGGCAGGAAAGTGGAGTTGAAGCCAAGATCAGATCAGCCATGGTCTTATTGAATGGCGGAGCAGGCTTGAGGGGCCAAATGGCCTACTCCTGCTCCTATTTCTTATGTTCTTATGTTCTGCCCTGTATGCCACCCAACAGAGCTGGTATGGGTTCACACTGAGCCTTCCAAAAGGTGGCCACAGAGAAAGCTAATCATTACCTTTCAAATTACAGAAAATTGTTCCCTTTGGAGCAAATAGAAAGATTTTTAGGAAATTTTCTTCAGCCTGGGAAGGGCCTCATTGACCCCTTAACAGAGCAGTTGGGTGCCGTTCCAAATTACACCGGCAGAACAGGGTAGATGCTCACCCCGAACATTTAAAAATGGCCCGTTCTCGGAATGTGGGATGCAGGCTGCACTTCTGCTAGCGGAGATGGGACCCCAGAATTTTGGGGCTTGCCATTTATTTTAGCATCACAGTACCTGAGCTGAAAACAAAAAAAAAACAGCCAACCCAGGGAGGCAGGAGTTTCCTTAACCTGTGAGCAATTTAAGGGTTATAAAACAATAAAGCTCACAATATTTAGAGGCATTAGTCTTAAACCATACTTCATTTTCACAAACTCTTTCTATCTATGTATATTGACCAATGGATTTTAATATAGTTGAAATGTCCAAAGGAAAACCTATTTCTTATTGATACTATTAGTACATTTTGGGAAAAAAATTAAATAGTTTGCCATGGTTTAGCTTTGGAACCCCTGCCCTGACCCCAAAACATAATAAAAACTGATGGATGTTGCATAGTTGACGAAAAAACTACACACCTCAGAGGAGAAAATGTTTTGGTTTCAAAAAGTAGGAGAAAGTTGCCTTAGAGTCATAGGGCTGGATTTTGCCAATGGGGAGCTTTTGGAGGCGGGACTCCCACTTGTCAGGTTTCAGTCCCGCCTCCATCGACTTCTGGCCAACCCACGCTATTTTCCCTTGATTGACCTTGTTAAGCCCGCCCAGCGGGCTTAGCAGGCCAATTAAGGGGAAGCCGGTTACAGAGAACGTCAGCGTATGACGTTTCATCTGTCAAAAACTTTTGACAGATGAATTGTCATCGTTTGACAGCTCTGTGAAGCTGTCAAACACTGACATTCTCTGTAGTTTGATGAGTTCTTGAATTCAAGACTCATCAAAGCTCTTTCTTTTGCAGAAGTAAGATGGTTGTTGCATTGGAGAATGCAATGGCCATCTGTCATCTCTGCCACAGAGGTGTGAGACTCTCCGCATACCCAACTCTTGAAGCCTGCTGGACGAAACAAAGGTAAGTAAACATTTTCTAACACTTTCCACTTACCTCACATACTCACCTCTCCACACTTGCACCCATCACTTACCTTCACAGTGCACTTTTGCACCCCTCCAACCCCCGCAGACCCACTGCTCGCCTTGGTGACCCTGGCGGGGTTCGCAGCCTTCGGGAAGCCCGCACTTGTGTGGGCAAAATGGGGATAATCCTCTTATCTGCCTGTTAACTACCTGTTAACAGGCAGATAATTGGCACAAATCCCCTTCACGCCTCCAAGGAGATGGGACCCAGCGCGGGTCGGCTACCCGCCTCCTGGCAAGATGGCACGGAGGTGGGTTGGGGGCGGGATGGGCACCCGCCCCCAGATTCTGCCATTTTCCCGGCAGTCCCGCCTCCATACCCGCCTCCCCAGGGCTGGCAAGATCGCGCACATCGGGCTCAATTTTGTCATTGGGGTGGGCTGGGGTCGTGTCATCCGCTTTTCGTGTTAGCCACCCGACTCCAATTGGATGTGGGAGAATTATTCGATTTTCCCCTAATTGGGCAATTGAGTTCCAGCATGTGGGAACCCATGACCCAATTAGTTTTTTCAGTCTGAAAGTCGCCTCTGATGATGTCATCATTGCTGCTGCATTTAAGGTCTGCAAAGACTTGGAAGCTTTTGGCCTTTTGCTGTGAGAGGGACCTGGAGGCAAAATGAGCAGCAGGAGACTTAAGTCTGCTCCCAGATTTGTTTTGTACCACCAGCACCAGCACCAGCACCAGCACCAGCACCACCACCACCACCACTACTACTACTACTACTCCAGGCTCCAAAGTTCCACAACAATGGCTATGACTGCTAAAAGTTCCCCCAGAATGATGATTGATCAAATCTCCTTCTTAATGGTGGACCTGCAGCTGATAGTCAGTAATCCAAGTGTGCTACCGCCAGGTTTCACCGTCGTGTTTCTGAGGAGGCGTGCATCACGTCGGAAAAGTGTTAAAATCAGAAAGGCCTCTCAAAATGGGATTATAGAGGCAATTAAGTGGTTGTTAAGGGCCTTAAGGGCCTATCCTGCCTCTTGGAGGCGTGACGGAGACGGGATCAGAAACCATGCATTTGGGAAAATTGCTCGGAGGCGGGATGGAGGCGGGATCGGGCCCGCTTGCCATTTTTTGCAATTTTAACACCCCACACGCCTCCATTCCCGCCTTCTCGGGCCTGGCAAAATCGAGCCCATAGAGTCATAACGTCACAGAAGGCGTCCATTCAGCCCATCGAGTCCGTGCCAGCTCTCTGTAGAGCAATCGAGTCAGTCCCATTCTCCCGCTCTATCCCCATAGCCCTGCAAGTTTATTTCCCTCGAGTGCCTATCCAGTCTCCCCTTGAAAACATTGAGTGTCTCGGCTTCCACCACTTCCGTCGGCAGTGAATTCCAGGTCCTAACCACTCGCTGTGTAAAAAAGTTTTTCCTCACGTCCCCCCTGTATCTCTTGCCCAAAACCTTAAATCTGTGTCCCCTAGTCCTTGTACCATCAACTAGTGGGAACAGCCTTTCCCCGTCTAGCCTACTAAACCTGTCATAATCTTGTACACCTCTATCAAATCACCCCGCAACCTCCTTTGCTCTAATGAAAACAAATGTGGCTTCTCCAACCTGTCCTTGTAGCTAAGATCCCCCATCCCCGGAACCATTCTGGTAAATCTCCTCTGCACCCTCTCAAGGGCCTTCACATCCTTCCTAAAGTGTGGTGACCAGAACTGGATGCAATACATCAGTTGTGGCCTAACCAGTGCTTTATAAAGATTCAGCATAACTTCTCTACTGTTGTACTCAATACCTCTCTTTATGAAACCCAAGATCCCATATTCTTTGCTAACCACTCTCTCAATATGTCCTGGCACCTTCAGGGACCTATGCACATTAACTCCCAGGTCCCTCTGTCCCTGCACACTCTTTAAAACTGTGCCATTAAGTGTATATGGCCTCTCCCTGTTCCTTCTGCCAAAATGCATCACCTGACACTTCTCTGTATTAAATTCCATCTGCCACTTGTCTGCCCATTCTGCTAGCCTTTCTATGTCCTGTTGCAGTCGATTGGTATCATCATCACTGTTTGCCACACCTCCAAGTTTGGTGTCATCGGCAAATTTAGAAATTCTACCCTGTATTCCAATATCCAGGTCATTTAAATATATCAAAAAGGCTTTTCATAGTATATCCTCTATTTTGGCAAGTTATTTATTAATTTCAATTTATTAATGATTAGTTAAAGGATCTTTCCTGCTGAGGAACGTTTAGAAGCAAAAATCACTAAAAGCTTATGTGAAAATCTCCACTTTTTAAAAAAATGTACCTTACATTTTATGTATTTATTTTATTTTTGTGAACAAAAAATACGAGCTACTCCAGCTGCTATGTGAGGGGCTGCCATCTTGGATCCAGGCCAGTTTGAGAAGCTGCAGCTGCGCATTCCTGCCCCATGCAGCCTTACCCCCATTTCCCCGTCAGCACACGGTACAGGGACAGACACGCTAGACTCACTGCCACATCTGTCATTGTGCCTGGCCCTGGGTGACTACTAACGCCAGCAGGACTGGCTGTTTAAAGAGTGCTGTATATAATAAACAATTTCCACAAAAACATTAGAATCACTTACTTTAAATGTAGAATATATGGTGCGCATTGCCTGTGGCTCTACATAAAAAAATTGACCCAGAACAGCTGTATTTCACCTTGAGGTGATTCAACCGCACACACCTCAAACTGAGCACAACAGTCTTCTTGTATATAGGCTCATTATATATTACAGTATTACCTCACTTTGCTGGAACCTGAGAGAAGTTTCCAAGATTATAACAGGTTCCAGGCAAAACACTCCCGTCTGCTGTGAAAATGACTCTGTTTAAAAATGTATATTATGTACATCCTTCAGTGAAGACCATCTGTTCTTCCTATTCTGAGAGCCACTGGTTGATATTTTTTAAGTATCCAGGGAAGTCAGAGATGCATCTTGAACTCCTTAAACATAGAGTCATGGATGACCTCTGGCTAAACTTGTTCATTCTTTTCTTATACACACTCACGCATCAAAACAAAAATATGTCAACATCGATTTGTAATAAAATAATTATTTTTATAGTTTTTTGCACCTTTTCCGGCTAACTGTCTTATTTAGAGTCAGTGTTATTTCGAGCATTTTATTTTGTTTTGCTTGAGAAGGTTGGATATATAAAGACTTTTTTCTCCTGTATATAGAAGGTGGCATAACAGCAGAGTGCAACCGGAGGCAACTGCGATATAGACAGATGTCTCATGAATTTGACCCAAGTGATTGATGGGAAACATAGAAAGATTTAAAGGAATTTTACTGGGCTAAATGACAGCCAACAAGGTATTAGAAGGGGTAGATCCCTCCTGACTAACCTCCTTGATTTTTCTTTGAAGTCACATTGCAAATAGTTGTTGGAAAACCCTGTGCCTCTATACCTGGAATGGGTTTCTGGGTGGGACACTGGAGGATTAAAAACTATGGAATCATTCAAGAGGCTGTAAGACGTTGAGATTGAGGATCATAGGTTTCTATGAAAAGATGAGCTAGATGAGCCAAATGGCCTCCCTTATCTGCACTTTTTGTGATCTTTGGGTATTCATGGACATGCTCCGGCAACCCAAGGTCAGCAAGCAGAATTAAAATGAAAAAAAAAAATGTGAAAGCTTGAAATCAGAAATAAAATCAGAATTAAAATAAGAAATAAGCATATGATGGTTAACTTTGTATTTGAACTTCTGTGCACTGAGTGAGTTTCTGTTGATAACATTATCTCGAAGAGAGTTACACAAACAGGAGAAGTAGCTTACAAAGCTTCAATGTATATCAAATATTTTGATTCAATCTAATGTTGAGATATAGCTGTAGTGTTGCTCTGATAGCGGCATAAGGCAAAGAAACTGGGAATTAAGTGTATATACTATACATAATTGTCTGTACCAAAGAAACAGAGAGGCAGTCAGTGCCCACCGGAAGGAGCACTTCGAAGATCTCCTTAACCGAGACTCTGTCTTCGACGCGAGTGTCCTCAACTCCATCCCGCAGCATGCCACCCGCCACCACCTCAGCACAACCCCAGCCCAGCATGAGGTTGAAAAGGCCATCCGACAACTGAAGAACAACAAGGCCTCAGGAGCAGATGAAATCCCCGCCGAGGCATTAAAGCATGGCGGAGAAGCACTATTGGTGTGAATACATGAACTCATTTCTCTTATTTGGAAGAAGGAGAGCATGCCAGGAGATCTCAGAGACGCCGTAATCGTGACCATCTTCAAGAAAGGTGATAAGTCCGATTGCGCTAATTACAGAGGAGTCTCCCTGCTGTCTGCCACAGGGAAAATCATCGCAAGAATCCTCCTCAATCACCTTCTCCCAGTGACTGAAGAGCTCCTCCCAGAGTCCCAATGCGGATTCCGCCCACTAAGGGGCACAATGGACATGATCTTCAGCGCGCGTCAACTACAAAAGAAATGCAGGGAACAGCACCAACCGCTGTACATGGCCTTCTTTGACCTCACAAAGGCCTTCGACACCGTCAACCGCGAGGGATTATGGTGTGTCCTCCTCAAATTCGGCTGCCCTCAAAAGTTTGTCACCATCCTCCGCCTGCTTCACGACGACATGCAAGCCGTGATCCTGGCCAACGGATCCACCATAGAGTATGGACTGGTGTCAAGCAAGGCTGTGTCATCGCACCAACGCTCTTCTCAATCTTCCTGGCTGCAATGCTCCATCTCACCCTCAGTAAGCTCCCCGCTGGAGTGGAGCTAATCTACAGAACAAACAGAAAACTGTTCAACCTCCGTCGCCTCCAGTCCAGATCCAAGGTCGTCCCATCCTCTGTCATCGAATTACAGTATGCAAACGCGCTTGCGTCTGCGCACACTCTGAGGTTGAACTCCAAACCATCGCCAATACCTTCACCGAAGCGTACGAGAGCATGGGCCTTACACTAAACATCCGTAAGACACCAACCTGCCCCCGCCACACAGTACTGCTCCCTGATTATCAAAATCCATGATGAGGCCTTGGACAACGTGAACCACTTTCCATACCTCGGGAGCCTACTGTAAACAAGGGCAGATGTCGATGACGAAGTCCAACACCGCCTTAAGTGTGCCAGTGCAGCCTGAAGAAGAGAGTGTTTAAAGACTAGGACCTCAAACCCAGCACCAAGCTTATGGTCTACAGAGCAGTAGTGATACCCGCCCTCCTGTATGCCTCAGAGACATGGACCATGTACAGCAGGCACCTCAAAGCACTGGAGAGGTACCACCAACGCTGCCTCCGCAAGATCCTGCAAATCCATTGGCAGGATAGATGCACCAACGTCAGTGTTCTCGCTCAGGCCAACATCCCCAGCATCGAAGCTTTGACCATGCTCGATCAGCTCCGATGGATGGGCCACATCGTCCGCATGCCCGATACGAGACTCCCAAAACAAGCGCTCTACTCGGAGCTCTGACACGGCAAGAGAGCCCCAGGTGGGCAGAGGAAATGCTTCAAGGACACCCTCAATGCTCCTTGAAAAAGTGCAACATCCCCACCAGCACCTGGGAATCCCTGGCCCAAGACCGCACAAAGTAGAGGAGAAGCATCCGGGAAGGCGCCAAACACCTCGAGTCTCTTCGCTGGGAGCAAGTGGAAGCCAAGCGCAAACAGCAGAAGGAGCGCACATCAACCCAAGCACCCCACCCACCTGCCCCTTCAACCACCGTCTGCCCCATCTGTGACAGAGACTGTAGGTCCCGCGTTGGACTCATCGGTCACCTGTGAACCCATTTTTAATGTGGAAGCAAGTCATCCTCGGTTCCGAGGGACTGCCTAAGAAGAAGAAGATATCAAATATTTTGATTCAATACAATGTTGAGATATAGCTATAGTGTTCCTCTGATAGAGGCATAAGGCAAAGAAACTGCGAATTAAGGGGTCAATTTTCCCACTGGAGGCGAGATGGAGGTGGGTTTCAGTTTGGGTGGGTTTGAAACTTGCCTCCACTGATAAGTTTCAAAATTTTGCAATTTTCCCATGATTGTCCACTTGATTTCAGAGGTGTGGAATGCTCTTGGTCAATTAGTGTTTTGGGACTGAAACTCGCCTCTGTTGACAGCACTTTTCCAGTCTGATTTTATGGCTTCTTGCTCCCTTGGCTCAGTCCACAGCATTTCTGCTTCTCCTGCACCACCTCCAACATCTTTTGAGATACCTATGTCCAATTCCAAGGCAAGGGCCTACCCAAGGCTCTCAGATGAGGTGCTGCAAATGTTGTTTGAGGGGGTGAGAGCTAGCATGGAGGTGCTCTTCCACTCATCTCGGAGGAAGAGGCCTGCCAAAGAAACCAAGGTTGTGAGGGTACAGCTGGCAAGGGATATAACCTCCAGATCTGTGTGCAGATTGGGAGACTGTTTCTGTGTATTGCTGAAATGCCATCCCTGTTGGAAAGCATTAAAATGATTTGTAGCCAAAATGTTGGCGTTATGCCATCTGTTCTTTCGCCTTAGGAAGCTCCAAATTGCGGGCACTGCCACACTTGCGTTGTCTGGTTGGTGGCCTGAGTGAAAGGAGGCCAGAGAGTCATGTCCATTGTCAATGAAGTCCTAGGATGGAGCCAAGGACATGTGTCAACTTGGGCAACCTATGCAAATCTGGCCATGATAAGTTCATCCCTTGCATCCCTGGCAGCCATGTGCTCGCGTGCTGCCACTGCCGCTGGTCGATACACCGGCGCTCTGACCTCCTCCTGCTCCTCCTCCTCCTGCTCCTCCTCCTCCTCCTCCAGATCCTCCTCCTCCTCCTCCTCAGCCTCCTCCTCCTCCTCCTCCTCCTCCTCATCTTCATCTGAGGAGGGCTGGAACTGAGCCGCTTGCTCATCAGGAAGCTGCAAGCCACGACGCTGTGTGATGTTGTGCAGTGTACAGCAGACCACAACCATTCTGGAGACCCTGTATGGTGTATACTGCAGGGCTCCACCTGATCGGTCAAGGCAATGGAAGCGCATCTTCAACAACCCAATGGTCTGCTCTATGATGGACCTGGTCGAAGTGTGGCTGGCGTTGTAGCGCTCTTGAGCCTCGTTAGCTGGCCTCCTGATCGGCGTCATTAGCCACTTCTTCAGGGGATAGCCTTTGTCACCAAGGAGCCATCCATTAAGTTGGTTTGGTGGATTGAAAAGCGGAGGAACATTAGAGTGCCGCAGGATGAAAGAATCATGGCAACTTCCACAGAACTTGGCACAAACATGCAAGAACTCCTTCTTGTGGTTACACACCAGCTGTATGTTGAGGGAGTGGAAGTCCTTTCGGTTGACAAAGATAGCTGGGTTGTGATGGGGCACCCTAAGGGCCACATGTGTGCAGTCTATGACGCCCTGCACCATTGGCATGCCTGCCATATTTGCGAATCCAACCAAACGGGCGGTTATACTTGCTTGATCCCTTGTGAACTGGATGTAATTGTGGGCCTTAGCAAAAAGGGCATCGGTAACCTGGGTGATGCAACTGTGGGCGGCTGACTGGGAGATGCCGCTGATGTCTGCTGATGATCCCTGGAAGGAGCCTGAGGCAAAGAAGTTGAGTGCGGTGGTGACTCTGGGAACCAGGTCTTGCTGCAGCAGGCCGCAGATCTCTCGGACAACCTCTCGCGAAAGTCTCAACCTCCTTTGGCACTGCTGCTCACTCATGTTGAGGTAGCTCATCCTTTGTCTGTCAACCCTCTGTGGGGGGTATCTCCTGCAGCAAGGTGCTTCAATGCGCTGGTGCCTTCTGCCCTGTGCAGCACCAAGTGGCTGAGCAGGAGGTTGGGGCTCCTGCTGATGTTGCTGCTGAGCCGCCTGGTTCTGCTGCTGCCCTGGATGGTCCTCATCCTCATCTGAGGTCCATGGTGAAAGAAAATGAATGGTTCCCATGCTGCTTGTAGATGCCTCCTTTGGGGAAGCGCTCATTGCAAGCGGGGAGAGGGTCTTCCAAGGAGGTCCCACAGTTGATGGAGTCAAGCTGCAGCACCTCCGACTTCGGAAGGCCTTCTAAAAAGTGCTCAGAGACCTTTTAAAGCCAAGGTCTGGTACCTGCAAGTAATCCTTGCTGCAGTAAACGATGTCTTGTTGGACCTGCAGCAGTGAGGAGGCCACCCACGAGTCAACCCGCCAGGTTTACCTGGCGTGGTTCAGGAGTTGTGTGGATCACGCCGAAATGCTGGGAAATTCACGAGGGCCTCTCAAAATAGGCTTAGAGAGGCCCTTAACAAGCATTTAACAAAGTTAATTAGCGCAATGGCCAGCTGGAGGTGGGAGCGTTTCCGGCAAAATCCCACGGGGACGGGCTGGAGGCGGGTTCCGAACCCGACCTCTTTGAATCTAATTTTCCCGCCTTTCCCGACTCCAAACCCGCCTCCTCCGACGTCAGAAAGTCGCCCCCTAAGTGTCACAATAAAGGATGGAATATTCAAGCTAATAACTGTTATGGGAATGAAGGGAAGATCTACTTACACAATGAATGTTGCTCTGAGATTCAGTGTTAGACCATATCATGTGGGACCTTAGCAATATAGTATAGGGCCAGAGCACATCGTTGAAAAATTTGTTCTCGGCATGTGCGCAAAGCTGGAAAGACCACATTTATTGCCCATCCCCAGTTGCCTTGCGAAGGTTGTTGTGGACCTTCTTGAACCGCTGCAGTCCTTGTGGTTACAATGCTCCCACAATGGTGTTAAGTAGGGAATTCCAGGATAGCGATGAGGAAGGCACAATAATATAGGTCCAAGTCTGTGACTCGGAGGGTAACTTAGAGGTGATAGTGTTCCCACAACTTTGGGGCTCTTGTCCTTCTTGGTGGTTGAGGTCGCAGGGGAGGGAGGTGCTGCTGAAGTATATAGAAACCTATTGTCATGGAATGCATAAAAATTCTATGTTGACAAAAGTATGTCTTTTATTCAAGTACTTATATTTCCTCGCAATTTCATTGTGTTACATTGGCCCACAATTTGTTGGGAAAATAACGCGAGTTAAATTCACACGCCGTTATTGTGTGTAAAAAAAGCAGCAATTTGTGACGAGGAAGAGATATACTGTGAGATGTAAATCGCCACAAATTGCTGAACGATTTGCGTCACTCTGCCGTTAGCCTTGCAAAAATGGGAGCTCGCCATCAACACACCACCCACCACCCCGCCCCCCCAGTGTATTTCAAGAAATTGCTGCATTTGCACTGTTAAAATTATTTAAACTCGCCGCAGAAAGTTAGGACTGGTATTTAACAATGTAACGACCCTTTTAATGACGAGATTTATGGTTCCTGCAATACCACTCAACCTTGGAGTCCCAGAAAGGGAACAAGTGAAACTGTGGAGTCCCAATCCTGCCGGAAGTAAATTGTTCCCAGAGGCATTTAAATTTAATTTTTTTTTAACTTTTCCTTTCTGTCTCTTTTTTCTCTGTTGTTCCTGTCATTCACCAAGGTCCCAGATGTCCCATTGATCTTGCTGCACCGTTATAAGAGCTCGCACTTCCAGCAATTTGTGGAGCAATTTTTTTTCGAGATGCAGGATGAGGAAAAAAATCCAACAACGCCCTGCTTCAGCAAATTCTGGGCCATTATGCCTCACTGTTGTAAAAATATACAGAAGTTACATCACAAACACGGGCCACTCAGCCCAACCAGTCTGTCAGTGTTTGTCCTCCATGTGAGCAAGTAATGCTAAACACCTTTACCTTCCCCAGTCCCACATCCCTTAGGGCACCACAGGTGGCATAGTGGTTAGCACTGGTGCCTCACAGCGCCAGGGACCCGGGTTCGAATCCGGCCTCGGGTGACTGTCTGTGTGGAGTTTGCACATTCTCCCCGTGTCTGCGTGGGTTTCCTCCGGGTGCTCCGGTTTCCTCCCACAGTCCAAAAATGTGCGGGTTAGGTTGATTTGGCTATGATAAATTGACCCTTAGTGTTAGGGGGGGATTAAATATGTGGGGTTACGGGGATAGGATGGGATATGTTAGGGGGAATTAAATACGTGGGGTTACGGGGATAGGGTGGGATATGTGTCGGTGCAGGCTCGATGGGGATTCTGTGTGAGAAAGCAGGGACAGGGTACTGGATTTGGATGATCAGCCATGATCGTATTGAATGGTGGAGCAGGCTCGACGGGCCAAATGGCCTACTCCTGCTCCTAGTTTCTATGTTTCTATGTTATTGGCTAATTCAATGCGGGATTTCAAGCACCTGAAGTGTTCTATGCCAATTGGAATTTCTTAGGCACTTTGGGGGCCATGCTATCGGCATAAGTGGACTTCCTAAATTCATACTAATGAGGTTGCGACGACCTTAATATATTATCTGGCCGCAGCATGAGGCTTTCCTGTGAAAAGTAGGAACACTGTAGTCTCATGGAGCTGGCTGGCTGCAGGAGGCCTCTTAAAGCGAGAGGCTTTTTTGACATTTTTGGATTTTTTTTGGCTACACTTTAGTCTGTGCATTATGTGGTTTGGCTGGGAGGCCTTCATGTTTGCATTTCTGTGTTTTTTTCTCTCCAATACGCAACTTCATTATTTTAGATGTCTGTATGATTTGATGTGGCACCACACAAAGAGGTGAAAATAAGAGGGGGGATTTTTAACAGGCTGGAGAGGGATGGGGAGGGTGTTAAATTCTTAATGGGAAGCCCAACCCCAATCCGCCATGAATGCGCCTACTTATGGTTTAACCAAGGTGGATTGGGGGTCAGGCGAGTAACCTGCTCTCGAGATGCGGGTCAGTAATTATAATATTTAAAGGTGGCCGCATGCCTTATATTTTAGCAGCCATGTGGATTTAATGGCTGCGGGCTGGGTTTCCCAGAGGTGGGGAGGTTTAGGGAGGGAATTCCAGAGCTTAGGGTCTAGGCAGCTGAAGGCCAATGGTGGAGCGATTAAAATCAGGGATGCGCAAGAGGCCAGAATTGGAGGAGCGCAAGAGATCTCGGAGGGTTGTAGGACTGGAGGAAGTTACAGAGATAGGGAGGGGTGAGACCATGGAGGGATTTGAAAACAAGGATGAGAATTTTAAAATCGAGACATTGCTCAACCGGGTGCCAATGTAATTAAATTCTTAATAATTGTGCAGGCGTCGTAAAACAAGAAAACAGAAGTTATAGGCAAGCACAGGGGTGATGGGTGAACGGGACTTGGTGCGAGTTAGAATACGGGCAGCAGAGTTTTCAATGAGCTCAAGTTTATGGGGGTAGAAGATGGGAGGCCAGCCAGGAATGCATTGGAATAGTCAAGTCTAGAGGTTGTGAAGGAATAAGCCATATAACCTATTCAGAAAAATACACTATCTTATGAAAGAATTCTGGCCTTATTAAAAGATGACAAACTGTGTTTGGAAATTTAGAAACCTAACTATGAAATAGCTATGAAAGCATTCTGGCTATTGAGATAAGATAGTTGTTGACCCTGAATAAATAACCTTATTGAAACAGAAGGTGAAGGGCTCTGACAGGCTGAACTTTTGGGAATGAAACAATGGTTCACCCTGGATAAGGTGTTCTAATTTACACTTCATAAAGAAGCACATAAGATAAGGAACATCTGCCCTCATAAAGATGACATCAAGTAAGGAACACCTGCTGTCACACCGTTTTTATATGCTAAACTTAGAACACCTAGAGAGGAGACATGATTCTGGCTGAGGTGGCTGTAAGAGTTGCAGAGGTAGGCAGAAAAATGACTAGAGATAATTAGCTTGCATCAGCAGAAAACCTTAAAGGAGATACCACTGGAAAAGGGTATAAATATTGAACTCTCAAATGGGATAACAGACTCGCTTTAATCGGGCAAAGCGATTCTCGGCTTCAGAGGCTGCTCTGTAGTCTCCAACTCTTTGTACCTCAGGGATCAAAGGTATTTGATTTTGGTGGATATCCTGAATAGAACTTTAAGAACTGTAATATTGTAGTGAAGTTAAGAGTTAAAAGTAAGATTCTCTGATAATAAGATTGTAAGTTTCTCTTTTTGGAACTGTTAATGTTGCTGATTGATTCACCAACTGTAAATTGCATGTCGGTTCTTTAATAAATCTATATATTTTTTGAATTGTCTCACATAAGACTTCTGTATCAAAAACTCACAAACTCAATCTCTGTACACTCTTTGGTGAGGAGTTGCAGAATTCTGGGGGAGTTTTCCGGACCCTCATAATATCCAAAACGTTACAGTCTAGCTAAACTTATTAAAAGCGCTATCTGGAGGACGGTAACATTTTCGGGTTGTTCCTTTCCTTTAGGGAGAGAGAGTCCGGACCTTTAGACCCAATTAAGCATCTTTAGGATTCAGCTACCTCAAACTTTAGTTGAAAGTGAACATCTTGAGAAATACGCCTGATCAGGGGTAGCCCTAAAGGGGCTAGGACTAGTAATTATCCCTTCAAGGTAACAAAGGCATGGATGAGGGTTTCAGCAGCAAATGAGCTAAGGCAGAGGTAGAGTTGGGCTATGTTACGGAGATGGAAGTAGGCAGTCTTGGTGATGGAGCAACTATGTGGTCAGAAGCTCATCTCAGGGTCAAATACAGCACCAAACTACTTGTCAAATTATTTGTGAACTAATTAAATCACAAGTGTTACTTTACCTTTCTCATTCATTTAATAACTGGCAGACAGATATCTTGGCTCTGAAAATCTCAGTGTAAGTGCCAAGATGGACCCACCCAGGACCTCTACTGCTGACATTGCCAAAGTTCTCAAGGTCCCTACTTTGCATTGCATGATAGGTGTTCATACCAAGGTGATGATAACCTTGGCTCAGTGGCAGCACTCTCATTTCTGAGTCATAAGATTGTGGAAGCCCCACTCTAGGGATTTAAGCACATAATCTAATGCAGTCCTGAGGGAGTGCTACACTGTTGGAAGTACTGTCTTTCAGATGAGATTTCTGCCTCCTCGTCTAACATAAAAGACCCCATGACACTATTAGAAGAAGAGCAGGAGAGTTTTCCTGGTGGCCTGGCCAATATTCCTTCCTGAACCAGCATCACGAAAAATCTATCTGGTCATTTATCTGATTGCTGTTTGTCAGACCTAGGTGTATGCACATTAGCTGCAGTGTTTGCCTACATTACAACAGTGACTGCATTTCAAAAGAACTACATTGACTGTAAACTGCTTTGTGATATCCTGAGGTTGTGAAATATACTATATAAATGCAATTCTTTCTTTCACAAAGAACATATCTAGGACACCTGCCATGTTAGTGAGCCCTAAAGTTCAGTCGAAAAGCAGCCTGTCGAGGGGTATGGTGTCAGTTCCCCCAACTCCCCCCCCCACCAGAAACATCAGCCAGGTGCCCCAGTAGCTCCCTTTGTAAAAAAAAAATTAATAAAAAACATACAGTCCAATTTAGGAATTCAGGCAATATGCAAACCTGTACTCCTAGCTGGGCCTCCACTTCAGCTGTTTGACAGTCTGGTACGTTTGGTCTCATCATTCATAACAACCGCCGATACTGCCCCCACTGAGCGAGAGGCCTGGGACACAGCAACTCCGATGCTAGGAGTCGCTGCCCCAACCCTTACAAGGACAAGTAGGAATTCTCACACAAGGCAGTGACCCAACGGATTTAGGTCCTGGTCTAGTTTCTGGCTCTTCTTCTGGTGCAATGCTGCTGAAGTTCCAGTGTGAGTGTGCTGTAGACTTCTATGTTCCTCCCCATCCCACCGCTGTGTTTTAACTATTCTTCTATATATTTCGATAGCCAATGATACAATCTCATGAAAAACATGCTGCATGAATAAATTACTTGTAAGAACAGAAAATAAACACTGATTATAAAAATAATTGTAATTGTTCTTTGTCAGGATTAAATCTACACATTTGTAGTCTGCGTGCAAAGCTTTTCCTGCCAGGACTGCATCTCGTGAATTTGGGCACAAAGGTCACTCTGTCCAGCAGGATTGTCCTGTGGGGCAAGCTGACCTTTGCGCCCAAGTTCCCGTAATGCGCTCCTGGTATTACGCCATTTTTCTGGGGTTTCCGCGGCTCTTTTGTCGAAGTTACGTCAGACGGTAGGGTGAACCTCCATGAGAAATTCATTCAGGATACAAAATACACAGGATACAAAATACAGTGCGTGTAATAAGGTGTGAGTGTGAGTGAGCTTTACATCATAGTTTGTGGATGTCCCTGGAGACATGTTCTTGAGAACATTAGGGTGTACTGCTGTACCTGCCTGCTGTTTCAGTGTTTGGCTGGTTTCTGACTGCGCCGTCGTAGCATTGTGATTTAGCCTCATTCAGGTGGAGTAAATCATATCCCTGTTGTGTGGTGCTTAGCTATAGTGGGAGCATTGTCAATATGCCAGCTCATTGCAGGCAGTAGGCCAGAAATGGGGACCAGATTTAGAAAAAAGATTCAATCAAGGTGAGAAAACTTTTCTCAGACTGTGCTATGTTCTATCATCTCTCAATGCACACTGACTGGGCTGCAGATTGAGAGAAATGCTTGAGACCGGCTATCTGCTCGTCCACTGTGAATGGGTAGAAACTCTAACTCCTTCCTTATTTATATATCTATCTATACCAGGAATTGTACCGTTGTATTATAAAAATGCTTTACTATTGAAAATATAAAACCTCATAGTTTCGTTTGTAATATATTTTGGGGATTTAGGTAATTTATTTCTTTGACATTAGAAGTTTTATATTACAAAACAAAAGCTATATTGATATGAAAGGGTTTTTGATGACCTATTTGTGCAAGCTGAAAAAAGCAAACTTGCTTATGAGTTTTAGAAGATGCCCAGTGGTAGTGTTGGAATCAAAGTGCATTACATGAACCAAGAACAAATTTTTGCTATTGAACAAATTATGGGGATGCTACTGACTAAAATCAAAGAGACTTCAGAATATAACCACATCTAACTATATGATATGATGCTTGCTTTACAGCCACGCAATAAACTTCCAATTGATGTAACTGATAACTTTTGTGTGTTGTACGTTATTTCCTTATTTTCCTCCCCAAAGTCTCCTTATGCCAAACGCCTCCCCTAGCCAAAAGGATGTCGACAGAAGGTGTGTTTCCAATTTTACTTTTCAGGATTATGATTTCAATTCCATGATGAGATTACTGCTATGTTTATTCTTCAGTGTAGATTTTCCAATCACCTACACCAGTTGTCCAAGTGAAGAGCAGGTGCAGGGGATCTGTAAATTGAGCAAGCCGGCTTTCGGTATGTTTTGCACCTGATTCTTTCTGTCTAAAATTTCTATCCAATTTCCTTTTGTGTGCTAGTGCATAATTTGTGCCATATCCTCATTAATGCCTCAGAATGTATGCAAAAATATTTAATTACAATCCAGCACTATTTCCTGTTTTTGCACCAGATTGTGATTTTAGTCTATGAAGCCTGCTTTGAAATGGTACAAGTCAAACTCCATGGGCTAGAAATTGGTCCTCGTTTCACCTGCTTCTGGGTGGAAAACAGGCAAAATATACCAACATTGTGGGGCTGCATTGGGTCAGGCGATTTTTCAGGCATCCCTGGCGGCCACCTAACTTGCATATGTTAATGAGGGGCTTAACAGCTGTTTCATGGCCTGGAATTTCCTGGATCACACTCACACAGAAATTATACCAAAATATACTCCAGTTTCTGTGCCAATCTTGCCAATGGGAACTTGCGCCCAAATTTCTCGATGAGCTCATTTGCTCGGAATGTAAAAACCGGCATAAAACAAGCACAAATTCAATGGTATTAGCCAGCATTATAATTTCTATATTCTAAATGACTGGACAGAGGCTTAAATTAACAGTTAATTATTAATAAAGTTGATCAAAACTATACACCTGTATGTCAACGTTTTTACTTCATCGTATATTTCTTTAAATAGTCAAACTTGCTAATAAATTAAACTTTGTCTTTCACTAATTGTTAGTCCTTGATAAATTCAGAAGCCCAATGTGAGTATTTAGAAAACCAGATTTGAATAGCAGCGACAACTGGATCGCATGGTTTCATACAACCACCTTTATAATTGTATCGCTGAATTGGACCAATATTTTTTTTTGCTGTTGATATATACAACATTTATTTGATCCAATGCATCAATCTCTATTTCAGCAAATTACATAATTGTAAGGAAGTAAGCAATTGTAAGAACTCTGCAGTTGTTTACAAAAGATAAGTTTTGGAATGAAACTTCACGACCACAGTTCTTTAGAAGTGAAACGTGCACTCATACAGTTCTATGGAGAATGAGCTGGATCTTGTCATTTTTGTATTCAGGTTGAATGTTCATTTCAATCAATTGATGGTGCACTGGAGAGGAACTTCAAAAAGTACTTTCATCTTTAGGGCAGTTTCGATTTAACAGTTAAAACCATTTTTATAGAGGGAAATAAAAATGGCATTTTTGAACAAGGAAACATCAAGGAACAAAATAAAAGTGTCTCTTTCCTTAAAAAAAAATTAAAGCTTCAGACCTGAGAACTGCAGTTACTCCTCCAGTTCTGCTGGTATCAAATGACTTTGGATGTTTCTGCACCTAAACTTTTGGAAGTAAATCTATTCCAGTGCATTACTGGCGTAAATGCAGGAAACTCGCGTGAGTTGGTCTTTTGCATGGAGGAAGGAGATATGTAACTGAACAGCGGAGAGTTTCGGCAAACGTATCTCAGAAGCGACGCAAACGATCGAGGAAATTTGCACTTAACGAGGATTTGACGTAAAACCGGCATAAATCGGTTACGCGTGAATTTCCTCAGCACAACCCTGCTGTTACACCGTAGTTATACTGAAAGGTTCCAGGAATTTCCAAGCCTTTATTTTAATAAGCTGGCCTCACACAATCACATGCTGCTGTCCAGTCCTGCAATCTTTACATCAGGATTGGAAAATCTACCCTTTCATTAATTCCAATGCATTGTCATAAAACGGTATCTCCCTTGTATTCCTTATTGATGTTCTCCTTCATTCCTCCAAGTCAAGCTATTTGTGCACATTTAACTATGCATTGCACTGTAAATTACAAATATCAATAAAGTACAGATGGTGCCCCACCTACATCCTCCTCCTCCTTGTCCTCCTCTATGTTCTCCTCATCTGAAGATGAGTGATAAGCCCCTTCGCCCTCCTCCACCTGCAATCTACTCTGCTGTGCAATGTTGTGCAGGATGCAGCACACCACTATCATTCTGGAAACCCTCGCTAGCGAGTAGCGAAGGGCATCTCCAGACCCACCTATACACCCGGAGCGCATATTCAACATTCAGATGGCTTGCTCTATGACACACCAGGTGGCCATGTGGCTCTCGTTGTAATGCTCCTGTGCCTCATTAGTGGGGTTAATCACAGGTGTCATGAGCCAAGTTTGAAGGGGGTATCCCTTGTCTCCTAAGAGCCAGCCTTAAGTCTAGTTCCTGGAACAAAGAAGTCTGGAATGTTGGTCTGCCGCAGTATGACAGCTCCCAGGGAATCTGGCGCAGACCTACTTAAACAGCTTCTTGTGGTTGCACGCCAGCTCCCCATTGATAGTGAATATCCCTTGTGGTTTATAAAAACTCCTGGTTGCTGTGGCGGTGATCAGATTGCCATGAGTGTGCAGTCGATGGCACCCTGTACCTGTGGGAATCCAGCCAGCCAGCTCATTCTGGCTATTGTCATCACAGGGGAAATTGACATCATTGTCAGCCCTGGCAAACAATCCATCAGTGATCTGCCTTATGCATTAATGTGCAGCTGACTGGGAGATCCTGGATATGTCGCCGGTACATATCCTTCTCCCTAACATCTGTCTGAGGCTGAACCACACTGTTCGCAACCTTAGTGTCATATTTAACCCTGAAATGAGCTTCCGACCACATATCCGCAGCTTAACTAAGACCACCTATTTCCATCTCCGTAACATCGCCCGTCTCTGCCCTTGCCTCAGCTCATCCACTGCTAAAATCCTCATCCATGCCTTTGTTACCTCTAGACTTGACGATTCCAACACACTCCTGGCTGGCCTCCCACATTCTACCCTACGTAAACTTGAGGTCATCCAAAACTTGGCTGCCCATGTCTTAACTCGCACCAAGTCCCGTTCACCCATCACCCCTGTGCTCGCTGACTTACATTGGCTCCCCATTAAGCAACGTCTCGATTTCAAAATTCTCATTTTTGTTTTCAAATCCCTCCATGGTCTCACTCCTCCCTATCTCTGTAATCTCCTTCAGCCCCACAACCCCCCGAGATATCTGCGCTTCTCTAATTCTGGCCTCTTGAGCATCCCTGATTATAATCGCTCAACCATTGGTGGCCATACCTTCTGTTGCCGAGGCCCTAAGCTCTGGAATTCCCTGTCTAAACCTCTCCGCCTCGCTACCTCTCTTTCCTCCTTTAAGACTCTCCTTAAAACCTACCTCTTTGACCAAGCTTTTGGTCACCTGCCCTAATTTCTCCTTATGTGGCTCAGTGTCAAATTTTTTGTCTTTTAGTACACCTGTGAAGCGCCTTGGGACGTTTTACTATGTTAAAGGCGCTATATAAATGCAAGTTGTTGTTGTTGTTGTAGTGCCCTGGAAGGAACCAGAGGCAAAAAAATTGAGGGCAGTGGTGACTTTCACAGCCACTGATAATGCGTGGCCACCAGGTCCAGCAGGGAGCAGGTCTGCCTCTAGGAGGCTGCAGACGTCTGTCACCACCTGACATGACAACCTTAGCCTGTGGAAGCACTGCTCTTCCAAAGTGTCAAGGAAGCTGAGCCTCTGTCTGTAAACTTTGTGACATGGATAGTGCTTCCTGCGATCTCAGCCCCTCTCCTGTGCACCTCTCTCCTGTGCACCTCTCTCCTGTGCACATGCTGATCCCACCACAGCACATCATCGCTGGTGTGGATGATGATGGTATGAAACAGGAAATCAGAGGTGCGTGCAAAAAAGGCACGGCAGTTATCATGGGTGACTTTAATATGCATATAGATTGGGCTACTCAAACTGGAAGCAATACGGTGGAGGAGGATTTCCTGGAGTGTTTAAGGGATGGTTTCCTAAACCAATATGTTGAGGAACCAACTCGAGGGGAGGCCATCCTGGACTGGGTGTTGTGTAATGAGGAGGGACTAATCAGCAATCTTGTGGTACGAGGCCCCCTGGGGAAGAGTGACCATAGTATGGTGGAGTTCTACATTAGGATGGAGAAGGAAACAGTTAAGTCAGAGACCATGGTCCAGAACTTAAATAAGGGCAACTTTGAGGGTATGAGGCGTGAATTGGCGAGGTTAAATTGGCAAGCGATATTTAAGGGGCTATCAGTGGAAGGGCAATGGCAGACATTTAGAGATCGCATGGATGAACTACAACAATTGTACATCCCGGTCTGGCGTAAAAATAAAAAAGGGAAGGTGGCTCAACCATGGCTAACAAGGGAAATCAGGGATAGTATTAAAACCAAGGAAGTTGCATACAAATTGGCCAGAAGTAGCAGCAAACCCGGGGACTGGGAGAACTTCAAAACAAAGCAGAGGAGGACGAAGGGTTTGATTAGGGCAGGGAAAATAAAATATGAAAGGAAGCTTGCAGAGAACATTAAAATGGACTGCAAAAGCTTCTATAAATATGTAAAAAGAAAGAGGTTAGTAAAAACAAACGTAGGTCCCCTGCAGTCGGAAACAGGGGAAGTCGTAATGGGGAACAAGGAAATGGCAGATCAATTGAACAAGTACTTTGGTTCGGTGTTTACTGTGGAGGACACACACAACCTGCCGGAAATAAAAGGGGTCAGAGGATCTGGTAAGAGGGAGGAGCTGAGGGAAATCCTTATTAGTCGGGAAAAGGTATTGGGGAAATTGATGGGACTGAAGGCTGAAAAATCCCCGGGGCCTGATGGTCTGCATCCCAGAGTACTTAAGGAGGTGGCCTTGGAAATAGTGGATGCATTGACGATCATTTTCCAACATTCCTTAGACTCTGGATCAGTTCCGATGGAGTGGAGGGTGGCCAATGTAACCCCTCTTTTTAAAAAAGGAGGGAGGGAGAAAGCAGGGAATTATAGACCGGTCAGCCTGACATCGGTCGTGGGTAAAATGATGGAAGCAATTATTAAAGATGTCATAACAGACCATTTGGAAAGTGGCGACATGATAGGTCCAAGTCAGCATGGATTTGTGAAAGGGAAATCATGCTTGACAAATCTTCTGGAATTTTTTGAGGATGTTTCCAATAGGGTGGACAGGGGGGAACCAGTAGATGTGGTGTATTTGGACTTTCAGAAGGCCTTCGACAAGGTCCCACACAAGAGATTGGTGAGCAAAGTTAAAGCACATGGGATTGGGGGTAATGTGTTGACGTGGATTGAGAACTGGTTGGCACACAGGAAACAAAGAGTAGGAGTAAATGGGTACTTTTCAGAATGTCAGGCAGTGACCAGCGGGGTACCGCAGGGTTCGGTGCTGGGACCCCAGCTGTTTACATTATATATTAATGATTTGGACGAAGGGATTAAATGTAATATCTCCAAATTTGCGGATGACACTAAATTGGGAGGCAGTGTGAACAATGAGGAGGATGCTAGGAGGCTACAGAGTGACTTGGACAGGTTGGGTGAATGGGCAAATGTATGGCAGATGAAGTACAATGTGGATAAATGTGAGGTTATCCACTTTGGTGGTAAAAATAGAGAGGCGGACTATTACCTGAATGGTGGCAGATTAGGGAAAGGGGACGTGCAACGAGACCTGGGCGTCATGGTACATCAGTCACTGAAGGTGGGAATGCAAGTGCAGCAGGCAGTCAAGAAAGCAAACGGAATGATGGCCTTCATAGCAAGGGGATTTGAGTACAGGAGTAGGGAGGTGATGCTACAGTTGTACAGGGCCTTGGTGAGGCCACACCTGGAGTATTGTGCGCAGTTTTGGTCTCCTAACTTAAGGAAGGACATTCTTGCTATTGAGGGAGTGCAGCGAAGGTTCACTAGATTGATTCCTGGGATGGCCGGACTGACATATCAAGAAAGATTGGGTCAACTGAACTTGTATCCTCTGGAGTTCAGAAGAATGAGGGGGGATCTTATAGAGACATTTAAAATCCTGACTGGTTTAGACAAATTAGATGCGGGCAGAATGTTCCCAATGGTAGGGAAAACTAGAACCAGGGGTCACAGTCTAAGGATTAAGGGGAAGCCATTTAGGACTGAGCAGAGGAGGAACTTCTTCACCCAGAGAGTGGTGAATCTATGGAATTCTCTTCCACAGAAGGTTGTTGAGGCCAGTTCGCTAAATATATTCAAAAGGGAGTTAGATATAACACTCACAACTAGGGGGATCAAGGGGTATGGCGAGAAAGCAGGAATGGGGTACTGAGGTAGCATGTTCAGCCATGAACGCATTGAATGGCAGTGCAGGCTCGAAGGACCGAATGGTCTACTCCTGTACCTATTTTCTATGTTTCTATGTTTCTATGTTTCTATTCCTCTTCTGATGTTCTGTCAAACACATCCAATATGCCTCCCATCTTGAGCTTGTCACTTTGAAAGCCTCCAAGGTTGAAAAAAGCTGTAACAACACAAGAACGCTCTGCCAAACCTTTGCCAAAGGTAACTGAGACACCAGCTACAAGAAGTGAGCTTTTATTTAGATGGGACAATGACAAGTTTAAATACCCATCTAAACTGCTGCTCAAACTCACCTCCGTTTCACTGGTCAGTTTCCCAAGCCCCGGGAAACCCTTGCTGCACAAGTTAAATTTGGAGCCAAGTTAAAAACAATTTGCAAACACCTCATTAATGTCTCCTAAGGACGTTAATTGAGCCAATAGGTACCAGCCGCAAGCGATAATTAAATCACCGACTTCGGCGAGTAGGTTTCTCGGCAGCATCCAAGCGCGCCTCCGTTAAATCCAGTAGTCGGGTTGCGCTCCCGCTCATAAAATCAAAAATGTTAACCCCGCACCCATTCCCAACCCATCCATTCTTGGGAGGTTAACATTCCCCCCTTATAGTATTTGAAAGATTGGTCCCCGATTATAGATCAGAGAAAGAGGGAAGCAAGCAGTAGTAGTTCAGATTCAGAAGAATTTGGCTGTGGGCTGGGTGCTACGGCTGAAGAAGATTTTCCAGATAGTTGCAGCAAGGTCAGGAAGAGACAATGGCAAGAATTTTGAAATCCTTTTCACACTGCTGAAGCAGCAAAATAACCATCTTAGCAGGAGAAATGCTGAAGAGTTCAGTAATCTGACTGTGGCTCCATGAAAATGGAATAGTCACACTTCAGCTCTCTTCTCTGTATAAACATTCACAATTGCTAAGGGTAGAAGTTTAAATCACATTAATTAAATGGTATTCAGCCTTGGTTGGTTTTTTACATTTGCACTTTAATCATACTTTAGGAATAAAACAAACATAGTGCAGTGCAGTAAGCACAGTGACATTAACAAATAAAATATACTTATGTAAAACAGAAGCTTACAAGAGCAAGAACGCTTACTCGGGAAAAATCCTGTATCATTTCCTCGACTCATATGCACTTTTGGATGGTTAAATTTTTTTTTACAGCTTTTCCTAATCATTTTATAACTTGTGGTTGCTTTCTTGTGGTGCAGTGTTTTTCAAAGTTTGAGTTCTGTGAATCAGATAATACGCTGAGCTCTGAATGAAGCCAGGAGCTGAAATAAGAGTCGTTTTCTCTGGGTCAGACAAGTCTGCTAGAAAACTTAAATCTGAAAATAACACCATCATATCCTTCTTTATTGGCATAAACATACTGGATTTTGGAGATGCTTTCATATCTTATGGGAGGCAGAAAACTCCATATTATTGACACTGCTTAAATTGTTGTAATGGTGATTTCTGAAAATCCTTTAAAAAATCATTATACGAAAAAGGAATAATATTTAAACAGCATAATGTAAACACATCAGTGATGAATTAGAATAAAAATCATTAAAAATTGCAAATCATTTCTGCCCTTCTCTCTGCCTGACTTTATTTTCTAAAACAAGCAGCTTGATATACAGCACTATATATTGAAATATCAATCATCCCTAGTTTGTGTTTATTCATCTGTTATGTTTCTATTTATTTCTTGTTATTATTTCTTCTCAGTTCATTGTCACTCATTCCTCTATTTTGGCTCCTTTCTGTTTGCCTCTTTAATATTGATATGGATCCTGAGTAACTTACAACAGGGAATTGGATACTTGAAAAGGAAACATTTGCAGGGCTATGGGGAAAGAGCGGGGCAGTGGGACTAATTGGACAGCTCTTTCAAAGAGCCGGCACAGGCACGATGGGCCGAATGGCCTCCTTCTGTGCTGTGCGATTCTATGGGACGATTTTAACTGTCCCCCACCTGGCGAAACCGGATGGGGGAGGGCAGTTAAAATAAGGGAGTCACTTATCCCCACCGATCCCGCTGTATTCCCACATTAATTTGCTCTTTTGAACAGACGACCAGGTCACTCGCAGGAAGGAAGCGGGGATTCTGTTTTGAAGATGCAATTCAGAGCCTAATTCTGGGCCAGAAGTGTAAGATTCTCAAAATTCACAGATCCCCCAAAACTCGGAGAAAAATCCTAAAGAAAAGGACTTTGGACTCTTTTCTAACCACTTCAGGGTGATAAAATGTACTGGGCCTAACAGAGGGAGATTCAAGGTCAAAAACCAAGATTTGGTATTTTAAAAGGGCATGTTTGGGCTTATAAAGGAAAAGGCTGCAACAGGAGTTGGGGTCAACCTCTGTAATAGACGGTTTGAGTATTGGAGTTCATCAAACTGTCTGGGGAACTGTTTAACATCACTCAGCCCTATCAGACAATTTACATTCTAACAATAGACCCACGGAAGAGCAGTCCCCACCCAAATTACAAGGCCCATCCAAAACATGCATAAAACAAATCATCTAGTCCCACTCCATAGAAATCTCAGGCCCAGTCAGGAAACTCGAAACCTGAGCACAATGACTACAATCAAGAAAAAGCTCAACAGCTCATGGAACCATCCCGAAACCACTTCACACATTCATAAACAAGTTACTTTTAACGAGCCCGCCAAAATCTTACAATAAACCGGGACTGATTTGGCGCGCAGATTAGGAGGCCCCAATTAGTATAATTGAAGGCCTGTTTTCTCAAGAAGTCAGTTCTCAAGAAAGAGAGTTGAGCAGTTACACAGTTACAACAATCAGGAGGTCATCGAGTTCGAAGAAGTTCACCGTTCTAGAAGCAGGTCAACACACAAGAAGAGACCAGAGCAACAGTTCCAGTGACCATCAGACACCTCGCGGCAACAAGGGCCTTACGAAACAACCAACCGAATATTACCACCAACCAACCAGGTAATATTGGGCCACCGCGACCAAAGAAAACCAACTCAGGAGAAAACCGAAGATTCGCAAGTTTTCCACTCTGCAATCTATTCCTGACTTACCCTGGGTAAGATTTTTACTTAAAAGACTCTAAACCCTATCTCTAACAGAAGAAAAGTGGGTACTCACCCGATAAATCCAATACGCACCCTACCGCATCAGCGGACTTGCGAAGACTGACCAGATACGCAGTCGAAGTCCTCTACCGCGTCCGGGGTACGGCAGGCACCAACCAACACACCCAGCGAACCCCGAAACCGTGAACCAGCTCAACTGTCAAGGATTCGTTTGGTGAGCATTATCCCTGGTCCTCTAGAGCCCAACTTAGCTAGTAAAGTGGGATTGGGAGGGATGAGGTATTTTTCTACTGTAATTTCCCTCATGTGTATTGAAGTGTTCCCCATTTTATTAGAGTGTTAAGATTATTGTGTTATATTTTCTCTCTTGAATAAAGATCAAAGTTTCTTGCACCAAAACCAGTTGTCTGCTGCACTTTTTGTCACAACCCCCAAATAAGTCCACGGTCTAGAACCAAGGGAGTGGGAGCGATTCGAACTGCTCATAAGTCAGAGGTGAAGCTGACACACACCACCACCCCCTACAGAAGAGGCCCAGAAGGTAAGTTTTACATTTATTTTTCTGGTTCCCTTGTGGGCCAGGAGGGTCAGGAGTGCTCCTCCAGGCCTCACAAGGAAGCCTTGGGCCTCCCTTGTGCTGGCTCCCCCACTTCTCCCTTATGGTGGCCAGACCACCCCGCCCCCCGATCGCAGCCAGTGCCTCCATTCTCCCCCACCCCCCACCCCGATCGTGGCCAGTGTATCACCTTCCCCTGATCTCGGGCAGACCCAACCGCCCCCCCCCACCACACCACTTCCCCAGGAACTGCCAGGGACTGTTCCCATGGGCCCCTTACATTTGCGGTTGCCTCCTCTCCGCATATGATGAGCATTACCATATTTTAGAGCTGGGGAGGTTTTTTTATGATCGACAGCAAGACTGGCTATTCACAAAGTGTACTAGGATTTCCTATTTACTAGCATATCACCTCATCAACTCCTTAAATTGATGGAAAATTACTGAGGAAATTTTTAGGAGCAGTGAAAGTAGAGGGGTTTACTTTGTATAAAACATCAATGAGTAAATGATAAACATTTCAGCTTTTTCTGAGGCACAAAACATGCAATGTAGGTTTCCATATTTAAGGGCTTGTTTATGGAAGCTTAGCACTTTTAAATTTTTTGTTATGTATTCTAAATAGTTAACAGCTAACTTTCTTTAATTTATGTGTGGCTAAGACAAGATTCAAAACAACCAGCAAACAAAATGATTAAAGTAAGTAATAGAAATTCTGGCAGGGCTCTACCATGATTTAAGTTTGGAGGGAAGTTCTAAATAAAAATCTTGAATTTAAACATTTATTCAAGGGAAACCTTTTAGTAACACCAAATACAAATGAAGAAGGATAGAAGCAACATAGGTAAATTTGCATGCATATTTATTTACTTATGTAACTGTAGTATGAAGGAAATAAATTAATTTACCTACCTTCAATGGGTATGGAAAACACCAAATATTTTGCAGGAACCAATTAAAACACTCAATTCTAATATTTCTGAGATCTTACAAACTTTTTCCCAAATTCCTTCAATTAAGAAACACATCTGGCAACATTCTCCCCCACCCCCAATCCTTTGCAACAGTATAATGAGCAATGCCACAGGAGATCTACTAATTATCTGATGTCATTATGTTACTAATAAATTGGGGTAATATATCAATGTAAAGGATGGTTGAAGGTTACTGGATGGAAAAGTATTAAAACACCAAGGGGGAGAAATTCGATATCGCCCCGTTTGGGGCGCAATTATCGGCCGGGCGCAAAGTTTAACGCTTGCCGCTAATTATCGCCTCCGACTGCAAACTTGGCGTCTATCGCCCCTGGATGTGATTGGAGCACTAAATCAGGCGCTACACACCTTTCTTAAGGCGCTAACGCCGAGGAGCAAGGTGCTACCTCAGAGCGCTGGCGAAGCTCATGTGATGTCAGTCAGAAATGGAACACAGACACACTGGTGCCGGCCAGTTCTTAAAGGGGAGGGTCGATCTTGCTCTCCATCCACACCCTGCTCATTGCAGCCTTGAATCTCAGCCTGGAGAGACCTGTACATCAAATCTGCTGGAAAGAACAATGGAGAGGCCCAGGGAAAGAGCTCAGAGTGCAGCCCCATAGTCTCTTCTAAATCGATGCAAGGAAGGTCAAATCAAAATGAACCTACAGAGTGCTGCTCATTACCCAAAACTCCTTCACACAGCGTTGAATCTCTCCAGAAGTCTCTCTCTCTCTCTCTCTTTCTCAGAATGCGTGGTGCAAAATTGTCGCCGACAAAAAAAGGCAGGAAGCAGTCGCCTTTAAACAGTGCTCCCCCAGTCCCTTCCCGACTGCAAAACGCTCCCCTCAACCTGTCGTTGCTAGCGGCAGGTGGTAAGGCAGGGGGCGCCACTCAATATCCGGTCCGGGATGCTACCGGGGCGTTGTACGCTCGACTGACGTCACGATCTGCGGGCGCAGGAGATCATGGCGGCAGTGTTTTGCGCCACCGCAAAATGTCTGGTCAATTTCGCGAGCGGCGCAAACATCGCCGCGCCCTAGCACTAGTTGTTTTGCGCCCCATTAGTTCAGGCGCTAACGGGAGGCGCAAAGCAACCAAATTTTTCCCCCCAGCATTTTAAATGGATTAGCCAGCTTGTCAAAGCAACACAGTTAGTACAAAATTAACATTTTATTGGCCAATTAAAAAAACCTGACATTGCTAAAATTAATATGGAGACGCATTTATTTTAAAAAGTACACAGCTCAGGGCATTTGGCTTAGTAAACAACTTACATCAATTTTCGTTTTATTTTTAATTTATTAAGAACAGTGATATCAAATACAGTCACACCCAGTTCTATTTTATAATGTTCAAGTTTAATTTAAAGCATGTTTTCCATCCAACATTGTCCATTAAACAGTTCCACCATGTGCAAGTTCTCTCAGTATTATTTTTATGTTGCTTTAATGCATCAGAGACTTCGGACTCGATTCTTACAATGGGCAGGAAGGGTGAGGAGGGAAGCTCTGTAGTGAGCGACACATACGGCAATGCTGCGGATGTGGAGGCCCTGCCAATGACACTTTCCAGTACCCCGTCTGACACCCAACCAGATTAACTACTTGGCCAGCGGGCGGGAGTGGTCATTTAGTGGCAGGAGGCTACAGCCAGAGACCCATGGGAACGGTCCCCGGCAGTCAGTGCGGGGGATCGTTGGTACATGGGTGGGAATAGTGGGCACAGCCCTGAGCCTGCTGATCCGTGCAGAATTAGGTCAACCAGGAACACTTCAGGAAGATGATCGGCTGAAGGTAGGATGTGGCCGCGAACGGCTGAAGGGTAGGGTGGGGTTCTGTCCGCCATTGGAGGGGGAAGCCCGGGGCTGGGGAGGCCCAAGGCTTGCTTGTGAGGCTCCTCCTGGCCCACAAAGGGTTCAGAAACAGACAAAGTTTTAAAACCTACCTGGGCCTCTACTGGCCAGTCGGCTCCTCCCGCTGTATTGCTGCTACCAGGCAACAGACAGTGTGGGACTCCCCCGTGTTGAAGTAAAAATTATGTCACAGTGCCAAGGGGGGGGGGGGGGGTGGGGGGGGGTTAAAATTGAGGCCTTTATTTCTCGTTGTGACAAAAATGAAGCATTTTGTTCTCGTTTTAGTTTGCTACCAATTCTTTTAATTCATAGAACCAAGCCACATAATTCAAACTTAAACAATGATGTGTAATTGCTTCAGTTATGTATATGAACAATTTCTCCTTTGAATTGGACTGATATTTATTCAAATCCATAAATGTTGGTTAAGTATTAAAGAGTGGGGACTGTTCAACTCATTAGTCCTGATTTTAACTCAGGCGGGAATCGGGGCTATGAGGGATGAAGCGGGCGACAAACAGTTCGGCCCCTGGAAGGTGAGCCCTGGGAGTTTTTACCAACCCTCAATTGCATGCCCTGACTCCTGCCCAAAGCTGTCAATGCTGGCAGGTGAGAGTGGAAATTCGTTGGGGATGGGGGCAGAGGGGGTGTTTCAGGCTACCATTGGGGACCCACGAAAACAGCACCCAGCAAGGTAATTGAGGAAAGGGGAAATGGTCTAAGTTAACAATCAGGAGGGGAGGAAGCCCGAGACAGGGAAGGCCTAAGGTAGCCTTGTGGGTAGAGGAGGAGTACTCCTACTCCTCCTGTACCCATAAGGGGGCTGCAAAAAGTAAAAAATAAAGTCATCTGGACCTTATGTGACCAGGATGTTGCCTGCTGCCAGCTTGGCAACCTAATATCTTGTATAACTGTTTGTATGAGGCAAGCACTTTTCTTTTCCTAGCTAGTCCCCTGAAGTCCACATCTCTGTCCTCAGCAGAGCTGGAAGCGAATCTCACCCTCTGGTGAAAGCTCTCCTGGGCTCTCCTTGCTCCATCTCACTCGTGTTGGGTGCGTCACCACATGCAGACTCCTCTAACTCACTGTCTAACCCAGCCGGGGTGCCAATCTCTGTGCTGGTGTTTGGGAGAAATGGAGCGCATGATAGTGCTTTCTAAGGATTGTGCTCCTCCAAGCTGTCTTCTTTTGGAGACTCTTGCTGTTGAGACAGACCTTGAGAAAAGAGAAAAGGGACAAGTGTTAGCCTGTTAATACTGCCTTCCCCCCATTTTTTTCTCTCCTGCTCAGTGTCCATCTTTCTGGAAAGCACTCCAAAATATTGCACTTTACATAAAGAGCACTGTGGAAATGTAAGTTCTTATAGATTTGGTTTTCCATTATCTCCCCACTTAGTTTCTTATGCAAATTCACAGCTTTTAAACCTTATTTCTGTTCTTTGCAAATCAACAAAAATCACGACAGATTGCAAATTTTTTTGTTCCCTTCAAGAAAAAAGTTTCATGGAATCCAGAGATGGAGGTTACAGCATTGAACCCCATCATGTTAATGCCACCCTCATCCCAAAAAAAGGGCCCAGAAATTTGAACGTGCCTGAATCGATTAGCCCGAGGCAAACCTGATATTGGGCCTCAGGGCTCATTATCATTGAGCCACTGAGCTGAGGATACCGAATAGGTGTTCCCAGGCAGCTCATCAGCGAAGAAGAATACAAGGGTAGTGGTTGGTGGCGATTGGGGAGGGCTGAGGCCGGCAACAGCCCAAATTATTTGAATGTGGGGTTAGGAGGAGTACTCCTGCTCCTGCCAGCTCCACATTCAGGTAAGTATATTTTAAAATCTTACCTTATTGTTCGCAGTCTAATAGGCGGGCCCTTAAAGGACTGCCTATTAGTTTGCATGTAGATCTGGTTTACCTGAGTGCAGCTGGTGCCATTTCAGGCATGGGCCCTGGACTCCAATTCTTTTGCCTATACAAATATGGCAGACTTCGCACTTCCATCTCGTAATGAGCATGCGGTTTCTGCCCGCCATTTTGGAGGCTTATTTCTTGGCAAAGAAGTTTTAAGCTAAGTACAATAGTAAAAAAAAAAGTTAAACCTGTTAGTGTGATAGTTATAATTGGGAAGAAGAAAATGTATAATTCTGTTTTTTAACAGATGATTATTTTGCAATTGTTCACTGGATTGCTGCCAAACTCTCAAGGGGTGTTGTTCCCAATGCCTCACAACCTCAGATGAATGAGAATCAGCATTATTGGCTGATGCAATCGTGATTTACTGTGTTAGAAGGAGGAAGGAAATTATTCTAAGCAACAATTATAGTCAGAAAAGGTGTCTCGCTCATCATCAAATATATTAGCTTCAATTAGATGGATAGCTTGTAGAGCAACTTTGGCACTGAACATAATTTTACTGCTCTACTGGTGGATTTGAGGTTAGAACACAAGGACAAATAACAGTGGTTTGGTATCTGGCATGAATACAGACAAATTCAAATTCTGCTCAGGACCATACTGGGGCCCTAACCAAGACCGTGGAAATTGTTCAGAAGAGGCACTTTCCCTCAAACACCAGTCATCAGAATGTTACACCCTTCTGTATAAAACAGCTTTGAGAAAAATGTTAGTAAAGGCTAACATACCCAAGTTAAAATTAATTGATATTGCACCTCTTTGAAGAACCATTTGGTGTAGTCAAGTGATAGCTGATGAATTCCCTTTCAGGAGAGAAATATCAAGCAAATTTTGACCTTCTCTCAAAGGAAGGATCATCACAATCTTTAATGACAAAAAAGGTTCATTCGTCTGAATGTTCTTTTAGTCAAGCAGAATCAGGCCCAGTGGCTCACTAGAAAACTTCTGATGGACTTACTGATTAAGCTAGAATTTATTGGTGTCTGAGGAAAATTGCCCCTTGCTAAACAATTTCTACAGTCCCAGTTAGGACCCCTTGTGGCCCTTAGCATAATTTGAATTTAGCAAAGTGTCAATATTGGCTCAGTGGTAGTATTCTCGCATCTGAGTCAGAAGATCATAGGATCAAGCCCCACTCCAGCGACTTGAGCACATAATCCAGGTTGACACTTCAGTGCAGTACTGTCGAAGATGCCGTCTTTTGGATGACACGTTAAACCGAGGCCCCATCTGCTGTCTCAGATGGATGTAATATATTCCACAGCACTATTTGAAGATGAGCATGGGAGTTTTCCTGGCCAAATTTATCCCTCAACCAACATTTAAAACAGATGATCTGGTCATTTATGTTATTGTTGTTTGTGTGACCTTGCTATGCGCAAATTGGCTACCATGTTTCCCACAGTACAACAATGAGTACACTTCAAAAGTACTTCATTGGCTGTAATGCGCTTTGGGATGTCCTGAGATCATGAAAGGCACTACTTAAAAGCAAGATTTTTCTTTCTTCTTTATCAGATGTCAAACCACCATTAAGGGACCTTGGGTACTAATTTCAAATCCATTATTAGGGCTGTAAAACCACCTGGCGCATGACCTTTACACAGCTGTGCTTCTATTCGGCTTGTTCCACAGTCACTGTTGAAGTTTAGAGAGTTTCTTTTTAAAGCAGTGTTACTGTAACAGGGCCACAGATTAAAAGACAGGTGGAACAGACTCCAAGCAAAAGCAATTCATTACCATTAATTCCTTCAACTCCATTTACCTGCCTTTGTTCTATATCCCTTGATACCCTTACCTAACAAAAATCTATCGATCTCAGTCTTGAAAATTTCAGTTGATCCAGTCTGCACAGCCTTTTGGAGGGAGTGAGTTTCAAATTTCGACTACCCTTTGTGTGAAAAAGTGTTTTGTGATTTCACTCCTGAATGGCTTAGCTCTAATTTTAAGAGCATGGTCCTTGTTCTGGATTCCCTCAACCGAGGAAATAGTTTCACTGTATCTTCGCTGTCGAATCCTTATATCATTTTAAACACCTCAATTAGATCACCCCTCAACCTTCTCAAGAGAACACAAACCAAGCTGTCCTCATATTTTAACCCTGGTATAATTCTGGTGAATCTGCACTGTACACTTTCCAAGGCCAAAGCCAGAACACTGAAATCATTCAGACAACTTCTATATCATAAGAACATAAGAACATAAGAACATAAGAAATAGGAGCAGGAGTAGGCCAATCGGCCCCTCGAGCCTGCTCCGCCATTCAATAAGATCATGGCTGATCTGATCCTAACCGCCAATCTACTATCTATCACAGAACCATCTCCTGCATCTAACAGAATTGCACACACGAAATAGGAGCAGAATCAGGCTACACAGTCCCTGGGCCCGCTCCACTACCCACAGGGCCATGACCGATCCGAACCTAGACTCATGTCCAAATTCCTGCCCGCTCCCCGTAACCCTTAATGCCCTTTACTTCCAGGAAACTGTCTATTTCTGTTTTAAATTTAATTAATGTTGTAGCTTCTACAGCTTTTTGTGGCAGCATATTCCATGGACCTACCACCCTCTGAGTGAAGTAGTTCCTCCTCATCTCAGTTTTGAAAGAGCAGCCCCTTATTCTAAGACTATGTCCCCTAGTTCTCGTCTCACCCGTCATCGGGAACATCCTCCCCGCATCCACCCGATCCAACCCCTTCACAATCTTATATGTTTCAATAAGATCGCCTCTCATTCTTCTGAACTCCAATGAGTAGAGTCCCAATCTACCCAACCTCTCCTCATATGACCACCCCCTCATCCCCGGGATTAACCGAGTGAACCTTTTTTGCACTGCCTCGAGAGCAAGGATGTCTTTCCTTAAGTAAGGACACCAAAACTGTATGCAGTATTCCAGGTGCGGTCTCACCAATACCTTGTACAACTGAAGCAATACCTCCCTATTTTTATATTTTTATATCAATGACATTCTGACAATACAGACTCAAAAGCTGCTACTAAACCACACTGCAGACCAAAGAGCCAAATGTGATAAAGGTGATTCATTTAATTCCAAACATAATAATTGCCATCTATTCAAATTTATTTCTTACCATTCTCACTAGGAATTTTCTGTTCCATTTTGTAATTAGCCTGATTTAATTAGCTGTCTCCTGGGCTATCCCTGCCACCAGTACCTGCTGCTGCTCACTGGTGCAGGGTATTTCACCACGTGCAGACCTCTCTGGCTCACTATCTAACCCATGTGGAGTGCCAATGTCTGAGCTGGTGCCTGGGAGGGATGAAGCGAGTGACGGTGCATCCGCAGAATGAGGTGCAGGGGCCTCTTGCTGACGAGAAGAATCTAGAAGAAAGAGAAAAGGGACACAAGTTAGGATGGAAAATGGAAGCTGGATATTTGCAGCTGACAGTCTTGAGAATAGAGCTTGAAGTTATGAAGCTTGTTGCATATTTGCTGAGATGGATGAAGGGTTACAAGTAATACCCAGACACCCTCCTGAGGTAGGCTGCCAGTCTTGCCTTCCTTGATGCTGCAGGCTCTGCCTGGGCTACTGATCTCTAGGGCATCCTGTTCTGCTTTGGTGAGGGTGATGATGTTGATGACTCCTCCCCCCCCCCCCAACCAATCTTGTTTCTCTCCTTGACAATATCATGGCCGTGTCCTGCAGAAAGAGAGGGCGAGAGTTAGTGAGTGGAGATGTGTAGGGCTGTGCCTACAGTGTATAAGTTGAGAGGAAGAGAAGAAGCAAGATGGAATGAAGATGGGGATGTGATGAATGTAAAGAGAAGTGAGTGAGGAAGGAGTGCTGGGTGTAGTTTGGTAGTTGTGAAAGTGGTTGGATGTGAGAAAAGACTAGTGTGTGGTGTGAAGGGATCCATGGAAGAGGTGAGTATGTTTGGAATGAGAAAGAGAGGTGTTGCCATGTACTGTTGTGATCGTATGCTGAAGGATGGGAGATGGGGAGGATATTGTTGAGAGTGGTGGGGGAGGGGTTGACAGGAATGTTGTCAGGTGCTGTTGAGAGAGGTGAAGAGCGTTGCTGCTCTTGTGAGGTCATTGATCCTCTTCCTGCATTGAACCCAGGTCCTGGGGGTGATGCGGGGGGCACTGACCTTTTGAGACATCTCTGTCCAGGGCAGTTTCATTGTGGCCTTGGGATACTCTTGTGGCTTATAGGGAAAAATTGTTTCCTCCTTGCCCTTAATTCCTCCACTAGGACCTCCAGGGAATCATCAGAAAAGTGGAGAGCAGCCCTATGACATCTCTGCAGGATAAATCTGTTCAAGAGTTGTCCAATGGAAAATCCAACAATAGGATGATTTAAGAAATGCAGCCCCGCTTTAAGTAGGCCTTGGGTGCCCGCCAGGAGTGCGCGTGATGTGGGCGGGCTGCCCAGTTTGCGTGCAATTGGGACAACAGCCGGTCAATCATATTAAAATGAGGTTCGGTTGTTAAAATATCATAGACCTCACTCCCAAACCATGATGGGGGCTTACCGCCCACCACGCCGCCTGACCCTAAATTCATGCCCCGAGTTAAAATCGGGGCTCTAAAGTCTGAGAAAAACATGTAAATCTGGATTTCTGTGTTATTTTCTCTTGGATAACGTTTTTCAGGCTACAGCTGTCAGGATTTTTTTTTTTTATTTACGGTTAGATTTCCTCTCTGAGTTCTCTCTGCTGGACATGGGATCCAATTTCTCTTTATTACTGCCTCTATCTTCTTTCTTCAATTGACCTGCAATTTTTTTTAAATCTTTGTCTCAGTAGCTCTTTTTTTTCTACTGGTGCCCTCTATGATGTCTCCCTTCTTCTTCAATCTTACATATTAAAAGCATTAGTTCTCCCAGTGACATTGTACTGTCAGACTATGGCAATCAGTTACTGTCAGACTATGGCAACTTTACCAGGTACTGCCTATTCCCTCAAGTTCTAAAGCTATTAGGTAAATACTGATTCTGGGGATGTATTTCTTGTTAATACAGTCTATAGAACATGTACATCCCACTAGAAAGAAAGACTTGCATTTATATAGCGCCTTTCACAACCTCAGAATGTTCAAAAGCGCTTTACAGCCAATGAAGTACTGAAAACGTGGCAGCCAATTTGCGCACAGCAAGGTCCCACAAGTAGCAATGAGATACTGACCAGAAACTCTGTTTTAGTGATGTTGGTTGAAGGATAAATATTGGCCAGGACACCAGGGAGAACTTGCCTGATCTTCTTCAAAATAGTGCCATCCACCTGAGAGGGCAGACAGGGCCTCGCTTTGTGACCTCCCTTGCCTTGATGTCTGTCCCTCTCAAGTCCCCTGCTCTAAGGACATCCCAGGCACCAGCTTCTTCACAACTTTAGGACATCCAAAAGTGCTATTACAGCCAGTGAAGTATTTTTTTTGAATTTTAGTCACTGTTGTAGAAAAAGCAGCAGCCAATTTGCACACAGCAAGCTCCCACAAACAGCAATGTGATAATGACCAGATAATCTGTTTTTTAGGTGCTGGTTTAGTGACTTGCTTTTCTTCGAAAGAATGCCATGAGATCTTTTACATTTACCTGAGAAGGCAACCAGGCCTCGGTTTAACATCTCATCTGAAAGATGGCACCTCCAATAGTGCAGCATTCCCTCAGTACTGCACCAGAGTGTCAGCCTTGATTTTGTATTCAAGTCTCTGGAGTGGTGCTTGAACCCACAACCTTCTGACTCAGTAGCAAGAATGCTACCCATTGAGCCACAGTTGACACTACATGCTATGTAAGTGAAAATACCAGCAGAGTATATGGGTAAGGTGGGGACAGTTACCCAAATAAGAGTTCTATACACTAATTCACGTAGCATAAGAAATAAAACAAGTGAGTTAGAAGCACAAATTCAGCTTAAAGGGTATGATGCAGTTGCGTTACAGAGACCTGGCTACAAGCTGGACAAGATCAAGAGCTAAATATTCCAGTCTATAGGCTTTTTAGAATGGACGGGGACAGTGGTAAAAAATGAAGAGGAGCAATATTGATAAAAGACACAATCACAGCAGTAGAAAGAAGGGATTTCAGTAAAGGTGATCAGGCAGTGGAAACACAATGGGAAGAATTAAGGAACAGCAAAGGATGCAAGACTCTGGTGTGAGTTGTCTACAGACCTGATAGTAGTGATGTAGTGATGCAGTGGCTTGTAATAATATGGAGATCATTGAAGCAGGTAGCGAAAACAATATGGTTATAATGGGAGATTTTAATTTTCACATAGACTGGGAGAAGCAAAACAGCTCAAGTAATAAAGGCAATGAATTTCTAGAATGTATTCAGGGCAGTTTTTTTTTAGAACAAAATGTTTTAGAAGAGAACAAGCCATACTGGATTTAGTGATGAGTAATGAACCAAAATTAGTTTAACAATCTGATGGTAAGGGAACATTATGCGAATAGTGACTATAATATGATTGAATTTAATATTTGGTTTGAGAGGGAGAAGGAGAAGGGAGAATCACAAACCAATGTTCCAAACTTCAAAGGGAAGAGAAATGGGCTGAACGTTGATGGGTAAATCTATAGAAGTATTCAAAGAAGTATTTGGTACAATATAAAACCAGAACATACCACTAAAAGCCAATTGTGTTGATAAGCAGCCATGGTCAATAAATAAGATAAGAAACAGTATCAAGCTCAAAGAAAAGGCTTATACAAATGCAAGGAAAAGTGGAAATCCAGTCTACTGGGAAAGCTATGATAAGTAACAAAAGGATACAAAGAAACTAATGAGATGCAAAAGGAAATATGAACATAACTTGCAAGGGATAGCAACTATAACAGTAAAGGTTTCTATAAATATATTAAGTGAAAGAGAATGGTAAAGGGGAATCTGGATCCATTAAAGACAGATGCAGGTGAGACTATAATGGACAATAAGGAATTGTAAATGGAGCTGAACATGTGCAATCATCAGTTAACATTCCCACTTCTGACCTTATGATGGAGGGAAGGTCATTGAAGCAGCAACTGAAGGTAATTGGGCCTAGTACATTGCCCTGAGGAATTCCTGCAGCGATGTCCTTGGGCTGAGATGATTGGCCTCCAATGACCACAACGGGTACGGTAGCATAGTGGTTATGTCACTGAACTAGTAATCCAACAAGACCTGGACTAATGATCCAGAAACATGAGTTCTAAATCCCACCACAGCAACTGGGGAATTTAAATTCAGTCAATAAAAAGCTAGTATCAGCAATGGTGACCATGAAACTTGTACCCATCTGGTTCACTAATGTCGTTTAGGGAAGGAAATCTGCTGTCCTTACCTGCGTTGGCCTATATGTGACTCCAGACCCACAGCAATGTGGTTAACTCTTAACTGCCCTCTGAAATGGCCTAGCAAGCCACTCAGTTGTATAAGGTGGCTCACCACCACCTTCTGTAGAGCAATTAGGGATAGGCAATAAATGCTGGCCTTGCTGGTGATGCCCACATCCCATGAACGAATATTTAAAAAAATCTTCCTTTGTGCCAGGTATGACCTCAGCAACTGGAGAGTTTTCTTGATCCCCATTGACTTCAATTTGACTTGGTGCCATACTTGGTTGAATGCTGGCTTGATGTCATGAGCAGTCACTATCACATCACCTCTGGAATACAGCTCCTGTGTCCATGTTTGGATGAGGTCTGGAGCTGAATGGTCCTGGTGGCCCAAGATGAACATCAGTGAGAAGGTTATTGGTGAGTAAGTGCTGCTTGATTGTACTGTTGATGACTCCTACCATCATTTTGCTGATGAGTTGGTAATTGTCCGGGTTGGATTTGTCCTGCTTTTTGTGATCAGGAAGTTACAAAGGGCCATAGACAGACTAAGTGAGTAGGCAAAATTGTGGCAGATGGCGTTCAATATGGGGAAGTGTTAGGTTTTCCACTTTGGATTCGAGAAAGACAAATCAGAATATTTTATTAATGGTGACAGACTGGGAGCTGTGGAGAAGCAGAGGGATTTGGATACACAAATCACTAAAAGCTAGAGTAGGTACAAAACGTAATCAAAAAGGGTAATGGAATGTTGGCCTTTATCTCAAGGGGGATGGACTACAAAAGTGAGGAAATGATGCTGGAGTACTGCGTTCAGGAAGGATATACAGTGAAACCTGTAAATTACGTACACCTAAGGGACTGGCATCAGCTGTTCTTTTTTTGAAGGTGACTTTATTTTCAAAATAGTCATTGTATGTATGTAGCTTTAGCCAGGTTGCATGAAGGTCGTAGTCACCTTCATCCAACTGGCTCCTGAAACCACCGAACTTGCCACACTCCCCTGGGGACTGGCAGGGACAGTGGCCACAGGGGGAATTCAAACCCCGGGGACCGGCAGGGACAGTGGCCACAGGGGGAATTCAAACCCCGGGGACCGGCAGGGACAGTGGCCACAGGGGGAATTCAAACCCCGGGGACCGGCAGGGACAGCGACCACAGGGGGAATTCAAACCCCGGGGACCGGCAGGGACAGTGGCCACAGGGGGAATTCAAACCCCGGGGACCGGCAGGGACAGCGACCACAGGGAGAATTCAAACCCCGGGGACCGGCAGGGACAGCGGCAGCAGGGGGAATTCAAAGCCCGGGGACCAGCAGGGACAGCGACCACAGGGAGAATTCAAACCCCGGGGACCGGCAGGGACAGTGACAGCAGGGGGAATTCAAAGCCCGGGGACCAGCAGGGACAGCGACCACAGGGGGAATTCAAACCCCGGGGACCGGCAGGGACAGTGACAGCAGGGGGAATTCAAAGCCCGGGGACCAGCAGGGACAGCGACCACAGGGGGAATTCAAAGCCCGGGGACTGGCAGGGACAGTGACCACAGGGAGATTCAGGGACGAAGTCCCATCTTCACACTGAGAACACCCTCCATCGTGTTGTGTGGCACTACCACCGTGCTAAATGGGATAGATTCCAAACAGATCTAGCAGCTGAAAACTGGGCATCCATGAGGCACTGTGGGCCATCAGCAGCAGCAGAATTGTATTCCATCACAATCTGTAACCTCATGGCCCGGCATATCCCTCACTCTACCATTACCATCAAGCCAGGGGCCCAACCCTGGTTCGATAAGGAGTGTAGAAGAGCATGCCGGGAGCAGCACCAGGCGTACCTAAAAATGAGGTGCCAACCTGGGGAAGCTGCAACACAGGACTACATGCATGCTAAAAAGTGGAAGCAGCATGCTATAGACAGAGCTAAGTGATCCCGCAATCATCCAGTCGTGAATGGTGGTTGACCATTAAACAACTAACGGAAGGAGGAGGCTCCATGAATATCCCCATCCACAATGATGGTGGAGCCCAGCACGTGAGTGCAAAAGACAAGGCTGAAGCATTTGCAACCATCTTCAGCCAGAAGTGCCGAGTGGATGATCCATATCGGCCTCCTCCTGATGTCCCCACCACCACAGAAGCCAGTCTTCAGCTAATTCGATTCATTCTATGTGATAGCAAGAAACGGCTGAGTGCACTGGATACAGCAAAGTCTGTGGGACCCGACAACATCCCAGCTGTCGTGTTGAAGACTTATGTTCCAGAACTAGCTGCACCTCTAGCCAAGCTGTTCCAGTACAGCTACAACACTGGCATCTATCCGACAATGTGGAAAACTGCCCAGGTATGTCCTGTCCACAAAAAGCAGGAGAAATCCAATCCAGCCAATTACCGCCCCAACAGTCTACTCTTAAATCATCAGCAAAGTGATGGAAGGTGTCGTCGACAGTGCTATCAAGCAGCACTTACTCACCAATAACCTCATCATTGATGCCCAGTTTGGGTTCCACCAGGACCACTCGGCTCCAGACCTATTACAGCCTTGGCCCAAACATGGAGAAAAGAGCTGAATTCTAGAGGTGAGGTGAGAGTGACTGCCCTTGACATCAAGGCAGCATTTGATCGAGAGTGGCATCAAGGAGCCCTAGTAAAACTGAAGTCAATGGGAATCAGGGGGAAAACTCTCCACTGGCTGGAGTCATACCTAGCACAAAGGAAAATGGTTGTGGTGGTTGGAGGTCAATTATCACAGCCCGAGGACATCGCTGCAGGAGTTCCTCAGGGCAGTGTCCTAGGTCCAACCATCTTCAGCCGCTTCATCAATGACCTTCCCTCCATCATAAGGTCAGAAATGGGGATGTTCGCTGATGATTGCACAGTGTTCAGTGCCATTCGCAACTCCTCAGATAATGAAGAGTCCATGCCCGCATGCAGCAAGACCTGGACGACATTCAGGCTTGGGCTGATAAGTGGCAGGTAACATTTGCGTCACACAAGTGCCAGGCAATGACTATCTCCAATAAGCGAGGGTCTAACCACTGCCTCTTGACATTCAATGGCATTACCATCGCCGAATCCCCCATCATCAACATCCAGAGGGTCACTATTGACCAGAAACTTAACTGGACCAGCCACATCAATACTGTGGCAACAAGAGCAGGTCAGAGGCTGGGTATTCTGCGGCGAGTGTCTCACCTCCTGACTCCACAAAGCCTTTCCACCATCTACAAGGCACAAGTAAGCAGTGTGATGGAATACTCTCCACTTGTCTGGATGAGTGCAGCTTCAACAACACTCAAGAAGCTCGACACCATCCAAGACATAGCAGCCCGCTTGATTGGCACCCCATCCACCACCTTAAACATTCACTTCCTCCACCACCGGCGTACCGTGGCTGCAGTGTGTACCATCTACAAGATGCACTGCAGCAACTCGCCAAGGCTTCTTCGGCAGCACCTCCCAAACCCACGACCTCTACCACCTAGAAGGACAAGGGCAGCAGGCGCATGGGAACACCACCACCTCCAAGTTCCCCTCCAAGTCACACACCATCCTGACTTAGAAGTATATCGCCGATCCTTCATTGCCGCTGGGTCCAAATCCTGGAACTCTCTACCTAACTGCACTGTGGGAGTACCTTCACCACACAGACTGCAGTGGTTCAAGTAGGCGGCTCACCACCACCTTCTCAAGGGCAATTAGGGATCGACAATAAATGCTGGCTTTGCCAGCGACGCCCACCTTCCGTGAACGAATAAAAAAAAAACCCTGGGGACTGACAGGGACAGCTCCTCTCTCCCGAGTCTGTAATGCACGATTAGTGCAGGTGTTCACTGCAACACCAAGAGTCATTTTCAGGCATCTAAAAATTTGTATTTAGGCTGCTGGTACCTTCTCCCATTAACATAACCCTGTTGCTGGATCCTAGCATGAAGTGTACAGGGAGCCTTTTGTTTCTTTACTAACTTTTTGTCCTCCTCCCTTCCTAAAGGCACTGAACTCTGCTGGGGCATGGTTCCATGGGCACTAGCCAGCCTCTGAGTACCTAACCCACGTTGATTCAAAGCCTGGGGACCGGGTTCATATCTTTTTTTACTTTGCAATGACTTAAATGTTGTGTGAGTTTTAAGAACTGTGTTCAGTAGTGCCATTCTCTGAGAGAGCACTGCAGATGGAACAGATTGCTCTTTGAGTGTTTATCAGGGGGATTCAAACCCCGGAGACTGGCAGGGAAGCATTACAATTCGGTCATCACGATCTTCACATGTTAAAGTGTGACGTCAGGCTGAGACCCGTGTTTTGAGGTGCAAAATGCACCAAGTAACGAGGGTACATTGAAGGCTGTCCGTCGTTTGTAATTTGCGACTGTCCGTCGTTTCACAGTGTCTTTTGTACCTTTTACAATGTAAGTTCTTTGTGACTATCATGAAGTGTCTGTTTTTTGTAGGTGTCATTTGGGGGTGTCTGTTTATATAGTGTGTCACTGTATTGGCATTGGAGGGGGTACAGTGCAGATTCACCAGAATGATACTGGGGCTTAAAGGGTTAAATTACGAAGACAGGTTGCATAAACTTTGTTTTTTATTGCCTTGAGGTTAGACGGTTGAAGGATGACCTAATTGAGGTATTTAAAATGATAAAGGGATTCGATAGGGTAGATACAGATAAACTATTTGTGGTGGTGGGCACAAGGGGGCACAATCTTAAAATTAGAGCTAAAGCATTTCGGAGTGAAATCAGGAAACAATTTTTTACACAAAGGGTAGTGGAAACTGACTCCCTCACTTTAGTTTAATGTTTAACGTAGTTTGTTCAAATTTGCAAACTGTATCATTTTTGTTGATCATAAATGTCACTCTCGTTATTTTCCTGATGCTGATAACTCTATCTTTGCCAGAACTCCACGTGGCAGTTCCCAGTGCCAGAGATATATTACTTCTGTGTAAAAAAGCTACAGGGTGTGATCTTACTTATATGTCTTGGAGTATTGATATTTAACCCACTCCTAGAGTTACACAACCGCATGACAAGAATAAACAGAAAATGTGCACAAAACAGGTATCAACAAACTCTTACAAATATTCACCTGCCTTTTTAGGGAGAGTCCCTATTTTTTTAGGATACAAATTATAGGAATAGACAAAGATAATCTTTTTCGTAGATCAGTTCCATTAATCGGCCTCTCACTTCAAGTATAGTCTGAGCAGGACATTGCAAAACCTTAGCATAAGCTTTGTAGGCTCGTGCTCTACTGTTCTAGTTATATTAGCATCCTATTACCTTTCCGTTTTGTCTGGACCTTGAAAGTGACAAGTTTCTCTCACACCTAAATACTTTCTCTCAACATTCACTGCAGCAACTCACCAAGGCTTCTTCGGCAGCACCTCCCAAACCAGCAACCTCTTCCACCTAGAAGGACAAGGGCAGCAGGCGCATGGGAACACCACCACCTCCAAGTCACATGTTTTACATGTATTCTTGGCTATTGAATCATTTGCCTCAGTAAACCATCCTGACTTAGAAGTATATCGCCGATCCTTCGTCGTCGCTGGGTCAAAATCCTGGAACTCCCTCCCTAATAGCACTGTGGGAGTACCTTCACCACATGGACTGCAGCGGTTTAAGAAGGCGGCTCACCACCACCTTCTCAAGGGCAATTAGGGATGGGCAATAAATGCTGGCCTTGCCAGCGACGCCCACATCCCATAAACGAATATAAAAAAAAACCAGGTCCCTTTATAAGTCTCATTGTGTTCATTTAATTCCATTCATTGCATATTTATGACTAAACTAAGTTTATATGATTCTGACCACATTTCCAGTACATTTTCAATAACCTCTGCACACTGACTTTAAATACTCATATTCAGAGTGCTAATATCAATTTAATATATCTTCAATTTCGCAGCTAGTTTTACATTTTGGAATTCTAACTTCCCTAGTTTACCTGTCACATTTCCACCTCCTCTTGCCTTGATTATCTCTTAATGTCTCTCAATGTCTCTTAATCTCTCCTGCTTTCTATCCTACCACTGCCCTTCCCTTTTGTTCTTTCATCCCCTCCCCCTTTTCTCAGCATTATACTTGCTTTAAATCTATTTCATTTCCTGCTTTTTTCCAGTTCTGACGAAAGGTCTTTGACCTGAAACGTTAACTCTGTTTCTCTCTCCACGGATGCTGCCTGGCCTGCTGAGTTTTTCCAGTGTTTTCTGTTGTTATTCCCTAGTTTACTGTTATGTTACTGTTTACTGTTGTGTTACTGGATGAATGTTTTTAATATTTTGCCTTACTTATCTCTACTTATCGCTCTCAATCCTTTATCTTTCCAGACACATGTCTAAATGCCTCTTGAACCTATTTATTCTATCTGCTTCAATGGCTTTCCCCAGTAACCTATTCCAGAATTCTAATATTTTTTGTATGAAGAAACTTCACCTGCCACCCCTTCTTATTTCTAATTTCCTAATGTTTTACATGTATTCTTGGTTATTGAATCATTTGCCTCAGGTAAACAACTTGCGGAGATCAATTTTGTCAATCTTCCTCCAAAATCAATTAGGTCACTTTCAAGACTATTTTTCCAATAATGCCCACCTTCCTTAACCTTTCTTTAGAACTTAAGTTCCATCTGTGTTTTTAGGTGTCAGCCTTTGCTCAGTGGGTAGAATTGGAGTCAGAAGGTTGTGGGTTCAAGTTCCACTCCAGAGATTTGAGCACAAAATCTAGGCTGACACTTCGGTGCAGTACTTCAACCAAATACTTCAAGTATTCAACCTCTCTCCTCTTGGGGCCAACCCTGCGAATACTCCCTTCAATTCCCGGACCGATACACCGGCGGCTTCACATGTGGCAGGAACATTTTCTCAGCGGGTGTTTTTTTTTGACACATGTGTGAAAACACGTGCCGCCGAGGCGCCGAATCTGTGATTGACACAAGGGCGTCCTCCAATCAGCAGGCTCCGAGGGGTAGACCGCCTCCCTTTGGAACCCCGCATCACAATGCACCTGGACCAATGGGCGCCGCCGAGGGGCGGGGACGGCAGTGCACGCAGACTTGCGCCTGAGAAACCCACTTACCGGGAAAAAAATGAGACGAGAGTCTAACCGGGTAAGAGAGAGAGAAAAAATACAAATTATTTGAATGGAAGAAAAGTAAATAAAAAGTAGGGAAAGGAGAGAGAGGAGAGGGGGGCGGAAATAAAACAAAGCAGCAGAGGTAGCAAAAAAAAATAAGGGAAGTGTGTGGGTCGTTTAGATGTTTATTTCTCTTTTTTTTAAAGAATGAATGATCCATGCAATGTTGCTTGGTGTCTGTAGTGCATTGAGTGGTGAGGGGGGGCTTGTGGTGTCTGCTCGCCAGCGCTCCTGCGGGGAACCCTCCTCCTCCTCCTCGTGCCCCCGGGAAACAAATGTTTCGCTTTCGTTTGTCTGCTCAGTAACTTTGTAGCCTCTGAGGTGGAACTGGACACAATGTGTTCTTCCTCGTTATTTTGTAGCTTTTATACAAGTGTCCGCTTTCTTCTTGCCATTTAACTTTGGGTGTATGTGGAGAGAAATATTTGGACATAATTGCATGAATGCAACCAGAGTCTTGCATTGTAAATAGTCCGACGGGTGGAAAAAAATTGCAAGCTTGTTCTGATTGCAATAGGAAGTTTAAAAAAAAATAGAAATGATTTTATATTGTGAATGCATCTCTTTTGACTCCATCTAACTCAGGTGGTGGACCCCTCTTGCTCCTAAATATCTCGTCTTTGCAAGCAGGTTGTTGTCACTTCGCCTCGAACAATTCGACTTTTCCGCTCATCATCTGCAAACCCCAGAAAGTTTTTTTTTGCTTCGCATATGTATACACACACACACCCATCTTAACCCTTGTAACCGTTTCTCACCGAGTGACACTGTAAATAAATCCCGCTTCCATTTTATTTTATTGGAAATTGCCAAATTTACACAGCAGTTTGCGTTACGCGATTGCAAAGTTGCCTTTTTGAGGACTGGAGCTTTCAGGTGCCATCTGAGTCGTGTTGTACCACTTGCTCGCGCGAGACGAGCAGAGGTGCAGTGTTCAAGTGAATCCGTAATCTGAACCCGAGAAAGCAAGTTATTTTGTGGAGCAAGTGCCTTGAGGAGAGTGTTGTTGCAGTGGGTTTTAATATTGGAAAGTTGCGAGGACCCTCAGGCAGTATCGGAGACAGACAGCGCCGCGTAACGGCGGGTTACAAAAGGTCAGGAGTGTCCCGGATATCGGTTGGATACATTGTGGCTTTTTTTTTGGTTTTTAAAAAATGTCACGATGTTGAAAGTGAGAGTAGCAATGTCTCCCTGCAGCCTCTGATCTTCCAAAACTGTAGATACTCTCTCCAGAAACTTTCAAAAGCTGTATCCCGCTCTGACTGCTATGCTTTTAAGAGAAAAATAATCAGCAAAAGGCTGGTCAGAAAGTGCTTTTTTCTCCCTAAAAGTTTGGGATCTTGTTTAAAAAAAAATTGATCAAATACATTTATTTGGATAATCAAAAAAGAGATCAAGGTAATTCATTTTTACAGCAAAGATGCCAAAACATACATTGTTGCAGTAAAAGTTTTTCCCCCCCCCTGATGCCAGTGGATTAGTTGAGAAGTAGTCCATGTTGTATGATATTTTATGGGCAGAAAGGTTAAATCTGCGAAGTTTTTTTGCGTTAAAAGTTGGATATTGTACCCGGTTGAATGGAGATCCAAATTATCCACTGGGGAAATTTTTTATCAAGGCCTTTTTTTTTTGGTTGTGTCGGGATTTTTTTTACACATGTAGTGCTGATTTGTTTCTTATTCAGAAGATGCGTGTGGTCATTTTGATGAGTGCTTGTTTTGAAGCAAATTGCTTTTAGTATCGAGAGATGTGGAGCCTAGGAGTTTGAGGGGGAATCGATGTCGGATTCATTCATTTTAAGTACCTCCTGTTGCATAATGATGCCGCTAGTACAGTGATTTCGTGTTGTTCGTTTGTGCATTCGTGTGTTTTGCAACTCGAAGTCTGGTGAATTGTTTAAAATCGAGTGCGAAAGAAATAAAAAAAAACATTAAACTTGGGAATTCGTTTCTGATTTTCCATGTTTCTAGGCTTGTGTAATTTTGTCAAAATGCATCACCAACAGCGAATGGCTGCCTTAGGGACGGACAAAGAGCTGAGCGATTTACTGGATTTCAGTGCGGTAAGAGAACCCATTCATGGCAGGTGGTGAGAAGGCGAGTGCACGGCAAAGATCTCAAGTACAGCCAGGGGTAGCCGAGAGGAGCGTTGCCAGTTCAGACAGTAGCACTTTCCTCTTGGCCTTTCGTAATGCTCTGTGTATTTAGCAATATATCCACAATAAGAAACTTCCCAAGCAAAAAAAAATAAACAAGTCACATAACAGTCCCCCCAATTCTAATCCCGCGATGTGCTAACAATTGTTTTCGAAGATCGCGTTTAAATAGGGCACTTTTCAGGTGGCTGGAGGAATATCCTCTCTGAGAAATGGGTTTCGGAAGTTTGGTCAGGAGAGTAGTGCCAGGCGGAAATATAGCCGGTGGCGATTTCAACCCTTTTCTCTTTTTTTTTGCTGCTTTTCTCTCTCCTTAACGTTTGTGCTCGCAGATAAGTGGCTCCAAGAGTTAATCGGTAATCACATCCAGTACTCGTGAAAAAGGGGCGCAGGCGTGTTTATGGTAAGATCTGTACGAAGAAGTGCCGCGAAACTTTTCATATCGACTTTTGTTTTTATTTTATTTTGTTAAAGCCCCCTTATAGTGTTGATAGTGGAAACGAGTTGCCACTGCCGTGTTGCGTAAGAGAGGAGATGCTGTCTTTAAGTCTGGGATGAGAATCTGAAGCATTTTGTTGAGCAGTGACTTTTTTTTACAATTTTTATTATAATTTCTTTTCTTGTAGATGTTTTCACCGCCTGTGAGTAGTGGGAAGAATGGACCAACCTCCCTGGGAAGTGGCCATTTCGGGGGCTCAAGTATGTAAATCACTACTTTGGTGTTTATATTTTTTTTAAAAGCCAGATGTGTTTGTCTGTTCGGGGTTTTCAGTTTTCTTTCCTAGGAATCTATATCGATTCGAGTCGAGCACATTTGTCTTAACTTACTTGGGCTACTCTTCTAACCTGTCTTGTAACAGCAGTTGAAGTAACTCGCTTAGAAACGAGATATCTTCCACGTTAGCTAACTGTGATTCGTTGCAATTTTACTGATTTTTATAGCAGGTCGTGCAGTATCGATTATTATTTAGGGTTTTTTTCAAAAAAAGCTAAGATATATTAGTGAGGGTTAGTTAGACCTTTTACAAAAAATACTTGTGTTTTCAATTACTGCAGCCTTTTTCATTAGCATTGAATGCATGTGTGTATAAAATATAGTATATATTCTCTGTTGCCTGAATTTTTTTTTAAATAATAGTTGAACATTTTATGAAGTGACTTGGGTGGGGGATAGGGAGGCTACCTGTCTACTACAGGTATTTGTGTATGAATGCTGCGAAGTAACTTGATGTGCAAGTCGATGGATTCAGGTCATTTGTTACAGGGCTGGTGTGATTGATTCAGAAGTATTTGCAGAACCTTCAAAACTCAGTGATACCAATAGGATCTAGGTTTTTATAAATGGTAGCTGAATTTTAGAAAAGTGACTGATCAAGTCTTGTTTAGATGTGAAGAACACCTGCTACTTAGAAATTCATTGTAGTTGTAAAGGTTACACAGAGAATGTAGATACTTGCTGCATGAGCATGCTTTAAAATTCTGAGGAATTCCTTCAGTTGTTTTTGAATGAAAGGAATCAAAATCGACTAGTACGTAGAATTTTGCATAGGTAGATTTTTTTTTTAAAGTATACATTTTTAATGCATAGTACACTTTTTTACTACAAGTTATTAATACACATTGCTGCTGGGTATATTCATTTCTTAGATGATTGAAGTAGTGTTTATGGCTTATGTTATGTTTGTTTCAATCAAAATGCAGGAATACATTGTTAAAGCTAAATAAAGTTTTGACGTGGGAGAGGAAGAGAGAGATGGGGAGAGCTGTTGTGGCTAATGTATTAAAATGTCTTTTAACATATAAAAGGAAGAAACTTTATGGAAAAAATGCCATTTGCATACCCAACTATCAGGCAATTTGAAAGCTGTATTGACGAAAGAATCATGCAGGCATTTGAGATATGTTAACTAATATCAATTTATAGGTAATTTAGTGGCTGTTGTGATATTTTCAGATGGCAACAGGAAATGCAAAGATTTTTGACTCTCTCCCCTCTTTAATTTTGCACTGTAGGAGTTGTATGTGCTTTTGCCCAGGGCATCATTTCTAGTAGGTGTCACCAATTATTTTAAAAATGTGTTTGCATCAAATAAAAATGTAGCAGCAGTTGGATGGCATAGATATTCAGAATTTGTGCAAAGGCAGCTGAAAACAGCAAATTTTCGGTTTTGAAATATTGTAGCACTTTTATTTTAAATGCGTAAAATTGTAGTGCAGATCTGAATTAAGATTTGTGCCAAAATGAAAAGAGTCCCTTCTCTGAATTTCTGCAATTACTTCACTTGGAATAGTTTTCTGTGGAGAAAGTTGTGATTTTATTGTAGTACCTTTGCAAATACTTTACACATTTTTCCAGCTTCTTAACCATCTGTATGCAAAATAGATGAATGGTTGTTTTTGTGAAATTGATCTGAAATTGACAAGTTAATTGGGATTCTGGATACATTTGCCTTAAAATGTATGAGAATGTTGCATGTATTGTGAATGCTATGTAGAATTTTGTAATCAGTGGGTTTTGGTATTGTATAGGTAAGCGAATGCTTTATTAATGTGCTGTAACTAACAGTAATATAATGTGCTAACAGTACAAACTAGTGTAGGGATCAGAGACTCCAATATTTGTTAGGCTTGCTAATGATTAGGACTTTCTTCACATTAGCGTTTTTTTCCTTCACGTGGAAATAATTGATGGGGACTCGGGTTTATATATCAGTTGAACTATGTTCTCTTCCATCCTCTTTCTCTCCCCCCCCCCCCCCCCCCTCCCCCCGGCCATACTTAGCAGTTAACTTGTGACTTGAATCTTATTTTTACTGAACTGCACCATTTTTAGTGTAAAAAAATCAAAGTTGTGAGGAGAGGGTGATGATGTAGTCAGTTTCCTCTGGCTAGGACAGGTGTATATTCCTTCATGGATATATGGTTTTCTCAGACAGGTGAAATGAAACACAAAATTTACTCTTCTACACCAAACTCATTTACATATAAAATATCAATTGTGCGACCCATGTTATTTGAGGCATATTCTTGTCCTTGGCGATCTTTTTGTTTTTAAAAATAGCAGTTACATTTCCTGAAAGACCATTACTTAGTTATATTTTAAGCTCTTGAGTTCATACCATGTAAATTGGTCTTTTTTGTCTTTTAAAGCCAATGGAATATTTATTACTCTGACCACAACTGTGTTTCAAAAGGAATTAATTTCTTGATGTGGTAAATTTTACATTTTCTTATTTAAATATATTAAAAGTCCTTTTTAAAAAAAAAACAGATCCACAGTAATAACTGGACTCTGTTAAAATGGGAAAAACTTAATAAAACACACATTCTCATGATATTTTCCTATAAATGTGATTCCTGAGTGATCGAGATATCTATATAAATAACTGTTACATTTTCAGTCTTTTCCTTGGCAGCCATTCTCTTACACTTGTTCTTTCTGGGTTGGGAGGGGATGCCGACAGTTCCTGTTATTGAATGACTTGTAAGAACGTATTTATTTTTATTTTTGCTTGATTGTCTGAAATCAACAGGAACAAATGTGAAAATATTTGTTATCTGTATGTATTATAGGACAGTGTATAATAATATATTTCGATTAGTAACATGGCTTAAATGACACCAGTCTAATCTGGAATTTGTTATCTTACTGAAAGGTAAGAATGAAATATAAAAGGAGAACTGTAACCACAATGGTTATTGTGTAGAAGGATAACTGATTTTGACTTGCAAATGCACTGTGGTCAAATATGTATTGACAGTGTTGAATTAAAACTAAAGGTAATGTATTCAATTAGAAGGAATGAATACAATGGATGTTGGTAAATTTCATGCTATTTTTTAATTGCTTGGTGGAGATAATTTTAGTATATAGCTTTAATAGACTTTCAGTTTCTGATCTTGCATAATATATTTCCCCCCTCAATGGAAGTATAGCATTTGTTTCATTTCAGAATATTAGTTTTTCTTCTTCTTTCTGCAGTCTGTTTTTCAGCGGAATCTATCTCGTTTTCAGGAAGTGTCATATTACTGTGTAGGTGGAATACCCCATTACAATGTTCCTAACTGCTTGTCACATCACTATTGTTGTATGCAGTTATGTTGAATTAGGAAAAGAGCAAATAATAGAAAACCTATAATACAGAATAGAATTTGTAAGAAATAAAGGTAGTGCTTTTTTGCAAGTTTTTCAAATATTTAAATTGTGGAATATCTGTAAAAGTGATTAAAATTTCCATTGCAAGTTTATACAGAATATTTGTAATCTGAAAGAACTAACTTTTTTGTGAAAAAGCCTTATTTTCAGTCATTTCTTTTTTAACTTTTAGAATGTTGATGCCGCTACAGTCCTGTAAAGAGTTAAATTGAGTAATTACGAGGAGCAAGATGGCTCACTGTTGTTCATTCCCTGATTGTTGCACTGTAAGCGTAAAAGTCAGGCTGGCAGATTTGGCAGGCCCCAAGTATCAATTGTATGAGCAATTGCATAGAACTGTGCATGGGTAGCCCAAAGGGTTTTATGTTTGTATTTCAAAAGGTTCTGACAGCATTCCTTGGCCTGGTGGGTTTAACGTTCCAATTTAGCTGCAAAAAAAAAGTACCTTCTAAGGATGTTTTGTACACGTTACCTTGACTTTCGAACTGTTTTATTTTTATGGAGATTTTCTTACTGTTTGTGTTCCAAATAATTGAGATGCCATAATATATTGATTGTAGGTGCTCAGGGGTGTAACCAGAAATTTTGTAATGAAATGAACACAATCATCCTTCATTATTTTCAGCATCTTGTGGGAAATATCTAAATCCGAAGTCTACCACAAAGATATTTATGTCTATAGAGGGAAAGCCCATCCACCCCGATTTGCTTGACCCTGGAACTTACCTTCAATTGTGCCATTCTATCTTTTGGCTGCTGAAAAAGATTGCCTGACAGCTTTTTGGCTAACCCCTGATATGAGGAGCACCATTAATCATGTCTGGTTTTTTCCCTCTCTTGGAAACGTAACCTCTTTTGTCCAAGTAAGAAGGCTTTGTTGTAATGTTTTATGTTGACACATCAGAATTAGCGCACTTAGCATGGTCTATGTTGACAGTTCTGCTGGAGTGTTGAGTGTGGTGATCAGGGGGAGAGGGAGCAGGCCTTGCCTTTAGAAATCCCGAGTTGAAATGGGTGTAGTTTAGTTACGTTTCAAGACTCGTTCAGTTCTTAATAGAAATAGAGTGTTTATTAATATTGAAAATCCAGGTTAATCACAGCTAGAACCAATAGCTACAGTGAAGTAGTTAATGGCTTGAATGTGGTAATTTGATCTTACGGTATATATTCTTTTTCTGCATTGGATTATGGCCTGATTGAATTATTTTGTTAAAAAGAAATACACGGCTTGGTTTAGGGTACAAGCAAAGCCATACTGGTCTGAGGAATTGCTGATAATTAGGAGCTGCATGGCATTCCTTTTTCCTTGCTGGCAATGTGAATTTTTGGATGGGCCACTGGAGCAAACTGGTGGTTTGTCATGCTTCAGACAGCGATAACAGTTAATGACATTAATGTTTACACTGAGGTGTGTAGTAGGGAGCAGGAAAAATCAGTCCTCCTTTCCCTAAACGCTCAATTTAGGGAAATCGCGTACTCTCTTCCCCGTTCTGAACGAAAACATAAATGTTTAAAAGAACCAATAGACTGGTGGCGTTGAGGCAGCAGTTGAGAAATTATGTTTGTGTATTTCCAGGACCACAAGTATTTGTTTGGAATTCGGTGCCGGTTGACTATTAGTTTTCCCCTTTCCCATTCTATTGTTCCAGGAAAAACAAAACACAAGCGTACACAACATCCGCTGATCTTGTTGCTCTACCTCTGCGACTGAATTTTGCGGCGAGAGGAAAAGCAGTATTATTGTTAGTGTGGTGACTTTTGTTTTGCTGCATTGTCACAACATTTGATCATTTAAAAATGCCAGATTCTGTCATGTTAAAGGTGACTCCTCAGGCACAATTATTTGGCTAAAATTCCTGGTTCTATTTTTCAAAATGATTAGCCATGTTGGCAGATGGATTGCTTTTGTTCAGGGATTGGCCTTTGAACAGAGATCTAATATTAGAGTATTTTTAATTGCTGGTCAGAAAAATTATTCCGTAGATGCCAATTCTATGTAATTTAAAAAAAAAAAAAAATTGGAAGCAGCATAGACGATTTGACTTCTGCAAAACTTGTCTTGTTGATCTACCGCAGTTGCCCTCGTTGGAGAGCAGTTATATTGGTGCAAATGGTGGTTTTGTGTGACATTTGCATATTTACTATGTCTTTTATGTTGTGATATTTTCACAATTGATTTTGGCATCTTTCACAATTGTGCTGATAGACCAGTGCAATCTTTAGAACTTTTACTCTTTTGCTTTATTCTGAGCTTGTTGTGAGCGTGTTTTATATCAGTTGGTTGTGTTCCTCGAGCTTGGTGTCTTTTTTTCCCGCAGCCCCTCTTAATTTAGCGCTGGCTTTTTGCACATTTGCTGTCAACTTTTATCTTCCAGTAAGGATGTGTAAACCATTTGAATTGGACTTGACTTGCTTTTAAGGTTTAAAAAAAAAATCCTTTGATGTTTCCTTTTGATCTTTTCAGCTTGTAAAGAAATGTATATAGTATTAGTTAAACTAAAGTAGCACTATGTTTTGGTGTATCTGGGTCTTTTCTCTTTCTAATATTTTTGTAAATCCCCCACTCCTTTTACCTCTGCTCTGTTGAAAGTTACAGCTCGTACCGTGCATTTTATTTCTACAGACATCTGATGGCTCACCCAAGAGGCCTTTCTTCATGTCTTCACCTCTTGCTTGAGGACTTTCAGTAGTAATCATAGAATAATGAGGAATGGGGGTGCTAAGGTCGCACGTAAGCACCATCCCCCCCCACCCCAATGCTCACCTCAGCTGAAAGCAGTGTATTTAACCCATTGAAACACTGGGGAAGATTCAGTTGTTTACTTATTTGTTAAAGACAACAAACTGATTTGTCTTCAGGAAAATGAAAATTCTGATCCAATGCAACAAAGTAGAACTTAAAAAAAATCTCCCTATAATTGGCAAAATATGCCCGAAAAACACGCTCGCCCTGATTTTTAATTTTTTTTCTCGCTTCCACTTCAGTAAGGTTTTCTTGAGTAGTTGTGGACAGTATTCATATTTTTTCGAGGGGTGGGGGGAACAGAAAAATAATTGAAATATATAATGAAATTTATCTTTAAAAAAATTAACTTTTAAAAATAGTCAAGGGAAAACATGTATAGGACAGCAGGAGCAGCAGTGTTGCTCTTAAGTTATGTGATGTAGATGTTTTTTGGAAACATTTGTGGCACTGCTAGTGGAAAAAATATTACACATTGCTGGTAGAATTCTTCATAATAAAGAATAAGGAAAGAAATGCTGAGAGCTGGTGAAAAGAATGTTCTTTAAAGGACCCTCCCTTTTAAAAATTGAGAGATGCAGTGCATTTATTTATTATAATAGATATTCCTTTGAAATTGTTTTATATGGTGTTTCTTCTCTGCTTTCTCCCCATCCATTTTTCTCCTCTCCTGAAGGCAGAGACTCATGCTGGGAATTGGTTCCACTGGTGCTGGCCATCTTCTGGTATCTTGCCTCTCTTTATGTGTGAGCTTGGGTAGTGAACGTTGGCGGCCCAATTCTGTCTTCATCTGACGTTGTCGTGCACTTTCCAGCATCAGTGGATAGAATCCAGAAGCGGGAATCCTAGAATCATAGAACGGTTACAGCACAGAAGGAGGCCATTCAGCCCATCGAGCCCGTGACCGCTCTCTGCAAGAGCACTTCAGCTAGTCCCACTCCTCCACCCTTTCCCTGTAGCCCTGCAAATTTTTTTCCTTCAGATACTTAACCAATTCCCTTTTGAAAGCCGTGATTGAGTCTGCCTCCACCACCCTTTCAGGCAGTGCATTCCAGATCCTAACCACTCGCTGCGTAAAAAAGTTCTTCCTCAAGCCACCTTTTGTTCTTCTGCCAATCACCTTAAATTTGTGTCCTCTGGTTCTCGACCCTTCCGCCAATGGGAACAGTTTCTCTCTACTCTGTCTGGACCCCTCATGATTTTGCACACCTCTGTCAAATTTCCTCTCAACCTTCTCCGCTCTAAGGAGAACAACCCCGGCTTCTCCAGTCTATCCACGTAACTGAAGTCTCTCATCCTTGGAACCATTCTTGTAAATCTTTTCTGCACCCTCTCTAAGACCTTCACATCCTTCCTAAAGTGCGGTGCCCAGAATTGGACACAATACTCCAGTTGAGGTCGGATCAGTGTTTTATAAAGGTTCATCATAACTTCCTTGCTTTTGTACTCTGCCTCTCCTCACTTCACCCGACGAAGGAGTTTTAACTCCGAAAGCTTGTGATTTAAAATAAAACTGTTGGACTATAACCTGGTGTTGTGCGACCTCTCTATTTATAAAGCCCAGGATCCCGTATGCTTTTTTAACCGCTTTCTCAATCTTCCCTGCCACCTTCAACGATTTGTGCACATATACCCCCCCAGGTCTCTCTGTTCACGCACCCCTTTAGAATTGTACCCTTTAGTTTATATTGCCTCTCCTCGTTCTTCCTACCAAAATGTATCACTTCGCACATTTCTGCGTTACATTTCATCTGCTACGCATCCGCCCATTCCACCAGCCTATCTATGTCCTCTTGAAGTCTATCACTATCCTCCTCACTGTTCACTATACTTCCAAGTTTTGTGTCATCTGACTGATTTTCTTTTCCTTCCCTGAAGTCCTGCAGTCAATTGATTGTCTAACTTAGCACAGACTGGAGTACAAACTTGAGGCCGTTGTGGTGTTTGGTGTTCATACTAATGGATCTTGGTATATTTAGTGACTTGGCTACAATATTTTGGTCTTTTTGTCTAAGCAATAAACAAGGCCTTGAAGTGGCCTTAAAGCAGGGTTTGCCCAATGTTTTGTCGTGAGTCGCATAGGTGAATACCAGTATCGGGGGCTGCTTATAAAGTTTACATTCACGTTCCTATTAATTTGCATATCGCTGAAGTTGCTGATGCTAACAGATCTTGGTGTTCTAAGATTCATCCACCAATGAGTGATAACAACTAAGGACAGCCCTTTCCAAACCGACAAAATACAAACAGGACAAACCAGCAAATAAGAAATTTAAGCTCAAATAAGATTGTGTTGTCTGGGCTTCAAGAGTCTAATTGCCAGGGCTCTGAAGCCATATTTGGCCCTGGAACCACAGGTTAAACAGCCCTGGCCAGAAGGACTCTTATGGCGTTTGATTGGCTGCTATTATTGAATATAGAATTTAACTCTTTGCCCCCCCCCCCCCAAAAAAACCCCCCCACAATCATGCTTGAAGGTTGTGTTTTGCTAATGCACATTTTTCTGTTAAAGGAGGGGATTCTTTCATATTTGGTTGATAACTTAACTAGAAGCAGTGCATATTATTTTGTTTTTGCTTATGTGCCAGCTGTTGCTCAGTGGTAGGACTCTCGCCTCTAAATTACAGAGTTGTGTTTTCAGGACCCACTCCAGAGCTTTGTGCACATAAGCTAGACTGACACTTCAGTGCAGCGCTGAAAAGGTGCCGTCTTTTGGATGCCTGCTCAGGTGGACGTAAAAGATCTCCTAGCACTATTCAAAGAGAGCAATGGAATTTCTCATGGTGTCCTGGCCAACATCTATCCCTTAACTAACACCACTAAAACATCTCTGCTTACTGTGCCCACATTACATCAGTGACTACACTTCAAAAGTAATTCATTGGCTGTGCAGTGCTTTGGGTTGTCCTGAAGACATGAAAGGCTCTATATAAATGCAAGTTCTTCTTTGTATAATACAGAAACAAGATAATATTTCCATGGAAAACCTTCATTGTATCTGGCTTCTAAATCTATGTGATAACCTTAGCTTGATGGAATCTGCGGTTATCAGATGTTGACCTGTAGTGAACGAACACCCAGAAAGTTGTTTGGAGATGGTAGGAATGCTTTGCTTTTTGTTTCTGGTCATTGCACATTGATTTCTTCTAGAAGTTTTAAAATGTTTATTTGGTTAATTTACACCCCCCCCCAGTGTAAAATATTTTCAAGAACAGGCTGCTGTTAAAATATTTTTTTTTCTTTTCTCCACCCTCCGCAAGAAAATATTATATATTAAATATTGCTCTTAATTGCTGTTCAGTGAATTCTGCTAGAAATTATGTGCACGTGAATGCTGGATGAGGATTGGTTTGAGCTATGCTGTGATGGTCTATGATTGAATCAAATCTGCACTTGCTTTTTAGCTTCACTCATGAATAATGGGCACTTGAGGGTGGACAGCACTGGTGGTACTGTCACGCACCACGAGTTAGTGTCGTCAGGAGAGGAGGGAAGAAAAATCATTCCCACCTCCACCAAAGTCCCAAGATGATCTCTTTTGGTTTGAGAGTTTTGTCAAAAAACTAATTGTGTTTGCCCGAGCAAAATAGAGAATGCACATATTTATCAAAATAAAGTCTAAGCAAAACTGGTGCCATAGTTTTTACTTTTGAAGGTGAACTTGAAATGTTCCACTTCAGAAAGATAAAGATCACAAAAGATAAGTTCAGATGAGGACCATTTGGCTCATCCGTGTATAAAAACTTCTGGTCTCGCCATAACAGCATCCAGCTGCCTATATAATGATTCAAGGGTTTTTACCTACCCAGAAGTACATTCCAGGAATTATTCACTCTTTTATGTGGCGAAGTTCATCTTGACAACAATCCTGAACTAGCCTTTTAACAGTTTGTACCTATGTCCCCTTGTCCTATCGTTATGATTTGATTTGCCCATAACCTTTTCTATTCCACTTACCACTTACAAACCTGTATAAGGTTCCATTTCAGTCTCCTCTTTTTAAGATGGAAGAGTCTGAGCCTCACCTTGACTCGTAACTCAGTCGTCTGGAAGCTATGGACTTGTAAGGGTAATTTTGAGAGTTTGTGCTGCTGATGGCACGGATCGCCTGAACCAAGGCTCCGTTTCCACTTTGCACTGCTGGCAGGCAAAGCTCCTCACTGCTAGTGCGGCTCTTCTAGAAGTTTTAAAATGTTTGTATGGTTAGTTTATCTCTCTCCCACCACCATGAGAAATATTTTCAAGAACAGGTTGCTATTGAAATATTTCTCTCTTTTTATTTCTCCACTCTCTGCAAGAAAATATTGCTCCTGATTGCTGTTCAGTGAAGGCTACTAGAAATTATGTGCACGTGAATGCATGTCTTCAGGACAACCCAAAGCGCTTCACAGCCAATGAATTACTTTTGAAGTGTAGTCACTGATGTAATGTGGGCGCAGTAAGCAGAGAGATTATTTATCATATAATGGCCCCACACTCTACTGATTTGGCAATATAGTATTCTGTCTGCTTTGTTTGCTGCTTTAGAATGAATGGAGATGATAACTGTTAACCATCCAGGACAAAGCAGTCCACTTGATCGGCACCTCATCCACCAGCCTAAACAACCACTCCCTCCACCATCGGCATCCCGTGGCTGCAGTGCGTACAATCTACAGGATGCACTGCAGCAACTCGCCAAGGCTTCTTCGGCAGCACCTCCCAAACCCACGACCTCCACCACCAAGGACAAGGGCAGCAGGCGCATGGGAGCACCACCACCTGCAAGTTTCCCTGCAAGTCCAACGCCATCCTGACTTGGACATATATTGCCGTTCCTTCATCGTCGCTGGGTCAAAATCTTGGAACTCCCTACTCAACAACACTGTGGGAGTACCTTCACCACACGGACTGCAGCGGTTCAAGTAGGCGGCTCACCACCACCTTCTCGAGGGCAATTAGGGATGGGCAATAAATGCCTCCCTTGCCAGTAATGCCTCCATTCTAAGATGAATAAATAAAATCTATTGTCACTCTTGTATCTTTTCGTCTTTTCTATTGAGTAACATGTTTCATTGTCTTGTGTTGGATCTCATCTACCATAATTCCGCCCACATAAATTTTGTCTAGGTCCTTCAGTAGATCCTTGGCTATCCCATTAGACATATCGGCCCTCCTTTCCTCTTCCCAATTTAGTATAATCTGTGAATTTTACTAACTTGCATTACTTTTTGAATCCAAATTATTTATGTCAATGATCACAAATCTCCCTATTGAATCCTTCAGTGGTGTGACTGTCTCACTGCATTGATTCTTAGCAATGCCTGATTTTTTTTTTAGTACCAAAATTCTCCAAGGTTTTGGTCCAAAAGTTGCTCGTGCCAGTTAATTAGACTTTCTGCAGATGACTCATCGGTCCATTGGCGCACCTTAAGCTCTCAGTTTCAGCTGTGGGGCGCACAAGCCAAGCACAACATGCCGGGAGGAGAGAGAAAGGAAAGCAAAATTGAATGGGGCTCTTCACCGGGTTGTGCTTCAATACATGGTGACTGCAGGCGATGCATGATCTGGGAGGGATTAGCAAGGTGAAAAAGAATCCATGACCTTGAATGGGTAAGGAGGGATTGGTTTACTTTCACAGTGGTGTTTTTGGTTAATAGAACATGATAAAATAATTGTTTACAGTGTACATAGTTTGGTGTGCAGTGGTTGCTGAAATTAAATAGGGAAATGTACCGTAGTGTTTTTATTCCTGGGAATGGAAACTGAAACTGAAGCCATTAATTTTTTTAAGCGATCTTCTGCAACTCTCCATGGACAGGAAAAGGCTGAGGTTTTAGGGGTCTGTGTTCTAACATTAGCTTGGCAGTTGGGAATGTGTAGCTTTCATTTTAAAATGCACAATTAAACCAGATACCCACACATCTTCTCCTAGATTTAAGTTGACCAAAGTGGGCAATTTATTAATTTAGCGAGTGATTTCAATCAAATAGGAAAGGTTAGTTTCATTTGGAGTTGCTGCAGAGAAGGTTGCTTTAAATCCTGTTTTATATTGTTGCTGATTTTACAACTATTCAACCGGGACACTTCCAAAATACAACTTAATAATAAAAAACTCCTGCTGGGCTGTTCACTCACACTTGTACATCTGGGGTAAAAACCCTTGTTGGTTCCGATCGTGCAGATGGGTTGCAGTCAAAGACTTGTATTAGTCAGTGTATGAGCAACCCTATATCGGTGTCTAGACTGATTTTAACCAAGAAAACTTCTCAATGGTGAGTCATATTAGTTAAAATGTAATAATCCTGTTTTGTGAATATGCTCAGTATAGATCCGAGGGGACTTTACATTTCCTTTGGGCTTTCTTCTCCCAAAGTGAAGGCAGTTCATCTTTACCTGCCTCTGCTGAGGTGCTAAACAGGGGTTTTGTGCTCCAAACATCAATAGAAATTGGTTATTTTGACAAGTAGTGATTTCTATGGCTTGGTAGATGGCATCATCTCATCGCCAGCTTCAATAAAAACACATGTCCTGGATATTTTTATGGCAGCCACAAAAAAATCCGCTTCTAGTTATGGTTGTCTGTTTTTACTCTTTGTAACATAATCGAGTGTCTTAAACTGCTTTTATATTCTTCAGCCACTTGCTCCCATTGTGCAGTCTCCCACAACCGCCAGTCACATCAACATACACTTATCGGATCTTTTTAGACTGTCCTGAGGGGAAGACCTGTTTTTAACTAGGTCTTCCTTGCTGCCGCTGGTCTGTCTTGAGATTAGTAAATGCAGTAATGGCATGACATCATTATGCACAAATGTCTTCATTGTCTCTGCAGTGACATCATGGGCTAGATTTTGTCAATGGGGACGTGATGGAGGCGGGACTCCCACTTTTTGGGTTGTAGTCCCGCCTCCATCGACTTGTGGCCAACCCACTTATTTTCCCTTGATTGACCTTGTTAAGCCCGCCCAGCGGGCTTAGCAGGCCAATCAAGGGTCCCTTGGTTACAGGTGACGTCAGCCATTGAAATTTCATCTGTCAAGAGCTTTTGACAGATGAAATTTCAGCATTTGACAGCTCTGTGAAGCTGTCAAACACTGACAATATGATTTCTAACGTGAGTCCCTGTACTTAGACTCAGTTAGAAATCAATCCAGCACAGAAAGCAGAGACTGCAGCTTTTGACAGCTCCGCGGCCATTCTGCTTTCTGTGCCGGTGAGCTGAGGGACTCCCGAGAACTGAAGGAAGGAAGCCTACAGGACAAAGTTAAGGTAAGTACAAGTTCTTAAAACAGTTTACACACACCAAACACACTTACCACTGCACTCATGCACCCATCACTCACCTGCACACCGGACATCTCGACCCCTCCAAGCCCTCCAGACCGATTCTCCGCCTCGCTAAATCGGCATGGTTCGGATCTGTCGGGAAGCCCACACTTCAGGTCTAAAAATAAGGATTAGGCAAAAAACTGCCTGTTAACTATCTGTTAACAGGCAGTTTATTGGCACTAATCCCCTTCCCGCCTCAGGGAGGCGGGTCCCAGCACAAGTCGGGTACCAGCCTCCTGTGAAACTGGCATGGGGGCAGGATGGGTTCGGGACCCCCGAATCTGCTATTTTAACCCCCCACACGCCTCCAAACCCGCCTCCACGGGTCAATGAAAATTCTGCCCTATGACTCAGTTACGATGTTACTTACGACTGTGCGCATGCAGGCTGTCCAAAATGTTGAGGCCAGCCCCTTACATGTGTTGAGTTGCCCACAGTGCAGCAGTTTTACAGAAAGTATGGCTGCATGTTGCAAAACTAAATATGGTGGAGTGGTTCAATTATCTTGCTCTCCCAAGACCCGTGCTGCAATCTAAAAGCAACTTTACGCACACATGCAGTGTTGTCACTAGGATATTGGTCAATCGGCAGTAATTGTGTGAAAGTTTTGTGCTATGTCCATTTGAACTGTGGGAGGGGAAAAAATGGAATCATACAATTATTGTATTTGTCTTGTCCTTGATTGTGTATGGAGAGAGGATTTACATCTACATAACACTAGGCTGAAGTACCAATGGTTATGTGTCTTTTCTAGTTTTGCTGACGATGGGAGAAACTTCAGATGATGAAATAGGAGCATCACATGAGTGTTGGCACAACATAATGTGTATTGGCTTAATTGAAAATTTTCTTAGAGCACATTTGGTACCAATATGCTACACAAGCTTAGTGACCATACCGCAAGCAAAACAGTAAAATCATGTTCAACTGGCAGCAGCCAATTTTCTAATAAAAGTATTTTTACTTCCCACAAAGACTGTGATTTGTCATTCTTTGTATGGTAATACTGTTGTGATTTTTTTTAAAAAGGAAAAACACCTTTTTGGACCAAAAATTTCAAATGCTATTACCTTAGCATCAAAGTCATCAGATGCTGAACCTCTTTAATGTTCTAAATTCAAAAATGTTACAGTAAAGCTGTGCATGCCATTGTTTTTTTAAACAATTACTGTATTTGTGTTCAAATTGCTCCTTAAGCTGACGAGTTCATGTGGCGGGTATTCACACTGGAGACCTTATAATTTTCATGGCTGGTCTATAATTAGATGCATTTTCTAAGTATAATTTTGAAGAGAAAAATTCACAACATTTGGGAAAATGCTTTTACAGCTTCAATGTGTTTCTGTTAATGGTATAATTTAATTTTTGTGGGGAATCTTGTGTTTCAGTAAAAAGTTTTCCTTAAACAGCACCTCCTGTTTGTTTGTTTTGCTTTGGTTTTCTCCCCTTGCTGTGGGGCCTGAACAAATTTACATTTATTGTGAGCAGTCTTCTGCAGAATTCTTTGTGGGAAAATTGCACAAAATTGAGTTTGAATGGATTAATGACATGTGATGGTTATGAAATTGCATAGCCTGACTGAATTTTTTCTTCTCTACTATGTCTTTCACACAAGTTCTTCAGTGAGCCCTACTCCGCATGAGGGAACCTTGTTCTTAATAACAGAAAATGCTGGAAGTAGACAGCCTCAGCTCTCCATCAGGGCTGGCAAGTGCAGGCTGAAGATGCTCCTTGTAGAACGCTCTAGGTCACTTTTATTAAAAAAAAAGGGCTCCTCAGATCTAACAGTATCAATTCTAATGAAGGGTTCCACCTAAAATATAAACCTGTCAGCTGGTGACTGAACTGTAGTGCCTTTTAAAGCATTTTTTATTTATTTCATGTGTCTATCATTCTTTTTCTTTTTTTTAATTCATTCATAGGATGTGGACTTCGCTGGCAAGGCCAGCATTTATTGCCCATCCCTAATTTCCCTTGAGAAGGTGGTGGTAGTGAGCTGCCGCCTTAAACCGCTGCAGATTGTGTGGTGAAGGTACTCCCACAGTACTGTTACGGAGGGAGTTCCAGGATTTTGACCCACTGACTATGAAGGAACGGCAATATATTACCAAGTTAGGATGGTGTGTAACTTGGAGGTGCTGGTGTTCCTATGCGCTTGCTGTCCTTGTCCTTCTAGCTCTAGAGGTCGTGGGTTTGGGAGGTGCTGCCGAAGAAGCCTTGGCGAGTTGCTGCAATGCATCTTGTAGATGGTACACACTGCAGACATGGTGCGCCGGTGGTGGAGGGAGTGAATGTTTAAGGTGGTGGATGGGGTGCAGCTTCTTGTGTTGTTGGAGCTGCACTCATCCAGGGGACCAAGGCTGTAATGAGGTCTGGGGCCAAGTGGTCCATTTTTGAAATCTCTAATCTGGTGCATTTGCTGCACTGTTTGTACATGTTTTATCCTAGCTTTGGGTAGAGTTCATGAATAGATTTTATTAATCCATTTTTAAAAGGGCAACATTGTAGGGTTTGATCTTTCATCTGCCCTAATGGAATAGCTTGCTTTGAAACTCAACTTGGATATTCCTATTTTGTTTCTCCTCCTGTGAAGCATTACCAGTATTTCCATCTGTTTTCCCCCTCTTCCATCTCCCGCCTCCGCCCTCCGCCCCCCCCCCCCAAAAAAAAACCCAACTACCTGTACTTGTAACTGATGTGGTTAATTACATTCAAATTTCCTTGTTGAGAACTTCAGTAGAATTTTTTTTCACAACTTACACCAAATCCAAATATTGATGTTTTCATTGAACTATTAAAACATTTTGTTTTATGGTCTGGACACATTGCCAATGTTGGTATGTTTGAGTTCTTGATCTTGGTTTGCGTGGTGTTTTGTCAGTAAACTTGATACTGGAATAACAGCATCAAAGGGCATTCATCAGTGTTGATGTTTAGAACCATAGAAGTTTGCAACACAGGAGGAGGCCATTTGACCCACCGTGTCTGTGCCTGCTCTTTGCTAGAGCAATTTAGAAACAGTCTCACTGCTCTGCTCTCCACCCACATCCTTATCTTCCTCTACTTTAAAAATGTATCTAGTTTTACCTTCTAAAGAATGCAATGGTCTTTGCCTCAACCACTCCCTATAGCAAAGCATTCCAAGTTCCAGCAACCCTCTTTAAAGAAATTTCACCGAACCTTTCTCCTCACATTCTTGGTGACCACTTTAAATTAGTGATCACTTGTTGCTGACTCCACAACCAGATGAAATAATCTTTCCCTATTAAGTCTATCAAAACCCTTCACAATTTAAAAAAAAAAAAATCTCTCAAATCTCCTCTTAACCTTCTCTGCTGCAGTGGAAATAGTCTCAGTATTCCATCCCTTACATCATCCTGGTGAATTTACGCTCTATGGCTTTTAATGCCCTTTCTCTAATGGGATGCCCAAAACTGCACACACTACTCTTTTATGGCCCGAACCATTTATTAAAAAAAAAAATTAATAATTTCCTCTTAAGTCTTGTAATCTATGCTGCTATTTACAAAACACAGAATTCCTTGTCCTTTTTTATGACTTTATCTACCTGCACTCACATTTTCAGGGAACTGTGTGTAGGAACCTTTAGGCCTGCCTCTCTGTTGTCAGACTGCTTGTCCAGCAGCCAGTCTCCGATGAGTCGAACTTGCACTGATGATCTGTGATGGCCCTCATATCATACTCTACACGCATCGAGGGTTCCCTGCATTGCCATCCTTTCATATCTAATTAAAAAAATTATACATTGTGTTAGCTTGAATTCCCACTTGCATCATACTCTCTCAAAAATCGAACTCCTTTTACTCACTTCACACAAGTATTAAGTTGAGGGTGGGGTGGGGGGGAGGAAGTGAACAATTTTTTATTTCTCTTTCCCCTCCCCCCAGCTGTTTCTCCCACTATCTTGATACGTCACTACTTGGTACAATTCGATTTAACTAAATCACCTTTTTACTTTTTAATCAGGAGCAATTGCAGTAGAGCCGGTAGTGATTTGTGTGCGTACATGGTTTTCTTTTTTTCCCTTATCCCCTGAATGGGTAAACTGAACCAACTGACTGTTCGTTTGCCTGGCAGTTCAGACTAATTGGTGGCGTTTGCTAGTTACTGGCTGTCAGAATTAAGCCCAGAGATTTCATAGAAGACTAGGTCTGTTGTTTCTGTTGTCATTCAGAGTTGTGTGGGAAGATTGTCTTCTGTGTTTACTAGAATGTCTGTCAGATACATAAACATTGCCTCGTAGTATGATAGACTCATTAGGATTTATAGGTAGAATGAAAATGAAAATCAGCATTGATATTTCAGGCTGATTCTTGAGGTGAATTTATGTAAATCTCTTCTTCTACCTGAGATTAAACCCCTTAAGGTTTCAAAAGCTGCTATGTGCAATAAAGTGCATGAGTAACACAAAGGTGTTGCTTTTACGTTTAACTGTTTTATTTATGGTTAACACAATTAGCTGTTATGTGGTAACGTATTTTAAATGAAGAGCTGTGTGACCCACACAATTACTTTGTATTGTGAGTATAGCTATCTCTATTACTTTACTCACTCCTGGGCTCCTTACAGCACCAAAAAATACTTTTTATGACGCCATTTTGATTCTGAGAGATTAATTTGGAAATGTTTTTGGCTGAGTTGAACAATGAGCTATTTTGCTTCTTTAAACTGTATGTTGCCCGCGTAGTTGATTTGTGATGTCATTGTGCTGCAGTCTGAAGTGAAGTGGCCTTCATTTCTGTTCTAGATTTTTTTTTTCCACCCTTGAAGTTAATAGTTGTGAAAAACTTCTTGGTTTAAAAAAAAATAGAAATTGCTGGTGAAAATGACTTAAAAAGCCTTATTTAATGTGAAAAAGAAAACACTGAAAAGCAAAAGAGATGTCTTAATCTAATCCTTGGGAAAGAATAAAATGCGAAGTTACAGTTTCTGTTCCTATATTCAGGAGTGGTTTGGAATATTTTGGTTAAGTGTAAGTTTAAAAAAAAAAGTGCAATACCTTTGAAAATAGACTTTATTTGAGGTCCTGATTTTGTGTGACCTCGAAATTCACACTTACTTTGTGAATCAGCATTTCCAATTGGAAGTATCTCTGACCGTAAACTTGTGGTTTCTCTTGACCCTTGTTTTGGTGCTGTCCACTGCTGCTTTTGTCTGTCCATTGTGTGTTAGCAGGTTAGTAATATTGAAAAGGTTACTTATAGGATAGCACTGTATACGTGGATCAAGTTTGATTTCTTCAAGACTAACCTACACTGTATAGCATCTTTAATGCTGCAGCATATCCCAAGAGACTTCACAAGTGAGAGTCAGTACCAACCAGAGCAAGAGGGAAATTAGGGAGGCCGAAGGTGCTGTTAAAGAGGTAGGTTTCTAAAGAGGGCTTTGAAAGTGGGCTCAGATATATCAAGGTTTAGGAAGAAAGTTCCAGAGCATGGGGAACAAGATGACTGAAACTCTGCTGCCAATAATAGAGCAGAGGGAGAGTTGAATGATCAGAGAGGAGGAACGTAGATATGGAGGAGGTCGCAGAGAAGCACAATTACGAGGGGATTTTGTAGATAAGAATTTTAAAGTCAATGTAGTGAGGGACAGAGAGCCAATGGAAGTTAGCAATGACAGTGGCGATAAATGACTGGGACTTTGTAGGATAGGAAGCCGGAAGTAAGAGTTTTGCATGTGTTGGAGTTTATAGAAGATGGCAATTGAGAGGTTGGTGAGGAGGGCATTGGAAAAGTTAAGTCTATGGAGGACAAAGTCATGATTGAAGATTTCAGTGGCATGTAAGGATGGAGGTGATAGTAATTTGCAGGTGGAAGTAGGTTGTTTTGGTGATGGGCTGCATGTGAGGTTTGACATTCAGCTTGGGTTAATCAGTATAACAAGGGTGCATCGTTTGGTTGAGTTTGAACAGGCATCCAGGCAGGGGAATGGGATCAGGGCTAAGGTATGGTGTTTCTGCCATTTCAGCCCTATTGTCTCTTGTTTCCTTCCCTTCCTGTGCTTTTTGGGGAGAAAAAAACAACCAATCAATTGTTCTTTCCAGTTTCTCCCTTTTCTCCTTCTCTCTTGAAAGCAGCAACTCATAGTGGGATATGGTTTCTTGGGTAGATCCTCCAGTACTTCACCCTTAGCTGTACCTTGTGAAAGAACCAGGTGAGGGAATGTGGGCATGCTGTTTGACATGAGGCAGAGTTTGATCCTGTATTCACACAGCAACATCAACCCCTAATCCATACATACACGTTCACAATCGCTGACTTGCTTTCAGCAGGGATTACTGGATTGGAAATTGAAACCCACGTTAAGAACATAAGAAATAGGAGCAGGAGTAGGCCATACAGCCCCGCGAGCCTGCTCCACCATTCAATAAGATCATGGCTGATAATTGAGCTCAACTCCACTTTCCCGCCCGATCTCCATATCCCTTGATTCCCCATGAGTCCAAAAATCTATCTATCTCAGCCTTGAATATACTCAAAGACTCAGCATTCACAGCCCTCTGGAGCAGGGAATTCCAAAGATTCACAACCCTCTGAGTGAAGAAATTCCTCCTCATCTCGGTCTTAAATGGTCTACCCCTTATCCTGAGACTATGCCCCCTAGTTCTAGACACTCCAGCCAGGGGAAACAACCTCTCGGCATCTACCCTGTCAATCTCCTTCAGAATGTTGTATGTTTCAATGAGATCACCTCTCATTCTTCTAAACTCCAGAGAGTATAGGCCCATTCTACACAACCTCTCATCATAGGACAGCCCTCTCATCCCAGGAATCAATCTTGTGAACCTTTGTTGCACCGCCTCCAAGGCAAGTATATCCTTCCTTAGATAAGGAGACCAAAACTGTGCACAGTACTCCAGGCATGTTCTCACCAAGGCCCTGTACAATTGTAGCAAGACTTCCTTACTCTTATACTCCAACCCCCTTGCAATAAAGGCCAATATGCCATTTGCCTTCCTTATTGCTTGCTTTCTGTGTTTCTTGCACGAGGACACCCAAATCTCTCTCAATACCAACATTTGAAAGTTTCTCACCATTTAAAAAATATTCTGTTTTTCTATTCTTCCTACCAAAGTGAATAACCTCACATTTCCCTACATTATACTCCATCTGCCACCTTACTGCCCACTCACTTACTCTATCTATATCCCTTTGCAGACTCTTTGTGTTCTCCTTACAGCTTACAGTCCCACCTAGCTTTGTATCGTCAGCAAACTTGGATACATTATACTCGGTCCCTTCATCTAGGTCATTAATATAGACTGTGACGTAATAAAGACTCACTACGCACTTGAACATAAAGCAAGGCTTTAATCAACTTGTAACAAAACATGGAGGTCTAGTTAGCAGTCACTAGCTTCCTGTTTCCAGATTGTCTCTGCCCAAGGTGGGCCCATGCCTGAGTATTTATACTCCCTGGACGGCGCCCCAGCTGGCCGCCCAGTAGTACTTCCTGAGTTGTTACTTGCGATTTATGACAGACTGTAAATAGCTGAGGCCCCAACACTGATCTTTGTGGCACCCCACTAGTTACAGCCTGCCAACCTGAAAAAGATCGGTTTATCCCTACTCTTTGTTTTCTGTCCATTAACCAATCCTCTATCCATATTACCCCCAACCCCATGAGCCCTTATCTTGTGTAATAACCTTTTATGTGGCACCTTATCGAATGCCTTTTGGAAATCCAAATATATTACATCCACTGGTTCCCCTTTATCTACCCTGCCAGTTACATCCTCAAAAAACTCTAATAAATTTAATTTTATCTTCTGCCAATCTGTGTTTAAAGCCTCTGGGTGACATGGCAGAAGTCTTTTGCAATGCAACAATACCAGAAGTCTAGTACAGCACTGCCAACCTCCTAGAAGTTGGCATTTTGGCATCAGCAGCAAGGTCACCTGCAAAAGGTAATATTGCACCATTAATGCTACAATTTAAGCTCAAAAGTTTAAAAAGAGCTCAGGCAACCCACTGTGCTGCCTTTCAATTTCTAACAATAAAAAAGCAGCTAGCTGCCCTGTGAACTTTTTATTGTTGTACCTCTTTACTCAATTTTACTTCAATTTTTGAAGGCTGTGACTTATGTTCATATATGGTTCTAATGGTTCAGACAACATTGCTTGGAGCTGAGAAGATGGTCTTGGGAACATATGAGCAGTCAAGGATGAGAATAGCCCATTCACCCCATCAAAGTTTGTTGCTCTTAATATAACTCTCCCAGTCTAGCTTTCAACTGTATTCTGAATGCTCCTGAAGTCTTCTACCATGACAGATTATTGCAAATATTTGTCACCTTTTGCATAAATAAATGCTATCCAATACTAAATTTACTTTTCCTAATTTAAACATATGTCCTTTTGTTCTATTACTTTGATGTGGTATTCTAGTTTTACTTTATCTAATTTTTTTCCTGTAACTCTTATGAGGGACTTCATTCCCCAAATTGGCGCGTCTTTATATTATTGAGTTTGAGCTTACCTAACTTTTCCTGATTGCTCGTGCCCTTCATACATTGGATCATTCTTGTTCTTCCTAACCCTTCTGCAAACATGTATGCTCTTGGAGGGGATATAGCCCAGGTTCGCTCGAATAATACCAGGGTTTAAATGGTTAATTTATGAGAACAGGTTGCATGAACTTATATGGTTTATATTGATAAAGGAATTTGTTAGGGTAGATACAGAGAAACTATTTCCTCTGGTGGCGGAATCCAGAACAAGGGGGCTTAATCTTAAAATTGGAGCTTGGCATTTCGGAGTGAAATCAGGAAGCACTTTATCGCACAAAGTGTAGTGTGCATCTGGAACTCTCGCCCCCAAAGGCTGTGGATGCTGGGTCAATTGTAATTTTCAAGACTGAGATTTTTGTTATGTAAGGTTATCAAGGGATACGGAGCAAAGGCGAGTAAATAGAGTTGAGGTATAGATCAACCATGATTTGATTGAACAGTAGAAACAGTCCACAGGGGCTGAATGTGGCCTACTCCTCTTCCTATATTCCTGTGGGGACCAAAATTGTACACAGTGCAGGTATGTCCTGATAAGTGCATTATACAGCTTTAGTATACCCATGTAAACCTGTTTTTCACTGATCTGGCTATTAAAGATATAAAAACTGATGTTGAAAATACACATGTCAGTGAGCATCTATAAAGAGTAGAGGTTATTGACATTTGGGTGTGTAAATCTTCAGTAGAGTTGAAGACTGGAAGATAAACGGGCAATTTAGTGAGGCCGGAAAAATAGAGACATGGTGGGAGGGGAGAATCAACAGATACGTTATGAGAGTCAATGGTTTCAATGACCTGAAAACTGCTTAATAGAAAGGACACGACTGCTGCCAATGAACCGGAAGCTGCGTAGAAGGGTTCTGCGCATGCACGCTTCCGACTGGTTACGGGAGCGGGCTCGTTTTTAAAAAAAAAAAAAAAAGTTTTTTAAATGCCGGGGAGGGAGCGGGCTCTGAGGAAAGATGCCGGGGAGGGAGCGGGCTCTGAGGAAAGATGCCGGGGAGGGAGCGGGCTCTGAGGAAAGATGCCAGGGAGGGAGCGGGCTCTGAGGAAAGATGCCGGGGAGGGAGCGGGCTCTGGGGGGGGGGGGGGGGGGGGGAAATCATGCTTCCAGTTCCAGATTAATGCGCAGTAGGCTTCTGTGCAGCTTCCGGTCGTTGGCAGCAGTCACTCCGTAATAGAAAATAGATGATATAAAAGACCATCAACGAGATGATGCAGAGACATAAAAAGGACAAAAAAATGTGCAAACAGTCGAGCATGAAAAGACAAAGAGAGGGCCACACAAACACAAATGTGAGAAAATGGGGAAATATAGAGGGGGGAGAAAAGACACAAGATCAAATGCAGCACATTTAAAATGGAAACACAAAATGAGAACAGAACCCATTGGGTCAGCCAGTCCCAACGTGGAAGAAATTAGCTCAACGCTACGGGCTCTGACTCCCTGCCAGAACCTTTTTCTGCCAAAGGGTCTCCATTGCAACTGCTAACCTGCCTCCCTACCTTTCTCCCACCAGACACCAGCAGACTTGCCCCACATCATGGATATATCCCGCTGTGAAGGAGACCAAAGACATAGTGGGAATGGGAGGGAAAAGTTAAAGTTGCGAGCCACGGATAGATCTGAGTTACACTTGTGGAAAGAATTGAGATGTGCAGTGAAGCGGTCACCTAATCTGCTTTTGGCCCCCTATGTAGAGGAGACTGCACCACGATCGGAGAATGCAGTATGTTAGATTGGTGCCCAGAAACTCCGTAGCATAGACGATCAATATGCGTCATGGAGAAAGCAAATCAAATCCTTGTAAACAGGATCTTATTTTTAAACATCTGTTCATTTTCATCCACAAAGTCCGTAGTACTTGGGAGAAAGGATGTGTTCTTTTTTGCTTCACAAAATTTAAATTGGAAACTCCATCTGATATATATTCCCCCCCCCCCCCCCCCCCCCCACTTCCCAAGTGATAGATTAAATGCTGATTCAAGATTACCTTTGATTTGTGACAGTTTGGACGGGTCATTTTCGGGATGGCAGGGTGTAACTAGTGGGGTGCTGCAAGGATCGGTGCTTGGGCCTCGGCTATTTACAATCTATATCAATAACTTAGATGAGGGGACCGAGTGTAACATATCCAAGTTTGCTGATGATAAAAATCTAGGTGGGAAAATAAGCTGCGAGGTAGACTCAGAGGCTGCAAAGGGATATAGACCGGCTAAGTGATTGGGCAAGAAGGTGGCAGATGGAGTATAATGTGGGGAAGTGTGAAATTATCCACTTTGGTTGGAAGAATGGAAAAGCAGAATATTTTTTAAAAGGTGAGAGACTAGTAAATGTTGGTATTCAGAGGGATTTGGGGGTCCTTATACACGAATCACAGAAAGTTAACATGCAGGTACAGCAAGCAATTCGGAAGGCATATGGTATGTTAGCCTTTATTGCAAGGGGGTTGGAGTATAAGCGTAAGGAAGTCTTGCTGCAATTATATAGGGCTTTGATGAAGCCACACCTGGAGTACTGTGTATCGTTTTCCTTACATACAATCATAGAATGGGTACAAAACAGAACAAGTCCATTCGGCCCGTCGAGCCCACGCCGGCTCTCTGCAAGAGCACTTCAGCTAGTCCCACTCCCCCGCCCTTTCCCTGTAGCCCTGCAGATATTTTTCCTTCAGGTACTTATCCAATTCCCCTTTGAAAGCCATGTTTGAATCTGCGTCCACCACCCTTTCAGGCAGTGAATTCCAGATCATAACCACTTGCTGCGTAAAAAAGTTTTCCTCATGCCGCCTTTGGTTCTTCTACCAATCACCTGAAATCTGTGTCCCCTGGTTCTCGACCCTTCCGCCAATGGGAACAATTTCTCTCTATCTACTTTGTCTAGAGCCCTCATGATTTTGAATACCTCTATCAAATCCCCTCTCAACCTTCTCTGCTCTCAAGAGTACAGCCCCAGTTTCTCCAGTCTATTCACATAACTGAAGCCCCTCATCCCTGGAACCATTCTTGTAAATCTTTTCTGCACCCTCTCTAAGGCCTTCATATCCTTCCTAAAGTGCGGTGCCCAGAATTGGACACAATACTCCAGTTGGGGCCGAACCAAGGTTTATCATAACTTCCTTGCTTTTGTACTCTCTGCCTCTTCACCTGAGGAAGGGGCGATCGATAGCTCCGAAAGCTTGTGATTTCAAATAAAACTGTTGGACTATAACCTGGTGTTGTGCGACCTCTCTATATATGAAACCCAGGATCCCATATGCTTTTTTAATCACTTTCTCAATCTACCCTGCCACCTTCAACGATTTGTGCAGATATACCCCCAGGTCTCTCTGTTCACGCATCCCTTTAGAATTGTACCCTTTAGTTTATATTGTCTCTCCTCGTTCTTCCTACCAAAACATATCACTTCGCACTTTTCTGCGTTAAATTTCATCTGCCCATTCCACCAGCTTATGTCCTCTTGAAGTCTATCACTATCTTCCTCACTGTTCACTATACTTCCAAGTTTGGTGTCATCTGCAAATTTTGAAATTGTGCCCTTTACACCCAAGTCCAAGTCATTAATATATATCAAGAAAAGCAGTGGTCTTAGTACTGTCCCGTGGGGGAGCACCACTGTGCACCTTCCTCCAGTCTGGAAAAACAACCGTTCACCACTACTCTCTCTTTCCTGTCACTGATTTCGTATCCATGCTGTCCCTGTCCCTTTTATTTCATGGGCTTCAACTTTGCTGGCAAGCCTATTATGTGGCACTTTTTCAAATGCCTTTTGGAAGTCCATGTACACTACGTCAACCACATTGGCCTCATCAACCCTCTCTGTTACCTCATCAAAAAACTCAATCAAGTTAGTTAAACACAATTTGTCTTTGACAAATCCATGCTGGTTTTCCTCAATTAAGCCACACTTGTCCAAGTGACAATTTTGCCCCAGATTATAGTTTCTTAAAGCTTCCCCACTACCGAGGTTAAACTGACTGGCCTGTAGTTGCTGGGTTTATCTTTACACCCTTTTTTGAACAAGGGTGTAACATTTGCAGTTCTCCAGTCCTCTGGCACCACTTCCGTATCTAAGGAGGATTGGAAGATTATGGCCAGTACCTCTGCAATTTCCAACCCTTACCTCCCGCAGCATCCTAGGATGCATCCCATCCAGTCCTGGTGACTTCTCTACTTTAAGTACAGCCAGCCTTTCTCGTACCTCCACTTTATCAATTTTTATCCCATTCAGTATCTCAACTACCTTCTCCTTCACTATGTCTATGGCAGCATCTTCTTCCTTGGCAAAGACAGATGCAAAGTACTCATTTAGTACCTCAGCCATGCCCTTTGCCTCCATGCATAGGTCTCCTTTTTGCTCCCTAATTGGCCCCACCCCTCCTCTTACCACCCGTTTATTATTTATATGCCTATAGAAGACTTTTGGATTTCCTTTTATTTAAGCTGCCAGTCTACTCTCATACTCACTCTTTGCCCCTCTTGTTTCCTTTTACACTTCCCCTCTGAACTTTCTATATTCAGTCTGGTTCTCGCTTGTATTCGCAACTTGACATCTGTCATACACCCCCTTTTTCTGCTTCATCTTACTCCCTATCTCTTTCACCATCCAGGGAGCTCTGGCTTTGGTTGCCCTACCGTTCCCCCACGTGGGAATGTACCTCAACTGTACCCAAACCATCTCTTTAAAGGCAGTCCATTGTTCCATTACAGTTTGCCTGCCAATGTTTGATTCCAATTCACCTGGGCCAGATCCGTTCTCAACCCACTGAAATTGGCCCTCCTCCAATTAAGTATTTTTACTCTAGATCGCTCCCTGTCCTTTTCCATAGCTAATCTAAACCTTATGATACTACAATCACTCCCCTAAATGTTCCCCTACTGGTACTAGCTCGACTTGACCCACCTCATTCCCCAGAATCAGATCCAGCAATGTCTCCTTCCTCGTTGGACCGGATACGTACTGATTAAGAAAGTTCCCCTGAACACACTTCAGAAATTCTTCCCTTTCTCTGCCCTTTACACTATTACTGTCCCAGTCTATATTAGGATAATTGAAGTCTCCCATTATCACTACTCTATAGTTCTAGCACCTCTCTGTAATTTTCCTGCAAATTTGCTTCTCTATATCATTCCCACTAATTGGTGGCCTATAGAATACACCTAGTAGTGTAATGGCAGCTCTATTGTTTCTTAACTCTAACCTAATAGATCCTTTCCTTGACCCCTCGAGGACATCCTCTCTCCAGCACTGTAACATTCTCCTTAATCAATACTGCCACACCACCTCCTTTCTTTCCTTCCCTATCTTTCCTGAACACCTGATATCTAGGAATATTTAGTACCCAATCCTGCCCTTTTTGAGCCATGTCTCCATTATCACCACAACATTAAATTCCCATGTGGCTATTTGCGCCTGCAGCTCACCAACCTTATTTACCACGCTTCATGCATTTACACACATGCACTGTAAACCTCTCTTAGACCTTCCTGTATTCTCTTAGTCTGACCCCATCTAGTACCTTACTATTTCTTACTCTAGTGCTATCTGTCTCTCCCACTCCTTTGTGCACTTTGTTTCTCCTTTCTAATGCTACATCCTAGTGCCCATCCCCCAGCCAAATTAGTTTAAACCCTCCCCAACAGCACTAGTAACCCCCCTGGTGAAGATATTGGTTCTGGCTCTGTTGAGGTGCAACGCACCTGGCCTGTATAGGTCCCACCTCCCCCAAAAGTTGTCCCACTGTCCCAGGAATCTAAAGCCCTCCCTCCTGCACCATCTCTCTAGCCACCACGCATTCATCTGCTCTATCCTCCTATTTCTATACTCACTCACTCGTGGCATTGGAAGTAATCCGGAGTTTTCTACCCTTTGAGGTCCTGCTTTTTAATCTCTTTCCTAGCTCCCTAAAATCTGCCTGCAGGACCTCATCCCTCTTTTAACCTAAGGAAGGATGTACTTACTTTTGAGGGAGTGCAATGAAGGTTTCCTACATTGATTCCTGGGATGAGAGGGCTGTCCTATGAGGAGCGATTGAGTAGAATGGGCCTATATTCTCTTGGAGTTTAGAAGAGTGAGAGGTGATCTCATTGAAATGTATACAATTCTTGGAGGGCTTCATAGAATCATAGAAAGTTACAGCATGGAAGGAGGCCATTTCGGCCCATCGTGTCCGCGCCGACCAACAAAGAGCTATCCAGCCTAATCCCACTTCCCAGCTCTTGGTCCGTAGCCCTGCAGGTTACAGCATCCCAAGTGCACATCCAAGTACTTTTTAAATGTGGTTAGGGTTCCTGCCTCTACCACCCTTTCAGGCAGAACCCTCTGGGTGAAGAAATTTCCCCTCAAATCCCCTCTAAACCTTCCCCCAATTACTTTAAATCTGTGCCCCCTGGTTTTTGACCCCTCTGCTAAGGGAAATAGGTCCTTTCTATCCACTTTATCTATGCCCCTCATAATTTTATACACCTCAATAAGGTCTCCCCTCGGCTTCCTCTGTTCCAAGGAAAACAGACCCAGCCTATCCAGTCTTTCCTCTTAGCTAAGATTCTCTACTCCTGGCAACATCCTTGTAAATCTCCTCTGTACCCTTTCTAGTGCAATCACATCTTTCCTGTAATGTGGTGACCAGAACTGCACGCAGTACTCTAGCTGAGGCCTAACTAGTGTTTTATACAGTTGAAGCACAACCCCCCTGCTCTTGTATTCTATGCCACGGCTAATAAAGGCAAGCATTCCGTATGTCCTCTTAACCACCTTATCTACTTGGCCTGCGACCTTCAGGGATCTGTGGACATGCACTCCAAGGTCCCTTTGTTCCTCTACACTACTCAGTGTCCTACCATTTAATGTGTATTCCCTTTCCTGGTTAGCCCTCCCCAAATGCATTACCTTACACTTCTCTGGATTGAATTCCATTTGCCACTGTTCTGCCCACCTGACCAATTTATTGATATCTTCCTGCAGTCTACAGCTTCCTTCTTCAGTATCAACCACACAGCTGATTTTAGTATCATCTGCAAACTTCTTAATCATGCCCCCTATATTCAAGTCAAGATCGTTGATATATACCACAAAAAGCAAGGGACCTAGTACTGAGCCCTGCGGAACCCCACTGGAAACAGCCTTCCAGTTACAAAAACACCCATCAGCCATTACCCTCTGCTTCCTGTCTCTGAGCCAGTTTTGAATCCAACTTGACACTTTGCCCTGGATCCCATGGGCTTTTAACTTTGTGACCAGTCTGCCATATGGAACCTTATCAAAAGCCTTGCTAAAGTCCATATACACTACATCAAATGCACTACCCTCATCTACCCTCCTTGTTACCTCCTCAAAAAATTCAATCAAGTTTGTCAGACACGACCTTCCGTTAACAAATCCGTGCTGACTATCCTGGATTAATCCGTGTCTTTCTAAATGAAGATTTATCCTGTCCTTCAGAATTCTTTCCAATAATTTTCCCACCACCGAGGTTAGGCTGACTGGCCTGTAATTACTTGGTCTCTCCTTTTCTCCCTTTTTAAACAAGGGTACCACATTAGTCCTCCGGCACCACACCTGAAGCCAGAGAGGATTGAAAAATAATGGTCAGGGCCTCTGCTATTTCCTCTTTTGCTTTGCTTAACAGCCTGGGATACATTTCATCTGGGCCTGGGGATTTATCCACTTTTAAAGCTTCTAAACCCCTTAATACTTCCTCTCTCACTGTTTATTTCATCTAATATTTCACAGTCCTCCCCCCTGATAGCAATGTCTGCTTTGTCCCTCTCCTTTGTGAAAACAGACGTGAAGTATTCATTAAGAACCCTACCGACGTCCCCCGCCTCCACACACAGATTACCCTCATGATCTCTAATATGCCCTACCCTTTCTTTAGTTATCCTCTTACTCTTGACAGGGTAGATGCTGAGAGGTTGTTTTCCCTGGCTGGAGAGTCTAGAACTGGGGATCACAGTCTCAGAATAAGGGGTCGGCCATTTAGGACTGAGATGAAGAGAAATTTCTTCACTCAGGTTTGTGAATCTTTGGACTTCTCTACCCCAGAGACTGTGGCTGCTCAGTCATTGAGTATATTTTTGGGCACTAAGAGTATCAAATTAATGGGGATAGGGCGGGAAAGTGGAGATGATGTAAAAGTTCAGCCATGATCTTATTGAATGGCGGAGCAGGCTTGAAGGGCCATACTCCTGCTATTTCTTATGTTCTTCGATGCGGCCTGTCCTGCTGAGTATTTCCAGCTTTTTCTGGTTTTGCTTTCAGATGTCCAGCAGCTGCAGTATTTTGCTTTGGTTCAAATTGCTGTGGCCTGTGCCCTCACCTGCACTCTCAGCATCCTTGGCAAGATCCCAAACCCCAGTGAATCGATTTTTTTTAATTTTTAGATTCTCGTCTTCATGTTCAAATCTCTCTCTAACCTTGCCTTGCTGTAGCTCCGGGATTTTCTCCAGTCAGATGTCTCCACACATGGCTTTCATGTCTCCAGTACAGGGCTCCACACTGCCATTTGTGGGTCCTCTTTCAAGTGATAATGCCCCATTTCATGAAACTTCTTCCCCAAGTTCCTCCACCTTGCCATCTTCCTCCTGCATTCAAAAGCATTTCAGAAACCCACCTCTGCATACCTTTGGCTTCACTCTCTCCTTGTCAGCATCCATTTTTCCCCCACACTCTCAAATGCATTAAAAGAACATCTCTGTATGTGAGGAACATTATAGCAATTTAAATTGCTGTAATATTTAAATTTCTTCCAGATTGCATTTCACTTCAGGAAAAGTTTTTGCTTTCGGGAGAGAGAGCGTGCTTTCCCTCCCACCCCTCTTAAAAATGCCCTCAGTCCTAAAAAACATCTGGCAGCATTTCGCCTTGAGCTGTGTACTCTAGCTATACATGTGAGTGGAAGAACATCCTACAACCATTTAACCTAAATACATTTGGATCGGCGGAGAATTGCAGATGTGCTGATGGTTTTGATCTGTATAAGATTAGTGGAGTGTATTTTTGAGAGCAGTTTTTACAGTTGGTGGATATGTACTTTACCGTACTATTACACTGTACCTCTAAAATAAATTGTGTGGTTTGGTATGAGCTTTTATAATTAAAATGTTGCCTCCCATGCATCAAGTCTGCAACCTAGAGGACAGTGCATTGGAGGATCAGAGCTCTAGGCTGCTGCCTCCATCCTCTCTCTCTTTCCTCTATTTCCCCCCTTTTTTGCTGTTCTGCCACTATGTGAATTCACCGAAGCGTACGAGAGCATAGGCCTTACACTAAACATCCGTAAGACAAAGGTCCTCTACCTACCTGCCCCCACCACACAGTACTGCTTCCCGATTATCAAAATCCCGATTATCAAAATCCATGACGAGGCCCTGAACAACGTGGACCACTTTCCATACCTTGGGAGCCTACTGTCAACAAGGGCAGACGTCGATGACTAAGTCGAACACCGCCTTCAGTGTGCCAGTGCAGCCTTCGGTTGCCTGAGGAAGAGAGTGTTTGAAGACCAGGACCTCAAACCCAGCACCAAGCTTATGGTCTACAGAGCAGTAGTGATACTCGCCCTCCTGTATGCTTCAGAGACATGGACCATGTACAGCAGGCACCTCAAAGCACTGGAGAGGTACCACCAACGCTGCCTCCACAAGATCCTGCAAATCCATTGGGAGGATAGGCGCACCAATATCAGTGTTCTCGCTCAGGCCAACATCCCCAGCATCGAAGCTTTGACCACGCTCGATCAGCTCCGATGGACGGGCCACATCGTCTGCATGCCCGATACGAGACTCCCAAAACAAGCGCTCTACTTGGAGCTCCGACACGGCAAGAGAGCCTCAGGTGGGCAGAAGAAATGCTTTCAAGGAAAAGCCTCCTTGAAAAAGTGCAACATCCCCACCGACACCTGGGAATCCCTGGCCGAAGACCGCACAAAGTGGAGGAGAAGCATTCGGGAAGGCGCCAAACACCTCGAGTCTCTTCGCCGGGAGCAAGCGGAAGCCAAGCGCACGTCAACCCAAGCACCCCACCCACCTGCCCCTTCAACCACCGTCTGCTCCACCTGTGACAGAGACTGTAGGTCCCGCATTGGACTCATCAGCCACCTGAGAACTCATTTTTAGTGTGGAAGTAAGTCATCTTCGGTTCCAAGGGACTGCCTAAGAAGAACAACTTTAAGAAGTGCACAGCCGCAATGATTGTTTATTTATTGGCTCTCTTGCTTTTTTCCACTTTGTTTCGTAACCATCTCTACAGTCCATATCCTAGTGGATGAGCAGTAATGTGACTTACCTGTAAATTCTTCTCGACAAATATTCCCATTCCTCAATTCTAAAGCGTTTTTTTATATAAGTAGTGTGCAGATCAAGGTGGAAAGATCAACCCGCTAGTCCCATTGGAAGTGGGGCGGTGGGGGTGTTGTCTGTAACATAGTGTTTTGTCATGGAGGAAGGAACTGCAGTGAAATGAACCAAATTGAATAATGCTGCAATAATGAAGAGCTATGAACGCTGTATTTTACAGCGCTTTATTTTTTTCCTTCTTGAACTACTCAACCAGGCCGGTAATCTCCCAGAATTCCTCATACTTCTGCCTCTTCTTTCCCAGTTTATCCTTTGCCTACGCTGCAGCAAAATTAAACAAATACTTTGTGTCCGTCTTCACGGAAGAAGGCCCAAAAAACTTCCCGGAAATAGTGGAGAACCAAGGGTCTAGCGAGAATGAGGAACTGAAAGAAATTAGTATTAGTAAAAAAAAAGTACTGGAGAAATGCACGTGACTGAAAGCTGATAAATCCCCTGGACCGGATGGCCTACATCCTAGGGTTTTGAAAGAGGTGGCTATAGAGATAGTGGATGCATTGGTTGTCATCTTCCAAAATTCCATAGATTCTAGAACGGTTCCTGCAGATTGGAAGGTAGCAAATGTAACCCCACTATTTAAGAAAGGACGGAGAGAGACAACGGGGAACTGCAGACCAGTTAGCCTGACATCAGTAGTAGGGAAACTGCTAGAATCTATTATTAAGGACGTGGTAACAGGGCACTTAGAAAATAATAATAGGATTGGGCAGAGTCAACACAGATTTATGAAAGGGAAATCGTGTTTGACAAATCTGTTGAGTTTTTTGAGGTTGTAACTAGCAGAATAGATAAGGGGGAACCAGTGGATGTGGTGTATTTGGATTTTCAGAAGGCATTTGATAAGGTGCCACACGAGGTTATTAAACAAAATTAGGGCTCATGGGATTGGGGGTAATATACTAGCATGGATTGAGGGATTGGTTAACGGGCAGAAAACAGAGAGTAAGAATAAACTGGTCATTTTTGGGTTGGCAGGCTGTAACTAGTGGGGTACCGCAAGGATCAGTGCTTCGGCCTCAGCTATTCACAATCTACATCAATGATTTGGATGAGGGGACCAAATGTAATATATCCAAGTTTGCTGATGATACAAAGCTGGGTGGGAATGTAAGTTGTGAGGAGGATGCAAGGAGGCTTCAAGGGGATATAGACAGGCTAAATGAATGGGCAAGAACATGGTAAATGGAATATAATATGGAGAAATGTGATTCTTTGATAGGAAAAATAGAAAAGCAGAGTATTTTTTAAATGGTGAAAGATTGGGAAATGCTGGTGTTCAGAGGGACCTGGGTGTCCTTGTACACGAATCACTGAATGTTAACATGCAGGAACAGCAAGCAATTAGGAAAACAAATGGTATGTTGGCCTTTATTACAAGAGGATTTGAGTATAAGAGTAAAGACGTCTTAACTGCAATTATATAGGGCCCTGGTGAGACCACGCCTGGAGTATTGTGTACAGTTTTGGTCTCCTTACCTAAGGAAAGATATACTTGCCATAGAGGAAGGTTCACCACACTGGTTCCTGGGATAGGGGGGATTGTCCTATGAGGAGAGATTGAGTAGGTTAGGCCTATATTCTTTAGAGTTTAGAAGAATGAGAGGTGATCTCATTGAAACATACAAAATTTTTACAGAGCTTGACAGGGTAGATGCAGGGAGGATGTTTCCCTTGGCTGGGGAGTCCAGAACCAGGGGTCGCAATCTCAGAATAAGGGTTCGGCCATTTAGGACTGAGATGAGGAGAAATTTCTTCACTCAGTGGGTGGTGAATCTTTGCAATTCTCTACCCCAGAGGGCTGTGGAGGCTCAGTCGTTGAGTATATTCAAGACCGAGATCGATAGATTTTTGAATATTAAGGGAATCAAGGGATATGGGGATAGTGCAGGAAAGTGGAGATGAGGTAGATGATCAGCCATGGCCTACTCCTGCTCCTATTTCTTATGTTCTTATTCCTAATCTAATAGCTGCTGTAGTCAGTTGCCAGTACCACCATATAGCACTAATACAAAAGCAAAATACTGCGGATGCTGGAAATCTGAAATAAAAACAGAAAATATTGGAAATACTCAGCAAGTCAGGCAGCATCTGTGGAGAGAGAAACAGAGTTAATGTTTCAGGTTGTTGACCTTTCCACAGAAGCTGCCTGACCTCGAGTATTTCCAGCATTTTCTGTTTTATTCCAACATATAGCACTACTTTTAGCTCTTGGATGTTAGAAAGCATGGGGGATACTGCTTGGATGAGGATCTCTCCCAGTCTCCATAGCAAGAGGGAAAATCCTCTATTAACCATAGTAGGACCACATATTTATGGAATTTTTTCATTGCTGCTTTGGTGGATAGAGTCTTTCTTTGCTCTGTGTTGAGAGAGATCATTGCTGGCTCTTGGTATCATAAACTAAGACCGCCTGTGTCCTTTCAGTTCAACATCCCATCCGAAAGACGGCACCTCTGATGATACAGCGCTCCCTCAGTACTGCACTGGAGTGACAGCATAGATTACGCGCTCAAGTCTCTGGAGTGCAGCTTGAATTCATGACCTTCTGTCTCAAAGACAAGGATGCCAGTACTGAACCAAATCTTGACAGCTATTAGGGCATTAGCGGCAGCGAGGCGTGTATCCTGAACTGGAGCCGCAATATTTTAAATTTTGGGCAGAAGCCATTGCGAGCATGCAGCAGGACCACAGAGTGCTCAAGGTCTGGAGGTTTTTAAAGGCATTTTTGTGAGCCGAGGGGCAGGTTGAGCGAGGTATGGTCAGTGTCAGTGGGGCTCCAGGCCTAATGTTTGAAATATTTTAATGGGTAATGGGGAGTCAGCCATTGCCTAAGTTTGTAGCAAGTGGGTCTGAGTGAATGGGGTTCAAGGCCCCAAATTTTTACATGGGGTGGGGGGGAACTAGAGGCCTCAAAGTTTTAATTTTTTTTTTAAGGACAATGGGACAGGGACTGAAAGTTTTAACTTTTTTCCCCACAAATAGCAGAGCCATGGAGCAGGGCTCAAGATAAGTGAAGCGTAAGAGCAGGGTTCACAACTGGGCATGAAGCAGGGCTTGAGACCTGAAATTTTACATTTTATTTTAAGGGCGGTGGGGCAGGTTAAATGGAGGTGGGGAGCCGGCTTGAGGCCAATATGAAGGGGGCAGAGACTAAGCTGGAACCTCTGCTGATTTGGAAAAAATAAACTCTGCTGATTCCAGGGCAGGGAAAGACTCTTGGCAAGATACCACATAAAAGAAGGGTGTGAGGAATGATGTGGCAGAAGTGGCCAGGATGAGGTCAAGTTGGAGATGGCAAGGAAGAAGTGAACACAGAGGCTGAAGAACGTGGTTGGAGGCTGAAGAAGCTGACGAGCAGGGGTAGCTAGGATACAGACTTGAGATACTACAGTGCCACCAGTGGTGATGGGGGGTGTGAGGGGGTGGCGGCACTGTAAGGCATGCTGAAGACTCAGCAATTTTAGGGCGTGCTGCACATCAGTGATCAGATTAACATTGGAAATCCTAGTGGAGCGCCACCTACTGGCAGTGTAGGAAAGCGTCACAGGGTAAGCATCACCACTGTCTGGGCTTTTTAATAGACAGAATCTCCATAGAGATCTTTACATAGGTTTTTTTTTTAATGGGACGCATGACTTGTGTATCGATTTTAATATAGGATTGAGGATGCAGATTTAGATTCTGTCGGTGCAACACTGCCAGGAGTTCCCTGACTGGAAAAAAATCTCAATGTTCGCACCACCAACTCTTGTTACTGTTATTAGGTAACCCAAGTCATGCAAAAATATTCAGTAAGCCATTTATCTAAGAATCCTCTGAACGTGTAATTTTCTCGTCCTTTACAATTACCAGCACCAAGCTGTTACTGGCGGAGGTAATGTCGCAGACGAACAGATACGATAATGGCCGTTTTACGAATGTAGGCTTTTACCATGCATTAATGCCTGCCATCTCAGAAAATCAGATCTCTCATTTTAGTTAATCTCTGTGCTAATTGATTATATTAACTGGCTACATGTGCAAGACTGTATCGCCACTTAATTTACAGAAGTACTCAATTGAGAGGTTAGGTGTTGCAGGTGTTCATAATTAGACCATACATAGACCCTAAAAAGGACTTGAAGACAGGACCAGTGGATTTTTCCAATTTCACCAATGATTTACTGACTTGGGAATAAATGAGATGAGAACCTTTTGAGAGAACAAAGCCACTTTGTCAACCTAGACAGCAATTGCAAATTTAAACTTAATTTATTAATTTTATAATTTGTGCTCAATACAGTGTTTAAGGAGAATGTTTTGAAATCTTTTACTCTTCAATTTTTTTTGCGATAAAGCAGGCCCTGCAAAGTTGAACTGTGGATTACTAATTTTTCATCAGGAATATTGCAGGTTTATTGTGTATTCCTGGTTTTAAACACTTTTCTTGGTTGTAAGGGTAGGGCACGTGACCTAGTCTCGGGCCTTTTTTGGTGCTGTTTTGTAACTGGTTGCTGGGAAGCATACTGGAGGCGCATTTATATATAAATTTATTCTTTCCCTTTTGACTCAGCTAAGTATGAGAATTTGGCACATAGGATATGGCACAGTCTGAGCCCTCATGCTGCTACTGTAGCATTGCCCTATGCTATTTGTGTGTGTGTGTGTGTGTTTCTTTGTATAAAAATAATGAAAAATAATTCAAGGAAGAGAAACCAGATTACATTTACTTCCCCGCCCCTTTCTTCAAATTTATCTTTCCCCCCCCTCCAAATGTTTCAAATACTGAAATTCCCTCAGTTGAAAATGATGTAAAATGTAATTATTTTTATATAACAAATTACAACACTCACTGGGAAACTTTCATTTCCCCAATGACACAGGGCTGTAACCAAGCATAGAGCAGCTATCTGGATGACCGGATTAAACCGAAAACGTGGGTTGTTTCAAAATTATGTTGTAAGACTCTATGGTTCGATGAAAAATGTTTCTAAAAATTGAAAGACGGACTAACAAAAAGCAAAGTCTACCAGCAGTTTCTCTAGTCTCTTGGTAACCTTTCTTTCAGTTGTTTCTCATTCACTTGGGGGTGTGTGGTTAGGCCCATTGGTGGTTCCAGTCTGATAGTAGTCTGAGGTCCCAATAATAGGTGTGGTTAGGACCTTCGTTGTTTCCATTCACTCAGCAGTCTCAAGTCCCAGTAACGCCCAACAACAAATTACATTTATATAGTATCTTTTAATGTAGAAAAAAGGCCCAGACACTTCACAAAGGTGTAATTTTAAAAATGGACACCGAGCCAAAGAAGGAGATATTGGTGATCAAAAGCTTGGTCAGAGTTGGGTTTTAAGGAGGGTCTCAATGGTGGAGGAGTTTAGGGAGGGAATTCAAAATGGTGGGGCCTAGACGGCTTAAGGCTCTATGCGATTGGGGGGGGGATGGGGGTGCAGAGTCAGAGGAACCAAGTTTTTGGGGTGGGAGGGAGGTGGGGAGAGGTGTTGCAGGGTTGGAGGTGGTTGCAGTGATGGGGAGGGGTGAAGCTGCAAAGGAATTTAAATAAGAATCCACAGGGATCACTGAAGGCTTGCAACAAACAGAAACATGATCAAAAGGAGCAAAATCTTTTTTGTTCTGCTCATTGTGGTTTTTAAAAAAAAATTCTGAATTAAATGAGTTGATGAATCATAAGCTTATTTTGAATCTCTTCATTTTAGATGAATTTGTATGTGTTTTAAAAGCACATAATTGTGTAATTAAATTGTCTAATTATTTGTGGTTTATCACTATGCAAGGTCTATGTACCTTTTTTAGAATCTCTTTATGCACTAGTTAGATAGATATAGTTGTGCATAAATAAAGACTTGCATTTTTATAGCGCCTTTCAGGACGTCCCAAAGCGCTTTACAGCCAATGAAGTACTTTTGAAGTGTAGTCACTGTTGTAATGTAGGAAACGCGGCAGCCAATTTGCACACAGCAAGCTCCCACAAACAGCAATGTGATAATGACCAGATAATCTGTTTTTGTTATGTTGATCGAGGGATAAATATTGGCCAGGACACCGGGGATAACTCCCCTGCTCTTCTTCGAAAGAGTGCCATGGGATCTTTTATGTCCACCTGAGAGAGCAGACAGGGCCTCCGGTTTAACGTCTCATCGAAAAGACGGCACCTCCGACAGTGCAGCACTCCCTCAACACTGCACTGGAGCGTCAGCCTAGATTTTTGTGCTCAAGTCTCTGAAATGGGTCTTGGACCCACAACCTTCTGACTTTGAGGTGAGAGTGCTACCCACTGAGCCACAGCTGACAGCACAAACCTGAAAATATAATTGGGCAGGTGATAAATAATAATGCAAGGTACTGGATGTATGGAACTTAAGAGACACAAGGTTTTGCTATTTTAGTCAAATACATGTGAACACACACATAAACTGTGTGACAGATGACAGCTTATTTATAATTGCAACTAAGATTGTTGTGGAAAGTTTTTCTGGAAGCTACTGCTGTATAGTATGTAGTGATTCCAATACAGAGAGGTGATGTGGTGGGTTTTGTGCATGCATATGTATATGCTTGTTTCATTAGGCTGTTTAGATTATGTTGCAGTAAGCAGACGCTTAGGTATCAACATTTGATATGTGATACTAGTTGTTTTCACCTCTGTGCTTTATCCCTCCAACTTTTCTTTCTTTCTACCTTGCAGTTGCTAATTCATGATGCGGTATAATTCTGATGCCTTCTGGTAACTGTTCTTCATGTATGAGCCTGAACTCTTGAGTGTGATCAGTCTATTCAACTATTGGGATGCATCACAGTCCAAGCTAATGCTGTCCAATGTCCACCTCCCAGTGCTGGTTAGAGATCGGGAATAAGATCCCTCGCCGAATTTGCCTCCTACCCAGCCCGATAAGGCAATCAGAATGTCCTTTTTACCACCTGAGATCAAGTAACTCTATTTCACATTGGGCAACGCATTTACAGACCATGATGCTTTGACCGCTTCTGTGTGCAGAAAGATGGATACGTTTGTGCTGATTAAAATTTGTGTTGTGGAACTTTACAATATATCCATTATAGTGGGGCTACAAAGGCAGTATGAAGTATATTAATATTCTCCTAGCTTCAATTAAAATTGCATCTTTTTTCCCCTGGTCAACAATGCTTTATTCCTGTTGACTCAAATTGGAGTGATTTTGTTGCAGTATTTGAAGCAACCCTTGCCATTAAAAGTGTAGTATGTTCCAGTTGATTCTGAAATGGGATCGATAGCTAGATTTCTAGCCTTTGTGTATATTTTAGACATTGACATATATTTACTTGCACCAGTTGTCTCTTTTTAAATTTACTCTCTTTCACCCCTCCCACTCCTTCCCATTCTCGGCCACCACTCACTTCATAGAATGGTTACAGCATGGCAGAAGGCCATTCGGTCCGTCGAGCCCGTGCCGGCTCTCTGCAACAGCACTTCAGCTAGTCCCACTCCCCCACCCTGTCCCTGTAGCCCTGCAATTTTCTTTCCTTCAGATACTTATCCAACTCTCTTTTGAAAGCTGTGATTGAATCTGCCTCCATCACCCTTTCAGGCTGTGAATTCCAGATCTTAACCACTCGCTGCGTAAAAAAGTTTCTTCTTACGTTGCCTTTGGTTCTTTTGCCAATCATCTTAAATCTGTGTCCTCTGGTTCTCGACCCTTCTGCCAATGGGAACAGTTTCTCTCTATCTACTCTGTCCAGACCCCTCATGATTTTGAACACCTCTATCAAATCTCCTCTCAACCTTCTCTGCTCCAAGGAGAACAACCCCAGCTTCTCCAGTCTATCAACGTAACTGAAGCTCCTCATTCCTGGAATCATTCTCTTAAATCTTTTCTGCACCCTCTCTAAGGCCTTCACATCCTTCCTAAAGTGTGGTGCCCAGAATTGGACACGTTGGGGCTGAGCCAGTGTTTTATACAGGTTATCATAATTTCCACACTTTTGTACTCTATACCTCCTATTTATGAAGCCCAGGATCCCGTAAGCCTTTTTAACTGCTTTCTCAACCTGCCCTGCCACCTTCAATGATTTGTGCTCACACAGGTCTTTCTGTTCGTGCACCCTCTTCAGGATTGTACCATTTAGTTTAAATGTCCTCTCCTCATTCTTTCTACCAAAATGTATCACTTCACACTTTCCTGCGTTAAATTTCATCTGCCACTTGTCCACCCATTTCACCAGCCTGTCTATGTCTTCCAAATGTCTATCACTCTCCTCCTTACTGTTCACTATACTTCCAAGTTTTGTGTCATCTGCACATTTTGAAATTGTGCCCTTATGGGTTGTTGAGAGATATTGAGAGGATCGTGCTTATTCAATTGCCCACTTGTGGCTAGTGAAAGGAAAGAATCCTGCATTAATATTTTTAGATGGCTTGTTTAACAAAATGATTTATCCCCTTCTCTTTCTGGTCAGTTCCACGCTTGGCAGTGCATTAAACACACTTGTGGCGAAAGAATTTCTTCTGCCATTTATTCTATTTTAGGCACTTCCCTGCCCTGCCCCACCCCAGGATGAATATACAGTGTTTAAAACTGATCCTAATTCTGTTATATCATTCATTGAATATACTTCATGATGTGCCCAGTTTAGGGTGATTTGGGGTTGATTCATGTTTTGCCTACGCTCGTTTGAGCTAACCTCTAGTGGACGAGGAGTGGTTGCAGGGCTGCTGGGAGATGGCTTTGTGAAGTGTTCAAACTGTTCACATAGTCAATTGAAAACCATTTTATCTCAAATGAAAAACCTTCTGGTTTGCAAACAAATGGAAACAGGGTATAAGGGAAGATGTTAGATTAGGTGGTGAACTTGGACAATGATTTATAGATCAAAATGATTGTAATAGTGGTAGTTGGTACAAAGCTATTTGAAATTAAGGAGGTTGACATTTTTCTTCCCTGTCTCTCCTGGAGGCACTGACTTTGCTTGCTTCTGGGTCACTGGGTGTCTGTGGTTTTTTGTTACTTGTCAAAGTGGCCATTTGTCTGGTGTGAGCCTATATAGTGATTTGTAGGGAGCTTGATGACGAGGGGTGTCACCGGCGAGTATGCCATTCCTGTCTGGCTCTGTGTACTTCTCTGAATGAATCACTCGATAACAAATCGGGAGCAGGAACCATGCCTGTTTCTCTTCTCTTCTTCACCCTTCAAAGTCTGTGAATGCTGAGTTGCTCTGGCTGAGATCAGCCAACTGACCACAGCCAAGTGATTAAACCTGGGACCTTTCTGCTCTGCATGGCTCAGTACCAAACCAAGCTATTACTTTTTGTTTGTGGGGGGGGGAGGGGAGAGGGGGGGGGTGGTGGTGGTGGTGATGTGGAGAAATTACAAGAAAGTGCAGTAGCTCACCAGGATGACTGATTTTCAATCAAAATAATCTCTCCTATTTTAAACTTCCCTGAACATGATTTATTTCAAATATGCTCGGAAAATCCGAGGCTGCATTTCATCAATGTTACGGAATTCCAGTGGCATTACATTTGCGTACATGTTTCTGTAATGCTCCGCCTTAGCATGTACAGCTTCTGATGGGGCTTAATGAGGGTCTGAAAGCTTGCAGTTACTGATCAAATTATAGATTATGGCAACCAAATCAAAATTGGGGTGCTCAAATTTGGCAGGCAAACTAGAAAATAGACTTGTTCGGCCCGCTAAGTCATTTGATTGTATCTGCAGGGTTTTTGATTGGTATGCTGTTATTGTGTGTGCTGACTTATTGTTGCTTTGCTTCTGAGCAGTAGTTTCCTATTGTGTGATTGATTTAAAGAGACAGCTTTGCTGTGTTGTAGTACTGCCTTGTGCATTGGTAACTTAAGTGACGACTTTAGACTCACTCCAGAGTCTCTGGCAACTACACTACAGCAGCAGGGCTGTCAACATCAGGAAAATGTAGAGAGCCAGCCTGGTTGTTAACTCATTTAAAATGAAATTGTGACTTTTTTTAAGAGTGAAATATATGTCAAAAGGTTACATTTTTAAACTAAAATGGGTGGGACTTCATAGATCTGCTGCAGATCTTCAACCAGTAGACTATCATAAGTGCGGGTAGAAGTGAAAACATCTTAAATCTCTGTGCTGCTGTCCTTTATTGTCTGCCAATGTTCACGGGAGATTGTAGGCACTGAGTCTAATATGAACCAGGCCTTATGTTCATTTTATTTTTATTTTTTTTAACTATGTTTTTCTTAAATTGCCCTAATTTCTACACGTATAAAACGATGACTGGAGGAAAAGGAGGTGATCTCTTGCTGATTTCAGTAAAGCACAGTTTAATGGACACTTGGCGTGTTAACCTACCTCGTGGTAGATTGAGCCTGGTGAGTATTTGAGCTGTACAGCAATGGGATAAAGTGCTGATGGTTACATGTCTGTTGCTCTTTAGTGGTGCAGGCAATTTGCGGCAATCACTTACCAATATCACACAAGAAGCATATCGCACATTAAACTTATTGTTTGAAGTGTAATTTTTTGCATATCATATTGGTACCAATATACTTAAAATATATCCGTGACAGCATTGTAGAGGGAGAGAGGTCACACCATTACAAAGGATCTAAAGTGGATTTATACCATTCACTTCACAGGTATGCAGCCTGTTTCACTCCAGTACAAACCTGCTGCAGTAAACTGGGTTAAAGAGTTCATTTGACATACAAACTATCCCTAAATCTTACATAGTTCACAATCTCTGATGTATCTGAAAACCGTAGTACCAAAATCATTGTGTAAAACTTGAGAAAATTAAATTGGAGTACTACTTATTAAGTTCCCTCCTAAAGAGGTGGACTTCTTGTTGGTGTAAGGTTCTTTGGTGCCGGATGCCGCCTTATATCTTGTCCAGGAGCGCAGCGTAAAGCTCTGAGGTACCTGAGGCATCCAACATGCTGAGAATGGTCAGGGGCTTGATTCCTTCAGAGTTTAAGGAAACGTCTCTGTTTTCCTGCACGGTAGTCCTAGAGGCTAGCAGTTGATTTGCATATTTATTAATCCTGAGCTGGTAATAATGACATTGAATTGAATATTTAGATATGTTTGCAAACTTTTGCAGGAAGAATGCAATTGCACTTTTTTAGGGAAGGGAATAGACTCTCCTTTTCTAGCAGATCCGCAATCAAATCACTAATTATCTAAACTTTTATACTCTGGTATAACATTTTTTACATTGCGATCATTCTAACAAGGTTATCCCTCTACGTAAAATGATATTGGTTTGTTTCTTTAGAGAAAGTAACCAATGACTCAAATTACATCTTGAAACAAATATATAACATTTCAACAGAGTTTTTTAAATTAAGACATCCTATTAATTCCTCAACTTTTTTTGGGGGGTGTGGGGGGCGGTGGTGGGAGGTGGCAATATGAATGGAAAGGGAGCAGGTTACTTACAGAAAATTGGACCCTTTCTAAAGCTGAAAGGACAAAGAGGGTTATAATTAAAGGTGTTACGCTGTACAAACAGGCTGCTGCGCCTGTTTGTAGCAGCCATAAAATTTTCCTGCGTAATTGCTGGGCATTTCGTGGGCATTTAGCCCAACTCTGCGCCAGCAATGAGGATAATAGAGTCAGAACTTCACTGATCACAAGTTCGGGATTTAGCGCATGCGTATGCGGAAATCCCGAACTTGCTGTCCATTTCAAAGGCGTACCGACCGCAAATTCTGCACCGATATCTGGTCATGTGTCTCGGTGCTATTTGTGGAACCTTGCTGTGCGCAAATTGGCTGCCGCATTTCCTACATTGCAACAGTGACTACACTCCAAAAGTACTTCCATTAGCTGTAAAGTGCTTTGAGGCGTCCTGAGGTTGTGATTAGCACTATATAAATGCAAATCCTTTCCTTTTCCTTCAGTCTAGGTTCAGATACTCACTGCATCAACTTGCTGAGCCATCAGGGGAACCTGCCTCTTGTGTGTTTATAATCCTGATTTTAACATCTGAATTGAATTGAATTAGCGATATCGCCATCATAGGACCGGACCATAAGGCGCAGGCTCAGAATTGAAGACTACTATTTTGGTCCATCTGGCCAGCCCAAGTGTTTAGACATAACACACAGTTCAGTGTCTATTACTCATTTGATTTTCTCACCAAATGCTTTTCCATTTTTGTTTAAAAATGATTTTTATAAATGAAGCTTAATTTGAATGCATTTCAATGTTTTCAGCTTCCCATTTCTGTTGATATTGCATATTTTGATGATTAACTTAGAAATTGGGTAATGAGTTTTTTTTTTAAAAACCCTGAGGGTAATAATACTAAGTCTGTAAATACTTTGTAGGTTTTTATTACCTAGTTTGAATACCTCTCTTTCCCTCCCTCATATATTGCAGGTATGGTGTCACAGCATGTTGGGGCTCCAGTCTGTGCAGTGATGGGCTTTTGGTTTACACAATGGCCCAAAAATTAGTGAGTGAGCCTTCGTGCGAGGGTAAGGCCTTCCCGCGATCTCTCACTGCGTGCTGGCTTTTTCAGTCCGAGCTCGCACGAACTTGATGTTCTGGACAGCAGCTGTGCAGGGCTTTCGTATCCCACAGGCGTAGTTAATTCGTGCGAGCTGTGGGATCACGTGACTCAGTTAGAGCCAATGGCAGCACACCATCTTTCATTCATAGCTTTCACAGCACGGCTGTGAAAGCTATGAATACTATACCCCCCCAAAAGAACAGCTAAACCTCAATTAAATTTAAAAAAAAAACCCATCACATTAATAAAATAAGTATAGTTAAATAAATTAACCATTTTAAACAAAAAATTAAATTTTTGAAAAAATTTAAAATCTTTTAAAAAGTTATAAAAATAAACTTACCTGTCTTTAAAGTCTCTAAAAAAGATATACCTGTTAATTAAGTATTATTTTGAATTTTTTTTAAGTACTTACCTTGTTAAAAGAGGGTCTTACACCTCCTTTCTTTATGTCTAAAATCTTCCATGCTTACCTGCGCGTCCAAAGCACTAAGTGCACTGCGTGCGCGCAGCCTGTAGCGCGCATGCGGTTCACCTAGGAACCGCCCCCTTTTGAATTCACCAAGTGCCGGTTTTCAGCACATGCGCAGTGCATGCAGAAAACCGGCAATTGGAGACAGAATACGCGAGAGTACACAGTGCGTACTCTCGCGTAGCGGCACTAATTTTTGGGCCAATGAATTTCCTCAGTTGTGTGAAGGTGTTGAGCAGAGGAAGGGAGGGTCACTTGCATGCCACATTGGTGTGCCTCCTGTTGGCTGGTTATGGAGTGGCACTGGCAGAGGGTTGAGTGCAGGTCAAATTTCTTGTCTCTACAGTAGAGTTGAGGTTGGATCAGATCAGCCATGATCTCATTGAATGGCGGAGCAGGCTCGAGGGGCCGATTGGTCTACTCCTGCTCCTATTTCTTATGTTCTTATGTTCTTACATGATGTGATGCAGAGAGACCAGCAAACAAGTACAGGAGCAAATAATACAATTACTTCTGCTTTTTGAAAAAATAAAGGTAACATCTGCCTTGTAAGAAAACACAAACAGACGAGAGCTCAGCATCATTTGTTCCTCAAATGGCTGGTTAATTCTTTTTACAAAATCTTGAGAAAGTGAAGGTAGGATGACTCTTGCCCTTTCAATTCAGCTTTATCTCGCACCCAGAAACACAACTGTTGCCATCTGATCCTTTTTTGGGGGAATCTGTACTACTGGGATTCTCCAAGTTCCTGTAATGTTAAAGGGGATATCCAGGACTAATTATACTGTGGCCTCAATCTTCGAGATGCCTGCAAAGAATAATAACATTTCTGAAGCTTATGGGCAGATTTCTAAGGATTACTTTCTTGTATCACGGAGGTAGAATTTGCAGTATAGTTGCCCCTTGTCTATTTTGACAGTCTCCGTTTCACTGAATTTTGATACAACAAGGTTTCTCCATTCTTTCTGGAGAGAATTAATAATTGGAGACCAAATGTGCGTGCCAACCTTGGCATAGAAACTGAGGGATTTACCGGGCCTATGTCACTGTGTCATACACCACTCTTCAAGCTCTATAGGTGAGCACAATTACATAGTTGCTGCTGCTGTTGTAAATTTTATTTAAATTTAAAGAAGATCAAAAGTCCTGAAAGCACAATGTAAAAGTTCAAACTGCGGCAGATCTACCATAAACTGGGGCATGGACTAAAGCAGAGTTGCTAAACTAGGATATCCCAGGCTGAAAGCATCACAGCATTGAGGAGATTGTCATATAACAGAGCTGCATACAGATTTTTTTTTATATAAAGAAGACTGCATGCACACTAGTGGCATTGCAATGAGCACTAGATTAGTGAAGTAATACTCATTTGTTCTATTCAGGGTATTGAAAGATAGTGCTCAGTTGTACAAAAGAAGGAAGGATGATGGGTTTACAGCATTTTAATTCTTCTTCCCTACTCCACCTACGCAAAATAAAAATCACCCAACCGTTCTGTAATTTTGTTCGCAGGTCTTACAATCTGAGTAGTCCTTACAGGGCTTGACAGGGTAGATGCAGGGAGGATGTTTCCCCTGGCTGGGGAGTCTAGAACCAGGGGTCACAATCTCAGAATAAGGGGTCGGCCATTTAGGACTGAGATGAGGAGAAATTTCTTCACTTGGAGGGTGGTGAATCTTTGGAATTCTCTACCCCAGAGGGATGTGGAGACTCAGTTGTTGAGTATATTCAAGACAGAGATCGATAGATTTTTGGATTTTAAGGGAATCAAGGGATATGGGGTTAGTGCAGGAAAGTGGATTTAAGGTAGAAGATCCTATTGAATGAGGGAGCAGGCTCGAGGGGCCGAATGGCTGCTATTTCTTATGTTCTTATGGGTAGTTATTCTAAAACTAAATATTGAAAGCTGGAGGTTTAATGATCCCTTTGCACTGCTTGAAAGTGTCTCTTTTTAAAAAAAATTTTTATTTTTACCCGTGAATGGCAACAGTTTTACATATATCCTGCTTCCTAAACAGCCAGCTAATACTCTTGATGAAATTGTAATAGCTGAAATATTTAAAGGTTAAATTTACAAGATGATAGCAGCAGACAGCTATTAAGCTATAATTACTTTCTACTGCTGCTAGTCAGTGACATTTGATCCGATTAATTTAACATAACAGGGACTTGAAGAGCTGATTCTACTTTCAGATTGTGTTTTTTTTTGTTGAGACCTGTCTTGCTGCACGAAATTGAGTTTGATTTGTATTTAATTCTTTTTAGAAGAGCAATTGTTCTTCAGACTAATATTAAAGCTCCCCATTTGCTATTTTATCCAGAAAATCATCAAAATATGACGAACCTTGCATCATTTCTAAGGTTTTTCAAAAAGAAAATCTTCTGGAGATGTGGTTTTGTTCCCCGAGGTGCTTGTCATAGTATCTAGTGCAAGTCTGAGCCTTGGCACTGAATGCTGGAAGATTATTCAACTGTGGAGGGCATCATAACTGTGTCTGATTTCCGAATGTGTTACAGCACAGAAATAAACCATTGAGCCTAATAAGCGTGTGTTGGTGTTTTGCTCTAATCCCACTCTTCTTATTCCCCATACGTTTCAATATTTCTCTCTTCATGTCGTTATTAATTTCAACATAACTTATGGACTCTGCTACAACAATGGTCTGTGGTAGTAGAGTTTCAAATTCTAACCACTCTCCGTGTCAAGAATTTTTTTCTAATCTCCCCATTAATCCTATATGTGATCATCTTAAATTTGTGCGCTCTTGTTACTGTCTCATTCACCAATGGAAATAATCTATCACTATTTAATTTATCATACCCCTTCACAATTTTGAGACCTCTATTAGGGCATCTCCATTGTAGTTTTTTTTTTTAAAAGCACCAACTTCCCAAGTCTCTCTTCATAAACTGCAACCAACACCGAGCTGATGGGCCAAATGGCCTATTTCTATACACTAAAATCCCTGGTAATATTCTTTCGGTCCAACATCCATACCTGCACACTTTCCAGCGGAGATCACGGTATAACAATCAGGGATGGATATTCCTGCCTATGACTGGGTATGTAGGGCAGTCAGGATAACAAGATCTTGGGTTTCTAAGTTATGGCAAAAGGTTAAAGAAGTTGGGGTTGTTCTGTGAGTTGGCTGAATGGAAGCTTTCAGAATTATGAACTGGGTTAATAAAGTTGTTGCAGATAAATTGTATATACTGTTGATGGTTTTAAAAATTAAGGGCAAATAGGGGATGCAAGGAGAATAATTTCGCACAAAGGGCAATAAACATATAGAATAAGTTACCAGAGCAGGTCATTGAGGCAAATGATACAAACCGGTTGCAGAGGCGACTGGATATGTTTCTGAAGAAAGAGGAGATTTAAGGGATATAGTGGAGGTGAGATCAACCAAAAAGGGATCGCCTTGTTGAGTCAAATTGGCTTTTCCTGTTTCTAAAAATTCTAGTTTGCTAACCTATAGTGGTAACAGAAGAAATATATAATGGTGTTCTTCAGTTTTGGTAAAGCATGTGTCTAGTACAATAAGTACAGTGATAATTGTGTAACTGCTTTTTTTGACAGAGCATCATGCTAGCAGCTGCATACTCTCCGATAGTGTATTCTTATGGTTGGTCAGCTCTGTGAAGCCACAAAGTTTCCTCAATTTTAATATGTTGCATAAGAATTTTTTACTGCTCGATGTTGGGGGTAAATTTGAACAGAACGTACCCTAGAATCTCCTACTCCTTTGATTTTCAGTTCTAGTTTTTAGGGTGCACATTTATTGCTACTGTTTTGGTTTTGTTAAACATAATTGTGCTTTAATTCAAATTTCTACATATATCAAGTTAAATATTATGCAGTTCAGATTTTAAACCTTTTTCTCCTGGTATGTGTTGAAAATTATATCTATATATTCAAAATCTTGCATATGGCCTGCATTTCCTGTTCATACACATTGATCTATAAAGTGCTGCAGGAATCAATAATTTATAATTGAAGCTTACTATGTAAATATTTAGAATGCAATTCAGTATGCAAACATTTATGCAAATATTTTATAATGGCAGAAACTTATGTAAACATTTTGCCATCATGGTTTGTTAATGAAGTAATCAAATCATTCATAATGCTTTTTTGAGGGAAAAAAAACTTCGCCCTATTTTTTCTCAGTAACTGAAATGTCTAATATCCAAAGTATGGTTTTATGCAACAAAAAAATAAAATTGTATATTCCCCATAACTTTTTTTTGTGTCTGTTAATACTTGCATTAAAGTTTTTACTTGAAGGCCTTAGCCCCTCACAAAAGCCCGCGCTAGGACTTTATATTTTGTCTGGCGTGGGGACTCTTGGCTGTAGGCAGATCTTCACAGCCTGACCAGGTGCAGTGTGCACAGTTTCCCAGAATGCATCTGCAGTATTTAAACTAGCAAAAACAGTAAAATGTTTCTCTACTCACCCTGAACAAAATCGGCCTTGTTTTTCAAAATTACTTGAAGAAAAGCTAGAGGACAAATTTCAAAAAATGTAATGATTTTTGAGTTTTTTAAAAACAAAATGAGACTTTGTCTACGCATATCTGCGCGAGCGCACAAGATAAATAATTGCTGTCTGTACTGATTACACACCTGCCATAGTTTGTGTTTGAATTATAAATACTCTGTAAAATACCCTGTAAACTCCAGAAAGCGTAATAAGCTTAGTGACAGGTTTTTTTCCTCTTTTGGAGATTTAAAAAAATGTCAGTTGAATTTTAAAAGCAAAGCCTCTACATTATCACAAGTTTTGTTAATAGGCATCATTAATTAGAATGTTCATATCTTCTATGTGTTTGTGTATGACAGAGTGTGCGCATGTGCAAGGAAGAGAGACACAGCGTCTTTCCTCGTCCTAATTCAAGCTCTTTCTAAAAACAAAGTTGATTTTTTTTTAAAGCAAACAAAGATTCTAATTATTATCTGATAATCACCTTTGTTTTGTTGATAGTTAAAAAGTATAAATATTCCAATTACTGATGCATATGAAACAGAGAGGGGGTCGGTCAGGTAGAGAGATACAGGGACCAATCACAGAACACTAAATTTACTATTTGTAGAGATATCTTTGGATGTTACAAAACAGATCTGTCAGACTTGGCATGCTCTCCCCTTTCCCCTCTCCCTCCCCTCACTGGTGACAAATCAAGAATGCACCAGTGAGCCAACCCACAGGCTGCTCCTCCATTTTAATACCAGACTGAAGGATGCACTTTCCTTCAAAATTCGAGCAGCCCCACCACAGTGCTGCCAAACTCCAGGTTCCCCATACCAGTTGTACCAAAGCCAAGAATCAACCCCCAGTGCTACCCAAGTCCAGGATCAAGCTCATGCTACCAAAGCCCAGGACAGTCTTGAGTTACCAAAGTGCCAGATGGCTCCCAATGCTCCTTTACCCAATGTTGCTAAATACCAGATATCTGACTCCAACTGGCACCATTTTGTGTATTTTTAGCTTTAAAACTGGAAAGGGATAAAAATTAGATGTGAAGTAAAAGAATATATATAGATTTTTAAATAAAGGCCATTTATGGTTTCCACAGAATAATGGAGAGATATGGAATTTGATCCCAAACACAAGTTAAAAATCCTTGAATATCATTTAATTACGATAAATCAGTGGCCCTGATATTTCCTAAATGGCTTAAATATCCCTAATATAAAACAGCATATCACGCACCATGAGCGATACAATGAGAGATTTATATTTGATTACAAAATACAGTGAGTACAGCAATATAGAGACATCCAAATTATATGTCGAACTAAAATTATCAAAATGCCAAGCATTCCCATTGCGGGAGTAGAACAAAACTCTGAACTAGTGGTCAGCGAAATGGACTGGATGCAACCCGCTACTGTCCAAGCGCAGCATGTCTCGAGAGATGGGCACTGTCAGGACAGTTGTGTCGACTCCTTTTGTTTTCCATTTATAGTGCCCAGCTTGTGTTACTCTACAAATTTGTATAGGAACTGAGAAAGAGTAGTAGAAAAAGCTTGTGGTTAATTGTTTTATTCGGTATGCCACACACTCTTCTTTGTGACCAAGGGTTTGGTTTTTAAACTGAATTTGGTAACTGGTTGGCAGTTGAAAGATACTGCTTGTGGCCTACATGTCATTCATTTTTTTTCTTCACACATTTTGACAATCATGATTCAAAAGCTATGCAGAGAAGGCATTAAACATACACGCTTGACAAAAGGCTCACTTTCAAGAAATCCTCATTACCTAAAATGAAGATTTTCTGTGACCTAATTTTACATTTGCAGGTTAATCGGATAAAAGTACCAGAATTTCAGTGAATTGTGAGCTGCTTACAACTTTGAATTTGTTTTAAGAAATGTTCTCACTTAATAAAAAAAAAAATCTTTTTGTTCCTCTTGTGAAGATGGTCATTCTTGCTTGGGTACACTTTCATGATTACTAGTGCCCTTGATTACACTGCTGAAATGACTAGTCTTCACTTGACAACCAATGTGGTGAGTATTGTTACGTTATTTGATTGTGGGGACACGCAACTGATTGCAGCCTGGGATGTTTCTGATGTGTGTGACTGAGTTGCACTCCGGGTGGTGCAATTGCCAATTGAGGCAGCAGGTAATTGTTAGAAAGGCTAATGGAACGTTGGCCCTTATCTCAAAGAAGTTGCAAATCAAAAGTGAGGAAGTGATGCTTCAGTTATACAGTGAGTATTGTGTGCAGTTTTGGTCTCCTTACCTAAAAGGATATACTTGCTATAGAGGGAGTGCAGCGAAGGTTCGCCAGACTGATTCCTGGGATGGCAGGACTGTCGTATGAGGAGAGATTGGGTCGACTAGGCCTGTATTCACTAGAGTTTAGAAGTATGAGAGGGGATCTCATTGAAACGTATAAAATTCTGACAGGGCTAGACAGACTGGATGCAGGGAGGATGTTTCCCCTAGCTGGGGGTGGGGGGGTCTAGAACGAGGGGTCACAGTCTCAGGATACAGGGTAGGACATTTAGGATTGAGATGAGGAAAAACTTCTTCACTTAGAGGGTGGTGAACCTGTGGAATTCTCTACCACAGAAGGCTGTGGAGGCCAAGTCACTGAATATATTTAAGAAGGAGATAGTTAGATTTCTAGACGCAAAAGGCGTCAAGGGGTATGGGGAGAGAGCGGGAATATGGTATTGAGATAGAGGATCAGCCATGATCATATTGAATGGCGGAGCAGGGCCGAATGGCCTACTCCTGCTCCTATTTTTCTATGTTTCTATGTTGGAAGAGGTATAGTGCAGATTCACTTAAATGATACTGGGGCTTAAAGGATTAAATTATGAGCAGAGGTTGTATAAACTTGTTTTGTATTCCCTTGAGTTTAGAAGGTTGATGGGTGATCTAATTGAAATGTTTAAAATGATCAGCGAATTGCTAGGGTAGATACAGAGAAACTATTTCCTCTGGTGAGGGAATCCAGAACAGTTAGAAGTGAAATCAGGAAGCATTTTTTACAGAAGGTAGTGAAAAGACCGTGGATGCTGAGTCAATTGAAATTTTCCGGACGAAGACAATTGTAGAGCTGTGCTATCCGCTGCTGCTACAGATACTTGCAGGAAACTTCCACCACAGGGATAACTGTGTTGGTGATGGTCAAGTTCAGCACCTCTCTCAATTGTTATATTTGCACCTCATATTTAAGGCAGGATTGAGATTGGTCCTTAACGAGCAAGAAGTTGAGAGAAAGACTTTCTGTTTGCCTGGGGTTTGTGACTTTAAAGCTGGTACAAAGTCAAAGGACTACTATGTTCTGAGCCACTTTAATTTTAAGACAATTCAAATTTATAACTCTTTGCTCTTTCATTGAACAGTAAGCGACTCAATGTTAAAACAGAAAAATTTCCTTTGCGACCATGATATTCTTCAGTGGGGAGTGACCGTGATATTGTTCAGTGGGGAGTGACTGTGATATTGTTCAGTGGGGAGTGACTGTGATATTGTTCAGTGGGGAGTGACTGTGATATTGTTCAGTGGGGAGTGACCGTGATATGGTTCAGTGGGGAGTGACTGTGATATTGTTCAGTGTGGAGTGACTGTCATATTGTTCAGTGGGGAGACACCTTTTTTAAGCTGTTAACAGATTTTCACTATTTTAAAATGCTGATTACTGTGTGAAAAGCGCAGGTTATTAGATTGTTTCGTCAGGTGAGATTAATTTAAACTAAGAGCAGAAAATGCTGGAAATAGACAGCAGGTTCACCAGCACTGTAAAGTGAAAAGACAGGTTAACACATAAGGTAGACCCCGTCCAAAAAATCAGGAAAAATATGTAGGGTGCAAAGCTGAATCATCGTCTCTTTGCTTTACCAGTGCTGACTGATGTACTGTACATTTCCAGCATTTTCTGTTTTTCTTTTTTTCTTTTAAAGTGAGATTAACTGTTCAGTTGTTATGTGTTGTGTTCTGCCTTTTTTCCCACATTACTTTGTCTAAAGGCTCTTGACAGGAAACTGAAGATTAAAGGCCATAGAATTTGTTTTTAAACTAAGTGGTTGATTTGATCAGAAATGTGAACTGTTGAAATTTTGAAACAATATAATCTACATTTCAAATAAAAAGTTTCGATCTCTGTTTTATTTGAAGTTTGTAGTTTTTGAAAACCTTCCAAAAATTGTTGTAAAGATTGTAGGTGACACACCTTTCCACGGCCATCTTCGATTAAACGGAGTCAACCTTGTGTGCGTGTGTGTGTGTATAGATAGATAGATTGATAAAGGAAGGGATAGAGAGAGGTATAGATAGATAGATAAAGGGATAGATAGAGGTATAGATAGATAGAGGTATAGATAGACAGAGAGAGAAAAGACAAAAGGATTTGAGATGTAGTGATTAGATGATGCCAAGTTTGGTTCTGAAAAATCTTGACAGAGGTAGAAGGAAAGCCTGAATGTGTAAGTGCAAGGAAAGAGAGACCACCGTTTCTTTTGAAGTTCTTGAATAGAATGAGCTGTAGAAAGGAAGTGCATGCAAGACAATTCTCTGATCATAGTAGGACTATGAAAATTGCATTACATGCCACTCCATAAGTAATCAGAAGAAATACATATTGGCATCATTCACAACTGAAGTATTGGGTTTCGTGTGCTTCCAGGTAATGTACATCATCTGTAGCTTAATAGAGAAACCATGTTGATCAAAATCCTCAGTAGAACATGCAATATGTGATATTGTCACTCGGATTATTGGCCATGATTTTGTGAGGCCTCATGGGTATGCACAATATTATGAGACACGATTTGGGGGAGTTCCAGGAGGCGCTGCAGCCAGCATATGCTGGCCTCGTATTGGTATTGAATTGAGGCAATCGGATTCCATGGTGAATTTCATGAGTTTGGGTGAAGCTCTGCCCACAGCATTAGCCTGGCTCATAAGAATTGGGCACATCAATGCTAGAGCAGCTATATCACACACAAAAGTAAGCTGTACTAAGAATTTAGATAGAACTCTCCCCCTGTACTGAACACCAGCCCACCTACTAGGATCTCAGAGTAGATCATTAGTGAGTTTGAGGAAGGGGTGCTAGTAGATAGGCTAATTCTTGGTGCTGGGGGAGTGCTTGACACAACCTGTGGTGACGTCTGACAGGTCGTGGTGCCACTGTGTCCTGGATGCTCATCCTGCAAAGGAACTACAGGAAGAGATAAGGACAGCCACTTAACAATGTACAGTATACCCAAGGCAATGTCTTCAATGAGAGGCAAGAAATAAGGGGCCATATTTTGCGACCCCTATGGGTGCGTACGAGGTGCGCACTCGCCCGTAGGGGCTGCGCAAGTTTCGGGTTTAGGCATGCGAAACGCATGCGCTAAAACCTGGAACTTGTGATCTTGACATCCTCCACATGCCCTGGAGATGGGCCTCTGCTGGGTGGAGAGTTGTGATTTGCCCAACTTCCGCCTGCTGAATGCCCGTGAAAAAATAGAAAAATAAAATTTTATCACTCATTTATACATTTAAAAACCCTGTCCAATAAGGTAAGTTTATTTTTAGCCCCATTAAAATGTATAATTTTTTTTCCAAAATTTAAATTTTTCGTTTAAAATATTTAATTAAATGGCATTTTAATTAATTTTAAATATGTAATTTTTTTTATTTCATGTGTCCGTGTATTTTTTAAGTGATCCCCATTCATACTTATGACAGTTCCGAACATACGGAACTCCCATAAGTATGAATGGGGATTCCCTTCTTCTATTGGTTGGGCCGGCCCACATGATCCATGGGGCGCTTGCGAACCGCATGCGCCCCTGGGATACGTGGGCCTCTATGCATTTCTTCCAGGAGAGGCCCAGGATCGCAAGCCTCCGTATCTCCCGGGCCACCAGATAAATGCGTAGATATTTTACAGGTCGGAGGCATCCGCCCGAGGGAAGCCTCCGATCGCAAATGTTGGGCCAAGATAATTTGTGTGTGCTCTAGCTGTTTCGTGAGTGTAGCCTCAAGGGAAAAGAAACAGATTGTGTGGGATAGATGTATAAAAAAAAATTATATTCACCTGAGTGGTGGCAACACATTTCCAAACTTGGCTTCGCCAATGCCTTCCAGTTTCCTTGGGGAACAGAACAATGGCCTTTAACTTTTGTCTAGGGTCTTTATTGTTGTTGTCCCCCTACCTAACGTGGTCTGCTCTCAGTGGCTTTGTGCAGCCTTGGCCAGTTACTCTGTTAAAGGTGCTATATAAATGCAAGTTGTTGTTGTTGTAAGCAGAACACAGTGAAGCATAATAAAGAACTTGTAACTACCGCCCCAAGTAACATCCTTTGAACACAATAGCTCCCTTCCGGAGCCACAGCTTTGCAAAGTGGGGCATGGGGGGGTGCTGGATGTTGGCTGCAGTACTGATTGGAGGTCCATGGAGGAGGGGGTGGGGGAGTGTAGGAACCAGGAGACCGTGGTATAGAGAAGAAGGTCGAGGGATTGTCCCTAAGAAATCAAGACTGACGTATGAGGTGCTGAGAAAACGAAATAGGGCAGCTAGTGACTGTTGGAGCAAAGTCTTCAGTGAGAACCTTAGTGGGTAGAAGAGGATGTCTAGGTCAAGGGAGATGGAGGCAGTAAGTCTGTTCCAGAGGGATGAGAATCTGGGCAAAAGAAGTCAAAGAGTTTGGCGGAGGAGTAGCAGAGAATTGGGCCAGGGAGCAAGATGAGATATAGATAATCATTCAGGAAAGGATGTGGGATGAAATAAGGGGCAGAGACAAGAGAGGATAGGGTTGAAGAGTAGAGAAGCAGCAGAGAGCAAAGCAGAAGGGCTATTTGGGGGGGACAACCATTTTTTGTGTGCAGCGGAGAGAGAAACAATAACTTTGAACAGCACCATAAGAGATTAGCAGGAAAATAGTTCAGTCAGGCAGGAATTGCAGTCACTTATGGGGTTGGAGAGTAGTCCAGGATCTTTGTAGGCGGATCAGAAAATCAGAAGATCAGGAAGTCTGGACTCTGTGGATGTCAGAGTAATTTAGGGTCAGCACAGAGCTCAAACGTTTAGTGAGGTGATCAGAGATTTGTATGATGGAAAATAATCCAGTATCTGTCTGGGGGCTGAAGTCCTTCAGGAAGTGAAACCGGTCATCCTTACCCAGTCTGGCCTATGTGTGACTCCAGTCCCACATCAACATGGGTGACTCTTAACTGGCCTCTGACGTGGCCTAGCAAGTCACTGGCTGCAAACCATGCGGGCTGCAGCGGTTTAAGAATAAGGCCCAACACCACCACTTTCTCAGGGCGACGACAGATGGGCAATAAAGGCCTGTCTTGCCAGCGACGCCCATATCCCAAGAATGAATAACAAAATGCGCAAGGTTTTAAATTTTGCCTTGTAATTGCTGAATAAAAAATTGAGGTAATTTCCATTCATTTTTGTTATGCTGGTTTACACTTGTGTGCACATCACCCAAAAGGAGATGGAGTTTGTTAGTTAGCAGTGGAATTTTGTCTAAACTGACCCCTCAAATTTTACTGAAAACAGAAAAAGCACCGCTGATCGGTCAGCATCTGAAAGAAAGGTTAATACTTCAACCGTAACCCGTTATTAGACCTCAGAGTCCCATCTGAAATGTTAACTGATCTTTGTCTTTCAGATGCTGACTGACATCCTGAGATTTTCCAGAATTTTCTATTTTTATCTATGGTTTTAATGCCCATGGTTTTTCTTTTTATCTTTTAAACTTCAGTTGCAAGAAGTGCTGATTTACTCAAAATACATGTAATACGGCTGTAATATTTATATCAATAGCTCCCATTGCTCCGACCTTTTTGAACAGTTAACCTGGCTGCCTGTTTTGGACAATATACTCAAAACAGTATTGCCACCAAATCTGAAGCTGTGCTTGGAAAATATAGACATAGCGCGCACCTAAAACAACGGCCGGAATTTCCCCCTGAAAATAAACAGATGGGTTTGGGGCGTGGTGGCAGTTAAATTGTCTAAAATGGGATTTCCGACCTGATCCCTCCTCCAGCCCACTTCCGGTTTTAACTGGGGCGGGATGGGAGGGGGGGGGGGGCGGTACGTCAATTTAAATATTACAGGAAACTCTTTATTATCCGGCACCGATGGGACCGGCGTGGTGCCGGTTGATCAAAAAGTCCGGATTACAGAGCGGTGTACTTACCAAGGTACGAGAGCCCCATACACGGCCACAGGTGCAGGAGCCCCGGTTACACGGCACTTGTGCAGCAGTCCCGGTTACACGGCCACAGATCCAGGAGTCCCTGTTGCACGGCCACAGATCCAGGAACCCCGGTTACACGGCCACTAATATATAGTAAAACTTACCTGAACCTACTCCTGAATTTTGCCGGTTAAGAGAGATTTCTGGATATTTAGGTGCCGGTTAAAAGAGTTTCCTGTATAATGAGGCTGGCCACCTCTTGTGTTTTTTTTTAACCTCCCATTTTATTTTTAACAGCCTGTGGACGGGTTTCACGAATTGCGTTAATTAATAAACGGCAGTTAAACCAAGCCGGGGACTGCTGCATCCAGTGGCTTTATATCCCTCAATCTGGCTGGCTGCGGGCGGGAATCCGAGGCCTCTCCTGCAAATCAGGCCCTGCCGTTAAAGTTGACGGGGCCTGCGGGAAACCCAGCCTCCGGGTTTCCTGCCCGCCTTGGAGGCCCCCCGTCCCCAACCCGCCTATCTGGAGAAAATTCCGGCCAATTTACTCGCCTTTCACTGTTGCATATTTGCTGATGAGGTGGATTTGTGCTAATCTTGTGCTGAGATCAAAGACAATTCAAAGATTTTCGACAGATATTTTATTGTTGTACACATTGCTGGGCTGAACTGATTTTTATATCCACAGCCTGTGTTATCTCAGTGACTACCTGCTATTTTGCAAGGGGAAGACCATGAATATATGAAAAGAGCAACTTGTAGTTATAAAACACTATGTCTTCAGCACATCCCCAAGGGGCTTTGCAGCCAATGGATTACTTTGAAGTACACTCACTGTTATATGTCAACCTAGCAGCTAATTTGTGCACATCAAGTTCTCACAAACAGCAAATAAAGAAATGACCAGACAATCTCTTGGTGATGTGGTTGAGGGAGGACTGTTGGCCAGAGCAACGGGAGAACTCCCTGCTCCTCTCCAAATAGCCTCATGGGATCTTTTACATACATCATTGACTGAGAATTTATTTGCTCTAAAATTATTGATCAATGGATTGTTCTGCTTTATGCAATCATCTGGATAAAAGAATCAAAACATTCCGAACAATAGCAGATTTTGCCATACTTGGATAACTTCACATCTGCAACCTGCTTGTTGAGCGCTAAAATTAACTGATGATAATCCATTTGCCTAATATCACACTCCACTCTCTGTGGTAATGCATATTGTACTTTGTGAGGTATTCATGTAAGCATAGACTTGCTGCTGTTATAGTGATCTTAATCAATATCTGAGAACTGAGATTAGATGACCTTGTGCAGAACAGTGGCCTACTGGACTACAAAAACATTAGAACTCCTGTGCCAACCTATTCTCAAAATCACCTGCTGGATGACTGTTCCAGAAATAAGGCAATTTGTTGAAGTTTTTGTTTGGTTAGAACGAAGTACAAATATTCCAGTCTATTGCATCTGGACTAGTTCATAATAGCAAGCAGTTTTACAAAATTAGTCCTTATCTTGCTCCTACCTAACTCTCCAAAAATGAATAGTATCCAACGCTGCTTTCTTTCTGTTTCTTCTCTTTCCCAACCCCCCCCCCCCCACCCCAAAAGCGAGATTATTTTCTCCAGTAACGTGCAAATTTGTTTAAACGAGCTTTGACTCTACTGTCATTTTGCTCCATAGCAGCCAACAAAGTTAATGTTGAGCTATGCTGGTATATCCTCCTAGTGACTCACGAGTCTTTAGTGACTCACTAGTCTTAGTAATTGGAACAAAATTAGCACATCATTGTATTGTGCAAGTGGTTCTCGACAGGATGCTGAATAAAAGAACCTTCACCCACACAAGGCGGTTTTGCTGTTTTCTTAGGGAGCAGTGATTGATGGAAAACTTGCTGTGAGCCTTTATCTTTCTGGCATTTGCTCACAAACCAAAGGTATTGAAACCTTTATTGTGTTCCAGTTCCTGTTGTGGTTTTTTTTTAAACTGTCGTCCAATTGACCTTTTTGAGCCAGTAATGTGTATTCTAGTATTGTAAATATCATCTGAATTGATTTTACAGATTATAAATTGAATTAATAGATTCACGTTTTTTTTAAATTTCCTTTGGTAGTAGTATCACTGTTCTATTTTGCAACAGGGGCTTTAGGTCCATTCTTCTGTGAGTCTAGATGGTGATATTGGCAGGCTGTTTGTCCATTGGGGTGAGACTGAATCGGGCTCAGTTGTGCTGGTTCCATATTCACATGTGCACTCCTCAGCGGGCATCACTGTAGAGCAATGAGAGGTAGATATTGTGGTTAATTTTTTTTCTCTTTTTCTTCCCAGCTCCCTTGGTTTAGGTGCCCGAGACCAGTTCTGTATAACTGAACACAGATCAGAAGTCGAACCGAGGACTGTCCTAATCTGGTTCGCACTAGGCAGCGCACTTACCAACTGAGTTATTAGTCAGTATGGCTCAGTTTTACACTAAGTTTTAGTAACAGTGTTATGTTTGTAGATGGTTTGAAATTTGACCTTTGTTTCTGATATGCAACTGGTTTATGCGTCACGTTGAACTACAGGAATTAGCCTATAATTGTAAAATTAGTGAGGATGGTACACTGAATTGTTCTCCTCAGAGACTGTTTGGGGTAGTTAATAGTAAAATTGTACAGTTGTCAACAACAATGTACATTTATAATAGTGCCTTTAATATAAAAAATGCCCCTAGGTGTTCTATATAGAGTGGGAGGAAAATAAGTGAGAGGAATAAGTAACGGAACGGACATTGAGATTAGCAGGGATAACCAAAAGCTTGGTCTAAAAGTTTGGTGTGGAGAGGTGTGCAGGGATTTAGGGCGGGAGGTCCAGAGAGGAGGGCGAGGGTGGCTGAAAGTTCTGCTCTTAATCCGAGGGCAGACTACAATACATGGATGCTCTGCAGACGCTTGCAAATGTAAAATACTATTTTAACATTTCTTTTGTATTAATGCAGTAGCATTATGCAGTTTAAAGTGGTTTTGGAGACTTTGAATAGATTCAAGCAATCATCTGGGCCTCATGTTTTGGTTTTTAGCATCCTGTTCTAGTGTGAAATGAACTAGTTTTTCATTATTACCACATCAAAACGGTGGCAAGTTTGAAAGTTTGTCTTTCATAATCGAGTATCCTTCATCAGATGCAGGATTAACATTATTGTTCTTGGAGAGGCCCACTTTGTGCTTAAAACATCTTATCTTGATCTGGTGACAATGAATATGACTGTGACAATGAATGTGACTGTAACATATTGATAAAAATTCCCCCTTTAAGTTGCTTTCAAGTTTTTCTGCAGCAGTTTTCCTTTCATAACTAACAGTTCAAAAGGGATTGCTTTGTTGAATCTGAAATGTGTGCTGCACACTCTGTCTCATTAAAAGAACATTTTCATTCTCCACAGCAAAATTGAAAAGGGAGATGGGTGCTTTGGCTGTCTTCTGATTTCCATCTGCTCATTCTTGATCCTCTCACTGTTTGGAGGCTTTGCTAAAATCATCATCATCATCTTCTTAGGCAGTCCCTCGGAACCGAGGATGACTTGCTTCCACATTAAAAATGAGTTCTCAGGTGACTGATGAGTCCAATGCGGGACCTACAGTCTCTGAGGTGGGGCAGATGGTGGTTGTAGGGGCGGGTGGGTGGGGTGCTTGGGTTGACGTGCGCTCCTTCCGCTGTTTGCGCTTGGCTTCCGCTTGCTCCCGGCGAAGAGACTCGAGGTGTTCGGCGCCTTCCCGGATGCTTCTCCTCCACTTTTGTACAGTCTTGGGCCAGGGATTCCCAGGTGTCAGTGGGGATGTTGCACTTTTTCAAGGAGGCTTTGAGGGTGTCCTTGAAGCGTTTCCTCTGCCACAGACCCAATTCACGTACGGACCGGAGTCAAGCAAGGCTGTGTCATCGCACCAACGCTCTTCTCGATCTTCCTTGCTGCAATGCTCCATCTCACCCTCAGTAAGCTCCCCGCTGGAGTGGAGCACGGGAAACTGTTCAACCTCCGTCGCCTCCAGTCCAGATCCAAGGTCATCCCATCCTCTGTTGCTAAAGTCATGCACCTAAAGTCACATGGTGCAATGGACATAGGTCCCATTCCGACTGCATCACGTTATCGCAGCTGCTTTGTTGGGGGAAGATAATGGAGTGCAGCTCATGCACTTCATAATAGGGAGGAAGGAAAATAGTTATTCCCAAGTCAGTCTTGAACACCTCCTAACAAAAGGCTCAAAGCTGCATCATTGGAGGTTTGAAAACATGTTGCTCAACTAAGAAGGGCCAAATCAGAGAACCACAGAAATTTGCAGCGCAGAAGGAGGCCATTCGGCCCAAATGGCCTGCATCATCTGTTTATGATTTTGTGAAGGGAGTAACAGAAATAAGAGCATCCCTCTTTGCCCATCCAGACCCCCACCGCCATCCTTTACTGTACTTGCACACTTCAAATTTGTTGTCTCGGGATCTATATTGCCAGAGGCCCAGGAGTAGACCATCTACTTGCAGTTACCTGTTAAATGATAGGAGACTGAAGGAAAAGGCTAAAATGTAACAAACAGTTAGGGTTGATCACTTGTTTTGTTTTATTCTCCAAAGTTTCACCTCCGCTGTACAGATTCTGTACAAAACTAGGGCAGTGGAGGGGAGGAGAGGAAGAAAGGTCATGTCACATGCATTATCAAAGATCAGTGGGAGGCTGTGCAATCTGTTCCCTTCACTAAGTCCATCAGTAAGTGATTGTGGGAGGCATATGTCAAAATCTTTCATTTCATTTTAGAGTTTTGGGCTCATTTTTAAAGATCTTCGACCATTATCGACAACCAGTTATTACAGACCCGTTGCTATAATACATTGGCTCTTTAAGATTAAACTCTACATTTCTGGAATATCCTCTTTTTTTAATCCTTTATTGATCAGTATCACTCAAGTATTTTAGCTTCCAGCAAAGCGGTTATCTTTAGGGCGTAACACTTGACTTGTTGCCTCAAGTTGTTACAGTTTGTGGTTTATATGATCTACATTACTTTGAACACAACAAAATAACTTGTTTCATGAAGTGTTATTTATTTCTCCATTGACCTACATGTATTATATTTTTTAAGCAGTTGTATACTAATAACTCCAGCATGTTATGAATGTGGGACCTTTTTTTGTTTCCTTGTTGATTCCAGCTGGAATTGCTCTTTCCTCTTTTGGGTTTTAAGTTTTGATGGAGCCTAAACTTTTGTCTTCTCTTTCAGATACTAAACAACTTGCTATGCATTTGCATTTTATAAGGACAAACTGCAAATGTTGGAAATCTGAAATAATAGAACATGCTGGAAATACACAGCAGTCCAATAAGCATCTGTAAAGATAAAAGACATACTGTACTTTGGTTCTGTCTTCACAAAGGAGGACACAAATAAACTCCCAGAGATGTCGGGGAACATAGGGTCTAATGAGAGGGAGGAACTGAATGCAATCAGTATTTGTAGGGAAATGGTGTTAGGGAAATTGACGGGATTGAAGGCCGATAAATCCCCCGGGCCTGATAATCTACATCCTAGGGTACTTAAGGAAGTGGCCCTAGAAATAGTAGATGCATTGCTGGTCATCTTCTAAAATTCTATAGACTCTGGAACAGTTTCCATGGATTGGAGGGTAGCTAATGTAACCCCACTATTTAAAAAAGGTGGTAGAGAGAAAACGGGGAATTATAAGCCTGACATCGGTAGTGGGGAAAATGCTAGAGTCCATTATAAAAGATGTAATAGCAGAGCACTTGGAAAACAGTGACCGGATCGGACAAAGTCAACACGGATTTACAAAAGGTAAATCATGCTTGACTAATCTACTGGAATTTTTTGAGGATGTAACTGGTAGAATAGATAAGGGAGAACCAGTGGATGTGGTGTATTTGGACTTTCAGAAGGCTTTCGATAAGGTCCCGCATAAGAGATTAGCGTGCAAAGTTAAAGCACATGGGATTGGGGGTAAGGTACTGACTTGGATAGAGAACTGGTTGGCAGACAGGAAGCAAAGAGTTGGAATAAAAGGGTCTTTTTCCGAGTGGCAGGCAGTGACTAGTGGGGTACCGCAGGGATCGGTGCTAGGACCCCAGTTATTCACTATATATATTAATGATCTAGACGAGGGAACTAGATGTAATATCTCCAAGTTTGCAGACGACACAAAGCTGGGTTGGGCGTGTGTGCTGTGAGGAGGATGCAGAGAAACTCCAGTATGATTTGGACAGGTTGGGTGATATGGCAGATGCAGTACAATGTGGATAAATGCGAGGTTATCCACTTTGGTGGCAAAAACAGGAAGGCAGATTATCTGAACGGCAATAGATTGGGAAAAGGGGAAGTGCAACGAGACCTGGGTGTCCTTGTGCACCAGTCGCTGAAGGTAAGCATGCAGGTGCAACAGGCGGTTAAGAAGGCAAATGGTATGTTGGCCTTCATAGCGAGAGGATTCGAGTACAGGAGCAAGGATGTCTTGCTGCAGTTGTACAAGGCCTTGGTGAGATCACACCTTGAGTATTGTGTGCAGTTTTGGTTGCCTTATCTGAGGAAGGATGTTCTTGCCATGGAGGGAGTGCAGCGAAGATTCACCAGACTGATACCTGGGATGGCAGGAATGACGCATGAAGAGAGATTGGGTCGATTAGGCTTATATTCGCTAGAGTTTAGAAGAATGAGAGGGGATCTCATTGAAACTTATAAAATTCTAACAGGACTAGACAGGCTAGATGCAGGAAGGCTGTTCCCGATGGTGGGGGAGTCCAGAACCAGGGGTCACAGTCTAAGGATAAGGGGTAAGCCATTTAGGACTGAGATGAGGAATTTCTTCACCCAGAGAGTGGTGAACCTGTGGAATTCTCTACCACAGAAGGCAGTTGAGGCCAATTCATTAAATATATTCAAGAAGGAGTTAGATATATTTCTTAAGGCTAAGGGGATGAAGGGATATGGGGAGAAAGCAGGGACATGGTACTGAATTTGGATGATCAGCCATGATCGCAATGAATGGTAGAGCAGGCTTGAGGGTCCAAATGGCCTACTCCTGCTCCTATCTTCTATGTTTCTATGTAAAAGACAGATCTCCGAGATCGCTGCGCTCCTCCAATTCTGGCTTCTTGCACATCCCCAATTTTACATCGCGGTCGTACCATCAACTGCCTAAGCCCTAAGATCTGGAATTCTCTCCCTAAACCTCTCTCCTCCTTTAAGACGCCCCTTAAAAACTACCTCTTTGACCAAGCTTTTGGTCATCTTTCCTAATATCTCCTTATGTGGCTTGGTGTCAAATTTTGTTTGATAACGCTCCTATGAAGTGCCTTGAGATGTTTTACTACATTAAAGACGCTATATAAATGCGACTTGTAGTTGTTGTACCATAACAAGATAAGTTTTTTCTCATCATATTTCAGAAGTGCCATTCCAGTGGAAAAATGTGATTTTGTAAATTGTGATTCTAATCACAATTTTGGTAGAGTAATGACAGCAAACTTTAGAAAGCAGAGTTGACGCTTGGAATCATAGAATGGTTACAGCAAGGAAGAAGGCCATTCGGCCCGTTGAGCCTGTGCCAGATCTCTGCAAGAGCACCTCAGCTAGTATGAAGGCAGACTTGGTTTAAAGTGGGCTGGGAAAATATATTACAGGGTAAGACTCTAGAAAAACAGTGGCAAACATTTAATGAGATATTTCATAACTCTCAAAGATATATTCCAGTGAGAAAGAAAGACTCTAAGAGAAGGATGAACCATCCGTGGCTAACTAAGGAAGTAAAGGATGGTATCAAATTGAAAACAAAGGCATACAATGTTGCAAAGAATAGTGGAAGGCCAGAGGATTGGGAAATTTTTAAAAACCAGCAAAGGACTAAATAAAGATAAAGAGAGAGAAGATGGCTTATGAGAGTAAGCTAGCAAGAAATATAAAAACAGACAGTAAGAGCCTCTACAGGTATATAAAAAGGAAGAGAGTAGCTAAAGTAAACGTTGGTCCCCTAGAGGATGAGTCTGGGGAATTAATAATGGGAAACGGGGAAATGGCGGAGACTTTGAACAAATATTTTGTATCGGCCTTCATGGTAGAAGACACTAAAAGCATCCCAATAATGGATAATCAAGGGGCTATTGGGGTGGGGGTGGAACTTAAAACAATCACTATCACTAGAGAAAAAGTACTAGGCAAACTAATGGGACTAAAGTTGGAAAAGTCCCCTGGACCCGATGGCCTGCATCCTAGGGTCTTAAAAGAGGTGGCTGCAGAGATAGTAGATGCATTGGTTGCAATCTATCAAAATTCCCTGGATTCTGGAGAGGTCCCAGCGGAATGGAAAACCGCAAATGTAACGCCCCTATTTAAGAAAGGAGGGAGACAGAAAGTAGGCAACTATAGACCAGTTAGCCTAACATCTGTCATTGGGAAAATGCTGGAGTCCATCATTAAGGAAGTGGTAGCAGGACATTTAGAAAATCATAATATAGTCAAGCAGAGTCAGCATGGTTTTATGAAAGGGAAATCATGTTTGACAAATTTGCTGGAGTTCTTTGAGGATGTAACGAGCAGGATGGATAAAGGGGAACCAGTAGATGTCGTGTATTTGGATTTCCAGAAGGCATTCGATAAGGAGACATATAAAAGGTTACTGCACAAGATAAGAGCTCACGGGGTTGGGGGTCATATATTAGCATGGATAGAGGATTGGCTAACTAACAGAAAACAGAGAGTCAGGATAAATGGGTCATTTTCAGGTTGGCAAACTAACTAGTGGGGTGGCGCAGGCATCAGTGCTGGGCCTCAACTATTTACAATCTATATTAATGACTTGGATGAAGGGACCGAGTGTAATGTAGCCAAATTTGCTGATGATACAAAGGTAGGTGGGAAAGCAAATTGTGTGGAGGATGCAAAGAATCTCCAAAGGCATATAGATAGGCTAAGTGAGTGGGCAAAAATCTGGTAGATGTAGTATAATATGGAGTATAATGTGGGAAAATGTGAGGTTATCCACTTTGGTAGGAAAAATAAAAAAGCAAATTATTATTTAAATGGGGGGAGATTACAAAATGCTGAGGTACAGAGGGATCTGGGGGTCCTTGTACATGAATCACAAAAAGTTAGCATGCAGGTACAGCAAGTAATTAGGAAGGCAACTGGAATGTTGGCCTTTATTGCAAAGGGAATGGAGTACAACAGCCCGGAAGTCCTGTTACAACTGTACAGGGCGTTGGTGAGACCACACCTGGAGTACTGCGTACAATTTTGGTCTCCTTATTTAAGGAAGGATATACTTGCATTGGAGGCAGTTCAGAAAAGGTTCACTCGGTTGATTCCGGAGATAGAAGGGTTGAGCAGGTTGGGCCTATACTCATTGGAGTTTAGAAGAATGAGAGGGGATCTTATTGAAACATATAAGATTCTGAAGGGGCTTGACAGGGTAGATGCAGAGAGGATGTTTCCCCTCATGGGGGAATCTGGAACTAGGGGGCATAATTTCAGAATAAGGGGGCATCCATTTAAAATGGAAATTAGGAGGAATTTCTTCTCTGAGGGTTGTGAATCTTTGGAATTCTCTTCCCCAGAGAGCTGTGGAGGCTGGGTCATTGAATATATTTAAGGTGGAGATAGACAGATTTTTGAAAGGTAAGCGAGTCAAGGGTTATGGGGAGCGGGCAGGGAAGTGGAGTTGAGGCCAAGATCAGATCAGCCATGATCTTCTTGAATGGTAGAGCAGGCTCGAGGGGCCAAATGACCTACTCCTGCTCTTACGTCTTATGTTATGTCCCACTCTCCTGCCCTTTCCCCGTAGCCCTGCAAATTTTTTTCTTTCAGGTACTTATCCAACTCCCTTTTGAAAGCTGTGATTGAGTCTGCCTCCACCACCCTTTCAGGCAGTGAATTCCAGATCCTAACCACTCACTATGTGAAAAAGTTTTTTCTTTTGTCGCCTTTGGTTCTTTTGCCAATCACCTTAAATCTGTGTCCTCTGGTTCTCGACCCCTCTGCCAATGGGAACAGTTTCTCTCTATTTACTCTGTCCAGACCCCTCATGATTTTGAACACCTCTATCAAATCTCCTCTCAATCTTTCTGCTCTAAGGAGAACAAACCCAGCTTCTCCAGTCTATCCACGTAACCAAAGTCCCTCATCTCTGGAATCATTCTCGTAAATCTTTTCTGCACACTCTAAGGCCTTCACATCCTTCCTAAAATACGATGCCCAGAATTGGACACACTGCTCCGGTTGAGGCCGAACCAGTGTTTTATTCAGGTGGTTCATAATTTCCATGCTTTGTACTCTATACTTCTATTCATGAAGCCCAGGATCCTGTAAGCTTTTTTAACTGCTTTCTCAACCTGCCCTGCTACCTTCAACGATTTGTGCTCATATACCCCCAGGTCTCTCTGTTCATGCACCCCCTTTAGGATTGTACCCTTTAGTTTTTATTTCCTTTCCTCTCATTCTTTCTACCAAAATGAATCACCACTTTTTTTTGCGATAAATTTCATCTGCCACGTGTCCACCCATTCCACCAGCCTGTCTATGTCTTGAAGTCTATCACTATCCTCCTCACTGTTCACTATACTTCCAAGTTTTGTGTCATCTGCAAATTTTGAAATTGTGCCCAGTATCTCCTCTACCTCTTCCTACCCACGTCCAAGTCATTAATATCTATCAAGAAAAGCAGTGGTCCTAGAACCAACCACTGTATTCCTTCCTCCAGTCTGAAAAACAGCTTCAACTTTGCTGGCAAGCCTATTATGTGGCAATTTGTTGAATGCCTTTTGGCAATCCATGTACACCACGTCAACCGCATTCCCCTCATCAACCCTGTCTTACCTCATCCAAAAACTCAATCAAGTTGGTTAAACATAATTTGCCTTTAACAAATCTGTGCTGGCTTTCCTTAATTAATCCACACTTGTTCAAGTGACTGTTAATTTTGTCCCTGATTATTGTTTCTAAAAGCTTCCCCACTACCGAGGTTAAACTGACTGGCCTATAGTTGCTGGGTTTATCTTTACACACTTTTTTGAACAATGGTGTAACATTTGCAATTCTCCAGTCCTCTGGCACCACCCCTGTTTCTAAGGAGGATTGGAAGATTATGGCCAGTACCTCCACGATTTGTTCCTTCACTTCCCTCACTGTCCTAGGATACATCCTATCTGGTCCTGGTGACTTACCTACTTTAAGTACAGCCAACCTTTCTAGTACCTCATCTTGATCAATTTTTATCCCATCCAGTATCTCCTCTACCTCCTCCTACCTATGTCTATGGCAGCATCTTTTTTCTTGGTGAAGACAGATGCAAAGTACTCATTTAGTACCTCAGCCATACCTTCTGCCTCCATGTGTAGGTCTCCTTTTTGGTCCCTTATCGGTCTCACCCCTCCGCTTACTACCCGTTTACTGTTAGCTGCCATTCTATTCTCATACCCTCTCTTTGCCCCTTATTTTCTTTTTCACTTCTCCTCTGAGCTTTCTATATTTAGCCTGATTCTCAGATGTATTCTCGACCTGACATCTGTCATACGCGCTCTTTTTCTGCTTCATCTTACTCTTGAAGGGATTATTACTAGTCCTAGCCCCTTTAGGGCTACCCCAGATCAGGCGTATTCCCCAGACGTTCACTTTCAACTAAAGTTTGAGGTAGCCGAATCTTAAAGACGCTTAATTGGGTCTAAAGGTCCAGACTATCTCTCCCTAAAGGAAAGGAACAACCTGAAGATGTTACCGTCCTCCAGATAGCACTTTTAATAAGTTTAGCTAGACTGTGACGTTCTGGCTATTATGAGGGTCCGGAAAACTCCCCCAGAATTCTGCAACGCCTCACCGCGAGTTTGATACAGAAGTATTATGTGAGACAATTCTAAAAATATATAGATTTATTAAAGAACTGACATGTAATTACAGTAGGTGTTTCAATCACAACATTAACCGTTCCAAAAAGAGAAAGCTTACAATTCTTATTATCAGAGATCCTTATTCTCAAATCTTAACTTCGCTACAGTTTTACAGTTCTTAGTCTTATTCCAGGATATCCACCAAAATCAAATACAGTATCTTGATCCCCGAGATACAAAGAGTTGTAGACTTACAGAGCCGCCTCTGAAGCCTGAGAATCGCTTTGCCCCTTTACAGCGAGACTATTATCCCATTTGAAAGTTCAATATTTATACCCTTTTTCAGTGGTATGTCCTTTGAAGTTTTCTGCTGATGTAAGCTAATTATCTCTAGGCATTTTTCTGCTGACCCCTGCAATTCTTAGTCACTTCAGCTGGTAGCAATACAGAATTATGTCTCTACCCCAGGTGTCCCAAGCCCACCATAAAAAACAGTGTAACAGCAGGTGTTTCTTTTACTTGATGTCATTTTTACAAAGGCCTTCTGTTTGTGCCTTTTTACGAAGTGTAAATTAGAACACCTTAACCGGGTGTACCATTGTCTGCTCCCAAAGATTCAGACCGTTGGGAGCCTTTAACCTTCTGTTTCAATAAGGTTATTAAGTTGTTGACACTGAATCATCATCTCAATAGCCTGAATGCTGTTAACAATACAACTTCTCCATTGTTAGGTTTTTAGATTTCCAAACCCAGTTTGTCATATTTTAATAAGGCCAGAATTCTTTCATAGAATGGTGTATTTTTCTGAATAGGTTATGGCTTATTCCTTCACACTCTCTTTCGTCATCCAGGGAGCTCTGACTTTAGTTGCCCTACCTTTCCCCCCTCGTGGGAATGTACCTCGACTGTACCCAAACTATTTCTTCTTTAAAGGCAGCCCATTGTTACACTACAATTTTGCCTGCCAATCTTTGATTCCAATTTACCCGGGCCAGATACGTTCTCATCCCACTGAAATTGGCCTTCCTCCAATTAAATATTTTTTTACTCTAGATTGCTCCTTGTCCTTTTCCATAGCTAATCTAAACCTTATGATACTATGATCACTGTTCCCTAAATGTTCACCTACTGACACTTGCTCCACTTGACCTACTTCATTCCCCAGAACCAGATCCAGCAATGCCTCCTCCCTCGTTGGGCTGGAAACATACTGATCAAGAAAGTTCTCCTGAACACACTTCAGAAATTCTTCCCCCTCTATGCCCTTTGCACTATTAGTATCTCAGGCTATATTAGGATAGTTGAAGTCCCCCATTATCACTACTCTATAGTTCTTGCAGCTCTCTGTAATTTCTCTATATTTTTCCCACTAGTTGGTGGCCTATAGAATACACCTAGTACTTTAATGGCACCTCTATTATTTCTTAACTCTAGCCATATAGACTCTGTCCTTGACCCCTCCAGGACATCCTCTCTCTCTCCAGCACTGCAACATTCTCCTTAACCAATACTGCCACCCCACCTCCTATCTTTCCTGAACACCCTATAGCCAGGAATATTTAATACCCAATCCAGCCCTTTTTTGAGCCAGGTCTCCATTATTGCCACAATACCATATTCCCATGTGGCTATTTTCGCCTGCAGCTCACCAACCTTGTTTACTATGCTTCGTGCATTCACATACATACACTGTAAACCTATCTTAGACCATCCTGTGTTCCCTCTTAATCTGACCCCACCTAATACCTTACTATTTCTTACTTTAGTGCTATCCGTCTCTCCCAATCCTTTGTGCCCTTTGTTTCTCCTTTCTAATGCTGCATCCTGGTGCCCATCCCCCTGCCAACTTAGGTTAAACCCTCCGCAACAGCGCTAGCAAACCTCCTCGCGAGGATGTTGGTACCAGCTTTGTTGAGATGCAACCCATCCGGCCTGTACAGGTCCCACCTCTGCCAGAACCGGCCCAAATGCCCCAGGAATCTAAAGCCCTCCCTCCTGCACCATCTCTCCAGCCACACATTCATCTGCTTTATCCTCCTATTTCTATACTCACTAGCACGTGGCACCGGGACTAATCCAGAGATTACTACCTTTTGAGGCCCTGCTTTTTAGTCTCTTTCCTAGCTCCCTAAAATCTGCCTGCAGGACCTCATCCCTCTTTCTACCTATGCCGTTGGTACCGATATGGACCACGACCTCTGGCTGTTCACCCTCCCCCCTCAGAATGTTCTGCAGCCGCTCAGTGACATCTTTAACCCTGGCACCAGAGAGGCAACATAACTATCCTGGAGCCACGTCTGAGGCCACAGAAATGCCTGTCTGCTCCCCTAACTATCGAATCCCCTACCACTATTGCTCTTCCACTCTTTTTCCTCTCCACCTGTACAGCTGAACCACCCGTGGTGCCGTGGACTTGACTCTGGCTGTACTCCCCAGAAGAACCATCGCCCTCACCAGTACTCAGAACAGAATACTGGTTGGAGAGCGAGATGCACTCCTGCATTACCTGCCTGGTCCTCCTCTAATGTCTGGTGATCACCCATTCCCTCTCTGGCTGCACACTCCTTAGCTGTGGGGTGACCACCTCCTGAAACTTGCTATCCACGTATCTCTCAGCCTCGCGGATGCACTGCAGTGACGCTAGCTGCTGCTCAAGCTCCAATAAGAGAGGTCTATTCTATCAACTGCTTTGCTTTTTGTTTCAAAAACAAATCCCCGTTCCTTTTTAAATATGCCACAGTTCAGTGTATTTAATTGGACAGTGCAGTGGCAAGGCCTTGGTGACTGGGAAATCCTTTCTAATTGTATGTTATGCAGTTACGGTAGCTGCCATTTTCCCAAATTTCACACTGACCAAAATTACTCTGGCTGAGGTCTTCAGCATAGGACATAAGAAAGCTCGCTCCTGCCATAGCCCATGTATAATTTGCTCTCACGTAGACTTGTGCCTCATGTGGCTAACGCTGGTAAATGCTGCATTTATTGCACATCCATCGGTGCTATAGTGAGCGTTTTTATAGCTAAGTGGCTTGCTAGGCCACTTTAGAGGGCATTAATCAGATTATAGAAACATAGAAACATAGAATCTAGGAGCAGGAGTAGGCCATTCGGCCCATCGAGCCTGCTCCGCCATTCAATACGATCATGGCTGATCATCCAAATCCAGTACCCTATCCCTGCTTTAATCCCCACAGTACACATATCCCACCCTACCCCCGTAACCCCACGTATTTAATTCCCCCTAACATATCCTATCCTATCCCCATAACCCCACATATTTAATCCCCCCTAACACTAAGGGTCAATTTATCATAGCCAAATCAACCTAACCCACACATTTTTGGACTGTGGGAGGAAACCGGAGCACCCGGAGGAAACCCACGCAGACACGGGGAGAATGTGCAAACTCCACACAGACAGTCACCCGAGGTCAGATTCGAACCCGGGTCTCTGGCGCTGTGAGGCACCAGTGCTAACCACTATGCCACCGTGTTGCCCTATTATCCTACAGCCTATTAGTGAACTCGTAGCGTTGTTATGATAATTCAGGAGCTTTCATAGCCATCTTTCCTGGTGCCAGCCCAAAGATTACCAGACTTATTGAGTTCAATTTATAATGCTGGCATTTGAAGTCAGGACCTCTGAGTTGCTAGTCCAGTACCACTACAATCACTACATTACTATACCTTTCCACCTTTTCTCCCACAAGGTGTTTCTTCCCCTTTCTCTCCCCCCCCCCCCCCCCCCCCCAACACAGCTAAATAGTGACATCCCATGAAACATTTATTCCCAGCTGCCTGATGTGACCTGGCTCCCATAGCGCTCGGTACACACTGTCCTACCTCTTCCCTGCCACTGTTGGAGACCTGCCTAGCTGTTTTATGACTGAGAGCCTGGTTGACTGAAGTGAGGAGGTGGAAATCTGATGGAGAGAGAGAGCGGAGCATGGAGTGGAGCCCATTAATTTTTTGAGATTATCTTTTGCCAACCATTGGAAACAATCTATTACTACTTACCTTATCCTAACCATTCACAGTCTTGAAGGGCTCTGTTGGATCACCCTTTAACCTTCTCAGCTGTGATTATAAATAAAAACCCTAACTTCTCAAGTCTCTTTATAACTGTAATCCCTCATCCTTGGCAATATAGTAATGAATCTCTTCTGCACCTTTCCATGTTTGAAAGAGCTATTCAATTAGTCCTAATCACCTGCTCTTTCCCTATAGCCCGACAAATGTTTAAATTTCAAGTATTTATCGAATTCCCTTTTCAAAGTTACTGTTGAACTGCTTGCACCACCATTTCAGGCAGTGCATTTCAGATCATAACTCGTTGCATAAAAAAAATTCTCCTCATCTCTTCCCACCCCCTGCCCCTGGTTCTTTTGACAATTATCTTAAATCTGTGTCCTCTGGTTACCGACCCTCCTGCCAGTGAAAATAGTTTCTCCCGATCTATTCTATCAAAATCCCTCTGCTCCAAGGTGAACAATCTCTCTTTTTCTAGTCTCTCCACATTAACTGAAGTCCCTTATCCCTGATATCATTCTGGTAAACCTCCCCTGCACCCCCTCCAAGGCCTGGACATCCTTCCTAAAGTGTGGTGCCCAGAATTGGCCTGGATTTTGCGGTCAAAGTAACGTCGAGGCTATCGGCGATAACCGTTATTAAAGAGTAAATTGGACAGCAACTTCCGGCAGCCACACATGAACAGTTAAATGCAGAAATCAGGACGTTTCTGTCCGAGTTGTCCTGCTCCTTCAGAAGCTTCACTGTAACAGTATCTCACCAAGAGACTCTGCATTGAAACATATGGAACGCGTGAAGTTGCGGTACTTACCCACTAAACTCACCAGAAAAAGTTAAGGCTTGTCCAGTCTAGTGTAAGCAGATTTTTAATGGCATGAAAAGTCTTAATTACTGCCAAACAACCTTTCTGGCACTGGAAAATTAACTTTTACAAGTGTGGAGTCTCATTGCTTTAAATTTTAATTATGGTTGGAGATTGGAAAAAAAAATTAAATACATTTTTTAAAAACTTTTCTTTATCTTTTATCTCACTCTCTTAATCCCATCTTTCTTTCTCTCCCTTTATTTCACCTTCTGTACATGATTTGTCATTGAATTAAATATTCTAACTTACACTTCCTGGTGTAGACTGCGCTGCTGATCAAGAATTCTTCAATCTGATTGGTTAAGGAGATACACAGTTGCTTGCCCTGTTCACACAGGTCCCAGATCCCCTGTAGAGAGTGTCGCGCTGAAATGTATTTCTACTCACAAGAAGTTCCAGTGTACAATCTCATAGAAAGTCTGTGGGCAAGTGTAAGTGTGATGAACGGCGCCGTTCATTTGCCGCTGACCGCAAAATCTGGTCCAGTGCTCCAGCTGGGGCCCAGCAAGTGATTTATAAAGGTTTATTGCTTTTGTATCATTCCTATAGCTAGGTGCCTAAAACTATACATAGTACTTCAATTGCAGCCTAATTTAGGTCTTGTATAATTTCAGCATTACCTCCTTGCTTTTGCATTCTCTGCCTTTGAATGCAAAACTAAAGATTAATTTCCTTGTACGGGTCCTTTTATGTCACAAAGAGCTGGCCTTCACTCCACATTCTCAGTTTTTGTTTTATTAATGTCGGGTTTGTGTGTGTGTGTTTGTGTTTGTGTTTGTGTTTGTGTTTGTGTTTGTGTGTGTGTTTGTGTTTGTGTGTGTGTTTGTGTTTGTGTGTGTGTTTTTGTGTGTGTTTTTGTGTGTGTGTTTGTGTGTGTGTGTGTTTTTGTGTGTGTGTTTGTGTGTTTGTGTGTTTTGGGATCTGGTCAAATTCAATTCATTTGAGACCCTTACACTTGATCCAGAGAGGGAGATTGACTTTCAACTCATTATATTGGCCTGGATTTCATCCAAGGTCCCAAAGTTGAAAGGACTATTCTACACTACACTATTCCTTTAGAAGTGGATTTAATCCAAAAAAACAACTGTTACCTGCAAGTGTCCAAAGAGCTGACGACTTGCCCTAGATCCTCAATGCTTTTCTTATTCCATGGTAACGTTCTGTTTTGAGCTCACGAGCACCCAATGGTTACATTCATTTTTAATGCCCAACAGCAGCTTTTGTGGTTGACCATTCCTCTGGCTAGGTAACTTGTATTTGAGTAGCCAATTGAATAATTGCAACCAAAATCTCAGCAATTGAATTTGACGTTTGAGGGTCAAGTTCTAGGTTCCCACGGTCGAGCTCGTTCACTACATTGCAGGTGTACAGGTAGTTAGTTATATGATGCTGATTATAATTTCCCAGCTGGGCATTCTCTTAAGTACTGTGTGTTACTGAAAAACCAAGGTAAACATTTACATACTTTATTAATAATTCTACCGCAGTAGTGATCTATTTTGTTTACTCAGTCACCAATTTAATTTTTTTTTTAAATTCAAGTGGGCTGGACAGTGAAGACACCCGAAAACATACTGTTACATTTTGTACAAGAATTATTCCTGCAAATTTTGTGCAGGGCCATCAATGCATGAATTACACTCTTGCTGGAATGCATTCCTCCTTCTTCTCAGCTTCTCCTGGATAATAATTTAGTACCTTTATGTTAGCCAGTCAATTAGTGAGGTGGAAAAATCATGTAACTTGGGTCTGAAATTGCCCAAATTACACAAACTTACTTGTTAAAACTTTCTTTTTAGACATTTAGTTGACAGAATAGTTTGTTCTTTATTAACATTAAAATGTCTTTTAAAATTGCATTCAGATGTTGGTGAGTAAGAAACCAACTATGCATGAGTAGAGTGTGGCTTTACCTGGCACAGAACTAGCAGTATAACTTGGGTCTGGTAGCTCTAGAGGTATAGTAGTTTGAAACTGCTCCTTTTAGTATATTGTAGTATATCTGCATTCAGTTTAAAAAAGACAACAGCGAAAGTGCTCTGGGATTCTCTCCCACGCTTTCTTCCCCCCCCCCCCTCCCCCCTGCCCCCCCAAAAAATAGAATCCTATGAATTACAGACACCAACATCACTGTTTAGTGGACAAAGTATTCTATGTGGCAATAAGTCAATAGCTATCACATCAACAGGATGAAAGAAGTCCCAGGAAATGACAGTAATGCCTGTGTTGTGCATTAAGGAAGGAACTTCAGAGAAGTTTCAGAATTTGTGGCAGTAGCTCACAGAAGGAAATGAGGCATGTCCTGCTTTTATTATGCTTGCTGCACATGGGATTCCCAAGGGAGAGCAGGGCCAGCGCAGGGACTCTAGGTTGGCAAAGACTGGATTATTATGTGTTTGTTTTTCATTGTTTTTATATTTGCCCATTATTGCTGAGGGCTCTGATGTAGTTTATAAATAAACTTCATGCAATACAGACTGTTTTCCGGTGATTGACATAATTTGAACTTGGCATGCACTAACATAACAAGTGCAGGAGGTTTCTGAAACTTGTGGGTTTTCTGACATGCCTCTTGAAGACAGCTGTTGTCCGTGTTTCCTTTAAGATAAAGTTGAGATACTTTAGGGTTTTGGTTCTTTTATGTTTTCATTAAAATAGACCAGTATTAAATGAGGAAGATACAATTAGCATCCCTGTGAGGAACTGATTGAAGTATTTCTATCCAAAGGCGGCTCTACAGTTATGTAGTTTGCGCAGACTACAAAATTAATTTAATTGTCTTTGTCGCCTTCATCATGACTAATGGCAAAACTTAAATATTTAATTAAGATAAAGCTTGGTGGAGTTGAGTATCATTTTGCAGTCCACTTGTGAACTATCTGGGAGCAGTGGTCAACTGAGAATTTTCTAAATGATTGGTTCTTTGTTTTTTTTAAAAAGGAAAGCAAGCCTTGCATTTATATAGCACCTTTCATGATGTCATGACGTCCCAAAGCACTTTACAGCCACCAAAGTACTTTTTGAAGTTTAGTCACTGTTGTAATGTAGGAAACGCAGTTGCCAACTTGCGCACAGCAAGCTCCCACAAACAGCAATGCGATAATGACCAGATAATCTGCGCTTTTTTTTTTTCAGTGATATTGATTGAGGGATAAATATTGGCCAGGACACCGGGGATAACTCCCCTGCTCCTCTTCGAAATAGTGCCATGGGATCTTTTATGTCCACCCGAGAGAGCAGACGGGGCCTCGGTTTAACATCTCATCCAAAAGACGACACCTCCGACAGTGCAGCACTCCCTCAGTACTGCACTGGTGTGTCGGCCTGGATTTTGTGCTCAAGTCCCTGGAGTGGGACTTGCACCCACAACTTTCTGACTCAGAGGCGAGCATACTACCAACTGAGCCATGGCCAAAAGCTTTAACGCAGCATCTTTTGTTATTCCATAAACTTCACAGGTCAAAACCATTAACTTCATTTGCCGCTGCAAGCGTCTATCAATTTCAGCTAGTTACCTGGTTTGTTGGTTAACTGCAGAAACACAACAGTTGATTGGTTACTGTAGCAGGTAAAACACAGTGAGAAGTTGCTAATTTGTATGTTGAGGTGAGCAAATTAAGAAACATGATTCGCCTTCGATGATGCAGTTCCCATTCCTTAAATTTGTTTTCCCCATATTATAATTTCTATACCTCTAACCTAGACTGAAGGTTTATTTGGTATCTTTGGTGAGCTTGATCATCCTTTTCAGAGAATTAGCTAAGAATTTTTAAAGGTTACATTAAAAAAAGACACAATTTCAAAAGAATTGGTTGGTTGAAGACTCTTTACGGAAGTTTTGTTTAAAACCAATTTTGATTTCCTTTGCAGCACTTACTTCCACTTTCAAGTATTTTTAAAGATATATATTATAGAAAACCAAATTTCTCAGAACATCTTCTATATTTAAAAATTCTGAATTTTAATGAATAATTTGCTAAATAAATTTAAAATTATTTGTGTTTACTCAAATAACATTCATGAGGTATACCATTGTTTTTGTCTTGGGTTTCAAGAATGGTATTGTTTAAAATGTAATTTTAATACAAAATGACTCGTGGAAATGCCAGAATATGTTTAAAATTGCTAATGTGATAACATAATTAGAAAAAAACTCTCAATAACTTGAAATGCAGGGTCCCCTATATAGGGTTGCCAATTCTGGTTTGACCTATTCCTGGAGATTTGATCATGTGACATTTGCTCACGTAACACTGCTCATGTGATGCTTAATCACATTGGCATTTGGTCATGTAACATTTGACCAATGCTTGCAAATGTTATTGCACTTAACTCAGTTGAGTGTCTCAGTATCACCAAGCCCCAAATTAAAATATTTGACTTTTTTTGTTTTATAGCGAGATAAATAACAATTTATAAATCAAAAAAAGAACACACAAGAATAGAAAGATTTAAGGATAAGTAATGTTTAAATAAAAACTACTTCTGTGATGTTTCTACAGTATTGACCACAATGAGAAACGCCAAGTAAATACCACTGATTCAACAAAAACATCATCGATACAAGTAACTTCTCACTAAAGTTTTTGTACAATTTTGACTTTTTACAATACATTGTAAGCTATAAATATAATAAGTAAACCAAAACAAAACCTAATTGAATTCACTGACTCCCACACCCCACCCCTGAAGCCCAGCTTCAGGGAGGTGAGACTCGGCCCTCAGGGCGACGCACCAAAGCTGCCTGACTCCTGCAGTAAAACACATTGTACAACAGCGCACATCACAGGCCGACATGAACTCTCCCTACATTTTATGTTGCGCTCTCTCTCTCTCTCCCTCCCCCAGTTTGTTTTTTCTCCCCCTCTGTTACTCTCCCCCTCCCCAGTTTGTGTGTGTGTCTCTCTCTCTCTCTCTCCATCCGTTTGTTTCTCTCTCTCTCCCTCTCCCCTTCCCCAGTTTTTGTTGCGCTCTCTCTCTCCCTCCCCAGTTTGTTTCTCTCCTCCTCCCCAGTTTGTGTGTGTCTCTCTCTCTCCATCCCAGTTTGTGTTACTCTCTCTCCCTCTCCCCTTCCCCAGTTTTTGCTGCGCGCTCTCTCCCTCCCCCAGTTTGTGTTTTTCTCTCTCCCTCCCCCAGTTGCTCTCTCAGGACTCATGGAGTTTCCAGGCGTTTTCCGTTGGCTCCGATGCTGTTATCCTCACGACCAGGAATGAAGCAGTGCGCTCCAAATAGCGGGGAGACCAGCAGGGCTCGGACAATATGGTTTGGTTGCAAGCCACGACACCCGGGGTAGTGCACATGCACAAACCACGCAAACAAGGACCGTTTCTCCCGAGTCGCCAGCAGCAGCGCTCAGGAGACCAATCACCCATTCTGGGAGACTCCCTCCCAAAGCTGGAAAGTTGGGAACCTTGTCCCTATATGAAGTTTAATAAGAGAGAATTTTGTTGAATCTCTAATTTATTTTAAAATTGGCCTTAATATTTGATATTTTTACGTGGCTTTTTTTGAGAATTGGTGGGGTTGGGGGGAGGGGAATGAGAGGCTCACTTTGTTTTCAAATTCGTTTATGGGATCAGGGCGTCGCTGGCAATGCCAGCATTTATTGCCCATCCCTAGTTGCCCTTGAGAAGGTGGTGGTGAGCTGCCGCCTTGAACCGCTGCAGTCCGTGTGGTGAAGGTACTCCCACAGTGCTGTTAGGGAGGGAGTTCCAGGATTTTGACCCAGTGACGATGAAGGATTGGCAATATACTTCTAAGTCAGGATGGTGTGTGACTTGGAGGGGAACTTGGAGGTGGTGGTGTTCCCATGCGCCTGTTGCCCTTGTCCTTCTAGGTGGAAGAGGTTGCGGGTTTGGGAGGTGCTGCCGAAGAAGCCTTGGCGAGTTGCTGCAGTGCATCTTGTAGATGGTACACACTGCAGCCACGGTGCGCCAGTGGTGGAGGGAGTGAATGTTTAAGGTGATGGATGGGGTGCCAATCAAGCAGGCTGCTTTGTCCTGGATGGTGTCGAGCTTCTAGAGTGTTGTTGGAGCTGCACTCATCCAGGCAAGTGGAGAGTATTCCATCACACTCCTTACTTGTGCCTTGTAGATGGTGGAAAGGCTTTGTGGAGTCAGGAGGTGAGACACTCGCCGCAGAATACCTAGCCTCTGACCTGCTCTTGTTGCCACAGTATTTATGTGGCTGGTCCAGTTAAGTTTCTGGTTTCTGGATAGTGGGGGATTCGGTGATGGTAATGTCATTGAATGTCAAGGGGAGGTGGTTAGACTCTCGCTTATTGGAGATAGTCATTGCCTGGCACTTATCAGCCCAAGCCTGAACGTCGTCCAGGTCTTGTTGCATGCGGGCATGGACTGCTTCATTATCTGTGGAGTTGTGAATGGCGCTGAACACTGTGCAATCGCAATCATCAGCGACCATCCCCATTTTTGACCTTATGTTGGAAGGAAGGTCATTGATGAAGCAGCTGAAGATGGTTGAGCCTAGGACACTGCCCTGAGGAACTCCTGCAGCGATGTCCTCGGGCTGTGATGATTGACCTTCAACCACCACAACCATCTTCCTTTGTCCTAGGTATGACTCCAGCCAGTGGAGCGTTTTCCCCGATTCTCATTAACTTCAGTTTTACTAGGGCTCCTTGATGCCACACTCGGTCAAATGCTGCCTTGATGTCAAGGGCAGTCACTCTCACCTCGCCTCTGGAATTCAGCTCCTTTGTCCATGTTTGGACCAAGGCTGTAATGAGGTCGGGAGCCGAGTGGTCTTGGCGGAACCCAAACTGGGCATCAGTGAGCAGGTTATTGGTGAGTAAGTGCCACTTGATAGCACTGTCGATGACACCTTCCATCACTTTGCTGATGATTGAGAGTCGACTGATGGGGCGGTAATTGGCTGGGTTGGATTTGTCCTGCTTTTTGTGGACAGGACATACCTGGGCAGTTTTCCACATTGTCGGGTAGATGCCAGTGTTGCAGTAGTACTGGAACAGCTTGGCCAGAGGTGCGGCTAGTTCTGGAGCACAAGTCTTCAGCACGACAGCCGGGATGTTGTCAGGGTCCATAGCCTTTGCTGTATCCAGTGCGCTCAGCCGTTTCTTGATATCACATGGAGTGAATCGAATTTGAATATCCCCCAGAAATGCCAGTTGCATAAATGTGCTAAAGTTGCAAGCGTTTTTTTTTGTCATTTTTTCAGTGGAATGGCTACAGTTGGTACAAGCTGCTTTTTTTTACATTGAAGCCCGTGTCTTGGGAGAGTCAGTTAAGTGAGCCGCCCTCCTGCATTTTATTTTGTAATGGTCTTCCTGTCGACCAGCTGCGCTCTGGGATCCAACATTTTGTGCATGCACAAGGCTGGCTGTGTTATTTTGGCCTGGGGTACATGTGTGAGTAGTGATATTATAACATGGTCGTGACGCCAATACCAAGATTACAGGATAAAGCTTGTTGCGCCTTGACCTTGCCGCAGAATGCTCTGCTGCCATAGCACCCAGCACATTTCCTGAACCCAATTAGAATGGAAGCAGCCAGGAAGACTTGGTGGAAAAACTGATCTTACATTGAAGCTGGCAGCTGTGGAAGAACATTATAATATAGTTTCAGTCTACAGTGAATATGAATGGGTAGCAAAGAGATGCCTTCACTTCTGCAGCCTGCGTTGTTGGCAAAAGCAGTTACAATTGGAGTTTCCACACACTTGGTTGACTACGAATAAGGATTTTAAGGGTGGTAATGTCCTGCCTGGATAGTAGAGGATGCTTTTTATAAGGCTGAGGAACATGGTACAGGTGCAAGAGGAGGAACTATGGAATGACAATGACCAATCTTGTTTGCAAGTGGTTCTTTTCCTGCCCGGTCATTTCCGTATGTTCGTATTATTTCAATCTCTCTGATAAAAGAAAAAAAATCACCAATAGTATTTATAGAAAAAAGGCTTTTGCAAAATTAAAAATTCAGGGACTAAATTCAGGCTCCCTTTTGTCACTGACTTCAACAGTAATCTTCCTGGCTAGGGCATCGAGTCCTGCATCAGGATTACGCAGAATGGATTAAGCTGGCTGCAAGACAGAAAACCGAGAGTAGCGGTAAAGGGTAGCTATTCACAGTGGTAGAAGGTGGGAAGTGGGGTCCCACAATGATCAGTGCTGGGACCACTGTTGTTCGCAATTTACATTAACGATTTGGACTTTAGAATCAAAAACGCAATTTCTAAATTTGCAGACGATACCAAATTGGGAGGGATAGTCAATACTGAGGAGGACTGCAACAAATTACAGGAAGACATTAATAAACTTGCAGAATGGGCATATAATTGGCAAATTAATTTCAGCATAGATAAGTGTGTGAGGTATTACATTTTAGTAAGAAAAATAAGGGGTTTACGTATTACTTGGAAAATAAGGGGGCGATTTTCTTAGCCCCTTGGAGGCAGGAAAGGTGGGAAAATCGCAAAAAATGAGTGCGGGTTTGGAATCCGCCTCCGCGCAATTTTGCTGGTGCCGGTTTTGCAGGGTGGGAAACGGTCCCTCCTCCAGCAGGCCAGAGAGGTTGTTAAAAGCCTTAAATGGTCGTTAAGGGCCTCTCTAATCCTATTTTGAGAGGCCCTCGTTATTTTTCGACATTGTCAGCGTGTTCCATAACACTCCTAAACCACGCCAGCTAAACCTGGCAGGTTGACAAGTGGGTGGCCTCCTCACAGCTGCAGCTCCACCATTAAAACGGAGCTTTCATCAGGGATTGGTTGCAGGTTCAACCTCCGTCACCTCCAGTCCAGATCCAAGGTTGTCCCTTCCTCTGTCGTCGAATTACAGTATGCAGACGACGCTTGCGTCTGCGCACACTCGGAGGTCAAACTCCAAACCATCGTTAACACCTTCACCGAAGCGTACGAGAGCATAGGCCTTACACTAAACATCCGTAAGACAAAGGTCCTCTACCAACCTGCCCCCGCCACACAGTACTGCCCCCCGATTATCAAAATCCACGACGAGGCCTTGGACAACGTGGACCACTTTCCATACCTCGGGAGCCTACTGTCAACAAGCGCAGACCTCGATGTCAAAGTCCAACACCGCCTTCAGTGTGCCAGTGCAGCCTTCAGTCGCCTGAGGAAGAGAGTGTTTGAAGACCAGGACCTCAAACCCGGCACCAAGCTCATGGTCTACAGAGCAGTAGTAATACCTGCCCTCCTGTATGCCTCAGACATGGACCATGTACAGCAGGCATCTCAAAGCACTGGAGAGGTACCACCAACGCTGCCGCCGCAAGATCCTACAAATCCATTGGCAGGATAGGCGCACCAACGTCAGTGTTCTCGCTCAGGCCAACATCCCCAGCATCGAAGCTTTGACCGCGCTCGATCAGCTCTGATGGACGAGTCACATCTTCCGCATGCTCGATACGAGACTCCCAAAACAAGCGCTCTACTCGGAGCTCCGACACGGCAAGAGAGCCCAGGTGGGCAGAGAAAACACTTCAAGGACGCCCTCAAAGCCTCCTTGAAAAAGGGCAACATCCCCACCGACACCTGGGAATCCCTGGCCCAAGACCGCACAAAGTGAAGGAGAAGCATCCGGGAAGGCGCCGAACACCTCGAGTCTCTTCGCCGGGAGCAAGCGGAAGGAGCGCACGTCAACCCAAGCACCCCACCCACCCGCCCCTTCAACCACCGTCTGCCCCACCTGTGACAGAGACTGTAGGTCCCGCATTGGACTCATCAGTCACCTGAGAACTCATTTTTAATGTGGAAGCATCTTCGGTTGCGAGGGACTGCCTAAGAAGAAGAGAGTTGCAGGTGGCAGAACTTTGCTTTAAAAGGTCTTTCAGCACTTTTAGCAGGCCTTCCAAAGTCGGAGGTGCTGCAGCTTGTATCTATCAACTGTGGGACCTCCCGGGAAGACCCTCCCCCCACTTGGAATGAGCGCTTCCCCAATGGAGGCATCTGCAAGCAGCATGGGAACTATTTATTTCCTTTCACCATGGACCTCCGATTCGGATGAAGAGCAGCCACGGCAGCAGCAGAACCAGGCAGCTCAGCAGCAGGAGTGCCAACCTCCTGTTCACCCACCTGAAGCTGCACAGGGCCGAAGGCGCCAGTGCATCGAGGCTCATAGTCATACAGCACAGAAAGAGGCCCTTCGGCCCATTGTGTCTGCGCCGGCCATCAAGCCCTGTCTATTCTAATCCCATTTTCCAGCACTTGGTCCGTAGCCTTGTATGCTATGGCGTTTCAAGTGCTAATCTAAATGCTTCTTGAATGTTGTGAATGTTCCTGCCTCTACCACCCTTTTAGGCAGTGTGTTCCAGATTCCAACCACCCTCTGGGTGAATAAGTTTTTCCTCAAATCCCCTCTAAACCTCCTGCCCCTTACCTTGAAACTATGCCCCCTGGTTATTGATCCCTCTACTAAGGGGAAAAGTTCCTTTCTATCTACCCTATCTATGCCCCATATAATTTTGTACACCTCAATCAGGTCCCCCCTCAGTCTTCTCTGCTCTAAGGAAAACAACCCCAGACTGTCCAGTCTCTCTTCATAGCTGAAACGCTCCAGCCCAGGTAACATCCTGGTGAATCTCCTCTGCACCCTCTCCAATGCAATCACTTAGCCGCAGGAGATGCCCCTGACAGAGGCTTTACAGACAGAAGATGAGCTACCTCAACATGAGTGAGCAGCAGTGCCAAAGGAGGCTGAGACTTTTGCGAGAGGTTGTCCGAGAGCTCTGCGAACTGCTGCAGCAAGACCTGGTGCCCAGAGGAACGGGTGGACACCCCTTACCAGTGGCTGTCAAAGTCACCACCGCACTCAACTTCTTTGCCTCAGGCTCCTTCCAGGGATCATCAGCAGACATCAGCGGCATCTCCCAGTTGGCCACCCACAATTGCATCACCCAGGTTACCGATGCTCTTTTCGCAAAGGCGCACAATTACATCCAGTTCTCAAGGGATCAAGCAAGTATAACCGCGCATGCAGTTGGCTTTGCAAATATGGCAGGCTTGCCAATGGTGCAGGGCGTCATAGACTGCACACATCTGGCCCTTAGGGCACCCCATTACAACCCAGCTATCTTTGTCAACCGCAAGGGCTTCCACTCCCTCAACGTACAGCTGGTGTGTAACCACAAGAAGGAGTTTTTGCATTTTTGCGCCAAGTTCTGTGGTAGTTGCCATGACTCTCTCATCCTGCAGCACTCTAGTGTTCCTCCGCTTTTCAATCCACCAAACCAACTTAACGGATGGCTCCTTGGTGACAAAGGCTACCCTCTGAAGAAGTGGCTAATGACGCCGATCATGAAGTCAGCTAACGAGGCTGAAGAGCTCTACAACGCCAGCCACACTTCGACCATGTCCATCGTCGAGCAAACCATTGGGTTGTTGAAGATGCGCTTCCGATGCCTTTACCGATCAGGTGGCGCCCTGCAGTATACACCATACAGGGTCTCCAGAATGGTCGTGGTCTGCTGTGCACTGCACAACATGGCACAGCGTCGTGGCTTGCAGCTTCCTGATGAGCAAGTGGCTCAGTTCCAGGCCTCCTCAGATGAGGAGGCAGAGGAGGAGCAGGAGGAGGACCGAGCGCCGGTCTATCGACCACCAGCAGCAGCACGCAAGCACATGGCTGCCCATGATGCAAGGGATGCACTTATCCTGGCCAGATTTGCATAAGTTACCCATGTTGGCACATGTCCGTGGCTCCATCTTAAGACATCATAGACAATGGACATGACTCTCTGGCCACCAACCTGATCACGCAAGTGTCGCGGAGCCTGCAATGTGAAACTGCCTAAGGCGAAAGAACAGATGCCATCATGGCAACATTTTGCCATCAAATCATTTTAATGCTTTCCAATAGGGATGGCATTTCATCAATACACATAAACATTCACCCAATCTGCACACAGATCTGGAGGTTATATCCCTTGCCAGCTGGACCCACACAGCCTTGGTTTCTTTGGGAGGCCTCTTCCTCCCAGATGAGGGGAAGAGCACCTCCCTGCTAGCTCTCACCCCCTCAACCAACATTTGCAGCGCTTCATCCGAGAACCTCAGGGAGGCCCTTGCCTTGGAACTGGACATAGTGGCTTCTCAAAATATGTTGCGGGTGGTGCAGCATTGACAGAAATCCAGTGGAATGATCCAATGCAGCAAGCAGCCCTTAAATGAGGCTGAAAAAGTGATGTCAGCAGAGGCGAATTTCAGTCCCAAAACACTAATTAACCAAGGGCATCCCACACCTCTGAAATCAACTGGCCAATCAGTGGAAAATCGCAATTTTTTCAAACCTATCAGTGGAGGCAGGTTTGGAACCCACCCAAACCGAAACCCGCCTCCAGTGGGAAAATCGCCCCCCTTGAATCTAAATGGGGTAGAGGGGTAAAGTGATCTGGGAGTACAAATACAGAAATCACTAAAAGTTGCAACGCAGGTCAATAAGGCCATAACTGAAGCAAACCAAGCACTAGGATTTATTTCTGGAGGGTAATTGAAAAGTAGAGAAGTTATGCTAAACTTGTATCAAACCTTGGTTAGACCACACTTGGAGTACAGTTCTGGTTGCCATATTATAAAAAGGATATAGAGGCATGGAGATGGTGCAAAAAAGATTTTCAAGGATGATACCAGAACTGTGATGTTATACCTATCAGGAAAGTATGGACAGGTTGGGTCTATTTTCTCTTGAAAAGAAAGGCGGAGGGGTGAGCTAATAGAGGTCTTTAAAATTGAGAGGTTTTGACAGAGTAGACATAGTGAGGGTGTTTCCACTTGTAGGGAAGAGCAAAACTAGAGGTCATCAATATAAGATAGTGACCAAGAAACCAAATAGGGAATTTAAAAAAAAACTTCTTTACCCAGAGATTGGTGAGAATGTGGAACTCGCTACCACAGGGAATGATTGAAGCGAATAGTATAGATGCATTTCAGGGGAGGTTAGACCAGCATATGAGGGAGAAGGGAATAGAGGGTTATGCTGATTAGAATTAGATGAGGAAGGATGGGAGGAGGCTCGAGTGGAGCACAAACCCCTGCATGGACTGGTTGGACCAAATGGCCTGTTTCTGTGCTGTATATTCTATGTAATTTGGCCTTGGGAGTGGAATTTGTGCTACCTGCAATTGTGTGATAGTGCTCTAGAGGCCTTTTAAATTGTATTGATGTAGGTTTCAAACAGATGTGAGCCTTTATTTAACCTTAATTTTACTTTGACTAGCTCAGAAAATAGAAACTGTAAGATCTGCTCGGTGAGCCTTTGAATGCCACAGATCCAGTCAGGTCACAAATATTCAGTATTCATGACCATTGTATTTCTGTGAGAATGGGAGTAGAATTATGGATGAAACTTGTTGATTTTCAAAGCTTTTACAATTACTGGATTTTTTGCTTGAAGCACTTGCTGGGATTTGTGTCTGGCACTGGCAGGCGTTGTAAGTCCCATAATCCCTCTTTGAAGAAGTTCCAGTTCATACTTGACTTCTGTAAATGTGGCCTATTCTGAAGTGGAAAACAGTTCACTGTCTACACTTCCATGGATAAGAACACCAGCATTGAGAGCTTTGGTGAATCCAAAGCCCAATCCGCTAACCATGATATATATTTGAGTTTGCAATTAAAAGAGGGATTGAAGGGGAAAATATTTATTTTTGGGGGTGGCAAAACCCTCTTACAATGGCTCAGTGGAGTGTGAAACTGACCAATAAGAGGCCATGGGACCAGATGTCTGCACCCCTGGGCTAAAGACACGACAATCCAGCCAGAGTCCCCACTTATGATCACTATCCCCCTTTTGGAATGTGTGCGTCATGTCAACATTAGCGGAGGACACGAGTGGGTTTGGCTGTGATGCCCACAAGGATAGTATAGCCTACTAACACTCACCATCTCGTCTCTCGCATAAAGAATGGCCACTTGGATGAGATACCAGCTTATGTTCGTGGAACTGTACTCCAGGATAAATTGGTGCCTTCAGGAGGAGGAGGAAAAATACTCATTACCTATTGTGCCGTAGCTTGTGTTCCACCAGGATTTTCTCAGCCTCGGTATTTCATTTACTTCAAGATGCGTTAAAAGTTAATTCAATTCTTTCCTCAGCTTTGCAAGTGAGTTTTTGGGACTCAAGCTTGTAATCTTCTGGTTGGGAGTTGAGTATTTAAAGAGTCGATTTGTAAGAATCGGCCACCTGCTACAAAAAAAAACTATTAAGAACTTGGAAAGCTCTTGTCTTACAACTACTTATGTACACTCAAGGGTGATAAATGTCATGAAAATATCTACTTTAACTGGTCTAGTGCCAGTATTTACTGGACTGGATCCATTGTTATCACAGTTCTTCAAAATTGCATTGGTTATCTAAGGGGCAGCTTTCATTGGTTAAGGGGGAAAATCTTTCATAAAAATTTCACTTAATCTGAAAACAATAAACTCTGACGGGTATCAGTAATAGCCAGAGACTTTGATGTGTATAAGGTGGTGCAGCTGATAGTAAGTAAACGTGAGCTATTTTCTTACGGCATCCTATAACTTGTTTTTCCTTTTAAGTTGATTGTTGATAGACCCCAATGTATACCACATACCTGTTTTCTTTTGTGGAGATTAAATTAGACACAGCTGGCATAAGTCTTCCACTTTTATATTACTGTGTACACTTGTATCAAAGCAGCCAGGGATGAAAGCAGAAATGTGCTTCCTGTTTCCAACTGTTCTGTTTCTGAAAGAGGTTTTCCTCTGTCAAATGGCGTTAGTGTCCCGTTCAAAAGTTTTTTTTCAGTGTTTTCTTTTGCATTACAATCTGTTTGTTTTTATTGTAATCATGTTGGTTTAAATTAATTAACCTTTTGTTTCCTTGTTTTGTTTCCAGTAGTGACTTCATACTTAGTTTTTCCTCCCTAAAAAGAAATGGTCAAAGCAGTCTGAGAGTGTTGTCCTTCTGGAACCTAAAGAGATTAGTTGTCTAATGGCTGAACGCCATTTTTGTACTTTCAGAGTAGTTGCGCACTGTCTCATGCTATCTATTAAAAGTTATTTTAAATATCATTAGATTTCCCTGTGTCATACGTCATAACTGATCAGGTATTGGACTAATTTTCTACTAATGAATATTATAAAGGAAAACTGAACAAACATACGGAATGGTACAACATTCCTTTACTTCTATAGTTTTAGAAAAAATTGCAGTTAGTTCTTTATAACTGTTGTAGAAAATCCCTGCTGTCTTCTGAAAAGAAAGACTTGCATTTATATAGCGACCACTGGATGCCCCAAAGTGCTTTACAGCCAATGAAGTACTTTTTGAAGCGTAGTCACTGTTGTAATGTAGGAAATGTGGCAGCCAATTTGCGCACAGCAAGCTCCCACAAACAGCAATGTGATAATGACCAGATAATCTGTTTTTGTTATGTTGATCGAGGGATAAATATTTTCCAGGACATCGGGGATAACTCCCCCTGCTCCTCTTCAAACTAGTGCCATGGGATCTTATACGTCCACCTGAGGGAGCAGACGGGGCCTCAGTTTAACGTCTCATTCGAAAGACGACATTTCCGACAGTGCAGCACTCCCTCAGCACTGCACTGGAGTGTCAGCCTAGATTTTTGTGCTCAAGTCTCTGCAGTGGGACTTGAACCCACAACCTCCTGACTCAGAGGTGAGGGTGCTACTGACTGAGCCACTGGCTGACACACTTTAAAAACTCAAACCCTCCTCATAACCAACGACTTTGGCACCATATTAATAGGGATGTAAATAGAAAGGCAATATTTGGTCTAGTAATGGATTACTTCACTTGCATAGTGTACAGGGATTTCTTAAGGATGATTGGATACAGGAAAGATTTGTGCTCACTATGCAGTGCTCCAATTGAGGTTTTGCTGCCCCCAACCCCCAGCCTGTTATAAAATGAAGTCACCTCCAAGATGTGTAGTAGTGGTGATTTAGGGGCGGATTTGCTGGCTAGAGAGTAGCTGTAAGCTATAAATGCAGTGCGTGATCAACAAGCTTAGTTTTTAAATGATTTGTATTTACAGTTCAGCGTTCCATTCAGATAAAAATATTCGTATTTTTGTTGCAAGGTATTTGCAATCCGCTGTTTTTCCACTGCATTTTCTATCATAATGCTCATTCTCTAGTTTGCTAAAGAGGCGTGAAACCTAAGCAAATATGTAAAATGGAGTGTCATCGTTTGTTCTATTACTTTCAAAGAATTTATGCATGTGAAGACCTTTTGTCTGTTTTTGACTGCCTATATTTTCTACACTTTCATGTGTTTATCTTTTCCTTCTAACGTACATCCTGTCACCAAGAAAATGTTCGCACTTATATTGTAAGCCTACAAGTGCATATATGTAACAAGTATGGTCACTGAAATGGATGCATTACTGTTACACATAGTGTGAGTACTTTGGTTTAGGATGTAATTGCATGTAAATTGATAAAACTTAACATTTTACTTGTGACTGTGTGGAGCTTCATAGTCATAGATTGCAGCATCCGCTCAACTGCAAACTGATTTTGGTAACTTTTTGGACATCATAACATATTTGCAATTAGGCTCAACACGTCTCCTGTTTTTGATAGTTCTCAACTTCCTTCACACCTTATCCATTAATCCAGCTGTATTTTGGACCAATTTATACTGACTCATTCAATAGTCTTTCCTGGTAACTTATTTTACTCGGATGTTACCCTTTGCGTAAAAAAAAAAAAAAAGTTCTGCTTGAATATTCTATTTTTCTCTAAGTTTTCAGTTTTAAAATTTGTGCGTCCTGGTTTTTGAACCCTTCATCAGTGAGAGTACTGATGGGGGAAAAATTGGGTTGCTTTGCGCCTCCCGTTAGCGTCCTAAGAGGGCGCTAACGGGGCGCAAAGCAACTAGCGCCCAGGCGCGGCGCCGCCCATGCCTCCCGCCAATTTCAGCAGGAGTTTAGCGGCGGCGCTAACCGGTAGCGCCCCGTGGCGCTGACATCGCCGTGCGCAGCGCCCCAGCCGCGATCTTCGGGAGCACCCCCTGACTTACCGCCGGACGCTATGTCCGACGGGGTCAGGGGGCCCTACCTGCGGCCGGGGAGGCGCTAGTTAAAGGTGAGGTGCGGGGCGGCCATTTTTTCTGCTGGCCGCCTGCCAGCACCTGCCTGTGCTCCCATCCCCGGCCTTCTGAACCGCACCCCCCCGGCGGAGTGCCGGCTGCGCTCCAAGAGCCCGGCACTTCCCTTGCGTGCCAGGCTGTTTTGCCGGCACTCCCGATTTTTAAGAAGGGGAGGAAGGCCTGCAATACCGCGGCACGTAGTGCCATGATATTGACTCGCCGGGCCCCAGGAGGGATGCGGGGCGCTTCCAGTAGCGCCCTGCTTCTCTCTTGGGGTGCGTGCACTAATTTTTCCGGGACGCTAAAAGTAGCGCCCCGGCGAAGCTGGTGCCCCAAATGGGGTGCTACTCAATTTTTAGCCCAATGTGTTTACATTTTCAGTTTCATTTTCATGATTTTGAAAACTTTGATCTGGTCACCTTGAAGTCTCTTCCAAAGAAATCAAGCTTAGCTTCCTTAACCTTTCCTCATAACTTAAATGCCTGATAATTGAAATTGTCTTCATTGCTTGCCTCTGTACTTTAATTCCTATAATTGGATGACCAGAATTGCATACGTTACTCCATATAAGGTTGAAGTGGCATTTTGTTGCAATTTTTAGTATGGCTGAAACAGTATGTGATTCTCCTTCACATTTTGTGTGTTAGCCGTGGCTCAGTGGGTAACACTCCCGCCTCGGAGTCAGAAGGTTGTGGGTTCAAATCTCACTCCAAGACTTGAGCACAGAATCTAGGCTGACACTCCAGTGCAGTACTGAGGGAGTGCTGCACTGTTGGAGGTGCCGTGTTTTGGATGAGACGATAACCGAGGCCCCATCTGTCCTCTCTGGTTGACCTAAAAGATCCCATGGCACTATTTGAAGAAAAGCAGGGCAGTTATCCCCGGTGAACTGGTCAATATATATCCCTCAACCAACATCATTGTACTGTACAGAGTACTGTTTGCGGGAGCTTACTGTGTGAAAATTGGCTGCTACATTTCCTACATTGCAACAGTGACTACATGTCAAAAATACTTCATTGAGCTTGGGACGTCCTGAGCTCGTGAAAGGCGCTACATAAAAGCAAACCTTTCTGTTTTTTCCTAAGAGTATAGCTTTTCGGCTGATCACACATTGCTATTGCAGTCTGAACAGACCATCATTCCTGACTAAATGGGAGGCAGCAGAATTTGAGGTTTAGGAATGGTGTACATTATTATATTACCACTGTTTTCGGCATTTGGGGAAATCAATGATACATATGCACTCTGAGTGGCATTTTACCAGTGTAAGTGGTCAGTTGCACAGCACTGAATGCAAACTTTACATTTTCAGTTTTGACCATTTCAGGAAGCCTGATCCTTTTTGTTACTGCAGTGATTGCAAGTACAGCAGTCTAAGACTTAAAAAGTTGAGTAAGTCTGGATTAGAACATTGTGGGCTAGATTTTCTATCCATTGACTATAAATAGTGTCAGCTGTGACTCAGTGGGTAGCACACTCGCCTCTGAGTCAGAAGGTTGTGGGTTCAAGTACCCACTCCAGGGACTTGAGCACATAAAAAAGCTAGGCTGACACTCCAGTGCAGTGCTGAGGGAGTGCTGCACTGTCGGAGGTGCCGTCTTTCGGATGAGACGTTAAACTGAGGCCCTGTCTGCTCTCTCAGGTGGATGTAAAAGATCCCATGGCACTATTTCGAAAGAAGAGCAGGGGAGTTATCCCTGGTGTCCTGGCCAATATTTATCCCTCAACCAACATAACAAAAACAGATTATCTGGTCATTGTCACATTGCTGTTTGTGGGAGCTTGCTGTGCGCAAATTGGCTGCCGCGTTTCCCACATTACAAACTCCACTTCAAAAGTACTTCATTGGCTGTAAAGCGCTTTGAGACGTCTGGTGGCCGTGAAAGGCACTATATAAATGCAAGTCTGTATGTCTGTCTGATTATCTAGCCCTGTTTGCTTTTATTTGCTTAGAAAGGTGCCCACTGGTTACTTGCTTCCATGTACCTGTTAATCAGGAGGATGGAAGGCCTGTGCTCACAGGTATCACTGATGTTACATTTGTCAGCTCATCAGCTCATGTGATTGTGTGATATGGACAGAGGATCCCAGTGACTTTCTTCAATTTTCCTTCCTTCCCGCAGATGACACGACCAAAATTGGTGGATTTTCCCAAGGGCCGATGCTGATTGCAAATGCTAGTTGAAACTAAAATCTAGACTCAGCTTTCAGTTGTAGCTGCTGCTCTGTCTAGATTGGAATTGTATATTCCAGACGTATCCAAAGTTTATCCTTTATCTCTATCTTGTTTGGGACAAGGTAGGGGAATATCTTGGAGAATGAATTCAGAATTTTCAGTTGGGGATCTGGATGCTTTTGTGTGTGTTGGCGGGGATGGGGGGGGGGCGACGCAATCTGGCAGAATTGGAGCTTGCTGGAGAACATCAACTACTGTCGGGTGTGGAAGCTATTCAGAGACCTCTTGATTCTTGTCATCATAGTTGCTGATTTTCTGAGTGAGGACAGGTTCAGGCTTGAACCATCAGGGAATCAGCACAGACCAGAGATTAGTGCTTTTAGCCACTTAACCTGCAGAGGGACACTCACTTAAAAAAGGTTAACTTCTGTTGAATTTGTGAGCTTGCTTTGTGGAGTGCTTTGGTGTTTGGTGAGGTTGTTGACCCAGTGAAGTTTTGCACCTGTGGGCTGACAGTTGGTAAATCAGATATTGTAACATTAAGGTACTGAGTGTACTAACTGTTAACAATTTTTGCTCCATCTGATACAAGGCACCTGGAGTAAGGGGGGAAAGTCCTTTGTTTATGACCAGGATGTGTCTCTTGTAATCTCTGTCTCCTGGCCTGACATACTTTACACCACCTGCCCCACCGTATTGGTAATGTCGCCTTTATCATCAAATCACACCTTCGTGTCTCTGCCTATTCCTCTGGCACCTTCTCCTTCAGGTGCCTCGCCATGTTCCATTCCTCTTACCTATGTTTTAGATTCCTCATTGTCTACCGCCCCCCCATTAAGCCCCACCCCAAGTTTTTCCCTGAGATACCCTTCTCCTTTCCTCCCTCAGCCTCTATATTGAGCAACTCACCATCCTTACAGATTTCAGTCTCCCTTAGCTCCCCTTGCTCTCTCTGCTTTGATTTTACTGCCCTGCTGTTCTCCCTAAATCTCCCCCTGGGTACCGCTTGACCTTGCCATCTCCTATGGTCTCAATCAATGACAAGGCCATCTCCCACCACTTGCTTGTATCCCTCTGCACCCACATCTCCCTACCCCCTTGAACCCTGCTTCCTTCTGCATCTGACCCTGGAGAAAACTCACTCCCAAGTAATTTACAACTGCACTTTCAAACTCCCAACTATTGACCCTTTGGTCGTCCATTCGACATGATACTTCTGTAGACGTTGATTTGCTCAACCTCTCCCTCGCCTCCACCTTTGATGCCTTGTTCCCAGAAAAAACTTTATTGTCTTTATTGTCATCCTGATATGAAGCCATCTTCACTCCCTCAAGTCCAAGGGGTGCAGACTTGAGGTATTTTTTACACAACTGGTTTAGCCATTCATAAGATTGGCAAAGAGAAAATATGAGAGTAGAATTAAGGTTAACATAAAAGGGAACCTAAAAATCATCTTCCGGCATGTAAACAGTAAGCGGGTAGTAAGAGGCGGGGTGGGGCCTATTAGGGACAAAGAAGGTAATATATGCTTAGAGGCGTAGGGCAAGGCTAGAATACTCAATGAGTACTTTGTATCGGTGTTTACTAAGGAGGTGGATGCTGACAAAATATCGGCAGAAGTGGAAAAGGTAGAAGCAATGGAAGGGGTGAAAATTGATAGACAGGATGTACTAGAAAGGCTGGGTATGCTTAGAGTGGACAAATCGCCTGGTCCAGATGGCTTGCATCCCAGATTGCTAAGGGAATTGGGGGAGGAGATAGCGGAAGGGCTTGCCATAATTTTCCAATCTTCCCTAGATGCGGGGGAGGTGCCTGAGGATTGGAAAGTGGCAAATGTGACACCATTGTTCAAGAAAGAGTGTAAGGACAATCCTAGTAACTACAGGCCGGTCAGTTTAACATCAGTGGTGGGTAAAGTTTTAGAAACAATAATCAAGGAAAAAATTAACGGGCACTTGGAGAGGTTTAAGCTAATTAAGGAGAGCCAATAACGATTTGTAAAAGGCAGATCGTGTTTGACTAATCTAACTGAATTTTTTGCTGAAGTAACAGAGGATTGATGAAGGGAATGCAATGGATGTTGTCTACATGGATTTTAGGAAGGCGTTTGACCAAGTACCACATAGAAGGCTGGTTAACAAAATTGAGGCTCATGGAATAGGTGGGTCAGTGGCAGCTTGGATAAGGAATTGGCTTAAGGACAAACAGTGAGTTGTGGTAAATGGCTGTTTTTCAGACTGGAGGATGGTAGACAGTGGTGTTCCCCAAGGGTCAGTGCTGGGGCCACTGCATTTTTTGAGATATATTATAACCTGGATATTGGAATACAGAGTAGAATTTCTAAATTTGCCGATGACACCAAACTTGGGGGTGTGGCAAACAGTGAGGATGATACCAATCGATGGCAACAGGACATAGAAAGGCTAGTAGAATGGGCAGACAAGTGGCAGATGGAATTTAATACAGAGAAATGTGAGGCGATGCATTTTGGCAGAAGGAACAGGGAGAGGCAATATACACTTAATGGCGCAGTTTTAAAGAGTGTGCAGGGACAGAGGGACCTGGGAGTTAAAGTGCATATGTCCCAGAAGGTGGCGGGACATATTGAGAGAGTGGTTAACAAAGCATATGGGATCTTGGGCTTCATAAATAGAGGTATTGAGTACAAAAGTAGAGAAGTTATGCTGAACCTTTATAAAGTGCTGGTTAGGCCACAACTGGAGTATTGCATCCAATTCTGGTCACCACACTTTAGGAAGAATGTGAAGACCCTTGAGAGGGTGCAGAGGAAATTTACCAGAATGGTTCCAGGGATGGGGGATCTTAGCTACAAGGACAGGTTGGAGAACCTGCATTTGTTTTCATTAGAGCAAAGGAGGTTGAGGGGGTGATTTGATAGAGGTGTACAAGATTATGACTGGTTTGGATAGGCTAGACTGGGAAAGGCTCTTCCCACTAGTTGATGGTGCAAGGACTGGGGACACAGATTTAAGGTTTTGGGCAAGAGATACAGGGGATGTGAGGAGAAACTTTTTTATGCAGCGAGTGGTGATGACCTGGAATTCGTTGCTGACGGAAGTGGTGGAAACGGAGGCACTCAATGTTTTCAAAGAGAGACTGGATAGGCACTTGAATGAAATAAACGGGGATAGAGCGGGGGAATGGGACTGACTGGATTGCTCTACAGAGAGCCGGCACGGACTCGATGGGCCGAATGGCGGCCTCCTGAGCCGTTATGACACTGACTCTATGACTCATCGCTGGATGTGGCTAGACCACAGCAAGTGCTATTGGGCCTCACTTTCCTCAGCCAAAGCCACTCGCTATGCCAAGGTCATCCTGGAAAGCAAAGATAACCTCCAGCTTCTTTTTTGCACCGTCTTCCCAAATCCCTCTCCCTTGCCCACTTCACCCACGTCTCCAACAAGAAGACTGAGGAGATCATCGACTTCTTTGTCACTAAGATTACCATCCATTTAGCTGTCTCTGAAGCTTTCCCCTCTTTACCTCTCCCCCCTCCCCCTCCCCAACCAATTTTCCACCAAGCTAAACCTCTCCCTACCCCTAGTTTTGCCATGGCCCAAGCCCTGATCCTGTATCCCTTTCCCCTTAGGCCCTCTTCAAATCCATCTTGTGCATGAGACCCAAACCCTCTTTCTTTCCCACTAAACTGCTGACCACCCAACTTCCCTTTGTGGCCCCCATGCTTGCTAACATTGTAAGTGATTTTCCCTCTGTCATCAACCCTCTCTTCATAAAAAAAATCTACCCTCGACCCTTCTGTCCTTGCAAACTACTATCCTATCTCCTTTCTTCCATTGGAGTTTAGAAGAATGAGAGATGATCTCAATGAAACATACAAGATTCTGAAGGGGATTGACAGGGTAGATGCTGAGAGGTTGTTTCCCCTGGCTGGAATGTCTAGAACGAGGGGGCATAGTCTCAGGATAAGGGGTAGGCCATTTAAGACTGAGATGAGGAGGAATTTCTTCACTCAGGGTTGTGAATCTTTGGAATTCTCTGCTCCAGAGGGCTGTGAATGCTGAGTCTTTGAGTATATTCAAGGCCGAGATAGATAGAATTTTGGACTCTAGGGGAATCAAGGGATATGGAGATCGGGCAGGAAAGTGGAGTTGAGGTCACTGATCAGCCATGATCTTATTGAATGGCGGAGCAGGCTCGAGGAGTCGTATGGTCTACTCCTGCTCTTATTTCTTATGTTATTGAATTCCACAAATAGTTATGGCCCCAAATCCATACCCATCTTTTGTGCAACTCCGTTTGAATCTTTCCACTCAGGTTTCTGTACCACCATAGTACCGAAATAGCCCTAATCAAAGTCACAAATTGCATCCCATGACAATGGTGCATTCTCACTCCTCAGCCTCCTTGATCTATCAACAACCTCAAGCACACTATCCTCTTCAACCACTGTCTGCTCCACCTGTGACAGAGACTGTAGGTCCCACATTGGACTCATCAGTCACCTGCAAACTCATTTTTAATGTGGAAGCAAGTCATCCTCGGTTCCGAGGGACTGCCTAAGAAGGGGAGAAGATCCTCCTGCAGTGCCTCTCTTCCTTTGTCCTGCTCAGTTGGTCTAATTTTGCTTGGTTCCGCTCTTGCCTATCCGATCATCACCAGAGTATCTGCAGCAATGCCGCCTTTTCCTACCGCTGCACCCTTAGCTGTGGAGTACCCCAAGGATCTATCCTTGGCCCACTCCTCTTCCTCATCTACATGTTGCAAAATCTTCAGAAGGCATTGCGTCAGCTTCCACATATATGTTGATACCAGTTCCATCTCTCTGCTACCCATCTCGACCCCTCAACTGCCTCTCTGTTATCAGACTGCTTGTCTGATATCCAGTCTTGAATGAGCTGAAATTTCCTTCAGCTGAGCCATTGTCTTCGACCCCTGCCACAAACTCCGTACCCTTGCCATCGATCCCATCGCCCTCCCCAGCCAGTGTCGCAGGCTTAACCAGACTGTTTAGAACCTTGACATCCTTTTCAACCATGACGTATGTGACTGTGACAATGGTAAATTATCCCAACTCGTCATTCTTGACTTGTCTGCAACCTTTGACACGGTTGACTACTCCATCCTCCTCCAACGCCGCTCCACTGTCGTCCAGCTGGGTGGGACTGCACGTGCTTGGTTCCATTCTTATCTATCAAATTGTAGCCAGAGAATCACCTGCAATGGCTTCTCTTCATGCTCCCGCATCGTTACCTCTGGTGTCCCCCAAGAATCTATCCTCGGCCCCCTCCTATTTCTCATCTACATGCTGCCCCTTGGCGACATCATCCGAAAACACAGCGTCAGTTTCCATATGTATGCTGACGACACCCAGCTCGACCTCACCACCACCTCTCTCGACCCCTCCACTGTCTCTAAATTGTCAGACTGCTGTACGACATCCAGTACTGGATGAGCAGAAATTTCCACCAACTAAATATTGGGAAGACCAAAGCCATTGTCTTCGGTCCCTGCCACAAACTCCGTTTCGCAGTCACGGACTCTATCCCTCTCCCTAACATCTGTCTGAGGCTGAACCAGACTGTTTGCAACCTTGGTGTCATATTTGACGCTGAAATAAGCTTTCGACCACATATCCACACCATAACTAAGCCCGCCTATTTCCACCTCCGTAACATCGCTCGTTTCTGCCCCTGCCTCAGCTCATCTGCTGCTGAAATCCTCATCCATACCTTTGTCACCTCTAGACTTGACTATTCCAATGCACTCCTGGCTGGCCTCCCACATTCTACCCTACGTAAACTTGAGGTCATCCAAAACTCAGCTACCTGTGTCCTAACTCGCACCAAGTCCTGTTCACCCATCACCCCTGTGCTCGCTGACCTACATTGGCTCCAGGTTAAGCAACGCCTCAACTTTAAAATTCTCATCCTTGTTTTCAAATCCCTCCATGGCCTCGCCCCTTCCTATCTCTGTAATTTTCTCCAACCCCTCCCCCCCCCCCCCCCCCCCCCCCCCCCCCCCCCCCAACCCCGAGATATCTGCGCTCTTCTAATTCTGGCTTCTTGAGCATCCCTGATTTTATAATCGTTCAACCATTGGTGGCCGTGCCTTCAGCTGCCTAGGCCCTAAGCTCTGGAATTCCCTGCCTAAACCTCTCCACCTCCCTTTCCTCCTTGAAGATGCTCCTTAAAACCTACCACTTTGATCAAGCTTTTGGTCATCTGCCCTAATTTCTCCTTATGTGGCTTGGTGTCAAAATTTGTTTCATAATACTCCCGTGAAGCGCCTTGAGACGTTTTACTACGTTAAAGGCGCTATATAAATACAAGTTGTTGTTGTTGACCTGAGTTTCTGACCCTATATCTTCTACATCCTCTATCCTCTGCATTACTCTACACCACCTATTTCCACCTCTGAATTACCTGCTGCTGCCCTACTTCAGCCATGCCTTTGTCAACTCCAGACTTCATTCTCCCAATTCTCTTCGCACTGGCTTCCTATTCTTCACCCTGTTAACTTCAGCTCATCCAAAGTCCCTGCTGCCCGTATCCTATCTTGCACTAATTCCCACTCAGCCATCAACCCTGGCCTTGCTGACCTACATTGGCGCCCGGTCACTCAGTGCATTAAATTTGAAATTCTCATCTTTGTGTTTAAATTACTTCATGGCCACACCTCACCCTATCTCCAGCCCTACAAAGCCACCCTCCAAACTCTGCATCCTCCAACTCTGACTCTCTGACTTCTTGTACATCTCCCACTTCCTTTGCTCCACCATTGGCTTCAGCTACCTAGTTCCCATGCTGTGGAATTACCTGTCTTAAACCCTCTGCTTCTTGACCTCCAAGACCCTCTTCAAAACCCACCCCTTTGACCAGGCTTTTGGTTACCACTCTGAATATCTCCTCCTTTGGCTCAGCATTGATTTTTTTTTTCCCTTGCATATCTGTGAAACGTCTTGGGATTTTTGTCAAATTTAAAGGTGCTGTAAAAATACAAGCTGTATGTTTAACATCCTACTCGTTTATAGTGATATTTTAGACATTGCAGGATTCTATTAAACATACTATTCTGGTCAAACTAAATGGTTAGGAAAGTCAAGGGGAGCCTGGAAGCTAATCCCGAGCTGCCAGTCCTTGGCATGCTGTAGGCTGGACATGCTAATGGCCTAATTAGTGGAGCTTCCATGAGATGCATTGAGTCCTTATACGTCAGTGACCTCGACATGATGGTCCACCTGTAAACAAATCAAACATTCGGGGTCTCTGTTGAAGTAAAGTATTGACTTTAAAAAAAAACGAAGCCATATTTTCTCAATTTTTTGATTGAAAAAAGCTAACTAATTATCCCCCTAGACATTCCTCCCTATTAATATTTTGGTGGACGTAGGAGGAAAAGGCTAGTTCGATTCTTCCACTAATATTTATTTTCGCATTGCTGCCTCTGTGATGGGCAGAAATTTAAGTAGCAGCCATGTAAAACCTGTCTCTGTCTCGCTGGCTTTTCCTCTAATTAAAAGTTTTTGCATTTGGCAAGTGTCCGAGCATTGGAAAGTGTCCAAGCCCATAGGGGGGTGAAACACTGGTTGTTTTTAGTGAGTGAGCCATTTTGAGCTCATCAAAAACTATCTGTGCAAAACACTTTACACCATGTCTAAAACTAAATTATCTCTTTATGAATGAACAACTAGCCACCACAAACGAAAGAGCAACCAGCTACCACAAAAGTAACATCAGTCTTTTGAGTGGCTGTCCCAGTTTCTCTTTCTTGCACTGACTCCTGTAGCCTGTTGCCACCTGATTCTGGTACCCACCTCTGACCTGGTACATGTTGGCCATTAAAATTAGGTTACACAGCAAGATGTCAAAGTCAAGACATAAATTGAGTACACAGCAAAGAAACATGTCTGAGAGCCAAAGAAAGATTTTGGGAGACAGAGTGGAGATAGATGGAAGAAAAAACTTACATAAAGATTCCATGATGATGTCAGGGGTGAAAGGCTACAGCTATAAGAGACTTGAGTGAGATACTGGAACTATTTTCACTGGGGCAGAGAAGGCTTAGAGGAGATTTACAGAGATTTTAAAATTATAAAGGGTTTTGCTAGAGTGAGTAGGGAAACATTATTCCCCTGGTTGGGGAGTCATTGATGAGAGTTCCTGAATTTTAAAATTCTCACAAAGTGAGAAGAGAGGTTAGAAATTTGTTTGTGCAGAGCATTGTTGGAGTATGGAATGCCAGAGGGAGTGGTTGAGGCAAAGACCATTGCAGCTTCTAAAGAAAAATTGGATGAATCGTTGAAGCAGCGGAGTACATGGCTACGCAGTTGGACAGTGGGTTTAGTTTTGGACTACTTTAGCAAAGAGACAGCGCAGACTCAATCGGTTGAATAGGTTCCTTTAGTGTTGTGAACTTCTACGGTCCTAAAGAGGGAGAAAGCGAATCGAAACACAAACCTAAAAGTGTGTGTGTGTGGAAGAGAGGAAAAAAGAGTGGAAGATGATAAAAGGCAGAGAGGGACACAGAAACACGGGGGAATTTTAACCCCCAAAAAACCGGGCGGGTTGGGGTCGGGTGGGAGGTTAATGTGTTTAAAAACCTGAATCCCGATTCCAACCCGCCCACTTCCGGTTTTAACGGAGGCGGGACAGGGAGCGGACAGCCAACCAGGCACTTTAAATATGATAATGAGGTTGTAAGCCTCGGATGTAACTGTGGCCGGCTGGGGTTCCCGGGCCTCTGGAATCGCGGCAGCTGCAGCGAAGCGAGGACCACCTCGGGGAGCACTCCTTGTGGGTCGGGAGGAGCAGGAGTGCTTCCCCCCCCCAAGCTCCCCCAACATCAAACCCCCCCACTTCCCATACAACCCCGCCCACCTGGGGTTGGGCTCTGCCTACCTGAGTCTATGGTCTCTTCTCCAGCGTTCCCCACCCGACTGAAAGCCAAGTCAGGCTGACTTCCGGGCGGGGAACCTATCACTGATGTCACATGCACGCCTACAGCGTGCGGGGAGACCTGGACTTCCGGGTTTCCCATGTGCTACCGAGACCCCACCCCGATCCACCCCCGCTCCCGGCAGGCCCAAAAGTTAAAAATCCCCCACAGAGTGGGCAAGAAGCAGCGAAACAGTTACAGGGAGAGATGCAGTTTGTTGTTCGTGATCAGTGCCATGGGAGATCAACTAGTTGTAATTAATATTTCCACTGTAACCCAGCACTAGACAAATCCACAGGCTCTATTTGTGTTAACTTTTGGCAAATTATACATGTCTCATTAGCCAGAAACTCTCAAATTCATTTATTTGGCTCCCTACTCTTGTGAATTATAGGTGGTGTTTCAGCCTTGTATACAACTGTTCAATAGGTGTTAGTCACATCTTGATTGTTGGAATATGGCCAGTTGCATGTGTCAGAATATCTAAAACCAAAAGACAGAACTGGAGGTAGGCGCTGGATTTTTTGAAGTATTGATATTGTGTTTCCATTGTATGATTCAAGGCACTCTCTTGACTCTCCTGACCTTGCTCCTCTACTGCCTCCATCCTCAGCTCTGCCACCAGCTGCAAGGAGCTTATGGATTTCTGTCTTCAAGGTTGAGCCTATCTCCTTGGTTGCTTCTGCCTGCTCTAGTTCCACTGCACCCCTCTTCTTCCATCCCCCCCACACTACTTCAGATCCCCTCCCTGTAATACTCTTAATCTGTTCCCCCAGCCCTCTTTACACTCATACCCTCTGAAACTTACTACCTGCTTCCTCAGTTTCATTGTGACCTAGCTCCTCACCACTCCTTGGCCCAGTGATCAGCGAGTCAACCTCGGTCATTCAAAAGTTCCATCATCTGTCCCCTTAAAAAAAAAAAACTACCCTTTGATCCCTTTACCTTAGACTATTGCCCCATCTCCACTCTTCTTCCTAAGATCCTTGAACACATCATCACCATTCAACTCCATGCCTGTTTCTTCCATTACTCCCTACTCAAATCCTTCCAGTCTGGTTTCTGCCTTGCCCATAGCACAGCGACTGCCCTGGTTAAACTTGTTAATGATGTTCTCTGTGATTATGGTTATAGGTTGCCTCTTGGCAATATCATCTGCAATCACAGGGTTATCTTTCATACATATACCCAATTCTACCTCTTCTCCTCTGGTTAATTCCACAACTGTCACCTTGCTGTCTGACTGCCTGTAGTCCTGGATGAGCCAGAATTTTCCTCATCTGAACATCAAGACTAAAGGCATCTTGGTTGCTTCTGAGAGAGCTTGGCACCTCTGGTGCCTATTCCATCTCCATCTCTGGCTGAAGGCTCAGGTGTGCACCCTAGGTGTCCTGTTGAACCCTGGGCTAGATTTCAAGCCCCTCCTCTGGTCTATCACCAAGACTGGTTATTTCAACCTACAGAGCTTTACTCTTCCCTCAGCCCTCTGTTACAGCAATGCTTGATTTCTCCAATGCTCCTGTCACTAGCATCCCCTACTCTACACACATTCCAACCTATTCAGAAGTTTTGAACTTGTATCCTTTCCTTCTCAGAGTCCTGCACACCCATTGCCTCTGTCCTTGCCCATCTTCACACCAGAGCATCAACTTCAAATTCTCATCTTCAGATCCTTCAATAACTTTGCTGCACTCAACCCCTTTTCTGAATCTTGGCTCACAGCCTCCACACTTCGAACTTTGGTTTGCTGTATATTACCCTGCACCACCACCATCAGTGTCAAGCGGTTACAGCTCACTATGACCCTGTACTCTTCAATTCTTGTCCTAAATGTTTTTGTTTTGCTACCAATCTTCCTTCCTTCAGACGTCTCCTCAAAACCAAGTCTTTGAACGTTTCTACAATTATCTCCCCAAACTAGCTTTTGTTTTACATAAGAACATAAGAAATAGGAGCAGGAGTAGGCCAATCGGCCCCTCGAGCCTGCTCCGCCATTCAATAAGATCATGGCTGATCTGATCCTCACCTCAAATCTAAAGAACACAAGAAGTAGGAGCAGGACCTGGCCACTCAGCCCCTGGGCCCACTCCGCCACCCACAGGGCCCTGACCGATCCGAACTCAGCCTCATGTCCAATTTCCTGCCCGCTCCCCGTAACCCCTAATTCCCTTTACTTCTAGGAAACTGTCTATTTCTGTTTTAAATTTATTTAATGATGTAGCTTCCACAGCTTCCTGGAGCAGCAAATTCCACAGACCTACTACCCTCTGAGTGAAGAAGTTTCTCCTCATCTCAGTTTTGAAAGAGCAGCCCCTTATTCTAAGATTATGCCCCTAGTTCTAGTTTCACCCATCCTTGGGAACATCCTTACCGCATCCACCCGATCAAGCCCCTTCACAATCTTATATGTTTCAATAAGATCGCCTCTCATTCTTCTGAACTCCAATGAGTAGAGTCCCAATCTACTCAACCTCTCCTCATATGTCCACCCCCTCATCCCCGGGATTAACCGAGTGAACCTTCTTTGTACTGCCTCGAGAGCAAGTATGTCTTTTCTTAAGTATGGACACCAAAACTGTTTTCTGTTGCGTGTTCACTACTCCTGCTTGGGAATGTTCCATTACATGATGTAAATATGAGTAGTTGTTCCTACTATCCCATATTTGAAATTGCAGTGTAATTGGGAAAGGCACACTGTGACCATTTATTATAACCTGTAACCTACAGCTGTTTCCTGCTGTATTGTGTTCTTGTGTTGTAATAAGATAGAATGCCAACAGTCATTCATAACTCAACCAATACAACCTTTTGCCCCCAGGGCCATTTACATTTGTCAATATTTTCACGAGAGCTTAGAGTGGCTTTTTCAAGGCTTATGCTAGTGATTTTGACAGGAGTGCCAGGGGCATTCCTGTTTTATTGAGGGAGTTTCAACACCGGCAAATTACATTTTTTTTCTGCTTTAAGAAGTAACTGTAAACTTACAATGTCACATTGCTGCACAATAGGCCCAAAATATTCCACACCTGAAAGCCTTACTTGAACTGACTAAGGCCCTGCACATAGTTGAGCAAATGTGATGTTGCTGCACCGCCAATAGAGGAAGCCAGGCTGAGAACGGAGCATGTGGCTTCCAAAGTTCACCGGAATCTTCAGAAGGAAAGAGGCACGGCCAGAGAAGATGAGAATCATGAAATAACAGCAGAAAATGCTGGAAATACTCAGCAGGCCAGGCAGCATCCGTGGAGAGAGAAACAGAGTTAACGTTTCAGGTCTGGGACCCTTCATCAGAACTGGAAAAAGCTGGAGATGTAACAGATATTAAGCAGGTGCAGAGACGGGGGGGGGGGGGGGCGGGTTAGGAGGGGAGGAAGGAGTTGAAAGAATATACTGTGCTTATGTAAGAGGCAGGAAAGATAAAATGTTGCAAATGGGAATGGCAAAATCATACAGCATGAAAAATGGGGGCAGGGATTATTGTCTGAAATTGTTGAACTCGGTGTTGAGTCCGGAAGGCTGTAAAGTGCCTAATCGAAAGATGTTAACGCTGTTTCTCTCTCCACGGATGCTGCCTGGCCTGCTGAGTATTTCCAGCATTTTCTGTTGTTATTTCAGATTTCCAGCATCCGCAGTATTTTGCTATTGTAAGATGAGAATCATGGTTGTTAGCTCTTTTCTGGGAGATGTGATTCAGAGTTCAAATCGTAAGTTGGTTTCTATGTTCCTATGTTTCAAAGTTCAATAAAATGCTTCTGGAAAGGAAGGTGTAATTTTTTTTTTTAAAGTTCTTCTTCATTCAATGACTATGTTTTAGAATCTGAAGATGTTTTAAAGGTAAGTGTAGCCTATACCAGAGGTACATGCTAACTTTTTACACCAAGGGCCACATTATTGCATAGTAACCTATCTCTACAACTGCATAGAGAAGTCTTCATTCTTAGCATATTTATTAGTTTCCCTAAGCTCCTCCCTTCCCCTCCTCGCTTCCCCCACCTTACCTAGGACTCAATGGATAAAGACTTTATGGTACAGTGCATTGGCATATTCCTTTCACCTTTGGCACATAGATTTGAATCCAGCCCAAATTGATGGGACTAAGTTTCCTTTCTCTGACAGTTGTTGAAGGTTTGGGTAGACGTGGGCTACTTTGCAAAGACCCATTTTGAGGGTGTGTTTTTTCAGCACAAGACTAAAAATACTGTTGAGATTTAAAGGGACACCATGCCTAAATGTCATTTTTTTATTGAGATTACAAGATAAATAGTCAATGAGTGTTGAAAACACCTCGGGTTAATAATTTAACATTTGCTCTGAAGGAAATTTAAGTGAATTATATAGTGTGCAGAGCAAAAGGTAGAAATTGAACTGTTGTTGAAGCCGTTGATTTAAATATCAAGTGAAAAAAATTTTCAGCCGAGTATATTGTACAGGATATTATTTGCTTGTCATTTTTGTTAACTTGCACAAATTACTGTTAATGACTTATTTGAAAAGAGATGTATTTTGGTTTAGAGGCAATTTCAGAAGCTGTCTGGTAGACTTAAGCAGTTATCCCTGACAGGGGATCAGTAGGATTGTTACCCTCTTCCCCCTAATATTTTGATTTGAAACTATTATAAAAGGAAAATCAAAATTAAGAGAACAATCCGAATCATAGAATCTTATAGCACAGAAGGAGGTCATTTGGCCCATAGTGCCTGTGTCAGTGTTGTCTGTCTATCCTCTATATAGAGTATTTTAAAAAGGTTACTCTGTTTTTAACAATCTGGTTCGTGGGAACCTGCTAACAGTTAAATCTCCCATCTTTGGCCCTGGTAAGCTGCTTTTATTAGCTACTACTCGCTGGTAACATCATCTTGTGTCACTGTGAACACTGCTTCAGTTATCCAGTAGCCATGTTTTATCCCACATTTGGCTCTGGCTGCTCCCAGACCAACTCCACCGCCACAGCAGACCCTGCCACAGATTGACCCAGGATCCAATCTTGGCCTACACCTCAACTGGATCTGTTGTTGAGGCCGTTGATTTAACTGGATCTGCCTGCACCTAAATATGATCTGGAGTACAATATTTGTCTCGGCCTGAACTCTTTCCCCCTCCTGACCTGTTGCACCCACTTCTGATTACATCCAGCTTCTGTTGAGATATCACCTGGTAAGTGTTTAGAATGCTTCAGGGAGCTGCCTCTCTGAATTAAATTTCAAGCCACAAATGTTTGTTTGAAACTGTTTGAATGGCTTCTTGCAAAACTTTTGTAGATCTTTGCTCCGGATGTGTAAAATGTATAATATCGAACACAGATGCATTTTAATTTGTCCAACTTCTCTGGATTTTAGCTGACTTATTGAAAGGTGGATGTTAACTGTCGTAGTATTGTTACTACACTTAAGTCCTCATTATTACCACATTTATTAGTTTCCTGAAGCTCTTCTCCCATTTCCTTACCCAGGACTCGATGGTTAAGACACTTTCTGGTTATTCCGGAGATGAAGGGGCTGTCTTATGAAGAAAGGTTGAGTAGGTTGGGCCTATACTCATTGGAGTTTAGAAGAATGAGAGGGCATCTTATTGAAACATATAAGATTCTGAAGGGGCTTGACAGGGTAGATGCAGAGAGGATGTTTGCCCTCGTGGCGGAATCTAGAACTAGGGGGCATAATTTCAGAATAAGGGGGCGCCCATTTAAATCGGAAATGAGGAAGAATTTCTTCTGAGAGTCGTGAATCTTTGGAATTCTCTTCCCCAGAGAGCTGTGGAGGCTGGGTCATTGAATATATTTAAGGTGGAGATAGACAGATTTTTGAAAGTTAAGGGAGTCCAGGGTTATGGGGAGCGGGCAGGGAAGTGGAGTTGAGGCCAAGATCAGCTCAGCCATGATCTTATTGAATGGCGGAGCAGGCTCGAGGGGCCAAATGACCTACTCCTGCTCCTACTTATGTTCTAGAATGATATAGCACAGAAGAAAGCCATTCAGCCCATCGTGCCTGTGCCGACTCTTTGGTAGAGCTATCCAAGTTGGCATATTCCTTTCACCTTTGGGACCTAGGTTTGAATCCAACCCAAATTATTTCAACAATTGGCGGGAGGTGGGTGGGTGGGGGAGGGAGGTGAAAGAATTGCCTCTGCCATTGTTGTGCCAGTCTTAGTGGGTAGTTATTAGGCGTTATTGGCAGTGCTCTCTGGAAAGGTTGCTTGCCTTATTTTCTTGGTGGTTTACTGTGCAATTTGAGGAAACCAAGGGAGGCAAAGTAGGGACAAAGCAAACGGTAGTTCGCAAAGTCAATGTTGTTCTTGGCATTATCTACGCCATTATAAAACTTAATGCACTGCTAGCTGGAAGATTACACATGAAATGCATGGTTACTGTCAAAATTGCTCAATTCAAAAACTGGCATTAGAATAAGTTTTACGTGGAATATTGAGCAGTTAAAAATACTTAACCAATTAGAATATTGTTTACACACCAAATTCATAAGGAATTGTGAAAAAAGACTACTATTGCCAGCAAGCTATTGCCTGTGTTTTGAAGTTGATCATTGGCCTGTTACTGTAACATAGAATTACAATCCTCAGCCTGCATTTATTACAAAAGCTGTCCATGTTTAATATTGCAGTTACAACATATTACATTAATAAGCTAACCTTGACCTATAAAATTTCTAGGAAATGTTGCACAGGTTGAATTATAGATGTTGTGTTCTCGCTGGCACTAATTGTAAACCAGTGAATTATCTATACATCCTGACCACTTACTTTTGCATAATCTATGGAAGATACTTGTACACAAATTCTCTCTAGTCTGTATCTGGCTAGTAACTTTGAAAGTGTAAAACCAAGGAATGACTTAGAAATGCCAACAAATCTAGTTCAGTGGCTTTTAGTTCTCGTGTTTTTAAAATATTTTTGGAGATCCTAATATCGGGATGGCTTTGTGTCCCATAGACCTGCTATAGTTCTGGTTGTATTGAAAGTGAATAAATCAGTGCTAGTGTTTCATTATAGCAGTACTTGTTTCTGGCATTTATTACACGTGTAATACCCAGCATTGCCTGTGTGTTCATGTGAGAGATTACATGAGTAATCTTATATTAAGAAACTGATTTGTGTGGATTACAAGTGAAACACAGGCAGGTTAGGCAATGTTGCTTCTAGATTTCAGCCTCTTATAATCTGCTGATAGTATTGGAACAACAAAGGTTTTCCTGTGGCGATTTTAAAGATCTGGACTGTTTTAAAATATGCAGTTGTTCTTGACATGATCTATTAACTCCATCTGCTGCGTATTGTGTTATTTTCAATTTTCAGGTTAAAGACTATCATCAAGTCACCCTAATTGAATCAAAATTCATTTTGGGTATCGTGTATCAATGACGCGGTGTCCACTGGGCTTCTGCCAAGTCGCTCACCAGGAGTATAAACAGAATTAAATGCAACCCATGAACTCCATATTGTATATCATAAAATACACAGGAGTGAATTCAAGTCTGTAACCTCAGCTCGGGACTCTGCAGTATACTGTTACAGGTTGATGGAATCGGAAACCTTGGTGAGATTAGAGGATCGAGTGAAATCACTAACAGCATTGTGAGCAACATTCTCCATATAATATACTTAATATCTCCGCCCATGTAAGTTTTGTCAAGTATGTGTTCATTCGTCAGAGCACACATTTTTCCAGGAGCATTATATTTTAAGTAAGAATCTTTGCAGCTGCAATTCTGACCCCCATCTAATGTCTGTCTTGTTTTAGATAACAAACATGTATCTCTTGTTCCTTGATAAAGCTGCAGTGGAAAAGAAAAAACTTGACAGCAGAAAGTGCAAGCAGGAACAGGGAACCTCGAAAGGGAAGAATTGAAAATAGCTGTGTTAATGTTAAAGATGGTAGTGTCCTCGAGTTTGAATGGATCTTTAAACTGCTCAAAATTTCTTCTTGCCACTTGCAATACCATTCAGAATAGAAACATAGAAACATAGAATCTAGGAGCAGGAGTAGGCCATTCAGCCCGTCGAGCCTGCTCCACCATTCAATACGATCATGGCTGATCATCCAAATCCAGTACCCTGTCCCTGCTTTAATCCCCACAGTACACATATCCCACCCTACCCCCGTAACCCCACGTATTTAATTCCCCCTAACATATCCCATCCTATCCCCATAACCCCACATATTTAATCCCCCCCTAACACTAAGGGTCAATTTTATCATAGCCAAATCAACCTAACCCGCACATTTTTGGACTGTGGGAGGAAACCGGAGCACCCGGAGGAAACCCACGCAGACACGGGGAGAATGTGCAAACTCCACACAGACAGTCACCCGAGGTCAGATTCGAACCCGGGTCTCTGGCGCTGTGAGGCACCAGTGCTAACCACTATGCCACCGTGCTGCCCTGTATCCTCATGTACCTCACAGCCAACGACTCTAGGCAACGTTTCTTGATTTATTTTTCTTAAATTAAGAAGTTTAACCTTATTAAACTGTTCGGCAGATCAGAGTCATAAGCTGTGCTAGCTCAGTGGGTCTGGCTTTACTGCTGCCTCTCTTTTATTGGGCTATGCTGCCTATGTGGACCTCTTCGAATCACCTTTTGTCAGTAGTTCAAAAGCTTTATCCCTTGCAGTGGATAACTACCTATTAGGGATACCAGGCTGTAATTCAATCTTGGGTACTCTGAGCTTATAAGCTTCAATGTCATATTTATGACCATATCAAAAACCCCATCAGTTGATTTGCATCCTTATAATACCTCTTTTAATATTAGATTTGTTTATAGAGGGGTGGAGAAGGAATGTTTTGAGGAGGGAGATCAATTTCAAATTCGACAATTTTATACAGAAAGTATATTGTATATAATCCAAAGTGATTAAACATATTGCTTGGTGCAGGAGATCACCTCAGGGTGTTGTACAGTACCTCACTTCCTTCTCTGCAGATGGGTACACTACACACTTGAATCTTATGTACAAAAATGATACATGGTATTATTTATTCAAATATCTTGGCTACTTGTTTGATACTTAATTCCTTAGTTACAGTAGTCTTATGACTACTTACTTGTACGTGAAAGTATGAGAATTTCTAGCAAACAACAAATCTGTATCCTTTGACATCACAATGCCACCTGATCACCTTTCCATCTAAATTCCTCAATTGCTTCTCTTTGCAGGAATAGTAGAAATGTATCTAATCGGCAATTTAACCTAGCACATAATCTTAGTCTTCAAATCCCCTCACAGCCTTGCCCCTTCTTCTGCAACTTCAACCAACTCGATATTCTGCCTGCATTCTCCTCTCTTCCAGCTCTGCTCTACTTTTGTTTTTCCCCACACCCCCTCCACCATAGAGCCTTCAGCTATTTTGATCTCACACACTCAAACACCCTTCCTAAATGCCTTTGTATTTCTATATCTCTCTCTCAATTTTTAAAACCTACCTCATCAACTACACTTGGTTATCTCCTCTAACCTCCCCCTACTACTCCTGCTCAGTTCTGATGCCAAGTTGTGAATGCCTTGGGATGTTTCACTGTGCTAAAAAGGTTCTGCTTGTGTATGCGTGATTTTGTTGCTGTTGAACACACTTAGTTCAATGTTCTTCTCTGGTAACATTCCATAAATCTATTATCCTTTTGACAGAAAAAAGTTCTTCACCTCTTCCTTCTTACTCTGAACATCCTGGTTTTTAATCTCTTTCCCCTAGTATTGAAATCCTTTGCCATAGTGAGAAAAATATGTCTGAACCAGTTTTATTAGTTCTTTCATAATTTTCAAAACATCCAAAGTCTCTTCATTTCCCCCAAAAAGTTCAATTTCACTGCTTCTCCTCATAACCTAACTAGCTGATACCAGCATCCTTCTTTGTTACTTTCCTCCACAGAGCAAAGCAGAAAGCAATATCCTTCCTATGATTGAGTGACTACAACTGCATACAGTTCTTCAGATTGAATCCACTATTCTGACATCGTAGTTACTCCCCGCTTGCATCCTTCAACTGTGCGGGTAAAGAAAATGGGTCATCGGTTTTCTCCATGACGATGGCTGACAATTCAGTTCCATTGTGTATCCCGTTGTATTGACGTGTCCCTTCAAGCATGCTGCTTGTTTACCAATGTTAGCTGGCAGTGTTTTATCTGAACAAAGTCACAGGTTAAACATAGTAACCACTCAGTTTTATAGGGTAACCTCTCAATAAACATTTACTGTATTGGTTGCACCTCCTCCTGCGTCACTGAGGTAAATCTTCTTGGTTACTGAAGGTTCACGTTCTCATTTCAGTTGCGCCATGAATAATTTTCCAAAGAGTAAAGACAACAGTAGAACAGCTCTATAACGGCATTCGCTTAAATGAACTTCCACAGAGCTGATTAAGATTCTAAATTTGTCACTCATTTTCTCCCAAAGATTGCAGATCTGTCCCTCCTAGAGATTAATACTAGAGCTTAGTACTCGAAGAATTAAGTTTTTAGTAATTGCTTTTTATAATTACAGGGAAATATTTAAGAAATCTGCATAATTTAATTTTGCTGATTTTGTTGATCCTTTGACTTTGAAAAGTGAGAGTTTGAAAATATTTTAAAATAAATTGAATTATAAAAGATGACATTTAACTTTGCTTTTAAACCTTCCTCATGGCAAAAGCTGGGAGTTTGCCGTTCTGCTGCCTCTGTCATGTGAATTACTTATGAAACTTCAACTAAACTTGAGACCTGCTCCCATAGATTTTAAAAATGACTTTGTTGCACAACTCCATAAGCATCTCCTTAATACAATCTGGAAACATTCATTGAAACAATTTGGGCATCAGCCCTGTTAAATGGATAACTGATGTTGTATTAATTCCAGTGTTGTATTCTGTTAACTTATATTAATCAGCACAGAACCTTGCGAGCAATACGATGACATAATTATACATGCATGATGTGTTAGATGGTCCAGCTGGTTGGGTTAATCTGGTTATTTTGGATAAGTGTTGTTTAGATCAACACCTTTTGATTGTACTAAAAAGATGGATCATTCGCCTTGCTGTTCCTGGATGAATCTGTTTCTTACTCATTGTTGCATTTAAGGCCATGCAATGGTACGCTGGGTTGGTTTGTGAGAAAATAGATCGGCACAGGAAACAGTATTTCCATTGGAGAGGAGGGGTGGCTAAAAAAGGAATGGGAGGGAGAGTTCTTTCCTATTTAGAATGTTTTCCATACTCAGCATTGCATAATGTAACAACTTCTGCCATGACTTAATTTGTCTTTATAGACAATGTGTGCTTTTTAAAAATCTGATTCAGTTGTATTGTTATATTTTAGAATGAATGATGACAATCATACTTTAAAAAAAAATAATATGCAAAATATTCACATAATCCAAATCCATTAAATGCTTCCAATCAGATAATCATTTTCTACCAATGCCGACTGTACCATTCTGGAAAAATTGAGTCATTCTGACCATCTGTTTCAATGACAAATGTGCTACCTAGTAGAGCTGGTCTACAATAATTTTATTAATGGACTTCGGTTACAAGATGCTTGCTAAAACCCTTTTAAATTCCCAATCTCCTCCTCCTGAGCAATGGAGTGCAGTTCTACCAGAGCCCAAGTAGCCATTGTCACTGGAAGTCTAGATAGTGAAGGTCAACAAGCTATTTGAATGCTGAGGTTAGTGATGGCCGAGGCCAGTTGCAGCAACTGCACTGCTGGTTGGCTGAGAGCAAATTCATCACAGACCAGGTATTGAACTTGTGACCTTCCTGTATGCGCAGTTCCACACTGGGAATCGCACTTACCAACTAAATCCTATTTTAAGTTTTAAGCAAAATTCATGTTGGTGTTTACCTTCTACACTGGCAAATGGTCCTAGTCACATTTACATGGCCTGTTCTTGTATCCCTTTATGCCCTTTTCCTTCATCCACCTACCCAATCTAATCATGAATGTTGACGTCGTTTCTGCCTCAACCACTAACCCTGGAGGGGAATTCCACAACCTCACAATTCTCTGAAGAGGTTTCCCTTGTTCTCTGTTCTAAAGCTCTTGCGTTTAATCTTGTATCTATAGCCCCTTGTCCTAGGCCTTTCATTCTACAGCCCTCAACTACTGGAAAGAGTCAGCTTCTATCAACTTTATCCTACTCTTTCATAATTTTATGCACTTCTATCAAATCGCCCAGTAATCTGCATTGTTCTAACAAAAAAAAAACGCTATTTATCAAGTCTTTCTTTGTATTTGTATTTCCTGATACTAGGCAACATCTTAGTTAATCTGCATTGTACCCTCTCTAAAGCTTCAGTATACTCCTTCTAGTTTGGAACACAATACTGCACACAATATTCTAACTGAGATCTGATTTAGGTTTTATATAGGCTCATTATTACTTCTTGGCTTTTATATTCTGTACCTCTTGTGATAAACATAGAATTCCATTGGCTGTTTTTATAGCCTTATCAACTTGAGGTGCTGCCTTTAATGTCCTGTGAACCTGTATCCCAATCCCTTTTCTCTTCCACAACGTCGACCCTACTTCTATTCAGAGTGTAGTTATTGCTGTTTATTTTTTTTTATCAGTATAAATGCATCATCTCACTCTTACTAACATTTAATTCATCTGCCTGCCACTTTGTGGAAAAATGATTAAAAAGAAGTAATGAAAGATAATCTATATGATTATAAAATACAAAGCAAATTTAGAGCTGGTATCAGGAAGTTCTTCATACAAAGTGCGATCAGTGCATGGAATGAACTCCCGATAAAGTAGTGGAGGTAAAAACCCTGGAATCATTTAAGAACCAATTTTATGCTGCAGTGAGAGGACTTTGGTGACTTTCTGGATGGATGACACTAGAATGGCTTTACTCGTGCGTAATGATCTTGTGAAAGAGATGAAGAGAGGGGGAATGAATGAGGAGGAAACCAAATGGGGGAGAGGCAATGAGAGATGATGTGAGAAGGGGTGAGATGACGGAGGGGAGTGGGGAGAGGGGGCTAGAGAGTGAAAGAAAGATCGGGAATAAGATGGGAAAAGGGAAAACTAGGTTATAATCCTGATTTTGAGTAAATATTTAGAAACGAGGCATGTTAAAATTCACATCAATGGGCTAGATTTCAGAATTATTTGCTTGGTAGACCATTGTGAGGATATTGGTGAACTAGTATACTGTATTTACAACTTGTGGCTTTGTGTCAGCATACAATTTCTTTCTCCGGGTCTTGATTTACTTGAACTGGAATGTGTATTATAAAATATAGTCTGGTTCTTCATTAAAGAGATTGTGATGGTGGAGTTTTTCAGGGTCTTGAAGCCGCTTAATCCGAGTCTTCGTGCTGCTTGAAGAAACCCCTCCCAATAGCTGTCTTTCTCTCCAGAAGGTTAAGTCTATCTAAGGCTGAAATTCTGCTTCCATATCTGTGGTGCTCTTTGACCACTTTTACAATCCTAGACAAAATACAAGAGGAAGCTTGTCTTCTCTCACCTTCAGCCTCCAACCACCTTCCTCATCAAAATCTTTTTTTTCTTATCTTCCTCCATTCGTTTTGCTCATCTCCTAAATGTGCCATCCTAAAATTTCTTGCTAAACCTCATCTCGTTTACCTTTGTAGTGTCCTACACTGTGGGCCTCAATTTAAAAAAAACTGAAATGAATGTGGGCCTCAATTTAAAAAGACTTAAATGAATGTGAAAATGAAGACCTATTCACCTAACCTATAGAATGCACTGTTTAATTGACTCTGAAATTTGGAACAGCCACTAAGTCATTACATTTCAATTTTCTTGCAAAAAAAAAATTAAAAAATGCATTTTTGATAGTTTTTCTCCACCTGCTTCTTCTTTTGGAGGTGTTGACTCCTTGTTGGGCAATAATGGTTCCAGGGCACCAGTTGAACTCCATACCTTGTCCAAAATGTCATTACTAAAATGTGAGGTTTGACCATCGGGAGGCTATTTGGAGTGGAATAAATCCGGCCAGGCCCTTTTCTGTACTGAGCTGCCATACACAGGTACACACTTCCATAAAGAATTATTGGATATCCATCAGGAGTGTGAACACTGTCTTTTTTCCCCATTCCCATTCCCAACCCCAATCTACCCACCCCACCCCACCCCATGCAATGCGGGGATGCTGAGGACCATATTAGTGTCCCTACTCACGTGCTAACTAAGATTAGCTAACTCAGCCTGGGCTGGGATCAAACCTGCAGCCTTCTCTGGTCTGTAATGCTCAGCGACTCACTCAATTAAATTGCTAGACTGTCAGATCGATAATTGCATCAATGATGTGGATTTTTAGTGGTTGCAGATTTATTGAAATGCTTTAGTTGTGAATAATAGAATCTAAATTTATTTTTATAAAGTTTGAAGCTAAGTTTAACCTTATTTTCAGAGCTTTGTTGCTATATGTATCAACTGCAAAAATGAAATTAATTTATGGCTGCCTTAGAATTGCTGTGTTCTTTGGTTTTTGAAGAATTAAATGATGTCAGTAATGAGAACCACTTGTAATAACACAAACACATGGACCTAGGTTGAAGACTTTTCACTGGTCATTTTTCAGATTTTGTGGAAGTGTTATAATTTGAGGTTAACAGGTAATTGCTGTTTCCTTTATTAAGAACAGACCTCAGATAATTAGAAGGTTAGAAGAGAAATGGAGTGCTCGTGGGAATTGTGAAGGTCGCTCGCAAAACAGGATTAAGTACATAAGAACATAAGAAATAGGAGCAGGTGCACGCCATTCGGCCCCTCGAGCCAGCTCCGCCATTTAATGAGATCATGGCTGATCCGATTTTGGCCTCAACTCCACTTTCCTGCCCGCTCCCCATAACCCTTGGCTCCCCTGTTGCTCAAAAATCTGTATCATTGAATATATTCAATGACTCAGCTTCCACAGCTCTCTGGGGTAAAGAATTCCAAAGATTCACGACCCTCTGAGAGAAGAAATTCCTCCTCATCTCCGTCTTAAATGGGCGACCCTTTTTCTGAGACTATGCCCCCTCATTCTACATTCCTTGACCAGGGGAAACATCCTCTCAGCATCTATCCTGTCAGAATCTTATGTTTCAATAAGATCACCTCTCATTCTTCTAAACTCCAGTGAGTATAGGCTCAACCTTCTCTCATAAGACAACCCCTTCAACTCAGGAATCAACCTAGCGAACCTTCTCTGAACACCCTCCAATGCAAATGCATCCCTCCTTAAATAAGGAGACCAAAACTGTATGCAGTACTCCAGGTGTGGTCTCACCAACGCCCTGTACAGTTGTAGCAAGACTTCCCTACTTTTATAGCTAGTAAAGTTTTATGCAGTAATTTTAACTTTCATGATTGTACTTTGACATTTGCAGCCAATGCATCAAACTGATTAATTTTTTTTTGTAGCTTTCAAAATGATCATTTTTAGTAGGTTTGTGACCACAGAAATTATATTCTGCAAACGATGCTGATATTCAGCAAACTCGGCTTTTTCTTGCCAATGTTCTCTAACAATCTGGACAATGAAAGGTGTCTGTGCATGTTTTCTGTGGAAAACTGGCCAATGTTCACCACCTAGAAATTATTATTGTTGAAAAGCCATTTTAACCAAACTTCTCAAAAGCATTGGTCACATTGAGAAGGAATGGAAATCTCGGCACCAACACTGGTGTCTTTTGCACATGCACGTTTGACTGTGTCATATTGCATAAAGGGCTTGGGTGTGTATCTCTTGCTATACTGAGAATGTCATGCAAACTTTGAGGAGGACTGAGTCATATTAGCAGCTTGGGTGTGAGCCAGCCAGCTACAGGGAGTTTGTGCAGTAAACACCTCCTTTCCATTTTATTAACAGAGTACATAATTGTACTAAGCATCAAATATTTGATTTTCAGTTGCCTAAGTTCTCTCTTGGAATTCAAAGAAAAAGTGAGCAGAATCAACACCCTGCTCAGTTAAGAAATATAGAAGTTAGATATGAGAAATGCACTTCAGGGATAGTGTTTAACATGATGATGTAATATGTACAGACTAGATTATTCCTTGTTTAACCATTTCCTTCAATTGGTAAACCTGCAGTGATTATGCTGCAATCATAGTAGGAACATAAGAAATAGGAGCAGGAGTAGGCCATTCGGCCCTTCGAGCCTGCTCTGCCATTCAATGAGATCATGGCTGATCTTCTGCCTCAATTCCATTCACTGGCCCTATCGCCATATCCCTTGATTCCCTTACTAGTCAGAAATCTATCGACTTCTGTTTTGAATATACCCAATGACTGAGCCTCCACAGCCCTCTGGGGTAGAGAATTCCAAAGATTCGCCACCCTCTGTGTGAAGAAATTTCTTCTCATCTCAGTCCTGAATGGCCTACCCTTTATCCTGAGGCTGTGGCCCCTGGTTCTAGACTCTCCAGCCAAGGGAAACATTCTCCCAGCCTCCACCCTATCAAGCCCTGTAATAATTTTGTATGCTTCAATGAGATCCCCTCTCATTCTTCTGAATTCAAGAGAATACAGGTCTAGTTTACTTAATCTCTTCTCATACGACAATCCCGCCATCCCAGGAATCAATCTCGTGAACCTTCGTTGCACTCCCTCTATGGCAAGTATATCTTTCCTTCGGTAAGGAGACCAAAATTGTACACAGTACTCCAGGTGTGGTCTCACCAAGGCCCTATATAATTGGAGTAAGACTTCTTTACTCCTGTACTCAAATCCTGTAATGAAGGCCAGCATACCATTTGCCTTCCTAATGGCTTGCTGCACCTGCACATTCACTTTCAGTGACTCATGTACAAGGACACCCAGGTCCCTTTGAGCATCTGCATTCCCCAATCTTTCACCATTTAGGAAATACTCTGCCTTTCTGTTTTTTTCTACCAAAGTGGATAACTTCACACTTATCCACGTTCTATTCCGTCTGCCATGTTCTCGCCCACTCACTGAGCCTGTCGAGATCCCCTTGAAGCCTCTTCACATCCTCTTCACAACTGACACTGCCACCTAGCTTTGTATCATCAGCAAATTTGGAAATGTTACATTTAGTCCCCTCATCCAAATCATTGATATAGATTGTGAATAGCTGGGGCCCAAGCACCGATCCTTGCGGTACCCCACTAGTCACAGCCTGCCATCCTGAAAAAGACCCGTTTATCCCTACTCTTTGTTTTCTGTCAGTTAACCAATTCTCAGTCCATGCTAGTATATTACCCCCAATTCCATGTGCCCTAATTTTGTTCACCAACCTCTTGTGTGGGACCTTATCGAAGGCCTTCTGAAAATCCAAACACACCACATCTACCGGTTCCCCTTTGTCTACTCCACTAGTTACATCCTCAAAGAACTCCAATAGGTTTGTCAAACAGGATTTCCCTTTCATAAATCCATGTTAACTCTGCCCAATCTTACTATTAGTTTCTAAGTGCCCAGTTATTGCATCCTTTATAATAGATTCCAGCATTTTCCCAACTACTGATATGAGGCTAACGAGTCTGTAGTTCCCCATTTTCTCTTTCCCTCCTTTCTTAAATAGCAGGGTAACATTTGCTATCCTCCAATCTGCAGGAACCATTCCAGAATCTATAGAATTTTGGAAGATGACAACCAATGCGTCCACTATCCCAATGCGTCCACTATCCCAATGGCTACCTCTTTCAAAACCCTAGGATGTAGGTCATCCGGTCCTTGGGATTTATCGGCATTTAGTCCCATTAATTTTGCTAGTACTGTTTTTTTTACTAATAATTTCTTTAAGTTCCTCATTCTCGCCACACCCTTGGTTTTCTCGTAGTTCTGGGAGGTTTTTTGTGTCTTCCTCCGAGAAGACAGAAACAAAGTATTTATCTAATTTCTCTGCCATTTCCTCATTCCCCATTATAAATTCTCCCGTCTCTGACTGTAAAGGACCTACATTTACCTTCGCCAGTCTTTTCCTTTTCACATACCTATAGAAGCTTTTACAATCAGTTTTTATATTTTTTGCTAGTTTGTGCTCATATTCCATTTTCCCTTTCTTTATCAATTTCTTGGTCCCCCTTTGCTGATCTCTAAAAGCATCATGGAATTGACCGCACTTTTGGCCCATTTGCCAGTGCAAGTTCTTTATTTGGAGCAATCTACTCTAATCCCATTTCCTTGTCCTTTCTCTGTACTCTTTTATATTCATTATTTTCAAATACATATCCAGTGCTCCTTCAAATAGTGATATAGCGGATATTTGTAACTTTCTGTCGAAGGCAATGGAACATAAAATCGAGAAGCGTGTGAAGCGGGCGGCCGATCTGATCCCATCAGTTTCCTGCCAGGCGGGTTAGATAAAATTACTCCCATAAAGCATTCCATGTTCTAATAATGCTCTTTTAATGTGAAAAGATGATCCTGAATCTGTGTACTCTTACTGCTGATTCACCAACCAGTGGAAATTCGCTCAGAATTTTGAAAACCTTATTAGATTCCATTGAAGAAGAACAGGGTAGTCCTGGCCAATATTTATCCCGCAACATCACTTAAAAAAAAAAAGATTATCTGGTCATTATCACATTGCTGCTTGTGGGACCACACTCTGCACAAATTGGCTGCCGCATTTCCTGCATTACAACAGTGACTACACTTCAAAAGAACTTAATTGACTGTAAAGCGCTTTTGGGCGTCCTGAGGTCGTGAAAGACATTAAATAAATGCAAATTCTTTCTTTTTCTTTCTTTCCCAGTTGACACTCAATCCCAGTTGAAGCTAATCATATCTCAATGTCCAAATGCACATTTTCCAAAAGGAATCTCTGGATAGCAATCAGGCGTTGGAACCCTAGTTGATTTTAACCCAACAACAACAACTTGTATTTATATAGCGCCTTTAACGTAGTAAAACGTCCCAAGGCGCTTCACAGGAGTATTAAAATACAAAAAATTTGACACCGAGCCACATAAGGAGAAATTAGGGCAGATGACCAAAAGCTTGGCCGAAGAGGTAGGTTTTAAGGAGCGTCTTAAAGGAGGAAAGAGAGGTGGAGAGGTTTAGGCAGGGAATTCCAGAGCTTAGCGCCTAAGCAACAGAAGGCACGGCCACCAATGGTTGAGCGATTTATAATCAGGGATGCTCGAGGTCAAAATCAGAGGAGCCCAGATATCTTGGGGGTTGGGGGGGGGTGTTTGTGGGGCTGGAGGAGATTACAGAGATAGGGAGGGGTGCTTAACTGGGGGCCAGTGTAGGTCAGCGAGCATAGGGGTGATGGGTGAACGGGACTTGGTGTGAGTTAGGACACGGGTAGTCGAGTTTTGGATGACATCAAGTTTACGTAGGGTAGAACATGGGAGGCCAGCCAGGAGTGCTTTGGAATAGTCAAGTCTAGAGGTAACAAAGGCATGGATGAGGGTTTCAGCAGTGGAGGAGCTGAGGCAAGGGCGGAGACGGGCGATGTTACGGAGGTGGAAATAGGCGATCTTAGTTATGCTGCGGATATCCCAGGGCCATTCAATCAAATTGCTGCACCCCCTTGAGGCCCTGTCTGAGATCAGCCATCCTTGTGTGCTAACTTGTAATCTTCTGGTTACATGTTGATCAATTTCTCACCGGATATTACCTTTACTCATTCAGCCATCAAAGGAGCCTAGCCAGTGTAGTTTCTTTAAAGGGTTATGTTGGGAACTGTCCTTGTACCTCGTTTCTAAAATACCCATTAAATATGTTTTGTTAAAGGAGACACACGTTTGGAGTTTTAAAGAGCTTTAGCTATATGATTATAGTTGGCAAGTAAACTTGGAAAGATTTTTGTAATATAAATATAACATTAAATTGTTCAGGGAAACTAATGAGCTTCTAGTAGTTCATACAGTAGACAATCTGAAAGCAAAGGACAGTAACAATAAAAGTTTGGAGAAAATAAAAAATATGAACATTCTATTATATGCCTATAAACTGGTCAAACTTTCTGGGGTGAAGTTTCTGAACCAGTTGACTTTTGGTGGCCAGTGAGGTCACTTGAGGTTAATCAGCCTGTGAATCCTTCCACTGCTTCATACTATTCTCCAAGTGATCAATGTGAAGATACGATCAACAAATTATAGTTCAATATTCTATTGGCTTTCTTGTTTGCTGCTCTGCACTGGCTGGACATTTTTTTTAATTTGTTCATGGGATGTGGGCGTCGCTGGCAAAGCCAGCATTTGTTGCCCATCCCTAATTGCCCTTGAGAAGGTGGTAGTGAGCCGCCTACTTGAACCGCTGCAGTCCGTGTGGTGAAGGTACTCCCACAGTGCTGTTAGGGAGCGAGTTCCAGGATTTTGACCCAGCAGCGATATATTTCCAAGTCAGGATGCTGTGTGACTTGGAGGGGAACTTGCAGGTGATGGTGTTCCCATGCGCTTGCTGCCCTTGTCCTTCTAGGTTTTAGAGGTCGCGGGTTTGGGAGGTGCTGCCGAAGAAGCCTTGGCAAGTTGCCGCAGTGCATCTTGTAGATGGTACACACTGCAGCCACGGTACGCCGGTGGTGGAGGGGGTGAATGTTTAAGGTGGTGAATGGGATGCCAATCAAGCGAGCTGCTTTGTTCTGGATGGTGTCGAGCTTCTTGTGTTGTTGGAGTTGCACTCATCCAGGTAAGTGGAGCGTATTCCATCACACTCCTGACTTGTGCCTTGTAGATGGTGGGAAGGCTTTGGGGATTCAGGAAGTGAGACACTTGCTGCAGAATACCCAGCCTCTGACCTGCTCTTGTAACCACAGTATTTATGTGGCTGGTCCAGTTAACTTTCTGGTCAATGGTGACCCCCAGGATGTTGATGGTGGGGGATTCGGTGATGGTTATGCTGTTGAATGTCATGGGGCAGTGGTTAGACTCTCGCTTATTGGAGATGGTCATTGCCTGGCACTTGTGTGGCGTGAATGTTACTTGCCACTTATCAGCCCAAGCCTGAATGTCATCCAGGTCTTGTTGCATGCGGGCATGGACTGCTTCATTATCTGAGGAGTTGCGAATGGAACTGAACACTGTGCAATCATCAGCGAACATCTCCACTTCTGTCCTTATGATGGAGGGAAGGTCATTGATGAAGCAGCTGAAGATGGTTGTGCCTAGGACATGTTAAATTGTTGAGTCCATTAAGACTACTAGGTCTCTTTCAATTTTATCCTTAGCTGTTTCAGCATCATCCATGGAATCTAGTTGTTTGAGTTAAATGAGCCCACTGTCCTGGCATTAATCAAAAATCCTGGCAATCCATTCCAGCTGCTGTTCATGCTCTGAAGGAAGAAGTACTTCTTGATGTCTGCGCTATATTTGTCCTTCACAACCTTGAATATGTACCCCCCCTGTCAGGCTGCTCTGGTGGGAGAAAGTTGAGGTAAAACGTACTGCCAGTATGTATGCCTTTTGGGGAGGGGCATGAGCAGATGCACCACCGCTGTGATTCCAGACTACAAGGAACATTAAATCAAAGGAACGCCCATGCTAAAGGGAGAAAGACTGAAAAGTAAAATAGACCACAATCATTATGAAACCGACTGCAACAATTACAAAAAATTGCCACTCTTTCAGAAAATTTCTTATTCTGTTCAAACTGTGTAAATTTACATTGAGACAAGAACAGGAGGGGTCCCAGCACAGATCCCTGGGCACCCAGTTCAGTACCTCCCCTTTCAGCATTGTGACCCCAGCTAAAGGTTATTAACCTGTGGTGGCATTTGCAGGCCTGTGTATACTTCTCATCAAATTTTGACTGCTTTTATAATCCCACAATCAGAATGAACGTTTTTCTTTGTTTTGTTACCAGTAATAGTTTTGACTATTTCACCAACAGAATTACATTGTAGCTCTTTTATGGCTTTCGTTTGTGTGAGAAACAATAAACCAAAACATTGGGCACATTTGAAAGAAAAACCAGTTCAACTAGGATGAGTCTTTTTCGGAATGTCAGTCTTCATTGTGCTTTATTTGATTAAACTTTTAAGTATTGATCTCTTATTTTACTGGTTTTAAGTATAGGACTAGTGCTTAATTTGTGACCATTCTATGTAACTGCTATAATTGTATTTTACGCTAGTGTCAGAAATGGACATAATAGCCATTTATAATCTGAAATCATCTCTTATTAGACCTGGAAGTTCAGTACTCATCAGCAGCACACAACAGCTTACCAATTGCATCTGTTACTCTGCTAATGTGTATTGCAGCTTTATGTCAACCTTGTTAAATATGATTACAATGGAACAAATAACCATGACTATCAACTTAACCCAATTAAACAACATTGACATACACCAGAGCACACTGTTTATGTGATGCATTTTCACCTTTTTACACAGAAATGTTATAATGGAGACTTGCTGTACTATCTATTTATTTGGTTGTTAAGTTTATATAGAGGTGATTTTTATATGATTTGATGTGTTTTCCTGTGAGCAAGCTTGGTTCTTACTCTAGATTGCATCAAATAGGACTACATTGCAATAGTTCTAACTGAATTTGTAATCCTCTGGAAGTGTGCTAATTTTCAAATTACAATTGTTTTGTAATAATTGTGGTGTGTTTTACTTTTCAGTTTTCCTCTTTTTTGAATGTGTGTTCCTCCTTCATGCCTGCTGTTCCACGTACTCTGGGATCGCAGCGATAGTGCCTCTTTCCTCCTCCCCAACAGGCATATGCACTTGCAGAATTTTTTTTTCCTGGCCACTTTCTTCCTTCCTCTCATGAAGGTGGATCGTTCAATGGATGCCAGTAGCCTTCTGGTATCTCACCCAAGTGTTTTGAGTTGTGAGCCGAGACTGCAAATGTCAAACTATTTGATCATGTAATAAAAGAGAATCACTATTCAGCTTGATTTTTGTCCTGACTCAGTCTCTAAACATGAACCCTTTGCAGCAGGAGTTGCTCAGTAGTGAACAGGAGTGGTGACCCTGGTTGATTTTTCTCCTGCACTCTTTCCTCCCCTCCCCCGCCCCCCCCCCCCCCCCCCCCCCCCCCCCCCCCAAAATCAATCTGGAGACAGGGTGCATTGTGTTTCTAAAATAAAAATAAGATCTAAACTTTTTATACTTGATATTGCATATTGATTAAATTGGAAGGATTAGACCCCAAACCCCAGTATCTATTTCTCTCCGGTCAGTGGTACCTTTCAGAGGTTGGACTTTCCAAACTATCAGATGGCAGATTTGTAAACTAGATGATGTGTTCGAGCTTTTGCAGAAGTTTGCAGTAATTTTGCTTAAGTTGATTTGAACTGCAATTAATCTGCAGTACTTGCAGAAATTCCACTCTGCGCTCTTTTACCACATTCATTCATCTATTTTCTTTAAAATGGGTTAATGAATGCACAGAGGAATTTCATACAAATTGGCATTTGTAATGTTTGTAATTTCAATATGTTAGTTGCAGCAAAGCAGTTTGTCGTGGCACCATTCATTGACGGCACAGCTGCAATTTAGAATTACGACAATGCCCCAAAGAAAGTGTAGACACTTTTTTTCTGTTGAAGGAATTGCTGCGGCTTTTGTACAGTAGGAATTGTTTTAAACTTTCAAATCTGTACCCCTTAGGGTTAGGGGTAGTTGTCATGTGCCCTTGTACATTGGCTTTGCTGCAGCAAATTGAAAATGTTATCTTACTTATTCCATAGACACATTTTATACCATTTGAGACTACAACTGTTCCTATTTCCAATACAAATCCAAATAATACGAGAGAAATATTATGTGGGACCTACTCTTGACAGCTTAAGCTGCTCCCCTGCACAATTGTGAAAGTTTATAAGCATCCCAGTTTCAATTTATTTTTCAGCCCTGCTAAGAATCTCATTTGAAAACTCTGCCAGTTTCACACTTTTTTTAATTTTCATGACTAAACTTTCTTGCCACACAATAAATAAAAATGAGAAGTCGCACAACACCAGGTTATAGTCCAACAGATTTATTTAAAATTACAAGCTTTCGGAGCTGTCGCCCCCTTCCTCAGGTATAGTTACTGTGAGAGAATCGATCAGAATTCACAGAATATAATAGATTAAATCTTTCCCTACATCAAAGACACACTAAGAGCACAGCCAAGACAATGAGATGTGTCCCAGGGGGTCCAACGCGTCAAAACACCTGCTGGCTGCATATCCTCTCCATTTGGGTTTGTTTTTTGTGTTTGTTTCTTGTGTTTGTTTTTTTTTTAAACTGGAAAGACCGGCAACGATGTCAAGTCACGTTCTATAGCGTGACATGAACCCGATATCCCGATTGAGGCCGTCCTCATGAGTGCAGAACTTGGCTATCAGTTTCTGCTCGATGATGTTGCGTTGTCGTGTATCCCGAAGGCCGCCTTGGAGAACGCTAACCCGCAGATCCGAGGCTGAATGCCCTTGACTGCTGAAGTGTTCCCCGACTGGGAGGCAACCCTCCTGCCTGGCGATTGTTGCGCGGTGTCCGTTCATACGTTGTCTCAGTGTCTGCATGGTCTCGCCGATGTACCATGCTCTGGGGCATCCTTTACTGCAACGTATCAGGTAGACAACGTTGGCCGAGTCACATGAGTATGTACCATGTACCTGGTGGGTAGTGTCCTCACGTGTGATGGCAGTATCTGTGTTCATGATCTGGCATGTCCGCATCATGAACACAATAAATAGGTTTTTCTTCAGTTGGAAAGAAATTGCACGTCGTACTGTTTTACACTGTCTTTAATAGCTCAAGCACGGATAGTAACACAAATGATTTTGCCGTTCTGGTGAATACTTTTGCTGATGTTGGGGTGGAGGGAAGGTCTATACAGCCCAAGCTCATACCTGAAATATTGGACTTTGATGGCAAGTGCTCATGCTGCAAACCTTTTAGCTTTGCTGTTGGTAGCACTTACTGTCAGAGGCACTCTGTGAACCTCCTACTTCTGATGGGAATCTTGCCATCAGACACAACCTTGTGATATAAAGTGAGCAGCTACTACTTGGAAAATAATTAACTGACTTTTATGATCAGAATTTATTTGGTCACTTTTGGTCCATGTGAAGACCAAGAATATAGTTGCTTGCTCAGACCAAGTGAACTTTCAGTGAAAAATGTTGGGTACATTTCATTTTAATCTTGTCCCAGTCAGGCGTGCTTGCAAATCATCAGCAGATTGACAAAACAAATCTTTTAGTTTTAAGAATGAGAGAAGTCCATTCAGCTCATCAAGCCTACACTTATCAATAGATCATGGCCCAGTAATTACACCAGTAAATACTTAATTTATTATCGATATTGGGTTGGAAGCTCACATGGGAGTTGAATAGGATTCTGAGTTTATGAACAGTCTGATTCACCTGCGACATTGGCCGGGGAGAGGAATGCAATTGGCGGCAAGTATACGGAGTTTCTGGTGGGGGCTTAAGACAATGGCTTTGATCTTCCCAATGTTTAAGTGGAGGAAATTGTGATTCATTCAAGACAAGATGTCGGACAAGCAGCCTGACAACAGAGGTTGTGGAAGGGCCGAGAGAGGTGTTGGAGAGGTAGAGCTGAGTGTCGTCTGCGTACATGTGGAACTTGACGTGTTTTTGGAGGATGTCACTGAATGGCAGCATATAGATGAGAAATGGGAGTGGGCCAAGGATAGATCCTTGGGGGACTCCAGAGTAATGGTGCACGAGCGTGACGAGAAGCCATTGCAGGGGATTCTCTAGCAACAACTGGATGGCTAAGAGTGGAACCAGGCGTGGGCAGTCCCACTCAGCTGGACAATGGAGGAGAGACGTTCGAGGAGCATGATGTGGCCAACTAAAGGCTGCAGATAGGTCGAGAAGGATAAGGAAGGATAGTGCACCATGGTTACAGTCATACAGGATGTCATTTATGACTTTAGGGCTGTTTCTGTACTGTGCCAGGTGCGGACACTTGATTGGAGAGGTTCAAACATGGAGTTGCGGGAAAGATGGCATTGATTTGAGAGGCGACAACACGTTCAAGGACTTTAGAGATGGGGCAGTAGTTCTCGAGGGCAGAGGTCTGTCAAAGGTGCATTTTTGAGGAGAGGGTGATGACAAGGACATACATTTTAAGAATTTGGAATTTAGGATTAAAGAGGGAAGCTAAAAGGGTAATAATTATAGAATAAACTATCAAGGAACACTGTGGGAGCAGAGAGTATAAATAAATCAAGAGAAAATTGCATGCACTTGAGAGAGTAGCGATTTGAGAGATTAGATGGGATTAAACCTGTCTGGGTTGTTGGGCCAATGGCCTTGAACTGTTCCTGAGAGCTTGTAGATTCTTGAATCCACTATTTTATATTTATATGTTTAAGTAAAGAGCAAAGAAAATTGAAACAGACTACAAAACAAAAGACTAGGAATAATGAGAAATCGGCAGAGAGACGGATTCTTTGATGTTTAAATATTAAAACCAATACAGTTTTATTACCACATTACAGCATTCCTTATTGAAGAAATATGGAGCTAAGCAAATTTAACCCCCTCCTCCAGTTCAAGTTAAGAGTATTATTCCATATTCTCTTTTTGATAACCTGATTTATTTGATCAACTGAAGGTATCAGATGTAGGTTCTGGCGAAGCATACCTGGCATATTGAAGGTGTGTGTGTGTGTGTGTGTGTGTGTGTGTGTGTGTGTGTGTGTGTGTGTGTGTGTGTGTGTGTGTGTGTGTGTGTGTGTGTGGTCAGCTTGACCTGACATGGGGGGAAGAACAACTTTCACAATCCTGAGATTAACAGTTTTATATATGTGGTTGTCATAATTATATGCAACCTAAATTTCTAACCAAGAATAAAACAAACTCTGGCAGAAGTGTCCAAGTTTAAAACAGTACTGTCCACTTGTACCTGTTTTGTCAGATGTAGTAGCATAGATTGACAGTTACTGAAAATGTTGCATTTTATAATCTGAATAAATGTACAGGAAACTCTTTATTAACCGGCACCCAAATATCCGGAAATCTCTCTTAACCGGCAAAATTCTTGAGTAGGTAACCGGGGTTTTCCTTCATCTCTCATTTAAAATTAACTTTAAAAAAAACCCCGAGGTGTTTGCCTTGTATCGGAGCGTGTAGATTGGGAGAGGAATGTGCAGCCCGGGTAGGCAGTGGACACGACAGATGGTCAGCTGGCGGTCCCCGGGGAGACGGAGCTCCGAATGCAGGCGCATGTCAATGTGTATGGGGCTCTCGTACGTTGGGAGATATAACTTTCCATTATCCGGACTTTTTGATTAACCGGCACCACGCCGGTCCCGTCGGTGCCGGTTAATAGAGTTTCCTGTAAACATAGAAACATAGAAACATAGAATCTAGGAGCAGGAGTAGGCCATTCGGCCCGTCGAGCCTGCTCCGCCATTCAATACGATCATGGCTGATCATCCAAATCCAGTACCCTGTCCCTGCTTTAATCCCCACAGTACACATATCCCACCCTACCCCCGTAACCCCACGTATTTAATTCCCCCTAACATATCCCATCCTATCCCCATAACCCCACATATTTAATCCCCCCTAACACTAAGGTCAATTTATCATAGCCAAATCAACCTAACCCACACATTTTTGGACTGTAGTTCAGTATAAAGAGCGTTTGAATTCTTTTGAGAAAAAAAATCAATGTTGAAAGTATACAGCGGGACAGCATCTGAAATAGCAACATTGACAAAAGCTTTGGATGTGACCCTTTATCAGAACACTCAGCTCTCACGAAGGGTCTCGCCTGAAATGGTAACCTTCCATTTCTTTTGAGATAGAGACAGAAAAAGAGAAAGAAGTTAACTTACTGGGGGTAATTATCCCGTAGACACCTATTTAGTGTGTAGCTGATCCCTGTTTGCATTGTCTAATGAAGGGTTCAACCAAAACATTAATCTGTGTTTCAGATGCTGTCTGACCTGCTCTGCAGCATTTTCTGTTAGTATTTTGGATGTTTTTTAGTCTGCGATATAAAAACAGATGGTTTGTGATGCGCAACAAATGAGATCCCTGGATTATCTGAAAGGATTAAATTGTTAAATTGATGGGCACTGGGGTCAGATTTAAGGAATTTGTTGCAATTAAGGGTCTGCGGAACACGTTGTTCACAACACGTACTCCTGTAATCAGGTTTCTATTGCGTGCACTGTGAAATGTGCTAGGCTAGGAGTGAAAATGTTGAGATGTGTCGGCATATTAAATCCAGGTAAATTGAGGTTAGTTGAGGGATTAAAAGGGGAAAAAACGGATGAATTCCATTATTATCTGCATCATTATCTGAAGAATTGCGAATGGAGCTGAACATTGTGCAAACATCAGTGAACGCTCCACTTCTGATCTTATGATGGAGGGAAGGTCATTGATGAAGCATCTGAAGATAGTTGAGCTGAGGATGCTGCCCTGAGGAACTCGTGCAGCAATGTTCAAGGGCTGAAATGATTGGCCTCCAATGACGACAACCATCTTCCTTCGTGCTAAGCATGACTCCAGCCGAGTGTTTTTCCCCTAATCCCCATTGACTTCAGTTTTACTAGGGCTCCTTGGTGCCACAATCTTGTATAAAATGCTGGTTCGGCCCCAACTGGAGTAGTGTGTCCAATTCTGGGCACCACACTGAGGAAGGATGTGAAGGCCTTAGAGAAGGCGCAGAAAAGATTTACGAGAATGATTCCAGAAATGAGGGACTTCAGTTACATTGATAGACTGGAGAAGCTGGGGTTGTTCTCCGTGGAGCAGAGAATATTGAGAGGAGATTTGATAGAGGTGTTCAAAATTATGAGGGGTCTGGACAGAGTAGATAGAAAGAAACTGTTCCCATTGACAGAAGGGTCAAGAACCAGAGGACATTTAAGGTGATTGGCAAAAGAACCAAAGGTGATGTAAGAAAAAACTTTTTTACGCAGCGAGTGGTTAAGATCTGGAATGCACTGCCTGAAAGGGTGGTGGAGGCAGACTCAATCTTCCCTTTCAAAAGGGAGTTGGATAAGTATCTGAAGGAAAAGAAAATTGCAGGGCTATGGGGAAAGGGCAGGGGAGTGGGTCTAGCTTTAGAGTCGGCATGGGCTTGACGGGCCGAATGGCTATCTTCCATGCTGCAACCGTTCTATGATTCTATAAATGCTGCCTTGATGTCAAGGTCAGTCACTCTCCCCATACGTCCGGAATTCAGGTCTTGTGTCCATATTTGGACCAAGGCTGTAATGAGGTCTGGAGCCTAGTGGTTCTGGCTGAACACAAACTGAGCATCGGTGAGCAGGTTATTGGTGAGTAAGTGCCGCTTGATTGCACTGTTGGCGACACCTTCCATCACTTTGCTGATGATTGAGAGTAGGATGATGGGGTGGTATTTGGACAGGTTGGATTTGTCCTGCTTTTTGTGGACAGGACATACCTGGGCAATCTTCCACATTATCAGCTAGATGCCAGTGTTGTCGCTGTACTGGAACTATTTAGCTAAGGGCACGACTAGTTCTGGAGCACAGGTCTTCAGCACGACACCTGGGATATTGTTGGGCCCCATAAACTTTGCTGTGTCCAGTGCACTCAGCCGCTTCTTGATCTAATGTGAAGTGAATCAAATTGGCTGAAGACTGGCATCTGTGATGGTGGAAACCTCAGGAGGAGGTCGAGAAGAATGAGCCACTCAGCACTTCTGGCTGAAGCTGGTTGCAAACACTTCAGATGTGTCTTTCGCACTGTGACTTAGCAGTGGATCCATGAATGTTTCTTGAAGTAATTTTGTGGCACATTGGAACCTCTATTATTCACTTGCCCTCTGGCTAGGTAATGGAAATTGGTAGATAATTGAAAGTCCTGAATTTTGAAATATATAAATCTATATACAGTAGTGCCTTATCATGTGTCTCAAATGTATTTAAGCACATCACATACAATGAATTACTTTGAAGCATTGTTATTTAGACAAACATGGAAACTGTTCGTGCACAGCAAGATACCAAAAACAGCGATGAGATAAATGAACTTATTCATGATATTAGTTGAGAAAGTAATGTTGGCCATGACCACAGAGGAACATTCAACCCTTTTTCAAATAGTGCCTTTCATCTTTAACTTCACCCTGAACCACCAGAATAGGCAGACCAAACTTTGGTTTAATGACCAATCAAAGCATCTCTCGATAATGCACCACTCCCTGTGTACTGCAGTGGAATGTCAACTTAGATTATGACCTCAAACCCATGATTCTGAGGTAGCCAAGCTAAACATTTACACACACATTGGTCCCGCATGTAAGAATGAACAAACTTGCATTTATGTAGCACTTTGCATGTTCTCAGGATGTCCCAAATTGCTTCAGAGCCAATTAACTACTTTTGGAGTATATTCACTGTTATACTACAGCACATTATTGTGGCAGCCAACTTGCACATAGCAAAGTCTAACAAACAGCAATGAAATAAATGACCAGTTAATCTGTTTAGATTGGTGTTGAATGTGGGATAAATATTGGCCAGAACACCATAAAAAGTCCACAGCTCTTTTGAATAGTGCCATGGGATCCTTGTCTGTCAGCTGGACAGACAGACAGGGCCTCATTTTTAACATCTCATCCAAAAGATGGCACCTCACAATGCAGTACTGTACTGAAGTGTCAGCCTAGATTATGTTCTCAAGTCCTGGAGTGGCACTTGAACCTACAACCTTCTGATTCAAGCGAGAATGTGACCACTGAGCCAATCTGACACTATGGTACAGCAATAGCCCAAAAACTATTCAATGATGAGAATTCCTCTGCATTACAAAAAATGTGCCTCTCCTCTCACCCTACCACCCCATTACTGTTTTACATTTTCTGTTTTTTGGCTATTTCCCCACTTCTTAGTTTTCTCTCCTCTTCCAATGGTGCTAACTCATAGAATCATACAGCACAGAAGGAGGCCATTCAGCCCTTCATGACTGTGCTGGCTCTTTGAAAGAACTATCCAATTAGTCCCACTCTGCTGCTCTTTCCCCATAGCCCTGCAGAATTTTCCTTTTCAGGTGAATATCCAACTCATGCTGGGGTATGGTTCCAGGGATGCCGGCAGCCTCCATATCTTGCCCAGATCGATGCAGTGAGTATCAATTCCAGATCACATCACAGCTTAGTCTGATCCGATCCTTACCTGACATCCTTGCGTATAGTTCCCAGAGGGCAATATTGAAATCCTGTACTATCTGCTCTGAGTAATAAGGTTGAAAGTTCAAGAGCTGCTATGGGCATCAGTACATAACCTAGACAGACACTTTGATGTAGTACTGAAGGAGTGCTGCATTGTCAGAGGTGCCATCTTTTGGATGAAATGTTAAACCTGATTAGGTTGACATAAAAGTCCCCATGGCATTATTGGAAAAAACAGGGGGGGGTTTCCTGTTATCCTGGTTAATATTACTCTCTCAACCAACACCGGCAAATATGGGAACAAAAAGCGAAACACTGCAGATGCTGGAAATCTGAAACAAAAACAGAAAATGCTCAGCAGATCAGGCAATATCTCTGGTGCGAACGGAGGAATTGTTCCTTGAAAAGTAATCCTTTGGTTGTAAAGTGCTTTGTGATATCTTGTGATTGATGACATACTTTATAAATGTAAGCTTTTTCTTACTTCATGTGAGTCTTCTGTTCTATTGCTGCTGACAAATATTACTCCAGTTTTCAAGTGATAATTTGAGAGAGATTTTCCCCTTCCTTCCCCTTCCTCCCTCCCCGCAATATTGGTTCCATGATGCTGTACCCTTGTGATGTGTCCCTTGTCTGAGTCCAATATATGTCATTATATGAATTTATTACAAGAATTATTCACTGCTCTTGTATAATTTGTATTCGATTTGTTGCTGTACTCCGAATCTGCGTATCTACTCTATATTTCTTGTTTTTTTTGTCGCTAATTTTCTTTGCCAATGTCTCTCATCTCCTCTTGCTAGTTTATGGTTTCATGGCTGTGAGTGGTCTCTGGTATCTTGGCCAAGTGGTCATTATTCATGTGTGAGCTTTTACAGGATTGTCAGGTTATTCAATCATAAGAGATGTCACAGCTGGGATTGAACCTGTTCTTCCCTATATTTCACACATGCATTGCCAACTGAGGCCATTTGATACCTGGATTTCTGGCAGACTATTCTCTCTGCAACCAGGGCCACTGAGCAAATTGCAATGCCCCTAATGTGACCCCAGATGAGACCAAAAACTCTCAACAAACTATGGATCAAACCTGGAATTCGTGATTTGTGTGACTTTCAGTGGTATCCCTTCACTATTTATTTTGAAAATATTCTGAGTACAGAGTATGGGTAATTTCCAATCATTTTTTAAAAAAATGTAAAGACATGCATCAAGGCGTATCTGGGATGGTTTGAAGAATGAAGCCGAGTTCTAAAAGAATCATTGGCCTAGCAAACTTTTCAGAAACCCATCTTTTCCATTCACTATTGCCTGAAGTATAAAATGGGACATTAATAGTCGTGGGAAGAAAGCTTTTGGGACATCTTTACATTCAGCACAACCCAGGAAGCTGATGGGGACATTTCTTTTTCTTGTATTTAGGTCTGGAAGACAGAACGAGCTCCGGATCCTGGGGAGCCGGGGGTCATCCTAGCCCATCCAGGGTAAGACACAGTATACTGGTTATTACAGAACTAAACTACAATTTGTTTGGCTACTTACTGCTATTGATAAATTGATTTTATTTAGAAGGATCTTTATGGAGGTCGAACTTTAAAGTTCACGCAATTAAAAAAGTAAATAGATGGGGGTATTGCAAATCTGTTGAGAATATTGTTTTGAATTTAGTGTTCATTTTAGTGTACCACTGTTGTCCCTAAGCGTGTATTGAATATTTGCTTTCATGTAGGGCAGTACAGTTGTATGTGAGCTTAATTGGTGACCTCAAATTTCTCCCATCACTTGCATGACCAATACTTCATGCTGGTGTTGCAGCTCAGAATGATTTCTTGAAACTCAAGTTGGAAGGACAGCATTCATCGTTGGTGGGTGCTTTCTGTGGCCCAATGGACATAGTTTCCCCAAACACATGGTCACCGTAATATGTTATTGAAGTCCAAGTGACGACAATACATTGCAACAACAACTTGCATTTATATCACACCTTTAATGTAGGAAAAGGTCCCACGGCACTTTACAGAAGCGAAATCCGGCAATTATTGACACCAAGCCAAAGAAGCAGACCTTACGAGGTGATTGAAAGCTTGGTCAAAGAGGTAAGTTTTAAGGAGGGTTTTAAAGATGGAAAGGTTCAGGGAGGGACTTCCAAAGCTTCGGGCCTAGACAGCTGAAGGCATGGCCATCAATGGTGGGGCGGGGGATGCATAGGAGGCCAGACTTGGAGGAACATGGGGCTGGATTTTGCAGGGGATCAGCGGGCGCGATCGGTGGCGGGTCGGGTGGGAAAGTGTTCCCCCCCCCCCCCCCGGCAGGTCGGGACCCTTCTGTCAACCCACCGCCACACGCCTTTCCCTGATGGTCGGGTCTGTCAGTGCTGAGCAGACCAGACACTCAGCAGCGGGTTCACAGCGGGGGACCCAATTCAGGTAATTAGTGCCTTGTTTAGAGCCACTTAAGAATGAATTTCCACTCACCACCTGTATTTGACAGCTCACCCACGGGGTCCACGCTGGTCATGGATCACGTCTGTCAAGCTGAGGTGGGAGTTCAGTGGCCATTGAATCAGCTGTTGAGTTGACCACTTCAAATGTACAGTAAAAGCTCCCACCTTAGAGAGATATCTTCCCTCAGCCACAAACTCTTCCTCACTGCATTTCCACAACAGATTCACCCTGCTGCAAGTCTTTACACATGTCTTGATCCAGTCTGACCTTATTACCTCTCTCACCATTGACAGATCGCTTCTGTCATCTCTACTTCACCTGTCATCTATTCCATCAGCATGGGTGCCCTTTATACTCTTTCACCTTGGTCCTCAGAATCCCACCACGATCAGCCCCCACACCAGCATCACCACCAACCTTCTCTGCAATCACACCTGATGCTGCACAGGACAGAGGGCATGAGCACCCGACCGCATTGCTGCCCGGCAGCCAAGGGATGGCCTCACCATGGCCAGATTTACTTCATTTGACGCTGTACACCCTGGCTGCCACATGAAGCGCCAGGTTGGCACCACCCCACACCAACACCATAAAGCATCCCTACAATGCCCACGCCATTCCTTTCACACTCATGACCATAGCGGGGTGGTACCGTTATGTCTCACCATTCACTGCAACTCACTAAACTACATCCAAAGGTGCACACAAATCTGTCCAAGAACACAAAGTGTTGAAAATAAAGATTTCAATGTTTGACAGCACATTAACAGAAACTTTACATGAACATTGCATAAAACTTCCAAGTGCCTACTCTTGTGTGTTGTTAGTTGGTATGATTGGACTAGGATGAGGGTGAGTGTAATGGGTGGCTAGTGAGATGGGGAGGGATGGGTGGAGGTGCAAGATAAATTGGTGTGAGTAAGGATGTGCAGGAGTAGAGTAGGGAAGGCAGAGAGTGATGGGGATGTGATGAGATGAGGTTAAGTGTGGCTTTGTACTAACGTTTCGTGATCTACTAAGATAATTGAAACGTTTGCGGCACTGCACCCAGGTCCTCCTGACTGCATCCCTGCTTGTGCCCTCCTCTGCAATGTGCAACCAGGCTGTGTTGATCTCTTGGGGAGGTCTCTTCCGCCCATGGGAAGGGAAGAGGTCCTCCCTGTGTGCTGTGACTCCCTCCATAAGCATATGGAGGGAGTCATGGAAGAGGCTAGGTGTAGTCGTGCACCTCTGTGCAGTGCTTGTCAGTGTTTGCAGCACCTCAATGCTGTAGAACACTGACAGCACAAATATCAAAATCAATTTGGCCATGGTCCCTTTGAGGAAACCGGCTGATGACGCGTCATCAAATGGCGTCACCAGACCGGCTTCCTCTAATTGGCCGGGAAACGCGCTGGGCGGGCTTAACAAGCCCAATCAGGGGAAATTCATTTCAGAGGCCGGGATGGAGATGGCAGCGAGGTCGGGACCTGCCACCGATGTCGCCCGCCGAGGTTAGTTAAATCCCAGCCATAGCGTTCTTGGTGGGTTGTAGGTGTGGCGGAGGTTACAGAGAAAGGGAGAGGTGAGGGATTTGAACATGAGGATGAAAATTTTAAATTTATGGCATTGGGAGATAGTGAGCCAGTGTAGGTTAGCGAACATGGGTGATGGGCAAGCAGGACTTCGTACGGATTATGATATGGGCAGAAAGAGTTTTGGATGAGCTTAAGTTTATGGAGGGTGGAAGACTGGTCAGGAGAGCATTGGAATTGTCGAGTCTGGAGGTGACAGAGGCATGGATGAGGGTTTCCGCAGCAGACGTGCTGAGGCAAGGGCGATATTATGGAATTGGAAGTAGGCGGTCTTTGTGATGGAGAGGATATCGGATCGGAGGATCAGCGCTGGGTCAAATCAGATGCTGAGGATGACGAGGAAACATTCGGTTTCAAACTGAGTCAGTGGCCGGGGAGGGAGATGGAATTGGTGGTGAGCGTACAAAGTTTGTGGCGGGAGCTGAAGACGATGATTTCAGTCTTCCCAATTTGTAATTGAAAGAAATTGCAGCTCATCCAGGAGTGGATGCCAGACAAGCAGGCTCACAATACCAAGGCAGTGGGGAGGTCAATTGTGATGGTGGAAAGGAAGAGCCGGAGGTAGTCACTGTAAATGTGGAACCTGACGACCTGTTTGGATGATTTGGTCAAGGAAGGATCCAAGAATAGATCCTTGGGTGACTCCAGAGGTAAAAGTGCGAAGGTGGAAAATGAAGCCATTACTGGATAAGCTGTGGCTACATCGGATAGGTTAGAGTGGATCAAGTGATGGCAGTCCCACTGAGCTGGACAATGGAGGAGAGGCATGGAAGAGGATGGTGTGGTCAACAGTGTCAAAGGCTGCAGACATGTCAAGGAGGATGTGGAGGGATAACGTATCATGGTCACAGTCACAGAGGATATCATTTGTGACTTTGATTAGGGCCATTTCAGCGTTGTGGCAGGGGTTGAAATCTTTGTTTTAAAATTTGTTTATGGGATCTGGGCGTCACTGGCAAGGCCAGCATTTATTGCCCATCCCTAATTGCCCTTGAGAAGGTGGCGGTGAGCCGCCTTCTTGAACCGCTGCAGTCCATGTGGTGAAGGTACTCCCACAGTGCTGTTAGGGAGGGAGTTCCAGGATTTTGACCCAGCGACGATGAAGGATCGGCGATATACTTCTAAGTCAGGATGGCGTGTGACTTGAAGGGGAACTTGGAGGTGGTGGTGTTCCCATGCGCCTGCTGCCCTTGTCCTTCTAGGTGGAAGAGGTCGCGGGTTTGGGAGGTGCTGCCGAAGAAGCCTTGGCGAGTTGCTGCAGTGCATCTTGTAGATGGTACACACTGCAGCCACAGTGTGCCGGTGGTGGAGGGAGTGAATGATTAAGGTGATGGATGGGGCGCCAATCTGTTTGGAGAGATTCAAACATGGAGTTGCGGCAAAGATGGGCATGGATTTGAGAGGAGACAACATGTTCAAGGACTTTGGAGATGAAAAGGAGATTGGAGATGGGGCAGTAGTTTGCAATTACAGTTTTTGAGGCCCTTAACCTTTGTGTAGCAGTCAAACCGCTGTTAAAACCCCAGTTACACCTAATCCCTTTGGGTCTAACTTTTAGTGGAGAATTTAACAGCTTAATTACTCCGGAAGAGCCAAAGTTTTGGTCAGTTTCAATGATTTATGAGATTTCACTGATTGCCGGCTCTGTTGGGGGTGGGGGGGATGGAGATGTGGGGGGGTGGGGATGGGGGCTGGGGGGGGGGGGGATGGGGATGTGGGGGGGTGGGGGGTGCACAGCACAGCCAATTTCGGAGCTGTCATTGACGGATCGCAACTTTGAGATTTCCCAAATCCCAAGGTTGCTGTCCGTTTCAAAGGCGGTATGATGGTGTACACTGACAGTTCCCCATCATACCGACCGCAAATTCAGGGCCACCTCGTCTAATCTCGCTCTCTTACAAACTGCCCTTTAATATTACACTTTTTCAAACATCTAATGTAATTCACTTTTAAAACAGTTTATAGATTTTGTTTCAATCACAGTTTGTGACAGGGAATTCCGTATTCTAACTGCCATCTGTGCAGAATCAAATTCTAACCTCTCCTTTAGTTCTTTTTGTCTTCATTAAATTTGTCCTGTTACTATCCTTCTTTGCATTTGTATTTCCTCATGCTGGACAGCATCCTTGTGAATCTGCATTGTACCCTCTCTAAAGACTCTGTATTCTTCCCTATAATGGGGAACCCAATACTGCACACAGTAATCTAACTGAGGTCTTTAATAGGTGCATTGCTACCTTTGGCTTTTAAATTTTATTCTCTTGTGATAAAACCAAGAATTCCTTTACCTTTTTTAACAGCATTACAAGCTGAGGTGCTGCCTTTACCCTCAATACTAATGCTCTTCCACAGCATCGAGCCTACTTCGATTCAGACTAGAATAATTGCTGTTAATTTTTTTAAGCAAAATGTTATCACGTCATACTTAATGACAATGAATTCCATCTTGCACTTTTTAGCCCATTCTCCCATCATAGCAATATCCTGTTGCAGCTTCCTTTTGGTCTTCTAAAGAATTAACCATACCTTCTATTTTGGTCTAATTTGCAAATTTTGACACCACTTCCTCTTGGCCGATATTCAAACTATTGATATTCAATGAACAGAAGTGACCACAGCATTGAACCTTGTAGGGCACGGTCATCCCTTTTGAAATTTGTGTTGGCTACTTCTAACTATTTTCTCCTTTTATCTTGATAAATGGTCATTTCATCCTTGGTTAAAGACTTAAAATTTTCCCTGTGACAGGTGTTAAACTAACTGGCCTGGAAGTATTTGAGTTAGCTCTGTCTCCCTTTTTAAAAAATTAGTACTACATTTTCCATTCTACAGTCCTTCGGCACACATGCACTCAGTGGAGCCCTGTAATATAATTTCTAGGGTCTCTGCAGCTTCCGCTATCGGGATCCTAGAATGTAGCCTGTCTTGACCTGGCATTTGTCTTCCTTTAGCCTAACTAATCTATCTAAATTCTCCATTTAATCCAACTGCAGATTTCCTCTTTCATTTCCTTTCCACAATATGCAGGTCTGCAATACACCTTTAGTACAGGAAACTTTCGTTTATCCGGCAACGACGGGACCGGCGTGGTGCCGGTTTATCGAAAGTACCGGATACGGAGAGTTATATCTACCAAGGCTATTTTTAACAAAGAGACTCCAGGCAGCGTGGGAGAATCAACTCCTGCTACTGCAGTGTTTCGGACTTCCGACAGCGCCAGGAGGCCGAGTAGTGGCACTTTTGAAAAGTACCCCTACTGACTAAATCGGCGTTCGCGGACTCGGACTCGGACTCGGGATCGGCAACATTGCCGGTTATTTGAGAGGAGTTTTCGGAGCACTCGGCGTTCGCGGAGACTCGACTGTGACTCGGCAACATTGCCGGTTATTTGAGAGGAGTTTTCGGAGGATGATTTTTGCCGGTTAAGCGAGAATTCCGGATATTTGGGTGCCGGATAAACGAAAGTTTCCTGTAATGCAACAAGCCCTTTTTTATCTTTGCGTTCCAACCAGATTGACTCTGTCTGTACCCCTTCCTTGTCTACATCAACTCTCTCCAACAGTGTTCTTTTACCAATATTGCCAGTCCTTGTCCTTTCTTGTCTTTTCTATCCCTCCTAAATATATTAGATCCCAATATTTTTATTTTCCATTCTTGTCAAGTTTACAACCAGGTTTCATTTATTGCCATTAAGTCTGGAACTCCCTATAAAATAATTGCTCCCAGTTTATATCACACGCTCTGCACATTGTAGTGCATGCATTTTAACCACCTTTCGCTTTTTAAAAAAAAACTCTAGTCCTTTCCTCATGATTTCTTTTGTCTGTTACCCCTATCTTTACTTTGATCTTTTCCCAATTTATAAGTAGCCAATTTTATTTTATCCCCCGTTTTTATAACTAGTCCATTTTATTTTATCCCTCTATTCCATATCCCTCTCCGTTAATTGTTTTCTGCATGGATATTATCCTTATCTATTTCGCTTTTCATTATTAACTGATCCTGGTTGGTTTTATTTTCACAGCCCCATCCCCGTCCAGATTTAAATACCTTGTCACTTTCCTCTTCAACTGTTTTGCCACTACTTCATCACCGTCCCTGTTCAGTTGTAGCCCATCATTGCAGAATAGCTGCCATCTGTCACAAAACTGGTGTCAATGTGTGGGTTAGGTTGATTTGGCTATGATAAATTGACCCTTAGTGTTAGGGGGGGATTAAATATGTGGGGTTATGGGGATAGGATGGGATATGTTAGGGGGAATTAAATACGTGGGGTTACGGGGGTCGGGTGGGATATGTGTACTGTGGGGATTAAAGCAGGGACAGGGTACTGGATTTGGATGATCAGCCATGATCGTATTGAATGGTGGAGCAGGCTCGACGGGCCGAATGGCCTACTCCTGCTCCTAGATTCTATGTTTCTATGTTAATGCCCAACAAAAGAAACCTTTTTCCTGACACCACACCTTTAGCCACACATTCCCTAATCTTCTTGTCCTAACCTATTCAGCACAACTAGGGAAATAACCCTGAGATTAAGTCTGTGAACTCCTGTCCCTAAACTTGTTTCCTAATCTCCTAAATTCATTTTGCAGGACTTCAGACCTTTCTTTATATCATTGGCTCCCACATGGACAACAAAACTGGTTGCTCTTCCTCCCCATCCAAAATCTTTTCCAGTCTATGTGATATATCCTTAGCAAAAATGGGAGCGCATGGACTTGGAGGTAATTTTAGGACATGGGTTGATAATTGGTTAGAAGGCAGGAGAGAGAGTAGGGATAAAGGTAATGGCGGAAAGTGACAATTGGTGTTCCCCAAGGATCTGTACTAAGGGGCCTTAGACTTTCACCGTATATATCAATTACTTAAATAAAAACAGAAAATGCTGGAAATACTCAGCAGGTCAGGCAGCATCTGTGGAGAGAGAAACAGAGTTAACATAGAAACATAGAAGATAGGAGCAGGAGTAGGCCATTCGGCCCCTCGAGCCTGCTCTGCCATTCAATGCGATCATGGCTGCTCATCCAAATTCAGTACCCTGTCCCTGCTTTCTCCCCATATCCCTTGATCCTCTTAGCCTTAAGAAATATATCTAACTCCTTCTTGAATATATTTAATGAATTGGCCTCAACTGCCTTCTGTGGGAGAGAATTCCACAGGTTCACCACTCTCTGGGTGAAGAAATTCCTCCTCATCTCAGTCCTAAATGGCTTACCCCTTATCCTTAGACTGTGACCCCTGGTTCTGGACTCCCCCGCCATCGGGAAAAGCCTTCCTGCATCCAGTCTGTCTAGTCCTGTTGGAATTTTATAAGTTTCAATGAGATCCCCTCTCATTCTTCTAAACTCTAGCGAATATAAGCCTAATCGACCCAATCTCTCTTCATACGTCATTCCTGCCATCCCAGGTATCAGTCTGGTGAATCTTCGCTGCACTCCCTCCATGGCAAGAACATCCTTCCTCCGATAAGGCGATCAAAACTGCACACAATACTCAAGGTGTGGCCTCACCAAGGCCCTGTACAACTGCAGCAAAGACATCCTTGCTCCTGTACTCGAATCCTCTCGCTATGAAGGCCGACATACCATTTGCCTTCTTAACCGCCTGCTGCACCTGCGACTGGTGCACAAGGACACCCAGGTCTCGTTGCACTTCCCCTTTTCCTATTGCCGTTCAGATAATCTGCCTTCCTGTTTTTGCCACCAAAGTGGATAACCTCGCATTTATCCACATTATACTGCATCTGCCATGCATCTGCCCAATCACCCAACCTGTCCAAATCATTACTGGAGTTTCTCTGCATCCTCCTCACAGCACACACGCCCACCCAGCTTTGTGTCGTCTGCAAACTTGGAGATATTACATCTAGTTCCCTCGTCTAGATCATTAATATATATTGTGAATAACTGGGGTCCTAGCAGCGATCCCTGCGGTACCCCACTAGTCACTGCCTGCCACTCGGAAAAAGACCCGTTTATTCCAACTCTTTGCTTCCTGTCTGCCAACCAGTTTTCTATCCAAGTCAGTACCTTACCCCCCAATCCCATGTGCTTTAACTTTGTACGCTAATCTCTTATGCGGGACCTTATCGAAAGCCTTCTGAAAGTCCAAATACATCACATCCACTGGTTCTCCCTTATCTATTCTACCAGTTACATCCTCAAAAAATTCCAGTAGATTAGTCAAGCATGATTTACCTTTTGTAAATCCATGTTGACTTTGTCCGATCCTGTCACTGTTTTCCAAGTGCTCTGCCATTACATCTTTTAAAATGGACTCTAGCATTTTCCCCACTACCGATGTCAGGCTTACCGGTCTATAATTCCCCGTTTTCTCTCTACTACCTTTTTTAAATAGTGGGGTTACATTAGCTACCCTCCAATCCATGGGAACTGTTCCCGAGTCTATAGAATTTTGGAAGATGACCAGCAATGCATCTACTATTTCTAGGGCCACTTCCTTAAGTACCCTAGGATGTAGATTATCAGGCCCTGGGGATTTATCAGCCTTCAATCCCGTCAATTTCCCTAACACCATTTCCCTACAAATACTGATTTCATTCAGTTCCTCCCTCTCATTAGACCCTATGTTCCCCGACATCTCTGGGAGTTTATTTGTGTCCTCCTTTGTGAAGACAGAACCAAAGTATGTATTTAATTGGTCAGCCATTTCTTTGTTCCCCATTATAAATTCCCCTGATTCTGACTGCAAGGGACCTACGCTTGACTTCACCAATCTTTTTCTCTTCACATATCTATAGAAGCTTTTACAGTCAGTTTTTATGTTCCCTGCAAGCTTACTCTCATACTCTATTTTCCCCCTCTTAATTAATCCCTTTGTCCTCCTTTGCTGAATCCTAAACTGCTCCCAATCCTCAGGTTTGCTGCTTTTTCTGGCCAATTTATCTGTCCTCTCCTTGGATCTTACGCTATCCCTAATTTCCCTTGTTAGCCACGGTTGAGTCACCCTTTTTGTTTTATTTTTATGCCAAACAGGGATGAACAAATTCTGGTTTCAGGTTGATGACCCTTCGTCGGAACTGGAAAAATGTTAGATTTCCAGCAACCGCAGTATTTTGCTTTTATATCAATTACTTGGTTGAAGGAATAGATAGTTGTATATCCAAGTTTGTGGATGACACTAAGTTAGGAGGAACAGTAAGTTCTGTAGAGGGGAGCAGGAAGTTACAAAGTGACATAGACTGATTAGGCGAGTGGATAATACTGTCATAGATGGAGTTCATTGTGGGGAAGTGTGAGGTAATCCACTTTGGATCCAAGAAAGAGAAATCAGAATATTTTCTTAAGGGCAAGAGACTAGAAACTGTGGAGGAGCTAAGGGATTTGGGTGTCTATGTACACAAATCCCATAAAGCTAGTTCACGGGTACAAAAAATAATCAAAAGGCTAATGTTGGCCTTTATCTCGAGAGTTGGAATGTAAAGGAAGGAAGTTACACTACAGTTGTATAAAGCTTCGGTTAGATCCCATCTGGAGTACTTCACTCGAGTTCTGGGCACCTCAGAAAGGATATATTGGCCTTGGAGGGGGTGCAGCGCAGATTCACCAGAATGATACCGGGGCTAGAAGGGTTAAATTATGAGGACAGATTGTGTAGACTAGTTCTGATGAAAGGTCATTGACCTGAAACGTTAACTCTGTTTCTCTCTCTACAGATGCTACCTGACCTGCTGAGTATTTCCAGCATTTTCTGTTTTTATTTCAGATTTCCAGCATCCGCATTATTTTGTTTTTGCATAGACTAGGATTGTATTCCCTTGAGTATAGAAGACTAAGGGGTAATCTAATTGGGATGTTTAAGATGATTAAAGGATTTGATAGAGTAGATACAGAGAAGCTATTTCCTTTGCTGGGGCAACCAGAACAAAAGGGCATAACCTAAAAATTAGAGCTAGGTCATTAAGGGGTTATGTCGGGAAGCACTTCTTCACACAAAGGGTAGTTGAAATCTAGAACTCTTTTCTCCCCCCTCCTCCCCCCCCCAAAAAAAGCTGTTAAGACCAGGTCAATTAAAATTTTAAAGATGCAATAGATAGATTTATATTAGGTAAAGGTATCAAGGGATATGGGACAAAGGCGGGTAAATGGATTTTTTGTACAGATCAGCCATGATCTAAATTGATTAGCAGAATAGTCTCGAGAGGCTGAAAGTCCTACTCCTGTATGTTCTCTAGCATCTAGGAGGCAACAAAGCATCTGGAACTGTCAGTCTGGACTGTAAAAGATCATGTGAGCCCCCCTAACTATTGAATCTCTTATCACTTATTACATTTCCAGCTGTGTTGCTAATCCTCACCCCCCCCCCCACCCCCCACCCTCTTGAGTCATCTCTTGTTTGTTGGTGCCATTGATATTTATTTAACGGCACTGCCCAGAGTCCTCATTTTCCCCACATGAAGCTTGAGCTTCAAACCAGTTGAGTGCATAAGTTGCTCCTGTTCTAAACTTTTTTTCCTGCCTTTCTCCACCTCTTGGATAGTCACCCATCTTTGTTCCTCCACTGACTGCTGACTCCTTGGTGTGTTTACCCTCTCAGAATCTTGGGCCAATGACTGTTCTCCCTCCCTGATGTGTCGACTTGTCTCCATCTCCTTCTCAAGTTATAAGATTTTGAGCTTCAGCAATGTGAGTTGGTGACACTTCCCACAGATGTGTTTGCTTGAGTCAACACTCGGTGCTCGAAACTCCCACACCTTACAGGCATGACAATTTGCCTTGGAACCCCTGAACTAAGGAAAGGAGAATTAGCCGGTGTTCTCTTTCCTGATTGCTACCTGATGACCCCTGTGGGACATGCATTGGTTAAAGACAGGATTTATATTAACGATTTAGACTTTGGAATCAATTTCTAAATTTGCGGATGACACCAAATTGGGGCGGATAGTCAATACTGAGGAGGACTGCAACAAATTACAGGAGGACATTAATAAACTTACAGAACGGGCATATAATTGGCAAATGAATTTCAACACAGATAAATGTGAGGTATTACATTTTGGTAGGAAGAATAGTGAGGTCACTTATTACTTGGAGGGGGTGAGTCTGGGTGGGGTAGAGGAGCAAAGGAATCTGAGTATAAATACACAAATCACTAAAAGTAGTGACACAGGTTAACAAGGCCATAAAAAAAGCAAACCAAGCACGAGGGTTTATTTCTAGAGGGATAGAACTGAAAAGTAGTGAAGTTATGCTAAACTGTATCGAACATTGGTTAGACCACACTTGGAGTACTGTGTGCAATTATAGAAAGGATATAGAGGCACTGGAGAGGGTGCAGAGAAGATTTACAAGGATGGTACCAGAAATGTGAGGGTATACCTATCAGGAAAGGATGAACAGGCTGGGTCTCTCTTCGCTTGAAAAAAGGAGGCTGAGGGGTGACCTAATAGAGGTCTTTAAAATTATGAAAGGTTTTGATAGATACAGAGAGCGTGTTTCCACTTGTGGGGAAGAGCATATCTAGAGGCCATCAATATAAGATAGTCACCAACAAATCAAATGGGGAATTCAGAAGAAACTTCTTTACCTAGAGAGTGGTGAGAATGTGGAACTCACTACCACAGGGAGTAGTTGAGGCAAATAGTATAGATGCATTTAAGGGGAGGCTAGATAAGCATATGAGGGAGAAGGAATAGAGGGTTATGCTGATAGATTTAGATGAGGAAAGACGGGAGGAGGCTCGAGTGGAGCATAAACACCGGCATGGACTGGTTGGGCCGAATGGCCTGTTTCTGTGCCGTATATTCTATGTAATCCTATGATTGTGCTTGTCTATGGCGCCTGGCGTTGTTGAATCACAAAGACATTTACTGTCATCATTCATGAATAATGAAGACATAGGGAAAGCACCAGAGGACTGTGAGCACTTATGGAAGCATATCTCAGCAAAGAGTCAATGCATTTGCGCCTCTTGTTAGTGCCCCCGGGAGCGCTAATGGGGCGCAAACGACTTTTCACCGGCGCTCCTAACGACTCCCGCTAAATTCAGCGGGAGTTTAGCGGCAGCAGCAACCGGTAGCACCTCGCTCTGCTGGTGGTCATCACCGTGCGCAGAGCCCCGTTTTTGCCCCGCCTGCAGAATTGGGCTCTGACAGCAACCGATTCAAGGGGTGGGAACGGAGCGGCAGGAGGCTCGCGGGGCGATACGTAAAGGGGAGGTGGCGGGCGGGGAAAAAAGAAATCAGCCAACTTACCAGTCGCGGCCCGGTGCCTCTTTGAACGCGGGGTTCATGCCACGATCTGGCAGCCCGACACTCCTCTTGTGTGCCGGGCTGATGGCATGGCACCCCACTCCCCGGTGGTCCAGGCAGGGCCCCAGAGAGTTGTGGGCTTGGGCCCTCCCCTTTAATGAGGGGAAGAGCCCTTCCATGCGGCAGCGCTACGTGGCCCAGTGTGTAGCGCTGCAGAACACACCGCCCCGATATTCGGGGTTAGCGCTCTAAGACGGAAGTGGAGCGCTTGAATTAGTGCTCCACCTCCCTCTTGGGGCACTAAAACTGAATTTAGCCATCACCGGCACTATTTTTCGCCGGGTGCTAACTTTAGCGCCCAGGCGATGTTAGCGACCCAAAATGGTCGATAACGAATTTTTCCCCTCATGGCTTTTTGTTTTTTTAGGAGAGGAGGAATGGGGAGAAAAATTGACAGAAAGATTGCTGATCAAGTAAAAGTAATCTGTGCATACACAGTTGTTTGAAAATTGCAAATCACAACTTTTACATCTGGATACAAACTCTTTGTTGTGCTCCAGATGGTCTGTACAGATCAACAAGCAGAAAGTGTCATTACTGGTCTGGTAGCTATTTTCTTTGTTATTTCTGTTACTACCTCCACTTGAGGGGCACCAATAAACTCTTCTCTTCAGGCGTATTGGCACCTTGGGAGCACTGTAACATTAAGTGCAGCATTGTATTGATGTAAGATTTTTGGGTCCAGAACCTCTTAAGTGCCTGGCTTGAATCTATCCACTGTTGCAGCACTATTCTGGTTGTGATCTTGTGGAGACTGGCTGTATGTTCTTGCACACATCTGCGTTTACAAATGTAGTAAAGTGTGTGGGTGTCAGCAGCCACTTTTACATTTAATTGTTTTGTTTTTTTAAATAATGTTTACCCATCCTGTACATTTGGTCGGCAATTGCTAAGATGTTGAATCATACTCGTATTTATTTTAATGTCTTGTAGAACTACGGTGATGGAGTGCACTATGAGCAAGTGACCAACAGAGATCTTGGATCACATGACAACCTTTCCTCTTCCTCGTTCATGAATTCTCGACTCATAGGTATGTATTATAGCGGTGTGCTTGTGTTTGTCCTAGAAGTGTAACTTTGCAACTGTGAAGCGAGTTTCCCAGTTATTTTTCTACCTCCTCTGTCTACCTGTATATCTACATGCAAGGTAGCCTTTATATCCTAAGGCTACTGGTAAAGCACAGATGATGATTAGAAATGAGCTGGTTTGTGTACACTGTTCTTCCTTCCAGGAATCAGAGCCAGAACCTAAAGGGCTAAGAGCAGAAGCTAGTCTAGATGAAATCATTGGGATGGAGTTGGATGGGAGAGATGGTAGAAGGGGCTGAAGAGAGATTAGAAGGAGGTGACGTTTCCTCATCCCCATACAATCCTTTTGATACAGATTATGTCATTCTCTTTCCCCCCCCCCCCCCCCCGCTTTACCTTCCTCCCCTCCCCCTTCACCTTCCTCCCCATTTCAAAGTTACACCAGTGTCTCTCCCCAACTCTAAACAGCTGTACCTCTTGAAACCAACAGGTTGAGTCCACATCTGAATTGTTCTTGATTGGTTATCAACAGCGTGGATAAGTTGAATTATCTTCAGAATTAATAACGTGGGCAAGAAACTTTAATAAATGAGTATAAAGCCTTTTGCTCCTACATAGAGACTGAAAAAGTATAATTGTTGGATATTGAGCTGCAATGTTGTTCATTTTTAAATTGCTATATAGTTTGTGATGTGCATTTCACCAAAACTTGGGGTGTTTTTCCCCTCCCACACCAGAGTACAAATGTAGGAAGAGATTGTTTCCAAACTCAAGTCTGTTTCCTATGCTCTGGTTATAATGCACAGATTACACTATTGTCATTGAAATTTGAGAGTATAATGTAAACCTCTACTGTTGGTGCAGAAAATGCTCCTTTCTGCATTTGCAGTAATGTTGCTGATGTCCTTGTGCTGGGCAGGAGGAGCATAAAGTGTGACAGTGCCTTTATTTTTTTGAAAAACATGCATGAAAGTACAAGATAATAGTTGATACAAATAAATCCAGTTACATGTACGATGTAATTCATTGAACAATGGTACTCTTGGGGGGGGTGGGGTGGGGGGGGAAATAAAACTTCACAGAATTAGGTGAACTTAGGATAATGAATGAAATAAACCTGAAACTTCCCATTGCCTTGTTGTGACCTGTATTTTTTCTTTGGCAGTTGACTTCTTACAATTCACAGGTGCCAGGTCTGTCAACTCGCTCTAGTGAGCATACCTTAGTGCGTGAGCCTTGGCAAAGAATGTCACAAGGCTTTCTGACAATGACGGATCACAGCCAAACCCAGTCATGTCCTCACGTGATAGCGATCACGATCAAGAACGCAGACCAGTTATTTATTTTCCCTTCCCTAACTGGGGACAGCTGAGGCGAGTTGCAGCATCCTTTCCACCATTGTAGCCGAGATCCTCTGACTCAGTACAGACTGGGGATTGACTCTGAGATTATCCTGCTCTGTAAGGCTTCAGCTAGTCACTGGATAAACATGTTGAACCATTGTGGGGGAGCCTCCTTCTTAATAAACATTTATTCTTGGGGTAAGTTAGGTTTTTACTTCTCACTAACTGAATACCTGAAAGTAATTCCTATCTAAATAGAAGATTTTTACTTAATGAAAATGCTGGGGGGGAAGTCAATTTTTCCATCTGATTTTTACATTTTTCCTTTGTGATGTTTTCCATTTTTTAAATACAATATATGTGGTTAGTAACTCCATGTGATGCCTCATGTACATGGAGTAGGGAATTTTTTTCCTTGTGTCTGAGATAACATCCAGCTAGGACCTACTTTCCTGTGAGTCATTGGCATTTGGAGGGGAACAACATAAACCAAACTAGCTGTGTACTCAACATCAGCAAGTATTGGCTGTAGCCATAGCAGTTCTTGCCTGATAACTACTTTCATACCTTTCTCCTTTGTGTAAGATAAAGAAAAACTGACAGGCCAAATGGCCACTACTTAAAAAGGTAAGCTTACTTTAATTTTTTTTCACAGAATATATTCCGAGTTGAAAACCATAAATTGTAAAAATAGAATAACTGCATTTAGTTCCACATTTTTAGATTTTGCTGCACAGGAAAGCACTTTATCTGATCTTTCAACTCATGGAAAAAAATTACATTACTTCTGATTATGCATCATCCATCACTTGTGAAATGAACTTTGTTTTTGGCAACTTCTTGTGTATGATACTTATTTTATTATATTAAAACAACTTAGCATTATACATGAAACAAAAGAAAAACCATGATATCTTAAGAACACAACTTCAGAGAACACACAGGTTGTTGTGAAATTGCATAAGGGGTATCCCCATAATGACAGTAACTTTCTCTTTGACGTGAAATTATAAGTCGTGGCATCGCATTCAGTCAGTTGGGGATGCCCCTGCCCTGAGAGATGAATATCGCCCTTCCTGCAACAGTGATATAACCCTTTGAAAAAAGTGACAACTAAACTGGACCAATTACACTGTTGTTAAAGGGGTAGGATCTTAAGGCAATTTGAAAACTATAAAAAATTAAGACGACCTGTAAATTATAAATTATAAATAGACACAACAAAGCCAGACCTATTCCTCATAGTTAATGAAGCCAGCATTAAGAATCTGAAATAACAACAGAAAACGCTGGAAAAACTCAGCAGGCCAGGCAGCATCCGTGGAGAGAGAAAGAGAGTTAACTTTTCAGGTCGATGACCTTTCGTCGACGAAGGGTCATCGACCTGAAACGTTAACTCTCTTTCTCTCTCCACGGATGCTGCCTGGCCTGCTGAGTTTTTCCAGCGTTTTCTGTTGTTATTTCAGATTTCCAGCATCCGCAGTATTTTGCTATCGTATTAAGAATCTGAAAGTCGGTCCCAATCTGTTTTAGTGAGAAGCGTAGTTATGTTTCTTTTTTTTTTAACAAAAAAAGTGGCCTGATTTAAAGCCTGCCCACAAGGGCAGTTAAAATTGGGGCTGCGACTTACCCCTCCAATCCCACTATCTTCCTGCAGAATGTAATTCTAACCTGCTGTTTTTAACAGGTGTGCAGGAAACCCAGCGGGAGACTGTGAGGTCCTGCTTTAAATATGCAGATTTGGCTCCGACTACGTCATCCCAATTGTAACTTCTACCCGAGGCTTCAGTGGGGAAGCTGGCGTCGCTTCCCTGCCAGGCTAACCTGCAGCAAGTGGATCCCGGGCCAGAGGAGTCCCAGAAAACTAAGTTATTTTATAAAATTTTGGTTTCCTTGTAGCCCAGGAGAAGCAGATGTGTTCCTCTGGGATCTGCAAGGAAATCTTGGGCCTCCCTGCCCGGTGACCACGATGCCCTCCTGGCACCCCATCTGACTGCCAGGGCGGGACTGTTCTTCTGGGTCCCTGGCGGCAGCCTCTCAATCCCGCTCTTGCCCGCCGGCCAGCTTAAGTCTTTCAAATGGGTTCGGCCGGGAGATTTACAGCCAGCATTCAAACCCCTCATTGTCGGGGGCCCAGATGGTTTACCGCCCACCTCGGCCCCCTGCCGGGAGTTAAAACCATGGCTAAAGAGTCTGTGTTTTGAAAAATGCACTGTCCAGTCTGATGCTCGGCCCCACAGATCAGGAATATTCTAGAATCAATTCCTGACCTGTGCTGAGGTATCTGATTTCAGCTGGCGCAATACTACAACAACAACTTGCATTTATACAGCATCGTTAACGTAGGAAAACATCCCCAAGCGCGAGTTGGGATGTCGTCGAAGGCGTCGGGTCCTTCGGGTTAGGGAGAAGGAAATACAGCTGTCCATTGAACAAAAATGCATGTGTGCCGATGTCAGGAGGACAGGATAAGACTTTGGTGTGATGCCCCCTTTGTCAAATAACCTGCTGACACTTACTTTCTAGGCTTACACATGAAGGACAACTTGGGTGAGGTAACAGGGCTCCCACTGTCCATGGAACCGTTCCGCAGCATATGAGTAACTGCCTTCAGGAGAGAAGAGAAAAGGAAGTGGGGGGGGGGAAAATGAAGGGGTGGGGAGCTGTTTTAAGAATCTTTTGTATTTGACATCTATTGCATCTGAATGCTAATTGCTTGATTTTGCTATTGAACACAGTTGCTGCCTGCTGGTGGTGCAGTGCATCAACAACATGCTGCAGCAGCCAATCTGTTGGGACAAACCTTTTTGGCTCCAGCGTGTTTAGTGAGCCCAGGAGAACAGTGACTTGGGAAGTGGTGGGTGTAGCATTGGTCAACACTAATGTTGATCACACAAGATTTCACATCTGGTTTAGGGATATGTCCCAAATGGCTCCCAGATTTTTTTTGTGTGTGTGTGTAAAATGCTTCCTGTAAAATCTCCCTCCAAATCCTTTCATGGTGGTTGTACAGTGGTCATAGGGCCACTTCAGTACATCTGTGATGTTTGTAGTGGGCCACTCACTTGAAGCCCTGAAAAGAAATTGCTTAGCATTTTCATGGGCGATTGGATAAATCATGACATTTGTGTTTTTATAACTTGAAAGAAACGTAGCACTTAGGAGCATGCCGATGCATCTAATTGTGAATGTTTGTGTGTTAAATGTTTTTAAAAGAAATCTTGATAGGAGAAGGAAAAGCAAAACCTCGCTGAGTGAAAATGGAAGATTTTGCGTGGGAGTGGTGTAGTTTTAAATAGTTTCAGATGTCTGTATAATTTTAGCCTTACGGGAGCTGCAGCTTCAGTTAGCTGAACACCGTTCTATGTTGACGAGTACCGAAAGGTACTGTGGAGTAGTTGTTGTAAGGTGATTCGGACTTTCTCTGTCTACCCCCGAGAAGAGCTTCTCTATATAGAATGCATTTGTTAATGTCTCTGTAACTAAATGGTTTTTCAGAGTATCTGTGATTTTGGGGGGGAAAAAAGTTGTATTAAAAGCTCCGTGATCTGTGCCGTGTTATGTTTTCATTCTACATGATAATGTTTTCAAATAAATTGAAACTGCTCGCCTGATGCCTGGTGTGGTACCAAACTATACAGACCAGGAAGGTGCCAAGTTTAATTTGCAGCCAATATTAGATCATTTAGGTCTTTGTGTCACTGGATTGGAAAGGACGAAATCAGTCCGAATTCCTGTTCCTAATCGCTATTCAGTGACAGCTGCAAGAAAGTGTATGCATGCCGATGTAGGATGAAGACATGATCATACTTAGCTGAAATTCCTCGCTCCCCTCAATTAGAATCATAGAAGAATCATAGAACCTTACAGAATAGAAGGGGGCCATTCGGCATGTGCTGGCTCTTGGAGAGAGCTGGTCAATTTAGTCCCAAACCCGAGCTTTTTCCCCATAATCCTGCAAATTAGTTCTCTTCAGATACATGTCCAATTGCCTTTTGAAAGTTCATATGGAATCTGATTCCGCCACCCTTTCAGGTAGTGCGTTCCAGATCATCATAACCCCTCTGTGGGTTACCGACCCACTTGATAGAGGAAACCGTTTCTCCCTACTTGCTCTGCCAAAACCCCTCCTAATTTTGAACACCTCTATTAGGTCTCTGCTTAACCTTCTCTGTTCTAAGGAGAACAATCCCAGCTATTCCAATATCTCTACATCACTGAAGTCCCTCATTCCCCTGGTATGAGGGACTTTAGTTCTGACTTAGCTGATATATGAAGAATGGCCAATTGGCTAAGATACTGGAGGGTGGTTCGCACTCAAGGAACTGTATTGTAGTTACTGTATACTAGGTGTCCTAGTACAAGAAACACAGAGATTTAGCATGCAGGTACAGCAAGCAGTTAGGAAGGCAAATGGCATGTTGGCCTTTATTGCTAGAGGGTTGGAGTACAAGAGTAAGGAAGTCTTGCTAAATTTTAAAAGAATCTACGGAAGAGATAGCAGAGGCATTACTACACATATTTAATAATTTGTTAGAAAAAGGTGTAGTGCTAGTTGACTGGCTGATAGCTAATGTAATACCTATATTTAAGAAGGGAGATAGCACATGTCCAGGGAATTATAGACCAGTCAGCCTAACATCGGTGGTAGGAAAAATAATGGAATCCCTACTAAAGGAGAGAATAGAAAAAGATCTAAAAACAAAAAATATAATAATGAATAGTCAGTATGGATTTCAAAAGGGAAAATCTTGCTTGACCAACCTTGAATTTTTTGAAGAGGTAACAGAGAGAGTAGACAATGTTAATGCAGTAGATGTAATTTATCTAGATTTTCAAAAGGCCTTCGATAAGGTACCCCATAATAGACTAATGAATAAGGTCAGAGAATGTGGAGTCAGGGGACAAGTAGCAGAATGGATTGCTAGCTGGCTTCAAGACAGAATGTGAGAAGTCGCACAACACCAGGTTATAGTCCAACAGCTTTATTTGAAATCACAAGCTTTCGGAGCGCTGCTCCTTCGTCAGGTGAAGTGAAGAGATGCATATAGGCACAGCATATATAGTCAGAGAACACTGCCAGATGATTACAGTTAATCTTTCTAACTGCCCTTTATCACACCTCGGCAGAGAGATAATCACGGCAATCAAAGGTGTGGATGGTGTCCAAACAGGTCAGTCAGGAAAACATTACATCAAAGACAATGAGGTGGGGTCACAAGGGGTCAAATGTGGCAGACATGTTTTCCTGACTGACCTGTTTGGACACCATCCACACCTTTGATTGCCGTGATTATCTCTCTGCCGAGATGTGATAAAGGGCAGTTAGAAAGATTAACTGTAATCATCTGGCAGTGTTCTCTGACTATATATGCTGTGCCTATATGCATCTCTTCACTTCACCTGATGAAGGAGCAGCGCTTCAAAAGCTTGTGATTTCAAATAAAGCTGTTGGACTTTTACCTGGTGTTGTGCGACTTCTCACATTTGTCCACCCCAGTCCAACACCGGCATCTCCACATCAAGACAGAAAGCAGAGAGTGGGAGTAAAGGGTAGCTATTCACAGTGACAGAAGGTGGGTAGTGGTGTTCCACAAGGATCAGTGCTGGGACCACTGCTGTTCACAATTGACATTAATGATTTAGACTTTGGAATCAAAAACACAATTTCTAAATTTGTGGATGATACCAAATTGGGGGGAATAGTCAATACTGAGGAGGACTGCAACAAATTGCAAGAGGACATTAATAAACTTGCAGAATGGGCAAATAATTGGCAAATGAAGTTCAATACATTTACATTTTGGTAGGAAGAATAGGGAGGTCACATCACTTGGAGGGTGCGAGTCTAGCTGGGGTAGAGGAACAAAGGGATCTCGGAGTACAAATGCACAAAACACTAAAAGTTGCGACACAGGTTAGCAATGCCATTAAAAATACAAACCAAGCACACGGGTTTATTTCTAGAGGGATAGAATTGAAAAGTAGGGAAGTTATGCTAAACCCGCATCAAACCTTGGTTAGACCACCCTTGGAGTACCACGTGCAGTTCTGGTCGCCATATTATAAAAAGGATATAGAGGCACTGGAGAGGGTGCAGTGAAGATTTACAAGGATGATGCCAGAAATGTGAGGGAATTCATATCAGAAAATGAACAGGCCAGGGTCTCTCTTCTCTTGAAAAAAGAAGGCTGAGGGGTGACCTAATAGAGGTCTTTAAAATTATGAAAGGTTTTGATAGTGGATAGAGAGAGAACGTTTCCACTTGTGGGAAGAGCATAACTAGAGGCCATCAATATAAGACAGTCACCAAGAAAGCCAATAGGGAATTCAGAATAAACTTCTTTACCCAAAGAGTGGTGAGAATGTGGAACTCGCTACCACAGGGAGTGGTTGAAGTGAATAATATTTAAGGGGAGGCTGGACAAACATATGGGGGAGAAGGGAATAGAGGGTTATGTTGATAGATTTAGATGAGGAAAGGTGGGAGGAGGCTCAAGTGGAGCATAAACGCCGGCATAGGACTGGCTGAGTTGAGGTTGAGCCTATTTCTGTGCTGTATATCCTATGTAATTCCTATGTAATGTAATTATACAGGACTCTGGTGAGACCACACCTGGAGTACTATGCACAGTTTTGGTCTCCTCATTTAAGGAAGAATATACTTATCTTAGAGGCGGTGCAACGAAGGTTCACTAGATTGATCCCTGGGATGAGAGGGTTGTCCTATGAGGAGAGATTGAGTAAATTGGGCCTATACTCTCTAGAGTTTAGAGGAATGAGAGGTGATCTCGTTGAAACAAGATTCTGAGGGGGATTGACAGGGTAGATGCTGAGAGATTGTTTTCCCTGGCTGGAGAATCTGGAATTAGGGGCATAGTCTCAGGATAAGGGGCTGGCCTTTCAAGGCTGAAATGAGGAGGAATTTCTTCACTCAGAGGCTTGTGAATCTTTGGAATTCTCTGCCTCAAAGTGCTGTGGATGCTCAGTCATTGAGTATATTCAAGGCTGAGATCGATAGATTTTTGGACTCCAGAGGAGTTGAGGGATATGGGGATCGGGTGGGAAAGTGGAGTTGAGATCAAAGATCAGCCATAATCTTATTGAATGGCGGAGCAGGCATGAGGGGCTGTATGGCCTACTCCTGCTCCCCTAATTCTTACATTCTTATGTTCTAACATAAGGGAGGAATATTTTACATTTAAACATCAGCATTTGACGCAATTTTAGTAGTTTAGTAAACGATCTGGTTGCAAATACTTAGGCAATGTTGTTGAGTTCAGTTCTTACTGTATTATCTTCATCATGCTTTACTGATGAAGTTTATAGATGGTTATTTTCCTAATAGGAATAGGAGTAGGCCATTCAGCCCCTCAAGCCTGTTCTGCCATTTAATTAGATCATCGCTGATCATCTTAACTCCATTTACCTGCCTTGGTTCCATATCCCTTAATACCTAGCAAAAACCTGAAATTTTCAATTGACCTAGCCTCAACAGCTATTTGGGGAGAGTTCCAGATTTCCACTACCCTTTGTGTGAAGAAGTGCTCCCTGACATCACCCCTCAATGGCCTAGCTCTGAATTTTAAGATTACGCCCCCTTGTTCTGAACTCCCCCACCAGAGGAAATAGTTTCTCGAATACAAGTTCCAGTGTCATTTTTGTTGTATTTATCCTCTATGCTGTATACTATCCCTTGGCCAGGAGGGCAGCTCGGTGACCTGCTACCAGGCCTCTGTTGATGCTGCTCTTTAAGTGGGCATGCCCCCACAGTTACTTACATTCCATCAACGTTTCTTTCCCCATCCTCCAATTAGAAAGCACGTTACCTTCGTTCAGAAACTTTATTCAAAACAAAAATCAAGATCCTATTTTGGTTCTAATATAAATTGTTGGGAATGATCATTGGGTCATTGCAGGAGGACTTTAAATCTGGTTTTGCTGTGTAATAGATCTTAGAGTTTAAGAAAGAATACTGTGTATTTAGATTTGATGCCACCAAGTTTTATAAATGCAAAACCATTCAAAGCCACTTATTTAGATTCATGATGTGGAGATGCCGGCGTTGGACTGGGGTGGACAAAAATGAGAAGTCGCACAACACCAGGTTATAGTCCAACAGATTTATTTAATTTTACAAGCTTTCGGAGCTGTCGCTCCTTCGTCAGGTAAGTTAGCAATGAGAGAATCTCCCAGAATTCACAATTTAAACCCAGACAAAATCTAGATTTTGTCTGGGTTTAAATTGTGAATTCTGGGAGATTCTCTCATTGCTAACTTACCTGACGAAGGAGCGACAGCTCCGAAAGCTTGTAAAATTAAATAAATCTGTTGGACTATAACCTGGTGTTGTGCGACTTCTCATATTTAGATTCAAGCAGATGTTCGATAAAGGAGTGCACAGTAACATAATTCAGCCATTGACTCGGCAACTTTGCTAATTTCATTTTGTAGCTCTTGTATGCACAAATAACCTTTTTACTCAGGAAGTTGTAAGCTGATCATAAATATAACAGCCTGGAGTTTCCGCTAGGGGCGCAATTGGGAAAATGCGCTGGAAATTGTGCCGGTTTTCCGAAGTGAAGTTACGCCCAAGTTTCCGCTCAAACTCATTTGCATAAACCCAAACGCAAAATCTCCCATGGATCATCACAATGCAGCAGCGTAATCGATTATTGACTGGAACAGATTACTAAATTAAACTAATTTAAACTGAACATTTGTTTAAGTAATTGCGGCGGCTGAAGAAACAGGCCAATCAGTGTGCTTAAGACCTGTGATCAACAGTCAATTATGTACCAAGGGCAGATCAGTTGACTGAATTTGAACTAATTTCAACTGAATTTAAAGTAATTGTAGCATTAGTGTGAGAAGCAGACCTGAGTGAGGCTTCAATTGACTGCTGCTCGCTGCAGCTGCAGGTCATTAGCAGTGGATTAATGTGAACACAGGTGGCTGTGTGGCCAAAATTTTGGGCACAATATGATGAGTACTCCCGAATGGGCACGATCGGTGGAAACTCGCCTTGCTGACCTGGAGGCATAGGCAGTTTTGTGGGCGTAGACTGCTTTGGGCAAATGGACCTTTGACCCATCGTAGAAGATTGCGGAAACTCGAGCATAAATAGTTATGCGCGTAAGTCACTTGTGATTTAAATTCCGTGATCTTCAGCCCAATTAAGAGATAGAACAGGTGGACATGACATTGGATGATGAGATTAGTAATGAGGTAAGTGCATTTAAAATAAAAAGAGGGGATATATGAAATAAACCAATCAAACTCAAAGAGGATAAAACCCCTGGTCCGGATGGATTGCATCCATGCATTTTAAAAGAATCGAGGGAAGGGATAGCAAAGGCAATTACCACACATATTTAATAATTCATTCAAACAAGGTGTAGTGCCAGAGGACTGGTGGATAGCTAATGTAATACCTGTATTTAAGAAGGGAGGTCGAACATGACCAGGGAACTATAGACGAGTCAGCTTAACATCGGTGGTAGGAAAAATAATGGAATCCCTACTAAAGGAGAAAATAGATGAACATCTAGAAACCAAAAATATAATAAGGAATAGTCAGCATGGATTTCAAAAGGGAAAGTCTTGCTTGACCAACCTCATTGAGTTTTTTGAAGAGGTAACAGAGAGAGTAGATAATGGTAATGCAGTAGATGTAATTTATCTAGATTTTCAAAAGGCCCTCGATAAGGTACCCCATATTAGACTGATAAACAAGGTCAGAGAATGCAGAGTTAGGGGACAAGTAGCAGAACAAGGTTAGAGAATGCAGAGTTGGGACAAGTAGCAGAATGGATAGCTAGCTGGCTTCAAGACAGAAAGCAGAGAGTAGGGGTAAAGGGTAGCTATTTACAATGGCAGAAGGGGTGTTCCACAAGGATCAGTGCTGGATCCACTGTTCACAATTTACATTCATGATTTAGACTTTGGAATCAAAAGCACAATTTCTAAATTTGTGGATGACACCAAATTGGGGAGGGGGGGTAGCCAATACTAAGGAAGACTGCAATAAATTACAGGAGGACATTAATAAAATTGGCAAATGAAATTCAACACAGATAAATGTGAGGTATTACATTTTGGTAGGAAGAATAGGGAGGTCACTTATTACTTGGAGGGTGCGAGTCTAGGTGGCTAGAGGAACAAAGGGATCTCGGAGTACAAATACACAAATCACCAAAAGTTGTGACACAGATTAGCAAGGCCATTAAAAAAAGCAAACCAAGCACTAGGGTTTATTTCTAGAGGGATAGAATTGAAAAGTAGTGAAGTTATGCTAAACCTGTAGCGAACCTTGGTTAGACCACCCTTGGAGTACCGCGTGCAGTTCTGGTCGCCATATTATAAAAAGGATATAGAGGCACTGGAGAGGGTGCAGAGAAGATTTACAAGGATGATGCCAGAAATGTGAGGGAATTCATATCAGAAAATGATGAACAGGCTGGGTCTCTTTTCTCTTGAAAAAAGAAGGCTGAGGGGTGACCTAATAGAGGTCTTTAAAATTATGAAAGGTTTTGATAGAGTGGATACAGAGAGAATGTTTCCGCTTGAGTATAACTAGAGGCCATCAGTATAAGATAGTCACCAGAAATCCAGTAGGGAATTCAGAAGAAACTTCTTTACCCAAAGAGTGGTGAGAATATGGAACTCGCTACCACAGGGAGTGGTTGAAGCGAATAGTATAGATGCATATAAGGGGAGGCTAGACAAGCATATGAGGGAGAAGGGAATAGAGGGTTATGCGGATAGATTTAGATGAGGAAAGACAGGAGGAGGCTCGAGAGGAGCATAAACGCCGGCATAGACTAGTTGGGCCAAATGGCCTGTTTCTACGCCCTATATCCTATGTAATCCTTTGTATTTCAGGCGATTCTGCCCAGATTGTGCTGATATCTGAGTGGTAACCAAGCAGAAACTCCAGGCCATTATCTCAACTGAAAGCTGCTATTCCTCATGTCCTCAGAGCAGCAGAGTTATGAATAATTGAGAGAGTCCTGATTTCTCTCTTCCCTTCCTCCTTTCCCCAACAAAAACTAAACAGCTATTTGCCATTATTTATTTCAAAAATGTAATAACTGCTAAGACCTCCAAGCTGATGATGAACATCAGCGCCCTGACTGAACTCTGGACCAGGGCCCACCTCTTTGCGGTGATGTTCAGGCTTGCTGGGATTTCTCGCCCCCCGCCCCCAACTCCTCCACAATTCCAACCTATTTTCCTGCGTTGTGGGTCATTTCTTGTGCACAGTGGGTCCTGATGAGATTTTTGCTGCCAGGAGGGACCCCACCACTGCTATCTAGGAATATTGGTTGGTGCTGAAGTGGGTCTACCACGGCAGCACCTGAAGAGGCAGCGAGGATCTTTAAAGGGCCAGAAGAGCTTCGAGGCCTATAAAGATATGTGTACGTTACAGAAATGGAGAAAGGAGGTGTGCAGTTGTCCCTCTTGCTCCATTAAAATCATTTTGGGACCTTCCTGCCACTGCTTTAGGCCTACTACCACCTTTCTCCAGGTGCTCTTGGGAGCGGCAGCGAGCAGGGCAGATGGGAGGGAAATCAGTGGGAAACCTACCTCCTTCCTTGGTATTTACGTGGTGGGTGGGGAAGTGGTGCGGGCGGAGTCAGGGAAATCCAGGTCAGGGTGGGGAGGCACCTGTAGGTTGCAACACGCCATTTTTTCCACTCCTAACCCTGGGATAGTGGAGACAAATCCAGCTCCTGAGCTCTCATTCCAGCTTTATATATATTCTCAAGAGGGTGGGTTTTACTGGTCGCAACTAGATAGTGTTGGATGTGGGGAAGACTAGTTGGGGTTCTTCCACATGTTCTTTCTGATGGGGTGTTCAAAAAATAGCATTGAGAGCTTCTGTGGGCTGGAATATTGATGGGAAATTAGCGTGAATCAAAATTGAAATATAGTTCAATTTTGTTAAATATGTGACAACCCAGTAGCTATAATAATGAAAGAACTTGCATTTTTATAGCGCCATTCACAATCTCAAGACGTCCCAAAGCGCTTCACAGCCAATTAAGTACTCTTGAACTGTAGTCACAGTTGTAATGTAGGAAATGCGGCAGCCAATTTGCACACAGCAAGTTCCTACAAACAGCAATGAGATAAATGACCAGATGATTTGCTTTTAGTGATGTTGCTTGAGATATAAATATCGACCAGGACACCGGGAGAACTCCCCTGCTCTTCTTCAAATAGTGCCATGGGATCTTCTCCATCCACCTGAGCGGGCAGGTTTACAGGGGCCTCAGTTTAACATCTTATCCGACATATGGCACCTCTGATAGTGCAGCATTCCTTCAGTACGACACAGGAGTGTCAGCCTAGATTTGTGCCCAGATCTCTGAAATGGGGCTTGAACCTAACAACCTTCTGACTCAGAGGCAGGAGTGGTACCACTGAGCTGACTCAATGTTTGAGTAACTAGGACAGCAGCTGATGTGGCTGATTTTTATTTTTCAGTTTTAAATGGGATGTTGCAGGGGGTTTCCAATTGATAATCCTTTAAAAAAAAAAATCAGAATGTGTCAGCTCCTGGTCAGAAAGTGTAAGTACTGCTCCCAGCTGGGGTAGCAGCAGGAATCCTATAATCTGCCTCAGTGCCCCAAGGGGGGGAGGGAGGGGAAAAATCAGCCAGAGTTCCCTCTCCTGTGTCTACAGGGATCCCTGTTAGGGCACAGTTTTGTATGATGAAGACAGGATTGGTGTTGACTGTGTTTCCACCACCAACCATAGCCAAGTACCCTGCCACATTCTCGCACATAAAAAACGGTCACTTGGATGAGATACCAGTAGGTAGTCAGTGCCCATGGAACTATATTCCCGTATGAGATATTATGTTCAGGTGACGAGGGGAAGAAACACAAACAGAACAAAAACTATAGGCAGCTTTAATAAATGCTGCTGGTGTTTAAAAACAAATGAGAAATGAATTGATAATTGGAAACCACAACTCGTACCTCTTTATCTGTATCCCTCTTCATCATGCTCTTGCTGCCAGGCTGCTTGCTGTTGCTCCTGATGCTCTTTTCACACCAAGAGATTTGATAACCTCAGTACCATGCACATTTTGAGAAGATGGCAAATACTTTAGTGACAGCTAGACTGTGCTGCAGCTGATTCCAAAGGCAGACCTTGGTCTCCCGAGATGCAGACAAGTGCATGTCATGTAGTCAAATTACTTGAAGGCCGGCGTAGCTCGTTTGGATTGAAACAGTGGCCAACATCATCTCTAGATTTCAAAATGTATAACATTTAACATTATTTTTTTTAGGTAACTACTTGCCTTTCCTTTTTAAATTAAAAATATAAAGCTTGAATTTAAAAAACACTGCTTCCATTTTCTTTCTGGTCCAATTTGTTCAATGAATCCTTATGTGTATGTGTTGAAGAGCTTTTTCTTGATGCCTTTTTTACATGATAAATTGGATTTCTGCCTTATTCCTTCCTATCTTCATTGCTGTGTGGAAATTGTTCCAAAACATTTTGACTCAATGCCCTGAATCTTCCTGAATTTCTGATCAGGTTCCAATAAAACTGGCTCATTTGGATCATCATTTAAGTCTCTCACTGTGCAACACTGTACATTCCTGAGTATTGAAGGGGTAAATAAATGTCTGATGTGCACCTTTTGTTGCCCTTTTTTTTGTACATGGTGTGATTTATCAGTTCTGGAAAAGGTTATGGTTCGTTTGTAAAAGTTCTCTACCGATTGTGGTTGTTAGTTTTGAACTGGGTGCCAAATTATGCGTTCTGTTGTAGAAGACCTGTTTGGAATGAAAATAGGGCTAAGAGATCAAAACAGCAACCAATCCTGGCATTCATTGCCCATCCATAGCCTCCCTTGTGGTGTTGGGCCAGGTAATAGTCAGCCACATTGGTGTGGGACTGGAGTCATACACAGGCCAAACAAGGTAAGGAAGTCAGGTTCCCTGAAAGACATTCGTGGAGCAGTTTGATTTTTAAGACAATCCGACAGCTTCATGCTCATTTACTGAAACCAGATTTTGGTTTCCAGATTTTTAAAACTAAATTCAAATTCTCAAACTGCCAGGGTGAGATTTGAACTCATGATCTGGATTATTAGTCCAGTAACACAACCACTACACTACCGACCCTCGAATGGGACACTGGAATTTTCTGGGATAATTTTCTGGCTTTGTGCTCTTGGCAGGGAGCCTAGCTTGCCCGTAGTGCAGATTGGAAATTTGTTCATGTACTGTGTATAATTTTCCAACTATTCATTTAAATGTATTGTGTACTCTCAAACTTCTGATATGTGCATAAAATCAGAAAGTTACCACTTTAGTGTCATATGACACAACAGCCAACTGCAGAGTAGGGTACGGTGGTGTAGGAGTTGTGTAGTGAATGAGAGTTCAAATCCTGCCATTGCAGTTTTAGAATTTGAAATCAGTTTGTTTTTAAACCTGGAAATATCATTAAAAGTGATCATGAAGTGTTGGATTGTCGTAAAAACCCAACGAGTTCACTAATGTCCTTTAGAGAAAGAATCCAGACATCCTTACCCGGTCTGGCCGATATGTGACCCCAGTCCAGCACCACCATGGTTGACTCTTTAACTACACTCTGCCCTAGCAAGCCACTCAGTTGTATGGAAGAATAGCACCTTCTCAGGGCAGCAAGGGATGGCAGTAAATGTTGGCCTTGCAGTGAAACCCACATCTTGACAATGAATTAAAAAAAAGTAAAACTCTGTAGTACAACAAAAGCATTAAATATAAAAGCACCCTTTATTACACATGTTCAGTTGGTGATACTCTAAGGCAGAAGGTTTTGTAAGTGTGTCCCACTCTAGGACTTGATTACATAATTCAGTCTAATATTCCAGTTCGAAGGAGTGCTACATTGTCAGAGGTACTGTCCTTCAAATGAAACATTAAATGGAGTCCCTGTCTGTCCATTCTGATAACTCAGGTGGATGTTAGCGATCCCGCATACTTGGAAAAAAGTCGGGCGTTCTTGTAGTTACCTAGTCAATATTCCTCCCCCAACCAAAATCACCAAAACAACAACATCTTGCATTTATATAGTGGCTTTAACATAGGAACACGTCCAAAGGATCTTCACAGAAGCATAATCAGATAAAAATTCACAATGAGCCAAAGAAGGAGATATCGGAGAGGTAACAAAAACTTGGTTAAAGGTGTAGTTTTTATGGAGGATTTTAAAGAAGGAGAGAGAAGTGGAGAGGCAAAGAGGTTTCTGGAAGGAATTCCAGAGCTTAGGGCCAAGACTGCTGAAGGCACAATCGCTAATGGTGGGGTGAAGGGAGGGGGTAATGCAGAGTTCTCGGAGGGTTGTAGGGCTGGAGGAGATTACAGAGATAGGGAGAGGCAAGGCTATGTTTTGAGCACAAGTATGAGAATTTTAAAATCAAGGGTTTGGTGGACTGGGAGCTAATGTAGGTCAGCGTACACGGGTGATGTTCAAGTGAGACTTTGGTGCAAGTTAGGATAGGGCAGCAGAGTTTTGGATGTGAAGGATGGGAGGCCAGACAAAAGAGCATTGTAATAATAAGGTCTGGAAGAGAGTTTCAGCAGCTTATGGGCAGAGACAGAAGATGTTACAGAGGTGACAGTCTTTGTGATGGAGTGGATGTGGGATTGGAAGTTTAGCTTGGGGTCAGATAGAATGCCGAGGTTGTCAACAGTCTGGTCCAACCTGAGACACTGGCTGGGGAGGGCGATGGAATCGGTGGGCAATGGGTTTTTGTGGTGGTGGGGGGTACCAGAATGAGTGGCTTCGGTCTTCCCAATGTTTGAAGGAAATTGTTGGTCATCCAGGACTGGATGTTGAACAAGCAGGTTGACAACATGGGGCAGTGAAGGGTTTGAGACAGGTGGTAGATTTACTGGATCATTAATCTCATTGCTGTTTGTGGGATCTTGCTTTGTGCAAAATGGCTGCTGCATATGCCCATAAATCAATACATTTCAAAGTAATTATTTTTATGTGCAGTGGTTTGAGCTGCTCCTGAGAGATTGTTTTTTGATGTCAGGCTTGGCTCAGTGGTAACACTCCTGAGATAAAAGATTGGGGGTTCAAGCCCCATTCCAAAAACTTGAGCACCTAATATAGGCTGGCACTTCAGTGCAGTACTAATAGAGTGCTAAACTATTGGAGGTGCCCTCTATTGGGTGTGACTTTTGCCCCCTCAGGTGGACATAAAAGTCTCGTTGGCACTATTTGAAAAAGAGCAAGGGAGTTCTGGTGTCAATAGAAATCAAAATTTGGTGGATTCTATAATGGACGGGCCTTCCGTAACATCCTTGACATCTTTACCCCATTCAATCCTGGACAGTTTCCCAGTCCCACTCTTTGTTTGGTGCTGCAGTCACCTCCATGGTCTCAGATCCCCAAACTATACGAAGATCATTCTGGAGAAAAAAACAATTCCAAACTGCTCTTCTCCACTAAAAACTGTCTCCTCTGACTTACTCCAGTTGTACACTCCATCCTCAGACACCAAATGCAAGGAGCTAATGGACTTCTTTTTGTCCAAAGTTGAAGACATCTGTTCTGCTCCCACTACCCCTCTGACTGCCTCCAACCTCCCTACACAGTCAGTCACAATCTTCGCTTGAGATGAAGACTGGATGTCATCGTCTTGACTGAGTCCCAAGCCCCCTTACTCCACAGTTTTCTCTCCATTTCCTCCTCCGCTTTCCCTCACTAAACACTTTGTATTGCTGAAGCTAGCTCCCAGCTGGTCCGTATTATCAACCTGCCCCAATCGTCCAGCATAGTTCCTAAATCTTTCACACTTATAGTGATGGCACTCGGCTCTACCTCTTTCATCAGATCGGTTGCCGCTTTCTTCACATGCCTGCTGGATATTAAGACCTGGATGATCTTTAATTTCCTCCAGTTTAATGCCAACAAAACTAAAGCCATCAACCTCCGGCTATACCCAGAGGTGCAGAACTTTGGCATACTTCATCAACCCTTAGCTCTGCTTCCTCTCCTATATTCTAGAACGGTCCCAGCGGATTGGAAGGTAGCAAATGTAACCCTGCTATTCAAGAAAGGAGGGAGAGAGAAAACAGGGAACTACAGGCCAGTTAGCCTGACATCAGTCATCGGGAAAATAATGCTGGAATCCATTATTAAGGAAGTGGTAACAGGGCACTTAGAAAATCATAATTTGATTAAGCAGCGTCAACATGGTTTTATGAAAGAGAAATTGTGTTTAACAAATTTATTAGAGTTATTTGAGGATGTAACTAGCAGGGTAGATAAAGGGGAACAAGTGGATGTAGTATACGTATTTGGATTTCCAAAAGGCATTCGAAAAGTTGCTATGCAAGATAAGGGCTCATGGAGTTGGGGGTAATATATTAGCATGGATAGAGGATTGGTTAACGGACAGAAAACAGAGAGTAGGGATTTTCCAGTTGGCAGGCTGTAACTAGTGGGGAGCCGCAAGGATCAGTGCTTGGGCCTCAGCTATTTACAGTCTATATTAATGACTTGGATGAGGGGACCGAGTGCAATGTATTCAAGTTTGCTGATGATACAAAGCTAGGTGGGAAAGTAAGCTGTGAGGAGGATACAAAGAGCCTGCAAAGGGATATAGACAGGTTATGTGAGTGGGCAATAAGGCAGCAGATGGGGTATAATGTGGGGAAATGTGAGGTTATTCACTTTGGTAGGAAGAATAGAAAAACAGAATATTTTTTAAATGGTGAGAAACTATTAAATGTTGGTGTTCAGAGAGATTTAGGTGTCCTCGTACAGGAAACACAAAATATTAGCATGCAGGTACAGCAAGGAATTAGGAAGGCAAATGGCTTGTTGGCCTTTATTGTAAAGGGATTGGACTACAAGGGTAAGGAAGTCTTACAACAATTGTACAGGGCTTTGGTGAGACCACACCTGGAGTCTGTGCACAGTTTTGGTCTCCTTATCTGAGGACGGACATACTTGCCTTGGAGGCGGTGCAATGAAGATTGATCCCTGGGATGAGAGGGTTGTCCTATGAGGAGAGATTGAGTAGATTGAGCCTATACTTTCTGGAGTTTCGAAGAATGAGAGGTGATCTAATTGAAACATATAAGATTCTGATGGGGATTGACAGGGTAGATGCTGAGAGGTTGTTTCCACTGGCTGGAGTGTCTAGAACTAGGGGACATCGTCTCAGGATAAGGGGTCGACCATTTAAGACTGAGATGAGGAGGAATTTCTTCACTCAGAGGGTTGTGAATTTTTGGAATTCTCTACCCCAAAGGGCTATGGATGCTGAGTCGTTGAGTATATTCAAGACTGAGATAGATAGATTTTTGGACTCTAGGGGAATCAAGGGATATGGGGATTGGGTGGGAAAGTGGAGTTGAGGTCGAAGATCAGCCTTGATCTCATTGAATGGCGGAGCAGGCTTGAAGGACCATATGGTCTACTCCTGCTCCTAATTCTTATGTTCTTATATCCAATCTAATATCAAGACTGCCTTATTCCACCTTCGAAACATCATTACTCTCTGCACCTACTTCTCCTCCTTTGCTGCCGAAATTTTAATCTACGCCTTTACCACCTTGAGATTTTATTTCTCCAAGCTCCCTTTGCTGGCAGCCCTACTTCCACCTATCACAAACTACAGCACATTCAGAGCTCCACTAGCTCCTGTCCCTCAGTGAATTGCATTTCAAGATCTTTATTGTTGCCTTCAGATTCTTTGCCCCACATTACCTCTGTGATCTCTACCCATACCTTGTGCTTGTCAAACACAGCCTTACTTCTAGTTTCCCAGTTTCTTTGCTCCATCATGAATGGATGCTCCCTCAGACCTTTCTTTCTTAAAGGTCTTGTCATTTCCCTCGCTGCTTTCAAAAGCCTCCTAAAACATTTCTCTTCAAACATGCTTTAACCCAGCAGTCACTGTTCTTCCTCTTTCCTGTTTGGTGTCCACTTTTTTTTGTTCATTGAACTATGAAGTGCTTTGAGACACACTTCTGTCTGTAAGAAGTGCTACGGAAATGCAAATTGTAGTAATAATCATTGCTGGCCAAAAAATCGCTGAAATTCTGAATAGCGCACTTGATAAAAGCATGCCTGGTTTGATGTCCCAGAAAAGTTCTTGATGTGTACTGAGTTAGATGATCTCAGCTAGGGTAGTCTTGAGTGCTGCAATTGGCCTTAGGGTAGGGAAGGTAAAAGAAACCAGCCCAAGTTCCTGCTCCTAAATGACTGTAGCTGGAAAGTGCATATGTGGCGTTGTAAGGACAGGATTGAGCTCAGCTCACATAGCCTGCTGACATTCACCGTGTGGGCTGGCATATAGAATCATAGAAATTTCAGCTCAGGACAGAGCTATTGTGTCTGTGCAAGTTCTAGCTCCATATCAGATCCAACTCCTTATTCTTTACTCGTACCTGTTAACGTTTATCCTCTTCAAAGGCTTAAGTCTTAATTGATTCTGCTTCAATAACTCTGCATGGTAATGTATTCTGAATTCTAATAACCTTTAGTGTGAAAAAAATCATTTAACATCCCTCTTTATGCATTTATTACTATTTTATGCTCCCTTGTTACTGAGTCATCAGTTAGTGGAAGTAATGTTTTACTATTTACTCTCTTAAAACTTTGGTCAGTTCTAGTAGATCCCCTTAACCTTTTTCTACTATACTAAATATGATCTTAGTTTTTCAAATCTCTCATCATAATTGTATCCTCTCAACCCTTGTATCATCCTAGTAAATTTGCTTTGCATATTTTCTATGGCTGCAATATCTTTTCTAAAGTGGCCACTTGGCAGAATACTGGATGGTTCTCAGCATTCATGGAACTGCATGAATTAATAATTAGGAGTGGAGGGGAGAAAATTGCATTGTTGGAGATCATTAAATGGTTTTCTTGAACACAAGATCTGTGATAATCTTTTTGGGAACATTGTCTGATATTGCTGACATAATGTGCAGTGGAAGCCATCATGAATTAAACACTTTAAATAAAAACTGCTAGGAAGTTAAAAGGCTCTAATGTCAGGGTTCAAGAGATTCTAAATAGTTTGAGTTTTGCCTTAATTGATTGTAACATCATATGAATCACCTGGGATTAGATTACAACCTTAATGCTCACTATCAGACTGTTATTGTGACCTGTACTTGTATTTAGGATGGAAGTACTTGTATTTACTTGTACTTCTTTCAATTTAGTATACTGTATTCGCTGCTCACGATGTGGTCTCCTCTACATTGGGGAGACCAAACGCAGATTGGGTGACCACTTTGCGAACACCTCCGTTCCGTTCGTAAGGGTGACCTCGAGCTTCCGGTTACCTGTCACTTTAATTCTCCGCTCCACTCCGACTCTTACCTCTCCGTCCTCGGCCTCTTACACTGTTCCAATGAAGCTCAATGTAAGCTCAAGGAACAGCACCTCGTCTTTCAATTAGGCATTTTACAGCCTTCTGGACTCAACATCGAGTTCAACAATTTCAGAACATAACCTCTGCCCCTATCTTTTTTTTCATTTTTTTTTCTCTCTCTCTCACATGGCAGCTGTCGATCATTCTGCCATTGCCATTTATACTTCATCTAGAGTCATCTTTTGTTTCTTAACTTGTCCCATTACCATCTCCTTTTGCCTTGCACCATCATCCCTTTTGTCTCTTAATCTCTCCTGCCTTCCATCCTATCACAGACCTTCCCTTTTGTTCTTTCCTCCCCTCCCCCCTTTCCCTGCCCCTACACTTGCTTAAATACCTGTCCAATCTCCAACATTTTCCAGTTCTGAATCTTTAACTCTGTTTCTCTCTCCACAGATGCTGCCTGAGCTGCTGTGTATTTCCAGCATTTTCTGCTTTTATTTGTTATTGTGACCTATTATGTATATAAAATACAAAACCTCTGAAATTGCTGAATGTTCAGATTATTGCATGTTATAAAATCTTGAAATGTTTGTTTTTGCATAGTTAATGCAGATTAAGACTTCATTTGTGCAGTTGATTTCATTTTTGGTGAGAAATCTGGTGGAAAAGAAAGACTTGCATTTATATAGCGCCTTTCACGACCACCGGACATCTCAAATCGCTTTAGCACTTTTTTTGAAATGGAGTCACTGTTGTAATGTGGGAAACGCGGCAGCCAATTTGCACATAGCAAGGTCCCACAAACAGCAATGTGATAATGACCAGATAATCTGTTTTTGTTATGTTGGTTGAGGGATAAATATTGGCCAGGACACCGGGGATAACTCCCCTGCTCTTCTTCGAAACAGTACCAGGGGATCTTTTATGACCACTTGAGAGAGCAGACAGGGCCTCGGCTTAACGTCTCATCCGAAAGACAGCACCTCCGACAGTGCAGCACTGCCCTGGAGTGTCAACCTAGCTTTATGTGCTCAAGTCCCTGGAGTGGGACTTGACCCCACAACCTTCTGACTCAGAGGCGAGTGTGCTACCCACTGAGCCACAGCTGACAGATGGTCACATGTAAAAGCTAAAACAAACTAAATTTGGGTTTGTTGAACATAAGTCATATAAAATGTGGTTAGAATTTGTTTTAAAGACTTGCTTGTCTCCCCTGCTTATGCTGTCTTGCTACAGTAAGCATAAGTTTCTTCACAATATGCTGGATCATCAGATTTTGTAGCAGGAAATTGCACTTCAAATTGCAGTAGCAGCAAAATGAAATCGTGAATTCTGGCATGATAAAATACTGAGAAGTGCACAAATGTCATCTGGTTCCCAAAACAGATTACAATTGGATTGTCTGACTAATGTTATGGGAAGCAATGGTCATCAAAAATTGTAGAGAGAGGGAAAAAAAGCATAATCCCTTCTTTTGAGTTGGTAGGATTCAAGAAACTAGAACTTGACCTAATTTGTTCTATCCTAACTGTGCCTTACATTAACTTCAGATAGAAGTCCTTCCCACTCATCATTAGTAAGCAAGGAAGAGTGTAACATAAAAAACAAGGATGTTAATTTTTTTTGTAACTTTATTTGAAAAAGTTGAAAATTATGCACGGAGATATCGTTAGGTTTGGTACATTCTTTTCAATTTACCGGTAGTCTTTAACAGCAAGCTAAGAATCTATTCACAGTCAAGAGTATAGTATTGAATGTGGTAGAAGATCTAGATTTTGGTCCAACTAGCATTTGCTGTACTCGTCCAGTTTTCTGGGTGTAATTGGAAATTGAGGCATCATGTTCCAAAATCAGATTTTTTATTTGAAGGTGGAAAATGTTCCCATTTGGCAGGCTGTAACTAGTGGGATCAGTGCTTGGGCCTCAGCTATTCACAATCTACATCAATGATTTGGATGAGGGGACCAAATGTAATATATCCAAGTTTGCTGATGATACAAAGCTGGGTGGGAATGTAAGTTGTGAGGAGGCTGCAAGGAGGCTTCAAGGGGATATAGACAGGCTAAGTGAGTGGGCAAGAACATGGCAAATGGAATATAATGTGGAGAAATGTGAAGTTATCCACTTTGGTAGGAAAACTGGAAAAGCAGAGTATTTTTTAAATGTTGAGAGATTGGGAAATGTTGGTGTTCAGAGGGACCTGGGTGTCCTTGTACACAAATCACTGAAAGTTAACATGCAGGTACAACAAGCAATTAGGAAAGCAAATGGTATGTTGGCCTTTATTACAGAGGATTGGAGTATAAGAGTAAAGACGTCTTACTGTGATTATATAGGGCCCTGGTGAGACCACACCTGGAGTATTGTGTACAGTTTTGGTCTCCTTACCTAAGGGAGGATATATTTGCCATAGAGGGAGTGCAACAAAGGTTAACCAGACTGGTTCCTGGGATGGGGGGATTGTCCTATGAGGAGAGATTGAGTAGACTAGGCCTATATTCTCTAGCGTTTAGAAGAATGAGAGGTGATCTCATTGAAACATACAAAATTCTTACAGGGCTTGACAGGGTAGATGCAGGGAGGATGTTTCCCCTGGCTGGGGAGTCTGGAAGCACTGAATTTTGTGGATTGACACTTTTTAGTTTTATTTAATTTTGTTCACTGGTGGGTGGTCAAATCCACATTTAAAAAATTAAAAAGCCAAGCACTAGAAAATTGAATTAATAGAGGTGTTCCTGGGAGTGCACATAAGGGAATAGTGAATGTGCAGCTCCTGATTTCCCATCCATTTATTTTAATGGATGTAAAAATCATTCTTTGCAAATATATGCTCCCTGCGAGTACCCTCCCCTACTAGGAGCACAGGATTGTGTAATCACTGCTAATATCTTTTTCACTAAACATTTAATAAAATGCTGGGCTAGAAATGTGTAGACTTTAATTCAGGTTTGTGTGTGTCTTGGATGTTCAGTATCTGTGTGTGTGCGCGTGCATCGCATTTTATTGGTACAGTAATGGTATTGGTGGTAAATCTGTTCTGTATAATCCTTGCTCTTAAAATAACCCATTGCAACCCAGACGTTATTTTTACAGGTTTGCATCCTTGGATTTAGAGTTTAAATTTAATACTGCATCTTATAAATATCCCTTTTGATGGCTTTCATGAACTTGATTTAAAAGGCATAAAATACTTGACTGGCATATTAACTTTTTGGAGAAAGACTAGTTTATTCAAAAGCAATGTACTGTTTACAATTTAATTGAAAACCTTATTATCCATACTTTGTAGCCCGTAAAAACAATGTTGGCAGCTGCTGTAAGAATCTAGATATTTTTGTAAAAGTTGGTTTGATAAATTAATATCCCAAATTCATTAGCAACTCACGTTGAAATGGTATTGGGAAATTGAAACCGAGGAGGTCCAAGTGTTTCTTTGGGATGGTACTTGTTTGTACAAAATGTACTAAACCTGGGACACAAAACTTCAATTGTACTTTGTGAAGATTTATATGTTCTACATACATATGTTGTGAATACTTAGGCCGAAATTTTGCCGGTCCTCAGAGTGCGGGATTGGAGGCGGGACCGCTGTCAAACTCGCAAAGATTGACAGCGGGTAGGAAACCCTCTGTCATCCCGCCTCCAATCAATCTTCCCAAGTGTTGGGTCCCCGATTTGCACATGGACCTGACATCTAGCGGCGGGAAAAGGATTATAGCCACTTACCTGGCTGTTAACAGGTACTTGATACTTGTTAACATGCTCTTTTTCAATTTTGCTGCTTCTGCCACGGGTTTCCCGACGTCCGGACACTACGCCAGGTAAGTGTGGCGTGTTGTGAGTCTGCTGTAATGTTTCTGGATTGATGACAGCTGCAGAAGTGGTGTGAAGGATCCAATGGTGCACTGGTGAGTTTCAGAGGTAAGAAAATGTTGGGAAAATCATTTTTAATGCATTTACACTTTTCTGTATGGATCAAGTTTTGAATTGGCTGTCTAGTGCTACCTCATTGGGAGAACCTCTCTCATCAGTGACAGATCGCTTCTGTAACCTCACCTGCAGCTGCTACCTGTTCTAGCCTATGGAGGGAGTCATTGGAGAGCCTGGGTGCAAGAGCTCACCTTTGTATAGTGATTGTCAGTGTTTGCAGCACTTCAATGCTGTCAAACACTGAGAAATGAGCTGTCAAAGAAAAATTGTGCGTGGTCCCTTTAAGAAAACTGGCAGGTGATGCATCTTCAAATGACGTCATCTGACCGGCTTCCTCTTAATTGGCCGGCAAGCCCACAGGGTGGGCTTAACAAGGCCAATCGACGTAAAATCACGTCCGTGGGCCGGATGCAGTTGGGGGTGGGACCGGAACCCGGAAACCAGCTGACCCGCTCCCAAGCCGCATCCAATTGCAAAATCGAGGCCTATGTGTCTACAGTTTTGAGTTGAGAGCCAAGTTGTTTAATTGAAGATGCTCTCAATTGACCTAAAAGAAATCAGCTGTCTAACATCTAAAGCTACATCGCAGGAAATAAAATATATCAATTTCAGTGCACAAATCTCATTAAAAAAAAATTTAAATTAAGATTCATCCGCTTTGATACATTGAACCACCACAGCTGTTTTACACTGCTTTGCTCGACCTGACACTGAAATATTAAGATGAAATTTCATCAATTCAAAATACTTATGTTCTGTATTTGAACACACACACATCACCTTTGTGTGTGCTTAAAATTCTAATGACAATAATAGATACAGTACTGTGTCATTGACCTAGCGGTCTTATCCTTCAATCAAGCAGCTTATCCTCAATTATACTGTACAGTACTCCCACACATATGTTACTGCTATAGTTGAATTGCACTTCATATGTATACCGAAAACTGATCTGTGTAAAGGAAACCTGCAGTTGTGAATGAAGTACAGTGGGGCTTGATTGTGGGTTCTGTCATATGATATACTGGATTTAGCCACAGGGAGTGTGAAGAGGACCATATAAACAGTGCATTGCTTATGAAATATAACAAAAAAAATTCTACCAGACACACAACAACTTTAGAGATTTAATTGAACAGCAATAATGAGCTTTATTCTTGTTAAGTTTGACAACTGACTTGAAAGGTTGGCAGAATCAACCTTTGAACTCTTCCCTCAGTCATCCGGCCAACCTTCCTTTGCTTAGACAGTGTATGTTCACATCCATCACTGCTTAATTAAAAGTGAATAGGAAAGCCAGTAGACCAGTGAATCACAAAAGTATGTGGGCAGTAATCTCATTTATCATAAAATTAATGTAGCAGTGCCAACCTGATTGTATTGTGCTTTGTTTAGCATGTACTTAATCTTGCATACATTTTAAAATTAATAAAATTAATCGTTAATACATATATACTTAAGTTCCCAAATGTTTTTGGGCAGTTGACATCTTGTCTCACTACCTTTGGCCATTAAAAATTGCTTTTAATTGCCCAGGCAAGAAGTCAATCTAGAATGGCACAGGTGTTCCAGGTTGTGCCTTTTTTGTCAAACACTTAATGCAGTTGTCGGTGATTTCTAGACATAACTGCCATTCTTCATCTATCCCTAGTACCATTCCATTGGGTTGAAATTGAGACAATAGATAGGCTGTTCCATGCTGATTTGTTGCTTCCTTAGAAAGTCCCCTTTCAGAAGCAGTAACATTACATTTTGAGTCATTGTAATGCAAGAATAGATACTAATGTTCCAATTGCCTCACTTCAGATGAAATCCTGTAGTACTACAAAAGTCTGATAGGCAGTATTATGTGCAGAAGCATCAATGGGTACCTGACCTCCAAAGCTTTTTTTATTCATTCAGGGGATTTGGGCATCGCTGGCAAGGCCAGCATTTATTGCTCATCCTTAATTGCCCTTGCGAAGGCGGTGGTGAGCTGCCTTCTTGAACCGCTGCAGTCTGTGTGGTGAAGGTACTCCCACACAGGTTTTTAGGTAGGGAGTTCCTAGATTTTGACCTAGCGACTATGCAGGAATGGCGCTATATTTCCAAGTCAAGATGGTGTGTGACTTGGAGGTGTACTTGGAGAGGTGGTGGTGTTCCCAAGCGCCTGCTGCCCTTGTCCTTCTAGGTGGTAGTGATCGCGGGTTTGAGAGGTGCTGTCGAAGAAGTCTTGGCGAGTTGCATCTTGTAGATGGTGCAGCCATGTTCTGTCGGTGGTGAATTTTTAAGGTGGTAGATGGGGTGCCGATCAAGCGAACTGCTTTATCATGGATGGTGTTGAGCTTCTTGAGTGTTGTTGGAGCTGCACTCATCCAGGCAAATGGAGAGTATTCCATCACACTCCTGACTTGTGCCTTGGAGGTGGTGGAACGGCTTTGGGGAGTCAGGAGGTGAGTCACTCCCCGTAGAATACCCAACCTCTGACCTGCTCTTGTAGCCACAGTATTTATGTGGCTGGTCCAGTTAAGTTTCTGGTCAATGGTGACCCCTAGTATTTGACGATGGTAACGCCATTGAATGTCAAAGGGAGGTGGTTAGACTCTCTCTTCTTGGAGATGGTCATTGCCTGGCACTTGTGTGGCGCAAATGTTACTCGCCACTTATCAGCCCAAGCCTGGATGTTGTCTAGGTCTTGCTGCATGCGGGCACGATCTGATTAGTTATCTGAGGAATTATGAATGGAACTGAACATACACCTACCAGAAAATGAAGGAACCTTGTTCAATTGGCAGCTGACATTTGTTACAGTCACACCCTTCACTGAAATTGCCATCACCAATTACTGATTGAGAGACATGAAGAAACTTTGAAAAATTGAAAGATTTTTGTTGTTCCATAGAAGGCACTGGAGAAGATCAAGGTGCAGTGACTTTATCATTGCACTGAAATAGCACTGGAGGTTGTCACCTGAATGAAGCTGATGTGGAATGTAAAGTGAAATTATTAGGAAAATAGTGGATAGGGTTGAATGATAATTGGGGGAGTGGACTGATGAGAAAAAAAGAGTGAGAGAGATGGCAAAGCACGGTGGAATCCCTGAGGGAAAAAGAAATCGGAGCGCATAAACTATCAACTACAGTGCAGATAGTGATTTGATAGGAAGCCACATAAACATAGCATGTGATGGTAAAATGTTTTGAAATGTATGGTGTTAGACCTCATCAAAGACTTTATAGATGTCCAAGGAAAGGATAAATGATTTACCTAACTGCTCCAGAGCTGAGTTCCCAAAGTGTATAGCATATACAACAAGATCTTAGGGTCGATTGTAACTGTTCCTGGTGGACGGGAAACGGGTGGCGGTCCATTTTACAACGCCCAATTTTTCTTTCCATTGAAGTCAACGGAAAGGAAAATCAGGCGGAGTGCAAAAGGGGAGGCCGACCCACTGCCACCCGTTTCCCTCTCGGTGGGAACAGTTAAAATCACTCCCACATACGGAATGTCCATGCCAAAAACCATACTTGTGATCATGGAGTAGGTCCGACCTCTCAAGGTGTTGGATAATTTGAAGAATTCATAACAGGTTTTCTAACTTCAGCAAGTACTGATTTAAGTGCAGTAGGGTAACAGTTCAGAGGTTATAAGGGATCACCTATCTTAGATATATGATGAACAAGGAGAAAGATAAGTGGACTGGGAGGAAGAGAGACTGCAAAAAACAAGAATAAGTTCAGAGACGTATATCTTCAGGACTGGGGGGAGGGATGCCATGAGAAGCAGATTGGAGTCCAAGGAGTGGACGGAATTGGTTTTGGCAAAGGATTAGGAAGGATTGTTGGGGAGGTAGGATGATGCCAGTTAAAGTTACATTTTACAACTCTAATAGCGGATTTAAAGAAGTTAGGTACAGGAATAAACTTGGTTCAGAATGTTTCAGACTGATCAAGATGACAGGTGTGATGGGCAGTATTTTTTTTTTTACAAAAGAACAGTATAGAAAAGGTAGATCTTAAAAATTACATCAAACTAAGCTATGAGAGTAGGACAGAGGGACACAGGTTCAAACCAGACCATAAAGTACTTCTGGCGAAGAGTGATCATTACATGGAATGGAATCCTGAATAGATTCATAAAGGTAAAATTCTTGGAATCAATTAAGAAAGAATTGGATGCCATAAAAGGAGCACTTTAGGTGCTTTTGGGATTGATGAGCTAAAATGGGCTGAAGCCTTCCTCATTCATATTTGTCGTGATCTCTGCTCATAGAAGATTTCCTATCCTCCTGACTAAGACAAAACTGAGTTTGACACCATGCTTCCATTTCTTGGAGGATTCCATTCACATTAATCTACTTCAGAGCTAGCCTGGAGGGTGTTACATAGCAAGATAGTCTCTATCGAGTATTGCCACCACATGTTTTTACAGGGAAATTAGGGTTTGCTGAACTGACTCCTATTCATTTGCATCAGCATTTCTAGAATATCCTGCAAGTGTAAATCAGTTAGCTTCAGTTGAAATATTGATATCAGTAGTGATTCTTTGTAAATACTTTCAATGCACCTATTCAATATATTGCTCCATGTGATATGTAAATGGAGCTGCAATAAAAAAGTAAATGTATAGCGTGTTGTGGAAGGATACAAATTGCGCGAGATAAAGGAGATTTAATTTGACTTCAACTTCAGAACAGATTGGTTGACGGTGTCTCACTTATAACTTTTTATAGCCAAGGTAAGCCCTCTCACTGGGATGTGTATTGCAACTGTCAAACGTGGCTCTTTATCCTTTAGAAGATTTTTAAGATTTCCTACCTCATGGATATTATGATTAACACAGATTGCTTTCTGGAAGGCTACAGGAAAACTGATTATATTTGGGTTGCAACCATGCAACACTTTTTTTTTAAATCACATGTTTCATTTTACTTTTAATTTGAGTGAGTCAAATGAGAGTTTCTTGGCTTCTGAATGATCCCATGCATTGGACACTAATTCGTATCTAAGTCATCTAATACATAAACTGTATATATTGCTTGTGCACAGTACAAAATTAGTTGCAATGGTTCTTATTATAGACAGGATGCCTAGCAACTATCTACTGTACTACACAATGAACCTTTCAAGTTTTCTTTAAAGGTTGGAATGTTAAAGACTAAATGCTCAAATATGAATTTTTAAAATAGAAGCGAGTTTGATTAGTATTGCATGTTTGGGTAAATTCAAAAATTGAAACTTCTCATTTTTAGCTTGCCTTGCCTCTGGGGAGAAAAGGAAAAGATCCTCCTTAAGTAAAGGGATTGTGTGTGGTGTGGGGGGAGGAGAAGGAAGAAACCAACAAAATGTTCTAATGCTTTTTCAGCATGTGCTTCATGTGTGTTTCTGTCTTGCAGGCATGGTAGTTGGATTGGCAATACAATTGGAAAGCTGCATGAAACACTTAATCATATTTCGCATTTCATCAAAAAGCAATCTCCGTAGAAAGTTAACATGCAGGTACAGCAAGCAATTAGGAAAGCAAATGGTATGTTAGCCTTTGTTGCAAAAGGGATTGGAGTATAAGAGTGAAGAAGTCTTACTGCAATTGTACAGGGCCTTGGTGAGACCACACCTGGAGTACTGTTTACAGTTTTGGTCTCCTTACCTAAGGAAGGATATACTTGCCTTAGAGGGTAGAGTACAAGTTGGAAGAAATCATGATCAAACTGTATAGTGCTCTGATCAGACCACACCTTTGAGTACCATGATCGAGACTCGTGAGACATTCTAGCACTGCAAGCAGTAACGAAGAACCATGAGGCTGATCCCTACCATTAGAGTCCTGAGTTGTGAGGAAAGACTGGGAAACTTGAAAGGTGGTGTGTGAAAAGTGACCTGAAAGAGGTATACAAGACAGTAAACTGTATGGAAAAGGTAAATCCAGAAAATTATTTCAAAGTAAATTGTGAAAATATTGCAGTGAGACACAACTTCAAATGTAAGATCTCAGGAAATTTTCCTGCACACCGTAGATGGGACTCCCAGATCGAGTCGTGGAGGTGAACATCCTGGAATTATTTAAAAACAATTGGATGCTGCAGGAGTATTGTACAGTCTTTCTGGGTGGTAGAAGTAAGACCGGCTAATGGCCTTCCTCATCCAGTTTGTAATTTTGCTTGCCTTGTTATTTTTGAGTTCTAGGATAAATATAAATAAAAAGAAATCCAGCTGCTGTCACCATTTAGAATACATTACAAAATATGAAGACCTACTCTTGGCTATTCACACCTGACTCTTTCTTTACTTGTTAGGTTTCAATTGATCATCGGTTTTCTTACCACACTTTCACATTGTAGTTGTGGGAGATCAGCTAGTATATAATTTTTTTGCTGTCAGCGTTACCTCACGGAGTTCAACAGTTCATGCTTTACCTTATTTTTGATGTTTTATGCAAAAATAAACAAATTCTAGTTACTTTCACTGCTTCTAAAAATAGTTTCTGTTCAGACTATTGCCGGCAGTAATTTTCCTTCAATACGCAATAGTGGAGGAGGAGGTCGGGTTAGGAAATCATAGAATGCTCTGTGAATTTTATTTTAAAAAATTCTGGGAGTTGTAGTCTGCTACATTTTTAAATCACTTCAACTGAAAGTGATGGCATTCCATGCTGATTCTTCTCGCATACAAATTCTTCTCACATTAGGTGTCAGCCTTGGCACAGTCTCGCCTCTGAGTCAGGGGGTTGTGGGTTCAAGCCCCACTTCAAAGACCTGAGCACAAAAATCTAGGCTGACACTCCAGTGCAGTACTGAGGGAGTGCTGCACTATTGGAGGTGCCGTCTTTCAGATGAGGCATTGAACTGAAACCCTGTCTGTCCTCTCAGGTGGACATTAAAGAGCCCATGCCACTTGTCGAAGAAGAGCAGGGGGTTCTTCCGGTGCCCTAACCAATATTTATCCCTCAATCAACACCTAAAACAATGAAAAAATACTAAAGATATATGAAAATGACCAATCGAATAATTTTTTATATTTAATTGGAAATAAGATCTGTAACATAATAAAGGCATAAAAGGTTACGATAAAAATTTACAAGGAAACGATTAAACTTGTCTGCACAAAAGAATTTTCTTTGTAATGCTGTAACAATGTTTTTGTCAAAAGGCCATTACTATAAAGAAAAAGAAGGACTTGCATTTCTATAGCGCCTTTCACAACCTCAGGACATCCCAAAGCGCTTTACAGCCAATGAAGTACTTTTTGAAGTGTAGTCACTGTTGTAATGTAGGCAACACGGCAGCCAATTTGAGCACAGATAGCTCCCACGAACAGTATTGAAATAAATGACCAGAGAGACTCAAAAATTAAAATTTAAAAATTGTGAATGTCAAAGTATAAAAATTGAAGAATAAAAATTTAAAAATAAAACCAAATGCCACCTAGAAGAATGGTCATTTTAGGAGCAGTGCCATCTAGTGTTGCGAGCCCTGAAAGATAAGTAGTGGTAAATAAAGAAAGCTTTAGAAATGTCAAATCAAAAGTAACTCCAGATGTGACAAAATTGTAACACAGGAAGTAAGTGTGACAAACTTACAGGACAGGTGCGCTACATGTAAGACTTTTAAGTTTGCCAATTATCAAAAGAACCATAGGTGAGATGAGAAATTATTTTACGTAGCGAGTTGTTATGATCTGGAATGCACTGCCTGAAAGGGTGGTGGAAGCAGATTCAATAATAACTTTCAACAACAACAACAACTTGTATTTATATAGCACCTTTAACATAGTAAAACGTCCCAAGGTGCTTCACAGGAGGCCTTATCAAACAAAATTTGACACCTGAGCCACATAAGGAGATATTAGGGCAGATGATCAAAAGCTTGGTAAAAGAGGTAGGTTTTAAGGAGCGTCTTAAAGGAGGAAAGAGAGGTAAAGAGGCAGAGAGGTTTAGAGAGGGAATTCCAGAGCTCAGGGCCTAGGCAGCTGAAGGCACGGCCACCAATGGTGGAGCGATTAAAATTGGAGATGCTCAAGAGGCCAGAATTGGAGGAGCGTAGATATCTTTGAGGGTTGTAGGGCGAGAGGAGATTACAGAGATAGGAAGGGGCAAGGCCATGGAGGAATTTGAAAAATGAGGATAAGAATTTTAAAATCGAGGCGTTGCTTAACCGGAAGCCAATGTAGGTCAGCAAGCACAGGGGTGATGGGTGAACGGGACTTGATGTGAGTTAGGATATGGGCAGCAGAGTTTTGGATGACCTCAAGTTTACGGAGGGTAGAACATGGGAGGCCAGCCAGGAGTGCGTTGGAATAGTCAAGTCTAGAGGTAACAAAGGCATGGATGAAGGTTTCAGCAGCAGATGAGCTGAGGCAAGGGGGGAGTTGGGCGATGTTACGGAGGTGGAAATAGGCGGTCTTAGTGATGGCGCGGATATGTGGTCGGAAGCTCATCTTGGGGTCAAATATAGAAACATAGAATCTAGGAGCAGGAGTAGGCCATTCGGCCCGTCGAGCCTGCTCCACCATTCAATACGATCATGGCTGATCATCCAAGTCCAGTACCACAAGATTGCGAGTAAGCATTTAAAACTTCTGTCCTTGCCAGTGCAATTTTCTATAGCAGCATTGTATTCTTTTTCCTTTTTTTTTCTAGCCAATTTTCTCCCCTCCACTCTTCAAAGTTTTGGCTTCTTACCGAGGTATGGTTCCATAGTCAGCAATTATCCTTTGGTGCCATCAAGCCATAATTTATGTTTGGTGGATAATGGGAGACCACTGGGAATTACTCATCCTTCTTGTTCTTCGGTCATCTTTGTTCTGCTCCTGCTAGCAATATCATTGGGACTGGAACCGCTGATCTTCCCCATACACCTGCCCGCAACTGTAGCCAATACTACCTGCCGCAGGTTTGAGAGATGTGGGAAAAATACTTCTCAAACATCAACTATCTCCTCCCTCTCAAGTGATTCTATCAGCAGCCTCTGCAGCACTAACTGGGCAGAGCTGCCAACTTTAAAATCAGTACAGATCCTGCTTGTTTAAGGGGGCTCCTGTGCCTGTGTGTGGAACGTGCTTTGAATGCAATACCAGCTGGTTACTATACCAGCTGGTGTTACATTCAGTAAGATCACATTTAAATAAGCAGGCTCTGTATTGATTTTAGAGTCGGCAGTTCCAGAATACTAATCTCAGTGGAGGGTGCTGATCACATTGCTACATATGAGTGCACACTGTCTCTAGCACTCAGCTCAATCACTGGGATGGCTTTCAGGTACCACTGGGTGGTACACTTGGTCATCTCTGTTGGTTCTGTAGCAGGTTTGACAGACGTAATCATGAGTAGGTATGTGAAGGAGCATTGAGCTGGTAGATCAGCTCTTCCAATAACAGTAGATCTTGAATGAAGATCTAAAAAAACAAGGGGAGTTCTGCTGGAGAGGTTAGAGGTTGTCAGTACAACAACTTGCATTTATATAGCATTTTAACTTAATGAAATGTCCCAAAGTGCTCCACAAATAGATGCTGAGTCAGGAAGGAAAGATTTGGGAGGGTGACCAATGGCTTTGTTGAAGAGATGGATGTTGAGAAGGTTATTAAAGTGGAGAGAGAAGCAGAGAGGTTTTGGGAAGGAGTTGCAGAGAGTAGGATCAAGGTGGCTGAAGTCTCTACTGTCGATGGTGGAGAGAAACAAGGGGGTTAAATAAAAGCTTGAGTTCGAGTAACAGAGTATGAGGAGGGGGGAGGTGGGGGCGGGTTATATGAAGGGGTGAGGTCATGGAGGGATTTATAGATGAGGATTTTAAATTTAATGTGTTACAAACATGTGACGGATGAGGGGGACTTGGTGCGCGATAAGATAAGGGCAGCAGAGTTTGGGACAAGTTGCAATTAATGAGATGGGGGATGGGAGGCCAGTAAGGAGGACGTTGGAATTGTTGAGTCTAGGTTTAACAGCAGAGAGGTTGAGATGGAGACAGAGGTGGGTAATGTTACAGAGGTGGAAGTAAGCGGTCTTGTTGATAGATAGGATGTTGTACATTGTATATTTAAATATATTGTACATTCAAAATTCAGAATAGCAGTCAATATTGTAATGGAGGGGTTCACAATTAGCAGCCAATCGCCATAATCCTTTCTATTATGATGAATAAATATGGTTCTACTTGTGGCATATTTAAGAAATAATGCATAACACGAAAGTACCCTGACTTTGTTAGGTTATGCAAATTATGTAAGAGATACCATGGCATACTTATTTACAATGGTTGTAAAATGGATTGTGAAGTAGATAAAAGCAATTGACAAAAAAGTAAATAAATATAGTTTACAAATCATTAACAATCTAAACCTTTAATTGTAAATTAACTATATTGGTTTAAAACCTAAGTACTATGTCAGCTCCTTAAATTAATTTTCTATTTATTTTTTAATTCATATCTGATTTAATTTTCCTTGACTATAATTATCATTTAGTGATACAGCGATCCAACATGTTTATGTTGGGAACATTTGAATGCCCCACAGGAAATAATTCATCCTTTTTGCATCCAACGTTGCATCAATATCACTACCTCACTGAAAGAGGAGTTTTAAGGAGGTTTACGACAGCTATTAAGTAATTAGAAATAGAACCTTCAGTGCCATCATCCTTTTCCTCTTATTTTTAATGTTCATAATTATTTACATAACGTGCTTAAATAATTTGAGTACACCTGATGGTTGCTCAGAAAATACTTTTTTTCCTAAATACAGTGTAAGTGAATTCCCATTATCTTCTGTCGAGCTGTCAAAAGTTTTTTCAATTAGTTTATAATCATGAAACAACCTTCCTTCACACTCCTCTTCACGCACACCTCCTGACATCAAGCAGTATTAGCAGTGGTCTAGGATCAGGTTGCCACCCAACTTCTTGGCAGTAGCTGTTGGGAGCGACAGGGAGAACAAGAAAATAAAATTGAAATATTGGGCCTTATTTTCCAATCGCAGGTGTGGAGGCCTCCGATCTGGAAAAAATCTACGGGCTTACCTGAGGGCTCCCGAGGTCCGGACACTTCCGCTCCTGGGCCTCTCCAACTCGAAATGCACAGGGCCCACGTATCCCAGAGGCGTATGCGGTTCGCAAGCGTCCCTGGGATCACGTGGACCATGGGGAGCCAATCAAAGAAGGGAATCTCCTTTCATACAGTTGACAGATAGACCTGTCAAATATATGAATGGAGATCACCCCAAAAACACTAAAACATTAAATAATTTTTTTTTAAATATCACATTTTTAAAATGAGTTGAAATTACAATAGATTAAATATTTTAAACAAAAATTTAATTTAAAAAAATATATAATTAAAGTTTTTTACGGGGCTAAAAATAAACTTACCTTTTTTTAAAGTATTTTTAAATTACTGTATAAATGAGTGAATTTTTTTTTTTACATTTTTTCAAATCTTATGCTGGTAAAAGCAGGCCTTACGCCTGCTTTTACCAGGCGTAAAATTTCTAAGGGTTTTCTGCAGGTGGAGGTTCTCCAGAAAGCACAGCTATCCGCCCGCAGAGGCCCTTCTCTAGGGCAGGTGTCCGATCTGTCAAGAGCATTCTTAACAGATCGGAAATGCCAGTTTTCAGTGCATGCGCTTGGCATGCCTGAAACCGGCATTTCCGATGTCCCTACGGGTGTGTACACAGCCCGTACACACCCGTAGGCATTGGAAAATACAGGCCATTCTCGTCCTATTCTCCGAAGAAGGGAATCATACTGTAGGGGGAAAGACTTTAAACATTTTTAACTTTCATGCATATAGTTTATTAAAAAAAAGTTATATCTATTGCTGCTGTTTGTTGCTTCACATCAAGTATAAATTGTATTTTTAATCCGAAATCTTGAATAATTTGGTTTTGAGTGGGCTAGATTGATTACTTAACATGGCAACTAATATCTGTTGTGAAGGTAAGTCAGGCAAATTAATCAAAAACGTGATGATACCTTGATGTGGGAGGCCATTTATAAATGAAAACCATTGTTCTGCTCCCTGAGGAGAAAATTTTGTGGTGGGTGGAGGCCTTGATTAAACTCAACTGAGGGTCGAGTTTTTGCTTGTTTGCAATAGTCAGCACAATCCGGGCAGAATCAGCCAAACCAGAGCAAAAGAGCGTGGAATTTTAAACGTGAGTTACGGCCAAAACTACTTGTGTTTATGTTTTCCCGCAATTTTTTACATTGGTTCAAGATGCAATTTGCCTGAATTAGGCCCTGCCCCAGGTCGAAATTGCGAGATTCTGCTGATTGCGCTGGTTTAGGAAGGCTCTTCCGATTGCACTTAGGTGCACAGGCATTAGTAGGCATGTTTTAAAAGATTTTTCATATCAAAAAATATTTAATTTACCAGCAAACTGACTAGTGTACACCAATTAAACTATTAAATGGTTCAGTATAGTTTTTAAAATCATTTTCAGTGGTTTTAAATCAGGTTACTCACAGGTGGAGGACCAGACATTCTTACTAAAAATGCTTATTTTTGCAGGAAAAAAAACATTTTCAGCTGTATTAATAAAACTGCACCAGGTTATCACTCTTATTTTTCAGTGGAAAGAAAAAAAACAATTGTGTTCAATTAGGCTGCCCAATTGCGCTGGTTCATGGAAGATTTTACGTTTGTGATTATGCAAATGAATTTTAGCGGAAACCTGAAGCCTGACCTAACCAGCGCACTTTCAAGTGTATTTTGGGCGCAATTTCCGGATTGTGCCCAAAGTGGAAACTCCTGGGGGGAAAAATTCGGTTGCTTTGCGCCTCCCGTTAGCGCCTAGAGGGCGCTAATGGGGTGCAAAGCAACTAGCGCCCGGGCGCGGCAATTTTTGCACCGCTCGCGAAATTGACCAGACATTTTGCGGCGGCGCTAAACACTACCGCCACGATCTCCTGCACCCACAGATCGTGACGTCAGTCGAGCGTGCAATGCCCCGGTAGCGCCCCGGACCAGATATTGAGTGACGCCCCCTGCCTTTCCGCCTGCCGCTAGCAACGACAGGTTAAGGGAAGCGTTTTGCAGTCGGGAAGGTCCTGGGGGAGCGCTATTTAAAGGCGACCGCTTCCTGCCTTTTTTTGTTGGTGACATTTTTGCACCACGCATTCTGAGAGAGAGAGAGAGAGACTTCTGGAGAGATTCAACGCTGTGTGCAGGAGTTTTGGGTACTGAGCAGCACTTTGCAGAATCATTTTGATGTGACCTTCCTTGCATTGATTTAGAAGAGACTATGGGGGCTGCACTCTGAGCTCTTTCCTGGGCCTCTCCATTGTTCTTTCCAGCAGATTTCTCCAGGCTGAGATTCAAGGCTGCAATGAGCAGGGTGTGGATGGAGAGTAAGATCGACCCTCCCCTTTAAGAACTGGCTGGCGCCATTGGGTGTGTGTTCCATTGCTGACTGACATCACGTGAGCTTCGCCAGCGCTCTGAGGTAGCGCCTCGCTCCTCGGCATTAGCGCCTTAAGACAGGTGTGTAGCGCCTGATTTAGTGCTCCAATCACCTCCAGGGGCGATAGAAGCCAAGTTTGCAGTTGGAGGCGATAATTAGCGCCAGGCGCTAAACTTTACGCCCGGCCAATAATTGCGCCCCAAACGGGGCGATACCGAATTTCTCCCCCCTGATGTCAACAACATGCTCAGTCAGCAAGTGCCTGCACTCAAAGAACTGGAATCAGCATCCTTCTCATTCCCACATGCTGGTCTGGAGCTGATATTAATTCCTCACTGCGGCACCCACAGAGAACTGGTCCTTTAGGAATCAATGCTGAAGGAGTTGTCTCAAAGTCATCAGTCCTAACATCATCAGATAATTCTGCATAATGTAGATACAAAAAAGACATACGCTGGAAATGCACAAAAGATTTGGTCAACATCTGAAAGAAGGGAGTTCTGATTAAGGGTACCACTCAAAACTTTAACCTTTCTTTTCTCTTTCAGAAGCTGACTAGCCAGCTGTGTCTTGCCAGCATTTTCTGCTTTTAACCCCATTATAATGTATTTGGGTTAGGATGTAGAGATTCACGTATCTCTGGTAAACAGGATCGAGTGCAAACCAATATGGTGGGTCTATTGTGTTTAATCAGAGTTTAGGACGGAATATAACACACTAGTAATACAGCAAAAACATACGACCGTGACAAGCAGCTTGTACCGGACCCGATCAGACAGACGACTGGCATGCGTGAACAGTTCTCTGGCTTCTGGCCTCTCTCTCTCTCTCTCTCTCTCTCTCTCTCTCTAGGGCCTTCGATGGTGAGCATGGGATCACTCTCAAAAGAGCGTTCGACCAGCCCAACTTCTGTTCGGCTCTCCCCTCCACCGTCTGTGTGCAAGCCCTCGGGGTGTCACTTTTTATTCTCTTTTTAGGGGTGGGCCTGAGGCCAAGTTTATTGACAAGACCATTTAACCTATAGAGGTTCCTCCAAAACTTCATCAACCAATGACAGCTCAAGTTCTTTGTCTTGGTGCTTGGATGAAAGCCCTCCCCAAAAGAGGGTCTCATTACTTCATCCTTGTTTTTACATTTTGAAGGTTCCTCCATTGGAATCCATCCTATCTCTTTTTACTCTCTCCCCCTTAACCCAGCAAGTACAAGGCCCGGCCCTGTCCTTCTGGCCCCAGACAGAGCTGTCGCACATTAACCAGTCGCTGTCTCACCATTCTGACCTTCATGATTCCCTCCCCTTTTCTGCTGTGATCTTTTCTCTGAGAATTTTTACATAGCCAGACTTCCCATGAATTACGCTGCTTTCAGTGTTCAATAGCTGTTGTTTTATACCTTTTTTTTCCCTTTTAAAATACATAGCAACTTGCAGCTGCTTGGGCTATCTCACCTTCATCTAACAAATGGCCCATTCTAAGATGGATACCTTAGCCTCCTCAAATTCCTTTCATTCTATGACTTTTCCTAATTAACTTTTAATTATCTTCACAAGCAGTTCTGCGAAACAAACTCCAAATTCTATCTGTGGAGATTATAATATGATTATTAGTAATAATGGAAGAAACATAGGTTGGGCCTTCACTGGCCAAATTAAAGATACATTAACAAAGTCAAAACCCTAACTTACAAACAACAGATAACTAGCCCAGCAGGGCCATCCTATGGGCCCCCGTGTGGAATGTTTATGTTTCACCTAATCTAACTAATTAAAAAGACTGTCTCAAATTCTAATGCAAGCTTTGCAGGAAAACGAAACTTATCATTTAAACACAGTATTATTCGTGTAGCCATATACATTTTTAGGCACCCTTAGTTTCTAACAAGGAGTGAGAGCGTTTGGGGACTGGGCATTAACAGTTGACCTGTTTTGTCATAGTGATAGGATGTGTTTGTTTATGCTGAGGAGGATGGTAGAGTTGAGTACCTATAGAATAGAATAAACTTAACAAATAACAGAGGCTCAGGAGAGGAATCCATGCTTTAAGCTTACAGAACCTCATCTATTCATCTCTCTCCACAAGACACATTGACGACTTGATCAACTAATGGCTATCCTCCGTGACGGGGAAGTCTCATTGGGGTTAAGGTGGCAGTGAGTAGAAATGAGTCTTTGTCAGACTTAATAATATGATACTGAGCTAGATCCAAGGGACTGGGCTACTGAGCTATTCCAGGGGGCGTTTGATAATTGACCAGCCAGCCTGTTTATTAATGACACCTTGAAGGGTAGACCTGTCACTGGCGGCTGGAATTTTTGTCATCTGGCTCCTGCATGCCAGTGCTGTAATGGGTCCTGACAGGACAAACAATGAAAAGCTTATTAATCCTCCGTGCTGCTAATCTGTGTGGTTTTTGTTTTTAAATCCCCGCAGTACCCCAAATCACACTTGGGGGTCCCTAAGGCTTATGCCTTGGCAAACAGAAACTCGTGTGATAATTCAGTAGCTTAGTTCGGAGCCTCTTAAGCATCGTGATGGGTTTCTGTGCATGTGAGAAACCCTGCTGACCCAAATTAGTCATGACCTGATACAAATCTGGAACAGGTTTGGGATTTTTTTTTGCCATTTTTTTTTTTTCTCCTTCCAATTTCCTCTCCTGAAAATGTTGACTCTTTGCTAGGGGATTGTACCACGGGTGCCATTCATCCTCTACGACTTTGTGACCAATTCGTCATTCTTTTTGTGTAAGAAGCTGTTCAAATATAGGGAGCTTTTCAGCTGAGACTGAACTCGGCCTCGTGCAAAGTCTCCGCATGCATGCTTCCGAAAACAGTCACTGGGTAGAGATCAAGAATTCTCAACTTTTCTAACTTAGATGCAGAAGTCATTTGTAGCATCTCCACTGCCATTCTGATTCTCTACCACCATTAACTCAGTATCCATTGGGAATTGAACCTGGAAGCTTCTTGATGTGTATGGCTCGGTTACTCAATGTCTTAATCGGTTACAACCATCAGGAAATGTCTTACCAAAGACATTAGTGTCTCTTTTGTTGCCATTTCGCTCATTCCTCCTGACTTTGACGGGTGGTGCTATTTTTGTAGAATGTCCCATAATATGAACAAAAGTAGTTTAACAATTCAGGAATTTTGTAACGTGAATCTTAGTGTAAAGCTTTTAGAGGCTGTGTCACCAGGCCACTGATGGATGGAACCCTAATCGCTTAGAAAGGAAAATAAAATGAAATGAATGATGTGCAATTCTTTTGAGGAGGACATTTACAAGTCATGGTGTCTTGATGCTGAATTCTGCTTTTGACATTGGTAAAAGAACAGGTTGTATTGTTATTTACAGACCTTTATTTACAACAATGTTATATTTACAGCTCTGAGATTTTATCAGACTAAAAGGCTGATAAGATGTATGCCATGCAATATTGCAGTGGGAAGATAAAGGCCAGGGACTGGAGGTAGGACAGAAAATGGCCAAGGGGTTGGGGCAGAGGTCAGAGTGAAGGAATGTAAAGGGGCAGTAGTGGCAGAACCTAGAGCCAGAGAATGTGGAAAGAGCTGTGACACAGACCCAGACAACAGAATGAAAATGGAGTGGACATGGACATTAGGGAAAGGGAACAGGGAATAGTAGAGACAAAGGCTAGGGCAAGAGAGAGAGGAAAGAGTGGAGCAGATATGGAGAGTAGATACAGTGGCCATAGAAATGGAGTGAGGGCAGAGTGGGGATTAAAGTAAGGCAATAGATTGAGGAGAGAGTGGGAACTGAAGTTAGGTGAGTGAGTGGGGCAGAGGGGAGGGAGAGTGGGGTCTGAGACCAAAGAAATTAGTGATTTAATAAGTTAAAAATGTGATTAGAGACTGGAGGTTGAATATGTTAAAACTACAATAGTTGGCTCCAACTTATTTTATTGAACATTTAAATCATTTACATCTTACGGAAAGTGAGCAGTTATATTTAGTAGTTTTGTAGAACTATAGTCTTGGTGACTTTAGTGAGTTGCCAAAGTAGGATTACATTTTCTAACCCATTTGAAAGGATTGCAGTGTGTACTACATTACTGCTATAATCTCTCCAAAATCACAATGCTACTTGACTAAAATTCTAAAAGTTGCCACTAAGCCTTGCTAAACATCGATAATATGTGGATTTGTCAGTTTAAAGAGTTGCTCTATTGGCTAGGTTTTCTATCCATTGACTATGAATGGACAACAATTCCCTCTTACAAGATAAATGCACTCTAGGTGAATCTGTAATAACAACAGAAAACGCTGGAAAAACTCAGCAGGCCAGGCAACATCCGTGGAGAGAGAAACAGAGTTAACGTTTCAGGTCGAAACCCTTCGTCAGGTGAATCTGTGTCTGGTTAATTGGCATTTGTGCCTTACTGGGTCCAAATGAATTACACCACTAGAAGTGTCGAAAGTCTCCTAATGATCTAAAAGTTGTATGAACCGAAAGATAATTCTGTATAATTTGAGTAAAATTAAAACAATAAAAATTTATATGGTTTGGTGAAATTAAGTGACTAAAGCAAGTCTGGTTTTAATCTTCCTCCGATTTTACTTTATAATTGTTCAAAATGTGGAGAAATCACACTTGCGGTTGTTTGTGTTTTTTAAAAGCTCTTTTTGGTACTCAAACGGTTAACTGTAAAGCGGCTGTAAGGAGGGAGAGGACTTGATGTGAATAGAAGTTTAGTTTACACGGTCGGTGGTGGTTAAAGCCCGTAGAATCTTTGCGTGTAAATAATTGCAGTGTTTTCTCTTTGAGGAGATGGGTTTTTATAGGCAAATCAAATCTCTGCTCCCCTTGTTTTCCGTAAAACTCAATCGCATGCCAGGTAACGCGGCACTTTGAGTTCCTTCAAGGTTTCATTTGATGTCCAACACTTTGAAAACTGTGGTAATATTTTTTCACTGTAACCAAAAAATACAACAGGATTAGTTCTTGTTTATTTTAAGAGTACTGCAAATTATGAAATGTCTGTAGTTTTGCACATAGTAAGTCTAAGTATTAAGCTGTTGTATTCAAAAGAAGGGGTTTAAAGAAGGCCATTTTTGAAGTGATTACAAGGTTAGAAAAAGATATGCACCACACTGTTTCATTTTCCATTCTGCCAAAGGGTTAAAGTGAAGGTTCTGCCTGGTTTTATTTTATTCATAGAAACTTTTGTGTCTATGTTAGATGACTTAATGATTGGAAAATCTGCAGTAGCTGGCCAAATGTTGAATCTGAAACCTTGGGGAAGAAATTATGATTTGTTTTAAAATATTGTATTCCTTCAATTTAGAACTTTTCTGGGTGTAATGTTTCATATAAATGTAACCAAATTGCAGTGTTAACGTGTAAGAGATGTGATATCTTTGGAAGTAACAACCTGTTTAACAAGCATATAGGGGATTACGTTGTCACTGGATTAGTCTGCTAATAACTTTATGTTAGGCTGAAGTAAATCCTTGTTGGTTGGACATGCCGACTTTTCAGGGTAGTGGGTTATGAAAAAATATAGCCACTGTAATGGTATATTTTTGAGGTATTATCTCCTCCTTCACTCTTTTTGTATGATGGTCATTTTTTTTGAGGGGAGACCAGTTACGTATACTTTTCTTTTTATTATTGTTCCTCTTTTTTTTTTGTATTCCTCCTTGCCATCAATTTGTCACTTTTTAAAAAAAACAAACCTGTTTATAAGGATGGTGGATCACATAAATATTGAATTTTCATTGCATTTTGGAAAGTTATCTTTTTCTCTCTCTCACTTCTGTCTAAAGGTACAAATTGTCTTTTCAAAAATTAATTGTAAGCATAATTCAAAGAGCAATTCGTTCTTGACGGTGCTCATCTCAGGAAAAAGCAGAATTTTGCTGTTTTACCTAAAAAAAAAAGAGAATTCTGTTTTAGGCTTGTCTAAGTCTTTTCATGTCAACTTTAAATTGTTCATGTCAGGGGAGAACGAAAACCTACTATAGGACTCGTATTCTGTATGAAAAAGGAAATTAAAGCTGCGGAGTGCCCCTTAACTGAATAGGGTCCCTTCAGGGAAGAGATGTCGGAATACGTAGTAGTAGTTTTCTGATCTTGAAGCCATAGCAAATTTGTACGCATTGCGTGGACCTTGGCCACCCCAGACTTTATGTTTGAGATTTAAATGTCTTCATATTCCAAAAGTCCCAAAACAAGACTGGAAATTCAATACTTTTTTTTTTTAAACAAAATCCAAGCAAAGAAGGAAGTTAGAACTGCAAATCATGGATTGGGTGGGGGGAGGGGGGTGGGGGGTGAAATCCAGGGCCGAAATGTCTATCAAAAGGTCTTTGTTATAAACAGTGAAATAATTACTTAATGTTTCAAGGGCACCCCGTGTTTTATTGAACTATTCCTGCGCATGGGGGAAAAAAAAGTTTTAAAGAAAATAAATACTGAAAAAATGCAAAACAAAATACTGTTATATATCCAGCTGTAAAATTCTGCCTACAAATTAATGCACCTCTGTTCAGTTTGTAGATATTTTATAAAGAAAGTTACAGTTCTTGGGTTTTTGATGTGCTGAAACTGGACACAAAGGTTTCCCCGATCAACAGGCAAGCTTTTGTTGGCAAATAGTGTTTTGTAGGGAGAGAGTCATAAGAAATAGAACTAAAATTTTATTCTTCTTACAATCTGTAGAAAACAGACGACTAAGATTTGCAGCATTTTACAAAAGAAATTAGAATCTCAAATGCATTAAAATCCTCAGCATTTTTTTTTACTTGGGTGACACAAAAATCTTTTGATTACTATACATGTTGTAAATTAAAGTATACTTTTCAATTTTTAATCATGACACAGACTGGATAGTATGAAAATACTATGTCGATAATTTGGCATCACTAATGTAATAAATGATGAGTGAACTCTTAAAAAAATGTTATTATTCTACAGGTAAGTTTAATGAATCCCTGTAAACCTTTTGTGGTTTAGTTTTCACTTGTCTGTAAATTCTTGGACACTCAAAAGTTTTCAAACCACAGCTATTTTTTTATGGTCAAAATTGGCATTTTTGAATTTTGCAAAGTTGTGTCTGCACAAGATGAAATTTATATTTAGTTTCTTGGCAAGAAGGAATGCTGCATATTTGTAATATATAATTATGTAGCTTATAGATATAAATGAGTTTTCAATGATTGCACTGCTTATGTTTTTTTTGTAGAGGATTTAAGATTGAGGATTTTCTATTTGTGTGAGTTTTGGCATGCAGTGCAATACTGTACCCTTTCTGTTTTAAAAAATGTCCATGGCAAAACTGGAAAAAGTAATACTAATAACTGGAAGTTAGGATGTTCAGCAAGTACAGATCTGCACTGGAAGATTCATAGCTTTTACTATTCTGGAACAAAATAGCTAAAATCAAAATTAGAGCAAAGGTGAGAAATGTGTGTACTTTGCCGGCAGGTAGCTATCGAACACCCTGTTCACGACAGGGCTCTTGGTATTTGAAGGTTATTTGATTGCTAGTTTGTATCCTCTCACAAGTTAAAGGGACATACGATTATGAAGACGTCAGATAAGAGACCAGGCAGGCGAAAAGGGAGAAGCACTCCAGATGAGGTCCTGTGGGATCGAGGGAGGGTCATTCATGTACGACCATGTGTATGTGCCTGACAGACTGTGAAATGGTGCGTTGTTGCACGGCTGTGGTGCACCTGGGCCCTTCAGTTGTGATTGATTGGTTTGGTCATGTGTAATGGTCCCATCTGCTCCATGTTGTTTTCTTTTACTTATAAACAGCATTCCCAGCGGCTGAAAGTATATGAGCTGCATTTTGTCATCTTCACTTATAGTCAAACATAGCTGTGTGGGTAAGATATATAAAGTCCATTTTAAGCATGGCTGTTTTAATTTTTGTTCCTCTCTTTCTGCAGTCTTTAAATTTCTTTGGGAGAGTTGAACTGTGAGGGGCTGTTATTTTGTGTGTGTGTGTTTTGAATATTGGGGGGGGGGGGAAAAATTGAGTGAGGGTTTTTTGTAGAATCTGCATAATGACTCTTACGGCAGTGAGGAGTTTTTTGTAACTGAGCCAATACTTAATTAAAGCGCTGACATCATGGTGTTATAATTAAGCGTGGCATTAATTAAGCTAGAAAAACGAATAGTTTTTTTTTGGGAGAGCAGTGGTATTGTGCAGACATTTGTTTATGAAATGAAATAACGGAATTTTCTCTTCACCTCCCCCCCCTCCCCATCACCAACACAATTTCAGAGCAACTGAACGACACGAAATTCCACATCCCAATTGTTGAATTGAGTTTGCTACCTAGAATTAGTACTAAAATGCCGATCGGATTTATGCATCCTCATAGCTAATTACGCATCGGAGAGCATCGACAGCTGCATTCATCATCATAAAATGTAATAATTAATGACATTCCAACAAAGAAAAATATGTAAATGAGAGCTCATTAGCATTTTCATATTCAGCTTCGATAATGCTTTTGCTGACAAGGTTGTAATTAATGAAAATTCATGTTGTAGTCAGGAGATTGGAGCAGCTTCATTCCACTCACAGTTCGCAATTGCTAGAATTAGGAGGGGGAAAAAAAAGGGTCTCCTTGCCAATGCGGAGAGAGCGAGCTACGATACCAACTGTAAATTGGAAGTGGAGACTTCACTTGATAGGAAGGTTTCCAGTGTACTCATTTCTTTAATAAAGTTTGGCAGACTTTGAAGAAAGACTTGGGCTACATTTCTTTTGCAGATCTGCCAAACTCTGTAACTCTCTGTCTTTGGAGCACTTTTAATAAAGCTCAACTCTTTGAAGAAAGGCTGAGGCTGTAATAATGGCTTTTTTCCTCCCTTTAAAGCAAATCTTTCACACCTATCTGAAAGTACTGTAATACAGAATGATTTCTATACACTTCTAATCATCAAGCCTGCCACTTGGTCAAAACTCTTCTCACTCATTTTTTTAACTTTCAAAACTGTCCAAATTCACAGGTACTGAAGAATGTTAGCCTTGTGGAGAAAACTCTTGAGTATTATGATTTTCAAGTTTTTGTATATATTGTTAATGATAAATCTTGTTGCTATATAGTGCACTGGTTTGCTCAAAAGGCCAAAGGCCTTTTGGTATCATATTCTAGGTTGTTGTAACATATTCCAAAAATATCCAATCTATAACTACCAGTGTAGACAATACTTATTGAATATATTAAAATATAATTTCATTGTCGCCACCTTTTGGCATCCATGTCAAAACTGTATATACTGCTAGACTACACAATACATTGCACTTGTTGCAGGCCTTGCCTTTATAATGTCACAGACTGTATTCTAGTAGCGGGGTGTTATATTTGCTGTATAGAAGAACAGTTGTGTTAGAATTTATAACCAAGATGTAGCACAATTGTGGGTATCAGATGACATAACAAACCATAGGAGTGAAGCTTGGGTGATCTGAACAACCTTTGAGCACGGTCTGTTACTGAATCCAGTTCAACATGTTGTAATGTATAGTAGTTACAGTTCTGTATAAGCATTTCATGACAGAGGACTCCATTGAGCCTGGTGACAAGTCTTCAGATAGATCCAGCAGTTAACAATAAGACCTAAGACCGTGCAGCCAGTAATACAACAAAGTTTTTGTTAGTGTGTGGTTGTAAAATGGCAGTTGGTGTACAATTCTGTATTCCTTCTAATGCTCAAATGACTACTATTTTTTCCTCATAGAAATCCTCCAAATTTCTCAGTTTTTTATATGATTTTTTTTCCAACACATCAGTGTCAACTAATTGAAGATCCTGTTAACCAAACTTTGTCCTACCCAATACTTGTCAACATGCCTGTTACTATGCAGATTAGTATCAGTTACTTAATATAAATCTAGTTATGCTGCGCCAATCTGTGAAATAGTGCCAGTGTTTTCAATAACAATGCGAATGAACAGCCAGGATTGTACTGGTTGCTTGCATTATTAGGGGGGAGGGGAGGGAGCGAGAGGAGGGAAGGGGGGGGAGGGGAGGGGAGTGGAGGGGGGGTGCGGGAGCCACATGACCTCAAATACATGTATGGAGCTCTGCTCACAAGCCTCTGAATGACACTGAGATGTTAACTGATGAGGTGGTCATCTATTTTCTAACAGTAGAATGTTGGTACAGTGTATATTCAAAAGAAAAGTTTAAATATGGTATTGTGGAGTTATACTGCACACCGTTGCCAATGGGCAGCACTGGGTGAAAGAGAATGGAGTCCCAATTAATGGCAAATTGCACAGTGGCACGAATTCGCCAGAGTAAGAGCACATGCTAGTATCCGGAGCATAAGAATTTGCACTGTTGTCTTGTGAAGTCCTTATAATGGTTTCTCAATCTATAGCAGTAATAAGAATTGGGAAAATAATTATGTTGCGGCTAATTCGACCAACATTGCAGAGCAGTTCTGCTCTAAGTCCTGAAAGAGTTTCTAAATTTCTGTTCAACCCCGCCTTAGAGACAGAGGTTCATACGAGTTTTTTTTTTTCCGCAAGCAACAGCAATAAATTGGCATCTTTCACTTTGAATTACTAACTTTTTCACTGTTGTATATGGATGAATTTTGTTGTTCCACATAAGTTATGGTGTACTCCAGATGGAAGATAATTTAATGTTATCATTAAGCATGTTTTCATGGAATGGGATTACGGGGGGGAGAATAAGTAAAAATAGAACCCAATCTGGAAAGTTCTGATGAAGGGTCCTGTTTGAAATGGCAATCTATCTATCAATTTCAGTTGCATTTCCAACATTTTATGCTTTTATTTTAGAAAGTTATTTTATTTCCCTGTCTTTGCTCCAGTTCAGAAGGTGGGAGCTGGCCTGCTTCTAGGCCTCCAGCTCAGTGTAGCTCTGTAACCAATATCAGGAGGCACCTCTCCATTTAATTTGATCCTTGTAGGAATATGCCAGGTAATTCCTAAGTATCTTTCTAGGCTTAAATGGCTGAAATTGAAAATCACCACATTGGGAACTGAGGGTTGAAACCTGTGGCATTGGACTACCAATATGCAGAACTGTCATGTTATCTTTATTTAAATTATTAGTGTGAGTGACTATGTATCCCTTTGAGATGTTTGGGGGTGTGGAGGGGCGGTGTGTAGCGGCAGCAATAATTTCTAAAGATAAAGATCTGATTATGCACAATAATTAATCCCAATCATAGATTATACAGCCCAGAAGGAGGCCATTCGGCCCATTGTGCCTCTACTGATGCTTTGAAAGAGCTATGTTAGCCTTTATTGCAAGGGGGTTGGAGTATAAGAGTAAGGAAGTCCACTTATATAGGGCTTTGGTGAGACCACACCTGGAGTACTGTGCACAGTTTTAGCCTCCTTACCTAAGGAAGGATATACTTGCCTTAGAAGGGGCGCAATGAAGGTTCACTAGATTGATACAAAAGCAAAATACTGCGGATGCTGGAAATCTGAAATAAAAACAGAAAATGCTGGAAATACTCAGCAGGTCAGGCAGCATCTGTGGAGAGAGAAACAGAGCTAACGTTTCAGGTCGATGACCCTTCGTCAGAACTGAATTCTGACGAAGGGTCGTCGACCTGAAATGTTAACTCTCTTTCTCTCTCCATAGATGCTGCCTGACCTGCTGAGTATTTCCAGCATTTTCTGTTTTTATTTCAATAGATTGATTCCTGGTATGAGAGGACTGTCCTATGAGGAGAGATTGAGTAGAATGGGGCTGTATTTTTTGGAGTTTAGAAGAATGAGAGGTGATCTCATTAAAACGTATAAAATTCTTAGAGGGCTTGACGGGGTAGATGCTGAGAGGCTGTTTCCCCTGGCTGGAGAGTCTAGAACTAGGGGTTATAGTCTCAGGACAAGAGGTCGGCCATTTAGGACTGAGATGAGGAGAAATTTCTTCACTCAGAAGGTTGTGAATCTTTGGAATTCTCTACCCCAGAGGGCTGTGGCTGCTGAATCGTTGAGTATATTCAAGACTGAGAGAGATAGATTTCTGGGCACTAAGGAAAACAAGGGATAGGGAAATAGAGCGGGAAAGTGGAGTTGATGTAGAAGTTCAGCCATGATCTTATTGAATGGTGGAGTAGGCTCGAGGGGCCGTATGGCTGACTTCTCCTATTTCTTACGTTCTTATGTTCTATCCAATTAGTCCCACTACCCTGCTCTTTCCCCATAGCCCTGCAAATTTTTCCATTTCAAAGATATAACCAATTTCCTTTTGAAAGTTACTATTGAATCTGCTTCCACCACCCTTTCAGGCAATATATTCCAGATCATAACAATTCACTGCATAAAAAAAGTCTCCTCATCTCTCCTCTGGTTCTTTTGCCAATTAGCTTAAATTTCTGTCCTTTGGTTACCGATCCTGCCAGTGGAAACAGTTTCTCCATACTTACTCTATCGAAACCCCTCAATTTTGAACACCTGTATTAAATCTCCCCTGAACCTTCTCTACTCTAAGGAGAATAATCCCAGCTTCTCTAATCTCTCCACATAACTGAAGTCCGTTATCCCTGGTACCATTCTAGTAAATCCCCTCTGCACCTTCTCAAAGGCCTTGACATCCTTCCTAAAATGTGCTGCGCAGAATTGAACACAGTACTCCAGCTGAGGTCGAACCAGTGATTTTAAAGTTTTAACATAACTTTCTTGCTTTTCTACTCTATGCCTCTACTTATAAAGCCCAGGATCCCATGTGCTTTATAACAGACTTATCAACTTGTCCTGCCACCTTCAAATATTTGTGTACGCGAACCCCCTTAAAATTGTACCATTTTGTTAATGTTGCCTCTCCTCATTCTTCCTTCCAAAATGCATCACTTCACACTTCTCATAAGAATCACAATCGTGGATTTTTTTACTAGTACTGGTTTTTTTTTTGCAGTTCACATAAAGTAAATAGGAAATCCAATTTAATAGTACTGAACTAGCAATATGTTGCTGGGATTTTGCCACTTTGTTAGTCAGTACTATATAAATCAGCATAGTGTAGCTATAAGTTACCAACCATGGACCTCAAATTGTTTTCTGCTAATTTTAGTGAAAAAGTAGCTAAGAGTAAAAAGTGGTACTTTTTCACTAAAATTACTAAAGGCATGAATTTCAGCTCTCAGATATTTGCATTTCCCAGTTACTCGACCTACATTTTGCCAATCTGGGATTCTTTTCATTCCTGCAGTTTTGCTCATCATTCTGTTTCATAACCGTTCATCTTATAAGCACAAATAGGCCACCATCCAAATGGAGCAAGATACAGGGATGTTGTGTCTCTTTTAAAGCATTATATATGCTCAGTATTCATCTGAGTCCTGTGGCAATCTCCTGCCTGAGCTGTATAAAAAGATTTGTTCTGGGACTGCACCTCAGTTCCTTTTCGCGTGTCGGCAACTGTTTTGTGGTTGTTTCACACCAGGACAAAGAGCTCAAACATGCCAGCTATCGTTAATTTTTTCCCCTGTTTATCGTGCGCAGTGTTGTCTAGAAGCTATTAGTCTTTTGAAAATTCTTTGAACCAACTTGTGACTTTATTATGGTTTCCTTTGCTGTTTCTGCATCGTAAGCTTGATGTCAGTTCTGTTTTTTAAGAGTTATTTTCCATGTTAAGGCCCTCGGTCAAAACATGCATTAATTCAGTGTTGTTGCTCCATCCTTTTAAACAGTATGCTGGTTCATGCTACTGGTCGTATTTAAAAGGTGCATTACCTACCACTGAGCCTTTTGCAGCAACAGACACCGATCAGTATGCACGGTGTCCTCCTATATCACATAACATCTTGCAGTGCACAGCTTGCTTCTTATGAATACTTCAAATGCTGGAAAATGATCCAGAAAGAAAGGGCACATTTACTGATTTTCTACAAGTGAGACATGGGAGCCTTGTTTGCATTTGAAACATAAGCATTCCTGGGCAGGCATTGTGCTCACTTATTGGAATTCTCATCCCCAAAGTACAAATTTAGGTTCTAGCAACTTGTAGTACCCTAGTACCTACTCTCAAACATTCTGTGGTTCACAATTTTCTACAACTTCTGGCTAGAATCTTACTCTGACCGGATTTGGAGTAGTTCCCTTGATATTGAGTGCTGGAACAAAACCCTGGTTGGGAGGGGGGATGGGAAATCTTCAATTCTTCTATCCTTCTGCATAAGTAGTTCGATTGGTACTTTGACCAGAAATTTTCCGCTCTGAAGTCCAGCCCCAAAGCATCAGCTTCAGATGATGTGAAACAAGATATCTCAGAGAATTCAAACCCTTCTCCTACTGTGGATACATTGGTTGTGACTGATTGCAAACCACATTGACACAGAATCTGAATTAGTGTGGGTTGATAACTAGGTTTTGAAATCCCCTATTCTAAAAACCTTTATAAAAGAAGAGTTTGATGACTGTATCTGGTGGACTTTCATTTCTCCTGAAATTTCCCTGGATTTTCTTCTTTCCCATATGGAGCTCCAGTAAACTGGTATGTGAAAGCCTAAGTCAGTTTTCCTTGGGTTCTGGGAGGGCTGTATAGAGATCCCAGGAACCCTATGGAGGCTGTGTTTCACCTACTACAGAACCATCTGTGATTTTCATGTTTGGTGAAGTACCATCCAAGGCAAGAACCCTGATAGTTTCCAAAATGTTGGACACCTTGGGTGAAAATGATGCTGCAAATGAGAATGACACCTTACTAAGCCCACGCAAACAAGCTCATCTGCTTGTAAGTACTGCAGGTTAATGCTACAGTAAAATAGATGCGTACCTCTGTAATGGTGAGTTTGGGTGTAGGCCTGAAGAAGACTGTAGACTGCCAAACTATTTTGACAATCTCGCAATTAATGTCTCGATGCGTCTGTGGTCTGTAATGAAGGATACTTTACTATATAGGCAGGCTTGCTAAGAATATTCGTTCTACTTATTTATGGTAAAACTTTTGAGTTTCAAAAAAAGGAAATTGAAGAAAGGAAACTTGGGTTCCAGTAGTCAGTTGTGGTGATGTAACAGGAAAGCCTTTACCTTGAAGGCTTGCAATGTATAATATGTAACCGTTGATTCACTGGTGCTACAAGTGTCACTTCAACCTAATGGGATGTGGTGTACTGGTGCTCTTACCATATTTGCAGATGCTGCTAGATCTAGGACTGAGTCCTAGCTCATTCAGAAGTCCACTGTATCAGTTGCCTCTGATGAGAAAGACAGTGGGGAACACCTCATGTTGCCTCAATTGATGAACGGCACCTGGAAGTAGTGGTCTTTTGTGCTCCACGTTATTCTTACCTGAGATTTCAGGAAGCTTTATGGGAACACTTTGAAGCTATGACTCCCGTGACCCAGTTTAGTTACTTTACTTGCTCTCTTGCAAGGAGGGCTGGTAATCTGGTCATAGACCCACCTTACCTTGTCTAGGGCAGCATTGAAGCCCCAACAAGCCTGCCTGCCTATACTCACTTCAGTGTTGTATGTAGCTTAGGAAATCAATTTTGCACTTAATGCAATCATGAAGTTGATATACATGGTGTACTTTTATATAGATAGGCAGGATGAATGAGCTTTGAAAAGGAATTTGTTTGGATATAAAACTTTGAACAGAGTTTAGCAAGTTAAGTCGATTATATTTCCTTGTGCTGCACTCTAGTAAAGTGCAGTGGCCACTTGGGTGAACATTCAGAATTCCATTAGGGACATTTGCAAGGCACTGACCATGAGTAGTAGTTTGGCCTTTGCTTGATGAATTTGGGAGCAGGACAATTACATTTGAAGAACTGCAAGAAGTACTTTTGTCGCTTTTTGGACTCTTTGGCCACGATTTTGCCGGCGCTCAGAGGGCGGATTTGGAGGCGGGTTATAGGTTAAAATCATTTTGATTGATGGCGGGTTGCAATCCTGCTGTCAACCTGCCTCCAAACAGCTTTCCCAAGTGTTGGGTCCCCGATTTGCGAATGGACCCGACACCTAGCGGCGGGAAGCGGATTAAAGGCAATTACCTGCCTATTAACAGGTAGTTGCCAGTAGTTGACAGCCTATTTTTGAATTTTGCCACTTCTGGCTCGGGTTTCCCGATGTCTGGACACCACGCCAGGTAAGTGTGGCATGTTGTGAGTCTGCTGTAATGTTTCTGGATTGATGACAGCTGCAGAAGTGGTGTGAAGGATCCAATATTGCACATGATGAGTCTCAGAGGAAAGAAAATGTTGGGAACTGCATTTTTAATACATGAACACTTTTCTTTAGGTTACAAGTTTTTAAATCCATGTCCAGTGCCACCTCATTGGGAGAACCTCTCTCACCAGTGACAGATCGCTTCTGCCACCTCACCTGCAAATGCCATCTATTCCAGTCTATGGAGGGAGTCATTGGAGAGCCTGGGTGCAAGAGGTCACCTTTGTGCAGTGATTGTCAGTGTTTGCAGCACCTCAATGCTGTCAAACACTGAAAAATCAACTGTCAAAATAAAATTGTGCGTGGTTCCTTTAAGGAAACTGGCAGATGACGCGTCATCAAATGACGTCATCTGACCCGCTTCCTGTTAATTGGCCGGCAAGTCCGCAGGGCGGGCTTAACAAGGTGACTCAAGGCAAAATCACATTTGTGGGCTGGATGCAGCTGGGGGCGGGACTGGAAGCCGGAAACCACCTGACCCACACCCAACCTGCCTCCATTAATAAAATCGCGGCCTTTATCTGAGAGTTCCCTGGAGTGGTAACTTCCCATATTTATAGTCTACATGGAAAGTCACTGGAAAAAAAAATCTTTCAGGGGTCTATTGTAGGATGTCCTGGTTGGCACAAGGAACAATTTAATTTGTAATGCCTCTTAGTGGGTGAACTTCTCTTATTTGTTAGAATGATGGGATACAAATTCAGTCTACCCCCCATCCCCCCACTCAACTGAGTTCCTGATCAGCATTTGAGTTCTGTGCTACATCGCCACAGAGTGGGAACAGAAAGAGGGAATGGTATTTCTGAGCTAATTTTACACCTCCCAGCAATAGACACAAAATGGCGTTGGTCTAGGAACGTGTCTGTGGCAGTCACTGTTCGACCTTAGGAAAACCAGCGTGGCAAAGGAGAAAAAGAAACATTTCATTACATAGTAAATTAAGAAAAGACAAATCGCTGATGAGCAAAATCGTAAAACAGTTGTAAAATGAAACAAGAGGGGGAAAAATGCTATAGCTGGTAAATGTTGCGTTTGATTAATTAAATAGCAAGAGTAATCTCAAGTTTGATGCTTGAACTGGGTTTTCACATAACTTGTAGTTCACTCGGGCTCAGTTGGCACAGCGTTCAGGGGCATGTTAGTACCAAAATAAAAACAGCCAAAGTAACTTTCACAAATTAAAAAAACACAAATAGAACTTTTTTGAGAACTTGCAGTTTTGGAATGGAGAGTAAGCTAACTGCAGGGTTTGTTTACAGCTGTCATATAGTTCCACACTGCAATTGGCAGGAACTAGCAGTCAGAACTGGATGTTTTTTAAAAAGAAATTCTACTCCAGATTTTAAAGACCGGTTTTTAAATGGTGTTTTTGTATAGTTGTGCTTCATTACAAATTTGAGCTATTGAGGTGGGATATCACTTTTGTGCTGTGCGAAAACCCAGTGAGCTGCATTTAAAACATATTAGGCGCCATGGTATCTTCACTATGGTTTATTGAATCCGATTCACTTAAAATCCCTAGAGACAATACAACTTGCCACACTACGAACACTAAAACTCAAAATATTGAATAAATCGTGTTACAACAATGTTGTTAAATTATCTCAGTGATACCATAACATATTATACAAAGACACCATTCAATTCTGTCACAAATACAGTGTGCAACTTAAATTTTAGTTAAATGTTCTTGACAATGCACTCATAGTCACATTTACAAAATGCTGATAAATTCTTGAAGTCGGCGATTTTTGTTTGTCGATAATCAAATTTATTCCTAAATTTCTATATTAATAACTGTTGCGCAGCTCTGATTACAAGGGATTTTGTATGTCCTGACTTATTGTCTGGAACAGTATTTCACTGTATACTAAATGAAATTGAGAATCAGTGAAACTTTGGAGGTAAAGGTAAAGCTGCAAATACTAGAAATGCTCAGCAAATCATTCAGCACTTCAAATAGAAAGATAGATTAATGTTTTGATTTAGTCTCTCAGAACTGACAGTCAGGTTAAAGCAGCCTTTATTTATTGGACTGAAGAGGATAAATTAGGATATTCTTTAGTAGATAGCTATAGTAAATTTTTAGGAGGTGTATGCATTTAAAATTCACACACTTCAATAGAGGAATTTCATCTGATAATTGAGCTGTTCCCTATTATATGGATGTACAGACACAGTAACTGCAACAGCACTAGTAGCCTTTTATGCTAATGTTTTTGCGGTACTAAAATTCAACTTGCATATATAAAAAAAAAACCTGGTTGCAATGTATTTTGACTAGTCATTGGGTTAGTAGGTTAATTCTTACTTTTGTAATACTATTCATCTTTAGACATTACATGCAACATTCCCAGGCTAAGAGGTTGGTCAGAGATCCTGCTCCTCAGTTTGTCAATCTGTGTTTGAGTTAGATGTTAGGAGATGAGTAACTTGTAATTTTAAAGCTTGACTGCTGAATGGGGAAAAAAAATTCTCTTCCCTGTGTGGCAAGTGCTTGCTTTGCTTTCTACTTTCCAAGACAGCCCAGCTGAGACTGGGAACTTACCACACGCGAAAGCAACAGGTGCAATCCCACTACTCCATGGCACAATGTGCTAACACACCAAAACCTTGTACCATTCATTGAGTTATCTTGCCATCACCATTCTAGTCCAAAGTGTCAGCTTAGATTATGTGCTTAAGTCCTGGAGTGAGGCTTGAATCTACAATGTTACAAGTCAGAGGCGAGGACAGTAAAATAGGCGATTATAGGAATTTACTGGTAACAATAACAACATAATTGAAATACAGGTCGAAAAATGAATTATCTTTTCTAAACTATCAATGGAAAGTAAAAGTTTATCTGAACTACTTCATCATGCCCACCAGTTTCAATCTGGATTGGCAAAGGAAGTTACAGTTTCTGTACCCACAACTTGATGCTCATTTGCCTTTTTTTAAATTTGTTCCTGGGATGTGGGCGTCACTGGCAAGGCTAGCATTTATTGCCCATCCCTAATTGCCCTTGAGAAGGTGGTGGTGAGCTGTCTTCTTGAACCACTGCAGGTGAAGGTACTCCCACAGTGCTGTTAAGGAGGGAGTTCCAGGATTTTGACCCAGCAACTGTAAAGGAACGGCAATTATATTTCCAAGTCAGGATGGTGTGTGACAACATATTGTTCAGGGATATCTGTGATAGGCCAAGAATCACATCAAGGGTCACTGCACCCAATTCTGGGTGATTGCATATGCCAATGATACAGGTGAATTGAGAGCCTGCTTGTCTAATGAGTTAGGAAGTCGTAATTATTTTTTTTAATTGGTGTGTTTTCAGGGAAAAAGTAATACCCTCTAGTTGTCTATTTCTTTTACATTAAATAAAGATGAAATAGCACTACTTTTTAAGGAGTACTCTTGTTGAAGCAGCTTTAATTATTTTTCCTATGATAAATGGCACACATGCTTCACAAATACAAAACCACACAGATTCAATTATTAATTTACAAGACAAATAAAATTACCACCGGCCAAACTATCATTTAAGAGTTTTTAAGAGAATGGTTTCTTCAAACGTTAACTATTAGTTTATAAAGCAATGGAAGGTTATATTGAGTCATTAATTACAGTAGAGTTGGATGGTGCTGAACATTTTTAAAATAACTTCAAAATGGGGTGGTTTGTTGAATTGTCGACATTCATAATACTGATAACTTTTTGATAATGTGATAATATAATTGTGGTAATTGAGATAAAGCCAGAGCACTTTAAATCTGATACAGTCAGGTCTGCCTGATACAGTGATAGCTCCAACGTAATATGTACACTGTATATTTATCCAGAATACTTGTTCTCCTTCAGATTCTCTTTGGCATAATTTAGTTGACCTTATTAGCATTGGATTGAATTCATATTAATGTTAAACCACTTTTGATCATGCTTAATATTTATTGAGATAATAGTGCAGTCTTCTCTACCACAATATTTTGGCCTAGCTTTATTTAGAATGCAATTACACATGGCCTATTACAATAAATATTTTCTCTCTCTCTCTGTAAGTGTATTATGCTGCCAAGCTATCCATATAGTTTTTTTTCCAATTTGTGTTTTAACTTTTCAATTTGTGTTAATTTGTATGTCAAAATGAGTTTATTTATATATATATATAAACCCACTGTGTCCTGCTGATTTGTAGTTTCAGGTTGTATATTCGGCTTTTAGACGCAATTAGAATTTTGTTGCTTCAGGCAGTTCCCAGGCTACTTGAAATCTGAAATCTAACAAAACCTGTGACCCTCTTCAATAGTGTTCCATGCAAAGTGCTTCTTGTTTGCTTCTTCATTTCAGGATTTAAAAAAAAATGTATATATGAATAAAAGAGAGATAATCTTGTAAGAAGGACTTTTAAGTTAATTGTGATGCATTTGCTGAGCTTCTCGATTCCATTGTCAGATACTCACTAATGCCATATGGTCTACCATGGAACATTTAACTTGTCAGAAATAATGGATTGTTCTGGAAGAAGATTTTTGCTTTGAGCGGTGGTCTCCTTTTCCTGTGCCTTTTTTGGTTTCAGCTTCAGGCTGCAAGATGAAGGATCATTTTGCAGAGTATGGGAGTATTGTACAGTCGATTCCCCTCAAGTGCATGACCTATTTGCCATGAAATTTTATACACATAAAGAGACATTATCTCTTCTCCCCCCCCCCCCCCCCCCTTTCAAAGTGCTGGCCTAAGCAAGCTGCGCGTAAAAAAACAAAACACAATTAAATTAGAGTCTACAGTTCACAATGTCTGAATGCCGGACCAACTTCTGTTTTTTTAATCTTATTATTTGCTTTAATAGCCAAAAAATGAGGGAGTGTTGATTAGCATTGCAGTTTGCCACATAAAATTGTTGACTTTGCTTAATCTGCCGATGGTTCCCCTATTTTTTTTTTCTAATATGCATTTATGTCTACTGGATATTGTAAAAATTAACAAAAACTATAGATGACAATACAAATAATTTGAATCCATATTCTGTTCAGATGTAGAAATAAAGATCTAAACTAAACTTTTTTTTTAAAATTCCTGCCTCTTTCCGCTATACTAACACCACACTTTTGAAGTATATAATTTACCAAAGGGAATGATGACAGCTCAGAAAATTCTGATTCCCTGTCTTTTGTTAAGTTGCCAGTTTCTAATAAATCAAATTGAGACATTGTTTCAATAATGACAAATCGTTTAAGATTTTGAAGTAAAGGCTGTGTAACCGTGGCACACTTTTTTGCACTTCATTTATTCAAAATACCTTTTAACTTTTTCAGCGCAAGTGATCAAAAATAAAATCACGACAGAGTGTATTTATTTGCAATTGAACAGTGCTGTTCTTAACATTTTCCGCTGCCCAGTTCGCATCTATGAAACAATGGTTTATTCATGTTGCTTCAGTTGCCCTATCGGTGCTATTTTTCATTAAATTTAACGGCAGGTAACAACTATAATGCTAAACTGATATCCCCGCACCAATGGATTGGATTCCACAACAGAAAGCAGCCTTATCAACAAATGTTGATTTTCTTCATTTAAAACGAATTGCAACTTTTCAGCAGTATTCAAGAAAACAGGTGGTATTAAAATTAGATTTATATATTACAAAAATGTTTTAAGGGTAACATTTTAAATTATAGAATGAACCCACTGTGTCAACACCAATTGTGCAATGAGGACCATATTTTTCAATTCTTCGTAAGGTTTTGCCATCCTGGTAAGTATTGTCATTTATTTAAGACTTGCTACAGTTACTGAATTCTATTTGCTAATTGTGGGCATTTACAGTCTGAGAAAGTGTATTGCTTTTAGAAAAATAATTTAAAGACTAGCAGATCACTCATGGCGTTGCTCTTGGTAAGTCAGAAGGTGCACTGTTTTATAACAATAAGGTTCTTTATGCCATGTAAAGGATAATGTCAGGAACACTGACTTATATGGCTGAATTTTGCCGGCGCTCAAAGTGCGGGTTTGGAGGCGGGTCCGCTGTCAAAATAGCAAAGATTGACGACGGGTAGGAAACCCGCTGTCAACCCGCCTCCACGCGAGTCTCCCAGGTGTCGGGTCTGGCTGCGCAGAACTGACCGGACACCAAGCGACGGGGGAGACAATTTAGATCATTAAATGGCTTGTTAACAGACAATTTAATGCTATTTTGAGCCTACCTTGTAATTGCCCTGCGAGGTTTCCGGCCAATTAATAGGAAGCGGGTCTGATGATGTCATTTGATGACGCGTCATCAGCCGGTTTCCTTAAAGGGGCCATGTCCAAATTGATCTTGACTATTCTGCTGTCAGTGTTCTACAGCATTGAGATGCTGCAAATACTGACAAGCACTGCACAAAGGTGCACGGCTGCACCCAGGCTCTACCATGACTCCCTCCATATGCTTATGGAGGGAGTCATAGCACACAGGGATGTTCTCTTCCCTTCCAATGGGCGGTAGAGACCTCCCCAGGAGATCAACGCAGCCTGGTTGCACATTGCACAGGAGGACACAAGCAGGGATGTCGTCAGGAGGACCAGGCTGGAGTGGCGCAAACCTTTCAATGATCTCAGTAGATCACAAAATGTTACTGCCAAGCCACACTCAACCTCATCCTGCTGCACCACTCATCACATCCACATCATTCTGCCTTTCCTACCCTACTCCTGCACATCTTTACTCACACCAACTTACCTTGCACCTTCACCCATCCCTCTCTAGCTACATTATCACATCCCCATATCACTAGCAACCCCTCACACTCACCCTCAACCTACTGCAAGCATGCAAACTAACAACACACAAGGGTAGGCACTTGGGTGGTTTAGCCAATGTTCATGTGAAGTTTCTGTTAAAATGTTGTCAAACATTGAAATCTTTATTTTCAACACTTTACCTTATTGGTCAGATCTGTGCTCACCTTTGGAAGTTTCTTCGTGAGTCCCAGTGAATGGTGAGACATAACTTCCCCCCCCCCCCCCCCCCCCAAATTGTGATGAATGTGAAAGGAATGGCTTGGACATTGTAGGGATGCTTTATGGTGCTGGTGTGGGGTGGTGTCAACCTGGCGCAACATGTGGCAGCCAGGGTGGACAGGGTCAAATGAAGTAAATCTGGCCATGGTAAGGCCATCGCTGGCCCCCCGGGCAGCAATGTGGTCAGGTGCTGATGCCCTGTGTCCTGTGCAGCATCAGGTGATTGCGGAGAAGGTTGGTGCTTTTGTTGGTGTGCCTGGTGATGTTGGTGTTGGGGCTGATCGTGGAGGGATTCAGAGGACCAAGGTGAGATTTTTTCATGGGCGTTGCTGGAATAGATGGCAGCTGAAGTTGAGATGACAGAAGCGATCTGTCAATGGTGAGAGAGCTTGCTCCAAGGAGGTGACAGTGGATAGAGCGTTTACTCCAAACACTTCCAAACTGTATAAAGCTCAAAAGTGTCTTTCAAATCGTGAAGGCTCAAGCTTCTGACATTAGAAAGTGAACAGCTGTGAAATGGTAGCTTTCATACCACTTTTGCAGCTGTTACCTATTCACAGCAATGGGGAGACACAGAGAACCCAACCTACTTACCTGACATGATCTCCGAACGACGGAACCTCATTAAAAAAGTGGTAAAATAGAAATAGGCTGGCAAAATAGTAGTTAACAAGCATTTAACTACCTTAAATGCCTCCCCTGCCGCTTGGTGTTGGGTCTGTTCTGAAATCGCAGACCCGACACTTTGGAAACTTACATGGAGGCAGGTTCGGAGCGGGCTCCCAACCCGCTGTCAATCATTCTGCCTCCGAACCTACCCTCTGAGCGCCGGCAAAATCGCGGCCATTGTTTAGTTGGAGTTAGATATCTGGTATTTAACAGTATGGGGTCGGACAGTGGGTTTAGCGGCATTGGGGGCAGCCCTGCATTGTGGGAGCACCGGGCATGGTCCTGTGCTTTGGTACCACTGTGGGAAAAGTCCTGAGCTTTGGTGAGAATGTAGCAATAAAGGGGGCGATTCTTTGGTCTGGCATCACTCTGAGGCTTTGCGGAACTATGGGGAGGGAACCTGAGGCTTGATAGAACTGCGAGGTAAAATGCGAGGTTTGTCTCATTGGTGGATTCCTGGGGTAGAATTTTAACATGTAGGTGGGTAGGGAGTGGGGTGCAGGCACTGTATTGCGGTTGTGAAACCCTGGAGGCTGGGGGCCGGGAGTTGGGAGGCCGGAGGGGGGATCGGAAATCGGCGGCCTCGTGTGGCGGGGGTGGGGGGGGGGCGGGGGGAGGAAGTGGTGTCGGAGGCCAGCAGAAGATCAGAGGCCTCGGGGTAGAATCGGGGGTCCGGGGGGAGAGATTGGAGACCTGTGGGGGGGGGGGTTTCGGAGATTGGAGGGGGGGGTGGTTGTCCGATCGCGGGGTGTTGCCGAAGCAGGTACGCTGGATCCAGCAGGTAAATGGAAAGGCACTTACCACCTGGATCCAGCAGTCCTCATCTCATTATAATATTTAAAGTGCCAACCTGGCTCCTGGGTCAGGTTGGCTGCCCGCCTCCATTAAAACCGGAAATGGGCGGTTTGGGTTCAGGATTCAGATTTCTAAGAATTTAACTTCCCACCTGACCCAAACCCATCTGTTTTTAGGGGTTAAAATTCCTCCCACTCACCCCCGTGTCTGTCAGCAGTGTAGAATTGGAGAGGGTATCCCAGGTCTGGCAATACTAGTTTATAATTTTCTAAGAGAGATAATCAAGTTCAATTTGTTGTTTTCTAATTGGTTCCTGGAAATGTATCTTTGGGGGGATTTGTCAGCCCTGGGGAGGTGGGTATGGAGGCGGGACTGCCAGGAAAATGGCAGAAACTGGGAGCGGGTACCGACCCCGCTCCCAACCCGCCTCCGTGCCATCTTCCCGGGAGGCGGGAAGGGGATTAAAGCCAATGAACTGCCTGTTAACAGGTAGTTAACAGGCAGTTTTGAGGCTTATCCCCATTTTACCCCTGCAAGTGTGGGCTTCCCGACGGCTGCGAACCTCGCCAGGGTCAGCGAGGCGAGCAGTGGGTCTGCGGGGGTGAGAGGGGTCGAAATGTCCGCTGTAGAGGTGAGTGATGGGTACAAGTGTGGAGAGGTAAGTATGAGAGGTGAGTGTAAAGTGTAGAGGCTTAACCCTTGGGGATCTGGAGGTGCCTCATCTCAACGGCAGAGATGACAGAATGGCTGCTGCATTCCCATCTGCTTTCTGCTGAGGAGAGAGGTTTTGGTGAGTCTTCTGTGCAAGGGCTCACCTTAGAACAGAGATTGTCAGTGTTTGACAGCTTATTAAAGCTGTCAAACAAACGCTGACAATTCATCTATCAAAAAATTATCGACAGATGAAGCGTCATACTCTGACGTCCTCTGTCACCGGCTTTCCCTTAATTGGCTGGCTAAGCCCGCAGGGTGGGCTTAACAAGGTCAATCAAGGGAAAATAACATGGGTTGGCCAGCAGTCGTTGGAGGTGGGACTGAAACCCAAAAACCAGCAGTCCCGCCCCCAATGCGCCTCCATTGACAAAATCCAACTCTTGGAGTCTGTCTTGCCCTCTCCTTTCTCCTTATATTTTTCTCTCTTTATCTGTTTTAATAATTAGAATGTTCACATCTTATTACTATCAACAAAATACAGGTGGCAGAAACAATTGGGGAAAGGCAAGCAATATTGTGTCTTGAAAAATAGAGAGGTGTGTGTGTGCGTGTGCATACATGAGATAGAAAATGTGAATGAGAACAGACCGTACTCATACACCTGGTAAATGCTTGGTTGTTTTGAATTATAAATATTCAACAAACTTCAGAAAGTGTGTTAAGCTGGGAGAGGGAATAGGGGATAGACAGAATCTTTCCTCACAAGTTGAATTTTGACAGCAAACAAAGAATCTAGTTAATTATTGCTATGATAATTATTAAACAACACAAAAACACTGAACTCCAAAAATAACCGCTTAACTATTCTACAAAGCTGCTGTAAACCATTTAAAAAAGATTTTTGCAGTAATTATTTATTTAGCAATGTTTGTGGCCTTGCCTCACTGCATCATTGCTGATGTTTCTCAATTTTCCCTTTCCCACCAAAACATGCAAAATATTTCCCCCTCCATTTTTTTCCCTTCCTGAAGGCACTGATTCATGCTGATTAATGACTCCTTAGTATCTCACACAAGTGGCTAGTCCATGCTTATGAGTTTTGGCAGTTACTCGATGTTAAGGGCATCATAGCTGAGCCTAAACCTACCCAATGTCCATGCAAGGTGCAGCAAGCCATTAGGAAGGCAAATGGTATGCTGGCCTTCATTACAAGAGGATTTGAGTACTGGAGTAAAGAAGTCTCCTTTTGATCTCCTTACCTAAGGAAGGATATGCTTGCCATAGAGGGAGTGCAAAGAAGAAGGTTCACGAGATTGATTCCTGGGATGGCGGGACTGTCGTATGAGAAGAGATTGAGTAAACTAGGCCTGTATTCTCTTGAATTCAGAAGAATGAGAGGGGATCTCATTGAAGCATACAAAATTATTACAGGGCTTGATAGGGTGGATGTTGGGAGAATGTTTCCCTTGGCTGGGGAGTCTAGGACCAGGGACCACAGCCTCAGGATAAAGGGTAGGCCAGTCAGGACTGAGATGAGAAGAAATTTCTTCATACAGAGGGTGGTGAATCTTTAGAATTCTCTACCCCAGAGGGTTGTGGAGGCTCAGTCATTGGGTATATTCAAAACAGAAGTCGATAGATTTCTGACTAGTGAGGGCATCAAGGGATATGGCGATAGGGCCGGTGAATGGAGTTGAGGTGGAAGATCAGCCATGATCTCATTGAATGGCGGAGCAGACTCGAAGGGCCGAATGGCCTACTCCTGCTCCTATTTCTTATGTTCTTATGCACACAGGCTTTTTGAGCCAGAGTTACTGGATAGCGATCAGGCTTATTTTCCTCTCATTAGCATGAGTTTTGAATTGTATTCTGGGAAATTTCAAAATGTATTTGTTTACATAAGAACATAACATAAGAACATAAGAAATAGGAGTAGGAGTAGGCCATTTGGCCCCTCGAGCCTGCTCCGCCATTCAATAAGATCATGGCTGATCTGCCTCAACTCCATTTTCCTGCCCGCTCCCATAACCCTTGACTCCCTTATCGTTCAAAAATCTGTCTATCTCCACCTTAAATATATTCAAAGACCCAGCTTCCACAGCTCTCGGTGGTAGAGAATTCCAAAGATTCACGACCCTCTGAGAGAAGAAATTCCTCCTCATCTCCGTTTTAAATGGGTGACCCCTTATTCTGAAACTATGTCCCCTAGTTCTAGGTTCCCCCACGAGGGGAAACATCCTCCCTGCATCTACCTTGTCAAGCCCCCTCAGCATGTTATATGTTTCAATAAGATCACCTCTCATTCTTCTAAACTCCAATGAGTATGGGCCCAACCTGCTCAACCTTTCTTCATAAGACAACCCCTTCGTTCCTTTAATAAGTGATTATTTTTAAACTCCTGACAACTGAAACATTCCTTCTATGGAACTAAAATATATTGTAACTAAAATGAAAGGACTTACATTTATATAGTGTTGCAAAGCACGTCCAATGTAATTAATTACTTTGAAATGCCTGTTATGAAGGATAGATGCACAGCAAGATCCCACATCTGTAAATGAGATGAATGATCAGTTGAACTGTTTTTGGTGGTGGTAGTTGAGAAAGGAATGTTGGCCACAGCACTGAGGGAATGCAGATCTTTTCTGCGATTAGTGCCATGAAATCTTTAACATTCACCTGAATAGGCATGCACCTCTGACTACGCAGCATATCACAGTGCGAGATTGGAATGTTTGCCTCGATCATACACTCTGGTTCTGGAGTGTAGCTTGAACTGATAATCTTCAGACTCACTGCCGAGAATGCTGACAACTGGGCTGAACTGACATACTACTTTTATGTACGTAAGTAAATGTACGTGTATAGCCCTTAGAATTCTGTGGCACCTTGAGGCTAATTTCTGGAGCAAGCCTGATCAAAATCTGTGACTGAGTATATAGGTCCTGTATCAAAGGTTTGGGGACAAATTGTCAGACTGTATACACCTGAAAATTTTGAGAGGGTTCTCTGGCGGACCCCTACCTGAAGAATTGGCATAACCGGCTAAACTCGGCAGTTTACGCCATTTCTTTGGCATTTCCGCTGACCTTTGCCAGATTAAGCAGGTGATCAGGAGAACCTTGTAGAAATTCAGCACTTTTATTTTTTAAATAAGTGCTAAATTTCTGGCTTTTGTATAGAAAATTTGGACATTTTAAACTGTTTAAAAAGAGTTCACTGTGCTTAACCTCTTCATCCTTATGTACTGTTTAGCTATTTACAGTATTAGCTGCCACTTAGTACCTTGCTGCCTCACCTGACTTTCACTTAAACAGGTGAGACTGTTGGGTGTTAGAATAGTAGGCAACCAATACCTGGCATTCTGAGTCTGAATGGTGTCAGATGACATCAAACTTCGAATCACCATGCATTTCACATCTTGCACACTCGTTTCTGTAAAACCTGCAGGCAAAGTGTGCAAGATACAAAATGCATGGAATAATCAAGCTGCAAATTTGTCATCAACTGACACCATTTGGACTCAATACCAGATATTGCTACTGGCGCAACAGACCTTGGTTTAAATACAGTTACAATGAGGAAAACTGTTCATTTCTAGTCATTAATATTAAATAGAAAAAAAAAATCCCGTGGTGTTTGTTGACCTCCACACCTGAATTTCCAATGTGTTCCTGGTGGGCAAAGCTTTACAATGGGAACATAAATTTATAAAATATATCGTCATAACCACATTATAGACCCCACACTACATGTGAGCAAGTGGAAGATCACAACCACATTATATAAGGAAAATGAAAATAGAAAGATCAGACTTTTACAGTTCACAAGGAGGTTCATTTGGCTGATTGCACCTGTGCCGGCTCTCTGAAAGAGTGATGCACTTTGTTCCATTCCTTTCCCCGTAGTGTTGTAAATTTTTCTTTTTCAAATACTTATCCATTTTGCTTTTTAAAACTATTTAGCTTCCATGCCGGGATAGTGGGGTATCGCAGGGATCGGTGCTAGGACCCCAGCTATTCATAATATATATGTATGATCTAGACGAGGGAACTAGATGTAATATCTCCAAGTTTGCAGACGACACAAAGCTGGGTGGGCGTGTGTGCTGTGAGGAGGATGCAGAGAAACGCCAGTATGATTTGGACAGGTTGGGTGATTGGGCAGATGCATGGCAGATGCAGTATAATGTGGATAAATGCGAGGTTATCCACTTTGGTGGCAAAAACAGGAAGACAGATTATTATCTGAACGGCAATAGATTGGGAAAAGGGGAAGTGCAACGAGACCTGGGTGTCCTTGTGCACCAGTCGCTGAAGGTAAGCATGCAGGTGCAGCAGGCGGTTAAGAAGGCAAATGGTATGTTGGCCTTCATAGCGAGAGGATTCGAGTACAGAAGCAAGGATGTCTTGCTGCAGTTGTACTGGGCCTTGGTGAGACCACACCTTGAGTATTGTGTGCAGTTTTGGTCGCCTTATCTGAGAAAGCATGTTCTTGCCATGGAGGGAGTGCAGCGAAGATTCACCAGACTGATACCTGGGATGGCAGGAATGACGTATGAAGAGAGATTGGGTCGATTAGGCTTATATTCGCTAGAGTTTAGAAGAATGAGAGGGGATCTCATTGAAACTTATAAAATTCTAACAGGACTAGACAGACTAGATGCAGGAAGGATGTTCCCGATGGCGGGGGAGTCCAGAACCAGAGGTCACAGTCTAAGGATAAGGGGTAAGTCATTTAGGACTGAGATGAGGAGGAATTTCTTCACCCAGAGAGTGGTGAACCTGTGGAATTCTCTACCACAGAAGGCAGTTGAGGCCAATTCATTAAATATATTCAAGAAGGAGTTAGATATATTTCTTAAGGCTAAAGGGACCAAGGGATATGGGGAGAAAGCAGGGACAGGATACTGAATTTGGATGATCAGCCACGATCGCATTGAATGGCGGAGCAGGCTCGAGGGGCCGAATGGCCTACTCCTGCTCCTATCTTCTATGTTTCTATGCCCTGACATCCCTCTGTGTAAAAACATAATTATCCTATCCTCTCCCTTTATTCTTTTGGTGATGCTCCAAAATTTATACCCTCTAGTTACTAATTCATGGACAACTAGAACTAATTTTTTCCTTACTTGCATTATCAAAATCCCTCATAATTTGAACACTTGAAGCATATTGTATATCACATGTTTCGTTTTACGTTAACTGAACAGGAAAACATTCTCAAAATGAAAAATATTGATTTATCGACATATAAAACATCAACGCTTGGCACAAATATGTATGAAGGATGTAGGGGGAGAAATTCAGTATTGCCCCGTTTGGGGCGTAATTATCGGCCGGGCGCAAAGTTTAGCGCCTGCCGCTAATTATCGCCTCCAACTGCAAACTTGGCTTCTATCGCCCCTGGAGGCGATTGAAGCGCTAAATCTGGCGCTACACACCTCTCTTAAGGTGCTAACGCCGAGGAGCGAGGCGCTAACTCGGAGCGCTGGCAAAGCTCATGTGATGTCAGTCAGCAATGGAACACAGACACACTGGCGTCGGCCAGTTCTTAAAGGGGAGGGTCGATCTTGCTCTCCATCCACACCCTGCTCATTGCAGCCTTGAATCTCGGTCTGGAGAGACCTGTACATCAATTCTGCTGGAAAGAACAATGGAGAGGCCCAGGGAAAGAGCTCAGAGTGCAGCCCCCATAATCTCTTCTAAATCGATGCAAGGAAGGTCAAATCAAAATGATTCTGCAAAGTGCTGCTCAGTATCCAAAACTCCTTCACACAGCGTTGAATCTCTCCAGAAGTCTCTCTCTCTCTCTCTCTCTCAGAATGCTTGGTGCAAAAATGTCGCCGACAAAAAAATGACAGGAAGCGGTTGCCTTTAAATAGCGCTTCTCCAGTCCCGATTGCAAAAAGCTCCCCTCAACCTGTCGTTGCTAGCGGCAGGCGGTAAAGCAGGAGGCGCCACTCAATATCCAGGTCCAGGGTGCTACCGGGGTATTGCACGCTCGACTGACGTCACGATCCGCGGGCGCAGGAGATCGTGGCGGTAGTGTTTAGCGCTACCGCAAAATATCTGGTCAATTTCGCAAGCGGTGCAAACATCGCCGCGCCCGGTCGCTAGTTGCGTTGCGCCCTGTTATCAGGGCGCTAACGGGAGGCGCAAAGCAACCGAATTTTTCCCCCGTATTGTTTATTTATTAGGCAAATGCATGGTTTAATGCATTCTGTACTCTATTCTTAAGAGATTTTAACTGATATTTGACATACAATGTAAGATTCAAACCTGATTTTGTTTTTTAAATGTCATTTTATGTCTTCCTTGATGAACTCAAATATTGTTCTGGCACATTGACTTGATGTCGGGTGGAATATTGTATCAAAATAAGTAAAGATCAAACAGCAAGACTTGTATGTGTTTACTATAGTTATTGGCCCGTAATTTCCGACAGGAGGCTTCCTGCGTGCGGATGCCTCCTATCGGGAAAAAATCTACGAACTTACCTGAGGGATCCCGAGGTCCGGACACTTCCGCTCCTGGGCCTCTCCACAGTCGAAATGCGCAGGGCCCACGTATCCCAGGGGCGCATGCGGTTCACAAGCATCCCTGAGATCACGTGGGCCAGGCCAGCCAATAGGAGAAGGGAATCTCCCTTCATACTTTTGACATAGACCTGTCAAATATATGAATGGAGATCACCCCAAAAAGACACTAAAACATTAAATACATTTTTAAAAAACCATCACGTTTTTAAAATGAGTTAAAATTACATTAAATTAAATATATATTTTTTTAATAAATTTTTTGAAAAAAATAATTAAAGTTTTTTACGGAGCTAAAAATAAACTTACCTTTTTTTAAAAGTATTTTTAAATTATAAATGAGTGAAATTAAAAAAAAAACTTTTTTCAGCTCTTATGCTGGTAAAAGCAGGCGTAAGATTTCTAAGGGTTTTCTGCGGGTGGAGGTTCTCCAGAAAGCGGAACTCTCCACCCACAGAGGCCCTTCTCCAGGGCAGGTGTCCGATCTGTCAAGAGCATTCTTGACAGATCGGAAATGCCGGTTTTCAGCGCATGTGCTTCGCATGCCTGAAACCAGCATTCCCGATGTCCCTACGGGTGTGTACACAGCCCGCACACACCCGTAGGCATCGGAAAATACGGGCCATTGTATTTTGGCTGGCACCCCTCGATTTGAATTCAGTACTATCAAACAGGACAGTGCTGTATAAAACTTCCCCTCAACAAAAACTGCAATCTGCTATGATTCAAATAGCTTTGTGGAAAGGGCATTGGACTCTCAGAACAATGCAAACAATCTTTAGCAAGCTTTCTTTCATTTAGCTGCAAGCACAGCATGATGTAAATGAGATCAAATTGCATCATCATCGTGCCATGATTGTTCACACGATGTCTTTGGGACAAAAAATGTCGCACAGGCTGTTCTTCCTTGAACAAAAATGTAGGAAAATTTTCTGAAAAAGACAGCTATCCTTTAAAAGCTGCACATGCCGTAACTTATGATAATCCTTGCCACCAAAATTTCCACACGCTTTTCAAAAAGACGTAAGTGAGCATATTAAGTGTTTCATTAAAAAAGCACAAATTGAGGAGTTTCAGCAAATATTAATGTTGACTCAAAAATAAAACTTTGTAGAACCATTTTGAGAACTTTGTGGGATTTTTGCAAACCATGTCATCATAAAAAATGGTTTTATTATTTTAGAGAATATTCTGAATGTAGAACTGCTCACCCATTTCTTAACTGTAAGTTCCCTTTACTGAATGAGGAAAATGTTTACGTTAGAAATTAACCCTTTTGTGGTTGCTAATTGCTAATGAACCAATTCATTGAGCCATATATTCTTAAATAGAGAAAGTTTAAGGTACAGTGCAACTTTCTGAAAACTACAGTATAATAATAGTTTGACATTACGTTAAGACAATCCATTGCAGAACTTTATTGATGAGAAATTGTTACTATTAGCTTAGTCCTTTTGAAATGAGTTGGTATCACGGAGGATGTGTATGAAAGCCATACATGAATCAAACTTTCTCTTAATGAAAATCTAACCTCATCAGATTTGGCCACTCATGGAGTAGCTGGTATATTTTGCATTGCTAACAGAAGATTATTTTCACAGATGCTTTATAATAGAAATTAGTTGTGGACTGGGCACTCTTAAAACTGATTTTGGGATATGAAAAGCATATTAGAAAAGGCAAATTTTATATAATATATAATATAAAATATAAAATAAAAACAGAAAATGCTGGAGATACTCAGCAGGCAGCATCTGTGAAGAGAGAAACAGAGTTAACGTTTCAGGTCGATGACCTTTCGTCAGAACTGCTAGTTTTATATAGATTTAGTTAGGGACTTTAAAAAAATCTGCTTTACCAGAGGTAAAAATTGGAAATGAACAGCCTGTTTATCTTGCAGTTTTATTTACAGAAAGCTGGAATATTCATAGTGAAATATCACATGATCCTGTCCTGCACAGCTACAAGAAGCTGCATTGTTACAGTCATAATTGTTTATAGCTACCTGTTGTCTAAAGATTTATATGAAGCCTTGAATAGACAAATACAATTTTATATATATTTTTATATATCTTAAAAAATAAAATGCAATCTTCTTAAATCTAGCCCATACTGGCCAAGACACACTGCAAAACCTTTATCCCTTCTGGGACACTGGTAGCATGTATTGCATTGAATAAGCAAGGTGACTATGCCAGCTAGCCTTGTATCTGTATTATTGAGGATTTATGTAATATTAAAGTAGTAGGATGGGTACATCCTAGCAGTCTTCTAACATGCTTGACAACTTCTAAAGGTAACTTCTCCAATTAATTATGTAATATAAAATGATATCTATCTATCTATCTACAGATAAAATTTTTGTTTAGGGGGGTGGAATACCCAATTACAGAATTAAAATTTCTCCTCTCCTCCCCTAAAGCTGATGAGTCTTACTGGGGTACATTTCCACAGGTGCTGGCAGTTCTGAGACCTCACCCAAGTTCATTCTTTATGTGTGAATCTCGACAGCAAATGATGACAGGCTATTTGATAATGGAATGCAAACCCAAAGTTGATTGCATCCTCACCTGACATCCACAGAGGTGCACTTTCCAATAGAATAGGTGATCAGCACTAGCACACTCTAACCTACCCCAGGTGTCCTGGGTGGATTGTGGTGCCTCCGCTACGGCCTCAGCTAAGCTCAGTTAATTCAGCACAAACTGGGAAACAAACCTGCAATGTAGCCTGTGTACCTCAGCACCACACTGTATGATCCATTTACCCAGCGAGCCTTATTGTGGGAGCTCACATGATGTGCATTGTCAAAGCATAGGTTTTAACCAGTTCTATCTGTAAAGAATAGCTCTGACTCTTGCACAAGTGATTTTTGCCATTGAAATTATACAGGCGCCAAGGCTGACTTCTTAGTTATGTCCATATCTTAGTACAAAGGCAAAATACTGCGGATGCGAGAAATCTGAAATATAAACAGAAAGTGCCGGAAATACCCAGCAGGTCAGGCAGCATCTCTGTATTTCCACATTTTCTGTCCATATCTTAGTATTTCTCTTTATCAGCTACTGACTGAGGAATAAGTGAGTTTCATGGATATAGTTTCAGAGAATCTTACAAATGGAATATTATTCTGCGTTGTGTAATTCAAACATTTATTATTAAATCATTCTTGCAGAATGGTATTGATAAATTGCAATGAAGGCGAGAACTTGGCAAAGCTGTGCTTTGTAGATGATAATGCAATTCAAATAGCATCGCTTAGCTGAGAGGATCAATGTCATTTCAGCTTTCTGCTTCCTCCCAAACCAGGCCCCCAAAAGACCCAAAATAGAAATAATGACCTTTCTGATAAACCTTCGGAAATTAAGTCTTTTTTTTAAATGCAGGATCTACAGATGCAGGATGTAAGTTCAAGTAGTAATTGTGTTGTGCCTGCATTCTGTGATCTGATAAGCTGTATGTACAAAATCCAGAGGATATGAGAAACAGTGGCTTTAGAGTTTCCTATGATGATCATTCAGGCCAGCTTGAATAAAAACCTGGCAACAAAGTATTTCATTTTTTTGTGCTCATCAAGTGGGGAGGGAATGTCAATGTTGGGGAATGGAACACTTTCCATTTAGGCCCTTATTGTCAGAATGGAGCATTCCCAGGAAAGGTACAGCACAGTGAAACAAAGGGCTAAAGTTCTCTCCATTCTGTCCCAACCACGTGCTTCAATCCCAACCTCACAACACCACCCCCAGCTACACCAGTATCACCCTGTTTACATTTTCCCCCTCGACCTTCCTTAACTATCTACGGGCCTGAGCTTGGGTCTGTCTGAATGACATTGCCAGTTAATGCTGAATCTGGGGCAATAATGATGTGCCTATTAGAAACCTGATTGAAACTGCCCAAGCTCATCCCTTACAGCCGGCAGACAGAAGAGACTTGAGCTTTCATTTACTACAATGGATTTTGTTTTAAATATCGGGGGGGAAAAAACCTGCATCATGCAATTTTTTTTTTTTAGAAAGGAATTATTTTTAATAAGGGTTCCCTATTTCCTAGTTTACCAAATTGCACAACTCCACCCAACTGGCCTATAAAATTTGAAGATGAAGTGCAACAGTTAATTCAGATTCTTTTTGTGACAGCACAATTTAACAATTCAACTTGTTTACCCACAAAATTAAATGTTAATTTTTCTATTTGGAAGAACTTTTGAACTGAAAAGTGACTTGACCACTATTAATCCTGAGAAGTATTAAATGGTGAACTGCCAGATTAAAGGTGCTGTGTCCTAAATTTAATGATCAGAATCAGCTTTAGAGGTCAAATGTTGCCAAATTTACTTCTAGATAGTGAAACAGTAGGTTTTTATAGTTCACAGCACAATTGTAATTCATTTGCTAAAATACCACATAATAAATTGCTGGAAATCTGAATTAAAAACAGAAAATACTGCAATACACAGCAGGTCAATCATCGTCAGTAAAAAATATTGGTTGTACACCCTTCATCAGAACTCAGTTATTTATTGTCCATCCCTGGTTGTCCGGAGACGGTGCTTGTGGGCTGCCTTCTTGAACCGCTGCATGTAGCGATTTGAAACTGAGTGGTTTGCTAGGCCACAGCCACGTCAGTGTAGGACTGGAGTCACATGTAGGCCAGACTGGGTAACGTCGTCAGCTTTCCTTCCCTAAAAGTTTTTACAACAATCCAACAGCTTCATGGTCACTTTTACTGGTACCAGCTATTTTTTTGTTTGCCAGATTTTAAAAAATAAATTCAAATTCTCAAACTGCGATGGTAGGATTTGAACTCATAGGCCGCGATTTTCTCCTCGGTGTCGGGATGGGGGTGAGTCAGGTGGTTTCCGGAAGAATGAAAATGCAAATTATTATTTAAATGGAGTGAGACTACAAAATGCTGCGGTACAAAGGGATCTGGGGGTCCTAGTACATGAAAGGGAAATCATTTTGACAAACTTGCTAGATTTCTTTGAGGATGTAACAAACAGGGTGGATAAAGGGGAACCAGTAGATGTAGTGTATTTGGATTTCTAGATTAGCTGGACGGCTAATGGAATGTTGGCCTTTATTGCAAGGGGTATGGAGTATAAAAGTAGGGAAGTTTTGATGCAACTTTACAGGGCACTGGTGAGACCGCACCTGGAGTACAGTGTACAGTTTGGTCTCCATATTTATGGAAGGATATACTTGTATTGGAGGCAGTGCAGAGAAGGTTCACTAGGTTGATTCCTGGGATGAAGGGGTTGACGTATGACGAAAGGTTGAGCAGGTTGGGCCTATACTCATTGGAGTTTAGAAGAATGAGAGGTGATCTTATTGAAACATACACGATTCTGAGGGGGATTGACAGGGTGGATGCTGAGAGGATGTTTACCCTAGTGGGGGTATCAGAACTAGGGGGCATAGTTTCAGAATAAGGGGTCGTCCATTTAAGACGGAGATGAGGAAGAATTTCTTCTCTCAGAGGGTCGTGAATTCTCTACCCCAGAGAGCTGTGGAGGCGGAGTCATTGAATATATTCAAGGCGGAGATTGACAGACATTTGAACTACAAGGGAGTCAAGGGGTATGGGGAGAGAGCGGGAAAGTGATGTTGAGGCCAAGATTGGATCAGCCATGATCTTAGTGAATGGCGGAGCAGGCTCGAGGGGCTGATTGGCCTACTCCTGCTCCTGTTTCTTATGTTCTTATGTACTGCACAATGGTGAACTCTTGCACCTAGGCTCTCCAATGACTCCCTCCATATGCTTATGGAGGGAGTCACAGTATGCAGGGAGGTTCTCTTCCCTTCCAAGGGCGGAAGAGACCTCCCCAGGACACCAACTTACCTTGGACCTCCACCCAACCCTCTCTATCTACTTTATCAATTCCCAATCTCACTAGGGGTCTGATTGTTTCATTGGCTCCGATGTTGCTGGAATAGATGGCAGCTGCCTGTGAAATGACAGAAGCGATTTGTCACTGGTGAGAGAGGTTCTCCCAATGAGGTTCCACTGGACATACAGTTGGATCTAAAAACTTGTAAGCTAAAGAAATCTGTATATGTATTAACAAAAGTGAGAAGTCGCACAACACCAGGTTATAGTCCAACAGTTTTATTTGAAATCACAAGCTTTCGGAGCTGCTGCTCCTTCGTCAGACGAAGGGGCGACAGCTCCGAAAGCTTGTGATTTCAAATAAAACTGTTGGACTATAACCTGGTGTTGTGCGACTTCTCACTTTTGTCCACCCCAGTCCAACACCGGCATCTCCGCATCATGTATTAACAATGCAGTAACCAACATTTTCTTTGCTCTGAAACTCACCATGTGCAACATTGCATCCTTGACCCCACTTCTGCAGCTGTCATCTTTTCACAAACATCAGAGCAGACTCAAAACATGCCACACTTACCTGGCGTGTTGTCCAGCCATTGTGAAACCTGACCCAGAAGCTGGAAAAGCGAAAAAGACCCTGAAAACTGCTGACAAGTACCTGGTAATAGGCAGTTAATTGCCTTTAATCCTTTTCCCACCGCTAGGTGTTGGGTCCATTTGCAAATCGGGGACCCGACACTTGGGAAAGTTGTTTGGAGGCGGGCTGGCGGCGGGTTCGGGACTCGCCGTCAATCAAAATGACTTTAACCTCTGACCCGCCTCTAAACCCGCCCTCTGAGCGCCGGCAAAATCGCGGCCATGGTCTCTGGATTACTAGTCCAGTAATGGACCACTACGCTACAGTGCACATCGAGATGTAATAAATGAACTGTAGAGTGAGTCATATCTTTAGAATTCATTAGTTTGATCACACTTGATTTGAGCTAATTTCAGTCTCGCTTTACATTCGCGCCACACAAGTGCCACACCAGGCAATGACTATCTCCAACAAGCAATAGTCTAACCAGCGCCCATTGACATTCAACGGCCCACCATCAACATCCTGGGGGAGTCACCATTGACCAGAAACTTAACTGGAAAGCCACATAAATACTGTGACAACAAGAGCAGGTCAGAGGCTGGGTATTCTGCGGCGAGTGTGGTGGTGGTGGTGGCAGAGGGTGGTGGTGGATGGAACATTTTCGGACTGGAGACCAGTTACCAGCGGTGTGCCACAGGGGTCGGTGCTGGGTCCTCTGCTGTTTGTGATTTTTATCAATGACTTGGAGGAGGGGACTGAAGGGTGGATCAGTAAATTTGCTGATGACACCAAGATTGGTGGAGTAGTGGATGAGGTGGAGGGCAGTTGTAGGCTGCAAAGAGACATTGATAGGATGCAGAGCTGGGCCGAAAAATGGCAGATGGAATTTAACCCTGATAAGTGCGAGGTGATTCATTTTGGTAGGGCAAATTTGAATAAGGATTACAGGGTCAACGGCAGGGTTCTGAGGAACGTGGAGGAGCAGAGGGATCTGGGGGTTCATATCCACAGATCTCTGAAGGTTGCCACTCAAGTGGATAGAGCAGTAAAGAAGGCCTATGGTGTGTTAGCGTTTATTAACAGAGGGTTTGAGTTTAAGAACCATGAGGTTATGCTGCAACTGTACAGGACCTTGGTGAGACCACATTTGGAATATTGTGTGCAGTTCTGGTCACCTCACTATAGGAAGGACGTAGAAGCATTGGAAAGAGTGCAAAGGAGATTTACCAGGATGCTGCCTAGTTTGGGGGGGAGGTCTTATGAGGAAAGATTGAGGGAGTTGGGGCTTTTCTCTTTAGAGCGGAGGAGGATGAGAGGCGACTTAATAGAGGTTTATAAGATGATGAGGGGGATAGATAGAGTGGATGTTCAGAGACTATTTCCTCGGGTAGAGGCAGCTGTTACAAGGGGGCATAACTATAAGGTGCATGGGGGGAGATATAGAAGGGATGTCCGAGGTAGATTCTTTACTCAGAGAGTGGTTGGGGTGTGGAATGGACTGCCTGCTGTGATAGTGGAGTCGGACACTTTAGGAACTTTCAAGCGGTTATTGGATAAGCACATGGAGCACACCAGAGTGATAGGGAGTGTGATAGCTTGATCTTGGTCTCGGACAATGCTCGGCACAACATCGAGGGCCGAAGGGCCTGTACTGTGCTGTACTGTTCTATGTTCTATGTTCTATGAGTGTCTCACCTCCTGACTCCCCAAAGCCTTTCCACCATCTACAAGGCACAAGTAAAGAGTGTGATGGAATACTCTCCACTTGCCTGGATGAGTGCAGCTCCAACAACACTCAAGAAGCTCGACACCATCCAGGACAAAGCAGCCAGCCTGATTGGCACCCCATCCACCACCTTAAACATTCACTCACTCCACCACCGGTATACCGTGGCTGCAGTGTGTACCATCTACAAGATGCACTGCAGCAACTCGCCAAGGCTTCTTCGGCAGCACCTCCCAAACCTACGACCTCTTCCACCTAGAAGGACAAGGGCAGCAGGTGCATGGGGACACCACCACCTCCAAGTTCCCCTCCAAGTCATACACCATCCTGACCTTGAAGTATATCAGCGATCCTTCATCGTCGCTGGGCCAAAATCCTGGAACTCCCTACCTAACAGCACTGTGGGAGTACCTTCACCACACGGACTGCAGCGGTTCAAGAAGGTGGCTCACCACCACCTTCTCAAGGGTAATTAGGGATGGGCAATAAATGCTGGCTTTGCCAGCGATGCCCACATCCCATAAACAAAATTTAAAAAAAAATTACTCTTAAGGAATTAGCCATCACCATAATTACCACCAGTGACAAACCTGTTCCACTGTTGGGATGGTTACAGTATGGCTTAGTTTTGGAGGAGATCAAGGACATTGGATTATTTGCGTAAACTTTACTCAATTCTATTGATTTAGTAGTAATATCAATAAGTCAAGGAATGAAAACCAATGAAACAAAATTACCAACAAATTAGCCTCCACTTTCTAGTTGGTGTTATTTTTAATGCCATTTGAAGCAAAAGAATTTAAAGATGAATTAAAACAAATGGATTTACTAGAATGATACTAGAACTGAGAGGTTATACCTATCAGGAAAGAACATGCTCGGGCTCTTTTCGAGGAGACTGAGGGGTGACCTGATAGAGAGAGGTCTCTAAGATTATGGAAGGGTTTGATAGGGTAGACGTAGAGAAGATGTTTCCACTTGTGGGCGAGGCCAGAACTAGGGGCCATAAATATAAGATAGTCACTAATAAATCCAACAGGGAATTCAGAAGAAACCTCTTTACCCAGAGAGTGGTTAGAATGTGGAGCTCGCTACCACAAGGAGTAGTTGAGGCGACTATCATAGATGCATTTAAGGGGAAGCTAGATAAACACATGAGGAGAAAGGAATAGAAGGATATATTGATGGAGTTGGATGAAGAAGGGTGGGAAGAGGCTCGTGTGAAGCATAAACATTGGCATGGACCGGTTGAGCCGAATGATCTGTTTCTGTGCTGTAAATACTATGTAAATAGGTTCCTGTCAGCATTCAATCAATTCTGATAGGAAAATCTATTCCCTTAGTTCTAGCTTTTCTAGAGAGAGAGATAGAATGAATTAAAATAACTAAATTTGAAGCAAGTCACAAGTATTCCGCCATCCTGCTAACAGGAAAAGTGTGTAGTTTCCAGTTGGGGAACCTGCTGTTAATTCCATTAAATCCCAGCAATCGGTCATCAACATAGTCGGCATCATGCTATTCAAAAAAAAAGTTATATTTGTACAATAATTTAACCTCTACTCCATTGTTAAGTTTAAAATATGTGAAATCTTGTATGCAATAGATTGAGACAAGCAGAATAAAATGCTTATAATGACCAGACTTGAATAAGAAAATAGGAATTGCTACATGTGTACGTGCATAATTAGTTTGTTTGACAATGCTGTCACTAAGCTTTTATTAAACGTAATGTGTGCATGAAATTTTTTGTACTGCTTCCATTTGAAATGTAAAAAATTACCAAGCAGTACAGATATAGATTCTTTCCTTCCAAACTTGGGTTGTGTCTGGAGAGAGCATTTTCAGCTGTATAACGTTGGGCTGAAGTAGTGCTGGTTACAGGTTTGTCACTGTGGTGGTGATCGTGGTGGTGCCAGCAATTCTGAGATGATAAATTGAGTATCACATGATGCAACGTTGAAATTTATTGACCTAAATATGATAATTTTCTGTAACATCTTGGCTGCCAATACATTACATAAAGCTTGGTGACAATACTGTTTGTGCTTGGGTTAGGGATTTTAGAACTCCTGAAAAAGTAACCAGCTTGCAGATCTCTTTTACCACAGCTCATTTAATCAGTCATTCAGCAATTAAATCAGGAGAAAAACTGCTACTTTACACAAAAGTGACTTGACTTCTAGAATATACTACTGTCTCTGGGAGAAATTTGGTCGTGGATTGACTGCATTTTGTGTCCTGAGCCTTCATTTATAAAGCACATCTATAATTAAGTGAATGTTTGATGCTCGGAACAGGAATTGTGTACAATGAGTAAAAGGTGATTTGGTTTAACTGGTATTCTGTATTCGCAGTTGACTGTACCAGTACTAAAAACTCAGGGGAAAAAGGACTTGGCTAAAATTTTACTTGTGTTAAGATTTATATACTTGTAGATTGTGCAGCCTCAGTAGTGATTGATGGTGTGAACAGTATTAGTGCAAATACTAGAATGATTTCAGTATTTTAAAAAACCCAGGTTGCTGAATATTGAGGAGATCTGAACTCAATCCTCAGACTTATATTTGTAATTCCAATTTTTAATTTCCTGAAGCGTTGTAAGGTACAGCCTCAGATTTTTTCTCCTTTTAACCAGAGCTACTTGACTTACCAAAACCCTTGGAGCGGCACTTGTTTCAAATGGCCACTCCTTTCACCCAGAGATCAGGAAAGAACAATTTGGAGCCATTTTTCTATTTGGATGTTAAGTTAATTGCTGGAGTTGGGTTTAAGTTGTTGAATTTTTTCTTAATTAGAAAACTAATTAGTGAAGTATGCTTTTTAAAATTTAAACTGATGTGATTGTGTACCAATAGGGTTACAAGTACAAGTACAACTTGCAATCTGGAAAATAGATAATGACAGTTTAATAACATCTAATTTCATTTAATCAAATAAAAAAAATACTTTCTTAATATTCACCCACTATTCCAGAAAAGCAGGTTCTAGGCATCCTGATTTATAAATACAGTTACAATTATTTATATATACAAATAAAATACATGATCAGGAAAATTTGATTTTTTTTTTAAATTAAAATTTGGTGTGTTGCTGAAATGGTATTGACTGTACAAAGTTGGATTGTTTTAGTGAATTGAATAATGCTGTGGAGAGTCTCTCACTTTTATCAGGTTGTTCTCTCACCACCACCCCTCCTCCCCCCCGCCACCCACCACTCCTAAACTTTAAGTATTTTTATTTCTTTGAGATGCTTTTATATTGTGTTGGACCTGCAAGAGTGCTGCCAGTTCTGGAAGCACGGGCCTCGCTCAGCCAGCTGCAAGCCGAATGTAAAACTGCCGACACTTGCTAAAACCAGCTGTTAGAAAGACGCGATTTTAGTGGGTCTTCTGGGTTGCCGATCCTAGCAGGTTTACGTTTGACTTGCAATGGGCTGCGTAAGGCCTGCGCTTTGGGAACCAGAACCACTAGCGTATTGTCTTGCGTAATGTAAAAGCAGTTGTAGTCCCTTGGCGTAAGCACGGTAATGCAGCACTTGATGAAAACTCACCGAGGATGTTGTTAAATGCAAAGGAGACTTGAAAATGGCTAATTCCTCGCTGACCGTGGAAGTTGTACTTTAGCCCTAACATTACTTCTTAAGCCCACATCCCACCTGAGTCAATTAGAAAAAGTTGGAACACTGCATTCTGATTAGCAGCTTGCTCTTATTTTGAAAAGTCAAAGATGGTGTTATTAATGCTAATCTGACATTTATGTGTTATCTCCTGCAGTGCCTTGTTGCTAAAATTCATGCATTTTTTTTAATGGAGGATATTTTTACCCAGCAGACAGATACGTAATATTAAGAAACATTCGTCCTTCAATGCCCCTGTTTTTGTACCGAAGAATGCAAACAGCACAGTTTTATTTTTGTTGTTTATTGTGTAGTATAACAACTGGGAGCAGCTGGAGGCAACTGTAATGACTATAAGAGATATATACACTGTGTTATGCATATCTAGACAGACAGTTTTTAAAACGGTTTGTTTTATTCAAAGAACAGAAAAGACTGAGAATTTTTTGCTGATTTCAAGTAGGAGAGAGTTCTGTAGTCCTGGTTCAAAACTCGCTAATTCACCTTAGTTTTTAAGTCTCTGCAGTAGCGTCTGACTATATAGTGTTCTTTGTGAATGATCCAAGATCATAAATAATTATGCAAATCTTTTCACAAATGCATTTATTTCTATCTACATGGGCATGTTATGTGGTATTAGTCTGAAGATATTTCATTGTAGCCTCCGTTTAACTTACTGTTTTAAAAGAAGTAGCTGCGCCCTTCGAGTTAAGTAATAAATTATAATTTGCATTTGTTATTAAATTTGTTGTTCAAGCTGCAGATTCCATCTTTTTATTTGTCATATGACATGTTTAGAGCTTGAGAATCTATAATGATAGCTCATGCTGAATATTAAGAATGGTCTGGAGTATATTGAGTTACAGTGTTAGAACCCCCCACCCCAGAAAATGAGCAGACGGTCTAAAAAAGAGGTTTAGAGTTCCGGATAGGGCCCTTTATCCGAACTGTCATGACAGGCAGAAACTGTTTCCAGTTCTCTCTTTCAAATGCTGAGAAAACTGGTGTGCGTTTTCAGCATTTTCTATTTTAATCCATATTTCCAACATTCATGCTCTCTTGTTATTTTTTTTAGTGTTTCAATTCATTATCCCATTTGGAGTGCTGACTTGAAACCTGTTTGGAAATAATGGGGGATGAACAGTTACATTTTTTTTTAAAGTTCCACCCCCATGTCTGTATGAGTCGGTGAAAACATTGCTTCCCATCCAGTAAGACAGTTGCAAATAGGTGGGAAGTAGCAAGTAACACAAGACAACTCTTGTTTCAGATGACCTCAGCAGGGTGTTGCAGGCTGTTGGGTTTTGGCTAATGCCTTTTGGCTGAAGTGTACAGTAGGGTGCTTAGTGCCAAGCATAATTTGCAGGGAATGAAACAATAGCCTACGGACGAGTATTCACCCTGTGAAGCAGCGGCTGCGCAAGCCAAGCTGGAGACGGCTTCCTTTTGCCTGCCAACTTCGACCACCCAAAATGATACCCAGCGATTTTATTTATCTTAAGCTGGGAAGGGCGTTCATTATAAATCCAAACAAATACTTTCACTACTAATACTTACCTAAAGTATTGGTTTATATGATTTTGATAAGGCTAAGCAAATGACTCGGCTTTCCCTTGGTACGCTAAGAGAATCCTTATTATCTCCATTTGTACTTTTTAAAATAACATTAAATAGTTTTTCTTCTCTCCTAGTCCCATGATGTGCTGCTGCTGTCTCATATTACCTGCAAAATGTTTCATCTCAGGACAAGGCTTGAGAATGCTGCTATAGTTTGTAACAGAAAGTAGACAGCTTGTTTCAAAGTACCCACAGAAATCACTGTATTAAAATTACATCTCAGATTGATCACGTAATAGTTGGGCACATTGTGTACATGTACTGCTACTTGTAATGTTTCACAACCGGTACTGACAGCTGAATGTATAAAATGTTCTACTGTAAACTCATACAGCATATATTATAGCAGGCTCTCAAAAGCAACAATAACAAGTCAGAAGTTAAAAGACTTTAAAAAAAAATTGATGAAAGGAAAAACATGGTGCACATATATCAGTATATCTATATGTTGTGAATATACAATTTACATGGTGCTCACGAAAGAATACCTTTACTAATCCTGGAACCTTCGTTTACTGGCTCAGTTCTGGAAATGGTGATATAAGCTCTCTTTTTGAAGCTGTTTGAGGAGAGAGGTTTCCAGGAAGGGGCAAAAGACTGCCTTGTATTTCCCCAGCTACTTTTCTTGCTGTCTTAAGGAGTTGAATGCTGACTATTTTTAAACAGTTTTTTTAATTGTTATATTCTGTAGTTGGCTGCAGGATAGTAAAAGCAAATTTCTACGTATGTAAGTAAAGTTAGAGCCAAACGTTATTCAAGGCTCTTCAGAATAAGTTTCACAAAGCAAATAAAATCAGTAATACATCATACTGTGTTCAAAGTACAAATTAATATAAATCGTTGTCAGGAGAAAATGTTGCCGTAGAAAATATGAACTGTTAGTACCACAGCAAACCCAGATCCGCATAGAGTGACCCTGTGGCAGTTTCCAAACCAACCCATTCAGAAACACAATGTCAGACTGTCCCTGAGGCAAAGCAAAAAGATCCTTTGAAACCACAACATTAGCGAGCTCAGTCCATGCATTACTGAAAAAGGTGCTGGAAAAGAAAAGGAAATTCGAGAATATAGAAGGAGCAGACATTGGCAGGAATGGATTGTGGAATGATTCAAACCTCAAAGGAAGATGCAGATGCAGAACTCCCAGTTTAATCCTTGCCACCTACCAGTCTCACCAAAGGGTGTCTATAGTTGGCTTTGTTAGAAGGCTTTGCAATGGGCACCATTGGCAATACCTGAGATGAAAACCATAATCATAAACATTTTTCCTGACTCTGATGGAGATTGTGCATTATTTTTATTTTCCAAAGTATTTGGAGCCAGCTGGATCATGATGACACATGGACTGCAACAATATCACATGGCATGAAGCAGAAGATCAAGCAAACGATCCATCCTAGGATCAGGCTTTTTTAGTAAAAGAAAACAGACAGTATTTTTTTAACAAAAAGACCATTTTACTAGTGACAAGAAATGTAATTTGCTTTTAGCAGTGGAAGTATCAAGAAAGCTTGATGAATGCCTTTCTCTGGCATGTTCTATATGCTTGCAGTATTTCCTTGGGTGTGTTGCTTTACCATTTCTCTTTTGGTTTGCTTTTCTGTTAAAAAATTCCATTTATCTTTCGAAGACTACACACTTCTTTGCATCAAAAGCATAGGTGCAGTAATGCAGCAGTTGTTCAAATTCTGTTTCAATTTCTGCTCTTAGAAATTAAGTGCAGCAAGCCAATATCACCTGAATTTGGTATAGACAGAGTAGATAGAGAGAAACTGTTCCCATGGCGAAAGGGTCGAGAACCAGAGGACACAGATTTAAGGTGAATGGCAAAAGAACTAAAGGCGACATGAGGAAAAACTTTTTTACGCAGTGAGTGGTTAGGATCTGGAATGCACTGCCTGGTGGAGGCAGACTCAATCGTGGCTTTCAAAGGGAATTGGGTAAGTACCTGAAGGAAAGAAATTTGCAGGGCTACGGGGAAAGGGTGGGGAATGGGACCGTTCCATGGAGTTGTAGAATGTACCTTTGTGTCTGCAATTCCTCCTATTGTGAGTTCTCATTCCCAGGAAACTTGTTGGAGGGAAGTTTTGTGCAAAAGTGGGGTGCCACCTTTCACACATGGGTTAAAAAAAATTGGACAATGACTCGCCTCTGCAGAATGAATAAAAGCCATTTACAACATCAAGCTTGCTGCCTTTACAGACTCTATTCAATCTATCCTATCATGGGCTCTATCTCACGCATAGAATCATAGAATGGTTACAGCACAAGAAAGAGGCCATTTGGCCTGTCGAGCCCGTGCCGGCTCTCTGCACGAGCACTTCAGCTAGTCCCACTCCCCACCCTTTCCCCGTAGCCCTGCAAATTTCTTTCCTTCAGGTACTGATTCAATTCCCTTTTGAAAGCCACGATTGAGTCTGCCTCCACCAGGCAGTGCATTCCAGATCCTAACCACGCACTGCGTAAAAAAGTTTTTCCTCATGTCGCCTTTAGTTCTTTTGCCATTCACCTTAAATCTGTGTCCTCTGGTTCTCGACCCTTTCGCCATGGGAACAGTTTCTCTCTTTCTACTCTGTCTAGACCCCTCATGATTTTGAACACCTCTATTACATCTCCTCTCAACCTTCTCTGCTCTAAGGAGAACAACCCCAGCTTCTCCAGTCTATCCACGTAACTAAAATCCCTCATCCCTGGAACCATTCTTGTGAATCTTTTCTGCACCCTCTCTAAGGCCTTCACATCCTTCCTAAAGTGCGGTGCCCAGAATTGGACACAATACTCCAGTTGAGGCTGAACTAGTGCTTTATAAAGGTTCATCGTAAATCCGTTGCTTTTGTACTCTATGGGCTCGATTTTCCAAGCCCCGTGGAGGCGGGTTTGGAGGCAGGAGTGGTGGGAAAATTGCAGATTCGGGGGGCACGTACCCATCCCGCCTCCATGCCAATGTCCCAGGAGGCGGGTGCCCGACCTGTGCTGGGAGTCACCTCCCCGAGGCGGGAAGGGGATTAGTGCCAATTAACTGCCTGTTAACAGGTAGTTAACAGGCAGTTTTTTGGCTAATCCCTATTTTTAGCCCTGAAGTGTGGGCTGCCCGACGGCTCCAAACCACGCCAAGTTAGCAAGGCGGACCGTCGGTCTGCAGGGCTTGGAGGGGTCAAGATGTCCGGTGTACAGGTGAGTGATGGGTGCATGAGTGCAGAGGTAAGTGTGTTTGGTGTGTGTAAAGTGTTTTAATAAGTTTTACTTACCTTTACTTTCTCCTCCAGGCTTCCTCCCTTCAGTTCTCGGGAGTCCCTCAGCTCACCGGCACAGAAAGCAGAATGGCCGCTGAGCTGTCAAAAGCTGCAGCCTCTGCTTTCTGGTCTGGAAAGCTCTCTAACTGAGTCTGAGTAGAAGGACTCAAGTTAGAAGACAGATTGTCAGTGTTTGACAGCTTCACAAACGCTGATATTTCATCTGTCAAAAGCTCTTGACAGATGAAATGTCAATCGCTGACGTCACCAGTATCCAGGTGTCCCGTAATTGGCCTGCTGAGCCCGCTGGGCGGGCTTAACAAGGTCAATCAAGGGAAAGTAGCGTGGGTTGGCCACAAATCAATGGAGGCGGGACTACAACCCAAAAAGTGGGAGTCCAGCCTCCATCACGTCCCCATTGACAAAATCGAGCCCTATGCCTCTATTTATGAAGCTTTTTTAACTGCTTTCTCAACTTGCCCTGCCACCTTCAATGATTTGTGCACATATACCCCCAGGTTTCTCTGTTCATGCACCCCTTTTAGGATTATACCCTTTAGTGTATATTGCCTCTCCTCGTTCTTCCTACCAAAATGAATCACTTTGCACCTTTCTGCGTTAAATTTCATCTGCTACGCGTCCGTCCATTCCACCAGCCTGTCTATGTCTTCCTGAAGTCTATCATTATCCTCCTCACTGTTCACCGTACTTCCAAGTTTTGTGTCATCTGCAAATTTTGAAATTGTGCATTTAATTTACTGAAAGTTCTTCATCAATACTTCTGATTCCCAAAGGTAATCAACCAAACTGCAGAATATTCATTCATCCCCTCTTCTCAACTATTCAACCCTGGCCTACTATCCTCTGCAGACACAGCAGCACAGGAACTGTTGTGTCCGATTGAGCATTGGATCATTTATCTTTTATAACTATCATCCCTTTATCAAACTCTCTTTTAAAGGAGTTAATTATCTCAGCCTCAGTTGCTTTTAATGGGAACCGACTGCACTACTCTTTGTGTGGGGTGAAAAGATTACTTCTAACCTGTTAGAGGCTTCAGGCTTCAAACCTGTTCTGCTTGAAGTTTGTTCATTTATTTAAGTTTACTCATTTTAAGCTGTGTCCTTCTATTCTGCTCCATTGCATCTCTGAAACCAGTTATATACTTTTTTTATATTGCATTGTTTTCATTGGAAGTGGTTCAGTAATTGAGTCGGCTTCCACTGGTGCCAAGTTTGTCCTGGTTATACTGTGGGACAGATTTGGCGCCAATAAGAAACTAAGCATACGGGAATCTCACGCGTTTAGTTGCTCAGACATTACAATCAACTTTAACATTATTATGCATTTGTAAAACTTACGCAGTTAGTGCAAAATCACATTTGTGAATTTACCAATGTGGCTCTGTCCTTCCAATGTCAGATATAGGGGAAAATTCATGTCGGTCAACAATTTGGAAACTTCATTATTGACTTGTATAGATGGGCTAAGAAGTCCTTCCTCTTGCAATCAGACTCAAGATTGCAGACCCACAAGTTCTACCAGCAGGACCTGTTTAGCTTTTTTTGGTTGGAGGTAACCCTATAAAGGTGGTAAGAGAGCATAGCGAGCAGATTTAATGGCTGTACTCAGCTGGGAAATGGTTCATATTGTGAGGGTTCCTGACCAAGGGAGAGGAGGGACAAAGAATCTTTTAGGGATGAGGTAAATAATAAATAATGAGATTCATATGAAAACAAGCATCAATTGAGAAAACCACAAGCTTTCACTATTTAAAAGTATATTGAATTCAAATTAAATAGTGGAATTAATACTTGTGCTCAAACACTGTGAGGTGTCCAAATTTGGCTCTCCTATGAGATGATAAGGGAAAGCCGGTTACAGGTGACGTCAGCGAGTGACGTTTCATCTGTCAAGAGCTTTTGACAGATGAAATGTTATTGTTTGACAGCTCTGTGAAGCTGTCTCAAACGCTGACAATCTGTCTTCTAAGTTGAGTCTTTACTCAAGACTCAATTAGAAAGCCTTCCTGAGCAGAAAGCAGAAGGCTGCTGCATTTGAGAATGCAGTGGCCATTCTGCTTTCTCTGCTGGTGAGCTGAGGGACTCCCGAGACCTGAAGGGATGAAGCCTGGAGGAAGAAGCAAAGGTAAGTAAAGCTTTTAAAACACTTTAGACTCACCTCACACACTTCCCTCTGTACACATGCACCCATCACTCACCTGCACACCGGACATCTCGACTCCTCCGACCCCCGCAAACCCACGGCTCGCCTCGCTGACCCATGCGAGGTTCGGAGCTGTCGGGAAGCCTACACTTTAGGTGGCAAAATAGGGATTATCCAAAAAACTGCCTGTTAACTACCTGTTAACAGGCAGTTAATTGGCACTAATCCCCTTCCCGCCTCGAGGAGGCGGCTCCCAGCACGGGTCGGGTACCCGCCTCCTGGGAAGATGGCACGGAGGCGGGTTGGGGGCGGGATGGGTACCCGCCCCCAGATTCTACCATTTTCCCGGCAATCCCGCCTCCATACCCACCTCCCCGGGGCTGGCAAGATCGCCCCCCGTATCTTTAAACATAACAAGGTCAGATTTTGGACATTGGTTTTGTTTTTTGCGGTCTCCTGTATGCGTTTATTGCTAGTTTAGTTTGAGATTGGGGGAGTAGAGAGAAGAGTTATACAGGTAAGCCATTGGTTTGTTTCTCAATTTTAAATGTGTAACTAACATCTTCTGAGTTTGGGATAGAAATGTTGTGTGCATCCTGAACTTTAATCCACAAGTCAACTTGGCTGAAAGATTGAGAAAGCTGTTTAAAAAAGTAAAGATTTTTATTTGTCCTGTATTGGCTAGCAATACACTTAGCAGCAATAGCAAGCCAGGGCTAATGTTGCATGCCCTGGATACTGAGCCTGGACTGATGACTGGGTTTGACCCAATGAAAATGTGTTGCTGGAACTCTGTTGCATTGAACTAAATGTGCTGCTGAGTTTCCTTTCAGTGAAGTTACCATTGGTATTTGTGACTCACAGCAAGCCAGCGCTTCAGTTTAATCATGAATATCTGATTTTTGCAGGATCTGTTTTTCTGAAGCACTCAGTTTTTGACAGGAAGGTTAACCCATTTTGACCTGATGAAACCTTTTAATGAAAGCTTGTTCCATTCATTATAATCCGTGTTGTCACTAATATAGTTAACATATTGGTGCCAATATGTGCTGTAGGAAAAATAGTTCTTAAGCCAATATGTTCTGTATATCTGCTGCTCTTACTCTTAATATTTCACTCCAAATGGCTCCTACCAGGTGACAGACCTATAACCACCCATAAGAAAGAACTTGCATTTAAATAGCACTCTATCACATTCTCCGGAGATCCCAAAGTGTTTCAGAACCAGTGAATTTTGAAATGCAGTCACTTGCGCAGCATGATCTCACAAAGATCAAATGAGATAAATCTGTTTTGTTGATGTTGGCCAAAACACTTTGTTCTTCTTCAAATAGTATAATCAGATCTTTTATATCCACCTGGTTTAACGTCTCATCTCAGTGACTGCACCTGCGATAATGTAGCACTCCCGATATACTACAATCAAATGGCAGGCTAGGTTTTTTTAAACGATTCATTCTGGGGATGTCTGGCAAGGCTGGCATTTATTATCTATCCCTAGTTGCCCTGTAACAGTTTGATACAGCTCTTCAGAGGGCAGTTACTTACTGTGAGACTGGAGTCACATATAGGCCAGACCAAGTAAGGACGGCTGGTTCCTTCTTTAAAGGACATTAGTTCTTTTCCTAAAGGACATTTGTTCTAGTGAGGGTTTTTATGACAATCTGACTTGCTTCAGGGTGTCTGTTTGCTGAGACCAGCTTATTTCCAGATTTTTTAAACTGACTTCAAATTTTGAAACTGCCATGATGGGATTTGAACTCAAGTTCACGAGATTATTTGTCGAGGCCTCATGGATTACTAGTTCAGTAACATAACCATTACACTACTATACCTGTAATGTGCTTTGTCCAAAAGTGGCTTCATCCCATGGCCTCAGACTGACAATCTACCACTGTGTTTATAGACTTCCAGATATTCTCACCAGACAAACTGTTGTGTGGTTTTCAGTTGAAAGGGACATATAGTATGAAAATTTCACATGGCTTACTGAAACCCTAGTAACAACCTATTAGCATTATGTTGTCACGTATTTTGCCAAAATTGTGGAGTAGTGGTTGTTTCCAGGGCGGGACAAAGAATGCTACAAAACCAGACATTCTTGTATTAGTATTTCACTGGAAATTGACTGTTTTGGGGGATCAGCAAGCTGTCATGCAAGTGCACCAATAACGTAATCATTTCATACAATGGTAATAGAATTAAATACTAATGTAAAACATTACTTTTAGCAAAATTAGAGCTGACCTTGTATTGTGGGAATGCAGTTTTTCCAGCATCCAGATGTTGAAGTCTTTAAATCTGAAATTGTATTGCTATACAAATAAATGAATAGGCCAGATAATGCAATCTCCGTTTCAAATTTTCATTCCATAACTCATTTCCTTCAGAATTTTTATTCAGTTGCTCTCCATTGTTATTATATACATATTAATAATTTCTGAAAAGCTTTTGGATTAAAATACCAGATATTTCAAATCCCTTTCCAGTCTTTAAAGTATATAATTTTAATAAAAATATAATAATCCCTGTAATTTGCTGCTAAGTGCTAGTGTGTTCATCCAGCTCTACAGAAAGTGTGGTATCTTGATAACTCACTGGTTTCTCTTATAGTTGGTTTTCTTAGTGGAAATGTAATGCTTCAGTTTCAGGGGAGGGGGAAAGCCGGTCTAATATTCTCGTGGAGGCTTGTGAATATTGTGTTTATCTTTTAGAGCACTGATTATTTATTTGAAGGAAAGGTCTTTTGTTGTTACAAGTGATACAATCAGAAAACCCATATGGTGTAAATTTAAACTAACCCGCCTGCCGGGAAACTGACGGGATCGTGTCAAACACCAGTTTGACAGCCCGCGATTTTACTCACCATTGACTTCAATAGCGAGGAAAATAGGGGCAGGGTGTCAAAACAATGATCGACCTGTTCCTGTCCGTTTCCCGTTGGACGGGTTAGGTTAAAATTACCCCGAGAATTTCATCCTTTACTGTCTGGGTGAATACATTTTATCCCTCCTGCTATGAGCTGCTAAAATGAATATGTTTTTAAAATCAAATAAACGGACATAATATGAAAACTTCCTCCAGGCATGATGGGCATCTCCTGTCCTGAAAAGGTGTACCCTAAACCTCGGCACCTCTCTCTCCTTTAAGTTCATGCTTAAAACCGACCTCTTAGACCAAACTTTTAGTCACCCCTCCTACTGTCTCCTTCTTTGGATCGGTGTCAATTTTTGTTTGATTACACTTCTGTGAAGCGCCTTGGGACATTTTTCTACGTTAAAGGTGCTATATAAATGCAAGTTGTTACCGTTCAGTATACAATTCTTGATACTGGATATTGATGGTTGCATCATCTGGTTAATAAAATCAATATTTTGTTTGTTCTGCATAATATGTTGAGATTCATATCAATATGATGATGCTATTACATTCTAAAGAAAGATACAATTCTGGACATTTTATGGGAACCTATTTGAGCATCACCGTGTAGACAAGTGATCTGTATAGGAGTATTATCTTCCCTCACTCACTTTCTCACTAGAACATGGTCACCAACCTTGATTTCACTAGATTGGGCGTGAGTTTTTTGATTAACATGCCCTTCATTTTTACTTTACCATTATGAACTTTCTTCACAATGTTATGATTTCAGTTGGAAGTGATCTCGTTTTGTGAAGGAACAAAGTCGTTATGGATGCTTCACCCATGGTGAAGTGAGACGTAACAAGATAGCTAACACACGGATGCCCAAAGTTGCCGATACTTGATGCTCAATATGCCTGTAGCATTGCTCTCTGAATTGAGCAAATGGCTTGCATATAGACTTGGTTGTTTCAACTGCTGGAAATCAGGAGATATTGTTGACCACTACTAAGAAATAGTCTGCTAATGGAAGGGGTTTATAAAAATCAACACTAACTCTCTGCCATGGATCATTAGGTAGATCTGACATGGTAAACAGTGGTACCTTATGTTCAATAGTTATTACTTGACAGCTAAGACATTTTTAATAGCTTCTTTTTTTCTTTTGACTATCTCTTGATGGCCAAGGTGGGTGAGAGATAATACTCAATCCTATAGCTCACTGGGAAGACTTTATGCTTGCTTATGGAGAACCAGCCATAGCTGATTGTAGTCTGGTTTTAATTTGTGCCATTGATCAGTACATGAACACTGTATGGCTGCTTGCAGTGTATAAGATTTTTCTGTGCAGCTAGACTGATTGTCTTGGATATAGAACGTTGAGCTACAAAATGAATGAATTCCACGGCATTCTGGAGTCATGACAGGTGGCAACATCCGGATCTGGGTATCGTGACATGTCGTCAGCAGGATTATCACATCTAGAGTGTTAGTTAATGGTTAGTTCACAAGACTGAAGTTTCAGCAATCAATGCTGGATTCTAGAAGAAAGTTTAGACTGTGACTTGGAAATACAGAGATCAGAGCCTTATGATATATATATATATATATATACTGTAAATTTTAAATGTTAGATATATAGGAATTGTTGCACTACCTATATAACTACCAATGCTTCACACTCAATCTGGCTGTAATATTGCTCTGTGGAACTGAGCAAACAACTGGCATAGATGATAGGTCTAGTTGCACCAAGTTGATCTTTTTCATAAAGATGATACCTCAGTCCACAGGACTGGCATCAATATAGATCTCTGTTGGCCTATTAATATCAATTTAAGTCATCACCATGACTAGATAACGATCTGAAGTAGGGTGTGGTCATGCTCATCTTCCCACTTGAAGATACTGCCTGTAGTTGTTAGTTCTCTCAATGGCTCTATAATGGTAAATAAATTGGGAATAAAAAGGAGCAATAATCAACCATGCCTAGAACCGTGCGGATATTTGATGAGTTACTTGAGCCTGTCACATTGCAGATTGTGTTGATCTTCTTGTGGTATGCTGACGTTCCCTGCTTTGTGAAGACTGGTGAAAAATATTATGAGCTGTAGGACTGTCTGCATTTTCAATTACACCACTATCTTTTAACTATTTTAGCTTTGCTTCACGTTCTGTAGAGGAAATGGTATCTTGCAATGATGATAAACAACTGGAATAACAGACTTGACAATATGGAGTTTGACCTGCATGCCCGTCAGCCTGCCCATACTTCCAAATATTTGAGAGAATTCACTGCAAATTGCATTCTCCAGTGTTGTTTTATTCATGCCACATAATGCTGAAGGTAGAGTTGCAGTGCTTGAGCTGTATGTAGGTGAAGTAGACAACCAGGTTTTCCGTTCATGACAAAGGCATCTACCGAGACTGCTTGCTGGACTTCATGTGACATAAAATTGACAAGAACTGAAAGAGGGTTCTTTGTACCAAATGGAAATAACTGGAGCTGCATGTGGTGGAGCTTCATTTGAGATTTAGAATCAGCAACAGTAAATTGGTGACAGGATTCGTGAATAGTATTACATGGACATCCATAGTCAAAAATGACTTGAACAGGTACATCTAGAAAACGTACTGGTATTATCGGTTTGTTGCTGATTACCAAATTGATGTTGTGCTTTTTGTATATGGTGAATAAATAAGTGTCATCATCTCCAGAGCTGCATACAGTAGGTTGTATGTTAGTAACTTGTTGCATTGTTTTGTCTGGCGATGTTTTTGTGGCGATGTACCTCGGCCCCCATGTTTGATTGCTATTTTTTGTAGAAGTTTAAGGTTGGATGACAACACTATGAAAAGTATTTTTGTCTCCCATGTGCTCAACATTTTTTGCCCTTTTCTGGAAAGTCATCAACAGTAACTTGCATTTATATATAGTACCTTTAAAGAAAGAAAAACTTGCATTTAAATAGCGCCTTTCACGACCTCATGACGTCTCAAAGCGCTTTACAGCTAAAGAAGTACTTTTTTGAAGTGTAGTCACTGTTGTAATGTAGAATGTAGAAAATTTGTTCAATGCAGAACAACCACGCAGGGCACTTCACAGAGTGTAGGGATGAAAAAAAAACTGATTAGTACAGGGGTAATTTACACTGCAGTAACAACACGTATGATTAGCGTTCACCTGGTTCGATTCATGTTTTGCCTTGGCTTGCTGTAGTTTACTCTGAATGTTCATTCGTTTGGTAGACTAGTTACTCAGTTCCCACAAACAATTCATGACATTCATTAGATCAAATGCTCTGGCCAGTTCTAAATACTCTACTAAGGTAAACTCTTTTCCCAGGGCTCGGTGGCACAAAATTTTACAATCTACATCTGTGAAATTATATTTTGCTGAGTGCCATTGTAAACACAAGCAAAAAGCATCTACAATGAATTATTGTGTTGTTCAGCTTGATATGATTATTGTATTTTGCTTGGGAGTGAAGTGATCATGGTTTTCTTAGCTTCATCATAATTTCTATCATGGCCAAACATTGTGTTGAATATATCTTGCAAGTGCAAAAGCAAAGTTATCTTTCACTTAGCAAGTCTCATTACGGCAGACTCCAACCGTTTCACCCATTTCTCCCAGGAAAGGGCACAAAACTTCCAGCTCAGGTCACGAGGCGGTACTATTGTTACACCCCTGGGTTATGCTATCAGATGGGTAAATATTCTGCAGTGTGATTCTACTGACATCTGAGGGATGTGGGATCCTCTAACGGAAGTGACTGATGCCACAGAACCCGAGAAGGTTATCTACAGTAGATCTGAATTTGTAACAAATAGTATAAGATATTTCAGGTCCATAACGAACTTGTGCGAACTATAGAAGTATTTGTATAGTTGACACCAATTAATGGGGGGGGCATTCCTTTGTTGGGAGCTTTGCTCAGGAAACTATTGAATGTCAATATAAGTTTGTACTGATGGAACTGCACCATTAATCAGACCATTTCCGCTGACACGTTTTTGTGAATAATCCTTCGTTCTTTGTGCTTCTGCAGGAATGTTGCCAGTGTCGCTCTGTAATAGTCTACTAGGAGGCAGCAAACCTGCTCCCTTTTCCCTTCCTCTTCCTGAGGAGGTATTTGGCCTTCTCTGTGTCTCCCTAATGATGTGGCTAAAACTGGGAAACAATTCCTGTGAGTTAATCCCAAGTACAAGCTTAACTCCTGTATAATGCAAACCCAATCTGTTTTTGTGCTCACCAGGGTGAAGTGAGGGATGTGGGCTGGGGAATAAAACTCCTTCTATTTCAGATACCCAGTGTCAGCACCAAGCATTCCCAGGTCAGGTATAATATAACCAGATACAGAGTTAAGCTTTCTCTACTCTCACCGACCAATGTGCATCAGTCCCAACCTCAAAGAGCACCCCTATTGAATCAGTGTGACACTTTTTCCATCTCTCAGAACAGTCAACCCCTGGCCTCTCTGAGTGAGATTGCCAATTAGTAATAAATTAGGGACAGTTTTGTGCTACAGGGCCATTCCCACTTGGAACTGGATTGAGGCTACCCAAACTCATTTCTTATAGAACCCCTTACAGCCAGTAGACAGAGAAGACTTCTGTCATGTCATTCAGGTCCCAGAGGTGAAAGATCAGTATCTAAACCACTGTCCCACCCAGTTCCTAATTCTGATCTTATTATTAACTAGCACCGAAACCGAGGTAAGCTGCAGGAAGCAGATTGTGTTTTTATTAACCAGGCAAACTGTCACATAGGTGGGCATTGTAGATACTATTCAATATTTCCATTGTTGCTTTGTCACCGTGACATAATAATATCACTTAACAATTTATAACCGTTTTCTTTGCTTTTCCTTTAAATAAACGCTAAACAGAATACTCAATGCATACCCGTGTATTTCAATACGAGAGACTGTAGTTGATTGTGAATTATCAAGCCTTTCACACTCGTGGAAGCAACATCCTAGCTCGGAGAGGCATTGAGTGTCCTCTGTTTTATATCGTATGAAAATAGCATTTGGATTGCGAGCAAGCATCCCGAAGGTATGGTTGTTTTTAAGCATAATGTGCAAGATTAAGAGTCATCTGGTCCCGAAGATGTGCCGTCTCCAGCAGCGGCAACCTCTGCAGGCTCACCTGGAGTGCTAGACCACATCACGATGCTTTGTAGGGAATCGGATAAATTAATTTCAAGTGACATTAAGAAGAGTATACGGAGACTAAATAATTATTCACAGATGTTTTTCTTGAAACATTTCAGCAGTTGTTCACATTCTTACTTTGTGCATTGATTTTTTTTGTTTTGGTTGTATCAGACAGTAAAATGCAGTTTCTATTCGGAGCATAAAACATTGTGACATGTTTCTGTAATATATCAAGGCTTTAATTTTGAATGCTGGATATTATTTCTTGAACACACGATAGAAAGCTCAGTATTGTGCCGCAAGCTGCAAAAGATTTGAGCGATTAATGCTACCCCTTGCCTTTTCAGTGCTTCTTGCCATGGGGCTTGGCTGTGCCACCGTTGTCACTGTGCCAGCAAATATCTGCAGTCAGTACCGTTGCCAACTGCGCATTATTAGAAATCTGTCGTCAGATATCCGCAGTCTTTACGACGGCTCACTGTGCTTTACTGGCTGGATCATGCGACTAAAATTTTAACTCTTTCATCGAAACAAAACAACGTGGAGCAGGTTTAAAAACTGGGACAACGAAGAATCCTGGCAGTCAGCTCGTTCTTTCTCTTGTAAAGTGGCCAAACTTTAGTTTCAGCCCTGACATCTGAATTTATCACTTTAGATGTTTTAGTTAGCAGTACAGTGAATATTGGAAAAAAAAAACATTTTAATCGAATTTGAAAAATAATTGCAATAATATCCAACTGTCTATTTTTCTGGATTGATTGATTACAGTCGACTGATCACAGATTTTAATCAGCAAATTTAAATTGTTTAATTAACTTGTCATTGTGCCAATCAGTATGTACCCTATGACAAAGAGTTTTACAGACCATTGTTTTGGCCATTCCAATTTGCTGATTAATGAAGACAACATTTATTTTAGGTTGACATTATTTTCCCCTTGCGATTTTTAGTTATTTTTCTGATGACAGCCCCTCTCTTCTCTTTCACCACCCCCTCTACGTGTCTTGCAATCACCTTGCGTCACGTTTTATCCCTCAGCCAAGAGGGTGGGAAGTGACTTGTTCCCAGGTATCTGTCAATAATACGCTTATGGTCAGTCACTCGGAGGCATGCACAAGATAGTTCTCAGCTTTAGCTTCCAACCTTTCTTTATAATGCAGATACCACTGTGGTCTCAACTTTCCTGTCCTGTTCCTCCTAAATTTGAACCGCAGCATTCAATGCACTTTTCTGTCTCCCTATATGCAATCTACACTGTTGAAATACAGTGATTTTTTCCCCCCCGCTCCAGCTCAGGGGCACTGAGGCCAATTATAGCATTCCTACTGTTGCCTCATAGAATGATGCAGCACTGCAGGAGGCCATTTGTCCCATCCTGCCGGTGCCGGCTCTTTGCTGAGGTCAGCCAATTTAGCACAGCCTCGTGATTGAACGTGGGACTTTTGGGATCTGTATGACTCAATTACACAAGGCAGTATATTTCTCCATAAAGCAACTGGGGAAACTATATAAGTTCATTAAAATGTGTGGGAGTAAATTCCTCACAGTTTTTGGGGGTGAAGCTTGTAATGGAACTGATTTCTTTGTGTCGTTTAAGCGGGCTAGATTTGAACGATGGTCTGGTCTAAATTTGGACAACATATCTGGGGAGATTTTCAATTCGCAATGGGTGCAATAATTGGTGATGCGCCCACCCAAGTCCACAGTCAGGAGGCCCAAACCAGGTGGCAGAATGGATTGAAAGATTGTTACAAAACAGAAAACAGAGGGTAGGGGTTAACAGAAAATTCTCAGACTGTTAGAAAGTTGGAAGTGATGTCCCATAGGGATCTGTGTTGGGACCAGTGCTGTTCACCATATATATAAATGATTTGGACTCAGGAATTGGAGGCATGAAGTTGAGATCTATAGATGATACCAAATTTGCGGGGGGTGGGGGGGGAGGGTGGAAGCATTGCAGTTTAGCTAATGTAGAGGACTGCAACAAAATACAGGAAGACATAAACAGGCTTTCAGAGTAGGTGGATAAATAGTGAATTAAATTCAATATGGAAAATTAAATAGGGAGCCCACTTATTCCATGGTAAGTAAGATACTAAATGGGGTAGATTTGGGAATACAGATATATAAATCACAAAAAGTAGCAATGCAAAATGATAAGACCATAAAGAGTGCAAAGAAAGTACTGGGGTTCATTTCTAGAGGAATAGAAGGAAGGTAATGTTAAATTTATATAAAACCATAATAATAATCAATACCAAGTGTACTTGTTTGCTACATGGTACCGAATTAAAATCAGTTGAGAGAGAAAAGGATCTAGGCATTATTGTGCGTAACTCTCTAAAGGTTCATGACCAATGCCGAGAAGTCGTAGCCAAAGCAAACAGAGTATTAGGTTGCATCAATAGAACTATTCAATATAAAACAAAGCACATCATTTTGTCCTTGGACAAGACCCTGGTTAGGCCGCATTTGGAATACTTCGTCCAGTTTTGGTCCCCTCAGATGGTGGGTAATATAGAAGTTTTGGGAAAAAGTCCAAAGGAGGGCTATGAGGGTGATCCCCAGCTTAAAAGACCGTAGTTATTCAGAAAGGCTGGGTTTATTCCAGTTAGAAATGTGTAGACTTCGGGGTGATTTGATAGAGATATACAAAATTGTTAAAGGATTTAATTGTGTTCCCCATGAGAGACTATTTCAGCTAGATAGGTTGGGAATACCAGAGGCTATTCATGTAAGCTACATAAGGGTAGGCCTAGGTTAGATGTTAGCCGGTTTTTCTCTTCTCAGAGAATAGTTGATCTATGGAAAATATTAACAGCTCACATGGTGAATGCAAACTCTCTGAGTACCTTCAATAGAGGGCTGCACCAGTTCCTGATTAGGAAGAAGATTATGTCTTATAAAAGGTAGGTAAAATACCAGGCACTATATGAAGAATCTATGTGGTCTCCTGAACTAGCTTTGATCACCTAAGGGGATGGGAAATGAATTTCCCTGATTTTTCACCCCCCCGAATAGCCTTGCTTTTTTCCTTTTTTTTTGCCTCTCCCAGGAGATTACATGACTGATGGTGGGCAGGTGGGTATGTATGCTGGTGGGTGTATATGCTGGTGGGTATGTATGCTGGTGGGTGTATATGCTGGTGGGTGTATATGCTGGTGGGTGTATATGCTGGTGGGTGTATATGCTGGTGGGTGTATATGCTGGTGGGTGTATATGCTGGTGGGTATGTATGCTGGTGGGTGTATATGCTGGTGGGTGTATATGCTGGTGGGTGTATATGCTGGTGGGTGTATATGCTGGTGGGTATGTATGCTGGTGGGTGTATATGCTGGTGGGTATGTATGCTGGTGGGTGTATATGCTGGTGGGTATGTATGCTGGTGGGTGTATATGCTGGTGGGTATGTATGCTGGTGGGTGTATATGCTGGTGGGTATGTATGCTGGTGGGTGTATATGCTGGTGGGTGTATATGCTGGTGGGTATGTATGCAGGTGGGTGTATATGCTGGTGGGTATGTATGCTGGTGGGTATGTATGCTGGTGGGTGTATATGCTGGTGGGTGTATATGCTGGTGGGTTTATATGCTGGTGGATGTATATGCTGGTGGGTGTATATGCTGGTGGGTATGTATGCTGGTGGGTGTATATGCTGGTGGGTATGTATGCTGGTGGGTATGTATGCTGGTGGGTGTATATGCTGGTGGGTATGTATGCTGGTGGGTGTATATGCTGGTGGGTATGTATGCTGGTGGGTGAATATGCTGGTGGGTATGTATGCTGGTGGGTGTATATGCTGGTGGGTGTATATGCTGGTGGGTGTATATGCTGGTGGGTATGTATGCTGGTGGGTATGTATGCTGGTGGGTGTATATGCTGGTGGGTGTATATGCTGGTGGGTATGTATGCTGGTGGGTATGTATGCTGGTGGGTGTATATGCTGGTGGGTGTATATGCCGGTGGGTGTATATGCCGGTGGGTGTATATGCCGGTGGGTGTATATGCCGGTGGGTGTATATGCCGGTGGGTGTATATGCTGGTGGGTGTATATGCTGGTGGGTATGTATGCTGGTGGGTGTATATGCTGGTGGGTATGTATGCAGGTGGGTATGTATGCAGGTGGGTATGTATGCAGGTGGGTGTATATGCTGGTGGGTGTATATGCTGGTGGGTGTATATGCTGGTGGGTATGTATGCTGGTGGGTGTATATGCTGGTGGGTGTATATGCTGGTGGGTGTATATGCTGGTGGGTGTATATGCTGGTGGGTATGTATGCTGGTGGGTGTATATGCTGGTGGGTATGTATGCTGGTGGGTGTATATGCTGGTGGGTATGTATGCAGGTGGGTGTATATGCTGGTGGGTGTATATGCTGGTGGGTATGTATGCTGGTGGGTGTATATGCTGGTGGGTGTATATGCTGGTGGGTATGTATGCTGGTGGGTGTATATGCTGGTGGGTATGTATGCTGGTGGGTGTATATGCTGGTGGGTGTATATGCTGGTGGGTGTATATGCTGGTGGGTATGTATGCTGGTGGGTGTATATGCTGGTGGGTATGTATGCTGGTGGGTGTATATGCTGGTGGGTGTATATGCTGGTGGGTATGTATGCTGGTGGGTGTATATGCTGGTGGGTATGTATGCAGGTGGGTGTATATGCTGGTGGGTATGTATGCTGGTGGGTATGTATGCTGGTGGGTGTATATGCTGGTGGGTTTATATGCTGGTGGGTGTATATGCTGGTGGGTATGTATGCTGGTGGGTGTATATGCTGGTGGGTATGTATGCTGGTGGGTGTATATGCTGGTGGGTATGTATGCTGGTGGGTGTATATGCTGGTGGGTATGTATGCTGGTGGGTATGTATGCTGGTGGGTGTATATGCTGGTGGGTGTATATGCTGGTGGGTATGTATGCTGGTGGGTGTATATGCTGGTGGGTATGTATGCAGGTGGGTGTATATGCTGGTGGGTATGTATGCTGGTGGGTATGTATGCTGGTGGGTGTATATGCTGGTGGGTGTATATGCTGGTGGGTGTATATGCTGGTGGGTATGTATGCTGGTGGGTGTATATGCTGGTGGGTGTATATGCTGGTGGGTATGTATGCTGTTGGGTGTATATGCTGGTGGGTGTATATGCTGGTGGGTATGTATGCTGGTGGGTGTATATGCTGGTGGGTATGTATGCCGGTGGGTGTATATGCCGGTGGGTGTATATGCCGGTGGGTGTATATGCTGGTGGGTGTATATGCTGGTGGGTGTATATGCTGGTGGGTATGTATGCTGGTGGGTGTATATGCTGGTGGGTATGTATGCTGGTGGGTGTGTATGCTGGTGGGTATGTATGCTGGTGGGTGTATATGCTGGTGGGTGTATATGCTGGTGGGTGTATATGCTGGTGGGTATGTATGCTGGTGGGTGTATATGCTGGTGGGTGTATATGCTGGTGGGTATGTATGCTGGTGGGTGTATATGCTGGTGGGTATGTATGCAGGTGGGTGTATATGCTGGTGGGTATGTATGCTGGTGGGTATGTATGCTGGTGGGTGTATATGCTGGTGGGTGTATATGCTGGTGGGTGTATATGCTGGTGGGTATGTATGCTGGTGGGTATGTATGCTGGTGGGTATGTATGCTGGTGGGTGTATATGCTGGTGGGTGTATATGCTGGTGGGTATGTATGCTGGTGGGTGTATATGCTGGTGGGTATGTATGCTGGTGGGTGTATATGCTGGTGGGTATGTATGCAGGTGGGTATGTATGCAGGTGGGTATGTATGCAGGTGGGTGTATATGCTGGTGGGTGTGTATGCTGGTGGGTATGTATGCAGGTGGGTGTATATGCAGGTGGGTATGTATGCAGGTGGGTGTATATGCTGGTGGGTGTATATGCTGGTGGGTGTATATGCAGGTGGGTGTATATGCTGGTGGGTGTATATGCTGGTGGGTGTATATGCAGGTGGGTATGGGTGCATAATCGTGATGCTCCAGGCGCCACGGTTGTGTGGTGCAGACTCGATGGACCAGCTGTTTTTTCCCTGCCCGACGATTTTGTATGTCCGTAACCTTGCTTAGACCACACTTGGAGTACTGTATGCAATTCTGGTCTTCATACTACAAATAGGATACTGAAGTAAGTGCAGACAAGATTTACAAGGATGGTACCAGAACTGAGAGGATGCAACTATCAGGAAAGATTGAGCAAGCTGGGGCTCCTTTCTCTGGGGTCCTGATAGAGGTCTTTAAAATTACAAAGGGATTTGATACAGCGGACGTGGAGAAACTGGGGATCGGGCGGGAAAGTGGAATTGCGGTCGAAGATCGACCACGATCTTATTGAATGGCGGAGCAGGCCTGAAGGGCCGTATGGCCTACTGCTGCTCCTATTTCTTATGTTCCTGTGTTTCTATTTGTGGGTGAGTCCAGAACAAGTTGGCATAATTATAAGATAGTCACTAACAGATCAAATGAAGAATTTAGGAGTAATTTCTTTGCACAGAGATTGGTGAGAATGTGGAACTCGCTGTCACATGGAGTGGTTGAAGAAGATCGCACTGACACATTTAAGGAGAGGCTTGATGCACACATGAGGGAGATGGTGGGCAGTGTGAAAAAAAAGGCAAATAGAGTGGGAAGAGGCTTGTGTGGAGTATAAACACTGCCATAGAGCAGTTGGGCTGAATGGCCTGTTTCTGTAAATGCTACAAATTCTAGGTAACTATAAGTGCACTGTGCTCTTTCTATTATACTGCACAATTAGTGCTAATTAGTTGATCAGATACTGTCAGCATTAGTCAGTATGCACAGTTGTCTGCATTGAGTTAAAAGGGAGTAAAGTCCCCTAGCATTAAGTTGTATATTTGGTTTTAGTCTACACAAATGTAGTATCTGGATAAGAAAATGTTCAGTTAAATATCAATTGCTTTTTATCCACATCCATTTTATACATTAAATATTGTATATTAATATTAAAGAGATAAAAAGACAAAACACATTCTTGGAAGTTTGAAATTGAAATAGACAGTACTGAGAATTCACAGCAGGTTAGTGAGCAATCTGAAAGAGAAAAGGGGAACATTTCTGATGTAATATAGATTGGGCAATATATCTTTACGAATGTGTATGCAAGACACATCCGTGTCATACTCATTTATTATGCCAGTCTTTTACTTGAAGTGAAGTCTGTGCAGGTGAGTGAGACTTATTGCTCACTTGCTCAGCATTTCCTGAATTGCTGAATATTCTGCCTTAGTCTGTGGCTGAAATTCACTGTCCACCCCGACTCGGCGGAGTCTTCTGCTTGTCCCAAGAAATAATGACACTTTTATTTTAAAGCTCACAGTAAGTCAGAGAATGCGCTGTTTTATAAGGATAGGAACATGATGATGTGTAAAATAGAATGTAGATGTGTGTCCCTTTAAGGCTAGTAGCTGTAATTGCTCTGCATCCTTTAAATGAATGATAGGTTCATTTACAGGTCAGGTTAAAGATGAGAACCCTGGGTTTGATTGATAGGTCAATTAACAAGTTGGAGAGAGTGTGTAACTGGTATGTTCTTGGAGACAGCAAACCAAAGCACATGCCATTTTAAGATTGTTTTGCACATGTAAGAACGAAAGAAAGCTGATTGCAAGAGACAGAAATTGTAAATTAATCTAAATGTAAGAATTGTTGTTTGAAAAGATTAAGCTCTTCCACATTTGCATCAATTTTGGAGCTGTTTAGTTGCTTTTAGTTTGTTTTAACTTGCTTCCCCATGGTCTGTTGCTAGGGTTGCCTACTCTGGTTGGAGGTATTCCTGGAGGTTCGATCACGTAACCTCTGACCACGTGACGTCTTTTCACGTGACATCTGCAAATGTGTAACTAGTAGTAATCCTATAACCCGCTGATATTCACCCTGGAACTACAATCAGAATCCCGCTGCACGGCGTAAGATATGGTCAGGTTCCCCAGTCGATGCTACCTTTAACAGGCCCCATCTCACTTCCTATCCTAGTCTCTACTCACTAAAGACCATCCCTTTTGTTCTTTTATTCCTCCCCCCAGCCTCCCCCTTGCATTTTTATCTGTTTATTTCTTGCTCTTTCAGTTCCGACGAAGGGTTTCGACCTGAAACGTTAACTCTCTTTCTCTCTCCACGGATGTTGCCTGGCCTGCTGAGTTTTTCCAGCGTTTTCTGTTGTTATTTCTCTTCCTATCTTCTTGGACTTTGGTTTAGACTCAGGTTCAGCTGAAGGTGACAATTTTGAATTGGGAGCCTCAGTCAGAGCTGATCTGTAAATGGTCTTCACACGTCAAAACTGGCCGGCATAGACTTGAACCAAACAGAGATCGCATAAAGAGCTGCAGGCTCAGTGTTTGGGGGACTTCTCACAGAACACTTTGTACTAAACTTCGCTTAGGATCAAGATTTCTAAATCACTCCCTGGACTTGGACTTCTTTTCATAGAGTGATAGAAATTATATCACTGGAGAAATTTGTTCAGCTTCCAATTCCTGTGCCAATGCTGGTGCTCTATCCTGTAACCCCATTCCCCCCTCATATTCTTTTATATTCTTCATTTTCAAATACTTATCCCATTGCCTTTTAAATGATGTTCTGGTCTCTGCCTCAAGCTAATTGTGGTGAAGCATTCTTAATAACCTTCATCCTTCCCCCTTGGTTCTTCCAGCGAGATTGCTTGGTCTTTGACCCCATTTTTTAATTCGTTCATGGGATGTGCGCGTCGCTGGCAAGGCCAGCATTTATTGCCCATCTTTAATTGCCCTTGAGAAGGTGGTGGTGAGCCGCCTTCTTGAACCGTTGCAGTTCATGTGGTGAAAGTACTTCCACGGTGCTGTTAGGGAGGGAGTTCCAGGATTTTGACCCAACGATGCTGAAGGAATGGCGATATACTTCCAAGTCAGGATGATGTGTGACTTGGAGGGGACCTTGGAGGTGGTGGTGTTCCCATATGCCTGCTGTCCTTGTCTATCTAGGTGGTAGAGGTTGCGGGTTTGGGAGGTGCTGCCGAAGAAGCCTTGGCGAGTTGCTGCAGTGCATCTTGTAGATGGTGCACACTGCAGCCACGGTACACCGGTGGTGGAGGGAGTGAATGTTTAAGGTGGTGGATGGGGTGCCAATCAAGTGGGCTGCTTTGTCCTGGATGGTGTTGAGCTTCCTGAGTGTTATTGAAGTTGCACTCATCCAGGCAAGCGGAGAGTATTCCATCACACTCCTTACTTGTGCCTTGTAGATGGCGGAGAGGCAATTGTTCCCCATTCACCTACCAGTGGAAACAAACTTTGACTATTTACCCACATTAATGTCCGCAGGTTTCACAAATGCCTTTATTGGCTGCTCCGCTCTTGACGCCTATCCCACTCACCATGTTCCTGCAGCTGCTGCTGTAGGCTCTGCAGGAAATGCTGGGCCCCTAACCCATCCCATTCCCCAGTCTCCCCCTCTCCCCCTGCCTAAGCCCCAATCTCCATGACCCCAGTCTCTCTCTCTACCCTTGAGCCCCCAATCCCCATCCACCGGATCTCATTCCCCAGTTTCTCCCCTCCCCCACCCCGAGCCCCCATGACCCGACCCCTGTCTACTTCTCACCCTGCCTCCAGTCCATTGTCGCACTCTCCCCACCACGCATCCCAAACCACCCCCCCCAGTCACCCACTTTCCCCCCACCCCTCCTGAACTCCAATCACCTGTCCCTTAATCTCTGTTTACCCTCTTCCAACCCCAACCCCGCACCCCTGCCGCTCAGTCTCTCACTCTCTCTTCCTCCCCCCTCCCCCCAGGCTCCTGGCTGTCTCTCCGCCTGCCGGTTCCTTTTCTGGGTTTTGCTAAGGAGGAGCCAGCCCTGTGGCAGTGGTGGGTGACATCACCAAGCCAGAGGCTTCTCTGCATTGGTGACGGGGCCTGGGGGGTGGGGGGTGGTGCTGCTGTGGCGAGAAATTTAAAGGGCAAAGTTTTCTCAGGGTGCTAGCAGCAGTGTCTGGGAGAGTCATACCCCATTCGAGGAGACTCTAGGACAATCCAGAAGGGTAGGCAACGTCATCTGGTGCTGCTTTTGTGAGAGTGGAATTCAGGGCTGGGAGTCAGTCACATGGGAAGATTGACCCAGTCAGGTGTGGTAGAATAAATCTACCTTGTAAATTTGTCTAGGTTGGATTAAAGCTGTTTATAACCAAGATTGACCCTGAAATATTACACAAAGTATTACAGAAAGTGGTTGATGGGACACCCTATACACAATACTTTTATGTAGTGTATATAGATATAATATACACTTAAATGGAAAACTAACTACTTAAGAATTATAGTATATGCTGTAATTGTGAGCATTCATGTAAGGTCTTTATAATGATGTAAAATTTAAGGAAAATTACTAACACAACAATAGAAATGCTGTAGAGATGAAAAGAAACACAGTGAATGCTGAAAACCTGACGTAAATTGCTGGAAATACACAGCAGGCCACTCGGATGAGACGTTAAACTGATCTCTTAAGGTGGTCGTAAAAGATCCCATGTCACTATTTCGAAGAAGAGCAGGAGAGTTATCCCTCGTGTCCTGGCCAATATTTATCCCTCAATCAACATCACAAAAAAATGGATTATCTGGTCATTATCACATTGCTGTTTGTGGGACCTTGCTGTGCGCAAATTGGCTGCCGCGTTTCCCACATTACAACAGTGACTCCACTTCAAAAGTACTTCATTGACTATAAAGCACCTTGGGACATCCAGAGGTCCTGAAAGGTGCTACATAAACGCAAGTCTTTTTTCTTTCAGAGTTTCAAAGAGAAATATTTGAGTGGGACCCTTTGTCATTCCCATTTCCAGTATTTCTTACCATTGTAATAGAAAAGCTGTGGCCAGCTGTCGTAGTCTTGTAAAATTTCAGAGATATTCACTGCAAAATATTTATTTTGAATTTCAGTCATTTGCCCTGCCCCTCCCATGTTCTTGCACCTGCTACTGATACAACCCAGAACCAGTCTGCTTGGCTCCTCTTCGTGGCGAGTTAGAGTGGCACCGGCAGAGCTGGCAGCAGATCTCCAGACATTTGGCCACAGAAAGTAAGTGGGCAAAGGGGATAAAACATGTTTGTTTTGTTTTAAAAAAAACAATAATTACGAAGAGCATAAGACCCCATGGGAAGAAAAAGGACCCTTTAGTCCAATAAGCCCAATGCACATTTAAGTAGACTACCCAAATATAGACTCTACCCCCGACCATCCTGAGATAAATTACTCAGAATCACACAAGAGAAAAAAATCCTGCTGCAAGCCAATTAGATTTTGATGTAAAACCCAAAAGACTGGTTCCTCGTGAATTTAAATTTACTGCATTTAAATTCTGAGCAAGCTCACAATATACAATAATTCATATTTTTTTCAGTTAATTATAGTAAATTTTAACATTCCCTCCTCCCCTCCTTCTACTCTGTATGAAGTGTGAACCCATTGGATGAGGTGCAAATTTCACCTGATCTGATCCTGTTGTGCTGTGTGAGGTGAGGAATGCAGTACTACAGTTGTGTTTGCTACTGCCTACAGGATGAATTAAACGTGTTTAAAATGTCTCTCTCAAACATGTCTCATCAAAATTAATTTTGCATGAAATTTGCTGGCAAATCTGGATGTATCCATGCTGCAGCCGCAGTGCGCAGAGGTGGAGGGGTGTAATTAGAGTTCAGTGGCAAGGGTGCTCATCACGTGGACTGCTCTGCCCCTGGATAGTGTGGTGACAAAGACATGAGTGAGATTTTTTTAGCAGCAGTTGGAAGTTGAGGTAGGGTGTTGGCTTTTTAGTTTGACAGGCATTAAATTGACAGCAAGATCAATTCTTTTGAAACAATTTAGAATAAGTTTATTAAACACACAAACTCATGCAAGTTTATTAAACACACACACTCATGCACATCAAAACAATAGCCTACTGGTATCCTATGACTCTACTCAGTTACAACACGTAAGGTAATGGGGTTAGATTTACACAGACTGGTACTTCCCTGAGTTAAGCAATACATGCGGCCTTTTTCCTTGCTTCTTGGTCTGGTCTGTAGAGGGAGGGCTTCTTGTTCTTCCGCGTGGTCGTCGATCGAGAGAGAGCGAGAGCCTTTGGTTCCTTGTTTTTATATCTTTTTAAAGTCCATTGTCTTCTAGTTTAAATTCTTAAGACGCCAGGATTGGATCTTAGATTCTGGCAGTTCTTGATTGGCTTTCCTTTGAACATGTGTCTGTCTGCAGTGGCTGGTGCCATTTCTTGCTTAAGTTAATTGTTTGTTGACACCTTTTAGTGGCTCTTGAGTTTCGACGGTGAGTTTCGATGTTGTCTCTGTGGCGGGTTATCCTGTTATGCAGGTTTCCTTTGTTAAGTTTCGCGCCGTTGCCTTACCCAGGGGAGATCTATACACATCAAATTTATCTTTATCTTATATTAATAGTCTCGAGTCCATCACACATACAAAACATATATTTTTATTCTTACAAGGGGCAGAGATGGATCATGTGATGGAGGTAAAAATAAGTTGACTTGGTGATGGACCAAATGCAGGGTATGCGCAATCAAATTTATCTTGAGTGGGAATCCAGGAAGGAGCATAGGGCCATGGAATTAAGAGCTGAGATGCAGAGGGCAGAAAGGATGGCTTCGATTTTGCCAAAGTTGAGATGTAGGAGGTTCATCTATGATTTGATGTCAGATTCTTTGGCCAGATTTGTGTAACGAGAAAAGGGCCAATGCAATATTTAGGCTTTTGCTACAGATAGAGGGGAGAGTGCACCTATCGGCCTAAGTACAAAACTATACAGAGGCAGCTGAGAAAAAGAACCAACTGGAAAGCAGTATAACAGGAGCTGTAAATTATAGTACCAAGAAATTCTTCATCCAACTCAAGTCTTCATTCTCATCTTCAAATCCCATCACTGTCTTGCTCCATCATTCCTTTCTAAATTCCTCCAGCCTTGTGTCTCATCTTGCATCCTCCATTTCTCCAATTTGAAGCTATGTTTCTCACTCCCTCCCTTTCCAATATTATAGTAGCAAAAAAGGTAGTCAGGGAGGAAATTCAACACCCTATTGTGTCATCCTTGAGCATCTCTGATTTTAATCGCTCAGCTATTGGTGGCCGTGCCTTCAGCTGCCTAGGCCCGAAGCTCTGGAATTCCCTCCCTAAACCTCTCCGCCTCTCTACCTCTCTTTCCTCCTTTAAGACGCTCCTTAAAACCTATCTCATCTGCTCTAATTTCTCCTTATGTGGTTCAGTGTCAATTTTTGTTTTATAACACCTGTGAAGCGCCTTGGGATGTTTTACTACGTTAAAGGCGCTATATAAATACAAGTTGTTGTTGTAGTATTGTCGGGCTGCCCAACCTATAGCCCCAAGACCATGGCAATCCAGCCCACGAAACAGACGACACAATCCCATTTGCAATTATTTCTTATTTTCTGGCTTGTCCTGTTTATGTTTTGTGACCCTGGAGGTTTGGAAAGGGCTTTTCTTATTAGTTACACCATTGGTGGATAAATCCTAAATTAGAATACCAATAAATGTATCAACAAGTTGAATATATGCAACTTCATGGGAATATGGATTTATTCTGTGGTGTACTCCTATCCTGCCCATGAAGACACAAAACTTGAACTGCCCTATTATCCCTTGTCCATCTTGAATATGAAGTGAGTTGTGCTTCACACCCATAATGTCATAATCTGTCTTTTCTCTTTATGGATGCTAACTTATTTTCTGAGTGTTTTAGTATTTTCTGTTTTTAATAATCGGGTTTACACCTGGGCTGATCGGTGGCAGATGAAGTTTAATATGGACAATGCAAGTTGCTTCATATGGGAAGTAAAAATACAAGACACATGTTTTCTCTAAGTGGGATAGAGCTTGGCAAGAGGGAAGTTAAAGGAGACCCAGTGGTGTTGGACAACTTGTCGCGTACCATGTCCAAACAGTGCAAGGCAGCAGTAAACAAAGTGAGCAGGAATGCGGGTTATATTCCTGAATTACTTGAGTTCAAATCCCTAGAAGTCATGCTGAGGCTCTGGTCAGGCAACAGCTGGAGAGCTGCATACAGTTCTAGTCGCTGCAGCACAAGGGAACCATTACGGCATAGAGCCAGTACAGAGGAGAACAATGAGGCTGATACCTTGTGTTAGAAGGATGAGCAATGCAGAACAATTAGATAAGCTGGGATCTTCAGTCTCAAAAAGAACGTCTCTGACAGGATCTTACAGACTATGCATAAGATATGGGATACGGAAGGTAAACCTCGAGCTATATTTTCAGGGCAGTCGGACAGGAGGGATAGGTTCAAGGTTTTGAAGGACAAGTTTAGGACAGATGGCAGGAAGTACTTTACACAGAGGCTCATTAGCTGCTGCAATGGGTTGCCAGGAATGGTAGTTGACGCCAGGACCCTGCACTCATTTAAGAAACAGCTAGATGCCTTAATGGGGAGATTGTAGGGTTGGTATTCTGAAAGGATAAAATCAAATGGACCAAGGGGCCTTTTTTAAAATCTACCCTGTGATCTGTAGCTTCGTACACCAAGTGTCTTCAATATCTATGGGTTGATTGCTGTGCTGCACATATTTAAATTGCAAGTATAATACAGCTTTCATCTCGCTGCGTTCATGACCAAAGACCAGGTCAAATGGTACAGGTAAAATGGCCTTTGTTGTGGCCAACTTGTAGCCTCTGTTAATTTGATTGTGGCACATGATCACAAAATGCACAGCTGAAAATCAACCACACAGTACATTGCAAAGGAGTAGGCTTTATAAACAAGTTAGCGTTGAAATCTGGCAACAATATGGATGCTTTTGAATGAGACCATCGAGTCGGTTGCATTTTCACCGGCTATAAACATTTTATCCCAAATGTGAGTTGTGCGAAAATGGTAGCGAGGCAGCCCTGTGACTGAAATAAGATGAATTTAATGGGGATTCTGCTAAAAAAAAAAGCTCTCTGTACAACCCACTGGCTTCAGTGACTCTTTGGTACCTTTTAGGTTTTGCCTTTGCTTGAGTGCTGGAAGGTTGCCCATTGATGTCATGGAAACACTTGAATCACTAAGAATGATTCATGTCTCTGCTTTCCTCCCATCCTCCCCCACACATGCAGGAATAGTTTTTTTTAACCCTTGCAGTATTTGGAATTAATATTCATTCCAAATACATTTGGCATTAAAGTCCTGTTCCCCCTTTTCTTCTTTTATGTCTCTCAGCACTAGACTTCTATCTGTTGGAAGTGGGGCGGGGTGGGGTGGGGGTGGGGATCAGTGAAAGAGAACAGGACTGTGTGCTTCTGTACGATTGCCACCAACACAGCTTTGTGATGAGGGCAGAGCTAGTCTTTTCAGCAATCTCCTCTCTGCCCCCCCCCCCCCCCCCCGCCTCCCTCTCACTGATCACTCTTGCACAGTGCCCCATCCAGCTGCTTATTTCAGAATTGGTGAAGCTTGCTGCATGAAGCCAGTTGAGTCTGCATGTTGATGGAAACTGCATTTTAAACTCGTCCATCTCTGCCTTTGAGGGGGTTCAGTACTTGTGTGTCCACTGGTCAGTGATAAACCTGACCATGAGTGGCTTTGACCATCAACTGCTTCTTATTTGCACAAACGTGAAAAAGATCTGGAAACCAAAAAGAAAGGACAATAAAATCAAGTGATAGCTTTAATAAAATCAGGGAAGAAAAAAAGCACAGCAATCACAGTCCTCGCTACACAACATTTGTGCCAAAGTGGTTTCAGTTCCTGTTATTCAGCAGGGTAAAAGTATAAACAATATGCTACATAGGGAGGGATTTAGTGGTTAAAAATGCAATTAGCGAATTTTAATTTTTTTTCTTAAATAGTGCTTTACTACAGTAAACGTTACCATATTAATGCTATTATTTTATGCCATTCTAATATGCACTGGACGTACAATTTCCCACATTAGCTGCAGATTTATTTTTCTGTGCAGCTGAAGTGTTGACGTTGCAAACACCGTTAACCTTCTGTGAATGTCCTTATTGCTTTCAGTTCACAACAGAAACATGTAAAATATTTAACAAAAAAGATGGCGCCTCAAAAACAACATTTTGTCTTCGTGGAATTTAAATCTCTTTTCAGATTCGTAAAGTCTATTTACAGGCTATTAAAGCCATCAACAGCTGCTTTGTGAAAGTGCTCAGCATATTTGAACTCCTCTTTGTTTTGGCCAGTCCTATAAAAGGACATAACCTCAGAGTCCTGCTTGACATTCACCATTCTGCTGAAGGGCTCCACAAAACATGAATTTATCTTTGTCTTCCAAATGCTGACTTTCCTTCAGTGCATTTTCTGGTTTTACATTGTTTTGAAAACTTTTAATAAATGGATCTTCTGTTGATCATTATAACTAATGACTTGAACACATCATAATAAAATGTTCCTGACTGCTGACGTAAAACTTCCAGACACGGGACCATAACTGAAATAAGATTAAAACATTTATAGCATCGTTCAGAGTATCCTATTTATGTATCAAGGATAGAGGAAATATTATATTCTCATACTCTATTCACTCTATTAAAATCCATTGTAATGTTATAAAATCTGCCATTTATCGAACATTTATGTACTTTTAGGTGTCACACTTCAGATGTCACACATTGGCTAATGCTAATTTCTGTGCCACATGTGGTGGAGGGGGTGGGGAATATAAAGAAACAAAGGCAATCATTTGGTGTGTACATATGTTGAGCAACATGTAATACCAAAGCCACAATGTCACAGCCTCTTAGCGCTGTATAAACTCGTCCATCAGTTGGAATTTGTAGTCTTAAAATGGACACACAATTAAAATTTAGCCATAGAATAATAACACTGGGGTAGAAATTCTGCCTCTGCGCTCTCCAGCCCGCAATATCCCTTCCAATAAAGTGAATGGCTGGCGCGCACAGAAGTGGAATTTCTACCCCATTGTGTTTTACATGGTATGATGTCAATAGCACACCCCCTAATTCAGCGTGAACAGCACAGTGAGAGATGCAGCAGTAATAGTGCAAAAGCCTTATATATGCACACACTTCTTGTCTGTCACACTTCAGATGCCCGTGGCAATACAGACACCACACATTGTGCTGTGCAAACTTCTGTGCTACGCTCACAAAAGTTTAGAGAAACAAAGGCAGTAATTGCAATTAACCTATGAATGAATAACATCAATTACATGTTTTTGGTTTGTTCTCATGTTCTATGTTAGCAAGGCCACATTTACTCCCCTTCCCTAGTTGCTCTGAGAAGATGAACCGCTGCAATTCTTCTGGCGATGGTGCTCTCATAATAATGTTAGGTAGGAAATTCCAGGATGTCAACCCAGTGACAATGAAGGAAGAGCGATATATATCCATGATGTGGAGATGCCGGTGTTGGACTGGGGTGGACAAAAATGAGAAGTCGCACAACACCAGGTTATAGTCCAACAGTTTTATTTGAAATCACAAGCTATCGGAGCGCTGCTCCTTCGTCAGGTAAAGTGAAGGAATACAAATCAGCAAAGCATATATAGACAGAGAACAGGCATTGTTCTCTGTCTATATATGCTTTGCTGATTTGTATTCCTTCACTTTACCTGACGAAGGAGCAGTGCTCCGAAAGCTTGTGATTTCAAATAAAACTGTTGGACTATAACCTGGTGATACATATCCAAGTCAGGATGGTGTGTGATGATAATGTTCCTACGACATTGCTGTCCTTGTCCTCCATGGTGGTAGCAGTCGCAGGGCAAGGAGGTGCTGTTGTATTAACCTTGGTGAGTTGCTGTACATCCTGTAGATTGTACCCACTGCAGATGTAGTAGGGAGGTGATGGAGAGGTGGATCATAAGTCGATTGACAGGTGTGCTGGTCAAGCAAATTGTTTGATTTTTCTAGCATTAAAGAGACACATGCTTATTCTTTAGCAGCAGTGTAATACATTGTGTTTTACATGTTATAATGTTCTAATCATCTTAAAACATTATGGGGGAAAAATTGAGTTGCGCCCTCTTTGGGGCGCTAACTTCGCCGGGGCGCTACTTTTAGCGCCCCGGAAAAATTAGCATCCCGCAGCCAAAATTGAGTGGTAGCGCCCCAAGAGGGAAGCCGGGCGCTACTGGAAGCACCCCGCCTCCCTCTTGTGGCACTGCAAGGGAATATTGCGGCACTATGTGGCGCTGCGGCACGTTGTGCCGCGGTATTGCAGGCCTTCCTCCCCTTCTTAAAGGGGACGGGCCTTGCGCAGCGCGACCCGGGGATCGGAGTGCCGGCAAAAGAGCCCGGCACTCAAGAGAAGTACCGGGCTCATGGAACGCAGCTGGCACTCCGCGGGGGCGGGTCAGGAGGCCAGGGATGACAGCGGAGGCAGGTGCTGACAGGCGGCCAGCCACAAAAATGGCCGCCCGGCACCTCGCCTTTAAATAGCACCTCCCCGGCCGCAGGTAGGCCCCCCTAACCCCGTCAGACATAGCATCCGGCGGTAAGTCAGGGGGCGCGAGCGCTGCGCACGGCGATGACGTAATCGCCGGCAGCGCTGCGGGGCGCTAACGGTTAGCGCGCCGCTAACCTCCTGCTGAATTTCGTGGGAGGCGTTGGCGGTGCCGCGCCCGGGCACTAGTTGCTTTGCGCCCCGTTAGCACCCTCTTAGGGCACTAACGGGAGGCGCAAAGCAACCAAATTTTTCCCCCTATATCCTTTTATTGTGCGCAGTGCCACATGGGAGATTCCTTAGAAGAACCATAGGAGTTTATAGTATAGAAGGGGGCTGTTTTGGCCATTGCGTCTGTGCCAGCTCTTTGCTAGAATATTCCAAAACTAATCTCGCTGCCCTGCTCTGTCCCCATAGCCCTATATCTTCTTCTGCTTCAATTAATTATCCACTTTTCCCTTAAAAGATACTATGGTCTCTGCTTCAACTACTCAAAGCTGTCCATGTTTTAACAACTCCCTGCGTAAAGAAATTACTCCTGATCTCGTTCCTCACTCACTTAGTGACAATTTTAAATTAATGACTCCTTGGCCAGCCAGAGGAAATATTCTATTAATATTCTATTCTCATACTCTATTAAAATCCGTAGTAATTTTATAAACCTCTATTAAATCTCTGCTCCAGTGGAAATAATCTCAGCATTTCAAGTCTTTCCTCATAACTTTAGCTTCTCATCCTGGTATCATCTTAGCAAATCTTTGATTTTCATGTTCTTTCTATAATGAGCTGCCCAAAGTTGCATATGGTGCTTTCACTACAGCTTTACCATTGGCTTGTAAAAATCTATAATTATCTCTTTGCTATTGCACTCTAAGCCCTAAAATGCTGCTGGTCTCCTTTATGATTTCATGTAGCCGCACTCTCACTTTCAAGGAATTGTGCATGTGGATCCATAGGTCTTTAAGTTCCTTCACACCTTTAATGTCTTTCATTTGGGGTATATAATTGTGCAATGCTTCCTCTCCTGATAAAGTAGTGTATCAGTCAATTTACCGTCACACATCTCCATTTCCTGTTTGTAATAGTTCTCTTTCATCCTCATTACTGTGTCCTGCTTAAAAAAGTCTAAAGAAGCAAAGGCTGTCATTTTTAATGTAAATAGCAACTCTCCAGTAAAGGGAATTACCAGAGTCAGAATGTTTGCAGTCTCTTAATTGAACCTCAGCCTTAAAAAAAAACCTAGATTTTGTGGCCTTATAGGAACACAATTTCACATTAGACGAATAATGCATTGTGCATTACATGACACAATACGCCTCCTTATAAAACATCATATAATGAGCCTTTGGGGATCTGCTAATCGTATAAATAATACATAGAAATTTCAGCATAGAAGGAAGCCATTTTGCCATCTTGCATGTGCCAGTGATAGCTCCATATTGGAATTATCTGCTCGAATTCCATTGCCCATCACAACCGATAGAAGGCAGTAATTTAATTTAATTTCATGGATCAGATAATGGGGACTAACTACTTGAGCTTTGTTGACACAAATTGCGACCGCAGTAAAATCATTTGGTTTGTAGATAACAACCTTGTATCTGATGCCTTCTACCCATTATTCTGTTGTTTTTAGTGGGAGGTGTAAAGATATCAGCAGTTACCATTAATACTATTTGGTAACATTTATCATGTTATTACAAGGCTGTGCTTCCTAGTTTTCTTTGCTTAACAGCCAGTGTTCATATAGCCTGTTCACAACTTTAAAAGAAAACGCCTACTGTAAAGGTCTTGCAGTTTTAACATATCAGCAAATGCTGACTAATAGACAAATGACTTAAATTTGTGACCCAGTGTTTGAGAGAAATTATCTTGGGTAAGATATCAAAATAATCAGCAGAAAACTAGAAAAGAATAGCTGATAAGATTGACATTATCATATTTGTACCACCAGACTGTAATAATTTTTTGGTGAACTCCATGCAGATGTGTGCTCTCGATTAGGCTAGTTCATTGCCATGTCTGGTAAGCATGGGGCCTAGATGGTTAAAGGTACTGCCGCCAATGGTGGAGCGAAGGGTGGGGGGGCGGGGATGCTGGGCGTGGCAGGGTTTCACAAGAGGTCAGAGTCAGAGGAACGGAGAGTTTGGAGGAGGTTGTAGAATTGGAGGAGGTTATAGAAATACGGAGGGGCAAGATCGTAAAGGGATCCAAAACTGAAGATGAGAATCTTAAATTTGAGGCATTAGGGGACTAGAACCAAAGTAGGCCAGCAACGACATGGGTGATTGGTGAGCTGGACTTGATGCGGATTAGGATATGGGCAACGGAGTTTTGGATGAGCTGAAGTTTACAGAGGGTGAAGAAATAAGAGGCTGGCCAGAAGGGCATTGGAATGGTTGAGACTGGAGGTGAGAACGGCATGGATGAGGGTTTCAGCAGCAGATGGGCTGAGGTGGGGCGGAGGAAGGTGGTTACATCGGTGGAAATTCTTTATGGTGGAGATTTTGGGTTGGAAGCTCAGCTTGGGCTCAAGTAGAACACAAAGGTTTCAAAAACAGTCTGCTTCAGACTGAGACAATGGCCAGAGAGAGGGAATCAGTGGTGAGGGTGTGGACTTTATGGAGGGAGTCAAAGAGGAGAGTGTCGAGCTTCCCAAAGTTTAACTGGAGGAAATTGTAACTCATCCAAGACTGGATATCGAACAAGTCATCTGACAACACATGTCGAGAGAGGTGATGGAGAGGTAGAGCTGGGTGCCATCAGCAGTCATGTGGTAGCTGACCACATGTCTGCAGATGATGTTTCTAAGGGGCAGCATGTAAATGAAAAAGAGGAGGGCCCTCTCGAGCCTCCTTTGACAAGTCTAATACCTGCCTGATTGATCTAATATCTTCTCAGTTCAGCACATACAGGATCTTAATGCTACATTCCTCTGATAGGTTCTCATCTGCTCAAGACAACTGGTCATTACTTCGGTGTAAATTTGATCCTGACATTTACAGCATCTTCTTTCAGTTAGTTTCTGCTGTACTTTTAAAGTTTTGTTTTTCACTATGTCTTGCCTTTTGGCGGCAGTCTTTCATGGGCAAAGAAAATAACTGTATTCCACTTCTCTGTATTTTAACATAGAATAACTTGGAAACAGGCCATTCGGCCCAATTAGTCTGTGCTGGTGTTTATAATCCACCCGAGTCTCCTCCCATTCCATCTACCTCATCACAGCCTTTCAGCGTATCTTTCTATTCCCTTTTCCCTGATGTGCTCGTCCAGTTTCCTTTTGAAAGCATCTAAGCTATTTGCCTCAATCATTTCCTGTGGTCGCGAGTTCCACATTCTAACCACTCTGAGTAAAGAAATTTCTCCTTATTTCCCTATTGGATTTATTAGTAACTATCTTGTATTTATGGCCCCTAGTTTTATACTCTCCCACAAGTGGAAACATTCTCTCCACATCTACCCTGTCCAACCCATTTTAAAGACCTCTATCGGGTCTTCTCTTTTCTAAAGAAAAAAGCCCCAACCTGTTCAATCTTTCCCAATAGCTGTAATTTCTCAGTTCTGGTACATCCTTGTACATCAGTTTTGCACTTTCTCCAGCGCTTCTATGTTCTTTTTGAAGTGTGGAGACCAGAACTGTGCACAGTACTCTTATGTATGGCCTGACCAGGGTCCTATACAAGTTTAACACAACTTCACTACTTTTGAATTCCATACCCCAGAAATAAATCCCAGTGCTTTGTTAGCATTTTTAATTGCTTTGCTGACCTGCAATGTTGCTTTTTACCTGTATCCCTCGATCCCTTTGCTTCTCTACCTCATTCAGTTTCTTATTTTCTAAGGTGTAGGTAATGTTTCTGTTTTTCCTATCAAAGTGCATCACCTCACATTTATCTATGTTAAAGTTCTTTTGCCACTTAACTGTCCAGTCTGCAAGTTTTCTAATGTCTTCTTGTATTATATTGCAATCTTCCTCAGTCTTTAGCTGTACCTCCATTGACCACATTGGATTGCCCTGATGATGACTTATCTGTCATTGGGCAACTCTCATATTTAGCAGGAATTAGCATGATTTCCAATCTCAATTGCTGGTTTTGGCACTTAAAGTGCTTTTAAAGAGCTTTTGGAGCTCTGGAATCGGTGAGCAGGAGAGGGAAGGATGCTCATTCCTCCTCAGCATTGTGAGAATGAGTGCTGATGGACCACTCTGTATACATCACCCTCAGGACTGTTCAATTACTAAAAGTTTATAGCAGAAAATTAAAATCTATATTTTTCATTTTAGACATTTTTTGTGAGGGAGGCCGGGCACATTGTATTATAGTTATTACCCTGCCTCTACTGAACTCTTTCCTTTAGTACATATCCATCACTGAAAACGATATCCTCAGTTAGTAAACTAGGTAAACACTCAGTTAGCCACTGTAAAATAAGTTAAAAAGAGCCTCTTTTGACAAAGGAAAACACCGAATGCTGGAAATGTACAGCAGGTCAGTCAGCAACTGAAAGTGGTCCTATTTCAGGTGGGAATCTTTCTTCAGCTGAAATGAAGGGCTGGATTTTATCAATGGGGGCGCGTTGGGGGCGGGACTGATGGTTGTCAGGTTTCAGTCCCACTCCAACGATGTCCGGCCAACCCATGCTATTTTCCCTTGATTGACCTTGTTAAGCCTGCCAATTAAGGGAAAGCCGGTGACAGATGACGTTAGTGTATGACGTTTCATCTGTCAAAAATTTTTGACAGATGAATTGTCAGCGTTGGACAGCTTTGAGAAGCTGTCAAACACTGACAATCTCTGTTCTATGGTGAGTCCTTGCACTGAAGACTCACCAAACCTCTTTCCTGGGCAGAAATCAGATGACTGCTGCATCTGAGAACGTAGCAGCCATTCTGTCATCTCTGCCGTTGAGATGAGGCACCTCCAGATCCCCAAGGGTTAAGCCTGCAGGAAGAAGCAAAGGTAAGTAAACTTTTTCTAACACTCTACACTCACCTCTCATACTTACCTCTCCACGCTTGCACCCATCACTCACCTCTGCAGCGGACTTTTCGACCCCTCTCACCCTCGCAGACCCACTGCTCACCTCGCTGACCCTGGCGAGGTTCGCAGCCATCGGGAAGCCCGCACTTGTATGGGTAAAATGGGGATAATCCTCTTAACTGCCTGTTAACTACCTATTCGGTACCTGCTCCCGGTTTCTGCCATTTTCCCAGCAGACCCGCCTCCCCAGGGCTGGCAAAATTCCCCCCGAAGAGTTCCACACCAGATAATGACCCATTTTTATCTTTCAGATGTGGACATACCTGCTGCCCATTTTCTGTTTGTCATTTTAGATTTCCATTGTTTGCAGTTTGTCTTTTGTTCTCATCTTGTTTTAACTCTTCTGTGAATCCTGATTGCTGTTCTTCCTGGAAGTCAGTGAGCCACTATACACTTCTGTGAATGTCACCACAGCACTGCTACAAACTGTCATTAATGTACTCCTCACAGCACTCGCTCTCCTCCACAGCAGCATTGTAACGGTAGGGGTGACGGATTCAATTTTTCACTGTAGAATAGCTGTTAATATACTTAATATAAAATAATGGATGTGGTGGAGGGAGTTACAAGGTCATAATTCAATCTTTTAAGGTTCTACTGACTTTCAGAAACCACTCAATCTTTGTTCATGCAGTTTGCCAGCTTTGTTCCACCTCTGCTCCATTGCTCTATATGTTGTGTGCGGATCCACAAATATGCAGGTTTTCTTTGCCAATTTGATGTTTCGTATCTGATATTGATTCTGCTCTTGTACTTCCTGTGTCTGTGAGTAAGTTTCAAATTTAGTGCAATATTTAAACCTAATCGTGGCTTCAATACTTATTCTGTTATACTCCTCCTAAGAGCGAAGGAAGCCCAGTAGGGGAACGCGTTAGTAAAGTTTGCAAATCAACACAAAAGCATGAAGAAAATATATTTCCCTGGGGTCCTTTCCATAATTTATGGAGCTTTTCCATTGAATGTGTTGTGGGACTGTCCTCTCACCAATGAAAGTGACAGTTATGTCTTCCTCTTCTCACTCATTTTTACGTTTTTTCCCACTCTGCAGATCTTGCTCTAACTATTTCCCAGCTGAGAGGGTATGCACACACACCTATTTACTAAGACCATTGTAACTGGTTGCAAGAAAGTCTTTTCAGTCTCCTTTCATCTGTCCTCGCTTCAGTAATGTGTCTTGTCAGCCAGGTTGAGACTTGCACCCCAACATGCAAGGATTTGTAAGGTGCATATTTGTCCTTATCCGCATGATTCAGTACAGCCAATGCACTGTACCTCAGCTTGTCAAAATAGACTAGACTTGGAACTTTCCAAATAAATCATTAAGTAATTGCACTACCCAGTGTGGAACTGAGCTGGTCGTACCAGGTTTAGTCCCCGTTCTGTTATCCAATCTTAGTTTAAGCAGTAGTAAGGGTGCTACAACTGGTCTTACCACCCCAGTGCCAGGGGAAATAGCAGTCAGGGCTCCTGCTCCTGATTGTTATCTAGTGGCTCCTGGAAAGTGCATTTGGGTGGATGTTATGGTCGGATATAATTGGTAAAGCTGTGATGCACACCTCAACTACCAATTAGCCTGCAGATTAGGACTGGAGGTGTTGTAGCTCATTGGTTCTCACTCTGTCCTGGAAAACCTGCTGTGTGATGATCCTCATAGAATGGTTACAGCACAGAAGGAGGCTATTCGGCCCGTTGAGCCCGTGCTGGCTCTCTGCAAGAGCACTTCAGCTAGTCCCACTTTCCTTGTAGCCCTGCAATTTATTTTCCTTCAGGTACTTATCCAATTCCCTTTTGAAAGCCACGATTGAATCTGCCTCCACCACCCTTTCAGGCAGTCATTCCAGATCCTAACCACTCGCTGTGTAAAAACGTTTTTCCTCATGTCGCCTTTGGTTCTTCTGCCAATCACCTTCAACCTGTGTCCTCTGGTTCTCGACCCTACTGCCAATGGGAACATTTTCTCTCTATCTACTCTGTCCAGACCCCTCATGATTTTGAACACCTCTATTAAATCTCCTCTCAACCTTCTCTGCTCTAAAGAGAACAACCCCAGCTTCTCTAGTCTATCCACGTAACTGAAGTCCCTCATCTCTGGAACCATTCTTGTAAATCTTTTCTGCACCCTCTCTAAGGCCTTCACATCCTTCCTAAAGTGTGGTGCCCAGAATTGGACACAATACTCCAGTTAGGGCGAACCAGTGCTTTATAAAGGTTCATCATAACTTCAATGCTTTTGTACTCTGTGCCTCTATTTATGAAGCCCAGGATCCCGTATGCTTTTTTAACCGCTTTCTCAACCTGCCCTGCCACCTTCAATGATTTCTGCACATGTACCCCCAAGTCTGTCTGTTCAAGCACCCCCCTTTAGGATTGTACCCTTTAGTTTATATTGCCTCTCCTCGTTCTTCCTACCAAAGTGTATCACTTCGCACTTTTCTGCATTAAATTTGATCTGCCACGTGTCCGTCCATTCCACCAGGCCATCTATGTCCTCTTGAAGTCTATCACTATCCTCCTCACTGTTCACTATACTTCCAAGTTTTGTGTCATCTGCAAATTTTGAAATTGTGCCCTGTACACCCAAGTCCAAGCCATTAATATATATCAAGAAAAGCAGTGGTTCTAGAACCAACCCCTGGGGAACACCACTGTGTACCTTCCTCCAGTCCGAAAAACAACCGTTCACCACTACTCTCTGTTTCCTGTCATTTGCTGGCAAGCCTATTATGTGGCACTTTTATTAAATGCCTATTGGAAGTCCATGTACACCACATCAACCACACTGCCCTCATCAACCCTCTCTGTTACCTCATCAAAAAACTCAATCAAGTTAGTTAAACAGGATTTGCCTTTAACAAATCGTGCTGGCTTTCCTTAATTAATCCACACTTGTCCAAGTTGCTGTTAATTTTGTCCCGGATTATCGTTTCCAAAAGCTTCCCCACTACCGGGGTTAAACTGACTGGCCTGTAGTTGCTGGGTTTATCTTTACACCCTTTTTTGAACAAGGGTGTCACATTTGCAATTCTCCAGACCTCTGGCACCACCCCCATATCTAAGGAGGATTGGAAGATTATGGTTAGTACCTCCGCAATTTCCAACCTTACCTCCCTCTGCATCCCATCCAGTCCTGGTGACTTATCTACTTTAAGTGCAGCCAGCCTTTCTCGTACCTTCTCTTTATCAATTTTTATCCCATCCAGTATCTCAACTACCTCCTCTTTCACTATGACTTTGACAACATCTTCTTCCTTGGTAAAGACAGATACAAAGAACTGATTTAGTACCTCAGCCATGCCCGCTGCCTCCATGCATAGGTCTCCTTTTTGGTCCCTAATCAACCTCACCCCTCCTCTTACTACTTGTTTATTATTTATATGCCTATAGAAGACTTTTGGATTCCCTTTTATGTTAGCTGCCAGTCTACTCTCATACTCGCTCTTTGCCCCTCTTATTTCCTTTTTCACTTCCCCTCTGAACTTTTTATATTCAGCCTGGTTCTCACTTGTATTCTCAACCTGACATCTGTCATACGCCCCCTTTTTCTGCTTCATCTTACTCTCTATCTCTTTCGTCAACCAGGGAGCTCTGGCTTTGGTTGCCCTACATTTCCCCTCGTGGGAATGTACGTTGACTGTACCCGAACCGTCTCCTCTTTAAAGGCAGCCCATTGTTCCATTACAGTTTTGCCTGCCAATCTTTGATTCCAATTTACCCGGGCCAGATCCGTTCTCAACCCACTGAAATTGACCCTCCTCCAATTAAGTATTTTTACTCTAGATTGCTCCTTGTCCTTTTCCATAGCTAATCTAAACATTATGATCACTGTTCCCTAAATGTTCCCCGACTGACACTTGCTCCACTTGACCCACCTCATTCCCCAGAACCAGATCCAGCAATGCCTCCTTCCTCATTGGGCCGGAAATGTACTGATTAAGAGAGTTCTCCTGAACACACTTAAGAAATTCTTCCCCCTCCCTTTATACTATTACTATCCCAGTCTATATTAGGATAATTGAAGTCCCCCATTATCACTACTCCATAGTTCTTGCACCTCTCTTTAATTTCTCTGCAAATTTGCTCCTCTATATCCTTCCCACTAGTTGGTGGCCTATAGAATACACCTAGTAGTGTAATAGCACCTCTATTGTTTCTTAACTCTAACCAAATAGATTCTGTCCTTGACCCCTCGAGGACATCCTCTCTCTCCAGCACTGTAATATTCTCCTTATTCAATACTGCCATCCCACCTCCTTTCTTTCCTTCCCTATCTTTCCTGAACACCTTATATCCAGGAATATTTAGTACCCAATCCTGCCAGGTCTCTATTATCGCCACAACATCATATTCCCATGTGGCTATTTGCGCCTGCAGCTCACCAACCTTTTTTACCACGCTTCGTGCGTTCACATACATGCACTGTAAACCTATCTTAGACCTTCTTGTATTCTCTCTCAGTCTGAGCCCACCTAATACCGCACTATTTCTTACTCTGGTGCTATCTGTCTCTCCCAATCCTTTGTGCACCTTGTTTCTCCTTTTCTAATGCTACATCCTGGTGCCCATCCCCCTGCCAAATTAGTTGAAACCCTCCCCAACAGCAAAACCCCATGTGACATTAGAGGAGCATTTCCGCTTTGATCAGATGTTATCTCCCAGGCCATTAGCCACAGTAGAAATAGAAGTTTGTAAACATGATTTCTCTTTTTATTTTAACTTTTTTTTAAACACAGGATACTGTTTGAAGGATTGAACGAGTTAATTACTTTACATTGAAAACACTTTGTGCCCGTTCCAAAATAAATGTAACGTCTCCTTTTTAATGCATCATACGGTACTTCAGTAGTCGAAGGCCATGTACTCAAACGTCCCATAGACAGAGGACTATCCATATGTAGGTAAGGTCCAGCACTCTTATGCAGTATCCCAGACTAGTGAGCATTAGGGTTAGGGTTTGGCAAAGACCAGCGTGTCAGAGCCATCAACATCAGAGAAATGTTAGGAGGGAGATTTATGATCAAAAAGAGTTTATGAACCAAGTTACGCATGGGATGCTGTTTATTTTTAAGAGTGAGACACATCAAAATAGATTACCTTTTTAACCTAAGTCTCACCCCAAAATAAGTGACAGGCCTGCTGAGCGCAAGTTGAAATGTTGATTCTGGCGATGTGCCCTCATCAAAGCCATTTCTGTTATGCTGTGGGTAATTTTATACAAATGTCTTTGTTTTGCAGGCAAAGCGGACAGAGCATCATTCCCATTTGGGAGGGACTCAAACATGCAGGGGTGTCAGGTGAGTAATATGTTCCACTTCCTCAATGGAAGAAGCATTTTAATTACCCTCTTAGATGCATATTTATGCCTGTCATTTGTGTTCAAAGCAAATGAGGAGACTATCAGTAGAAAAGTAGGTTGTGTTGTATGTTAAAGTCTTGCCCACCCACCGCTGCGCACCGCCCCCCCCTCCCCTCCCCCCCCCCCCCCAATAAACAAGGCATGTTACGAGAAATAATATACTTAAATGTGTTAGGCTATGTTTTTTCCCTCATCTTCTCAACGATTTTCTCATTAGAGCACAGTTGTGACACTTGGGGCATTGTTACTCTGCAGGCACTGGTTTGAGACTGAGGGGGGAATTTTAACTCCCTGGTGCGAAAGCGGCCTAACGAGCAGCCAGCCTGTCCGGGAGTGGCAGTGGGAGGCCCAGCTGGTTTTAACAGCCCGGTTGACAAGTCGCTAGTTATGGGAATGGTAGCGTAGTGGTTATGTTACTGGACTCGTCATCCAGAGGCCTGGACTAATAATCCTGAGACATCAAATCCCACTATGGCAGCTGGGGAATTTAAATTCAGTTAATTAAGTAAATCTGGAATTTAAAAAAAGCTAGTATCAGTAAAGGGGACCATATAACTACCGGATTGTCATAAAAACCCATCTGGTTCACTAATGTCCTTTAGGGAAGGAATTCTGCCGTCCTCACCCGGTCTGGTCTATATGTGACTCCAGACTCACAGCAATGTGGCTGACTCTTAACTGCCCTCTGAAATGGCCGAGCAAGCTGCTCAGTTGTACCAAACCACTACGACAAAGTCACTGTGGGAGTACCTTCACCACAAGGACTGCAACGGTTCTCAACCTTCTCAAGGGCAGTTAGGGATGGGCAATAAATGCTGGCCTTGCCAGCGACACCCACATCCCGTGAATGAATAAAAAAGAAGCAGACTTCTCAACCAAAATGGAAATTGTCAGGAACGGCGGAAAGTTGGCTGTCCGGAGGCTGCCCACCAGGGTAAAGGTGGGGAGGGGGAAGGGACGGAAGGTCAGTGCTTCGCAAAAGGCATCCTGCGGGGTAGAGATAGTATCGGAGCTCTATTGATGTAATTGGAGACTGATTTGCATAAATATATGAGGCTTCCGTCTGACTGAGAGAGAACCTCAAAGGCCAAAAAATCAGGCATTTTAAAATTTCAGCCGAGCAGGAACGGAGTGGGACTCACTCCATTCTAACTCCCCCACCGGGCAAAGAATTTACAATTCCCACTCAGAACTTGTTTCAGATGATATAAAGCCAGCAATCACAAGTTAAACTGCATTTGTATCCGTATGCAGCTGGAAGCTGGAAGCAACCTCAAAGTAAACTTTAATACGATAGCAAAATACTGCGGATGCTGGAAATCCGAAATAACAACAGAAAACGCTGGAAAAACTCAGCAGGCCAGGCAACATCCGTGGAGAGAGAAAGAGAGTTAACGTTTCAGGTCGAAACCCTTCGTCGGAACTGAGAGAGCAAGAAATAAACAGATAAAAATGCAAGGGGGAGGCTGGGGGGAGGACCATCCCTTTTGTTCTTTTATTCCTCCCCCCAGCCTCCCCCTTGCATTTTTATCTGTTTATTTCTTGCTCTCTCAGTTCCGACGAAGGGTTTCGACCTGAAACGTTAACTCTCCTTCTCTCTCCACGGATGTTGCCTGGCCTGCTGAGTTTTTCCAGCGTTTTCTGTTGTTATTTCAAAGTAAACTTACTGGATTCACTAGATTTGACCTCCGGGAAGACTGGGCAAGCAGCTTGCTCGCTAACACGAATGTAAAAAGGCCTTTAAAATGCTGGCTCTGCATCACATTGGTCAGGTGGCACTTAGGTAGTTGAGGCCATGTACTGTACTCAGAAATGTCCTCTGTACATGCATGAAAACATACATGGGTGCTCCACTCACCAGCATCGCAGTGCCAGTTAAATTTTAATGTTAACAAAGAACTGACCAGACAATTGATGCTCCATTGATATTTAATGAGATCAAAGATGAAGTTTAGAAAGTTTACATATGGTCCATCTTACAGCTAATATGAAGACAAAGCAATGCGAGAGTATCCACTGGAGGTGGCCAGCACCATTTGCCTAAATTTGATTTTGGGTAATTTTGCAGCTGTTTTGACTGTGTAGTATAACTGGCCTATAACGCAGCTTCAAGACATTGTTGACTCATCGCTCCATGTTTCCTCCCAAAAATTAATTCAACTTTGTTACTTACCCGACTCTAGACCGAGTGAGCACCCTTTAACCTGATTTTTACTGTTCGTGCTCTGATGTGATTGAAACTTTGGTGTGGAAATACTGTTAAAAGATTCAGAGCGGGAAATGGGCTCCAATGCACAGCCGTAGTCAGAATGCTGTAAACTAGCAAATATTTTTTTTAAAATTGGTGATCTTATCAGAGCTTATCTCCGTTTTACTAAAACACATGATGTTTTTCATGTCAGTACCTGATTTATACCAGAAACCTGGCATTTTCAAGGTCTGGTGACTCTAATTTCTGGATATGAATCTTTACTGATCTCACTGATTTTGTCAAACATTAGTACCCCTTTTGTTTGGAACAGGGGTAAGGTGCGTGCGGGAAGAGTAGTTAAATATTAATCTTTAGAGGAAAAACATTTTCAATGCGCTGTTTAGGTTTACAGTAACTTGTGCGCAAATTAAAATTAATTGGTCAATGTAACAAGTGTACGGTACTTGCCAATATTTCAGAGACCAAAAGCTCAGAGCTTCCATGGAAGGGTGAAATAATGAGGACTCTCAGATGAGGGGAAACTCAGCATTCAGTCAGCTATAATTGTCTCTGAAACCTAAATTAGGAAAAACAGCGAAGTCGTTATACCTGTAAATGTCACAGAACAGCCCACCTTTGAACCAGGAAGATGTTATAGTTAATCTCGTGAAGGTAAAGAGTGGCTAACATGTGAAACGGGCCCGTGGATAGGCTATTGGAGGCCCAATCCTCGGAATCATAGAAATTGCAACACAGAAAGGGCCATTGTCTTTGAGTTAGCTCTTCAACTGGGGCTCGTTGACCATACAAAAAGATACATTTTCACAGAGGAATTAAAAATTCACTTCAGTCTATAGTGGGGAAAGTATTGGAATCAATGCAAAAAGAAGCTATTGAAGAATTCTTTTACATGAAAAAACGAGGTGAAGGGTCAAGGGGCATAGTTAGAGTTCCTTGTGTTAGTGTCTTTTTTTAAAACCAATTTTTCATTGTGTTTTTAGTCAGCTCCCAGTGAGATTTCTACTGTTTCATTATTGGTACTTTAAGTAAGACTTTTTTGTTGTTGAAATAATAGGTCCCGAGTTTTCTGTCTATTAAAGCGGCCTTTCCAAACATTTTGTTGTGACATTTTTATATAGTTTTACGCACTCCACAGCTGGATTAACGACATGTTTGTCCTTTATACCAGTTAAGTGGCTCATTAGCTGCTTGAGAAGTGTGAAAGGGCCATTATTTTAAGTGAACTGTGATTGGCCAATTTCTTTTCTGTCGTTCCTGTTTAACAGATTTGTGATGCACAAAAGAAGCCATATCACAACTCTCACTGGTCATTTTGGTTCAAATCTGCTTTAAAACGAGGGGGAATTTAACATGTTTTTTCGAATGAAGAGGAAAATATTAGCCTCAGGGCAGCAAAATCTGCTCTTGAGAGTAAATGGACAGGGGAAGACATGATCAAAGTCTTTAAAATCATGCAGGGAATCAGCATTTTGGATGAGGAGAAGTTTATCTGTTATCAGGAGAGGATAACTAGAGGGACACAAGTATATAAATGAAAAAAAAAATGGACAAGAAAATGCAATTTCCAGGTTACTTGACACTCCGGTTGATTTATGTACTGACCGCCAGCTAGCATAGTGAAGGTGGTTTTAATTAGTGCATTCAGTAAAGAAATGGGCAGTTTGAAGTTTAGTTGGGTCATGAGATGGAGTTGTTCGCAGACATAGCACTCCATGACTGAATGAGCTAAATGGGGCTTGTTCCAGTTCTATGGGGGTAATTTTGCCAATGGGGAGCTTTTGGAGGCAGGACTCCCACTTGTTGGGTTTCAGTCCCGCCTCCAACAACTTCTGGCCAACCCACACTATTTTTCCTTGATTTACCTTGTTAAGCCCGCCCAGCGGGCTTAGCAGGCCAATTAAGGAAAAGCCGGTTGCAGAGAACGTCAACGTATGACGTTACAATTGTCATCGTTTGACAGCTCTGTGAAGCTGTCAAACAGTGACATTCTCTGTAGTTTGATGAGGTCTTGAATTCAAGACCTCATCAAACTTCTTTCTTTTGAAGAAATGAGATGGTTGTTGCATCTGAGAATGCAACGGCCATCTGTCATCTTCAATGCGGAGGTGCGAGACTCTCCACATACACACCGACTGAAGCCTGCAGGAAGAAACAAAGGTAAGTACACTTTTACTAACACTTTGCACTTACCTGAGATACTCACCTCTATACTCTTGCACCCATCACTTACCTTCACACCACACTTTTGCACCCCCGCAGACCCACTACTCGCCTCGCTGACCTGGCGGGTTTCGGAGCCTTCGGGAAGCCCGCACTTGTGAGGGCAAAAAGGGGATAATCCTATTTTCTGCCTGTTAACTACCTGTTAACAGACAGTTAATAGGCTTTAATCCCTTCCCGCCTCCAAGGAGACGGGACCTGGCGCGGGACGGCTACCTGCCTCCTGGCAAGATGGCATGGAGGCGGGCTGGGGGCAGGTTGGGCACCCGCCCCCAAATTCAGCCATTTTCCCGGCAGTCCCGCCTCCATACCCGCCTCCCCAGAGCTGGCAAGATCGCGCCCATGTTGCAGCAGTCTCCACATTGAACCCAGAAGTGCCAATCAATGTTTTCTAGTAGCCTTCGTATATGGAAACATTCGCAAACAAACTAGGCCAAACCTGGAGAGCTGGAAAGCAATAAGGAAGATGGAGATGTAATGCTATTCTCTCAAAGAATGGGAAGGGTTGCATTCAAGGATTTTAAAAGAGAATTGGTAAAAGCTGTGCATAATTTCATCTTTCCACTGCTGTCATTAAGTCATTAAAATTATTTTTGACTTTAACTGAAGCAAACATATTCTCCTGGGATCATGCTTAAAATAGGAAAATATTTTAATGAAAACTAATTTGAGAAGAGTTTGATGTGGTGAATGATTTTGCTTTTACTTAAAGAGATGGTATGTTTTGAGTTGGCCTTGCAGGGCATGTTCCAACCTCAAGTATATTGCATTCTTTGACATATCTTTATGTTGCCATGAAGCTTCGGGTGCTTGCATTAAATCAAATATTATGATAGTGGTGCTGTGACAATTAGCATCTTTTAGCTGTCGACTTGGCCTGTGGTAAATGACCTAGAAAGCAGATGCATCTGAAAAGCTTTGCTGACTAGATCTGATTTGTGCAGACGACTACAGTTAAAGAGAACACCTGATTAGTGGATATTTTTCTTAAGTAAACAAAAATTGAAAATACCTAAATCATTTTTTGATCACACCCCATGTACTTACTCCTGTTAACTGCATTCTGTTAACTCATTTCAAATGAATTATTTTTAAGTCCCTCCCGCATCCCTCTAGATTTCACCTTTTATTGCGTTTATGGGCTATATTATATAGGGGCAAACGCACTGTTTTATTGCATGACATTTTTTTCCCTGCCTATTTTCTCCCCTCCGCTCTGCCTGGAGGAGCTGACTCATGCTTTATAATGGCTCCTTGGGTGCAAACAGGCCTTCCAGGTGTCAGCCGTGGCTCTCGCCTCTGAGTCAGAAGGTTCATGTCACACTCGAGACTTGAGCACAAAAATCTAGGCTGACACTCCAGTGCAGTACTGAGGGTGGGCTGCACTGTCGGAGGTGCCGTTATTCGGGTGAGACGTAAACCGAGGCTCTATCTGCCCCCTCAGGTGGACATAAAAGATCCCATAGCACTATCTTGAAGAAGAGCAGGGAAGTTCTTCCCAGTCTCCTGGCCAATATTTATCCCTCAACCAACGTCACTAAAGCAGATTATCTTGTTACTATCACATTGATGCTTGTGAAACCTCACTGTGCACAAATTGGCTGCTCGGTTTCCTACATTACAACAGTGACTACACTTCAAAATTACTTCATTGGCTGTAAAGCACTTTGGGACGCTATATAAATGCAAGTTCTTTCTTTCAACAACTTGCCCCCACCTGCCCATTGTTTCACCTGCAAATTGTTTCACTGTGGAGGACATCACAACCAAATCAGATTTGTGCTCACCTGACAACCACCCAAGCACATTTTTCAGTAGGAATTAATTGACCCTGAATAATTCAGTAGGAATTACTAGCCCAGGATACTGAAACCATTTGTAGTACCTCCATGACCATCCTAGAAGTTGTGCAATAGAAGATTTTTAACTGCTACATCTCTGTGGATGCTTGATAGAATTAAATATTGCCAAGTGAATATGATTGTGTAGAAAACCTCAGGAGGAAGTGACTGTAATAGAATTTTTACACAAACAAGTTATTAACTTGGACACATTCCTGAGCTGACAAATGTTAGTAGCTTGAAATATTATACAGCAATCATGCCATCTTTGTTTCATTTAGTTTATCCATTGTTTGCATGAGAGCGTGCACATCATTGAAAGAAGCAGCTTAAAAAGAGGTGATGTCTCTCTTGAGAAGGATTCTTATGAAGGCTGAAGAGATAGGGAGTAGTGAGAGAGCTTTAAAAATTCTGTCATTTATGAAAATAACTCTTGTCTCTCATAAACATTTGTATCTGTAATCAGGTGATAGTTTCTTTACTACAAAATAATACTTGTTTCATATCTGTTAACCAATAAATTTTTCTCAGAAATTTGATTAGAATGTTGGGTTTTACCATTTGCAAAGGTCCTTAATTGAATGCAACTATTTCTTTTTTTTCTATACCACTCCAAGTTTCCTTCTTTCCTCGCATGAAGATACTGACTCCTGCCAGGGTAGAGTTTCATAAGCACTGCCAGACCTCCAGGACCTCACCCAAGTCACCAGTCTTCATGCATGATCTGAGAAAAGGAGGCTAGGGCTTCTCCCCTGCACCCAGAGTGGTCTCCTAACTTCGGCAGTGCTTCTGGCTCCAGGCTCGTTTACATGCTGAAGGCAGGCTTCCCGGGGGTGGGGTGGGGGGCGGGGAGGAGGAAGGAAATTAGCTCCTTCCTGAGTCTTCATAGTTGTTTACAATGGAGCTTTTTTATTACTTAAATTTTAAAATTATTGACTTATCAAGCCAGTGCTTCTGGCTGGCCAACTCTGGTGTGGGTTAAGTATGAAGCAGCAGCAGGTAAAGGGTGATAAACATTCAAAGAAAGAGAGAGAAAATAGATTCAAGTTTAGCTTTAAACTTCACCTAACTCATTGCCACTACTGCTAGTGGAAGAACTGAGCATGAAACCATACAATGTTCAGTGAAAGTGACGGGTGTAATAGCTGCTCTAGAATCTGCTGGGATGTACCTGAGGCAAACGGGGTTAACCATTCGGTCCAATTATGTTGATTTTTCCTTTTTTTTTTAAACCATTCCTCATTTGGATCCTCTACAACACTCACCATTCATAGACAAGTGGGTGAGTTGGTAGCATAAGATTTGGAAAGGGAACAAAAATGAACATTGGAGCTTTATTTTCTTCCATTATTTCTTGAGAGAGAAAAAAATCTGGATGCTTTTAGTACTACGAAGAAATTTATTGGGTGTTAATATTTATAACAACAACGACAACTTCTATTTATATAGCGCCTTTAACGTAGTAAAACATCCCAAGGCACTTCACAGGAGTATTATAAGACAAAAAATATTTGATACCGAGCCACATAAGGAGAAATTACAGCAGATGACCAAAAGCTTGGTCAAAGAGAGAGGTTTTAAGGAGCGTCTTAAAGGAGGAAAGAGAGGTAGAGAGATAAAGGGCTGGATTTTGCCGGCACTCAGAGGGCGAGTTTGGAGGTGGGTCCGCTGTCAAAATAGCAAAGATTGACAGCGGGTAGGAAACCCGCTGTTAACCCGCCTCCATGCGAATCTCCCAGGTGTCGGGTCTGTCTGCGCAGAACTGACCCGACACCAATTTAGATCATTAAATGGCTAGTTAACAGCCAATTTAATGCTGTTTTGAGGCTACCTTGCAATTTTACGTGCTCCCCGACAGATTATCCGCTGCTCGGGGAACACGCCAGCTCACCCTGGCGTGAGTTGAGTCTGCTTTGATGTATCTGATAAGTTGACAGCTACAGAAGTGGTGTAAAGGATGCCATGTTGCAGATGTTCAGTTTCAGAGCTCAGAAACGGTTGGTAACTGCATTTGTAAGACATATATACATATATATATATATAAGACAGCAGGACATAGAAAGGCTTGCAGAATGGGCAGACAAGTGGCAGATGGAATTTAATACAGAGAAGTGCGAGGTGATGCATTTTGGCAGAAGGAACAGTGAGAGGCAATATACACTTAATGGCATAGCTTTAAAGAGTGTGCAGGGACAGATGGACCTGGGAGTTAATGTGCATAGGTCCCTGAAGGTGGCAGGACATATTGAGAGAGTGGTTAGCAAAGCATATGAGATCTTGGGTTTCATAAATAGAGGTATTGAGTACAAAAGTAGAGAAGTTATGCTGAATCTTTATAAAGCGCTGGTTAGGCCACAACTGGAGTATTACGTCCAGTTCTGGTCACCACACTTTAGGAAGGATGTGAAGGCCCTTTGAGATGGTGCAGAGGAGATTTACCAGAATGGTTCCAGGGATGGGGGATCTTAGCCACAAGGACAGGTTGGAGAAGCTGGATTTGTTTTCATTAGAGCAAAAGAGGTTGAGGGGTGATTTGATAGGGGTGGACAAGATTATGACGGGTTTGGATAGGCTAGACGGGGAAAGGCTGTTCCCACTAGTTGATGGTACGATGACTAGGGGACACAGATTTAAGGTTTTGGGCAAGAGATACAGGGGATGTGAGGAAAAACTTTTTTACGCAGTTAGTGGCGATGACCTGGAATTTGCTGCCGACGGAAGTGGTGGAAGCGGACACACTCAGTGTTTTCAAGGGGAGACTGGATAAGCACTTGAGGGAAATAAACTTGCAGGGTTACGGGGATAGAACGGGGGAATGGGACTAACTTGATTGCTCTGCAGAGAGCCGGCACAGACTCGATGGGCCGAATGGCCTCCTTCTGTGACGTTATTACTCTATGACTCTATATAGCGATTTCTTTAGCTTGCAAGTATTTAGAGCCAACTGTATAATCAGTGCCCCCTCATTGGAACAACCTCTCTCACCATTGACAGATCGCTTCTGTCATCTCACCTGCAGCTGCCATCTATTGCAGCAACATCGGTGCCCTTGGAAAAAACACACCTTGGTCCTCTGAATCCTTCCACGATCAGCCCCAACACCAACATCACCAGGCACACCAACGTCACCAACAACATCACCAACCTTCCCCGCCATCACCTGATGCTGCACAGGACACAGGGCATCATCCCCTGACAACATTGCTGCCTAGGAGGCCAGCGATGGCATCACCATGGCCAGATTTACTTCACTTGACGCTGTAAATCCTGGCTGCCACCATCCCACACCAGCACCGTGAAGCATCCCTTTAATGTCCAAGCCATTCCATGCACACTCATCACTATAGTGGGTGGGGGGGGGTGGTTACCATCATGTCTCACCATTCACTGCAACTCACTAAACCACTTCCAAAGGTGCACACAGATCTGTCCAATAAGGTGAATTGTTGAAAATAAAGATTTCAATGTTTGACAACACATTAACAGAAACTTCACATGAACATTGGCTAAAACACCCAAGTGCCTACCCTTGTGTGTGGTTAGTTGGTATGATTACACTAGGATGAGGGTGAGTGTGAGGGGTGGCTAGTGAGATGGGGAAGTGATAATGTAGATAGAGAGGGTTGGATGGAGGTGCAAGGTAAGTTGGTGTGAGGAAGGATGTGCAGGAGTAGGGTAGGGAAGGCAGAGTGATGGGGATGTGATGAGTGGCACAGCAGGATGAGGCTGAGTGTGACATTGCAGTAACGTTTCGTGATCTACTGAGATCATTGAAAGGTTGGCACCACTACAGCCAGGCACTCCTGACGACATCCCTGCTTGTGTCCTCCTGTGCAATGTGCAACCAGACTGCGTTGATCTCCTGGGGAGGTCTCTACCACCCATGGGAAGGGAAGAGAATCTCCCTGCGTGCTGTGACTAAACATATGGAGGGAGTCATACATGAGCCTGGGTGCAGATGTGCACCTTTGTGCAGAACACTGACAGCACAACTGTCAAAATCAATGTGGCCGTGGTCCCTTTAAGGAAACCGGCTAATAACGCGTCATCAAATTACTTCATCAGACCCGTTTCTTGTTAATTGGCCAGGAACCCCGCAGGGCGGGCTTAACAAGGCTAATCTATGGAAAATCTTTTTGAGAGAGCGGCTGCAGATGGGAGCAGGACTGGAACTCGCCATCCAGCTCTCCCGACGCCATCCCGCCTCCGCAGGGAAATTCCAGCCCAAAGTTTTTTTTAGAACTCTCTTAGAACTTTTTAGAAGTGTGAAGTGATGCATTTTGGAAGGAAAAATTATAGGCAATATGAATTAAATGGTACAACTTTAAAGGGGGTGCAGGAACAGAGAGAACATGGAGTCCACAAACACAAATCTTTGAAGGTGGCAGGACAAGCTGATAAAGCTGTTAAATAAAATAGAGTCACAGAGTTCAAAAACAAGGAAGTTATGGTAAACCTTTATAAATCACTGGTTCGGCACAGCTAGAGCATTGTGTCCAATTCTGGGCACCACACTTTAGGAATTATGAGGTATTTGATAGAGGAGATAGGGAGAAACTGTTTCCACTGGCAGGAAGGTCGGTAACTAGAAGACACAGATTTAAGAAAATTGGCAAAAAAATCCAGGGGGGGTGAAATATGAATAATTTATTTTACGCAGCAAGTTGCTATGATCGGGAATACACTGCTTGAAAAGGTGGTGGAAGCAGATTCAATAGTAACTTTCAAAAGGGAATTGGATATATACTTTAAAAGGAAAAAAAATTGCAGAGCTATGGGGAAAGAGCAGGGGAGTGGATTAATTGGATAGCTCTTTCAAAGAGCTGGCACAGACACGATGGGCCGAATGGCCTCCTTCTGTGCTGTATGATTCTAACTCATGATCTTAGTATCTTTTTACCTTGATTTGGAAATGTTACTCTAAGAGTTAAAAAAAAATTGCATAAAGTTGCAAATTCAATCTTGATAAAACTGTGGTATCTTTTAAAGAACTTTGTAGTGCATGTATGATTTTATTTATGGGGATCCTACAAAAACCACAAATTCAGATCTTTCAGATTTACTTGGAATAGAAGTTGGCAGGCAGAAAATTTATTGCCATTCCATTGTGACGGAAACGTCTTTGGAATGTAAGCGTGAGTGTTGAGGGTAGATAGCTTGTGCTGTGAGTCAGCCGTGCCTCTGACCCCTGCTCTAAGGCTTTCAGTTCCTGCAGCAGCTTGTTTCTGTATATCCTGTTACTGGAGGTCAAGGCAAGGGTCGTTGGTTTTGGGGAGCAGATTGCTGACAATATCCTGCCTGCTGCAGGTGGCTCGTGCAAATAGACTGGTGTTTAAACTTCTGGCCAATGACTGAGAAGGAGGATACGCAGACTGACTTGCCTTTTATCATTTTCCCAGCTACAGTGATTAAAGTGATATAGATAGATTTTTTTTTTAATTTCACGTTATAATGTTATGATGTAATGGGATGTCAAGATAGAAACTTTTTGGTAATTTGATTTGTTGCCTTATTTTTAAAGCTAGTTTTCACCCAATCAATATTTTTTTCTTATTCTCTTCAGTATTCCTCCTCCAATTCTACAGACACAAATCCTAAAAAGAAAAATTGCTTCAGAATTATTTCTTAATCTGCACACAATTCTTTGTACATTGCCATTTTATCCCCTGCTCTCTTGAAGGCTGAGACTCATCCTGAGAATATAGTTACGTGGTGGTTGATTTTAACTCAGGGCGAGGTCGGTGCATGGTTTCCCGCTGTAGCACTGGGATAACCCTCAATTTTTTCTTGAGAGATCTATTACAGTACAGCTGCATTCCCAAGTCTCTATTGATGGCTTCCTTCCTGTCGGGCAGTTCCTGGCATCTACCTGACACTTTAACCTGGATATTAACTGGGGCAGGTTATGTAGGTGGGGAGTCGGGGGTGGGGCAGAGTTTTACATGGGAAACCCTGAAGTCCCTTAGTTAAAACTCCACAGCATGCATCTTTTGGCCCTGACAGGTTTCCTGCCCGGAAGTCAGCCTGGTTGACAGGCTTGGCTTCCAGTCAGGCGGGGGAGCACTCCGGAGCCGGCCGCAGGACCAGGTAGATCCAATCCACGACCTCGGTAGGGTGGGGTGGGGTGGGGGTGGGGGGCTCCGATCCCCAACCCCGGGGGCCTTTGTATGGGGGTGGGGTCTGATTGGGGGTGACCAGAGGAACCCTCTTGCTCCTCCTGGTCTACAAGCAGTGCTTCAGTATTATTTCTTAATCTGCACACTTTTCTTTGTACTTTGCCAATTTTATCCCCTGCTCTCCTTGAAGGCTGAGACTCTCTCCGAAGCTGTCCTCGCCCCACTTCAGCTGCCGGGTTTCCCGAGGCCTGGGAAACCCGGTCGCCCACGGTAAAACCTGCAAAGCAGGTTAAATCAGAGGCTGCCAGCCTCATTAAAATATTTAAATTGTCAACCCACCTCCTGGGAGCCTGTTGGCTGCCCGCCCCTTGCCCCTCTTCCGCCCCCCCGCCTTGTAAAACCCAGAAGTGGGAAGGGTTGGGGGGTCAGGGTTTGATTTTTAAAATTTTAACATCTGACCCCCAAATCCAACCCGCCTGTTTTTGTGTGCTAAATTTCAGCCCTTTAGCTCCTAGAACCCCCTGTTTTGGGAAATTATCAGTGTGAGCATAACCTAATACATTATAAGAACATAAAGAACATAAGAAATAAGAGCAGGAGTAGGCCATACGGCCCCTCGAGCCTGCTCCACTATTCAATAAGATCATGGCTGATCATCGACCTCAACTCCACTTTCCCACCCGATCTCCATATTACTTGATTCCCCTAGAGTCCAAAGATCTATCTATCTCAGCCTTGAATATACTCAAAGACTCAGCATTCACAGCCCTCTGGGGCAGAGAATTCCAAAGATTCACAACCCTCTGAGTGAAGAAATTCCTCCTCATCTCGTTCTTAAATGGCCTACCCTTTATCCTGAGCCTGTGACCCCTGGTTCTAGACATTCCAGCCAGAGGACATTATACCATTAGGTCCTAGAATCCTTCAGGATTATTTGCTGTATATAATGTACAGAGGATACAGGGTGCTTCCCAGTAAATTACAGCGAGTAATTCAATCCAAGGTTTCAGATAGCATCATAAGCATATTTATGCTTGTCATCTGGACCCCAAGATTGGATTACCTCCTCAGCTTCACTGGGGGACATCTGATAATGTTTGTTACAGTTGGCAGAAATTAATTTTATGTGCAATATTCACTTTGTTTTCTGTTCTCTCTTAGCAGGTGTTTTTTTTTAGTTAAAACTAGGGCCATTTGATGCAGGACCTCAGATTATGAGTTTAGATGCATGCAAAAAATTGCATGAAATCTATCCTCTGTACTGAAAAATGAGAAAAGTGTACGGGAGGAAAAAAATATTGAATGGCGAATGTCTCTTAAAAGTGCCTTTTCTTTCTCTTCAGATACAAGTATTTAGCTTACTATAGTATAAAAACCTCAAATGTAAAAAATGTTTCTGTTTATTTGTTTCAATGCTATTGACTGGTGCGCTTAAACAGTCTTGCTTACATAAATCTCTGATCAGTAGTTTCAGATCTGCTTACGTGTCAACTCATTAGGGGGTGACGATCTCTCATTTTTTAAAATAAAAACCACGTGACCTCTTTAGATGTATGCCACTCATGAAAAATAAAAGCAGCTCCTCCGTATGTTTAAATGGCTTTGCAAACTCTGCCACCACTCTTGGTGATCCTAAATGTCACTCTTAATGTCTCCCCAGTGTTGACAGTTCTGCAATTGCCATCATATTGTCAATATTTGTACAGTGATATATATATGTGTGTGTGTGTATTAATCATGATTGTAGAGGTGGAGCTGATTGAGTGATTGTTTTATGGATGAAAGATTAGTATTACAGTTCTGAACAGCTAGCACATTTCAATCTTTAAAAAAAAAATTAAATATAAACTGAGGATGATACAGATTTTTCTGCCACCTCAGTATTTTTTATAATTATCATTTCTAAAGAGCCATTTATATGAAATGTACTGATATCTCTCGATTAGGATGTGGGATAGGTGAACCTACTGTTGATTCCACACTGCTATTTTGCAAGCTCACAAGCTTCTCCTAACAGTGCAAAAACATTAAAAATTACATTTCAATGGTTCTCTGGTCATAGTTTTTAAACTTGACTTTGCGCTAACTGGGCTGCACTGTCGGTAATTCTTTGGGAGGTAGGAGACAGAGAGTAGGAATAAAGGAAATGTTCTCTGATGGTAGGATGTGACAAGTGGTGTTCCCCAGGGATCTGTACTGTGACTTCAGCTTTTCACCATATATATTAATGACTTAGATGAAGGAATAGAGAGTTGTATATCCAAGTTTGCAGGTGGCACAGTAAGTTGTGTAAATGGGAGCAGGAAGTTACAAAGGGACATAGTTAGACTAAGTGAATGGGCAAAACTATGGCAGATGGACATTGCTATCAGGGAGAAGGAGTGTGAAATATTAGATGAAATAAACATAGTGAGAGAGGAAGTATTATTAAGGGGTTTAGCAGCTTTAAAAGTGGATAAATCCCCAGGCCCGGATGAAATGTATCCCAGGCTGTTAAGCGAAGCAAAAGAGGAAATAGCAGAGGCCCTGACCATCATTTTCCAATCCTCTCTGGCTTCAGGTGTGGTGCCAGAGGACTAGAGGACTGCTAATGTGGTACCCTTGTTTAAAAAGGGGGAAAAGGATAGACTGAGTAATTACAGGCCAGTCAGCCTAACCTCAGTGGTGGGAAAATTATTGGAAAGAATTCTGAAGGACAGGATAAATCTTCATTTAGAAAGACACGGATTAATCAAGGATAGTCAGCACAGATTTGTTAAGGGAAGGTTGTGTCTGACAAACTTGATTGAATTTTTTGAGGAGGTAACAAGGAGGGTAGATGAGGGTAGTGCGTTTGATGTAGTGTATATGGACTTTAGCAAGGCTTTTGATAAGGTTCCACATGGCAGACTGGTCACGAAGTTAAAAGCCCATGGGATCCAGAGCAAAGTGTCAAGTTGGATTCAAAACTGGCTCGGAGGCAGGAAGCAGAGGGTAATGGTTGATGGGTGTTTTTGTGACTGGAAGGCTGTTTCCAGTGGGGTTCCGCAGGGCTCAGTACTAGGTCCCTTGCTTTTTGTGGTATATATCAATGATCTAGACTTGAATATAGGGGGTATGATTAAGAAGTTTGCAGATGATACTAAAATTGGCTGTGTGGTTGATACTGAAGAAGGAAGCTGTAGACTGCAGGAAGATATCAATAAATTGGTCAGGTGGGCAGAACAGTGGCAAATGGAATTCAATCCGGAGAAGTGTGAGGTAATGTATTTGGGGAGGGCTAACCAGGAAAGGGAATCAACTGTATAAAACACTAGTTAGGCCTCAGCTAGAGTACTACGTGCAGTTCTGGTCACCACATTATAGGAAAGATGTGATTGCACTAGAGAGAGTACAGAGGAGATTTACAAGGATGTTGCCGGGAGTAGAGAATCTTAGCTATGAGGAAAAACTGGATAGGCTGGGTTTGTTTTCCTTGGAACAGAGGAGGCTGAGGGGAGACCTTATTGAGGTGTATAAAATTATGAGAGGCCTAGATAAAGTGGATAGAAAGGACCTATTTCCCTTAGCAGAGGGGTCAAAAACCAGGGGGCACAGATTTAAAGTAATTGGTAGAAAGTTTAGAGGGGATTTGAGGGGAAATTTCTTCACCCAGAGGGTTGTGGGGGTATCAAATTCACTGCCTGAAAGAGTGGTAGAGGCAGGAACCCTAACCACATTTAAAAAGTACTTGGATGTGCACTTGGGATGCTGTAACCTGCAGGGCTACAGACCAAGATCTGGGAAGTGGGACTAGGCTGGATTGCTCTTTGTTGGCCAGCGCGGACACGATGGGCCGAAATGGCCTCCTTCCGTGCTGAAACTTTCTATGATTCTATGGGCTGGATTTTGAATGACCCATGGAGTCGGGTTTGGAGGCGTGTGGGGGGTTAAATTTGCGGGGTCGGGGTTTCCGACCCCATTCCGACTCCATCCCGCCTCCACGCAATTTTGACAAAATCAGTCGCGGGGTTCCCGACTCCGTCCCGCCTCCAAGAGGCGGGAGAGGCCATTAAAGCCCTTAACAAGCTCTAAATTGGCTCTGTAATGCCATTTTGAAACGTTTTAGCTAGTTTAACCCTTTTCTGACGTGAAGTACGCCTGGTGTGAAACACTCCAGTGAAACCTGGCGGGAGCACAAGTGGACAGCTGACTATCAGCTGCAGGTCCACTATTACAACGGAGATGTGATGAAGGTAGTAGTAGTATTAGGTCTGAAAGTCGCCGCTGCTGCAGTGACTTGGATGCAAAAAAAATTCTCTGTCTCTGTCTCTGTCTCTTTCTTTCTTTCTCCACCCCCCCCCCCCCCCCTATCATCAGAGGCGACTTTCAGACTGAAACCACTAATTGGTTCATGGGTTCCCACATGCTGGAACTCAATTACTCAATTAAGTGAAAATTGCATCATTCATCCACATTAATCTGGAGTCAGGGGGAAACACGAAATGCGGATTACACGACCCCAACCCGACCCCAAGACAAAATCCAGCCCTCTGATTCTATGGAGTTCAGTGTCGGGAAGTATGAGATCTACTTTGGATCTGAGAAAGACAAATCGGAATATTTTCTTAATGGTGAGAGACTAGGTTATGTGGAGGATCAAAGGTGTCCATGTACACAAATCACTAAAATCTAGTGCACAGGTACAAAAAGTAAGTACAGAATAGATATATTGGAGGGGGCACAGTGCAGATCCACCAGACGGATACTGCGGTTTAAAGGGTTAATTTATGAGGACTGGTTGCATAAACTTGGCTTGTATTCCCTTGAGTTTAGAAAGTTGACGGGTGATCTAATTGAGGTGTTTAAAATGGTAAAGGAATTCAGTAGTGTAGATACAGAGAAACTATTTCTTCTGGTAGTGGAATCCAGAACAAGAGGGCTGGGCCATTTAGGAGTGAAATCAGGAAACACTTTCATGCAGAGCGAACTCTCCCCCCAAAAGGCTGTGGATGTTGGGTAAATTAAAATTTTTAAGACTAAGATTGATAGATTTTTATTAGGTAAGAGTATCAAGGGATCAAGGGATATGGAGCAAAAGTGGGTAAATGGACTTGAGGTGCAGATTAGCCATGATCTAACTGAATGGCCTACTCCTGTTCCTAAGTTCCTACTGCATTAGGTATAAAGCCCAAGCGGCATGAAATTACTGCCTGGAGATGGCTTGACACCCCTTCCCTAAGTACACTTCGGTTAACTTACTCTTTAATTGTACAACAACAACTTGTATTTATATAGCGCCTTTAATGTAGTAAAACGGCCCAAGGCACTTCACAGGAGCATAATAAAACAAATTTTGACATCGAGCCACATAAGGAGATATTAGGGCACATGACCAAAAGCTTGGGCAAAGAGGTAGGTTTCATGGAGTGTCTTAAAGGAGGAAAGAGAGGTAGAGAGGTGGAGAGATTTAGGGAGGGATTTCCAAAGCTTAGGGCCTTGGCAGCTGAAGGCACGGCCGCCAATGGTGGAGTGATTCAAATTGGGGATGCTCAAGAGGCCAGAATTAGAGGACCGCAGATATCTCAGTGACATCATCCGAAAACACAGCAGCAGTTTCCACATGTACACTGACGACACCCAGCTCTACTTCGCCACCACTTCTCTTGACCCCTCCACTGTCTCTAAATTGTCAGACTGCTTGTCTGACATCCAGTACTGGATGAGCAGAAATTTACTCCAGCTAAATATTGGGAAAACTGAAGCCATTGTCTTCAGTCCCCGCCAGAAACTCCGTTCCCTAGCCACCAACTCCATCCCTCTCCCTAGCATCCGTCTGAGGCTGAACCAGACTGTTTGCAACCTTGGTGTCATATTTGACCCTGAACTGAGCTTCCGACCACATATCCACGCCATCACTAAGACCGCCTATTTCCACCTCTGTAATATCACCCAACTCTGTCCCTGCCTCAACTCATTTGCTGCTGAAACCCTCATCCATGCCTTTGTTACCTCTAGACTTGATTATTCCAACGCACTCCTGGGTGGCTTCCCACATTCTACCTTACGTAAACTTAAGGTCATCCAAAACTCGGTTGCCCGTGTCCCAACTTGCACCAAGTCCCATTCACCCATCACCTCTGTGCTCGCTGACCTACATTGACTCCCGGTTAAACAACGCCTAGATTTTAAAATTCTCATCCTTGGCCGGAATTTTCTTTACCTTGGCGGGTCTGGTGCGGCTGGCGTCTGTGGTGGGTCATGACCCCGCTGCTAGCTCCATCCCGCTGTACAAAATGAACTTACCTTAATGGGGCCTAATAAGCCCGCTCAGTGCAATACCTGGCCCAATGAGATGGAGCGGGTCTGATGACATCATTCATGACGCGTTTTCAGCTGGGACCCTTAAAGGGACCATGGCCACATTAAATTTTAAGTTTGATCTAACATACTGGGTATTGAATCTTTACTCTACAATAATATAATAAAAGTTATATATGAGTGACAGAGAAATATTTAAATAATATTATCATTAAGTAAGATGATGCCATCGACAAATACGATCAAGAACATAATTAAAAATGTACATTAATTGGGAAGTTATTGGTGCTGATGTCTCAAATCTATAGATTTTTGTATCAGTAACTGGTACAAATAAAAGATGTGTGTGTGTAGGTAATATATAAAATTAAGCAGATTTTAAATGTAATTGTAAAGGGGTGGATTTACAATCTTACGCAAGTTCAGCGGAAGAGCTGCGGAAACCCTGACAAACAGTGTAAGTGGTGCTTACAATGTGTTTCTGGGATTTCTGCAGCTCTTCCACTGAAGTTAACAATGAACAAGTGACAGAACCTCTGAAGAAATTCACCCTAAAGTCTCAGACTGAAAAATTAAATTAGTCATATTCAGGAACTGAAAGCAAACTGAACCAGTGGAATGAGTGATGAAAATGAAATTGTTAACGGTTGATGACTTGATTTAATGTGTAACTGGACAATCGCAGTATACTGTGAGAAAAACCTGACCAGAAACAACACAAAAATTTATTTAAATAGTATATGTCATTTTTTATAGTGCAGATCAATTCACTGCAATTACTGTTGAGTTGGAAGGCAACAGCCGAGAACGACCAGTGAAAAATGTATTTCCCTCACCATCCAGGGTAGCGCTTACATCCTTTCAGAAATTTCTGAATTAACATTTACCAGTAGCTTTTCAAGTAGAACAGAATCTCCATCAATCTGTTAGCTGATGTAATCAACATGTTTTTATTTTGGTTTGTTTTCCATGCTGTCAAGTAATCAGCTGAAGCAATGGCCATGGAACTCACGCCTCAGGTTGACAGACGTGGTTCCCGAGCTGCGTGAATCCCCTGGCCATGCAGGGAAATTTAAAAAGTAAGTGAAAAAAGGCTCTTAGTGCCTGTCAACTACCTGATAATTATCTCAATTGGGTCCCCCGCCACTGCCAGTCAGGTCGGCTCCACAATGACAGACGCGCCTGTGGGAAAGGTGCGTGGGAGCGAGGTGACAGTGGGTTCCCGAGCTGCTGTCAAAAATAACAACTTTCCCACCCGACCCGCCACCAATCGCGCCTTCTACCGCCACGGAAAATTCAGCCCCTTGTTTTCAAATCCCTCCATGACCTCGCCCCTCCCTATCTCTTTCATCTCCTCCAACCCCGCAACCATCCGAGATATCTGCGCTCCTCTAATTCTGGCCTCTTGAGCATCCCTGATTTTAATCGCTCAACCAATGGTGGCCATGCCTTCTGCTGCCAAGACCCTAACCTCTGGAATCCCCTCCCTAAACCTCTCTACCTCTCTTTCCCCCTTTAAGATGATCCTTAAAAACCTATCTCATCTGCCCTAATATCTCCTTATGTGGCTCGGTGTCAAATTTTGTTTTATAATGCTCCGGCGAAGCGTCTTGGGACGTTTTACCTCGTTAACTGCGCTATATAGATACAAGTTGTTGTTGGTTGTGGGGCTGGAGGAGATTACAGAGGTAGGGAGGGGCGAGGCCATGGAGGGATTTGAACACAAGGACGAGAATTTTAAAATCGAGGCGTTGCTTAACCGGGAGCCAATTTAGATCAGCAAGCACAGGGGTGATGGCTGAATGGGACCTGGTGCGAGTTAGGACACTGGCAGCAGAATTTTTGATGACCTCAAGTTTACAGTGCAGTTTGTATTGATGCAAAGCTAACAGCACCAACTATGTAGTTTACTGGCCTTATACTGGACTGCATGACAAGAAGACATCAACAATAGAAGTATTCCAACCACAGCAATAACAACACTTCGTGATGTAGTTAATTGAGGATTACGCCATCACACGACAGAGGGCATCACAAGGTTGCTTTTATTATGGCGGTTCACCAGATTATTTCAGTAGAATCGTAACTTCCCCAACAGTTAACATTTTCATAAAAGGGAAGTGAGAAATTTTTTAAGTGTGCACTATGCCCGGTAGTGATTTGTTTGTAATGACATCGTGATTTATAATATACACTGCATGCCTGTTTGAAGTTTCACAGTGAAGCAGAAGGAAGTTTACAGTTTGAATGCGGGTTTACATTTATTTTGCTAAAACCCTGTTTACAGCATATTAAGCTTTTGAAGATAGTAACAGCTTTTCTGCAGTAGGGAAAATCTCGATCCTTTTTTAATACTGCACAACTTTTGTTTAAAACACTATTATTGAGAAACAAAGTTGAAGTGCCAGCAAGGACATTATCAAGGTCAAAGAGAATAGGAGAGAAGATGCAGTAACTCGAGCACTGTTCAGGTGACACCAAGCTTGGGTTTTAAAAGATTGCAGGAGGAAGAGTAAACTGAGGCAGGTAAGCAGTTCACGATCCTGGGAAAGAATGATTTGAAGTAGGAGGCGACGAAATGAGCCTTGAGTTCAACATAACGAGAATGCAAGATTTAAAAACTTCTGGCGTTATATGTACACTGTTATTTAACAGACTGGGGGTTTTTCTTTAAAAAAAACCTTCTATGCGAATGCAGTTGTAAATTTTTATAAACCGCTGAGGATAGTATGTCCTCACAGCGTTAAAATGTTGGCAGATAACTTGGCTGCAGTTCTGACTGCATTGTACTTGTGTATCGATGTGTTTCTTGATATTTTCACATTTATAATTAAAAATGAAATGTGACTAGTAATAGAGGTCAATTTCACATCACTCGTACCCCTTTCTCACTACTTTTTTGTTTGCCCGTAGGCAGTATCTGATTATTTTATTACTGCTGCGGATCCTAATTTAACTTTCCAGCTCCCCTTCCCCAAAAAAATTGGAATGGGGGCGAGAGGAAGAGATTTTAAATGTGGAAAAAAATCAGTTGGTTGAAGAAATGTAACCATCAAGCCTGTGTCAAATATTAAGAGAGCTTGTTTTTTTTTAAGTATATATACTTAAGGGTGGGGTTAACCTGCTTTGTTCTGTATCCTATTTTTGATCTATACAGTTTCCATGTCATGAAGACCAGTATTGTGCTGTCAGGGTATTGTGTGTTACAGTGGTATGCACGGAACTTGCTGTATTCACTTGAGTGTGTTTTTCTCCTTAACTTGTGTGAAATCTATTGTACCTGTCCCCTTTGGGAGAGAGGATTACAATGGTAGCCTTGTCTATCCATCCATCTGTCCACTTATCTGCCTGTCCCTGAAAAATACCTTGAGAATTGCGTCTCAGGTCCCCACCAGATTTTTCTGGCCCCCTTTTTAAGGATGAGCTGCTTTCCTTTTGAACTTGGGTTTGCTTGGATCAAAATCAAGCTGACAGCAAAATTCCTGTCTACAATTTCGACCCAAAAGAAAATACTGATTGACGTCTATTGTAAACCAACATATTTGGCAACTGCCTGACCTTGTGACTCTACTGAGAAAGACTCAATTTTCATGTAGTGAAGAGTGGCATTGGTGGAGAAGAGGGATTTCAGATTTACTCAATGACTCGTCTTCATATTTGGACCACCAGCTTCATTACATTTCAGGCAAGGCATGAAATGTAATGTTTCTTCATGTGGTCTCCAGTCCACAACCTCAGTTCCCCCACTGGAAGCAGCAAGGATGGCACACTAGGGCCTAGAAATTTGATAGCTCTGCCCTCGTTTTTCAAGCGCTAAACAGGCACCTAAGCCGGAATTTTTCCCACCTGGGCAGATCCGGTGTGAGCGGTGTCCATGGCGGGTCGTGACCCCGCTGCTGGTTCCATCCTGCTGCAGAAAATGAACTTACCTTAATGGGGCCTATTAAGCTCAGCCAGCGCATTACCTGGCCCAATTAGATGCGTCGAGGCTCGTGATGTCATTTACGACGCGTTTTCAGCTGGGATCCTTAAAGCGAGCCTAGCCACATTAGATTTTAAGTTTAATTTAAAATAGTGGGTGCTGAATCTTTACTCTACAATAATAAAATAAAAGTTATATATGTGTGACAAAGAAATATTTAAATAATATTATCATTAAGTAATATGATGCCACCTACAAATACGATCAAGAACATAATTAAAAAAGTACATTAATTGGGAAGTTATTGGTGCTTTAGTCACAAGTCTATAGACTTTTGTATCAGTAACTGGTACAAATAAAAGATGTGTGTGTATAGGTAATACATAACATTAAGAAGATTTTAAATGTAATTGTAAAGGCGTGGATTTACAATCTTATGCAAGTTCAGCGGAAGAGCTGTGGAAACCCTGACAAACAGTGTAAGTGGTGCTTACAATGTGTTTCAGGGATTTCTGCAGCTCTTACGTTGAAGTTAACAATGGACAAATGAGAGCATCTCTGCAGAAATTCACCCTAAAGTCTCAGACTGAAAAATTAAATTAGTCATATTCAGGGACTCAAAGCAAATTAAACCAGTGGAATGAGTGATGAGAATGAAATTGTTATAGTTGATGACTTGATATAATGTGTAACGAGACAATAACAGTATACTGTGAGAAAAACCTGACCAGAAACAACACAAACATTTATTTAAATGGTATATGTCATTTTTTATAGTGCAGATCAATTCACTGCAATTACTGTTGAGTTGGAAGGCAACAGCCAAGAATGGCCAGTGAAAAATGTATTTCCCTCACCATCCAGGGAAATACTTAGGGGGAAAATTCAGTTGGTTGCGCCTCCCGTTAGCGCCTTAAGAGGGCGCTAATGGGGCGCAAAACAACTAGCGCCCGGGTGCGGCGATGTTTGCGCCGCTCGCGAAATTAACTAGACATTTTGCGGCGGCGCTAAACACTACCGCCACGATCTCCTGCACGGGCAGATCGTGACGTCAGTCGAGTGTGCAACGCCCCGGTATCGCCCCGGAGCGGATATTGAGTGGCGCCCCCTGCCTTACCGCCTGCCGCTAGCAACAAAAGGTTGAGGGGAGCGTTTTGCAGTCAGGAAGGGACTGGGGGAGCGCTATTTAAAGGTCACCGCTTCCTGCCTTTTATTGTTGGTGACATTTTTGAACCACGCTTTCTGAGAGAGAGAGAGAGAGAGAGAGACTTCTGGAGAGATTCAACGCTGTGTGAAGGAGTTTTGGGTACTGAGCAGCACTTTGCAGCTTCATTTTGATTTGCCCTTCCTTGTATCGATTTAGAAGAGACTGAGTGGGGGCTGCACTCTGAGCTCTTTGCCTGGTACTCTCCATTGTTCTTTCCAGCAGATTTGATGTGCAGGTCTCTCCAGGCCGAGATTCAAGGCTGCAATGAGCAGGATGCGGATAGAAAGCAAGATCAACCCTCCCCTTTAAGAACTGGCCCGCGCCATTGTGTGTGTGTTCCATTGCTGACTGACATCACATGAGCTTTGCCAGCGCTCTGAGGTAGCGTCTTGCTCCTCGGCCTTTGCGCCTTAAGACAGGTGTGAAGCGCCTGATTTAGCACTCCAATCACCTCCAGGGGCGATAAAAGTCAAGTTTGCAGTCAGTGGCGATAATTAGCGCCAGGCGCTAATCTTTGTGCCCGGCCGATAATTGCGCCCCAAATGGGGCGATACTGAATTTCTCCCCCTTAGAGTCATAGTCATAGAGTCATAACGGCACAGAAGGAGGCCATTCGGCCCATCGAGTCTGTGCCTGCTCTCTGTAGAGCAATCCAGTCCATCCCATTCCCCCGCTCTATCCCCATAGCCCTGCAGGTTTATTTCCCTCAAGTGCCTATCCAGTCTCTCCTTGAAAACATCGAGTGTCTCCGTTTCTACCACTTCCGTCGGCAGCGAATTCCAGGTCATCGCCACTCGCTGCGTAAAAAAGCTTTTCCTCACGTCCCCCCTGTATCTCTTGCCCAAAACCTTAAATCTGTGTCCCCTAGTCGTTGTACCATCAATTAGTGGGAACAGCCTTTCCCCGTCTAGCCTATCCAAATTTGTCATAATCTTGTACACCTCTATCAAATCACCCCTCAACCTCCTTTGCTCTAATGAAAACAAATTCAGCTTCTCCAACCTGTCCTTGTAGCTAAGATCTCCCATCCCCAGAACCATTCTGGTAAATCTCCTCTCACCCTCTCAAGGGCCTTCACATCCTTCCTAAAGTGTGGTGACCAGAACTGGACACAATACTCCAGTTGTGGCCGAACCAGCGCTTTATAAAGGTTCAGCATAACTTCTCTACTTTTGTACTCAATACCTCTATTTATGAAGCCCAAGATCCCATATGCTTTGTTAACAATTCTCTCAATATGTCCTGCCACCTTCAGGGACCTATGCACATTAATTCCCAGGTCCCTCTGTCCCTGCACACTCTGTAAAATTGTGCCATTAAGTGTATATTGCCTCTCACTGTTCCTTCTGCCAAAATGCATCACCTCACACTTCTCTGTATTAAATTCCATCTGCCACTTGTCTGCCCATTCTGCTAGCCTTTCTATGTCCTGTTGCAGTCGATTGGTATCATCATCACTGTTTGCCACAGCCCCAAGTTCGGCGTCATCGGCAAATTTAGATATTCTACTCTGTATTCCAATATCCAGGTCATTTATATAAATCAAAGAAAGCAGTGGCCCCAGCACTGATCCTTGGGGAACACCACCGTCTAACATCCTCCAGTCTGAAAAACAGCCATTTACCACAACTCGCTGTTTTTTGTCCTTAAGCCAATTCCTTATCCAAGCTGCCACTGACCCACCTATTCCATGAGCCTCAATTTTGTTAACCAGCCTTCTATGTGATACTTTGTCAAACGCCTTCCGAAAATCCATGTAGACAACATCCATTGCATTCCCTTCATCAATCCTCTTTGTTACTTCATCAAAAATTAAATTAGATTAGTCAAACACGATCTGCCTTTTACAAATGCGTGTTGGCTCTCCTTAATTAGCTTAAACCTCTCCAAGTGCCCGTTAATTTTTTCCTTGATTATTGTTTCTAAAACTTTACCCACCACTGATGTTAAACTGACCGGCCTGTAGTTACTTGGATTGTCCTTACACACTTTCTTGAACAATGGTGTCACATTTGCCACTTTCCAATCCTCAGGCACCTCCCCCGCATCTAGGGAAGATTGGAAAATTATGGCAAGCCCTTCCGCTATCTCCTCTCCGAATTCCCTTAGCAACCTGGGATGCAAGCCATCTGGACAAGGTGACTTGTCCACTCTAAGCATACCCAGCCTTTCTAGTACATCCTGTCTATCAATTTTCACCCCTTCCATTGCTTCTACCTTTTCCACTTCTACTGATATTTTGTCAGCATCCACCTCCTTAGTAAACACCAATACAAAGTACTCATTGAGTATTCTAGCCTTGCCCTGTGCCTCTAAGCATATATCACCTTCTTTGTCTCTAATAGGCCCCACCCCGCCTCTTACTACCCGCTTACTGTTTATATGCCAGTAGAAGATTTTTGGGTTCCCTTTTATGTTAACCGCCATTCTACTCTCATATTCTCTCTTTGCCAATCTTATTTTCATCTTCACATCCCCTCTCAACTTATTGTATTTGGTTTGGTTCTCCCTTGAAGAATTCACCTGACATGCATCATACACCCTCTATTTTTGTTTCATCATCTTTTCTATCTCCCTCGTCATCCAAGGAGCCCTTGCTTTGGCTCCCTTACCCTTCCCTCTTGTTGGAATGTACCTAGCCTGTACTTGGAACATCTCCTCCTTAAAGATCACCCATTGTTCCGTTACAGTTTTTCCTGTCAGCCTTTGGTTCCATTTTACCCTGGCTAGATCCTTTCGCATACCATTGAAGTTAGCCCTATTCCAGTTTAGAAGTTCCACTCTAGATTGTTCCTTGCTCCTCTCCATTGCTAATCTAAATCTTATGATTCGATGATCACTCGTACCCAAGTGTTCTCCCACAGACACTTCGTCGACCTGGCCCACCTCATTCCCCAGCACCAGATCCAGCAATGCCTCCTTCCGAGTTGGGCCAAGAACATATTGGTCAAGGAAATTCTCCTGAACACATTTCAGAAATTCCTCCACCTCCTTTCCCTTTACCCTAGCATTATCCCAATCGATATTTGGGTAATTAAAGTCCCCCAATATCACTACTCTATAACTCTTGTATATCTCTGCGATTTCCCTGCAGATTTACTCCTCTACCTCCCTCTCACTATTTGGAGGCCTATAGAATACCTGCAATAGCGTGATCATACCCTTTTTGCTCCTCAACTCTAACCAAATGGATTCTGTCCTTGTCCCCTCAAGAACATCCTCCCTTTCCAACACTACAATGTCTTCCTTAATCAGCACTGCCACCCCACCTTCCTTTTTTCCTTCCCTATCTTTTCTGAACACCTTGTACCTTTGAATATTAAGTGCCCAGTCTTCACCGTTTTTAAGCCACGTTTCTGTTATTGCCACAACATCATATTGCCACCCGGCTAATTGTGCTTGTAGCTCACCAACCTTATTCACCACATTTTGTGCATTTATGTACATGCATTGTAAACCCATTTTTGAATTTTTCGTAGTCTTTCTTAGTCTGCTCCTATCTAATATGGTACTACTTCCGCCTCTAGTACTGTCTTCTCTAGTACTATCCAACACAATCACTCTTTTATGCACCTTATTCCTACTCTTATATGCTGGTGCCCATCCCCCTGCCAAGCTAGTTTAAACCCTCCCCAACAGCACTAACAAACCTCCCCACGAGAATATTAACCCGGCTCTGTTGAGGTGTAACCCGTTCGGCTTGTACAGGTCCCACCTTCCCCAGAAATGGTCCCAATGCCTCAGGAATCTAAAGCCCTCCCTCCTGCACCATCTCTCCAGCCACGTCTATTCCTCCTAGCACGTAGCACCGGGAGTAATCCGGAGATTACTACCTTTGAGGTCCTGTTTTTTAATCTCTCTCCTAGCTCCCTAAACTCTGCCTGCAGGACCTCATCCCTCTTTCTGCCTATGTCGTTGGTACCGATATGGACAACGACCTTTGGCTGTTCACCCTCCCGCCTCAGAGTGTCCTGCAGCCGCTTGGTGACATCCTTGACCCTGGCACCAGGGAAGCAACATACCATCCTGGAGGCACGTCTACGGCCACAGAAACGCCTGTCTGCTCCCCTAACTATCGAATCCCCTACCACTATTGCTCTTCCACTCTTTTTCCTCCCCCGCTGTGCAGCTGACCCACCCCTGGTGCCGTGGACTTGACTCTGCTGCACTCACCAGAGGAACCATCGCCCTCACCAGTACTCAGAACAGAATACTGGTTGGAGAGCGCGATGCACTCCGGGGACTCCTGCACTACCTGCCTGGTCCTCCTCTTCTGTCTGGCGGTCACCCATTCCCTCTCTGCCTGCATACTCTGAAGCTGCGGGGTGACCACCTCTAGAAACGTGCTATCCACGTGACTCTCAGCCTTGCGGATGCACCGCAGTGACTCCAGCCGCCGCTCAAGCTCTGAAACCTGGAGCTCGATTTGCTGTAGCTGGCGACACTTCCTGCACCTGTGGTCGTCCAGGCTACGTGAAGCATCCAGGACTTCCCACATGGCGCAGGATGTGCACTCCACGGGACTGAGCTGCCCTGCCATGCCTCTATTTAATAGACTAAGAACGAACCCAGCAGAAATAAACTTAAAACTTAACAAAAAACACTCCCCAGCTACTTACCAATCAGCTCTTTCTCTCTGTTTAATAGGCTATTAACTAACTTAGCAGAAATAAACTTATAGGCCTAAAAATTCGGTTGATTTGCGCCTCCCGTTAGCGCCCTCTTAGGCAAAGCAACTAGCACCTGGGTGCGGCGCCGCCAATGCCTCCCGCAAAATTCAGCGGGAGGTTAGCAGCGGTGGTAACCGTTAGCGCCCCGCAGCGCTGTGCCGCCGGCGATGACGTCATCGCCGTGCGCAGCGCCCCAAACGTGCCCCGGCCACGATCTTCGGTAGCGCCCTCTGACTTACCACCGAATGCTATGTCCGACAGGGTCGGGGGGGCCTACCTGCGGCCGGGGCGGCGCGAATTAAAGGGAAGGTGCCGGGTGGCCATTTCTGTTGCTGGCCGCCTGCCAGCACCTGCCCACTCTGCCGTCCCCGGCCTCCTCTGCAGTCCCCCCCCGCCCCCCCCGCCCCGCGGAGTGCCGGCTGCGCTCCGTGAGCCCGGCACTTCTCTTGAGTGCCGGGCTCTTTTGCCGGCACACCGATCCCTCATGGCCCAGCTGGGCCCCGGGTTACACTGTGCTAGGCCCCTCCCCTTTACTAAGGGGAGGAAGGCCTACAGTACCGCAGCGCGACATTCACTTGAAGAGCCCCAAGAGGGAGGCGGGGCACTTCCAGTAGTGCCCCATCTCCCTCCTGGGGCGCTACCGGTGAATTTCGGGCACGGGGCGATAATTTTTTCAGGGCACTAAAAGTAGCACCCCGGCGAAGTTAGCGCCCCAAAAGGGGCACGACTCAAGTTTTCCCCAATAAACTTAAAAAAAAAAAAATACATTCACCAGTTACTCACCAATCAGCTCCTTCCCTTGTGTCGACATCACTTTTTTTACTCTGACGCCTCTGTTGAGTTGCTGCCGTTCGGGACTGCTCCTTTTAACTGCTCGGTCTCGCTGTGCTCCCACCAGGTCCGCTCCTTCCGGTGCTGCTCCCGCTCTCGGCGCTCTTTATATCGCTACTCCCGCTCTCGGCGCTCCTTGTGCCGCTGCTCCCGCTCTCGGCGCTCTTTGTGCCGCTGCTCCCGCTCTCGGCGCTCTTTCTACCACTGCTCCCGCTCTCGGCGCTCCTTGTGCCGCTGCTCCCGCTCTCGGCGCTCTTTATATCGCTGCTCCCGCTCTCGGCGCTCTTTATATCGCTGCTCCCGCTCTCGGCGCTCTTTATATCGCTGCTCCTGCTCTCGGCACTCCTTGTGCCGCTGCTCCCGCTCTCGGCGCTCTTTGTGTCGCTGCTCCCGCTCTCGGCGCTCTTTATATCGCTGCTCCCACTCTCTGCGCTCTTAATACCGCTGCTCCCGCTCTCGGCGCTCTTTATATCGCTGCTCCCGCTCTCGGCGCTCTTTATACCGCTGCTCCCGCTCTCGGCGCTCTTTGTGTCGCTGCTCCCGCTCTCGGCGCTCTTTATACCGCTGCTCCCGCTCTCGGCGCTCTTTATATCGCTGCTCCCTCTCTCGGCGCTCTTTGTCCCGCTGCTCCTGCTCTCGGCGCTCTTTGTGCCGCTGCTCCCGCTCTCGGCGCTCTTTATACCGCTGCTCCCGCTCTCGGCGCTCTTTGTGGCGCTGCTCCCGCTCTCGGCGCTCTTTGTGCCGCTGCTCCCGCTCTCGGCGCTCTTTATATCGCTGCTCCCGCTCTCGGCGCTCTTTATACCGCTGCTCCCACTCTCGGCGCTCTTTCTACCACTGCTCCCGCTCTCGGCGCTCTTTGTGCCGCTGCTCCCACTCTCGACGCTCTTTATATCGCTGCTCCACTCTCGGCGCTCTTTATATCGCTGCTCCCGCTCTCGGCGCTCTTTATATCGCTGCTCCCACTCTCGGCGCTCTTTATATCGCTGCTCCCGCTCTCGGCGCTCTTTATATCGCTGCTCCACACTCGGCGCTCTTTATATCACTGCTCCCGCTCTCGGCGCTCTTTATATCGCTGCTCCACTCTCGGCGCTCTTTATATCGCTGCTCCCGCTCTCGGCGCTCTTTATACCGCTGCTCCCGCTCTCGGCGCTCTTTATACCGCTCCTCCCGCTCTCGGCGCTCTTTATATCGCTGCTCCCGCTCTCGGCGCTCTTTATACCGCTGCTCCCGCTCTCGGCGCTCTTTGTGTCGCTGCTCCCACTCTCGGCGCTCTTTATACCGCTGCTCCCACTCTCGGTGCTCTTTATATCGCTGCTCCCACTCTCGGTGCTCTTTATACCGCTGCTCTCGCTCTCTGCGCTCTTTATATCGCTGCTCCACTCTCGGCGCTCTTTGTCCCGCTGCTCTCGCTCTCTGCGCTCTTTATATCGCTGCTCCACTCTCGGCGCTCTTTGTCCCGCTGCTCCCGCTCTCGGCGCTCTTTGTCCCGCTGCTCCCGCTCTCTGCGCTCTTTGTGCCTCTGCTCCCGCTCTCGGCGCTCTTACATCCCTTCAGGAATTTCAGAATTAACATTTATCAGTAGCTTTTGAAGTAGAACAGAATCTCCATCAATCTATTAGCTGATGTAATCAACATGTTTTTATTTTGGTTTGTTTTCCATGCTGTCAAGTAATCAGCTGGAGCAATGGCCACGGAACTCACGTGGCTGTGAGTCGCCGGCTGTGTTTAGGAAAAAGAGGTCTATATTCAGCCTAACCAGCGGTCCTTAAAGTACTTCTCAGGCTCCTGCATCACTGCCTGCATCCCCTTTCAGATTGTGATCTCAATCTCCCCCCATCGCCGCTGTCACTGCAGTTGGCCCTTTCTCCCATTCACCCCACTCCTGATCGGCCATTGTCTCCCAATCGCCTCTCTCCAGATCGGCTCTTCTCTTCCATTCGCCCTCCTCCCGATCACCTTCCCCTTTTAACCATTTACCGAGGGCTATAGTCCAATACTGGAAGCTTTTTTCTGGGGCATCCAGTAGGGGTCCGCAGCTTGCTGGTGACATTTAAATGAGGCCCACTATTGGGTGCAGGGATTGATGCCTGCGCCCAGTTTGTGCCGGCCTGCTACTGCAAAAAAATTTCTGTCCCAGTGTTCCTTGAATTAAAATGATAAGCCCTAAATCCCCTGAAACATCCCATTTTTCCACAAAAATCTGAACACATTGAACATAAAAACATCAACAAATAATGCTGAGGTATGTGTGTACTAAAGGCATGTCATGGTGGAGCAGATACAATGGCACTAGTCATGCCTTGTTTATCGCCACAAACAGAAGCTGGGGAGACAGACAAAAAAAAAGAGTTTGGCTGCTATTTTTGACATTAACCGCTGCTTGCATAGGAAGTTGTCAGGATTCATCTTTTAGGTGAGTTTGAATTAGTCTGAGGACCATAAATGCAGAATTCCTGTCAATACATGGCCATTGCCACCTTCCTGCTCACCCCACATCCTTGTGAGCAGAATTAATGGGCTTCATGTTGGGCTCTTCTCTCGATTCATCACATTCAAGTGAAATGCAGCTGAAAATAAAACATTAAACACATTTTTTTTTCACTCTTTTCTCCAGCTCCATTTTACTGCGATGAGAAGAGGAATGCGATCAAAGGTAAGTCCAGTTAAAATTGCTTCCAGGAAGGATCAGAAAGTAGTGCTTCCATTTTTGGTGACTGCTGCAGACAGGGTTTTATTTGTTTGCTCCTTCCACCTTGCTTTACAAATAGTGTGGTTTCACAAATGGGAACTGGATACAGCTTAAACCCCCATTCTGGCTGCAGGACCCATCGAGCACCAGCAGAAGCAAAGGGCTGGATTTTGATACTGGGGCGGGTTGGGGTCGTGTCATCCGCATTTCGTGTTATCCACCCGACTGGAATTGGATGTGGGAGATTGATGCAATTTTCACCTAATTGGGCAATTGAGTTCCAGCATGTGGGAACCCATGAACCAATTAGTGGTTTCAGTCTGAAAGTCGCCTCTGATGATGTCATCATTGCTGCTGCATTGAAGGTCTTCAGAGACTGCCTGGCCTCAGAGACTGCCTGACCTTTGCTGTGAGAGGACCTGGATGCAAAATGAGAAGAGAGAGAGAGAGAGAATTTTTGCATCCAGGTCCTCTCACAGCAAGGCTAGGCAGTCTCTGAAGACATTCAATGCAGCAGCATCAGAGACGACTTTCAGACCTAATACTACTACTACCTTCATCACATCTCCGTTGTAATAGTGGACCTACAGCTAATAGTCAGCTATCCACTTGTGCTCCCGCCAGGTTTCACTGGCATGTTTCACATCAGGCGTGCTTCACGTCAGAAAAGGGTTAAACTAGCTAAAACGTTTCAAAATGGCATTACACAGCCAATTTAGGGCTTGTTAAGGGCTTTAATGGCCTCTCCCGCCTCTTGGAGGCGGGACGGAGTCGGGAACACCGCGACCGATTTTGTCAAAATTGCGTGGAGTCGGGATCAGGTCCGCCCGCCACTTTTCGCTATTTTAACCCCCCACACACCTCCAAACCCGACTCCACGGTATATTGAAAATCCAGCCCAAAGTGCAAGTTTGTTGGTGTTCTTTCATGACTATTGCGGGTAAAAGGACTGCCTGGTGTGGTACTGAGCCATAGAGTCCAGAAGGGTCCCCAGGGATGATTTCTGATCTTGTGTTGAGTTAGTTGACCTCAGCTGCGGCAACATTTGGGGATGTTACAATTGGTCTCGGTGCTCCTGGGCCAGAGAAGGAGAAAATGAGCAACAGTTCCCACTCGTTGGTCACTGTCCCGTGACCTCTGCTGGAAAGAAAAATGTGTTTGTCAGGTAAGGCCATGATAATGCTTTGTTGGGGTGCCTCCACAGAGCCATAGCACGATAAAACTCACTGTCCATGCCCACAAATGTTTACTCTGGCGAGATACTGAACTATGAGTGGAGCGGTACCCTGTCATGGGTCAGTGCCATTAGCAGAGGAGACGAGAAAACTGTAAGAAGAGAAAAAAACAGCTATAACTGACAACTGTGAGTTAAATGGCTATCTTCCAGATAGTGGAAGAATATCCAGAATAGTGTTTCACCTGGGTTGGAAATTGAGCAAGTCTTTAAAAGATTTCTGAAAGGCTACACGTGGCTGCTCACCATTGAGCGATAATTTGTGTTTGAATAATTGTATCTGAGATTCACTCTTGTGATTTATCGATCTATTGGGCAGTAAAATTAGTGAGCACGCTGATAGAATAAAAATATAACTCCATCAATAGTTCTACAATTTATAGCCTGAATGTATTTTTTTATTATTATTTTAATAAAATGCCCATCCTTGGTGAAAATTGCAGAACATCTCACATTGATTTTTAAATGCTACAGATGTATTTTGATATTGCATGACTGACAACTCTGAAATCTCTCACCGCACTTCTTCTTGGCTTCTTTATTTACTCTCTACGCAGTGGTCCGTGTTTTTCATGGGTTTTGAGAGAAGCAAGCCAGAGCTTCAGTTTATCTGAGGATTGGATTTGTTGGTTTGGGAATCTGCAGGTCAGCTATGTGAGGTGAAACCACGTTTCCTTTTTGTTTTGCTTTTGAGAAGAGCGGGTCTTTGGAAAACTGGATCTTTATGGAAGTAATTGCACCCATTCAAATGGATGTAGTTGCGAGAATGGATTCAGTATATTAATTCTTTGAGATATTACAGCACCAATGTTCCCTGTAAGTTGCGCTTAGTTCTACATGGCCTGTTCCTTTTAGTGCGCGGGTCCTTTAAATTTCTGCGCATGCGCAGTATCTAAAATGGAGAAGCCGGTGAGCGGCTTGCGCGGGACCTTTCCCATTGAGGCCGCACAGCTCAGAGGGAACATTGTACAGCACCATTTTAACACCGTAGTAAAATTTTTAAAAAGCAGACTTAGTTCCTGCTTCCGAACAAGTGCACATGTAATTGTTGGGTGAGGACAGGATTGGACTCGGCTATGATGCTCTCTGTAGTTGAATAGGCTGGTGATGTAGGCAAAATTGAGAGGTCGCACAACACCAGGTTATAGTCCAACAGTTTTATTTGAAATCACAAGCTTTCGGAGCTATCGATTTGCTCCTTCCTCAGGTGAAGTAAATTAGATACAGAATCTAATGTAGGCAACCATGTAAATGGCCATAGTATTGGTAAACAAGAATAAACCAGCAGTTTTGGATGTTTGTCTGGAATTTGAGCACTAGAGCATTAATGTAACAACAAACCTAATCCTTGTTCTCACCATTTTAGTGGTAGATTGTAGAGGGACATGGTCTTAGAAAAGATTGCTCATCTCCCTCACTCGCTGAGTATTACATTGGGGACAAACTTAAAGAGGGAACCACAGAAGAGAAAAATAGACTCCTTGTAGCTTTTTAAAAATATAATTGTTACATAGAATTACATGGTATCTACAACAGCCTACTAATTCCTCCTACCAAAATGAACCACCTCACATTTTGCCATATTGTATTTCATTTCCCATTTATCCGCCTACTCCGCAAGCCTGTTTCTGTCTTCCTGTGTTTTGGTACAATCCTCCACATAGCTATACCCTCCCCCCCCCCCCAATTAGGGATCATCTGCAAATCATGACATCATACCTCTAATTCCTGAATCAAAATCATTTATGTATATGGTGAATATCAGTGATCTCAGCTTGGATCCCTGCGGGATACTGCTTCCAACCCTCTGCCAGTCTGAGATACTCCCCTTAATTGCTACTATATGTTTTCTGTTATGTAACCATCTTTCAATCCATTCGGCCACCTGGTCCCTGACTGCACACACCCTGACCTTTGTCACTTCTCTTATGTGGCACCTTATTGAAGGCCTCCTACATTACAACAGTGACATCACTTCAAAAGGACTTCATTGGCTGTTAAGCTCTTTGGGACGTCCTGAGGTCATGAAAGACACCATAGAAATACAAGTCTTTCTTTATGTTGTAAAGTTGTTACCAGTCAGATTCTGGAGAAGATGGAACCATTGAATACCTGAAATAGCTGAGAGCTAACTCTTCTTGCATTCAATTAACGTTTTATCTAACACAAATTTAGCCACTGTATTAACCAGAGGAAAGAAAAGCGCCACTGTGTGGAGAATACAGTTACAGTTATAATCCCTTGTGTGGTACAAAAGTGGGGAGTTGACACATTTCGCTGCTCTCCATGTCATTTTGTGAACTGATCATGTTAAGGAGAAAGAAGCAGTTTCTGCTTTCTCTGGGTTTCTGCTGGAATTGCCATCCTGGAAACCTCTGTTCAACTACGTGCTGATTTGGAATGACATTGTGGCCCTTTAACACACAACTCATCCCGTTAATACAATCAAAACATGAAAAGCAAGTTTTATCTATCAGATGCAGGTTTCCCCTCCAAAATGAGCATGCTGAGTAGTGTTGATTGTCCTTAAGCACTGACCTGTCACCTCAAGAACTTTTACAACCATGTCATTCAACTCTTAACAGTCTGGATGATTTTAATTCTCTTACATCAGAACCTGGAAGTTCTTTGATCATTGCTCACTTTTCCTGTTATTGCAAAGCCTGTTTTTTTAAGTAGATGAACTGAACAGAAGCTCTTTTAATGAAACACAGCTGGACGTCTTGCCCGGAGATAGATTCAGCGACTGTCAGCTTAATCCATGTCATTGTACCCAAGTCCTCAGTCAGAAAAAGAAGGGGAGACTAGGAATAGGTCATCTTTGTTATAATACAATCTCCAGAAGCCTATATATTGTATTGGCTGTCACATGACATAACTGCTTAAAAAAAACACCATTGGGAAGAACTAGTAGACTTATAACAGATATTTGAACTGAAAAGCTTGCCATTCTGGTGGTTCAGTTGGTTAATGTACTGCCCAGTGTGAGGCTAAGCTGTAGACAACAGGAAAGGTCCAAGTTTTATATAGTTTGCGCTTAGTTTGCTGATCTTAGACGAGGCAGCATTTGAGGTGCTGCTATTGGACTTGTTACCACAAGGCTACAGATGGGAAAAATCAGCTGCTTCCGATTTCCATCCAGGGGCCTCGATCGAAAGTTCTACTGTGTTGATGTTGGGTGAGAACCGAACAGGGGGGTCAACTATAATGTTGTCTACAGTCAAATAGCCTCATTATTCTCCATTGACTAGGCTCACACATGAAGGTTGGCCACTTGGGTGAGATAGTGGAGGGCTGCTGGCCTCTGTAGACTGGTATCATAGCAAGGGTCAGTTGCTTTAGGAAAGAAAAGGAGGAATTTGCAATAAAAACAACAAAATACAGTTGCAAACCAGCGCATTGATTAACGGAACCATTTGTCTTTTCCCTGACTTTGGTGGAAGTGTAACATTTTGTTATGTTCTCTTTCCATTAACGTAGGTTGTCATCTTGATAACTTTCAGCTGGTTTACCAGGTCATGGCAATTTCAAATACATTTGAACTTAATGATCAATGATTAAAATGTGTGTAAAGCTGATGTGGTGATATCTACACTTAAGTTGACACTCATTACATCAGTGTGTGCCCCTCTTTAAGCGCTGTGTGTTTTTTTTAATAAAGTAGAACTGTACCAGTGTATGCTTTTTTTCTTCTATTTGATTAAAAAATACTCTAACCTTAAAAAGGGAAGTAATTGCAACATAATGTACTTCCCTCTTTGTGTCTCCTATATTCAGAGTTTTAAAACTCCGCCCAGTTATTTAGGTATATTCCCTTTGTGAATGCTACTTTGCATCTGTTGGAGAAATTGCTGTTATTTTTAAACAAAGCAAATAGGAAACAGTAACGTGATGTCACACAGGGGGATGAGCAGAAAACAATGAGTTAAAACTTGCTTGTAATTATGGGGAGCAGCCTTTCACTTTTCATGATCAATACTTTATTTAGTTTCAATGCATCTTCAGCCAACCACAACCAAAACTGGTTGTTGCAGATTTTAGGAGGGAAGGGGAGCTCCCTCGTCACTTTGGAGGAATAGTAGCACGATAACTACTTCCTGGTAGACACAATCCATGTCTTGTCACCTTGTCTTCCCACTTCTTGCACCTTCTCTCCTAAGGCACTGATTATGCAAGAGTATGGTTCCATGGGTATCTTAGTCCTCTGGCACTTCACTTCGGTGGTATTTGTTCATGTGTGAACTTTGAGCATGTTGGTCAATAGGCTATTTGACCCTAGGGAACAAACCAAAGCCACTTCCACCTTCACTTGGTGTTTGCATGCATGTAGTTTCCAATATGAAACACTGGTTAGTAGTTTTTCCCCCTTTCACCTTGCCTCTTCCCTAGCCCTGGCTCTGGCTCCCAGCCCAGGGATGGTAAGGCCATTTGTAGCATTGGTACCGATGTTCTGGATGAGATTAACAAACTCAGCACAAACTGGGGATCAAATTGGGTGTTTATTAGTCTTTATAGTTGTGTATCTTCTAGGCAACTGAGGGGGTGTTGTCTCTTGTTTCTTGTATTTTGTAATGTCACTACTCCAGCAGTTAATTAGGTAATATACAAAAGTGAGAAGTCGCACAACACCAGGTTATAGTCCAACAGCTTTATTTGAAATCACAAGCTTTCGGAGCGCTGCTCCTTCGTCAGGTGAAATGAAGAGATACATATCACCTGACGAAGGAGCAGCGCTCCGAAAGCTTGTGATTTCAAATAAAGCTGTTGGACTATAACCTAGTGTTGTGCGACTTCTCACATTTGTCCACCCCAGTCCAACACCGACATCTCCACATCAAGGTAATATACAGGCACAGCTGGAGAAAAAATTGTAACTATAGGAGTTGCAAGAGGGTGTGTACTTCCCATTATAAGTACATTGCTTGTAAGTGAGGCATTCTTCTTAAGTATTCTTCTTAAAGGGAAGAAATAGGTTAGATGTTTAGGCGGGTCTTCTTTTCCCAGAGAACTAGTTGTTCACTTGTACAGTGAACGCTGATCCACTGTGTACCTTGGAGAGACAGCTGGACTGGTTCCTGGCTGGGGTAGAGATCGCATCATACAAGAGGTAGCTGCCAACTAATATAAGTCAGGGTCAATGTGGTCTCCTGGACTAGTTTCAATCGCTTAGAGGGATCGGAGAGGAATTTTCTAGTTTTTTTCCCTAATCGGCCTTGGTTTTTGATTTGTTTTTTCACCTCTTCCAGAAGACTACATGGAGGGCACCTAGAGGTTAGGGAGTCTCTTGACTTGATGCATAAGGCATCACAATCATAAGGGACAAGCTAGATGGACCAACTGGTCTTTTCCTGTCTGACATTTTTGTATTTTTGTCACTTCTGATCAACGACCAAGCAATCTCTGATACTTCCTCACCATACACATCTTCCTGCCCACCTCCAAACCCCTCATCCTTTGCCTTTGGTGAAACTATGTTCCTAGTTCTTTCACCAGCACCTTCACTAAGTCCCAGCTCCTCTTTCTCTGCTGCTTGATCTGACATAATAATGCTGTCAACATGTTCAACAGTATCCTTGCTTGTGGTTTCAGTATGCTCATCCACACCAAATTACTCATGCTCTCCTCATCTCTTTCCCTCCCCATGTTCTAATACCCAAAACTAAGGCTATATGCTTGTCTTCTTTAATCGTCTACTCCTTTTCCTCCTTGCCTCTCCTGGCTCGATTCCCATAACACTTTAGCTTCTCCTCGTTGGAGTTATCTGTTTCATGAGACCCTAACCCCAACTCCTAATGACTCTGTAACCTCTCCTCAGCTCACGGTTCACTGACATCATAAGCTGCTGCATCCCCACAGGAATTGTTCCCCAATTCCTTCAAAACTGTTGTAACTACCCCCCCTCCTTATACACCCCACACATGAATTCCCAGGCTTCTCCAAAAAAGTTCTCTATCTGAATGCACGTAGCATTCGTAACAAAATAGACGAGTTAATGGCACAAATAACTACATATGGGTATGATCTTGTGGCCATTACAGAAACATGGCTGCAGGGTGACAATGCCTGGGAATTAAACATACCAGGTTAATTAACGATCAGGAAGGACAGGCAGGAAGGAAGGGGAGGTGGGGTGGCTATGTTAATAAAGGAAGGAATCACTGTAATACAGAGAAATGATATTGGGTCAAAAGATCAGGATAATGAAACAGTTTGGGTGGAGATAAGGAATAATAAGGGGAAAAAAACACTAGTGGGCGTAGTCTATAGGCCTCCGAACAGTTGCAACTCTGTTGGATGGAGTATCAATCAGGAAATAGTTGAGGCTTGTAATAAGGGAACATCTATAATTATGGGGGATTTTAACTATCATATTAATTGGACAAATCAAATTGGGCAGGGCTGCCTTGAGGATGAGTTCATTGAGTGTATTAGGGATGGGTTTCTTGAGCAGTATGTAACTGAACCGACCAGGGGGCAAGCAACCTTAGATCTGGTCCTGTGTAACGAGACAGGATTAATTAAAAATGTCCTAGTAAAGGATCCCCTTGGAATGAGTGACCATAACATGGTTGAATTCCATATTCAATTAGAGGGTGAGAAGGTTGGATCTCAAACAAGCGTGCTAAGCTTGAATAAAGGAGACTATGAAGGTATGCGAGCGGAATTGAGTAGAGTGGATTGGGAAAATAGATTAAAGGGTAAGACGATACATGATCAGTGGTGTACATTTAAGGAGTTATTTTACAACTTCCAAAAAATATATATTCCACTGAGAAGAAAAGGGTGTAAAAGAAAAGACAGTCATCCGTGGCTAAGTAAAGAAATTAAGGATAGTATTCGACTAAAAACAAGGGCTTATAAGGTAGCCAAATCTAGTGGGAGGATAGAGGATTGGGAAAATTTTAAAAGACAGCAAAAAAAACAAAAAGATTGATTAAGAAAGGGAAGATAGATTATGAAAGTAAATTAGCAAAAAATATACAAACAGATAGTAAGAGTTTTTATAGTTATATAAAAAGAAAAAGGGTGGCTAAAGTAAATGTTGGTCCCTTAGAGGATGAGACCGGGAAATTAATGGAGATGGCAAATACACTGAATGAATATTTTGTATCAGTCTTTACAGTAGAGGACACTAAGAATATCCCAACACTGGACAAACAGGGGGCTATGGGGGGGGAGGAGCTAAACACGATCAAAATCACTAAGGAAGTGGTACTCGGTAAAATAATGGGACTCAAGGCGGATAAATCACCTGGACCTGATGGCTTACATCCTAGGGTCTTGAGGGAAGTGGCGGTAGGGATTGTGGATGCATTGGTAATAATTTTCCAAAACTCCCTGGACTCAGCAAAGATCCCGGCAGACTGGAAAACTGCTAATGTAACACCCTTATTTAAAAAGGGCAGTAGACAGAAGGCTGGTAACTATAGACCGGTTAGCCTAACATCTGTGGTAGGTAAAATTTTGGAGTCCATTATTAAGGAGACAGTAACGGGACATTTGGATAATCATAATTTAATAGGACAAAGTCAGCATGGTTTTATGAAGGGGAAGTCATGTTTGACAAATTTGCTGGAGTTCTTTGAGGAAGTAACATACAGGGTGGATAAAGGGGAACCAGTGGATGTGGACTTCCAAAAGGCATTTGACAAGGTGCCACACAAAAGATTATTGCTTAAGATAAAAAATCCCGCGATTGGGGGTAATATTCTGGCATGGATAGAGGATTGGCTATCTAACAGAAGGCAGAGAGTTGGGATAAATGGTTCATTCTCAGACTGGCAATCAGTAACTAGTGGTGTTCCGCAGGGGTCAGTGCTGGGCCCCCAACTCTTTACAATCTATATTAACGATTTGGAGGAGGGGACCGAGTGTAACATATCAAAGTTTGCAGATGATACTAAGATGGGAGGGAAAGTAGTGAGTGAGGAGGACATAAAAAATCTGCATGGGGACATAGACAGGCTAAGTAAGTGGGCAGAGATTTGGCAGATGGAATACAATACTGGAAAGTGTGAGGTTATGCACTTTGGCAGGAAAAATAGTAGAGCAAGTTATTATCTTAATGGCAAGAAACTGGAAAGTACTGAAGTACAAAGGGATCTGGGGGTCCTGGTGCACGAAACTCAAAAGGTTAGTATGCAGGTGCAGCAAGTGATTAAGAAGGCCAATGGAATGTTGGCTTTCATTGCTAGGGGGATAGAATATAAAAATAGGGAGGTATTGCTTCAGTTGTACAAGGTATTGGTGAGACCGCACCTGGAATACTGCATACAGTTTTGGTGTCCATACTTAAGAAAAGACATACTTGCTCTCGAGTCAGTACAAAGAAGGTTCACTCGGTTAATCCTGGGGATGAGGGGATGGACATATGAGGAGAGGTTGGGTAGATTGGGACTCTACTCATTGGAGTTCAGAAGAATGAGAGGCGATCTTATTGAAACATATAAGATTGTGAAGGGGTTGGATCGGGTGGATGCGGGGAGGATGTTCCCGATGATGGGTGAAACTAGAACTAGGGGGCATAGTCTTAGAATAAGGGGCTGCTCTTTCAAAACTGAGATGAGAAGGAACTACTTCACTCAGAGGGTGGTAGGTCCATGGAATATGCTGCCTCAAAAAGCTGTAGAAGCTACATCATTACATAAATTTAAAACAGAAATAGACAGTTTCCTAGAAGTAAAGGGATTTAAGGGTTACGGGGAGCGGGCAGGAATTTGGACATGAGTCTAGGTTCGGATCGGTCATGGCCCTGTGGGTAGCGTAGTGGGCCCAGGGGCTGTGTAGCCTGATCCTGCTCCTATTTCGTGTGTCCAATTCTGTTAGGTTCAGGAGATGGTTCTGTGATAGTAGATTGGCGGTCAGGATCAGATCAGCCATGATCTTATTGAATGGCGGAGCAGGCTCGAGGGGCCAATTGGTCTACTCCTGCTCCTATTTCTTATGTTCTTATGTTATGTTCTAATTACTGACCTATTTCTAGCCTCTTCTTCCTATCTAAGCTTCTGGAACACATCATTGCCATCCAGCTCTGTGCTGACCTATCCCAACATTCCCTTTAGTCTATTTACCATTTTGTCCATAGTGCTGAGACTATCCTGTTAAAATTAGTCTGGATCATCCTGTGTGACTATGGCTCAGGTGTGTTTACACCCCCTTGTTCTCTTCAATCTCTCAACAGCCTATAGCACACTTGTCCACTTCATCCTCCTCTCCCGCTTCCTTGGTGGTCCATCGTTGTGGTAAATCCTTTTCATGGTTCCACTTCTTGTTGCAATGCAGCCTATCTACTGGTATTAAAAATTCCATGGCACTATTTCAGAGCAGGGTGCTTTCCCAGCAATCCTGCCTAAGTCAACACTACCAAAAACAAATTAACTGATCAGTTATTACATTTGTGGGATCATGCGGTATGCAATATGGCTGCCACATTTGCTGCATTTCAAGGTGGTACATCGTGCCTGAAGCTCTTTAACATGATAAGTTTTATGTAAATGCAAGTCATTTTCTTTTTATTTCTCAGAGTTAATATCCTTCACTTTGATGAGCAACAAATTTATCACCTCTCTAATAAGACAATATTAATTCACTTTCCATTTCATGTTACATTTCAGACACAACTCTATAGTTACATGGTGGGGTAGATGGAAAGAGGGAGGGAATTCAAACTTGCTTCTGAATGTCATGCAATGAAAATGGAGGAGAGACATGTGACAACCTATCGTTAAGAGTAGGGGAAGGAATGAACCGTTTCAGATCTGTTTCATTATAGGCAATTTGTGGAATTGAATTGCTGACTTCTGCTCTTCGACTTGCCATTCTTCAGAACCTGGCAGTATACGATTTTAGTAATTTTTAAGTTTCTTCCTATAGAGGTTTGATTTAGTGATATATGTAGCTGTGTACTGTACTTCTTAACTTTCTAATGCACAGTACTGAGGAGCAACATTCTTCCCTTCCCAAACAGGCTGGTTTCTTCAGCTTCTACTCACATTACTCCCAGAGAAAAAGGCAATTTATCTTCTACTGTTTCAATGCTGACTTTCCCTGTGGTGTTCATATTTATCCTTCTCTCTCTCTCTGTCTTGCCCCTCTTCCCTTTTCTGATTTTCAAAAATAAATAATTTTCATCTAAGCATATCTTACAGGTGGAACAAATTACTTTCCCTGAAATTTATGTTGCAGTTTGATTTCATTAACATGCCATGCAAACACATTCATTAGCTGCAATGAAGAGTTAAAATCCTCCTAATGGAATAATTGGTTGAATGAAGTAGAGGCCCTGTGAACTTTGTACCACTGACGACAGAACATAAGCCTTAAACAGTCGGAGTCAGCTGGTTATGTGACGAGAATGCAGATTTGAACGTGGATTTGATAAACTGTTCTGTAGGTGATACTGAAGCAGGATTGATAAAAATCACATCTACAGCAGGAAATACTTGAAAAATATATATATATAATTATCAGTGATCGGCATTTTATTCTAAAATCAAAAAAACAGAAGTATTGAAACATTGGGCTTGATTTTGCCAGGCCCGAGGAGGCGGGAATGGAGGCGTGTGGGGTGTTAAAATTGCAAAAAATGGCGGGCGGGCCCGATCCCGCCTCCATCCTACCTCCGAGCAATTTTCCCAAATGTGTGGTTTCTGATCCCGTCTCCGTCCCGCCTCCAAGAGGCGGGATAGGCCCTTAAGGCCCTTAACAACCACTTAATTGCCTCTATAATACCATTTTGAGAGGCCTTTCTGATTTTAACACTTTTCTGACGTGATGCACACCTCCTCTGAAACATGACGGTGAAACCTGGCGGTAGCACACTTGGATTGCTGACTATCAGCTGCAGGTCCACCATTAAGAAGGAGATTTGATCAATCATCATTCTGAGGGAACTTTTAGCAGTCATAACCATTGTTGTGGAAGTTTGGAGCCTGGAGCGGGGTGGTGGTGGTGGTGGTGGTGGTGGTAAAAAATTCTGGGAGCAGACGTAGGTCTCCTGCTGCTCATTTTGCCTCCAGGTCCCTCTCACAGCAAAGGCCAAAAGCTTCCCAGTCCTTGCAGACCTTAAATGCAGCAGCAATGATGACATCATCAGAAGCGACTTTCAGACTGAAAACACTAATTGGGTCATGGGTTCCCACATGCTGGAACTCAATTGCCCAATTAGGGAAAAATCGAATAATTCTCCCACATCCAATTGGAGTCGGGTGGCTAACACGAAAAGCGGATGACACGACCCCAGCCCGCCCCAATGACAAAATCGAGCCCATTGACTTTTCTCATGATCCGATTCAAAACTGAAAAGGTTGGGAAATTGATAGGCGCAGTTACTGTTAGCAACGGTTTATAAATTAATCAGTAGTGTTTTGTTACTGTACCTAAGTTGCCAATAATTGAATTAATTGAGATCAATAACATTTTGAAATAAAAACAGAATTGTTCACAAATAGTGGCCTGAGTAGTGACCAGTAGTTTCCTATTCTGTAGTTATGTCCATATCACCATTATCCAGTCTTTCTTGAGAGGGGGAATGGATGAAAGAAAGAAGCCATTTCCTTCTTCCCAGCTCCGTTTGTTAAAGTTGATCAAAGGTAGTGTAGTTATACTTCATAGTCGCATTGCTGGAAAATAGTTTCCATGTTGCATCAATGTCACAATGAACTGCAACTGAACTGGCATTTTACAATAGGTGGGAGAACACCTGGCACTCTTGCACTGCTTCAGCTTCTTACTGGAACATAGGAACAGGAGTAGGCCATTCAGCCCCTCGAGCCTGTCCCACCAGTCAATTAGATTTTGGCTGATCCGTATCTTAAGTCTGTTTACCCACCTTAGTTCTGTAATCCCGTAATACCTTTGCCTAACAAAAACCCATCAAATCTCAGTTTTGAAATTTCCAGTTGACCCCCAGTGTCAAGAGCTTTTTGGGGGAGAGAGTTCCAGATTGCCACTACCCTTTGTGTGGAAAAAGTGCTTCCTGACCTCACCCCTGAATGGCCTAGCTCTAATTTTGAAGTTATGCGCCCTTGTTCTGGGCTCTCCCACCAGAGGAAATAGTTTCTCTCTATCTACCCTATCAACTACCTTAATCATCTTAAACGCCTCAATTAGATCACCCCTTAATCTTCCATACTCAAGAGAATACTAACCGAGTCTACTGGTTGCTTGCATAACTACAACCGCTGAAAGTTAAAAAAAAACAACCATAGACTGGTTTACGTTTTCCAACTTAGACAAGAACCAATGAGCTGTTGGCTCTTAATAATTTTTGTAATGGACCATTTTCCAAAATGCAATCTGATTCATACTGTTGGTTTTAATTCACCTAAAGTTGAGGGCTGTGCACGTTTGGGTAAGCGTGCTCACGGCTCTGCTTTTCCCAACTTATAAAGTGATGGAGTAGAGCAAGGTAGCTCTACAGCAGCAACAGAATATGCTGGAAGCATTTAGCAAGTTAGTCAGCACTTGTGGAGTGAACCATTTAGGCCATCAGGAGTGAAACCAGGAATCACTTTTTCACACAAAGTGTAGTGGAAACCAGGAATTCTCTCCACCAAAAGGTTGTGGATGCTGGGTCAATTGAAATTTTCAAGACTGAGATTGATAGATTTTTATTGGGTAAGGGTATCAAAAGATATGGAACAAAGGTGGGTAAATGGAGTTGAGTTACAGATCAGCCTTGATCTAATTGAATGACAGAACAGGGTCAAAGGGCTGAATGGCCTACTCCTGTTCTTATTTTTATCAGAACTGGAACATATACAGATGATAAGCATATAAAAAAGAATAGAATAAGGGGAGGGGGGAAGGAAACTGCGTGCGCGCGCGCACACACACACACACACACACACACACACGAGGTAATAGCATGCCCTGTAACAGTGCATAAATGGAGATGGTTGAATGGCTGAAGTGGTAGAAATATGAAACAGTAGGATGCTCACGCCACCCTGAAAGCAGGTTCTGAAGTCAAACAGTACCTGTAATATATTTACAATATAACAACACAGACACTGTTTGGGAAGGAGAGCAGAGCCAGATATGACATTTTTCAACCTAGGTAGTAACCATCACAAAATAAAATGGATTTTTTAGGTTATGGATTCAATCTGTACATATAGTGATGCTAATTAAATACTTTCAGCTTTAAATTCTGAGACGTGAACTTCACTTTTGCTCAGATCACAGAATTTATCATTTCAACCAGACAAGTTGGAATTCAGAAAATCCTGTTTTTCTTGGAGCCTAAATAACTTGATTGTTACTGAAATTGCATTGCTCTTAGATTCTCTACCTCTTCCCCCAAAATGAAGCAACAATAAACAAAAATAATTGCTTCATAACTAATCTATCATTTCTTTTCATTACAAGTAAAGGTTGAGCTATCAACAAAATGTATTTGTGAACTGATTTATTTTCCGCTTCGTAGGAGTTGTCTACCATGCTCCCTTTGGTGTGTCCTCCGTCTCTTTCGACTGAGACAGTGGGCGTTGCTATGTCGCACTCTGTGAAAGAAATTCAGGCATATAGACATGTTCTCTAATTTACAAAAGAGCTCCTCTTTTTTTATATTATTTAGCGTCTGGCTGCTGCAGTAGTCCTTCAGTTCTCAGCGGGTTAACTGAAGAACAGGAGATGGATTGTAATTGGCCTATTTAGAGTGTTTTGCATGTGAATACTGTGCTAGTGAAGCATTACTAAGTCTGTTGTGAATGACAGGGTGATTAGAATTTAGATTAGGAAACCCATTCACTACTCAGAAAGTACAGTAATTGGCTCAGTGTGGTGAAAGTTGATTACATGTAATGATAAAGTAATAATTTTGGTATTTAATATTGATCTAAATAAGCAGAAGGTTGGTGTAGTGACACCTTAACCAGGGTTGGGGAAAAAATTCTGTGTGGTATCTCATTACCAGTGAGATAAATTAAAAAAAAAGAGAACCATGCTGCTATGGGGAAGTTTACGAAGGAGACGTGTGCATTTTAGGTAAGTGTGTAGTCTCATCGAGTAATTTCCTGGTAAAAAAAATTAAGTGATGCTTATCTGGAAAGATTGTTCTGTGACACTTGTATTGTGTATAGTCAGAAGCTTCAGTTGTTGGTGAGATTACTTATAAGGAGTTGTCGATATATTTGGAAAGTTTGCTAATGAGTTGTGTGTGTGCTTTAGGGGCAAGTAATGTTGAGAAGTAATTTACTTGATCAATTTGAAAGTGATTTAAAAAGAATAATTTTGTGGAAAACCTTCAGTACTTTATCAGTAACTTTCTTTCGTTACTGGCGAGATCAGTTAAAATGCTGGGAATTCACTGATGAGTCATCCGTACTTCAGATCGCCAGTCATCAAGCAAAATAGAGCCTGCTTTGTCAAGCAGCCACATGCACAGTGCTATGGGTTCCTTAAATCAGCTGTCATTATATTTATTAAATACAATTTAAAGGAGAAATGTTATTTCAGTAAGATAGTGACTACACTCTGTGATGTTTGCAGTTCCCCTGTTTCTAAAATGGAGTTGAACAGCCATTTTTTTTTCAAATATCTCCTCGGGGCTAGTTACACAGAAGATGGAGCCCTTGAAGTAACTCACAAGCTAGTTCCCTTCTTAAAACAAGCATAGCTTGAATGGCAGCTTCCACATCCCCCTGAACTCCAAGATTGGAGCACTGTGTTACTTTCATATATCTTAAAGTAATATTGATAAAACAGCTAATTTCTGTTTTAAACTTTGTTTCTAAAAAATTAAAAAAAATTCTCATGCTGTTACCTAATGTGACTTTTGCATTGTTATTGAAGAACTGGTAATGTGTGATGGGAGAATTATTACTGATTTTAGGACTAGGGCTTGAGGGTATGTGTTGGATCACTTGACAGGACATGTAGTTTATTTTGTTAATTTTTGAACAAGGGATTAAAGTAAAGTTTGCTATCATCTATATACAGTAGGGTCTTGTTTATCTGAATGCTGACTTAAGTGCTAGCATGGCCCCGTTGGCAGCAGTCTGGCTTTTGACTCAGAGAGTTGTATGTTCAAGGTCCAGTACAGCTGACATGTGTGCAGAATCATGGGCATGCTGCATTGTCAGAGGTACCATTTTTCAGATGAGGTGTTAAACTATGGCCCCATCTTTAACATAGAAAAACATCCTAAGGTGCTTCACAAAGGCACAAGAATAACTTGATACTGAGCCAAAGGAGGAATTAGTAAGGGTGACCAAATGTTGATCAAGCAGGTGGGTTTTAATCACTCATTCATTTCCTGTTTGTGGGACCTTGCTGTGCGTAAATTGGCCACCACATTTGGCTATGCAATAACAGTGACTTCACTTCAAAAAGTAATTAATTGATTGCAAAGTGCTTTGGGATGTCCCAAGAACATAATAGAGTGAAATATAAATGTAAGTTCTTTTTCCAGTTTGACTGGTTACTAGACCTTCCAACATACCCTACATGTATAATTATTTTACCGTATTATATATCAGTTTTCCATATTGAAGTAATGTTAATTGATACAGTTACGCAATAGGATTTATACACAGTTAGTTATCCAGTTATCCAAACTGGGGTGTTTTCGGAACTGTTTAGATAAACATGATCTCACTGTGCAATTATATTATAAAGTAAACTTCTGCTAATGTGCAGAAGTTTAAAGCCCCAAATACAATCCCTGTGCCTGACGGGATCAGGGCATGCGGGGGTTAAACTAGGGGCGCAGTTCTTACCTCCCCGATCACTGCGCACTCCCATAGGCCACTATTTTAACCCCAGGTTTCGGGAGGCATGTGAGGTGCTCACCGGAGGCAGGCGAAAGCCTCATAAATATTCAATAGTTGGGTTCCGATTACATCCTTTGTATCCCAACGCTTCCTTAACGCTGGGCTGCGCATGTTGCGCACGGAGCTAACCTCACCAGGGGAAGCTGTCACCAACTGGATCCTGGACCAGAAGAGGTACAACAAAGTAAGTTTTTAAAAATGTTTCACGGTTTCCTTGTGGACCAGGAGGAGCAGAGTTGCACCTCACATTTCCAGAAGGAAACCTTGGGCCTCCCCCACCCCCAACCATCCCCCCCCCCCAACTTCCGACCCCTCTCTCCCAACCGTGATCGCCCTCGACCGACTCTTCCCCTGACGACTTAGCCTAATGCTGGGAACCGTTCATTTGTGTCCCCGACGGTGGCCTCCTGTCACCCAAAATCCCGCTGCTGCCCGTCAGCCAGGTAGTGATTCCTGCTGCCTCAGGTGGGAGATTTGGCTCCAGGAAGGTAATGAGGCCCGGTGGTTAAAATGGCCCTGGCCTCACGCCGGGACAGCCTTGTGAGCTTGTCGATCTCCCCGCCCCCTTCACCCGCACTCACAACCCGAGTTAAAATTGGGCCATAAAGCTTTCCTGATGGCTGTGCAAGTCAAGAGGGTCCCATGTCAAATTCAGGTCCATGTTGAGTTAGTTGGGGTGGTGAAATAGACTCTACAATTGGTGTCAGTCTGCAGTCCTATTGCTGATCACTCTCCACTGGCTCCTGCTGGAAGATGTGCCCGTGTGAACCTCAAGTAAGGACAGGGTCAGGTTCAGTTGTGGTGTCCCATGGTTGAACTCACTGTTTAGGCTTTAGTGTCCAGATTGGCCCTTGAGTGAGGTACCAGCTATGGAACTTAAACTGATAGCAGCTATGAACCAAGATGAATTTTTTTAAGTTAAAAAATTAGTAAAATATTCAAAGTAATTCATTGTAAATTCTTTAGGAATCTTATTTGGGGTCATCATCACTCACAGTAGAAACACAAGAAGTGAAAAAGACAGCTGTTCCAGACAAATTCTTGAGGTTGGTTGTTGCTCTATTGTTTAGTAACTCATAAGCCCTTTGAGTACTAAGCTTTCAGGACATCCACCTTTTTCTAATTGTTCAGCATCTGTAAAATCACTTGACAAAATTTTTGATGCTGAATGTTTTGGGGATTCATTAAGCACATGCAAAGAACATTTAGTAACTCACAGATGTCCCTGAATAAACGAGAAAAATGTTGGTCTTGTTATATTCATCATCCTCACAGATGGAATAAAGGGGCAATTGCAGAAAGAAGTGTAGCCACGGTGGTCCAATCTGTCTGCATAGGCCATAGTAATGGAAGCAAAATCATTCGAAAATATCATAGAATGGTTACAGCACGGAAGGAGGCCATACGGCCTGTCAAGCCCGTGCTGGCTCTCTGCAACAGCACTTCAGCTAGTCCCACTCCCCTGCCCTTTCCCCGTAGCCTTGCAATTTTTTTTTCCTTCAGGTACTTATCCAACTCCCTTTTGAAAGCCGTGATTGAGTCTGCCTCCACCACCCTTTCAGGCAGTGCATTCCAGATCCTAACCACTTGCTGAGTAAAAAAGTTTTTCCTCATGTCGCCTTTGGTTCTTCTACCAATCACCTTAAATCTGTGTCCTCTGGTTCTCGACCCTTCCGCCAATGAGAATAGTTTCTCTCTATTTACTCTGTCTAAACCCCTCATGATTTTGAACACCTCTATCAAATCTCCTCTCAATCTTCTCTGCTCTAAGGAGAACAACCTCAGCTTCTCCAGTCTATCCACATAACTGAAGTCCCTCATCCCTGGAATCATTCTCGTAAATCTTTTCTGCACCTTCTCTAAGGCCTTCACATCCTTCCTAAAGTGCGGTGCCCAGGATTGGACACAATACTCCAGTTGAGGCCGAACCAGTGTTTTATACCTGGTGACTTATCTACTTTAAGTACAGCCAGCCTTTCTAGTACCTCTTTATCAATTTTTATCCCATCCAGTATCTCCTCTACCTCCTCCTTCACTATGTCTATGGCAGCACCTTCTTCCTTGGTGAAGATCGATGCAAAATACTTATTTAGTACCTCAGCCATACCCTCTGCCTCCATGCGTAGGTCTCCTTTTTGGTCCCTAATCGGCCCCACCCCTCCTCTTACTACCCGTTTACTATTTATATGCCTGTACAGACTTTTGGATTACCTTTTATGTTATCTGCCATTCTATTCTCATACCCTCTCTTTGCCCCTCTATTTTCTTTTTCACTTCTCCTCTGAACTTTCTATATTTAGCCTGATTCTCAGATGTATTGTCGACCTGACATCTGTCATACGCGTTCTTTTTCTGCTTCATCTTACTCTCTATCTCTTTCGTCATCCAGGGAGCTCTGACTTTAGTTGCCCTACCTTTCCCCCCTAGTGGGAATGTACCTCGACTGTTTCTGAACTATTTCCTCTTTAAAGGCAGCCCATTGTTCCAGTTTGGTTTTTTCTGCCAATTTTTGATTCCAATTTACCCGGGCCAGATCCATTCTCATCCCACTGAAATTGGCCTTCCTCCAATTAAGTATTTTTACTCTAGATTGCTCCCTGTCCTTTTCCATAGCTAATTTAAACCTTATGACACTATGATCACTGTTCCCTATATGTTCACCTTCTGACACTTGCTCCACTTGACCTACCTCATTCCCTAGAACCAGATCCAGCAATGCCTCCTTCCTCATTGGGCCGGAAACATACTGATCAAGAAAGTTCTCCTGAACACACTTCAGAAATTCTCCTCCCTCTCTGCCCTTTACACTATTACTATCTCAGTCTATATTAGGATAGTTGAAGTCCCCCATTATCAATACTCTATGCTATCCGTCTCTCCCAATTCTTTGTGCCCTTTGTTTCTCCTTTCTAATGCTGCATCCTAGTGCCCATCCCCCTGCCAAATTAGTTTAAACCCTCCGCAACAGCACTAGCAAACCTCCCCGCGAGGATGTTGGTACCGGCTCTGTTGAGGTGCAACCCGTCCGGTCTGTACAGGTCCAACCTCCACCAGAACCGGCCCAAATGCCCCAGGAATCTGAAGCCCTCTCTCTTGCACCATCTCTCCAGCCTTTTTCTACGTGAAGCACGCCTGTTCTGAACCACGAATGTGAAACCTGGCGGGAGCACATTTGGCTGGCTATGGGGATGCATATATGGATAGCTATGTGGATGGATGAATATATGGATGGAGAGGAGACATATCTGGGAGTGGTGGTGTAAAAATATCTGGGAGCAGACTTAGGGCTGCTGCTACTCATTTTGCATCCAGGTCCTCTCACAGCAAAGGCCAGGCAGTCTTTGAAGACCTTCAATGCAGCAGCAATGATGACATCATCAGAGGCGACTTTCAAACTGAAAACACTAATTGGTTCATGGGTTCCCACATGCTGAAACTCAATTGCCCAATTAGGTGAAAATTGCATCAATCTCCCACATCCAATTGCAGTCGGGTGGATAACACGAAAAGTGGATGACACGACCCCAACCCGCCCCAGTATCAAAATCCAGCCCTATGAGTCTGTTTCTCCTGGTTGAAGAGTCCAGAACTAGGGCTCATAGCCTCAGGCTAAGGGGTCAGCCATTTAGGACTGAGATAAGGAGAAATTTCTTCACTCGGAGGTTTGTGAATCTCGGAATTCTCTACCCCAGAGGGCTGTGGATGCTCAGTCATTGAGTATATTCAAGATACAGTCTACTTTAAAAATCCCTCCATTAAATTTTGTGCATCCCTCCTGTTTTTATTTGATTTCTCCTAGAAAAAGGCTACTTATTAGGAATATAAGTATTATTGAAAATTGATATTAATTTACCTTTTACATTGTTTTAAGTAAAACTTTTCCCTTAATTTTTCTCATTTGTCTTTTAGATTATCTTTTATGTTTCTCTTGTCTATTTTTCATTATCTCTTTCCTGCTTGTTCTTTTAGAACCCTTTCAAACTCTTCTAAGCCTTTCATTAATTCTGTGTAATTTTCCATCTTGTCCTTGTTTGTCTATCTATTAAGCAGATCTTTATGCCTTTCGTTATCTCTCTTTCTGCCACTTGAATTATACCACCGAACAAATAATCCAAGAGAAATAAATAAAATCCACATGGAATGGTTATGGCCAGTCTTCCACCAAGGGATTATCTTCCCCTTAGGTCTCACACAGTAAGAGCGGTCAATGATAAAAATAAATAATGTTTGAAATTCACATCTGAACTTAAACTCAGCATCTGATAGAGGAAAGAAAATTTAACATTTCCACATTTCTTCATCAGAACTCAAGAATGGTCACTGTCTAAAGTCCTATCAACCTGGCAGGACTTGCAGTTCTGGAGAGGACTGAACAGTCAAGTCGGAACTCCTCTAGGAGTTTCAAGTATGAATAATTGAAACTCATAGAAATAATAAACGGGAACCAGGAGAAATGCCAGTGCCATACAGTGGCAGTATTTCAGGGTATAGTGAGTTTTCTAAAAATATATATAAATTTAGTGGAGTGTAAAGCTTCTAAAACTATGGTTCTTAAACTAATGATTTCGTTGCTGGTATGGATAAGCCAATGCATCGTGCAGCAATATTCTACCGTTTGCCTAAAGCAAGATTTGTGCAGTCAGCTGACTAGTTATCAGAAGACTCATTCTTCATTGACAGGATATCTTTGTTGCGCAATATGTACGAAAACAAGTCTAACGACTTTATTTGAGACCAGGCATTGACTTGTGTTTCAATTATTCAGGAACATCATCATAATACACACAACGCCCTTCTTATACATACATAGTTTTAATGAGTTGGTTATTTTGCGTTTTATGGTGAGGTGCGTGCTATATAGTGAATGTCGCATAACAGCGAATAGCAGATGGCTGAAAGCATATTGCACCCTTGAACAGATGCTCATCCTTTTTTAAAATATAAATCTGTATAATATATGCAGGCTTCAGCTTTTGTCTGTCACGAATCTAACCTATTCTAGTTTTGCAGTAAGAGTGCGTATTTTTCTATAGCTGCCACTGCATTTCCATTATCACCAGAGTGGGTGGAATGAGTAAAATCTGAATTAATTCTTAGGATGAAGCAAAGGAAATTGCCTGAGATTTTTGCACGCAGTAAGTTCCTGATCTCAGTTAGGATAGGAAGAGGGATTGAACAAGGGAAAATTGAAGAGTTGTCAACTCACTTCATTTTTGCACACTTCCTATGGTAACATCTTGAACTACTGCCTCAAGAGCCCAGAGATCAAAACATATCCTTAAAAGTCATTCAGAAATAACTGTCAGTGAGAAAATTTCACCAGAAGTAGAAACCAAAGAAAGGGAGATGAGGGGTGGAAAACTCCTTTTCTCAATTTTCTCCCTTCTTCTCCACAAAATGCTACTTTATGCTTGAATGTGGTTCCATGGGTGCCTCGGCTCTCTGCTATCTTGCCAAGTGATCAATTCTTCGTATGTGAACCAAGATAATAAGTGTTCAGGAGAGGGTATGATAGCCTAGTGGTTACGTTACTGGACTCGTAATCATAGAATCATAGATATTTACAACACCGAAGGAGGCCATTCGACCCGTTGTGTCTGTGCCGACCGAAAAAGAGCCATCCAGCCTAATCCCACTTTCTAGTTCTTGGTCCGTAGCCTTGTAGGTTACGGCACTTCAAGTGCATATCCAAGTACTTTTTTAAATGTAATGAGTGTTTCTGCCTCTACCACCCTTTCAGGCAGTGAGTTCCAGACCCCCACCACCCTCTGGGTAAAAACATTCTCCTCAACACCCCTCTAATCCTGAACTTAATGTCAAGTTTGCAGATGATACCAAGCTAGGAGAGAGAAGTTGAGTCAGAAAAGTAGTTGGGACCCACAGAAAGATTAAAATCTGTAAATGGGTAAAACAGATACAAGTGTAAGGTACTTCACATTAAAGGAAAATATGGCCAGATGTATACTGGTGAGTTATTAATGGTGTAGATATAGTTGAAATTGAAAGTGATTCGGAGGTTGTTCATAAACTTGCCAATGAATGTATCATCACTATGAAGGAAGAATCAGCAAAATCAACTGAATGCTGAACTATATTGCCAAATGAGTAGAGTATAAGTTATAGGCGGTTATACTGAAACTATATAATAGTCTGGTCAACCAGTATTTTTGAGTACCGTGTCAATTTGGTCACCAAGGTACAAGACAATATTTAAGCACTGGAGGCAGGAGTGTTCCCTAGCATTAGGTGACAGCTATGAAAAAAGAAAGACTTGCATTTATATAGCGCCTTTCATGACCACTGGACGTCCAATGTGCTTTACAGCCAATTAAGTACTTTTTGAAGTGTAGTCACTATTGTAATGTAGGAAATGCGGCAGCCAATTTGCGCACAGCCAGGTCCCACAAACAGCAATGTGATAATGACTAGATAATCTATTTTTTTAATGATGTTGATTGAGGGATAAATATTGGCCAGGACACCGGGGATAACTCCCCTACTCTTCTTTGAAATAGTGCCATGGGATCTTTTACGCCCACCTGAGAGAGCAGACGGGGTCTCGGATTAACGTCTCATCCAAAAGACGGCACCTCCGACAGTGTGGCACTCCCTGACTGGAGTGTCAGCCTAGATTTTTGTGCTCAAGTCTCTGGAGTAGGACTCGAACCCACAACCTTCTGACTCAGAGGCGAGGGTGCTACCAACAGAGCCATGGCTGACATGAGGGAAGACTAGAAAAACCATGACTCTAGCTTTGAAGGAAGCTGGCTAAGGATATTAAGATATTAAATGGTATAGAGAATGTAACTCAGGAGCACTACAAAGTAAGTCAGGACAGCAGGAGAGTGGAGCATAGTTTCAAATTGATGAAAGGTGAATTTTGGGCTAATGTCAGAACAAATTTCTTTACAAAAAGAGTATTCAACACTTGGCATAGATTTCCAAGTCAAACCATGGCCGCAGAAACTCAAACGACCAAGAGTCATTTGAGAGTCAATTGGAAGCTGTGATTGGGGGATTGTAGGTTTTTCTTTTTGGCTGGTTGAGCTAAGTGCAATCAAATGGTCTTCCTTGCCTGCATTTATCTCATAAGCTTGTGCATTGTAGTGTGCCAAAGCTACATCAGCTGAGAGCAAACTCAACTTGGACAGTGATTGAAGCTGGGTGGGTCCTGGTCAGTAGGGCTCTTTTGAAGCCTAGGATTTAAGACCATGAAATCTGATCCAGTGAAGATCTGTTTCACAATGACAATTTCTCATCTACATGCTGCTCCTCGGCGACATCATCCGAAAATACAACGTCAGGCTCTACATGCACGCTGACGACACCCAGCTCTACCTCACCACCACTCCTCCACTGCCTCTGTGTTATCAAACTGCTTGTCTGACATCCAGTCCTGGATGAACCGAAATTTCCTCCAATTAAACATTGGGAAGACTGAAGCCATGTCTTCGGACCGCGGCACAAACTCTGTTCCCTAGCCACCGATTCCATTCCCTTCCCTGGCCACTGTCTTACAATGAACCACATTGTTTACTACCTCTGCATTTTATATGATGCTGAGTTGAGCTTCCGAACCCATATCCTCTCCATCAAAAAGACCGCCTACTTCCACCTCCATAACATCACCCATCTCCGCCCCTGCCTCAGCCCATCTGCTGATGAAATCGACATCCATGCTTTTGTTACTTCCAGACTCGACTATTCCAATCATCTCATGGTCGGCCTCCCATCCTCCATAAACTGAAGCTGATTCAAATCTCGGCTGCCTGTATCTTAACTCGCACCCAAGTCCCATTGACCCATGTGCTCGCTGAGCTACTTTGGTACCCGGCCCAGCACCGCTTTGATTTTAAAATTCTCATCATCATGTTCACAACCCTCAATGACCTCACTCCTCCCTATCTATGTAGCCTGCTCCAGCCTACAATGCTCCGAGAACTCTGCTTTCCTCCAACTCTGGGCTCTTGTGCATCTCCCACTCCCTTCGCCCCACATTGGCGGCCGTGCCTTCTGCCGTCTAGGCCCCAAGCTCTGGGATTCCCTAACTAAACCTCTCCACCTCCCTCTCCTCCTTTAAGACGCTACTTCAAACCTACCTCTTTGACCAAGATTTTGCTCACCTGTCCTAATTCTTAGGCTTGGTGTTAATTTTTGTCTGATTACGCTCCTTTGAAGCGCCTTGGAACGTTTTACTGCATTAAAGGCGCTATATAAATGCAAGTTGTTGTTGTTGTTGACTTGGTATGGATAGGATACAGGCAGCTGAGTTTTGAATGAGCTGAAGATTTTGGAAGTTGGAGGATGGGATGAAACCATGAGAGCATTTGAACAGTGAAGTCTGCAAGTGAGGCTTTCGTCAGCAGATGGCCTGAGGTAGGGACGGAGGTGGATGATGTTATAGAGGTGGAAATAAACAATCTTTGCGATGGAGAGGAAGTGGGGTCAGAAGCTTAGCTTCTTGGGGTTGAATAGGATGCTGAGGTTATGAACAGTCTGGCTCAGTCTGAGACAGTGGCAGGGAAGGGAGGTGGAGTTGATGGTGAGGGTTTGGCGTTTGTGGTTGGCGGCCGAAGATGATGGCTTCGGCCTTCCCAGTGTTTATCTTCAGTAGACTAGGTAGCTATAAGAGTGTGGACTGCAGCACTACTAACAGAAAAAGCGACACATAATCCTGAAAGCAATAACGTTTGGTTATTGGGGAGAAGAGTCCCACATCTTGGTGTTGCCATAAACTTCATCTTTCCTTGAATCATCACAAGTTCATACCATAGGATTTGTAGTCACAATGTTTAGATTTTTTTAAATTGGCAACTGCATTCAGTAGAGTGTGAAGAATGAATAGTGCAGTCAAATGAGGCAGTAAAGATGTGAAATAGTTCTATCCTGGCTACTATCATACAGTAAGAACAAACAGGCTATCCTAACATTTTTTTTCTTTTTTTTGTATGTTACAGTCAAGTCTCCTTGGGCCTGACATAGGTATGGGCAGTCCAGGAGCCTTATCACCTACAGGCACCAAGCCTGGGTCACAGTATTATCCATATTCCAGCAATAATCCCCGCCGGCGACCAATGCATGACTCCTCAATGGGTGAGTGCTGTTCCACCTTTAACTTCTATTATTGACCTCACCACTTTAATCCTTTTGAGTTTTAAATGGCCTTTTGCAACTCTTAAAGCACACCCACGTTCTGTCATACCTTCAAAAACTATTTTGATTTTACTTTTAGCAACATTTACAATGCTAAATGTTATGAATTACCACTTGAGAAATGGACAGAGGTTTCTTAATTAAGTCTGAGAAACAAATGCATTATTTTGGGAGTGGAAAATAAAGTTTGCTGTTAGAGTGTAAAAGAGCACTCAGTGTTCTTTCAATGGCTACTACAGTTCATCCAGTGGGTTTCTGCAAGCCTTGGATTGAGGGCTTGCTGCTTCTAGGGCAGCTAACGAGGAATGCCAAATTGTTTCAAAATGTTTTAAAAATCAAGGATTTCCGAGTGAACCCCTTAATGGGGCCCTTTGAAATTTAAATCCCCCCTCCCCGTCTGCCGTAACAACACTGAATACCAGGTTATGCTGGCATTCCTTATATCCAGCATTGCCATAACAGTAATGATGGAAATGCGCCATGTGATGTCACTCTGTCATTACCATGCAAGGTCATTGTCACTTCTGATGGAAAATATCAGAAGTGATGGTGATTGGCCAGGAACCAGCAGAATGATTGATTTCTGCCCCGGATCTGAGTAGAAAGCCCGGATTTCCAACATACCGAATGTTTCATTGAAGAATGTAAGAAATGGGTGAGTTCTGCTGATGCCCAGATCCTTACTGATATGTAGCCGTTCAGTATTGTATGCGAGATATCAGCAACACATAATAGAAGGTATATGAACTTTTGTGCAATGTCCTTTGAACTGTAGAAAACACCCAAATTTGTTTTTCTAAACTTGGGTTATAAATGGAGAGAGCATTTTAAGCTGTGTAAAATTTGGGTGATATACTTGGTTCTTAAGAAGAGAATATCACAAGAAGCGCATCACACAAAATTGAAGTATTTTGGCTAAAGTATGATTTCCCACACACCCCATAGCATATTGATAATGATGGCAACATTGTGCTGTCTTACATTGAGTATTTCATAGTCAGTCAGTGTACACACCGTTTGGGGAAATATTTCTATAACTAAAACCATTCATGACCAAGTACTGCTCTTTTCTCAGGTACCCTTTACCCCTACTCTCTTTTTTCTGTCTTGAAGCCAGCTAGTTATCCATTCTGCTACTTGTCCCCAACTCTGCATTCTCTGACCTTATTCATTAGTCCATTATGTGGTACTTTATCGAAGGCCTTTTGAAAATCTAGATAAATTATATCTTACTGCATTACCCGTGTCTACTCTCTCTGTTACCTCTTCAAAATCAATGAGGTTGGTCAAGCAAGACTTTACCTTTTGAAATCCGTGCTGACTATTCATTATTATATTTTTGATTTCTAGATGTTCTTCTATTTTCTCCTTTAGTAGGGATTCCATTATTTTTCCTACCACCGATGTTAAGCTGACTGGTCTATAGTTACCTGGACATGTTCTATCTCCCTTCTTAAATATAGGTATTACATTAGCTATCCACCAGTCCTCTGGCACTACACGTTGTTCTAACGAATTATTAAATATGTGTAGTAATGCCTCTGCTATCTCTTCCCTAGATTCTTTTAAAATGCGCGGATGTAATCCATCCGGACCAGGGGTTTTATCCTCTTTGAGTTTGATTAGTTTATTTAATATTTCTCTTTCTATTTTAAATGCAGTTATCTCATTCTTAATCTCATCATCCGATGCCATGTCCACCTGTTCTGTCTCCCTGGTAGATACTGAAGCAAAGTAATTATTTAATATTTATGCCATCTCTCTATTACTACCTGTGATATTATCCTGTCCATCCCTTAGTGGCCCTATTCCCATCCCGACTTTCCTTTTTTCATTTATGTGCCTGTAAATATTTTACTATTTCATTTTATGTTCCTTGATAATTTAATTTAATAGTTCCTTTTTGCCTTTCTAATTTTTTTTTGACTTCTCTCCTTATCTCTTCATATGCTCTCTTGTCATGCTATCCTCTGCTGTCCATGTACTTAGTTTATGCCTCTTTCCTTACCCTCAATTTTTCCCTTATGACTTTATTCATCCATTGTGTCTCATCAGTTGTTAGCTTGTTCTTGTTTTTTAGTGGAATATATTTTTCCTGGACTCTGTTGAACACCATTTTAAATATTTACCACTGCTGTTCTGCATCATTGTTTGCCAATATTGTTGTCCATTTTATTTTCCCAAGTTCTATTCTCAGCCCCTCAAAATCAGCTTTTCTCCAATCTATTACTCTGGTCTTCATCATACTTATGTCCTTCTCAATTATTATCTTAAAGCGTATTATATTATGGTCACTATTGCCTGGATGTTCCCTAGTTTTACTTCTTTTATATGCTCTCGTTCATTTCCCATTCCTACCTCGGGGAAGGAGAGAGATTTCTGCACCAGTAGGTGAATGGTGATCTTATTCTGGGGGTACGGAAAAAAAGATTCCTTGAGGCTGCTTTGTGTCTTGGGGAGTGGAGATGACTTCACTTGAGTCTTTCCCTAGTTGATATAGCATAGTGTCTTCAATGAAATGTCTGTTTCCTAGTGCTTGCTCATTGAAGGAGGCCTCCAGAAAAGATTTATAGTTAGTATGAGGTTTATTATCTTAAAAACCCTATAGGGAGTGAATACATTGCACTGAAAGCATTTCCTCAATAATTCATATTTTTCTTTTAATATCCTAATGGTTAAATCAGCATCCTAATATCAGAACATAAAAGATAGCATTTGTTCTTTTAATAAGGTAAAACCTATTCACACACTTTGTAGTGAAGTTGACAGGAATCTTGCAGAGGCTGACTGAAAATATTTTAAAACCGATTTTGTGAGGAACAAGTTAGGTCATTTTGGCGACTTCACAAAAATGTGTTTTGTTGTAGTTTCATCAGCCTTTCTGCCCAACTTTTCCCTTTATTTACTTCATCTCTAAGAGCCTTGAGGCTTCAAGAGCTGTTTAGCCCCTGACGTATCCTTTATAAAGAAGTTAGGGAATATCCACTTATTGTTCAGTTGCTTTGTTCTGCCAATATATTTGGCTCCAAAGGTGACTGCAGTGAAATTAATATAGGTTAATAGATAGCTGGCAGCAAGACACGTGGTGATTCAGGGAGATGCCATGAAAGGCGAGAGGGAATCTCAAGCTATTACAGACAGCATTAGAACTCTAACAGCTGAATTTAACGCAGTAATTAGAGTTCAAATGTTGTCCGTAATAGCTTGAGATTCATTCTCGCCTTTCATGACATCACACTGAACCGCCAATGGTTTTTAAAAAATTATTCACTTTCTATTTTACAAAGAAAAAATAAACAGCTGAATTTAAAGCAGCAATTAATTTTTTCTTTGTAAAATAGATAGTGAATAATTGCTTTAAAATCATTTTTCTTATGGCGTAGCCTTGCTGAAGGTGATGTGATTTAGGTGAAAAGATACTAATGATAGCGACAGAAGAGTTAAAGCCACCTGGCTCACTTGATTGTTACTATAGTATCATAAGTTCCCCCTATGTGAAACAGCCAATTTCAGGGAATTAAGCTATGCATTGTATAAAACTGGGAGCTGGGAGTGTGTTACAAATAGCACCATCCTGAGTCTGCAGTATGTTCCAGGGCAGATTACCTTTGGGAATAATGGAGTATTTTTAATTTTCCCTGCAGAGATGAAATGGGAGGGGTATAGTTCACAATAGGGCAGAATGTACAAGGCATGTGGAAGAAGCAGACTAGCTTGCTGAATGATCTCATTCCATGTTTCCTTATGTTCTTAATGCCTTAAAATGATGTCACAGGCCATAAGAGCAAAGGTTAAGCAGTTTAATACAGGAATCCAAACCCTGAGATGACTTTACTGCTCAGTAGTCACATTATCCTTATTCTCTGTAAGTATATACTTGGAATTGCTCAGAATACTCCATATTGTAAAATCATGATGATATCCTGACCGAAAAATTACTAATTGTGGCAATCATTGCAAATTTATTGAATGTTTATCAGTAGCCCATTGGAGGAAAGTAACATGCAATTATGCCTATATCAATTTGACTGTATATATAAATGATAATTTACTGTGGCCAAACTCAAACTTGTTACTTTGAGTATAAGTAAGAATAAGGAATGGCCATTAAACCAACAAGCCCATCCCTATCTTCATACATCTCAATGGCAAAAGTTAAGAAAGAAAATGGTGGTCCTACAACTAGAAAAGACTTTGATTGAAGTTGGACCAGAGTGTAATGCAGTAAACCCCCATCGGCAATGACTTATGAAAAGGATCATCAGACGATAATGACCAGCAAAATCAACATTTTGACATGCGTTGCAGCAGTGCTTGTGAGGAGTGGCCACCTGTGAAGTGTAGCCACGTGTTCACAGTTCCATCTGTGATTTACTGTTTTAATGAACCTGCCCTCCGAGATCGTTTCACATTATAACGGCAACATAAAAAGTGATGATATAGGGGTTGAGTGTTTTCAGATGTGATTTTAATTGACAGCCATGTGGAGGAGACCACCTGTGAATAAAGACCACTTTTTGTGGAAACCACGGGTGGTCGCTTTTGACAGGTTTAGCTGCATGTCCCATTATTCATTGGTAAAATTCAGATGCAAGTTGTCAAAAATTATCAGGTGTGCCTATGGAGTAGCTGCTGATTTTAATGCACGTGACGGCGAATATATGCTACTTAGCTAGATCGCACTATCTAACACAACAGCCATTTTCTTATTAGTGAAATTTGTCTTGAGTTTTAAGCTTCCCCTTCTTCTGAATTCTGATTTGATCTAACATGTCCATCATTTTTGGATTACTTTACTCATGCACATCATTTACTTCTCAACTCTATTATTCTTATATCTTCCTTGCTGTGCAAACGTAAGGGTGGCAAGACAAATATTACACTGGGAAAGTTGCGTTATCATTGTGCTTATTTGCAAGTAGAGCTTTCATATCACTTACAGGCTGCCATGTCCTGGACGCCTCTCTGAAAAAGACATATGTTGGAAAGGAAGCTAATGGGTAGAAACTCCGTTTGATTGCTGCTTTGGTGGCCCAGTTGGTAAAAGCACTGCCTGGCATGATACTGAGCTATACAGAACCGAAAGGGTTCGATCCACAATCTGGGCTATTAGCTGATCTCAGTAGAGCAGAAGTTGGGGCTTTACAGTTGACTTTACATCCCTCGGCTGGAAAGAGGAAAAATCGGCCAGTATTCACGTTTCCGACTGTTGTCCAGTGAACTTTTCTAGGAATCGTGCAATTATCCAATGAGAAGGTGGTTAGACTCAACTATGATAGCCCCATGGTACGACAGCTTGGCGACATTCACCAGCTACATTCATTCATGAAAAAATTCCACTTGGGTGAGGTATTAAAGGCTGGCCAGTAGCTGTGGAACCTCACCCCAGCAGGAGTCACTGCCTTCAGGAAAGAGGGTGAACATTTTTTATGTAAATTTAGTGTTTCTGATTTTGTTTGAGGTCGATCCATCTGTACATTCCAATCCTGTGCCATTTTCTGTGTAAAGATTGCCATTCCATTGATGTAGTAGGAAAGAAAATACACAAGTGCAGTTGAATTGACAAGTAGTCCTGGTTAAAAGAGATTTGTACTAACATGTTAACTTACTGATTTACAGAGATGCCACCGAAAAAAGTTAGGAAGGTTCCTCCAGGCTTACCATCTTCAGTAAGTTTCATTGTTCAATTATTATGTTGCTATGCGTCAAAGTATTGATGAGAACATTTTAAAGTTTAATGCTCTATATGAACAATCAGAAAGGAAGTCTTTGTGCAACATAAATCCTTGTTGCTACTGCAGTAAAAATACATTTCACTCTGTTTCTGGAAATCATATTTTGTAAGATCCATTTATAAGTCATGCTTTCATGTCTATGTGACCTGTATATTGGAGAATGAGATAAATATTTTAATTTACTTTTTTAAACCAAAATATTAGCCATGAAAATAGAGGGAACAACTCCGTCTGGGATTTACGTTATCATTGTTGTAACTTAACTTCATTTCTTCTGTCTTCAAAGTATAACTAGATTCATTTACTCCTTGGCTGGGAAAAAGCTATTAATGTATAAATTGGAGATAAGATAATATATATTAATAGTAAGCATGAGCCCATGATTTTACTTTGTTTACTAATAAATCAAATTATTTGATCATAAGTAGTTTTTTTTGCAGTTTTTCCCCCTTTTCTACCTTCCTCTCCTTAAGGCATTAGGCTGTGTTTTCCACCCATTAACTATGAACAGGCAGATAAGATCTTTTGCTTGAATACATTTCTAACACTAGCAGGCGTCCTCCAGTACATCACCTAAATGGCCATTCATGTGTGAGCCTTGGTGTTGGATATCACAGCCAAGGCCGATTCCTTATCTTGACCTCTGTAAACATACATTTTCCAGCAGGTATCACTGCATGAATATCAGGAGAAAGAAGCCTGGCAGATTTTTTCCCTCCCTAGCTGAAGTCAATGGTAGTAGAGGCCAAACTGTAGCAAATCTACTGGCATCCTGGTTGAGATCAGCTAACTTAGCATAGATCAAGATTGAACGTCAGAAATTCTGGTTTGTATGGCTCCTTTACACCGTCGCCTTTACCAACTGAGCCTTCAGAAGATTGTTTAGCTCATTAAAGAACATTGTCTTCATCACTAGGGAAGAAGAGCCACTTATTTTTGTTCTAATATCCCCACATGGAACAATATGGTGATTTTTTTTCGTCACAGTGAAAAGATTTACATCACGTTGTGTTTGGCAAATACTTTCTTTTTGTGTTAAGCCAACATTTATAGTTCACTTGTATCCTGGGCAGATTTAAGATTGAAGTAACAAGAATCCTATCTATCCCAGTATTTTTATGAATGATGGTTACATAAAAAACATTGAATTATTTTTAAACATTTAACGCTCTGTTAATAATGAGGACAACTCCACTTTGGCATTGTGTTCAGTGGGAAATGCTCATATGGCATTTATTAAATCTATAAAGATGCTGAAGTGGAGTAGAGATTTTTCAAAAAGTAAATGTTTATACAACTTGTAAAATACCATAAATTTTGTAAAGAACAATTCATGGGTCTGCAGTGATTTAAAAGAAAAGTAGTAAACTAGGGTTGACCTTGGGACAGATGCTCGGATTATACATAAATGTGCGTTTTGTAGTGTTTTAAGAACAACTCTTCTGTTGCCATAAAAAAGAGTTCAAAAAATGAATTACAGCTGTTCCGAACAGCTTTGCACCCAGATATCTTTACAGACGCATGAAGCATTAATTGGACAGTATGTGACTTTTTGCTGTTTGTCAAATTGTAGTTTAATCCTCATTTACTATTGTGGCCCACCTAAAAGCTTCAGTGACCATGAAATCACTTTTTTTCGGGTTTTTTTCTCCACACTCCATGAATAAGTCAGGCGATCTGACTGGGGGAAGTTGCAAGGAAGCCTTTAGTAGATTTTTTTCCTGCTTGTGCCTACCCTTGTGGCCTGTAGTAACACAGCTCCATACGGTAAATCTTTGGCACTGATTGCATTCAGAAGAGAGGAATTGTTTCTCTTAGTTCCATGTCTGTTTTCAGCCTCTGATCTTGAGAGTTTTTCTAGCTGTGCAAGTTTTGAGTTCTAACTCAGTATATTGAAAGATACTGATCTGTGCCAAGTTCTGAGTTGAACATGTGCTGTAAGTGATGTTATTGGGCCATAATTTGCTGTGGCAGGGCATCTAATGGCATCTGCCGTTAGTTAGACTGGCCCTTGCACGTTTAGGTCTTTACATTTTTTGCACGGCAAGTTGCTGAAAGTGCAAGCTGATAACGTCGCAGCGAGGGAAACTGGGCATCCGGGACCTGAGTGAACAGGGCAAGCAACTGGCTATCTCCTTAACCAATCAGATTGAAGGATTGTGAAATTAACAGCGCAAGGACTGAGAATGAAGTGCAAATTATAGTGGGTGAATTCAATGTCAAATCAGGTACAGTAAGAGAAATAAAGGGAGAGAAATAAAGATTGGATTAAGAGGGAGAGAAAAAAGAGGCAGAAAGGAAAAGTTAAAAAAAAGGATAATTAAAACCTTGAAGGAATAAGACTCCATACTTGTAACAGTTAATTGTCAGTGCCAGAGAGGCGAATTGGCAGTAATTCACACTTATCACATTGTTAAAAGGGTATTCAGACAGAAATGGACAAGACTTAACTTTCTGTGGTGAGTTTAGTTCATATCTACCAGGCAAATACAGCAACTTTACGCTATTCAATGCATTTCAGTGGTGATGCAGATAGTGAGATGCCGTTTTTGTTTAGATTGAAGTTGCTGTACCATTTGCGCATAAATAACGGCCCAGTGACTAGTGCATTCCCATCAATCACAGCAAATCCGAATTTTCTGAAGGTGAAGATCAACACTGGGTTAAACAAATGTACAAATCCAAAGACAATAAAGAAGAGCAACTCATCCTTCATCCAGTTTAAGCTCCCCTACTTGATTAAGTTGATCATTGTCAGGAATGGGAGCAGATCAGACGGGTTGGCAATAATATCTGTGGTGTACAAGAGTATTGACTCCCAGTCAGTACTCTGATGATCATACTGTGAAGAATACATATTAGTTTCTGCAAAGCAGGTGAGGAATGAAAAGTGGAAGAAAAAGTGGAGCATCATATCAAATCTAGGAACAGTATCAGATAGACCTTGTCTAGGAAAAATCTGCAGTGAATTTAATACAAAGTTAGGCATCGTTTAAAAAGGGAGACTTCTTGAATTTTGCTGGAGTGGGAGGGGGTTGATCGGTCGGTGAAGGACAAGAATGGCATTGGTCACATGGCATGGCTAGCATCCTATTAAAATACAGAGGGCAGATGTTTGCTGGGTTTCTATTTCACCGTCCTATTTGGATAAGACTAATGTCGAAGAGTAACTTCCTTGCAATCAACGGCCCGGAATTTGCGGCCAGCAGCGAAGGAATGGTGCTCGCCGTTCACTTACAGCTTACAGCTGTCCACAGACTTCTCGTGGCCATTTGAGTGGCAACTTGCTGTCATCGGGCATCTGATCCAGCACGGCGCCCTCTACAGGGGATCTGTGGCATGTATGGGTAGGGCAAGCAACAACGTGTCTCTTCAAACAATCAGATTGAAGAATCCTCACTGAGGCATGCAGAGTCTAAACCAGGAAGTATAAATTAAAATATTTAATTCAATGTAAAATCATGTACAGAAAGTAAAATAAAGAGAGGGAAAGAAAGATGGGATTAAGAGAGAGAGATAAGAGACAGAAAGGAAAAGTTTAAAAAATGTAATTTAAAAAAAATATCTTAACAATAATTAAATCTGAAGGAATGATACTCCACAATTGTAAGATTAAATTTTCATTGCCAGAGAGGTTGTTTGGCAGTAATTAAGTCATATCACGTCGTTAGAAATTCACTTACACTTGAATGAATCAGCCCGAACTTTTTCTGCGGTGTTTTCTGGGTAACTAGTGGCTAAGTACAGCAACTTCTCGCCCTTACATGGATTGCAATGCTGAGTCTATCGGTGAGGTACCGGTGTAGCAAAGCTTGTGGAGGAGCAGAGTAACTCGGACAGCAACTTCCTGATTTCGGCATTTAACTGCGCATGTATGGACTCCGGAAGTTGCTGTCCGATTTACTCCATAAAAACAGTGAGTGCTGAAAGTCTCACTGTTATCGCAACACAAAATCCAGGCCAATGTCATTGAAAGCAAATAGTTTATTCAGGGTCAGTTTGAGTTCCTGGTTACTGACCCCTTAGGTGATCTATAATCTCATACCCAGTTCTAACTTGGATTGCTAAATCTCTCCAAAGTAGAACCTCAAAATACAATCCATGCGTATATTTTATAGTGTTCGTTCTGAGAGCATCTTTTTATTTCATATTAACAGCTAACAGGTGTACTTGACACACTTTGCAATCATGTAGGCTGACTAAGAAATGTGGGACAGGCCCGAGCACCTGTCTCAGGTTTATCTCTCATTAAGAATTTAATTGCAGTTACAAGGAACCGTAAGCACCTATTTTAGGGGAATACTCCAGTTATTTTTCCATTCTATTTGTTTTAAACAAGAGCAACAAAATTGCATTTATATAATATCTTCAATGAACAAAAATGTTCCAAATAGCTTTAGAAAGGAATAAAAACATATGCCAAATAGAAGTGGTGGATTAGGAAGGGTGAATAGGCATGGTCAAAAAGGTTCAAGTAGGTTTGAGAAGTTGGGAAGGTGGCGGATTCAGGAAATAAATTCCAGGGAGTAAGGCGACGGCAGCTGAAAGCTCTCCCTCCGATAGCTAGAAAACCCTATGGATCCAGAGGAAACCACCACAAAATGTAAAAGAAACCTAGTAAGCGATGAAGACATAAACCTCAAAACAGATCATCACAGAAAGGCTGAGGTATATAAGTCATCAATTAAACAGAGATCATTTGCTGTAGAAGAGCCTCCTTAGCAAGATTCAGACTCTCTGGTCTTACCACCTTCTCTCTTCAGGCTCAAACTCCCAGTGATCTTAGAGCTGAACCATGTGGCCAAAGGAAGGAGATCCAGTATGGAAGATATGATTAAGGGCTGGATTTTGAATGATCCATGGAGTCGGGTTTGGAGGCGTGTGGGGGGTTAAATTTGCGGGGTCGGGGTTTCCGACCCCATCCCGACTCCATCCCGCCTCCACGCAATTTTGACAAAATCAGTCGCGGGGTTCCCGACTCTCTCCCGCCTCCAAGAGGCGGGAGAGGCCATTAAAGCCCTTAACAAGCCTTAAATTGGCTCTAATGCTATTTTGAAACGTTGTAGCTAGTTTAACCCTTTTCTGACGTGAAGCACGCCTGGTGTGAAACACTCCAGTGAAACCTGGCAGGAGCACAAATGGATAGCTGACTATCGGCTGCAAGTCCACTATTACAACGGCTGCAAGTCCACTATTACAACGGAGATGTGATGAAAGTCACCTCTGATACTGCTACATTCAATGTCGTGGCATTTGGTGTAAGAGGACTTGGAAAAAACTCTCTCTCTCTCTCTCTGTCTCTCTCTCTCTCTGTCTGTCTCTCTCTCTCTCTCTGTGTGTGTCACATTTGCATCCAGGTCCACTCACATCAGAAGCAATGCAGAAAGGTCCTCTCTCCTCAGTAGCCAGACAATCTCTGAGAGCAGGCGGTCAGCAATGATGACATCATCAGAGGCGACTTTCAGACTGAAACCACTAATTAGTTCATGGGTTCCCACATGCTACAACTCAATTGCCCAATTAAGTGAAAATTGCATCATTCATCCACATTAATCTGGAGTCGGGGGGGAAACACGAAATACGGATTACACGACCCCAAGACAAAATCCAGCCCTAAAAGTCTGTGGACATTGGTTGATGAGCAATTAAGTACTTAGTTATTAAATGTCCACATCTGAAAGTCCAGTGATGGGCCATCTTTAGTCCTGTGGGGCTGACCCTTTAAGCTGTGTATAATTAAAAAGAGGTGCAATAGTCATTTTATTACTCTTCTTTACATTAGTGGTAATACCACAAGGCTAGGTGGGAGAAAATGCTGGTGTATTTCAATTATTTTGTAGTTCTCAAGACTACAGGGGTGTTTCTGACTCATCTCCATTTCAGAAATGTGAAACAACCTTCTTAAGAAAAGCTAAATTTTAAAATAGTCTAATTGCCTGTTGTCATCTGCACAATTTGCCTGGAAGACCCTGCTAGCAATTGTAAACATAAAAAATGCATATTGCTAGATAATGAAAAGAACCAAATTAATTTCTAAAATTTCAGGTGTTGCACATCTGCTTTAGTAAAAGGTACTGCTCTTTAGTCTACCCATCGTTCCCAGAATATTTGCAAAATACCTGAGTAATAGCTGTACACCTGTGCTTCAAAGAACTACACGGCTGCTGTTATTTTGACGATTAGTTACTAAGGGCACAGCCTCGGTAAAGAGCCAGTAATTAAGTTATCCAACAAATCATTCCAGCATTCAGCAAAGTGGACCTTTTCTGAACCTGGAGAAGTCCCAATTGGAACTGTCCCAGGGTATCATGTTTGTAGGCAACAGGGTCAGGCTGTTTCAGGTCTAGAATTACTAAGAGAGGAACATTTCCAGATATCCAAAACAGACCTGGCACACTTCAAGTTGAGCCACAGAATCATTGTAAAGGCCTGCCTCAGAGATTTAAGGTCTCATGGCAATAGTCCTTGTTGTCAATCAAGGTTCTTTTTGAGATTGTTGCAACCAGATCCCTTGGCATAAATGTCTTGTATGTTAGATGGTGTAGTTGAATTGTGCTGTAGTGGAAGTTGCTCAGTGGTTGAGAGACAGAGGTACTTGTTCTTTGACACTGCAAGTTCTTACTTTATGAGAGGGGGAGCATACTTGGGTAACAGAAGATGAAGAGACACCAAAATAGGTCAGAGCGGAGCTCACACTTGCAGGCTTTTCAATACTTTTGTTTAAAATGAGTGGCCAATTGACCACCTTCTGGACAGCCAGCCATTTCTGCTCTAGTGTTGGAGGGGCCTGCGACCTGCAATAGCTTTTTTCCTCTTCCTGGAGGTTGGCTCCTCATGTAGGCAGGAACCTCACCTGGAACCTGTTAGAAATAGCATCCTGCTGGTATTCAGCCAAAACAGAAAATTGCACCTATACGTTCAAGAACATCATAACACTTATCTGATTTACATTGCAAATCTCAACTGATTCTTCAGTGTTGGAATCCAATGTCTAATAAAATTTTCTCCTCAAAAACTCGAGTGTATGATACCGTTATTTATTTTTAGGGGCTGGATAAAAAAGTCATGGGGTAGAAATTGATATGTACTGCACCTGTTTTGCGGGCATAAAATGGGCACAAAGCAGTGGGAATGCCTGCATCCATTTTGCACAGATATTAGTTCCACTGCTAAATTTGTGGGGCCATTTTTTTTAGGTGCCCTGGGTGGACGTTAGGCCGCTTAAATATGTAAATAAGAGGCCTAACACCTGTTGAGGACCCCTTTTAGAACGTTGTCTCTGATGAGCAGGGGTTGGGGTCGGGGCCTGTCCCGCGCAGGGTCCTTCAGCAGCCGCCAATCAAAGTAGGTTGTGGAATTTTAAAATTTTATAAAAGGCGTTCCTGTGGAGTCAGAGGCACAGAAGCGCCCCCCCCCCCCCCCCCCCCCATCGCATCCCAGCCCGCTTCAACCACCCGCCCTCTTCTCGGAACTTACCTGAGGGCTATGCTGGCGCGCTGCCTGTCGAGGCGTAACCAGTGATGGCAGCTCGCGCTGAGTATGCTGATGAGGCCTGAGGATCAATATCCAAGTCCTGGATTTGCATTTTTATTAGTTTGAATTTGTTGGCCTACTTTCACTGTTTAACTAGAATTAGTGTTTCATAGAATTATATAATCTTACAGCACAGAAGGAGGCCATTCAGCCCATAGCCCTGCAAATTTTTCCTTTTAAAGTGCATATCCAATTCCCTTTAAAAAGTTACTATTGAATCTGCTTCCACATTCCACCACCTTTTCAGGCAATGCATTCCAGATCATCATAACTCGCTGCAAAAAAAATTTCTGCTCATTTCCCCCCTGGAATTTTTGGCAATTACCTTAAATCTGTGTCCTCTGTTTACCGACCTTCCTGCCAGTGGAAATAGTTGCTCCTTATTTACTCTATCAAAATCCTTCATAATTTTGAACACCTCCATTAAATCTCCCTTCACGTAAGGAGAGCAATCTCAGCTTCCCTGGTCTCTCCACATAACTGAAGACCTTTAAAATAACATTTTGGGATACAGTATATGAGTAATTTGAGACATGACATGGTAAGGGTAGCATGCTTGGGAGGAAAAAGGTGGACCTATGCTCTCCACCACAGGGGTTTTCCTCGTGTCATTTCTGGGTCTGTTGTAGACTAATTGATAGCGATTGACTGCTATGATTAGTCAACAACTCCATTATTGTAGTATCATGCAACTACCAGGATGCTAGAAAACGAACTAGATGGACCTTGGTCTTTTACTGTCTAGCAATTCTTATTTGCCTATCCCTGGAATAATTCTGGAAAATCTCCTCTGCAGCCTCTCCAAGGCCTTGACGTACTTCCTACAGTGTGATGCCCAGAATTGGACATGATACTTTAGCTGAGGCCTAACCAGTGATTTATAATGGTTTAGCATAACTTCCTTGCTTTTGTACTCTGCCTCTATTTATAAAGCCAAGGATCCCACATGCTTTTTTAACAGCTTTATCCACTTGTCCTGCCACTTTCAAAGATTTGTGTATGTGAATCTCCAGATCTCGCTGTTCCTACAATCTTGCCGTTTTCATATACCCTTCTTATCCTTTTTATTAAGCTACATTCCTTTTTATTCTGATCTACCATCTGTAGCATGCCCCTCGTGTGAACTTTGCTCTTTTTGCATTAAAAGTGTCCAGCTGCAGTAATTCATTAGCTTTTCACTTACCACAGGGTTTATTTCTTTAAACTCGTATGTATCCCTGACATAATGTTACCTTTCCTACCCACTACTTCCTTCCTAACCACTCTACGTTGTTAGAAAAAATGGAAAACTTAATGTGTCATACTAGATTTGCTGGAATTACAATTATATTTACCTTTTTGTTCCCTGCCTCATACAGACATTTTCCCCACTTGCTTACTTGACATACAAAAAAAAAATTCTGTGGTTTTTCCACGCTACATCATGAAATAGAATTTATGATCCAGCTCAATATAAGCGGAGTTACTATGTACCACCCATTGGAAACTTGCCAATACTTTTCGGAATCTTAATCTTATCTTTTCTTGGCTTTCAGTAAAAAAAGAGTTTTATGAATTACCTAGACTGTCAGGATTCCATGATTTATGAAGTGTGCAGGAAAATGTACTTGTGAATGTCATTATTTTTGTTTATTTTTATTTATTTTATTTTAAGATCTGGTTGGTAATACCAGGATTATCCCTTCAGCTTGTGTTGCAAATTCTTCAGATAGCATTTTGCAAGAATTCTAAAAATAATAATGAAAAATAATTTCAGGAAGCTGCTAGCTTCTCAGCATGTATGCATTTGCATAGATTGCTATCTATGGTCCATGACAGTGGTTTATTGGCTTAAAAATATCTGCGGTTTTGTCACACTGTATGACAAACTGCATTTGACAGTCTGATAGTAGTAATGTATTTTTGTAGCTGTTTCTCATTCCTCACAAATCACTGCAGTCTCCAATATCCCTTTCTGCACAAACATTTCTGCAATTGGCTGTGTGTCAGAAGTATATATTTCACTTTTCTGTGGGCGTAATTCGGTAATGTCATTGTACACAGGATCAATATCTCATAAGCGTGAAGATTAAAATAATTCTAATTTGCACGTATGGAATAGCATTCTTGGTGTTTGGTTGGTGTTGTACCATCATTTTAAAATAAATATATAGGCAGAAGTTTGACCGGAGGTTGCACTGGTCGCAGCATAAATAATAAAAGGTGAAATATTTATCCAATCTGAAGAGAAGCTAGAATACAAAATAGAATAAGTAGAACTAATGATAGTGAATTTCAAGCTGTTTTAATTGGTTCTGAAGACTCTTCTGAGCTATGGTGGTTTCATACTAGGAAGGTGCCATAACCTTTGGGTGAATGCAGTGCATAATGTGGTACGAATGCAGATCCCAGATTGAATCTCTAACCTGTGATGAATTAGACTATTTCAGTCATAGTAGTGGTAGGGTCACCACAAATGACCTCGTGTCTCCCTGGAAAAGGGGAAAAAAATTGCAGTGAGTTCCAGTGACTGCCTTTTAGAAAGTGCAAATTTGGGCGTCCAGTGAGGATAACAACAGCAACAACCTGCATTTATATAGCGCCTTTAATGTAGAAAAATGTCCCAAGGATCAGACTCAACTTCTCTTTCTCCCCCTGCTGCCCCATTCCCCTGGCACACACAAGGCGCCTCTGCTCACATGGAGAATGACCGGTTGAGTAAGGGAGCAAAGGGCTGCCTGCTCCTGTGGAACTGAACCTTTTTGCATTGTAAGGAGAAAAAATTGGATGAGAAGCAAAATCTGCCACAACTCGTGCCATCATTTGTACCGTATACTGTATTAATAGTTAATGGCAATAATAAATCGTGTTGAGGATTTAGATTGTAAAATACCTTGATGTGGTTAGGTTTTATTTATGTAATGTTTATTGAAAATATAGTTTTCAGAGGAAAAGTAACCATGGCACTTATGCACTGTACAGAGACTAATTTTCTTTGTCGGAAAAACTCAAACGGCATGATCCAGTGATGTTAATCAAGCGGATACTGTAGAACAAGTCCAGCCCCTAGCACTGTTAATGCATTCAATTCTTTCTCGTACAATGCAAGACATTCGTGGCATCTTTGATCAAAGCACAATCACCACTAAGATTTTACATAGGATTTTACAGCGCAGAAACAGGCCATTCGCCCCTACAAGTCAATGCCGGTGTTTATGCTCCACACGAGCCTCCTCCCACCTTACTTCATCTCACCCTATCAACATATCCTTCTATTTTTTTCTCCCTTGTACTTACCTAGCTTCCCCTTAAATGCATCTATGCTATTCACCTCAACTACTGTATGTAGTACCGAGTTCCACATTCTCTGTGAGCAAAGAAGTTTCTCCTAAATTCCTTATTGGATTATTAGTGACTATCTTATATTTATGGCTCCTAGTTTTGGACCCCCACCACTTAGAGAAACATCCCCTCTATGACTATCCTATCGAATCCCTTCATAATTTTAAAGACCTCTATCAGGCCACCTCTCAGTCTTCTCTTTTCTAGAGAAAAGAGCCCCAGCCTGTTCAGTCTTTCCTGATAGTTGCAGTCTCTCACTTCTGGTATCAGCCTTGTAAATCTTTTTTGCACTTTCTCCAGTGCTTCTATATCCTTTTTGTAATATGGAAACCAGAATTGTGCACAGTACTGTATAAGTGTTTACTCTATAAGTGTGGTCCATCTAAGGTTCTATATAAGTTTAACATAACTTATCTGCTTTTTAATTCTATTCCTCTAAAAATGAATCCCAGTGCTTTGTTTGCACTTTCTATGGCTATTCGGTAATATTTTGGTAAATATTCTAAAATAGATCATTATTACAGAAATTTGATGGGGCCTGTGATTCAATTAAAATGGAAGGCTCCTGATCATTCTAGAAATTGACTAAATCTGCTAATAATCTAGGTGGCACACGTACTCTGTGGAGATCCTCTTATTTTACATAGCATGACTTTTTCATGAAGGAAATTAGTCTTGTCTGGACTCAATGGAGGGGCTGTGGAAACAGTCTGTGTAAATTGGAGGGCGGGGGGGAGGGATGTAAGGAATCATGAAACACATCATGGGTAAATACTTTGTATCTGAGGTAACTTATCCTAGCATTACCAACGGTAAATTGTTTGTTGTACAGATGAATCTTTTTGACATCCAGTGCAAAATGATTCAGCAGAATAACCCCAACAACTGTTTCCAGATTTTATTTATAGAGTAGCAAAATAGCTACTTGACGGGTAGGTGTGAGCCATTGCCGTCCACTTAATGACAACTGATGGAATACAATAAGTATGTATTATTATAGCTAATTCAATAGTTGGTGTTATTAATTTACTTATTGGATGGTGATACCCAATTCTTCAACACACACACACTTTTTCCAGAGATCTCTTTCGGCAACTAGTACATGGTAAACTGAGTGAGTCTGAATGGAACCCGTGCTACACAAACTGTCTCTTAGGGCTGACGTTGAAAGAACACAGAGCTTAATTGGTATCAACCCAGGAGCTCCCTGTCACTGTCAAATGGCTGGGAGTGTAAATGCAATGAAATGGGACTGATGTGGCTGGAAATCGATACAGAAAGATTACTTGATAGCTATCATGGGAAAATCTGGCATGGTTCCATGATAATTGTGACATAGGTTGAAACATTCTCACTTTGTGTGTTGCGCAAGGCAGCAACTGACACTTTTTAAGCTGCAAACATAAAGCCATCTCTGACTGTGACTGATGCAACCCCTTTATGCAATTAAGACCCTCTTGTATCTTGGACAATACAGATGTTTTCCCTTGCATTACTTCAGAGGAGGGATACTCCATGCAGTCACACTGCTTGCCTTTTGTTTCAACTTGATTAATATGTCAGAGGAATCTATTAATGGGCACCTTGACAGCATTTTGTGGTCTTTTTTGTTGCTTCTTAAAGTGAATTGTAACAAATTTTGACCATAATGTATATTGAAATTTTTACATTGCTCAGCTGTATGTGAGTGTCCCTGTTCTCCAGTTCTATCATTGTTTTCGCTCCTGCTTTCTCAACTTAGGCCTGGCACTGCTGGCCTTAGTCCTTCACCCTAAGTTTCTCAATCAATCAAGATGCTGAGGGATGTGGGTGTAGCCACTGAAAACCTGCCAAATTAACTGCGTTGTAACGGGGCATAATCAAAGACTTGAGTAAGCAGTGTGCTTGCTTTAGTGTCACTGACTCCAGCTGTGAAGAGGAACTGTGAGAATTAAGATGAGCATGGATTTATGGTACAAACGAAGGGAAAAAATCTAAAGCTATGAAAAGAAGACACAGGTACATTAGTCTACAAACTAATTTGTGAGGGTGCTAGATAATCTGTGCCAGGCCTGAACTCCCAGTGTGGCAGATGGAACTCCTGACTGCACTTCTTCAGAGCGGGAAATGTTTTCCCGCATTTCCAGGAATTAAAAGCACAGGTGCTACAGGTGATTGGATATATAGTAGGAGGCTTGCAAGGTGCCCCTTCTCAGCAATATTTCTTTAACAAAGTACTGCTCTTTCTTTTAAATAAAGCCACTGAAGAAAATAACCTGTCTCTTGAAGAGTCCATACATGTAAATGTAACAAGTGTATCTCATTCTTAATTTGTTTGGCCAACTAATCAGAGGGATAAACTCAGAAGGAAAGGAGATCTGGCAACTTAATTAATCTGGGCTACTCTTCTGTACCTCATAGTAACTGGTTATAAAGTGGCCTTGCACATCTTCTTAGCCAAGGACAGTGTCTGGGAAAGGTAGGCAGGGATCTGAAAGAATGGAGAAAATAACTTAAAAGGTGATAAAGAATGTGTGCAGGAGAATACCAAGAATGTACAGAGAATTAAGTGAACTTCAACATTTTATAATTGATTTTCAATATTTTTTGGCTGTCAGTGTTAATATATTTACATAATATTACATAACATTTACAGCACAGAAACAGGCCATTGGGCCCAACAGGTCCATGGCAGTGTTTATGCTCCACACGAGCTTCCTACCACCCTGCTTCACCTAAACCTATCAGCATATCCTTCAATTCCTTTCTCCTTCATGTACTTATCTAGCTTCCCCTTAAATGCATCTATGCTATTCGCCTCAAGTACGCCTTGTGTTAACGAGTTCCACATTCTAACCACTCTGGATAAAGAAGTTTCTCCTGTGCAATCAACGGCTAGATTAACAAACTTTGAGATTTATACTGGTTAAGTGTTGATGGCTAATTTCTTGTTTGCTCTGGCATTTTCTTCAGGACATGTAGGGCTGGATTTTCATTGACCCGTGGAGGTGGGTTTGGAGGTGTGTGGGGGGTTAAAATTGCGAAAACTGGCGGGCGGGCACAAGCCTGCCTCCAACCCACCTCCACGCAATTTTCATTAAATAGTGTCTGCTAATCCCGACTCCGTCCCGCCTCTAAGAGGCGGGATAGGCTGTTAAGGCCCTTAACAAGCACTAAATTGCCTCTATAATGCCATTTTGAAAGGCCTTTGTGATTTTAACCCTTTTTCTACGTGAAGCACGCCTGTTCTGAACCACGAATGTGAAACCTGGCGGGAGCACATTTGGATAGCTAGCTAGCAGGCATGTTGGCTGGCTGGATGGATGGATGACATATCTGGGAGTGGTGGTGGATGGGAGACATATCTGGGAGTGATAGTGCAAAAATATCTGGGAGCAGACTTAGGGCTGCTGCTGCTCATTTTGCATCCAGGTCCTCTCACAGCAAAGGCCAGGCAGTCTTTGCAGACCTTCAATGCAGCAGCAATGATGACATCATCAGAGGCGACTTTCAGACTGAAAACACTAATTGGGTCATGGGTTCCCACATGCTGGAACTCAATTGCCCAGTTAGGTGAAAATCGCATCAATCTCCCACATCCAATTGCAGTCGGGTGGATAACACGAAAAGTGGATGACACGACCCCAACCCGCCCCAGTATCAAAATCCAGCCCGTAGATTTCAAAACCGCGCGTTCCTGCGTTTTACTTGCGGGTAGAAATAAATGAAGACAAATGGTTTTTCTCCCATTTCCTGTATCTCCAGGTGTCCAACAGTCATACTTTCTCTGTAACGTTAAACATTTTTAATGGTTTTTGCTTATATCAAATGTTTATTATCCATGGATTCATTCTTCAAAAAACGTAGGAATGGGAGAAATGGCTATTAATCAACCAAAGTATGTCAATAGCTGTCTGTTCACTTGCTGTTAGTTCCACAGTAGTTTAAGTATCCAACAGTTCGCTATAAAACAGGCTTGTTTCATTGCACTCAATCCCCGCTGCCTACCCCCCCGCCCCCCCCCCAAAAAAAGTCTATATCTAATATTAGGGAAAATAAAAATCACATAGTATTCATGAAATTATTTTATATTTGAAGCAGAGTAAAGAAATAAAGCAATAAATCTGTAAACATCTCATTTATAGTGAATCACTTTTCATAAATTGAACCTGTAATAAATTAAAGTGAACATTTTCGGTATTCATTCCTTGGCTATTCTTGCTCTGTTTCCAACTGGTGAAGATTTCATCTTTCAGCGTCAGCATCTGATACTGGCAAGGCCAAAGATAGCAAAAGCACATTCTGACAGTCGGTCGTTGATGCTTTCCCTCCCAGAATTGATGCACTTAGAATCATAGAATGGCTACAGCACAGAAGGAGGCCATTCGGCCCGTCGAGTCTGTGCCAGCTCTCTGCAAGAGCACTTCAGCTAGTCCCACTCCCCCGCCCTTCCCCGTACTCCCTGCAAATGTTTTTCTTTCAGGTACTTATCCAATTCCCTTTTGAAAGCCGTGATCGAGTCTGCCTCCACCACCCTTTCAGGCAGTGCATTCCAGATCCTAACCACTCGCTGCGTAAAAAAGTTTTTTCTTATGTCGCCTTTGGTTCTTTTGCCAAACACCTTAAAAGATGTTCTGACGAAGGGTTCGACCTGAAACGTTAACTCTGTTTCTCTCTCCTCGATGCTGAGTGTTTCCAGCATTTTCTGTTGTTATTTCAGATTTCCAGCATCGGCAGTATTTTTGCTATTGTGTCACCTTAAAAGATCATTGTTTTGCAGGGAGGGGTTCAGCAAGGAAAGCAGAAAACTCTGCAGGTATCACACTAGAGGAATTAAAATAATGAAAAATAAATTCATAGCCTTCAAAGTTGGAAGCAAATTCACCCTTTCTCGATTGGTCAGTGACTGTACTGAATACCAGAGTGGCATTTCATCCACTTGAAAAGACAGAAGGCAGTCCTCATTATATCAAGCTTCCCATTTGTTTTGTCCAGTTCACTCATCACTCCTTCTTCACTAATTTCTATTGAGTCCCTGACCCCCAGCATGCTGAATTCAAAAGCCTTATTTACAAGTCCTTCCATCGGCATACCCCTCCCTAACTCTGCAACCTGCTACAGCCCAGCCCCTTTAACCTTCCAAATGTGACTTTCTTCGTCCAGCCATTTTCCCTCAAAAGCCCTCCCTCCACCTAGCTACCTCTCGTCTGCCTTTAAAGGGTTTCTCAAAATTTATAATATCAGCTATGCTTTTGGCCACCTGACCTAGCTCCTCTGTTACTACTCGGCATCCATTCTTCCTCTATGAAGTGATATTTTAAAAATGCAGGTATTTGTTCTAAGTTCAGTAGTGATATGTGTGTGCTCAGTACCCAGGCAGTAACCCTAAACTTCGTCATCTCTTCACCCAGATTACTTGAGTAATAGATTTCTGTAATCAAACCCAACTATATTGCATAACATTAAGCATGCAACTATTCTCGGATTCCAGTCTTTTCATTATTTCTACAATGAGAGTCTTATTCTCACTTAGAAATTACAGAGTGCAATAAATTGTGTTTCTCTTCACTGTCAATATAGTTACGTGGGGCTTCTGATTACTTCCTCATTGCCCAAAGTTACTGTGACGGACACCAGACTGTAAGCAATAAGTTAATTGCTTCAATCACTGGATGCCATTGGTTTGTGTCACAGATGTGAGGGCTCTTGGATTTATTCCCATTGAGCGCACACTGAAGTTTTAGTTCACGTGGATACTTAAATAAGGCAGCTGAATCAGTGAAAAAACTCAACTGTATTTGTGATCACACAGGGCTTGGGAACAGCATTTAGCAATTGCATGGATCATGGATCAGAAAGGTTCTGAACTCTGGCTTGGCCTTTTTTTTTAAGTTGTCACACAATTCCTCGTATTTAACTCTGAGTTGCAACAAAGGCATACATCTTTTCACTGTTTTTATGAAATTATCCACCACTCTTTGGATCAGAGTAGCATAGAATGTGTTACAGGATTTCACAACTTCTAGGTCACACATGAAATTATGTCTATCCCGGTATTTTGTAAATGTAAAGAGAAGATTGGAGGATAACCATGCATATCTGGGGTTTCATCAGTTGTCACAGAAACCTGGTCATCTCAAATTAAATATCTTACCTGTTAGACATAAGCCTGAAATAGTTAAAATAAATATCTGTCATACATTTGGGTGGATTTTGACAGCGCCTTGACAGCAGGAGGCCTCTTTCAGAAGAGGTAATTGATAGGACAATGTTTCCTTTTGAATCTGCTTGTCTCAGCAAGGAACATTTGGCTTGGTCCAATCCAATCTTCACTTGATGGTGGATACTTTGGTCTGGTACACATCTGCTTTACTGGTTGCAGTCTGTCTAGTGACATGAAAATACTTGCAAATTAAACCTCATCCCTCATATTGTGTCAGCCATGGCTCAGTTGGTAGCATTCTCGCCTTTGAGTTAGATCGTTGTACATTCAATTCCCACTCCAGTACAGTACTGAGGGAGTGCTGTATTGTTGGAGGTGCCATCTTTTGGGTCACACGTTAAACCAAGGCCCCATCTGCCTTCAAAGGTGGACGTAAAAGATCCCATGGCACTATTTCGAAGAAGAACAGAGGAGTTCTCCCCAGTGTCCTGGCCAATTTTTATCCCTCAACCAATGTCGCTAAAAAATATATTATCTGGTCATTATTTGTTTGTGGGAGCTTGCTGTGTGCAAATTGGCTGACATGTTTCCTACATTACAACAATGACTACACTTCAAAAATGCTTTGCTGGCTGTAAAACACTTTGGGGCGTCCTAAGGTCGTGAAAGGTGCTATATAAATGCAAGTCTTTCTTTTATATCCTCAATAGTAAAATCAGGATTCTTTACCGTACTCTTCTGGAGTTTTGATTTCCACAGCATCTCTATGTAGAGACTGGAACTCTGTAATGGCTCTGTCATTGTGGTGTCAGTTAGTGGAAGAGGTGCACACACAAGGGTGGGTTGGGGGCCGTGTGGAAGTGTTAAAAATCTGAATCCTGACTTGAACCCACCTCCAACCCGCCCACTTCCGGTTTTAATGGAGACGGGCGAGCAGACAGTCTGCTGCCAGGAGACTGGTTGTCTATTTAAATATTATAATGAGGCTGGAAGCCTCTGCTTTAACCTCCATTTTGAATTTAACTTTAGCTGGTCGGGTTTTGCAGCCCTCATGAAACCTGCCAGCTAATGGAAGGCCTTTATATTTCTCTCCCGGATCCAGCATCCCTGCCTAACCCACCCCGCGATCGGAGACCCCCCTACGAGGCCTGCGAGCCCCTGCCCCGTGCTGGTCCCGGCCCCCGAACCCTTCAGACTATTCCCCCCGCAACATGCTGGTCCCAGCCCCTGATCTCTTCCTCCCCACACCACGTGCTCCTCCCGGCCCGCAATCATAACCTCCCCCCGCTACTCCCGGCCCGCGATCTCTGCCTCCCCTCCCCCCATGCTACTCCCAGCCCGCAATCCCCGCCTTACCCCTCTCCCCTGCCACGTGCTCCTCCCGGCCTGTGATCTCTGCTTCCCCTCCTCCCGGCCCGCGATCTCTGCCTCCCCTCCCCCTGCTACTCCCGGCCCGCGATCTCTGCCTCCCCTCCCCCCATGCTACTCCCGGCCCGCGATCTCTGCTTCCCCTCCTCCCAGCCCGCGATCTCTGCCTCCCCCCCTGCTCCCCGGTCCCCGTTACTCTTGCAACCCCACCCCACCCCCCACTTTTCCAGTTGCTCCCCGATCCTCTTGCGTTCTCCCAGGTTTCCCGACCGCTTCAGAGCCACTCCACTCCCAACCTGCCTTCCCCATTAAAATTCAGCCCATAGAGATCAAAACATTGCACTTGGGGGGAAAATTGGGTTGCTTTGCCCCGGGGCGCTAACGGGGCGCAAAGTCCCTAGCGCCCGGGCGCGGCGCTGCTCACGCCTCCCATGAAATTCAGCGGGAGGTTAGCAGTTGCCGGTAGCGCCCCGTGGCACTGCGCCTCTGACGATGACGTCATCGCCGTGCGCAGCGCCCCAGCCGCAAACTTCAGTTGCGCCCCCTGACCTACCGCCGGACGATATGTCTGACAGGGTCAGGGTGGTGTTTGTGCGGCCGCTGCGGCGCAATTTAAAGGGCAGGTGTCGGGCGGCCATTTTTTTTGGCCGCCTGCCAGCGCCTGCCCCCTTCTGCTTTTTTATTCGGGGTGCCGGCCGCGATTGCTCAGCCTGGCACGCCTCTTGCGTGCCGGGCTGCTTTCCCGGCACCCTGCTCCCCGGTGGTCCAGCAGGACCCCAATGCACGCAGCACTAGGCCTCTCCCCTTTAATCAGGGGAGGGAGGCCAGCAATACCGTGGCGCTACGTGCCAACGCACGTGACGCTGTTGCACGTAGCACCGCGATATTCACTTGTAGCGCCCCAGGAAGGAGGGGGAGCGCTTCCAGTAGCGCCCTGCATCGTGCTTGGGGCGCTACCACTGGATGTACGGCGCATGGGCGTTAATTTTTTGGGGGCGCTAAAAGTATGGCCCTGGCGAAGTTAACGCCCCAAAGGGGGTGCCACCGAATTTTCCCCCCTTGGTGTTTTAATCCAAAAACCAGAAAGTCTAGTTATAACATTGCAAGCGTTTGTATCTTGAACATCTGGAAATTCAACCCTGTAGTAAAGGGTTAAAATTGGGACGGGGGAAGATCTGTAAAGGGATTTGGACTTGCCTTTCTTAGACCAGATCTTGAGAAGCTGGAGATCTTGTGGAATGAAGTAATGGAAACCCAGCTGCAGAATTCCAAAAATGTCGACTCCAGGGAGCATTTGTGAGAGTTAAACTGTGCAGGAAAATTCTTCACTCACTAGAATTTATATACGCTGGTTGTAAGGCCATTTGAGTGGAGAGGATAATTAGAATGTGTTTTGCCAAGGGTTAATGAGAATATTTTGAGTCTACTTTTTAATTTTTTTTTTTAGAAACAGGTGCAAAGAAAAAGTTAGCAGTTTTATTAAAATTGTTAGCATTTTTGTTTTTGATTAATTTTACTTAATTAGTCCTAATTTCTTTGCTCTTGAGTCACCGACTCTATAATTTATTTTAGAAATCAGATATTTTCCTTATTGAAGGGGCATACAATAATGCCGAACAGTGTCTAAAGAGAAATGAAATAACATTTTTAAAATGTAAAAACTGTCATGAAATAAAATCTGAGCAGATAGTTAGAAAAAGATCCTTTTTATTTTTTGCTCAAAAAGTTAGAATCTATAAAATTACATTTCTTCAGTAGAAATACTGGAGGAGACGGTTCACAATGTTTAAAATATTTCTATTTTTGAAATATATGTTACAGTTTAGCAAAAGTCATACAAAGTGCATTTTGTTTAAAAGCTTACACCTAGTCTTAAACATCAGAATTTTAGACGGTCATCATCAAGAGGCATGATGCATATCTGTATTGCAACTTGTGAGCCTTCTGCATAAATCTGGGAAACTAAACTGACATTATAAAAATCTCATGTAAACTGAAGGTCGCATTTTGAAGCTGACTGGATGAGTTTTCCTCCTATATGTTGCAGAGAATGCCACTTTAGTGTGTGGTGTGTTTCCTATATGCTGGTTTAGTTGCCTGTGTTTAAAAAGAGGGAGTCTGCAGGCAGAGGGCCTCACGTTTTATGCGTTGAAATGCTTTGTGTGTGCTCATGCACCACCTTTAGAATTGTTTGGGTATTGCACCAGGTGCCAGCTAGTTTACAGCTAGGCTTTGGTGTCGCTAAATGATGTGATTTGTAAAGTTTTTGTCATTTGACTGAAGCTCTCTCTTTCTGAGTACAGTTACAAATTCATCTGCTTTTATTGGACTATACAAGAGTCCTTACACTTGTGAAATAATGTAGTACAACCCTTTAAATTATTAGCACCAAATAACATGCTATCCAGATACAGACATAGCCTCTCCCCACTCAAGAAAGGAATACATTGCACTGCAAATTCATGTTTTCTGCAAGTGGGTTGCATTAATTAAAATTTTTATTCTATTTTCTCAGTTTTGTAAACTTTCTTGCCCCTTTTTACTCTCCCATCAAATTATATCTTCACATCAATGTTCTTTCTTGTCCTTAGTTGGGATGGTGCCATAGGCCAGCCTGCAGCTATCTTCATGGTTTCATGACTTCAATTCTTTGATCTACCTACCAGGGGGTGCTGCTAAGTGGTCCCAGCTCTGTTATTTTTTTTCTCTCTTTCTCTCTTTTCCTCCTTATTCTTGCATTTTCACTCATTTCTCTCGCCCTCTTACTCTTCTTTCTTCCTTCCTTGCTCTCGTTCCCCCCCCCCCCCCAAACCCTAACCCGAACCCTAATCCCCGCCCCCGGGAAAAGCTTTAATGCGAATGTTCGTCAGGACTGGAATTACAACTAGGGTGTTCTACCAGGGTGTCTCATACCATAGCACTGTGGCTGCTTAACTGCCTACAGTTTTGTTATTTTAACGGGTTAATCCTGTTATGGCCCAGCCACGTTAGGTAAATAATCCTTACTATTAAGAATATTAATTGTATTGTGCAAAAACATGAAAGTATATATCATGTTCCCTGCTGTGAAGAGTATATTTCCAAAGACAATCTGTAAGTTATTTCTACTGTATTGAATTAAATACCCCAATGCTTTGTGTTCATGGTTCCTGCTCAAAATCATGTGAGGAGATTGTAAATAAGTTTACAAGCATCACTTTCAAGTGGTCTCTAGTGAAAGGTGGAAATATGTGAAATAGGATCTTGTATGGCCATAAAAGGAATAACTATATTTTTGGCATTCTCATGCAGTTTCTTATGCCCCCTTGTGGACTTTTAAAATTTGATGACTGGCTTACGTGGCATTTTCAACTTGTTTCTCGTTTCTTTGAATACATACTGCATTTAGGTGGAATAATTGATCCATTATGGATGTGCTTCATGCTATCATAGTTTAATCCCTGCTTTGAATTGCATGCTTGGAATCTTGTTGGTCTCAGTGGAGATATAAATATATAATTATATGAAAGAGCGACAATTATTAAAAAAAAGTGCCAAACAATCTGCAAGTTTTTCTTTTCGTATTGAATATACCTCTGCATGAGATTCCTATCTCACTAGAGTGTTATGCTGAGAATTTTTTTTTTAAATGGAGGAATGAATGCTCAGACGTGGTTATCCTTCAGTATTTTACAAATGCTACAGAGTGAAAACGAACTGGTGCCTACTTTCTGTGCTGGTGTGATAGGAAATCTGTATCGAGTAATGTCTTAGTTAATTTTCCGTATAGGTAGCAATTTCTGGATAAACCTATGCAGTAGAGATAAAAAATAATCAATGTCGGAAATTTGAAATGAAAGGAAAGAAAATGCTGCAAATGCACAGCAAGTCAGTCAGGATGGGAAAGTGAAGAGGTAGGTCAACATTTCAGTTGGGACATTTCACCAGAGCAAAGTTTTATCAGATGCTGACTAACTGCGCACTGCTCGCATTTTCTATTTCTATTCATACACAAAATAGCTACTGTGCTTATATAATGTATTGGCATGAATATGCTGTAGAGAAGAAAAAAATCGCAAAAGCCAGTACACTTAATGTTGTGTAATTTTCTTAATCCAGCATATCAAACTTTGCCCACCATTACCAGTGTCGGACCTGTCATTACCAGTGCATCGCCCTAGTTTTATGCAGCTCAAAGTGCACTCTCCAGATACAGCTTAAGTTTGGAAAGATAAAGTCTGCAATTATACTGCTGAGCATTTTTCACAGTTCAAATTATCGTAGTACCACAACTGCACCCGTCCACTTTTATGCTTTACTAAAATCTTGGTGTAGAAAAGCTTGCATGTGGCGTTGCAATAATTCCACATACTTAACATTACACTTTACTGAAATTGGAGCAACAACACTGCATGCATATTTGGTAGCCCAACACTAAATTTAGTGTGCAAGTCCAATGTTAAAATCTAAAGCAGTGAGTCTAGGAGCCATTTAGAACTTTCAACTGGACAGTAAGGAGCAACACTGATTGTTTTACAGAAACATCTCAGTGGAGAATCCAGTTCAGCTTTAATCTTTTAATATTGTATCTTAAAAGTATTGTTGGTTTCAAATAGAACAGCATCTTTGGATGTTCTGATCTTCAGGCAGTCCAAAGAATGGTCTTCAGCAGCATGTGCCTTATCCAGAACATCATCAGATCAGTGCAACTATGGAAGTAGAATGGGTACAAGTACAAGCTGAGAGAATTTAGCATATAAAATTAGTGGCATGAAAAGATTTTTTTCTTCCCTACAAATAGTGCTTGTGTAAATAAGGAGCATTTGACCAGCTGTGTTTCGGTTACATTACATTTTCACTTTGTTAAAATTTCCAAGTAAACATCCACCTGTCCTCTAAGAATTAGCAGCGTGACACTTTTTTGGTGCAAAACGTAAACCCTGGTTTTAGATAGTGAATTCTGCTCAGCGCTGTAGGAAGAATTGAATCAAAAATCCAGTAGGAAGAATTGGGATTTTCCACTTAAGTGGTGCAGTTTGGCTCAGAAATCATCCTACAAAAACCTACTCAGTAAAAGAAACTGTTGCAGTTAGTGATTAATTAATGTGAATATAATGCAGTAGTGTAAAGATTTACTGTTAACTCTTGCCACACTTGGAAGGCCTCAAGGACTTGACACAATTTAATGTACTTCTAACAGTTACTGTATTCATGTACATCTATTAAAGATGATGTGGAGATGCCGGTGTTGGACTGGGGTGGACAAATGTGAGAAGTCGCACAACACCAGGTTATAGTCCAATAGCTTTATTTAAAATCACAAGCTTTCGGAGCGCTGCTCCTTCGTCAGGTGAAGTGTCACGCTGCTAATTCTTCGTCACCTGACGAAGGAGCAGCGCTCTGAAAGCTTGTGATTTCAAATAAAGCTGTTGGACTATAACCTGGTGTTGTGCGACTTCTCACATCTATTAAAGACTACAGTGATCACCATTATATGGTTCAGTATCAATAATCACAGTAAAAATAACTGATACTTGGTATAGTTGACAGAACCCGAACCATACAATAACATAGCATTAGCTGGTTTCAACTCAACACTAATATTAAAATTAGGCTTTCAGTAAAGTGTAATGGTAAGTACATGGAATTTTTATGAAGTCTCTGCATACACTTGGGAGAGCTTAACGTACAAAGTAGCACTAGTATGCTTTCAGGTTAAGTTTAGAACTGAGTTTTAATTACCAGAAGATATATAACCTCTTTTGTGCCTTAACAGATTAGTGCAGTGTCAAATAATTCAGCTGGCTTTTGGCGTTGTGCTGATTCAGCTTCTGTTAAGTTGCCTTTTGACACTTTTCAATTTGGCTATCTTATTATTTTTCATCTTGTTCTCAAAGTCTTTTTTTAGCAAGCTTTCCTTCCTTAAATCTCTCCAAAAACCCTACTCCAGAATCTTCCAATTTAGGTAAATAACATTTGACCTTAATTAGCAATTCACGTGAATCACTTTGAGACCTTACTCAGATACATGATAAAGTGCCAAAAAAATGCAAGTCTGTCATTCTTAAGCCACCTCCGTTGAACATCATATCAGGCTATTGGACCAATCAAAGCAAACAAACCCATTGCGTCAATCATTTTAAGAGACGATTCAGCTAGAAACGTCATTTGTGGAATTGTAGATGCCATAATAGATATTATAATTGCATAACTTTACTGAGTTTCTTTTTCAAGCGTTTTACTTCACCATGTTATCGACCATAAGACTAAGAAGAATAAAACAGTTTGTTTTTCATTGAACTAGACAGACACGTCCTCGAAAACTCAGCCACCATGTTCACTTTATCTGCATATTCAATCATACAATTTTAAGCTACCTACCACAAGACTGTTTTATTTGTTGTTTTGCTTGTTCATCATTTTTGACCGCACAGTTTCAGTATGCACTATGGCACCAACGTTAAATGATTTATTTGAAAACCTCTAATGCAGCCTATAATCTGAGCCTCCCTACCACCTTTCCGATTTGAGTGATTGGAATATACTGTATAATACTAATTCCACATCATTGCGACCTCTGGCAAAGAACTGGCACGGGTCCTATGGGCTGAACATCCTACTTCTGTGGTTCTAAAATAATGAAGTAGGTCTTGTTGCAATCTATTCATAGAATTCTTCAGCACAGAAGGAAGCCATTGCACTTATGCCGCTCTCTGAAAGAGCTATCCACTTAGTCCCATTCACCTGCGTATCATCTAAAAAATATATTTTTCAGATATTTTTCTCACTTCCCTTGTAAGAGCTAATATGGATCCTTGTTTCACGGCTGATTCGGGTTGGGCATTCTGTGTCCTAACAGCCAAGCCTACAATTTTCTTCTTACTAACCTCTCCCTTTTTTTTGTGATGATCTTACATTTATGCTCTCTAGTTATTGACTCACCAGCCAATGGAAGTAGCTTTTCCCTAGTCACCTTATCAAAATCCTTCAGAATTTTGAACACCACAGTATTAAATCTTCTCCTAACCATCTTGGTCCCAATGAAAATAGCCTTAGTCTCTCTTCCTAACTAAATCTTCTTATCACTGGTATTCACGTTAGTGAATCCCTTCTGCATTTTCTCCACTATCTAAACATCCGTCCCACTCCAGAGACTTGAGTACAAAATCTAGATGAACACTCCAGTACAGCACTGAGGGAGTGCTGTACTGTCGGAGGTGCCGTCTTTCAAATGAGATGTTGAACTGAGGATGTAAAAGATCCCATGGCATTATTTTGAAGAAGAGCAGGGGAGTTCTCCCCGCTATCCTGGCCATAAATTATTCCTCAACCAACATCACTAAAACAGATTATCTGGTCATTATCACATTGCTGTTTGTGGGACCTTGCTGTGCACAAATTGACTGCCGCGTTTCCTACATTACAACAGTGACAGCCCCACCTTTTTTTTCCTCCTAGAAGCTGGCAGCTGTCCTTCATTCTGCCAGTAGATTTCACACTTCATTCAGCCTTAATCTGTCACATTAACACCACCTCTAGCCTTGCATATCTCTTAATGTCTCTTAATGTCTCTTCATCTCCTCCTTTGTTCCTTTATCCCCTCCCCCTTTTCCCAGCTTTACCCTGGCCTTAAATCTATTTGATTTCCAGCTCTTCCCAGTTCTGATGAAAGGTCATCGACCTGAAACGTCAACTCTCTTTCTCTCTCCACGGATGCTGCCTGGCCTGCTGAGTTTTTCCAGCGTTTTCTGTTGTTATTACAGCACTTCAAAAGTACTTTATTGGCTGTAAAGTGCTTTGGGACGTCCTGAGGTCATGGAAGGCGCTATATAAATGCAAGTATTTCTGTTCATTCAAGTAGGGTGCCCAAAACTGGATGCCATATTCTAACTGCAGCCTAACCAATCATTACCTCTTTGCCTTTGTACTTCTTGCTCTTATTTATAAAACTGAGGATCCCATATGCTTTATAGTTTTAGCAAATTTTCCTCTCACCTTTAGTAATGTATGTATCTGAACCCCTAAGTTACTCTACTCCTTTTAAGGTTTTACCATTTAGTGTATATTTTCTTTTATTTATTCTTCCTATCACCTCACATCCTACACGTTAAACTTAATCTGCTATCAGTCTGCCCAATCTAGCAACCTGTCTAAATCCTCCTGAAGCCATTTACAGTCCTCTTCACAATTAAAATGCTTCCTATTTTTGTGTTATTTACTAATTTAGATGTTGTGCCCTGTATACCCAAATCCAGATCATATATGAGAGTAACGGGAGACACTAGTCTTTACATCCCTCCTGTCCGAAAACAATCATTAACCACTAGTCCCTCTTTTCTGTTCTTTAACCAACTCCCTATCAAAGCTGCCACATTCCCTTTAATACTGTGTGCCTTCATTTTTTATCAACAAGCCTCCTATGTGGTACCTTGTCAAACACCTTTTTGAGAGAATCCATATACACACTCTTATTGTATTTCCTTCATCAATTCACTCCATTATTTTCTCAAAGAACACTATTAAATTTGTATGGTGTTGCCTTTTACAAATCTGTGCATGCTGTCCTTAATTAAGCCATGTCTTTATAAATGAGTATTAAATTTATCACGTATTATGGCCACTAGAAGATAACACACTACTAATGTTAGGCCGACTGGTTTATATTTGCCTAGTTTGTCACTGCCTCCCTTTTTGAACAGAGGCTATTTAAATGCGTCTTATATTTGGCATGAAGATAAAAATACACTGACTTAAATTTAACTTCACTTGCCTGGAAAAGGCTAAGTGCAATTATTATTTTGGATTGCCTGTCAATGTGAGAAATGTCAATATTAGGGGATTAAAACAATTTCAACTTTAGGCACCCAACGATAGCACCCAAATACCTTCGGTCATTTACAGAGTAAAGCTCCCTAATTTGCCTTGATCTCCAACCTCGGAAGAGCACCCCTTACTGCAACTGAATTTGTGCCAAAGTGTGGGTGGTTTTGTGCAGTGGCTCCCAGCACTAGAGAATTGAGTCAAAACTGACCAGATACACTTCATTGGGCATCCTTGTAGAGAGAGAGATCATCATCAGATCAGTCTGGATTGAATTTGAACTCCGATAAATAATCTGCTGAGATATCAGTGCCTGTGACAAAAGGTGATGGATCTGTAGCTGTCAAAAAAAATCTGTCTCAAGATGAGATAGTTCTTGAAGACAGTCATAAGAACATACTATCACTCTTTCCATTCAGTGAGACAGACAGTGGAATCCTTGTCATATACAGCCACATTTTGTGACACTTATCATTTCCCTGGTATACCAACCAGAAACAAGTTTTAACAGCTTCCTCAAATAGACCACTGCAATTGAGATGTCAGGCACTACAAAAAAACTGATGTGTTTGATAGTATTTTGTTGTAAAATAGTTTACCATAAACGGTTCTCTGCAATTTACCTCAAGGTGCCTTGATTAAATTGGGGTTCTGAAGGGCAGCTGATGCCTGTGGAGTCACAACTCATCACAAGCAAAAGAGAAGAGGAAATTGAACGGGAAGAAAGCATTGCTCTTTCCCTCAATCCAGAGGATTATTTTACCAAACTTGGTCACCTTGCCTGGGTAGCCACCCGGTGAAACCAAGAGCACCTCCTGACTGCTAACATACACCCCCCGTGGCTAGATTCAGAACAGCATTAGTATGGGCTTGACAAAATCTGGTGCATTATGTGAGGTATATACACATTAAAAATACTGAAATGGACCATGTATTATATTAATTATACAAGTATCTCACTATGTATATGCAATTATATTTTTGAATACCCAAGTCATGCCACTTATCTGCATAATAATTTGTTGCTTATCTCTAATGTAATTATATGTTCTAATATAGGTCCATATTGTCTGGACCATCCAGCCTAACATTGAACACTATGGTGCTTTCACAATGCAAGGGGAGATAATTACACTGAGCACTGGATAGCAATAAATCTAAAATACAGGAAACTCTCTTTTAACCGGCACCCAAATAACCGGAAATCTCTCTTAACCGGCAAAATTCTTGAGTAGGTAACCGGGGTTTTCCTTCATCTCTCCTTTAAAAATAACTTTAAAAAAAACCCCGAGGCGTTTGCCGTGTATCGGAGCATGTAGATTGGGAGGGGAATGTGCAGCCCGGGTAGGCAGCGGACACGACAGATGGTCAGCTGGCGGTCCCCGGGGAGACGGAGCTCCGAATGCAGGCGCATGTCAGTGTGTACGGGGCTCTCGTACGTTGGGAGATATAACTCTCCGTTATCCGGACTTTTTGATTAACCGGCACCACGCCGGTCCCGTCGGTGCCGGTTAATAAAGAGTTTCCTGTACCACTAACATCAACTTCTATTTTGACTCATGGGTTAATTGAGTTTAGCAAGTTTGGGTAATGTGAAAAGTTTTAGCTAATCAAAGCTATTTGGCTGAAGACACCCTGGTCAATGAATAATACAGCCAGAATTCTTTTATTTTGTACCACCAATCATGGATTGTATAATAGATATAGGAAAATAAGAACTGTTTTAACAATTTCTGTCTAAGTACGATCAAACTTTTGGGAACAGATATTCTAGGCCAGAGGACTCTGTGCCCTCCTTACTCATTCTTGCCTAATGGTGTGGTATCATGGAGATCTACATGGCAGGGTGACAGTAAGGGTCTGAGTAGACTTTTTGTTGTCTCTCCTGTTCTTTGGTCAAATCTCATGGAAGATGGAATTTAAACAAGAGCAGGCAAGGAATAAGAAGTAACTAGATTTCTGTTAGGAATAAGGGAGTGGGATATGGTAATATAGGAGTTCTTTTACTGAACTAGTAATCCAGAGGCATGGACTAATAATCCAGAGAATGTGAGTTCAAATCCCACCATAGCAGTTTCAGAATTTGATTTCAGTTTAAAAAAAAAACAAATCTGGAAATAAAAAACTGGTATCATGAAGTGACCACGAAACTGTCGGATTGTCATAAAAACCCAACTGGTTCACTAATGTCCTTCAGGAAAGTAAGCGGCCATCCTTACCTTGTTTGGCCTATATGTGATTCCAGTCCTGCACCAACGCGGTTAGTTCTTAAGTCCTTTGAACTGGCCTGACAAGCCACTCAGTTTTATCAAACTGCTACAAAGATTAATGCAGCGGTTCAAGAGAAAGGCCCAGAACCATAAATGCCGGCCTTGGCAGTGATGCCCACATGCTGAGAGAGAATTTTTAAAAAAGCTTTGAGTCTTATTGGCAGTAAAAGTTAGGAAAGCCTTAATTAAAAAGAGCCCTTGTATTGCTTAGATTGTTATCTACCTTGATTTTATTATATGCACCAGATTGACCTCTAACCCCAGTTTAATTGTTGAGACTGGATAATTATAGATATTATTCCTTTCCCCGCCCACCCCATCAACTTAAAATAACAGAAATTTAACAACATGTGCAACACAAGTGCCCTAGTTCATAATTGACTTGAACATCACCATTATAATTTAATTGAGGCAATACAGGTGTCTATGAAAGCACAGAGATCCATTTCACAAGGTGGGTTTCCAGGGACCCTCCAGAGGCAAAGCAAAAGTGCTGCCAACAGCAAATACAAGTGGATGTTGGACTGTGTAGCCCATGCTTTAATTGTGATTTTTTCTTTTACTTTGCTGACCTGCACAGACCTTCCTCCAACATCAGGAAAATTAAAGTCCCAAAAGCAACTTTGGAATGTGCAGATGCTTCTGTTTTACCACTGGCGCTCTGAATCCACCCTCGCCAATCTAAACGGGGCACATGCAGAACACCAACAGCCTTTTCCAGTTCTGCAAACTAAACATGCCCTTAATTATGTATCCAGAAGTGGGAGTCTTTATCACAGACCACGTCATGTGGCGATTTACACTTGTAATATTATTCAAATATAAGAATGTCACAACTGTAAATTGTTAGCTGTAATGTTAAATGTGAACCGCCTGCTTGGCTAGGGAGGGCAACCTAACGCTAATAAATGGCCAGAATTAGAAGACTAGTGTGGGGAGAGTTGGGTGAGAAAGGGTTAAAGTCACAGCAGAACTTGTGAACTTTAATCTTTACCTTGGAGATGGCTGAGCAGATGTATTCCCACATAGTGTATATCATAGTGCATTACAGTGCACTTAATCTGCTGCTGACACTGGTGTGATTTAAGATCACAGGTCTTGCTGCTTGCTGTCAGATGGATCACTGGACTGTCTGGGGAAAATCTCTTCATCTAGTACTTCTGAGTAACTTAATTTGGAAAAGTGTTCAAAGATCCTTCTGTTGTTTTTGAATGGGTATTAGCCAAAGATGATATATACTGTGTTCTGTTTTGGCATTAATGGTGTTTGAGGATTTGCTGTCACATGGTATTAAGAATGGTTTAAAAATTCACAGTTCCATTAGAATAAATGAATTAATTCAATGTGAGCTGTGGTAGTTTTTTGAAATCATTTTTTTTAACTACTGACATTTATAAATGATCGTTGTAGTTTATACAAATAAGCCTTCTGTTAAATGATTGTTGGTCTTTACATAGCGTATTAGCACCTTTTAAATCAAAGCCTGCCCATGGTTTAAATGCTGCTCCGGTATCTGAGGAGGCTCTCCCAGCACCTCTGCACTCCTGGATAAGCTAGGAAAAGAAATAGCTTGCCATCTGATATACAATCCTTCTTTCACCTCTGACTTCTCACTCTGCTGTGACCTTTCTTGTCTGTCTCTGTTTTATTGATACAACTGTGGTCATTTCTGCTCAGAACGTTCCTATCTTGTTATTCCAAATATACTGTTATATTCTCTTTGTCCTCTCTACAATCTCATTATGGTGAAATCATGATTGCACTGCCTCCTACTTTAACTTGTTCCCCCAAGACCCGAGCAGTGTCGCCTCAGTCTTCCCTTCCTCTTACAATCTTCAAGCTTTTAAAGAACAATCTTGCTTTCACCTAATGACTATTTCCTGATTTACATTTCTTTTCTTTCCTACCATTTTCAATCTTGCTGGTGTCTTGAACCTTGGTCTTTGGCATTTGATTAAGTTCTTCAATAAAAATTGTACGATTGAATAAGTTCTGACTGGGGCTACTCTGCTTCTTCAGTTCCTGCTTCACAGTGTTAGCAGAAAACTTGCATATCTGCTGAACTGAATTGAAATGACAAGCATGTCATATCCTTCCATAGACAAGGTCAGTGTCAAATCAAGTATATTCAAAATGGCTTCATGAATTTTAAACCTTCTAATAAGAGTTATAGAATGGTGGCCAGTGGTATTTGGAAAAGTCCAAGTGACAATGGGAAGTTTATAATAATCCCTATTAGAACTACATTTCGAAAAAAGATAATTTGAAGCTAAATTATCCAATACTTTTGTAAATGCAATACCCATTTGGAAACTCTGATCTTCTCACTTACATGTTATGAAGTCTTCTTAGTTAATGGAATAAACTGGATATTTCACTTCTCTATTATTGTGCATATAATTGACAATCCAGAAATGCAGAATTTGTTATAAAGGCCCGGAGTTTGTGGTGGATAATAACGGCGAACTGTCAGCATTTGCCATCATTACCCCTCTGAAACTGCCCGCAACTTCTGGATTTAGCACATGCACATCTAAACGCGGCAATCCTAAAATTGCTGTCAGTCATTCACTGCTCCGACACAGGCTGCGCTATAGATCCCCCATAGCCAGCAATCAGTGAAATCAATGAAACTGACATAAACCTGGGCTTTTCCGTGCTAATATCGCTGTTAAATACCCCATTAAATGGTAAGACTTGTTGGAATAAATGTAACTGGAGTTTTAACAGCATATTGACTGCTAAACAAATGTTCTGGCCCTGAAAAACCAATGTTTATATTTGTGGAATGTCAAATTTCTCCATTATATTAAAAATTACAATTTTAAAAAAAACTTTCAAAAAAAGTTTTAAAGTTTGTTCATAATATTTCAGCATCTACCTTATCCCCACGTGAATGTCTCAATCTTTATTTCGCTCTCTATAACATTTTGTTTCAAAGTCCGGATAAAAGCAGCTTCTCATTTCCTGGTTTGCTGTCTGTAAGAATTCTTCATTGTGATTGGCTGCTTAGAAAGCTTGGGAATCTCCTATTTACAATGCTGCAATCAGTTACATGTCGAAAAAGGCAAACTTCTCACCACAGAGATCGCAAGATCTCTGTGGTCAGCTTTCTTTGGGGCCAGCGACAAGCGTCTTTGCTTCACCACTAACCGCAAATTACAGGCCAAAATTCTTGTTCTAGGAGGACCTATTCCGCAAGGATTGATGTCATAGTCAACAGCATTTTGACAGCTGAAAACACAGCTAACTCCCTACATAGGAATGTCCAAGCTATGGCCCATAGACAAGGCCTAACAGTCTGTCCCACAGAACCCATGCAATTCAGTTCTAAATTAGAACAGCAAGATCTGTTAGGACCAGCAGCTGAGATATATGCAGATTAATGGGAACATGGATTTAAACTTTAAATGTCATAGAATCATAGAATGGTTACAGCCCGGAAGAAGGCTATTCGGCCCATCAAGCCCGTGCCGACTCTCAGCTGGTCCCACTCCCCCGCCCTTTCCCCGTAGCCCTGCAAATTTTTTTCCTTCAGATATTTATCCAACTTCCTTTGAAAGATAAGATTGAGTCTGCCTCCACCACCCTTTCGGGCAGTGCATTCCAGATCTTAACGTAAAGAAGTATTTTCTTACATCGCCTTTGGTTCTTTTGCCAATCACCTTAAATCTGTGTCCTCTGGTTCTTGACCCTTCTGCCAATGTGAACAGTTTCTTTCTATCTACTCTGTCCAGACCCCTCATGATTTTGAACACCTCTCTGTCTTCTCTGCTCCAAGGAGAACAACCCCAGCTTCTCCAGTCTATCAACGTAACTGAAGTCCCTTATTCCTTATTCCTGGAATCATTCTCATAAATCTTTTCTGCACCTTCTCTAAGGCCTTCACATTGGGCACAGTACTCCAGTTGGGGCCGAACCAGTGTTTTATACAGGTTCATCATAATTTCCACACTTTCGTACTCTATACCTCTATTTATGAAGTCCAGGATTCCGTAAGTCTTTTTAACTGCTTTCTCAATCTGCCCTGCCACCTTCAGCGATTTGTGCACACATACCCCCAGGTCTCTTTGTTCGTGCACCCCCTTCAGGATTGTACCATTTAGTTTATATGTCTTCTCCTCATTCTTTCTACCAAAATGTATCACTTCGCACTTTTCTGCGTTAAATTTCATTCTCCAGGTGCCCGCCCATTCCACCAGCCTGTCTATGTCTTCCTGAAGTCTATCACTCTCCACCTCACTGTTCACTATACTTCCAAGTTTTGTGTCATCTGCAAATTTTGAAATTGTGCCCTGTACACCCACGTCCAAGTCATTTATATATATCAAGAAAAGCAGTGGTCCTAGAACTGACTCCTAGGGAACACCACTGTATACCTTCCTCCATTCTGAAAAACAACCATTCACCACTACTCTCTGTTTCCTGTCACTTAACCAATTTTGTATCCATGCTGCCACAGTCCCTTTTATTCCATGGGCTTCAACTTTGCTGGCAAGCCTATTAAGTGGCACTTTGTTGAACTCCTTTTGGAAATCCATGTCAATCGCATTGCCCTCATCAACCCTTTCTGTTGCCTCATCAAAAAACTCGATCAAGTTGGTTAAACACGATTTGCCTTTAACAAGTCCGTGCTGACTTTCCTTAATTAATCCACACCTAACCAAGTGACTGTTAATTTTGTCCCTGATTACTGTTTCTAAAAGCTTCCCCACTACTGAGGTTAAACTGACTGGCCTGTAGTTGCTGGGTTTATCGTTACACCCTTTTTTGAACAATGGTGTAACATTTGCAATTCTCCAGTCCTCTGGCACCACCCCCATATCTATGGAGGTTTAGAATATTATGGCCAGTACCTCCGCGATTTCCGCCCTCAGTTCCCTCAGCGTCCTAGGATGCATCCCATCCGCTCCTGGTGACTTATCTACTTTAAGTACAGCCAGCCTTTCTAATACCTCTTCTTTATCAATTTTTATCCTATCAAGTGTCTCCACTACCTCCTCCTTCACTATGTCTATGGCAGCATCCTCTTCCTTGGTGAAGACAGATGCAAAGTTCTCAGCTTTACCCTCTGCCTCCATGCATAGGTCACTAATCGGCCCCACCCCTCCTCTTACTACCCTTTTACTATTTATATGCCTATGTCACTTGTGAGGCTCCATGTTAATTACCCCCCAAAAAAAACAACAAAATGCTTGGGCATTCACACTGATAAATAATTAACTAATTTCAAATGACCCACATTGTATTCCTGTCTGGTAGTTTGCGAGGAGGTATCCAGCAGTCTCTATTTTTCTTATTGTCCTGTTCTGGCTCGACTGGGGACGTTTAGAATTTTCATATCTGTAAATATTTACTTGCAGCAGAAACATCAAAAATATGACCTTCTATGATATAGCTACTAAGCAAATGGTTGCTGCTATTTCATGTATCAGCGTTTGCTGTCCAATTTAAGAACATAATGCATGGAATAAGAAAAGGTTAGTCAGCCCATGAAACAGTTTTTTTTTTCCACAAGTCATATGCAATCTTCTGTTACAAGAACTTTCCACAGCCCAGTTAATCTCAGGGAGGGTTTTGCAAACATTCTTCCCAATCTTCAACGGCAAGTTAAGCAAAACCTTAGGATGTCTATCTACTCGTACATTATAAATTCATCAACAATTACTTTCCTTGGCATTGATGCTCAGGAACCATCATGCTCACATACTATTCAATTATCTCTGATTGTAATTAAGGCAACCCATCAGCTTTGTAAGAAAACACAGCAATGTACAAGAATTACTTCTGTACAGTATGTGCAGTGAAAAACTGGTACCAGGCTTTTTGTACCAAAAGATCGCGAGGATTGGGTAACAGGTATGGAATAAATAGTTTCAGCTCAGAACATGCCATTCCGTTCATTAAGGATCATGGAACTTTTTATGTGAATTGCGAAATTCCTCGTCGTCCCCAAAGAAATTGAGCAGAAAAGCTTGAAGTTGTTAATCAGTCCCAACATGTTACTTCCACAGATAACATGCCAAATTCAGATTGTACTTTGCGCATCACTTGATCACCCAATAATTTTTAATCCCTTCACAACCTTGGTCCTTATTCAACTCTTTACTGAGAGAAATTGTTTCTCTGGTTGCAGCTCTTGCTTGAGGGTCGCTAGTGTTTATTGTTTACTCCTGTACCTTAAGTTGAAAGAAAAACAGCAGTGTTATCCACAACATATTAAAGACCCTCTTTCAATCTTTTTTTCCCAGCAGAGAGTGTAAGTCCAAATTTATCATCTGATCCTTATAACATAGTGTGGGGTAATGTCACTGATCCTATACTCCCAAGGCCAGATAATTGGCTGTAGTATTGTAGCTCTATCTCCATCCCACTCCCTTCAAGTGTGACTCTAATCTGCGACTGTGGGATCAGTGAATTAAACATTATTTTCTTGTATCAGCTCTTGCTGGCGATTTTCCGATCCTAGAAATCATCCATGGACGTTTGTATATGGCTGACTGTATAGCATTTGTTTCCTTTGAAGTTTACATTACCTTACTTATCAGATGAACAAAGTTACAATACCTTCAAGACAAAAAGGTTTTATCCAAAAATACTTATACGAATGTCACTTTGTGAAGTATGTAAATATGTATATCCAGACACTTGCCTGTAAAGTCAGATTGCATTAAAATCATCTGCTCTTAATTCAAAGTGTATCTGAATTCAATTTTTTTAGTGCACAAAATAACTTTGAATTACCATGAATGGACTGCATTATGAGACATAAAGGAAAAAATTGCATCCACATAGAGGCTATCACATCTCTGAGATGGCCCAATGTATTTCACATATAATGAATTACGTTGAAGTGCAGTTACTGTTTTTACATAATGTGGAGATGCCGGCGTTGGACTGGGGTGGACAAAAATGAGAAGTCGCACAACACCAGGTTATAGTCCAACAGATTTATTTAATTTTACAAGCTTTCGAAGCAGTTCGCTCCTTCGTCAGGTAAGTTAGCAATGAGAGAATCTCCCAGAATTCACAATTTAAACCCAGACAAAATCTATTCACATTATTCACTACAACAAAGAGCACAGCCAAGACAATGAGATGTGTCCCAGGGGGTCCAACGTGTCAAACCACCTGCTAGCTGCATATCCTGTCAATTTGTGTTTTTGTGTTAGTCTTTTTAAAAAAAAAACACCTGGGAAGACCGGCCATGATGTCAAGTCACATTCTGTATCGTGACATGAACCCGATATCGCGATTGAGGCCATCCTCATGAGTGCGGAACTTGGCTATCAGTTTCTGCTCTATGATTTTGCGCTGTCGTGTATCTCGAAGGCCGCCTTGGAGAACGCTTACCCGCAGATCCGAGGCTGAATGCCCCTGGCTGCTGAAGTGTTCCCCGACTGGGAGGCAACCCTCCTGCCTGGCGATTGTTGCGCGGTGTCCGTTCATACGTTTTACATAGACAAATGCAGCAGCCATTTTGCACATAGCAAGATCCCAGCAACAACATTGAGATTATGGCCTAGAAATATGCCTCGGGCGGTGGCGCAAGGCGGGCGGTATCGAATCGGCCGCCCGTTACACGCAGTGCCTGATACTCAGTTACATTGACTGCAGTGGAGCTGAATATCAGACGCTGCGTGTAACGGGCGGCCGATCCGATACCGCCTGAGACAAATTTCTAGGCCTGGATGTTTTCGTGGTGTTGGTTGACAGATGAATGCAGTCCATGACACTGAGAGCTCCCTATAGTGTCATAGAATCTTGAGCCAATGAAACAAGCAGATGGGGTCTCGGTTTAATGTTTCATCCAAAGGACAACACCTCAGATAATGCAGCACTCCCTCGGTACTGCACTGAAACATCAACATAGACATAGATTATGTACACAAGTCCTCAAGTTAGGTTTAAACCCAATACTTTCTGACTCAGGCCAAAATGCTACCAACTGAGCCAAACTAGCACTTCCATCAGATAGCATCCTAAAGATCTGAAATTGTCTCCTGTTATTTTTACCACCTTTAGCCCCAATTTGGTTTTGTTTTATATTATTTGTAGTTAGTGCTTAAGAGTTTTATTGAGCTTGAGTTTTTACACTAGTTTTAAACACCACAGTGATAATACTCTGTAAGCATCGATTCCTTGCTGGGAAGCAGTTCTACAGGTGCAGGGTGCCTTCCCCTACCTTGATGACTGTCCTCGTCCAATTGTCGCACACATTTGCAACAGACATCACTGGTTAGTGATCAGGAGGGGAACCCTGGCTGATTTTTCTCTTTCCTAACTCAAGGGTACTGAAACCAATTGTAGTACCCCTACTGCCACTTAGGCTGAGATCAACTAACTCACTAAAGATTCTGAATTGAATCTGGGACCTCCCTGACCTATGTGGCTTAGCTGCCTGCTGGAGTCTGTTTCAAGGAGTTAATTGACGCATCTGTAACTGAGTCTGTTCCACATATTTACTACTCTCGCTGAGGGGCAACAGAGAATTTCCTCTATTCTCCAGCCTTAATTCAAGGCTTCTTAATTTTGCGCTCTTGTCTGTTAGTTCTGTGCTTACTGGCTTAATTAAGTAGCCTGCGTACCTCTACATTATCTATGGCTCTCCACATTTCTAAAGAACTGGATCGTGTCTCCTCTCAACTTTCTTATCTCCAGTGAAAGCCAGCTTAGTGCTTTGAGTCTCCTTTCTCAGTTTCACCTCCAATGTGCCAGAATCATTCTCGCCACTCCTTTCTGAACATTTTGAAGAGAGATGCGCAAAATTTGCACGCAGTATTTCAAATGTAGCCTCACTACTTAATTTGTAAATTTATCATTCAAAAAGGTGTGAAACCTTAGTAGTCCTTGTAAGCAGCAGTGAACTTGTCTGAGGCACATTTTTTATGAAGCAGAGGCGTTTGGTGCAGGGTGCAAGACTTTATTGCAAGGGGTATGGAGTATAAAAGTAGGGAAGTTTTGATGCAACTTTACAGGGCGCTGGTGAGACCGCACCTGGAGTACTGCGTACAGTTTTGGTCTCCATACTTAAGGAAGGATATACTTGCATTGGAGGCAGTACAGAGAAGGTTCACTAGGTTGATTCCTGGGGTGAAGGGGTTGACGTATGACGAAAGGTTGAGCAGGTTGGGCCTATACTCATTGGAGTTTAGAAGAATGAGAGGTGATCTTATTGAAACATATAAGATTCTGAGGGGGCTTGACAGGGTGGATGCTGAGAGGATGTTTCCCCTAGTGGGGGTATCTAGAACTAGGGGGCATAGTTTCAGAATAAGGTGTCGCCCATTTAAGACGGAGATGAGGAGGAATTTCTTCTCTCAGAGGGTCGTGAATCTTTGGAATTCTCTACCCCAGAGAGCTGTGGAGGCGGAGTCATTGAATATATTCAAGGCGGAGATAGACAGATATTTGAACTACAAGGGAGTCAAGGGGTATGGGGAGAGAGCGGGAAAGTGGTGTTGAGGCCAAGATTGGATCAGCCATGATCTTATTGAATGGCGGAGCAGGCTCAAGGGGCCGATTGGCCTACTCCTGCTCCTGTTTCTCGTGTTCTTATGTTTATTAATGGGTCAGATTGACGGCTAATGAAATCCCCCGTTCAGTTATTAAGGTACAGATGTAACAAGAAAAACTATTCATCTGCTTTCCTATATGGTTGATTCCAAATGCCAGTACAATATTGACCTGATTGTTTATAATCCTCAAAGGCCGCCATACAGATGGTGCTGTTTCTGATAGTAAAAACAGACCATAAAGATTGCTTCAGTGAAACTGGTAGATAGTTTTTAATATTTGTTTCATGTGGAAGTTACGTTAGAGCATTGGAATGTAGGAATGAGAAAAGGTCTTTCATCCTATCCAGTTGATTCTGCTTGATTCACATATGAAGACTGTTCGGGCAATTAAGTGAAAAAAACCATTTGTGGAAGTGGGGCTATGGGGAAATTACATGTGATTAGAACATTTTCTTAAGCTCAGATTTCACCCCACCCCTCCTCCCCAGAGCTAAATCTTCTTGATGTTCTCAGAATTTGAGTTTAGTTCCCAGCTTGTTCCGCATGCCCTGCCCTCCGTGTGGAATAATTGACGAGCAGCGTTGTGGGTTATAATTGAGAATGAGTTGTGCACTTTGTAGCTGGCTATTTATTGTAGTTTACATATCTAATTTATTTTTACGTTGCAAAGAAAAAATATCACAACGCTAATACACGTGGACGTTCCTCATTGTGCAGATTCTGCCATCTGCAAGCTTTGTTCAAGATTCAGGCCTCGACAAGCTGGCTGATCAGGCATTCTTCGTTAGTTACAGAGATCTAAAAGGCATCCTGGTATTAACTGTGCAGCGGAATGACCAAATCACTACTAATGGGTGCTGTTGCCAAGGATTACCGTGCATTTATTCCAGAATGAATTCACACGTGACACGCAATACCAATTGCAAATAATAAATTACTAAAGTTTTACTAACCCTTTGTCCAACTGCCTCGACTTTTATGTGTGTGTCTCACGATGGCTCTGTTAGATTTCGACTTCTTTTGAGCTTCGTCACGAATGTTAAAGATCCAAAATTGTTGAAATGTGCTGCTTAAATAAAACTTTCCTACCCTGTACAGGCAGGTCGTTGTGAACACTAAATTGCTCATGTCAATGACTACAGATCATTGTGACTTACTTTAAGAGAATGGTAAAAGAGTAAAACAATTTCTGATCAGCTGATATATTCTGCCTTACAATCTGTATGTGTTTTTGTGTTTCTTTAAATAGGAAATATTTGATAATTATGTTGTAAAGCAAACATTCTTGTATAAACCCAGAGCCACTAAAATACCGTAGAAACAACTGGGATGGGAGGAAAAAGAGGTTTGATACAGGTCAGCTCTGCAGCTGATCATCTGAAATACCTTTTTGCGGAAGGGATATGAAATACATTTCTTTACAAATTCCTTTTTCATTGCTGGGAATGCTTTCACATCTTGAACATATTTGTTTAGTTACAAATTAGTCTATGGATATTAATAAAAGATACATTGTATCTTCAACCTCTTAAGAATCTAATTTAATAAATGCTTCAATACCTTTTATCATTCATTTGTGGTAATTGCTGATTTGTAATATACAGAAATCATTATTCAATTTCAATGCTGTCATTTTCAGCATTTCACTGAAAATACGTGTCAATTTGGTGAGGAGACTTGGAGGGACCGAATTAAAATTTTCAAGTTTATGAAAGGGATTTTAATGAGGTTTATCAGGCAACTTGTTCACTATAATGAAGGGTTCAAATACTAGAGGACACAAGTTCAAAAACTAGGAAATTAAGAGCAAAAAGGAAAGTCGGGCAGAACTTTTCAACCGTAAAAGTTAGACTCCTGTGGAATGAGTTACCAGAAGGCCAGATGTGTTGCCGAAAAAAAGGGTGCTTAACAGTTGTTTTCCTAATCCTAAACATTCTTAAGTATTTTTTTGTTTTTCTAAAGGGAAGATGGTTATCGGATACACCCTGCTCTTCCTTAATACAATTACAGAAAAAGACCCTGGCCTGGAGTTTCCGCTCAGTTGCGCTGGTTATTTCGGCCGAAATCAGCGTAACCAGCACAAATGATCGGGGACTTTTAAGCGCAGATTATGTTCAGCGTAACTCGAGTTTCCGCGATCTTTTGCGCTTGTTTAAAAAACATCGCGCTAGAAGACATACTGCGGACATGATAAGGCACTATATAAATGCAAGTTTGTTCTTAATTCTGATAGCCTTCCCATTAATGCAGAATAAACCTTGACTCGGATACCATTTGAATTTACAGTTATGGTGGTGTGAGGTTTTCAGCATCGTGTTGCCTTACCCATGTACAAGACATCTCCAGAAGAGAAGGCCTTGAATGTCAGTTAGGTGGTAGTATGATACAGTTGTAACATTCCCTATTATTAATTCAACTTTGAACCTGTACCACTTCAGTTACTAAGTTTCCTCAGCTGCACAAGTTAGCAGTTAGAGAGATTTTAGAACAGGTCGAAATGACTTCAAGGAGCATATTTTAGTAATGCTTTGCTATTGTGAGTATAAAATAAAAGCTCACCAGTGCATTGAATACAAAAGTTATCTTTTTCCAGCCTTATAAGTACTTTAAGTAGAAAGTAGCCACTTTGCAGCAGTTAGCATGTGATGCTAATTTAAGGGTGATGGATAGATTTCAAAATCAGTGGAAATCAATTTAAATAAATGGAATGAAAATTAGATGGTTCTGTGAAGGGCAGGTGATCTGCTCTGCCAAATTACTGCACTTCCCTCCATCATAAGCTCAGAAGTGGGGATGTTCTCTGATGATTGCAGTGTCCAATTCCATTCACAGTTCCTCAGATAATGAAGCAATCCCGCATGCAGCAAGACCTGAACAACATCCAGGCTTGGCTGATAAATGGCAAATAATATTCGTGCCAGGCAATGACCATCTCCAACAAGAGATATTCTAACCAACTCCTCTTGACATTCAATGGCATTACCATCACCGAATTCCCCCACCACCAACATCCTGGGGGTCACCATTGACCAGGAACTTAACTGGACCAGCCACACAAATACTGTGGCTACAAGAGCAGGTCAGAGGCTGGGTATTCTGAGGCGAGTGTCTCACCTCCTGACTCCCCAAAGTCTTTCCACCACCGATAAGGCACAAGTCAAGAGTGTGATGGAATACTCTCCACTTGCCTAGACGAGTGCAGCTCCAACAACACTCAAGAAGCTTGACACCATCCAGGACAAAGCTGTCCACTTGGATCGGCACCCCATCCACCACCTTAAATATTCACTCCCTTCACCACCAGTGCACCGTGTCTGCAGTGTGTACCATCTACAAGATGCACTGCAGCAACTCGCGAAGGGTTCTTCAACAGTACCTCCCAAACCTACGACCTCTACTATCTAGAAGAACAAGGGCAGCAGGCGTATGGGAACACCACCACCTCCAAGTTCCCCTCCAAGTCACACACCATCCTGACTTGGACATATATCAACATTCCTTCATCATCACTGGGTCAAAATCCTGGAACTCCCTCCCTAACAGCACTGTGGGAGTCCCTTCACCACACAGACTACAGCAATTCAAAAAGGTGGCTCACCACCACCTTCTCAAGGGCAACTACGGATGGGCAATAAATGTTGGCCTTGCCAGCGATGCCCACATCCTGTGAATGAATAAATTTTACAAAACCATTCTTTCTGCTTCTTCCCTTCCCTCCTTCTCTCTCCCTCTCCACCTTTCTTTCCAACACAGAAAATGTAGGCTGACGTTTATATCATCAACACATTAAAAATCCTGGGATTTTATGTATCTTTTAAAAATGTCGAGCACTCCCCCATGGCTTCCTTAGTAAACACACTACATAATGAAATACTGATCTGGCCAGGCCAGGAGAGCCTGCAGAATTAGCTGATCTGAGCTGGTATGATGGTGGATGCACTATGAGTGTCCTGGGCCAGGCTGTGGAAATGACAGCCAGTCATCCCATTCCTGGTGGGTGAAGATGCCCCACGGTTGAATAGCCTGCTGACAGTTTCTGTCTGGGCTAACATGGTGTACTAGAGCCTTGCCAGTGCCTGTGGAGCCATACTGCAGCATGAGTTGCAATCTTCCAGAGCAGGAGAGAAGAACTGGGGAAAAGCGAGGAGAATGAAGAGAATGTTTCTGTCTGCGCGGTTTTCAGTATTTTCAATTCTTGTTTTTGTTTTTTCACTTTAAGACCATTTTAATGAGAGATGTGATGTTGGTTAGTGAGTGGGAATCTGATGAGATATTGTTGATAAGTTGTTGGCGTTTATCTTTTAAATGCCACACCATCTCAGCACTTCTGTTTGAGTCACTCGTGAATCAAAAATGTTGGCATATCCACAACAGGTTACATATTATTAACATTTTGTTCGTCAGTGGGGAAGTTTATTCCAAATGATTAATTGTGTTCTGTGGATCTGTGATGCAGGTTTAATTTTTGGTGATTAATTGTATTATTTCGGATATCTGCAATGATTAAAATAATTTGCAAATTATAACTCTGGTGGCTTTGAGTTGTTATTGAATACAGTGTGCTTTTGTGTTATTTGGGGGAAGTCTAGTAACGGAGCCCACACTAAAGACTCTTTCTGTGGAGATATCGTAGTTCATATTTTTTTAACTTTCATATTCAAAATTACAATATTGTGGATTTTTACCGATCTTGCCCTTTTACAGCAAATCTGTGGTTTTGGTTAAAAACATAAATGCTGGAATTCCGTTATATAAAAAAAAAATGCTAGAAATGTACAGCAGGTCAGTCAGCCTCTGAAAGGAAAAGCTAAGTTAAGGTTTTGGTTTTTGATAATTGTATCCCATTTGAAGCATAACCTTTTATCCTGGGACGTTTAACTGCGTTAAAGGCGCTATGTAAGTGTAAGTTGTTGTTGCTGTTTAGTGCTGACTAAATTGCTGTTTTTCCAATATCTTATATTTTTATATTTTCCCTTGTTTTCTTAATTATCTTTCTAATTCATTTATCACTGTTTTTGTAGTTCACAATTGTCAGGATTGTTTGTGGGGTTGTGGGTGGAAGGCGATTTTAATCAGTTAACCTAGAGTTTATTGCTTTTTATGTACAGCATGTTGTGACATGGTAGTAGTGCTTTATTGTTTTTATAATTCTTTTGTCCACTTCTGTATATCATTTAACATGTTCCAATCTGTGGACATAGGATGTCATCGCATCTAGATGTGTTTATTTTTTGAGGATGGAGAATGCGTCAAACTGTTTGCTCTTTTTGCTTCTGTTTGCTTTTTTTTTGAATATGTCTTGGTTTGAGGTCCCATATGAAAACTTAAAGCTCATTCTTGTAGGAAAACGGCAAATAAATCCCAAGTTTACCTGTAGTTACTGGAGACAGAATTCAGTTGTGGTAATGTTGCTGCTGTTCTGCATTGAGGCATTTGATGGTATTATTTTCACATAATATTTATCCAGGCTTACTGACTTCACTTGGAAAAAAGCACATTGGATCCAGACTCGGGACTTCCCAGGGTTTTATAATTTCATTTTAGTTTTATTGAAGAATGCACAATGAGTTTCAAATTTTATTAGCAACCTATGCTGTAATAAGTATATATACATTTTAAAATTAGTTTTAGTACTTGTGAAATCTATCTCAGAATAGGACTTTAAATATCTATTTTTTGAGTTTCTTTAAGTGCTGAAGTATTCTTTTAATCAGTCACACAAAATATTCTTTTTTTTAAAGAAAAGGTGGCTGGAATTACAGAATGGATGTTTTTATCCGCGAATTTGATCATGAAACCTTGAATTTATCAGCAATAAAATTTAAAACGAATGGTTGTAATACTGAGAAACAAAACTAAAAACATTGATCAGCATCTCACTGGGCAGCTAGAGCAGCCATCAAACTCCACTCCTTGCAATGGGGCTCCTGTTCCCCAAAGTGCAGAGACCTGGCTGCAAAATATTGACGGAATTTAGAGACTGACAGCTCTGTATTGCGGCACTTTTGAATTGAGGACCATTTTCTGGAAGTTTATTAGTGTAATGGTGAAGGAGGACAAACACATTTATTTCTGAAAACAACCGAGTTTTGTGTAGTTTGTGTCTGGTTTTAGTTTTTCCCTGCTAACTCAGATGGTTGGGATTATATACAGTTTTCTGTTATGTCTGAGTGTGCTCAGCCTTGAAATATGAATTGAAGGCATCGAATTGCTCTTTTTAATGGTATGTTGATTTAATTTTTAAGGTTGATGGGCTAATTTCTACCAAAACGCACAGTAAAATCCACTTTAAAAGCCCATCCGGCTTTGGTAATATGTTGCTGTGTGTGCGTGTGCAGTTACGAGCCTGCCATAGCTCATTGTGTGAGAGTGGGCTTCCAGCAATGCCAAAGGGTCTACTTAGAACTGTAGTGGATTCAGCTCCCTGGAAAGGTCGTCAAACATCTGAGATAAATGAGACATTTCTTCCGAGATACGGTGGTAGCATGTAGTGTGTCTTTTTTTTTCCCACCAAAAAAAAAGCCATTGAGTTTTTGGAAGCTGAATAGGTAAATGATTGGTGAGATTTCTGGCTTCTTTCTTTCTTGAAAAGAAACAGTTTTTTTCAGGTAGTTATCTCATCAGTAGTGCCTAACCATCACTGTTCTGAGGATAATGTTTTTTTGAAAAGCATTTAACAAGACAACAATACAGTATCAGTAGGACGACTGGCCAATGAATCCGTTTGAAGTACCAGGGCTTTCAGTGTGTCACTGCACTCTATAAATGGGAACACTCCACCTGCCTGGGTGGCTAAATTATCAAGTATACTGAAAATATTACTTTCCTCACTCGGACTTATAAATACTGAATTACTAATATTTGGGAAACAGTCTCATAAACATAGTATTACACAGTTAGTACTGAAAAGTGCGGCAGGTTATTTTTCTATTTCTCCCAGTTTCCCAACCAGTTAGGTTTACTTATTTTTTTGTTTATCTTCCTATTCTCAATCAACATTTTTTTCTTCTAGTTTTTTGCTGTGCAAATTTTTTTTTCAGATTAACCTTCGGAAGTTTTACTAGGAAATCTGCCAATAGCTTAATGTTGAAACAAATGGATAGTTTTTGAAAATATATTTTGGAAGTACTTATCTTTTTTAATATGTGTTCTTTTAATGATTTAAAATGAATTCATTCATCTTTTAATGAATTAAATTCAGATAAACAATGTGCAGGCTAAATATACTTAAACCTCCCTCCCCAAATCCTGGTGTGCCTCGAATTGAAGTGTGTATTCCTTAAGTGGTTTGAAAATTATGATTTGAGTATTTACACTTGTCTAAAAATATATATTGTATGCAACTTCCATATGATCTCAACAAGAAGTAAAATTCTCTCTGTATATAAATTGCATTTATAAGAATGTATTTCAAGCCTATATTGTGGTTTTGGGAGCAGGCGGAAGAAGGAAAATTCTATTAATGTTTGCTGTCAGGTTTATGACCACATCTGAACCCCTTGATCAATTTACACCCTAGTAGCATCTTCCTAAGTGTCTGTTAGTTTATATTTAAACTGTGGAAGATTTTGCAAGTTTACAGTGAATTAAATAACTACTAACATCGCAGTGATATTGAGGCAACATTTGATATTTTAATTTTGTACCTTGCTTGTGGAGATTGTCTTGGAAAGAGGCATCGATTAAAAATTGCATTCCTCACCCGGGAGGGGAAATCAGAAGACGTAGTATCTAATTTCCCCAGTATTACCTTTTAAATTCGTGAACAAAAACAAACTCTTCATGATAAAATTTAATGCTGGAAAAGCTTTGTAACTCTGCCCACATTTTCTTCATGAATTTGCTTCAAGTTACCGTGGTATTGCTTTTTTCTTTCCATGCACATAAAAAAAACTAGCCATTGTTTGGCATTGGTATCATTACTTTTTTATTTCAGCAAATCTAAAGTGCTCCGATGATCATAAGTGATGAAGTTGTTCAAGTTTGCACAGATTTTCAATGCACCATATTGCAGACCACTAAAGGGATACTATTTCTTTATTTTTTTTAATGTAACAGTATTCTAGATTTAGGATGAGTTAATGTACATATGTGTATAGCGATAATTGTGTGTATTTGAAATATATAATATATGTGCATCTTTGCAAATTTTGTCTTGTATATGTGTGCATGTATGTATGTGTTTATATATATATATATATATATATATATAAATCTGGTGTATGTATTTTAATGGTGAAAATAGACCACTCGTCCTGTAGCTGTGCTTCTGCACTCTTACATTCATGTTGTGACAAATAAATGTCTTTATGGGAGAGGGAATTATTTTGCTTCGTTAACAGAATGTTGGTGTGTTCCAGGTTGTTAATTGGCGCAGCATCTCGAGGATTTTCATCACAGTGGTCCATAGCATTTTTTCCCCTGTTATTTTGAACTGTAATCTTCTTTAATGTTTAAATATCTATTCATGCCTTTTAATGCAACAAGTTATACAGCACTGAAAAGTATGCTGAAGGTATGAGTAACTTATTTGAACATTTTAACTACCTTTATTTTGGAGGGGGAAGTGGATTACAGCTAAAGAATCACCATAAGGTCTGCATCGCATTTTTAATTTAGTAACTAACATATGAATACATTTGCATATTAATTAGTTGCAGATTAAATCATGCATACATAAGAGCTTCCTTACTGCGTTCAATGTTTGTCAAAAGCCCCAAGTCTAAGCTGATGGTTGCTGTGTAAAAGACTATCCTCTGTTTGTTTTTTTAAATGTATTTATGTATAGATATACTATCAGTCACACATAAACAAAATGTTTTTTAAAATTGTGGTCAATCTTGCATAATGATATCTGATACCTGTATGTCCCTTCTGAGCATATTTTCAGTGCATCAATTTCCTGTTCATAATCATGTTAAACACCCCCTTAATTGCATAGCATATCCCTGTTAACTCTTTAAACACTGACTGCTTTCTAAATGTTTTAATATATTAATGTTTATTTTTCTATTTTTGTGCTTAAAATGTCTAAATGAACGCTTTTCCTTCAATCTTTGTTATTTAATAATTAAGGTGCATTGAATTCAAGTAAGTTATTAGCAGTAGTGTAGACCTAGGCTGCAGCCAATATCTTTCTATTTGCATCTATAAAAGGAGAATTTCAGCTGTGAGCATTTTTGTAAACTGAGAAAAGAAATACACTTAATTACCCAGAGAAAAAATGTATATTGTCTGTCTGATAATGAGCAAGCCGTAACTGGAGCAAGTGCAATCCAGTAATCTAATCCAAGCTTCCAGGTGATGCCATAAACCATCCGAGCAAAGCTTCAGCATTTCATAATTGTCATCTAGGTGGTGTTGTTACAGCACGGCCTTGAACAGACTCCTTTGGACACTGATTCCATTGTGGGGGGGGGCGGGCGGGGGGGAGGTGAGCGAGAGAGAGAGAAAGGGGAAGGAGGTTAACTCCACTTTTGGTTTAGTTCTTTGCCAGCAGTGACTGTGGGCCCAGATGTCAACTATCAGTGCACTCCATAACCTGGAAACATGATGATCCTACATGGTGGGGGTGAGGGTTTGGGGGGATTAGCGCTTGTGATGACATCATTGCAGGCATATCGGGAAATCAGTTATATGAAAACTGGCAAGAGAATCAAATACACAATACAACTCGTTGTTCTTTGTTCGTGATCTCTTGCTCTGTGATCTATCTCCCTCCCTCCCTCCACTATCCGGCAAAATGTTCTTTCTCTTTTCACCTAACCATTATCAAAGCTGTATTTTAATATATCATTTGTGTTCACTTCTTCAGCAAATTCTGATCCCCAAATTTGGTAGGCCCAACAATGTGTTTGTATTTTTCCTGTTCAGAATGGAGAAATTGTTTCTGACCTGCCAGGTTCTTACAGTTACTTGTTTTTTCCCCCCTTACTAGCATTTTTGAGCTTATTTTCTTGTTGTAATATTTGTCTAGTGCAATAGGCAACACTTTAACACTACAAGGGCAGGTTTATGAAGTCAATTGTCATTACTCTAATTGCATCTTTAACTGGTCTGAAACTGACCCCATACGCCAGCTCAACAGTTGTGAGTGAACAGCAATTTTCATTGGGAGAGTGAATTTTTCATCAGCAAATTTAAGTAATTTCATGGGTCGGATTTGACAGCTTGCAGTCAGCAAATGTCAGCCAATTAGTTCAGATCAATCGCCAGCCAAGAAAAAAAAAATTGTTTGGATTGATGTCATCTATGCCCTCACCAAATAACCTTGCCATGAATAGAATTTTTTTTTATTAAAAAAAAGTTAATACTGGAAATTAGAATAA